>JALAZF010000013.1:22496842-27356184 GCA_022829125.1 Lathyrus tuberosus | reverse complement strand
AAACCACAAACTAATAAGAATAAAATAAAAGTAAAAATTTAACAAAAAAAAAATTGGTTACTCAATTCTATCTACTACAAGAAGAGAGACACTGGGCGAATTTGTTTCAGCTTAAAAGAAAATAGATTTTTTCTTTATATTTTTTAAAATGGATTTTACAAAAACGTTTTTTAAAATATTACAAATTTTTTTTAAATTTATTTTTTTATAAATTAAAAGACTAATTTTGACATTCTATAATATTAATATACATTATTGAAAACCAAAACATAGTCAAAATCACAATTGTTTCAAAAGTTGTATTTTAAAAATGATTTTCATGAAAAACTATTTGAAATAGTTTCAAAATTAAGTGATTTTTTGAAATTTTGATATCCAAAAAAAATTTCGATAAAATAATAAAATACCTAAAATAAAATTTTAAAAATAATTATTAAAACCAAATTTTTATTTGAACCTTTTATAAAAAATTTCTTTGTACAAAAAATTTCTACAAAATTATATTACATTATAAAAATTATTTTTTTAAAAAAAGTCAAAACAAAGGGGACTCACTATGTGTTATATCAATCAAATGATTTTAATGCCGTTGGATAATCATATACTTAAGTTATGGTTAGCCATACGTATGAGACCAAAAACTGCAATGTAAACGAATATTTTTCACAATATAGTTAATCTAAGTTAAATCTTCAAAAACATTTTTTTTATGAAAACTTGTACAAAATTTATATGACATTCTGTACTACCATGAAAAATGTTAAAACAGTTTACTCTACACAAATCAAGTTTTGTTTTTTTTTTAAAGGGTTAAATAAGTTTTTAGTCCCTATAAAGTTTAAAATTTTATTTTTAGTCCCTCCTGAGTTTTGGCAACGGTTTTGGCTGGTTTTGGCAACGGTTTTTTTTGTAAAAACCGTTGCCAAAAAGGTAGGGAGGGACTAAAAATGAAATTTCAAACTTTATAGGGACTAAAAACTTATTTAACCATTTTTTAAACTCAAAAAACCATAGTTTTTTTTAAAACAAAATTTAGACATGATACACCCTAAAAAATTTTAAACATTTTGATACGTTATATATATATATATATATATATATATAAAATTTACAGTGAGTGATAATGTTTTTTTTTTAAAAGCAAATTGCATTGATAGAATACAAGGGATATTCACCCATAAACAAAGTACATCAAAATAGACATGGTATTTCCAACCAACTCCAAACTAGAGACTAAAATTCTAAAGGATTCATAGAAAGAGCAAAGAAATTGGAGTTGGGGGAAGAAATATCACCTCAAAAAGACCCAATTCCACACTAAAAGTTTAATATCCCAGCAAATATTATTAAAATTGATAGATTCATTTCTAAAAATAAAGCTATTCCTAGCCTTCCATAAGCACCAATTGGTCGCCATCCAACAATTACCCAACCTATTCACCAATTTGTTATTCCAACCGAAACGAAACCAAGAAGTGAAAAAATTCCAGAAACAGCCAGCAAAAGATATATCACAACCTAACCATTCACCTATACTATTTCAAACCAATTCCGCAAAAGGACAGGAAAAGAGAAGATGGCATAGATCCTCATTCTCAGTATTGTAAAAAATACAAAGGAGATCAGGAAGAACCAAACCGCGTTTGATTAAATTGTCTTTCGTAGGCAAATAGTACATGCAAGTGAATTCGTTTTACTTATTTATTTTTCAATAGCATAACCATAAAGTGATTTACTAACCAATAATACTACACCATTATTTATACCTTCTTAAAAATTGTGTGCTTCTGAAATTTCTAGTTGTATCAAGTATATAAGTTCAATGCTTAAAATCTTCAACAAAGTCAAATATCCTAAGTTGTTTTTTACCTTTTCTTGAAATACACTAAAAAACTATTTTTGTTGTATTGGATTCACGGAAAATAAACATATTTTTGGTTAATTATGTTCGAATTTTTGGATTATACATGTGTTCGCCGGCGCGAACAACCGCCGACCTTCCGTCGCAGGTTTACTCGCGGGATCGGCCACACAAATCCCAGAACAAGTGGTTAGAAGCATATGTTTGTTTGATACGACCGTATCTTGCCTTTTTGGAAACGTGGTAAGATTTGAGCGATTAACCGGGTTTAGATTGATTGGTAGGACAAAGCGGGAAAACAAAGGAAAAAAGGGAAAAACAGATAAACAAAAATAACTTAAACTTCGAAAGTAAATTGCATTAAGGAATTGTGGACGCAGTTATACATTTTTGCGGGATTGACACTGTTTCTCTCTAAGCTTGGTAATTTGAGTGTTTTCCCCTTTCAATGTTACAAAATGCGACCCCCAAAAATGGAAAAAACAATGCTTTATATAGGCCTAAGAAATAATTGTCCATTTGCCCAGACTTCCTTTGGTGCTGACACGTGTCACCCCACTATCTTTTCAACTTCCCATATTCTTGGAACTTTCAAACTTTTCCCGCCCAAGTACCTATCCTTGAATTTGAGCTTGCCTTTCGCCCTGGCTTCCGGAAGCATGGCTTGTCACCTTCTTCCGACGTTCCCCTTCTGACCTGTGTCGGATCGATGCTTTGAGTATCTCTTGTCGTCGACTAGCTTTTGAATTTACTCCTTTCCTTTCCTTTTACCTTAGTCGAAATCCCCCTTGTCAACAAATTGCCCCTCCAAAAGGCCAGTTTCGACTGAGAACTACGTCGATTGAGAAATCTGGCTTTTTGGTTTCTTGCGAGATTTCGACGACATTTTTCTTCGATTCATTCGCCAGCGTTTCGTCTTCTTCTGAGACACGTGTTAAATGCCGTCTGACATGATGATGGCAATCTTGTACCACGATTTCCAAGACAAACGCCGTGATGGCTAGTCCCGTCCTAAGTTACGGGCCTCCAAACCAACTCCCACTCATTTTCAAAAGTTGAACAGTTTGGTGATATTTCATTTTTGTATGCGTCTCCCCTATAAATAACATCGCCTGTAAACCGTTTCAGCCTTTCACCATAACTTCTTCTTTAACTTTTTCTTAGTTCTTGAAACAAAACCTCTGCACTTCTTTCTTTTGAAATGGCCTCATCAACCACTGCCACCACTTCTATTCCTCAAACCACCGGAAACAACCCAGTTGCGTTTGTGCTTTTGGAAGCAGAAACCCTTCGTCCTCTTCCTCAACCATCATCCGCTGACAAAACGGTGGTAAACAACTGGCGCCGCCAGATGGTTATCCCCTTCGCAGTGGAGAACAAGCTTCATGCCTTCCATGGCCCACTTCCGGACAAAATACCCAATCCACAAGAACTCTAACAGTTCTTTCCTTGCTTTAAGCAAACAATTCCACCAGCTTTCGAGAAAGGCGGCACTTTAGATCTCAAATTTGTGGCGCCTAAATCTCGAGTCTTCAGATCCATGCCTACCCCAGGAAACAAAGACTACATTTCCTGGCTCGACAAAGTCGAGGGTCAACGTAAAGGGCAATGGAAAAAATCTGGCATTTTCGACGCTATCCAACTTTCAAGAACTGCTCATAGGGTTAACCCTTGTTTTCTACTTGCGTCGATGTATTTTTGGGAAGGATCGACGAATACATTCCACCTCCCATGTGGTATGTTCACCACCAACGCTTTTCGACGTGGCGGCCATCACTGGCCTTTCACCACTAGGCGGTACGTTCGACCCGACCCTGGAGACCAACAACACCTTCGACTTCGAGCGTGATAGCTTCCAGAATTATATTGAAGATCATCACGACAAACGCGCCAAAGATGTATCTGACGAGGAGCACATTGCGTTCTTGACGCTATGGTTGTCTTACTATTTGTTTTGCCCTGGTTCTTTACAAATAGCCAAAAGTTTTATCAATCTGGCCATCCAGATCCATGAAGGCCGACAGGTATCCTTGGGCAAACTTTTGCTAGCCTCTCTCTACCATTCTCTTGGTTTGTCGACTATGCGACTGAAAACTTCTCCACCAGACCACCAAGGCTTTGAACATTTCAGGGCCTATGTGGCTTTTGCAGCATTGGCTCAACGCCACTTTCGAACACAAATTGGGATATCCTGCTTTTGCGACAATGGAGCGCTTGAATAGAGAGCGTCTTATCGAAGGTATGCGACTTGCTTTGATGACTACCCAAGAGGCTCCTAAGAAAACCCTTTTTATGAGGTATCTCAGTATGTTTGTCGAGACCACTTCCTTTGTCCCCGACATGACACCTTTTGTGGAGCGTAAGTTTGGCCCTGAATGGTTTAAAAATCCATTTCCTGGAGTCTCCCCCCACAGCTGCTGCGCATTCGAATGTTGTATGGCGGTGTTTCTTACTCTTACCATGATATCTTTCCGGATTGAAACAGGAAATAATGGCTATGGTTTCATGAACTATCAGCCAAACTTGGTAGCCCGACAATTTGGCTTGAGCCAAATGTTGTCAAAGTCTTTGGTGAAACACCCTGATGATATAGTGCGGTCTGGCCAACGCTTGACTTAAGTAGGTCATAAGGCTTGTATGAGATTCATTAGAGCCACTCAGCATCTTGAACTGCCGGTATTTGTATTCCAGCCTTCCTTTTCACTACTCAAGAGTTCGACGCCTAGTGGTCGGAGTACCAGTCTCAAATCTTCACTCCAAACCTTTTCCTGGAGAACATGGTCGACGCATTTGCTTCTCTGGCTAGTAGAACTCCTAAATCATCAAGTGCAGCTGTTGTTGCAAACATCGACACCACAGAAGACCCCTCCACAAAGGTGGATTCTGGACTTTGATTTTGTTTCATCTGTGAGTTTGAACTAAATCGTCTCATCTTTATTTTCAGGGTCGCAAACGGGAAGCAGATGTCGTGTCGACCTCTACTAGGCTTGCTAAAAAACCCAAGACTACCACTTCACAGATATATTTTATCTTTCATTCTGCTCTCTTTCTCTTTTTCTCTATCTGATGGTATTCTGCACAGGCTTCTGAGAAAATGCCTTCTCCTGAAAGAACTGCATCGAATGAGAGTACTCACTCTCGAGTTTTCACCACAACGGCTCCAGCGTCCCCTCCATCCACACCTTTGGCGAGGAAGAAAAAGGATTTAACAAGAAGAACACCTTCAAGAGTCGGCGCTTCGACGGTGGCCCCGGTTGTCCCCCAAAAATCTTGAAGAAGATTTGAGCCAATCCCTACTGACATTCCTCCTAAGACAACTCCTTTACAACCTACAAAGGTATTTACTTTCTCTGCTTTAGTACCTCAGATGATACTCAGGTGGAAAAAATCTCATTCACCTCGTTTTGTAGGAAATTATGGTCACTTCGACCACTGTCGACAATGGTGATACTGAACTGGATGCCGACACCACTCCTGCTGAAACCACGATCACGCCAAGTCCTCAGAAGGTCGACGAATTCCAGATACCTTTGTCGGAGGAAAACTTGGTGGCGAAGACGCCTTCTCCCCAACATGCCAACCTTGGGACTGAAAATGATGGTGCAACCCTTGGGGAGAATGTCAATCCTTCACCTGTTGTCACCACAGCTGACGTCGAGGATAACCTTCAAGCCCCTGAACATGGCTCAGAGAAAACCTCGCCTACTGTCGATAAAATCCTTACCTCGGAGGAACTTCTGGCAACCAAACAAACGGATCCAGCAGTGACCCTAAAGGCACTACACAAACTTCACAAAGAAACAGAGGATGCTCAACCCATTAGTTTGACGGCCATCCCAACTCCAGATTTGGACGCCTCCTTCTCTCTCAAATTTCAATAGTTGTGGACCTATCTTTCTTAAGAACAATTTTTGGCGGCTGTTGCAGAGGAGTCAGCTATAGCTAACGACGTTTTTAAGATTTTGGATGAGCTTTCTGAATTCCAGCTTCCTGCTCCCATGGCCACGTACCTGATCGAGTACGAAGCCTTCTTTACTCAGTTGGCCAAGGACCTTTCCATGTGTCATCAGGCCGACGCCCAAATTTAGTTTAAACGCAATGACATGAAACGTAAGTGGTATCTCAGCTCAGTCTGTGAAAAGAAACTTGGAGATTTTGAAACCAAGAGACAAGAGCGTTCCGACAAGCGTCGCGCCTTCGACCAGCAGATATCTCGACTATAGGCTCAGATAGCAGAATTAACAAAAAAGATTGCTGAAGTCAAGCAGCAGAAAGCCTCCTTATACTTAGCTGAGCCTTTGCCTTCTCAAGAAGTCGTCGACCAGGAAGTGGCCCAGGGGATTGCTCATGTCGAAGCGGCCATGAAGATCAAGGATGTTATTGTCCGTATGCAGAGAAAGAAAGTGCTCCTCGAGGGCAAAATTGTCCATGAGAAGACCCTCTTTGAAGACTTCAAGTCCAGATTCCCTGGGTTTCCTTAGTCTGTAGGTCAAACTACTATAACTCCTTCATAACCATTTGTAAGCCATTTTTGGTCCCCTAGCCTATTTTGGCTTAATCAATGAGAAAGAGTTATGTTTTAATGTGAATCTCTTGTAGCATAGGTCTATATTTCTTTAAATATTTCCCATTTACTCTTAAGATTCATTGGTCCATTCCCAACTCTTGCACCTCATATGCGTTGTTGCTAAACACTTGATTTACCTTGAATGGTCCTTACCAATTTGGTGACCACTTTCCCATTGTTCGATCTCGTCGATCCATGGGTAACACTGTCTTTCACACATAGTCATTGACAATGAAGATTTTCTCTTTGACCTTCTTGTTATATGCCTTGGCAACCCGTGCCTTCTGGCATAGCAATACGTTCAAAGCTATCATTCTTTCCTCGTCTAAGTCTACGAGTTCTTCTAGCGTCATTTCCCAATATTGCTCCGACGGAATCTCATGTTGTCGCTGTACCCTAACTGATTGCAAGCATATTTCTGCTGGCAGCACATCGTCATGCCCGAAGGTTAAACTAAACGGGGTCGAATTGATCGACTCATTGGGTGACGTTCGACAGGCCCACAAAACTTGACTTAACGTTTTGTGCCAGTTTTTGGCTTTTTCGCAACATGCTTCTTGATTAGCCCAATTATCACCTTATTAGCTGCTTCGACCTGACCATTCGCCTGAGCATAATATGGTGTCAAAGTAACCAGCTTGAAAACTGTTTCTGCTGCAAACTCTTGCATTTTTTGCCCAACAAACACAGAGCCTTGATCTGTCATGATTGTCTCAGGTATCCCGAATCTATACAAGATATGATTTTGGATGAATTCTATCACAACCTCTTGGTCCACCTTCACTTGAGGCACAACTTCTATCCACTTTGTGAAATAGTCTATTCCCACGAGGATGGATCTTTGCTGTTTCGACGAAGTTGGCCGAATCTCTCCTATTACATCCAAAGCCCAACCTCGAAATGGCCATGGTTTGACTATAACGTACAATTCATTGGCTGGTACATGCTGAATATTTGCATGTTTATGACAATCTTGGCATCCCTTCGCAAGTCTATGCAATCCTTGAGCATGCTTGGCCAACAAACACCTTGTCGAAACAACAGCTATTTCATTTTGTGGCCAACTTGGTGAGCTCCACAAGTCCCACTATGAACCTCAAAAATTGCCAAATAGGAATCTGTATCCCCTAGGCATTTGAGCAATACTCCCTCTGGAGTTTTCTTTAGCAACTCATTCCTCATAAGGACATAATTCATCGCTTTATACTTAGTCTTCCTATTAGTGTTGCCTAATGGATTCTCCAAATACTCCATGATTGGTCTTCACCAATCTGTTGGTGACATATTGTTAACAAAAACCTCATAACTTCCTAAACCTTCGACCAAACCTCCTCGAGCCCTTGGGTATTGACCAAACTGACGGTGAATGTATGTTTGACACCATCTTTTCCCTAGTTTCAATGAAATCCCTCATTCTTCCCTCTGATACTTTATAGCCGGAGGCGATTTGTGCTAATTCATTGGCTTTATGATTTTCTATCCTAGGTATATGCGAAATGTTGACAACCTCAAAATGCTCTAACAAACGTCTCGCCAATGAAAAGTAACTCAAAATATGCTCTTTAACGCACTTGTATTCTCTGGTGATTTGTTTAATCACCAATTCTGAGTCTTCTCTTATCTCTATTTCCCTGGCTCCCAAATCCTTAAGTATTTTGAGACCAGTGATTAAGGCTTCATACTCTGCCTCATTATTGGAGCATTTGCCATCAACTTTGCATTTAAATGTAGTTGGAATACCCTGTGGTGATATTATTAGGATTCCAATACCTACCCCATTTTTATGGCTCGATCCATTGAAGTACAACTTCCACGGAGCAATATCGATACTGTGTATCGACGTTTCGACTAATGCGTGGTCGACAATAAAATCTGCCACTATTTGACCTTTTATCGCCCTTAAAGGAACGTATGTCAAGGAAAACTCAGTTAACGCTAGTGCCCATTTCCCAATTCGACTATGCAAAATAGGTTGGACAACATATGCTTAACAACATCAAAATGCGATGAAACATAAACATCAACTGGTTTAATATATTGCTTTAATTTCATACATGAGAAGTACAAGCATAGGCACAACTTTTCAATCATAGTGTACCTAGTTTCAGCATCTATTAACATCCTACTAAGGTAATAAATGGGTCTTTCGACGCACTATTATCCTCTTGTGCTAACATGCTTCCTATGGTCGTCTCTGACGCTGCAATGTACAACTTCATGTTTTTGTTTATACTAGGTGGCAATAGGATTGGAGGCTTTGTAAGGTATTCCTTGATTGCGTCAAAAGCCTCCTGCTGCTCCTGTCCCCAACGGAACTCACTTTCCTTCTTGGCTTTGAGTAGTGGTGAGAACACTTTTGTCTTGCCACTTAGGTTCGATATGAATCTCCTCAAGAAGTTTATCTTCCCCAACAAAGACTGGAGCTGTTTCTTTGTCGAAGGAGGCTTGAGATCCAAAATTGCTTTCGTCTTGTTCTGGTTGATCTCGATGCCTTTCTTGTGGACCACGAATCCCAGAAAGCCCCATGCATGAACACCAAAGGCACACTTTAGTGGGTTCATTTTTAATCCATATTTCCTCATTCTCTCGAATGAGTGTCGAAGGTGGTCAAGGTGACCATCTTCTGATGACGATTTTATCACTATGTCATCAATGTATACCTGCATAAAATTTTCAATAAAGTCATAGAATATAGCATTCATAGTCCTTTGATAGGTTGCCCTAGCATTCTTTAACCCAAAGGGCATTACAACCCATTCATATGTCCCCAACGCTCCAGGGCACCGAAACGCGGTTTTGGGGACATCCTTTTCAGCTATGAGAATTTGGTTATAGCCGGAGTATCCATCGAGCATGCTCAAATATTCGAATCCTGCAGCTGAGTCGACAAGCATCTCTGCCACAGGCATCGAATATTCGTCTTTAGGGGTGGCGTTGTTCAAATCCCTAAAGTCTATACAAACTCGAAGGGTTCCATTTTTCTTGATAACGGGCACTATGTTTGTTATCCATTCTACATACCTTGCAGTTCTGATGAACCGGCTTTTGATCAGTCTTTCAATTTCCTGCTTGATCTTCTACATGACTTCTGGGGCGAAGCGTCGAGGTTGTTGCTTTACTGGCCTCTTACCTGGTTGAATTGGAAGTCGATGCTCCACTACACTTCGACTCAGACCAGGCATTTCGCCATAATCTCAGGCAAAACAATCCTTGTATTCTTTTAATACCTTAATAAGCTTGACCTTCATCTCTGGGCCCACTTTGGTGCTCACATATGTGGGTTTTTTTTGTTGTCCCATTCCCTAAGTCAATCTCCTCAAGTGGGTCCTGCGCCTGCATTCTTTGTGGCTCATAATTTGGGTCTTTCTCAAACCCCAAAGGCTCATCATCATAAATACAGTCCACCCTCTGGCTTTCTGGAGCTGCTTCTTGGCCTTGTAGGCCACTTATTTGTGTACCACAGTCGGCTTCCTCAATTACTTGTGGTGGCTTCTCTGTTTCAAGTGCCGACATTCTTCTATTTTCAGCCAAATAGGCCGAAATTCGAGTCATGCTTTCTGACTCAACAGTCATTTTCACCGACTGTGAGCCACCCCGTTGGTGGCATTTCTGTAGGCTCCATGGCTTCGCCGGCAGCATCCCAGATGAACCCATGGTCAGGTCTAAGTTCAGGACGTGGCCCGTGTCGACGGAGGTGTAGGACCCCGGCCCCGTCATCACAAGGAGCCACATTTGCTAAGTGCTGGTCAAAAGATTTCTTGCCTTTGGCTTCATCCACCTTGTAATAACTTTGATCCGCCTCAATATTTTCGACGATGCCATCTTTTCTCCATATAGTCAATCTCTGATGCATTGTCGATGGTACTGCCCCCCTATCCCATGGATCCATTCTCGTCCCAGCAACATATTGAAATTTGCTTTTGAATTGATGACGATGAAGAGTGTCCGACCTGTTGGTTGTACCTACTGCCAAATCTGTAACAGCCCGATTTTGATATTTCCATTTTTGTGTTGATTGATTCTAGTTGGTTGAGTCTTTTATTTTAATTGGGCAATAATTATGTTAATTGTGATATTGGTGTGTTAATATGTTATGTTTGCATAATTATGTGATTTTACCGTTTTTGAGAGTTTGCGGGGAAATTAGAATGGAGGGTATTTTAGACTTTTCATAATTAATCATAAGTTAAAAATTTTGTGGAATTAGAATTATGTGAGAAAAATGAATTAAATTGATTTAGTGGAAAATGAGAGAAGAAAGAAATAGAATAGAAAGAAAAGAGAAATAAGAGAGAAATAGAAAAAGATAGAAAGAAAAAGAAGAGAAAGAAAAGAGGAGAGAAAGAAAAGAGGAGAAAGTTGGGAAAACTAGGAAATCATCAAGATCGATCAATTAGCGAGCTTGGAATCCGGGTAAGGGTGTGAAACATTGTTATCTTATCAATGTGTATGATTATGTATGGGTTTGCTTGGATGTTTTCTTGTTTCCATAGCTTTTGAGTTTTAGGTCGAAAACGATAAAATGATTGGGAATCGATGTTTTTACGGTCGGAAATCGGTATAATTTGTGTTGTATGATTACCATGTGTTTATGAATCATTGCTGATAATTGTTTTGTTGTTGGAATTAATTTGGGATGAAAAATGAGGTTTTTGGGGGTTTTGGGTCGTGTAACCCGTAACAGCATTTTTCTGGTTCTGGTGTGATTCGCCAGGCGAATTTGGGATTCGCCAGGCGAATTGAGTCTGGCCACTAGCTCGCCAGGCGAAGGGCTGGCGAAGGCAGATTCGCCAGGCGAATTTGCCAGTCGCCAGGCGAATTTGGAATTACAGAAAGGGGGTAGCTTCTGTAACTCTTGGAGTTTTTCTATATTGGTGACTCGCCACTAGCTCGCCAGGCGAACTGCTGGCGAATGGTGATTCGCCAGGAGAAGTGCTGGCGAAGTGCTGGCGAATGGTGATTGGCCAGGCGAAGTGCTGGCGAAAGAGGTTTGGCCAGGCGAATTCTGAAGTGGCCAGGCGAATTTGGCTGTTTCTCAATAAATTCTTAACTTTTGAAAATTCATAACTCTTGATCCGTAACTCGGATCGGGACGTTCTTTATATCGTTGGAAAACTTATGAAATGTACTTCCTTATGATGATAATTTTGAAATTGTTAGCCGATTTTAATAAAGTCGAGAATTTGGGAATAGTGTCATTTACCGACTTTTGTCGTTTTAAATGTGTATATTGGTTGTGTAACATACAATGTGGCATTGATAATAATGTGTATGCCTTGTATGATATGGTATAATGATAGTGCATGTGATGACATGTGGTGATGATGAATTATGGCCGAAAGGCAAGAAATTGAAATGTGTGTATTTAATGGTATATGCATAACTATATTGTGAAATATGTGTGCATTGCATGAGTGTATGTGGTCATTTTGTATGAGAAACATCATAACATGCATTCATGTGTCGCGATTCCGTGGAGAATCGGGTGTAATATCACGTCCCTGTTGGGTGTGAGTGATTGATTACACAAATGATCATTGAGGATCCTCTGAACATTGCGTAGTCAATGGGTGTAATCGTTGCGATGAGTTACACTTGATTCCGTGGGAATCTTCAGAATGATTGTGTGCCCTTGTGGGGTTTGAGCAATCGGATTATGTCTGCGTGAACAATCCAGAAACATCGGATGCCATGATGGTATGAGCGATGGGGAAATATCGTAGGCCGGCAGGGAGGATATTTCCATTGAGTTCTTCAATTGAGCTCGGGTGATGAGTCGGTACCCCGCATGCATCTGCATAGAGTCGAGAGTCGGTCTCTATGAGTTGCATTGATCATCTTTGTATTTGTGCATTGATGAATAAACATTGATATATGTATGTTTATGGGAAATGATATAAACTGTATCTTATAATGATGCATTGTTGAATGAACAAGTATGTGTGTGTTCATGTGGAATGATGATAATGGTGAATGTATGCATAATGAAAATGCTTGATGATATATCTATATTGTGATATATGATGAGTTGTGGTGAGAATATGTGTTATATGTTTATGTTGTAGTACATAATTATATGCATTGTTATTATGATAATATTTCTCACCCTTCTGCTGTTTTATGATGCTCTATGAGGCATTGCAGATTAGGTATCTGGCGGTCTTTTTGTGAAGCGTGTCTTCATTTTTCTTGTTGGTCGGTTGGCTCTGATATGTAGCACCGGGTAGCTAGGACGTTTGATCTTTTGTGATACATTTGCATATGTATCTTGCTGATAAATTTGTGTATATAAACATGATGTTGCTTGTGATTCATTTTGGATGATGTATATATATGTTGATGTATATATATATATATATATATATATATATATATATATATATGTGGTTGTTATTCAATATTTTAGATGTTTCCGCTTTTATTCTAAATATTGAGATGTGGGTGTAAGGACAAAGTTCCTCTGTGGCAAGTTACCCCACTGTTGCATATCAATAGTTTGAGCAGGTGTTGTATGTATTAAATTAAGTATGATGTGACATGCCTCTTTTATACTATGTTTTAATTGTACTCTGGCGAATATTTTTTATATGTGCCTAAATGATTTATGTGATTATTTGGGGGTATAGAAAGGGGGTGTTACATTAAGTGGTATCAGAGCCAGAGTTGAGTCAGATGTGTCTGTCTTGTTGTTGTGTTGGTTGAACTGTTGTTTAACCTTGTTGTAATTTTTGGGAATGATCAGAATATGGCTGGTAGAAATGATAATGCGATGGCTGCTGCTTTGGAAGCAATGGCTAGGGCGGTGCAAGGTACGCCGAACGTGAATGCTAATGACGAGTTCAGGAAGAATCAACCACCGGTCTTCAAAGGAAGATTTGATCCCGATGGAGCTCAATTGTGGTTGAAAGAGATTGAAAGGATCTTCAGAGTTATGGGTTGTGCGGAAGAGAATAAGGTGAGGCTTGGGTCTCACATGTTGAAGGAAGAAGCCGACGATTGGTGGGTCGGTATGCGTGAAGTTCTTGAGGTGGATGATGAAGAGGTAACTTGGGATTTATTTCGTACCGAGTTCTTGAGGAAGTATTACCCTGAAAGTGTGAAAGGGAAGAAGGAGATGGAGTTCCTTGAACTGAAACAAGGTAGTATGTCCGTGGTGGACTATACTGCTAAGTTTGTGGAGTTGGTTCAATTCCATCCTCACTATGCTGCAATTACTGCTGAGTTCTCAAAGTGTATTAAGTATGAGAATGGTTTGCGTCCGGAGATTAAGCAAGTTGTTGGGTATCAAAGGATAAGGAGGTTTACGGATTTGACGGAATGTTGTAGAATCTTCGAGGAAGATAGCAAGGCTCGTTCTACACATTACAAAAGTTTGAATGAGAGGAAGGGAAAGCAACAAGCTCGAGGTGGACCTTATGTGACACCCGTTGATAAGGGCAAGCATAGGGGAAACTTTGATAGGAGGTCTGGAGGAGGAAGTTCTGGTTCCGTAAAGTGTTTCAAGTGTGGAGGTATGGGTCATAAATCATTTGATTGTAGGAAGACTGTGGTGAAATGTTCTAACTGTGGAGGAGTAGG
Source organism: Lathyrus tuberosus (assembly GCA_022829125.1). Lineage (NCBI taxonomy): Eukaryota > Viridiplantae > Streptophyta > Magnoliopsida > Fabales > Fabaceae > Lathyrus > Lathyrus tuberosus. Next base: position 27,342,178 of record JALAZF010000013.1, on the reverse strand, counting down.
GCATGCTACTACTGAATGTAGGAGGAATGTAGTGAAGTGCTATAATTGTGGAGAAGTGGGTCACATTAGTACTAAGTGTACTAAGCCGAAACAAGCTCAAGCGGGCGGAAAGGTGTTTGCATTGGCAGGGACTCAAACTACGAATGCAGACCGTTTGATTAAAGGTACATGCTTTATTAATAGTACACCTTTAGTTGCTGTTATTGATACGGGAGCGACTCATTCGTTTATTTCGTCTGAGTGCGCGAAGCGTTTAAATCTTGTGTTGTCTCTGATGGATGGTAAGATGGTTATTGATACTCCGGCAATGGGGTCAGTAACTACTTCGTTGGTTTGTTTAAGTTGTCCTTTGACCATTTATGGTAAAGACTTCGAGATGGATCTAGTGTGTTTGTCGTTGGAAGGATTGGACGTGATCTTGGGTATGAACTGGTTGCGATTTAATCGAGTTCATATAGATTGCTATCACAAGTTAGTAAGGTTTCCTTCTTTGGAAGATGACGAAGATGAGAGTTTCCTATCCACTAAAGAGTTGAAGAAACTTTTAGCGGACGAAGCTCAATTGTTTGGTTTGTTTGCATCATTGTCGGTGGAGAGTCAAGTTGAGCTTGATGTGTTCCCAGTAGTGTGTGAATTTCCAGAAGTGTTTCCGGAAGATATTACGGATGTACCGCCGGAAAGAGAAGTTGAATTTTCTATTGATCTAGTTCCAGGTACTAGACCGATTTCGATGGCACCGTATCGTATGTTGGCGTCGGAGTTGGTAGAATTGAAAAAGCAATTGAATGACTTGTTGGACAAGAAATTTGTAAGACCAAGTGTTTCTCCTTGGGGTGCTCCGGTATTGTTGGTAAAGAAGAAGGATGGGAGTATGCGGTTATGCATTGATTATCGACAGTTGAACAAGGTGACAATTAAGAACAAGTATCCGCTTCCAAGGATCGATGATATGATGGACCAATTGGTTGGTGCGAATGTTTTTAGCAAGATTGATTTGAGATCAGGATACCACCAGATTCGTGTGAAAGGAGAGGATATTCAAAAGACGGCATTTAGGACACGGTATGGTCATTACGAATATTCCGTGATGCCATTCGGGGTTTCTAACGCGCCGGGTGTGTTTATGGAATACATGAATCGTATTTTTCATGAACAGTTGGATCGTTTTGTGGTTGTGTTCATCGACGATATTTTGATTTACTCTAAGTCTCAAGAGGAGCATGAAGAGCATTTGAGGATTGTGTTGCAAATTTTGAAAGAGAAACAATTGTATGCTAAGTTGTCGAAATGTGAATTTTGGTTGTCGGAAGTAAGTTTCCTTGGACATGTTATTTCCGGTAGTGGTATTAGTGTTGATCCATCCAAGATAGATGCGGTGATGCAATGGGAGGTTCCTAGGTCGGTTACGGAGATTCGAAGCTTTTTAGGCTTGGCGGGTTATTATCGGAGGTTTATTGAGGGATTTTCGAAGTTGGCACTTCCTTTAACGCAATTGACTTGTAAAGGAAAGGCTTTCATTTGAGATATTCATTGTGAAGAGAGTTTCAATGAGCTAAAGAGAAGGCTGACAACGACTCCGATCTTGATTTTGCCTAATCCTAATGAACCATTTGTAGTGTATTGTGATGCTTCATTGGTGGGTTTAGGTGGTGTTTTGATGCAAGATGGAAAAGTTGTGGCATATGCTTCTAGACAATTGAGAGTGCATGAAAAGAATTATCCTACGCATGACTTGGAGTTGGCGGCCGTGGTGTTTGTTTTGAAAATTTGGAGGCACTATCTTTATGGTGCAAGATTTGAAGTTTTTAGTGATCACAAGAGCTTGAGATATTTATTTGATCAGAAAGAATTGAACATGAGACAAAGAAGGTGGTTAGAGCTTTTGAAGGATTATGATTTTGGTTTGAATTACCATCCGGGTAAGGCAAATGTGGTGGCCGATGCTTTAAGTCGGAAGTTGTTACATATGTCCGCATTGATGATGAGAGAATGGGAACTTTTGGAGAATTTTAGAGACTTGAGTTTGGTTTGTGAAATGACGCCGAGAAGTGTGAGACTTGGTATGTTACATGTTACGAATGATTTTCTTGCAACGGTTAGTGAAAAGCAAAAGTTGGATTTGAAGTTCGTTGATTTGATGATGAGTGAGAACGAGGATTTTAAGGTTGATAATTTTGGAGTTTTGAGATTCCGTGGTCGTATTTGTATTCCCGATGATGCGGAGTTGAAAAAGATGATATTGGAAGAAGGACACCGAAGTAATTTAAGTATTCATCCGTGTGCGAATAAGATGTATCAAGATTTGAAGAAAATCTTTTGGTGGTCCGGTTTAAAGAGAGATGTTGCTCAATTTGTGTATGCGTGCTTAACTTGTCAAAAGTCTAAGGTGGAACATCAAAAACCGAGTGGATTTATGCAACCGTTGGATATTCCGGAATGGAAATGGGATAGTATATCGATGGATTTTGTTACAGGATTGCCGAATACGCAAAGAGGTCATAATGCTATTTGGGTAATTGTTGATAGGCTTACTAAATCTGCTCACTTTATTCCAATTGATATTAGTTATCCTTTGGAGAAGTTAGCCGAGATTTATGTTCTTGTGGTTGTGAAGTTACATGGAGTTCCTAAGAGTATTGTATCGGATCGAGATCCGAGATTTACATCGAGATTTTGGGTGAGTTTACAAGAGGCTTTGGGTTCTAAGCTAAGATTGAGTTCGGCTTATCATCCGCAAACGGACGGTCAAACCGAAAGGACGATTCAATCGTTGGAGGATTTATTGCGTGCTTGTGTACTCGAGCAAGGTGGTGCTTGGGATGGTTATTTGGCGTTGATTGAATTCACTTACAATAACAGTTTTCATTCGAGTATAAGTATGGCACCATTTGAGGCTTTGTATGGTCGGAGATGTCGAACACCTTTGTGTTGGCATGAAACCGGTGAGAGGACGTTAGTTGGACCGGAAATGGTACAACAAACGATGGAGAAAGTGGAGTTTATTCGTGAGAAGATGAAAGCTTCTCAAAGTAGACAAAAGAGCTATCATGACAAGAGAAGGAAAGATCTTGAGTTTCAAGAAGGCGACCATGTGTTTTTGAGAGTTACGCCGGTTACAGGTGTAGGTCGTGCTTTGAAGTCGAAGAAGTTGACTTCTCGTTTTATTGGTCCGTATCAGATTACTTCACGAGTTGGTGTTGTGGCTTACCGTGTGGCGTTGCCTCCGAACCTTTCGAATTTGCATGATGTATTCCATGTTTCGCAACTTCGGAAATATGTTCCGGATCCGTCACATGTTATTCCTATGGACGAGGTTGAAGTGAGGGATAACCTTACGGTGGAAGCTTTACCGGTTAGGATTTTGGACCGCGAAGTTAAGAAACTAAGAGGCAAGGATATTGCGCTTGTGAAAGTAGCGTGGGGAGGCGCTGCGGAAGGCAATATGGCTTGGGAACTAGAGAGTGGGATGCGAGAGTCGTATCCGGAGTTGTTTGAATCAGGTAATATTTTCGAGGACGAAAATTTCTAAAGTGGGGGAGAGTTGTAACAGCCCGATTTTGATATTTCCATTTTTGTGTTGATTGATTCTAGTTGGTTGAGTCTTTTATTTTAATTGGGCAATAATTATGTTAATTGTGATATTGGTGTGTTAATATGTTATGTTTGCATAATTATGTGATTTTACCGTTTTTGAGAGTTTGCGGGGAAATTAGAATGGAGGGTATTTTAGACTTTTCATAATTAATCATAAGTTAGAAATTTTGTGGAATTAGAATTATGTGAGAAAAATGAATTAAATTGATTTAGTGGAAAATGAGAGAAGAAAGAAATAGAATAGAAAGAAAATAGAAAGAAAAGAGAAATAAGAGAGAAATAGAAAAAGATAGAAAGAAAAAGAAGAGAAAGAAAAGAGGAGAGAAAGAAAAGAGGAGAAAGTTGGGAAAACTAGGAAATCATCAAGATCGATCAATTAGCGAGCTTGGAATCCGGGTAAGGGTGTGAAACATTGTTATCTTATCAATGTGTATGATTATGTATGGGTTTGCTTGGATGTTTTCTTGTTTCCATAACTTTTGAGTTTTAGGTCGAAAACGATAAAATGATTGGGAATCGATGTTTTTACGGTCGGAAATCGGTATAATTTGTGTTGTATGATTACCATGTGTTTATGAATCATTGCTGATAATTGTTTTGTTGTTGGAATTAATTTGGGATGAAAAATGAGGTTTTTGGGGGTTTTGGGTCGTGTAACCCGTAACAGCATTTTTCTGGTTCTGGTGTGATTCGCCAGGTGAATTTGGGATTCGCCAGGCGAATTGAGTCTGGCCACTAGCTCGCCAGGTGAAGTGCTGGCGAAGGCAGATTCGCCAGGCGAATTTGCCAGTCGCCAGGCGAATTTGGAATTACAGAAAGGGGGTAGCTTCTGTAACTCTTGGAGTTTTTCTATATTGGTGACTCGCCACTAGCTCGCCAGGCGAACTGCTGGCGAATGGTAATTCGCCAGGCGAAGTGCTGGCGAAGTGCTGGCGAATGGTGATTGGCCAGGCGAAGTGCTGGCGAAAGAGGTTTGGCCAGGCGAATTCTGAAGTGGCCAGGCGAATTTGGCTGTTTCTCAATAAATTCTTAACTTTTGAAAATTCATAACTCTTGATCCGTAACTCGGATCGGGACGTTCTTTATATCGTTGGAAAGCTTATGAAATGTACTTCCTTATGATGATAATTTTGAAATTGTTAGCCGATTTAATAAAGTCGAGAATTTGGGAATAGTGTCATTTACCGACTTTTGTCGTTTTAAATGTGTATATTGGTTGTGTAACATACAATGTGGCATTGATAATAATGTGTATGCCTTGTATGATGTGGTATAATGATAGTGCATGTGATGACATGTGGTGATGATGAATTATGGCCGAAAGGCAAGAAATTGAAATGTGTGTATTTAATGGTATATGCATGACTATATTGTGAAATATGTGTTCATTGCATGAGTGTATGTGGTCATTTTGTATGAGAAACATCATGACATGCATTCATGTGTCGCGATTCCGTGGAGAATCGGGTGTAATATCACGTCCCTGTTGGGTGTGAGTGATTGATTACACAAATGATCATTGAGGATCCTCTGAACATTGCGTAGTCAATGGGTGTAATCGTTGCGATGAGTTACACTTGATTCCGTGGGAATCTTCAGAATGATTGTGTGCTCTTATGGGGTTTGAGAAATCGGATTGTGTCTGCGTGAACAATCCAGAAACATCGGATGCCATGATGGTATGAGCGATGGGGAAATATCGTAGGCCCGGCAGGGAGGATATTTCCATTGAGTTCTTCAATTGAGCTCGGGTGATGAGTCGGTACCGCATGCATCTGCATAGAGTCGAGAGTCGGTCTCTATGAGTTGCATTGATCATCTTTGTATTTGTGCATTGATGAATAAACATTGATATATGTATGTTTATGGGAAATGATATAAACTGTATCTTATAATGATGCATTGTTGAATGAACAAGTATGTGTGTGTTCATGTGGAATGATGATAATGGTGAATGTATGCATAATGAATATGTTTGATGATATATCTATATTGTGATATATGATGAGTTGTGGTGAGAATATGTGTTATATGTTTATGTTGTAGTACATAATTATATGCATTGTTATTATGATAATATTTCTCACCCTTCTGTTGTTTTATGATGCTCTATGAGGCATTGCAGATTAGGTATCTGGAGGTCTTTTTGTGAAGCGTGTCTTCATTTTTCTTGTTGGTCGGTTGGCTCTGATATGTAGCACCGGGTAGCTAGGACGTTTGATCTTTTGTGATACATTTGCATATGTATCTTGCTGATAAATTTGTGTATATAAACATGATGTTGCTTGTGATTCATTCTGGATGATGTATATATATGTTGATGTATATATATATATGTGGTTGTTATTCAATATTTTAGATGTTTCCGCTTTTATTCTAAATATTGAGATGTGGGTGTAAGGACAAAGTTCCTCTGTGGCAAGTTACCCCACTGTTGCATATCAATAGTTTGAGCAGGTGTTGTATGTATTAAATTAAGTATGATGTGACATGCCTCTTTTATACTATGTTTTAATCGTACTCTGGCGAATATTTTTTATATGTGCCTAAATGATTTATGTGATTATTTGGGGGTATAGAAAGGGGGGTGTTACAAAATCCACTTGGACAACCCCCAGGATATTACTGGTCTTGCCTTCATCGTTGGAAAGTACCATGTTGTGCTGTCGGAGGTCAGCCTCTGTTTTTCCAATTTTCTTGAATAAATTGTGAGGCATCAGATTTACAGTTGCCCCACCATCCACGAACACCTTGTTGTCTGCCACTCCGTCAACCTTTGCCTTTATGAATAACGACTTCAAATGATACATCATCCCAGGCCTAGGGCGTTCGAACATAGTCGTTTGCTCTTCGACCACACCAATATTCGTCATATAATAACATAGCGGCTTATCATCCGCATTTTCGTCAGGAACGAAATCCTCTTCTGCTTCAGAGATTTCTAACACCACATCATATTCAGCTGGAGGTATCGATACGATGCCACAATTTGGCATGAAATTTTCACCATAGGTGTCATCGTACATGTCTTAGTCAAAATCCTCCTCTGGTGAAGGGTTATATTCATCGTCCGACTGAGGAGAATATTTTGGCTCCTCCTCATCCGACTGAGGGGTGTATTCTGGCTACTTCTTGCTTTCAACCAGCGAAGTACATTTTGAATTATGGGTCGAAACCACCCCCTTTTCTCCCGACGCTTCCAGAGTTACTGTCATGGTCTGGTTTGTCACCGCTCTGTCTTTTTCTACCTATTTTACTCTTGGGTGTTGCCGTTTGTGTCCAGACGTTCTGAAAGGCTTCAACTGTGAAATAGCAGCCTCTTTCTCAGCCTTCTTGTTGCGCTAATAACGTCTCCACTGGGTCCTAGTCATGGGGTTCTTTCCCTTGTAGTTAGGGGACACCACGTAACCCCTTGGTTCAACCCCCTTCACTACAAGAAAATTGGCAAGTTGCGACGGTTAATATTGGCAGATTACGGCGGTTTGAACCGCCATAATTTGCTAATCGCGGTGGTTTTGTTTCTGTCGCAAAAACGTGTGTCGCCAGGCAGTATCGCAACGGTTTCTAAAACCGCCACTCCAACGGTCGTTCTATGTTGCAACGGGTATGGAACTGTCGTAAATTGAAAATTGCGGCGGTTATAACCGCCATAAATAACTTTGTTTTTGTTATCCAAAGATAAAAACCGTAGGTATTTCCAAAGGTAAATCCGCAGGTAATATATTTCTAAAATAAAAATAAATAAATTCAAATGAACTTTTAACACACAGTATTCCATAAAATAAATCTATATTAAAGACACAACAAAGAACTTACATACAGGAAATTCAAATGAACTTTTAGCACACATCATTGTTTTTATTTACAAAAATAATCCATACGAATAATGCCAAAGAAGATTAACCAAAACCTTGTCAGATAATTTATACATGGGATTTTACTATGGGTGAATCTGATGTTTCTGCCTGACACATCTTCTCAAATTCTTCTTCTGTCCATTGATCTTCAAGAAATCATGAGTTGATCCCCCTGCACAATCCATCTTTTATTTTTGACATTACTCACACTTGATCAAACATCAATAATCAACCTGTAAATGGTATAAACCATGGTGAATGTGTGAAAAATGATATTCATGTATTAATGTTAAACTAAGAGAAGCATAAGTACCTGATATGGTTATAAAATCAGAAGATAAAAAGAATCAACTTGTCACTAATGTTTTTGGTATTGAGAGATAATTTTTAAATCATAATTGAACTTAAGAAGTATTGATGTCAATATTCTAAATCCATGTAGCAGGTTTAAGATTATTATGTTTGCAATTAAGCAATGAAGTATATTGCATATCTATTAATATGATTTTTCCTCTATTTTCCTAACAACTTTCTGCTGTCTTTTAATGTGCCTGAATTTGAAAAGAAAAAAAATATAGCTACAAGAATTATAATTGACTGCTAATAGATAATTCATTCATTTCTTTATTATATAAATGAAATTTTAAAATGTTTAGAAAGGAGAAATTCCTTTCAACTATAAAGACCGCTGGGTTTAGAACTTGCAACAACTAGCAACAAGACCTGGTTTTAAAACCAAAGAAAATTATAGTATTGTTTGTACTTATGGTGTTATGTTGTTGTGTTGTGTACCTAAAAAAGTGTAACCTGTTTCAAAACCAATACTCACAGCAACCTCTTTCAAAATCAAGAATCACAACCTATTTCTAATCAGAACCATAAACATAACCTATTTCAAAATAAAACTATAGTAATAACTTTTTAAAAAAAAAAATCAAGAACTATAATCTATTTTGAAATCAAAAACTAATACCATTATTATAAAAACCATGACCTGTTTCACATAAACTAATTCTAAACCTAAACATCCAATTTGAAAACCAAAGAAAACTATTTCTGTGAAACTCAAGGAACAAATTCAAGTCCAACACCAAGCTGTTTGATTCATAAATCAACCAAATTGAAAATAAAAACCCAAAATACATTAGGAGCTGCTCAAACATATTTAGTTTAAACCAAAATTGAAACAAACAGAACCAAATCAAAGCGAGGCAGTATTGGAAACTAATATCAAATTCACATCAAAACAAACCAAGTTCAAAATCCAGCACATATCAGTTCAGAATCCCACACAAACAAGTTTGAAACCCAACATTAAAACATTCAAACCAAAATTGAATCAGAATTGATATATAACCGAACCAGACAACCAAAGCAGCCCGGAACCGAGACTCAAACCGAAAGAAGTCAAGAATCAAAACAATAACAGAACGAGTCGTAAACAAACTCAAACCAAACCCGAAATACATCGGAAATAAAATCAAAACTAGTTGAGAAGCAAAATCAAACTTACCTCTGAGCCACCATCGTAACTGTAACCGGGCGTCCTCTTTCTTCTCCATGCACCACCGCTTAACCCCTCTTGTTGCAACCCACATCGTCGTACGCACCTTCCTCTCGCAGCACCCTCGAAACCGTCATGCACCGCCGCTGACAACCGGCGACTCTCTTACTTCTCCGGTCGCCATTCACGTTTTTTTCGTCCTAACCCAAACCTCTCCACAGCAAGCCGCAACTTGTAAGGATCGGTCCTTTGCTACTTTTTGGTGATTTTTTTCCTTTTGATGTTTGGATTGAGTCTGTGTTGTTGGATGGACAACTGAGAGAGAGCAAGATAGAAGGGAACCCGTGAGAGGAAGAGACTTACAGCTTAGACCCAACTTTGACCCAACTTAGCGTATGTTTGGATTGGCTTTTGAAATACCCAGAATCAATTCTAGAGGTGTAGAATTGATTCTGGGTGATTTTAAAGTGTTTGTTTTATCAAAAGTAGAATTGATTCTACCTCCAGAATTGATTCTACTTGAAGCTACAATTTGTAGCTTCTACCTCCAGAATTGATTCTGGGTGATTTTTACACTGAAATTTATTATTTAACTCACTTTTACATAAATGTATCCAAACATAAATCAATTCTGCTAAACTCAATTCTGTTAAAATCAATTCTACCAAACTCAATTCTGCTAGAATCAATTCTGTTCACCGCCAATCCAAACACACCCTTAGACCCAACCAGAGTTATCATATACCACTTCCAGCCACCCCTCATGTTTTTGAACATATTCTCAAAAAAAAATAAATGAAAAAGCAGATGAAGCCAAGTCACAAAGATTGGTTACAAAAAAGTTTTAATTTCTCTATGGGCACAAAGATTCAAAAGAAGCCTCTGCAATTGACCTTGAAAAATGGCTACAAAAAATAACAAACAATAAATATGTGCTCACTTTTATGGACTTGTATCTAGTCATATCAAGTAATACCTGAGCTATGCAAAACACCGAATCAGACTGTGCAATGCTTCAGTCTCAACTAGAAGTTCTCCATCAGCATCAAACACCTTAGCTCCATCAAACCTCTGTGAAGCAATGTTTCATCCTATGACATCCAGTTCAGAACCTATACCTTAACCATTTCTAAAAGATTTATAATCCCAAGATATGCGATTGAATCTTGACAAGAATAAAAATAAAAGTAAATCGACTGATGGAAATTCATACCCGCGGTGAAGGTGATTCTGGCGTGGTGGAAGACGGTTAGGGTGTCACTATTTTGAAAATCAGTCACAGAACCTACATCTGTATTCATATCAGCAGAAAGGGCCACACATAACAGTGCATAAGAAATTTCATACACAGAAGCCAAAACAACAACAACAACCGTGAATCATTAGCATCGCAGTGGCAGCATAAAGAAGAGGAGAAGCAGAAATACCTTAAAAAATCGCCGACGTCGTCGAATCGCCGCATCGAAATCGTCGTCGAAATTACCGCGGTATGTAATTCCGTATTTATTTGGAGAGAAAAGTAACGAGAGCGAGCGGGTGAGGGATTTCGTTTTTCTTATTGTGTTGATGCCCCTTCATTGCTGGTGGATTGAATGAGGGAAGAGTAACGAGAGAGAAAGGGTGAGAGTGAGGCGACCAAACTGAGAGCGCTAAAGTAGGAGTTCTGCTTTTTTTTACTTACTTGATCTTGTGAGTGTATGGAATTCGGTCATGGGCTGATCATGCAGGCCCAATGTTTTTTTATATACTAATTATTTTCTGCTTATGCACCTTGTTTTTTTAGATTTAGATTTTTTTTCTCTGTACTTTTAAATGTTTAATTCTTGATTTTAATTAGAACACTAACCTTAATTAAAATCGTATTTAGCTTTGATTTATTTTTACTAAGTGTTAATCGTAACATTATTTCTTTTTAGTAAAAGAAAATGTTGGTGAGATTTTATTGATAAACTTAATCGCGCCGGTACAATATTTAGGGCAAGACAGTTCATCAACAGTCGCAACCCTCTTCCTCCAATTTCTTCAATTATTAATAAACTTTAATAGTTTTTGTAAATTATTAAATTTAAAATAATAATTTTAATAATTTTATAATAATTCTAAAATAAGTTTAATTTATTTGATATTTATTTAAAACATTGGAATTTTTTTAAAAAAATTGTTAAATAAAATTTTGAGAAAAATATTCAAATCATACTTAAAAAAGTGATAAATACACATATAATAATGTGTTTATCAAAACAATTATATAAAAAATATTTATAATATATTAAAGTAAATTGAGTTTCCAGTTGAGGAGTCGATAAGGATTTTTTTTATGAATTGGGAGGAACAAATTTTCCCTTTTCATTTAGCGCTCAATAAAAAAATTATTTTATAAAAAAAAAGTTAAGTAAAAAACATAATAAGGACGGTTTTGTGATAACTGTCTTGACAACCGTCGCAGTCCAGTCCCTAACTATCGTGACAACCGTCGCAGTCCAAGAATAAGGACGGTTTTGTGATAATTGTCGCAAAAAATATGCGACAATTGACTCTAACTGTCGTGACAACCGTCGCAATCCAAGAATAAGGACAGTTTTGTGATAACTGTCGCAACTCAAGTGTCGTAAATCTCCTTTTTTCTTGTAGTGCTTATCGGAGACATTCGCTTCTTTTTCCAAGTCCAAAACCTTCCACTTTGGTCTTTGACTTCCTTTCTGACTGGCTGGTGCCATCCATCTTTCCTGTGGAGTATCGGACGGAGGCACAAAAGTCTTAGGTCGTGCCTCTTGGAACAGCTTCATGTACTCCTCATTTCGACGAGGGGCACCGCTCTTGTCAAACACAAACCTTGGGACAGGTGGCTTGTTTTCTGGCAGCACTTCTTTCTTGCTTGCCTCATACCTCTCAGCAGCTTTCTCATCAAACACGGTGTTGCACCTAGGGCATAATGCGGCCTTCGACCCGCTTATCCTGCATTTCTCCTAGAAATTTGCCAAACATTCCCCAGCCTGGGGATACACTGCTTCGAGTTTTTCCTCAGCTCTCTTGTAGGAACCCTCAGTAGTTTCGACCAGCATGCATTCCACCACTTCAGTCATTGGTTGTCTGTCGGGACCCTCAGTAGCCTCGACCATCAAACACTCGTACACCTCTGAGTACAGATCCTTTTCGACCTTCAGTGGGTTGGTGTCAACCTACATCTTTGGCTTTTCGCTAAATTGAAGTCGGCCCTCCTTCAAAGCTTTCTACACCAAATCCCTGAAAAGAACACATTGAGCTGTTTTATGACCAAGGAAATTATGAAATTTACAAAATCCCCTCTTTTTCTTTTGTTCTAAAGGGGGGTCTTTTAAACCAGGAGGAATAATTATTTGACCATCTTCAACCAGTAAATCAAATATTTCATCGCACTTAGAAACATCAGAAGTATAAGTTTTAGCAAGTATTTATCTGTTTTTCCGGTTTCAACAGGATTTTTCCCGTTTGATGGTTTCAACAATTTGCACGTGTAGGGAGGTCCTGGCTTAAGTTCAGCCACATGGATCTCACTTTCATCGACGAATTCCTCATCGTCGGAGGAATACTCGTCGGCAGCCACATATGAAACTTTTTCTTTTTTACGATATCTATTAGTCTGGGTTTTCTCAGCTTTCAAACGTTCGACCTGTCGGACTCGGTAGTCAGTTGGGCCATATCCCTAAGATATTGCGTGTCAAGCTTCTTTCTAATAGAATAATCTAAACCACCGGCTACCATTTTGACTAATTCGTGTTCAGGGACTTGAGTAAAGCACCGCGCTTTTAAAAGTCTAAACCTGTTCAAATACTGGTCTACTGACTCTATGGCTTTACGTTTGACGCTTGCCAACAGACTGAGGGGACAACGTGGTAAACCACGTAAATGCATTCTTCGTGAGGGAACTTGGAAAATACTTCATTTTTAAGTCCTCATTGTTCGCTATGTCACCTGCTTCGGTTTGATACCTAGCGACGTGTTCAACGGTGGATTCCTCAGTCTCACCAGTGAATTTGGTGAACTTTGGCACCTACCAACCCCTGGGTAACTCTGTCTGTAATACAAAATCTGGTAATGGGGATGTGTATGTCGGTCGTCGAAGGCCTAGATTTGCCCCATTACGGACCATGATCCGTTCGACAACAACCTCCAAATTGTATTCCCCAGCCAAAGCATCCAGTTGAACTTGTCTGACGACAAAGTCCGGATATTGGTTCCTATGGACAATCACAGGAGTCCTTTGGGCCATTATAGGGATCTCTTCAAATTCACGGGGTTGCTCTATTGTTTCGTCGAAGACCTCATCTTGACGAATGGGCGTCTCCGGTCGAGGCGGTGGGGTCTGTCGACCCTGAGCCCTAGGAGCGCCTAGGAAGTCACCTATACTTGTCATTTGAGTCGCCAGTTGTTGGTAATTCTGTGTTGAGTCTTGTATCATTGGTCTTAATATTGTACCCATCTGTTGAGTCAACATATGAACCATATCATGATTTCTCTCATCCATCTGTTGCCTCATGACCGCGACAGAACTCGAGGTAAACGTTGGTATGGATTGAGAAAAAAGATTTAAACCTGGGGGTCGAACCACCTGGTTCGCCAGATGCCCTGCCCCCTGATAGGGTGAAAAAACTGGGGACGAACTTTCCCCAAACAAAGGGCCGCTAGAGTGCAAACTCGACATGATCTCTGTCGGCATCCCATAAGATCGAGGAATGGGCATTGTGATACTAGGCATATACTGCCCTGTAGCCCCCGCCATTGTCGACTTTGGGTCTAGTCGACGTGACGTCGCGGTTGGCCCACTAGGGGTAGTTGAAACCGCTGACAAGGTACCAGAGTCAACATCAGTTGTTTGTGTCATAACTGTACTTTCCGCCGAAGATGGTTCAACGTTCGGACGGGTGTTACCATCTTACCAATACGCAAAAACATACACTCAATTCACACGGGTCCCACCAGGCGTGCCAATTTGTTCACCGGCGCGAACAACCACTGGCCTTCCGTCGCAGGTTATCTCGCTGGATCGGCTACACAAATCCCAGAACAAGTGGTTTGAAGCATATGTTTGTTTGATACGATCGTATCTTGCCTTTTTGGAAACGTGGTAAGATTTGAGTGATTAACCAGGTTTAGATTGATTGGTAGGACAAAGCGGAAAACAAAGGAAAAAAGGGAAAAACAGATAAATAAAAATAACTTAAACTTCGAAAGTAAATTGCATTAAGGAATTGTGTACGCAGTTATACATTTTTGCGGGATTGAACTCGTTTCTCTCTAAGCTTGGTACTTTGACTGTTTTCCCTTTGCAATGTTACAAAATGCGACCCCAAAAATGGAAAAATTAATGCTTTATATAGGCCTAAAAAATAACTATCCATTTGCCCAGACTTCCTTTGGTGCTGACATGTGTCACCCCACTATCTTTTCAACTTCCCATATTCTTGGAACTTTCAAACTTTTCCCGTCCAAGTACCTATCCTTGAATTTGAGCTTGCTTTTCACCTGGCTTTCTCCGAAACCATGGCTTGTCACCTTCTTCCGACGTTCCCCTTCTGACCTGTGTCAGATCGATGCTTTGAGTATCTCTTGTCGTCGACTAGCTTTTGAATTTCCTCCTTTCCTTTCCTTTTACCTAAGTCGAAATCTCCTTGTCAACAACATGTAATAAATATAATAAATTAATGTGTTAGGATCATTATTTAAATAGTCAAATTAAAGTAATCGATTTAATATGAGGTTTATGACTAAGGATATAATTGTCATGAAAAATATTGTGTAGAAACCAAAAATTTTATTTCTATTTTGTGATGGGTAAAATTAAAATAAGAAAACTTAAATAATCATGACCCTTCATGAAAGGGCATGAGATTCTAAACTTGAATAATCACGACCCTTCATCAAATGGATGCGATTCTTATAAATAAGAAATTATGATCACCAATTGTAGATTATAGACAATATCACATAATAATAAGTTTCTTTATCCCATTGAAAGAGGAATTAAGGAATTAAAGAATTTACAATTGTAAGGTTATTTCCCTATCAAGATCATTGTCTTCTCATTAACATTACAAAAATTCTAAAGGTACGCTTCCACTTTCCATTTCATCTTGAATTTAGGTATGAGTTCATAGTATATTGATTTAGGATTGTACTATTTCTAGATTTCTAAATAGCTAGAAACACGTTGTTAGGACAATTCTTTATTATTAGAAACCAACAATTATATCAAAGCAACACATATTTGATTTCATGTTTGAATTTTGAGAAATAGTTAAATTAGAATTTCAAAATTGGAGTATTTTCTTCTGTTCTTCTAAATTTATATTATTTTTAATTTGGTTGAAGAATATATAAAGAAATTAATTCTTGTATGCACGATACTGCTAGAAATTTCATTGACTTATTATATGTAAGTTGTGAACAATTCGGCTTTGATTAGAATAACATATGAGTTTTTTTCTAGTTGTAATCAATTATTATAAGATGTATGGATTTGAAATGGTTTTATGAACCCTTGCAAAATGATTTACAAACATGTTGTTTGAATAATAAAGGAGATCGAAAAAGTGTTATTATAATGGCTAAAACTGCCACAATTTACAAAAATGACACATATTATGAAAATGCAAAAAATTAGATAATTGTGGCGATTATGAAAATGTGAATATAACGATTTCAAATACCATAATTTTCAAAAATGATATTTTTAAACTCGTAATTGATTACAACCAACAATTTTCTTTTTCCTTCGTTGTTTAAGAAAAGTACATTGACAAGTTGTGCTAGTTTGCACGATCGTTGGTAATTCTTTTTTATGTTCAAATTATTAGTTATAATTTGTATTTTATATAATTGTTTAATATTTTTAATGAGTCTATTAAAATAAAAAGTCACCAAAATTACCTCTTTTTTTGGAGATTACTTATAAGAAATATTAAATGTTAGTGTGTATATTAGTATTATTTGGCCCAAAGGAAAAATTATATTTGACATGATTATATACACACACTTGTAATGATAAATATGTGATAATTTTAAGTCTTCACATGTGAATGATAAATCAATCCAAAGATGGGTTATTATTTGCCATGTTTTATTATCAATGTTTGATCGTTATAACATGAGTACGACTATCAATTAATATTATTGTCCAAAGACTTGATATTGATGGCGTAGTAGGTATCTTGAGATGAGTTATGTCATTATTTCAACACACACACACACACACACACACACACACAAAAGAAGTGTTTCTAACCTAGAGTTAAAAGTTAGAGACCATATTATCCCTCAAGTAACACGATTTAAATAGTTTGGGTCCATAATACAAAATGAGGGAGAAATAGAAGGGTAAGTAAACCATTGAATTCAAGCTTGATGGTTGAAATAGATAAGGGAGCCTGGTGTTTTATGTGTTCTAAAGGTATCACTCAAGTTGAAGGGAAAGTTTTATCGGATTGCGGTAAAACCTATGATTTTATACGAGAAAGAATGTTAGGCGGTTAAAAATCAACACGAGAATAAAGTAAGTGTAGCAGAGATAAGGATGATGCAATGGATGTGTGGTAAGACTCGATATGATAGAATTAGAAATGAAAATATTAGAGAGTGTCGGGGTAGTGCCTATAGTGTACCAATTACATTCGGAATAGAGTACCAACTAAAGTAGTTGCAAAAACACTTCATGAGCTTTGGACAAGAAGAAGGGATAATCTAAATCACTTTCATATATTAGGATGTCCGACAGAAGCCAGGCCTTATAGGCCGAATAAAAAGAAGTTAGATCCTTGAATAATGAGCAGCTACTTCATTGGTTATTTTGAGCAGTCCATGGACTATAAGTTATATGATCCCAAATTAAAGAAAAAACATTTGAGATAGGAACTGCCATATTATTTGAGAATATTGAGCTTGGGAGTAAGAAATAAGGTTTGAGAATTTGATTTTAAAGAAGAACTAGTTTCAATTCTAGGACCGATTGATGCATTTGCTTCTCTTGACGAAGCAATTCAGAATATCTTCAAGACAATG
Organism: Lathyrus tuberosus; assembly: GCA_022829125.1. Taxonomy (NCBI): domain Eukaryota; kingdom Viridiplantae; phylum Streptophyta; class Magnoliopsida; order Fabales; family Fabaceae; genus Lathyrus; species Lathyrus tuberosus. The sequence goes on along the minus strand of JALAZF010000013.1, from coordinate 27,325,189 downwards.
TCATTCAAACTCCCATTTAAGGTGTATCAATTGATACTGAAGAATAAACTCAAGATCCTAAAGAACCAACACATCAAGAATAAATACTTCAAGAATTTTTGGTTAATTATGTTAGAATCTTTGGGTCATACATATAATAAATTAATGTGTTAGGACCATGTCATACCCCAAATTTTGACCACAAGATTTCCCATCATTGTACAAACCATCACCACAATATGGATGTACCATCATACCTCATCAATCTTCTCAAGGATTGTTGAGCATTCACTACAACCGAGAATTAGGGTTTTGAGCCCTCTCAGAGCACTCAGACAAAGGATCAATCAAGAATTGACATGATCTTCAACTTTTCTAGCCTCTCAAACACCCATAAAGGATCAAGATAGCTCCCATAGCAAGAATCAAGCATAAGGTTGCAACATTCCATGTGGATCAAGCCTCAGGATCGCCAGTGTCACCAAATTAGGGTTTTGGTCAAGTAAGGCCTCCAGATGGAAATTTTAATCTGGGCACGAGCCAATACTTCAATACATGATTCAAGAATCTCAAAGGGACCTTATGAGTCCAATCATCAAGTCAAAATAGCCTCAAGGGATGCATTCATCAAAAATCAGGAATTAGGGTTTCTTGATCTAATTCACCCCTAAGTTGACTTTTGGAGCAAGACATGAGCCAAGACCTCAAGAAGTGTTTTGAAGATCTCCAATACATCATGTTGATCCATTTACAAGTTTGGATTAACCCAAAGAACTTGGTTCATAAGCAGTACAAGGATTCAAATTCATCTGGACCAATTAGGGTTTCTTGATGAAAAGTCAACTGTACCTTTGACTTTTGACCTAGACATGGTCCCAAACCTTGGGACATGATTCAAGACACTCTATAACACCTATGGAATCCATCCATTAGGTTTTAATTAGGTCAAGGACTTGATTTCATAGAGGATCACACAGTTTGGAATTCATCTGACAAAAAGTCAATTGTGCCTAAAAACCAAGTTTGACTTTTTGAATTTCTTGACAATCATGGCTTCCCTAAGTAAAAAAGAATGTTAATTCATGGATTGAATCATCATCCATCAAGAAATATCAAGAAAATGAGGGTCACTTGCAAAAGGGGTAACCTTAAGAAACTAAAATTTTTCTAAGTTATGGAAGAAAAGTGATTTGGTACCAACTTTACAAGGTCATAACTTCCAAACCACAAGGTCTTTTTCTTCCATCCACAGCTCAAATGAAAGCTCTCATTACATAATTCAAAATTTTCAACTACAAGAGATTCCAAATCCTCCTGGATTTTGAGTTATGGATTGATCAAAATCACAAAAACATGAAAATGACCACTTTTCCAACACTTGGTGAAATTTTCAAGTCAGAATCTGTTTCACTTTTTCACCAACTTTGAGGCCATTTTTCATTATGATCCAAGATGTTTCAATACCAAAGTTGGACATTAAAGTTAAAGTAGGATATACAAGATTTCCAAAGAGTACAAGAACTCCCATTAATTCAACTTGAGCAAGGAGTTATGAACCTCACAACATGCCTTGCTCAAACTGATTTTCATGACAGCATTTGGAAGATTGTGTGCATTTCTTGTGCCACACGATTTCCATTTCCAATTTTGTCATCTTTCAAGCTTTGTCCTCTTCCAAGATCAGAAAGAATCTTGATGAGTCACTTGATGATTTCAACTTTGAACCATTGAGTCAAGAAATCAACTTGGCATGTGCAAAATCATCATTTACGTGAACCTTGAATTTCAAATTTGGCATCAAGCATTTATGTGATGCATAGAGGTGGCATGAATCAGTTACAAACCAGCCAAAAGGAGTCAAGAAACATGAGCGTTCAAACCTGCATAGTTGGTTGAAGTCAAGATAATAGGAGTCTTGGTATCTTGGCATTTAAGAAAGTGCTACATGACAAAATCCATTGGATAATAGCATGCTCCCTCATCCACTCACTATTCCTTCAAAAACAAACTTCCTCTACTATAAATAAAGGTCATTTCTGATGTTTCAAACCACACCAAAACAATACCAAAGCCTTGTTTTCTCACTCTCCCTCTCTTACTTCAATTTCAAGGCACAATGGAGCAGTTTGGGGATCCTTGAAACCAAAACAAAAACCACTCAAATAACTATCCAAACACATCATAAACCATCTATTGGAGGTGTTCAACCCTTCATTATCATTGTACAACACCAAAATCAGAAAGTCAACCTCCAAAACCTCAAATTTTCACTTTTCTACATTTTTCAAGCCATGTCTTGATCCAATCACTTTCAAAACCAAACAACACTTCAAATACTCTCCAAATATCATCTTCAAACTGTCCCAACAAGTTTCCCTCAACTGTAACACCATTTGAGTGAGTTACTATTTTGGTCACTTTTGCCACTTTTGCAAGAAAGAGCCAATTCTTGTTCCTGAGGTTTCCAGCTGGTTTTGGTCATCCTAAAAGCTTCTAAGAAATTTATCAAGAGTGTCTAAGGCATTAGATTACTTCTGGCACAAGTATTTTGCAAGATAGCACAAGGAGCTTCAAGAGGTAAGTGCATAACAACTTGAACTCTTTAAAATTTGCATTGCTTTGATGTCTATTGATCATGAACATGTCATACATATCATATGTATTGTGTTTGAACCAATTTATCATGCTATTGTTGCTTGTATGAAGAGATAGCATAGAACTTGCAAATTTTGGCCTATTTTGAAACCACTACCGGGTTTTAAAATGTAGGCATCTTTAGAAAATTCTGAAACCACCATTGGATTCCTCATGAAATTCTAGGTAGGATCCATCTAAATTTCATCCAATTTCATGGAGAAATGAGGGAGATATGACCCTTCTTGAAAATCACTCAAAACTTGATTTTTGTCTTGGCCTGACCTGAAAATAAGACTACCCTTATGTATTTATGGGGTGGTTTCAATACATGAATGTATCACCACCCCAGTGGTAGCACCACATGTGTGTTTGGTTGGAGGGCGTGGGTTCAACACCCACCCAGATCATTTTTTAGCTCCCTCTCATTTTTGCTATTTTTCTTATTTTTCATGATTTTCTTAATTAATCTCAAAATTAATTTCTCTTTTTTTTTTCATTTTTGATTGATTCGTTTTTTAAAAAGTCACAAAAATGTTAATTTATTTTATTCTACAAAAAAAAAATATTTATATTATTTATTTAATATATCTTGAATTTTTGTAAATAATTTCATTTTTTTATTGTTTTTTTAACATTTTAAAATGAAATTCTCACCTTGATTATTCAAAACCAATTGGATTTCAAGCTTTCATGTGATTAAACATGATTTTTCAAAATATTTTTCAAAGGTGACAACTTGGTTTTGAATATATTTGATATTTTATATCATTTTTTATTTAATTTCCTTTGAAAATTATATTTTTAATTCAAATTAGGGTTTTCTCTTAATTTTGATTTTTCAAACTTCATTCAAAAACATTTTTGGGCCTCTTTGTAGAGTGTAAGTCACATCCCTTTGTAAATAATTGATCTTGGGCCTCAGTCGTTGTATAAGTCCCGATACGATTTTAAAAATCTCAACGCGATCGCCATTTTCACAACAATTTTCATCTGGGCCTCTCCTTGAGTTGTAAGCCCCGTTTTTCTTCTTTTTCAAACACCTTTGGGCCTCTTTGTAGAGTTTAAGACCCATCCCCTTTGTAAAATACAAAATTTTAGGGCCTCAGTCATTGTATAAGTCCCGACACGATTTCAAAAATAACGGTGCGATCGCTGTTTTTCATCTGGGCGTCTCCTTGAGTTATAAGCCCCAACTCTTGTATAAAAATAACTTTTTGGGCCTCTAATAGAGTGTAAGACCCAACCCTTTTTGTACAAAAACAATTTTTGGCCTCTACTGTAGTCTAAGTCCCACAACGCCTGTTGATATCGCAGTGTGGTCAATGTTATCAAATAAGTCATCTGGGTCTCTCCTTGAGCTATAAGCCCCAAACAAATCCTTTTTTAACAACTTTATTTTAATTCAAATTCAAATTCAAAGTTTCCTCAAAACTTTCTTCAATTTCTTGAAACCCTAAAAGAGGGATACAATTGTAGTAAATACAACAGGTTACATTATGCTTGGGCTTCTTCTCAGAAGGTAAGTCCCCATATCTTTTTCAATGCATATTTGTTATATATATATCTGTCAATATATTTGTCTATATATACTTGTGCATATCTTTCATAGAGTTTTCCCCAGCAGTTAGGTCTACATTTAGATCAAACCAGAGGTTACTTACAACATAGTCAAAACTAGTTCCCCATAGGAAACTCCCTATACAGTCTTGCCTCCTCTTGGGCTTATACAATATGGAACAGAGAAAGGAATTATTCCTAGTGAAACTTTTCTCAAGACTGTCAAACTTAGAAATCATATTTTGTACAAGAAATTCATTTCCCAAGAGAGGATTAATTCCCGGTGAAACCTCTCTTGAATTTCTTCAAACCTTAGAACTGTTCAGCAAAGAAATGACTAATTCCCGGTGAAACCTTTCTTGAACGTTTCTTAGGCTTGGACGCACAGGCTTCCTAGAAGTTCCCCAGCCTCCTCTTGGGCTTTGTACAAGGACTCACAGGCTTCCTAGAAGTTCCCCAACCTTCTCTTGGGCTTAGTACAAGGACCCTCAGGCTTCTTAGAAGTTCCTCAGCCTCCTCTTGGGCTTAGTACAAGGACCCAAAGGCCTCCTACAGGTATAGGACAAAAATTAGTCATCTTTGCTAGTTTAAATCCTCCAGAGAGTCAGAATTCCCAAACATCAAACCATTTTAGGGTTGATCTTCATCCCTTAAACCTTCAGCCTCCTCTTGGGCATCATACAAAGACCCCTCTCTACACTAAAGACTACCACTTCTTAAGAGACTTGGAAAGTCTCAGCCTCCTCTTGGGCTTCACACAAGTAGGCATGGAAAGTCTCATATACTCTTGAATCTCATAAAGAAACCCCCAAGTTTCCTAAAAGCACAGGAAAACCCTTGATTATTTCATCAACATACTAATCTCCAGCAGAGTTTAAACCTCTATAGGTTTTCAAACTTAACTTTAAACTGTTAGACTCCCAACAAGGTTTAAGCTTCACCTTAAAAATCCCCAACTAGGGTCAATCAACCATCAACAGATCCCCAGTAAAATTAGAACCTCTTGGCATCTGATACTCCAACTCTTCCCTGATTCCCAAAAAGAGTAAAACCTTTGGATTTCCTCAATACAATTTGGACCTACTCTTGGATTTCAATATTCCTTAGCCAGAGATAGCCTCCTCTTAGGCTTCATATAAGAACTTCCCCCAGTGGAGTCATTTTCCTTCAGCCTCAATCTCGGGTTTTGTACAAGACAGATAAAACCCTCCCTAGTGGAGACAATTTCTTTTAGCTTCAACCTTGGGCTTTGATCAAGGCACACAAAAATCAACATCCCCTCATATGAGACCATGAGTCTTCTCTGTAGGAGGATATTTCCTTTATACATCACATCTCAAAACAGACAACCAAAACCTTTTTCCAGATAATAGTTGTAAGTGGCACACTTGTTGATTTAAAATCCAAGCTGGAGTCCTTCCTTTATCCTGGCTAAAATTCATCTTTCATATAACAGCTATAAGTGGAAAGCCTCTGGATTATTTACATCCAAGTCAATGTCCCTCTCTTAGCATGAAAGACTCATAAGGAAAAATGACATTGCTAACTACTGAGTTAAAGTTTCTTCCTTCATGACATCACCCTTATAAAGGAAACTATGGCATTGCTAGATTTCACATATCCCAGTTAAAGTAATTTCCCTTATAATAAATTTCTCAATAATTTGTGATGAATAGGTGAGATATCTCCCTTTAGAGATGACAAATTCTCCCTCAATCACCCTTTAGCTTCAATCTTGGGCTTTGAACAAGACACCAAACATTTTTCCTCCCATAGAAATAGGAGGAACTACGATTGCTCTAATTTCCCAGATATCTTTACGGGAATACGTAGGCATAAGATTGCAAAATCTTAGCGAGCACACAAATCAAAAACTTTAGGTCCAGTACCTTCCCAAAAACAAAGGAAAACCTGAAAACAACAAAAACATTCTCTCAACACTCTCAAAGGAGAAACTTTCCTGAAGCTACAGCAGATAAACACCAGAAAGCATTTAAATCAACAGAGAAACATATAATAAAAAGCCCATGGATAACCATATATACCTTGGGTGTTAACAGCTTCCTTTTGTATAACCTGACCCCGAACCCCTAATCTCTTAGCATTTGTTAAAGAAAACATTTGCGTGCAAGGTTAGTTTTAGATATCTTCCCTTTCCTTTCCAGCTTCATAGGATAAATAAGAAATCAGAAAGTAGCACCCAATTCCAACCATTGCGGTAAGGTGGTCGCGTCACTGACAAAAATCGTACGCTCCAGAAAAATGGTGACTCTGTTGGGGAACATTAAAAGTTCTAGAGTTAGAGCTCCTAAGATGTCTAGGCTTTGCTTTATTTCTCTAGTTTATTTATTTTCTCAGTTTTCTGCAATATATATCATTTACTATCATATTACTTGATACCCGTGTTTAAATTTCCGTTAACTGGGAATACGATTGATACGCATGTGGAAAGTTTGAGAGAACATTAAGATAAGTGATGGCGTCTCCAAGAAAGGCTTATAGGATGTGAATCCCGACCAAGCTGACCTGGCAGTCCACCGAATCAGTCGAGGTACCCGTGTGGATTCTCTAATGTTGGACGATCGATCGTCGTGAAAGCATAGTGTTCCCAATGCGGTACCCATGACACTGAGGATTTAGTAGACATTTAACCATTTAAACCATTAGGTAGTGCAGTGACTATCGGGAATATTTGACACGTGATACTACACTCAAAAGAGATGCATCCTAGGATATTGCAGCTCGCTCGAGTGAATCAGCTTGCTGTTAATATCCCTAGGAGGGGTCAATGATTTTGGGAACCTTTTAGAACCCGTTCTACAGGTATAAAAATTGACCAATTAGTACACACCTTTGGGGATGGGTAAATCCATGGCTCCATGCTCGTGACGATGAACCCCTAAACCCATGTTTTCAAGTGTTTTTGTTTGCTGCATTCATGCATTCATACATTCATGCATTCATTAAAAAACTCTTTTCAAAAACGGAAAAAAATCTTTTTCAAAAGAACTAAAACAATAATTGCAAATATCAGAGGTTGCGTTATGGATTTCGAAAGAAGAAAAACGCACAAGTACACCTTCAAGGTTCCAAAGCTAGACGACATAAGGAAATTAGGAAGGATGATTACTAATCCTGAGGCTTTTAGAGCAAAGCATGGAGGACTGTTATCTCTTCTAAAGATCAACATGGTTGAAGGGATCCTGCCTACGCTGATTCAGTTCTACGATCCGGTTTACCACTGCTTCAAATTCTCGGATTATCAGCTCACACCAACACTGGATGATTACTCCTACTTGATTGATTTACCTATCACTGATCGAGATCCATTTTATGGACTGGAAGAAATTCCAAAAGAACAAACCATTGCAAGAGCAATCTCTTTGGATGAGTCAGAAGTTAGGACTCACATGACCACCAAAGGAGGAATCCAGGGTTTACCAGCTAAATTCCTGATGAAGAAAGCCATATACTTTGCTAGTATAGGAAATATAATCGCTTTTAAAGATGTCTTCGTTCTGCTCATATATGGGTTATTCCTTTTTCCCAACATCGACAACTTCGTTGACACCAATGCTGTTAAGATATTCTTGATTGGGAACCCCGTACCAACCTTACTCGTGGATGCTTACCATTCCATACACTTAAGGAATTTGTACAGTGGAGAGATGATCACATGCTGTGTACCGTTACTCTACAAATGGTTTATTTCTCACTTGCCCAAATCTGCTGCTTTTTGGGATTACAAGAGTACTTTACGTTGGTCGCAGAAGATTATGTCTCTTACCAATATAGACATAGATTGGTACAATCGGATTTACGAAGGGATACAAATCATCGACAGATGCAGAAATTTCCCCAATGTACCCCTCATTGGTACTAAAGGAGGGATTAACTATCATCCAATTCTAGCTCGCCATCAACTCGGATACCCGATGAAGAATATCCCATATAATGCTCATCTGGAAGGTCTTTTCTTTAAGGAAAGAGAATATGACAGGGCACTAAAGAAAGAAATAGTGCATGCCTGGTAACATATTCACATGAAAGGGAGAGAACCCCTAGGAAGATCAAATTGTTCCTCTTAAGAACCTTATCTTCATTGGGTGCAAACCAGAGCCCTCAAGCTGAGAATGCCTTACCCTCTTCAAGAAGTTTTTCCCTTAAAGGAATTTGTCCTTTATTTCATGTCTGATGCGGAAAAACTCCAGGTCGCTCTCAACAAAGTTCAACGTGAGAAGAAATCTTGGAAGAACAAGTACCATATCCTTAATTTAGAATGTACCAAGATTCAGGAACTACTAAAGGAGAAGGATGCTCTAATTGAGATATTAGAGCAGCATACTATGGAAAGTCAAGAGGAACGAAGGAATTTACTTGCTCATTTCACTTGGCAGAGAGTCGTCGACCCGACAACGACTGAAGAAGCCCAGTCAAAGAAAAAAAAATTCAGGAACCAGCATCTAAGCTCTCCTCAGAGAGGACTCAGGATCCATTGGCCTAATTTTCCTTACAACACTTTGTAAAGTACTGTACTTTCTTTGTAAAATACTGCAATCTTTCAAGTTCAATAAAAGGGGTTTTCCCCCCACTGTGTGATATTTGCAATATAATTATTAACAGTTCTTTTAAACAAAAACTAAAAAAATATATCATTTTCAGTCTTTGCATATCATTCATCATTCTCACATAACACCTCTTTGTCTTTGAGTCTCACATATATGTCACACTCTAGAGTCAAACTGTCTCATTCGTACAATACTCAGGTCAATCGACAAAAGAAAATGGACAATCTCGAGGAAGAGAACAGAGAGCTGAGAGAAGAAATCAACACTCTGAAGGAGAGTTTGGAGAAACTCCACCACGACATGTAATCCCTGGCAGCAACTCAGGAACAACAGCATCAAAGGACTGTAATCTCGGAGAGTACGTCTACACCAGCATTTGAAATGCCTGGCAGTCATCCTCAGTACAACATGCCTAAAAGATTTCCCTGGGGCATGCCTCACAACTTTATAGTTGAAGGATACATCCCACCGGTCACTGAAGACCCGAAAGACATAGCAGGAACAGCCAGACCTGAAGGTAATAAACTTCTGGGAAATGAAGACGCAAGGATTACAACAGAAACTCCTGAAGGTTATAAACTTCAGGTCACTGAAGCACCAAGAATTACCGTCGTAATGTCTATACCATAACCAGTCGTACACACTGTCCCAGAAAGACAGATTCTGCAAGCAACTTCTAGCGGAAACAAAGACGGGTATGAAAGGATGAATGAGTTCTAGGAACCATTCTTGGAAATGCAGAAGGAACTACATGCCATTCGCGGTCAAGACTTATTTGGAAAAGACGCCGGCGACCTCTGTTTGGTCCCTAATGTAAAGATACCGCACAAATTCAAGGTGCCCGACTTTGAAAAATACAAAGGCAACTCTTGCCCTCAAAGTCATTTGGTGATGTACGCTTGGAAAATGTCTACCCAGACAAATAATCAGCAACTCCTAATCCATTACTTCCAAGACAGTTTCACCAGTGCCGCACTCAAATGTTACATGGGTTTAAACCGCACCAAGATCAGTACTTTCAGAGATCTTGGGGCAGCCTTCATTCAGCAGTACAAATACAACTTGGACATGGCACTAGATAAGGACCAACTCAGAGCAATGTCACAAAAGGATAAAGAAACCTTCAAAGAATATGCTCAGAGATGGCATGAAATTGCCACCCAGATCTGTCCCCCTCTCGAGGAAAAGGAAATGACAAATATTTTTCTGAAAACATTGAGCTCATTTTATTACGACTGCATGGTCGCCAGTGCCCCCAGTGACTTCACTAAAATGGTGAACATGTGAGTACGCCTTGAAGAAGCAGTCCGAGAAGGACGATTGGTCAAAGATGCAGAGCCATCTAGCAGTACCAAAAGATATGGTAGTGCTTTCCAAAAGAAGAAAGAGCAAGATATCAGTAATATCTCTCCGGGAAAGCAAAGGAGAAGGTATCAACCGGTAGCAGCGGTAACTCCCCCTATCAACCCGGCGCTGGCTCTGACTTATCAACCTCAGATTGCTTAAAACCAACCAAATCAACAACAGTATCAGCAAAGGCCACAACAGCCTCTTCAGCAGACTCGCTCTTAATACAAAACAACAATCGCACTACACGGCCATCAGGGTTTGACCCTATACTGATGTTGTACGCAGAACTATTTCCACTTCTACTAGCCAAGGGGCACATTCAAAACAGGACTCCTCTTACAATACCAAAAAATCCACCTTTTTGGTTCAAAGTAGATCAAACTTGCCCTTACCATCCAGGAGGATCGGGACATAACATTGAGAATTGTCTCAGCTTCAAGTCTGACGTACAAAAACTTATCAGGAACGGGGTTTTATCTTTCAAAGATACTAATCCAAATGTTCATCCGAACCCATTACCGCAACATGAGAAGACTACAGTGAATTTGATAGAAGATGAACCTGTCAACAGTTATCAAATTCACAATGTACGCTTACTGGGAGCCAACCTGGTAAATATGCATTGCAAAAAGAGCGGGTGCGGCCATGTACCATCTCATAACTATCATCAGTGTGATATCTGCTCCAAGGACAATCAAGGGTGTGCCATAGTACAAGCAGCTCTGCAAGAACAAATGGATTTGGGCTGGATTCAGGATCACCTGATTCGTGAAGTAAACATGGCTCATGCACATCCCAACATTGTTCAGAACCATGACATACGTGCAATGAACGTCAATTTAGTGGCAATGTATTCAAGACAGAGTCAGTATTATAATCTACCAAGGCACGATTACTGCATTTGTCCGATCTGCTCAAAAGATAATCAGGGATGCTCTTTTGTACAAGAGGACATCCAACGTCAAATGGATCTCGGATGGATCCAAGACTACCGTGAAAGGAATGATCATCAAGTTAATATGGTTCAAATCTTTGACATACGCATGATGAATACCAGTCTAGTGGAATTGCATGCTAAGTAGGTCAGACTTGGTTTTCTGGCTTCACATGATTATCAAAACTGTAAAGAATGCTACGAAAACGACCAAGGGTGTGCACCTGTGCAAAGGACTCTTCAACATTTGTTGGACCACTGGTGGCTTCCGATTTACCTGGATAAAGACACACAATAGATTAGCATGAATGATGGGAATCCTGGTAGACATCAAAGCAGTGATGTTCGCTCAATGGAAACGGATCTAGTGAGGATGCACTGCATACAAAGTGGGTACGGTCAGGTACCTCCCCATAATTATAAACGCTGTAGAGTATGCTCGGAAAATAATCAAGGATAGGGGTGGCAAAACGGATCGTGGCCCGCCAGGCCGGCCCGTGCACCCGCCAAAAAATGGCGGGTTAGGTTGGGATTTTGGGCCCACCGCCCACCAAAATCCGCCACCCGCCAAAACCCGCCACCCACCAAAGCCCGCCGCACCTATTCGTTTAGCTTGTCCCACCTTAAATCCATCATTTTTTGGTTAATTCTAGTAATTCCAATTCTTGATGGTTTTATTTTGTACATTTATTTGAGAATATATGCAATATTTTTTGAAGTAAAATTTGTTTAAAAGATGCTTTGTAAAAATTGTTCTGAAAAATAAGTGAAAAATCTATTTAAAATGTCAAAACAAGCCTATTGATGTATTAAAAAATGAAAAAGATAAATAAATAAAAAAAGTTGGCGGGCAAGCCCGCCACCCGCCAACCCGCCACCTTGGCGGGGCGAGCTAGATTTTTAAGCCCATTTTCATTAGGCGGGCTTGCCCACCCCGCCTTTTTTTTGGCGGGCTTAAAGCAGGGCGGGGCGGGCGACCCGTTTTGCCACTCCTAATCAAGGATGATATCTAGTGCGAGCTTCCCTCCAGAACCAGTTAGACCAAAAGGAGATTCAACCATGTTCAAATTCTGAATCAATCAACATGATACAAGATTACCTCCCTGGTCGAAACCAATACTCTGTTATAATCTCCAATCATGGAGTAACCAAGGACGTTTGTGCCATAATACCTCTACTCAACGAATCAAAAGTCCCTCTTGATAGTAGAAAAATTCCCAACCAGGAACTAATTGAGGTTTCCTACGACAGCCAAAAAGCCCCTGTGGTTGTCTACTTGCCAGGTCCAATACCGTACAAGTCAGAAAAAGCTATCCCCAATAAGTAAGGTACAACGACCAAGAAATTGGAAATAAAACTCCATTACCCTCCATTCTGAACATTTTCGACATCAGTCGAGTCACCCGGAGTGGTTGGATCTTCAACAGAGGAGTTGGAGAACCTACCAAGGAGAAGGAACCTCAAACGGAAGTTCTTACCCAACGAGTCGGTCAATCCAGCAATCCAAAACCTATAAAGAACAACGATGAGATGCTGAAGCTCATCCAGAAAAGCGAGTACAACATTGTGGATCAATTGTTGCAAACTCCGTCTCAAATTTCTGTATTATCTCTCTTGCTTAGTTCAAAAGCTCACAGAGAAGCTCTACAGAAGGTTTTAGAACAAGCCTTTGTGGTACAAGATGTGACAGTAGGACAATTTGACAGCATCATTTCCAACATCACTTCCTGTAACAACTTGGGATTCAGTGATGAAGAACTGCCGGAAGAAGGCAAGAACCATAATATGGCACTCAACATCACAGTCAACTGCCAAGACGATGCTCTAGCCAGCGTGCTGGTAGACACCGATTCATCTTTGAATATCATGCAAAGATCAACTTTGGTTTGACTTTCTTTCCAAGGAACTCTGATGAGAGGCAGTGAGATCATCGTCAAATCCTTTGATGGATCTAGAAAAACAGTTATCGGTGAAGTCGATCTTCCTATAACCATCGGTCCTCACTGAAGATGGTTGGTTTATACCTGAGTGAATCACACACTCAAAGATACAACAGAGTCGCCACCGAACTTTATTTAGTCCCAAAGGACAGGGAAAAAATCGATAAAACCCAAGGGGAAGAGAAATGGGAACATGGGTCGGTTATGCGAAAGGAAGGTACTAGCACCTAACGCATCCGTCGTACTCGACGGAAACCATTTCGCTTGCTTCTAGGCTTGGATGGATTTTTTATCTAAAGGCTTCTAGCTAAAAGAAGAGGGGAGAGAGAAGGGAAAAGAAAATAAGAAAGAAAGTAAGAAAGAGGAGTGCTCGCGGAGGATTGGGGCCCTCGTGCCTATGTACCCTCATAGTGCAATGAGGAAATCAAAGCGCCGTAGTTCAAAGGAACCAGGGAAAGTAAATGAGGAAGAAGGTGGAAGGGTGCTGGCCAAGATCATCGCGATCTCGTGCCTACGTATCATACATTCGAATGAATGCAGAATTGGAGCTTCTGTAGTTCGGGGAACTAAGACGGAAAAGGAAAAGGAAAGTGGCGTCAAAACCAAGAGCAAAAGAGGTAGAGAAAGATCCACTGAGGATGCAAAAGAGTTGGTGTCAGAACCAAGAAAGAAGATAAAAGAGCAAAAAGGAATAAAAAAGACTCCACTGGGGAGTAAAAGAACAAAGAAAAGTGTTGGGGACCAGAAGGTAACAACCCTACTGGGGAACAAACAAAGGTATGGTGTTAAAACCAAGAGAATAAGGATTCAGTATGTTAACTGACTGGCAGTGGTTAACCGAAGAAAAAAAGATTAAGACTCTTGTGGGGGAAAAAGAGATTGGTGTCAGCAGACAGGCTGTGATGAACCAAAGTGAGAGTACTGAACCAAGAGAAGGTGTTTGACTCTGAAGGGGTTTCGGTATATTAATTGATAAATAGTGGTTAACCAAAAGAATGGGTGTAGAACCAAGTGAAGGTCGTAACCCAAAGGATGGGTGTGGGGCCAAGTGAAGGTTGTGACCCACTAGGGATGTTGGTACTGACTGAACAAATAGTACTTGACCGAAGAAAAGGGTATTGAACCAAAAAAAAGGTTGCTAACTGCTGAGGATTCAGTTTTAACAGAAAGACTGTGATTAACCAAAAAGAACGAGTGATTAACCAAGAGAATGTGATTAAGTCGAAAGGGGCTTAGTATTTTAACATACATGCTGTGGTTAACTGAAAAAGAATTGGTGATTAACCAAGAGAGGGTAATTAACCCAAGAGGAACTCAGTATATTAACAGATAGACTGTGGTTAACTGAGAAGATGTGCAAATTGGTGTTTTAACTGACAAGCAGTGGTTAACCAAACAAAGGGACAAGAACCAAAAGAAGGTTGCGAACTCCGCAAGGGTTTCGGTGTTTAACAAGAAGATTGTGTTTAACCAAAGGAATTGAGACTCTCCAGGGGAATCAAAAGGCAATGATTGACCAAAAGAAAAGAATATTAAGGCAAGGAAGAGGGGTGCTAACCCAAAAAGGATGGTGATTGATCAAAAGAGAGATTGAAAGAGATAAGAGTGATCAGGGATCGACTCAACTGGGGAAAAGAATACACTACAGCCTGGAGATAAAGATGACTAAGCTAAGCACAGGGTCATTCGTCCCCTACCTGAAGTGGTCAGAATGAGAGTAGGAATTCTCCAATCTCATTCCTTCTCTATCACACAAGGTGCAGTGTAGAAGTTGAAACAGACAGCATAACAGCTCCAAGTTATACAGTGCTCCAGTGTCGCATGAAAGTTCCAACTCCGCGGGGAAGAGGGAAAGAAAGCTCTAAAGGAAGCCTAAAGAGAAGTGCCACCGGGAAGATTAATAATCGAAATAAAGTTTCGAAGGGAGGAAGATGCTAATAATTTTCCAAAATGAATTGAAAATTTATTAAAGCAAAGGGTGTGTTGTTGATTGTACAAGATTAAGCTTATTCTTTGAGGAACAAACTTAATGCCAACATGAATGAAAGTGCAAAACAGTTCCAAATGACATTTAGTATGCATCACAAATCATATATCATGAGATCAAAGAAAGTGCAAGAATGATCATGTTCATACAATGCCAAAATGTGAACAACTGCATAATCGAAATCGTGCATCAAAAATTCATGAGCATGCTTCAAACAGAAGTTAAATGACACCTAAAACATCCATAAAAATCAATCAAATCAATCCATGGAAGTTAGAGGGAGAAAGCATAGCAAACACACTTGAAAAAGCATGAAAATGGCAATCTGGAGCAGTGTTAATCGATTAACACTTTTTGCACTGCAAAGTGTTAATCAATTAACACTTGCAGAAACGCAAATTTTTGCTTAAAAATTCTGTGTTAATCGATTAACACTAAAGCAGTGGCTGAAAATTGATTTTTCAAAAGCACTTTTGGCCACTTACAGATTGTGCAACCACTCTTATGCTAGGGCAAACAATTATGCACGAAAATCAAGTATAACAACAGCAAATAATCATCAAAGGAATCAATTAAATCATAAAGATCATGGATCAAGTAATGGCATAATCAATTCTCACACAAAAAGTATCAAAACTACATCGCGAATGATACAAAAACATTTGAAACAGTAAAATATGCAAAGAGATACCAACCTACAAGGATGAGATGTGCCTTGGATGTTGTTGCAAAGTAATCTTGATGAAGATAATCAAAGAAAACCAAAGGAATCTTCAATCGTAGCCGAATCGTACCGAAACCGAGCAAATTGCGACGAAACTTCCGAAATACGAATTTGAACCATTGAATCTTTGAAGCAAACACTTGAGATGAATCCAAAAGCTTATAAAACTCCAGAAAACTAAGTATAATTGCAAAGTGTTGAAGGTTAAGCTCAATAAATAATCACTTCCAATGTAGAAGTGATTATTCTTCAATGGTGAAGAGCTATAGTGAGGTTTGGGAAGAAAATGTAGATGAAGATGAAGAAGTTTGCAGAAAAATTCAGAGGGAATGTGAGAGAATTGAGAGTGAAGTGTGAGAAATTGTGTGAAATGGTTGAGAAATGATTGAGGGTCCTTGTGAAAATAATGAAGCTTTGTTTATATAGAGTTTTGGTTTGGAGAGTGAGAGGTTTGGAATTAGGCTAAGAGCTAGCTTAGGGTGGTTTGGAATTAGGCTAGGAGTTAGTTACACTTGACTCACCGAGTCAGTGGTTAACTCAGTTAGTTAGGAAGTTAACTCGGTAGCAATCCCAATGTAAGCTTCAAATCCAAAGGTTCACATACTTGGAAATCAAGGAACATGGTGCACTTAAATTATAGTGAAGCATTGGAATAAATGTAAGTGGAGTATCTTGAATGGTCTTTAAATGTCTAGAGATGTCTAGAATGTTCCACATGCTGCTAGAACCAAGTAGAATCCCAAAATGAGGAGAAAAAGTTGTTGTCATGAAAAAGCAGCAGATTCTGCTCATTTTTCCTATGTTAATCGATTAACACATTTGCACTGCAAATGGTTAATCGATTAACCAGACCACAATTGCCCCAATTTGCTTGAAAAATGGTGATGTGGCCACTGTTTCGATTTTCAACCTCTTGCTTTGATGAATAGGCATAGAAACCATCGTTTTGTGCTTGTTTTGATGATGTGATATCTTTGTGAGGATGCAATTAATCGGGCTTGGAAAACCTGAATATTCCTGCAACAAAAAACCACAGAGAAAAAACGTATGAATACGTATGCCAGCGATGCAAATGCATATGCTTATGCAAAAGGTAAAAGGGAGGTCAAATTTCGGGTTACGACAACTGTCCCTATTTAATCCTCTTGGACCTGAATGTTCGAATTGCGCCAGCTTTTCGATGATTCGAGGTAGAAGGGGATTAAATGAAAGAGTAGCTCAAAAATTTGGCTGACGGTGGCAAAAGAAAAGGTACAAGCATTGGGAGTTTGATCAGGTGAGAAGTTTGGCTGAATATCTCCTGGGGAGATGAATCAGGCCAAAGGAAAGTATGCTTGATGCATATGCTATGTATGTGCGATTCTACATGATGCTTGATATGATGCAATACAAAATTGCAGGTTAAGGTAATGCGCGGTGGTTGGGCAGAGATTGTAACAAAATGAACTCAACATCCTAGGTTGGGGAGAGAATCCACAGATGAAGACAAGTCCTGCTGGGAGAAAGGTCCCTAAAGGATGACGACTCCGCTGGGGAAGAAACTGAGAAGTCTCAAATTTCAGACTATCACCATTGCCATCACTGGGGATGTAAGAATCAGGTCGATCTTCTAACCATGACTGATTCTGACTGAGGAATGAACTCAGAAAAACTCTAATTTCTAAGCTGCCCATGACTCTGCTATAGGGAGTTACCAAGGTCCGGAGGATCTTCTCCGCTTGGGGAAGATGAGAAACCAAGTCATACCGCCGCTGGTGCGTGACAGTTTCGACATGCTGGGGATGATACACGACCCGTGCTGGGGAAAAGAATAAATGTGTCTCTTCTTGGGGTACATCATGACAACTTTACCGGGGACATTATGGATCTGTTGGGGGACATGGAAGGTAACCAACCTTTCCGGAGAACCACAATGGCGATTGTTGGGGAAATGATGGCTCTGCTGAGGAAACAACAACTTCAGCAAAGAACCATCACGGTGTTGGTCGGGCATTAGGCTTGCCCATGGATATTACCGATTATCCTGTAGGAATTACCAATAACATATGCAATGCATAATGCTTTCTCGATTGATTTAGCCTTTTATTGTTCTCAACGCTTTATAGTATTATGTGATCACAAGTAATCGTTTATTTTGAAAACAAAATACTGAAAAGAAAACAATTGAGAAAACAAATGATGCATTTTATTGAATGTGAAAAGTATGTACATAAATGTGTACAAGGATGCAAAAATCCTTAAGGAGGAAATTTGCAATGAAATTGAGAAACAAATGTAAATGGCAAAGGGAAATCATGTTTTGCATTGATTACAACATAGGCTATCATCCGCTGTAAGACTTGGTTCCAACGCCTTGCACCACTTGATGATGATTTGACTGCTCTGTTATCGTCTGACATCCAACTATGATGAAAAGAGGCTCAAGTGTTCACAGTCAAGGCCTTTATCCCTAATTTTTGCCTGGACATTTTTTCAATTTTTTCGTCCACCAGGATACCCATTTTTGCCTAAGTTTCCCTTTCAGGTTTTCAGCTTAGCGGGTTGTTATTGTTTTTTCTCATTGTCCCTAACTTTTGCATGGACATTTCTTTTTTTTGTCAATCGGGACGCCCATTTTTGCCTATATTGTCCTTGCGGGTGTCAATCTAGCGGGATATTTATCCATTTTTTTCTAGGCATAATATTTTTTTACTGCATCGGAGTTCACGGGCGATGGCAACTCCTCCCCATCCATGGTGGTGAGGATCAGAGCTCCGCCCGAGAAGGCCTTCTTGACAACAAAGGGTCATTCGTAATTGGGAGCCCACTTACCTCGTGGATCCGAGTGAACAGGTGAATACCTCTTGAGCATGAGTTCGCCTTCTTGGAATGCTCGAGGGAGAAATTTCTTGTCAAAAGCTCGCTTGAGGCGTTTCTGATACAATTGACCATGACAAACGGCTGTAAGGCGTTTCTCTTCGATGAGATTCAGCTAGTCATATCTAGATTGGACCCATTCAGCTTTATCAAGACCTGCTTCCATAATTACTCTGAGCGAAGGAATCTCGACTTCAATGGGTAGAACAACCTCCATACCATACACAAGCGAATACGGAGTTGCCCCAGTAGAAGTGTGGACTGAAGTTTTGTAGCCATGTAGTGCAAAGGGAAGCATTTCATGCCAATCCTTATAAGCTTTGACCATTTTCTGGACAATCCTCTTGATGTTTTTGTTTGCTGCTTCGATGACGCCATTCATCTTGGGCAGATATGGTGAAGAGTTGTGATGCTCGATCTTGAATTCTTGACACAACTCCCTCATCATCTTATTGTTTAGGTTGCTTGCATTGTCAGTGATAATGTTGCTAGGAATGCCATAGCGACAAATTATCTCTTTCTTGATAAATCTGGCAACCACTTGTCGTGTGACATTTGCGTAAGAAGCAAATTCAACCCACTTAGTGAAGTAGTCAATAGCGACTAGAATGAATCGGTGACTGTTGGAAGCCTTTGGCTCGATCATTCGAATCATATCAATACCCCACATAGAGAATGGCCAAGGTGAAGTCAAAAAGTTCAACGGAGTTGGAGGCACATGGATCTTGTCTCCGTAGATTTGGCACTTGTGACATCTTTTGGAAAAGTTGTAACAATCTACCTCCATTATTGTCCAATAATACCCAGCTCGAAGGATCTTTTTGGCCATGGCAGGACCTTTACCATGTACACCTTCGCAACCCTCATGTATGGACCTTATGATCGTGTCTGCTTCGTGTCTATCCACGCATCTAAGCAACACGGAATCATAATTCCTCTTGTACAGTACACCACCACTTAAGAAGAATTTGGCGCAGAGCCGTCTAAGAGCTTTCTTGTCAGTGATAGTGATACCCTCGGGATATTCCTATTTTTCTAGATATCTCTTGATGTCATAGAACCAAAGCTTGTCATCAGACTCGTTCTCGATTGTTAAACAGTGTGTTGGTTTGTTCAAATGATCAATGAGGATAGAAGAAGCTTCACTCTTCCACTTGACTTTGAACATGGATGCCAGGGTGGAAAGTGCATCAGCTAGTTGATTTTCCTCTTTGGGAATATGATGAAAAGAGATCTCATCAAAGTAAGGAATCAATTTCACGATGTGCTTTTGGTAAGGAACCGGCTTGGAATCCCGAGTCACAAAGTTCCCTCTGACTTGGCTTATAACCAAAGCAGAATCTCCATAGACCTCAAGGATCTTGATTCTCATGTCAATTTCCGCTTCAATGTCGTAGATACATGCTTCGTATTAAGCCATATTGTTGGTGCACACAAAGCATAATCCGACAGTAAAGGGAAGGTGAAAACCTGTCGGAGAGATGATGATAATACCAATTCCACGACCTTTAGCATTGGAGGCACCATCGAACACGAGTGTCCATCGCGCCCTTGGTTCGGGTCCTATGTCAGGGTCTGGAGTCTCATAATCTCTAATAAACAGAACATCCTCATTGGGAAAGTCAAATTTTATTTGTTGATAACCCTCTACAGGCTTATGAATAAGGTAATCAGACAAGACACTCCCTTTTATTGCTTTCTAGGTAACATGTTGGATATCATACTCAGTTAACAGCATCTGCCACCGAGCAATCCTTCCAGAGACAACAGGATTTTCAAATATGTACTTTATCGGATCCATTTTGGATATCAATAAAGTAGTATGGCAAATCATGTATTGTCTTAAGCGTCGAGCTGCCCAGACCAGAGCACAACAAGTTTTCTCTAAAAGTGAGTATCTGGTCTCACAATCAGTGTACTTCTTGTTCAGATAGTAAATTGCATGTTCTTTTCTGCCAGTGTCATCATGTTGACCCAATACACATCCCACTGATTCATCGAGAATAGTGAGATATATGATTAAAGGCCTACCAGGAACCAGCGGTACTAAGATCGGTGGCTCTTGAAAGTATTGTTTTATTTTTTCAAATGCTTCTTGACAATCAATGTTCCATTCGACCGATTGATTTTTTCTTAGTAATTTGAACATTGGTTTGTAGGTAGCCGTCAAGTGGGAAATGAACCTTGAGATGTAATTAAGTCTGCGCAGAAAACCACAGACTTCTTTTTCTGTTTAGGGAGGCGGCATGCTCTATATTTCCCGAACCTTATCAGGATCAACTTCAATGCCCTTCTGACACACAATAAAGCCCAACAGTTTACCCGATCGAACTCCGAAGGTGCACTTTGCGGGATTCAACCGCAGTCTAAACTTCTGGAGTATGTCAAATAGTTTCTTCAGATGAGCCAAGTGATCATCTTCTGTTTTGGATTTGGCAATCATATCGTCCACGTAAACCTCAATCTCTCTATGGATCATATCGTGAAAGAGGGTTGTCATGACACGTTGGTATGTTGCCCCTGCATTCTTCAAACCGAATGGTATGACTTTGTAACAATATGTACCCCATGGCGTGATGAAAGTAGTCTTTTCCATATCAGCTGGGGACATTTTGATCTGATTATACCCTAAAAAACCGTCCATGAACGAAAAGACAGAGAATTGCGCTGTGTTATCTACCAAGACATGAATGTGAGGCAAATGGAAATCATCTTTCGGGCTTGCCTTATTGAGATCTTGATAATCCACACACATTCTGACCTTCCCGTATTTCTTTGGAACTGGGACGATGTTAGCAATCCATTCAGGATATTCGGAAGTGGCCAGGAACCCAGCATCAAGCTGTTTCTTCACCTCTTCTCTGATTTTGAGTGCCATGTCGGGTCTAGTCTTCCTTAAATTTCTGCTTGACGGGAAGATATACGGGCTTGATTGGCAAGTGATGTTCAACGATGTTGGTATCCAACCCCGACATATCTTGATAGGACCAGGCGAAGATATCAACATACTATTTCAATAACTTGACCAACTCGGAGTGTACATGCTTAGCGAGGGACGTGCCAACCTTGACTTCTCTTCTGACCTCATCAGTACCAAGATTAACAACTTCTACTGGCTCTTTGTGCGGCTGAATCTCTTTATGCTCGTACTCAAGGATCCTTGCTAGTTCAGCTGGTAATTCACAATATTTTTCACCATCTTCTTCGGCTTGGATAAATGGGAATCCCAGAATTACAATGGATGTTTGCCATGTTGTTATCAATGCATTTATTTGTTCTGCATGTTTATGAATATGTTTAGAATGAGATATTTTGAAAAGGTGAAAATAAAAGAAACTTTTTCCATTTGTTTGTGAAAAAGTAAAATAAAGAAAGAAAATAGAGCATGATTTTGAATGCAAAAATTTTTTATTTATTGATCACATAATATTGCAAAAGCGTGAGGCCCTTTACAAGCTATCCACTCGCCTCTGGCGAGGATGAGGGAATGATAAAGCAAATTGCATTACATGTTTGTTGGAAAAACCACAGGAATCACAGTAGATGTCCAATTATTGAGCACGAAACCCGACGGGCACTTGCGCACAAAGCTTGAAATCTGGTTACTAGGACCAACATCATCAATGGCAGCCATGATGTTACCCTTTTGAAAACTCGCGCTATTGAACTTGATCAAGTTACATTGCTTCTGACCATGAGAACTAGATTGTCGACCAGGATGATACCCTAATCCAAAACGATTATGCTTTTCAACTACTTCAATCACATGCCCCCAGCCAGGCAAGGCACCTTTCTCGATGGTCTCTTTAGCACTCTTGGCTGATGCCAAAGGTCATTTACGGTGGTTTACTTTGACTAGTTGAAGCAGAGCTGACATCTTTGAACTCAAGAAACTGCAACGGCACCTCAATTATGCCTTCATCGGTCTCTACGTATCGGAAAGATGATAACTCACTCATGATCAGATCCTCTTCACCACAGACGATGACCAGCTAATAGTCAAACATGAATTTCAATTTCAGATGTAAAGTGGAAGTAACTGCCTCAGCAGCATGAATCCACGGGCGACCCAATAGGCAACTATATGCAGGGTTGATGTCCATCACTTGGAAAGTAATGGTGAACAAATGTGGTCTAACCTTGATAGGTAAATTCACTTCTCCAATAAATTGCCTTCGAGATCCATCAAAGGCTTTGACAACTAAGGCGCTCGGCCTCATCTTGTTCCCCTCCACCAGTAATCGGCTCAATGTGCCCTTAGGCATCACATTGAGAGAAGAACCGGTATCCACTAGGACACGAGATAATAAGGCGTCCATGCAAGTTACGGATATGTGCAACGCTCGATTGTGGGCAGCACCTTCAGGAGGTAGTTTTGATTCATTAAAGCCCAAGTATCTGCTTGCAGTTATATTAGCCACTACATCATCGAACTTGACAACGGATATATCATGTATCACGTGGGCAGTGTTCAAGACCTTCAACAAAGTGGATCTGTGCACAGGTGAGCTCATGAGTAAGGACAAAATCGAGATCCTCGAGGGAGTCTGCCCCAGCTGATCCACAATTTTAAAATCACTTTTCTTAATTACCTTAAGGAACTATTGATCATCAATAGTTTCCTTGTTCTTCGTAACATCCTCAGACGAAATAGTTGGCACTGGTATAACAGTAGATGCCCCTTGTTGAACAACAGGGGTTTCAGATGCATGCTTCTCCTTGGGAAGAACAATAGTTGGAACTGATACTGACTTCGTAGTGACCTTCTGAGCAAACACCCGTCCACTACGAGTCATACCTCCAGCGGTGGTAACATTCACAATCTCAGATTCGGAAAACCTTATGTCTTGACCTCCAGAAAACACAGTAGATCCATACCTCCAAGGTACCTTCTTGGAATTCCTCTACTATAAATAGAGGTCATTTCTGATGTTTCAAACCACACCAAAACAATACCAATACCTTGTTTTCTCACTCTCCCTCTCTTACTCCAATTTCAAGTCACAATGGAGCAATTTGGGGATACTTGAAACAAGAGAAAAAACCACTCAAATAACTATCCAAACACATCATAAGCCATCTATTGGAGGTGTTCAAACCTTCATTCTCATTGTACAACACCAAAATCAGAAAGTCAACCTCCAAAACCTCAAATTTTGACTTTTCTGCATTTTTCAAGCCATGTCTTTATCCAATCACTTTCAAAACCAAACAACACTTTAAATACTCTCCAAATATCTTCCTCAAACTGTCCCAACAAGTTTCCCTCAACTGTAACACCATTTAAGTGAGTTACTATTTTGGTCACTGTTGTCACTTTTGCAAGAAAGAGCCAATTCTTGTTCCTGAGGATTTCACCTGGTTTTGGTCATCCTAAAAGCTTCTAAGGGATCTATCTAGAGTGTCTACGGCATTAGATTACTTATGGCACAAGTATTTTTCAAGATAGCACAAGGAGCTTCAAGAGGTAAGTGCATAACAACTTGAACTCTTTAAAATATGCATTACTTTGATGTCTATTGATCATGAACATGTCATACATATCATATGTGTTATGTTTGAACCAATTTATCAGGCTATTGTTGCTTGTATGGAGAGATAGGATAGAACTTGAAAATTTTGGCCTATTTTGAAACCACTATCGGGTTTTGAAATGTAGGCATCTTTAGAATATTATGAAACCACTATTGGATTCCTCATGAAACTCTAGGTAGGATCCATCTAAATTTCATCCAATTTCATGGAGAAATGAGGGAGATATGATCCTTCTTGCAAGTCACTCAAAACTTGATTTTTGCCTTGGCCTGACCTGAAAATAAGGCTACCCTTATGTATTTATGGGGTGGTTTTGATACACAGATGTATCACCACCCCAGTGGTAGCAGCACATGTGTATTTGGTTCATGGGCGTGGGTTCAACACCCACCCAGACCATTTTTTGGTTCCCTCTCATTTTTGCTATTTTTCTTATTTTTCATGATTTTCTTAGTTAATCTCAAAATTAATTTATCTCTCAGTTTTGGTTTAATAGTGATTTACCCCCTGCCATATGAGCGTGTTTCGGTTTACCCCCCCCCCCCCCCCCCACCGTTGCCAAAGGCAGGTTTTGGCAACGATTTTTTTGAAAAAACCGTTGCCAAAAGGCAGGGAGGGGGGAAAAGCAAAATTCGCTAACATTACAGGGGGTGAAATTCACTATTAACCCCTCATTTTTTTATCATTTTTGATTGGTTCTTTTTTTAAAAAGTCACAAAAATGTTAATTTATTTTATTCTACAAAAAAATTAAATTTATATTATTTATTTAATATATATTGAATTTTTGTAAATAATTTCATTTTTTTATTATTTTTTAACATTTTAAAATGAAATTCTCACCTTGATTTTTCAAAACCAATTGGATTTCAAGCTTTCATGTGATTAAACATGATTTTTCAAAATATATTTCAAAGTTGACAACTTGTTTTTGAATATACTTGATATTTTATATCATTTTTTATTTAATTTCCTTTGAAAATTATATTTTTAATTCAAATTAGGGTTTTCTATTAATTTTAATTTTTCAAACTTCATTCAAAAATATTTTTGGGCCTCTTTGTAGAGTGTAAGTTTCATCCCTTTGTAAATAATTGATCTTGGGCATCAGTCATTGTATAAGTCCCGATACGATTTTAAAAATCTTGGTGCGATCGCCATTTTCACAACAATTTTCATCTGGGTCTCTCCTTGAGTTGTAAGCCCCATTTTTCTTCTTTTTCAAACACTTTTGGGCCTATTTTTAGAGTGTAAGACCCATCCCCTTTGTAAAATACAAAATTTTAGGGCCTCAGTCATTGTATAAGTCCCGACACGATTTTAAAAATAACGGTGCGATCGCTGTTTTTCATCTGGGCATCTCCTTGAGTTATAAGCCCCAATTCTTGTATAAAAATAACTTTTTGGGCCTCTAATATAGTGTAAGACCCAACCCTTTTTGTACAAAAACAATTTTTAGCCTCTACTGTAGTCTAAGTCCCACAACACCTGTCGATACCGCAGTGCGATCAATGTTATCAAATAAGTCATCTGTGCCTCTCCTTGAGCTATAAGCCCCAAACAAATCCTTTTTTAACAACTTTATTTTAATTCAAATTCAAATTCAAAGTTTCCTCAAGAGACATACCTACGTAAACTTCTCGACAAGTTTGGTATGTCGAATTCAAAGCCTGTTGTGACTTCAACAAATCCTCGGCTTAAGCTTAGTACTACTCAAGGTCCGAGTACTGAAGCTGAAAAAATCTATATGAGTAGTGTAATACCCCGTATTATCTAAATGCTCAGTTGGATATCAGATGAGTATCTATGTACTCTATCTTTGGATAATTGGATTAATGGAACCCTCCAAGTGCTCTAAGTGTTGTCAATTGGGATCAATAGAGCAACTAATGAACTCTGAAGAGATCAATTATTTTAATTCAAGAATGGGTTTTTTACGGTAACTCTAATAATTGATCAATTGGGTTGAGATGATAAAATATCAATTGGAGATATTTTACTCTATTGGAGTTATATTATATAATAATAGTATATATATATTTGTAAAGAGAAAGTAAAGAAAAAAAAAGATAGAAAAGAAGAAGAAAAGAGAAAGAAGAGAAAGAAGAAGAGAAAGAGGGAAAAGCTTGAGGAGAAGCTCATGGATCATCATCATCTTCTTCAAACTCCTCTTCGTTTACCAGGTGGGTTCTAGTTAGACACTCTAAGTTCTAGAAATATAAGTTATGAACTTAGGTTAGATTTGAGAGAAAATGATTAAACGGAGAAATCTAACGGATGGAATTCGATATAAATTGCGTAGTATAGTCGTAATATGCATATGATCATTGATGATACTTATTTTTGCTACTTGGAAATGTTTTAGGTTGGAAAAGATGAATTTTGGAGCCTTGGAACCCTAAGAAACGCAGCAGAAAATTATGCTTCTGGTGCAGAGCGCCAGGCGGTGCTTAGAGCGCCGGGCGACGCGGGCTTGCGTCGGGCGATGGCCAAGAGGCGCAGCATAGAACGCTTCTGTAACTTTTGAGTTTTAGATATGGGATTGACGCCACTGCTTTGCCGGGCGAAGTAGAGGCGAAGGGGCACCGCCGGGCGAAACCTTGACCGCCGGGCACTCCTGGGAATCCATAACTTTTGATCCGTAACTTGGATTGAGACGTTCTTGGTACCTTTGGAAAGCTATGATATTCCTCTACCCATTAAAAAGTGAAAATTAGGGGTATGATGTGGGATTAATTATTTAGTGGAAAAGGAATGAAATAATGTTTATATGATATGTTGAAATTCCATATCTTTTGGATTGTAAATCTGATCGAGGCATGGTTATAGCCGATTCAAAGCTGTGAAAATATCCTACAGGATGAGAGTGAGAAATATTGATTTTGATACCCGATTAAATGAATCAGAGGAAACCTAATAATTTTATTAACTATGTAATTGAGAAGAGTGATGTTATGTGTCTTATGGTTGAATTATTATATGTGATTCTATTATGCAAATTGTATTATGCTATGTGTGATTAATTGTTGTTAAACATGACCAAGAGAGTATGCATGTTAAAATGAATTAGGAAGAGTGAGGAAACTTTACCCCAAAATAAATGGCATAGTTAAGATTATTATAATTCTAGGTTGTGAATAGAATTGTGATAGAAACTCTGGATGGCGACGCTCGTGCATTCATTGACGAGTTCTGGCCTGGAGTAGATAACTTGATGACAATGCTCGTGCATGCGGGGCCGAGGCGTGTGTCTGACAACGCTCGTGCGTGAGGGGCCGAGGCGTTTGTCCGATACAATGATATAGAAAGAGTGAAACACTAGTATGAAACATATGTGTAAACCATTGTGGTTTTGTGAAAAGGAAAAAGAGGCCTTAAGGCATTGTGGCCTTGTGATTGTCGAATACAATCACGTTCGTGTGTATGATCACGTAATCGTAACCAGTTTGTTGAGTTGCAGTTTCATGAGTCTCGAGCTCCTCTGAAACAAGGCATGGTACTTGGCAGGTTTGATTCCTACGTGTAGTACGAATGGAACCTACGGGTAGAGACTTGAGATGGTTAACAGGCCATGAGAAGTGACGATTCACGGCTAACAGGCCGATGTTTCCGAATCCATTTCGTATGCCAAGTAAATTACAAGGATCCATGACTCGGGTTGACTTCTAGACGTAGAAGAGGACGAGAAAAGGGGATGCCTTGGTATGGTTACCGATTAGTGAGTTTCTTGAGTTAACAGGCTTATGACATATTTATGAGTTAACAGACTCATGACATGTTTCCATATAGTGTGAGATTATGAACTCAAAGTCATTTCCCTTCCCCTTGACTTGAGTTAGGATTGGTTAGAACCCTGTAGAGCCGAGAGAATCCATAAGATAGGGAACTCACTGAGATTTGATGTATCTCACCCCACTATTGTTGATTATTTTCAGGAGGTATTTGTAGGTTTGATTTACAAGTAGAGCTATGCTTGGATGTTTCAAGAGAAGCTTAGCTTTAGTTTTTTCGCTGTGTAATTGTTTGTATACAATTGAGGATATTGTATATTGATCTTAGTTTTTTTATTTTGGCTAGTTTCCATAACTTGTACCATAGATTGTATTATGTTTTTGAATGGTCAAGTATGTGAATTACGCCATTAGGCACTTATGAAGGTGTCAGTACCAAATAAAATGCTTGTATTCTATTATTCTAGATATATATTATACAGGGCGTTACAGTTGGTATCAGAGCAGGTCGTGTCCTCGACTTAGCCTTGAAACATCATAAGTAAATCTATTCCTGCCTCTTAAGTGTGTCATGCCAGCATGAAACTTAATATCATATTATGTAGTGTTGGGCCTGATCAACCTAATATTATGTATGTGATAGGTAGAATCATGGTTGAGCGACCACAAGGACTCCGAAGTGTTGTTTGAACTTGTGCTGTGAGGGTAGACTCAAGCCAAGAGTTATAATGGAGTGTTTTGGTCAGCTCAGTTTAGGTCTTAGTAGAGGTTGTGTTTTGGGTAGCATGGAATTTAAGAATGATGTGTTGTTCAAGTAATCCTTTGGAAAGGAGGGAGTCTGAAAGTTAAGAATCTCTAGCGGATGATTGGTTAAGGTATTGAGGACTATGTAAAATTGCTAGTAGAGCTGGATTGGCCACTAGTGTGGATTAGAATGTCAAGAAATCTCATTCCGTGAAAAAGAAAAGTTGTTTTGTGGAACGTGTGATGTAAGATTCGGAAGTGAGATAGTTATTGGTGTTCTATTCCTAAGGTTGCTATGGTATCTCGATTGGGTGAGATAGTTATTGGTGTATTTATTTTTTTATGTGAGATTGTTCTAAATATTTGTTTATATTTTGTTAGAGCTATACAAATATTCCGATCACAAAGAAGAGCTCGAGTACCAAAGAGTAAAGCAAACAACATTACATGGATCAGAGTGCAGATATATTTTCACAATTTTGATTATAATAATGATGCTACTTGATAAAACAAGTTAAACTATATATCCTGATATATATTCATATTTTTGTTATATGTGTAGTGTCCTCGTCAGCTTAATGGTATAGATTGCGGTTATTTCGTATTGAGGTTTATGAAAGAAACTATTCTTTTGGATCAAATAGAGATTCCAAACATGGTATGAATTTATAAGTTAGGATTTATTTTAATATTTAACAGATATTTCATCTAGTTAATTAGTTTTAACTAAATCATATTATGTTATATTATGTAGTACTTTGATGAATTCAAGTGTGCTACTTACTCGAAAGATCAACTGGAAAAAATTAAGGAGGAATGGTGTCAATACATTCTTGAGATGAGAATTATATAAGGTATTGTCTTTCTTTCTTTTGTGTGAAGTTTATGGTCCTTAGAGATTTTTGTTGTGATGTTCTGTATTGGATTGGAATATTTTTGGAAGTTGTTGTGAATTAAGGGTTGATGGAATTTGTAATTATGTTAGGTGAATCTTTAGAAGTTAAAGGTTTTGGAAGTGGATCTGTTGTTATTAGAATGATGGATATTTTAATTTTGAAGAAAATTGATTATTAATGGTATATAGCATTTACAAATTTTGATAAAAACATTATTTTCTTGGTGTATGACGTTTGTGTTGAATTATAATGGTTATAAGGTTTATGTGTTGAATTATAATGGTTATAAGGTTATAAGGTTTATTTGTTGAATTAAAGGTTTGTGTTGAATTATAAAGGTTTGTGATTAATTTTGATAAAAATATGATTTTCTTGATGTATAATGGTATATAGCAATATTTATAAGGTTTTTGTTGAATTATAATGGTTATAAGGTTTATGTGTTATATAGTTTGGTTCTGATGCCTTTTAATTTGTTGGTTTTGTTTTAGATAGGTGCAGAAGATAGAGATAACAAGTTACTAAAAGTTGTTGATATGTGCAGAAGACAAGTTCATAGTTTTTTAGCTAGAGTTGGTATATATCTGGTATATATATATATATATTGGTAATATGCAAATTTGAAATATATATCAAAAACTAGTTGCTGTGTATATATTGGTAATATGCAAATTTGGAATATATATCAAAAACTATTTGCTATAACTGTTTTATGTTGTGCCAGCGCTTCTAAAAATCATGTTGTCATTTTATTAAAAAATGAGACTTATGCCAACACTTTAACAAAAAAACGCTGCCATACGTGCACAATAGACAGCGTTTTTAACAAAAAAGCGCTTCCTAAATGAGACATTAGACAACGCTTTTTAAAAAAAGTGCTGCCTAAGTGGAGAATAGAAAGCGCTTTGTAAAAAAAGCGTTGCTTATAGTTGAGAATAGAAAGCGCTTTTAAACAAAAATGTTGCCTAAAGAGACCTAAAAGAGAACTAAAAGATATATTAGACAGCGCTTTTAAAAGCGTTGTCTAAAGGGGGACAATAAAAAGTACTTTTCAAGAAAAAGTGCTGCCTAAAGGTAACTATAGAAAGCGCTTTTGAAAAGAAGCGCTGCCTAAAGGGGGCATAAGGTAGCACTTTTGCATTTAAAAAAGCGTTGTCTTTACCTACAACAGTGCCAGTTTAGGCAGCGCTTTTAAGCGTTGTCAATGCAAAAAAAAGCGCTGTCTTTTCCCTTATATGGCGTAGTGAGGTATCATCCAATTATCACAAAAGATTTATGTATATATCAATAAAGATGAAAATAAAACTGACATGAAAGACAATAAACTAGGGTATGTCTTTATTATCATGGGAGACTATTAAGTCTCAATCATTATCCAAAAGAAAAGAATCTGAAAATTTTAGAAAATTAAGTTTTTATACTTTTTTGGATTTTGGGAATCTTATATATATGCATCAGGAATAAGCGTATATATAATGAGATCATTTGGTAGATAAGAAAATTCAAAATTTGAATTGTTGAAATGAGGCAAGCATAAGGATTGTTATAGAGAACAAAAGGACTTGTGCTCACATATTACAGATCAAAAGATTTGGAAATCATCAGGATGTTCGACTCTGATCCTTTTGGATGTCTTTATATATAATGGGCATCCTAACTCAAGAAATGACTATAAGTATTTATGTCACTTGGTTGCATATAGTTAAAGGTTTTAAAAGACAATTCGGGCTATATTGTGACATAAGTCAGTCAGATAATGTTTCAGCAATTGTTTTATAAAGTTCATTAACTTTTAAGTTGTTGTTGTTGAATGATAGAACATATAGATAGAAATTTTATGCTAGTTGACTTACTAATCAAAGACTTGACATATAAGTTATTTCATATGATTGTTGTCACTAAGGATGTCCAAGATTAGTGGGAGTCACTCATTCTTTATGTTTTATAATATTGTTTTGATATCGATACAAAATTTATGTTAAGATTATCTGCAGAAACAAAGCTTATGAGGTTATTATTGGTATAACCATTTATGTATCTTTTGTGCAAATATTGAACTTGCAAACTTCAATTTGATCTCAATAAAGAATTCAGATAGACCAGTTGGAAATAGGCATGATTTAGAGATCACATTACATGAAATTTCCATGTCACTCATCCATATCGATCTATGTTAATTGTGATATAATTATTAAAAGTATATTGCCCAAGTGGGAGATTGTTGGAATATTTTATAATATTAATATTATTTAATTATTATATTCCAATAATTATTAGGTGGACATATATATATTTTAATTATATATATATTTTAATTATATTAGCTATTTATCAAAATTAAGAGTCTTCATTAATTAAGTGGTCAAATAAATTTAAAAGGCTAATTAGATTTCTATTTAGTAATTAATTAATTAATTAATTGGATATGAGCTCAAATATGAGTGGATGTCGGGATGACCCATTTGGGAATAATGAGAACCCTAATTGACCATCACATTATATATAGGCTATGGTCTCCAATATACCGTACACAAATAATTTATCTCTTCTCCCCATTTGAAGAGTATTCAAGACATTAGCAGTACCAGTTGAGGAAGAACCATACAAACCACTAAGTGTTCGTTGTTCGTCTTTTACCTTTCAGGATTACCGCCAACAAAACTTTCTCAATAGATCCTGGTATTCCTGCAATCTCTTCTCTCATATACTAACATGTCTTTTTTTTTTATAGAGTGATATCCTTCCTTCCATACCGACTAATCCACCCGAAAGCTTTCGCCCCACGTAGCCTCTGAAAGTTGGACCTAGGCTCCTTCGAACTCAGGACCTCAAGGGGAGCAAACCCTTGAGACCCAAGTACCCTCCCACTAACATGTCGTAGATCCTGTAATTATATACATGTTCGTATTATCTATTCTATTTTGCACTAAAGTATATGTCATAACATGTAAAATATGTATATGTGATTAATTGTTATTGATTTAATTCCAACATACCTGTCATGTCAACATTTTTATCATAGTATTTACATTATCATGAATATGACTAATCAAAATTAATTTGACATGTGTCATGCCACGTCATCTTCAATCAATAAATATTAATTAAAAAAACTAATAGCATGAACAAAAAATGATATTTTATGAAAAATTAAAAATAAAATTAATATATTTTAGATATCACAAACTTATTTACCTAAAATATATATATCAGAAGAAAATATATAACTCAAATAAGCAAGTTATATCATAATGAAGTCAGTATCATAGACATATTGACCTTTAGAAAATATATTACTTTTTTTTTTCAGTTTTTAATAAATATTTATTTATTATCTTGGGAAAATACTCATTTACAATTCGTGAATAATTTCTCTATATTTTCACCTACTACCTTCTCTTAAACCTTCATTTTCCCTCTCTTCTAAACCCAAACAGAATTTCAATTTTTTAATCAACCAATTGCATGAGGCTATTTTTATATGAGAAAAAAAAAACTTAAAATCAACAGTTTTCCTTCAAAAATAATTATTTTCCACACCCCCTCAAAAATATTGATTCATAATCACAAGAACTTTCATGATAAATTTTTCATATACACTTAAATAACCTCCAAATTGAAATTACTCACATTGACTCGTAAAATAAAGGTAGGAGTAACAAATCATAGGAAAAAAAAAATACTGCAACAGCTACAAACATATTACATTTAAAATTCAACAATGAACAACATCATAAGATTGTTTTACATACCCTCTTAAACTATAACAAAATATAATAAATAAAGTGATGATGATGATTATGATGAACCATGATTATGGATTATGGCCCTAAACGGTAAGGTCCATCAGCCATGTAATGACCATCCATATAAAGAGCTGCACTCTGTGGATGCAGACCATCCATCACCATAAACTGCATGTCTTCAGATGGTTTCCAGTGCCTCTTTCTTTGATTTATAAACCAGTTATTTATTTGCTTCTGATCCAAACCTGTTGATTCAGCCAATGCCACCTTCTCCGATTCCTAGTAATCATAAATCCAACAATAATATAAATATAACGAAAAAAAATTATATTTTTCAGACTCGCGGAAGAACTGATGTATCTGATCAAGACCAGATACATCGGTTCTTACATAAGGGTTTGGACATATGGAACTTACGGAAGGGTATGGCCATTTGTAGTGCAATTCCCACCAGTTGAGTAGTTTTTGTCTAGCTTCTTTAGGAAGTTTTCCTTTCTTTTTCTTCTTGGAAAGTTCTTGTTTAAGGCTACTCAAGTAACCACTGTATTTCTTCAAGAGATGGTTTTTCAGCTCGCGGTCCTCGGCTCGAGGATCGATTTCGGAAACTTGATCGGTTTCTCCACCACTGTTCTCTTGTTCTTCTTCTGATGAGCCAACTCCTTCATTTTTATCATCTGCCTCAACAATAATCAATAGGTCAGGCAACTCTTGATTATGACATTCATTGGAATTGGAATTGTAGGATTAGGAAAAAAACACTTTATGTTTTCATGAATAATGGAATTAATCAATATATATACAAGATAATGACCAATGATAAAGTTGCTAATTTACTTTAGATGCACGCAATTAGCTGTAAATTGAATGTAGAAGTAACATAAGGAATACAGAATCAAATAAATCTGCATACACATATTTTATAATTTATTTTTTTATTTGTTAATAGGATATATAGAAAAATATATAAGAGAGTAAATTAAGATAGCAATAGAGAGAAATATGGAAAAAAGATAAACAAAATATATAGCTTCATTTCTTTTAGAAAAAAAATGTAATGTTGATGTTAAGTATAAGCAAAAACTTATTTAATAAATAATATGTTTGATTTATTTTTTAATTTTTTATTTAATAGTTGAATTGACATAATTTCACCATTTAAAAATAAACAATTATTGAAATGTCATAAATTTGAACTAGTGCCCTTATATTTGAGTGCCCTCACAAAACAACTATTGGAATGTCATAAAATTTGAACTAGTGCCCTTATATTCGAGTGGTCTCACACAACTATCAATAGTTTAACGGAACAAAAATATATTCAACTTATACTTAAAATCAAAATAAAAACAAATACTCAATACTTTTTTAAATAAATTTTTACTCCCTCTCTTATAATAAAAATTAACTCTTTAAATATATCAAATAATCAATGTGTTCTGTGTTCTGGGCCGTTTGCAAAGTTCAGAAGACGAATGTCCAATTACAAAACAAGTTACTACACGAGGAACAAATAGACTCTCTTTTCCTGTGTCACAAAATATATCTCACATGTTAATTCTCCGATTTATCGGAATTAAATACATTCTCTGGTCATTATTATAAACAAATGTATCTTTTTATAATACATTTGATTATTAATGTATTTAGTTTATATATGAACTAGATACATTAATAATCAAATGTACCACAAAAAGATAAATTTATTTATAATAATCACAGGAGGGTGTATACATCATTGAGATACATTAATACTCAGCTTATATAAAAAAAATACTCTCATAAATAAAGTTAAAAACCAGTGGGATATTTAAGACCGACAGGACTACAACTATAAGTGTTGGGTTTTTGAAGCACAAAACCCAATGAATCCTTGAAACTGTTAAACATACTTAAAATCAATTTTAGTCAGCGAAAAATATTGATTAACAAACAAACCCTAGGAGAATAATCTTGTCAGAAACTCAGTCAGTAATAGCTAGCTTGGGAAAAATAAACCCAGCAGCATAAAAACGCCAACGTGTGGATTTCAACAACAAAAAAAAAATGAATTAACTATAGTAAAAAATTCATCTAGAATCGTGAAGAATGAACAGTGTCACCTCAAAATGGACACTTACCAAAAAAGAAAAGAAAAACCTATTTTTTAAAAACATTTTCTTCAAAAAAAATATTAAAAATAAATAAAGATAAGAATCTAGGATAGTAGAGATTAGGGTTCTGTAGATGAAGAAAGAAATATCATAAATTTTCTCTCTGGGTCCCTTTTTCTGCTCCCACGATTTGAAAGCATGAAAGATTTTTGGTCAAAATTTTCTGCAACTCTTCAGAAACACTTGAGTTTACGAATTTCAAGAACTTCACAACCCCTCACTCACACTTTTTTTCACTTAATTTCAGTGAAATTAATTAATAGTATTAATTAAGAGAAAGATAAACTAAACTCACCTGGGAAGATCCTAATGGGTCCATTACAAAGCATATTTAGCTGAGTTTCAATTCTTCTCATGAAATCCATAGCTTCTTGTATTGGCCTTGTTAATTCCTCTCTATACTTCACAAGCATATCATAATATGCTTCCTATTAATTTATCACAAAACATATAATTATAAATCTCTCTATATATTTTTTATTTTATTTTAAATATTAAAAAAATATATTATCAAAAAACAATTAGTACCATGAATTGGTCTAGTTCTGGATCTTTTGAAGATTCTCTTGAGTTAACTGAAGATCTTTGTCTTGCTTCAAACTCTTGTCTTGCTTCCACCATACGAGCCACCGCTTCTGGTGGTGCTCCAATCTACACATAATAAAAAATAATTAATATAAATACATACAAAAAAAAAATTAGATATATTTTTTATTAAATTATTATGATGATGAGAATCTTAGATTAAATTATGAAAAAGAAAATAATGATTGGTAATAGTGAGTGACCTTTTGACAATCCATGTAAGCTTGTAAGAGACTAGAGTATTGAGGATGAGCAATGATTTTTGCTTTTATAGATTCAGCTTCATTAGAGCTACTGGGACTTCCTCCTCCTCCTCCACTTTGTTGATGATGATTCATAATTGTTTGTGGAATAATATTTGTTCTCATTAAATTAGGGTAATGAAAAATTGGAGTATGAAGTTGTGAAGAACTATTAGATTCAGTTTTCACAGCACTTTGTTGATGATGATGATGATGATGATGATGTTGATGATGTTGATGATGTTGATGATGTACTTGTTCTGACTGAAAACAATTTTCTGATCCTCTTGATTGAAGATGAAAGGTATTGTTCATTGGAATCTGATTATACAAGAAATTTGGCCTTGAACTTGGATTTGGATTTTGATTATTAGTGTATCCTTCCATTTAAGTCTATAAATAAATACTCAAACCCTATTTTGGAAAGGTTAAGAACTTGAGTGAAACCCTAGAGAAAAAACATGGTTGAGATTGTTTATGTAGTGAATACTATGAATGTTGAGGACAAGAAAACATAAGACAAGTGTGGTTTTGTGTGTGATGAAAGGGTTCAAGAGGTTGGAAAAGTTTTAGGATGGTGAAGGTATAGATTTTGAGGCATTGACAGGGTGGAGAAGATAGAAACCAGCAAAACCTTCACATGATGTGTTGTACAGAGAGAGAAAGAGAGAGAGAGAGAGGTGGCTCAGTTGAAACCGGCAATGTCTTGGAGATAGGGGTGGTTGACAAGACTATGTTTTGTTGATGGAAATAAATGAATATATATATTTAAATATTATAAAAAGTTAAGTGTAATGTCTAAGACTAATTGTAAGATATGATAATCTGATTTCTAAAATAAAAAATTAAGTGTAGTTTTGGTTTATTTATTTATATTTTTGCTTTATTTGTTAAAGTTAGTTTTCTTTGCTTTTAAATCTCTGTAGTTTGTCTCCCTAATTGATTTTCCTTTTTGGGTTCTTAATCAATTGTTTATTACATGGTTCAAACGAAAAACTGTTGAGTGGTGCCATGTGTAGCTTTGTATATATTAATGGTGATTATAGTATGAATTGAATTTAATTATACAAACAAGCTCTCACTTTCCAATAAGATTTATTAATTTATATGTCGACAATCAAGTATTTTGTCCTTAAGAACAATTACATTAATTTTTTTTTAATGAAGTGTTAGGAAGCAAAATTGCTAACCCTAACAAGGTATAAAACAACTACAAATCTAGAAGCAAACTAAAAAGAGAGATAAAGATAAATTGGATTTTTCATTGATTGATTTTTAATGTGTCCAAGACACTACATATATAATGATACTAATGGGTCAATGACTAAAATATCCAAATACTAATGGAAGTCCAATACAATAACAATTAAACTAAAATACCAACTAATATAAAACCTTAAATTATTAAACTAAAATATAACTTGATACTCTCTATCATTGCCGCGGGGTTCACTTGAACCTTGTCCTTAAGGTTCTAAACCTACTCCGGGTCATATTGCTTAAACTGAACAATCACAACCTCAACATTAAACTTTCCAGCCATGTAGAAATCGCCTCCACCAACACTTGCATCAGTATTGCTCACATGGAGAGCAGAAATTTTCTTACCACCAAAAGGAACAGAGACCAAAACTTGAGGACTAAGCGAGCTCACATCCCACAAAGAAAGTGATTCAGCTTCAGCTTGATGGTTACTTGCACCAGCAGTGTTCCTAAATGTTATATCTTGACCAATAAATCCATCAACTTGAGTCAACATGTGAGACAAAGTTCTGTTGGGATATATATTATCAGCCTTCAGCCTGTCCCTAATTCCATAAGCTGGAACTTTGGCATTCATGTAGGCCTCTATAAGAACATGGTACTGCCTAATTCGAGATGCATAACCAGCTTATTTCATTCTATAGAAAATCTTTTCCGAATTATGGATGTCGCCTCTCTTAGCATATTGCTCCAGAATAACGATATAGGAAGAAAATAATGGCTTCATCTGACTCTGCTGGATTGCCTTCTGCAGAATACGATCGCTAGGGTCAATGCCTTCAAACCTTTGAGGGAATTGAACATAACATATCCTGTCATCATAAGGAAATGAAGTAGATCCAATCCAAGCATCACCAATGATGAACTCAGAAACAGTGAAGTTATATGCACTATCAAAATCCATTAAATGGTATCCTAACCGTTTTACTCGGTTATCCGTCACAGAACAAAGTCCATAGTTCGCAAACCCTCCGTAATACAAAGTGTCTAACCCTTGATCATTATCAGAAGAAGACCACTTTTTCCATCCCATTGGATCAATAAACACATCAATGTAAGACTCAATGTAAACAGTCCTAGAATAAACCCTCCAAGGCCTTCCAATGTAACTCTTCGCATTGTTCGAGTTGTTATTCAAATCAGTAGTAGCTAAAATCGAACAGTTTTGAAGTGAGATGCTGGTGTCTTCGTCAAGAGAATCTCTTGACTGTGCTGTGATGACAGTGAATTGATCGGCTAATGGCATTCTTGAAACAATGTTACATGCTTGGAAAACTACTGCTGCATTTCCAAATATGTAATCTATGGTCCCAAATATGTCACATTCTCGGTAGAATTGTCTAAAAGAGTGAACATAAAGTGTGTCTTGGTAACCATACTGATCTCAAGTATTCGATCAGATCCACACACGCTGGTCGTCAGATGGTGAGGTGCTCGGTAGATGATGGTCGCTGGACGTGCTGGGTGTTCGGACTATTGAGGAGAAAAGGGGGTGTACCTGCAAGGCACTCCGACGCTCAAGTAAGAAAGGGTCAGAGAAAAAGGGGCAAGTACAAAGTGTATTCTTAGGGTGAAAATGTGATACCTCGCCCTCTCAAATGGCAGGGTTTATATAATGTTCCCCAGTGCGTGGCCAACGGTCCTATTTTCAAGGCGAAATAACCGTTTTCCTGAAGAATATGTAACTGCCCAAACTAGCCGTTATGACGGGCAGGAGGGTAGTTGCGGGCATCTGTCCATCATCTGTCGGGGAGCTGTAGCTCGTGTGTGGCGGACAATAATTCCGGGCAGGGCTGAGCGGTCAGTGCCCGGTTGTAGTGGCAAAAGGGTACTTTTGTCATCTTAATGGACTTGATCCAAGCGTTTGGGTCGTTACTGTAGCAGTCACGGATTGGGCCACGCATGGCCGTTGGCCCGGTCCAGAACAGTAGCCCCCCAAGTCGTTGCTTCCGAGCATGGAAGTGATGACTTAAGGATAGCGTACAGTCTCGGGGAAGTGGAGTGTTTTGCTCGTCGGCTGTGGGAGCCCGTGGTTTCTACTGTCCGTTGTGGCTGTTGGTCGTGGTCGTTATACGTTGCCCGTTACCGGTGGGTACCAACAGTTTAGTGGAATACGAAACGGTACGGGGGTTGCCACGTGTGTGTTGGAACTTGTGCCGCCGCCGCTTAGGCAATGATGGCTAGCGGGTAGTCATTATGACCTATGTGCGCGTGTGGTTGCACGTGACCTCCTGTATAAATAAGGGGAAAAATCTTCATTCAGAACCTTTTCCTTCAATCTTCAGCAAATTCCTTGCCCGTGAACGCTGTCCGTTGCAACCTTCATTGTTTGAAGCTCCGAGCAAGTCCTTTCAGCCTCATATTTACGAGTAAGTCGTCTCTTTTCCTTGTTTTGCTTTTTGTCGATGCTTACTTAGACGGTGCATGTGGTTAGGTTAGATTTTAGGAGACTTAGGGCTGTATATGTGGTAGTCGCCGGTGGTGGATGATGGTTCCGCCGTCTCCATCGTCGTTAGCCTGTCGTTACGTTGTGTGTGGAGGGTCTGTCCGTGACGCCGTCACGATGGTGACGTGCACGTGACCGTGCGAGCGTTGCGTTTTATGGAGTTGTGAGCTGAATGAAAAACTCGTGATCTTGCTTTGGAGAAATTCCTCGTGTGGGATGAGAGTTCCGGGCACTGTCTCGCGGGGAGACTTTTCGCAGTATTGTCAGGACTTAGGCCGGGGACGTCGTCCTCAGCCCTTAGCGCGCCCTTTCACTTGTTCAGCAGTGGAAGGGTGGATTTGATTAGCTGTCGAATTCACTGTCTTTCTCTGCTTTTCAGGTGATGGCGACAGGGCCCCGTGGAGAAATTGTATTAGATTCGTCCGAGGAGGAGTCTGGTTCCTCGGGGAGTAATAGCACTCAGTCTTCGAGTGGGTCCACTGAGCAGGATACGGACTACGAGCAAGAGGACGAACTGCGGGATGATGATCAGGACGAGGTGCTCGAGGAGGAGGTACCCGAGGAGGATGCACCCAAGGAGGATGTATCAGAAAATAAAGCAGAGGAATGGGAGGTAGCGGAACCCTCTGAGCATGTGTCCGAGTTTGCGAGCTATGTTGGAGACTGCTTCCGGACGGTGGGAGACGACGGGGATTGGAGAGTCCACTTTCCCACTGCTAATGAGCGCGTCTGCACCAATTATGGGGAGCGTTTCACGATGTATAAATATGTCTTCAAGGAGTTGGGCTTGAGGCTTCCATTTACGGATTTCCAGCAGTCCGTCTTTCTACATCTTCACCTGGCCCCTACGCAGCTCCACCCCAACTCGTTAGCGTTTATGCGGGCGTTCGAGCTGGTGTGCGAGCACTTGCAGGTAGGGGCGACTCTTCCATTCTTCTTCACCGTATTTCATCTTCAACGGCAGACTTCTGGAAAGAGCTATGGCTGGGTCTCTTTGAAGCAGCAGCGTAAGCTGTTCAAACCTTTCTCTGATTCTATCCGTACATTTAAGACGAGGTACTTCATCGTGGAGCCCGTATCGGAGGCTTCCCAGGATAGCACGTTCTGCTGGGAGCTTGAAGTGGATGAGAACGGGGAGGACAGGATTAACGAGGAGGGTAAATACATTGGGCGGCGATTGCTGAAATATCCCTTCCAGTGGACCGGGGCGCATTTTACTAAGCCGCCAAAGGACCATGTTTTTTAGCCGTCCGATTTGGATGAGGGGGATGCTGCCTCATATGAGAAACTGCTGAAGTACGTGAACTCGTTCCGAATGGCCGAGTGTGTTACGAAGAAGAATGTGGCGATCCTTGAGGACGATGGTAGTCCTCGCGTAGAGCCTCGTTTTATTAACGTTAGGGCACTGCTGGGGTGCAACACTTATAGGGATGCTATGGATCTGCTCGGTATTTAATCTTAATATATTGCTTTGTATTGCTCGTTATTTTTTATCGCTTGACGCCTGTTTTTGTCTTTTACAGCCGCTATGCCTTCAGCCCACGAAAGGATGGTGAGGAACGTGGCCGCGCGGAAACAAGCTCTGCAGCTGCTACTCCTAAGGTTCGTCCTTCCCCTGCCCGTGCGATTGGTCCTTCCCAGCCTCCTCAGGGGAATGCTTCACCGGCCAATGCACAACGGTCTCCAATGCCCCTTGCGTCTAGGTCTAAGCGTCCAAGGAACGAGGCAGTGAATCTGGGCAAGGCGTCAGAGAAAGCGAAATTCGAGTTGCCTCCTTGTGTACTGGACAAGAGGTTTTTTGAAGGGACCTCTTTGGTGATTCCCCACGCTGACTCTCTTCATCTGTAAAGCCTGGACCGTCCGAGCAAGAGGGCG
This sequence comes from Lathyrus tuberosus, assembly GCA_022829125.1. NCBI lineage: Eukaryota > Viridiplantae > Streptophyta > Magnoliopsida > Fabales > Fabaceae > Lathyrus > Lathyrus tuberosus. Next base: position 27,283,445 of record JALAZF010000013.1, on the reverse strand, counting down.
TTGGTGGCCCAGGATGCCTCTGCGGTGGTCAGGCTACTGGAGATGGCGGCCACCTATGCCGAAGGGGACACGGCCACTGAGGGTGAGTTGACTATTGCCGGTGGGAAGGTGATCGCTCTCGAGGAGAGCTTGAGGAAGGCCAGGGAGGAAGCTAGGGCTGCCAAGGAGGCGAGGGAGAAGGAGAGCGAGGAGGTTGCCCAGCTAAAGGGGAAGATGGTTACGCTTGAGGCTGAGAAAAAGGCTGCTGAGGACTTGGTCGCGCAACTGCAGGCGGCCAATGCTCCGGGCGAGGAGGAGCCTGAGGACGTGAAGGTGCTGAAGACAAGGTCAGAGTTAGTTGCCCGACTGGTGGTGGCCGAGGATGACAACGCGGTGCTCGACGAGGAGTCCTTCCAAAACGCAGTGTCTCAGCTTCAGGTGGTGAATCCTGGTGTTGATTTGGTGACCGAAGGCACCAATTTCCTGGCATACGTTAAAGACGGGCAAATAGTGATGCCAGAGTCTATCCTTGTCGGCCAAGCCAGAACCCAAACCTCTCCGCCCGATGATGAACGAGTCGAAGACACCGAGGAATGATGTTTGCCGATGATGATGTTTTGCCGGCCTGCGTGCCGTGTAGTTTGTTGTAATTTTATTTGGTTTGGGGGGCGTGGCCCCCCCTTTTATGTAATTCGTACAATCTTTGGCCCTAGTGGCCTTTTTTACTTTATGCCCGGTTTTTGCTACTTATATGATTTTTGTTTATGTTGCTGTACTTTACATCAGTGTTGTACTTTATCTTAATTGTGCGTGTATGACTGCCCGTCGGAGGGTGTGTCCGTTAGTGGAGCTTTCTTTTGGAAGGTAGCCCGCTGCGTGTGAGTTCACAAGTGCGGGGAACTGGGCGAACAGCCGGGGAAGGTCCTGGCGAGGTTGCGGATCTCAGGTCGCGATTGAGGCCTGAGGTCGCGGCGTGAACGTCCCATCGCGAGTTGGGGTTCTGCCAATCATGGTACTTGGGCGAAGGCGGTGCTCGGTCGAGGACCGCCGACGAGCAGAGTTCCGGCTTGCTTGTTTGAGCGGGATTCTACTTTGTATGCATGCGTCGCTTGTACCTGGGCGAGCATGATGACCGCTAGGTGGTCTCTTGATACGAGGAAGCCTAAGGTCATTTTAGCTGTAGTATTGCTTAAGTTTCTCAGTGTTCCATGGTCGAGGGAGTGCCTCCCCGTTGAGGTTTTCTAGGAAGTATGCGCCATTTCCCATTTTGGCACGGACTCTGTATGGCCCTTCCCAGTTGGCCGCTAGTTTGCCTTCGCGAGAGTCCTTGTGGTTTCTCCGCAGGACAAGGCTGCCCACGTCGAATTCTCGTCGTAAGACTTTGGCGTTGTGCCTGATTGCTATTTTTTGCTTAAGAGACGCTTCGCGGAGGGCTGCTCCTGTCCGGATTTCCTCGACGAGGTCGAGCTCTTCTCTTATCGCTCCGTTATTCATCTCCTCGTCTAGAGGTGACTCGGTCCTCCTGGACGGTACGTGGATCTCGATGGGTAAAAAAGCCTCCATGCCATATGCTAAGCGGAAAGGCGTCTCCCCGGTGGTGGACTGGGGAGTAGTACGATATTCCCATAAGACGCTGTGGAGCTCCTCGACCCAGACCTTCTTCGTTTCGTCCAGTCTTCGTTTGAGGCCACGAAGGATGACACGGTTGGCCGCTTCCGCCTGCCCGTTGGTCTGGGGGTGCTCGACCGAAGCGAAGTGTTGCTTTGTTCCGAGATGGGCGACGAAGTCTTGGAACTTCTTGTCCGTGAATTGTGTTCCATTGTCCGTGAAGATTGCTTGGGGAATCCCAAAACGGGCAAGGATATTCCGCTTGTAGAAGCGTAGAATGTTAAGTGCTGTTATCTTCGCTAAGGCTTCTGCTTCTATCCATTTTGTGAAGTAATCTACGCCCACTATCAGGTATTTGTTTTGGCTAGACCCCGTCACGAAGGGTCCTAGGATGTCCAGGCCCCACCAGGCGAATGGCCACGGGGATGTCAAGCTTTTCAGCTCGTTAGGGGGAGCTAGGTGCATATCCCCGTGCCGTTGGCATTTGTCGCATTTCTTCACATGCTCTTTGTCATCTTGCTGCATAGTTGGCCAGTAATATCCCGCCCGGAGGGCCTTGCGGGCAAGGGACCTTCCCCCCAGGTGCTGGGCGTTAATGCCTTCGTGGATTTCTCGTAATACGTGGGGGACAATCTCCTCCTCTATGCACTTTAGTAGCGGAATGGAGAAACCCCTTCGGTAAAGTTTGTTTTCGAGGATGACGTACGAGCAAGCTCTTCGTCTGATGGTGCTGGCTTCTTTGGGGTCATCCGGAAGTTCTTCTCTGGTGAGGTAGTTGTACACGGGCGTCATCCAGCAGTCGGTGTCCCCGATTGCGTGCACGTGTAGGGTCAAGGGCCCCTTGTCGATGCTGGATAGGGGAAGTATCTCTTGGATGACTGACCTGTTTCCGCCTTTCCTCTTGGTGCTCGCTAGCTTAGATAGGACGTCTGCTCGCACGTTGTGTTCGCGGGGAACATGTCTTACTGCTACCATCCTGAACTTCGATATCTTTTCCCTAACTAGGGAGAGGTATTCAGACAGACTGTCATTTTTGGCCTGATACTCCCCGGAGACCTGGTGAGCTACGAGCTGAGAGTCCGTGCAGATGACGATTTCTTCTGCCCCTAAGTCTTCGGCTAGGCGTAACCCAGCGAGGAAGGCTTCATACTCGGCCTGGTTGTTCGACGTGGGAAAGGATAAAGTGAGAGACGCTTCGACTATGGTCCCCTCGTCGTTCTCCAGAATGACTCCTGCCCCGCTGCCGCTCGAGCTGGAAGCTCCATCTATGTAGATGGTCCATCTGTTTGCTACGTGGGGCGAGGAGTCTGAGAAGGTTACTTCTGCCAAGAAATCGGCCAGGGCCTGTGCTTTGAGAGCCTTTCTGCTTTCATACCGGACGTCAAATTCGGACAGTTCCAACGACCACTTGAGCATTCGATCGGCCATGTCTGGCCGTCCCAGCAACTGCTTGATGGGCTGATCCGTCCTCACCACAATCGTGTGGGCCAAGAAATAGTGCCTCAGTCGTCTGGCGGCGTTAACGAGGGCCAGTGCTACCTTCTCTATCTGCTGATATTGTAACTCCGCGTCTTGCAACGCTTTGCTCGTGAAGTATACGGGCTTTTGCCCGGCGTGATTCTCGCGGATGAGAACAGCGCTCACGGCCTCGGCGGTGACGGCGAGGTATAGGAACAAAACTTCCCCGGTATCTGGCCGCGATAACACGGGCGGTTTCGACAGAGCTTGTTTTAAGTGGAGGAGGGACGCCTCGCATTCTTAGGTCCATTCAAACGCAACTTCTTTTCTCAAGAGCTTGAAGAAAGGAAGGGCGTGTTGGGCGGATTTCGCGACGAAGCGGGACAACGAGGTGAGTACCCCCGTTGAGGGACTGGATGTTCTTCTTAGACGTGGCGTTGGGAACTTAGAGAATGCCCGGCATTTGTCGGGGTTAGCCTCTATTCCTCGTTCCGTTAGGTAGAAACCAAGGAATTTGCCTGCCCGTACGCCGAACGTGCACTTCTCTGGGTTAAAACGCATTTGATATTTTCTTGCTTGCTCGAAAATTGTTCGAAGATGGGCGACATGGTCTAGTTCCTCGTGGGACTTAACGATCATGTCGTCCATGTATACCTCGAGCATGTCGCCTATATGTCCTTGGAAGACTTTGTTCATCATTCGTTGGTATGTAGCGCCGGCGTTCTTCAGACCGAAAGGCATCACGTTGTAGTAATAATTGCTCGATTCGGTCATGAAGGTCGTGTACGTTTTATCGCTCGCGGCCATTAGGATTTGATTGTAGCCCGAGTAGGCGTCGAGGAACGATCATGTCTGCGTTCTCCCTGAGGCACGCTTTTAGTTGTCTTTTGCCCAGGTCGGGGAGGTCTGCTCCGATATTTACTCCCCGTTGGGGGTCTTCTTCGAACGGGATGGTCTCGAAGTTGCCATCTGGTATGGGGCACAGGAGATGACCGTTGTTGTGGGACTGGCTACCAGAAGTCGTCGGGGCTTTGGCGTGATCCTCCTCATTGAAACGGCTGTCCAAGTCGATGGATTCAACCTGGGGGAGTGGTTTTGGTCGCTTGGAGCTGCTGGGCAGAGGAGGGAGACCAGATGTCCTCGGCTTCGCTGAGATTGTGCTCAATCCTTTTGATGCTGCTTCAAAGCATCGACGGGTAGCTTCGATGTCCCCGTGGAGGGTGGCGACCATCCCTTCAGAAGTGTAGTACTTCATCTTGAGATGTACGGTGGAAGGCACTGCAACCAACTCTGCCAGGGTTGGCCTTCCAAAAATGCACTGATATAGTGACGGGCAGTCGATTACCAGAAATTGTGCTTTGATTGCTCGGGTCGTCTTTCCTGAACCGAAAGTCATGATGAGATCTACGTAACCTCGGGGCCTTGTTACTACTCCGTTGAATCCCTGCAAGTCAGATCCAACGTATGGGGTAAGGTGAGAGTCGTCCAACTGTAGTGTCTCGAACAAGTGGTTGTACATAATATCAACTGAACTGCCCTGGTCCACGAGTATCCTGCGAACGTCGAAGTTCGCCATCCTTGCCCGGATGAGAAGCGGGATACTTGAGTTCGGTGACCCGCCGAGGATCTCCTCTTTGTAGAAGGAAATGGGAGAGGATCCTTTGCGAGTGGTATCCAGCGTGGTGACTTCGTTGGCGCTCTTGCTGATCAGTTGATCAAACTTTCTTTTGACCGAACCAACCGTGATTTTGTTGAATCCGCCACCAGAGATGACCATGGCCGACGGGAAGGTTTCCCACGGGCTGTGAGCGCCGAGGAACGTGGAAGCGGGCAAACTGTCAGGGATGCAGAAGTCTTCTGGTCGAGTCACGGACATAGCGACCTGTACGTTGGTGTCATCGGAGGGCGGAGTCTCTTCAGCCGCCTTCTTGCTCTCCTGGGTCTCTTGCCGGGGAGCTTCTTTTTTCTTCGCGACTGCTTCAGATGGCCGTCGCGAATGAGGATCTCTATGGCATCTCTGAGGTGGATGCATTCTTTCGTCGTATGGCCGTGGCTCTTGTGGAAGCGACAATACTTGGATTTGTCCACACCTGGCCTGGCCGGCAGCTGTTTGGGGAAACGGACCCCCGCTTGTTTGAACTCTGAGTTGGCACATTCGGACAAGATCTTCTCCCTCGAGGTAGTGAGGGGGGTATAGTCGTGGAACCGTCCAGAAGGTCCCTTCTGTTCGCGTGCATCGCGATGCCGATCGTCGCGTCTTTTATCTCCTCGACGGGATGTCGAGGGCTCTTCGGCTCTGGATGTCCGAGCACCTTCTTGGTGACGGGAGGCCCGGACAGAGTGGGCAGCGACCTTCTCCTCGTACTGTATATGCGACTGGGCTTGGTGGAGGAGAGCGTTGAGGTTCCTTGGGGGATCTAGGCCGATGGCTTTCACAAAATCTGAGCCAGGACGTAATCCCTGCTCGAGCAGGAATTTCTTCATATCGTCGGTCGTTGGCACTTGGACGGCTTCCTTGTTGAACCGCTCAATGTAGTCCCGAAGGGGTTCATCTCTCCCCTGTACAACAGCTCCAAGGGACGCCTCAGTCTTAGGATGGCGTCGTGATGCGGTAAAGTGTCGGGAGAAGATCCTCCCGAGCTGCCTCCAGGAGGTGATGGATTCCTTGGGCAGTTGTTTGTACCAGGTCATTGCTCCCTTCCGAAGTGTGGTCGGGAACAGGCGGCACATGATGGCTCCTCGTACACCTCGGTAGTCCAGAAGAGCATCTATGTTTTCTATGTGCTCGTCTGGGTCCGTGGTTCCATCATAAGTCCCTAGAGACGGAGGCTTCTCTAGTCCTTTGGGGAGATGGGTGGCCAGGATCCTGCGGGACAATGGGCCGCGAGGCTCGTCGTCGCTGTCCGAACTTGAAGTCGACGGTGACCGTTATCTGCGCTCACGGCGGCGGTCTCTGCGAGGTGAGGGCGATCGTGGCCGGTCGCGATGTCTGATCGGGGGAGAATGCCCGTCCTGCCTCGTTCTCTTGTGTCTTGGTGGCGACTGGTCCCGCCGGGAGATCAGGTCGCGTTTGCGAACGCGTAGTAGTTCCGGCCTCGTCATACGGTCTTCCCGGCGCCTAGGCGGCGGGCTTCTTGATTTCTGGTGTTTCCTCTTGGGAGGAGAAGATCTTGGAAGATCTGCTTCTTCGAGGGCTCCTATCCTTTCACCTTGCTGCAAGATAAGGAGGTTCGTGCGGTTTACAGCATCTATGAGGGCTGCGACGGCTAGATCAGTGCTGGGGAGGCCAGGAATTGGTCGCTCCCCCAACGCTCAAGTAAGAAAGGGTCAGAGAAAAAGGGGCAAGTACAAAGTGTATTCTTAGGGTGAAAATGTGATACCTCGCCCTCTCAAATGAGAGGGTTTATATAATGTTCCCCAGCGCGTGGCCAACGGTCCTATTTTCAAGGCGAAATAACCGTTTTCCTGAAGAATAGGTAACTGCCCAAACTAGCCGTTATGACGGGCAGGAGGGTAGTTGCGGGCATCTGTCCGTCATCTGTCGGGGAGCTGTAGCTCGTGTGTGGCGGACAATAATTCCGGGCAGGGCTGAGCGGTCAGTGCCCGGTTATAGTGGCAAAAGGGTACTTTTGTCATCTTAATGGACTGGATCCAAGCGTTTGGGCCGTTACTGTAGCAGTCACGGATTGGGCCGCGCATGGCCGTTGGCCCAGTCCAGAACACATACATTGCACATTTGTAAAAAGCTGTTAAGTCTGCATTCACTCTTAGAGCAACTGCTTGATGCTTCTTCGGTCCTGCCTTGTTTTCGAAGGATATATCTCGCGCTAGAAAACCCTCACCAGAAACCGCTAAAGTTGCAGATCTGAAGGTAGTCCAGCCATCAACAACACTTCTATTACCAGTAATGAAAGTGACATCACTTCCATCACTAAGTAGAACAATATTGGTTTTATAACTCAAAATTTCAACATTTTCTTCATACACACCTTCTTTCACATAGATTAATATCCTATCATAGCTGTTATTCGGAGCAAGGTTAACGGCATCATTGATAGTGCTAAAGTTTCCACTTCCATGCGAGTTCGGGTCATACTTTGTAACATTGTTTGCCAAAACTACCATCCAAGGCCAGACAAACTCATCTTCAGCAGTATCCACAATGGGTGACTTAGCAATAACCATATCAAGTGACTGATCCTTAACAGCATACAAATTAACTGACTGAGCCTTATCAATACTCACATTAAATGACTCATCATCAGCAACATTCACATTAAATGACTGACCCTCAGCACTACTCACACTAAGTGACTTATCGGTATCAACGATCATATCACGCGAGTTAGCTTGAGAAACTTTAAACTCAATATACCTTTCAAGGGCAGAGTGCTTAGCAATATCTTTGACAGTCTCACCCTGGGAGTCAGCAGCAACCCTTGAAGCATGTCTCAAAAGCTCACTCCAAGAGTAATAATCCTTGTTGCAACAAAACGGACACCTAAATATTGAGTCAGAGATTTGAAGCTTATGATAGTAGTAATCATCTTTCAACTCAAGGAAATATCTACGCCGGTAATATTCCAAATCAGATTCAGGAGTATGTTCAGATTTTCGGTACATCTCAAACACCTGATGTGCATCCGCCATGGAAGGTAAAGGCAAAGCTTGATCTTCACACTCAGACAACTCTTCTTCCTCCTCCTCTTCACTATCACAGTTCTCGAAGCATTCGATGACATGACCTCGTGTAACGGAGTTAAAACCTCCGGTAAAGATAGTACCGGGGATGTAGTTAGGGTTATTCATCGCGTTTTCTTCCGGGAGGCTTGTTTGCGAAGACGAAAGCGACATCCGATCTGGCGTAGGAGAAATGTGGGCAAAACTGAGTTGGAGTCGCTGAGCGACAGAGTTTGGATCCGATTCTTCTGAGAGTGATTGGGTTGGGGAAACAGGTTCTGATGAGAAGAATTTGGTCTGGAAGGGTGAAGGTGGAGCAAAAATGGTTGAGTGTTGAAAATGTGATGAAAAATTGGAAGGCAATTGGTGGGAGGAATGAGGAGGTGGTTGAATCGGAGATGAAGGAATAAATGATATAGAACGAAAACGGACGGAACGGAGTCTTCGAAGTTGCAGAGACGCCATTTTTAGGGTTTTAGGAGGAGGATAAGTTTTTGTTTTTGAGTTTTTCTTAAAATTGATATGAGACACTTGCAAATGCTTTTCAAAATCTCTTCTAGTAGTAGCATAAATTTGGTATTTATGAGTAATCATGGAAGAGGTGTTTGGTTGATGATAATTATGATAATAGTATGAAGAATAGGATGGTGAATAAGATAAATATGGGTTAGATGGGGGTGGTGTATATCCATGATTAAAATACAAATATGGGGTTGTAACACATGGATTTGTGTAATAGGGTGAAAAGAGTTCCCATGGAAAAGATGGAAATGAAGGTGGGGTAGGAGTTGGAATACTCCATGGATGATATTGGTATGCCATGGGAGGTTTTGATGTTCAAGGATGAAATCACCAATTGTTAGGAAGCAAAATTGCTAACCCTAACAAGGTATAAAACAACTACAAATCTAGAAGCAAACTAAAAAGAGAGATAAAGATAAATTGGATTTTTCATTGATTGATTTTTAATGTGTCCAAGACACTACATATATAATGATACTAATGGGCCAATGACTAAAATATCCAAATACTAATGGAAGCCCAATACAATAACAATTAAACTAAAATACCAACTAATATAAAACCTTAAATTATTAAACTAAAATATAACTTGATACTCTCTATCATGAAGTGCCATTACTACAAATAACTTGCCTTATGTCGGACACAAAATAGTTTTTAATTCGATTATATAGATGAGATAACGAACTGCGTCATGAAAAGTAATCACTTAACACTTTAGTTATATTTACGCATAGGTTCGAACTCTAGCATTTATACTTATATTATTTACAAAAACAAAGTCTCATACCTCTCGGTTTATCCACAAAACCGATTGATAAGATAAATTGTTTCTTTTTTTTAATTAAATCTCGTTATATTGTTTACACATAATATTAATAAAATAATGTGATTACAATCTACAATTTTTATCCAGAATATTACATTGTTTACATAGAATATTAAAATTAAAATTAATTTGTCCATGAAGATCATATATTAGATCTTCGAATCTTTAATATTTGCATAAGATCAAATGCTGGGTGCGATTATATTCTCAATGGTTTTACCTCACATGGACTTGTTTTCTATATAAAACAAAAAAAAAAAAGTTGATAAAAAAAGGGTTGATAAAAAACGGTTAGATAAATAAATGATTTTTTCTCAAATAAATATTTAAGAACACAAACCTTAAACCCAAATAATTTTCTGCTCTTGCAATCCATCTTAGCGATATTTTCATGGAAAATAATCTTGCAAATCTTAAAGAGGTGGATCTAGATAGTTTCAAGCACTTCATAATGATTTAGTTGGTTCTTCATATTAAGAAATATGTTTTTATAATGGAAATTTTTTATGTTTCACGCGGATCACTAATGGTAGTATCTTGAGCGTTGATAGTCATAAAATGAACGACAATTATTTGTTCAACAGAATCACTAATAATTTTTTTATGTTTAGGTAAAATACTTTAACCCCCATTTTAATAGAAAACCGATGTAAATAACATTTTTTTACATTTCATTGATTACAAAGAATATTAACAAAATATGATTATTTTATAGTAAAATCTAATTATTTTATCTTTCGGTTATTAGGGCAACTGACAGGATAGATCATTTAGTTTAATAATAAAAATATAATAAAAAAGGAAGGTTCCTGAATTATTGGTAATATGTGGTTTGTCTCCTCGGTTATATAAAAAAACCGAGGTAATATGTAGTTTTTATATTTAAAAATAAATAAAATTTCGCGCCCTGGAATCATATCAATAAAATAGTAATGATCATCTCTATTCAAAATGTAATGTATCTTTTGGATTTTCAAGGAGGCATTTGAGCTACTATGATTGTTTTACTTCCTCTTGTCCAATTTATTTATACACTATTCAAGTCTAATTTCAGTTCCATCTCTTTGTGTCTTTAAATCTAATTTAAAAGTCTTTTCTTTTTATTCAAAAAATATCTACAAAAACCTTCAACGGAGATGAAAATCTATGATTTGAAAGACAAAGATTTTGATCTAATGAAAAACTAATTCCAAACAAAAGTTGAAAGGTTACTTTAACATGCTTCATGGATCCATCTACACTAATATTGTAACAGAGTTCTGGTTAAATGCTTCTGTTAGGCAATCTGGTCAGACAATACAGTCCAATGTATATGGATTTCCTATCACCATTACTCCATCACTTATTGCTTTGACAAAAAAGTGTGAAGAAAAAGGTAGTTGTGTTGAACATTATAAATTCAACAATTTCTTCTCAAATCACCTTTGCCTAATTTATGCCAACTACAATAAGCTCACTAGCCCTATTACTCTCATCCCAATTGCAAAAGTTTAACATCAACTTCTAGTGTTAAATCTCTGTCCAAGAGAGAAACAACTAGAAACGCTTACTTCAAATGGCAATCATCTTTTGTACGTTCTTATCCACAATGTCAAAATTAATCTTCCTCTTACTATTTTTAACTTCAAAATGGAAATGGTTATGACCTCTCGCGAGAAAATGACTTTCCTCATACCATATGGAAGAGTTCTTTCTGGACTTTTCTTTCAGTTAAAGATAGTTAAAAGGGCAAAAGGAGACAGATTAATTATTGAAGTTGAGTGGAGTCAGAAGTTTGAATATGTGGAATCTGTTGTCCTATTTTTTTTTTTTGTAATTTATAATCGATTATCAATGAAGTTGTTCATTTCCTTTTCAATCGTATTATTGTCTAATCTTTTTTATTGATAATAAAGATTTTGAGTTTTACTAATTAACTTAGAAAAAATGAAGAAAAAAAATTTAACAAAGAAAAAATGGAATCTAAAAAGGCGCCAAGTGTGAAATACTAATTAAATCATTGAAAAAAACATAAAAATGAAGTAACCGGGATTCAAAGCGACCTCCCTAATATTTATATTCCCTCGATTTTTACAAAACACTTAGGTAATAGGTTATATTAAAAATAAAATAGTGCTCTCTTATAGATATATTCCCCCGGTTTTAACAGGTTGTTAGCTTGACGCTACTATGAACTATACTCTCGATTTTTAGCATGTTCGAGGTGAAAGTTTCGTCGTGCTATTCATAGTAGTATGCATATTAAAATCATCAAAATAAATTAGTTCATATGAATATTTTTTTTAGTGAAGGAAAATTATTTATTAAGAAATGTTGGTTCTTCTTGAAAGATGATTTTATAAAGTGTTTCGAGTTTTTTCACTCCGGGGCGATTTTGTCTAGTGCTTTTACTTCTTCCTTCTTAACTAAATCTTCAAATCCATTGGGTCTTGATGATTTTCGACCTATTTGTTTAGTTGGTTGCGTTTATAAAGCACTATCTAAACTTCTAGCCTCTAGATTGAAAGTGGTACTTAATTCTATCATCTCCAAAAATCAAAGTGCCTTTGTTCCGGGGAGACAATTGCTTGATGGGGTTTTAGGGGCTAATGAGATGGTGGATTTTGATTCTAAGGAAGGGAAAGAGTGTTTGCTTTTCAAAGTGGATTTCGAGAAAGCTTATGATAAAGTTTCTTGGAGTTTTCTTAGGTTTATGCTTAGGAAGATGGGTTTTGGTGAGATTTGGATGAAGTGGATAGAGGCTTTGATTTTTTCTAGTAAAATGTCGGTTTTGGTTAATGGTAGTCCGACGAAGGAGTTTGTGGTTGAGAGAGGTTTGAGACAAGGAGATCTTCTTTCTCCGTTTCTTTTTGTGATTGTGGCGGAAGGATTGAGATGCTTGGTTAGTAGGTCCGTTGAGATCGACAATTTTAAGGGGTTTAACTTTAACGGGAATTACTTTGTGGATATCCTCCAATTCGCGGATGATACTTTGTTGGTCGGAGATGGAAGTTGGAAGCATCTTTGGGCGATTAAAGTGGTGCTTAGGGGATTTAAGTTGGTGTCAGGTTTGGGTATTAATTTTCACAAAAGTAAGTTGATACGGGTGAATATTAATCCCAATTTCTTGGATGTGGCTTCCTTTTTTCTCTCTTTTAGAAAGGAAGATAATAAGTTTTCTTTTCTTGGAATTCCTATTGGAGTTTACTCTAATAAGGAAACGATGTGGTCGGGATTGATATTGAAGATGTAAAGGAGATTATCTAGTTGGAATAATCGCTCGCTTAGTTTCGGAGGTAGATTAACTCTTTTGAAATCGCTTTTGTCTTCCCTCGCTATTTTATGCTCTCTTTTTATAAAGCTCCAAAGAAGGTTGTTAACAAGATTAATTTGCTTCAAAGTAATTTTCTTTGGGGAGGTTCGGTGGAGAAGAAATGCATTCATTGGGTGAGTTGAAGTGAGGTGTGTCTTCCGGTTGAAAGAGGAGGGCTTGGTCTTCGTAGGACCGATGATTTCAATATTGCCCTCCTTCACAAGTGAATGTGGAGGATTTTATCGGAATCTAATTCTTTTTGGTTGGGTGTTTTGAAGGCTCATTATGGAGATATTTCTCTTCAAATGGTGAGGCCTAACGACTTTTTGAAAGGTTAGGAGTTCATCTTCGTGGTGGAGGGAGATAACGAGGTTAACAAACTACTACTCGGAGGATTTATTTGTTTCAAATTTTTTTTTTATGTAGGCAATGGTTTTTCTATATCCTTTTGGCATTCTTTTTGCCTTGGGGATTTTTGTCTTAGGGACAAATATCCCAATTTATTCAATGCTTCTCTTTTTAAGGATGTTTCTATTGCTTGCATGGGAGGGTGTGAAGGTGAATTATGGAAGTGGGGGTGTTTAGGAGTGGGTGGTATCGAAAGTGGGATAGAGGAGGCTCGGTCCTCTACTGCCCAGGAGTTGCTGGCAGCGCGCGCTCAACTCCAAGTAGCTGTTATGTCCGCGGCTGGCTGGGACAACATCTCTTGGCGGCCGAACGTCGAAGACGGTTTCTCGGTTGGCAATTTCCGGCGTCTTTCGAGTGTGTTTAGAATCCCGTTTGGTCCTCTTAATAAATTTGAATAAGCTTTCAATTTGGTTTGGAAGATGGATATTCCTTTGAAGGTTAGAGGTTTTGCTTGGAGATGTTTTTTAAGGTTAGAGGTTTTGCTTTGAGAGGGTGTCTTTTTGGGGACGGTAATCTTGATTGTGTTTATTGTTGCAATTCTATTGAATCGGTTGATCACTTAATGTTGAATTGTAGTGTCTCAAAGTTGGTTTGGAAGGAGGTGGCGGAGTGGATCGGTTTGAACTATTTTGAGTCCAATAATTTGAAAGAGAGTTTTTGGCTTTGGAGTAGTTATGGTAAACGGATGAGAATGAACAGAGGGAAGGAGGGTTGTGTTTGGCTAGCAACTATTTGGTATATTTAGTTGATGAGAAATGCCATCATTTTTAGAAATGATGCTTGGAATGATTTGGATATGAGTATTAAAGCTTTGGTTTGAAGATGGTCGTTCATCGGGAAGATTACTCGAGCCAATTGTAACTTCTATGAATTTAGCAAATTCCCTTTATTGTATTTATCTTAAGTTTCAATTGGAGTGTAATTTTCTTTGTCGAGCTTTGTTCTCGCTTTTTGTAAGAAGGTTGAGAACCCTTAATTCTCTTATTAAATATAATCCTTGCTTATTAAAAAAAAATCAAAATGGGTTGAAAATAATAATGGCGTACGAATGGATAAGTCTGGATTTTTGCAAGTGGATCTTAATAGGGTGGGGTACAAAGATGAGCCTTTTATTCTAGCCTCTCAAGCTAAACAAGTGTTCTATGTCACTGATCTGACAAGTACAAAATGGTCTATAGTGCTTTTATCTAACAAAGTAATTGATGAAAACATTGGAGATCAAGGTGATATTGATGTTGATATTGAATCATTTACTAGAAATGATCAAGATGAAAATATTATAGCGAATGAATCATATATAAGAAATGATCATAATGAGGGTATTTGGATCAATCCAACCGTCCGTGTTGTTAAGAGACGGGTAGAACATATTCCAACAAAGAAAAGAAAGAGACGTTAGTGAAAAAGGTACTAGTTATAATATTATAGCTTATATCATTTAATAATATTAATTAGTTGTCATGTTATATATAGCTTATATCATTCAATGGATTATGGATTATGGATTTTTATATTTGTCATTTAATTTTTATTTTTTTCTTTCTTACAGGTGAAATGGCTAGTGACCATGACGACACACACGAGACACATGATGAAAATGAAGCTCAGAAGGTATATTAATTTTCACAATGTTGCTTATTAGTGATGCTACTTGATAACACAAAACAACTATATATTAATTCTTATTTGTTTGTCTATGTGTAGTGCCCTCGTCAGCGTAATGGCATAGACTGCGGGTATTTCGTTTTGAGGTTTATGAGAGAAATCCTTCAAATGGATCGATTAGAGATTCCTATTATGGTATGCATGGATTTATAACTTAGGATTTATTTTAATATTGATCGGATATGTCATATAATTTATTATTTTTAACTAAATCATGCATATTTTGTTTTGTTATGTAGTACTTTGATGAATACGCGTGTTCTCATTACACGAAGGATAAATTGCAAGAAATTAAGGAGGAATTGTGCGAATACCTTATTGGAAAAAAAAAGTCATATAAGGTATAAGATAATGGGATTATGTGAATGTATAGTTTTGTGAATGGTTTATTTTATGGGATTGTATAGTTTTGTGAATGGTTTATGTTATTTATGTGATTTTGGAATGTAATTGTATAGTTTTGTGAATGGTTAATGTAAATGACTTGAATTATAATGGAAATGGTTTATGTGGTTTATGTGATTTATGGGATTAGTGGAAATGGTTAATGAACCATACTATAAATTGTTAATGGAAATGTGAAATATACAGATTTATTGAAATGGCTTGAATTATACAGGTTTTTGCATAAAAAAATGGTTAAAATGGGATTTTTTAAAAAAATCATTAAAATTATACGTAGAGAAAAGACAGCGCTTTCTAGAAAAAGCGTTGTCTATAGTTCACAACAGAAAACACTTTTCCTAAAAAGCGCCCTCTAAAGGCATAGAAAAATTCATAACTAAAATTATAGGCATACATTAGACAGCGCTTTCAGAAACACTGTCTAAAGGGGGCCTTTAGACAGCGCTTTTTATTGAAAAAGCGCCCTCTAAAGATATATAAAAATTGATAATTAAAATTATAGGTATACTTTAGACAGCGCTTAAAAAAAGCGCTGTCTAAAGGGGGCCTTTAGACAGAGTTTTTTGTTGAAAAAGCGTCCTCTAATGTATACTTTAGAGAGCGCTTTTTCGTAAATAAAAAGCGTTGTCTTTACCTACGCCAGCGCTGGCTTAGGCAGCGCTTTTAAGCGTTGTCTAAGGCCTAAAAAAGCGCTGTCTAAAGTCTTGTTTGGCTTAGTATTATATGAATTGTCATGTCAAATCCCAAAAATTAAAGAATTTGGATTTTAAAAATCCATATTTTTTAGATATTTTACTCTGATTTTAAAAAGCTTGTTGTAAATTAAGGTCAGTTCGTATGGGCCACAGGTAGCCCTTTAAATCTACATAACTATAAAATTTTAAAAAAATTATATTGATACTTATGTTATCACATTCTAAAACAACACATGAATTGTTTCACCTTATTAAATTTTATCTCTATTCTATTCAATATTTTACTTTTAAATATTATACATTAATACAATTAAATTAATGTTCAGTTGTTTTGTATTTTACTTCACAATTTTTTTATATTCTACTAGTTTCTTTTATTCTAGATATTTAATTATTATTATATACAATTTAGACATGAATTATATTTAAAAACATATTATAACATTTATAAAAAATAATATAATTCTTGAAAATATATTAGGCTTGAAATTATATAATTTTTTATTATATTTATAATAAATATTATAAATTTTTTATTTTAATTTTTATATAAAAATAATTTTAAAAAAAAAGTTAATTTAGGGTTGGGTTGTCCGTTTTAACAACTCTAGTGCAAAGTATTTTTTTTAATGGTCGATTATATCTTGTACTAGGATTTGCTTGTACATTGTTCATGACATTTATTTACCATTTAATGAAATACTCACTTAAATTTGATGGTGAAATAAAAGTTTTATGGTCAATAATTTTATTTAAAATAATTTATTTTTTAATTAAAAAATAATGATCATTATTCTAAAGTAATACAATTTTATAATATTTAATTTGTTTAATAGAATACTAAGTATAAAACTTTAACGAACATAAAAACATTCACTACTATGAAAAACACATATAATAACACCCGCGTTACTATGGATATTCAATCAACCATTGTAATATGTGATATTTAGGCACATGCATTTTTTTAATTTTATTTAACCACATATAACCACGGTTGATTTAATACCTGTGGTGAAAAGTGGCATATGGTCATGAGTTCAAATCTCAGTACCGGCATTTTTGGTTATTTACTTATTTTTAAAAATGCTGACAGACCTCTTATCACGGGTATTTAAATCAACCGTGATTATATTTGACGTCTTTTTTTAAGATATATATATAACGCTCTTACTTCATTCACTTTTACACTAGACGTACTTAGACAAACTTCATCTTCTGCCTCCAAACTTCTTTAATTTACGAAACATTATTCATCCACTAAACCAAACTTAAAAATATCATTTTTTTCGCAAACGAAACTCATAAACATTGTTTCCATTAACGTGTTACGGTTTGTTCCTGTTTAACGATTCTACAGGTAAAAAATGTTATTGTTTAACGATTCTATTTATTTATTTTTTAATTGTCGTTCGTGTGGTTTTTGTTGTTGTTGTCGTTGTTATTTTTGTTGTTCTTGTTCTTAATTTCGTTGTTGTTCTTGTTAAGTATTAACAAGTGTGAGTATTGTGGATAATAGTCACACATTAGATAGGAATGTGGTGACTTAAGCATTTATAAGTGGGAGAACCCACACACCTATTGCCTTAAGGTTTTGGATGAGTATGTGGTGTGTCTCTCACAAAGGTGTTCCTCTAGAAAAAGAAATCCCATAATGTTCAATGCTCCCTAGTAGAAATCTTCCCCTAACTGTGGTATCAGAGTCTGGTTCGAGTAAAGGACCAGCTTACTTGTATCGAAAGTACTCCCCACAGGTGGTGGTTAGGAGGTGTTCCATTGAAGAGTGTCAACGGCGGTACAAGGGTGTTGAGTAAGAAACACACAACAGAAAGTGCAGTTGCACAGTTGAAGCTTCCACTTAAGAGGGGCATTGTGGAAGTATTGTGGATAAACTCACACTTGAGGGGGAGTGTTAAGTATTAACAAGTGTGAGTATTGTGGATAATAGTTCCACATTGGATAGGAATGTGGTGACTTGAGCATTTATAAGTGGGAGGACCCACACACCTATCATCTAAAGTTTTTGGGTGAGCATGTGGTGTGTCTCTCACAAAGGTCTTGCTCTAAAAAAAGAAATCCCACAATGTTCAATGCTCCCTAGTAGAAATCTTCCCCTAACAGTTGTTGTTTTTGTTGTTGTTGTTGTTGTTGTTGTTGTTGTTGTTGTTGTTGTTGTTGCTCTTGTTGTTATTCTTATTTTTGTTCTTGTTGTTGTTATTGTTGTTGTTATCGTTCTTGTTGTTATTGTTATTGTTATTGTTATTCTTGTAGTTCTTGTTATTGTTGTTGTTGTTATTGTTCTTGTTGTTCTTGTTGTTACTCTTATTGTTCTTATTGTTATTCTTATTTTTGTTCATGTTGTTGTTATTGTTGTTGTTATTGTTCTTGTTGTTCTTGTTGTTCTTTCTTGTCGTTCTTGTTGTTTTTGTTGTTCTTGATGTTCTTGTTGTTATTGTTCTTCTTGTTATTGTTCTTATTATTCTTGTTGTTCTTGATTTTTTTGTGTTAAAATATTTAATATTGTATATTGTGATGAAAGTTATGAATGTAGTCAGGTAAAACATGTGGCAAAAATATAAAAAAAAATGCTGACAGACCTTTCACAACGGTTATTTAAAACAACCGTGACTATAGGTAACGCGCTTTTTAGTTTTCTACAACGGTCATACGACCGTGATTGTAAGTAACACATATACAACCACACGCTACGTAACATCGGTCGGTCCTGCGTGATAATATATCTTTTTTAACCGTTGTCGTATGTGTTTTTTGTAGTAGTGATTATTTTAAAATTATTTATAGTCTATTTTTACCATCAAATGTGAAAGCAATAATTAATAGAATCTAGTGCGAATATATTAGTAATGCATATTTGTTAAAGGTTTGTTAGTTTGTAAGGTAGTTGAAAATCTGTTAAGTTAATTATAACTAAATTTCTGTTAGAAACTTACTTGTTTTTTACGCAATATATAAATGCCTTTAGCTAGTTGAATAAAGTGAGAAGTTTTGAATGCAGAGTTTTTTGTCCTAACAAGTGATATTAGATTAATTGTGCACTTTGAAAAGTTTATAGTGGTTTTTTTCATCATTGGTGCACATTTGTGAGCGATAAACATGGGTGATGCGGCATTAAGGCGTGTAGTTGATAAGTGCAAAATGTACCTATTTTTGTATATAAGTTTTGTTGCACTTATCTATACTTTTTGTTAAATATCAGTCGAATAAACCCCACTTTGTGTATAAATACATTAGTTAGGATATATTTGTGTTTTTGATTCATTTATGTAAAGATTAATGGTTTTCCATTCATTTTGTAAGTGATAAAGCATTGTTGGAGAAATGAGCAAATAAAGGCTCCAAGATGTGTCATTAGAGGCAATAAAAGGGAGCTGAAGTAGTGCAGAGTTCAGCTTGTTTGCTTTGCAAAGGAGCCAGCGAACATTCGCTTTGCAAATGGCTGGCGAGTTCCCCAGCGAATGGTCCCAGAATGAGACAGAGCCAAAAGGAACCAAAGTTCACTTTGCGAACTGAGCAGCGAGCATTCGCTTTGCGAATGATTCGTTCGCACTACGAACTCACGAAGAAAAGCTGAGGCGGTTTGACAATCAGAGGCACTTTAAGTGCCCTTTTTTGAGCCATTCGCTTTGCGAATGAAGTATTCGCTGTACGAACAGTACAGAATTGAAATTGTATATAGTTCATTTCAGTCACTTTTTAGGGGATGGTTTTGGTTTTTCTTGATCCCAACTCCATCAAACTTCATTTTTCATTGGCTTAGCTTAGAAAACAACTATGGAGCATGCATACGGATGAACCGGGGTGGATCTCTCGTCGATCGGCTTTGACAATCCGCGAGATGTTTGGTTCATTTCTCTTTTTCTTTGTGTTTTTCTTTATGGTTGGGTTGTGTATATGTATTGACTATGATCTCATGTATATTTGTCGCCCATGGCGTTGTATAAAACTTGCTTTACAAATCTTTATTGGTGATTATCTCTGATTTTTTGCTTTATGCGCGGGGTTTGAATTGCGTTAGACATAACCTTCACGAACTTCGATTAGGGATGATTGTCTGTTAGTTTCTAGATTCTAGAGATAGATTTAGGGCTAACAATCTTCAATGGGCATCGAATCTTAATGCCTTCAATGAGCTAGCGTGTGAATCTTCAACGGTTGTTCTCTCAACTTTGCATTAGACATAACCTGTGTTGTGAGCGATGCTGGGTGATATTGAGGAGTATTGTAGGTTGAGTATAACTGGTCGGTAAGTTTAAGTTTGTGAGGAGTCGATTATGTGCATGCCTGATAAGTTTCTTCTCTCTGAAGAATGATTTATTTTTATGTTTTAATATTTACTTTTATGTTTTCTTGTTTGAAACCATTTTAAAACCAAACTCATAAACGCGAGAGACTGTCGAACGAAATTCTTTCCCTTGAACCGATCTCTGTGGACACGACATAAATCCCGGAGGGAATTCTTCCGAAAATAAATATTTTTGCTGCTTGCCCTATTCTGCATTCAACAAAATGGCGCCGTTGCCAGGGATCGGCTTTGATATTGAGTCGCATTGCGATAGTTTCTTTGTTTTTTAGTTTTGTATATATCGTATATATTGTCTGTTTCCATTATGTTTATTCAAGTGTTGTATACATATTGTTCCCGTAATGCTTGTTCGAGTGTTTGGTTAGGACGTTTGCTTTTGGTTTGCGCGGTGAGGCATCACCATGGCATGAAGAAGGAAGTTTCTAGCTAAGCACCGTAAAGGCGTCGAGCTTACGACGTAAAACAAGCATGTTTTATAGTTTTTCTTTTCAAATGTTTTTGGTTGTTGTTTTCTCACAAAGTTTGATTGACTTATTTGAGGATGCTTTTGTGATTTTCCAAGTTGGTGCGTTTCTACTTGCGGATGTATGGTAATGATTTTGTTAAGTTTTGTACACGTCCGAGGTATGTATTTATCGCTTTCTTGACTTTAGCATATTCATGATACTTAGCTTTTGTATACTTGTTCTTTTGTGAATCACTTTAGTTCCCAACCTTTTTGTGAGGTGGTTTTCCATTGTTCATATATGCGGAGTACCAACATTCTTGTTCTAACTGGATTTTATTATGTTGAATATGTTGTTAGTGTTGTTTATATGAATACATGAAAAGGATCAAGGCAATTGTTTCATTTTGAGCACAACCACCTTAGCCATATAGTCAATTCACCTTGTGAGTGTGTGAAATTCGTAACCCCTTTGAGCTTTTTGATCCATGTTTCTATTTGAACTTAATGCTTGTCTATGAGTATTTAGTTCACTTATTTTTGAATGGATTTTGTTTTTTCTTGGACCTCAACTTTGTGTTGTTGTATGGATTTTTTCCTTGCCTTAGAAAGTAGGGAGTATTCACATGATGGTGCGGTTGAATTCAAGTTGGGGAGAGGATGATTGTGTACTCATTGGTTGGATTCTATGTGGATTGAAAAAGAAAAGAAAAAAGAGAAAAATATGACAAAGAAAAGAAAAGAAAAAAGTGAAAAAGGAAGAAAAAAGAAAAATCCTTGAAAAAGGAAACAAAAAGAGTTTCAATAATTGTGCTAAATAAGTATTGTGTGTTGTGTAGCACTTGGGATTTTGGAAGAAGTTGGTTGAAATTTTGTGTGTGAATCTTTGTGAGTTTTCACTCCCTTAGGTTTAGGCAAGTTTTTATTTCAATTACCTTGAGAAATTGCCCCTTGTTTGTTTACCCGACCACGTTACAACCTTGAATGTCCTTGTGATTCTTGCCTTTGTATTTTCAATGTTAATTTGTGGATGTATGCATAATTTAGTCTTTTGTTTGCATGAGTGTAAAGTACCTTATTTTGTGTTTTTCATCTACCGATGATTGTTTTTACTAGGTGTGATTCACTTTGGAACTTGTGTTGTTTTAGAATGTTTGGCATGATTTTTGTATTTTGCGTTTGTTTCGTGCCAGTGGTAAGTATTTACTTTTTAAGTGTACCATTTTCATTTGAACCATACATTTGTCCGATTTTCAAAACTTGTTGATTCGACATTCTTTGGATATCGCTTTTGTGTTTTCAAGTTTGTTTGATTCTTGTTTGTGGACAAACAATTAGTTAAGTTGGGGAGAGTTTGATAAGTGCAAAATGTACCTATTTTTGTATATAAGTTTTGTTGCACTTATCTATACTTTTTGTTAAATATCAGTCGAATAAACCCCTTTTTCTATAAATACATTAGTTAGGATATATTTGTGTTTTTGATTCATTTATGTAAAGATTAATGGTTTTCCATTCATTTTGTAGGTGATAAAGCATTGTTGGAGCAATGAGGAAATAAAGGCTCCAAGATGTGTCATTAGAGGCAATAAAAGGGAGCTGAAGTAGTGCAGAGTTCAGCTTGTTTGCTTTGCGAAGGAGCCAGCGAACATTCGCTTTGCGAATGTCTGGTGAGTTCCCCGGCGAATGGTCCCAGAATGAGGCAGAGCCAAAAGGAACCAAAGTTTGCTTTGCAAACTGACGAGCATTTGCTTTGCGAATGATTCATTCGCACTGCGAACTCACGAAGAAAGCTGAGGCGGTTTGACAATCAGAGGCACTTTAAGTGCCATTTTTTGAGCCATTCGCTTTGCGAATGAAGTATTCGCTGTGCGAACAGTACAAAATTGAAATTGTATATAGTTCATTTCAGTCACTTTTTAGGGTATGGTTTTGGTTTTTCTTGATCCCAACTCCATCAAACTTCATTTTTCATTGGCTTAGCTTAGAAAACAACTATGGAGCATGCATACGGATGAACCGGGGTGGATCTCTCGTCGATCGGCTTTGATAATCCGTGAGATGTTTGGTTCATTTCTCTTTTTCTTTGTGTTTTTCTTTATGGTTGGGTTGTGTATATGTATTGACTAGGATCTCATGTATATTTGTTGCCCATGGCGTTGTATAAAACTTGCTTGACAAATCTTTATTGGTGATTGTCTCTGATTTTTGCTTTATGCGCGGGGTTTGAGTTGCGTTTGACATAACCTTCGCGAACTTTGATTAGGGATGATTGTCTGTTAGTTTCTGGATTCTAGAGATAGATTTAGGGCTAACAATCTTCAATAGGCATCGAATCTTAATGCCTCCGTGCCTTGAGCTAGCGTGCAAAAGTATCAGTGATGGTAACACGGTTGTTCTCTCAACTTTGCGTTAGACATAACCTGTGTTGTGAGCGATGCTGGGTGATATTGAGGACTATTGTAGGTTGAGTATAACTGGTCGGTAAGTTTAAGTTTGTGAGGAGTCGATTATGTGCACGCCTGATAAGTTTCTTCTCTCTGAAGAATGATTTATTTTTATGTTTTAATATTTACTTTTCTGTTTGCTTGTTTGAAACCATTTTAAAACCAAACTCATAAACGCGAGAGACTGTCGAACGACATTCTTTCCCTCGAACCGATCTCTGTGGACACGACATAAATCCCGGAGGGAATTCTTCCGAAAATAAATAGTTTTGCGGTTTGCCCTATTCTGCACTCAACAGTAGTGCATTATTATAAGTTCTTAAAGGTGACGGTTACCAACTACATTGGTGGAAAGTAATCACGACCAATCAATAGTTACAAAGTTCGATGACCATTATGACTATTGGGTCATGCTTGTGGATATCTTCTACAATCAAATGAGTATCGTATCATTATGGAGAAAGGTGTTCTAATTATTCTCCCAGCTACACCAACACCAAAACAAAAGAAGTTAGTTGAAGAAAGCACATTGAAAGACCTCAAGACCAAAACTATATGTTTCAATCGATCAAGAGGCAAATCATTGAAACAATTCTTGATAAGATGTCATCCAAAGCCATTTAGGATTCAATGTCTAAGAAGTAATAGAGGTCTACAAAGGTGAAGAGGGCTCAATTTCAAGCATAAAGGGTGAGTTTGAGCTTTTTCGCATGAAAGAAGACGATTCAATTGATGATAACTTTTCAAGAACATTGGAAATTGTCAACAAGATAAATGAATACCAATGGTTAGAATATGGAGTAACGTACAATTGTTCAGGAGATTCTCAAGCCCATATTCGTTAAATTAGACTATTTCGTCTTTACCATTGAAGAATCAAACATTGTTGAGGTCCTCTCCATTGATGAATTATGCGGTTTTGTTTTAGTTCATCCACATAAGATAAATTATATCAAGGAGATATACTAAGTCTTGACTATTGGTAATGTAGCAAGGATGGAAGGGCAAAGGACATGTAATGGTTCCTTAAAAATTCCTCAAGGTAGAGGAGAACAATTTTAAAAAAATGTCATTGAGTGCTACAAATGCCACAGGTTAGATCACTTTCGGTATGCGTGTCCTAGCCTTAAAGCGTGGGCCAACTATGATGAGTATGAGGATGAGTAATACATGTTACTCATGGCCTATGGAAGCTCTAACAAGAACTACTCACATAATCATAATTGGTTCTTGGATTTTGGATGCAGCAATCACATACACTACTATAGAAAACACATATCACAACGATTAGAAAAGGGATACCACCACGCAGGTCCAACCGTTGTGTTGTAAGGTGTGATTGTATGTATGGTGATTTCCACCACGGTTTTGCAATTGTGATTATATCCATGCAACGCACTACCTACCACAACGGTTACTTGAACCAATCATTGTGGTATTATTTAATGGAACATATTTAATCACGGTTGTTCTAAACAACCATGATAAATATAGACTTGAGTTTATTAAAAATTATGTGGAATGCTGATTTCGCCAATGCTCACTAAACATATAACCTTCCAATCTGCACTAGAACATTATAATATCACAAATTAAGTTATATTAGAAGAATAAGTTCACGTTCAATGCTTGACAAGCGATCTTCAACACCTTATATGTATTTTGTTCTTTGACAGTAAGAACTTAGTTTAATGATCCTAGTTCTTCAACCGCCTCTGACTTCACCTCTAATTGTTTTTGTAAAATATTATTAACTTTGCATACAAAATTAGAGGTGGAGAGAGGGGGTGGTGGAAGATCTAGGATCATTAAACCAAGTTCTAACGGTCAAGGAACAACATGCAGTTAACAGTGTGAAGAATACTTGTCAAGAATTGAACGTGTACTTATTTTCTAATAGAATTTTATCTATCATATCATAATTTTCTAATACAGTTTAGAAAGTTATATATTCGGTAAGGGATTGGTAAAACACTCAAACCACATAATATATAATAAACTCATCTTTTAAACAAACATTAACAATAACATTCATAAAAAACATTGATCAACAACAAACCATAAACAACAAAAAATGATACAACAAACATATCAAGTCATAAAATACTTCAGAAACATACCACACATGTCCCATAAAGATGTGATGTCAATGAAATAAGGATGAAGATAAATTTAGACCAACAAGCTTGTGTAAAATTTGAATGGATATCATTCTGGATCTTTGACACAAGTTTTTCAGACTAAATTTATCTTCGTCCTCTTTATTGAAAGAAGCATCCATACCTACAAGTCAAAACAAGAAAGAAGTTAAAACATCATGAAACAAAACTATTGAAACAAATTTTGAAAAAAAAACTATAGAGAAAACAAACATGTAAATATCCATTAGCTAAGATTTGTTGTTATGGTTTCGTTTTGGGCTTCCCATATAAGAGAGAAGAGTGAGAGAGTTTTTAGGGTTTTGTTTTGAGAGAGACGAGTGAAAGAGTTGTTAGGGTTTTGTTTTGAGAGAGGCGACTGTAATGTACTGAAGTGATAGATAACTTCGCTTATATATAAATAAAGTATCACATTTCATCACGGTTGTTAATAAAAATCGTGGTGATATACAAGGTAAATAAAATTTTTATCACGATAAATGGCTAATTGTAGGTGTTGGGATTTGAACCATTTCACTCTATGTACCTTTTCACCATGGTTGCTTCACTTGACCGTTGTGACATGTCCTCTAGTAAATACAAAAAAACGCCTATAAATAAAGTATTACCACGGTTAACTCTATGGTTGTTACGAAATTGGTGTTACGAAAGATATATTTTGTAGTAGTGATATGTAGAATTAAAGGATGGTTTTCAATTCTTGACTTAGAGTTCATTTAAACTGTGAGATTGAGGGAATATCCCTAAATGCAGGTTATAGGCAAAGGGAATGTCAAGCTACACATCAATGGCATTGCTTAGGTTGTCTCTGATGTTTAATACATCACTTAATTGAGGAACAATTTGATGAGTATAGGCCAAATCCAACAAGATAAGTTGGCATTTGTGTTTAAGCAAGATGTGTGTAAGGTTTTTCATTAGGAGGGGGAATTGCTTATGTCATCTCAAATGGCCTCAAACAAACTATTTCCCATAATTCCTAAATTTGAATTGCTCTTGTTCAACAAATAAACCTTACACAACTCTTGGGGAAAACTCATTAATGGAAACTACTTTGGAAGTTTTTATGAATGTATTGAAAGTCTTTGCTAGTGAAAACATATCTCAATTTTAAATATAGGGAGTAAAATATAAAGAATTTAGGGAAATAAATAGGCTAATTAGTCATAGGTCTAATGGTTTAGGCTAAAATACATTTTTGGTCCCCCTGTTTGTCAAAATTCACGGTTTTGGTCCCCCCATTTTGTTTTTTAACAGTTTTGGTCCCCCACCCCTCACTGTTCATGTATTGTTCATGTACGGACATGTACTGTTCATGTACGGACCAAGTACTGTTCATCATTTTTTTGGGCCAAAATTGGGGTGGGGGACCAAAACTGTTAAACAAAAATGGGGGGACCAAAACCGTGAATTTTGACAAACAGGGGGACCAAAACTGTATTTTAGCCAATGGTATATTATCCAACTCTCGTGAAACTCTAATTCAATCATCCAATATTGTTGGGAAAAACAATGATAGAAAATAGGTTTGAAAACAGTGATTGCTTATTAATATTCCAAAATGCCACAACCCCACTCTAAAGAAAGGAATTACAAGTCAGTTGAAGCTCAAATTTGGGATATATAACATCAAGAAGTTGTTATGATCAACAAGCATTTGATTATACCCAAAATTAATTTGGAACAAATTCATATGAGAAAAAAGCGGGTGGAAGAGGTCACCATGAACGAATGTGTGGTGTCTCTAAAAATAAATGTCAGAGATAATAATGAAAAAATAACACCTAGAATGATTATTACTTTTGTTAGTTCTGTATTGGCAGCATTTTTGCTAAAACAAAGTGTTACATCAAGATGCCATGCTTGATGTCTTGACATGTGATTCTAACATTCTGCAGTTGGTGATTCTTAGTGTTGCAGGACTCTGTGCATGATGTCGAGCCTGATGTCCTAACATCAGTTGACAGAACATTCTGTTCAGAATGTTATGGTTTATTTGCTGCGCTTTATTTGCAATCTTTTGTGTGCTTATGTTCAGTGATTGCGTGCAAAAATCTTGGAGTAACATTATTTTGAAGCAAGCACTTTCTGTTATTTTGATGAATAGTTTGTTCTATTTTTGTGCAAAAAGATGTGGAGAATAATTAGCTTTAATTATTAATTAAATCTAAGATCTGCTAATGTCAAAGCCCAAGGAGATTGTTGCTATCACTACGCCAAAAATAGGAATAGACAGCACCAAAAAGACAGCGCTTTTATAAAAAAGCGCTGCTAAAAAGAATAAAAAAATTTCGCTAAAAAAAAGCGCCGTAAAAGACAGGCTTTTGAAAGCGCTTTTAAATGCCATAAATGGATGCCACCTTAGAAAGCGCTTTTCTGAAAGCGCTGCTATAGGTATTACTTTAGACAGCGCTTTTAAAAAGCGCTGTCTAAAGGTAACCTTAGAAAGCGCTTTCAGAAAGCGCTCTTATAGGTCTTAAATTCTTTTCACTTTAGAAAGCGCTTTCTAAGGAAAGCGCTCTTATAGGTAGAACATAAGAAAGCGCTTTCTGAAAAGCGCCCTCTAAGGTCATTTACGAATTAAAATATAAAACAATTTCTAAACATTTTCAGACACCACTAATCATTTTCTTCTCTCGACCGTTTCTTCTACTGAAACCCTTGCCGTCGTTCTTGCATTGCCATTACCGTCGTTCTTGCATTCCCATTGCCGTCACCGTTGCCGTCACCATTGCCGTCACCGTTGTCGTCACTGTTGCCGTCATTGTTGCATTCAATTCGTGAAAATGTTCTCTCGACCGTTTCTTCTACTGAAAACGAATAAGGTACGTGTTTGCATTCGTCTTTGCATTCTGTTGTTGTTGCCCTAGCCTCATTGTTTTGTTGATGTTGTCGTGTTGCTGTTGTTGTTGATGTTGCCATGTTGCTCTTATAGTTGATAGTAATGGTTTTCGTTTCTCATGATATATCTCTTTACATACCTTCCAAACAGTAAAAACTAAGTTAGTCATGAGTAAGTAACTATCTCATTAGTACTTGCTCTAATGGTGTCATTAGTACTTAATGCTAAAATAGTATTAATACTATTTTAGCAAAGAGGAAGAAGGTGGACATCAAGAGGTTTTTGTCTCTGGATTTGAAGTTGACACTATTAGAGAATGATTTGAAGATTTTGAAGATTGGACATTCAACTCCTAATTTGGTGGATTGTTTCAATTGAATTAACTAATTACTATATTAGTCTACCATATATATCTAGGTTTCCATTTTGTATTTTAATTTACTGTATGTAAGTAAGTTTTTATGTTCTTGGATATACATAAGAAATTCATGTTATTGTTCTCTATTTCTTTGCAAACTCAAATTCATGTTATTATATTTATTGTGTAAAAAAAAAACATGTAAAAATTTTCTAGAGTATTTATAAATTATTTTCTTCTACTGATTGGTCCACATATCAGAATATGAAGGATGTGGTTGACACGTAAGTGAGATTGTTCGAAATATTCGTGTGTATTTGTATATTTAATTATTTTTGTGACATTGTTCTAAGTTTACATTTTTCTTTTATAGAGCTATACTACTATACCGTGCACAAAGAGAGACTCGAGTAGCACGGGCCAGATCAACCAATATTACATGGGTCAAAGTGGCGGTATATTAATTTTCACAATATTGCTTATTAGTGATGCTACTTGATAACACAAAACATCTATATATTATTTCTTATTTGTTTGTCTATGTGTAGTGCCCTCGTCAACGTCATGGCATAGACTGCAGGTACTTCGTTTTGAGGTTCATGAGAGAAATCCTTCAAATGGAACAATTGGAGATTCCTATTACGGTATGCATGGTTTTATAACTTAGAATTTATTTTAATATTTATCGGATATGTCATATAATTTATTATTTTTAACTAAATAATGCGTATTTTGTTTTGTTATGTAGTATTTCGATGATATGACGTGTCCTTATTACACGAGGAAACAATTGCAAGATATTAAGGAGGAATTGTGCGAATTCTTTATTGAAAGAAGAATTCTTTCTTGAATGTATAGTTTTGTGAATGTAAATTCTAGTTTATTGAAATGTAAATTCTATACAGGTTTGAAATCATACAATAGAATTTGTGCGAATTCTGCATGTAAATTCTAGTTTATTGAAATGTACAAATTCTATACAGGTTTGAAACCATACAATATAAGGAATTGTGCGAATTCTGCATTAATGTAAATTCTAGTTTTGAAATAGAATTTGTTAATGGAAATGCGTATCCATACTGGTTTATTGAAATGTGAATTATACAGGTTTATGGAAATGTGAATTATACAGGTTTCTGCATAAAAAAATGGTTAAAATGGGATTTTTAAAAAAAATCTTCAAAATTATACGTAGACAAAAGGCAGCGCTTTTGAGAAAAAAGCGCTGTCTAAAGGTATATAAAAAAAGCGCTTTTACGGAAAAAGTGCTCTCTAAAGGTATATAAAAAAATCTAAAATTTTATACGTATACATTAGACAGCGCTTTCAAAAGCGCTGTCTAAAGTCCCCCTTTAGAGAGTGCTTTTAAGGAAAAAGCGCTCTCTAAAGGTATATAAAAGAAATCATTATA
This sequence comes from Lathyrus tuberosus, assembly GCA_022829125.1. Lineage (NCBI taxonomy): Eukaryota > Viridiplantae > Streptophyta > Magnoliopsida > Fabales > Fabaceae > Lathyrus > Lathyrus tuberosus. The sequence goes on along the minus strand of JALAZF010000013.1, from coordinate 27,253,918 downwards.
CGTATACATTAGACAGCGCTTCTGAATGCGCTGTCTAAAGTCCCCCTTTATAGAGCGCTTTTGAAGAAAAAAGCGCTCTCTAAAGTATATAAAAAAATTCTTTAAAATTTTAAACGTATACATTAGACAGCGCTTTTGAAAGCGCTGTCTAAAGTCTCCCTTTTAGACAGCGCAGCCTTAGACAGCGCTTTTAAGCGCTGTCATAGGCCAAAAAAAGCGCCCTCTTTTCCCTTGTTTAGCGTAGTGTATTTAAAGACGTGCTGACCCTAATTGCCTGTGTGGAAAAAAGTCATTGAAAGCTGCGTTTCAAGTTTTAGGGTTTAAGTCTTTTGTTAATTGTTTGATTTTGTGAGCCATTCATTCATCATTTAGATGCTTGAATTGGACTGAGTTTTTGAGTTGTAAGTTGATCACTCTAAGCTTTTAAGTACGAGTGTTTTGTTCTTGATTGAAGCTTTTAAGCAAGATCAAGTATTGTCATTGAAGTGTGTCCTTCTCTTTTGTATTTTCTGTAGTTATCACTGCATGTGATTGAGGGGGAGTGAGAGGTGTCTCTTATCTAAGAGTGTCTTAGATAGAAATTACACAGGTAGAGATTAGGTGAGAAGATTGTAAACTGGAGAGTGTTTACTGAGAGTCTTCAAACTAATTCTGTTTAGTGGATTTCCTTCCTGGCTTGGTAGCCCCCAGACGTAGGTGTGATTGCACCGAACTGGGTTAACAATTGCTTGTGTCTCTTTACAATTGTTTACTACTTTTTATCTTGTTCATAAATTGATCATTGTTCAGATATTAGTGTCGTGACATCTCTTTCGACATCTCATATCTGATACCAGAATTTTAATTGGCATCAGAGCAGGCATCCTGTGCTGTTTCTGGGTTAGATCTAGGGATGATACTTTCTGGTACTATGGACAAGGAAGGAGGATTTGTGAACAGACCACCCATCTTGGATGGATCTAATTATAATTATTGGAAACCACGCATGGTGGCCTTCTTGAAATCACTGGATAGTAAGGCCTGGAAAGCTGTCATAAAAGGATGGAAACACCCTGTCATTGTTGGGAAAGATGGAAAAGAAACATCTGATCTGAAACCTGAGGAAGAGTGGACTAAGGAGAAGGATGAATTGGATCTTGGAAACTCTAAAGCATTGAATGCTTTGTTCAATGGGATTGATAGAAACATATTTAGATTGGTGAACAATTGTGAGGTAGCTAAAGATGCTTAGGACATCCTCAAAACTACTCATGAAGGTACCTCTAAAGTGAAGATGTCAAGACTTCAATTGCTCACTACCAAGTTTGAAAATTTAAAGATGAAGGAAGATGAAAGCATACATGACTTCCATATGAATATTCTTGAAATAGCCAATGCTTCAAGTGCCCTAGGTGAAAAGATGTCTGATGAAAAGCTGGTAAGAAAAATTCTTAGGTTTCTTCCCAAGAGATTTGATATGAAAGTGACTGCCATAGAAGAAGCTCAAGATATCAGCAAGATGAGGGTGGATGAACTTGTTGGATCCCTCCAAACATTTGAACTTGGGATAAGTGACAGATCTGAAAAGAAAGCCAAAAGCATAGCCTTTGTGTCCAATGTTGAAGATGGAGAGGAGGAATGTGCTCTGGATACTGATGAGAGCTTATCAAATGCTATAGTACTGCTAGGAAGACAGTTCAACAAGGTGATGAAGAGGATGGACATAAAGTCAAGACCTAATGTCAAGAACAACTCATCTGACATCAACAGGTCTAATGATGTTGGTAGAAGATCAAGGGCTGAAGAAAAATCCACTCAAGGGAAAGGGATTCAGTTCCATGGATGTGAGGGATTTGGTCACATTAGAGCTGAATGCCCTACTTACTTCAAGAAACAAAAGAAGAGTCTAACTGCATCTTGGTCGGATGAGGATTCTGAAAGTGAACTTGAAGAAGAATCTGCTAAACATGTGACGACTTTGACTGGAAGATGTGTCTCTGATGGAGATTCTAGTGATGATGAATTGACCTTTGAAGAACTAGCAGCTTCCTACAAAGAGCCGTGTCTCAGAAGTGAAGAAGTTTGTCACGAAGGGGAGAAGCAGAAGAAACTTATGATTCAACTGAAGGCTGAAAAGGAAGAACATCTTGGAACCATCTCTAAGCTGGAGAATGAAGTCATGTTGCTGAACTTCAAGCTTGATCAAATGACCAAATCTGTCAGAATGTTGAATAGTGGATCTGACACATTGGATGAAATTCTTTAGGTTAGAAAAATGGCAGGAGATATGACTGGGCTAGGATTTGATGGAGAAAAGAAACCCACTTCAGATGCTAGTTCTTCTGGACCTAAACATAATATGTCACATCAGGTGTCTCAACATCATATGAGAGGACATTCATCTGGACTTAAACATAATATGACACATCAGGTGCCTCAACATCATGGGAGAGGAAATCCCAACCACTTAAGAGGAAGATTCCAAAGATGGAGATGCCATTACTGCGGGCGTTTTGGTCACATAAAACCTTTCTGCTTCAGGCTGTATGGATATCCTAAGCCTGCTCCTCAACCTAGACCCAATCAAAACATTCCTACTAATGGAAGACAATGGGTTCCCAAGACTGTTGCTACCAGTTTGATAGCTCACATGTCTCTCAGAGTTTCAGCTAAGGAGGATTGGTACTTTGATAGTGGTTGCTCTAGACACATGACAGGAATTAAAAATCTGTTAGTTGACATCAAATCTCATTTCACCAGCTATGTGACCTTTGGTGATGGAGCCAAGGGTGAAATCAAGGGGGTTGGAAAGCTGAACTGCTCAGGAGTTCCAAATCTTGATAATGTGTTGCTGGTTAAAGGGTTGACTGGCAACTTGATAAGCATCAGTCAACTGTGTGATCAAGGATTCAATGTCAATTTCACCAAATCTGAATGCTTGGTTACAAATGAAAAGAGTGAATTGATTATGAAGGGAGTCAGATCTAAGGACAACTGCTACTTGTGGGTTCCTCAAGATTCTAGTTACTCCTCCACTTGTGCTCTAGCCAAAGAAGGTGAAGTGAAACTGTGGCACCAAAAACTTGGTCATTTACATCTAAAAGGGATGAAGAGGATCATCTCTATGGAAGCTGTCAGAGGAATTCCTAAGCTAAAGATTGAAGAAGGAAGGGTATGTGGTGAATGCCAAATTGGAAAGCAAACTAAGATGTCACACCAGAAGATTAAACATCTCACTACTTCAAAAGTGTTGGAACTTCTTCACATGGACTTGATGGGACCTATGCAGGTGGAAAGTCTTGGTGGAAAGAAGTATGCTTATGTAGTGGTGGATGATTTCTCCAGATATACTTGGGTGAATTTTATAAGATAAAAATCTGAAGTGTTTGATGTGTTCAAAGATCTTTGCCAAAGACTTCAAAGAGAAAAGGAGAGCAATGTTGTTAGAATTAGAAGTGACCATCGGAAGGAATTTGAGAATCACAAATTTACTGAATTTTGCTCATCTAAAGGGATTGGCCATGAATTTTCATCTCTCATTACTCCACAGCAAAATGGAGTTATAGAACGAAAAAATAAAACTATCCGGGAATCAGCTAGAGCTATGATCCATGCTAAGAAACTGCCCTACCATTTCTGGGCTGAAGCTATGAACACTACTTGCTATGTTCATAATAGAGTGACCTTAAGAACAGGAACCACTACTACCTTGTATGAGATATGGAAGGGAAGAAAACCTACTGTCAAGTACTTCCATGTGTTTGGAAACAAATGCTATATCTTGGCAGATTGTGACCAAAGAAGAAAGATGGATCCAAAACGTGATGAAGGAATATTTTTGGGCTATTCTACTAATAGCAGAGCCTATAGAGTCTTCAACTCCAGAACTAAAGTTATGAAGGAGTCCATAAATGTTGTTGTTGATGATTTGCATAAGGAGGCTGATGTTCTAGAAGATGTTGAAACATTCTTTGATAATTCTACTGAAACTTCAGACAAAAACACTGATCCTAATCCTACTAATGCAGAACCTGATTCTGAGCTAGTAAACAAGGGACCCTCCATCAAAATTCAAAAAGACCATCCTATAGATCTTATCATTGGTGATCTAAATGAGGGAGTCACTACTAGATCAAGAGAAGTCATAACAAGTTCTTGTTTTGTGTCAAAAATTGAACCAAAAAATGTCAAGGAAGCCTTAACTGATGAATTCTGGACTAATGCCATGCAAGAAGAGCTAGGGCAATTCAAGAGAAATGAAGTATGGGAGTTGGTTCCAAGACCTGAAGGAACAAATGTGATTGGAACAAAATGGGTATACAAGAACAAGTCAGATGAAAAAGGGGTGGTCGCAAGAAATAAAGCTAGCTTGGTTGCTCAGGGATATACTCATATTGAAGGGGTTGACTTTGATGAAACCTTGGCTCCTGTAGCTCGTCTTGAATCCATCAGATTACTATTAGGAGTTGCCTGCATCCTGAGATTCAAGCTGTTTCAGATGGATGTAAAGAGTGCCTTCTTAAATGGGTACCTAAGTGAGGAGGTCTATGTGGAACAACCTAAGGGATTCATTGATCCAACTTTTCCTAATCATGTTTATAAGTTGAAGAAAACTCTATATGGATTGAAGCAAGCTCCAAGAGCTTGGTATGAAAGACTAACTGAATTTCTAGTTGAGAATGGATACAGAAAAGGGGGCATAGATAAGACTCTTTTTGTCAAAGATGAAGGAGGGAAACTCATGGTTGCTCAAATCTATGTTGATGATATTGTGTTTGGTGGGATGTCTGATGAGATGGTTAAACATTTTGTTCAGCAAATGCAGTCAGAGTTTGAGATGAGCCTTGTTGGTGAGTTAACTTATTTTCTTGGGTTGCAAGTCAAACAGATAAAAGATTCTATATTCCTATCTCAGAGTAAATATGCCAAGAACATAGTTTAGAAGTTTGGGATGGAGAATGCTAGTCACAAAAGGACACCTGCTCCTACTCATTTGAAGTTGTCTAGAGATGAAAAAGGTGTTAATGTGGACCAAAGTCTCTATAGAAGAATGATAGGGAGCCTGTTATATCTTACAGCTAGCAGGCTTGACATTGCTTTTGCTGTAGGTGTGTGCGCTAGATACCAAGATGAACCCAAAGTGAGTCATATCAATCAAGTAAAGAGGATTCTGAAGTATGTTAATGGAACATGTGATTATGGTATGTTATACACACATGGATCTGGCTATGTATTATCTGGATATTGTGATGCTGATTGGGCTGGAAGTGCTGATGATAGGAAAAGCACATCAGGAGGATGCTTCTTTTTGGGGAACAATCTTATATCTTGGTTCAGCAAGAAGCAAAATTGTGTCTCTCTGTCTACAGCTGAAGCTGAGTACATAGCAGTTGGGAGCAGCTGTTCTCAACTGGTGTGGATGAAACAAATACTGACTGAATATAATGTCACACAAGATGTCATGACATTGTATTGTGATAATTTAAGTGCTATAAACATCTCCAAAAACCCTATTCAACACAGCAGAACCAAACACATTGATATTCGTCATCATTTTATTAGGGAACTTGTAGAAGACAAGATTGTTGCCTTAGAACATGTTGCCACAGAGAAGCAATTAGCTGACATCTTCACTAAGGCATTGGATGCAAGTCAGTTTGAATTTTTAAGAGGAAAATTAGGGCTTTGTATTTATGAGGATTTGTAGCAATTAATGGCGTATGGGAAAAAAAATTTTAAGTGTAAATATTTAAAGTGTCATTTACTGTCTTGTGGAAATATCATTAATTTCCCCTTATGTTACCAACAAATAAAGTGCCCCTATCATAGGAAATCATTTCTAGAAAGCCTTATCACTCGCTACATCCATCTTGTGCCATACTTGACTTGTCCTTTCAACTTCTTTCTCAGAAAGTCCTCCGTCCCCAATTCAAACATTTGCAAGACTATCAAGATGTCTAAACAACCAACTTCGTCTCCTTCCAGACACCCATCTGATCTGTCTGCTTCAAAATCTAGGGTTCACTCTGAAAATATTTCTCCTGATGATGCTCTTGATGTTGCTCCATTGGCTATGATTCCCCGTACAGAAACTGAGATGAAAAAGCCTAAAAAAACGCATGCAAGGGGTTCCAAACATGCGCCTGCAGGTAACACTTCTAAAACCCCTTTCGAGTCGTCTTTTGAAAATAGGGCAACTGAAGGTAGTAAGTATGTTGATAGAGCTATTAGAAGTTTTGTTACTGGAATTTTATATGGAGATCATAGGGTTCCTGGGATTTCAATCCCACTTGCTCAAATTAATGTTGTCCCCACTTTAAATGAAAATCAAAGTGAGGAAAGGGATGTTGATACTTCAAATTCTGAGAAGGATATTGATACTACAAATCTGCACAAGTTGGCTAACTCTGTCCTGAAGGAAGGAATGAGTGATGGTTCTGGTGTGGAGAAGAAGAGTGCTGGTCCTGATCAGAGTGAGGGAAAAACTAGTGACTCTGATGATGTTGTGAATCTTGATGATGTTCCTTCTGACAATGATTTAATTGCAAATGTGCATCCTGGCATAGCTAAGCGCTTGAAGGCAAGAAGAGGGAAATCTGTGGTCAAATCTCCTAATGTGAAAGCTGTTAGTGACAAGAAAAAGACTGTTGTAGGTCCCCCAAAGTCCTGGAGCAAAGTGGTTACTTCCTCCAAGAAGAGGAAGATTAGGTTTGAGTCTAACTCTGAGTATGATGTTGAGGATGATGTCCAGGATATCACTCATGTGAAAAAATCTGTGGTCAAGAAGATCTCTGATAAAGTTCCTGATGCCCCCTTGGATAACATCTCATTTCACTATGCTGAGAGTGTTGAAAGGTGGAAATATGTGTATCAAAGGAGGATTGCTCTTGAGAGAGAATTAGGGAAAGATGATCTGGATTGTAAGGAGGTAATGGATCTTTTTACTTTTGCTAGATTGATGAAATCTGTGACTAGGCTTGCAAAATGTTATGAAGTGCCTGTGAAGGAATTCATTGTTAATATCCTTGTGGACTGTGCTGACTACAAGAGTAAGGACTTTATGAAGGTGTTTGTTAGATGAAAATGTGTTGAGTTCTCTCCCACCATCATCAATAGATATCTGGGAAGAAGTGAGGAAGAACAGAGTGAGCTAGAGGTAACTGATAATCAAGTCTGCAAAGAGATTACTGCCAATCAGGTTACTACATGGCCATTGAAAGACAAGTTGTCAGCTGGCAGACTTAGTGTCAAATATGCTATTCTTCATAGGATTGGAACTGCTAACTGGGTTCCCACCAATCATACATCTACTATTTCTGTTGGTTTGGGAAGATTTATCTATGTTGTTGGAACCAAGCAGAATTTTGACTATGGCTCCTACATCTTTGATCAAACTATGAAGCATGCTGGAACCTTTGCTGTAAAGATGCCCATTTCCTTTCCTTCTCTGATCTGTGGCATTATATTAAATCAACACCCTGGAATCCTAGCTAATACTGATGCTATTTGCAAAAGGGAATCTGCTTTGTCCCTTCATTATAAACTGTTTGCAGGTAAACATGTCCCAGACATTGTTATGACATCTACTGGTGCTTCAAATCAGCCCACAGACAAGTCAGGCGTGATCTCTGAATTAGTGGAAGCCTGCAAAGAGCTGGATGAGGTTATTCGGGTTAGTACTGAGAGAAAACTCAAGTTTGAAAGGATGATCAGGACTCTGAGAATGACTGAGGGTGATAATGTTGAGGATGAAAATGAAAAGGAAGATATTGAGGAGGGTGGTTCTGATGATTCTGATGGTAATGCTGAGGGTGAAGAAGACAATTCTGAGACTGATGACTCTGCTGGTTCTGAAGATGTTTGATTGATCTGTTCTTGAAGTTTTTTTGTAGTTGTACTTTTGGTTCTTATCTGGTTTTCTGTTGGCACCTATGTGTGCATTGATTATACTGCACTTTTGATGGTTGATGACAGCTTGTGAATGTTACTTATTTGTTCTGGTTGTTATGGAATTTTATTAGTGATGTTTGTCTAATTATGGCTAAAAAGGGGGAGAGAGTAGTGTGGCTTAGTAGTATTGTTTTGTGTGCAGTTGGGCATCTCTGTTCCTTGGATTGAGGGGGAGCTTCAGTAAGATTTTGGAATGTTAGATGTGTATGTTAGATGTGTTTTGTTTCTGCTGCAGGGATCTCTGATATGTGTTGGTGTTTTTTAGTTTTAGCCAAAATTTACCAAAGGGGGGGTTTGTTAGTTCTGTATTGGCAGCATTTTTGCTAAAACAAATTGTTACATCAAGATGCCATGCTTGATGTCTTGACATGTGATTCTAACATTCTGCAGTTGGTGATTCTTAGTTTTGCAGGACTCTATGCATGATGTTGAGCCTGATATCCTAACATCAGTTAACAGAACATTCTGTTCAGAATGTTATGGTTTATTTGCTGCGCTTTATTTGCAATCTTTTGTGTGCTAATGTTCAGTGATTGCGTCCGAAAATCTTGGAGTAACATTATTTTGAAGCAAACACTTTCTGTTATTTTGATGAATAGTTTGTTCTATTTTTGTGCAAAAAGATGTGGAGAATAATTAGCTTTAATTATTAATTAAATCTAAGATCTGCCAATGCCCAAGCCCAAGGAGATTGTTACTATTTAAAGACGTGCTGACCCTAATTGCCTGTGTGGAAAAAAGTCATTGAAAGCTGCGTTTCAAGTTATAGGGTTTAAGTCTTTTGTTAATTGTTTGATTTTGTGAGCCATTCATTCATCATTTAGATGCTTGAATTGGACTGAGTTTTTGAGTTGTAAGTTGTTCACTCTAAGCTTTTAAGTACGAGTGTTTTGTTCTTGATTGAAGCTTTTAAGCAAGATCAAGTATTGTCATTGAAGTGTGTCCTTCTCTTTGGTATTTTCTGTAGTTATCACTGCATGTGATTGAGGGGGAGTGAGAGGTGTCTCTTATCTAAGAGTGTCTTAGATAGAAATTACACAGGTAGAGATTAGGTGAGAAGATTGTAAACTGGAGAGTGTTTACTGAGAGTCTTCAAACTAATTATGTTTAGTGGATTTCCTTCCTGTCTTGGTAGCCCCCAGACGTAGGTGTGATTGCACCGAACTAGGTTAACAATTGTTTGTGGCTCTTTACAATTGTTTACTACTTTTTATCTTGTTCATAAATTGATCATTGTTCATATATTAGTGTCGTGACATCTCTTTCGACATCTCATATCTGATATCAGAATTTCAACTTTAGCTAGTGTTTTCATAGAGATAAGGTGTCAAAGGAGGCTACTCTCACAAAAAAAGAAATTTAAAAACTAAGAAAATAGAGAGTACAAGTCCATTCAAAATACAAAATAAACTTTAGAAAAGATTGATAATTTGTAGGGTCGTGGAAATAAGGGAATGTATCCACCTAATATACTAGCATACATTTATGCTAGTCGATATGACCCATCAAATCTAGAATGAGGTTGAATAAATTAGGAGTTTATGCATGGGAAAATGTGTTTTCAAAATATTTTAGTTCATATATACTATTGGAAAAATACAATTTTAAAACCACAGGAAAAAATCAAAACATAAACTTTTAAATCAAACAAAAATCTTGAATATGCAATACTTTAATTGATTATAAAAATCGATTAGATACTTGTATATTTGTATTAAAAACACAATTGAAATCCTAATATTGCAAGAATTAAAGAGATAAAAGGTTAAAGAATCAATACCAATATGTGATGGAGTTTCTTCCTTTTAAATATGCATACCAAATACTTAGGGAATGTTTACAAGAATTACACAATTCCTCGAACCTAAGAACCTGTAACTTCACAAGTCTTCGAATCCTTCAATATTCAAGGAAAAATATTCATTCTCAATATTTGTTTTATTTGTATCTAAATGACACCCAAATTGATACTACTGACCCACTTTATCACTCACAATAATCTATGAGTTTCAACATCCTCGAGAAATTTAAACTTCCTCAGCAACGATCTATGATTTTTCAAAGAGATAAAATGAATAAAACTAATGAGATAAGGATTTTAATGTTCAACTAACATGAAAGGGAGCATTGAGTTGAAATGTATTAAAGACTATTTTAATAGCATGATTCAATAAAAAAATTGAATATTTAAGGAATTCTAGTTTTGCATTACAAAATTACTGAAAAAGAATGTGTCATTCAAATCAGCCAAACTGATTATTTGAATCACAAGCACCTAATGTTATTCCAAGTGTCATGTTTTAATAACATGATCCAAATAATGCCAAAAAAAAGGTTTGAATCATCAGGACCTGAGGCCAAAATGAACAGGTTATTATGAAGTTGATTTGAATCAAACAAATGAATGATTTCAATCACTAAGTCACGAGACTCCAATGGAATTCTCATAAACAACATGATTTGAAACACTAATAACCATGATTGAAATCAAGTTCAGTTAAGTCTTGAAATTAGGGATAGGAATCATGTGGTGAACCAAATCAATCAAAAGGATGATAGGAATCACTAGACCAAATTAGGAGAGTTCAAAATTATGGGTTTTTTTATCAACCACAACTAGACTGCACCATTTTTAAAAGCCTAATTTAGTTGTAAAAAAATGAATTAAATCCAATTAAGACTAATGGAAAGAATTAGGGTACCATTATGTAGATTGGTTTACAAACCAATTTATTTTTCTCTTTATTGAATCAATGATGCAAACAACGCACAAGTCTCTTTAATTCAGTCATCATAAAAAATCAAAACAACACACATGTCTTTGTGGTTTAGTCACCATCCATTTGTCAATCGTGACTCACTTTAAATCTCTCTAATGGGTTTAGATTTCTCAATCATTTGTTTCTCAATGGTTTTGGTAAATTGTGAATGTTTACTTTAGTACATATGTAATTACTTCTACTTGACTCATTTGTGTGAATCCAATTACTTTTACAAAAAAATTTAGGCCTAATTTGGTGTTCATGAAACTGAAGAATTTAAATAATGGCGCTTACAAAAATGAAGGTGGGTGTTAACTGAACCAAATGGATTTAACGATGCTCACACACATGATGACGTTCATTGACGGTTTTAATGCAACCAAGGGCACTGAATGGTGATGCTCACAAACACAATGGCATTTGTTGACGACATTCAATGAACCAACGACATTGATGAAGGTGTTCAAGAAACTAATGTTGTTCTATAATTTAAATTTGGGTTTTAGTCAAAACTTACAAAAATAAAGGTCGGTGTTGACTGTGTAAGAACAAGATTTGGTTATGCATCTTGTGTTTATGTTTTGATGATAACAATGAAGTATTTGTGTGAGAACAATTATGGTGCTCTAACGTTTGTTTTTCTGATGGTTTTAACAAACAGGTTCTAAATATGATAAAGACCATGTGCTCGTCACTCTGATATTCTCTATGGTCACTTCTATGTGAAGAAGCCAGATTGGTTCTAATCTACTGTGCGTCAGAAAGATTCTGAGAAGACACTATGTTGCTGTTGTAACGTCTCTTGGATCTAATCTCTGATCGTAATTTTGATGTTCTATTTCTGAAGCCTGTATAGCTTTTGAGGTCGTTAACTTCTGAAGACTAAGTGCTGAAGATTCTGAAGACAAGGTTCTGTTGAACGAAGTTCTGAAGATTCTGAAGACTTAAGGATTTTGAAGATTAAAGGTTCAGAAGACTAAGTGCTGAAGATTCTGAAGACAGGGTTCTGCTGAACAAAGTTCTGAAGACTCTGAAGACTTAAGTATTCTGATAACCAAGGGTTCTGAACTAGAAGCACTGAAGACTCTGAAGACAAGGTTCGGCTGAACAAGTTCTGAAGACTCTGAAGACTCAAGACTCCAAAGACCCAATGATTCATTCTTCTAATCATGCTTCAATCAAATCTACTCAGAAGCCTCTGACGAATAGAAGAAGATGAAACGTTTGCGTGGGAAAATAGTACATAGTACAGATAAAGCTTTCCACTACCCTGATTTGGTGGTACAAAGGACAACTTCAGTGTACGATTTTCAACCCATCATAACGGCATTATTTCAAGTCGCCAGTACTCTCTCTCCGATATTACTGATCTGCCCTTCAACGAATCTTTTTTTGGCTATATATAGACTTGATCATTCAACAAATCTAATGCTGAAGAGCAAGAGCGTAAGCGTGAAAATGCGCGTGTGAAAGCATGCGAGAGAAATTGAATGAAGTGGGCAACAAACGATGTAATACTCAGTGTAAAAGAAGAAGTATCAGAAACACTGATGTATATGAAGAAAGAACTCAAGAAATGAAAAAACTTATGAGTGAACAGTAAAGCACCACAATACAAAGAAGAAGAATGTTATTACTGTAGATTCTCTCTAAGTTAGATTGAGCTTAAAATGTATGTTTATCCTGCTTGTGTAGAAGCATTATTATTGTAAACAAACCTTGTAGCAGACAGTTATTTGCGTTTCCTAAAGGACCACTTGGGTCAGAATTTTTAGGGAGACTAAGATAGTGTGTCTTAGTGTTGTTAGTCACTTGCAGTTGGCTTGTGCATTGTATCCCCTAAAGGGCCAGTTGGGTCTGAATTTTTAGGGAGACTAAGACAGTGTGTCTTAGTGGTGTTAGTCACTTGCAGTTGGCTTATGCATTGTATTCCTAAAGAGACCAGTTGGGTTAGAATTCTTAAGAATCTAGGACTAGTGTGTCTTAGAGGTTGTTAGTCACCAGCAGTTTGCTCGTGCGATTGTAATCAGTTTGGTTATAGTGGATTAAGTCCTTGTGTATAAGGCGAAATCACCTTGGCGGGTGGACTGGATTAGCTTGATAGTTTTCAAGTGAACCAGGATATATCGTGTGTTTTTCTTATTGTTAGTTTATTTATGATCTTTGTTTGAGTTTCATAAAAAGCTTTCAAAGTGGAAAACCCAATTCAAACCCTTCCTTTCTTGTGTTTTTCTTACCGCTTCAATTGGTATCAGAGCCTGGTTCTGATTGTGATAAACATCTTATCAGCACTTGATAGTGTTCAGTACCAATCCAGTATTTATGTGAGATAACATGGCAGTTACTGTTAATACCACTACTGAAGGGGAATATCATTACAGTGCCAAACCACCAGTCTTTGATGGTGAAAAGTTTAACCACTGGAAAGACAAAATAGAAAGGCTCTTTCTTGGTTTTGATGTAGATCTTTGGGATTTGGTAGTTGATGGCTACAATCACCCAGTTGATGCTACATGTGTTAATATATCCAGAAGTGATATAACCAACCAACAGAAGAAAGAATACAAAGTCATCATAAGGCAAGAATCATATTGCTAAATGCTATCTCTTATACTAAGTATGGGAAGATGATGCCAAATCTATTCACGATTCTCTTAGGATGACTAATGAAGAAAATGCTCAAGTTAAGAAGACAAAAGGCGTTTGCGTTAATCCAAAACTATTAGGCATTCAGTATGGAGGATAATGAGACAGTTGAGACCGTGTCTTCAAAGTTTCAAATGCTAATCGCAGAACTCAAAGTTCTGGATAAAGGCTACTCAACCACTGGACATATGAAAAAGATCATCAGAAGTCCTCCTAAGAAATGGATACTTATGGCAACAGCTCTAAAGCTATCAAAAGATCTCAACAGCATAAGTCTTGAAGAACGTGTTAGTTCCTTGAGAATCATGAGATAAAACTGGAGGAAGAAGAAGAGTAAATCCATTGTTCTTAAGTCTGAATCTAGAAAGGCAAAGGCTAATCCAGTTGAGGAAGAATCAGAAGATTCTAATGGAAGATTAGAAGATGATATCAGAAGAATCAGCAAACTCTGGAAGCATAGGCAAGGAAACTTCAAAAGAATCAAAGGCTGCTCAGAGTCATCATCTGAATAAAGAAGCATAACTCTGGAAAGGAAGTTATCTGCTACGAGTGTAATGAGCCAGGTCATTACAAGAACAAGTGTCCAAAGGACAAGAAGCCTAAGAAGAACTTCTCCAAAGCGAAGAAAGGTCTAATGGCAATTTGGGAGAAATCTGATTCTGAAGAAGAAGAATATGATGAAGAACAAGCAAACGTTGATTAGTAGCAACAACTGAAGATGAAGTTTCTGGAGAACCAGAAGACTAAATATCATCAGAACCTGAATCAGACTCAGACTCAGACTCAGACTCTTGCTTAGAGATATCCTTAGCAACTCAGTTGAAACATCAGTCATGGTAACTGAATAGTAGTTGCTCGCAACTCAGACGAGAAGAAGGTATGTGCTTCAAAGTCTCGAACTTAAGCCTGGAGGCTTCGTCAGTTTATGAGGAAACCAGAAAGAAGAAACCATTGGCTCTGGATTCGTTGCTCAAAGTGTTTATTGTTAGGACATTCTGAACGCTCTAAAAGCTACAGAATCCATAACACAGAAACAAGAATTGTAGACGAATCAATTCATGTCAGACTCAATGATAAGCTTGACTCTGAAAAGTCAAAGCTAGTTGAAAAGTTACAGATCTGAAGATCAAGTCATCATAATCTAAGAAGCATAAGATTTAAGAGAAGAAGACAAAGATACAGATTCTCCAGATCTGAATACAACCTTATCAGAATGCTGAGAACAACTCATCTCATCAGAAGAAGAATAGATTAAAGATTTCTCATTCTTAAGAATTGATTCTGGAAGATAAAGCTGATCCAGTCAGAACTCGCTCATCCTTCAGACATTCTGAAGAAACTCTTCTGGGCCTAGTGTCTCTGATAGAGCCAACAACAGTTGATGTAGCTCTAAACAAAAATGAGTGGATTTTGGCCATGCAAGAAGAACTGGATTAATTCAACAGAAATGACTTCTGGGATCTTGTTCAGAAATCCAAAGGTGTCCTCGTCGTTAGAACTAAATGGGTGTTCAGAAACAAGCTAGATGAGAATGGCTGAATTTGAAATGAGTCTGATGGGAAAACTCAGATTCTTTCTATGAATTCAAATCAATCAAGATCAGAAGGAACATACATTCATCAGAGAGAGTATACAAAAGAACTTCTGAAGAAACTCAACATGATGGACTGTACACCAGCTAAGGTTCCAGTGCATCTAACATGTATTCTGGAAAAAGAAGAGGAACTCTGGAAGAATCTGATTTCATGATCAAGCAAGAGGAAATCAACAATTGCTCTCCCAACAGTAGAAGCAGAGTTCATATCCGCGTCTCTGTGCCGTACGCAGATGCCATGGATTGAAAATCAGCTAGAAGATCATCAGATAAATGAGAGTAACATTTCTATCCTTTGTAATAATATTGATGTTATCTGTTTTAAGTAAGAATCCAATCTTACGTTCTAGGACTAAGCATATAGAGATCATTTTAGAGACTATGTTCAAAAGGGAATTTTATGTTTAAAATCTATACAGACCATCAATGGGCTGATATCTTTACAAAACCCTTGGCTGAAGATAGATTTCTGTTTATTCTGAAGCATCTGAAAATGGACTATTGTCCAGAGTAAGATTTCATCAGAATCATATGTGTTTAGTCAGAGTCTGAAGATATCAGATTCTCATTTAAACTTAGAAGGATTTGTTTTTAATCTCAGTCATCAGAAGATGCTTTGTCAGAGGTGTCTCTGATCAGATGGAAACCTTTTTGGTTTTCCAGACGCTTAGGATATCAAAGCGTGTCCATAAGTCACCTCGAGCGTTGTGATTTTGTGTGACTAGGGTTTCAGTAATTATTATCTATTACACATTAATGTCATTTTTAACATTGTATTTGAAAAGTTATTTGATAAGTGTGTAAATCTTTACGTCTTCCTTCCTCCTAAGGCATTCATAAATATGCATGTAAGACAAAGACTTCTTGGAACTTAACACATGTCCTCCCTCCTTTATTCTGTGTGAGACTATGCCCTTTCACTTTCGAGTAAACATTTATTTATATTTATTGACTGATGTCATAATATGAATAACGCATACTGATTTGTGATCTTTTGGAGACTGATACACTTCTTCATCATTCCATACTCTTGTCTGTATTCCTTGTATCGAAAATGATGAATTTCTCGCCTCAATTCATCCAGTCTTTATTTCTATTTATAGCCATCACTTCTTTATTCTCTTTATAAACCACATAACCAGTCATCAGTCTCTAAACTTGCTTCTGATCCTATCCTTCTTGCTTTCAAGATGTCTTCTAAAACCATTAGAGGAGAAATCTCTGATCTGGATTTCTTGAAAGAATATTCTATTGATCTAAATAATCTTGTTGAAAATGGTCATACCAATATTCTCTCAGACATCATCTACCAAGACTAGAACAAATATCTTGGAATTCTCAATGGGGCTATCTATCCAGCTCTTGTAAAAGAATTCTGGGCAAATTCTCGCATCCTTTCATATGAATCTGATGCTTGTTGCATTCTATCTACTGTATATGGATTTCCCATCATGATCAACTCCTCAATCATATCTCAAGCTATTGAATGCAAAAAAGATGGTGAATGTGCTGAAAACTACAGAGGAAATAACTGGTTTGCTAAACATATTCACATCATCTATCTTTCAGAAGAACATGCTGACAGTCCCTCTTCTCTCACTGCTAAGGCTAAAATATGGCACCAAATCATGGGAACAAATCTTAGACTCAGGGAAAAAGGATCAGGACGACTCTCTTCTATGGATAAGCTCTTCATTTTCTTCTTAGTATCCAAGATTAAGATTAATCTGCCTCAATCCATATTCAACTTCTTGAAAGAAGAAATTCTTTTGCCAAGAGCAGGGTTATCGTTTCAGATTCCTTACAGTAGAGTTATTTCTCACATTCTTGATCTTCAAGGAGTTGTTGCTCACTTAAGACAAATCGGAATGAATGAGGAACTCGATACTGAATGATGTTCTCCCATGAACTATTCTGAAACCATCATCGGGAAATAAGATAGTTGGTTGATATGTGAATCATCATTGTTTGTGTCTTTTGGGTTTCTTGGTTGCTTGATCTTTCTTCTGTTTGTCATTACTACTCCTACTCGTTTGTTCTAGTCGTCATTTATTTTTCTGTTTTATGATTCTGTGTCTGTACTACGCTTCGGCGTTTTGTTGTTTCGTTAATGAAGTACCTTCTCTACTCCTTTATCTTGTCTTACTGCATTACATAATGATTACCATAAAAAGGAAAGAAAATGACTAAATTTAATTTATCTAAATTCTTCAAATCAAAATGATTTAGTTAAAATCTTGATAATGTGTGAATGATAATGATAATAACTGTTTGACACATTGAGTAACATGAACTTCTTGAGAATAGGCTAAAATCTTTATGGATTCCCCATGACTGTGCATTCATAAATGATAAGACTTATGTGAGTTAAGATTTTCTTGAAAATAAGCTATACTCTCTTCTGTCTTTACTATATATCGGTTTTCAACTGCCACTTATAAGTATACATTTATTCAGAGTTATTGACTCCTGTCAGAACTTAAATAATGTATCTTTATTTGTGACCTTTGAATATTCAGTTTTAAGAGACTGCTACACTCCTTTCATATTCCTTGATATTCTTGTTTCTTACTCTGCCACTGTGTCCTTAGCATATCTTATGCGTGATACGCATCTTGACCTATGTCATTTTCTTAGTAAGTCACGTCTCTCATTTCACATATAAATATATACATTTCATTCCTCCTTTCATGATCTGTATTGTTTGATATCACTGTTTCAAAATTACCTTCAATGTCTAAATCTTCTCATCATGTCTCTAATCACTTTCCAAGGAGATGAGAACCTTCTTGAGGTCATATCAGAAGAACAAATCAATCTTCTGCATCTTGGAAACATAGAAATTGCTAGCAGTATCACCTCAATCATGCACTATCAAGAATGGGCAAAATACTTTATCATTCTGGATAAACCAGTATACTTAAATCTTGTAAAAGATTTTTGGAAACCTGCCTACATTAATGGTGAAGGTCGCTCAATTTCTTCTCGTGTTTCTGGTGTCCCCATAAACATCACTCCCTTAACCATTGCTCTTGCAATTGGCTGTGAGAACATTGGCTTTACTGTTGAACATGTTAAGTCTAGGTATCTTATTTCTGAGGAACTAGCCTCTCTTCACAACACATCGTCCAAATATGAACCTCTCAATCCTGAAAATATTCTTCCCATTCCCAAAGCTTGGTTTAAGCTTTTACTGACTAATTTTTGTCCTCGGGGAGAAAACAAAAATATCCTATTTCATGATGATCGAGTCTTCATTTTTCTCCTGATGGCTCAGATGCGAATTAATCTACCTCAGACTATCTTTAATTTTCTGCAAAAATCCATTACTGATTCCAGAAATGGTGATTTCATCAAGCCCTACATACCTTTTGGAAGAGTTCTATCTGAAATCTTCTTTAAAGAAGGAATTGTTGAACTTGTCCATTCAGAAGGTCTAGAAAATGGTCTGTTGAAGAAACATTGTGATGTCTTTGATGGTTAATCAATAGCATGTCGTACTTGTGTTTTCTGTTTTGTTTCTAGTTTGCTCTGAGTTCAAGCTATGCCAATGTACTTCAATCCATTATTAATGACACTGTCTTTATTTATGAGTGTTATGGCCTATTTTAGAAATCTCTTTCTCACATATTTATCATAATATTGCACGGTTTATTGCATTATCTTTTTTATTATGACAAAAAGGGGGAGAAAGCTAAAATGATTTTGATAGTACTTATTCTCATAATCTCGAACTCAAATATTACATAATGCTTTTGCAACTAATAGTTTGTTTGATGTTTTAATGAAGGAACTCTGAAAAAGTTCACTTAGCATTCTAGACAGGTTGAACATAAAGATCATACTCTCTGAAGATGGAAAATCTTATGGATGGTTTCAACTCTGATAATTCATGGTTAAGAAGTTGTACACTTTAAGAATATATGATTATTCAAACAGATGTTCCAATACTGTTCAGAAGTTGTGAACTTTCTGAAAGTCAAGAAATCTGGTTTATTCAAACAGATGTTCCAACACTGTTCAGAAGTTGTGAACTTTCTGAATGTCAAGAAATCTGGTTTGATCAAACAGATGTTCCAATACTATTCAGAAATTGTGAACTTTCTGAAAGTCAAGAAATCTTGTTTGATATCATAGTGTTCAGAAGTTGTAAACTTTCTGAAAATATGATATTCAGACTCAAAGCGTCGGAAGCAGAAATCTCCTTGAAAGCAAGTCAAGTCAATTCTCTGATTTAGAAGATACGCTTTGCAACGATGATATTATGATAAAATCAGCCAGGCTCTGAATCTGATAAGATTGGTGAATCTAAGAAAAGATAGACAAAAGAGAAGTCACTCCCAATCAAACTCTGATACTTAAGAAGTTGTAATTCTCCATCAAGATCTGATAAGAAGTTCTAATACAAGATGCGCGACATCATCCAATCAGATTCAAAATCAAGTTTTGATTTTTCATCAAAGTTTTGATAGTAACCAGGTTCTGAGATAAAGACCTAGTGTTCTAGTCAGACTCTGATGAGTTGTTGTAGGGAAGTATTCCTTCTCTATTGTTATGTTCTGAAGAACTCAAATTTTATTTTATGAGTCTTGGGATCAGGGGGAGACTCTGAACAAGCATAAATGAAATTTTGAGATTCAGGGGGAGCTGAGAGCTTAAAACTCTCAATTTTTTGGTTATGGTGATTACCCTGTATAAATTGTTCTATCAAAATACATGGTTTTGTCATCATCAAAAAGGGGGAGATTGTAAGAACAAGATTTGGTTCTACATCTTGTCTCTATGTTTTGATGATAACAATGAAGTATTTGTGTGAGAATAATTATGGTGCTCTAACGTTTGTTATTCTGATGGTTTTAATAAACAGGTTCTAAATCTGATAAAGACCATGTGCTCATCACTCTGATATTCTCTATGGTGACTTCTGTGTGAAGAAGCAAGATTGGTTCTAATCTACTGTGCGTCAGAAAGATTTTGAGAATACACAATGTTGCTGTTGTAACGTATATTGGATCTAGTCTTTGATCGTGACTCTGATGTTCTATTTTTGAAGCCTGTATAGATTATGAGGTCGTTAACTTCTGAAGACTAAGTGCTGAAGATTCTGAAGACAAGGTTCTGTTGAACGAAGTTCTAGGATTCTGAAGATTAAAGGTTCTAAAGACTAAGTGCTGGAGATTGTGAAGACAGGGTTCTGCTGAACGAAGTTCTGAAGACTCTGAAGACTTAAGTATTCTGATAACCAAGGGTTCTGAACTAGAAGTGCTGAAGACTCTGAAGACAAGGTTCGGATGAACAAGTTCTGAAGACTCAAGACTCCAAAGACCCAATGATTCATTCTTCTGATCATGCTTCAATCATATCTACTCAGAAGCCTCTGATGAATAGAAGAAGATGAAACGTTTGCATGGGAAAATAGTACATAGTACAGATAAAGCACATTCCTTTCCACTACCCTGATTTGTTGGTACAAAGGACAACGTCAGTGTACGATTTTCAACCCAGCATAACAGCATTATTTCAAGTCGCCAGCACTCTCTCTCTGATATTACTGATCTGCCCTTCAACGGATCTTTTTCTGGCTATATATAGACTTGATCATTCAACAAATCTGATGCTGAAGAGCAAGAGCGTAAGCGTGCAAATGCGCGTGTGAAAGCATGTGAGAGCAATTGAATGAAGTGAGCAACAAACGATGTAATACTCAGTGTAAAAGAAGAAGTATCAGAAACACTGAGGTATATGAAGAAAGAACTCAAGAAATGAAGAAACTTATGAGTGAACAGTAAAGCACCACAATACAAAGGAGAAGAATGTTATTACTGTAGATTCTCTCTAAGTTAGATTGAGCTTAAAATGTATGTTTACCCTGCTTGTGTAGAAGCATTATTATTGTAAACAAACCTTGTAGCTGACAGTTGTTTGCGTTCGCTAAAGGACCGGTGTCAGAAGTTTTAGGGAGACTAAGACAGTGTGTCTTAGTGTTGTTAGTCACTTGCAGTTGGCTTGTGCATTGTATCCCCTAAAAGACCAGTTGGGTCAGAATTTTTAGGGAGACTAAGACAGTGTGTCTTAGTGGTGTTAGTCACTTGCAGGATGCTTGTGTGTTGTATTCCTTAAGAGACCAGTTGGGTCAGAATTCTTAAGAAGTCTAGGACTAGTGTGTCTTAGAGGTTGTTAGTCACCAGCAGTTTGCTCGTGCTATTGTAATAAGTTTGTTTATGGTGGATTAAGTCCTTGTGTATAATGCGAAATCACCTTGGCGGGTGGACTGGATTAGCTTGATAGTTTTCAAGTGAACCAGGATATATCGTGTGTATTTCTTGTTGTTAGTTTATTTATGATCTTTGTTTAAGTTTCATAAAAAGCTTTCAAAGTGGAAAACCCAATTCAAACCCCCCCTTTCTTGTGTTTTTCTCACACCTTTAAACTGAACCAAATGGATTTAACAATGCTCACACACATGATGACGTTCATTGACAGTTTTAATGGAACCAGGGGCACTGAATGGTGATGCTCACAAACACAATGGCATTTGTTAACGACATTCGATGAACCAACGACATTGACGAAGGTGTTCAAGAAACTAATGTTATTCTATAACTTAAATTTGGGTTTTAGTCAAAACTTATTTAAAACCAAATCCAAACCAATTTGAGTTCATTTCACAAACACAAACTAGTTTTCTAAAATAACAGTTTGGTTTTTAAACCTTAACCATGAAATGATTTGATTTTTATGGTTTCGTTACCATGCATAAATCTAGGCTAGATGATTAAAACTTTAATTTTTAATGCAATGCAAAGTTTAAAAAAACTATGTAAAACCTTTTTAAAAGACTAGGAATTAGACAAATTATTGAGGAACACAAGTTACATCAATTCATAAGGCTAGGTCTAAAAGTTGATATTAATTAAAACAAATAAGTCTAGATATATGTAAACCTAAACCTACACATTCACATGCTCCCCCTTTTTTATGATGAAAATGTTATGCACAAATAAACCTCAATAATTTAGAACAAGGCTCTCCAAATGTTTGGCATACTGTATGGTGTTTGTTGAACCAAAATAGGTTTGAATAACAATACTTCTTAATTTGGTTCGGATGATAACAAAATATAAGAGAGAGAAAATTTCTTAAGAGAAATTATAACTTATATTTAAAAGAAATTTCGCTCTTTCGATACAGAACAAACGTCTTTCTCTTAACAAAACCCTAACACTCTCTTACACCTTATCCTTACCACTTCAATAGAAAAATCCAACATATCTTCTTCAACTCTTATGGAACAAGGAAAGGTGTTATCCAAAACTCATTTCTTTAACTTCCCCTTTACATTTCAGGTACATAAACATTTTCACCTTTTATGTTATGATATGTGATATTTTTTTAATGTTTTTTTTATATGTTAATGTTTTCTTGAGATTTGTTGATGATAAAAGTTGTATGTTGTTGATAATTTTGTTTTTATTCAACTATCTTTATGTTGTTTAAGGTATGTTGTCTTATGAGCTATGTTGTTGATGATAAAATTTGTATGTTATTGAGTTATGTTGTATGTTTTTTAAGGTATGCTGATGTTGAATAAAAGCTCTACGTTGTTTAAGTTATGTCGTTGATGATAAAAGTTCAATGTTGTTTAAGGTATGTTATTGTTGATAAAAGTTCTATGTTGTTGATGATTTTGTCTTAGTTTAGCTATGTTGTTTGTTGTTTAAAATATGTTGTTGTTGATAAAAGTACTATGTTATTGATGATTTTGTTTCGGTTGAGCTATGTTGTATATTTTTTAAAGTATGTTCTTGTTGATAAAATTTCTATGTTGTTGATGATTTTGTTTTTGTTGTGATATGTTATATGTTATTTAAAGTATGTTGTTGATAAAAAGTTGTATGTTGTCGATGATTTTGTTTTTGTTGAGATATGTTGTATGTTGTTTAAAGTATGTTGTTGTTGATAAATGTTCTATGTTGTTGATGATTTTGTTTTTATTGAGTTATGTTGTCTGTTGTTTAAAGTATATTGTTGATGAGTTTTCACTACAACAAATAATATTTTTCATGACGAAGCTTTCACCTTGAGCAATAGAAAATCGAGGTATAAAGTCAAGGCGTGTTATTTTTTATTATTATAAAATAAAATAAAAACCATACATTCCCTCGGTTTTTTATAACACCGACGTGAAAAAACAACCCAGTACAAACTTCGATTCCCAACTATCGCGGTTTATGATTTTATTTGTTTATAAGTGTAAACAAAATATTCTAACCCTTCAGTTTTTTAGTTAATCGAGACATAAAATAATAAGATTTTACTATAAAATCACTCGTTAATCAGATTTTACCATAATCCTTACTAATATGAAGCCGCTCCAAACTCACAAGCATCATTCTTTCAGATGGAATGCAAGACAGAAAAAATCCGCAATGTTCTTCTACCTTGAACAAAACATTTTTCTGCCCTTATAATCTATCTCACATAATGGTGTTGATGTTGTCATTGTTGTATTTTTGGAATAACCCTCAGTTAAATAAGGGAGCTCAACCTTTGAAGAGTACTCAGTTGATAGATTGCAAGTGCATAAAATCATTCTTGCTTCAAATTACACAAAGAATGGAGCTTAACCAACAAATAAGATGTGAGATATTGGATCGAACTCTAGTATGGTCGAAGGGTAGCTTCTGGTTCGACAGGAATTAAGCATGAGGTCGAAGTCTGTTTGCATGCTGCTGTCGGAGTAATGCATGTTGTAGTTGAAGTTTGTTCTAACATGCATTAGTCAATATTGCTAGGTTTATTAGCATGTTGAATTGGGCCTTGCTTGTAAGCCTAATTGTTTAAGTTAGCTTGTAATGGGTAATTGTTAAAAAGCCCATTAGGTTAGTGTGTTAGTTTTCTTATAAATAGCATGCTAGTCTCTCATCTTGCATAAGGAAAAAATAGGAAGACAAAACCTAATAAGGGTGAGAGAGGTTAGTTTGTTATTCTTGTATACTTGTAATCCTTGTTTTAAGGAGAAAGGAAAGAATAACCGTTTATAACCAATCCTTGTTGTTTTTCCTTTGTTTTCTTTGTTAACCCTAACCCTTGTGAGTTTCTTGTGTATATAGAAACTGTTTATACTTTGTTTAAAGGCATCCTTTTTTCACAACAAATTGGTGCGATGAGCGTGGAGGAAGATGTCGTCAACAAAGTATGAGATCGAGAAGTTCACCGGAGTGAACGACTTCGGTCTGTGGCGCTTGAAGATGAAATCCCTACTGGTTCAGCAGGGTTGTTTGGAAGCGTTGAAGGGAATGAAAGCCATGGACGCTGCGTTAACTGAAAAAGAAAAGACTACCATGATAGAGAAAGCACACAACGCAATATTGTTGAGCCTTGGTGATAAGGTTCTTTGACAGGTATCAAAGGAGACGATGGTATCTGGGTTATGGGTGAAGCTTGAAAGCTTGTATATGACCAAATCTCTGGTAAATCGACTCTACCTGAAGCAAGCTTTGTATTCGTTCAAGATGAGTGAAGATAAATCTTTGGCTGAGCAGTTAGATATGTTCAACAAGCTGATTCTTAACCTTGAAAATATTGATGTGAAGATCGATGATGAAGATAAAGCACTATTGTTGTTGTGTGCTTTGCCTAGAACACATGCTCACTTCAAAGAAAATCTCTTATATGGAAGGGAGTCCCTGACCTTTGAAGAAGTTCAATCAGCCTTGTATTCTAAGGACCTGAATGAACGAAAGGAGCATAAACCTTCGACGGTTGGTGAAGGTTTGGCTTTTAAGGGAAAATTCTTGCGAAAGGATGGTAAGTTCAACAAGAAGAAAGGTAAAAGTTAGCAGAAGTCTTATAGTGGTGAAACATCTGGTTTTCGATGTTATCACTGTAAGAATGAGGGTCACACAAGAAAAGTGTGCCCTGAACGCCTGAAAGATCATAAAGGTAAGGATAATGGCAACGCAACCATTGTTCAAGATGATTTCAACTCATCTGATGTCCTTGTGGTTTCAAGCAGCGACTCAAGAAAAGAGTGGATTATGGATTCAGGTTGCACTTGGCACATGACTCCAAATAAATATTTGTTCGAGGAGCTATGTGATCAAGATGGTGGATCAGTGCTGCTGGGAAACAACAAAGCTTGTAAAATTGCAAGTATTGGATCTGTGAGATTCAAGCTCCATGACGGGTCAATAAGACTATTGACTGAAGTCAGGTATGTACCTGATTTGAAGAGAAATTCAATTTCTCTTGGTCAATTCGACAGAAAGGGATATGTTTTTCAAGGAGAGAAAATTATCCAAAGAGTCATGAAGGGGTCGAAGGAAGTCTTGAGAGGCGTGAGAAGACAAGGCTTGTAAACCCTTGAGGCTGAGGTTGTAAGTGGTTCGACAAATGTTGCGTCCACGAAACCATTGTCGAAGACAGAAATATGGCACATGAGATTGGGCCATGTCAGCGAAAAAGGCCTGGTCGAATTGGGGAAGCAGAACCTACTAGGTGATGACAAAGTCGAAAAGTTGGAGTTTTGTGAATCTTGTGTAGTTGGTAAATCCTGTAGGGCAAAGTTTAACAAAGGCAAGCAAAGAACACATGGATCCCTTGATTACATTCATGCTGATCTTTGGGGACCTGCAAGGAATCCTTCACACTCAGGTGCAAGGTATTTTCTAATCATCGTTGATGACTATTCCAGAAAGCTATGGGTATTCATTCAGAAGACGAAGGATGAAACTTTTGAGAATTTCAAAAGTTGGAAGATTCTGGTCGAGACTCAAACTGGCAGAAAGGTTAAGAGGTTGAGAACCGACATTGGCCTGGAGTTCTGCAACGAAGCGTTCGACAGCTACTGTGTTGAGTCTGGGATTGCAAGGCATAAAACTGTAGCAGGTACTCCCCAACAAAATGGGTTAGCTGAGAGATTCAATCGAACAATCCTTGAAAGGGTTAGATGCATGTTGGTTAGTACTAGATTGAAGAAGGTGTTTTGGGCGGAGGTTGTTTCGACATTAACTTACCTGATCAATAGATGTCCCTCGACTTCCTTGGGAATGAAAACACTTGAAGAAGTTTGGTCGGGAAATCCACCTAGTCTCGACAGACTGAGAGTATTTGGCTGTGTGGCCTATGCTCACATTAGACAAGACAAGGTCGAACCTAGAGCTCTGAAGTGCATGTTCATGGGATACCCTGAAGGAGTCAAAGCTTATAGTCTATGGTGCCTAGAGCCAGGTCACAGGAGGTGTATCACTAGTCGAGATGTAGTTTTCAATGAAGCTGAGATGGCTTTCAAGAAAACTGATGACGCTGACGAAGAGCTGGAACAAGAAGATATTCCTGTTGAGGTAGAGCATGTTGATGCTGAATTGCGTACCCCAGATGAAGTCGAAGAAGAAGAGAAGATGCTGTCGAAGATGAGGAGACTGATAATGACTACCTGCTGGCAAGAGACAGATCTAGAAGAGTCATCAAGCCACTTCAGAGCCCTGGGTATGCAGATCTTATAGCTTATACCTTAATCTCTGCAAGTGAGGTTCTCGACAAAGAACCTAGAGATTATAAGGAAGTTATGAGGAGTCGAAAGAAGACTGAATGGCTGAAGGCCATGGATGATGAGATGAAATCTCTTCATGACAACGACACATAGAAACTGATCAAGAAACCTGTTGGAGCCAGGTTAGTCAGTTGTAAATGGATTTTCAAAGTCAAGGAAGGAATCGAAGGAGTGGCGTTGAAGAGATACAAGGCAAGGTTGGTGGCTAGGGGGTTCACTCAGAAAGAAGGTGTCGACTTCAATGATGTGTTCTCGCCAGTTATAAAGTATAGATCCATTCGAATGTTGTTAGCCATGGTGGCACAGTTCGACCTTGAACTGGAACAGATGGATGTGAAGACTGCGTTCTTGTATGGTGATCTAGATGAAACAATCCTGATGAGGCAACCTGAAGGGTATGTCGAAAAGGGGGAGGAAGATTATGTGTGCAAGCTGAAAAGATCTTTATATGGACTGAAACAATCTCCTCGACAGTGGAATAGGAGATTCGACAAGTTCATGGCACACATAAGTTTCATCATAAGTCAATTTGACCACTGTGTTTACTTCAGATTTCGACCTGGTAATTCATTTGTTATTTTGTTGCTTTATGTGGATGGTATTCTAATAGCAAGCAACAATGTCGAAGAGGTAATGAGGGTGAATCTGGGAGTTGCGTCCAGGATTCTTGGGATTGACATCTGAAGAGATAGAAAGCAGTCAAAATTATGCTTATCTCAAGAGGCATACCTAGGAAAGATTCTCGAAAAGTAAGGTATGTCGAATTCAAAGCCTGTTGTGACTCCGACAAACCCTCAATTCAAGCTGAGTATAGATCAGTGTCCCAGTACTGATGTCGAAAAAGCTTATATGGATAGCATTCCATATGCTAATATAGTGGGCTCTTTGATGTATGTTATGGTCTGTACTAGATCCAACATAGCATATGCAGTGAGTCTTGTAAGCAGGTACATGTCGAATCCTGGAAAGGCTCACTGGCAAGCATTGAAGTGGATTTTAAGGTACATAAATGGGTCTCTGAATAGACTCCTAATTTATGGTGGAGCCTTAGGTGAAGATAGTAAAGCAGCTATCGAAGGATATGTCGACTCTGATTATGCAGGCTGTATGGATTCCAGAAAATCTATTTCTGGATATGTATTCACTATGTTTGGAACAGCAATCAGTTGGAAAGCAACACTTCAGAAGGTGGTTGCCTTATCAACCACTGAAGCGGAATATATTGCTTTAATTGAAGCTGTGAAGAAAGCATTATGGCTTGAAGGTTTTGCAAAAGAGCTGAAACTTCAAGGTCCAGTTAGCATTGTTAAATGTGATAGTCAAAGTGCAATACACCTGTCGAAGAATTCAACCTATCATGAGCGAACCAAGCACATTGATGTGAGGCTGCATTTCATCAGAGGGGTAATCGAGTGTGGAGAAGTCCAAGTGCTGAAGGTTTCGACAGATCATAATGTTGCTGATATGATCACCAAGATATTGCCTAGTTGCAAGGTTTTCCACTGTATGCAATTGATAAAGCTGCATGAAGAAAGCTAGTTTATTCCTTGATGTGAGTTTGTTCCAAGGTGGAGATTTGTGAGATATTGGATCGAACTTTAGTATGGTCGAAGGGTAGCTTCTGGTTCGACAGGAATTAAGCATGAGGTCGAAGTCTATTCGCATGCTGCTGTCGGAGTAATGCGTGTTGTAGTCGAAGTTTGTTCTAACATGCATTAGTCAATATTGCTAGGTTTGTTAGCATGTTGAATTAGGCCTTGCTTGTAAGCCTAATTGTTTAAGTTAGCTTGTACCCTAAGTTAGCTTGTAATGGGTAATTGTTAAAAATCCCATTAGGTCAGTGTGTTAGTTTTCTTATAAATAGCATGCTAGTCTCTCATCTTGCATAAGAGAAAAATAGGAAGACAAAACCAAATAAGGGCGAGAGAGGTTAGTTTGTTATTCTTGTATACTTGTAATCCTTGTTTTAAGGAGAAAGGAAAGAATAACAGTTTATAACCAATCCTTATTGTTTTTCCTTTGTTTTCTTTGTTAACCCTAACCCTTGTGAGTTTCTTGTGTATATAGAAACTGTTTATACTTTGTTTAAAGGCATCATTTTTTCACAACAGAAGGGAGGTTAACCAACAAGGAAGGGAGCTTAGCATTTAAACAAAGAAGGGAATGCAACTAAATTTGGATATCAGCGAAGATATTCAGTAATAAGAGCAAAGATTTATTGTAAACAATTTATTTTAATATTATGTGTAAACAATGTAATTTAAAAAAAAATTATTCACCTCGGTTTTCGTCATCACCGAGGTGATAGTTAAAAGGAGAAGATAAAAAAGCCTCATTTTTATAATAAAACCGAGGTGTTTAATAGTCATATTTTACTATAAAAATACTCATTAAACATATTTTATCCTAACACTAACTTATATGTATCTGCCCCAAAGAGAGGAAATATTCATCACCGTCAATTTGATCACGAGTTGCTACTATAGATCTCTGAGATGGATTGCTAGTGCAAAAAATAAAAATTCTCAGTGGGAAATAGATCTATAGCATCTTGCGTGAGACCTAGACATGGAAAATAAAAATTCTCATTAGGAAACAGATTTTACATTATATTTTTAATATTCTGTGTAAACAATGTAATTTTAACAAAATAGCTTAATATTTTGTATAAACAATGTAATATTCTAGGTAAATAATGTAATATTTTGGGTAAATAATGTAATATTCTGAGTGTGAGATATTGGACACAACTAAAAATACCTGAACAACAACACTACATTATACCTTAAGTCTCATAAATCATAACAATAATGAAAACAACGTCGACGGTGACAACAACAATGACATCAACGAAGACAACACCAACAACAACAATAACAACAGACATGAAGAATTTTAGCATACCGAAAATGTGTTGGTTTGAGGTTCGAGCTTCCTTCCTCCTAGAAGAAGATGGAGAAGATTGGTGTTTCTTTCATTCGATGGAGAAGACTAGTGTTTCTTTTGTTTGCTATGGTGCAAAATGTGAATGAGACATGACTTCTGATGAAGGAATAAAATATTGTTTTGAGTTTACATCTTGTTTTTTTGTTGAAAAACTGAGGGGAACATATCCAAGGTAAAAACCGTGTTCAATTTAATTAAATAAAATATTAATTAACATTTCATGTCAGTTTTATATTAAACCGATGGATAATTATTTATAAAATAAAGACACATTTTTTGTCTTAAATAAAACTTAAAATTGCAAGAGCTGAGAATGAAAGCTCAAATCCTGAGCAACATTTTATAGGTTATTTGATCTCATATTTTTAATAGTTGAAGTGAAAGTTTTGTCATGAAATGTATTATTTATAGTAGTGTGTACCCATTCATTTCATCTACATATTATTATTTTTTTCTCTTTTATTTTTCTTCCGATGGATACCACTTTTCACAATATTTTTCTAAGTCTCTTTATTTAGTCATTTCTGTTAAGACCACTACATGAAACTTAAAATATTTTTATTTTTTAAGCAACCCTAAACTTCTAATGTTGTCATGGTTAGGATTTTTCTTATTACTATATAAATCCAAGGAGATAAAGGTAATTATAAGTATTTTAGTTCAAAAGCATGTAACTCAATTTATAAAACAGAATAATTTGTCTAGGTATCAAAAAAAATACAATGGGGTAGTCATAAGGGGCTTTAGGCATCAAAAAAATTTGTCTCGTGTGTGAATAATTTGACAATTAACTATAGAAAAAGTGCAAATTCTAGAAAAATTCAAATTTCATGAGTACTCACATATTTCAAACAATAAGTAAATATTAAATATATGGTCCAAACCTTACTCATTTAAGTATTTGGAAGTTGAGAATAAACAGTGTTAGACCTCAATATTTAGTCGTTATCCTCACATTTAGCATCTATCTATTTCACCATTAAACTCTTGTTTATCATTAGCAATGTAGAAAATGCTATGTAATTATTAAATCTCAAAAATTAAACAATTTAATTCATAAATAAATTATTACAAATTTTTTGTTGTGAGTATCACTCGTCACTTAGGAAAGCTTAAAACATAAATAAGCGATAAATAATGACAATTTTAAAGAAGCATAAAATTGAAACAAGCGATAAAGAAAGAAAAACCTAAACTGAAACAAGCGATAAGGAAATAAAAAAACTAATGAGGACTAAGACTAGAACAACTAATAAGGAAAGCCAGATCTAATGAAAGATGTTCGCCTGAAACTCCCAAATCACATCGGATATGATGGTGGGCATTGGTAAGGTGATGAGAACAAATAATAGCTCTATAACTTATATAGATTGTGGTTATCTCTATATCCTTCAAAACAAACATTACAACTCTTGTTGCATATTTGAACTTTTAAAAGGGATGTTGAATTTTAGAGGGAAATAAGCAAGAAAATATAGAGAGTTTCTTACCCCACCCCTTGGGGTTCTTAGGCATCATGTGCACTTCCAAAAATACCGCTTGCTTCTAGAGATGTATCTCCGAACGCACCTTTTTTTACTCAACGTTGGTTTTTTTCAGAGCTACATCTACGAAATGTTTCCGTTTAAATAGCTCCAGAACATTTTGCAATACATTCGCGCCAGAGTCCCTTCTCCTCCCTCATTCTTCATTTTTCATATTCTTCACTCTCAAACTCTCCAAACTCTCTCAATCCTCAAAAAATATTTTTCCACCAAACTTCATTATTTTCAATCAAGTTCAACAAGGAGTATTCATTTCAACGATCAAGAAACACCAACGCATTCAAAGCTCGATATAATCGGTAAGTTTTTGAGTTTCTGAGGTATTTTCGAGTATTTCCCATAAACGAGTTAGAATATAGTTTTAGGGGTAGAAATCCTTAGATAGTTTTAGAAACACAGTTTAGAGACAATGTAGGTATTGTTTGTTGGATGAAACCGACGATCAGGGATTCAAAAAATCGATTTCCATGGGCAGGGGAAGCCATTGTCGTGACTGTTAGAGTTGTAGGAAGTTCCAGAGCTACATCTACGAAACAAATTAACGTTAGGGCAATTCCGTAGATGCACCTCCGGAACAAATCAAACGTTATGAATTATGGGTACTTCTGGATATGTATCTATGAAAGTTTTCCTTGTGTGCATATCCGGAGGTAGAAAATGTTAATTTTTTTCATTTTTGTTTTTTAATTTATTTGTATCTAATTGTTTTTCTTGGTTATACCTTGCAGACATTATGGCAGACATAGACGATAGATTGTGACTTGGATGAGTTTCACAGCATGCATCTGTGAGACGCGAGTGGAGCCAGGCCACCGTTATCGAGGCCGATACAGCTGAGGCACAACCTACTGCACAACCTTATTTATCACATGCCCAGGGCACTCCATCGACCTCCTATCCCACCCCATCACCCACTTCTTCATCCCGGAGGCGTCGGGATTCAGCTGAGGGTTCATCACAGGCCCCATCCTCTCACAGACCTCGTTGGGATACTCCTGTTCCTCCTCCTATCGATGATGTTACTCTGATTCCACCTCCAGAGAGTGATGACCCACCAGTGGTGGATGCTGGTGACGACGATGATGATGAGCCTGAGAGTTTCCCAGGGGGTCCCTCAGATATGTCTCTGTTGACAGGGTACGCTGACTATACTGCCAGACATGTTTGGGATGGGGAGGTAACATTACTCAGATTGTTTCTTTTTTTTTTCATTGGAAATTTATAATTTGTACCATTGTTTCTTATTAACATTGTTTCTTATTTATGTAAATTTTTCAGACTCGTCAGCCGCAGAAGTTCTATAACCATGAGCGGAAGATATTATCTTTGGAGCAGCCACAGGAGGCTTGGTTCCAGGATATCCTTATCGCCTCTGGTTTGAATGACCTTTGTGAGATCGGTTACAACCTGATCCACAACGTGAGGCTGATGGGCTTTGTGAAGAGATGGCACCCTGAGACGTCCTCCTTCCATCTATTGCATGGCGAGCTAACTATTACACTGGACGACATCTCCTGTCTGTTACTTATACCTATCGGGGGTACCCTCCTCTGTCACGGTAGGATGACGAAGGAGGATGCGACAAAGATGTTGGTCGAGGAGCTTGGGGCTGATCCACTGCATGTGCTTGAGGAGGTGGATTAAACCAGAGGAGCTCATGTGAGGTTCTCCTTTCTCTCGCGTAGATTTGGTGAGGCGCTCGCGGCTGCATGCCAGGCAGATGGTGATCCAGCTGAGGTTGAGATACACAGGCAGCATATGCTGAGGTGTTATTTTCTATTTTTAGTCGATACACAGCTATTTGTGGACACTTCCTCCACATATACCGATGCCGCTTACCTGAGGTACTTTTTGGATTCCACACAGATCCATGAGTACAACTGGGAGGCGGCTACCCTGGCTTACACATATTCGAGGTTGGGAGAGGGGTGTTTGTGGTAGACCAGGACTGTGGCAGGGAGCGTGGGACTACTTGTGGTAACAATCTTATATCCTTCGACTTTTTTTCATTTCTTTTCATTCTATATTCGTGGTAATGCTTGATCCTAATGTTTTTTATTTTCATTTCAGGCTTGGATATTCCATCACTTTCCCATGATCACCGAGTGGGGGAGTGTGCCTAATTACACAGAGCAGATGCCGCATGCCCGTGCCTTTATCCCACTCAGGGGGAACCAGGCGATCGACCCTTACAGATTCTATCTCGATCGCCTAGCTACCGAGGACATCCGTTAAGACGTCTATGCTGATCACCATGTGACGCGCCCGTTTGACGACATATCACTATTCTCAGGATGGTTGGCATGCAGTTCGAGCATCATTGTTCCATGTTTTCCCGAGCGCGTCATGCGGCAGTTCTGGTACACAAAGACGATACCCAGACACCCAGCTGTCTCTGCTCCTCTCGGCTTGACCCGTAGGAAGATAGACGAGATCTTTGCTGACTACCAGAGGCACATGGTACCGAACGAGGTTCGCGCGACCAGAGCGCCGAGAGACTGGAGTTGCATTGATGCCTACATAATGTGGTTCTTCACCGTCTCACACCCATACATGGTGCTCACTACAGAAGGATCACCGCCCAGACCAGCTCATCAGGAGATCTTAGAGGAGCAACAGTCTCAGTTGGACCACACTCAGGATGTCCTACCTCACTGTCATCAGATAGTGGAGATGGGGCGGACAGACATTGCCACCGGTTTCTTCCCTGAGGGGTCTGACCACAGGCGTGTAATGGATGAGATGATTGCGGTGGCAGAGGGGGCACTTATGTACCGCAGGCATCGCGCCAGGACGGGTGGGATCGATGGCAAAGGACGCAGATCGGGCGGTCAAGGAGACGGTAGAGGCAGACGAGTCGGTAGAGGAGGGGATGCAGATGTTGTCAGACACACATAGTAGTGACTTTGATGTTTTTTTTTGTATGTACTATATTTTGATGACATTGATGTACTATTTTTTGATGATGATTATGACATATTACTTCTTTTATATATATATATATATATATATAGGCTTAAATAGTATTTTCGTCCCTGTAAATTAGCGAGTTTTTGGTTTTCGTCCCTGTAATTATTTTTTTTTTATTTTAGTCCCTATATCTTACTTTTTGCTTGTTGTTTAGTCTCTAAAGCCAAAATCCGCAGGAAAATCCGAAGGTTTCCTGCGGATTTTCGTGCAGATTTTCCTGGGGATTTTGATTTTAAGGACTAAAACGAACGCGAATGTGAAATATAGGGACTAAAACCAAAATAAAAATTACAGGGACGAAAACCAAAAACACGCTAACTTACCGGGTCGAAAACACTATTTACGCCATATATATATAAATATATATATATATATATATATATATATATATATATATATATATCATATTATTTTATTTACGAATGTATGTTATTTTATATTCATCTGCAACAGTTAATTTTCATCTGCGACCAAAAAAACTTGATTTAAAAAAAAACATGTTCTGATAAGATTTCGGAGATGCATCTACGTAACTTTTTTCGTAGATGTGTCTCTGGAAGCATCCAGCGTAAAGAAAAAAAGATGCGTCCGGATATGTATCTCCGAAAGTAGGGAGCATAAAAAGAATTTCGCTAGGTGCCTAAAAATATCAACGGATGGATTAAGAAATTCTCAAAATATATCACATGGTTCACACAAATTTGAGAAAATATATTTAAAGAGGCTTAATCTTAGAAACTTGCCACTGATATTTAGAGGATTCAAAGAAAAATTTAAGAAAAGAATGTAAAATAACATTACAATTTTTTTTTTTATAAGCCAAACAATAACATTGCAATTTTTTTTTATAAGCCAAACAATAACATCACAACTCTTTCATGTGAACACATTTTTCCTTTTATATAAAAAATTCTTATGTCTTAAAAAACATGTCATACTTCCTTAATGTGCGATGTGTTTTTGCAATAAGTATGATGTGGCTTCTGGAGATCGCCTAAAATGCGTCACACAACTTTGTCCGTAGTGGTGCATTTTTTTCCAAAGACTTACCAAAAAAAATTAACCTTCATGGAACCAACAAATTGTACTCATTATTTTTATTGCCTTCCAATATTTGTGTCCGTGTCTTTTCTATTCTTCAACATTGAAACTTATATATTGAAAACACTAAAGAATTTATCTAGTTAGGATAATTTTTGAAAGGATCAATGTTTTCTACAATTCTTAGAAATCTTTATCAAAACCTATAAAATTATAAATAGTTAAATATAAAATCAAACAAAACTAATGTATAATATGATTAAAAATGTAATTATCGACTGTCATCAATTGTCCTTATCATTTTTTAGAACACAATATTTTAATCCAAATACATAAAAATAGGATATATTAGAAATCATTCTCTTAAAAAGTTGATATGATGTATTAATCAAAATATGAATTATTAATATTCTATTTAGAGTGTAACATATTGTATTAATAGCATAAGCTTGTACATATTTAGGCAGGTTAACTTCAGTTCTTAAAGTTTTAAGGCATCGTGGAAGTTGAGAAACATACATATGCTAAACATTTACTCTTCATGTAACTTGAGAGACAAGAGGCGGTTGTGGTCGGAGTTATTGAATCTTAAATATAGGATGGAACCAGGAGAGTGGGTACTAGCAGGGGATTTTAATGCAATCAAATATACTGATGAATGTAAGAGTAATAGGGCACATAGTAGGGCAGAGATGGCGGATTTTAGATCATTCATTGATCTGATGAATATAGTTGATCTTCCTACGTCAGGTAATAAATTCACTTGGTTTTGTTCTAATGGAAGAAGCTGCAGCCGTTTAGATAGAATCCTGATCTCCAATAATCTGTTGAAAGAGTGGAACACAACATGTCAAATTGTGGTTGATAGAGATGTTTCCGATCACAGACTGGTTTGGCTCAAGGCTAGAAATTTAAATTGGGGTCCCAAATCGTTCAAAATTTTTAACTGTTGGTTGGAACACCCGGATTTTGCTAAGTTTGTCAAAGCTGAATGGAATTCATTCCAAGTTCTGGTTAAGGCAGAAATCGCGGGCGAAATGGATTCTTGATGGGGATTTAAATATGAAGTACTTTCATGCCAGTTTGAAACACAGAACTAGGACCAATACCATCTCTTCCATTTCTGTAAATGAGGTAGTTGGATGATGTTCTGCAGGTAAAATGACCTGCTAGAGAATATTTTAAACAAAGGTTTCAAGCCGCTGTCGACCATAAACTAGAATTTAATTTCTATGGAATTACAAGGATATCGCGAGATGAGGCTAATATGTTGGAGGAGAATTTCAGTAGTGAAGAAATAAGAGAAATTATATTTGAAGAAGGAGGAAACAAAAGTCCTGGCCCATATGGATTTAATGGGGACTTTATTAAGCATTGCTGGGACACTATTAGCACTGATATTATTAATTGCATTCAGGAATTCCAATCTTCTGCTAGGTTACCTTAGGCTCTGGCTTCGTCATTCTTAGCTCTGATCCCAAAGAAGGACAATCCACAAAATTTCGAAGACTACAGACCCATTTCTCTCATTGGAAGTGTGTATAAAATTATCACAAAACTCTTGGCTGTAAGACTAAAATGTATTATGGGTAAACTCATATCCGGTACTCAAACAACCTTCATTCAAGGGCGACAATTGCTAGATGGCGTATTGGTACTGAATAAAATCGTTGATTTTTCAAAGAGATGTAAAAAGAGTTGTGTATTATTTGCTATGATTGGTGAAAATTTGACACTAATAGTTAATAGGGCAACTGTAACAGGTTTACTTCAACAGTTCAAGATGGGCAGTAATGTGTCATACAATATTCTTCAATATGCAGATGACACGGTTCTAATTTGCGACAACGCGTTATCCAATTTATGGCCACTAAAAGCAATTCTAAAGCGGTTCGAACTGATTTCACGTCTCAAAATCAACATGTCAAAGAGCTTCTTATTTGGTATTAGGGTGGAGGAAACTTTCGTAAATACGGCACAAAAATGTTTAGGGTGCAAGATAAGGTCCATGCGTTTTAAATTCCTGGGTGTCTATGTAGGTGGTTGTCATCGTATGATTTCATTTTGGCAACCAGTTCTAGAATGCTTGAAGAGGAGATTAGCAAGGTGGAAAGGCAAGCTGCTGTCTATGGGGGGAGAATCACTCTCATGAATGTTGTCCTCTCCAACATTCCTATCCATTTTATGTTATTCTTCAAAGCCCCTAGGAAAGTACTACAATCCATGGTTGTTATTCAAAGACAGTTCTTGTGGTGTGGTCCAAAAGAAGCGCGGGACATCAATTGGGTAGATTGGAAAACAATTTGCAAAACAAAAGCAATTGGAGGATTAATAGTCAAAGATGTTGGTTTGTTCAACAAAGCATTACTGGCTAAATGGTTGTGCAGAATCCTTAATGACAGAGAAGTTATCTGGAGAGGAATTATCGACGAGAGATATGATGACGTCACAAAAGCAATTATGTCTAAAGAATCCGGCAAGGATGCAAAATCCAACTCTTTGTGGTGGAAGGATATAATGTCATTCAACGAAGATGCTACTCAGGATAATTTTTTTGATCACTTATCTCACACTCTTGGGGATGGCAGTGGGATATTGTTTTGGAAATCCAAATGGTGTGGTGATAAACCTCTTCAGCTCATTTATCCAAATTTATTCAATAATTCCAATATGCAAGTAGGGTATGTGAATTAAATGGTTCAATGAATTGAAGGCATTTGGTGTTGGAATGTTGATTGGGATGCAACAGGTGACGATTTGGTACTGCAGGCAGAAGGAACTCCCTCAAGCTCCTGCTACATGAATGCAGGTCGAAGCTGGCAGGTCGGGATGTGGTGGTTTGGCCATATTCTCCCACGAAATCTTTCAGGGTTAAATCTTTTTACTGCGGGTTATCATTGGCAGAAGAGAATGTGACGGTGCTCGATGAGCGGAAGTGTGCACTGAAATTGCTCTGGAAAGCTACAATTTTGTTAAAAATCAAAGTTTTCGTGTGGCACTTGATATTAGATAGATCATCGACTCGGAGTAATCTCGCGACAAGGGGTATTATTCATAATCCACATTATAGAGTCTGTGTATTTTTCGTTTCATATGAGGAAGATTCACAGCATAGTTTTTTTATTGTGCCAAAACAAGCTTAATTTGGAAATTCATCTATCGTTGGTTTGGGATTGACGAGATAATTGCATCTTCATGTTGTGATCACTTGAGGACTTGAATTTAAAAGGCCTTACCGAAGATTTCAATTGTTAACGCGGTGGCCATTTGGTGTATTGCCTGTTGGATCATATGGTATGCTAGAAACCAAATTCTTTTCAACGACGATATTGGAGATAAGGATTTAATGACACAACAGATCATACTCAACTCTTGGGGGTGGCTATCAAAGTCAAAAACATCCATGGAAATTGCTCCTATTATGAGTGGTGTAGCCACCCTTGGATATTTCTTTGAATTTTGGAGGTTTCATATTAGAATTTTGTTGAAGATTGTATATGGGTTGGGATACCCCTAGTACCCCTTATTAATAATACATACCTTTGCTTATAAAAAAAATATTACTCTATTTTTCCTCTGCATAACACCATTTTATTGTAAAGTTTAGTATGTTAAAAAGTTATGACTTATTCCATTTTCAATACAGATATTTTCAAATGAATGGTTTTTAAATTCTCCTTCATAATTAATTTTTGACGAGTCCATTTTTAAAATCTTTTTGGTTTTGAACAATGTTGGAAAACTTCATAAAATCTAGAAATGTTTCATCTTTAATTTGTAAGAATAATGTTCAAGTGTATCAAGAATTCTCATTCTCTTTTATTAAATTGTAATAAATTTCTCCTAGGCTTTTCATTATAGAAGGACCAAACAAATTTAAATGGAGAAGTTTCTGTTAGGTGTGAATTTGGAAGTAGAAAAATGGTATAGAGGTGGCGAATAAGTCCAATTTAAAAAACTCGACTATCGTTTTCAAAATCAGTGTTTTTAAAATTAGTTTGTGAGCGGAAGGTTTGATGCGAAAGTGAAAGTTATACTATTCAAATATTGATCAAGTTAACACGAATCGTTTCACAAATATCAAAGATTAATATGATGAAACACTTGGTATAAATTGATTCAGTTGCATAATTTGGGAAAAGTGTTTACATAATGATTCAATTGTGGAGTTCTAATATCAATTTGTTTCACAGAACTTTAATCACCAATCTTGTTTAACAAGTTATTAAATTCAAACAAAACCTAGTACTTACATAATAAATAGCTGAAATTCTGGCAATGCAGACAGCAGATGTCCTAACACATGTCAAGACATTATTCTGCATAAACATTTAAAAGCAGAGGCATAACAGCAGACTGATACCTTGAATATCAGAACTGCAGAATCACAGATGTTACGACATCTGTTCCAACATGTTTATCATGAACGCTAACAGAAAAGTAAATCTGCAGAATGATAAAGAACACAGTAGTTGTTAACCCAGCTCGATGCAATTCACCTACATCTGGGGGATACCAATCT
The DNA here is from genome assembly GCA_022829125.1 of Lathyrus tuberosus. Lineage (NCBI taxonomy): Eukaryota > Viridiplantae > Streptophyta > Magnoliopsida > Fabales > Fabaceae > Lathyrus > Lathyrus tuberosus. The sequence goes on along the minus strand of JALAZF010000013.1, from coordinate 27,214,410 downwards.
AGGAAGAAGACTCCACTATCTATAGAATTGTTACAAAGTTAAACTCCCCCGTTTATAACATTATATTCTAATCTCTGCCCAATGAAGCATTTATCAAAGAACAACCTCTTTGATACGAGATACCCCACTCACTTCCCTTAATCACAACCTGTGATATCTACATCATCCCTGTCAATACAAAATTCTGTCAAGCTTTCTTGATAAACAATCTACCTCGGATTTGTTTAAAAGCTTCATCCGAGAACAATACACAATCTAATTTCTCATGCCTACGTATTCAGCAGAGCTTTCAATCTCCCCCTTTTGACAAATTTTTGGTTAAAACTCCCTTGGCCAGAAAAAGAAAGTCCGGCATTTGGTAGATATGATTGGAACACTTCTGAGCCTCTTTCTTACCCCTGAAATTCCTAGTTGTATGTTGGTGTACATGAGGAAGAGTACATAACCCACTCCCCCTCAAACCAGTACTTGCCACGGAGGGATAAATCTTCATCTTAAGGGGCATAAGAGAACCCATAAGAAGGTCCAGTTGTATCGTGCGTAACATTGAGTACATAGAGCATGTAACTCAGGTCACAAGACAAAACCTGCATCCTAACTCAGATCACAAGGCACAAAGGGAAAGACTCAGATAGAATGTTAGAACATCCTCTCCAACATCCTTGCAAAACAACTGCAAGGATACACCAGATGTGTGTTGAAGGACCCATCCCCACACAACCATTCTCCCCCTTTTTAGCCAAAAATTGACAAAAGTAGTCAATACAGTTCCATATAAATATATATGTTACTTATCCAAACACGAATGAAAGACATGATGAATCAACTTGTAGCAAGCGATTTTTGTCGGTGACGCGACCACCTTATCGCTGGGTTTTCCTCACCGCAATGGTAGGAGGGGGTACTACTTTCTGATTTCTTATTTATCCTGTGAAGTTGGAAGGGAAAGGGATGTTATCTAAAACTAACCTTGCACGCGAATGTTTAACTGAACAAACGCTTTAAAGAGATTGGGGGGTCCGGGGTTAGGTTATACAATGGGGAGTTGTCAATTACCAATTCTATATGTGGTTATCCACAGGATATTAGCTTTGGCTTCGCTTTATACTTGATGGTGTTTATCCGTTAATGGGTTGGGAAATATGAGTGAGTGAGTGAGTTTTTATTGATGTTTGGGTTATTCCCGATGATTTTGGTAAGGTATTGGACCTGTGTTTTGATTGATGTGTGAAGGTACTGGACCTAGAGTTTTTTATTAGTATGCTCGCTAAGATTTCGCAATCATATGCTTACGTATTCATGTTTAAATGAAACAGGGAAATCAGAGCAATCATAGTTCCTCCTATTCTAAGGGAGGAAAATGATGTTTTGGTGTCTTGTTCAAAGCCCAAGATTAAAGCTAAACAGATTTATTTGTGTCTTGTTCAAAGCCCAAAATTGAAGCTAAAAGGTTTAACTGAGAGAGAATTTGTTATCTCTAAGGAGGGATTGGGCTTCCACTAAGGGGATTGTTGATTTTTGTGTGCCTTGATCAAAGCCCAAGGTTGAAGCTAAGCGTTTGATTGACTCCACTAAGGAAGTTCTTATACAAAGCCTAAGAGGAGGCTGGATAAGACCAACTCAACAAGAGAGTGTGTATATTGGTGTCTTGTACAAAGCCCAAGATTGAGGCAAAAAAAAGAGACTGACTCTTTCGGGATATCATTATACAAAGCCTAAGAGGAGGCTATAAGTTGGACTTTTCCGGGGAAAATGTTCTATCTGTCTTGTATAAAGCCCAAGATTGAGGCTAAAAAGGGATTTTGACTCCACCGGGGAGGTTTGTATGTGTCTTGTACAAAGCCCAAGATTCAGGCTGAAATGAGAAATTTAGCTGACTCTGGTGAGGATATTTCTATGTGTCTTGTACAAAGCCCAAGATTGAGGCTGAAATGAGTTTGACTCTGCTTGGGAAATCATTCCTCAAGGCCTAGACGAAGGCTGGGAGGAAATGACTCCGCTGGGGATGATGTTTGTCCCCGGCTTAAGAGAAGGGTTTGAAGATTTATGTCTTGTACAAAGCCCAAGATTGAGGCGAAAAAGGTTTTGACTCAACAAGAGAGTGTTTTTTTCTGTCCTGTACGAAGCCAAGGATTCTGGCTGAACAAGTTAGAGAAATCATCCTACCTAAGAGGACTCTGACTTCTTCTAGGGGAAATCCTTATACCCGGCCTGTGAGGAGGCTGGAAAAGATTGACTCAACGAGAGAGTAACTGTCTTGTACAAAGCCCAAGATTGAGGCTAAAAGGGTTGACTTAACAAGAGAGTGCTAAAAGGTGATTGACTCAACAAGAGAGTCTGAAAAGTTGATCGACTCAACAAGAGAGTCTGAAAAGTGATTGACTCAACAAGAGAGTCTGAAAAGTTGGTGGACTCAACAAGAGAGTCTGAAAAGTGATTGACTCAACAAGAGAGTCTGAAAAGGTTAGCTCCGCTGGGGAGAATCATTTGTATAAAGCCCAAGAGGAGGCTAACTGTGTTGAAGAATGGTTATTATACAAAGCCTAAGAGGAGGCTAGCTTTCTGCTGAGGATTATTGAGATCCCTAGGCGGGTTCAAATAGGGAAATCAACTCTTGCTGATGGTTTCCAGAAAAGTTGAGATATCAGACACCTTGAGGTTCTAATTTGGGATAGTGTTATACTGATGATAAACTGACCCTAGTTGGGGAATTTTTAGGAGAGAGACTGGGTTTTAACTCAGCTGGAAATTGATCAGATGATCAGGGTTCCTCCTACGTTCGTAGGGAACTTGAGAATGTCTTTGAGACTCAAGGGGGTTTAGACTGTCCAAGTCTCTTGGTGCGGAAGAGTTTTATCTTTTGTATGATGCCCAAGAGGGGGCAGGTGTTTTTAAGGGATGAGAATCAACCCTAAATTGGTCTGAGATTTGACACTGGAAAGACTGCACTAGCAAAGGAAGACTAAGTTATGTCTTATACCTTTAAGAGGTCTTCAGGGTCCTTGTATTAAGGCCAAGAGAAGGCATGAGAACTTCTAGGAAGCCGGATGGTTCTTGTACAAAGCCCAAGAGGAGGCGGGGATGCTTTTAGGAAGCCTGTGGGTCCCAAACCAAGAAAAGTTCAAGAAATGCTATTCACCGAGAATAGATTATTTAGTGAAAGTTCTGAGGTTTGAAGAAACTCAAGAGATGCCATTCACGGAGAATAGATCAACTCCGGGGAGTAGAATTTCTTTGACGATTTCTAATAGTGACAGCCTGAGAAAAGGTTCACGAAGAATACTGGCTTTCTCTTTGTTCCATATTGTTTAAACACAAGAGAAGGCAAGATTGTATCTGGAAATCCTATGGGGATCTAGTTTTGACTGTATTTAATGAGTGACCAACATGGCTTTACCTAGTTCTAGACCTAGTTGCCGGGGAAAACTCTAAATAACTATACTAGTATATATACAGTTGATATATGACAAGTATTTAAAAGGGTATGAAAGAAGACTTACAGAGGAGCAGCTTCCTACAATACAGTTATATACATATGAAAGCGAAGTCAGAAAACCGAGCTGGACTTGCTTAGCGTGTAATTCCACCAAGCTGGTATTCATCAAGCGAATATCAAAGATTTGAATCATATTAACTTGATAATGACTTCTATCCCTGTAGCCCTGGATCCACCCTAGATCCATCTGACGCTGGAGGGCCTCTTGTACAAAAGAGCATCCCTGATTGTTTACCGAGAAAATCAGACAGAAATCGTAATCGTGTCGTGGTAGATTATGATGTTGGCTTTGCCTTAAGTGCTTTGCCACCAAGATGACATTCATCGCACGGATGTCGTGGTTTTGAATGATGTTGGAATTTGTATAAGTCATGTTTACTTCACGAATTCAGTGATCTTGGATCCACCCGAGAGTCATCTGTTCCTGCAGAGCTAATTGCACCACAGAACATCCTTGATTATTTTTAGAGCAGATATCACACTAGTGATAGTTGTGAGATGGTACATGCTCGTATCCACTCTGTTTGCAATGCATCTTGACCAGGTTGATTCCCAATAAGAGTACATCGTGAATTTGATAGCTGTGCCTAGACTCTTCCTCTATCAAATTTACTGCAGCCTTCTCGTGTTAAGGCAGCGGGTTCGTATAAACATTTGGATTTGTATCCTTGAAGGATAGGACCCCGCTCCTAACAAGCTTCTATACATCGGATTTGAAGCTGAGACAGTTTTCTATGTTATGCCCTGGTCCTCCTTGATGGTAAGGGCAAGTTTGATCCACTTTGAACCAAAAAGGAGGATTCTCTGGTATCGCAATAGGAGCCCTGGTTTAGACGTGCCCCTTGACCAGTAGTAATGGAAACAGTTCTACGTACAACATTGGTATAGGTTCAAACCCTGGCGGCCGCGTTGTACGATAATTATTGTATTGAGGACGATCCTGCTGAAGAGCCTGTTGTGTCCTTTGCTGATATTATTGTTGATTTGGTTGGCTCTAAGCAACCTGAGGTTGATACGTTGGAACAGGCGTAGGATTGATAGCAGGAGTTACAGATGCTACTGGTTGGTACCGCCGCCTTTGCTTTCCGAGAGAGATATTACCAATATCTTGCTCTTTTTTCTTAGGGAAAACACTACCGTATCTTTTAGTAGTGCTTGATGGTCCAACATCTTTTACTAAACGTCCTTCTCGGGCTGCTTCTTCCAGACGTACTCCCATGCCCACCATCTCAGTAAAGTCGCTGGGCGCACTGGCGACCATTCGGCCGTAGTAAAATGAGCTCAAGGTTTCTAAGAAGATCATTGTCATCTCTTTTTCCTCAAGAGGTGGACAAATCTGGGCAGCAATTTCACGCCATCTCAGAGCATATTCCTTAAAGGTTTCATTGTCCTTCTGCGACATTGCTCTGAGTTAATCTCTCTCGGGTGCCATGTCCAGGTTATACTTATACTGCTGAACGAAGACAATGCCAAGATCTCGAAAAGTGACTATCTTGGTGCGGTTTAAATCCATGTACCATTTGAGTGCGGCACCGGTTAAACTATCTTGGAAATAGTGGATTAGTAGCTGTTGGTTCTCTGTCTGAGTTGACATCCTTCTAGCATACATCACCAAATGACTTTGAGGGCAAGAGTTACCGTTGTACTTTTCAAATTTGGGCACTTTGAATTTGTGCGGAACTTTCACATTGGGGACCAAACAAAGGTCTGCGGCGTCCTTTCCGAATAGATCCTGGCCGCGAATGGCTTGCAGTTCCTTCTGTATCTCCAGGAATTGTTCATGGAACTCATTCATTCTGTTGTAGATACTTTCGTTTCCCCTAGACGGTATCTGTGGAATCTGCCCTTCCAGGACAGTGTGTACCACGCATGGTGGTATAGTCATTACGGAAGTGACTCTTGGTGCTTCCCTCTCCCGAAGTTTGTAACCTTCAGGAGTTGCTGTCATGCCCCTTGCATCTTCGCTTTCCCGAAGTTTGAAACCTTCAGGCCCAGCGGTTCCTGCTGCAGTTTCCGGATCTTCCGAGATCAGTGGAAGTTGAGTGGCATGCCCCAGGGACGATCTTTAGGCATGTTATACCGAGGATCATACTTTTCCACTATGGGCATCGAGGTGATCTCTGAGATCACAGTCCTTTGTTGTTGCATCTGAGCTGTTGCCAGAGCTTGTATGTCATTGTGAAGCTTCCTCAGATCCTCTTTCAGAGCGTTGATTTCTTCTCTCAACTCTCTGTTCTGTTCCTCGAGATTATCCATTTTCTTTTGTTGATTGGCCCGAGTATTGTACGAATGAGACAGTTTGACTCTAGAATCGAGACACAAAAGTGAGATTCGTAGGGAAGAAGAATGCGTTATGTGAGAATGATGAATGATATGCAATGGTTATATTAATTTTTTTTGTTTAATCAAAAGAAACTTCAACAATTGGATTGCAAATATCATACAGTGGGGAAACCCGGTTTTATTGAATTTAAAGATTGCGGAAATGGAAATACAGTAATTTACAAAGTGTTGTAAAAGGAAATGTCTAAACTTATGGATCCTGAGTCCTCTCTGAGGAGGGCTTAAGTGTTGGTTCTGGTACTTTCCTTTTCTTTGATCGGGGCTCTTGAGTCATTGTCGGGTTGCCATTCATTTGCCAAGTGAAAGGACCAAGCAAATTCCTTTGGTCATCTTGATTTGCTACAGCGCGTTGCTCTAAAATCCCGATCAGAGCGTCTTTTTCTTTTAATAGTTGATGTATTTTGTTACACTCTACATTGAGAATGCGGTACTTGTTCTTCCAAGACTTCTTTTCCTATTGAACTTTGTTGAGAGTAACCTGGAGTTTTTCCGTATCAGACATAAAATAAAGGACGGATTCCTTTAAAGGAAGAACCTCTTGACGAGGGTAAGGCATCCTCAGTTTGAGAGCTCTAGTTTACACCCAGTGGAGATAAGGTTCCACAGAGACACAGTCTGGTTTTCCTTAAGATTCTCTTCCTTTCCTGTGAACATGTTTCCAGGCATGCACTATTTCTATCTTTAGTGCGCTGTCATTTTCCCCTTCCTTGAAGAAAAGATCTTCCAGATGAACATTACGCGGGATATGTCTCATCGGGTATCCGAATTGACGACGAACTAAAACTGGATGATAATTGACTCCTCCTTTAGTTCCTATGAGGGGTACATTAGGGAAGTTTCCACAACGGTCAATGATTCTTATCCCGTTATAGATTCGATTGTACCAATCGATGTCAGAGTTGGTAAGAGACATGATTCTCTGTGACCAACATAAAGTACTCCTATGATCCCAAAAAGCAACAAATTTAGGCAAGTGGGAAGTGAACGATTTGTATAGCAGGGGTACACATCATGTGATCATTCCTCCGCTATACAAATTCCTTAAGTGTACAAAATGATAAGCGTCTGCAAGCAAGGTCGGTACAGGGTTTCCAATCAGAAAAATCCTAATGGCATTGATATCAACGAAGTCATCAATGTTGGGAAACAGAAATAGCTCGTAGGTGAGTAGAACAAAGATGCTCTCAAAAGCATTCACGTTCCCTATCCTAGCAAAGTACAGAGCCTTTTTATCAAAAATTTGGCTGATAAACCTTGGATTCCACCCTTAATGGTCATGTGAGTCTTGACTTTTGACTCATCCAAATAAATTGCTCTTGCAATGGTTTGATCCTTTGGAATTTCTTCCAGTCCAGAAAAGGGAGCTTGGTCAGTGATGGGTAAATCAGTCAAGTGAGAGTACTCCTCTAGTGTTGGTGCAAGTTGGTAATTCGGGAATGTAAAACAGTGATAGACCGGATCGTAGAACTGGATTAGTGTAGTCAGGATTCCTTCAATTACATGGACCCTTAACAGAGACAACAATCCTCCGTACTTAGCTCTGAAAGCATCAGGGTTGGTGATCATCCTTTCCAACCCTCTCAATTCCTCTAGTTTTGGAACCTTGAAGGTTTACTTGTGAGTCTTCCTTCTACCGAAATCCATAACGCAATCTTTTTCTCTAATATTTGTAATCATTGTCTTAGTTTAATTTGAAAAAGAGAGACTAGAAGAGAAAATTTTTCTTTGTTTAAAGTTTTTTTTAATGAAATTAATGCATGAATGCAGCACACAAAAACATAGAAAAAACATGGGGTCAAAGGTTCGGTGTCATGAAGTCATGGCCCTTCCCATCCCCAAAGGTTGTACTGGTGATTTTTTGTACCTGTCCTCAAAATCATTGACCCTCCTTGGGATAACAACAGCAGGTTGGTTCACCCGAGCGAGCTGCAGTATCTTAGAGTAATCTCAAATGAGGGTAGTATCGCGTGACAACTATTTCCGATAGCTTCCGCACTACAAAATAGTAAAATGGTCGCAACCTACTAAATCCTCAGTTTCATGGATACCACAATCGAACAATCTGCTTTCAACAACCGAAATTGTATAGGCATTGAATCCGCAAAGGGTATCTCCACTGATTCGATGGTCTACCGGGGTCTCTTATTTGGGAGTCACTCCATGTAAGATTACTCGTCTAATGCCATCACTTATCTTAGGTGTCACTCAAACTTTCCAGATGCGGCATCACTCGCAGTCCCATTAGCAGAAAAATAAACACGGATATCAATTAGGAAAAGCGATATATATATATATATATATATATATATATATTTATTCCTAAAACTAACATCCTAGACCACTTAAGAGCTATAATCCTAGTCCTATACAGAAACTGACTCCTCAGCAGAGTTGCCATTTTACTGTAGTGAGCGATTTTTGCCGGTGACGCGACCACCTTATCGCTGGGTTTTCCTCACCGCAATGGTAGGAGGGGTGCTACTTTCTGATTTCTTATTTATCCCGTGAAGCTGGAAGGGAAAGGGAAGCTATCTAAAACTAAACTTGCATGTGAATGTTTAACTGAACAAACGCTTTAAAGAGATTCAGGTTATACAATGGGGAGTTGTCAATTACCCATCCTATATGTGGTTATCCACATGATATTAGCTTTTAGTTTCACTTTATACTTGATGGTGTTTATCCGTTAATGGGTTGGGAAAGTTTCTTAGGAAATTTGAGTGAGTGAGTGAGTTTTTATTGATGTTCGGGTTATTCCCGATGTTTTTGGTAAGGTACTGGACCTAAGTTTTGAATGATATGTGAAGGTACTGGACCTAGAGTTTTTTATTAGTATGCTCGCTAAGATTTCGCAATCTTATGCCTACGTATTCCCGTTTAAATGCAATAGGGAAATCAGAGCAATCGTAGTTCCTCCTATTCTAAGGGAGGAAAATGATGTTTTGGTGTCTTCTTCAAAGCCCAAGATTGAAGCTAAACAGGTTTATTTGTGTCTTGTTCAAAGCCCAAGATTGAAGCTAAAAGGTTTAATTGAGAGAGAATTTGTTATCTCTAAGGAGGGATTGGGGTTCCTCTAAGGGGATTATTGATTTTTGAGTGCCTTGATCATAGCCCAAGGTTGAAGCTAAGAGGTTGTTGACTCCACTAAGGAAGTCCTTATACAAAGCCTAAGAGGAGGCTGGATAAGACCAACTCAACAAGAGAGTGTGTATATTGGTGTCTTGTACAAAGCCCAAGATTGAGGCAAAAAAAAAGACTGACTCTTTGGGGATATCATTATAAAAAGCCTAAGAGGAGGCTATAAGTTGGACTTTTCCAGGGAAAATGTTCTATCTGTCTTGTATAAAGCCCAAGATTGAGGCTAAAAAGGGATTTTGACTCCACCGGGGAGGTTTGTATGTGTCTTGTACAAAGCCCAAGATTGAGGCTGAAATGGGAAATTTAGCTGACTCTGGTGAGGATATTTATATGTGTCTTGTACAAAGCCCAAGATTGAGGCTAAAATGAGTTGGACTCTACTTGGCAAATCATTCCTCAAGGCCTAGACGAAGGCTGGGAGGAAATGACTCTGTTGGGGAAGATGTTTTTCCCTGGTTAAGAGAAGGTTTTGAAGATTTATGTCTTGTACAAAGCCCAAGATTGAGGCAAAAAAGGTTTTTACTCAACAAGAGAGTGCTTTTATCTGTCTTGTACGAAGCCCGGGATTGTGGCTGAACAAGTTGGAGAAATCATCCTACCTAAGAGGACTCTGACTTCTGCTAGGGGAAATCCTTATACCCGGCCTGCGAGGAGGCTGGAAAAGATTGAGTCAATGAGAGAGTGATTGTCTTGTACAAAGCCCAAGATTGAGGCTAAAAGGGTTGACTCAACAAGAGAGTGCTAAAAGGTGATTGACTCAACAAGAGAGTCTAAAAATTTGATCGACTCAACAAGAGAGTCTGAAAAGTGATTGACTCAACAAGAGAGTCTGAAAAGTTGGTGGACTCAACAAGAGAGTCTGAAAAGTGATTGACTCAACATGAGAGTCTGAAAAGGTTAGCTCCGCTGGGGGGAATCACTTGTACAAAGCCCAAGAGGAGGCTAACTGTGTTGAGGAAAGGTCATTATACAAACCCTAAGAGGAGGCTAGCTTTCTACTGAGGATTATTGAGATCCCTAGGCATGTCCAAATGGGGAAATCAACTCTTGCTGATGGTTTCCAGAAAAGTTGAGATATCAGATACCTTGAGGTTCTAATTTGGGATAGTGTTATACTGATGATAAACTGACCCTAGTTGGGAAATTTTTAGGAGAGAGACTGGGTTTTAACTCAGATGGGAATTAATCAGATGATCAGGGTTCCTCCTACGTTCGTAGGGAACTTGAGAATGTCTTTGAGACTCAAGGGGGTTTAGACTGTCCAAGTCTACTGGTGCGGAAGAGTTTTATCTTTTGTATGATGCCCAAGAGGGGGCGGGTGTTTTTAAGGGATGATAATCGACCCTAAATTAGTCTAAGATTTGACACTGGAAAGATTGCTCTAGAAAAGGATGACTAAGTTCTGTCTTATACCTTTAAGGGGTCTTCAGGGTCCTTGTATTAAGGCCAAGAGAAGGCATGAGAACTTCTAGGAAGCCGGAGGGTCCTTGTACAAAGCCCAAGAGGAGGCGGGGATGCTTTTAGGAAGCATGTGGGTCCCAAACCAAGAAAAGTTCAAGAAATGTTATTCACCGAGAATAGATCATTTAGTGAAAGTTCTGAGGTTTGAAGAAACTCAAGAGATGCTATTCACCGAGAATAGATCAACTTTGGGGAGTAAAATTTCTTTGACGATTTCTCATAGTGACAGCCTGAGAAAATGTTCACGAAGAATACTGCCTTTCTCTTTATTCCATATTGTTTAAGCCCAAGAGAAGGCAAGACTGTATCTGGAAATCCTATGGGGATCTAGTTTTGACTGTATTTAAAGAGTGACCAACATGGCTTTACCTAGTTCTAGACCTAGTTGCCGGGGAAAACTCTAAATAACTATACTAGTATATATACAGTTGATATATCACAAGTATTTAAAATGGTATGAAACAAGACTTACAGAGGAGCAGCTTCCCACAATACAGTTATATACATATGAAAGAGAATAAATGAAAGCTATTAAAACTTACAGGTGAGCAAGCTTCAATGCTGTACTGTTAGTTGTTCAAAGAAATTAAAGAAAATTTTGATAACAACATGTATATTTGAATCTAAATCAAAAGAGAAGTATTTTTTGAAAAGATTGTTGGGGCTTATACTCAAGGAGAGGCCCAAGGCTTAATAGTTATCGCACCGTTGTTTTGAATATCGTATCGGGACTTATACAACGATTGAGGCCCAAAAAGGTTTTTGTACAAAGGGATGGGTCTTACAACTCAAGGAGAGACCCAAATTATTTGAAAAAGGAAAAGAAATGGGACTTACAACACGAGGGGGGGGGGGGGGGCAGATGAAAATGTTTTAAAAACGGCGATCGCGCCGAGATTTTTGAAATCACAATGGGTCTTATACAATAACTGAGGCCCAAAAAGGTTTTGCTTTCAAAAAGGGATTGGGTCTTACACTCTATTGGAGGCCCAAAAGTGTTTGAAAATTTAAAATCAAGAGGGAACCCTAATTTTAAATAAAGATGTCATTTTTCAAAGGTAACTTAAATAATAAATGATAAAATATCAATTATATTCAAAAACAAGTTGTACACTTTGGAAAATATTTTGAAAAATCATGTTTAATTACATGAGAGTTTGAAATTCAATTGGTTTTGAAAGATCAAAGTGGGAATTTCATTAAAAAATGTTTAAAAACAATTAAAATAAAATTAATTACAAAAATTCTAACTATATTTAATAAATAATATAAATTGGATTTTTTGAAAAATAAAATATTTAAACATTTTAGTGAATTTTGAGAAAAAGAATCAATTCAAAAACATAAATATTCAGAGAGAAATTAATTGTTGAATCAATTAACCAAAATAACTAAAATTCAAATATTTGAATTATGGCGCCAAGAACACCAAGTTCTTTCCCGCGCCCTCTGTTTTTTCAGATTTGCATTTTCTCACTTTTCTCCATGATATCTCAATGGTTTTGCACAATTCAAATACCAATCTTGTTCGCTTTTGAACAAGGATCACAACCATATAGATTAATTGCATTTATTTTGAGTATTGAGTGAGAAATCAGAAGAAAATCTCAAGAACCCTAATTTCTGCATGAACACAATGAAATCTCACACACGATTGATTCATGGCAATTGATTGAGGGTTATTACTCCATACATGATTATGAACATATGGCAAAATTATTGTGTCGTAAAATATGCATGCATCATGGAGTTTGAAGAGTTCATGCTTACCTCTTGCAGCTGGTGATCGAGTTCTAGGTTTGAGGTGTTACAGCTTGGTTCCAATGATGTGGACAACTTCCTTAGGTGCTATAGAGTGTGCCTGAATGCTTGGAGTGGATTGAATTGAGCTGGAACTTGATTTGGCACTTCAACTGCAAATCTGTCAAAGGCTTGTGCAAATGGCTGGTGATTTTGAGAATCTGATGTTCCAGATGTGATTTTGTGTTATGGATCACTTCTATATGTTATATGTGAGGTGTGTGAACCATTGGTTGGATTGGAATTGCTCTCAAACTCAAAACTCGATGGTGACTTGAGTTAGAAGGAAAAATTGGAGTGAAAGTGAGATTTTGAGGAAAGCATCAGTTTGGGTGCTTTGGTGTACTCAAACTGAGCACAAATGAGCTCTATTTATAGTAGAGCAAGTTTGTTTTGCAAGCAATAGTGAATGGCAACTGGTACAGGTCTGTGTCCAATTGTGATCAAATGGAATCTCAAGTCTCCTCTAGCCATTGACTTGAGATTAGAGCACATGCTTTGTAGCTTTGGTTCAGAGATAAACTTGGACTGAATTCAGTTTGAGTAGGCTCAGTTCATGCCACCTTGGTGCATCCATTGAATGCTTGGAAACAAAATTGGAGTCTTGGCATCTTTGTAGCCTTTTTAAGTTTGGCATGGCTATTGTAGATTCTTGGACTTTGGAGGCTTGGGGATCAGATCATTCCCTTCTTGTTTTATCCTCAGATGTGTCCAAATGGATGACAAGGCTTGGATTTGTCAGATTTGGACAAATCGAGCAAAAGGCACAAATTCTGCCTTGTAAAAATCAGTTCAGGATGCCATGTTCCAAGGGTTGTATCTCCTTGCTCAAATGGAATTTTGAGATGATCTGGTACTTGTTGGAAAGCCCTCATGACATACTTTAACTTTGATGTCCACCCCTAGACCTGGTTTGACTTGGATCAAGGTGAAAAATGTCCCTACATTTGGGAAAAAGTAAGACAGATTTGGACTTTGTGAAAATTTCACTAAGTGTTGGAAAAATGTCATTTTCATGTTTTTTGTGATTTTGCTCAAACAATAACTCAAAATCCATGATGAATTGGAATGAGGTCTAGTTGACATATTTGAAGTATGTAACATGAACTTTAATCTGAGCTTTGAATGGGAGAAAAAGGCCTTAGGGTTTGGGAGATATGGCCTTGCAAAGTTGGTACCCTAGCCACTTTGTTCCATAACTTAGAAAAATTCTAAGTTTTTTTATGGTTACCCCTTTTACAAATTAAGTCATTTTCTTTGATTTTTCTTGATGAATGATGATTCAACTCACATATTAACATTGTTTTAAGGTCAATGAACCATAATTGTGAAAAATTCCAAAAAGTCAAACTTGATTTTGTACACAGTTGACTTTTTATCGGATGAAATCCAAACTGTACGATCCTTTGTGAAATCAAGTCCTTGACCTAAATCAAACCTAATGGATATATTCCATAGGTGTTGTAGGGTTATTGAATCATGTCCCAAGGTTTGGGAGCATGTCTGGGTCAAAAGTCAAAGGTACGGTTGACTTTTTCCTCGAAACCCTAATTGTGGTCCTGATGAAATTGAAACTTGTGGATCAAGCTTCTTGGATCAATCCATTGTATCAATTGGATCAATGTAGTGTATTGGAGACCCTCAAATCATGTCTTGAGGTCTTGGCTCATGTTTTGTCCCAAAAGTCAACTTAGGGGTGAATTAGGTCAAGAAACCCTAATTCTTGATTTTTTTGATGAATGCTTCCCCTGAGGTTGAATTGGCTTGATGATTGGGTCCATGAGGTCCCTTGGAGTATCTTAAGTTGTGTTTTGAAGCAATGGCTCATGCCCAGAGGAAAATTTCCATCTGGAGGCCTCAGTCGACTAAACCCCTAATTTGGCGACACTGGCGATCTTGAGGCTTGATCCACTTGGAATGTTGCAACTTTGTGCTTGATTCTTGATGTGGGAGTCCTGTTGATCCTTTATGTGGAGGTTTGAGAGGTTAGAAAAGTTGAAGATCATGTCATTCCTTGATTTATCCTTTGTCTAAGTGCCCTGAAAGGGCTTGAAACACTAATCCTTGATTATGGTGAATGCTCAAACATCTCTGAGGAGATTGATGAGGCATGAAAGTACATCCATATTGTGATGATGATTGGCACAATGATGGGAAATCTTAGTGGTCAAAATTTGGGGTATGACATAACCCACATCCTGGAATTCTACAAACAAATGCACTCTTTAAATACCTACATGGTTCCTCTAGAGATCCACGGTCCCAATAAGTTACCGCTGAACAATTCAATAAATTCAGCTAGGTAAATTCCACATTAATAACTGTGCACTGCCCAACTAAGATTGTTTCAACTTTTAAGAGTAACCGTCCAAAAGAAACACTTGAATCAAGACACATGTTACCCATGCCTTCTCTAGGAAGCACTCTCCACCGTTCAAGACAGCCAGTTAGGGCCCATCCACAGGTCTTAAATAATGTCCTGATACTTCGTCAGGCTTGTTCAGTCCATCTGAAGCATAGTCACCATCCTTTTGATGAGTCCCAAGAATAATCCTTTTAAACAGAAAACCAAGATTAACTGACTAAGATGTTAAGACATTTCTTCAAACATCTTTCAGGTAGCACCCAAGAAACTTGTATTGACATTTTAAATTATGGAATTAACTTTATATTGTCAAGTCTCCCACGACCTTGCAACAGTATTGTCAAGACATCCTTCTTGACACCTCAACACAACTTGCTTGACCCCCAAACAAACTGAATCCAGAACTGCACCCCTGCAGTAATATATCTTAGATCAAGGAGCAACTCCCCCTATCTAATATAACCAGTGCTCCTCAAATGAACACTTATGCTGATAAATGGAAGACATAAGACGCATCTTCATGTCTTCAAGAGCGCACCCTATATCCAACCTACCTGCTGAACACAATCATCAACTCCACTTATTGCTTCTTCTGACAAGAACCAATCATCACTCATACATGATCACCATCATGTTTCTCGTAAGGACTCGTTAGGATCATCATCCTAAATTAACAAACTCTTGTATTAAGATCAAAGCTCCATTGACCCCCCTCGTCCAGAAACTATCCATACACCAAATGAATTCATTTTGAATTCTCATGTATAGATCTCCTTGTTCCCTGAGATAAAATCCAATTGATCTGGAATGATCCACATTCCTTAAAGAGATACCATACCTCTTAGTTTGTTATCTTCTTAACGATGTCAGATATCGTATACATGCTCTAGAACTTCTCAGCTTTCCAAACTGATCCACTTCTCTCTAGCATGACTCGTAGCAAGGGCGATATCCCCTACACAAGCTTTTCTACTGACCTCAGCAAGGCCAAAAAATTTGATAGACACCCTGCAATCCAAGATAGTCATTCCTTCATCATTCTCCCGTATGATAACCTGAAATACTTCTGATTCTCCTGGTGAATATCTACTTCCATATTCTAAACACATCAGAATCCAAACCTTCATGCAATCAACCCGTGATCCACTACAGTCTTACCAAAACCCTTACATCAGACTTCCAAGACAGCTCTCCTACTTCATCGTTCTCCCGTATGACAAAATAGATACTCCTTAGACATGGTGCAAGTAACCAGTTCCTCACAGAACTTGGAATCCTACTCCAAAGATATCCAACCCAAAAATGTTCTAACATCAGTTAGGACATCCTTCACACATCACAGACACCACACACCATGGTTCTTGATATGCTCCACCACTGGACTTACTATCTGCATAGTAATCCAACTGAATATCTTCACACAACACTGCCCCACCAGCTTGAACAAAGAGAACTCCAGAAACTCAGAGAGAAATAAACTCTCATCCACCCAAAGAAGGTATACTTCCCTCATCAACCTAGAGCTTCTACTACAGTCTCCAAGATGAACTAGATTCTTCTTACGTTTTCAACCAACTACCCTTCTGCACAAGAGCAATCAGTTTCAAGCTTCTTGCTTGAATGCACACTATGAAAACAACCAAATGCCACCTTTTGATTGATCTCACTCTTCTTCAGAACTCCCATAAGATACACTGATCCACCAATGAAATTTGATCTTCAAGTCACATGAACTACTTGCTCCATAGCAAGACATCTTGGATCCACCAAGCCTCTAGACATGTAACATCTTCTCAACCCGTAGCTCCCACAAATTGCATGAGATAAACCTTTTTGAAGCATCCATAATTTCCATTCTCTTGTAGATCACCTTATCTTAAGCTGATGTGTCATATCACTAGCTGAGATCCTAATGTTAAGCTAGATGTCAGAACATTCTGATACGACATCCAACTGCTAAATTCAGCTCCTCTTTCTGCCACTTAGAAGAACCTACTCCCTTTAACAGAACAAGAGTTCCATGCTCTCATAGACTTGATTCAACAACCAAGTTTGAGTAGACAACCTCCATCCTGCTTATCACAGATATTCCCTTCAAGCACACACCTTGATGAATAACTGCTCTGAAACTCCAAAGACTTCACACCTGCCATGTCTGAATCTTCAGAAGATAAGTAGTCATAGACTACACCATAGCCATACCAAAGAATGCCACTTTCCTTAGTAAAGCAGTCTGTAGAAAGTCAGAGATAACTGCCACTTAACCTTGACCTTCAAAATGAGAAAGATCCCATGCTTCTCAGTACCCAGATCTGAAATAAAATGATCCAAGCCGTGCCACCACCAGATGCTTCTAGTAACAACTTGAACACACCTGTTGCACTCCAATACTCTTAGAATAGAAATAAACTGATCCAAGAACTAACCATCAAGATTATGATGTCTTCATCTTCATCTTCAACATCACCAAAGTCCAGACCAGTTTCTTGTTAGGAAACTCTCCAGAGATCATATGCTTCTGTCACACCAGACTGAAGCTGATTCTTAGGTCAACACCCAAGACCAAAGCAGATGCCAAAGTGTATGTAGTACCCCTCCCATGATTCTTCACAAACTCTGATGATGAGATGTTCCAACATCTTGTTGAACATGAACAATCTTAACTTTCAAGGATAATCAATTAAATACTTGTGAATTCCACAGATAACAATTGATCTTAAATCCTTGTCCAATAACCCTTCTTCACTGTTGTAGCCAAGCTCCACCAGATCACTTCATGAACACTTATCAAGCATTCAATCTTTTACAAGTATCTTCTTTGACAACCAGTGTTGAGATACCAAGGCTACCA
The DNA here is from genome assembly GCA_022829125.1 of Lathyrus tuberosus. NCBI lineage: Eukaryota > Viridiplantae > Streptophyta > Magnoliopsida > Fabales > Fabaceae > Lathyrus > Lathyrus tuberosus. Next base: position 27,196,956 of record JALAZF010000013.1, on the reverse strand, counting down.
CCCTTGACTCAAGTAATTAAGATTCTCTCTGAACGCATCCTATTTACCTCAACAATTCTGAGAACTCCAATCAGATTGGATCCACCCTTAGGGTTAATAGAGATGAATCATTCCTTGCTGTATTGGATGGTGAAAATAAATCACCTCCACTTTCTTCAGGTTGTGTTTCATAGAAACACCTTCTAGTCAGACGAATAACTAGAAGACTTCAGATGCACGACTGAGACGCCTTTATGAGTGGACTTGAGAGAATTCTCAAGTATCTTTGACAACCTAGCAAACTCCCAGAGCAAGAACTTGATAAACCTAAACTTAACTCCTCTCCTCTTCAACTGATTTCAAACTGTACCATGGAACCAAGCTTCCAAGTACCAAGTCATAATACCAGACATCTTTCAATAACTCCCTTCATTCCATCACTCCCGAATTTGGAATAAAAGAATGCAGATATCTTCACATATAGACCTTCCACCATCTTTCTTCAGTAACAACTCCAGAATCCCATAATTCTAGAGCTCTTCCATCAGAAACATATGCAGCGGAACCACCAAGGAACAGATCCTACTTGCCCTAATAAGATATCAGAACATCTTATAAGACACCCCAACAAGAGAACCAGCCACTTCTCTTCCAGTTGTTGTAGAACCTCCTCAGAAACATTAACAACCTCGGGGTTGTTACCTATGATCCAGAACATCCATCCCATCCATTAATACCCTTGAGTATGTCTGAGTTGATTAATCTAATCTTCAAAACTCCTCCTTGTTTAAACGCCAGAAAGTATATCCCAAGGATCTCATCCAAAAATAGACAGGATGCCTGATCTGATACCAATTGAAATTCTGGCAATGCAGACTGCAGATGTCCTAACACATATCAAGACATTGTTCTGCATAAACATTTAAACGCAGAGGCATAACAACAGACTGATACCTTGAATATCAGAACTGCAGAATCACAGATGTTACGACATCTGTTCCAACATGTCTATCATGAACCCTAACAGAAAAGTAAATCTACAAAATGATAAAGAACACAATAGTTGTTAACCCAGTTCGGTGCAATTCACCTATATCTGGGGGATACCAATCCAGGAAGAAGACTCTACTATCTGTAGAATTGTTACAAAGCTAAACTCCCCCGCTTACAACTTTATATCCTAATCTCTACCCAATGAAGACTTTATCAAAGAACAACCTCTTTGATATGAGATACCTCACTCACTTCCCTTAATCACAACCTATGATATCTACATCATCCCTGTCAATACAGAATTCTGTCAAGCTTTCTTGACAAACAAGCTACCTCGGATTTGCTTAAAAGCTTCATTCGAGAACAATACACAATCTAATACCTCAAGGCTTATGGATATGTGCGACACCTATATCTGCCACAATGCATCAACTTATGCAAAGGGAGACTTACAACCTAGAGAGCCTACAACTCTCAAAACCCTAAACCCTTATTTTTACACAAGAGAACTAGGTTACAAAAGGCATATAAAATCCTAGGTCTAAGTCTTCTTTTATAAGCTTAAGTTTCCTTGGGCTTTCTATCTATGGTCCTTGATCTACTGCGCATTAAATCTTGCAACACATTTAGAAACACCCTGCAATATCAGATCAAGATGCCGAGACATCCGTTAGGATATCATATCTTACCAGTCTTCTTTTATCAGTCTTCTTCATGTTTAAACATATCTTTTGACATTCTGTTCTTCCAAAAATTTGCTCAAATCAGCAGAGCTTTCAATCGCTACCAATGAACAAAAGATAACTACAATGGAATTGAAAGACCTAAGCATGAAAATACTATGAAATTAAATGCAATAGTAAGAGAGAGAGAGAGAGAGAGAGAGAGAGAGAGAGAGAGAGAGAGAGAGAGAGAGAGAGTGAGTGAAAGAGAAATGCCACCAAGATTTATTGTGCTTCGGCGTTCGTCCTCGCTTTGTCTACATGCACTCTTCAATAGTTTCCCATTGGAAGCTGCATAGATCCTTATTATTTGATAAATATTTCCAAGATTTCATACAATCACCAATACATAATACAACTGGGAAAATAAAATTGCCTATTTGGATCTTGAATTGTATACAACACACAACCAAACTCTTTTATGCAATCTTTACTCGAATTAAGTTTCTTGAATCTTCCAATATCACTAATTCTACTCCAAGCCTTCGTGTGTAGAAATCAATCCCTTGACCCTACCGTTTCTTTAAGCGGTGTATTATCCAAATATTTGAGAAGGACTTCGCCTTGTCCGTAACCATCCACACAGTCACTACTAAGGCAATTTTGGAGAGAATAACCTACTTCTTTTCAATGGAATTTGTCACCACCATTGACAATCAGCTCAATCTTGCTCACAACATGCAAGATCCTCCCTATCTTCCTTAATGTCCTTATCCTTTATTGAAGGAGTAAGATCCTCCTTGGAACTCTCATCGTCGATCAATCTTTTCGTTATTATACCTGAAACATCATAACAAATACCCTTCCCTGACTTTTAGGGTGAGGACTAATCAAAAGAAACATGAGATGACTCCTCTACAAAATCAGTTATATGATTGTAAACCCTATAAACTTTGGGAGGACCATCCCATCTTTTTATCACTTAATTTCTTCACTTTTTTTTACTATTTCTAAATAATTTCAAAAATTAATTTCTCTTTCAATTTCAATCATTTTTTAATGATTCTTTTTTTCAAAATTCAAAAAAAGGTTAAAATATTTTGTTCTACCAAAATTTCACAAAAATATTATTTATTTTATATATTTAATATTTTTTGTAAAGAATTTATTTTTTATTTGTTTTAAGCATTTAAAAATATTTCTTTTTTTCTTGATTTTCAAATTCAAAGGATTTTCAAATAATTCTATGGATAAAACATGGTTTCTCAAACTTTTATCCAAGATCATAACTTGTTTTTCATACATGTTTGATAACTTTGATCATTTAAATTGATTTTTACTCAAATTAAAATGCATTTTTAAATCAAATTAGGGTTTTATTGTTTTCACCCTCACAAACATTTTTCAAAACACTTTTGGGCCTCTTGATAAAGTGTAAGTCTCATACCTTTGTAAATAAATAATTTGGGCCTCAGTCATTGTATAAGTCCTTATACGATTTTAAAAATCTCGGCGCGATCGCCATTTTCAAACAATTTTCATCTGGGCCTCCCCTTGTGTTGTAAGTTCCATCTTTATTCTTTTCAAACACTTTTGGGCCTCTAATAGAGTGTAAGACCCAACCCCCTTTGTACATAAATAATTTGAGCCTTAGTCATTGTATAAGTCCCGATACAATTTTCAGAATAACGGTACGATCACTGTTTTTCATTTGGGCCTCTCTTTGAGCTATAAGTCCCAAATCTTGTATAAAAATAAACTTTGGTCCTCTTATAGAGTGTAAGACCCAATTCTTTTTGTAAATACAATAATTTGGGCCTCGGACATTGTATAAGTCCTTCTGTGGTTTTCAAAATAACGACGCGATCGTCGCCTTTTCGAAAGAATTCATCTGGGCCTCTCCTTGAGTATAAGCCCCAAACTTCCTTTAAAACAACTTTCTTTTTAGATTTAGATTCAAACTTCAAAGTTATTATAAAATTTTTCTTCAATTTCTTGAATAACTAACCATACAGCTGTGGTTACAATGCTGGAGCTTGCACAACTGTAAGTTCTACTATTTTCTTCTACACATACGGGTTTATATATTTCATCTGTATATGTATGTCTGTATATACTTGCTTAGAGTTGTCCCCGTCAATTAGGTCTAGTTTTAGATCAAACTAGTGGTTACTCTTTTAAAACAGTCAAAACTAGTTCCCCTATAGGAAATTCCATATACAGTCTTGCCTCCTCTTGGGCTTATACAATATGGAACAGAGAAATGCATTATTCCCGATGAAACTTTTCTCAAGACTGTCACAACTTAGAAATGTGTGTACAAGAAATTCATTTCCCCAAAGAGGACTAATTCCCTGGGAAACCTCTTTTGAATTTCTTCAAACCCTAGATTTGTTCACTAAAGAAAGGACTTATTCCCGGTGAAACCTTTCTTGAACTTTTCTTAGGCTTGGACCCACAGGCTTCCTAAAAGCATCCCCAGCCTCCTCTTGGGCTTTGTACAAGGACCCTCAGGCTTCTTAGAAGTTCTCAGCCTCCTCTTGGGCTTAGTACAAGGACCCGAAGACCTCCTACAGGTATAGGACAGAACTTAGTCATCCATACTAGTTCAATCCTTCAGAGAGTCAGAATTCCAAAACATCAGACCAGTTTAGGGTTGATTCTCATCCCTTAAAACATCAGACCAGTTTAGGGTTTATTCTCCACCAGTAGACTTTGAAAGTCTCATCTCCTATTGGATCTCAAAGAATCCCTCAAGTATCCTAAGAAAACAGGAAAAACCCTGATCATTCCATCAATCTCCAGCAGAGTTTGAAACCTCCATAGGTTTTCATACTCAAAGTTTAAACCTTTACCATCAATAAAACCTTAACAGAATCAGAACCTCAGGGCATCTGATATTTTAAACTCGTCTTTAAACCTCAACAAGAGTTGATTCCCCAATTTGGACCTGTGTCTGGATCTCAATAATCCTTAGCATAAGCCATCCTCCTCTTAGCTTCATATAAGGAATTCCCCAACTAGCCTCCTTTTAGGCTTTGTATAATGATATTTTTTTCCTTAGCAAAGTTAGCCTCAATCTTGGACTTTGTACAAAACAGATCATATTCTCCAGCTGAGTCAATCAACCTTTTAGCCTCAATCTTGGGCTTTGTACAAGATAGATAAAACCTTTCCCCAGTGAAGTCAATTCTTTTAGCCTCAATCTTGGGCTTTGTACAAGACAGACAAAACTTTCCCCAGAAGAGTCAATTCTTTTCAGCCTCAATCTTGGGCTTTGTACATGAAAGCTCCAAGAGTTTGACTAAATTTTGGTAAAACATAATGTTGTGAAAGATGTTCCAACATGAAGGTTTCTGCCCCATACTGAAGATGTCAAATGAAATGTCCCAGCATGAAGACTCGACGTCATGACTATCACAGCAAGCTTGTTTTAAATCTGTTACAAGATTCAAGGCGCGATTGGCAGTGGATCAAGGATCAAAGATATGAAGCTCAACAAAGCAGAAGACTATAAAAGAATACCAAGACCTAATGCAGCAGAGAGAGAGGATGACATAAACTAAGGAATCCTATTTTGTAAAGTAGGGTTTAGGTTTTGAGAGTCATAGGTTTCTCTTGTAAGTCTCCCTATGTATCGATTTGATGCAGTGTGGTAGACATAGGTACTTGTACAGATTCAGAAGCCCGTAGGCAATGAATCGTGTAGTGTTATTGGATGAAGCTTTGAAGAAAATCCAAGCTAACTTGTTAGTCAAGGATGCTTGACTGAACTTTGTATTGGAAGGGGTGTCTTTCAATAGGGATGATACAGTTATGAGGTATTAACTGTTAGATAATCACAGGTTGTGATTTAGGGAGTGAGATGGATTTCTCTTATCAATTAGATGAGACTTCTAATGATGAAGTCTTCATTGGGTAGTGATAGGTTAACGTGGGTGCTTTCTGTAAACCTGAGGTTTTTTATATAAAACTATACTATTGATAGTGAATTCTTCTTCCTGGATTGGTATCCCCCAGATGTAGGTGAGTTGCACCAAACTGGGTCATCATATTATGTGTTATTTATCATTCTGTAATTTACGGTTCAGTTTTGATTAACATGTTGGATCAGATGTCGTAACATCTATGTTGTTACAGTTCTGATATTCACATTATCAGTCTGCTGTTATGCCTCTGTGTTTAAATGTTTATGCAGAACAATGTCTTGACATGTGTTAGGACATCTGCTGTCTACACTGCCATAATTTCAATTGGTATCAAAGCAGACATCCTGTCTGTTTTTGGATGAGATCTTTGGGAGATACTTTCTGGCGTTTAAACAAGGAGGAGTTTTGAAGATTAGATCAATCAACTCAAACATACTCTAGGGTATTAATGGATGGGATGGATGTTATGGATCAAAGGTAATAACCCGATGGTTGTTCATGTTGCTGAGGAGGTTCTACAATAACTGCAGGAGAAGTGGCTAGTTCTCTTGTTGGGGTGTCTTATAAGATGTTTTGACATCTTATTAGGGCAAGCAGGATCAGTTCCTTGGTGGTTCCGATGCATATGTTTCTGATAGAAGAGCTCTAGAATTATGGGATTCTGGAGTTGTTACTGAAGATAGATGGTGGAAGATCTCAATCATAGGCCTCTATAGTTGAAGATATATGCATCTTTTTATTCCAAAGTCGGGAGCGATGGAATGGAAAGAGTTGTTGGAAGATGTCTGTTATGGTGACTTGGTACTTGGAAGCTTGGTTATATGGTGTAGTTTGAAGTCAGTTGAAGAGGAGAGGAGTTGAGTTTAGGTTTATCAAGTTCTTGCTCTGGGAGTGTGATAAATTATTGATCGGCTAGGTTGTCAAAGATACTTGAGAATTCTTTCAAGTCCACTCATAAAAGCGGCTCAGTCGTGCATCTGGAGTCTTCTAGTTATTCTTCTTACTAGAAGGTGTTTCTATGAAACACAACCTGAAGAAAGTGGAGGTGATTTATTTTCACCATCCAAAACAGCAAGGAAGGATCCATCTCTCTTAACCCTAAGGGTGGATCTAATCTGATTGGAGTTCTCATAATTGTTGAGGTAAATAGGGTCCGTTCAGAGAGAATCCTAGTTACTTGAGTCAAGGGTGGCAGCCTTGGTATCTCAACACTGTTTGCCAAAGAAGATACTTGCAAAATATTGAATACTTGATAAGTGTTCATGAAGTGATCTGTGGAGCATAGCTACAACAGTGAAGAAGGGTTATTGGACAAGGATTTAAGATCAATTAATATTTATGGAATTCACAAGTATTTAATTGAATATCCTTGAAAGTCAAGATTGCTGATGTTCAACAAGATGTTGGAACATTTCATCATCGGAGTTTGTGCAGAATCATGGGAGGGGTACTGCATTCACTTTAGCATCTGTTTTGGTCTTGGGTGTTGACCTAAGAATATGCTTCATTCTGGTGTGACAGAAGCATGTGATCTCTGGAGAGTTTCTTGGCAAGAAACTGGTCTATACAATGGTGTTGTTGAAGGTGAAGATGAAGACATCATAATCTTGATGGATTGTTCTTGGATCAGTTTATTTTCTGATCTAAGAGTTTTGGAGTGCAGCAGTTGTGTTCAAGTTGTTACTAGAAGCATCTGGTGTTTATCTGGAAAGTGTCCTGGCAAGAGACTTGTCTAGAATTGAGTGCTGGTGATGGCACATCTTGGATCAGTTTAGTTCTGATCTAGGTACTTGGAAGCATGTGATCTTGCTTATTTTGAAGGTCAAGGATAAGTGGCAGTTATCTCTTACTTTCTACAGACTGTTCTACTAAGGAAAGTGGCATTCTTTGGTGTGGTTATGGTGTAGTCTAGGACTACTTTTTCTTCTGAATATTCAGACGTGGCAGGTGTGAAGTCTGTGTAGTTTCAAAGCAGTTATTCATTAAGGTGTGAGCTTGAAGGGAATATCTGTGATAAGCAGGATGGAGGTTGTCTACTCAAACTTGGTTGTTGAATCAAGTCTATGAGAGCATAGAAATCTTGTTCTGTAATAGGGAGGAGTTTCTTCTAAGTGGCAGAAGGAGGAGCTGAATTCAGCAGCTGGATGTCGTATTAGAATGTTCTGACATCTAGCTTAACATCAGAATCTCAGCTGGTGATGTGGCACATCAGCTTAAGATAAGGTGATCTACAGGAGAATGGAAGTTATTGATGCTTAAAAAAGGTTTATCTCATGTAGTTTGCGAGAGCTGTGGTTTGAGATGATGTTACATGTCTAGAGGCTTGGTGGATCTAAGATGTCTTGCTATGGAGCAAGTAGTTCATGTGACTCGAAGATCAGATTTCATTGGTGGATCAGTGCATCTTGTGGGAGTTCTGAAAAAGAGTGAGATCAATCAAAAAGTGGCATTTGGTTGGTTTCATAGTGTGCATTCAAGCAGGGTGCTTGGAACTAATTACTCTGGGACAAAAGGGTAGTTGGTTGAAAACATAAGGAGGATCTGGTTCATCTTGGAGCTTGTGGTAGAAGTTCTAGGTTGAGGATGAAAGATTACCTTCTTTTGGTGGATGAGAGTTTATTTCTCTCGTTGGTTACTGAAGTCTTATTGATCAAGCTGGTGGCGCAGTGTTGTTTGAAGATCTTCAGTTGGATTACGATGCAGATAGTAAGTCCAGTGGTGGAGCATATCAAGAACCATGGTGTGTGGTGTTAGTGTGAAGAATGTCCTAACAGAAGTTAGAACATTTTCTGGGTTGGTTATCCTTGGAGTAGGATACTAAGTTCTGAGTGTAGAACTTGACACTCACATCATGTCTAAGAAGTATTTATCTTATCATACGGTAGAATGATGGGTAAAGGATTGTCTTGGAAGTTTGATGTGAATGGGACATGCTAGAAGTGGATCAGTTTGGGGCTTGTGGAGCAAATGGGCTGAAGATTTCTGGAGCATGTGTTTGATGTTATTCAAATGTGAGGAATATTTGTGTGAGCTAGCAAACTATGGGGCCCTGTGCGTCTTTTTGAGGAATGTGAAGCATTCTAATTCAATTCGGTTGTATCTCAGGGAACAAGGAGATTCATACATGAGAATTCAGGAGGAGTTCGTGTGGTGTATGGATGGTTCCTGGACGAGAGGGATCAATGAAGCATTGATCTCAAACCAAGAGTTTGTTGGTTGTGGTACACGGATGCATTCTGGGTATCCACACATTATATGATCATGAAGCTATCATGGGATATCATGTAGTGGTTTTGGGGTGCTTCTTGCTGAAGAAGCATCAGTTGAGAAAGATAGGGGAAAAGCTTCTGTCTATTAAACGTACTGGTGTGGTACATGGTTTGCTTGAGGGTCAAGCATTAGGTGAATGTGTTCAGCAGGTGTGTTGAATAGAGGGTGCGCTCTTGAAGACATGTAGATGCGTCTTATGTTTTCCATTCATTTAGGGTGTTCTTCTGGAAAAGGAGCACTGGTTATCTACGATAGGGGGAGTTAGACTTCTGTCTTGGATATATTACTGCAATGGTGCAGAGTGTTTATCAAGATTGTTTGTGGGTCCAAACAGTTTGTGATAGATTGCCTCAGGTGAGGTTGATATGTCAGACGAGATGTCGTGACATTGCTCTACTGGTATGAGTTCTGGGTGAACTTATCAGGTTGTTCTGTTTCTGTCATTGCGTGTCAATGGATGGAATTATAAGTGGTACAAGTATCTTGGGAAATTTTGTTGCTGTTAGTAGTCTGCTAATGAAAAGATAAATGAACTAATTATGCTATAATCAAGTGGGATAAATCTGGCTTAAGAAAAGTCCTATCTGTGGGGACCACAAGCCTGTCAAAAATCAGGTTAGATATCAGGACACTGTTCAGAAGCAGTTTCGAGGACAAGTCAGAAAAGGTGGAATCTTTCGAAACTAACTCGACCAGAAGTTTTTTCTCTCTTTAACTAGTCTTTTGTTTGGATTTGCTTTACCTACATAATCTCTTAATATTTAAGAAAGATCGAGCTGGAACGTCTTTCTTAGGTTGAAATAAAATGAGTTTTGTTCGAGTGTGGGTATGCATTATTTAGGTTTGGGTTGGCATGGGTCACTTTTTCCATCTTTTGGCTAAAAAGGGGGAGAATAGCAGTGTTGTTGCTATGGACTGGTTGTGTGCATTTGAGTTGCTGATCTGCATAAATGTCTCAAAGGATGTTCTAACATTCTGGGTTCTAACATCTTGGGTAAATTGTGTTTTGTGATCAGAGTTAGGAAGCAAGTTGTGTTCTGAGATCTGACTTATATTCTCTATGTACTCAGTATCACAAGGCAAATGAGGAAGGGAACTTGAAATTATCTTCTCTCTCCCTCATGAATGAGAAAAGGGCCTAGAGATTATCTTCTCCCTCTTTCTTGACACTTGCTTCAGGTTTTCCCACTGCATGCACCATCAAACTAAAGAATGTTTTAGCCAAAATTTGTCAAAAGGGGGAGATTGAAAGCTCCAAGAGTTTGACTAAATTTTGGCAAAACATAATGTTGTGAAAGATGTCCCAACATGAAGGTTTCTGCCCCAGACTGAAGATGTCGAATGAAATGTCCCAGCATGAAGACTCGACATCATGACTATCACAACAGGCTTATTTTAAATCTATTCCAAGATTCAAGGCGCGATTGGCAGTGGATCAAGGATCAAAGATATGAAGCCCAACAATGCAGAAGACTATAAAAGAAGACCAAGACCTAATGCAGCAGAGAGAGAGGACGACATAGACTTAAGAATCTTATTTTGTAAAGTAGGTGTAGCGAGTGATTTTTGGATGTGGTTGCGAAGCACGATCGCTCTGGTACTACAGCTCAATTCATTTTTTATCCTATTAAAGCTGATGAAGGAAGGGAAATAGATGTCTCCAATTAACCCTGCTTGCATACTGAGATTAAACAGTCAAGACTGTTGGTTTACAGATGCTACAAAGATTCAGGGTTTCTCCTAGGTTATTTTGTTGACAAAGGGTGCTTTAGGCTATCGGTTAGGATGTTAGGACGAATGTATGAGAGTATGGGATTTTGGGTTTTTGTTTAGTGTGCTCCCTAAGATTTTTTCTTTCAATCTTATGCCTACGTATTCCCGTTTACCTAAACAGGGAAATCAGAGCGATCGTAGTTCCTCCTATTCTATGGGAGGAAATGGGTGTTTTGGTGTCTTGTTCAAAGCCCAAGACGTGAAGCTAGAGGTGGTTTTTATCTTGTTCAAAGCCCAAGATGTGAAGCTGAAGGTAGTTGGTATCTTGTTCAAAGTCCAAGATGTGAAGCTGAAAGTGTTGACCTTAGAGAGAATTTGTCATCTCTAAAGGGGTCTGTTTGTCACAACTGTTGGGTGACTGATTGTAAAGGAGGATTACTTTAACCGGGATACGCGGATCCTAGCAATGCCATAATTTTCTTTATAGGGGATTTTAACCTGAAGGAGAAGACTTTAACTCTGTTTAGAGCAATGCCATCTTTCCTTAGGAATTTTCTCATACTAAAAGAGGGACATTCGCATGGATGTAGATGATCTAGAGGCCTGCCGCTTACAACAATTAGATGAAGGGGAAGGAGTTGTTGATGTTTGTGTACCGTGAACGAGGCACAACTTTGATGCTAAAAGGTCGATTAGACCAACCAGTGGTTTTTTTATACAAAGCCTAAGAGGAGGCTATTATGTGTCTCGTACAAAGCCCGAGAGAAAGGCTAAAAGGTTTTGACTCAACGATGGGGTCTTTTGGTATCTCGTATAAAGCCCGAGATGAAGGCTACTTGACTTAACAAGAGAGTTTTTTGTATCTCGTACGAAGCCCGAGATGGAGGCTAAAATTTGTTTGGCTTAATAAGAACCTTTTTGTATCTCGTATAAAGCCCGAGATGGAGGTGAAAGGGGTAATTGACTCAACGAGGGAGTCTCTTATGTGTCTCGTACAAAGCCCAAGAGAGAGGTTAAACGTTGTTTGACTCCGCTGGGGAGAATCATTGTACAAAGCCCAAAAGGAGGCTATGGTTGCTGTTTCAGTTGAGTGACAGGTCCAGTATACTGATTTTAAAGGGAAAATCAGTTCTTATATGAGCAACACTGTACTCAAGGATTTGATTCGAGGATCCAGGTTATTCCTGTTCTTTAAGGAAGTGGGAAATCCAAAGGGCATTGAGACTCTCCGAGTCTACGGGTTTTCTTCCTATTTAACGAAGGGGTCACTTGAGAATGTCTTTGAGACTTAAGGATGTTAGACTGTCCATGTCTAGAGTTTCATCTTTTGTACTATGCTTTGAGAAACAGTAGTAGACTCTTGGAAAGGACTGTTCTATAAAGATGACTAAGTTCTGTTCCTATACCTCTAGGAGGTCGTCGGGACAATTTGTACGAAGCCCAAGAGGAGGCTGGAAGCTTTTAAGAAGCCGAGTGGTCCTTGTATGAAGCCCAAGAGGAGGCTATCATTCCCGGAGGAAGAATCATTATACGAAGCCTAAGAGGAGGCTGTGAACACTTCTAAGAAGCCGACGGGTCCTTGTACTAAGCCCAAGAGGAGGCGGGGATGCTTTTAGGAAGCCTGTGGGTCCTTGAACAATGCCCAAGAGGAGGCCGATGCTTTTAAGAAGCCAATGGGTCCCCAAACCCCGAGAAATTCAAGACAGGCTATTCACGAGGAATAGATCAAGCCAGGAAAGTCCGAGAATTTGGAAGAAACTCAAGAGATGCAATTCACGGAGAAGAGATCATCTCTGGGGAGTAGAGTTTCTTGATAAGTGCTTTTAAGAAGCCTGTGGGTCCCCAAACCCCAAGAAATTCAAGACATGCCATTCATCGAGAATAGATCAAGCCAGGAAAGTTCGAGAATTTGGAAGAAACTCAAAGATGCCATTCACGGAGAATACATTCATCTCTGGGAGTAGAGTTTCTTGACAATTCCTAATGAGGACACCCGAAGAGAAGACTGTATCTGGTGATCCTATTGGGGATCTAGTTGTCTATTTCTACGAATAAACAAAACGGCATCACCTAGTTCTAGACGTAGTTGTCGGGGAAACTCGAAATATCTATACTATTATTACACAGTTGATATGAGTTTATGAAAGAAGACTTACATTGAAACAGCCCCACAATACAGTTATATGTATATGAAAGCAGTAAATGAAAGCAATAACCACTTACTCGGTTGTAGAGCTTCCATGCTGTTTGGTTAGTTGTTCAACAAAGAAAGATTGAAAACAACAGTATATTCAAAATCAAAGGAGAAAGTGCTTTGAAAAAGAAAGATTTGGGGCTTACAGCTCAAGGAGAGGCCCAGGGTTTTATCAGTGAGCGCACTGTTTGAATTTGTACAGAGGGACTTATACAAGTGACTGAGGCCCAAAAAGGTTTTCTGTACAAAGGGATGGGTCTTACACTCTCTCAAGAGGCCCAAAAGGTTTAAAGAAAAAGAGTGGGGCTTATAACACGAGGGTAGGCCAAAAAAGTTTTCTGTACAAGAGGGTTGAGTCTTACACTCTAATAGAGGCCCAAAGAGTTTTAAGAAAAGAAATGGGTCTTACTACTCGAAGGTAGGCCCAAGGTTTTATTTTGAAAAGACGACGATCGCGTCGTTTGTTTTTGACAGTATCGGGACTTATACAATATACTGAGGCCCAAAAATGATTTGGTCAAAAAAGGATTGGGTCTTACACTCTATTAGAGGCCCAAAGTGTTTTAAAAATGATTTATGAGGGTTGAATTAATCCAAAAACCCTAATTTGTTTTCAAAATGTGTTTTAATTGAATAAAAATTCAATTAAAATGATCAAAATTGTTTAACATAGGAAAAACAAATTGTGATCTTGGATTAATGCTTAAAAAATTTAGTATTAACCTACAAAATAATTAGAAAGCATTAAAAGTTGCAAAATCAAGGTGGAAAAAATATTTTAAATGTTAAAAACAATTAAAACATTAATTCTTTGCAAAAATATCAATTATACAAAATAAATAATATTTTTGGGATTTTTTGGGAAAATAAAATATTTTAACATTTTTGTGAATTATTAAAAAAAGAATCAACTCAAAATCATTAAAACTCAGAGAGAAATTAATTTTTGAATCAATTAAATAAAATCACAAAATTCAAATATTCAAATATTGGAAAATGGCGCCAAGAACAAAGGCAAGAACACGCGCGTTTTTCTGTTTTGCCCAGATTTGCATTTTCTCTCCAATCTCACTGAATACTTAATCATATCATGCAATCCACATACCAATCAACTTGTTTCAACCTCACGATCATGTCTATGGTATTTAATTTCATTTAAATTAAACATATAACAAGAAATCATGAAAAATCCTCAAGAACCCTAATTTCTGCATGAAGGCTAGGATTTTTGATACACGATTCAAACAATGCAATTAATTGAGGGGAAACATTCCATGCATGATTATGAACATATGGCCAAATTATTGTGCAACAAAAATTGCATGGATCATAGAGTTAGAAGAGCTCATGCTTACCACTTGCAGCTGGTGATCGTGATTTGTGTTGGAGGTGTTACAGCTAGGTTCCAATGATCTGGATAGCTTCCCTAGGTGCCATGGAGTGTGTATGAATGCTTGGAATGGATTGAAATGATCTGGAACTTGAGATGCTACCCCAACTGCAAATCTGTCAACAACTTGAGCAATTGGCTGGTGATTTTGTGAAATCTGTGTTCCAGATGTTATGTGAGTGTTTGGATCACTTCTATATGATGTATGCGAGGTGTGTGAGTGATTGGTTTGATTGGAAAAGCTCCCAAACTCAAAACCCGATAGTGACTTGCCTTAGAAGGCAAAATTGGAGTGAAAGAAGAGATTATGAGAAAAGCATCTGTTTGATGGCTTTGGTGTACTCAAACTAATCACAATTGAGCTCTATTTATAGTAGAGCAAGTTTGTTTTGCAAGGAATAGTGAATGGCAACTGCTGAGTAGGTTTGGACAATGTTGGCAAATGAAAATCCAAGTCTCCTCTAGCCATTGACTAGAGGTTAGGGCACAGGCTGCTGGTCCCCTTGGTCTTGGATAAGTCTTGACTGAATTCAGTTGCTAATGGCTCAGTCCATGCCACCTTGGTGCTTCCATTGAATGCTCCAATCCAAAATTGGAGTCTTGTCCCTATTTTGGCAATTCTAGGTTCAACTTGCTATTTCTTGTTCCAAAGACTTTGGAGGCTTGGCTCAGTGATTGTCCCCTTTAGATTCAATCCTCAGAGGTGTCCAAGTGGATAGGAGCATTTGGATTTGGCTGATTTTGGCAAATCGAGCAAAAATGCAAAATCTGCCTTGCCTTGACAGATTTCAACAAGGCAACTTGCCAATGTTATATCTCATGACTCAAACTGAATTTGGTAATGTTCTTGGTCATTTTGGAAAGCCCTTGCATGATACAACAACTATTTGAACATGTTTGGTTTTGATCTCTTTTGAATCCAAGTGAAAAATCCCCCTACATTTGGCAAAAAGTAAGGTAAAATCTGACTTAGTGAAATTTTCACTAAGTGTTGGAACAAAGTGACTTTTCTTGATTTTGATCACTCCATAACTCAAAATCCATGAGGAATTTGGACATAGGCCAGTATGAAGCTTTTGTGGAGGGCAATGAGATCTACAAATCAAGCTTTGAATGGGGAACAATGGCCTTGTGGTTTAGGAGTTATGGTCCTCCAAAGTTGGCACATTAGTGTCACTTTTTCCATAACTTAGAAATTTTTCTAAGTTTTTATGGTTACCCCTTTTACAAGTTATCCCACTTTCTTTGATTTTTCTTGATGAATGATGATTCAAATCATACATTAACATCATTTTAGGGTTAAAAATCCATTTTGGTGAAAAATATCAAAAAGTCAAAGTTGACTTTTGTGCACAGTTGACTTTTTATTAGATGAATTCCAAACTGTGCAATTCGTCATGAAATCATGTCCTTGACCTAAATCAAACTTGATGGACATATTCCATGGGTGTCATAGGGTATATTGAATCGTGTCTTAGGGCTTGGGAGCATGTCCTAGTTAAAAGTCAAAGTTATAGTTGACTTTCCTCGCGAAACCCTAATTGTGGTGCAGATGAAATTGAGACTTGTTGCTCAAGCTTCTTGGATTAATCCATTGTTCCAAATGGATCAATATAGCTCATTAGAGACCCTAAAACCCTATCTTGAGGTCTTGGCTCATAATTTGCCCTAAAAGTCTACTTAGGGGTGAATTAGGTCAAGAAACCCTAATTCCTGATTTTTGATGAATGCATCCCCTGAGGCAAAATTGACTTGATGATTGGGTCCATGAGGTCCCATGAAGTATATTAGGTTATGTTTTGGATCATTGTCTTGCGCCCAGATGAAAATTTTCCATTTGGAGGCCCTGGTCGACCAAAACCCTAATTTGGTGACACTGTCGATCTTGAGACTTGATCCACCTAGAAGGGAGCAGCCTTGTGCTTGATCCTTGAAGTGGGAGTCCTTTTGATCCATTGTGGATGTTTGAGAGGTTAGACAAGTTGAAGATCATGTCATTCCTTGATTGATCCTTTGTCTAAGAACTCTGAGAGGGCTTGAAACCCTAATTCTTGATGGTAGTGAATGCTCAACAATCCTTGAGGAGATTGATGAGGCATGAAGGTGCATCCATATTGTGATGATGATTTTCACAATGATGGGAAATCTTAGTGGTCAAAATTTGGGGTATGACAGATGCCCCTATTTAATCTTCTTGGACACGAAGGTGTGAATGGCGAAGGTATTCGGGTATTCGGGGTGCAAGAGGATTAAATATCGGAATACCCGAAATTTTGACGGCGTCTATGAATGGTAATTCACACATTCATCTTATTTTGCTAAGCAATGAGGCTTAGAAAAGGTAAACTTCCCCTCGATCCTGGTCTTCAGCCAAGGAGCTGGTCTCAGTTTCCTTTTGGGATAAACCTCCCCTCGATCCTGGTTTCCTACCAAGGAACTGGTCTTAGTTTCTTTTGTCAACTTCCCCTCGATCCTAGTTTCCTACCAAGGAACTGGTCTAAGTTTCTGATTTAAACTTCCCCTCGATCCTAGTTTCCTACCAAGGAACTGGTCTAAGTTTCTTTTGTCAATAAACTTTCTTGACAAGGGACGCTATTCGTAGCGACTTTCCTTCAAACTTCTCGCCGAATTTTCCTGGGGAGATGCCATTTGAGTGGAAAAAGTTTTGATGTCAAACTTGCTGGGGAACCCAGTCGTCTGAGTTGTAGAGTTGCACAAACTTCTCTGTTGGAGACTCTATTTGTCGACTCTATCTGGGGAAAGCAAGTCTCTTGAGAGGCTGCTTCTGCGTGGGATCTTACATCATACTTTTCTCGGGATCTTCCCAGAGAAATGCCATATAATGGGGTCCAATTTTGAGGTACCGATGACCTTTTCATCAGCGGTCTTTTCGGAGCAAAACTGGCATGCTGCCGAATCTCTGATTACGAGGCTTTCTCTGTGGATTTTCCTTAATCCGAGAAAGCAAGGATATCATCTTCAATGGCGAAGAGTGATGCTGACTGAAAGTTCCTCTGGTTTTTCAGAAGTTCAAGTTATCAAAGTAGTCAAGGGCCAACTTCCTTCCAGAAATAAACTGGAGGCGAGGTTGTTCAAACGCAGCGTTTCCTGACGAGGCAAGAACTGACAACTCGATTGAGAGAACTTCTATCACTAGGGGACAAGACCGACTAGAGTGATAGTGATGCAATATGACTGTGAATGTAAATCAATAATGCATGATGCATGTATGTTTATGCTGACAAAACTGACGTGACATACAGACTGACGAGTGAACACGACTAAATACTCGGCCATCGCGGGGCGAAGAAGTACCGTTGGTTCAGAATAGCAATTCCACCTTGCTTAGGAGAGATAGTCCCTGTTGGGAGCTATGTTGGTCAGGCTTAGGAGATGAGAACTCGGCCGAAGCGTGTCAGACGAAACAAGGTCTCTGACACAGTTGATCCCTTCATTCAGGCGTACTGGCGTAGAAGGAGTACTTTGATTCCGTACTTTGAGGTTCGATTACTTCTGGAGAAGCGACCGATGTTCTTCTGATGTTCAACAGTCAAAAGAAATTGCCGTCTTTATTAAAAAGCAGAAAAAGTTTTAACAAGTAAATTCATTTTTGTTTTATTTCAAGAATCGTTAATCATGTTAATAACGTCGTTCTGTAAAGCTAAAACAACTAATAATTACAAACAAAAGCACAAGGGCTCAAATTTTATTGATAAAATGGAGATCAGCCAAACGCATGATTCCATTGAGTATTTACAAAGTTAGAAAATGGTAATTTACAGGGAAAAGGGCTACGTTGAAACATAACGACCACTATCCTTCTACCAACTTTGAATTCGGGGCCTCCTGAGCGTCTGTCGAAGATGACCTTGACTGGAGTTTTCCTCCGATGGATGGTGTAACTGCTGCTGAGGGACTTGCCTCTGTTTAACATAGTTACTTGCCATTATCCCTAATTTTTTCCTGGATTGTACGATAATGTTTCCAATCCACCGGGATGATTTTTATCTCTGTCTCTAACTTTTGCCTGGACCGCCCTTTCGGGTTTTCAATCCACCGAGACTTTTTTTTTTTTTTTAGTTTAGGCGAAGTATTTCTTGACTACATCAACATTTGTGGGGTAGGCAAATTCCTCTCCGTCCATGGTTGCAAGTCTCAAGGCACCGCCTGAGAAAGCTTTCGTGACCACATAGGGGCCATCATAATTCGGAGTCCACTTGCCTCGCGAATTAGTGAGAAATGATTGTATCTTCTTGAGTACAAGGTCTCCTTTCCTGAAGACGCGAGGTCAGACCTTTTTGTCGAACGCCTTTTTCATTCTCTGTTGATACAGCTGACCATGGCATAGTGCCGTGATTCGCTTCTCCTCGATCAGATTCAGTTTGTCGTGTCGACTTTGACACCATTCAGCTTCGGTGAGCTTAGCTTCCATCAATACTCGGATTGACGGGATCTCTACTTATATGGGGAGCACTGCTTCCATGTCATACACTAGAGAGAAAGGAGTTGCCCTTGTTGAAGTGCGAACAGATGTTCGATAACCATGAAGAGCAAAGGGTAGCATGTCGTGCCAGTCTTTGTAGGTTACAACCATATTTTGAACGATCTTCTTGATGTTCTTATTGGCCGCTTCTACCGCTTCGTTCATCTTGGGTCGGTAGGGAGATGAGTTATGATGTTCAATCTTGAACTCTGCGCATAACTCCTTCATCATCTTGTTGTTCAAGTTAGATGCATTGTCAGTAATGATCTCGCTTGGAACACCATAACGGCAGATGATATTGTTTTTGATAAATCAGACCACCACTTGTCGGGTTACATTGGCGAATGACGCTGCTTCGACCCACGTGGTGAAATAGTCAATGGCTACCAGGATGAACCGATGTCCGTTTGAAGCCTTAGGTTTAATCAAGCCAATCATGTCGATTCCCCATATGGAAAAAGGCCACGGGGAAGAAAGAACTTTGAGATGCGATGGCGGTACATGAATTTTGTCGGAGTATATCTAACACTTGTGACACCTCCTCATGTACTTGTAACAGTCGGATTCCATGGTCAACCAGTAGTACCCTGCTCTCAGAATTTTTCTCGCCATTGTATGTCCGTTGGCATGAGTGCCAAAGGATCCTTCATGAATTTCTTTCATAAGCATGTCTGCTTCTGGTCTGTCTACGCATCGGAGCAAGACCATGTCAAAATTTCTCTTATAGAGAGTGTCACCGCTCAGGAAGAAGTTTCCAGCGAATCTTCTGAGGGTTTTTCTATCCTTCCTTAGTGCCCCAGGTGGGTACTCTTGTTTCTGAAGGAAGCATTTGATATCGTGATACCAAGGTTTATCTTCTATGACTGCTTCGATCGTGAAGATGTAAGCGGGCCTTTCAAGGCGCATTATGTCGATCTTAGGTATGTCATTCCATTGACCTACACTAATCATAGAAGAGATAGTGGCTAATGCATTAGCCATGTGATTCTCATCACGAGGGATATGATGAAACTCAACTCTGTTGAAGAAAGGTAGCAACCTTCTTGCGTAGTCCTTGTAAGGAATCAGCCCGGATTGGTATGTGTTTCAATCTCCTTTTATCTGATTGATAACCAGGGTTGAGTCGCCATATACATCCAAGTTTTTGATCCTTAAATCAATTGCTTCTTCGAGACCCATAATACAAGCTTCGTATTCGGCCTCGTTGTTCGTACATTTGAACGTAAGTCTGACAGTGAAAGGAATGTGGGTACCCTGAGGGGTAACAATGATTGCCCCAATTCCATTTCCGTAATGATTAACTGCTCCGTCAAAGACAAGTTCCCATTGGGAACCTGGTTTTGGGCCTTCACTGGGTAACGGTTCATCACAATCTTTCATTTTTAGATACATGACATCTTCGTCTGAGAAGTCAAACCTGATTGATTCTTGATTGTTAATCGGTTGATGAGCCAAATGATCGGCTAAAATACTTCCCTTAACGGATTTCTGAGCGTGGTACTCTATGTCATATTCTGATAACAGCATCTGCCAACGGGCAATCCTTCCCGTGAGAGCAGGTTTTTCGAAGACATACTTGATTGGATCCATTTCGGAGATTAACCAAGTAGTATGACGAATCATGTATTGGCGAAGACGTTTGGCTACCCAAGCCAAAGCGCAGCAAGTTTTCTCAAGCATCGTGTACCGAGTCTCACAGTCGGTGAACTTCTTGATCAGATAGTAAATGGCAGACTCTTTCCGTTTGGTTTCGTCTTGTTGGCCAAGTACACATCCCGTTGAGTCCTCTAGAATTGTGAGGTAAATGATCAGTGGTCTTTCTTCCACTGGAGGTGATAGAATCGGAGGATTCAACAGATATTCCTTGATACTATCGAAGGCGGTTTGGCAATCTTCTGACCAAACGCAATCCTGGTTCTTTTTTAGTAATTTGAAAATCGGCGCACATGTGGCGGTCATGAGGAATATGAATCTGGAGATGTAGTTCAAACGTCCCAAGAATCCTCTGACTTGTTTTTCAGTTTTCGGAGAAGGCATTTCTTGAATGGCCTTGACCTTGTCAGGATCGACCTCAATCCCTTTCTGGCTAACGATGAACCCTAAGAGTTTCCCCGAACGGACACCGAAGGTGCACTTGTTGGGATTCAAGCGGAGTTTGTACTTCCTCAAACGCTCGAATAGTTTTGACAGGTGGGTCACATGCTCCTCTTCTGTCTTAGATTTTGTAATCATGTCATCGACATATACCTCTATCTCTTTGTGTATCATGTCATGAAACAGAGTAGTCATAGCCCTTTGATAGGTTGCCCCGGCGTTCTTCAAACCGAACGGCATCACCTTGTAACAAAAGGTACCCCATGGGGTAATGAACGAAGTTTTCTCCATGTCTCTCGGCGCCATTTTGATCTGATTATAGCCCGAGAATCCATCCATGAAAGAGAAAATTTTGTACTTTGTTGTGCTGTCTACCAGCATGTCAATGTGTGGTAAAGGAAAGTCGTCCTTTGGACTTGCCTTGTTCAGATCCCTGTAATCAACACACATTATGACCTTTCCATCCTTTTTGGGAACGGGTACGATGTTGGCTAACCATTGAGGATATTCAGATGTAGCGAGGAAACCTGCGTCGATCTGTTTCCGTACTTCCTCTTTGATTTTGATGGCCATGTCTGGGTGAGTCCGTCTCAGCCTTTGTTTTACTGGCGGACATTCCGATCTTAACGGTAAGTGATGTTCCACGATGCTGGTATCCAACCCTGGCATATCCTGATAGGACCAAGCGAATACATCGGGGAATTCTTTGAGAAGCTTTATCAAACTCTCTTTGGCAGTTGGACTGAGAAGTGCCCCAATCCTGATTTCTTTTCTCTCTTGTTCTGAACCCAAGTTTACCGTTTCCAACGGCTCTTTGTGAGGTTCAATGGACCTTTCCTCTTGTCTGCGTAGTCGGGAGATCTCTTCTGGAATTTCATCATCATTTTCTTCTTCAGCCTCGAATATCGGGAACTCAAAGTTGGGAGAAGGCATTGGATCGTATGTTTCAACGGGGTTTAAAACAAGCAATCTGCATGACGTGATGATTCGTGTTTAGAAGAGATAGAGAAAATGCAAGTGTGTGCAGTGTTTTATTTTACTGCTTGTTTTTATTATTGAATTGTTTTTTAGGATTACCATTTTCTGAAAAAACAAAAAGAGAAAACAGCGATTAATGCGGAAATTACAGAACGACATTATTTTATTAATGAACAAGTCGACTCTTGAAACTACAGCCCTATAAAACAAAACTCTGTCGCTTTGGGCTAAGCGAATAGGGAAATTTACAGAAAGTGAGCCCTATCAAAACATCTGTTTCACCTGGGCAGGGTGAAAGGTTAAAGATGGCAATTACTTTGACTGATGAACGACCTTCGGAACCTTGATGGCAACCCATTGGCGACGAACTCCTCGGTGAATCACAAAGTCTGGCACCTTCCTTGATTTGTCTTCAGAAATGACGCTGATTTCTGGCGGAGCAGGATTATTGGAATCTGTCTCCCAGGCAGAGTTGTCGTAGGAGGATTCCTCTGTTGTATTATGCAGAGTAGTTGTGCTCTCAGCGGTATCTCCCCATTCTATTGGCTGGATATCTTCGAGCCTGATACGAGAGCTTTCGGGAGCAGTGTACTTGACCATAAAGTCGTATTTTCCACTCGGTTGTCCCAAGGTGTCCCAAACTTCTTTGGAACTGGAGGAGTCATCTCTCTCGATGACGTTGACCTCGGGAAAAACATAGTTGATGAATTCAAGTCCTGCAAACGTTCCAAATTCATCTTCATGTTGAGTAGCTTCTGAATGACCTGAGTGTTGATCCCATGACATGGTGGGGACACAGGTATTCTGTTCAATGATGCTCAGCTGAGTTTCGTTACTCGGCTGACTTTCTGGCCCCAAGTTTCCTGGGTAAGGCTGTCACATTGGCAGACCATCCATTGGGCCATAGTAGTTGTAATCAAAGTTGTCTTTCATCAGAGTGTCCTCCTCTAATGAATTTGGCGGAGCACGACATCCTTCCGGGTCACAATCTCCATATGTCATTTCGACATCTGACCGTGGTATAAATTTCAGACTCTGTGCGGGATAGCAAAATGGTATAAGCACCTCTTCCTGAGACATATAAACGTCCTCGTTAAGGTAGGACTTCCATTCTTCATCTGTGTCAGAGGGATCTTCCTCATTGATAGCATGTACTGCTTGAGACACCGGGTGAAGGAAACCTCCAGTATGGAAGAAGTTTTAAAGGGGATGAAGACTTTCATCGTTGGCAGCTATCCGGGTGCAGGTTGCAGAAAAACCAAGACCCTTCTTTGATGTATTGCTAGTAGGAATGACAAGTTGTCCCATCCAGTTGTATCGGTACTCTCGACTGCTTTGATAGCATCTTTGTATGAGGAAATCGAGGTTCCTCCTTTTGATTGATTGTCCTTGCTCACCGACAGTGCTTGGAACTGAGTTCCAATAACCTCCTCGAGTTCTACACAAGTAGATGATGATAAATTAATTTATAATTTATTAATAGAAAGTGGGTTTATTATAATAATTAAGTATTTGGGGTTTTTAATTTATTTATTAATTTACTTTGATAATTAAATAATTGGGATTTTAACTTAGTTAATTAATTTTTATAATATGCTAAATAATGGATAGAGAATAACTTATTAGGGTTAAAAGGGGTCTATTTGAATATAGGACAAGGGAATAAGTTTTTGGAATTAGACTCTTAAACTCCAAGAGTATAAATATAGGGCAAGGGATTAAGATTTTGGGATTAGACTCTTAAGCTCCAAGAGTATAAATATAGGGGAAGGGATTAAGTTTTTGGGATTAGACTCTTAAGCTCCAAGAGTATAAATATAGGATAAAGGATTAGATTTTGGGATTAGACTCTTAAACTCCAAGAGTATAAATATAGGGCAAGGGATTAAGATTTTGGGATTAGACTCTTAAGCTCCAAGAGTATAAATATAGGGCAAGGGATTGGGATTTTGGGATTAGACTCTTGTAATCCAAGAGTATAAATAAAGGATTAGGGATAGGGGATAGGGGAGGTGAACTACGAAAACTCTGATCCTTCAAATTTGAGGGTACGTAAGTATAGGGTTGTAAACCCTAGCGAGTACAATAATAATAAAAAACTTAGGGTCCCCCTCTTACATCTAAGTCATCTTCTCTGTATGATAAAACTTAGGATTTTGTAAATAAAATAAATAGTCAAACATTCAAGTAGTAAGCAAACATACCCTAGAACTTAAGAAGGATCTCATTGAGTACAATAGAGGTGAGGGGTGCCTAACACTTTCCACTCACTTAACCGACTCCCGAACTTAGCATCTCTCCCTTAGGATTTAGGTTTTATCATTATTTTCCTGTCCCTTAGGACGAATAAAGGATGATGGCGACTCTGTCATTTTTGTCGGCCGCGACAGCTGGCGACTCTGCTGTGGAATTCTTATACTTCTCTAAAAAGAGAGTCCATCGTAAACTTGGGTTTTAGGGTTCTTGTTTATTTGTCTTGTTTGTTTACTATTTTTTTTCTATATATATATATGAATATATATATATCTTTTATGATTATTATATACTTTATGGTTATTTTATAATTATTTTATATATGTTTATTATATTGTAATCATACATTGGTTGGGATATTATTATGTGTGAAGCTAAAACCTAAGCTTGGAGTACAACCTTAGATTAGAATGTAGAACGGAAATGTTTTGGGGGGATGTGACATCCCAACAATTTATTGATGTTACACTCAGAAGAGATCCTCCAAAGGTGCCTTCATGGTAGGGCTAGCCCCTAACATAGATGATAATTTGGATGTGGTCCATGACTCTGGGAACCTTTAGCCCACCCTTATCAACTTATGGTGACCTTACGTATTCAACCCCCAAGGGTTGTTACTAGGTTCCCGCCTAGATGAGACTTATCCCGAAGAATTACCGTAGGAATGCTTGCTCTTTCTCATGGTAAAACAAGGGTATAGTCTGTAAATTCTAGGGTTGTTATACTGTCAAAAATTGTATATCCTAGATGTGAGGGGATTGGGTAGACTAAACTTAGATCCAGCCTATCATAGGGAGCCCATCTAAGCTAGGCCATGCTTGCATTTTACCTTACACATCCCTAAACCCGTTTGGGTTTCCCATGCCGATCATTATCTCTATCTATAAGGAACCTTCTTAAATAAGGTATCCTTATATTCAGCATTATCCTTAAACCAGTAGTGGGTTTTATATCCATCACCATCCTAAACCTGTGGGGTTTCCCATACCTATCATTATCCCTAGGGAACCTTCTCAGATAAGGGTTCCCTATGTACATAATTATCTTAAACACGTAAGGGATTTCTTTCATTCACCACTATCCTAATGTGACACTTGCATTACATCAAAACAAAAATTTAGCATACCTTCAAAATATTAAAAAAAAAATATTTTTGCATACCTCATGCATTTTCATGCATTTGCATACATGCACACACATTTGCATATCCTTTCCACCTTCAAAATTCTTCTTCCAACTTCCTAGCTGACAGATTTCCTGATACTCATGAACGAACTTAAAGGATACCTTAAGAAGCTGTAGAGCAACTCAAGGGGGGAAAGTACCATTGAAGAGAGAATGTAACCCTTCACTATGCCATCCAGAGGCCTACCTAGAGCCTCAAATACAATAACCCTGTAAACAGGAGTGGCGATTGCCACCTCAAAGATCTCATAAAGTGCTTAAACCATTATCATCGTGACTGAAGAAATTCTCTTGCAAGATGAACGCATATGTTGGGTTAATTGGAGTTAGGAATGGAGAACATCAAGGAGAATGGGGTGGGTTATATTTCAAAATTTGAGTCTTGTATCCTTTGTTTCTTAAACCGTGAACCAGGCCACGTTACAACATTTAAAAGTCCTAATTGAAGCTAGGGGAACTATAAAAGCATACTCGGCAAAGTCATTGTTAAACTGACTTCGAATCCGAATGTTTGTTGGAACATCGCTAAAACATCATTTTTCAATCTTCGTTTGTGCCAACCTCATGGCCAAATATCATCTGTATACACCACATCCTTTTGTAACAATTCTCGATTTCAAAACTTGCATAAGCATTGAGTTAGAATTACTTTTCAAAGGGAATAATTTTACTCGCAAATAAATACTTAGCATTGAAGGAATATCAACAAAGATCTGATCAGGGACATACCACTTCAATACATTTATGACTGGGGGCAGATCCTTACAATCAAGGGCAGATCATCTGAAGATCCTACTGATTAGGGGCAATACATTTCAAGATTTGACACACCTGTGTCAAAACACTTCCATGACTCTAATGATAAGGGGTAGACCTTTCAAGACTCTCATACTGGGGCATACCAACTCAAGGGAACAGTGAGGCCAACCACTCCAAGAGTCAATCTAATTAGGGCATACTTTCTGAAGACTCAAATACTGGGGCAATTCATCTCAAGGTCGTATCAAAGCATGGTGGGATCTAAGTTCCTTTTCAAGCAAATTCTTCATAAGACCTACAAACAAGGGCAATACCCTTCAAAGCTCAATTAATGAGGGGCAAGCTGCTGCAAGACTTGATCAAAAGAAACCGCTTCAAGAAAACAGTTCATCTGGGCATCTCATTCCTAGGGTTGGTTAGTCGAGGACGAATCTCTCCAAGGCTAATATAATGGCAAGTTGTCTTAAGTGCATGGTATAGTCAAGATGCTTCAAAAACACATATTGAGGCAAAACTCCTTTAAAAATCCAACAGATTGGGGCAAGACAAGACACAAAGGGGCAAGCTCTCTTCATACTATCACGACCCCTAGTGAAGCCCTCTCCTACATCAACAATCATCAAGTTCGCAACGAGTATCGGGAGATCATGCTAGCTCAATACCTACCACCTTTTGACAAATATCTTGGTTACATAAGAAACCTCTCTAGGTCCTAACCACTCCATTGCTCACCAGAGGGGAATTTGTTGAAACATTCAAATCATTGTCATGCATTAATCATGTCGCTACTCTCTAGCATATAATCATGCATGTCATCTCATTCATAACATGAATCTAACACTTGTAAAAGCCTAATCTTACTTGACGCCACACAAAAGCCCAATCCTACTTGGCACCTCGCAAAAGCCCAACCTTTCTTGGCACTCAATACCTACAAACGACCCAATCTTCACCGGTGCATCCCAAGATTAATACATTGCGTGCACCATACATCGCATTCATACTTCACATTCCGCGTAATATATCCATGAATGTGGAGCATTACGCCATACAAATTCTAAACATGCATATATAACATAGCATAACATACATACATACATAACATAGGACTTGTGACCACTCTTAGAGGTTCAATCCCCAGCTATACCAGTACATTTCCCAAGTAGGAACACTTATTGGCCTTCCCCAATAAGTAACCTCCCGTAAACACCTTTCAATAAAGGACTTTCCAACAATATCACTCAACGTGAGTCTTCAAAGGAATTTATCCAGCAGTCGGTCATATTGAATGATCGTTATCAACCAGTGAACAGGTCTTCACCTATCACATCCCCAAATTAACAACCTATCCCTCGTATGGGATAAATTACGTCAATATCTAAGGGTTAATCAAGGGGTTCCATCAAACAATTTCGTCGAGGATTTACCATCAGGGGTAATCAAGGGGTTCCATCAGGGGTTTGCTAAACAATTTTTGTCAGGGTTCTTATTATCGGGGGTTCCACCAAAAGATGTCACAGGGATTTTATCAAGATTTTACCAAAGATTCTTATCATGGTTTCTAATAGGGTTTACCAAAACGGAATCGGAGGATCGTTAAAATCCTACCCAACTTCTGCAACCAGGAATTTTACACAGGGATATTGGGATATTAACGGAGATTCAGAGATGGGTCCACGCTGGCTCTAAACCTATCACCTTCGCGGTCAAAATTAGGGTTCCTCTTGTATTTAATCGTCTCCTTCTTAAAAAAGAGGAAGACTCGTCGACATCATCATTTTGATTCGAAGACGATTAAATAGGGGCAGTTGTCGTACCCCAAATTTTGACAACCTTTCTTTTCTTTTTTCACACTTTTGTTGCTTATATAAATAAAAAAGTATAGTGATAATAAGTAGTTTGTTTTTTAATTTTTTCTTTTAAAAAAATTAAATACTATTTCTATACATTAAAAAAAAGGGTGAGAAAAAATAAAAAATATAGTATAGGTATCATTTGCAAGAAGAGTGCAAATTAGAAATTAGATTTTAATTAGTATGTTACTCTTTGAGTGTAATTTCATTTTGAACAAACATAATAGTCCATTTGGTAGAGGAGTAGGCCTAAGGATTGTAAGGGAGAGTGCATGAGTTTGAATCCTACCTCTTCCACTTTTAGTTATTTTTTCCTTTATTGCTAACTTTTTCTATTTTACCTTTAAACCATAAAAAATCATAAAAATAGTATTTTTTTATTATTTAATTATTAATTTTCGTATTTATATTTAATGCATTTTTAAAAATATGATTTTTTCAATAAAATCATTATTCTATGGAAAAAATCTCAAAAAATCATATAAATCAAAATAAGTCAAAAACTTTTTCATTATCATTATATGACTATTATTATTATTCAAATTTTTATTTTATGTTATTATTATTAATTATTCAAATTCATCAAGCCATGAATCCATTCAGGTTCATTGGCTTGGGCTTTAAAAAATAAAATAAATCCGGTTGATTCAATCACATTTAATTTTTTTGACCTGATTTTTTCTTATAAATAGAGCCTTTGTCTCTCGTATTAGGGGACCCACAATTTACAAACCTACTATCTCTTAAGTTCTAGTTCTTCACACATCGAAGAACAACAACACTAAAACCCTAAACCCTCAACAACAATAAAACCTTAAACCTTCAACAACCCTAAACCTTCAACATCCCTCCGAGTCAAAAAGGAAAAAGAGATCTCACACCAAAGGAGAAGGAAAAAAAGCACAAAGGAAAAGGAGGGGAGAAGGGAAAAAATCACAAAGGGAAGGGAAAGAAAGGGAGTAGGAAGTAGCTTAAGTGGGTCACGGCACTCCAGGTTGGTCGCTTCAAACTTTCGATTATCATCTATATATATTTGTTATTGAATTCTTGTTTGTAATATATATATATATATATATATATATATATATATATATATATATATATATATATATATATATATATTGAAATTCTGGTACAGATGTGTGATGTCTCACGCAATGTCACAACATCGTAATCTTCTGTATGAACAAGGCAAAAATAGTAATAGTAAATCAACACAAGGATTGTTCACCCAGTTCGGTTCAACAACCTACATCTGGGGGCATACCAAGCCAGGAAGGAAGTCCACTATTAGTAGTATCAAATTACAGACTCAACAGACCAGTTGACAATCTACCTAATTCAATCACTACCCAATGACCCTTCTATCTAAGTCCTCCCTAGATAAGAGACTCCATCTCACTTCCAATCATCGCAATGATGTCTAGCAGTCAACAACTCCGCCACTGCATTGACAGCTTTTTTACCAACAACTTTTCTAACACAGAAAACTGGAAGACACACTTCCATGACACACATTGGAGTTGCTTCAAAGCTTCTTCCAAGAACAATACAATACTCATTACCTACAGGTTTCTGAGTACTAACACAGTGACCATCTCACAACCCGAGTGGTTCACTTAGACTAAGCCCTAATGATCTACATCTTGGACCCGTACACTTACTAGATTACAAGCATTCTATTTATAGCTTTTTCCAACTGGATTTGGGCCTTCAAATCCTAGTAAATCTTCTGCTTCAAATCTCTAAAAGATTCTGCTATAAAATAGATCTTCAATCAAATCTTCAATTAAATCTGAACAATTAACTCTTAATTGTTCTCCATATCTTTCTGCATTAAATTAGCAACAAACTAATGATTGCAACAGAATATATCTAGCCCATGATTTTCGCCTGCTATCTCTGATTCTTTTCAGACTATTTCATTAATCCAAAACCACGTGCAGCCCTAAAACATCTCAGCCTGATGTTTTAATGTTCTGGTATAGTGATGTCAAGACATTGCATGTGACATCACTCTTCAGCTCTTTAACTCTTCAACAATTTTCACAAACCAGAATGTTAGCCAAATATAACAATAATGTTAGAAGCTCATGTTGCAACATCAACCATGACATTAACATTATTTTACCAAAATTTCAGCCAATCACAAGAACTAACAATTTCCCCCTTTGGCTAATTTTGGCTAAAACAAATATATAAACATTACAACTCAGATTACAGCATCAATTACAACCCTATACTACTGTTAGAAGTCATCTGATCCTAACAATAACCATCAGTAGCTACTGTGTACTGCATCCATGGAGAATCATCTTCTTTGCTAATTTAGAATGATGTTAGGACATCATGTTGGACATAACATCAGCAACTCCAGGCAGCACATCAGGACCTAAGTAGTCGACAGTCCTGAAGTCATTTGGTGCACATGAGGAAGAAGATATCTGACACTCCCCCTCAACACAACACATTTCTTTTTCCTTCCAGGACAGACCCAGAACAAATGTAAAAGACTCCTCCAGAAAAGAAATGTTTGTCTATACTTCAAAGACCAATGGTGGCATAAGATACTTCTGCACACCTTCATTAATCAAACACTGGGTTTTAATCCGTAGCATAAGATGAAACTTAAGAAGTGTCGTTCTGCCAACCCAGGTAACTCAGAACACAAGTCACAACTGTGTTCATAACTCAGGACACAAGTCACAAAGACTCAATCACCAACAGCAGGATAGGATATCCTCTGTAACATCTGGAACTGCAGACTCCAGAAATAACATCTGCGCAAACCATTTAGCACATCCCTTTCCTTTCTCCCCCTTTTTAGCCACAAATTGGCAAAGGAATCCCTCACAGAACCAGACCCACGAAGTGCTCACCCAAACACGAACAAACGCCATAAGACTTTTGAAACAAGCACACTCATTGGCTGAAGGAGAACAGAATAACCCTTATAAATAGTTGATCAGTTACATGGGAATAAACGAGCTTTGAGTAGTCAAGGTTTTTGGTCATAAAAACGCTATTTTAGGCACTAAGAACTCCATCCAAATTCAATGTCTATCATCCAAAACAGTCTTGACCAATTTTATTGTTTCCTAACTGATTTTTACCATAAATTGTGCCAAAACAGTTCCATGCACAGTCGAAGCCACGTGTTTCACCTTATCCTTACACCACCGTCCAAAATAAATCCTTGTCTGGCTCAAGACAAACATGTCCTATACCATGTTCTGACATCGTATCAGACATTGTCTGCTGGCTCACAAAATTAACAACCTAAGACTCCTCAGAATATTAGCACAACTTTCATAGATCAGCACAACTCACAATCCCTTCTAGATTCCTTCAGAACAGCAGAGAAAAACACTTTTTCAACAAAAGATCAACTCCCCCTATCCAAGATAACCAGTGCACCTTTGCAAGAAGAACACCTTAAATGAATGGAAAACATAAGACTCATCTTCAGGTCTTCAAGAGCGCACCCTCTGTTCAACTCACCTGCTGAACGCATTCACTTAATGCTTAATCCTCAATCAATCCAAGTACCAAGAATCACATGATTCCTTCTTGATTGGTTATCTTCTCATGCTCCAAAACTCACATCTTGCCAAGCTGACAACTTCTTTCAGGAATGAACTTCTTGATCATAACATTCGGAAAATCCATCCACAAGTTCTGAGGCACAAATACACTGCTTTACACTTTAAGTCAAGTCTTCTTTCTTTGAATTAAAACCACACACCTAGACAAGTGTGACATCTCCCATCAACACAAACCCCTACTGATTTCTTTCAAAAATTGCAGAGAAAAGCAAATTCTCCCAGACATAAGCAAAGCTGTCCTTCAGACTCCTCCTCAGTAGCATGTGTGCATGTGATTCAAACAATTAGCTTCACATGGCTAGAATTATTCGTGTCCACACCTACATGTCATCCAACAGCCTAATGTCATAACATGTTATCTGACATTATACCCTCATAGGATTCAGCCAGTCTTCTCAATCTTGATCAGCATGCAATCTTCACAACGTATGTACCTTTGCAGCAAATCCATAGACAAGTACTAATGCTCTAGATGAGGATGAACATTTGAGCACACTTCTGAGCACATGTATTTTGGTACCATTGTCCCTTTCTCTAGAGGTTGTCATTCCTTATCATGCTCTTCATCTTCATACTTCATGATCTACTTCAGTCTTCTCTACATTCTCCATCTAAGGCAGACCTTCTACTTCATCATTCTCCCGTATGACTATGTAGACTCTCCTTAGGCATAATGTAGGCACCACCCTTCTGCCCAAGAGTAACTTGTTCCAAGACAATCCTCAATAATAACCAGCTGCCACACTCTGATCATCTTGATTCTTCGAATCCACTTCTGAGATCAACCAAATGCCACAGTTTGATCACCTCATTCATGAATCCTCATATGAAAACAGCCAAATGCCACATTTTGACCTTTTTCACGTATGTCAGAACTCTCACAAAGATATCCTGATCCACCAAGGAGACTTGATCGTCAAGTCACCTGTTCCACTTGCTCAAAAGCAAACACACTTAGACTCCCTAAGCCAAGGTCATATAACATCTTCTCCTTCCTGCAGCTCCCGTAAACTGCCATGAAAATGATCTTTTTGAAGCATCCAATTAATCACTCATGTAGATCACCCAATCATTAGCTGATGTGCCACATCACCAGCTGAGAATCCTGATGTTAAGCTAGATGTTATGACATCCAACTGTTGGATTCAGCTCCTCATTCTGCCACTCAGAAGAACCTCCTCCCTTCGTAGAAACAGATTTCCATGTTCTCATAGACTTGTTCCCACAATCAAGTTTGAGTAGACAACCTTCATCCTGCTTAGAAACTCCAAAGACTTCCGACCTACCACATCTGAATCTTCAGGAAATAAGTAGTCCAAGACTACCCCATAGCAATACTAAAGAAGGTCACTTCCCTCAGTAGAGCCGTCAGTAGAAAGTCAGAGATAACTGCCACTTATCCTCGACCTTCACAACCAGAGCAAACACCATGCTCCAAACCACTTAGATAAGACCTAATCCAAGCTATAACCATCAAGACTATGATGTCTTCATAGTCTTCCAACATACTTAAGGTCGTCACACAGCCATATAGAGAAAAGTAAATTCTCAACCCTTCTGCAGTCCTGCACTTTTACATCAGACATATACAAAGTCTCCCGTCAATGTATTTTGTCATTAGTTGAAGGCACGCCCTTTTCAACTCCACAACCGTCATCTGTTGTCAACCCATTATGACAACCACTCATACCACAAAACCCTTCCAGGTAAGGCCAGTGTCTTGATCTATTACTCTACCCTGAAGTGATGTTTCAACATCAGTTCTGACATTACATCTATAAATCCACATATATCTCTTGTAGGGGATATAAGAGAGCATATCAGCATCTTCTAAGATTAGACCAGTAAAACTGCAGTAACTAGCATAACACACTCTTCTAGAGGCTTCTTCTAATAAGCACAAGGTTCAGACCTCCTAACCAAAGAGTAATAACTGCCATCCTTCTGCAGAAACATACCATAGACAATCTGCTCCTTTGAATCCTTCAAGGCACAAAACTGAAAGAGCTCAAGCAAACACCAATTGACCACTGACTGATTTACTCTGCTACTGCACACACCTCTTGAATGCATTTTCCCTATAAGATTGTCCTCAAGGATCCTTCTCTTCTGCTATCAAGATTACTACCTTTTCTACAATCAGCCCATCATAGACTGCTGATGTGTAGCGCGATGTGGAGACATATTAAGCTCAGCTTCTTTCTGAATGAAACTTCCTCCTCATTAGGTCACCACACCTAGGCTCAAGAGATAACTTATCAAGATCTTCACTCCCGCATGAAGGATTTGACAGTGATACTCTTTTGCTTTGGCTATACCCTCTTCTTTCACCATCAAAACAGATGATAAAGAAGGAATCACTGTTCTAAACAGATTGGTCTTCAATGTCTGACTTGAAATATATTCTTCTTCTGATCCTTCCATGTCAAACAGTCTTTAGAAGATCCATTCACCTTATGAACACTTCTCTCCCAAACAAGGATATGAGATAATCCTCAAGTAACTTTGGCATCTCTAACCAACCGGTTGAAGCTGTCTACAACATCATAGAATATCCTGCTGAGGAGACCAAACCCTAATGTCTTTCCAAGAGAATACCTTCATAGAATCTCACCACCAGAGATACAAGAACCAACCAGGGTTACATCAGATACCATGCAGCAGAACACACAACAACTCCTCAACAACCTTCAGCCACTACTCAATAATCCTTGCACACCATCACCATAAACCAAGTGCCAATAAATCAAACTCACAACAGCAGTTCTCCTGATAACAACAGACAGGTCCAATACATACCTTGTCATGAATAGACCATCCTTCACTTCAAGGGATCAAACAAACAACTATATGAACTGACCAAGTTCATAACTCAACAAAACTATCTTCCTTGCTCATGAACCAGAAAGTATCTTCCCAAGATCTCATCCAGAACCAGACAGGATGCCTGCTCTGATACCAATTAAAATTCTGGTACAGATGTGTGATGTCTCGCGCAATGTCACAACATCGCAATCTGCTGTATGAACAAGGCAAAAATAGTAACAGTAAATCAACACAAGGTTTGTTCACCCAGTTCGGTTCAACAACCTACATCTGGGGGCATACCAAGCCAGGAAGGAAGTCCACTATTAGTAGTATCAATTTACAGACTCAACAGACCAGTTGACAATCTACCTAATTCAATCACTACCCAATGACCCTTCTATCTAAGTCCTCCCTAGATAAGAGACTCCATCTCACTTCCAATCATCGCAATGATGTCTAGCAGTCAATAACTCCGCCACTGCATCGACAGCTTTTTTACCAACAACTTTTCTAACACAGAAAACTGGAAGACACACTTCCATGACACACATTGGAGTTGCTTCAAAGCTTCCTCCAAGAACAATACAATACTCATTACCTACAGGTTTCTGAGTACTAACACAGTGACCATCTCACAACCCGAGTGGCTCACTTAGACTAAGCCCTAATGATCTACATCTTGGACCCGTACACATACTAGATTACAGGCATTCTATTTATAGCTTTTTCCAACTGGATTTGGGCCTTCAAATCCTAGTAAATCTTCTGCTTCAAATCTCCAAAAGATTATGCTATAAAATAGATCTTCAATCAAATCTTCAATTAAATCTTCATAATTAACTCTTAATTGTTCTCCATATCTTTCTGCATTAAATTAGCAACAAACTAATGATTGCAACAGAATATATCTAGCCCATGATTTTCGCCTGCTATCTCTGATTCTTTTCAGACTATTTCATTAATCCAAAACCACGTGCAACCCTAAGACATCTCAGCCTGATGTTTTAATGTTCTGGTATAGTGATGTCAAGACATCGCATGTGACATCACTCTTCAGCTCTTTAACTCTTCAACAATTTTCACAAACCAGAATGTTAGCCAAACATAACAATAATGTTAGAAGCTCATGTTGCAACATCAACCATGACATTAACATTGTTTTACCAAAATTTCAGCCAATCACAAGAACTAACATATATATATATATGTTGCTGCTGGTTTGTTTCGATTGATTGTTCAAATTTTGGGATTCCTGGATATTAAGTCTAGGATACGAATTGTTTCGAATGAAAGGATTAAAATAATAATAATAACATACTTATTTCAAAATGTAATTACAATAGTGGATTGTTTTTTAACTAGTATTATAAATTTCTAAGCTTTATTTCTGTGCGGATTTTCCTTTAACAAGAAAATTCAGTTTTTTAATTTAATCAGACAATAATCAAAGTCTGTCTCAAATTAAAACATTACTAAAATTGATTTTTTTAATGGATATTTTTTAATATAACATGTTCTAAATTTAACCAAAATTTCTAGTAACCGTGTTCTTCATAAAGAAATAAAGTAACTATTTTTTTAATGGATTAAAATATGCATTAATATTTGATTTTGTTAATAGTTAACTATTTCATAAATAAATAAAGTAATAATAATAAATAAAATATGTATTTAAATAATTTATTATAAGATTATTATAATAAGAAAGAACAAAAATATATAATCAAATAAGAGATATTAGTTAATAAAATTATTAGGGATAATAACTATTAGGATTAAGAATTAAGTTAATTAAAATGTTTTAATAATTAAGGGATTGATGGGATATATAATTAGGAATAGGAAATAGGATAATCACTTAAAATACTTTAGTGGTTTAGGGATTAATAATATAATATTATGGAAATAATATATTGATCAATGAAATACTTTGTAAAATAATTAAGGAATAATTTAATGGTTAAAAATATTTAATTGGAGTATTAATAATTAGATGTTAATACTAAGGGTTGATTTAATAACATTAAGTTATAATTTTGGGTTTAATTTATATTTCTGGTTTAATTTATAAATTGGGGTCTATTTATATAATGTGAATTTTATTTATATTTTAGAATTTTGGGTTTAATTGATATTTTGGAATTATTATAAAGTGGGGTTATATTTACATAATTTTGGGTTAATTTATATTTTAGAGTATTTGGATTTAATTTATATTTTGGAATTTTGGGTTAATTTATATTTTAGGGTTATTATAATTTGTTAAGGTTATTTAACTTATTTTTATAATTAAAAATGGTTGGGGTTATTTTATAAATTTAGGTCTATTTATTATAATTAATAAATTTGGGTTATTTAACTTATTTACTTTATTTTTATTACTAAAAACGTGGGTTTGATATTTTATAGAATTGGGTTTATAAATTTGGGTTAATTGATACTTTGGGGTCATTATAATTTGTTTGGATTGTTTAACTTATTTTTATAATTAAAATTGGTTGGGGGTTATTTTATAAATTTAGGTCTATTTATTATAATTAATAAATTTGGGTTATTTAACTTATTTTTATAATTAAAAATGGTTGGGGCTATTTTATAAATTTAGGTCTATTTATTATAAGTAATAAATTTGGGTTATTTAACTTATTTACTTTATTTTTATTTAACTTATTACTAAAAACGTGGGTTTAGATTTTTCTTCTCTCTCTCTCTCTCTGATGACCTAACAGATCTGATGGTGCAAAGAAGGCGGGGGCGGCCGAAATCGTCAGTGCCACCATCGCCGGAGTTCTAAACGGTACCGGAAATTCAAGAAGAAGAGACACGAGTGGGGAACGAAATTGTAACTACTGAAAAAGCCTCTGATGACGAAGGAAACATGGAGAGCTCGAAACCCCAAACCCTAGAGGCGAATGAAAAACCGATAATGGAGGAGCGTATACTGTGGGTTGATGTGATTAGTGACAATCGCAATCCAGCTAAAGGTCTAGCAATGGAGTACGTAGCTCTAAAGTTTGTGAACGGAGCCATCGAAGTTGAAATTGAACAAGAAGATATAGAATCTGAAATTCAGTTTTGGGATAATGCACTGATTCTCTACATGGTAGGAGAGGATCTGAGTATGAACTCGATGAATACCTTCATCCAGAAAATGTGGAATATGGTGTAAACACCATATTTGTACTATCATGATGAAGGCTATTTTCTGACCAGATTCAATTCTCATGAAGATAGAGAGATGGTGATGATGAAAGGCCCCTATACAATCAGAAATTTACCGTTGATCCTCAAGGAGTGGAGACCTGAATTTGATCTCAAGAAAGATTTGTTGAGAACCCTACCTATTTGAGTTAAGCTGCCATAACTCCCACTTCATCTATGGGGTGTTAAGAGTTTGAGTAAAATTGGAAGTGTTGTTGGAAGACCAATTGTTACAGATGAATGCACGGCTAGCAAATTGCGTGTTTCGTATGCAAGATTACTGATTGAAGTGGATATCACTCAACCATTGGTCAAGGAAGTTGCCATCAAGAATCTGCAGGGTTGTGTGATAATGCAAGAGTGGAGTACGAATGGAAGCCAACCTACTGTGATAAGTGCCAAAAGCTGGGACATAATTGTGGAGATAAGAGGAAGATCCAGAAGTGGCATCCCAAATAAAAACCTCCAGAATCAACAAAGCAAGATAACCCCTCATCACCTACACCAAAGGAGACTCAAGACAAGCCTGGTGAAGAGGAAGTACCCTAGACAAATGTGAAAAGTATTGCTCGAGACAAAGGTAAATTTCAAATTGGATCTACTAGTACTGTGACTTGTAACAATGGGATTGAGGTCTTAGAGGTTTTGAATGACCCTCTAATGACCATAGACCTTGAACCATGCTAGCTTCTTGGAATGTCAGGAGCCTTAACAAAGCAGGTAAGATGAGGGAGATTAGGTCCCATCTCCATGATTTAAATCCTGCTATTATAGTACTAATTGAATCTAGGGTAAAAGAGAATAAAGCCAAGGTTATTAGAGAGAAAATGAACATGGGAGATGGTTGGATGGACAACTATAAAGATCATAGTAATGGTAGACTATGGTTACAATGGGATAAGGCTAGAGTTGATGTGAAATTTGAACAGAGCTCAAGTCAGTTTGTACACTGTGGGGTCTATGATACTTCTGGTACCTTTCTTTACTGGCTTACAGCTGTGTATGCTCTTAACCAGCTGGATAAAAAAAGGATCCTTTGGAAAAAGATTGAGCATCTTTATGGGAACTTACAAGGGCCTTGGTGTGTAGTTGGAGACTTTAACAATGTTACTAAGTATCAAGACATGGGGGAGGGAAGATAGTGACAGAAAGTGAATTTGAAGACCTCTAAAATATGATGGTTATCACTAGTCTAAGTGAGATGGATAGTGTTGGGGAGTATTTTATTTGGTCTAATAAACATGAGGTAGGGACCATCTATCCTAGAATTGACAGGGTTTTAGGTAACATAGAGTGGTTTAGTAAATTCATGGATAACACCTTGAAAATATTACCCCCACATGTGTCTGACCATGCTCTGCTCTACATTGCTAATAAAGACAATACTAGTAGAAGGAAAAAGCATTTCAGGTTCAGTAATTGTCTGATAGATCTACCTGGTTATGAGGATGTGGTTAAAAAGAGTTGGGAGAAGCCTTTAAGGGGGACACCAATGTACACTTTATGGCATAAACTCAAAAGGTTGATGTATGAGCTCAAAGCTTTTAGTAAGCCTTCAATTGATGTGAAACAGAGGTTGGTGACAGCTAGAAGTGATCTTAAAGATGCCCAAAGTAAATTGACTAATGACATGATGAATAGTCAGATCATTGAGAGGGTAAAAAAGCTGACTGAAGATGTTATCTCCCTCAATGATCTTGAAGAGAAGATCCTGATTCAAAGAGCAAATATTGAGTGGCTTAAAAAGTGTGATGGTAATAATTCTTATTTTTTTGCTGCTGTTAAAGCCAAGCATCATAGTAATAATTTGAGCACTCTGAGAAAAAAAGATGGTTCCTTCATTCAGTCCCCCCAAGAAATTGGTCAAGAAGTCCTTAATTTTTATGGTAGTTTGATGGGTCAGGAGAATAATAACCTCATCCATGTTGACATTGATACCATGAGGCAAGGTATTCAACTGACTAGTGATCAAAGGGAGTATCTTATGAGGAGTGTGTCTGAGGAAGATATAAAAATAGCTCTTAATGGTATTGGAGACCTCAAAGCCCCTGATTATGATGGATTTGGTGCAAAGTTCTTTAAAGCTAGTTGGAGTATAATAAAAGGTGATGTTATTGCTGCTGCTAATGAGTTCTTTGTTACATGTCATCTTTACAAGCCTTTTAATAGTACTGTTGTATCCCTGATTCCTAAGTCTGCTAATGCTAGAGAGATTAAGGATTATAGACATATAGCTGGATGCACCACTTTCTATAAAATTGTATCTAAGGTCTTGACTGAGAGGCTTGGAAATGTGTTGCAATAAGTGATAAGCCATTGACAAGCAGCCTTTGTTCCAGGCCATCACATACACAATCATATCCTTTTAGCTAGTGAACTGATTAAAGGTTATACTAGAAAAGGAGGGGCTCCCAGAGTTATGATGCAAATAGATCTTCAAAAAGCTTATGACATGATCAGTTGGAGGGCTTTAGACTGCATTATGAGAGAGATAGGTATTCCTGCCAAATACATCCAGTGGATCATGAATTTTGTGACATCAGTCTCTTATAATTTCAATATCATGGGTGACTTTTCTGAGTTTATGCAAGCTAGAAGGGGGATAAGGCAAGGTGATCCTATCTCACCTTTGCTCTTTGTGCTAGTCATGAAGTATATGGATAGGATTATGAAGAAGATGAACCAGGATCCTGATTTTAACTTCCATGCCAAGTGTGAAACCTTGAAAATCACCAATCTCACCTTTGCAGATGATGTGCTCCTGTTTTGTAGGGGTGACCAAACATCTTTGAAGATGATGCTGAAAGCTTTCACTTTATTTTCTAAATCTACTGGCCTAGTGGTGAATGATAGCAAATACAATATCTGCTTTGGAGGGATGGAGGGAAACAACACAGATGAGTTGAGAAACATAGCAGGATTCCAACCATGTACTCTTCCTTTCAAGTATTTAGGGGTACCTCTTACCAGTAAGAAACTATCCATTCATCATTATATGACATTGGTTGAGAGGATTGTTAATAGAATCCATCATTGGTCATCTAAACTCTTGAGCTATGCTGGTAGGATTCAATTAGTCAAAAGTATTGCTATAGGTATAGTTCAGTATTGGATGTGTTGTATGCCTATTCCAAAATTTATTATAAAAAAAATAAATGCCATATGTAGAAGTTTTATATGGACTGGAAAAGAGAAAGTTTGTAGCAAAAGTCTAGTGGCTTGTAATAAGATGTGTAGACCTGTTGCACAAGGAAGCCTTCAAATTTTTGACTTAGATGTGTGGAATGATGTGTTGCTAATGAAATGTTTGTGGAACATCTGCACCAAAATTGATAATCTTTGGATCAGATGGATTCACACATATTACTTAAAGAAAGAATATGTGATGAGCTATGGGATAAAATCTAATAGCTCTTGGATATTCAAAGCTATTATGCAACAAAGAAAGAACATTCAGAAAGTGCAAGGGGTTTGGCAGAATGCAATTGCTAGGAAGAATTTCAAGGCTTCTGCTTTCTACTATGCAATCATTGATGATGGTAGCAGGGTTCATTGGAAGAATGTCATCTGCTGTAACAGGGCTAGACCTAGAGCTGTCCACTGTCTTTGGATGGCCTGTCATAGAAGCCTTCCTACCAAGGATCGTTTAAAGAAGTTTGGAATTCTCAATGATACTTTATGTGCTCTGTGTAAGGTTGAAGAGGAAACTATAGATCATTTGTTCTACTGTTGTGTCAAGACCATTCCTATTTGGGAAGCTGTTTTGAATTGGTTGGAAATCCAGCATAAACCAAAGATTTGGCAAGATGAAATCGCTTGGATATGTGAGAACTCCAAAGGAAAAGGTTGGAAAGTGGCTCTCTTCAAAATTGCAGCTACTGAGACGATTTACTATACTTGGAGTTATAGGAATAATATTGTTTTTGGTATAGATGTTGATAAGGATATGATTGTAAAGAATATTATAGTTACCATTGTTTTTAAAGGTTGGCAAAATGTAAAAATTAGGAGACATTTAGTGAACTATATGATGTAAATAGTCTTTAGGGTGGTTGGATCCTTTGGATCACCTAGTTATATTAATATTTTTTTGAATTAATATATATTTCTTTTTTATTAAAAAAAAACGTGGGTTTGATATTTTATAGAATTAGATTTATAATTTTGGGTTAATTTATACTTTAGCGTTATTATAATTTGTTTAGGTTATTTAACTTATTTTTTAATTAAAAATGGTTGGGGTTATTTTATAAATTTAGGTCTATTTATTATAATTAATAAATTTGGGTTATTTAACTTATTTTTAAAATTAAAAATGGTTGGGGTTATTTTATAAATTTAGGTCTATTTATTATAAGTAATAAATTTGGGTTATTTAACTTATTTACTTTATTTTTATTACTAAAAACGTGGGTTTGATATTTTATAGAATTGGGTTTATAAATTTGGGTTAATTTATACTTTGGGGTTATTATAATTTGTTTGGATTGTTTAACTTATTTTTATAATTAAAATTGGTTGGGGGTTATTTTATAAATTTAGGTCTATGTCGCGTGGGAGGGGGAGGCCGAAGAAACAGGCCGCTCAGCCGCCGGAGCATAGCAACTCAATCGGAGAAGACATACAAAATGGGGATAAAGGAAATGAAGGGATAAACAACCAACAACTGGAATCACAACCGTTTCCAATTGAAAAAGAAAATGGGGAAGGAATTCAGAAAGAGGAAGTATGGATTCCAACGAACCCTAAAAGTAAGGAGAGTGAAGCTGGGAAAAATGAAACGACTGAAAAGATCTCACTGTGGGTGGATGTAATCAAGGGCAATCGAAATACAGCAAATGGTATGGCGATCAATTTCGTTGCACCCCAAATTATTGATGGTCAACTGGAGGTTGAAATTGCAGAAGAAGACATTGAAGCTGAGGTACGTTTCTGGGACACATCTATAATCATGTATATAGTTGGAGCTAGCTTGAGTATGCACGTTGTGAAAAATTACATGACAAGGGAGTGGAATTTCGTAGCTCTTCCGGAAATGTACTACAACGACGAGGGATATTTCATCCTCAAATTCAAGAATGTGAAAGATAGAGATAAGGTAATGATGAACGGGCCATACACTATTCATAATATGCCGATGGTGATAATGGAGTGGAGGAAAGATTTTTCTTTGGAAAGGGACATGCTGCGAACAGTTCCTATCTGGATCAAATTGCCACAGCTCCCATTACACTTGTGGGGCGCGAATAACCTGGGGAAGATTGGAAATGTGATAGGAACACCAATGTTCACGGATGAATGTACGGCAGGTAAGCTAAGGGTCACGTATGCGCGTATATTAGTCGAGGTTGATGTCACTCAAAAATTGTGCGAAGAAGTTACGATAAAAGATGCTGATGGTAATAGAAGGAAACAGAAGATTGAATACGAGTGGAGGCCTAAATTCTGTATACAATACCAAAAGGTTGGACATGTATGTAGCAAGGAGCAAAAACAACCGGTTAAAAGATGGATACCTAAACAAACCAAGAACAAGCCTTCAACAAGCCAGCCTGAAGAGAGTAAAGGAAAATCACAGGAAACTGCAAGTGATCCAATTACACCCAAGAATGTGCCAATTGAGAACCCGCGGGAGGACAAGACTTGGACTGAAGTTAAAAGAAGAGATACGGGAAAAAAGGTATTGAACGAAACTCCATCTAGAGAACTTTTCTGTTCAAATGGTTTCAGTGCTTTTGGTGTTTGGAAGGACCCTAAAGCAACTCCTGTGGGAGATCCATGAT
The DNA here is from genome assembly GCA_022829125.1 of Lathyrus tuberosus. Taxonomy (NCBI): domain Eukaryota; kingdom Viridiplantae; phylum Streptophyta; class Magnoliopsida; order Fabales; family Fabaceae; genus Lathyrus; species Lathyrus tuberosus. The sequence continues at coordinate 27,153,824 of JALAZF010000013.1, read as the reverse complement.
CATCTCATGGAACGTTAGGGGGTTGAATAAAAAAGCCAGATGCAGAGAGATTAACTCCCGTCTCTCTCGGCTAAACCCAGGGATAGCCATTCTGGTGGAAAATAGGGTGAAAATGAAGAATGCTGATAATATCCGAAGAGTTTTCGGAAATAAGTTGAAGTTCCTTGACAATTATCAAGAGCATGAGAATGGAAGGATATGGATCATATGGGATGAGAACAAATTTGATGTACAGAAATTTAATAGCACAACACAACTGATTCACTGCAGGATAACTAGATCAGACGGCAAGTTCCAGAATTGGATGACGGCAATCTACGCGCATAACCAAATTGAAGACAGGAAAAGGTTATGGAATGATATGATCAACATAGGAAGAAATATAACAGGTCCTTGGATGGCAATAGGATATTTTAATAATGTGTTGCACACTCATGACAGGATTGGGGGCAAGCCTGTAAAAGAGTATGAATTTAAAGACCTTCAAGGTATGATGGAGGAGGTAGGTATGTTTGAAATTGATAGCAAAGGTGACAAGTTCACTTGGTTTAATAAACATACGGAGGGAGCAATATATTCTAGGATAGACCGAGCTATTGCCAACATCGATTGGATACAGGATAATATTGGGAGCACGCTGCATGTCATGGAGCCTAGCATCTCGGATCACAGCCTGTTATGTATTAAAAAAGATAAAGAACCAAACAAAAGCAAACCTGCTTTCAAGTTTATCAATAAAGTGGTGGAAAAGGAAGGCTATGACAAGGAAATATGTGATAGCTGGACGAAACATGTAAGTGGCGACCATGGTACAACACTGTGGAGGAAACTTATGCGGCTACAATATGTTATTCGCAGGATGAGCAGGGACTTAATTGGGATTCCGAAGCAAATTGATAATGCAAGGAGACGGCTGAATGAGGCTCAAGAAAAGCTGCAGAAAGATAGAATGAACACTCAGATAATAAATCAAGAAAAAGTCTTGAATGCGAAACTTATGGACCTGATTGAAACGGACGAACAGGTTATCAGACAACCGGCAAAAACCAACTGGATCAAGCTAGGGGACGGTAACAATGCGTACTTCCACCCAACTGTGAAAGGTCGTAGGAAAATGAGGTGCATCAGTCAAATTACAAGAGAAGACAAAACAGTAGCAGTGACTTTTGAAGAAATCGCTAAAGAAACTCTTAATTTCTATGGGAATTTGATGGGAACCAAACAGGAAAATTTGGAAGGGGTGGACATTACAGTTCTGAGGAAAGGATCGCAGGTAACTTTGGAGCAGAGAACCATGCTTATCCAGCCTGTTACGAGATCAGAAATCGAAAAGGCATTAAAAGGCATTGGTGATTCTAAAGCGCCTGGGGTCGACGGTTTTGGAGCTAAATTTTTCAAACATTCTTGGAGTATTGTCAAAGATGATGTGGTAAAAGTAGTGATGGATTTTTTTGGAAAAGGATTGATTGACAAACGGTTCAATAGAACATTGGTAACCTTAATTCCTAAACATGATCAGGCCAAGGCTATCAAGGACTATAGGCCCATCTCATGTTGTACGACAGTTTATAAGATTATTTCGAAAATAATGGCTGAAAGGTTGTGCAAAGTCCTCCCAAGCATTGTCAGAAGAAATCAGGCAGCGTTCGTACCGCGCCAGAAAATCCATGATCACGTTCTACTGGCTTTTGAACTTATGAAAGGATATAGCAGGAAGAAGGGAGTGCCTAGATGTATGATTCAGATGGATATACAGAAGGCGTACGATACGGTTGACTGGCAAGCATTGTGTGTCATTATGGCTGAAGTTGGTTTCCCTCGAAGATTTATAGGTTGGATTTGGAATGCGGTTTCAATGGTAAGTTACCAATTCAATATAAACGGTAGCTACACATAGGTGATGCAAGCTCGTAGAGGCCTTAGACAGGGGGATCCAATATCCCCGCTTCTTTTCGTATTGGTTATGGAATATCTACACAGGAAACTTGATGAACTGCAATTCATTCCAAATTTTAACTTTCATAGCCAATGTGAAAAACTCCATATTGTTGATATCAGCTTTGCCGACGATCTGCTCCTGTTCACAAGGGGGGATATCATGTCTGTACAACTGGTCATGGAAAAGTTCCATGCCTTCTCCCGCTCTACCGGCCTGTATGTTAATCCGACTAAATGCAAACTATATTGTGGTGGTCTGGACAGGGGGATGGAGGAAGGCATTGCTGCGGTAACTGGATTTTCATGTGGAACACAGCCGTTTAGGTACCTGGGCAAACCGGTAACAAGTAAAAAAATTACCAAGAGTCAATGCATCTCACTTGTGGAAAAGATTAGTGCCAGGGTCCGACATTGGAGCGCCCAATTCTTGAGCTATGCAGGGAGGGTACAATTGATTAACAGTGTGATATTTGGCACTACAAACTATTGGCTCCAGTGCTTACCACTCCCCCATGGTGTGATGAAAAGAATTGAAAGCATTTGTCGAACATTCCTGTGGACGGGTAAAAGCGATAACAGTAGGAAAGCCCCTGTATCTTGGAAAAAAATTTGCGAACCGAAAAACCATGGTGGACTGAATGTTATGAACGTGACCATTTGGAATAAAGTTTGTTTGATTAAATTGCTATGGAATTTATGCAGGAAAGCGGACAGTCTTTGGGTGCGGTGGATCCATGCGTGCTACATCAAAAAAGACGACGTCATGAATGTTCCCGTTAAGGCTTCGTGTTCATGGATTCTCAGAACCATCCTGAACCAAATGGAGGATGTACGAGATATGGATATTTGGCAAAGGCTTAGTGACACGGGCAGGTTCAGGAATAAGGATTTCTACTATGCTTTTTCTGAACCTGCTGACAAAGTACCGTGGAGAAAAGTGCTCTTTGACAATGAGGCTAGACCTCGTGCAAAGTTTACGCTGTGGATGGCATGTAATGGTAGGTTGGCGATAAAAAGTAGACTCAAGAAGTTTGGTATGATAAATGATGATGGTTGCGCTTTGTGTGGTTTCATGGAGACGCAAAGTCACCTTTTCTTTGAATGCGAGGATATGCGGAAAATATGGAAGGGTGTGTTACAATGGGCTGACACAAGACATGAGCCCCATCATTGGGAATCCGAGCTTGAGTGGATGACTAGGATCAGTAAAAAGAAGAGTTTGAGGTCTAAAATTCTGAGGACTGCCTTTGCGGAGACAGTGTATGCTTGTTGGAGATACAGGAATGAGGCGGTATATAATGACACGAATAATAAAGAAACTATTACTTGCATAGAAAGATATAGGGAAATTATAAATATAGTGGTGAATAGAGTTTGGGGGAAGCCTAAACTTCGGGAGCATGTCGCTCACCTAATGATGGCGTAATTTTCTTCCTTTTAGTAGTTGATTGTTTTTAGCTGGACCTTCTGGTCGCTTTGTATTATCTGTTTTTTGGATCTAATAAAATCTTATTTCTCCAAAAAAAAAAAATAATTTATTTATTTACTTTGATAATTAAATAATTGGGATTTTAACTTAGTTAATTAATTTTTATAATATGCTAAATAAGGGATAGAGAATAACTTATTTGGGATAAAAGGGGTCTATTTGAATATTAAATTAATCTTCTTTAATTAATTTAAGTTCTCTACAATAGAAATAATTCAAGTTAATTAACGTATTTAGAGTTGAGTAATCTAATAATGGGATAATTGATTATTTTATAATGGAATTAAAATTGGTTAATAATTACAATTAGGGATTAAGTGGGAATAGTTGAGATTTAATAACTAAGATCAATTCCAATAATTGGGATAATTTTGTATTTTTGGGATAATTGGGATTAATTCAATGTTGGGATATTTTAAGATTTAATTTATATTTTTGGGATATTATATATTATTCATTAAATAATTATAATTGACAAAATATAATCAAGTTAGGAATTAATTATTTTAAAATAAATATAGTACAAGGGATAGAAAATGGGATAAAACTCTTAAGTCCAAAGAGTATAAAATTTAGGACAATGGATAGAAAATGGGATAAAACTCTTAAGCTCCAAGAGTATACATATAAGGCAATGGATTAAGATTTTGGAATTAGACTCTTAAGCTCCAAGAGTATAAATATATGGCAAGGGATTAAGTTTTTGGGATTAGACTCTTAAGCTCCAAGAGTATAAATATAGGGCAAGAGATTAAGATTTTGAGATTAGACTCTTAAGCTCCAAGAGCATAAATATAGGGCAAGGGATTAAGTTTTTGAGATTAGACTCTTAAGCTCCAAGAGTATAAATATAAGGCAAGGGATTTAGATTTTGGGATTAGACTCTTAAGCTCCAAGAGTATAAATATAGGGCAAGGGATTAAGATTTTGGGATTAGACTCTTAAGCTCCAAGAGTATAAATATAGGGCAAGGGATTATGATTTTGGGATTAGACTCTTGTAATCCAAGAGTATAAATAAAGGATTAGAGATAGGGATAGGGATAGGGGATAGGGGAGGTGAACTACGGAAACTCTGATCCTTCAAATTTGAGGGTACGTAGGCATAGGGTTGTAAACCCTAGCGAGTACAATAATAATAAAAAAACTTAGGGTCCCCCTCTTACATCTAAGTCATATTCTCTGTATGATAAAACTTAGGATTTTGTAAATAAAATAAATAGTCAAACATTCAAGTAGTAAGCAAACATACCCTAGAACTTAAGGATGATCCCATTGAGTACAATGGAGGTGAGGGTTGCCTAACACCTTTCACTCACTTAACCGACTCTCAAACTTAGCGTTTCTCCCTTAGGATTTAGGTTTTATTATTATTTTCCTGTCCCTTAGGACGAATAAAGGATGATGACGACTCTGTCATTTTTGTCGGCCGCGACAACATATTTAACACACCACCTAATTCATTGTGTCTAAACTATTTACATTCATCATAGACCTTAGCTTCTTGAACACTTCGATTGACACTCCCTTCATCATGATGTTTGCAATCTGATTCTCAGTTTTATAGTGTTCCAAGTTCATCTTCCCTTTTGCTACCTGCTCACAAAGATAATGGAACCTCATTTCGACGTGCTTGCTTCGACCATGTGCTATTAGATTCTTCGCCAAGTTGATAGCTGACATGCTGTCGATCTTCATGGTAATTGCTCCATGACTCTTCGTTGTGATCTCTTCGACCAAGTTCACCATCTAGGTTGCTTGACATGCACAAAGAGAAGCAGATATATATTCTACATTGCATGATGACACTGTCACTACTGGCACCTTTTTCTAACTCCAAACAACCGGTGCACCACCTAACATAAACACATAGTCTGCTGTGGATTTTCTTTCCTCGGCATCACTACACCAAATAGATTCAGTGTACCCCACTAACTTGCATTCTTTTACTTCATCAGCTGCATGAAACAAAATGTCGTAGTCGAGAGTCCTTTTCAGATACCTCAGTATCCTTTTCGTCGCTGCTATGTGTGATACCTTTGGCTTCTGCATGAATCTACTTACCATACCCACACTGTATGCTAAGTCAGGCCTTGTGTGACAAAGGTATCAAAGTGACCCAATAAGTCTTATGTATTGGGTTGGTTCGACATCATCTTCATCTGAATCCTTCGACAGTTGCAATCTGGTCTCAGCTGGAGTCGAAGTTGGGTTACAATCTTGTATCTCAAATCTCTAGAGTATTTTGCCTGCATATCTTCTTTGGTGCATCATGAAACCTCTACAAGTCTTGTAGAATTCAATTCCAAGGAAATATGAGAGATTTCTCAAGTCTGACATTTCAAACTCCTCACTTAAGTCATGCTTGAAATCTTCGATCTTCTTCTTGTAACTTCCTGTTATCAACAGGTCATCGACATAGAGACATAGTATAAGCAATTCATTATTACGTCTCCTTACATATACTCCATGCTAAGTTGTGCACTTCAAAAAAAAGTCTCCCTTAGAAAACTGTCGATTTTCTTATTCCAATCTCTTGGAGCTTGCCTAAGTCCATACAAGGCTTTATGAAGCCTGTACACCTTTCTTTCTTTGCCTTGTTTCACAAACCCAGCTGGTTGTGCACCATAAACTTCTTCGTCTAAGGGGCCATTCAGGAATGCACATTTCACATCCATCTGACTTGTGTGCCAATTATTCATGTTTGCTAGACCAACAACTAACTTGATTATTTCGATCCTAGCAACAGGTACAAAAACTTCATCGAAGTCGATTCCTTCCTTCTGTAGAAATCCTTTCGCCACAAGTCTCGCCTTGTGTCGAGTTACCTCTCCTTTAGGATTCATTTCACATCAATTGCCTTCTTGCCTTGAGGTAATTCGACAAGTGACCAGGTGTTGTTAACTTCGATGGAGTCTAAATCCTCATTCATTGCTTTCACCCATTTCGAATATTTCAATGCCTCAGCTGCATTGACGGCTTCGACATCTGCGTAGAAAGCATAATGTACCAGCTCACCCTCTTCATCGGCCACATCATCTGATGTAATCAAACATTCTTGCAACCTTGCAGGAATGTTTCTTGTTCGTCGAGGTCTGCTTGAGCCTGCTTTATCTGTGACTTGTTCCTGTCGAACTTCTCTTTCGACTTTAGTGGCTGGTTCTTCACAAGAGATTCTCACTGAATCCTTCTTGACATTATCAGTCCAATCATATTCTTTAAGCTCATCTATGATCACGTCCCTATTGATTACTACCTGCTTATTCACTGGGTCGAACAGCTTGTAACATCCAATCGAATGATATCCTATCAAGATCATCTTATTATACTTGTCATCAAGCTTTCTTCTTAACTGATCTGGAACATGTCTATGTGCTATAGATCCAAACACCTTCAAGTGACTGAGGCTAGGCTTGACACTATACCAACATTCTTCTGGTGTGATTGCTTCAAGCTTCTTCGTCGGACATCTGTTTAATATGTATGTTGTTGTTGAAACCGCTTCTCCCCATAATTCATTGGGTAAATGTTTTCCATTCAACATACTTCTCACCATGTTCATGATGGTTCTGTTCTTTCTTTCTGCAATTCCATTTTGATGTGAAGTGTAGGGTGGCACCACCTCATGCACAATCCATTCTTTTTCACATCATGCATCGAACTCTTTTGACACATACTCTCCACCACCATCGGTCCTCAGAATTTTCAGCTTTCGACCACTCTGTCTTTCGACCACATATTTGAATCTGGAAAATACCTCGATCACATCACTTTTCTTCTTGATGAGGTAAGTCCATAACTTTCGACTGTAATCATCTATGAACGTGACAAATTATTTCTTGCTTGCAATCGAATCCACCTGGATTGGACCACATACATCAGAGTATATGACTTCCATAATTTCCTTCGACTTCCTTCCTGCATCCTTGCTGAATCTATTCTTGTGTTATTTCGACTAAACACACTCTTCACAAACTTGACTTGGAATGTCGATTTCAGGTAATCCTGAAGCCATATTTCTTCACTTTAGCTCTCTGATGTCATTGAAATTAAGATGGCCTAATCGAAAATGCCATAACCATTCATCTCTGTTGGCTACAGTTGTTATGAACTTGTGCTCCATCACATTGAGTTTAATCTTGAAGGCCCTATTCTGAGACATTTGAGCCTTCAAGATCAACCTACCATATGCGTCGAGAACTCCCATCATCTTGTCTTCGACAACTACCTTGTGGTTCTTTTTGACAAGCTGTCATATACTGAGCAGGTTACTTTTCATGCCTGGTATGTATAACACATGGAAATTATTGATTTCTTGCCATCCTTCCTCGCGATCTGAACATCACCAACACCTTCAACTGCTAGAGTGTTGTCAGTTGTAAACTTTGTCGTGTTCTTCGACGAGCGTTTCATGTTGACAAACCAATCTTTTCTTCCAGTCATGTGTAATGAGCATCCTGAGTCCAAGTACCACTGGTCCTGGAATCTCTCTTCGTCTATTATTGTGACCATCAGTAACATCTCTTTTTCTTCATGTTTCACCATCTTAGCACCAGTTTCTTGATTCTTCTTCTTTTCTGGACAATCACTAAAATAGTGACCATATTTCTGACAATTGAAACACTGAATATAACTTTTGTCAAACTTTCGACCACCACCTCTTCCTCTACCTGCAGCACCACCTCTTTGGTTGCCTTGGTTCCAGGGTTTTCTCGGATTCGACCAGATTCCTTCATGCTGATTTCGACCAGTTGAATTGGTGTAGCCTTCTCTACCTTTATTGCCATTCCATCTTCCTTCGCCTTTCCTTTCTGACTGCGCCTGGAAAGCCATATCACTCTTCGACTTTCCTACAGCTCTTTCACCCATCCTTTATTCATGATACTAAAGCGTCCCTTGAAGCTCTTCCTTCGTTAATACTGACAAGTCTTTCGACTCTTCTATGGCTACTACCACGTGGTCGAATTTTGTAGCCAATGACCTTAAGATCTTTGACACAACTGATCTTGATGTCAACACTTCTCCACATACCTTGATTTAATTCACCAACTTTGTAATTCTAGTGAAGAAATCTGTTATACTTCATTGTCTTCCATCTGAAGCAATTCATAAGTCCTTTTGTGAGTTTGTAACCTCACCTATTTCACCTTCTCTGCGCCTCCAAATGATTTTTCAAGAATCTCCCAAGCTTCTTTTGATGATTTTACATCACTAACCTTTTCAAAGTTATATGGGTCAACACATTGATGGATTATAAAGAGAGTTATATAATCTTTCTTCTTGAATTCTTTATATGCTACTTTCTCCTGATCTGTCGCAGTTTTTGCAAGCGGTGATAATCCCTCCTTCACAAGATCCTAAAGATCTTGGTAACAGAAAACCACTTTAATCTGCTTGCACCAATTCTCATAGTTATCTTTCTTGAGAATCGGAAGGTTCGCCGAAAAATGCCCGTTTGGGTGATTCATCGCCATCACAGTTTTCTTCCCTTGAATCGAAACCGTAGCTTTAGATACCAGATGTTAGAATTCAACCACAACCTATGAAGAATTCCTATTCAATCTTGATATCAAGATTGTTAACAATCACACAATGGCAATGAAAAGAAAAAGTTTGAACGAAAGAAAGAGAGAAAGAAAACAATAGCGTTGCAGAAGAAGATGAATTTTTTTGCAGAGTTCTCTCTGCCCACAACTGTGGAATTTTATTATCACTTTGCAACTGCAAAACCGTGATTATCAAACTTGATTATTACAATGATAAGGATTCCTCCCAATTTATAGATTTAGGTTAACTTGCATCTCAAACTAAAGCCCAACTTATAAAAGCCCCAAAATATCTAATCTAATCTTTCTAAATTAAATACGATCTTTCTAAATCAAATCTATTCTTTCTAAAACAATGAATTACATATTTAATACTTCTTCATTAGTGACATTGCGAAATTTTCTTTATTTCCTTAGAAAACTTTGACATTCAGCATTAATATTCATGACATATGATCCATTTGTCTTTGTAAGAATAGTTGAGTTTTTTCTCTTTCACCATCTTTTTCTTTACGCTGAAAGTTACGCATTTAAAATTTTGTTGTTGATTGTCTTTGACATAGATAGAGATATTTTTCTCATATCTCATATCTATTTACACTTTCCATTTATTTTTTACTTTATCTTTTATAACTAAATAAATACTACATTAAAAAAAAATTTATCACACAAAATCAATAAAATAAGTTATTTACAATTTTGTATTTCCTTAATTTTTTTACTTTATATTTATTTATATTTATGTATTTCTCAGTTAAAAATAGTCAATTAATTACTTAGGCTATGTTTGATAAGCCACATTTTTGAGCTTATAGCTTATAAGTTCATATGACAATTTAGACATGTTTGGTAACAGTTTTTTCATTATAAGTTTATAGCTCATTTTACTAGCGTATAGGTTATTTTTCAGACGTTATTTCAAATGACATTTTAACTTATAACTTATAGCTTATCACCTTTTCTTCCATTTTATCCTTATTATTTTAACAACAACCCTCTTTTAACCTTTATAATTTATTTCAATTTAAAATAAAATAAACATGTATAAATGCCTTTTATGTCATTTTACATTTATAAGTTAGTTGAACTCTTAATTTTACCAAACATTTCAATTAGTATATCAGCTATCAGTCAGCAACCATCAGCTATAAGTTATAAGCTATCAGTCATCAGTCATCAGCCATCAGTTATAAACTAACTTATTAGTCAATCGCTAATTTTACTAAACAAAGCATTAATTCTATAGGAAAGTTAAAAGATCTCATAGTTAAAAGATAAATATTTCCTTCTTTAAAAGAGAAGTATTCTTAGTATGTTATTACCCCATCTATCCCAAAATAATTGTCGCATCTTATAAAACTTTTTGTCCTAAAATAAGATTTGCATTTTAGTTTCCAATACAGTTCTAATATTTCTCTCCCAATTATGTCCTCTAATTAATGCTCTCAATTTACTATTTTTTTTACCTTTTATTTTATATTTTTTTAATCTGTGTGAAATAACCAACTATAACAATTATTTTGGGACGGAAGAAATATATTATTCAATATTCAATAATTTGTTTTGACAAAAACATATAATAAAGGACAGATTGTTTGTTGCTTCAGTATTAATTGATGTTGGATTTAATAAAAATAATTACGGTTCAATTTCCTACAACTTCACTTAAAAAAAAAGATTAAAACCGCTTAATATCATAATTAATTTTTAAATTTAATTAGTTGGTTTGATAAAAAAAAAGCATAATAAATAATCTAAATAGAAACAAAGAGGCAAAGAAAAATGAAAAATAAAACACATTACTTTTGAATGCTATGATTTGGCAATTCAAACAGAGAGGCAGTCTGAATCTTGAAAGACCCCACCAAACACACAAAAGCTTCCATTCCCAAACAGCCCCCCGAAAGTCTCGCGCTCCAACTTGTGGGGGCCATTACATGCATTTTCATTTTTTACTTCTAACTGTTTCTACTTTCTCTCACGTTCTCTCTCGTATCTTTTCTTTTGGGATTGTACTATACACTGCCAAGAAAGACAAATAAAAGAATATATACTAAATTTGAACTAGGAATTTTATTTTATCAAAAGAAAAAAAAAGAATCAAATAAAAACATTCATTTTATTTATACATTCTATCTCACTTCATTTGTCATTTAACTTCACTGTTTATTGGCTTTTCCCCATGTACTACCTTTTCATTTCTATTTCATGTTTCCAAACCTTTCTCCTTTAGAATGGAAAACTAATAAAACAAACATGGAAGGATAATAGTATTAGCTAAAAAGTGAAAGGATTCTTTAGAAAGTTCAGAGGATCAGGTTAATATCAATTCAAAATTGTTCTCACTTTTCTTTTTAAGAGTGGTTTTTTAAGACTTTTTACGAAGTAAGTGTTCATATGAGAGAAGAGATTGTGAAGACAAAAAATAAAGGGTGCCTAAATAAGAAAGTGAAATGGATAAAAAAAACATGGCACGTTTAAAGTAGTAATTTTTATAAAAAAAAAGATAAAATTATATTGAAAAAAAGATCAAGTAAAAAGAAGTAGAATAATTTAATGAATTGACAACAAAACTCTCTAGCTAACAACATCTTATCTTTTATGGGAAAAAATAAGTTAATTATTTAACTTTTTAAAAAATATATTTTTTAACATTACTAAATAAACACTCTTTAGCATAGACCAGAACTGATGTTAAAGGCCAAAAAGTCGTTGTTAACTCAAATTTAGTTTACTTTAGCGTTAATATTTGGGATTCTGTGGTTAACCAAATTAGATAAGATAAAGGTTAATCTGTTGGAATTAGATTAACAACGATTAATCAAAACATACATGCTCAAGAAATTATAATATATAATTTAGACGCAGAAATCAAGCATGTATAAAATTGCAGGATCGAGAAATTGATTTTAAGAATACTTGGATCCATTGAGAAAAATGCCTTTGTAGTAACCCAAAAACCTAGAAGATGATGGCTTTGGTGGTTCTTCCTCAACCGATACTCCTTAGGCCTCAAATTCTCTTCAGATGGGGAGAAGAGATAATTGTTTGTTGTACGGTATATTAAGGACCATAGCATATATATAATGTGATGGCCAATTAGGGTTCCCATTATTCCCAAATGGGTCATCCTGACAACCACTCATATTTAAGCCCATACCAATTATTTAATTAATTAATTAATTAATTCCTAAATAAAATCTAAATAGCATTTTAACGTTATTTGATCACATAATTTATTTAAGGCACTTTATTTGATAAAATAGCTAATATAATTAAATAAATATATTTGGCCACATAATTATTGGAATATTAATATATTACTAAATTATTAAAATATTCCAACAATCTCCCACTTGGCCAATATATCTTAATAATTATATCATAATTCTTTAGGCGCGCATCTGAATGTTATTTATCTTTAGATTTCATCTATACAATCTGGTCCACCTCATACATCAATAATGGAACCATCGCGGCTGTCGTCACTAACGTATAACATGACGGAACCCCGACGACCACCACATCAACGTACTTGATGACATAGATCGATATGGATGAGTGACATGGAAATTTCATGCAATGTGATCTCTGAATCATGCATATTTCCAACTGGTCCTACTGGAGTCTTTAGTGAGATCAAACTGGAGTTCTTTAGGTGCAATTCAAAATTACAATATTTGCACATAACAAAAAAAACTTGATATTGTTATAACAATAGTACCTCATAAGTTTTTATTTCTGCAGAAAATTAAACATAACATAAAGTTTGTACCAAAATAAAACCAAAGGATAGAACATAGTAAATTAAGGAAAAAAACTCCCACTAATCTAAGGCAATCTCAAAGCTATGACCCATATGAGCAACATGCCCATGAAAAGCCTTAGGTGCTAAACCTTTGGTTAGTGGATCAGCTAGCATTAAGTCAGTCCATATATGTTCTATCAAAATTTGTTTCTCCTGAACTATTTCTTTCACAACAAGATACTTGATATCAATAAATTTTGATTTTGTAGAACTCATATTGTTGTTAGAGTATAGCACAGCTGCACTATTGTCACAATAAACCTTCAAGGGCCTTTCAATGCTCCCAACAATACGTAGGCTTGTGACAAAGTTTCGCAGCCAAATAGCATGATTTAATGCCTCAAAGCAAGCCACAAACTCTACTGCCATGGTGGAAGGAGCCACTAAAGTCTGTTTGGAAGACTTCCAGGAGACGGCTCCTCCAGCCAAGAGAAATATGTAACCACATGTGGAACGTCTACTATCCGGGCATCCAGCAAAATCTGATTCAGAATACCCAATGATCTCCAGGTTATCTGACTTACGATACGTGAGCATGAAGTCTCTTGTTCTCTTCAGGTAGCGCATTACACGCTTTACTGCTATCCAGTGCTATTTACCAGGGTTTCTTAGATACCTACCAAGAATTCCTACAATGAATGTTAAGTCGGGACGGGTGCAAACTTGAGCATACATAATACTTCCCACTGTTGAAGCATATGGAACCTTATGCATCTCTTACTTTTCAAGATCCATATTGGGGCACTGTTTGAGACAAAACTTGTCTCCTTTAGCAACGGGTGTGTCTCCTGGTTTACTATCTTTCATGGAGAATCTATCCAGAACTGTATCAATATAGCTCCTTTGTGACAATCCTAAAATACCTTGAGAACGGTATCTAAGTATTTGAATTCCTAAGACAAATGAGGCGTCCCTAAGATCTTTCATCTCAAATTTATTTGTGAGAAATCTCTTGTTTCGTGTAATAATCCTATATTGTTGCTGGCCAAAAGGATATCATCTACATATAGTACCAAGAAAACAAATTTACTCCCACTGAACTTTTGGTATACATAGTTATCAACCGGATTAGCCTCAAAACCAAATGAGGATATTACTTGATGGAATTTGTAATACCATTGACGGGAAGCCTGTTTAAGGCCATAGATGGATTTCTTAAGTTTGAAAACCATAAACTTTGGGTCTCCTGACACAAAGTTTTCTGGTTGCATCATATATATTGTCTCATCAATATTTCCATTTAGAAACGCAGTCTTTACATCCCATCCATCTGATGCAACTCTAAATCAAAATGAGCTACCAATGCCATCATGATCCTAAGAGAGTCCTTCGAAGAAACTGGAGAGAAAGTCTCTTTATAATCAATTCCTCCCTTTTTGAGTAAAGCCTTTTCCGACAAGACGAGCTTTATATCTCTCAATGTTACCCTTTGAATCCCTTTTGGTTTTAAATATCCATTTACAACCAATAGGTTTCATTCCTTCAGGTAATTTAACAAGATCCCAAACATCATTGTCAGCCATTGACTTCATCTCGTCCTTCATGGCATCAACCCACTTAAGAGAGTTTGGACTCTGTATAGCTTGACTAAGGTTGATAGGATCTTCCTCAGTCAAACCAATGTCATCCTCACATTCCTGAAGAACTCAGTGTAGGACATGGATACAACTCAGTGTAGGACATCGGGATAGGTTCATAGTTAACCCTATTACGATTTTGATTTTGTCTAACAGCCTGACGAGGAGCTTGAACTGGTTGAGCATTGACAACAGGAGCAACTGCAGCTACATATTATTGTTGCCTGCGACGAGGTTTCCCTTCAACTGAAACAGCATGGGTATCACCATCCTTTTTCTTTTGAAAACTCCCAGCATACTTTTGAGCACCACTAAAGGCTTCAGCATTGGCAATCTTTCCTTTCTTGATACCTTCTTCTAGTTTTTCTCCAATATTGACTAGGTTAGCAAAACCAGATGATACACTGCCTATCATCTTTTCCCAAAAGAGTGGCTGAAGAGTGTCCATGAACAAACCAGTCAATTCCTTTTCTGCCAAGGGTGGCTCCACTTGAGCAGCTAGCTCTCTCCAGCGCTGAGCGTACTCCTTAAAGGATTCTTTTTCTTTCTGAGACATGTTCTGCAATTGACGGCGATCAGGTGCCATGTCCATATTATACTTATATTGCTTTAGGAAAGCATCGGCCAAGTCCTTCCAGCTTTGGATACGGTTCTTCTCAAGTCCCATATACCATTTTAGTGAAGCCCCACTCAAGCTGTCTTGGAAACGGTGAATGAGCAATTTGTCGTTTTTGGTATAAGCAGCCATCTTGCGGAAATACATCACTAAGTGGCTTCTGGGACAGGTGTGCCCCTTGTATTTCTCAAAATCAGGAGTTTTGAATTTTGTAGGCATAACCAAGTCTGAAACCAAGCACATGTCCATTACGGCAGCACTAAAAACATCACTTCCTTCCACGGCTCTTATTCTTTTGTCTAGAGTTTGCCATTGCTCTCTGACTTCTTCAATGTATCCAGGTTCTCCCTGACTTTCAGATTGTGAACCAGCAGCATGGTACACGAAAGGAGGATTCTCAGGACTAACTTGAGCAACAGAATGCACAACAGGCTGAGGTTCAGTGAACAATGGAGCTGAAGATACTGGCAGTACAAACGGGACAAACACATGAGTAGTTGCAAAGGGTGGCGAGTGTAACACCCCAATTAATACCCCGAGCAATTAAGCAATAAACTAACGCAATAATAAATCAGAGTGAAAATTTAAAATTTCGGCATGAACAAGGATGTCACATCACAAAAAATACAATTAACCTGCTCATATAATGACATATAACACCAAGGTAGCACATATATCCATAGGAACTCAGTTCCACAAAATGATATTCAGTTACAGAATAAAAGCGGAATATCCATAACTGAAATTCTTTCCAAAAAAAATAAGTTTTGTTTGTAATATACATAGTCATACAAAAATAACCAACATGCATAATATACATATAACTACACAACGATCTTCCGACTACCAGTGCTACATATCAGAGCCGATAGACCGACAAAAGGACAAAGAGCTAAATCTTTGCAAAAGCCTCCAAGCATCTAATCTACATGATGTCGTATAAAGCATCAAACCAGCAGAAGGGTGAGAAACACAATCATGATATAGTTGCATAATAATATGTAATAACGTATAATTCCAAATGCATAAATATTCTCACCACAAGCATATACTTGAAACACAAGCATAACATCAATAATTAATGTATCAATCACAAGATATATCATTTTATCAAAACCATTCACAAGTTCAACACATAATCATTTTGTAACGACTTATGCAAATGCACAGAGACCGACACAACGACCCTATGCATGCGGTACCAAAATCGATCCCTGTTTCATGATCACAGTTCCCGTCGGAACTCTCGACCCCTGTTTCATGGTCAAGTATGACCCCTATTTCATGATCACACCAACGACCCCTGTTTCATGGTCACGTACGACCCCTATTTCATGATCGCACCAATAACTGTGATTGCTTACACCCCATCTGAGCACACAATCACACCAACAACAACGATTCCATCAAGGAATTCGGATAGACGATAACACCCAACCTGGGCACGCCATCCCAAAACTATGCACATGCTATGCACCATCAACGACAACAAGCAACAACACAACATTAAAAATACATTTCACTAGGATTCACGCCACAAGGGCTACCCACAACAACATCACTACGATATCATACATTGAGATTCATTTATTCAATACTTTTATGCCACAAGGCCATCATTCAATAACCACATTCTATAGCAAGATTCAACATCATATAAATAGCCTAAAAGCTCTACATTTATATGGAAATAGCATGACATACGACAAAATACCGACCGCACGCATTTTACGCGATAAGAAAATCTGACCGCACGACTATTTCTCAAAAACACGAATTAATTAAATCATCTTTTACCCTCCAAACCATTTTTAATAGAAAGAATATTTCATTAGATTTCCAACGCTTCGAACGAGAACCAAAACCGACTTACGGTTAAAAAGTTATGAATTTTTGAAGTTTCGAAAATTTTTCATTTTTGCCCAGACTGCGCTAAGCGCGCTCCAAACCGCGCTAAGCGCGATACCTGCGAAAATTCAGCAGAATTTGGCCTTAAAAACACCATCAGAAGACTTCCGGACATCCGTTTTCGATTCCGTAAAAAGCTGCGATCTTAGAATTCAACGTACTACAATATTCTCACAATAAAAGACCATTCAACACATTTTCCATTTTTGAAATATTTTAAAATATAATTTTATCAATACATTCACACCCCAAACTCAATCAACACCTATGGAAACATACCAACAAGTTTACCCGAGTAAATCATATCATCACCCGACTATACTACACAATTTATTCCACATTTCAACCGTCCAGACATTAATTCACACAAAATCACCATTTTCTACCAAATTTCAAAAGTTAGGGTTTCAATCAAACTCAACCAAATTCAATCAAACGAACTTAACCAATCACGGTCTAACATCACTCGACTAAACTACACGATCTATTCCGACTTTCGTCCGTAAAAACATCGATTTCTATTCATTTCTATCATTTCAAAATAAAATGAAAATTATATGAACACAATCAAACAATCCAAGAAAACATACACATATACATACACAATCGTAAGATAATTGAGTTTCGCACCCTTACCCGATTAATCGATTATCCAAGCTTTGTTTTGATGATTTTATTCTTTTCTCAGGGTTTCTCTTCTTTTCTTCTTCTTTCTCTTTTTTCTCTTCTCTATTTCTCATAAACTCTCTCTTCTCTATTTCTATTTCTCCTTCTATTTTGATAAAGAAAAATATCTAACTACCCAAAATGACCTTTTTACCCTTTTGCTCAAATATCTCCCAAACGCTCTAAAAATGCGATATAACATGTACGGCGCAGAAAAATATGTCGGGAAATAAAAGTCAAAAAGAAAATATTAACAATTGCAATTATTTTACCTATCAGAGAAATTATCCAATTAACAGGTAAAACTCATTTAATTTACAAAATTCAAAAATTTCACATAAATGAAATAATTAAATAAGGTTAAATAAATCGGGGCGTTACAACTCTCTCCCACATAGAACATTTTCGTCCTAAAAAATTACCTGGGACAAACAACTCTGGATACGACTCCCGCATGCGACTCTCCAATTACCAAGTCATATTTCCACCAGCAGCGCCTCCCCACACCACCTTCACAAGAGTCATCTCTTTGCCCCTGAACTACTTTACCTTGCGGTCTTCAAGCCGTACCGGTAAGGCTTCAACCGTAAGGTTATCTCTTACTTCCACATTATCCATTGGAATCACATGCGACGGATCCGGAACATACTTCCGAAGCTGCGACACATGGAACACGTCGTGCAAATTCGACAAATTGGGTGGCAACGCCACTCTGTAGGCAATCGGTCCAACTCTTACAGATATCTGATACAGACCAATAAACCGAGGAGTAAGCTTCCTCGGTTTCAACGCACGGCTAACACCGGTCACTGGAGTGACTCTCAAAAACACATGGTCTCCTTCTTGAAACTCGAGATCTTTCAGTCTCTTATCATGGTAACTCTTCTGCCTACTTTGCGAAGCTTTCATCTTCTCCCGGATCAACTTCACTGTTTCGTTAGTTTGCTGAACAATCTCAGGTCCGAGCACTACACTTTGACCAGATTCGTGCCAACACAAAGGCGTTCGACACCTACGACCATACAACGCTTTAAAAGGCGTCATTCCAATACTGGAATGATAACTATTATTATAAGTGAACTCAATTAACGAAAAATGACTATCCCAAGCACCTCCTTGTTCAAGTACACAAGCCCTCAACAGATCTTCCAAGGACTGGATAGTTCTTTCCGTCTGACCATCCGTCTGCGGATGATAAGCCGAACTCAATCTCAGCTTTGATCCCAAAGCTTCCTGCAAACTCTCCCAAAATCTAGAAGTGAACCTAGGATCTCGATCCGACACAATACTCAACGGAATTCCATGCAACTTCACAACCACCTGAATATAAATCTCTACCAACTTCTGCAAAGGAAAACTGATATTAATCGGAATGAAATGTGCCGACTTCGTCAGTCTATCCACTACTACCCAAATAGAATCATGTCCTCTCGGCGTATTAGGCAACCCTGTCGCAAAATCCATCGAAATATTGTCCCACTTCCACTCTGAAATATCTAACGGTTGCATCTTACCAGCAGGTTTTTGATGTTCCACTTTCAACTTCTGACAAGTCAAACAAGCATACACAAATTGAGCCACATCGCGTTTCAATCCAGGCCACCAAAATATCTTCTTCAAGCCTTGATACATCTTCGTAGCTCCTGGATGGATACTCAAACTACTCCGATGACCTTCTTCTAAAATCATTCTCTTCAATTTCATATTATCAGGAATGCAAATCCTGTCACGGAATCGCAACACACCTTGTTCGTCCACCCTGTACTCATTACCTTCTGCTTGGTTATCTCCAATTATCAAATCCACTAGCTTCACATCGAATTTCTGACTGTCTCTGATATTATTAAGAAATTCATTATTAATCGTCAGCATACCCAACATTACACTATGAGGTGTCTGTTCACAAACCAAACTCATATCCCTGATCTGTTCGATTAATTCTAACTCTTTAACCATCATAGCAGATACATGCAACAATTTTTGACTCAGAGCATCAGCCACGACATTAGCTTTGCCGGGATGATAGTTCAAGCCAAAATCATAATCCTTCAAGAATTCTAACCATCTTCTTTGCCTCATGTTCAATTCCTTTTGATCAAACAGATACCTCAAGCTCTTATGATCACTATACACTTCAAATCTGGAACCATAGAGATATTGCCTCCAAATCTTCAATAAAAAAACCACTGTGGCTAACTCCAAATCATGAGTCAGATAGTTCCTCTCATGTACCCTTAACTGTCGTGAAGCATATGCCACAACCTTACCAACCTGCATTAGCACACCTCCCAAACCCATCAAAGAAGCATCGCAGTACACTACAAACGGTTCATTTGTTTCAGGTAGAACCAACACTGGAGCTGTAGTCAACCTCTTCTTCAGTTCAATGAAACTCTTTTCACAATGAACATCCCACACGAACGCCTTACCTTTGCACGTCAACTGAGTCAACGGAAGTGCCAACTTCGAAAACCCTTCAATAAATCTTCGGTAATAACCAGCCAAACCCAAGAAATTTCTAATCTCGGTCACCGACTTCGGAGTCTCCCATTGTAGAACAGCGTCTACCTTGGATGGATCTACAGCAATACCCTCACCAGAAATAACATGACCAAGAAAACTTACCTCTCTCAACCAGAATTCACACTTAGACAACTTGGCATAGAGTTTCTTCTCTTTCAACACATGCAATACAATCCACAAATGTTCAGCATGCTTCTCTCCAGACTTAGAATAGATTAGGATATCGTCAATAAAGACAACCACAAATTGATCCAAGTACTCATGAAATATACGATTCATATATTCCATGAATACACCAGGTGCATTAGTAACTCCGAATGGAATTACCACATACTCATAATGTTCATAGCAAGTTCTGAAAGCCGTCTTCTGAATGTCTTCGTCTTTTACTCGTATCTGATGGTAACCTGACCTCATATCAATCTTACTAAACACACGGGTGTAATACCCCAAATTTTGACCACTTAGATTTCCCATCATTGTGAAAATCATCATCACAATATGGATGTACCTTTATGCTTCATTAGTCTCCCCAAAGATGGGTGAGCATCCACTACAATCAAAATTAGGGTTTCAAGCCCTCTCGGAGTGCTTAGACAAAGGATCAATCAAGAAATGACATGATCTTCAACTTGTCTAATCTCTTAAATATCCACAATGGATCAAAAAGGACTCCCACTTCAAGGATTAAGCACAAGGCTGCTCCCTTCTAGGTGGATCAAGTCTCAAGATCGACAGTGTCACCAAATTAGGGTTTTGGTCGACCAGGGTCTCCAGATGGAAATTTTCATCTGGGCACAAGGCAATGATCCAAAACATAACCTAATATACTTCATGGAACCTCATGAACCCATGCATCAAGTCAATTTTGCCTCAGGGGATGCATTCATCAAAAATCAGGAATTAGGGTTTCTTGACCTAATTCACCCCTAAGTTGACTTTTGGGACAAACTATGAGCCAAGATCTCAAGAGATGATTTGAGGGTCTCTAATATACCATATTGATCCATTTGGGACAATGGATTTGTAAGACCCGTATATTTTAGTCTGTATGATATTATGATGTTTTATCATTTTAATCTGTTTTTCTACTAAATTTGGAGTAGCGAGCAGATTATACCCGATATTTCTAGGGTGTTCGGTTGTGGTCTGGATTGATCCACGTGGTTTCTTTTTAATTCAATCAGACTTTTTCTATTGGCACGGTAGTTATATTGGATTCCGAATGTTTCTATGTTTTCGAAATTTCAAAATTGTGTTTCTGCCGATTTTTGGGAAAACGGGCAAATTATACCCGTCGTTTAAATTTTCACGGACTCCGATTGTCGTCAAAATTTAAATAGGAGTTTTATATATCGCCGATATTGAGAATTTAATCTCAATATATCTTTCTGAGTTAAGGAACAAAAATTTAATCGGAATAAAATTTATTCGAAAATTTTGGGTGGTTTTAATTAAAATGCGACGGTGAAATTTTTCGGTTTTCATAAAAAGTTGTCCGTGAGCGAGTTACGACTCGTCTGAGTCAGAACATTTTTTTAAGTGTGAGACATTAAATATCTAGATATTTTTGGGTTATATTATTATTATATGTTTTTAAGATAAGATCTTTTAGATATTTTGTTGGGATATTATTATTATATCCATTAGATATTTTGTCGAGATATTATTATTATATCCATTAGATATTTTTTTGCGGGTATATTATTATTTTATTCTTGACTTTTATTTTATAATATATCTTTTTCATCGATGTTTTCGTTTGATCTCGTTTTGAGAGCGTTTAGGAGATATTTTGGCGAAAGGGTAAAACGGTAATCTTGCGGATTAGATATTTTAGAAAAGGATATGATGGGGATTAAGTGGAAAGTTTAGATTATATATATAAAGAGAGATTAGAGAGAGAAAGTAAAAGGAAAGAAAAGAAGAGGAAAGAAAGGAGAAGAGAGGAGAAAGAGAGAAAAGAGGGAAAAATGGGGAAAACATCCGAATCGGAGCCGGATCTTCGATTAAATCGGGTAAGTTTACTAAACTCGATTATCCTACGATAATATATGTATATGTAGGTGTTTGTTTGGTTGGTTTTGGTTAGAAAATGTTAGGTTTTACATATTTGAGCAAATTTGGTAAAACCGATAAAAATCGATGTTTCCACGGATGAAATTCGAAATAAATTGCGTAGTTTAGTCGAGGAATGTTAGGCCGTGATTATTGAAACTTGTAAGATTGAATTCGGGTGATTTCGTAACTTTGGACATTTTTGAGAAATGAGGGTTTTAAGAATTGAATCGAAAACGGACGTCGTAGAAATCGTGTTTAATGGTTCTAATTCACTGCTATATGTTAGGTGAGTACGAGTATGTGGTTATTTCGAAGAAAATAATTGAATCGGTCGGATTTTCGGGTGGAAAGGCCAAAACCCGTAGGTTTTCAAGGCAAAAGGGGGGTTTTCGGCGAAAACTTCGAAAATTCATATCTTTTTATCCGTAAGTCGGTTTTGATCCCCGTTCAAAGCGTTGGAAAGCTAACGGGATGTTCTTTCTATTAAAAATGGTTTGGAGGGAAAGAGATGATTTTAGTTTTTGTGGTTTTGAAAAAGTGTTGGGTTTTATCACGTAAAGTGTGTGCGGTCGGTGTTTTACTATGTGTTGTGCTTTTGTTATATAACGTGGAGCCAGTGAGCTGTTATATGATGTACTGTGGGTGGCCTAATGGCGTGAATCCTAGATTTTTGGAATTCAAATTGTTGTTCAAAATAAATGAATTTAAATTGTGTGGGTTTTTCTATAGAGCGATTAGGTTAGTAATCGGGGAGTGAAAACCTAAAGCCCTAATTGTTTAGGTTAGCGATCAAGACCCAGCCTTATTGTAGATGTATCTGAGTTGGTTTTAACTTAAGTCCTTTGTGTATTTTATAAGGTTGAAAGTGTGAATCGGGTACGAGATTTCATCGTGAGAGACAAATCGATCTTACGTAGCGTAAGTTGTTTGGGTTGGAAGCTTGCTCAGGTAAAGGCACTTTCTAACGATATTATATGTGATTGAATGCATGTGTGTTTGTATTCATGACTGTGTGCCCTTATGGGGATGTGTGATGATTGTGTGCCCAGTTGGGGATATGTGGTTATATACACGATTGTGTGCCCAGTTGGGGATGTGTGTTTATGCTATGATGCTAAACTTATGATGTGCATTCATATGATTTGTGATAAATATATGATTTGCTGTTGATGTGTATGTCGAGGAGGACAACACGAGGTGTGTCTGAGCCACCTGTTGGTAATGAGAATTATTCATATGATTTGTGATAAATATATGAATTGCGGTTGATGTGTATGTCGAGGAGGACAACACGAGGTGTGTCTGAGCCACCTGTTGGTACTGAGAATTGTTCATATGATCTGTGATAGATATATAAACTGAATTGTGAATTGTGAATTGTGTTTATACATATTGTGTTTATATAAACTGTTGCATTTGCATGTGTGAGTCATGCATACCATAGTTGCGTGTAGGTAGTTGGCGCCGAACGGGCCAGGGTGATGGGTTCTGAATCATCACCTAATCCCGAAGGGAATTCTACTGCACCAGGTGATGTGACTGAGCCGTCATCGATCCTTTGAGATCAAATTGAGTAAGGAGAATGTGAGGGAGGCAACTCCGGGTGTTTGCAAGGGCAACACTTTTGTGTCTACGAGGCAGCACGGTTAGTGAGGACCCAAGGGGGTATCACGACTCTCTGCGGAGAGGTTAAATTCCGGGATTCATGCATGGTGAGGGTACCCGACGAATTGGGACCACCAAATTCATATAGGTCTGCATTTAGGATTTATGTGCATTGCATTTGTGTGTTAAATTAAATGTTATGATTGTTACTCATCCTATTGTCATCTCATTCATGTTGTTATGTATATCATGTTCTGCTGGCATGTGTGTATTCTTCCATATATGTTGTTTTTAGATCGTGACCCTCTACTATTATTATGATGTGGCTAACGACCACCCAGGTTTAGAAGCGGTGATAGTTAAGGTATCCAGGTGTCGTGAAGGCTTGTAAGATGCGATGTCTTTGGGCTAGGAATTCAAGATCAGCTTAGGGTCGTGTTTTGAGGTTGTCCATATTGTTGTTACTGTTATTAGTAAAGCTGAGTGCTTATTTTTATATGTATGGACAAATATTTATAACAGTGGCCATTACGCTGGTCCTATGTATGGAAAAGACTTAGATCGAAAGCTCGTACTCTGATTAATCATTTTTATTATTTTCCTGAAAAGACAGTTGTCAATATTATGTATGGC
Organism: Lathyrus tuberosus; assembly: GCA_022829125.1. Lineage (NCBI taxonomy): Eukaryota > Viridiplantae > Streptophyta > Magnoliopsida > Fabales > Fabaceae > Lathyrus > Lathyrus tuberosus. The sequence goes on along the minus strand of JALAZF010000013.1, from coordinate 27,129,455 downwards.
ATTCAAAAAAAAAATATACACTCCCGTTGTTAAAAATCGGGGTGTTACATTGTGGTATCAGAGCTTTGGTCTAAGATTTTCATGGGGTTGTGTGTCAGGTGTCCTAAGCTGATCAAGTGTCGGGTTTAGTGGGAGTAAATGTGTGGAGTCCTATGTGTTATGTGGTTTGTGTCTTGAGTCCAGTAGGTTATGTGTTTAGGTAATCGTTTGTTTCTTAACTGAAGTTGAGGTCTCCCATAATTCTTCAGTAAGAAGCATAGTTAAACCCCTTGAGCATTTGTCGATGTTGGTCGACATGTGGCTCCGTTTTCTTTAGAGGTAGTGATCTAGAGGTAGTGAGATTGAATCGAGTAAGAACTACAAGGTTTTCTACAGTAATGTTATGGATGAGAGGTTTTGTTTGTCCTTATCACTCCGAGGTGTTGAGTAGGGATGAGTGGAAGTCATGGTTTCAAAGGATTCTAAGTAAGGACTTGATTTGGAGGACCTATTGAGAGAAAAATGATTGGATGTTCATTCCGGTGAATTCCGAATGAGAGGAGATGCAGTTTATGGACTATGAAAAAGGTGATATTTCTTTGGAATCAAGGAGCAGTTATAGATGTCGTTTGGAGACAATTACTATACTTGGAGATTAATGGGACATCTTCTCTAGAAAGAAAGCGGGTTGCACGTTGAAAGTGGCCGAAACCTAGGAAAGTTGGAGGAAGGTTATACGATTGGTAGGTTCTTGAGGGTTTAATTTGGTTTCTTAAGCTAGGTTAGATAGGTGACTAAATACCGTAAGGATGAATCATGTGATGTTAAAGGAAGGAAACCAAGTATCACATGGATAAGTTTTAGTAGAAGTGACCATCAGGGGAGTTGTCTTCAAAGATTAGAAGTAGGAGTTTGAGAGAGAAGGAGTATAACAGTTTCTAGAAGAAAAAGGTAGAAGTAGCACCATGGATCTAAGTAATCATATGAGTAGAGTAGAGAAGTGCTAAAGCAATTCAAGTATGGGGGACATGGTTTTGCTAGAAATATCATACCGCGGGTAGACAATGGGTTGTTAGAAGAGTGATAAAACGCTGAAAGTTAATATCTGGAGGGACACAGAGCCATGTATGAAGAATTAATGAATGGAGTTATATGGTGTAACAAGTATGTGGATTTCGTGAAGATCAAAGTTTAGATTTGGATTTAGGGATCGAACCTGAGAATAAAGAAAAGTTAGCAAAGAAATTTTGATTGGGTAGTTGCTCTTTAAAAGTCAAGCGTTAAAATTTGAGATAAGTGCTAAGTGACTAGATGAATGAGTAAGATATGTCTGTTTTGGAAGGATAATTCTTTTAGAGTGTTAGATCGTAGAGTAATAATGTTGGTTGATACCTTAGAAAAAACTAGGATTGAATAAGAAACTGAGGAGTGAATGGATGTGTCCTGATGTTTAGCAAGAACTTATGCGAAAGAGGATTGGGTTGTGTTATAAAAGGATATTATGACCATTGGATGGCCATAAGCAATTGAAGATAGATAGTACAACGAAGAGTAGGTTGGATAGGACGAACATTGATTTGGAACAAGGATAATTAGATTGGGTGAAGAAGAGTAAAGATGTGGGTTGAAGTTGACAAGATAGAGGTCATGGTAGGTTGGGAAATGACTATAGGCGGTTGGTTGCTAAGATTTTTTTTTGAAGTTGGAAACTCCTAGATGTTATAAGAGGATTTAGTATAAGGGACTTTGGAGTTGCAGTATTGTAAAGGTGGTTACAAAGGAAGAATAAGGTTGTATGCAAGCAAGAAAGTGCTCAGGTAACACCGATTTTTTAATAAGAAGGTTGACTACCTCGTTGCTTAGGAAGGACTACCAAGGATATGGCCCAAATGGAAATGGGAAGGATACTAAGCATTTCCTCAAGAGTGTATGCTATAGATGATGGGGTTGCGCTCGGACGTAAAGTTGATATTTAAGAAGCGGTATAAGTGGTAAGAGAATAATCCTGCGGTTGGAAATTTTGATACCACGAGGTTGATGAGTAGTGTATTAGTGACTAGATGGGTGGTTATATTCAGAATTAGGAGGATGAAGTTACCAAGTGAAAAGCCTGTTGGAGATTCCACATGAGACATGAGAAGTCTGGACGAGGTTAAGTACATTATGTCATTGATGAACGAATGGGTGGAGTGAAAAGATTGGTTTTGGGGAATAGGTGTTAAGACAAAGTGTGAGAGGCACGGTTAGAGATGTGGATTAGGGCGATTTAGAATTCGTGCAAGAAATTACCTCGCCCATAAACCGGAAAAAAAAGGGGGTAGTGGTAAGTGTATGCTTAAGAGTTGAAGGTACAACTAGATTGGGTCACATAAGGTGCATTGGGCATATTCGGAAGTAGATAGGATTAAACATTTGCCTATTCGGACGAATCAGGGATGAAGTGGAAATGTTTGGCGGAGACTAGTAAGGCTTGGATTCGTTGTACTTGTTATAATGAAGACTAGAGGAGCATACTGGAAAATAGGCATTGAGAAATTATCGGACATCAGAGGTTGACATCGAGAATAGTTTGACAATAGAAGATGAGATAGGGGAACAATAAAAAATGGTTTGATTGATGAGCTCGTTGAGGGAAATAGAATTTAGTTGTAAGAGGAAAAGGAAACTCAATGAATTTTTGGAAGCTGATGTAGGATGATACGAAAGACGTGGTATGTCAAATAGGGATAGCCAACGATGAGGGACGTTTAAGGTTAAGGCATACGAGAGCAAACTAAGTTATGACTTGGAACTGAGGTAGTTATGTTAGAGTGTGATCCGATAGTTTAAGTCTGGGGTAAAGGGTTTGTGTGTTTTGTAGATGGCATAGTGGGCACGTGGAAGAAATATTAGGGAAGTTTCAATCACCAACCGGACGTTGGGATGGTAATATTAAGATGGTAATGGGAATGAATTTGGATGGGAACATATATAGGTCGCCATGGTATTGAGATGGAAGGAATAACTAAGGAATTATGGACCTTGGGAAAAATGTGGAGTTCTCTACTTAGATGACTACTTCGTTGGAGTGAAATAGGTTAAATTTGTACTTGGGTTTTAGCTGTTACTGTTTTGGAGAATACTCAATGGTTGTTCCGAGCCAAGTGAGCGTGAGAGAAACCGTAACTTGTTTTGGGGAAATTGTGTCTCACTTTGGAGAGTGAAGTAACAGGAATTTGGAGGAAACATTTAGGAAACATCGAAGTGATTATTGGACCCTTGTGTCTTGCATAAAATTGAGAACAAGATGAGGAGAACACTATTGTAGTTGGTAACGATGGTTTATTCCACCATCATGGTTGTCGCCTACCTATTGACAAATTGAGGAACTGATCATCCTTAATCTGTTGTTGAAAGTAGACAAGATTGTGTTGAATGGAATGAATGATTCTTTCCGGCTTAGATAGAGTGGGGTTTTAGCGTTGCATATAGAGTCTGAGTCACTGTGACTTTGTAGAGGGTTGCAATAGGTGCGCGGTCGTTCTGGTGAGTGTGTTAGTGATAAATTGGTAAGTTGTTACATTTACCTCGAGTTTCGAGGACGAAACTCCTTTTTGGTGGGTAGTAATGTAAGACCCGTATATTTTAGTCCGTATGATATTATGATGTTTTATCATTTTAATCAGTTTTTCTACTAAATTTGGAGTAGCGAGCAGATTATACCCGATATTTCTAGGGTGTTCGGTTGTGGTCTGGATTGATCCACGTGGTTTCTTTTTAATTCAATCAGATTTTTTCTATTGGCACGGTAGTTATATTGGATTCCGAATGTTTCTATGTTTTCAAAATTTCAAAATTGTGTTTCTGCCGATTTTTGGGAAAACGGGCAAATTATACCCGTCGTTTAAATTTTCACGGACTCCGATTGTCGTCAAAATTTAAATGGGAGTTTTATATATCGCCGATATTGAGAATTTAATCTCAATATATCTTTCTGAGTTAAGGAACAAAAATTTATTCGGAATAAAATTTATTCGAAAATTTTGGGTGGTTTTAATTAAAATGCGACGGTGAAATTTTTCGGTTTTCATAAAAAGTTGTCCGTGAGCGAGTTACGAATCGTCTGAGTCAGAACATTTTTTTAAGTGTGAGACATTAAATATCTAGATATTTTTGGGTTATATTATTATTATATGTTTTTAAGATAAAATCTTTTAGATATTTTGTTGGGATATTATTATTATATCCATTAGATATTTTGTCGAAATATTATTATTATATCCATTAGATATTTTTTGGCGGGTATATTATTATTTTATTCTTGACTTTTATTTTATAATATATCTTTTTCATCGATGTTTTCGTTTGATCTCGTTTTGAGAGCGTTTAGGAGATATTTTGGCGACAGGGTAAAACGGTAATCTTGCGGATTAGATATTTTAGAAAATGATATGATGGGGATTAAGTGGAAAGTTTAGATTATATATATAAAGAGAGATTAGAGAGAGAAAGTAAAAGGAAAGAAAAGAAGAGGAAAGAAAGGAGAAGAGAGGAGAAAGAGAGAAAAGAGGGAAAAATGGGGAAAACATCCGAATCGGAGCCGGATCTTCGATTAAATCGGGTAAGTTTACTAAACTCGATTATCCTACGATAGTATATGTATATGTAGGTGTTTGTTTGGTTGGTTTTGGTTAGAAAATGTTAGGTTTTACATATTTGAGCAAATTTGGTAAAACCGATAAAAATCGATGTTTTCACGGATGAAATTCGAAATAAATTGCGTAGTTTAGTCGAGGAATGTTAGGCCGTGATTATTGAAACTTGTAAGATTGAATTCGGGTGATTTCGTAACTTTGGACATTTTTGAGAAATGAGGGTTTTAAGAATTGAATCGAAAACGGACGTCGTAGAAATCGTGTTTAATGGTTCTAATTCACTGCTATATGTTAGGTGAGTACGAGTATGTGGTTATTTCGAAGAAAATAATTGAATCGGTCGGATTTTCGGGTGGAAAGGCCAAAACCCGTAGGTTTTCAAGGCAAAAGGGGGGTTTTCGGCGAAAACTTCGAAAATTCATATCTTTTGATCCGTAAGTCGGTTTTGATCCCCGTTCAAAGCGTTGGAAAGCTAATGGGATGTTCTTTCTATTAAAAATGGTTTGGAGGGAAAGAGATGATTTTAGTTTTTGTGGTTTTGAAAAAGTGTTGGGTTTTATCACGTAAAGTGTGTGCGGTCGGTGTTTTACTATGTGTTGTGCTTTTGTTATATAACGTGGAGCCAGTGAGCTGTTATATGATGTACTGTGGGTGGCCTAATGGCGTGAATCCTAGATTTTTGGAATTCAAATTGTTGTTCAAAATAAATGAATTTAAATTGTGTGGGTTTTTCTATAGAGCGATTAGGTTAGTAATCGGAGAGTGAAAACCTAAAGCCCTAATTGTTTAGGTTAGCGATCAAGACCCAGCCTTATTGTAGATGTATCTGAGTTGGTTTTAACTTAAGTCCTTTGTGTATTTTATAAGGTTGAAAGTGTGAATCGGGTACGAGATTTCATCGTGAGAGACACATCGATCTTACGTAACGTAAGTTGTTTGGGTTGGAAGCTTGCTCAGGTAAGGGCACTTTCTAACGATATTATATGTGATTGAATGCATGTGTGTTTGTATTCATGACTGTGTGCCCTTATGGGGATGTGTGATGATTGTGTGCCCAGTTGGGGATATGTGGTTATATACATGATTGTGTGCCCAGTTGGGGATGTGTGTTTATGCTATGATGCTAAACTTGTGATGTGCATTCATATGATTTGTGATAAATATATGATTTGTTGTTGATGTGTATGTCGAGGAGGACAACACGAGGTGTGTCTGAGCCACCTGTTGGTAATGAGAATTATTCATATGATTTGTGATAAATATATGAATTGCGGTTGATGTGTATGTCGAGGAGGACAACACGAGGTGTGTCTGAGCCACCTGTTGGTACTGAGAATTGTTCATATGATCTGTGATAGATATATGAACTGAATTGTGAATTGTGAATTGTGTTTATACATATTGTGTTTATATAAACTGTTGCATTTGCATGTGTGAGTCATGCATACCATAGTTGCGTGTAGGTAGTTGGCGCCAAACGGGCCAGGGTGATGGGTTCTGAATCATCACCTAATCCCGAAGGGAATTCTACTGCACCAGGTGATGTGACTGAGCCGTCATCGATCCTTTGAGATCAAATTGAGTCAGGAGAATGCGAGGGAGGCAACTCCGGGTGTTTGCAAGGGCAACACTTTTGTGTCTGCGAGGCAGCACGGTTAGTGAGGACCCAAGGGGGTATCACGACTCTCTGCGGAGAGGTTAAATTCCGGGATTCATGCATGGTGAGGGTACCCGACGAATTGGGACCACCAAATTCATATAGGTCTTCATTTAGGATTTATGTGCATTGCATTTGTGTGTTAAATTAAATGTTATGATTGTTACTCATCCTATTGTCATCTCATTCATGTTGTTATGTATATCATGTTCTGCTGGTATGTGTGTATTCTTCCATATATGCTGTTTTTAGATCGTGACCCTCTACTATTATTATGATGTGGCTAATGACCACCCAGGTTTAGAAGCGGTGATAGTTAAGGTATCCAGGTGTCGTGAAGGCTTGTAAGATGCGATGTCTTTGGGCTAGGAATTCAAGATCAGCTTAGGTTCGTGTTTTAAGGTTGTCCATGTTGTTGTTACTGTTATTAGTAAAGCTGGGTGCTTATTTTTATGTGTTTGGACAAATATTTATAACAGTGGCCATTACGCTGGTCCTATGTATGGAAAAGACTTAGATCGAAAGCTCGTACTCTGATTAATCATTTTTATTATTTTCCTGAAAACACAGTTGTCAATATTATGTATGGCATTCAAAAAAAAAAAATACACTCCCGCTGTTAAAAATCGGGGTGTTACAGGATTAATCCAAGAAGTTTGAGCAACAAGTCTCAATTTCATCTGCACCACAATTAGGGTTTTAAGGGAAAAGTCAACTGTAACTTTGACTTTTGACCTGGACATGCTCCCAAACCCTAATACATGATTGAATATACCCTATGACACCCATGGAACATGTCCATCAAGTTTAATTTAGGTCAAGGACATGATTTCCTGAAGAATTGCACAGTTTGGAATTCATCTGATAAAAAGTCAACTGTGCACAAAAGTCAACTTTGACTTTTTGAGATTTTTCACTAAAATGGATTTTTTACCCTAAAATGATGTTAATGTATGATTTGAATCATCATTCATCAAGAAAAATCAAGAAAAGTGAGATAACTTGTAAAAGGGGTAACCATAAAACTTAGAAATTTTTCTAAGTTAAAAATAAAGTGGCAAAGGTACCAACTTTGGAGGACCATAACTCCTAAACCACAAGGCCATTTTTTCTCATCCAAAGATGGATTTGTAGCCCTCATTATCACCTACAAAAACTTCAACTACAAGTCATTCCAATTTATTAAGGATTTTGAGTTATGGAGTGATCAAAGTGGCTGAAAAGTGAAAATGTCATTTTTTCCAACACTTAGTGAAATTTTCACTAAGTCAGATTCTGCCTCACTTTTTGCCAAATGTAGGGGGATTTTTCACTTGGAATCAAAAGAGATCAAAACCAAACTTGTTCAAACAGTTGTTGTATCATGTAAGAGCTTTCCAAAATGGCCAAGAACATTGCCAAATTCAACCTACACCATGAGATACAACATTGCCAAGTTGCCTTGCTGAAATCTGTCAAGGCAAGGCAGAATTTGCAACTTTGGTCGATTTGCCAAAATCAGCCAAATTCAATTGCTCCTATCCACTTGGACACCTCAGAGGATTGAATCTAAAGGGGACAATCACTGAGCCAAGCCTCCAAAGTCCATGGAACAAGAAATAGCATGTTGAACCTAGAATGGCCAAAATAGGGACAAGACTTCAAATTTGGAATGAGGCATTCAATGGAACCATCAAGGTGGCATGGACTGAGCCATTCTCATCTGAAATCAGTCAAGACTTATCCAAGACCAAGGGAACCAAAGCTCTGTGCCCTAACCTCTAGTCAATGGTTAGAGGAGACTTGGATTTTCATTTGCCAACATTGGCCAAACCTACTTACCAGCTGCCATGCACTATTTATTACAAAACAAACTTGCTCTACTATAAATAGAGCTCAATTGTGGTCAGTTTGAGTACACCAAAGCCATCTAACAGATGCTTTCCCCAAAATCTCTTCTTTCACTCCAATTTTGCCTTCTAAGGCAAGTCACTATCGGGTTTTGAGTTTGAGAGCAATTCCAATCAAACCAATCACTCACACACCTCACATACATCACATATGAGCTGATCAAACACTTAGATTACTTCTGAAACATCAATTTCACAAAATCACCACCTGGTTGCTCAAGGTTTTAACCAAAGTGCAGCTGAGGTACCACAAAATGATCCAGCCAATTTCAATCAAGTCCAACCATCCAAACACAATCCATAGGGTGTAGGGAAGCTGTTCAGATCATCACAACTCATCTGTAACACCTCCAAATCAAAAATCACTGTGAACTTGCTGTCACGGCCTAGAGGTCAATACTTAATTTTTAAAGCATTAATCCAAGATCACAATTTGTTTTCCATGTGTTAAACAATTTTTGATCATTTTAATTGAATTTTTATTCAATTAAATACATTTTGAAAACAAATTAGGGTTTTGGATTAATTCAACCCTCATAAATCATTTTCAAAACTCTTTGGGCCTCTTGAGAGAGTGTAAGACCCATCCCCCCTTGTACAAAAACTTTTTGGGCCTCACTCATTGTATAAGTCCCTCTGTACAAGTAAACGGCACGATCGTCGCCCATTTAAAAATAAAAATCATCTGGGCCTCTCCTTGAGCTATAAGACCCATTCAAAACACTTTGGGCCTCTATTAGAGTGTAAGACCCAATCCCCCTTTTAACCAAAACATTTTGGGCCTCACTTATTGTATAAGTCCCTCTGCGTTAAAAGAAAACCTCGGCGCGATCGCCATTTTTAAACGAAAAATCAATTGGGCCTACCCTCGTGTTATAAGCCCCACTCTTTTTTCTTTAAACCTTTTTGGGCCTCTTGAGAGAGTGTAAGACCCATCCCTTTGTACAGAAAACCTTTTTGGGCCCCAGTCACTTGTATAAGTCCCGCTGTACAAAGTCAAACAGTGCGCTCATTGATAAAACCCTGGGCCTCTCCTTGAGCTGTAAGCCCCAAATCTTTCTTTTTCAAAGCACTTTCTCCTTTGATTTTGAATATACTGTTGTTTTCAATCTTTCTTTGTTGAACAACTAACCAAACAGCATGGAAGCACTCCAACCGAGTAAGTGGTTATCGCTTTCGTTTACTGCTTTCATATTATAAACTGTATTGTGGGGCTGCTCACTGTAAGTCTCCTTTCATAAACTCATATCTACTGTGTAATAATAGTATAGATATTTCGAGTTTCCCCGGCCACTACGTCTAGAACTAGGTGACGCCGTTTCATTTATTCGTAGAAATAGACGCCTAGATCCCCAATAGGAGCACCAGATACAGTCTTCTCTTCGGCTGTCCTCCTTAGGAATCGTCAAGAAGCTCTACTCCCCAAGATGAATGTATTCTTCGTGAATGGCATCTTTGAGTTTCTTCCAAATTCTCAAACTTTCCTGACTTGATCTATTCCTTGTGGATAGCTTGCCTTGAATGTCTCGGAGTTTGGGTACCCACTACGGTCATAATCTTGGACCTTAACTAAGGAACCCTCTTTAAAAGCTAAAAGTCGCTGGATAGTAAACCTCGCACGTTTACCAGTGGTTTTTATCTTTAAAAGAGTTATCTCTCCTAATGGAAAGGAGATGATAGACCCACGGGCTTCTTAAAAGCATCGGCCTCCTCTTGGGCATTATTCAAGGACACTACGGCTTCTTAGAAGTATTCACAGCCTCCTCTTAGGCTTCGTATAATGATCTCTTCCTCCGGGAATGATAGCCTCCTCTTGGGCTTCGTACAAGGACCCGTCGGCTTCTTAAAAGTTTCCAGCCTCCTCTTGGGCTTCGTACAAATTGTCTCGACGACCTCCTAGAGGTATAGGAACAGAACCTAGTCATCCTCATAGAACAGTCCTTTCATAGAGTCTACTATTGTTTCTCAAAGCGTAGTACGAAAGATAAAACTCTAGACACGGACAGTCTAACTTCCTTGAGTCTCAAAAGACATTCTCAAGTGACCCCTTCGTTAAATAGGAAGGAAACCCGCAGACTCGGACAGTCTCAATACCCTTTGGATTTCCAGTTTCCCCAAAGAAAAGGAAACAACCCCGATCCTCAGATCTAACCCATGAGTACAGTGATGCTCATATAAGAACTGATTTTCTCTTTCAAAATCAATATACTGGACCTGTCACTTAACTGACACAATAACCTTAGCCTTCTCTTAGGCTTTGTACAAATGATTCTCCCCAGCGGAGTCAAACAACGTTTAGCCTCTCTCTCGGGCTTTGTACGAGACACATAAGGGACTCCCTCGTTGAGTCAATCCCCCTTTTGCCTCCATCTCGGGCTTTGTACGAGATACAAAAAGGTTCTTATTGAGCCAAACAAACAATCGCCTCCATCTCGGGCTTCATACGAGATACAAAAAACTCCCTTGTTGAGTCAAATAACCTCCATCTCGGGCTTTATACGAGATACCAAAAGACTCCATCGTCGAGTCAAAATCTTTTAGCCTCTCTCTCGGGCTTTGTACGTGACACAAAATTGCCTCCTCTTAGGCTTTGTATAATGATTTTCCTAGCGGAAATTAGCCTCCTCTTAGGCTTTGTATAAGAAAACCACTGGTTGATCCAATTAACCTTTTAGCATCAAAGCTGTGCCCCGTTCACAGTATACAAACATTAACAACTCCTTCCCCTTCATCTAATCGCTGTAAGCAGCAAGCCTCTGGATCATCTATATCCACGCCACTGTCCCTCTTTTAGCATGAGAAATTCCTAAGGAAAGATGGCATTGCTCTACACTGAGTTAAAGTCTCCTCCTTCAGGTTAAAACCCTTTCTTCGAAAATTATGGCATTGCTCGGATCCGCGTATCCCAGTTAAAGTAATTCTCCTTCTCCCCTCTTTAGAGATGACAAATTCTCTCTAAAGCCGAGGTCTTTCAGCTTCACGTCTTGGGCTTTGAACAAGACACAAATAGACCTTTCAGCTTCACATCTTGGGATTTGAACAAGATACAAACCACCTTTCGCTTCACGTCTTGGGCTTTGAACAAGACACCAAAAACCAATTTCCTCCCATAGAATAGGAGGAACTACGAACGCTCTGATTTCCCTGTTTCGGTAAATGGGAATACGTAGGCATAAGATCGAAAGAAAAGATCTTAGCGAGCCCAATCAACAAAAAACCTAAATTCCATATCTCCATCAATCGAAAGCAGTATTTCAAAAGCATCAGTCCTAACATCCTAATCCTTGTTCCCCGCCAGAAACCTTCTGCCCAGGTAAAAATGAAAGAAAACAGTATTGGCGAAAATACAAATAACCAGTACAAAGGCCCCCCCACATTGATAGCATCCATAACCTAACAGACCGTTGTTTAAACTCAGTATGCAAGCAGGGTTAATTGGAGACATCTATTTCCCTTCCTTATTCAGCTCACAATAGGATAAAAAATGAATCGACCTGTAGTCAAAGCTCAAACCGCAGAGAGCGACCAGCGCTTAAGAACCGCGTCCAAAATCGCTCGCTACAGAAAAGTGGCGACCAAATTCCAGAAGAGATCTCCCGACTACTCAGACAAGAGGAAAGGTCCATTGAACCTCACAAAGAGCCGTTGGAAACGGTAAACTTGGGTTCAGAAAAAGAGAGAAAAGAAATCAGGATCGGAGCACTGCTCAGTCCAACTGCCAGAAAGGGTTTGATAAAGCTTCTCAAAGAATTTCCCGATGTATTCGCTTGGTCCTATCAGGATATGCCAGGGTTGGATACCAGCATCGTGGAACATCACTTACTGTTGAGATCAGAATGTCCGCCAGTAAAGCAAAGGTTGAGACGCACTCACCCGGACATGGCCATCAAAATCAAGGAAGAGGTACAGAAACAGATCGACGCGGGTTTCCTCACTACATCTGAATATCCTCAATGGTTAGCCAACATCGTACCCATTCCCAAAAAGGACGGAAAGGTTAGAATGTGTGTCGATTACAGAGATCTAAACAAGGCAAGTCCAAAGGACGACTTTCCTTTACCACACATTGACATGTTGGTTGACAGCACAACAAAGTTCAAAGTATTTTCCTTCATGGATGGATTCTCGGGCTATAACCAGATCAAAATGGCGCCGAAAGACATGGAGAAAACTTCGTTCATTACCCCATGGGGTACCTTTTGTTACAAGGTAATGCCGTTCGGTTTGAAGAATGCCGGGGCAACCTATCAAAGGGCCATGACTACTCTGTTTCATGACATGATACACAAAGAAATCAAGGTATATGTCGATGATTTGATTGCAAAATCAAGAACAGAGGATGAGCACGTTGAACATCTGTCAAAATTGTTCGAACGTCTAAGAAAATTCAAGCTCCGCTTGAATCCCAACAAGTGCACCTTCGGTGTCCGTTCGGGGAAATTACTAGGGTTCATCGTCAGCCAGAAAGGAATTGAAGTTGATCCTGACAAGGTCAAGGCCATTCAAGAAATGCCTTCTCCAAAAACTGAAAAACAAGTCAGAGGATTCCTGGGACATTTGAACTACATCTCCAGATTCATATTCCTTATGACCACCACTTGTGCGCCGATTTTCAAATTACTGAAAAAGAACAAGGATTGCGTTTGGTCAGAAGATTGCCAAACCGCCTTCGATAGTATTAAGGAATACCTGTTGAATCCGCCGATTCTATCACCTCCAGTGGAAGGAAGACCACTGATCATTTACCTCAAAGTCCTAGAGGACTCAATAGGGTGTGTACTTGGCCAACAAGACGAAACCAAAAGGAAAGAGTCTGCCATTTACTATCTGAGCAAGAAGTTCACCGATTGTGAAACTCGGTACACGATGCTTGAAAAAGCTTGTTGCGCTTTGGCTTGGGCAGCCAAACGTCTTCGCCAGTACATGATTCGTCATACTACTTGGTTGGTCTCCGAAATGGATCCAATCAAGTACGTTTTCGAAAAACCTGCTCTCACTGGAAGGATTGCCCGTTGGCAGATGTTACTATCAGAATATGACATAGAGTACCATGCTCAGAAAGCCGTTAAAGGAAGTATTTTAGCCGATCATTTGGCTCATCAACCGATTGACGATCAAGAATCAATCGGGTTTGACTTCCCAGACGAAGATGTCATGTATCTAAAGATGAAAGATTGCGATGAACCGTTACCCAGTGAAGGGCCAGAACCAGGTTCCCAGTGGGGACTTATCTTTGACGGAGCAGTCAATCATTATGGAAACAGAATTGGGGCAATCATTGTTACCCCTAAGGGTTCCCACATTCCTTTCACTGCCAGACTTACGTTCAAATGTACGAACAACGAGGCCGAATACGAAGCATGTATCATGGGTCTCGAAGAAGCGATTGATTTAAGGATCAAAAACTTGGACGTATACGGTGATTCAGCCCTGGTTATTAACCAGATAAAAGGAGATTGAAACACATACCAATCAAGATTGATTCCTTACAAAGACTATGCAAGGAGGTTGTTACCCTTCTTCAACAGAGTCGACTTTCATCACATCCCTCGTGATGAGAATCACATGGCTGATGCATTAGCCACTATCTCTTCCATGATTAGTGTAGGTCGATGGAATGACATACCTAAGACCGACATCATGCGCCTTGAACGGCCCGCTTACATCTTCGCGATTGAAGCAGTCATAGATGACAGACCTTGGTATCACGATATCAAATGCTTCCTTCAGAAACAAGAGTACCCATCTGGGGCACTCAGAAAAGACAGGAAAACCCTCAGAAGATTGGCTGGAAACTTCTTCCTGAGCGGTGACACTCTTTATAAGAGAAATTTTGACATGGTCTTGCTCCGATGCTTCGACAGACTAGAAGCAGACATGCTCATGAAAGAAATTCATGAAGGATCCTTTGGCACTCTTGCCAATGGACACACAATGGCGAGAAAAATTCTCAGGGCCGGGTATTATTGGCTGACCATGGAATCCGACTGCTACAAGTACATGAAGTGGTGTCACAAGTGTCAGATATACTCAGACAAAATCCATGTACCGCCAACACATCTCAAAGTTCTTTCTTCCCCATGGCCTTTTTCCATATGGGGAATCGACATGATTGGCCTGATTGAACCCAAAGCTTCAAACGGACATCGGTTCATTCTAGTAGCCATTGACTACTTCACCAAATGGGTCGAAGCAGCGTCATACGCCAATGTAACCCGACAAGTGGTGGTCCGATTTATCAAAAACAATATCATCTGCCGTTATGGTGTTCCGAGCGAGATCATTACTGACAATGGATCTAACTTGAACAACAAGATGATGAAAGAGTTGTGCACAGAGTTCAAGATCGAAATCCATAACTCATCTCCCTACCGACCCAAGATGAACGGAGCGGTAGAAGAGCGCTAACAAGAACATCAAGAAGATCGTTCAAAAGATGGTTGTAACCTATAAAGATTGGCACGAAATGCTACCCTTTGCTCTTCACGGTTATCGAACATCTGTCTGCACTTCAACAGGGGCTACCCCTTTCTCTCTAGTATATGGCATGGAGGCAGTTCTCCCCATAGAAGTAGAGATCCCATCAATCCGGGTATTGATGGAAGCTAAGCTCACCGAAGCTGAATGGTGTCAAAGTCGACACGACGAATTGAATCTGATTGAGGAAAAATGAGTCACGGAACTATGCCACGGTCAGTTGTATCAGCAAAGAATGAAGAGGGCGTTTGACAAAAAGGTCCGACCTCGTGTCTTCAGGAAAGGAGACCTTGTGCTCAAGAAGATACAATCATTTCTCACTGATTCTCGGGGCAAATGGACCCCAAATTATGATGGCCCCTATGTGGTCACGAAAGCTTTCTCAGACGGCGCCTTGAGACTTGCAACCATGGACGGAGAGGAATTTGCCTACCCCACGAATGTTGATGTAGTCAAGAAATACTTCGCCTAAAACTAAAAAAAAACGTCTCGGTGGATTGAAAACCCGAAAGGGCGGTCCAGGCAAAAGTTAGAGACATGAAAAGAATCATCCCGATGGATTGGAAATCTCATAGTACAATCCAGGCTAAAGTTAGGGATAATGGCAAGTAACTATGTTCAGCAGAGGTAAGTCCCTCAGCAGCAGTTGCATCATCATCCGTCAGGAAAACTCCAATCAAGGTCATCTTCGACAGAAGCTCAGGATGTCCCGAATTCAAAGTTGGTAGAAGGATAGTGGTCGTTATGTTTCAACGTAGCCCTTTTCCCTGTAAATTACCATTTTCTAACTTTGTATATACTCTTTGGAATCACGCGTTTGGCTGATCTCCATCTTATCAATAAAATTTGAGCCCTTGTGCTTTTGTTTGTAATTCTTTACTTGTTTTAGCTTTACAGAACGACGTTGTTTAAACTTAATCAGCGATTCTTAAAATAAAACAAAAATAAATTTACTTGTTAAACTTTTTCTGCTTTTAAACTAAAGATGGCATTTCTTTTGACTGTTGAACATCAGAAGAACATCGATCGCTTCTCCCGAAGTAAGCGAACTTCAAAGTGCAGAATCAAAGTACTATTTCTAAGCCAGTACTCCTGAATAAAGGGATCAACTGTGTCGGAGACCTTGTTTCGTCTGACACGCCTCGGCCGAGTTCTCATCTCCTAAGCCCGATCAACATAGCTCCCAACGGGACTATCTCTCCTAAGCAAGGTGGAATTGCTATTTTGGACCAAAGGTACTTCTTCGCCCCGCGATGGCCGAGTATCCAATTGTGTTCATCCATTAGTCTGTATGTCGCGTCAGTTTTGTCAGCATATAAATACGTACTTCATGCATTTTTTATTTGCATTTACATTTCATACTGCATCGTTATCACTCTAGCCGGTCTTGTCCCCTAGTGATAAACAGTTTTCTCAATCGAGTTTGTCAGTTCTTTCCTCGTCAGGAAGTGTTGCGTCTGCACAATCTCGCCACCAGTGTATCTTTAGATCAGAGTCGGCACTTGGCCACTTTGATAACTTGAACCTCTGAAAGATCAGAGAACCTTCAACAGATGTCACTCTTCGCCATTAAAGATGATATCCTTGCTTTCCCGGATTAAGGAAAATCCACAGAGAAAGCCTCGTGATCAGAGATTCGGCAGCACGCCAGTTTTGCTCCGAAAAACCACTGATGAGAAGGTCATTGGCACCTCAAAATTGGACCCCATCATATGGCGTTTCTCCGGGAAGATCCCGAGAAAAGTATGATGAAAGATCCCAAACGAAAACAGTCTCTCAAGAGACTCGCTTTCCCTAGTAGAATCGACAAATGGCGTCTCCAAAACAGAGAAGTTTGTGTACCTCTACAATTCAGACGAATGGGTTCCCCAGCAAGTCTGACATCAAAACTTTTTCCACTCAAATGGCATCTCCCCAGGAAAATTCGGAGAGAAGTTTGAAGGAAAGCCGCTACGAATAGCGTCCCTTGTCAGTAAAGTTTATTGACCAAAAGAAACCGAGACCAGTTCCTTGGTAAGAAACCAGGATCGAGGGGAAGTTCAAATCAGAAACTAAGACCAGTTCCTTGGTAAGAAACCAGGATCGAGGGGAAGTTTAAATCAGAAACTAAGACCAGTTCCTTGGTAGGAAACCAAGAACGAGGGGAGGTTTATTTCAAAAGAAAACTGAGACCAGTTCCTTGGCTGAAGACCAGGATCGAGGGGAAGTTTACCTTTTCTAAGCATCATTGCTTAGCTAAAGAAGATGAATGCGTAAGCTACCATTCATAACCACCATCAAAATTTTGGGTATTCCGATATTTAATCCTCTTGTACCCCGAATCCCTTCGTCATTCACACCTTCGGGTCCAAGAAGATTAAATAGGGGCATCTGTAATACCCCAAATTTTGACCACTTAGATTTCCCATCATTTTGAAAATCATCATCACAATATGGATGTACCTTTATGCTTCATTAGTCTCCCCAAAGATGGGTGAGCATCCACTACAATCAAAATTAGGGTTTCAAACCCTCTCTGAGTGCTTAGACAAAGGATCAATCAAGAAATGACATGATCTTCAACTTGTCTAATCTCTTAAATATCCACAATGGATCAAAAAGGACTCCCACTTCAAGGATTAAGCACAAGGCTGCTCCCTTCTAGGTGGATCAAGTCTCAAGATCGACAGTGTCACCAAATTAGGGTTTTGGTCGACCAGGGCCTCCAGATGGAAATTTTCATCTGGACACAAGGCAATGATCCAAAACATAACCTAATATACTTCATGGAACCTCATGAACCCATGCATCAAGTCAATTTTGCCTCAGGGGATGCATTCATCAAAAATCAGGAATTAGGGTTTCTTGACCTAATTCACCCCTAAGTTGACTTTTGGGACAAACCATGAGCCAAGACCTCAAGAGATGATTTGAGGGTCTCTAATATACCATATTGATCCATTTGGGACAATGGATTAATCCAAGAAGTTTGAGCAACAAGTCTCAATTTCATCTGCACCACAATTCGGGCGATGGCGAAAATACAAATAACCAGTACAAAGGCCCCCCACATTGATAGCATCCGTAACCTAACAGACCGCTGTTTAAACTCAGTATGCAAGCAGGGTTAATTGGAGACATCTATTTCCCTTCCTTATTCAGCTCACAATAGGATAAAAAATGAATCGACCTGTAGTCAAAGCTCAAACCGCAGAGAGCGACCAGCGCTTAAGAACCGCGTCCAAAATCGCTCGCTACAACGGGCACCCACTAATTGATCCATCAAGTCATCGATCCTCGATAGTGGATATTTATTCTTAATCGCCACTTTATTCAACTGTCTGTAATCAATACACAACCTCATACTACCATCCTTTTTCTTTACCAACAACACTGGGGCTCCCCAAGGCGATACACTCGGTCTCACGAATTTCTTGGCTAACAAGTCTTCCAGTTGCTTCTTCAGCTCTGACAATTCTGACGCCGACATCCTGTATGGTGCCATAGAGATAGGTCTGGTACCAGGGACAAGATCAACCGCAAACTCTACTTCTCTCTCTGGTGGCACGTCAGTAATTTCATCTGGAAGCACTTCAGGGAATTCACGCACCACTTGCAATTCGTTAATCACTAAATTACTCTACACTGACAAAGATGCAAACAATGCAAGCACCTGAACTTCTCCTTCCAAGAGCTCCTCCAACTCTCTAGCAGACAGAAAATCATCCTCTCCCACTTCTTCAGGAGTAAGAAATCGAACCGACTTGTTAAAACAGTTAATATGAACATGATTGTACTCCAACCAGTTCATACCCAAAATCACATCGAGACCTACCAACAGTAAACAAATCAAATCTACACCAAAGTCCTTACCATAGATTGATAATGGACAATTCAAACAGACCAAAGAAGTAGTCACCGATCCCTTAGCAGGAGTTTCGATAACCATCTCTCCCTTCATAGGAGAAACGACAAGGCCTAGCCTTCTTACACAATCAGCAGCAATAAAAGAGTGAGTAGCACCAGTATCAATAATAGGAATCAAAGGCGTATTATTAATATAACATGTACCTCTGATCAATCTGTCCTCACTAGAAGTCTGAGTCCCTGTCAAAGCGAACACTTTTCCTCCAGTTGAAGCTTGCTTTGGTTTCTGACAACGAGTACTAATATGGCCCTGTTCCCCACAATTGTAACAAGTAACCGGATTAGCCTTGCAGTCAGCAATCAGATGTCCTGCCTGACTGCACTTGAAGCACTTCTTCACATCGCTCGTGCATTCACTAACACGATGTCCCAACTCACCACACCTATAGCACTTAAGAGGAGAAGATGCACCTCCCCCACTTGGCTTCTTCCCATCAGCATGTTTCTGTTTACCCTTCTCAGCGGGAGCTGCATAAGGCTTCCCACGATTCACCGGTTGTTTTCCTCATCTCTCGGCCAACCCCTTATAGTGAGCCGATCGAGCCTTGCTATCTTCCTCAAATATCCTGCAACAATCCACTAAATCAGGAAACCTTCTGATCCGCTGATATCCAATTGCCTGTTTGATCTCAGGTTTCAACTCATTCTCAAACTTGACACACTTCGAGAATTCAGCTGTCGCCACACTGTAGTAAGGATAAAATTTAGCCAAATCTGAGAATTTAACAGCATACTCGGTAACCGTCATATTACCCTGCTTCAGTTCCAAAAACTCAATCTCTTTCTTTCCGCAGACATCTTCGGGAAAATACTTCCTTAAGAACTCTCTACTGAACACGGCCCAAGTAATTGCCTCACCTGCTGCTCCCAATACTTGACGAGTAATAACCCACCAGTCACCAGCCTCCTCAGCCAACATATGAGTACCTAACCGCACCTTCTATGCCTCAGAACATTCCATAACCTGGAAGATTCTCTCAATCTCCTTCAGCCAAGTCTGCGCTCCATCCGGATCATACCCTCCCTTGAAAGTAGGCGGAATGTTCTTTCGAAACTCATCATTTCCGTTAGCATGCGGCGGATTCTGTATTGCTTGAGCCATAGCTTGCAAGGCAGCAGCAAGAGCAGCATCGTTTCTTCCAGCCATTATAAATCCGCCACATGCCAACAACAGAACACAATGGATAAGGAAACGACACCGACACTAAACAACTCACACACGACAACGACTCGACAACTTGGTCGGACGGACCGACCAGCTCTGATACCACTTAATGTAACACCCCCATTAATACCCCGAGCAATTAAGCAATAAACATCTGCAATAATAAATCAGAGTGAAAATTTAAAACTTCGGCATGAACAAGGATGTCACATCACAAAAAATACAATTAACCTGCTCATATAATGATATATAACACCAAGGTAGCACATATATACATAGGAACTCAGTTCTACAAAATGACATTCATTTACAGAATAAAAGCGGAATATCCATAACTGAAATTCTTTCCAAAAATATAAGTTTTGTTTGTAATAAACATATTCATACAAAAACAACCAACAGACATAATATACATATAACTACACAACGATCTTCCGACTACCCGTGCTACATATCAGAGCCGACATACCAACAAAAGGACAAAGAGCTAAATCTTTGCAAAAGCCTCCAAGCATCTAATCTGCACGATGTCGTATAAAGCATCAAACCAGTAGAAGGGTGAGAAACACAATCATGATATAGTTGCATAATAATATGTAATAACATATAATTCCAAATGCATAAATATTCTCACCACAAGCATATACTTGAAACACAAGCATAACAGCAATAATTAATGTATCAATCACAAGATATATCAATTTATCAAAACCATTCACAAGTTCAACACATAATCATTTTGTAACGACTTATGCAAATGCACAGAGACCGACACAACGACTCTATGCATGCGGTACCAAAATCGATCCCTGTTTCATGATCACAGTTCCCGTCGGAACTCTCGACCCCTGTTTCATGGTCAAGTATGACCCCTATTTCATGATCACACCAACGACCCTTGTTTCATGGTCAAGTATGACCCCTATTTCATGATCACACCAACAACCCCTGTTTCATGGTCACGTACGACCCCTATTTCATGATCGCACCAATAACTATGATTAGTTACACCCCATCTGGGCACACAATCACGCCAACAACAACGATTCCATCAAGGAATTCGGATAGACGATAACACCCCACCTGGGCACGCCATCCCACAACTATGCACATGCTATGCACCATCAATGACAACATGCAACAACACAACATTAAAAATACATTTCACTAGGATTTACGCCACAAGGGCTACCCACAGTAACATCACTACGATATCATACATTGAGATTCATTTATTTGATACTTTTATGCCACAAGGCCATCATTCAATAACCACATTCTATAGCAAGATTCAACATCATATAAATAGCCTAAAAGCTACACATTTATATGGCAATAGCATGATACACGACAAAATACCGACCACACGCATTTTACGCGATAAGAAAATCTGACCGCACGACTATTTCTCAAAAAAACGAATTAATTAAATCATCTTTTACCCTCCAAACCATTTTTAATAGAAATAATATTTCATTAGCTTTCCAACGCTTCGAACGGGAACCAAAACCGACTTACGGTTCAAAAGTTATGAATTTTTGAAGTTTCGAAAATTTTTCATTTTTGCCCAGACTGCGCTAAGCGCACTCCAAACCGCGCTAAGCGTGATTCCTGCGGAAATTCAGTAGAATTTGGCCTTTAAAACACCATCTGAAGACTTTCGGACATCCGTTTCGATTCAGTAAAAAGTTGTTATCTCAGAATTCAACGTACTAAAATATTCTCACAATAAAAGGCCATTCAACACATTTTCCATTTTTGAAATATTTTAAAACATAATTTTATCAATACATTCACAACCCAAACTCAATCAACACCTATGGAAACATACCAACAAGTTTACCCGAGTAAATCATATCATCACCCGACTATACTACGCAATTTATTTCACATTTCAACCATCCAGACATTAATTCACACAAAATCACCATTTTCTACCAAATTTCAAAAGTTAGGGTTTCAATCAAACTCAACCAAATTCAATCAAACGAACTTAACCACTCACGGTCTAACATGACTCGACTAAACTACACGATCTATTCTGACTTTCGTCCGTAAAAACATCGATTTCTATTCATTTCTACCATTTCAACCTAAAATGAAAACTATATGAACACAACCAAACAATCCAAGAAAACATACACATATACATACACAATCGTAAGATAATCGAGTTTCGCACCCTTACCCGATTAATCGATTATCCAAGCTTTCGTTTGACGATTTTCTTCTTTTCTCAAGTTGTCTCTTCTTTTCTTCTTCTTTCTGTTTTTTCTCTTCTCTATTTCTCATAAACTCTCTCTTCTCTATTTCTATTTCTCCTTCTATTTTGATAAAGAAAAATATCTAACTACCCAAAATAACCATTTTACCCTTTTGCTCAAATATCTCCCAAACGCTCTAAAAATGCGATATAACATATACGGCGAAGAAAAATATGTCAGGAAATAAAAGTCAAAAAGAAAATATTAACAATTGCAATTATTTTACCTATCAGAGAAATTATCCAATTAACAGGTAAAACTCATTTAATTTACGCAATTCAAAAATTTCACATAAATGGAATAATTAAATACGGTTAAATAAATCGGGGCGTTACAGCGAGTAATTCGGAGGTAACCCAAATTCTGGCCAAGTAGAAGCTGGTTACTAAGTCAGTGGAGGGTCAACAGTAGCAGGTAAGATTTCAGAGATCACAGTCCTCTGAGGTGGTTCACCTCTAGCAATCAGAACTTGCATCATTTCTATGAGCTTGGTCATGCTGACCTTCAACTCATCAATTTCCATTCTGACTTCGGCATTGTGTTGTTCTTGGCTTTCCATTCTCAATCTGACGGTAGCTCTAGTTCTAGTTGTGTTGAGGAAACAGCTTGACGGTGAACAGATAACTGGAGAAGGAGACAGTTGAAATGAGTTTCTGGACAACATGGAAGAATGCATATGTATGCTCATGGATGCAAGAGTGCATGGATGCAACAACCACAAACAAGATCAATCGAAGCACACAGGTTCAAAGGCTTGAGTCACGAGCATGAAGTCAAGGTTAAGAACCAATCCCACAAAAGGTGCGTACTAGGGTTTTGTCTTCATTTTACCTGCAGAAAACAGCGGTTCTAACACAGAGTGCCCAGGGTCTACAATTCACTATCACACACACTAGCGCACGGATTACTCGGAGGTTAGTAGTTATCTTCAAGAGAATATAACCTGAGTGTGGCATCGCATAACAGCTAAATTGGATTTGCATCCTCATAGCTTCTGCGCCACGATCCTAAAAAGGCTAAGATGGGTTAAGGGTTACTACGTTCCTAAGTGTTATAGGCTACTATGGAAAAAGTAATGCCTTCAGCGATCGCTCGATCGACATCAGCAATTCCAAAGAGGCAACAACCGAGTGGATAGATTTTCAAGTTCTGCTTTTTCGGGACTCGACTCCTTCAAAGCTCCCTTGACTATACCATCCTCATATCTCAAAGTACACTCTGGTCTGGGTATAGGACCTATCTCACACACACAGAGGTACTCCCAAACAGAACAATCAAGTAACAAGCAAATCAAACGAAAAGCAGTAAATAAATCAAAGTAGGCTAAACCCCTCAAGGGAGTTTGATCCCCAGCAGAGTCGCCACTTTTCTGTAGCGGCAAAATCGTGAGTGTAAGCTATTGATTAACTTAACTCATAAAGCAAGAGTCGCCACCACACTTTTATTTTATCCAAAAAAAAGGAAAGGTAAAAGAGCGAACAAAACCTAAAGAGTTCTAAAAAAACAAGAACAAACAGAGAATGGGTAAGGGGGTTGGTTACGCAATGGGAAGGTGTTAGCACCCAAAACGTATATAGTACTGTATAGGAACCCTTTGAAATATTTACGCTTTTTGGTTTGAAAAGGTTTGTTTGAAAAGTGATTGAGGAGATGAGAAGAGAAATTGTTTTTCAGAATTTTGTGTTTGAAGAGACTTGTCGCCTCATGCCTACGTACCCACAAAGTGCAATATAGGATCAAAACCTCGTAGTTCGTGATACAAATAACAAAATAGGTTTGTTATGGTTGATTTTAAATGTAAAGACAAGTCGTCATTTCCAAGCGAATAATTTCGCTTAAAGAAATGAATCCTGTCTAAGCTTATGAAAATTTTTTAAAGGAAAAGTGCATAAGGCACAAAAAGAGTTTGAGTGAGTTTGGTGTTTTTTAAAGTCTTTTGAAAAAGGTGTCAATATGCTTATGTAGTTTAGCATTTGTTAAGAAATGAAAAGAAAAGAGTAAAATCACTTGACAAAGTCAAGGTTTAATTATGAAAGAGGTGATAGTTTGAAAACAAGAAGGTTTTGAAAAAGGGAGAAAGTTTTAAAAATTGAAGAATGGGTGAAGAAGGAGTGACTATCCTAAAGCATAAAGTAAAAGCTAAGGATAAGAATAGTCTAACCACACAAGCAAGCTCCATAGTATTCAAACCATAATTCCAAAGCAAAGGGAGAAGGTCCTAGTTCTAAGTCCAAGGATCCAAGAATAGCATTGAAGTCCAAGGTTTAGGTGCAAAACTCCATGTCCATTGCAAAGGATAGTAACCATAGTCCAAGATTAGAAACACAAGTTTTTTAGAGGTTTTGGCCTTTATTAATGTTTTTGGTCCAAGTGGACAAAGAGAAAAAGGCATAAGCATAAACATGTGTCCAAGTGGACAAAGAAAAAATTGCGGAAGCATAAACATGATATGAAATGCTAATAATGGAGCATAAAAGTAAAAGAGAGATAGGGAGCGAGAAGGAAACATAAACAAGATTAGTACAATAGTATTGTTAGTAAGTTAGTGATTAGTAGTTAGAGTAAGTGATCAATAATGATTGAATAATGCACTTAGGTCAAGGTTAATGAAAACTCATTAGAGGATTGATAAGACCAAAGCCTCCTAACAACAAGTTTCATAAGTATTGAACCAAAAGTCAAATAATCAACCATCCATGATCGTTTTCCGGTACGGGACATGTGTAGCGCTATGTTAAGCAATCGCCAAGTGACTTATAAAAAAGTCGCCCTACTCGAGGCCGGTCAATAGTGTTTTTTGTGCTAATGCAAGCTAGATGAACAATATGTAAATCGTCTTCCGAAAGCAATACCGCACAAAAAGAAAATAGGTAGTGATCTAGTCTTGATCAAGAATTCAACAAAGGAATTCTAAGATCCATAAGACTTTCATCGATCAAAAGAAAAGAGAAATAGATGAAGAGAAGGCCAGATTAAACCACAAAATTATGTGATCTAAGGCTAAGAACAAAGGGAAAGGGAAGAAAAAGGAAAAGATACCAAAACAGCCCCAAAAAACACAATTCTTCCTCTGTGCAATCGATTGCACAAAAGGTGCAATCGATTGCACCTGTTCAAAATCAGCAAATCAGTACAAATTTTATACTGTGCAATCCATTGTACAAAAGGTACAATCGATTGCACCTGTTCAAAAAACACAAAATCAACATTTTAAGAGGCAAATCCTTGATCAATCATTTCATCAAACATCTATTGATTATGGATTCAATTGCGCACGAATTTTAAAGTAAAACAACAGTAAAAACCTACAATCAAACACAATTACAAGATCCAAAGGATCAAGTAACATAAAGCAACCAAAGATCTACATGATGAATGATGGAGATGAAGCTTTAACAATGGTGTGAGATGAATTACCACTCCAAATTCAAAAATTCCTTCAAATTGCTTCATGATCTACACTCCAAAGCCTTGATCTACTATAATTGATGAACAAAAACAAGAATGGATGAAGGTTTAGCTCAAAGTTGAACAAGATTCAATGTGAATTCTTGTTAACTTTCAAAGGAAGAAATGTGAGCTTTGGTGAATTTTGTGGTTGGGGAGAGAATTTGCAAGAGGTTTTTTGGCTCTCAAAAGCTTGAATGAATGAATGAAATAAAGGCTCTATTTAAAGAGTTTAGGCTTGGGAATTTGGTGGTTTGGAAATTAGTTTGGAAAATCAAAATTAGGCTTGGAATTTGATTTTGGAGGGAAATTAACAAAAGAGTGGTGATTAGTGAAGGTGTATGGTGGGAATTAGTTGTGATGAGGTAGGGGAATTATTTTGGGTGATCTAGAATATTCTCATGTGATAAAATTAGTGCCAAATGCTTCAAAATTTGAAAATTGCTGAATTTGGCCAATTTTGCCTCTGTACAATCGATTGCAGTGCTGACACAATCCATTGCGCCTGTACAAAAATTAAAAAATTGTCACGAAATGTGAGGGGTGCAATCGATTTCTGTTTTAGTGCAATTGATTGCATCAGTGAAAAATGGCAAAAATTGCTTTGTTTGACTGGATTGCTCCGGCTTTGGCTCGATTCTTTTGCTTGTCGAAGAAGGCATGGAAATAAACACATGAACCTTGGAATTCCTTGGATAATAATCAATTAAAACTTGAGGAAACCTTGATCGGATAAAATTTAACATGATTACGGATCAACTTCGACGTTGTACAGATGAAATTCATTCGAGCTGCGGGGCTGTTGTTTTGGTATTTTTAACCTGTTCTTCCCCTGAAAATGTTAGTGAAAGAAAACAAAATATTTTTGGATTTTGATTAAAGGTTGTTAAACATAAACAAATTAAGCAATAAAACAACTAATAAACACACACATACTCAAAGATCCCTGCAAGGCACAATCCTATAAAAGAGGGAACCAATGCGTGATCTTGTTTGTGGTAAGAGATTTAAATGAAAGGTGTGAAATCTTAGGGGTAAAAATTAGGGTTCAACAGTAGGCACGAGACGAAGATGTCTTGGCGATCAACCTTCCCCCCATAATCCGTAGTCCGTCGTACTACGTCGACTCTGATTCTTCGTTCGTCCACGAAGATACGTAGGCATAGGATTGCGACGATCCTCGCGAGTCCTCTTTTGGTTTTCACCTGCCTTTTTCCCCATTCATTTTCCAGTCAGCAGTTGATCTTCAGGTACCTTACACCCTTTGGTCGATAACAACAAACGTGGATCCCATCGAGTACGATGGACGCGAGGGGGTGCTAATACCTTCCTCTCACGTAACCGACTCCCGAACCTAGGATATGGTTGTGATGACCATTCCTTTCCCTTTGTTGAGGTTTCTTCGATCATTTCTTTTCCCTGCGTCGGGATAAATAACGTTCGGTGACGACTCTTCTGTTCTTTTCCGCTGGTTGATTCTCGCAGATGCAACAGTTGGCGACTCTGCCGGGGACTTTCCCATCCCTAAGCGAGTCAATCCTAGTGCCTGTTTGTTTTCTGTTATTGGGTGTTTATCTGTTGCATTACTTGCTTTATTTATGGCTTTATCGCATTGCTTATTGCTTTACCGCATTTACTTGCTTTACATTTACTGTTGCCATATATTCTGTATTGTGCTGCTGCTGTTGGGTGGGTTGGTTCCATGAGAGATAAACCTAATACCCAGGCTTGAGTATACACCTAGGATTAGAATGGAAAGTAGTGTGACTTGTGTGGCATTTGGCCAGACTTAGTATACATAAAAATTCCACATTCAGACGAGGTTTTCTTTGGTAATGTTTTATCCTGCGCATTGGGGCAAATGATGGAATGTGACCTAGAAAGTTGTCGACTCTGGTGACCATTCCCCGAGGACTCAGTTGAGGTACTCCTCCCAAGAGGTAATAATGGCAGACCAGAAATGGCAAACCCATTATGCTTCTTGATCCGGGGACCCGAACCTGAGAACTTGCCATAGGATGACCTTTTGAGGGGAATCAGTTGAGGCCTCCTCGATTGATGATGATGCCAAACCAGAAATGGTGAACGTATCATCATTTCTAGACCTGAGAGTCCGTGACGCTAAGGATCCTTGGTTTTTAGAACCTACATATGAGAATGGGCGGGTCTTTACAGGTTTGCAGGTAACTGTAACCCTCATCCTACCCGATATTCTGGTTTTCTTATCAGTATGGAGTTATCAGCCTAGTATTATGGTATTCTGATTATTCAGATATTCCAGTATTCTGATTATTCCGACACTCTGATTATTCTGGTATTCTTTTTACTCCGGTATTCTGGTATTCCAGTATTTTCTTCAGAGCAGACCTATGAACTTATTCAGTCATCAGCACGACACTTATGCAGAATTTGTGGAAACTTTGATCCCATGTCTATTGCATCCCTAACATAGCATTTGCATTGCATTTTCATACTCATTTGCATAACAGGTGTTCGGGGCTTGGTTATTCTCATCCTGATCTGGTTTTCTTCATAATTTCATACTTAACTGCTCAAGCCATTCAGAAGTTGATCATGGATCAAATTCAAGCTGAGTTGAAGGAGATACGAAGGCAGATGGGGAAATTTATAGGGGAAGTGCAAGCATTAATTCAAGACCATAAAATGCTAAAGGAAGAAGTCCATCAAATGAAGGCTTAGATGGGCTTGATTATAGAAGTCTTGAGAAACGTGTTGAGAAAGGATGATAATCCCATGCTTGAGGCTGCAGCAGAAATTATCGTTCCACCATTGCTTGAGGGATCTATCCCAAAATGTGATTTACCTCAAGGATCGTCTTCACAGCCTAAGGGTCCAGAACTTCCTTGGCAGCAACTGTCTCCTGTTTTCTGAAACAGCCCCAAGGTTAAGAAGTACCCACCAAGGCCGAAGAAGCCTGCAAGGATCTTTGATCCACTCCCTATGCCTTATGCTCAGCTGTTGAGGCATCTTCTCCAACTTCAATTGGTTGAACTTCGGACGCTGGCTCCGCTTACTGGCATTCCCCCACCAGGCTACAACGCAAGTATCTATTGTGATTTTCATTTTGGAGCACCGGGGCATAGTATTGAAAAGTGCAAGGCCTTTCAGCATAAGGTGCAAGATCTGATTGACACTGGGGTCATTACATTCACTGTCGATGGTTTGCGCATCAACTAAAGCCTCCCGAGTGAGCACTCAGATTGCGAGTATGTTGTCAAGAACAATAAGTCCAGACGGAGTCAGACCTCCTCAACAATGGCAATTTCCTGCTTCTTTACTGCACTTTCACTTGCATTTTTCATTCTTCGTTAATACTTTGTATACATTTAAAACTTGTTTGTTTTCGGATGATGACCTTAATGCAATGAATATGTTTTTCTTGAAGTAATTCACTTGCGTTCATTCATTTAAATGTTTATATGCATTGCAATACCAATTTACGTGCTTAAACTCTTTGAGGGAGGATGATGAAATAAAAATGCAAACTTTCTGGTCGTATGCTTTTGGGAACAAAACCTTGCTGATGATGTACATGCATTGTTTCAACTCCCCAAACACCGGAGATATAAGGGAGATAGACCCTCGTTAACCCCGTTGAGCCTAGAAGTAGGAGTTTCTTTCGGAAAAAAATCCTAACACTTGACCCAGGGGCAGGGTAGTTGTTAGTTGATTTGACCAAGCGTTCAAATTTCAAAAGGATTACGCATCTAAGGATCCATTACTTCTTTTTTCTCATCAGGAGGCCAAAGAGCATGAAACCACAATGGTTATCCCTCATCGTAAGGAGTGAAGCAGTCACAATCCCTTCAAGAAAGCCAAGACAGTTAGTGTCACACGATTTGTTCAAAAAGGAAAAGAAAAAAGAAAAAGGAGAAAGAAAGCCCGCTAAGTCAAAAGTTTGAAAACAAGTGACTTAGGCAAAAGTTAAGGCATCCCACTGGACATCAAAATCGAAAAGGATTCAAAAGAATCAGTCCAGGCAAAATCAGGGAAACAAATGAAAAAAGAGCAAATAGAAAAACCGAAAAGGATTACAAAAGAAAATCCTCGAGCAGGAACGAGTCGTGTGACTACAGGCACCAAAGCCGAAAGGAACGACTGCCACTCCGAAATCATTGGGGGCTCCTTAACCACCGATGATGACATGCAATAACCTTTTGAAAGGTGAGCACTTGTGTCAAATGAACTGAACGTAGGACAGAAGGACATCAAGGAGAATGGGTGGGTACAAATAAAATTTTGAGCCATAAATCCTTTTTTCTCAAACCGTGAACCATACCACGTTACAACCCTCAAAAATCCTAATTGAGGCAAGGTTATTCCGAAGGCGTACTTCTGATAGGAGAGTGTTCCTGACTCCCATGAGTAGGGATAAAATGTTTTTGTTGGTATTGCATGTACATAATGTCTTTTATTCAAAAAAATCAGTGTCAAATTTTTTCTAGTGACTCGTTCACAAGGTTTGGCGACATATTTTCAATAAAAACTTCAAGATAAACATGTATGTTGTATTAGAATAATCATTCTCGGAATAAACATCTTCTGCTTGCATACATTGTACTTGACACCAATGAAGCCTGCATAATGAGCATCAGTCGAGAAGTCTAACTTTGCCAATCATATTGAAGGGTATGTAGCCAAAAGACTCCGTCATGTAATGGTTTTCTCAGTAAGTTGTGCCAATCTGGGGCAGTCACATCGAGAAATCTCTCCAAGTTCAGCCAATCTGGGGCAATTATGTCGAGAAATCTCTCCAAGTTCAGCCAATCTGGGGCAGTCACGTCGAGAAATCTCTCCAAGTTCAGCCAATCTGGGGCAATCATGTCGAGATTCAGCGAATCCCTCGAAAACAAGGGAAGAATCACTGCAAGACGCGTACTGAGGCAGGCCATCTCAGGAGCAAGAAGTTGTCCCCTCCAGAAGACAGTTGATCAAAAGCACCTCTTCACGATTCAGTATACTGGGGCAGAATATTTCAAGTAATTACAAATCCTCTCAAGGCAAATTCTTACGTAGGATATCCAATATGGGGCAGTTGCGTCGAGATTCGATAAATATCTTCAAGAGTTTGAAGATCCTGGGGCATTTTGAATATCGGGTTTTCTGTAAAATCCTCTTGAGACGAGTTCTCCTAGTAGACCAAGTGGTCTGAGGCAAGTGGAGAGTTCATTTATAATAGTCGGCATGCGGTTGATCAGTAAAAGCGTGAAACACCAAAGTGGCTCCTAGCATAAGGTTTTTATTCCTCGACAAGGTATCTTTCTTAGTGGGGTGTGAGAATGAATGTCTCTCCAGCAGAAATAGTCAAGACTATATCACCCCTGGCAGAGGCCATGTTTTATTATTATGCTCCCCAGCAAGAGTCCAGAGGTTTGGTTTCCCCAGTCAGAGATGGATTCATCTTTTCTCCAATGAGAATTCAAGCCCCGGACAGGGCAAGGATGGTATGTCTTGCTCCCAAGCAGGTTGGCATCCACAGCAAGAGACTCCCTTCTCCCCTCCACATAGTACTGATATAATTTTCTCATCAAGTCAGGAAGTATTTTCTTCCTCAGCCGAGGCCTATTTGATCTCAGTTCCTCAGTAGCCAGGCCAGAAGGTTGTCATTCCCCCATCAGCCAGGTCAGAAGGTTGTCATTTCCCCAGCGGAGTCCTATGGTTACAGGCTATCCTCAAGCAAGACTGGTTCAGGTGATGTCTTCCCAGTAAAGTCATTGTTATCCACAATTCATAGCCCATATGTATCAACATTCCTCCTATCCGAGTTGTTGATCTATTTCCACACAGAAAGTCAGAAGATCGAATCAGTGATCACCTCCTCAGCAGAGTTGCTAATTATCATCCCCGACAGATTCCAAGTCCAATGGTTATTGGCGCCTTTTCCGTATCAGATCTTTGGGTTCCATCATCATTAGTTGTCTTAATCCCCAACGGAGTGGAAATTCTCTTCATATTTAATCTTCAGCAGAGGTTTGGATCAGGAAGGCTATTTAATTTGTCCTCCTCATCACGGCTTGTGAACCTGAGGACAATTCAGTTTGTCATCCCCAGTGGAGTTTCCTTCGTATCCTCAGTATTTATTTTACAGAGGATTCCCTTTGCATCTTGCATGTAGTAATCATTGCATCCTCAAAACGCGTAGCATTTCCACTTCGCATGGAGCATACGCCATAGAAAAATTCAAACATATGCATCTGAAGCATAAGCCATGTTTGGATATTCTTGCTGCCAGACGATTCCCCAACTGAGAGCAGATTAACTCAGAAAGACTAATCTTGCCTTATCCCCGGTGAAGTTGCCAATGAACTTGTTCACCTTACTGGAATTGCCCTGCAGAGTTGTTTGTTCAGACTTCTCTTGTTCCCAGTAGAAAAGATGTAACTGTAGCCCTCTAACAGGCACCTTAATCAATCCCTAGGGTAGTAGATCGGTCCATCTTCCCCTTTTGGTCTTTGTCCCCTAGCAGGGTTATTTGACTAGGATGTGAGTATATCGGAAAGTATTCCTTTCGATGCCGGTAAGCGTCGTCATCTCAATTCATCTTTCGATGCCGGTAAGTGTCGTCATCTCAATTCATCTTTCGATGTCGGAAAGTGTTGTCATTCCATTCCTTCTTTCGATGCCGGAAAGTGTTGTCATTCCATTCCTTCTTTCGATGCCGAAAAGTGTCGTTATTTCTATCTTTCTTTAGATGCCGGAAAGCATCATCTTTCGATGCCGGTAAGCGTCGTCATCTCAATTCATCTTTTGGTGCCGGAAAGTGTCGTTATTTTAGATTCTTCTTTTGATGCCGGAAAGTATCATCTTTCGATGCCGGTAAGTGTCGTCATCTCAATTCATCTTTCGATGCCGGTAAGTGCCGTCATCTCAATTCATCTTTCGATGCTGGAAAGTGTCGTTATTTCTATCTTTCTTTTGATACCGGATAGTATCATCTTTCGATGCCATAAAGTTTCGTCATTTCATTCCTTCTTTCGATGCCGGAAAGTGTTGTCATTTTAGATCCTTCTTTTGATTGCGGAAAACATCATCTTTCGATGCCGGTAAGTGTCTTCGATCCAGCACACGTGTTCGTGTATGTATCATTTTCCTTTTGATATCGGATAGTATCATCTTTCGATGCTGGTAAGTATCGTCATCTCAATTCATCTTTTGATGCCGAAAAGTGTCGTTATTTATATCTTTCTTTTGATACCGGATTGTATCATCTTTCGATGCCGGAAAGTGTCGTCATTTCATTCCTCCTTTCGATGCCAGAAAGTGTCGTTATTTCATAACCTTCTTTTGATGGCAGAAAGCATCATCTTTTGATGCCGGTAAGTGTCGTCGATCCAGCACACGTGTTCGTGTCCGTATCATTTTCCTTTCGATACCGAAAAGTATCATCTTTCGATGCCGGTAAGCGTCGTCATCTCAATTCTCCCTTTTGATACCGGTAAGTATCATATTTTCAGAACACTTATTCGTGTCTGTATCTTTCTTGTGATACCAGTAAGTATCATCTTTCGATACCGGTAAGAATCGTATTTTCAGAACACTCATTTGTGTCTGTATCTTTCTTTTGATACCGGATAGTATCATCTTTCGATTCCAGAAAGCAACCTCATTCGATGTCAGAAAGTTTCGTTTATTCAGTACACTTTTCGTGTCTGTATTCCTTTTGATGCTGGAAGGATTATCTTTCGATGCCGGTAAGTGTCGATTAGTCAGTACGCGTATCTGCATTTGTACTCCCTTTTGATATCGGACAGTATCATCTTTCGATGCCGGTAAGTATCATCAATCCAGCACGCGTGTTCTTG
This sequence comes from Lathyrus tuberosus, assembly GCA_022829125.1. Taxonomy (NCBI): domain Eukaryota; kingdom Viridiplantae; phylum Streptophyta; class Magnoliopsida; order Fabales; family Fabaceae; genus Lathyrus; species Lathyrus tuberosus. The sequence goes on along the minus strand of JALAZF010000013.1, from coordinate 27,096,214 downwards.
TCTGTATCATTTCCCTTTTGATACTGGTGAGCGCCATCTTCTGATACTCATCCTACCTCGTGATTTTAGACACCGGTCTGTGTCGTGTCTTCTTCATAACACATTTTCCAACTTCACATGTCCCTTGTTATCCCCAGTAGAGTCTTTCACCCTCATCAGATCTTCTACCTTAGTTTATACACCCAGAGTGCAAAATTTTCAGTTTATGTTGGTATTCAATCCATATTTACCTCGAATGTCTGAAAGTGCTGCTCTCATCCCTTCAGGTCCACATTTGATTGAATAGGGGCAGCTGTAACACCTCAAAATTTCCCCTCTTATTTATACCCATATAGTGGCTTATGCTTCACCTCTCATTTGCATTTAGGTCATGAACATTACATATGCATCATTGGTCTTCTCAAGGCATGGTATCATGGGTGTCACCACCATTGATTATATAAGGCAAGGAGAATAAGATATGCCAAATCATCAATCCACAAAAGCTCATCATACCTCAAAGACAACTCATATAGTTCACCATGCCATCAAGAGTTTGAAATTGGCAGGAAAATGAAAGAGGATCACACTCTCATGATTATTGATCATCAATTAGGGTTTTGACCATTTGAGCTTGGGACACTCTAGTGTAAGGTTATTGGGTCTTTAACATCATATCACCACATGAATCATATTGGTTTAAGGCAATTTACTTTATGGCCAGAGGAATTAAGGTTTTGAGGATCAGTCAATTTCTCCTGGCTTTTAGGGACCAAATTAGGGTTTTGCCTAAAGTCAGTTTACTTCTGATTTTTTGAGCAAGACTTGATTCCATGGTATCCCACATGTTTCTAAGTGTTTAAGATTGAATGCAAGCCATCAACTGCATTCATAAGGGTTTCAATTGGAGGATTGATTGAAAATCAGGAGAATTGGGGAAAAGTTAACTTGTCAAAGAAAAAGTCAACTCCTGACTTTTTGAGGTTAAATTCATGTTCATCGTGTTAAATATGGGAAATGGATAGGATTTGATCAAGAAATGTTACAAGAATCATTAAAAATCAAAAGTGAAGAAACTTGCCATTTTTGGAAAATCTAGGGTTTTAGAACTTTCCATTTATGGAAAGTTTCCTTGAATTTCAGCCAACTTCCAAGACAATTTTCTCCATGCTACAAGCTCCATTTCAAATTTCTTCAAACATGAAAGTTGTAGAGCTCATTTCAAGCTTTCCAAACATATGTAATTCATCCCCATTGGATCACTATTGAAGAAGTTGTGATCAATCAAAGTTGGACATTTTCAAAATTCTCATCCAACACTTAGAAAATTTTCTAAGTGTCTAGAATCAGAATTTTAGGTCCATGTTCTATCCAAGTTTTCACCATGATTAAAGTTCCAAATCCACTTGCCTTCAACATGAAAAGTGTAGTTTGAAACATTCCCTTTAAAATGGTTACAAGAACCATACCATTTGGATCATAAACCATGGAGAACCATCCTTCTAAAAAACCTAAAAATCACCCTTGGACAATTGTAAGAATTCTTGTCAAAGTCATGTCTATGGCAGCCCTACGGTACATTGTTTCCACATTCTTTTTCACCATATAAAAAGCCTTATTTCACCTTGCCATGAACATCAAATGGGTTCTAAGACACTTCCTCTCCCAAAGCATCCAAAAATGAAGAAAGTAGAGGAGTAAAGAGTGAGCTATGATGATTCAAAATTGATACCATGAAAATGTCTCATGCATGCTCATACCTTGCCAACTTGACAAAACCTTCTTTTCACGTAGCAAATTCATCACAAACCAAGAGTATTTCATGCCATAACCAGGTACTTATGCATAGGACATAATGTACATCATTATTTCCTAATATGACCAAACAAACTCTTCCTGATTTGAACCATACCATAGACATTCCACTTATGCCATGCATGAGTAAAGCAAAAACTTAATCAGCAAGCATCCTTAGCATGGCACCAGCTCATGCTACCATACCATAATCAATTCACATTACCCTACACACTCATCCATATCCATGACCCGTGTGCTCACATCACCATCAATTTGTAACTTCATCGATTTCTCACACTAAGAAACCTCAAACGGATCCTAACAGCATATAAAAGCAAAAACCTTCATATAACCAATTCAGTTAGAAAAGTATATAGTTAGAAGAGAGAGAAAAAGCTCGAAAACACACAGAAATCCACCATTGGAGGAAGAACTTCAGAGCTTCAAAACCATTTATCCTTGAGAGTTTTTTTATCTTTCCTCTACACAATCATCATCATCATCATCATCATCTATTTTCGTTTCTGTGTGCAACAAATCACATCTGGAACCATCCAAACTCCATAATTGAAGTTGCATTTCAACTCCAAGATTCCTCATTTTTCTTAAAGTTCAAGAGATTCAAGGCATTTATTTTGCCTGCATCATATCTCAAGTGTTGATTTGAAGATTACAAGAAGTTTTCCGTGTTTCTTGAAGGTTGAAACTGCATTTTTGACCAGGTAATCTTCCTAAACGTCACAACATCATACTAGTCTATATAACATGAATTAGGGCACCATGCAGTAGCATCTGAAGTCCTCCTACCTGAGGCAATGTTTTTTATTAGATTCTAGGGCTGTTTGTGGAGGTTTTTAGTTTTCAGATCCAAAATGTTTGCCTTCGATTCTCTTTGTGTGTGCATGATATGATGGTTTTGATGGCATTTTTGGAACCAGTGTGGAATTCTGAGTGGAATGGTGGTAGGCTTCGTTATTTTTGGGCTGTTATACTTTCAGGCACGGTGGTGCCTCGCCGGAGAAGATGACCAGAGGTCCTTCTCCGGCCGCCAGTAAAAAACCCTAAGGGTTTCATGCCATTTCCATGTTCTAATCGTGACCCTAGATTAAGTTTGATCTGATGGTTGATAACGTTCCAACGCATAAAAAATCAGGTGCTTATCACGTGCTAGATTTCCCTTTTGTTCTTTAATTCATTTGGAATTTGGGTGCATGGTAAAAAGATGATATGGGTTGTTCAGTATGTTAATCCTAGGGTTGTTGTTGTGCCAGATTATTTTTCATTTAATTCAAAAACTTAGAAATGACTTGACTCAATCACGACCTTTAGTGTGTTAATCCTAAGGCTGAGATGAAGTCAGCGCATTAATGAATGTGCATGCCAGGCACGTGCATCATTTCCCATCTCTCCATCTTATTTCAAGTCTGATCAAAAAATGAGCTTTTTTGGAACACTGGGCCTATCCAAATGCTATTCGCGCCCCCAATGTTAAGCCCAGTGTAATATGAACAGGATAATTGCTAACCTTGCACCCCCTGACCAATTTCATGTGTTTTTCTGTTATTTCTTTTGTACATGTTTCATGATGTGATATTAAAAATAGTTCCCAATGGCTAAAATTAAGAAAATTCACACATCATTTTGAAGGTTTTAACTAATTTTTGGGTATTTTTAATTCCCATTTTAGGCTATTTTGATATTTTTCATGAATTGTTGTATGAAACATGTTTTCATTGAGATACCTTGCAATTCAAGCATGATAAAGGGACCTTCCCTTAATCTTTTGACCCTGGTTTTTGACATGATCGTTGGCATTTGATTACGTGACATGTTGATGGCTGGTTGGTGTATAGTTCCTATATTTTGATTTGGTTTTGAACCTCATTTTTGTGACCCTTGCTTATATGATCATCAATGGGAACATGCCTAATATTTGCATTTGTTTGGGGTACTCTTAATGCATCTTTTGATTCAATCTTTTGTATGTGAGCACCTACTAACTTTCGCATAACATGATTAATTGATCTCAATTTCTAAATGCTTTTTGCTATTTCTTGTCAATTTTTCAATGTAAACATGTTATGTGTGAGCATACCTTGAAATAGGCCATGGTTTAGGATTTGTATGAGGCTCCTTGAAGCCAACTTTGGGTATGATTTAGAACACGCTCATAAGTGTATCTTGATGCTTAATTGAGACATGTTGAATGTTGTATTTGTTCATGGTTCATATGCTTTGAAGGCACTTAATTTGCATACTCGATGATGCTTAATGATTGGTTTGATACCTTGGCTTGCTCATGCCTTTGTACTACCTCCCTTTGGAGATCATTTGTGCACCTTTTCATACTTGTTCTAACATGATATAGGGCCAGACCACATGGACTTGTATGCCATTTCATATGCATTTGGATGATGTTTGCTTATGTGTGAATGATAACATGAATGATGCTTATTAGTGCCTAATGCTTTGTGCTAACTTGTTTGCTTGCCTTTGTACACTTGCTTTGGATTTCAATTGAGATGTGTTATAGGTCATACACCTCTGGCCTAGATACTTGGGCATTACATTGCCATGCCATTTCATTTCTTTTCCTTGTGTGACAAGTAGCATGCTTATAGGAAAATTTTTAGGTGTTTTGTTGGTCCAATTTGGATGGACTTTGGAGAGGATGTTTGTTGCAAACTTGTGTGACATTTTAACCTTGATTATAAGCATTTGTACATGTTGTTTCACCTCTGACCTTGGTCTTCATATACCAACTTAATGGTTGCTTAATCATGTCTTGATTCATGAATACTTGAAACATGTTTTAGGTACTTTCTTCACTTAGAATTGCCTAATTTTTTGAATGCTAATTGGTGTGAATACCATGGCGATTTGTTGACATTCCAAGCATCGTTTATATGTCATTCACCACTGCCTCTTGTACTTAGGTACACATTTAGCATGATTTGGATTCACTTCCTTTGTTTTCCATTTAACATGATTTTGTGGAATTGTGTGAATACTAGTTAGACAATTATTTGTATTGTCTTTGGATATTGGATTACCATGATGATATGAGTGATAACTTGACATGTTTATATATTAAATAACATGATTCAATTCTGACCTTAATCTTTCATGAATTCCTTTCACACTTGTTTACTCCTTACATGTTCATAATTGTTCAAAACATGCTTAAGATAGTATTTTTGTGCATAACTTGCAAATTATTTGCACATGGCCTAAAGTGAATTCCATGATAATTTCTTAATGCTTCAAGCATTCCTTTGACTTGTTTCCATGATGTATGTTGCTTATCCATGGCTTGGTTCCACTTGTATTAACTTTGAGAAGTTTATTTGGTATAGCTTGTAAGTGATACATGTTTAGGTAATGGTGTAGAATAAAACTTGGCACTTTTGTATGCTCCCTTAGGACATTAACTTAGATATGATTAGGTGTGTTTAGCTACTGCCCTTAGTGGGATGTCATACCTCTAGGACCCTTCTAGTTTAGGTTGTTGTTTGATGTTCATCTTAGTATAGTCTTAGGACTTTAACATTACCATAAGCGCATGTTGGTACACTTTGCTTTCAACTATTCATTAGTTGAGCTTGGCTTGGAGGAGGTAAGCTTGTGGTGCTTTACATTAATGCCTACACTCATATGAATGCTATTTCATCTCACTTCTCACTCCTCTTTCCTCTTTTATCTTTTGTGATTGTTTATAATAATGTTTACTTGTGATGATTCACATGATCCCTTAGGATTCCTAGCTCCACTTAGGGTGGAGGTAGGAGAGACATTAGGATAACAATCCATGCATGCTAACCTAGGTAGTAATCCCCTTCTAAACTCAACTATAGGGCCGCCATTGTATGATGACATTAGAATCTAGTTTCCCCTTAGCATTTTCTTTCAACTTTGAGTCTTTCTCTCCTCATCTCAAAACAAAATCAAAAAAATGTAATAAATACAATGAGCATTATGCGCCATGAGCCTTAAGTACATAGGAAATGAAGAATGAGGGGTCTCCATTCACTCTTCTAGAGTGTTTAGCATACGTCCCATTGGGGGCGACCATGCGACGCATTCTCTCCTATGTCATAGACTTTAGTGCAATGCAAGTTTCAAACTAACTTCAAAACACTTTCTTCTAAAAAACAAAAACAAACAATTCTCTTCTCATCTCCCTCACTCCATTCATAAAGGACTCGTCATTTCTATTCTATCGCAAACAGGTAAACGCGTAAGACTCCACACAATGAGCGACAACACCTAAACTGCAAGAGCACGAACGTTGACATTTTCCACTTAAAAAACACAAAACAACAAGACCCTGTTAGGTCGAACTACGACTAATCTGACTTCCTCCTTCACGTTAGATTGAGTATACGTAGGCACGAGATGGCGATTTCTTGGCGTGCAACCTTCCCCCACAATCCATAGTCCGTCGAACTACGTCGACTCTGATTCTTCGTTCCTCCAAGAAGATACGTAGACATAGGATTGCGACGATCCTCGCGAGTCCTATTTTGGTTTTCACCTTCCTTTCTCCCCATTCATTTTACAGTCAGCAGTTGAGCTTCAGGTACCTTACACCCTTTGGTCGATAACAACAAGCGTGGATCCCATCGAGTACGATGGACGCGAGGGGGTGCTAATACCTTTCTCTCGCGTAACCGACTCCCGAACCCAAGCTATGGTTGCGATGACCATTCCTTTCCCATTGTTGAGGTTTCTTCGATCGTTTCCTTTCCCTACGTCGGGATAAATAACGTTCGGTGGCAACTCTTCTGTTCTTTTCCGCCGGTTGATTTTCACAGATGCGACAATATGTCTAGTATTTAGCATATCCAATGTATGAAATACGTGGATCTAGTAACGACTAGTACCTTTTTAATATCAAGTCATACCATGCAAATATATTTTAGGTAGCTAATCCAAAACAAACATTAAAAGCGAATAATCCATCAATATTAACGTTTAATAATAATTACATAGAATGCTTTAGACGACTAGCCTACTTCAGGTGTTTAAGCCCTTTTATGCTCCTAGCTTGGTTATGCCATGTGCTATTTTGTTATGGGTCATTCCTTATTTATGCCTATATAAACACACACACACACACACACACACACACACACACACACGCGCGCGCGCGAGCGCGCGCGCATGCACACACGCACACGCACACGCACACACACGCACACACACACACAAGTTGGCAATTGAGGTTTAAGAATCTAATGACTTTAAGTTTCCAATTGAGGTTTAAGTATCTAAAGATTTTTATAGTTAAATCTTTGTTTTCAAAAACTTTATCCAGAGGTTTCGTATGATTCACAATGTAAATAAACTATTTTTAAATATCCTGAATTTTTTATTCAGGTTTCATTATAAAGAATTTGTACTCATGGGTCAATGTGTTCATCCTTTTCATTTTTACCTTATTTATGCCTTCATGGGTAATTTGAAAGGTATCATAATCCATCAATTCTATGAAGATTATCATCTTCTCCTTCAACAAAAAATTCTTTTCTCCATTGAAGGATGAGGGTTTTTTTAGTAAATTGTTTGAAGTCTTTTCCTCCCGAGATGATTGTTATTATAAAATGAGTTATGTTATGATGTCACTTATTGACCAAGTGACTTCAATTGAGTAAATTTGTATATTTTAGAGAATAGAGATGAGGCAGCAAAATAACAGAAAAGATAAATGACCATCGGAAAATATAAACAATAGAAAATTAAAGAGATGAATGATGTAAAGATCATATCAGAGAATTATCTTGGTATAGCCTAAACCACATGACCTACCCCAATTCCCAACCACCTTTCACAAAAACTTTAGTTTTTTGCACATGATCAGCCAAAAAACTTAGAGAAACAACTAAAGCTTTTACATAGGCCCAACTCAAAAATATCCACTCAAGTTTTTCTTTTTTAGGTTTAGCTTGCAACCTTCAAATTCAATACAAATATATCACAAGATATCAATACTATTTAATAAGCACTTTCAACATAACAATTGTCAGAAGGAAATTTTCAATCTCTTGGCACTAAGGAAACTTTAGTGAAAAAACAAATTTATAAAAGAAATGAGTGAAGGAAACGATATAAGAGTTTCTATTTAGAAAATTGGTGTTATTTGAAATGAGGACATGCCTCCTTTATATAGGAAAATATTTGACTCAAAAGGAAACAATTCATTATCCATTTTAATGAGTAAATCCACGAGTTAATCCATTAACTAAGCCAAAATAGGAAAGTTTGAAAATCTTTGATAGATGTCATCAACACAATTGACAATTGTTACCAACACTTGGCAATTGTCATCATCAAAACCACCGTGATATTTACACATCACATAGAACCACAAAAAAGAAACTAAAGATTCTTATGAAGAACCAAAAGCCCCCTAACCACCTAAAAATTTGATACCACACAACTGATGCCACCTCCAAAGTCAGGAAAAGATGTGAATCGGACTCTATCGATCTTTTACACACAACACAAAGGATGCCATCTAGATTAATTAAAACCTTATGCCTAAACAAATTTTTTCTAATAGGGATTTTATCTTGCAGAAGATGCTAAGAGAACACAACCACTTTATTGGGAGCCCAAATAATCAAGATGTAAGGTTGAATTTTATCTACACTAAGAGAAAAGATACTAGTTGGGAGATTTTGCTCCAGAGAGCACAATTATTCGAGGTTACCGAAAACACCTCATCCTTAGAATGTCTCCCCTACCAACTATTGTTATTTAGTGAGAGATGCAATCCTTGAATAACTGAAATGAGGTTGTCAACAATCTCATGTTCATAAACAAACATAAATCTCTCTCACCATAATTTACATCACATTTTCTTTATTAAGCTAATGTATTTTTATTTTTATTATTTAAAACTACATCAGTTCTGCAATAATTCTCACATTTGATCATTTAACACAAATGAAAAAAAATGATAATTTTATAAAATCATCCTTATTAACTTCTATTTTTCTAAAGCATAATCAGAAGTGGAAAAATGAAATACCACAAAATGTGTGTGTGTGTGGGGGGGGGGGGGGGGGGGGGGTGTCAAACCAAACATAGGGCACAAGGAACAATCATAATTAGGCACTAACACCATCACTACTCATAATTATAGAAAAAAAAGATAATCATGGTTATATTTTGTCAACAACAGTGTTTATATGAGCTCTCTTATATACACCCAGGTTAAATATTATTTTTGGGACAATCAAACTTAGCATTTTAATGCAATTTATCTTTTCCAGTTTATATATGTTTTCATCAGTTCAGTTGCTCACCAAAATCCAAAGATTTATATTAAAAATTCTTTGGAGTAGTTGAGGAATCCCTAATTGATGGAAACTTCATTCTTTGGTATAATCATTTTAAGCGCGCGAAAAAAAATCACAATTGAGAGTTATAAATCGAGTCTTTAACTAACTTTCAAGTTTGACAATAAATTTGACACGTATGAAGGGATATTACAATCAACACTACATAAAAATCTAAATAGAATGGATCAACCATCAACGTAAGGAAGGTCAAGCATTCAAAGACCAAACAATCCACCCAATATATAGGAACGCAAATTACTATGACTCCTCGGAGTAATACGAGTAACGCTTCAATTAATTCAGTTGAACAACAAGTGGTAATGGTTGCATCCTTTACTAAATATCATAGTTATGCGAGGGTTCAAAACATCATGCACTAAGTATTTCAACAATTAATTGAAATTATTAATCCTATAATTCACAATGAAGTTCAATAAACCAGAGATATGTAGACTAAACAAGGAGATTCTCATGTTAATAATGTCAACTCCATAAATTAGGGAGCTTAAGGGTACTAAGGTAAGACATGCATGGCAAAGTCAATTGATAGTCACATCGATGTGACCATCATAGGTTCAACCTAAATCCTATAGAATATGTACATTTCATTTCTACAAATACCCATCCTAATACATTTACCATGTCTAACTCTGAGGGCAATCCATGGTAAATCGTACACTTAATCAAATCGTATGGCTAGAAGGCTCCTTTTAGCATTATAGAAATAATGTGCACCTGAACGACACTATTTATGTTGGAAAACCAATGTTTTTCCTAGTAATAAGAACACAAATACCTTTTGGTGGATATTCAACTCAACAACAATGAGACGACTACCCACTTGTATTGAATAATCCAACAACATACATGCTAGAATCTGATGTATTAGTGTCAGCCTCTACTAAGACTAGTTCACTACTATAAATAATACATTTTATGATAAAACTTTCAACCCACCCAACTAAAAACCGAGATAAAATGCCAAGGCGCTCCATGTTTTATTTTAATTTTAAATAAATATAACATATTCTCCCAACTCACCCAAACAAAACCGAGGTAAAATGCCAAGGAGCACAATGTTTTATTATATATATATATATATATATATATATATATATATATATATATATATATATATATATATATATCACATATTCACTCGGTTTCTAAATATAATTGAGGGGGAAAATAATTTAGAACATGCTTCGAATCCCAGCAACCGTAGTTTATGTTTTTTTTTAAAGTGATGTCTTTCTTTTTATTTTATTTTTTATTTTTAAATTAATGATCTATTCATTCGGTTATATTTAATAACTAGGGAATTAGAGTATTAGATTTTACTATACAAGCACTCGTTAATCTGATTTTACCATAAATCTAACTTATATGTAGCCGCTCCAAACTTGTACGCATCATATTTTGGGATAGATTGCAAGACATAAAAAATATTCAATGTTCTTCTATCTTGTACAAAATATTTTTCTGCTCTTGTAATCCATCCCAACATAATGGTCTTGATGTTGTTGTTGTTGTATTTTTGGAATAACCTTCCTATGTTGACAATCAAAGAAAACACTCCTTAGTTTATTACTTTCCTTGGTTGATAACATTGAAAAATTTATTCCTAAACATGTTATAAATTGCAAGCACATAAATCTTGTTCTCTTTCATGTGAAAGTATTTGCCATGAAAACATTTGCCAAAGAAAATGAAATCTCTCTGGGATGATTACAAGTATAGAAAAATTTCTCTTAGTTGGAAATTAAAACTTATCTAAAATTTGAAAAAAGATGTTATTCTCCAAGAATCCATTTTCAAAATCTTGATTTGTTTAAATAATTTATTTTAATATTCTCTGTAAACAATATAAATATATAAAAAAAAAGTTTTTCCCCTCGTTTTTTAACAGAAACCGAGAGGTATATGACGCTTGGTGTGGAACATAATTTATTATATTTTTTCATCTAAAAAGAAACATATTTTACCTCGGTTTTGTGTAATAACTGAGGTAAATATGAGTGTGTTTATTCAGTTTCTTCACCGTCCTTAACAAATCTTTGTCATCCATTTAATGAGTATCAACGCTCAAGACTTTGACATTAGTGATCCTCGTGAAACCTAAAACCTTCATTATAAAAGCATTTTGAATATTAAAAATTGATAACGAAACATTTGACAAGAAAAATTTGAAACTTAAAAAGGCAATTATTTTGTTTGGGAAAAGTTCTCAAGGATGGATTGCAAGAGCAAAAAATGATTTGAATTTAAGGTTTTGTCTTCTTAAATAATCATATAACCGAATATTTATTTTATTTATCTAACATTTTTTTTTTAATTTTAGACATTTGTCTTCCTCAAGATCAATGAAACGAGGATCCCTAACATTTGCTCTTCTCCAAAATATCCAATATTTATTCCTCACCGACAGCGATGACGATGAATCAGATTCAATATTTTTACCGTAATATTATGTGTAAATAATATAATATTTTGTGCAAATAATGTAATGAGTATTTTTAAAAAAGAATATATCTTTCCCCTCAGTTTTGTATTAAACCGAGAGGTATATGGTGCTAGTTTGCAAAATATAAAAAAGTTATTATTAGGGATCAAACCCATGACCATTTCAACTAACCCTTCGGTTATTCTTAAACCGAGGGGTAAAGTGACATACTTTCAGAATGCTATTTGTTACCTCACCTCTTTAACCGAGGTTAAATCAACTTTGCGTCCGAGGCTACATGTGTTTTTTGTAATTGTGGTTTGAGGTTACACTAGTGACTAGACATGACACTACTATGGAAAACATATACAACAACGGTTGGAAAAGGGATAACATCACGCGTGACATGCCGTTGTTACGTATGGTGTGGCTGTATATGTGCAACTTATAATCACGGTCTTACGACCGTTGTAAAAAACTTGATTGCGCGCTATATATGATCACTGTTTCTTTAGCTAACAATGGTGGTATATACCTTTAGGCAAATAACATTTTATAACGGTTATTATAAATAACCGTTGTTGAAAGTACCTAGGGTTTATTATATAATATGTAAATTGCTTATTTTTCAATAAACCTCACAACAACATACAACCATTCAAATTGATGAAGAAGTATATAATCTGAAAATTAAACTATTCTTGAAAGCCAACTTAAACAAGCCACTATTTTCCAAATTGCATCCGTCTCATCGTTCATCTCACGATGTTTAGCATATAGAATGTGGTTCAATGGTCTAAGTCCTTCATCACATCATTTTCTTCTGTTCTTGTTTAATTTGAATAATATCAATAAATTGTTGTTATTCAAATTAAAATATAAGAGAAGATATGGATGTGTTGAAGAACTCAGATCATTGACCCAAATTCTATAAGTTAAATAGACTGAGATGAACGATGAGACGGATGCAATTCGAAAAATATTGATTGATATAAGTTGGCTTTCAAATACAACTAAATTTTTTAGATTATAAGTTTCTATGTCAATTTAAATGAAATGTATTTTCAGTGAAGGGTTAGTGAAACAAACAATCTACATAGCATATAATAAACTCAACTTCATACAACAACATACAACGACATACAACAACATACAACAACACAAGATATTATGTAATATTTTGAGAATTTTATAAAGAAAAAAAAACATTTCTAAGTCCCAAGAAGCTTCTTTCTTGTGACTTAGCAATGTTTTGTTCTTTAAATTCTTAAAACATTAATCAACAACAACAACATACAACAACATTTATCAACAACACAACAACATACAACAAAATAAGGTTCAAGGATAACAATAGCAACATACAACAACAACAACAACAACAATATACAACAACATAAGATATTATATAATATTTAAAAAATGCACCTTTTTTTAAACTAATCATGGATCTGGAACAAATTATGATTTTCATCTAGTTTATGAAGCTATGAAGAAGAAATACAAGGTGAATGAAGTTAACACAATAATTTCATACTTCTTGTATTTTTCTTCATAGCTACACAAACAATATGTATCATAGCCACAATATATGCTTTTTTAGGGTGGTGAAGACAAATTTGAAAATGAGAACATTCACCAAATAAAAAAATGAGAACCCATTTTTAACAAGAAATGTAAACGAAATCGAAGCATAAGTTTAATTAACGAACCTTAAATATGATTAAAGAGTATCATAGAGATTGGTGAAGACGAATCTGAAGGTTTAAGAAAGTTTATAGAGTGACATGGATGTCAGGGTTATGTTATGAGAGAGAATAGTGAAATATATTAGGGTTTTCATTTGAGAGAAACGGTTGTTATGTACTGAACGAGTTACTTTCGCTTATATAGTAAAAAATATGACATTTCATCACGATTAGAAAGAAAAATTGTGATATAATACATAACTTTTATAACAGTTCTTTAGTAAAATAGTGGTTAAATCTCTCACAATTTATTTATTTATTTATGACACTACTACGGAAAACCCATTTAACAACGGTTGGAAAGATATATAATCACGCGGGCGCAATCGTTGTTATGTAGAGTGTGGTTGTATATATGATACTTACAATCACGGCCTAGTAACCGTTGTAATATACTGGAAAGCGTGCACCCTATCACAACGGTTTTCCAAACGACCATTGTGATAAACATAACGCACGAGATATTATAACAGTTATGCTATATAACCGTTGTTATATTTTCTGCAGAATAATAGTTCTTTTATAATTAATCCCATATTTTAACCTGTATTATTGTTCACCATATCACAGCAGAAAATACAACTCACATTTGTGATAAAGTTATCATAATAATATTAATTGTATCATATTTAATACACAATCAACCAACATACAAACCTAATCGACTATAACCTATTTCGTCATTGTTGTTACAATAAATGTAATGAACACTACAAATAAAAAAATCCAGGTAATCTTCAAATGTTTATTTAGGATCTTCACCTTCAACTTCAATTCGTCCTCTTTGGCTTTGAAGGTGTTAACCATCTCCTTTTCCTCATTCAAGTTCTTTACTAGTGAAGAAATTATTTGTTTTACCCTAGAACCCATCTCCTCATCCAACCAAGCAAAGTGAGAGCATTTTTTGTATCCTTGAATCTTATATACCCCACAGCCATAGAAACGGCGCCCTGGGTTCGAATCGGTCCCTGCAGTCATCAACGGAGCGTCAAGACCACACTTGTATACATACCTTGAACGACTTGAGGGCCTGCTTACATGGCTACAACCGGAGTGCTGAGACATTTTAATGGAAGGATTTGATGGAAACTTAAAGAAACTGGGTGAGAAGAAGATGAACAGTGACTGGGAGGAAAAGAAGACGAAAAACAAATCAAAAGGATTTGATATAAATTATTACTTTTATCTAGTTTGTGAAGCTATGAAAAAAAAGTCAAAGGTGAATAAAGTTTACACAGTAGCTTCATATTTCTTGTATTTTTATTCATAGCTACACAAACCATATGAATCATAGCCAAAGTATGCACTTTGATAAGGTGGTGAAGACGAATATGAAAAAAAGAGAACATTCACCAAATGAAAAAATGAGAACCCATTTTTAACAAGAAATGTAAACGAAATCGAAGCATAAGTTAAATGAACGAACCTCAAGTTAGCGATTGGTGAAGAAGAATCTGAAAACGTATCTGAAGGTTGAAGTATGTTAGGGTTATGTTATGATAGAGAAGAGTGAAATATGTTAGGGTTTTCTTTTTAGAGAAACGAAAGTTATGTACTAAACGATAGATATTTTCGCTTATATACTAAAAAATATCACTTTTCATCACGGTTAGACAGAAAAACTGTGATGCAATTTACATATTTTACAACGGTTGGTTGACTTAACCGTTGTAAAATCATTTACCATTTATTTTTTAAATTATGGACTTAAGTGACACACGCTTAATGTACTCTAAAAAATGGAAAAAATGTAGGTGCTTGGAATCGAAGCTTGCTACACCTCATTTATTACTACGGTGTTTTGAGGTAACCGTCATTAAATTTCTGTTTATAAATCCAGCTACTCACTGGGCGCGAAAATTTTAACCTATTACAACGGTTTATGTGAATCTGTTGTACACGTGGCGTTGTTGTTTGCGCGTTTTATAGTTGTGTGAGCCCAATTGTTAGAGAGGTATTAATTATTGTTATTGTTATTTTTCATTACTGTTGCAATCGTTGTTTTTATTTTTGTTGGCTTGTACTATTTTTTTGTAAAACAATAATATATAGTGATATAAATGAAAGAGTATATATAACAATAATAAATATTTTAATTAAGAGGGCCAAGAGGGCGAAGTACATAAATTATTTCATTACATAATTTTGTCACTGTCGGAACAATAACCCCTTGCAGCAAAGAAATCTTCATAATCAATGACTCTCTCCTCTCTATCCTCATCAAAATCATAGTAACAAATTTTAATGGGCACCTATTTCTTCTTCTTCTTCAGCTTCTTCTTTTTCTTCTTCTTCGCCTTTCTAACCTTAAGTGTATCGCTGACAGCAGTCGATCCAGATGGCTAGACCTCCTCAGTTAACTGTTGATCATGGTGTTGTACTGTGGTGACTTTAGTTGAGATATTTTGTTAGCATTTTCAGATGAAGAACTCATATTGCTATATGTAGTTAAGAAGAATAGTTTTGAAGAAAATTCATTATATGAAACCGTGCCTTTATTGAAAAGGTTGAAGATGAAAGATCTGATGATTTAATGCTTGAAATGATTACTTCCAATGGTCGATATTCTTGAATGACATTGTGACCGTCTTGAAAAACAGAAGAAAATTTTCAATCATCATTATAGTTGGGAAGAGCGTTTCTCTCTTTAGGAAAGTACAAAGGTTGTACAGATAATATTACAACAGTTGCATATTAAATCTGTGATTAAATAATTTTCAATTTATTTATTTATGAATTTAAGTGACACATGCTTTTTGTAATAGGAAAAATGAAAAAAAAATGTAGATGCCAAGATTCGAACCATGTACCACCCACTCTATCACCACGGTTGTGTCTATCAACCGTGATAAAATGACTTTCAAAAAAATAAACCAGTATTAGGCGCATCCAGTTTCATATATTACAACAGTGGAAGGAATGACCGTGATAATATTACGTTACCGAATGTGTATTTTGTATTAGTGCGGATACTTATTCCACCCAACCACTACAACGCTTTAACAATATTAGGAACTCCCATGAGAAAACCTGTGGAGTTAGGCCAAGAGTAAGCATTGAGGAATGCTCCACCTCAGATTCAAAACTAAAAATATTTTCTAAACATATATACATAAAGTAGGTGGTGTCTGTTGGAACTTTAAACCATAAGATTGGTGAACAATGGTGGAGAGAATTGGAATGTGGAGAGAGAGAGAGAGAGAGAGAGAGAGAATGATAATTTGCACTGACTAATGAAATAACATAAACTTTGTATAAATGTTTCTATGTATTGAATATTCTGCATAATTTACAATCATTATATAGCTATACAAAGAGACAAATGAATTCTATTTTAGGAATTAAATCATTCTAGACCTTGACAAATTAACTCTAATTTATTGTCACAATCTGTCACAATGAATGCTAACCAGACAACTTATGCCAACTAATAATACTATAGCTCATTACTCCCCCTCAAGTTGGAGATTGAGGATGATGAGATCCCAGCTTGCCTGATAATTCTCGAAATTGTTTTGTTCCCAAAGACTTTGTGAAAATGTCTGCTTGTTGTGACTTGATTGGTATGTAGACAATAGCTATAATACCCTTGTCAAGAAATTTTCGAATGAAGTGACAATCGACTTCAATGTGTCTCGTTCTTTCGTGGAAAACCAGATTTGAAGCTAAATGAATAGCAGCATGATTGTCACAATGTAGAACTGTAGGAGAATCACATTTTACTTGTAAGTGTGTAAGTAATCTTCTTAACCATATGACTTCACTTGTGGAGTGAGCCATTTCTCTATACTCTGCTTCACTCGAGGACCTTGATACGGTAGTTTGTTTCTTGGTTTTCCATGAAATGAGAGTTGTTCCTAACTTCATGACATAACCTGATATTGATCTTCTGGTTAGTGGACATGACGCATAATTTGAATCACAATATGCAACCCGTATAAGGTCATTATCTCTTGGTATGACAATTCCTTGCCCCGGTGAAGACTTCAAGTACCTCAAAACATGCATGGCTGCATCCCAGTGCCCTTGGTGAGGTTCCTGCATAAATTGACTCAAAATATGGACGGAATATGTTAATTCCGGTCTAGTGATTGTGAGATAAATGAGTCATCCCACCAACCTATGATACTGTGAAGAATTCTCATATAAAGGACTTGAATCCAATGCTAATTTATGGTTTGGTTCAAGTGGGATAGATGAAGGCTTGCAAGCTAGCATCCCACATTCATTTAAAATGTCTAAGGCATACTTTCTTTGACAAATGAATAATCCAGAAGAGCCGTGAGCTAACTCTAAACAAGGAAAATATCTTAACTCTCCCAAGTCCTTCATGTGAAAACATTTGCTGAGGTATTGTTTGAATTTTTCACATGACTTTGAATCATTCCCAGTCACAACAAGGTCATCAACATAAATTAATACAGCTATGAAAATTGAACCATGTGAATATGTAAACAAACTATGATCCGCTTCACATTCCTGGAAACCATACTTTACCAATGCTTAGGACAGTTTTGAGTACCAATTGTGTGAGGCTTTCCTAAGACCATATAGTGACTTTCTTAGGCGACACACCATCTCTTTATCGAAAACTTTGTAACCCGGCGGAACCTCCATATATACTTCCTCATTTAATTCTCCGTGTAGGAAAGCATTACTCACATCCATTTGGTGAAGTATCCATCCTATGGCCACTGCAACAGTAAGCAACCACCTTACAGTTGTCATTTTGGCAACTGGTGCAAAGGTTTCTTTGAAGTCATCCCCTTAAACTTGTGTGTATCCTTTCGCCACGAGCCGCGCTTTGTATTTCTTAACTTCACCGGTCGATTTGTATTTAACCTTGTATACCCATCTACAACCCACTGCCTTTTTCCCTTTAGGGAGCCTTGATATTTCCCATTTTTTATTTTCTTCCAAGGCTTTAAGTTCTTGCGACATCGCTTCTCTCCATTCTTGTTTGTGAATGGCTTGTTTGTATGATTGAGGATCTTCAATGCTTTCAACCGCTGCAAGATAAGCTTGATGTTTTTGTGAAAACTCATCATAATATACATAGTTTGATATAGGATAAATTATACCTGAAGAAGTTGACGTCTTTGCCGATGTACATGTGTGGGTTTTCTCAGCTGAGTAGCAATAATAATTATCAAGTCTTTTGGGTGGTTGTCTGTTCCTTGGCCCCATGTCTATGTTTGTCATGGTTTGACTCTCCCCCTCATTTTGAGGTTCTTCTATTTCAGTGATCACATCAGAATTTGTTTCAACAACTTGGTCTTCTCTTGGTTCTTTGGAAATTATGACTTGGTCTTGCTGCCCATCATTGCTAGACGTAGTATCTTCTTCAACAAAACAAAAACCAAGAACAAATGTTGGCGAAGGATTTTCTTTACTCCTGTCCTTTTCTTGTGATGCATACGAAAAAATGTCTTCATAGAACAACATATCTCTTGATACATATATCTCCCGTGTCTTTAGGTTGTACACTATCCAACCTTTTTGGCCTTTAGAATACCCGATAAATACATATTTTTCTGCTCTTGAATCAAATTTATCTTGCTGCTTCTTTGAATTTTTAACATAACATAAGCATCTGAAAGTCTTAATGTGCTCATATGATGAAGGTTTTCCCAATAGCTTCTCATATGGGGTCAACCCATCATTAATCATGGTAGGGGTTCTATTAATGAGGTATGTTGCTGTCAAGACACACTCCCCCCAAAATGATATGGGTAAGTTAGCTTGGAATCTCAATGCTCGTGCCACATTGAGTATATGTCTATGTTTTCTCTCTCCCCTTGCATTTTGTTGGGGTGTTCCCACACATGAAGTTTCATGTAGGATTCCCTCTTGTTATAGGATTCCTTGAAACGCATGGTTGGTAAATTCTGTCCCATTGTCACTCCACAACCTCTTGATCTTTACATTAAATTGTGTGTTTACCATGTTGATAAATTTTTTTAAAATTTTTAGAACTGATGTTTTTTATTTTAACAAGTAAACCCATGTTCCACGCGAATAATCATCAACGATCGTAAGAAAATAGTGACATCCACTATGAGAGCCAGTACGATATCTTCCCCACAAATCACAGTGTATAAGATCAAAAGGATTCACAGCTTTATTATAACTAATATGAAAGGGAAGTCTGCATTGCTTTGATCTATGACATATGTCACAACAACGAAGTTTATTTGAACAGAAATTAAAAATTCACTAGCTGAGATATGCGTTGCATAACTTGAGGAGAGGGATGTCCCATGTGTGCATGCCATAGAGCAGTGTTGTCTGCACGATGTGCCATGAAAGCAGACCTTTGGACTTGTTGCTTCAACACATAAACCCCACCATGTACATCACCTAAGTCAATCTTCTTCTTCGTGGCAAAGTCCGGTATCATACAATAACTAGGATGATAAGTCACAAAGCAATTCAAATCACGAGTCAATTAACAGATTAAAATTAAATTGCAATTAAAATATAGGAATAAGTAAAACATTTTGTAAAGAAATGTCTTTGCTAAGATCAATGGTCCCCATCATTTCTACCAGCATTGTGTTCCCTGTAGGAATAGTGACATAGAAAGGTTTCTCAATCTTGGTTACCCCTCTCATTAAGCATAAGAGAGGGGTCATGTGGTGTGACACACCACTGTCCAAGACCCGTTTTAGATCTTTACAAGGTGTATTTTTACCGGATTCACAAAAATAATGCTTCATCACACAAGAACCATGGAATGCACGCCCTGCACTACTTCTTCAGTCGCTTGTGCATGGTGAGCACTAGATTGTCCTCCATCATCTCTTGAGCGGTGTTGTGTCCTTCGTGTGTGCCAATTCTCTTGGTACCCTATAATCTCAAAATATCTTGCTTTAAAGTGGTCAGTCTTACCGCAGTGATTACACTTTGAGTTTGAACCATCTCTTCTCCTTTGTCCACTTTGTTTAGATGCATAAAAGGCAGATCCTCCCAATTCTCTTTTAGTTGTAGCAATCCTTCCTGAAATTCTAGCCTATGTAGACAGCATATGTCCTAGCACATGTCAAGATATTGTGCTGCATAATCTTTTAAAATTGGAAGCACAACAGCAGACTGATACCTTGAATATCAGAACTGCACATTCTCAGATGTCACGACATCTGATCCAACATGTTTATCCTGAACCCTAACAGAAAACGTAAATCTGCTGAATGATAAAGAACACAGTAATTATTAACCTAGTTCGGTGCAACTCACCTACACTGAGGGATACCAATCCAGGAAGAAGACTTCACTATTGTGTAGACTGTTACAAAGTTAAACTCCCACGTTTACAACTTTATCCCTAACATCTACCCCATGAACATCTTTACCAAGGTTAAACTCAAACGTTTAGAACCCTGATACGAGATACCCCACTCACTTCCCTCAACCACCAACTGTGATTTCTTCATCGTCCCTGTCAATACAGAAATCTGTCAAGCATACTTGACAAACAAGCTAACTCAGATTTGCTTAAAAGCTTCATCCAAGAACAATACACAATCCAATACCTCAAGGCTTATGGATCTGTGTGACACCTATATCTACCATAGTGTATCAACTGATACAAAGGGAGAGTTACAACCTAGAGAGCCAACGACTCTTAAAACCCTAAAACCCTTGTTTCTTATGCAAGAAAACAAGGTTACAACATGTGTTCTAAAGGCATATCAAACCTAGGTCTAAGTCTTCTATTTATAGTGTCTTCTGCTTCCTTGGGCTTCAGTCTTCAGTCCTTGATCCATTCGAATTATCCACTGCTAAATCAGTGCAGTACTTCAGGATGTCATGACTTTAAGTTATGACATCTTCTTCGACATCTTTGTTCAGTCTAGATTTATTCATCTTTATCATCCATGTCTTTTACCAAAACTTATCAAACTAAAAGTGCTTTCAATCTCCCCCTTTTGACAAATTTTGGCTAAAACACATCTTGAATGTCTCTTTACCTTGGGTGCCGGCTATGATTGGAATACTGTGCAGACCGAGTCAGTGTTGATGTATATGAGGAAGAAGATAACTTTGGCTCCCCCTTAACCAATGAGACGGTACTGCCACTCTTGAGGAAAGTAGTAAACCAGGATGAGTGAATTTTGATAATTGTCCAGGCAATAGAAACTTCTAAAGAAGTTAGTAAATACTTTTTAAACCAAAGACCATATGACATCCTTTCAAATATACTCCCCCTTCAGAGATCAAACATGTAACTCAGGTCACAAGACACAACTTGATTCTTAACTCAAGTCACAAGACACAAAGGAAACAAACACGCAGACAGGATGTTAAAACATCTTGTTTATCATCCTTGCAAAACAACTGCAGGAACAACCCTTGAATCCTTCGTCCTCCTCGACCTAGTGACTCATACTCCCCCTTTTTACCCAAAAATTGGCAAAAGAAACCAAGGCATTCCCATACCCAACCAACACAAAACCAGACTTGAACAAAAGACATTTTGACTAAATCACAAAGAGAACCACAATCTGAGGAAACCTGCTCCAGAAACATCCTTAAATAACCAAGAATTTTCCTTCGAATGTAACGATCCGTTGAAATTCAATGTAGTTATTACTCCAAGGTTGTAACTTTACTAAGTCCCAATGTGCACCGGCTAAAAATTTGACTGTTTCTTCTGCAAGGAAACCCTCCAACAATAATGTGAGTAACAATGAATAGGTTTAGCACGCGCATAATGTAAGACCTACTGACCAAAAGACTTATTTCCCATCAAGCATGTCCTTGTCAATGTTCTGACATCAGGTCAGACACTGTTCTCCAAGAAGGCTCCTGTATTGACGACAATCTATACAACACTGTGATCATAGTCTGCAGAGAAAAATAAATTCTCCCAAACTCATCAATGATTCTTAAGCATCCAATAAGAACCATTCAAGTATGCATTGCCAAGTTTCCCACAACTTGCAACAATACTCTAATGTCATGACATCCTCCTTGACATCTCTGTTTGCTTGACGCACAAATGCAAACTGAAACTACAACACTAATGTTAAGCCATGTTGACATCTCAGTTTGCTTGACGCACAAATGCAAACTGGAACTTCAACAATAATGTCAAGCCATCTTGACATCTCAGTTTTCTTGACGCACAAATGCAAACTGGAACTTCATCTCAGATCAAGAGGCATCTCCCCCTGACTAAGGTAACTGGTGCTCCTCCACTGAACACCCAAGTTAATGACTGGAAAACATAAGACGCATCTTCATGTCTTCAAGAGCGTACCCTCTGTTCAACACACCTGCTGAACGCAACCATTAACTCTCTTATTATTCCCTCTGATAAGAAACAATAATCACTCACACATGATCAATGTCATGCCTCCCGTGAGGACGTGTATCCAAATCATAACAAACTCTTGGCTTGAGATCAAAGTCCCATTGATCCCCCTCATTCCACAACCATCTTATACACCACACGAACTCCTCTTGAATTCTCATGTATAGATATCTCGTTGCTTGAGGCACAAACCAATTGAATTAGAATGCTTCCCATTCCTCAAAGAGACGCGCAGGGTCCCTTAGTTTGTTACCACGATGTCAGCTATCGTATGCATGCTCCAGAACTTCACAGCTGCTAAACTGATCCAATACTAGCATGACTTGCTCCAAGGGCTCCAATGCCGTATGCAAGATTTTCCACTGACCTCACCAGGCCAGCATTAGAGATAAACACCCCCACAATCCATGACAGTCATTCCTATCATTCTCCCGTATAATAATTTGGATTACTTCTAATTTATGGTGAATCTCCACTTCTGAACGCATTCAGGAAACAGACTTTCAAGCAATCAACACGTAATCCACTTCAGTCTTCACAAACACTTACATCCTCCTTCCAAGGAACCCTTCTACTCCATCATTCTCCCAGATGATTATGTAGATACTTCTTGGACACGATGTAAGTTGTTAGACGGTGTGGCTAGTGATCGAGAGGGGGGGTGAATAGATCACCGCTTGTAAAATACGGTTTTAAAAACCTTAACAGAGTTTTTGAAATATAGCGGAAAGTTTTGGTCCCGAATCGACTTCCGTCTATTCTGAACCGCTACCAAAAAGACCAGACACGCAAGTATGATGCTGGATTTGAATTGATTGATAGAAAACGTTAACACAGAATTTTCTCGCACTAAATGCACTTATCACAAATTCTGATTCCAATGAGTAAATCACAACAAACCGTTTTGTCAAACACTTGGCGTGTATGTGTTCTATGATAAACAATAGTGATGTTTCAATAAAAGGTTTTCTTGCCACTATTGTATCACGACACGTAAAACGTACTGCGCCAATTTGTATCACAAAACAGTTAACGAAAACGTAAAGGGAGATAGAGATAGAATACGATACACAGAGATTTGTTAAGGAAGTTCCCCACTGTCGTCCTCGCGTGTGGGTACGTCTCCCTCTCAATTTCAAAAGAAATTGAGACCTTTTCTTATCAATAGTTGCTGAATTCGTTCTTACAAAGGTTACAATACCAAGACAGAATTCTAAATCCCTAGAACTTCTTCTTCTCGTATAGAACCTCGACTTGATCAGAGCTGGATCAAGAATTCCCCGCAAGACTTGCAAACGATTCACCGGTTCCACGACCTGTTTGCGAAACAACCCCGTTTCCAAACCCTACGCTGCGGCTGAATCCGTTCTGCAATCGTGACTAACAAACCCGCAAGAACAGTCCCGTTCTTGAAGGACAAACCAGTAGGTTTTTCCTCGAAACCCCCTTCACTCTTCAACCCAGCTAGATCCTTGATCGTTCCACTGACTCCACAGCTAGATCGTTGATCGTACCACTGAACGTTATCTCGTTGATCCTTCAATCCGAAGAACAAGAATGATTGTGTGTAATTGTTCTTGAATTGAAGAGATTGAGAAGATGATGAAGACGAAGTATCTTTCAGGTTTCTGAATGCTCAATCAATTGCTGCTACAAAGACCTCTATGACTTGTGTATTTTGCAATTTTCACTTGTGAATTCACTTAAGCCAATACCTGCCACTTTGTATTTATACTAAACAAGACAGAACTGTTAGAATTAAAATTATGCAGAAAAACAGACTTTGGGATCGATCCCAACATCGTATGGATCGATTCCTGACAATTTTTAACTGTTAGGGATTGATCCCAAAATCTATGAATCGATCCCTACTGAAGGTGAACTGAAAAACAGAATTTCCATTAAATCAGGGATCGATGCCAGACACGTATGGATCGATGCCAGACAGTTTTTAACTGTTAGGGATTGATCCCAAAATCCATGAATCGATCCCTACTGAAGGTGAACTGAAAAACAGAATTTCCATTAAATCAGGGATCGATACCAGACACGTATGGATCGATGCCTACTGAACAAATTTAATTCTTTTGATTTCCAATAAAGCAGGGATCGATACCAGACACGTATGGATCGATGCCAAAGGTTATGTATTGATTCAAACCTTATAAAAAGTGTTTCTAACAATCATTTTAAGATGAAAATCACACATATTCACATGTAGAATGAAGCACAACAAATCATACGCGCAATTTGCAATCATACAAAAACAAAACCAAAGTAAAGGATTGTCTCACAAACTCCCCCTTTTTGATGATGGCAAATTGATGTGTGATACTCCCCCTGAGTTTGTGCATACCATTCTGTCATGTCAACATCTTCTATACTTCTCCCCCTTTGTCAACATCAAAAAGAGGAAAGAAACAACAAAGAGAAGAACAAAGTAGCAAACCGCAGCATAAATTGATAACAAAGCTAACAATCACAAAGAAAGAAAGCTTAGAAGAATAAAATCACTCACAAAGAATGACCAATAAAGGGCAAGGAAACCATAAACAAGCAAACGGAAATAAGCAATGAAATACTAGGAAAGTAATGAAAATTACATAAGCCAAACAAATATAGTCAGAATATTCGAAAAATGAAACAACAATTCAAGCAACATGAAATGAAATGCATATGAAATGAGATGCTAATGGGGAAAGTGGCCTCCACAAGACTCCTCGTCATCTTGATTTGGATCTCTGAAGCTAGGTGGAGGCGGAGGAGGAGGCATTTCATCAGGATTGTGTCCCATGAAAGAGTACTGTCTGAATCGGTCCTGAACTTCAGTGCTTCGAAACCTGTCCATAATACCCGGATCTGCACGACAATCGTCCATAAAACCTGTCATTTCATTATAAAAGACTTGATGCCACTTAATCAAGTCAGTGTGCCAAGAGTGCTGATTCTGATACATCCTTGTGTGGTCATCATGCCACTCCCGATGTTCGTTATGCCACTCAGCTTGTTGAACATGCCAAGCTCTTGCTTCCTCATGATTTTGTCTATTTTCTAGCTGCATTTGCTGGAGCATGGTTGTGACATTTACAGAAGTGGAGGTAGCAGCAGAGAAGTGAGGAGGAGGTGGTGGAGCAGGTTCATAGTGGGATGGAGACCACCTTTGTGGCACCCACTCACCCCAACCGGTATTGGCAGCAGCTTCAGGCACTTCTGGTTCATCTACATCCTGCATTTCTTCATCATCTTGATCTTCAACAATAGAAAATCTGTCAGCCGGCTCATCAAAGTTGTAAATCCTTGTCCTTGTTTTGCTTATATAGATATAGAAGCATTCACGCTCCTTATCCCACCGGTATCCCATGTGCGACAAGGTGGAAGAATCAAACTCTTGGGCAGGTGTGGGAGATACAAGAGGAACCAAAGGCACAGTGATGTTCCAGAATTTTATAATCCTCATAATCTGAGAGGCATATCCGAGAGCAACATTTTTGGAACTGTTTCGCACGGAGAATAGACGCTTGACAAAGTAATTGGGCCAATTCAACTTAACCTTCTTTAGCAGAATGTACATGAGATGAGTGCTTGGTCTGTCCAGCCGGGAATGACCACCAGTTGCTGGACGCAAGACATGTGATACAATCCAATGAAGTATCCTTGGTACTCGTTTGATCATACCCGTTGTCAGACGTTCATCCTCAGCTATTGGTCGTTCTACTTTAGAGATAGATTGAGTAAATTCCAGCAAATTAAACTCAGTATCAAACTTAGAATCATTCCATATCTCGAAATCAAGCGGCGGAAGTGGGATTTCAAATACTTTGAGCCAGTCAGCAGCCTCGAATGTGTATGTCCTAACACCAATGGAACACTTAAAACTATATCCTTTACTAGTTTGCAATCCAACATAAAATGCACGTATAAAGTCCTCATGGTACTCATTTCTTATAGTTAAAAAGGAACCCAATTGTTGTGCATTCAACAGTTCTACCACATCACCTAAGTGCAAAGGGATGGCATCATGCTTATCAAAAACATGAGGTTTCATGACTAACCTTGTCTGGAAGTCTTTCTCAAACTCATCAACAAAGGCAGGATGAAGGAGATCCAAAGCCTTTGGAGGAATTTCTGGTGGTTGAGTAGAGGTTCCAACCTGTTGTTTTCCTTTTTCTCTTCGAGTTGCTCTGACCGGATTCATTCTTGGAGGCATTGTTGTGGATTGGAAGGAGATTGAAATGAATTTGGGGTTTTGGAGAAGAGAGGGTTAGAGAGAAATTAGGGTTAGCCGTGTGGAGGAAGAGAGGTTATGAGAGGTATGGGGATGCTAGGATGAATGCTAGCAAAAAAAATGATGATGTGTCGAACCATGAGAAGTTAAAAAGGACGGTTAATGAACAAGAACAGTAGGGATCGATGCATGGGTTTTGGAATCGATCCAAACCACGATGAATTTGATTTTTAAAAGCTGTAGGGATCGATACCAAAAGCGTATGGATCGATCCATACTGAAGCGAAATTAAAAAAAATTGAGTTAAAGTGATAGAGATCGATCCCTAGGTCGTGGTATCGATACATGCGAATGCAAAACAGACTTTTATGACTTTTTTTATGCAGAATGCAATGCCTATGAATCATGTTATGAAAATGATGCTTAAGAATAGTTCTCAATCCAGATATTAATATTCAAACAATAAATGCAAAAGAATTTACATAAACGAACATAGAGAATTTGTTCTAACATACACAAACACATAGATCCAAAGAGTAGTAAAGAGGATTGATATTACCTTTGTTGATGTACCTTTGTGAAGTATAAGCTCATAACTTCTAAAACACAACTTATCAACCAAGGTGAGGCAACAATAGAATCTAACAAGCTTAAGATAGTAATGAAGAAAGATCAAGAATCCCTAATTCACGACGAATGTTAAAGAAAGGTTCCGTTGCTAGTGGTTTAGTGAAAATATCAGCGAGTTGATTCTTAGTATCAACATGCTCAAACACAACGTCCTCTTTCTCAACATGGTCGCGAAGAAAGTGATGCCTAATCTCTATGTGTTTAGTGCGTGAGTGTAAAACAGGATTCTTAGTAAGATTTATAGCACTGGTGTTGTCACACTTTATTGGAATGCGTTTGAGTTGAATATCAAAATCTTGTAGTTGTTGCTTCAGCCACAAGATCTGAGCGCAACAGCTACCGGCTGCAACGTACTCAGCCTCAGCAGTTGACAATGCGACAGACACCTGTTTCTTGCTATGCCAACTGACCAGAGAGTTTGAAAATAAGTGACATGTACCACTAGTACTTTTCCTATCTGATTTGCAGCCAGCAAAATCAGAATCGGAGTAACCTACTAAGCTACAATCGCTTCCTTTTGAATACCAGAGCCCATACTTAGATGTTCCATGAAGATATCTAAATATGCGCTTGACAGCTTTCAAGTGTGACTCTTTAGGATTCGATTGATATCGTGCACACATGCAGACACTAAACATGATGTCAGGTCTAGACGCAGTAAGATACAAGAGAGACCCAATCATACCTCTATACTGTTTGACATCTACACTCTTACCGTGTTCATCTTTATCTAGATATCCGTTGGTAGGCATAGGTGTGTCTATTGATTTTGAGTCGTTCATTCCAAAGCGCTTGAGCAGCTCTCTGCAGTATTTTGTTTGACTCACAGCTGTTCCCTCATCAAGCTGCTTTATTTGGAGACCGAGGAAGAAATTAAGCTCCCCCATAAGACTCATTTCAAATTCACCCTGCATAACTTTTGAAAACTCTTCGACCAAGTGTATGTTAGTTGAACCAAAAATTATATCGTCTACATAAACTTGAACTAAAAGAATGTGTTTTCCTTTGTGCTTAATGAAGAGGGTGGTATCCACTTTACCTCTTGAATATCCATGATCAAGTAGAAATTTGCTAAGTCTTTCATACCAAACCCGGGGGGCTTGCTTAAGACCGTACAAAGCTCGTTTTAATTTGTAAACATAATCTGGATATTCAGCATTCTCAAAACCAGGAGGTTGTGAGACGTATACCTCTTCATTTAGGACACCATTTAGAAACGCACTCTTTACGTCCATTTGGTAAAGCTTAAAATCTCTAGAACACGCATAAGCGAGCAAGAGACGTATAGCCTCAAGGCGAGCAACTGGAGCATAAGTTTCCTCATAGTCTATGCCCTCCTCTTGGTTATAGCCTTGTGCTACTAAACGTGCCTTGTTCCGAGTTATCACTCCACTTTCATCAAGCTTATTCCTAAAAACCCACTTAGTACCTATGATATGATGTTCTCGCGGACGCGGGACAAGTTCCCAAACGTCATTTCTTTTAAATTGATTAAGCTCTTCTTGCATGGCCATTAGCCAAAATTCATCAATCAAGGCTTCTTTGGCATTTTTAGGTTCCACTTGTGAAACAAAGGCGAAGTGAGAACAAAAATTACTTATCTTAGAACGAGTCATGACTCCCTTTGAAATGTCTCCCAAGATGTTGTCAATGGGATGGTCTTTTGAAGATTTCCAAGCTGGTGGAAGGTCATTCACATCAGCTGTCCTTTCTTCCTTATCTTTTTCATGACTAGTATCTTCCTCCTTCTCAATGGGAGCTGTCTTGGATTGATCAGTTTCCGCAACAGCTTCCTTGAGTATGTCTTCTGTAGATACACCTGCGTCATCAAAAGAAATACCTTTGCCGACATTTTTCGGATAAGACTCATCAAAGGAAACATGGACAGATTCTTCAACAGTAAGTAAACGCTTATTATACACTCTATATGCTTTACTTGATTGTGAATAACCAAGAAAAATACCTTCATCCGCTTTTGCATCAAACTTCCCAAGTTTTTCCTTACCATTATTCAAAACAAAACACTTACAACCGAATACGTGAAGATGTGATAAGTTTGGCTTTCTTCCTTTTAAAAGCTCATAAGGGGTTTTATTTAACATAGGGCGAATTAGAATCCTGTTTAGAACATAACAGGCTGTGCTAACAGCATCAGCCCAAAAATATTTTGGCAATCCACCCTCATTTAGCATTGTTCTTGCCAGCTCTTCTAAAACGCGATTTTTGCGCTCCACAACGCCATTCTGTTGTGGAGTTCGAGGAGCTGAAAAGTTATGCTCAATACCATACTTATCACAGTACTTATCAAAGAGATAGTTTTGAAATTCTCCTCCATGATCGCTTCGAATTGTAACTATTTTAGAATTCATTTTATTTTGGGACAGTTTTGCAAAATTCTTAAAGGCAGAAAAAGTTTCATCTTTGCTATGAAGGAATATAGTCCAAGTAAATCTAGAGTAGTCATCAACAATTACAAAACCATAATAGTTTCCACCTAAGCTTTTTGTCCTAGACGGACCAAAGAGATCCATATGGAGAAGCTCAAGAGGTCGTGAAGTTGAAATTACATTTTTGGATTTAAAAGAGACCCTTGTTTGCTTTCCCATTTGGCATGCATCACATAGGTGGTCTTTTGAAAACTTTATTTTTGGAAGACCGACTACTAGATCCTTAGATACAACCTTGTTAAGCAAATCGAAATTAACATGCGCTAAACGTCTATGCCAAAGCCAAGAATCATCATTTAAGGTAACTAGACATTTAGTGCTTGTTAAAGATACATCACAAAGATCAAGCATATAGATATTGTTTACTCTAACACCCTTAAACACAACATTATTTTCATCATGTTCAATTATGCAACAAGTTTTTGTAAAAGAAACTTTGTAACCGTTGTCACACAATTGACTTATGCTTAACAAATTGTGTTTAAGTCCCTCTACAAGATTGACATCAGAAATGGTAGTGGTAGAGGGGTTACCTATACTACCTTTGCCAAGTATAGCTCCTTTGTTATTGTCTCCATAAGTAACATATCCCTTTTTCTTTGCTTTGAAGTCTATAAAAAGCGATATGTCACCGGTCATGTGCCTTGAGCAGCCGCTATCTAGGAACCATCTCCTATCTTCGGATGCAAGGCACTCTTCCTACAATATCAAAAGAGAGTGGTTGGTACCCAATTTTCATTGGGTCCAAAGGGGTAAGTGGTAACATGGTTGCCTTTTGGCTTCCATTGATAGATGCCTTTAGGAACAAGAAACCTCCTAAACTTGCATTTCTCAATGGTGTGGCCAGCACGACAACAATAATGACATAAACCATGATGATGCAATTGTTTAGTTTTGTTCATTGAATCCTTTGGAGTAAAAGAGTATTTTGCATATGGAGGATTCAATGACTTCTTAAACAATCTAGTATCAACGGCGTAAGTCACCTTGGGTTGTAAAGCTTTTTCCAATTTGACTTTAAGAGTATTAACCTCTCGTTGCCAAATATGACAAGCTTCACAATACCTAACTTTACTACATCCGTTAACATCAATATCTTTTGAATTTTCTACAATACTAGCCTTCAAGCTTTCTAAATCTTTTTCAGCTTTGTATACTTTACCTTCCAAGAATGAAAAAATTTGTTTATCGGAAGATAATCTTTTGAAAGCATCTACAGCTTCGTTATGCAGTTTTTCAAAAGCGATTTTCAGTTCAGAAAAAGACATAGAGGAGACATTATTATAGTAGGCTTGTTTTACCTTCTTTTCTTCTTGTTTCTTCTTGTAGTAGGCATGGTCTTTGATGTGAGCCATAAGACATAGGTTTGCGGTTTCATCACTATCACTTGAACTTTGTGAGCTTGATGAATCGCTATCGCTTTCCCATGCTATATAAGCTCTCCTTTGTCTGCTGTACCGTTTAGGTGAATCCTTCCCTTTATCCTTTTTCTTCATAGGACATTCTGTTTTGTAATGTCCAGATTTGCCACAATTGAAACAAGATCCTCTACCTTTATGCTTCTTGTTCTCTTCCTGTTTTGACTCACTAGATTGTCTTCTAAACTTCATGAGGTTTTTGTCGGAATGCTTGTATCCATTCCTTCGAATGAATCTATTGTATCTCCTTACAAAAAGTCCCATTTCTTCATCATCCGAATCTTTGTCACTACTTGAATCATTGTCACTTTGCTCTTTTCTTGAGGACTTAGTGCTAGAGGCCACAAGAGCAATTGGCTTCTTCTCACCCTCTTTGTCTTTCTTCTTCTCTTTCTCCTTCTTACTTTTGTTCTCATACTTTTCAAGACTTTCTAGAGCTTGCTGATGTTCTTCCAGCTTTCCAAAAAGTGTTGTAATCGTAAGAGTCGTCAAGTCGTTGGCTTCCTTGATAGCTGTCACTTTAGGTTGCCATTCCCTGCTAAGACATCTCAGAATTTTGTTAGTAGCTACCTCATTGGAAACAGGTTTTCCAAGTGCATTTAATCGATTTGTAAGATGAGTAAACCTCTTTTGCATGTCGGAGATAGATTCTCCATTTTTCATGCGAAAGAGCTCAAACTCTTGATTAAGTGTGTTAATGCGGGACTGTTTCACTTCAGTAGTACCCTCATGGGCGATTTCTAAAGCGTCCCACATCTCCTTAGCAGTCGTGCAATGGGATACTCGATAATACTCATCAACACCAAGTGCTGAAATTAGTATATTTCGAGCTTTCCAATCACTCGACCACTTTTTCTCATCTTTCTCAGTCCAATCAGCTTCTGGTTTAGGTACTATGGCGCCAGCCTCATTGGTCATGGTTATTTGAAAAGGACCATTCTCAATGGCTGTCCATACTAGCCTATCCACAGAATTTATATGAACTCGCATGCAGTCTTTCCAGTAGCCGTAGTTTTCTCCGTTAAAGACGGGAGCTCTATTGTACGCCCCCTTTGGTTCAGAATCCATATCGTTACAGGCAGCCACAGAGCACCAGCGAACCGGCGCTCTGATACCACTTGTTAGACGGTGTGGCTAGTGATCGAGAGGGGGGGTGAATAGATCACCGCTTGTAAAATACGGTTTTAAAAACCTTAACAGAGTTTTTGAAATATAGCGGAAAGTTTTGGTCCCGAATCGACTTCCGTCTATTCTGAACCGCTACCAAAAAGACCAGACACGCAAGTATGATGCTGGATTTGAATTGATTGATAGAAAACGTTAACACAGAATTTTCTCGCACTAAATGCACTTATCACAAATTCTGATTCCAATGAGTAAATCACAACAAACCGTTTTGTCAAACACTTGGCGTGTATGTGTTCTATGATAAACAATAGTGATGTTTCAATAAAAGGTTTTCTTGCCACTATTGTATCACGACACGTAAAACGTACTGCGCCAATTTGTATCACAAAACAGTTAACGAAAACGTAAAGGGAGATAGAGATAGAATACGATACACAGAGATTTGTTAAGGAAGTTCCCCACTGTCGTCCTCGCGTGTGGGTACGTCTCCCTCTCAATTTCAAAAGAAATTGAGACCTTTTCTTATCAATAGTTGCTGAATTCGTTCTTACAAAGGTTACAATACCAAGACAGAATTCTAAATCCCTAGAACTTCTTCTTCTCGTATAGAACCTCGACTTGATCAGAGCTGGATCAAGAATTCCCCGCAAGACTTGCAAACGATTCACCGGTTCCACGACCTGTTTGCGAAACAACCCCGTTTCCAAACCCTACGCTGCGGCTGAATCCGTTCTGCAATCGTGACTAACAAACCCGCAAGAACAGTCCCGTTCTTGAAGGACAAACCAGTAGGTTTTTCCTCGAAACCCCCTTCACTCTTCAACCCAACTAGATCCTTGATCGTTCCACTGACTCCACAGCTAGATCGTTGATCGTACCACTGAACGTTATCTCGTTGATCCTTCAATCCGAAGAACAAGAATGATTGTGTGTAATTGTTCTTGAATTGAAGAGATTGAGAAGATGATGAAGACGAAGTATCTTTCAGGTTTCTGAATGCTCAATCAATTGCTGCTACAAAGACCTCTATGACTTGTGTATTTTGCAATTTTCACTTGTGAATTCACTTAAGCCAATACCTGCCACTTTGTATTTATACTAAACAAGACAGAACTGTTAGAATTAAAATTATGCAGAAAAACAGACTTTGGGATCGATCCCAACATCGTATGGATCGATTCCTGACAATTTTTAACTGTTAGGGATTGATCCCAAAATCTATGAATCGATCCCTACTGAAGGTGAACTGAAAAACAGAATTTCCATTAAATCAGGGATCGATGCCAGACACGTATGGATCGATGCCAGACAGTTTTTAACTGTTAGGGATTGATCCCAAAATCCATGAATCGATCCCTACTGAAGGTGAACTGAAAAACAGAATTTCCATTAAATCAGGGATCGATACCAGACACGTATGGATCGATGCCTACTGAACAAATTTAATTCTTTTGATTTCCAATAAAGCAGGGATCGATACCAGACACGTATGGATCGATGCCAAAGGTTATGTATTGATTCAAACCTTATAAAAAGTGTTTCTAACAATCATTTTAAGATGAAAATCACACATATTCACATGTAGAATGAAGCACAACAAATCATACGCGCAATTTGCAATCATACAAAAACAAAACCAAAGTAAAGGATTGTCTCACATAAGTAACCAGTTCATCACAGAACCTGAGATCCTTCACCAAGGATATCCAACCCAAGGATGTTCTAACATCAATTAAAACATCTTCCACGCATCACAGACACCACACACCATGGTTCTTGATATGCTCCATCACTGGACTTACTATCATCATAGTAATCCACACTGAAGATCTTCACACAACACTGAGCCACCAGCTTGAACAAAGAAAACTTCAGAAACCCAGAGAGAAATAAACTCTCAACCACCAAAGAAGGTATGCTTCCATCCTCAACCCAGAACTTCTTCCACAAGCTCCCAGAGAACCAGAACCTCCTTACAAATTCAACTAACTACTCTTGTTCACGAGAGCAATCAGTTTCAAGCATCCTGCTTGAACGCACATTGTGAAACCAATCAAATGCCACCTTTTGATTATCCTCACTCATCTTCAGAATTCCCACAAGATACTTTGATCTACTAATGAAATCAGATCTTCAAGTCACATGAACTACTTTCCCTATAGCAAGACATCTTGGATCCACCAAGCCTCTTAGTCATGTAATATCTTCTCATCCACAGCTCCCGCAAACTGCATGAGATAGACCTTTTCGAAGAATCCATCACTCCCATTCTCCTGTAGATCACCTTATCTTAAGCTGATGTCCCACAACACCAGATGAGACTTCTGATGTTAAGCTAGATGTCAGAACATTTTGATATGACATCCAACTGTTGAATTCAGCTCCTCCTTCAGCCACTTAGAAGAACCTCCTCCCTTTGCTGAAACAAATTCCCATGCTCTCACAAACTTGATTCAACAACCAAGTTTGAGTAGACTTCCTCCATCCTGCTTTGAAACTCCAAAGACTTCAAACCTTCCACATCTGAATCTTCAGAAAATAAGTAGTCCAAGACTACCCCATAGCAATACCAAACACTATGCTCCAAAGCACCTGGATCAGAAATAAACTAACCCAAGCTGTAACCATCAAGATTATGATGTCTTCATAGTCTTTCATCTCCATCTTCAATAGCATCACCATCTGGACAAGTCATTCACAATACTTTCCAGGAACATATGCTAAGCCAATAATCCCAGGTCAACACCTAGAAGACTCGTGAGAGAACACAGAACCCCTCCCATGATTCTCCAAGCCTATGATGAAACGATGTTAGAACATCTGACAGAACATCCTCAATCTTGACTTTCAAGGATAATCAATTAAATACTTGTGGATTCCACAAATAGTAATTGATCTTAAATCCTTGTAAAATAACCCTTCTTCACTGCTGCAGCTGAGCTCCACCAGATCATGTCATGAACACTTGTAAAGTATTCAATCTTTTTGCAAGTATCTTCTTCAATGACAATGATGAGATACCAAGGCTGCCACCCTTGACTCAAGTAACTAAGACTTTCTCTGAACAAGTCTTATTTACCTCAATAAATCTTCAATCAGATTGGATCCACTCTTAGGGTCAAGAGAGATGAATCCTTCCTTGCCGTTTTGGATGGTGAAAATAAATCACCTCCACGTTCTTCAGATTATGTCTCAAGG
Source organism: Lathyrus tuberosus (assembly GCA_022829125.1). Classification (NCBI taxonomy): domain Eukaryota; kingdom Viridiplantae; phylum Streptophyta; class Magnoliopsida; order Fabales; family Fabaceae; genus Lathyrus; species Lathyrus tuberosus. Next base: position 27,060,539 of record JALAZF010000013.1, on the reverse strand, counting down.
AAACACCTTCTAGTCAAAAGAGTAACTAGAAGACTCCAGATACACGACATAGATGTCTTTATGAGTGAACTTGAGAGAATTCTCAAGTATCTTTGACAACCTAGCCGACCAAACATTTATCAAACTCCTAGAGCAAGAACCTGATAAACTTTAACTCAACTCCTCTCCTCTTCAACTGACTCCAAACAGCACCAGGAAACCAAGCTTCCAAGTACCAAGACATCATACCAGATATCTGACCACAACTTCCTTCACTCCATCACTCCCGACTTTGGAATAAAAGAATACAGATATCCTCAAATATAGAGGCCGACGATTGAGACCTTCCACCAACTGTCTTCAATAACAACTCCAGAATCCCATAATTCTAGAGCTCTTCCATCAGAAACACATGCAGCGGAACCACCAAGGAACAGATCCTGCTTACCCTAATAAGATGTCACAACATCTTATAAGACACACCGACAAAAGAACTAGCCACTTCTCCTGTAGTTGTTGTAGAATCTCCTCAGCAACATGAACAACCTTCGGGTCGCTCCCTTTGATCCAGAACATCCATCTTATCCATTAATACCCTTGAGTATGCCTGCTCTGATACCAATTGAAATTCTGGCCTATGTAGACAGCAGATGTCCTAGCACATGTCAAGATATTGTGCTGCATAATCTTTTAAACTTGGAAGAGCAACAGCAGACTGATACCTTGAATATCAGAACTGCACACTCTCGGATGTCACGACATCTGATCCAACATGTTTATCCTGAACCCTAACAGAAAACGTAAATCTGCAGAATGATAAAGAACACAGTAATTGTTAACCCAGTTCAGTGCAACTCACCTACATCTGGGGGATACCAATCCAGGAAGAAGACTTCATTATTGTGTAGACTGTCACAAAGTTAAACTCCCACGTTTACAACTTTATCCCTAACATCTACCCCATGAACATCTTTACCAAGGTTAAACTCAAACGTTTAGAACCCTGATACGAGATACCCCACTCACTTCCCTCAACCACCAACTGTGATTTCTTCATCGTCCCAGTCAATACAGAAATCTGTCAAGCATACTTGACAAACAAGCTAACTCGGATTTGCTTATAAGCTTCATCCAAGAACAATACACAATTCAATACCTCAAGGCTAATGGATTTGTGTGACACCTATATCTACCACAGTGTATCAACGGATACAAAGGGAGACTTACAACCTAGAGAGCCAATGACTCTCAAAACCCTAAAACCCTTATTTCTTACGCAAGAAAACAAGGTTACAACAGGCGTTTTAAAGGCATATATAACCTAGGTCTAAGTCTTCTATTTATAGTGTCTTCTGCTTCCTTGGGCTTCAGTCTTCAGTCCTTGATCCATGCGAATTATCCACTGCTAAATCAGTGCAGTACTTCAGGATGTCATGACTTTAAGTTATGACATCTTCTTCGACATCTTTGTCCAGTCCAGATTTATTCATCTTTATCATCCATGTGTTTTACCAAAATTTATCAAACTAAAGGTGCTTTCACTTCCTTTTTCACCGATGATTCGAGCTTCTTCTCTGAGAACATGGTTGAAAATGCGTCGAAACGAAGACAAAGGTTCGGTGTTCAGCACTGCCGCCTTAACATGTTCAAATCCCTCATTGTTAAGACTTCCGAGAAATAGGTGTACTTGCTGATCTCCTTCTCTCTGCATAATTTCTTTAGATGCACCACATGTGCATTATGGAAGTGGTTGCAGTTCTCCTAGTTCATCAAGGAGACTCTAAAATTTGGTATAATATTTTGTCATAGTCATTTCCGATTCATGCTCCATCAGACATAACATGCGCCACAATTGATGGATCCTAGGAGCATTTTTTTGAGCAAAACGCTCCTCCATATCTTCCCAAATATCTTTCGCAGTTGATGCGTGCGAGATGGTGCCGTGCAAAATTAGATCTACAGTATTAATCATCCATGCCATGACCATTGAATCGGCCTTTTCCCAATTGTAAAAATCTGGACTGGTTTTTGAAGGTTTCTTGATTGGTCCATCAATGAAACCTAACTAGCTTTTCGCCCATAATGCCGTCCTTATGGAGCGTGCCCAATTGCGGTGATTCTCGCCTTTGAGCATTGTAGCTACGAGCGGCGTTCCTGGATTATCAGAGGGACCAAGGTAATATGGTGATGTGTTTTTGACAGTGGAAGTCGATTTTGTATTGCTGGAGGTCTCATTCTTCTCCACACTTTCATTATCCAAATAAGAACTCTACTCTGATACCATAATGAAATAACAGAAACTTTGTAAAAATGTTTCTATGTATTAAATATTTTGCATAATTTACAATCATTATATAGCTATACAAAGATACAAATGAATTATATTTTAGGAATTAAATCATTTTAGACCTTGACAAATGTTAGATGTCAAACATGCTATATATTTGTATTTGATACTTGGCATTTTTCAACACTTTCATGTTTTAATTGTGGATTTTAGTAGTGAATTGTTGTTGTTCTTCAAACATTGTTTATATACCTTTGGTGCTTGAAATATGTGTGTTATTGTGCAGGAAAGTGTACTAATTGATCAAAGAAAGAAGACACAAAAGAATTGATGCAAGCTGCCAAAGAATAGAGGAAAACATCAGCAAGTTCACTTTCCGAACTTGCCAGCGGACGTTCGCTTTGCGAACACTGGCGAAGTCTCCAGCAAATGGTCCCAGAATTGGACAGTAGGAAAAGGGACCAAAGTTTGCTTTGCAAACTCTAGCGAATGTTCGCTGCTTAACTCGCTTTGCGAAGGACCTGGCGAAGAACCCTTGGCTAAAGCAGTTAGAAAAGGAGCCTAAATTCGCTTTGCGAACGTTTTGGCGAGTAGTTCACTTTGCGAATGAAAGTTTGCATTGCGAACTTATGCAGACAAACAAGGGCGGTTTAACTTATCAGAAGGCACTTCAGGTGCCATTTTCTTCATTCGCTAGGCGAACAGATCATTCGCAGTGGGAATGCGTCAGATTCCAAGTGTACTATAAATAGATTTTTGTACTTTATTGGGATCATAACTTCACCTTTTCACACCAAAACATATTTTTCTGAGTTTTCTTCATCTAAGAGAGATTTTTTCACATAGAGAAGCTGGATTTGCATCCGATCTCGATTCTTAAACGCGGATGCTTTTTCATCTCCTCACGAAACTTGTGAAACAAGCTACCATGAATATGTGTAGCTAAACACATCTTGTGTCAAGATTAGTGGTAGGTAATCCATCATTTTGTATGTATTGATCTTGATTGTAAGTTTGTGAACTTTGTTGATGATAAATATAGAAGAAAAACTTTGTTTACATGGTTTATATTGTGTTTTAGTTCAAGATCGAGAGATATGTATTAAAACTTGACCTAAGTTTCAATCCATCAATAACCATAAGGCTAGAGATAGTTTTGAAAGTTGATGTTCATAAATATTGAACTTGAAAGTTATCATATTAGTAGTTTGAGTGAGAGATCATCAAAAGATCAATATGATAAATCTCACAACAAGTGTTCGAGAGAAACTTGTTGAGAGGATATATGGTTATATTTATTGTTAACACGCTTTATCGAGTAGATACGTACGAAACGGATTATCGGACACTAATCTTGGCATGTTTTTACCAAACCCTAAAACCAATTTATTTACCGTTAATTACTAAAGTTTATGCAAACGATACGAAAAACCAAACTCTTTGTTACTATAAAGTTTGAAATGCTTTTGACTATAGAACGACGGCAATATACATTCAATCCCTGTGGATATGATAAAACACCCCCGAAATACTTTTCAACAAAATGGCGCCGTTGCCGGGGATTGCTGTTATATTGCGAGCATTGCAATAGTTATTGAGTTTTAAACTTGTTTACATTTTTCTTGTGCTTGTTAATTTGTTTAGCTAAGTGTGCAGACTCCGTTTTATTCGAGGGAAGTTACCCGCAGACCAACTTCTTTTTTATCCTGAAATCGAAAGAACTGCACGTAAGTTAAATAGCAGAACACAGCGGAGGAGGCAACTTGCTAAGGAAAGACGAGAACGAGACGAAAGTTCAACTTCGAAACCAATACCACAGTTACCGCCAACCAAGGCTGCTCCACCACCACCACCACCACCAACTTCAGTTCCTTGTACTAATAGTCTGAGGCATACTGCACAGTTCGCACGCAATGCTCCGAATGGTCGGCATTCTGAAATGAAAACGGGTATTCTCTCCCTTCTATATCAGAATCCATTCACTGGTATGGATCAAGAGGATCCTTTTACTCACTTGACCAAGTTCTATGAGATTGCGGGCGCGACTGGTGCACCTGAAGCTGAAGAAGAGTCTTTGTTTAAGAGACTATTCCCGCATTCCCTCATTGGGAAGGCTAAGGAATGGTACCTTGACCAATCTAAGGCTATCATGACGGACTGGAACATGCTAGAGGAAAATTTTTTTGAACGATTTTTTCCTTACAATCGTTTCATGGAGGCTAAAATGGCAATTGCAGTTTTCACTCAGGGTGGAAATGAGTCTCTCAACGAAGCTTGGGATAGATTCAATCCCATGATGAGAAAATACAAAGGGCACGATTTTGATGAGCTTACACAAGTTCATATTTTCAGAAATGGTCTTCAATTGGTTCATAAAACATTGTTGGATGCACCGCGGGTGGATCTTTAATGGCTAAAAGCGCCGAGGAGGCTATTTCTTTCATTGACAGGATGGCTTAAATGACCATCAAGGGAATCATAACCATGGCCAATCTCAAAGGAAGTCGGGAGTGCTAGAGTTGGGTACAAATGACGCAATTCTTGCTTAGAACAAGTTGCTATCTCAACAGGTTGAGTTGCTCACACAACAAATGTCGATGCTACCTCAACAGATTAAAGAGATGTATGAGTTGCCGAACAAAAATGTTGAAATAGCGGTTTGTTAGCTTTGTAAAGGTGATCCCCCAACCGGCTATTGTCCTCCTTGTCCTCCGGTCGAAGAAGAAGCGAATTACATGAATAATCCAAATCAACAACAAGGTTATCAAAGGCAACAACAACCTTATCAACAAGGGTATCAAAACCAACAACCAAGAGGAAATTATCAAAATCAACAAGGATATCAACAAAATCGGCAAAATCCTTATCAACCTCAAGGTGGGAGTTCCAAGCTTGAAGAAACTCTTAACCAATTCATTAAAATGTCCATGGAAAATAAAAAGACAAATGAAGCATCCATCAAAAATCTCGAGAATCAAGTTGGGCAACTTGCAAAACAAGTGGCCGAGAAACAAGCGGGGCCTTCTTTCTCCGCCAATACTCAAAACAACCCAAAGGAGCATTGTAAAGCTATTGTTACTAGAAGTGGGAGAGAGTTGGGAGAAGGAGAAAAAAATGAGAAAAATGATGATGTAATAATGGAGAAGGTTGTGGAGGAAGAAGAAGTTAATGATGTTGTAGTTGAAAATAATGATAAGGAAGAAGTTGAAAAAGAAAATGAGAAGTTAGTTGAAAAAGATAACCTTGAAAAAGAAAAGATAGAAGAAAAGAAAAGAGGAGTGAAAAAGGGGAAGGAGATAGTGAATCCAATTCCATTCCAAAACTTACCTTACCCTCATGTGCCCACAAAGAAAGACAATGAACGTCATTACGCTCGTTTCATGGACATTTTCAAACAATTGCAAATCAACATTCTGTTTGCCGAAGCGCTTGAACAAATGCCAAAATATGCTAAGTTCATGAAAGATATTATTACAAAGAAGCGAAGATATTCGGAGCCGGAAACAATTGTCCTTGATGTAAGTTGTAGTGCTATAATCCAAAGAACTCTACCAAGGAAAGAAGTTGATTCGGGGCGTGTTACTTTGCCAGTAACCATTGATGATGTCTATGTTGGAAAGGGCTTAATTGATTTGGGCTCAAGCATAAACTTAATTCCATTGTCCATTGTGAAGAGGCTTGGGAACATTGAAATGAAGGCAATTCGGATGACATTACAATTGGATGACAAATCCACAACTCATTCTCATGGAATTGCTCAAGATGTCTTGGCTAAAGTTGATAAGTTTTTCTTTCGTTTGACTTTGTTGTTATTAATATGGAGGAAGACGAGGATGCTCCATTAATTCTTGGACACCCTTTTATGAAGATCGCCCGAATGATGTTTGATGTTGATAACGGTCTTATGAAAGTAAGAGTTCAAAATGAAGAAGTGAGTTTTAATCTCTTTGAAGCAATGAAGCATTCTCAAGATAAACATAATAGTTTCCGTATTGATGCAACGGAAGAAGCCATAGTGGAAGTTTCAAAGCAAGTTCATATAGTATCTCCCTTGAAAAGAGCTTTTGATGACTCATTTGAAATATTTTCCGATGAAGAAGAAAGGGCACTTGAAGAGTGTTTGAAGGAACTTGAATCTTTTAAGGAGTTACAACCATGGGAATATGAAGCAGAAGGGTTAAAGAAAGAGGTGAGTGATGAGAAGTCTTAACTTGAATTGAAGGTGTTGCCTTCTAATTTAAAATATGTATTCCTTGATGACGGTTGTAACAAACCGATTATCATTAGCAACATCTTGACCGACAAAGAGGAGGACCGTTTGACTCAAGTTTTGAAAAAGAATCAAGAAGCTATAGGTTGGGTTCTTTTTGATTTAAAGGGAATTAGTCCGGCCTATTGTATGCACAAAATCTTGATGGAAGAGGACTTCAAAGCGGTAGCTCAACCACAACGCCGTTTGAATCCGACTATGAAGGAAGTGGTAAGAAAAAAGGTTGTTAAGCTATTGGATGCCGGTATGATTTACCCGATATCCGATAGTGCATGGGTGAGTCCTATTCAAGTTGTACCTAAGAAAGGAGGAATGACCTTTATACGAAATAAGAAAAATGAATTGATCCCGACGAGAACTGTGACGGGTTGGAGAATGTGCATAGATTATAGGAGGCTAAACACCGCTACTAGAAAATACCATTTTCCACTTCTGTTTATGGATCAAATGCTTGAGAGATTGCCGGGACAAGAATTTTATTGCTTCTTGGATGGGTATTCCGGTTATAACCAAATTTTGGTTGACCCAAAAAACCATGAGAAGACGGCATTCACATGTCCCTTTGGAATTTTTGCTTTCCGAAAGATGTCGTTTGGCTTGTGCAACGCATCGGCAACATTTCAACGATGTGTGCAAGCAATTTTCTCCGACCTTATTGAAAAACGATGGAGGTATTCATGGACGACTTCTCCGTTTTTAGAGCGTCTTTTGATCTTTGTTTGAGAAATTTGGAGGTCGTTCTTGAACGGTGTGTTAAAACAAACTTGGTATTGAACTGGGAGAAGTGCAACTTCATGGTAACAGAGGGGATTATGCTTGGCCACAAAGTCTCCTCTAAAGGCCTTGAAGTGGATCAAGCTAAAATTGAAGTGATCGAGAAGTTTCCCCCTCCAACCAATGTCAAAGGCATCCGGAGTTTTCTTGGCCATGCTAGCTTTTATAGGCGGTTTATCAAAGACTTCTCCAAAGTTACAAGGCCATTGAGTAATCTACTCAACAAAGATAAGTCATTCTCCTTTGATGATGAATGTTTAAATGCCTTTAAAAATTTAAAAGAGAAACTCATCACCGCACCCATAATCGTTGCTCCAAATTGGACTTTAAATTTTGAATTGATGTGCGATGCTAGCGATTATGCCGTTGGTGCGGTGCTTGGGCAAAGAAAGGCCAAAATTTTTCGTGCTATACATTACGCGAGTAAAGTTCTTAATGAGGCACAAGTTAACTATGCCACCACAGAAAAAGAATGACTCGCTATTGTATATGCTCTTGAGAAATTTCGGTCTTATCTGATTGGTTCAAAGGTGGTAGTCTACACTGACCACTCGGCCATTAAATATCTAATTACCAAGCCGGATTCGAAGCAAAGGCTCATCCGGTGGATCCTCTTGTTACAAGAGTTTGATTTGGAAATCCGTGACAAGAAAGGGTCAGAAAACTTGGTAGCAGATCACTTGTCTAGGTTGGTCAATGTAGAGGTTACTCACCGTGAGAATGAGGTCCGTGAAGAATTTCTGGATGAAAAACTTTTTCGAGTACAAGTTAGGCCGTGGTTTGCAGATTTTGCTAACCACAAAGCAACCGGTTTTATACGGAGGACCTAACTTGGAATCAAAGACGGAAATTCCTCTCGGATGTTAATTTCTATGTTTGGGATGAGACGTACTTGTTTAAGTTAGGAGGTGACAATTTGTTAAAGAGGTGTGTCACTCTTGATGAATCCAAAAGTATCCTTTGGCATTGTCACAACTCGCCTTATGGAGGGCATTACAATGGTTTAAGAACGGCAACTAAAGTCCTCCAATCGGGCTTTTATTGGCCAACATTGTTTAAATATGCCAACCTCCATGTAAAAAGTTGTGACACATGCCAAAGAAGTGGCGAGATTGGAAAAAGAAATGAAATGCCCTTGCAAACAATTTTGGAAGTCGAGGTGTTCGATTGTTGGGGTATTGATTTTGTCGGACCATTCCCACCTTCTTTTTCAAACGAGTATATCTTAGTTGCAGTTGACTATGTTTCCAAGTGGGTGGAAGCAGTTGCGTCACCGAGGGCCGATGGCAAGACGGTGATAAATGTTTTAAAGAAAAACATATTCTCCCGTTTTGGCATTCCTCGTGTGTTAATCAGTGATGGAGGTTCACATTTTTGCAATGCACCGCTCGAAAAGGTCTTAGAGCATTACGGTGTAAAGCACAAAGTTGTAACTCCGTACCACCCACAGACCAATGGTCAAGTAGAAGTGTCTAATAGAGAGGTCAAAAGAATTTTAGAGAAAACCGTGTCGAGCTCGCGGAAAGATTGGTCACAAAAATTAGATGAGGCTTTGTAGGTGTATCGCACCGCTTACAAAGCGCCAATCGGTCTAACTCCTTTTCAAATGGTTTATGGTAAGGCATGCCATTTACCCGTTGAATTGGAGCACAAGGCTCTTTGGGCTTTGAAAATGTTGAATTTTGATCCGAGTTTAGCCGGTGAAAAAAGGAAAGTTTAGTTGCATGAATTGGAAGAAATGCGCAATAACGCGTACCACTCAAGTAAGATCTATAAGGAAAAAGTGAAAGGATATCATGATAAAAAGGTTTCACAGAAGGAATTCTGGGTTGGCCAAATGGTGCTTTTATTCAATTCCCGTCTGAAATTGTTTCTGGGAAAATTAAAGTCCAAATGGTCTAGACCATTTTTTGTCAAGGATGTCAAATACTATGGTGCAATAGTCATTGAGGACTTGAAAAAGAAAGAAAGTTGGACAGTAAATGGCCAATGGTTGAAATTATATCTTGGAGGAGAATTTGACCAAGAGAATTGCAATGTGTTTCTTGATGATCTTTGAATCATCTTGGATCGTCGAGCTTAGCCGACATTAAACAAGCGCTTGTTGGGAGGCACCCCAATATTGTAAGTATTTCTGCTTTATTTGTTGTTTTGATGATTTTAGTTATTTAGAATTGGTTTAGGAAGTGGCAGCAGATGCAGAAAAATTTTCAAAAACATGTCATGTTCGCTGGCACGTTCACTTTGCGAACCTGGGGCGAGCATTTGCTGCCTTGTTCGCATTGCGAACTCAACGAGACATACGTATGTTTTACTACAGCCACCTATTTAAAATGGGAATTAATTTTGGTGTAGGCCAGACATTTGGGCACATGACCATCATTTTTTCTGAACTTTTGAAGGGAAACCCTAGTCCCTTTGTCATTCTCACTCTTGTCTCTCTCACAAACACACTCACAAGAACAATCTCTCACGTGCTCTGTTCATCTCATTTTTTTCACCAAGTTTTTCCCCAAGTACCTACAAGTTCAGGTTTGAATCTTTCTTTCTTTTTTTTAATTTCTGATTAAGCAATGTGGTTAGGGTTGTGGATTGAACATTAGAGACATTGTTGATTCTAGGTTTTCACCTCCGTTTTAAGGTTTTTTTGCTGTTGCATGTTGAATTTTATGTAAATTTTAGAATAAAGGTGGTTTTGTGAAAGGAACTCTGATGATGGAAGTGTTGGATGCTGTTAATTTTTGAAAAAAATCGCAGGTTCGCTGTCCAATTCGCTTTGCGAACCTGGGCGAGCATTCGCCAGAAACTCGCTTTGCGAATCTGGGGCGAATGTTCGCCAGCCTTCGCTTTGCGAACTTTGCTGCGAATGTATCAGAATTCTGAATTTTTTTTTATGTCTCAGTTTGTGATTTTGTTTTGGCTCCCATTTCTAATGAACTGTGTTGCTGCTTGTTGTTGTTTTATCTGATGATTTATGCAGATGGCTCCTAAAATCAATCCGACAAAGAAGCGAAAGGCCAGCACTTCACGACAAGTCCCGATTCAGTTTGACAGCGATCGCTTTAGAGGAGCCAAGGAGGCAGCAAGGTACCTAACCTTGGAGAAGAGAACCATTTTACCTGAAAAGAGATTTAACCTGAGTGAACATGGGAGTTACCGTTCGGTGGCTTCACTCCTAGAAGAGAAAAAGTGGGGGCGACTGATAACTCCCGTGGATAGTTATAATGTTGAGATCGTCCACGATTTTTATGCTAATGCCCTTCCTGGTGATGAGGAGCAATTTGGTTGGACAACTTTCGTTGGGGGTAAAATGGTGAGGTTTGATAGAGGAACAATTAATATCGTTCTTGAGAATCCTTTGCCTTTGAGAGCAAGCCAGATAGATGACTTCCATAGAACCTTACACCTCCACAGAGACATAGTAGCCATAACTAGAGACCTTTTACGAGAAGGTAAAACTGTAGAGCTCAACCTATCTGGGGTTGCCATAAGATACCGTCGTGAAGACATGCGACCTTTGGCACAACTTATTTTGCTTTTGGTTGTAATCAACATTAAGCCAAAGTCACATACACCGACCATCCCTATTCCCCTTGCCCATCTTGTCCACATCACTTTGACCAATGTACAGATTGATGTAGCTCGGATTATCGCGGATGAGATAAGGGCTATTGTTGAGAGTGGTCTTGGTTCCACTTCTCGAAAAAACACACCTCTTGCTTTTCCTTGTCTCATTATGACTTTGTGTGTGAGTGCTGGGGTTGATATCCCTATGCGCCATCAGGTGACTATCTCGTCTACCATCGATGACCGTTATGTGGATAAGTTCTGTAAGCCTAAGGGGGCGAGGTGTGAGACTTCTGGTGTTGGTGCTAATGTCGGCACAAGGGTTGGCGATGGGCCTAGTTCTGGGTCGCAAGGTTTCTATCCTTATCACCAGGAGATTTACCAGTATAACTGGAATTGGATGGCGCCTTCTCAACGCTCCATGATGGATTTACATGACTCCATGCAGGTTTTGCAACTGCAAATCCGTGAAACCGCCGTGGATCACTCGATGATGACAAGGGAGCAATTCCTTGCTCATGCTGGTTGGCCTGAGGCCAGGCCAGTTTTCGGAGGGGGCAGATGCGGCTAGTCCTGATGATGCTGATGCGGAGGAGGATGATGGCGATCGTGATGGTGTTGAGGTTTCTAGTTCTGTATCTGGTTCAGAGGAGGAAGATATAGAGGTGTCCGGATCCGAGTCCGAGGAGGACTGATTTTGTTGTTATGATTTTGTACTTCCTTTGCGCGTCAAAGTGAAGTATACTTATGTTTTCTGTTATTATGCTTTTTTGTATAAGTTTTTAGTGATGTATTGTATCCACTAGGTGGATTTTTTTTTACTTTTTGTGAGATATTTTGATGTACTTGTACCCGTATGAGGTACTTATGACTTTGTAGGTGTTTTTACACCATTACATTATTATGATATGTTACGGTGAGAATCGGATAACAAGCTATTAATTAACTTGCATCACAAAACTTTGAAATTCACCACCGAGCTTTGATTTAGTTTCATAGTACTTAGAATTTGTCTTGTATCCATGATGCATCATTTTCAAACCTCAAACCTGCAGGTTGTTGGTGGTTGTATTGACAAAATTTGTTCAATTTTGGATTGATTCTAAAAGTTACTTTCTTGGTGCATGTCTCCTTGTTGCAAAAAATGGGGAATGCGTGGGAACTTATGTGCTGACCAAAGATGCCACACTTTGAATCTTTTTGTAATTTTCTTAACTTTGTGAATGGGCCTAAGTAACATTATGTGGGCTTTTTGTATTATGTGATTTTGATTGTAATAATAATTGTTTTTTTTTTGTAAATAAGGAACAAAAGATAATTAATCTAAAAATTAAATCCTAATCTAAACATACTTACATTATCTTAAAATTAAATAAAAATATATATTCTAACTAAAAAAGAAATAGAAGTAGAAAAGAAACTAAATAAATTGAAATTAAAAATAGAAATAGAATATAAATTGAATTAAACAAACTAAAATTAAAATAATACCTAATTAAAATATAAACTACACTAAAAATCAAAATTAAACCAGATAAACTCTAAATAATTCAAAATAAATTATTTGACCAAATATGAATGTATAAATAAATAAAATCAAGAATGACATGGAGTAGAAAATGCATGATTAATGAGATGTTAACACAAAAATGCGAGAAGGCTGACTTATGATGATGTGCAAATGATCAGAATATTTGAGGGTAAAATTTGGGGTATGACAGTTGCCCCTATTTAAATAACTTCACCGGATGACATGAGTGATGATAGTCTTCATGAAATCATGGTGGAAGGTATTTAAATATAGATAACCGAATATTTTGCCCTTAGATGCACCGACATGCAATGCTATGGACAAAAGAAATATAAACAACAATGCTGACATGCTATGAACTCTGATATGATGAAAATGATAGAATGATAAACGCGAAATGCAGAGAAAAACGAAAGCAGACAGGGACAAAGTTTACCCAATGAACAAACACTCACTGGGGATGACAACAACACTGGGGAAGCTGAAACAAAACTGGGGAAAACTAAAGTGATGGAGGAACTGGTTCAAGCGTGACCGACTGCCACTTTAGAAAGAAAAGATAACACAAGTTCCTCAATGGAAGCAGAACCGAAAAGACGGTCTCCACTGGGGAATCAAAAGTCAACATCCATAAATGGAAATGGATGGAAAAAAGTCACGACATTCAGAAGATCATTGAATGAGGTGGGGAAAAAACTGGGAAATACATGAGACAAGCAAACATCAGAGGTATTCAGAAAAGCATTGAATAAACTCTGGGAAACAAACTGACAACAGAGACATTCAGAAGAGCATTGAATGAACTCCGAGAAGCATATCAGAGATATTTGGAAAAGCATCGAATAAACTCCGGCACACATCCAGAAAAGCATTGGATGGAGAATGGAAATAGAGTTAAAAACATTCAGCAGCCGTTAACCAAAGTCAGAAACGAATTGAAGACATCTATAAGAGCACTAGATGTACGGGAAAAGGGTTTTGAAGACATATCTGGAAGAGCATCAGATAAGCAACATTATGTCTGGAAGAACATTAGATAAACAAGGTCATATCCGAAAGAGCATCAGATAGACACAAAGGGGCTCTGGAAAAACATCAGGAGCAAAAGACTCAATCTGGAAGAACATCATAAAAAAAAAGGCACATCCGGAAAAGCGTCAGATGGCTAAAGCAATGTCGTTCCGGAAAAGCATCAGAATAATAAGGCAAATATCTGGAAAAACATCAGATAACAAATACTCAATCAGGAAAAACATCAGAAAGAGAAACACATCCGGAAGAGCATCAGATGGTAAAAGCAATGTCGTTCCGGAAAAGCATCAGAATAACAAAGCGAAATATCTGGAAAAACATCAGATAAGTTCTGGAAGAAAATCAGAACAAAACACTCAATCTGGAAAAACATCAGAAAGAGAGACACATCCGGAAGAGCATCAGATACACACAAAAAATGCTCTGGAAAAACATCAGGAGCAAAAGACTCAAGCTGGAAGAACATTAGAAAGAGAAAGGCACATCCGGAAAAGCGTCAGATGGATATAAAGGGGCTCTGGAAAAACATTAGAAAGAGACACACATCCGGAAAAGCATCAGATGGTTAAAGAAATGAAATTATGGAAAAGCATTAGAATTACAAAGGACTATCTTGAAACTCATTGGGGAGTGAAACAAATTCTGAAAGGGTATTGAAATACAATGGAAATATCTGGAAAAACATCAGATAAGTTCTGGAAAAACATCAGAACAAAAGACTCAATCTGGAAAAACATCAGAAAGATAAGGACACGTCCGGAATAGCATCAGATGGCTAAAGCAATGTCATTCCGGAAAAGCATCAGAATAAACAAAGCGAAATATCTGGAAAAACATCAGATAAGTTCTGGAAGAACATTAGAACAAAAGAAAGGCACATCCGGAAAAGCGTCAGATGGCTAAAGCAATGTCATTCCAAAAAAGCATCAGAATTAACAAAGTAGATATCTGGAAAAACATCAGATAAGTTCTGGAAGAACATCAGAACAAAAGAAAGGCACATCCAGAAAAGCGTCAGATGGCTAAAGCAATGTCATTCCGGAAAAGCATCAGAATTAACAAAGCGAAATACCTGAAAAAACATCAAATAAGATCTGGAAGAACATCAGAACAAAAGACTCGATCTGGTAAAACATCAGAAAGAGAAACACATCCGGAAGAGCATCAGATGGTAAAAGAAATGTCATTCTGGAAAAGCATCAGAATTAACAAAGCGAAATATCTGGAAAAACATCAGATGAGTTCTGGAAGAACATCAGAACAAAAGACTCGATCTGGTAAAACATCAGAAAGAGAAACACATCCGGAAGAGCATCAGATGATAAAAGAAATGTCATTCTGGAAAAGCATCAGAATCACAAAGGGGTATATCTAGAAAAACATCAGATAACACAAAGAGAGAGTTCTGGGAAAACGTCAGAACAGAAGACTTGATCTGGTAAAACATCAGAGGAGACAAATATATATGACATCCAAGAACGGTATTGGAGAAAAGACAGGCGAAGACATCCAAGAATAGCATTGGATACAAAAGAGGAACCGACGTGTCTGTTTGGTAGGTGCCATGTAAGTTGGACTTTGACCACAAGGTAAGGCGCGGATAACGACACGAACTTGGGAGAAATGCAAATGAGGATGAAACACTCATGCTATGCATATGTATATGAATTATGCCATGTAAATGCAGATGCTGACGACACAACTCGACTCTTTTGTGGAGAAGACAATACTGGAAGGTTGATTTCTCAACACGGAGATCACTGTCATTTTGCTTGGGACTAGAGATGCTACTGCTGAACACATCATTGCCACACTGGTAAACTGTATCCAAATTGATGATCCTTGTAGGAAGGATAAAGAGTTGCTTGGGGATTCCTCAAGTAAATTGCCCCAGACTAACTGACTGTTGTAGATAAACTAATCATTACTTCAGCTTGATCAATTCTGAAATGACTGTTTCATGGTGCTTTTGGAAAGCTTGCCCTAGTATGAGTCTTGAAAAAAAATCTTCTGTATAAACCAATTCTAAGAAGTCGCCATTAAACCACAAATCTTGAACTGATTCTCAACAGGATATGGAAGGAACTTGCCCCTGATTGGATCACCGACCAAGTTTCTCAAATGTTTGAAAATTCCTTAACAAGAAAGCTAGTTTGCAAACAAAAGTATTTGTACAAACATGGTAAATGCAAAGTTCATGAAAGTTTTGAAATCAAATCATCATTTTTTGAAAGAGGCAAAGTATATGAGTCATTGGTCAGAACACGGTGGTTCAAGACATTAAAGTGAAAAGTTTAAGCAAAAGGTGTGATGCCAAAACAGATGATCCACAAAGATCTTTTGGAGTCAGTTTACGCAACCTTGTTGTAGTACACTTTCAAAATAACCTTGCTTCAGTTAGGTCTTTTGAGGGTTATAACGTGGCCTGGTTCACGGTTTATGAAACAAAGGATAAAGGCTTAAAGTTTATTTGTGACCCACCCAATCTACGTGATGAACTTCCAGTCCTATGCTTAGTTAACTCAAACTATGCACTCAGGTTCCCATATGATAGGAATTGCACTGATGATAACGATGACGGTTCAGACACCTTGGTAGTCACTACTCCCTTACAACATTTGATTGTCCTTTATTGCTGAGGTTTTGGGACCTCTTCTTGTCTTTGTTGAGGTTATGAGACCTCTTCTTTGTCATTTGCTGAGGTTTTGAGACCTCTTTTTGTCTTCGTTGTCATACAACTTGTATGACATTTATTCATTTGACTTGAGAGAGCTGACTGGCGTCTTGCATTAAGCGCTTGTATTCGAATGCATAACCAAGTTAAACTGAGAACTACCCTGTCCCGATGTTGAGATTTAAGGGTTTTTTTGTAAGGAAAGAAAAACTCCTACTTCTAGGCTCGAAGTGGTTAACGAGGGATTATCTTCCTTATTTCTCCTATGTTTAGGGATTGAAACAATGCCTTACATCGTCAGCAAAGTTTATTTGAAAGCATACTAGCAATTATGGATATAATGTTTTCGTCATCCTCCCTCCAATCTTTGCATAATCAAAAAGAAAGTGGACAAGAGATAAAATATATTTTTTTTTTTAATGAAAGCATAAAAGTGTAAATAATGGACAAAATGTGAAATTCTGGTATGACAGACCCAGATGTCGAATAAACATGTCGAGACATCTGGTCTGTTATCAGCAACATATACAAGATATAGACAGTTAAAGAAGTTGCTAAAAAGTAAAGTGCACACAAGAATTGTTTACCCAGTTCGGTCTAACAACCTACATCTGGGGGCATACCAAGCCAGGAAGGAAGTCCACTATTAGCAATATTAATTCATAGACCCTACAGCCAACACACCCGTTGACAATCTACTCACTTAATAACTACCCAATGACCCTTCTACCTAAGTTCTCCCTAGATAAGAGACTTCATCTCTCTTCCAATCATCGCAATAATGTATAGCAGTCAACACCTCAGCCACTGCATCAACAGCTTGACTTCCAACAACTCTTCAATCACAGAAAAGTAGAAGACATACTTCAAAGAAACACAATCATCACTGCTTAAAAGCTCATAGATGATTGACAAATACAACTCAACTAAACAGTCTAACTCTAAGTACAAAACAGTACCAGAGTGGCTCACAATTTCACATAAACCCTAATGATCTACATCTTGGACCCGTGCTTTTTCTAGGTTACAAGCATTCTATTTATAACTTATTCCCAACTGGATTTGGGCTTCAAATCACAGCATAACAGCTGTTACAAATCAGCATAAACTTCTGCTACATAATAGGTCTTCAATCAGATCCTTCCTTATTTATCTCCATAATTAGAAAGTCATTATTCTTCAATATTCTTCTTGAAACCTATAAAACAGCACCACATAGGATAACATAATATTCCCAGAAACATTCCTTACATTGGGCTTGGGCATTAGCAGGTCTTAGTTTTAATTAATAATTAAAACTAATTATTCTCAAAATCTTTATGCATGAAAATAGCCAACCCTATTCTTCACAAACAGATTGCTTCCAAATAATATCACTCCAACATAATTTTACTCCCAGAATTACGCATGCAATCACAAACACACAAAAGATTGCTAAAAATAGCGCAGCAAATAAAACCTAAAAATTTGAACTGGAAGTTCTGTCTACTGATGTCAGAACATCGTGTTTGACATCATGCACAAATCCTGAAATACTAAAAACATACCACCTGTAGAATGTTAGAATCACATGTCAAGACATCAAGCAAGACATCTTGATGTACCACATTGTTTTACCAAAATTGCTGCTAATTCAGAACTAATAATCTCCCCCTTTGGCAAATTTTGGCTAAAACAATTTATGATCACAACACATATCAAATATCCCTGCATTTGAAACAACACACACCAGAGAACCACATCTAACCCAGACCCAGAAAGTCTAATACACACATATCATTACTATGCCAACATTACTAAGCCACACTACTCTCCCCCTTTTTAGCCATAATTAGACAAACTCCACTAGGAAACTTCCATAACAACCAGAATAAATAAGCAACATTCAGAACAAATCCATAGAGAAGAGAGTAAATTAATACAGACCAAGCACAAAAAGTTCCAAAGGCAAACTCTGAACAGACTATTCTACATCCTTGTGAGACTGGTTCAAATACGAAATCCAGACACAATAGCTGAACAAACCTACTTCTCTCCCCCTTTTTGGCCAAAAATTGACAAACATTGGGGTAAATGTACACTTCTGGTTCAATCCATTGACACACCTGGTCTAAACTGTCATGTCCACCACGAACTTCACCAGTAACACAATGTCACGGCATCTTGTCTGACATAACACCCTCACCAGAGCCACAAACAATCTTGATAAACAACAAAAGTCCAACTCCCCCTATCTAAGATAACCAGTGCTCCTTTGCAAGAAGAACACCTTAAATGAATGGAAAACATAAGACTCATCTTTATGTCTTTAAGAGCGCACCCTCTGTTCAACACACCTGCTGAACGCATTCACTTAATGCTTGATCCTCAAACAACACTAGTACATTTAACTGACAGAAGTTGCTCCTTCAACAAGAAACACCACAAAATCACCAATGATATCCCATGACACCTTTATGATCCAATAGTAAGAGAGTACCAGGATCACATCCTTGTACTACAACCAACAAACTCTTGGATTGAGACCAAAATCACCATTGATCCCTCTCATCCAGAAACCATCCATACCATGTACAAATCTACCTTGAATTTTACAGCCATAGACATTCTTGTTCCTTGAGATACAATCCAATTGAATCAGGAATGCTTCACCCAATCATCCACAAGATCTGAAGCACAAACACACTGCCTTCCACTACACTCTAAGTAAAGTCCTCTTACTTTGAATTAATAATACACACCAAGAATAGTGTGACATCTCCCATCAACAAAGAACCCTACAGAGTTCTTCCAAAAACTGCAGAGAAAAATAAATTCTCCCAGACACAAACAAAACTGTCCTTCAGACTCCTCCTCAGAAGCATGTGCGCACATGATTCAAACAATTAGCTTCACGTGGCTAGAACCATACATGTCCTATTAAGAACACACCAAAACTCCATCCAATAGCCTAATGTCATAGCATATTATCTGACATTATATCCTCATAAGAGGCAACCAATCTCCACAAGCTTGATCAGCATGCAAGCTTCACAATATATGCACCTTTGCAGCAAAATCCATAGACAAGTACTCCCCCTGTCATGGATAACCAATGCTCTAGATGGAGATTAACATTTGAGCACCAGATCTTCACACATTTACTGAGCATATTCACATACTGTACTCTCACTCCTAGAGAACACATCCAATTATCCTGACTGGTTTGACACTGCTCACAAACTCCACGAATTCTCAGCTTACTTAAAAGCTTTACTGAGATCTAATCTCTTCAAGAGAAAGAACAACTCTTAAACAAAACTTCCTGATCAAATCACCTCATCTGACACAATTCCTCTGCCATTACATCCACTAGTAGTTGTTGACACTAGTGAGGTCTTCAAAAATAGTAGTCATGCTTTGCCAGAACATACTACTAAAAACAAGATCAGAATCTCCACATTCTAATCCACATAGTCAGAAACACCTCTTCTGACAAAAATGCTTGAGCATCCAACTCCACATGCACAATCTCAATCATCTTCCAAATATAACCATCAACAATCATGATGATACAACATCATTTGGGACATCAGCTTCCCATCACCATTCAAAGGACTCATTGCGCATAGAAGTCCTTCAAGAAGCTCCCAATAAAACACAGCCAGAGCAGCTTATTCAGGTTAATATAAACACCTGAACACCATAGAGAGAAATAAACTCGCACACCGTCTCTGAAGCAAAGAGTTCAGACTGCATACTTGCATACTCACATCAGACAAATACTTAGCTCCCGTCAAAGTATTTATCATTAGTCAGATAAGACTATCTTCTCACACAAGGTAGGACATTTGGTCTGACATTCTTCTTTCGCACACATTAGACATATGTTGATTCTTCTTCATGACAGACCATCATGACAACCATTCACACCACAAAATCATTCCAGATTAGGTCAGTGTCTTGACCTTTCACTTCACCCTGAGCTGAACAAACTCCCTTGGCTGAGGAAGCGAAGAACTGAAATGATGTTTCAACATCAGTCTAAATCACATGGATTTAAACATTTACTATGCCTTTAGAGACAACAACCATAGTAATCCACACACATCTCTTGCAAGGGACATAAGAGGATCAACCATCAGTACCTGATATACCTTCAAAACCAGATCATACACACATGCAGGAACCTACATACTCTACATCTCAAGAATCTTTTTCTCAAACTTCTAATGTTCAGACCTCCTGTCTGACTTTGAGATGTTGGATGTCATTCTTCTGCACCTAAAGAGGGGATTCCCTCTAACAGGTTTCTGGAGCATACAAAAAAAACATTGATTGGTCATCACAAACAGATTGTTCAGAAAAAAATATGCTTCTCCCAACACTTCAACCTACAAGGATGCCCTTCAATACTTGCAAAAAAAACGTTCCATTATGTGAGGATACCACATAACTGAACTCCAGCTTAAGAAGAAACTTCTTATGCAGATACCAGGGAACCATAATCCTTTGGTCCCAACAAAAAAACACCAACTCCTCCTTGCTCCAAACACAAATCTGAAATGCTCATCCTAGATGGTTTGGATGACATTCCAACAATGAAGACACCAGTCAACCAGTTAGGTTAATACATCTCATCTGTGCACAACCCTTTGAGTTTCTCTTCCACTAGAACAAGAGTTCCACGCTCTCATAGACTTGATAGTGATATCAAGTTTGAGTAAACAACCTTCATCCTGTTTTTGAGAAACACCACCAGACATATTGAGAAAAATAAATTCTCAATACAAAGATGTTAAGATATTATGTCTGACATTTCTTCGAGTTCTTCCAGCATCAGATTAAGGACTCCCCCTTATTAACTGCTAAGAACTCCTAAGGGAATTATTCATTCTCCCCTCCAATAGCTGCACATCCTGTGGTTGGTACACACATATAACTCCTTTCAAACAGAATCTGCTCCATGGCCATAAACAAGATTCCATACATCTGGCTCCTTTGAACAGAAGGAACTTCTAGATTTCAGAGAGAATGTCCTTGACATTTGAGCTTGACCTCCACAAAAAAAAAACAGCCTTTGTACTCCTACTCACTTGGATCAGAAATACACTAATCCAATGAGTGACAATATGTTGATCATCTCTTGACCAACACACTTATCTAAGACATGTTTCTTGATAGAAACTTCTTAGACACACAACCCAGATGCCTCCTCTTCCAAACCAGGAGTAGGTTCCAAATAGATGTGATCAATACACATTTGTTTAGCCCCTAAGCATCTGCTATGCCATACCTTTATCCAACAAGATTCTGTATAATCTGCTGGTTTGATGTTCCAGCATCTGGTAGGACATTAGTTCCCTTATCAAGAAACACACTAAGAGATCCTTTATCAAAACCCAGAGATTGGCCTTTTAGGGTTGGAAGCAAGAATAAATTGCTTCTAACTTTCTTCAGATCTCTTTTCAATAAACTCATATAAAAGTGCCTTTATGAGTGGACTTGGGATGAACCTCAAGTATCTTTGGCAGCTCTAACAAGCTAGTTGAAGCTATCCTCAAGTATCACCACACCATGTGATACACCTTCAGAGGAGAACTGAGTGTTGCAGCCTCAACACACAAAACCACCAGGAATTTTCCATCAGATATATATATGCAGCAGAACACACACCAGAAAACTCCTCTACAACCTTCAGGAAAAACGTAATAACCCTTGCACAAACACGACACTTCATGTGCCATAGGTCAATCATAGGTTTGAAAATAAATCAAACCACACAGCAGCTCACCACCAAAGCTACAAGCCTGATAACAAAAGAAAGCTCCAATACACACCCTGTCATTAACAGTCCATCTTCCACTTCTAGGGACCATTCAAACAACAAAATGAACTTCTCCAAGTTAAAACAACTTTTCAGTAGGTACCACCTACCTTGCCCATGACCAGAAAGTATCTTCCCTAGGATCTCACCCAGAAAATAGAACAGGATGCCTGCTCTGATACCAATTGAAATTTTGGTATGACAGACCCAGATGTCGAATAAACATGTCGAGACATCCGGTCTGTTATCAGCAACATATACAAGATATAGACAGTTAAAGAAGTTGCTAAAAAGTAAAGTGCACACAAAAATTGTTTACCCAGTTCGGTCTAACAACCTACATCTGGGGGCATACCAAGCCAGGAAGGAAGTCCACTATTAGCAGTATCAATTCATAGACCCTATAACCAACACACCCGTTGACAATCTACTCACTTAATAACTACCCAATGACACTTCTACCTAAGTTCTCCCTAGATAAGAGACTCCATCTCTCTTCCAATCATCGCAATGATGTCTAGCAGTCAACACCTCAGCCACAACATCAACAGCTTAATTTCCAACAACTCTTCAATCACAGAAAAGTAGAAGACATACTTCAAAGAAACACAATCATCATTTCTTAAAAGCTCATAGATGATTGACAAATACAACTCAACTAAACAGTCCAACTCTAAGTACAAAATAGTACCAGAGTGGCTCACAATTTCACACAAACCCTAATGATCTACATCTTGGACCCGTGCTTTTTCTAGGTTACAAGCATTCTATTTATAACTTATTCCCAACTGGATTTGGGCTTCAAATCACAGCATAACAGCTGCTACAAATCAGCATAAACTTCTGCTACATAATAGGTCTTCAATCAGATCCTTCCTTATTTATCTCCATAATTAGAAAGTCATTATTCTTCAATATTCTTCTTGAAACCTATAAAACAACACCACATAGGTGTAGCGAGCGATTTTGGACGCAGTTTTTAAGCCCTGCCGCTCTTTGGGTTTGTTTACTACAGGTCAATTAATTTTTTATCCTATTAAAGCTGATGAAGGAAGGGAAATAGATGTCTCCAATTAACCCTGCTTGCAAACTGAGGTTAAACAGCGGTCTGTTAGGTTACGGATGCGATCAATGTGGTGGGGCCTTTCTTGTGTTATTTTGACAGAATGATAGGCTTCTGGCGGGGAACAAGGATTAGGATGTTAGGACTAATGCTTTTTGATAGATATGTGAGAGTATGGGATTTAGGGTTTTTGATTAGTGTGCTCGCTAAGATCTTTTCTTTCAATCTTATGCCTACGTATTCCCATTTACCGAAACAGGGAAATCAGAGCGTTCGTAGTTCCTCCTATTCTATGGGAGGAAATGGTTGTTTTGGTGTCTTGTTCAATGCCCAAGACGTGAAGCTAAAGGTAGTTTGTATCTTGTTCAAAGCCCAAGATGTGAAGCTAAAAGGGTTTGACTTTAGAGAGAATTTGTCGTCTCTAAAGAGGGGGTTGTATGTCACAACTGTTTATAAAGGAGAATTACTTTAACCGGGATGTGTGAATCCGGTAATGCCATAATTTCCTTTATAGGGGATTTTTAACCTGAAGGAGAAGACTTTAACTCAGTGTAGAGCAATGTTATCTTTCCTTAGGAATTTCTCATGCTAAAAGAGGGACAGTGGCATGGATATAGATGATCCAGAGGCTTACCGCTTACAGCAATTAGATGAAGGGGAAGGAGTTGTTGATGTTTATGTACTGTGAACGAGGCACAACTTTGATGCTAAAAGGTTGATTGACTCAACCAGTGGTTTTCTTATACAAAGCCTAAGAGGGGGCTAATATGTGTCTCGTACAAAGCCCGAGAGAGAGGCTAAAAGGGAAGTGACTCGACAAGAGAGTCTTCTATAGTATCTCGTACAAAACCCGAGATGGAGGCTAAAATTTGTTTGGCTCAATAAGAACCTTTTTGTATCTCGTATAAAGCCCGAGATGGAGGCGAAAGGGTGATTGACTCAACGAGGGAATCTCTTATGTGTCTCGTACAAAGCTCGAGAGAGAGGCTAAACGTTGTTTGACTCCGCTGGGGAGAATCATTTGTACAAAGCCCAAGAGGAGGCTATGGTGCTGTTTCAGTTGAGTGACAGGTCCAATATACTGATTTTTAAAGAGAAAATCAGTTCTTATATGAGCAATGATGTACTCAAGGATTTGATTCGATGATCATGGATATTTCCTTGTCTTTGAGGAAATGGGAAATCCAAAGAGTATTGAGATTGTCCGAGTCTACGGGTTTCCTTCCTATTTAACGAAGGGGTCACTTGAGAATGTCTTTGAGACTCAAGGATATTAGACTGTCCGTGTCTAGAGTTTCATCTTTTGTACTATGCTTTGAGAAATAGTAGTAGACTCTTGGAAAGGACTGTTCTATGAAGATGACTAGGTTCTGTTCCTATACCTCTAGGAGGTCGTCGTGACAATTTGTACGAAGCCCAAGAGGAGGCTGGAAGCTTTTAAGAAGCCGACGGGTCCTTGTACGAAGCCCAAGAGGAGGTTATCATTCCCGGAGGAAGAATCATATACGAAGCCTAAGAGGAGGCTGTGAATACTTCTAAGAAGCCGACGGATCCTTGTACTAAGCCCAAGAGGAGGCTGGGATGCTTTTAGGAAGCCTGTGGGTCCCCAAACCCCGAGAAATTCAAGACAGGCTATTCACGAGGAATAGATCAAGCCAGGAAAGTTCGAGAATTTGGAAGAAACTCAAGAGATGCCATTCACGGAGAAAAGATCATCTCTGGGGAGTAGAGTTTCTTTGACAACTTCTACGAGTGACAGTCTATGAAAGGGTTCACAGAGAATGTTGCCTTTCATATCTCCATATTGTTTAACCCCAAGAGGAGGGAAGACTGTGTCTGGTAATCCTATGGGGATCTAGTTTTGACTATTTAAGAGTGATCAACGGGCTTAATGCTAGACGTAGTTGCCGGGGAAACTCTAAATATCTATACTATTATTACACAGTTGATATGAGTTTATGAAAGAAGACTTACAGCGAAACAGCCCCACAATACAGTTATATGTATATGAAAACGGTAAATGAAAGCGTATAAACACTTACTCGGTTGTAGAGCTTCCATACTGTTTAGTTAGTTGTTCAACAAAGAAAGATTGAAAACAACAGTATATTCAAAATCAAAGGAGAAAGTGCTTTGAAAAAGAAGGATTTGGGGCTTACAGCTCAAGGAGAGGCCCAGGGTTTTATCAGTGAGCGCACTGTTGAATTTGTACAGAGGGACTTATACAAGTGACTGAGGCCCAAAAAGGTTTTCTGTACAAAGGGATGGGTCTTACACTCTCTCAAGAGGCCCAAAAAGGTTTTCTGTACAAAGGGATGGGTCTTACACTCTCTCAAGAGGCCCAAAAAGGTTTAAAGAAAAAGAGTGAGGCTTATAACACGAGGGTAGGCCCAGATGGTTTTTCGTTAAAAATGGCGATGGCGCCGAGGTTTTCTTTTAACACAGAGGGACTTAAACAATAAGTGAGGCCCAAAATTGTTTTGGTTAAAAGGGGATTAGATCTTACACTCTATTAGAGGCCCAAAAGTTTTGAATGGGTCTTATAGCTCAAGAAGAGACCCAGTTGTTATTTTTCAAAAGGCGACGATCGCGCCGTTTGTTTTTGACGGTATCGGGACTTATACAATATCTGAGGCCCAAAAATGATTTGGTAAAAAAAAGATTAGGTCTTACACTCTATTAGAGGCCCAAAGTGTTTTGAAAATGACTTATGAGGGTTGAATTAATCCAAAAACCCTAATTTGTTTTCAAAATGTGTTTTAATTGAATAAAAATTCAATTAAAATGATCAAAATTGTTTAACATATGGAAAACAAATTGTGACCTTGGATTAATGCTTCAAAAACTAAGTATTGACCTCTAGGTCGTGACAGCAAGAGCAAATTGATTTCTGAGTAGGAGGTGTTACAGATGAATTGTGATGATCTGAACAGCTTCCCTACACCCTATGGAGTGTGTTTGAATGCTTGGACTTGACTGAGAATGGCTGGATCACTTCATGGCATCTCAACTGCAACTTGGTTAAAACCTTGAGCAATTGACTGGTGATTCTGAGAAATCAGTGTTCCAGTTGTTGTTTAAGTGTTTGATCAGCTCATATGTGATGTATATGAGGTGTGTGTGTGATTGGTTTGAGTGGAATTGCTCTCTTATGAAAAACCTGATAGTGACTTGCTAAGAAAGGCATTTTTTAGAGTGAGAAGTGGTTTTTGAGAAAGGCAAGTGTTATAGGCCTTGGGTGTACTTAAACTGATCACAATTGAACCCTATTTATAGTAGAGCAAGTTTGTTTTGGAAGGAATAGTGAATGGCAACTGCTGAGTAGGTTTGGCCAATGTTGGCAAATGAAAATCCAAGTCTCCTCTAGCCATTGACTAGAGGTTCGGGCACAGGCTGCTGGTCCCCTTGGTCTTGGATAAGTCTTGACTGAATTCAGTTGAGAATGGCTCAGTCCATGCCACCTTGATGCTTCCATTGAATGCTCCAATCCAAAATTGGAGTCTTGTCAATTCTAGGTTCAACATGCTATTTCTTGTTCCAAAGACTTTGGAGGCTTGGCTCAGTGATTATCCCCTTTAGATTCAATCCTCAGAGGTGTCCAAGTGGATAGGAGCATTTGAATTTGGCTGATTTTGGCAAATCGACCAAAAGTGCAAAAATCTGCCTTGCCTTGGCAGATTTCAGCAAGGCATTTTGCCAATGTCATATCTCATAGCTCAAATTGAATTTGGCAATGTTCTTGGCCATTTTGGAAAGCCCTTACATGATACAACAACTATTTGAACATGTTTGGTTTTGATCTCTTTTGAATCCAAGTGAAAAATACCCCTACATTTGGAAAAAAGTAAAGGCAGATTCTGACTTAGTGAAATTTTCACTAAGTGTTGGAACAAAGTGACTTTTCTTGATTTTGATCACTCAAAAAATCAAAATCCATGAGGAATTTGGACATAGGTCAGTATGAAGCTTTTGTAGAGGGCAATGTGATCTACAAATCAAGCTTTGAATGGGGAACAATGGCCTTGTGGTTTAGGAGTTATGGTCCTCCAAAGTTGGCACATTAGTGTCACTTTTTCCATAACTTAGAAATTTTTCTAAGTTTTTATGGTTACCCCTTTTACAAGTTATCCCACTTTCTTTGATTTTTCTTGATGAATGATGATTCAAATCATACATTAACATCATTTTAGGGTTAAAAATCCATTTTGGTGAAAAATCTCAAAAAGTCAAAGTTGACTTTTGTGCACAGTTGACTTTTTATCAGATGAATTCCAAACTGTGCAATCCTTCAGGAAATCATGCCCTTGACCTAAATCAAACTTGATGGACATGTTCCATGGGTGTCATAGGGTATATTGAATCATGTCTTAGGGTTTGGGAGCATGTCCTGGTCAAAAGTCAAAGTTACAGTTGACTTTCCTCGCGAAACCCTAATTGTGGTGCAGATGAAATTGAGACTTGTTGCTCAAGCTTCTTGGATTAATCCATTGTTGCAAATGGATCAATATAGTATATTAAAGACCCTCAAATCCTCTCTTGAGGTCTTGGCTCATGATTTGTCTCAAAAGTCAACTTAGGGGTGAATTAGGTCAAGAAACCCTAATTCCTGATTTTTGATGAATGCATCCCCTAAGGCAAAATTGACTTGATAATTGGATCCATGAGGTTCCATGGAGTATATTAGGTTATGTTTTGGATCATTGGCTTGTGCCCAGATGAAAATTTTCCATCTGGAGGCCCTGGTCGACCAAAACCCTAATTTGGTGACACTGTCGATCTTGAGACTTGATCCACCTAGAAGGGTGCAGCCTTGTGCTTAATCCTTGAAGTGGGAGTCCTTTTGATCCATTGTGGATATTCTAGAGGCTAGACAAGTTGAAGATCAAGTCATTCCTTGACTGATCCTTTGTCTAAGGCTCTGAGAGGGCTTAAAACCCTAATTTTGATTGTAGTGCATGCTCAACAACCCTTGAGGCATTTGATGAGGCATGATGGTTCATCCATATTGTGATGATGATTTGCACAATGATGGGGAATCTTAGTGGTCAAAATTTGGGGTATGACAATAGGATAACATAGTATTCCCATAAACATTCCTTACATTGGGCTTGGGCATTAGCAGGTCTTAGTTTTAATTAATAATTAAAACTAATTATTCTCCAAATCTTTATGCATGAAAATAGCCAACCCTTTTCTTCACAAACAGATTGCTTCCAAATAATATCACTCCAACATAATTTTACTCCCAGAATTACGCATGCAATCACAAACACACAAAAGATTGCTAAAAATAGCGCAACAAATAAAACCGAAAAATCTGAACTGGAAGTTCTGTCTACTGATGTCAGAACATCGTGTTTGACATCATGCACAAATCCTGCAATACTAAAAACACACCACCTGCAGAATGTTAGAATCACATGTCAAGACATCAAGCAAGACATCTTGAAGTACCACATTGTTTTACCAAAATTGCTGCCAATTCAGAACTAACAAAATGAATTGAATCAAAAGTTGCAATGCTCATTTCATTAATTACGAAAGCACAAATATAATTTTGAAGGCAAACAACCATTACAAAATAAAGAAAATCCAAATAATAAGAAACACGACCTAGTGACTAGTCAACACAAGGATGAGTTGTCCTGTCTGAAACACTGGCTTTTAGAAGGATAATCTGCTGAAGTCGACTGAAGCTTCACTTGGCGTGCCCTGGCAGAGGGTTGTTCTGAACATTGGGATTGTCACAAAAGTTAAGAATTCCAGTCTTAATCAAATCACGCACTCTAGCCTTTAGTGCATAGCAATTTTCCAAGTCATGGCCTGCGACATCTTCATGGAATGCACAGTGGAGATCATATCTAAATCCAGCTGGAAGAGGATTTAGAGGAGGAGGCATTGGCCTTGTGGTAATCAAGCCTTGCTCAACCAGACCAGGATACAGTTCAGTGTACTTCATTAGAATAGGATTAAATTGATTCCTATTACGGTACTAGTTATGTCCAACAGCTGTACGTTGAGGAGCTTGAGCTGGTCGTGGAGTAGCAACCACGGGAGTAACAGCAGCAACAACAGGGTGAATAGTGTACTGAGGTTGGGGACGAGGCCTTCTTGTTTCAACCATGATAGCATTAGTCTGTTCTTCCTTCTTCTTCTGAAAGTTCCCATAGGATTTTTTCACAGCATTGGAAGATTCAGCAACCTTGGACACTTTTCCATTCTTAAGCCCTTCCTCGAGCCTCTGGCCAATAGTAACCAAATCAGTGAAATTGGAGGAAACACTTCCAATCATCTTCTCCCAATAGAACGGTGACAGGGTATCCATGAACATTCCAGTTAATTCCTTCTCGGCCAAAGGAGATTCAACTTGGGAAGCCAACTCTCTCCAGCACTGAGCATACTCCTTAAAAGATTCCTTAGCATTCTGAGACATGTTTTGCAGTTGACGGCGATTAGGAGCCATGTCGAGGTTATACTTATACTGCTTCATGAAGGCATTTGTGAGATCTTCGAAATAGTGAATGAAGTTTTGCTCGAGACTTATATACCATTTAAGTGAGGCTCCACTCAAGCTGTCTTGAAAACAGTGGATAAGCAGTTTCTGATTTTTGGTATAAGTAGTCATCTTACGAAGATACATGACCAAATGAGCTCTTGGGCAAGAGTGGCCCTTATACTTCACAAATTCTGGAGTTTTGAACTTGGCTGGCATAACAAGGTCAGACACTAAGCACATGTTGTCTGCATCCACATTGAAGAAGTCATTACCCTCAACAGCTTTGAGTCTTTTGTCTAAGGTCTAAAACTATTTTCGGACAACTTCGGGTTCAACAAAGTCTTCAGGCTCTTCACCCTGAGCACTGGCAGCATTGTACTCATAGAGGGGGTTCTCAAAGGAAGCTCGAACAGTCTGTGGAACAGCATGGACCACAGGTCTAGGCTCGTCGAAAATAGGAGCTTGAAATACTGGCATAACATTCTGACCAACCATAGCAGTAGATGCAATCGGTGGAGAGTAATTGTGTGGAAAACCAAACTCTGACCAAGTTGAAGGTGGCATCTGAGCAGGTGGAGGATCAGCACTTGAAACTTCCTGGACGACTGTTCTTTGGGGAGGCTCTCCCTTAGCAATCAAAACTTGAAGCATTTCAGTGAGTTTGGTCACACTTAACTTGAGGTCATCGATCTCCATTCGGATCTCAGCATTGTGTACCTCTTGCTCTAACATCTTGCGTCTATAGTCAACTCTAGTCCGATATCGGTGTCGAGGCATCAGCTTGACGACTCACAGATAGACTCTAGAATATAGAGACAGCTGGAGATGAGTAACTGGACAGACAGACGTATGCAATGAATCATGCAAAGATGCAAATGATATGCAATGCAAAGCAAATGGGATACAAAACACATGCAACAGGGTCAAGGTTTGAGATTACAGCATGGAGTCTGGGTAATGAACCAACCACAGGATGTGTACTAGGGTTCTTGTATCCATAAAACAGGGTTCTAAGAAGTTCCCAGAGTCAACAACCCATCTTTCGGATATTATCGATTTCCCAATTACTTGGAAGTCAATAATATTCTCAAGAGAGTCTCGTCTGAGTGTAGTATCGCGTATCAACCATTTCAGGATTACTCCCTCATAGTCATCGCACTACGTCCTAAGAGGCCAAGTGGGGGTAACAGGGTAACTAAAGGTCATCAGTGTCACGGGCACCTAGGTCGAAAGTGGCAATGCATTCACGATAGCTCGTTCAGCATATACCACCCTCAAGAGGGCCTCAACTGAGTGTGGAATCTCAAGTCTACTCCTTTGGGATTACTCCCTCGAAGTCTCCTTGACCATATCCACTATCCTATCATAAGTGTACGCTCAAATCCGAGTTAGGATTTATCCTCACCACTCAAGGTAACAACCCTGCACACAGAAAAACCCAAGCACAACAAGTATATATACAAATACAAATATGTACAGATATACAAGCAAGCAAACATGTAAGATAACACAAATACGAACAAGATAGGCTTAACCCTCTTAGGGAAATTTCCCCAGTGAAGTCGCCATTTCTGTTGCGGTGAGAATCGAATAACAAGCTATTAATTAACTTGCATCACAAAACTTTGAAATTCACCACCGAGCTTTGATTTAGTTTCATAGTACTTAGAATTTGTCTTGTATCCATGATGCATCATTTTCAAACCTCAAACCTGCAGGTTGTTGGTGGTTGTATTGACAGAATTTGTTCAATTTTGGATTGATTCTAAAAGTTACTTTCTTGGTGCAGGTCTCCTTGTTGCAAAAAATGGGGAATGCGTGGGAACTTATGTGCTGACCAAAGATGCCACACTGTGAATCTTTTTGTAATTTTCTTAACTTTGTGAATGGGCCTAAGTAACATTATGTGGGCTTTTTGTATTCTGTGATTTCGATTGTAATAATAATTGTTTTTTTTTTTGTAAATAAGGAACAAAAGATAATTAATCTAAAAATTAAATCCTAATCTAAACATACTTACATTATCTTAAAATTAAATAAAAAATATATTCTAACTAAAAAAAATAGAAGTAGAAAAGAAACTAAATAAATTGAAATTAAAAATAGAAATAGAATATAAATTGAATTAAACAAACTAAAATTAAAATAATACCTAATTAAAATATAAACTACACTAAAAATCAAAATTAAACAAGATAAACTCTAAATAATTCAAAATAATTATTTGACCAAATATGAATGTATAAATAAATAAAATCAAGAATGACATGGAGTAGAAAATGCATGATTAATGAGATGTTAACACAAAAATGTGAGAAGGCTGACTTATGATGATGTACAAATGATCAGAATATTTGAGGGTAAAATTTGGGATATCACAGATATTATTAGTAATATTTTGTTTTTCAGTAAATTATTTTGTTTTCAATTTTACTAATATTTCGTTTTTCATTGTTGTTATTAAGAGTTGAATTCTTCAATTACGAATGTTCAACTCTTAAATTGTTGGTATGCTTTTTATCGTTTTATGTTGGTATGCTTGTGGAAGTTTAATATTTCCAATTTTTGAATGTGATTTTGTGGAAGAAACTTATAGGTTGGTGTTGTTGTGCATCAAAGAAGATTCTTCCAAGTTAGATGGCTATGATAGTAATTTTAAGCACGATTTTGTTGGCAAGGTACATAGTTACCTAGTTCTAGAATTTAGAATGTGTTAGAATTTTTTGTCTTTGTACAAATGAAATGTTGTTTCTTGTTACAACTCTATTGATTGCTTATGTCATTTAGGTCCAAAAACTACAAAAATGAGAAACCTCCATGTTATACTAAATGCATAGGATTGATGATGAATTTTGTTGTATACTTTTAATTCATGCTTTATCTTGTGATTTGTGTGATATTGTGGAAGCATTGACATGATCAAGGCACTTGTTGATATTGAGCACAACCATTTCCAAACAGTGATTTACCCGTGAGTAGTGAGTATTTATTTGCCCCTTGAGCCTAAATAGTTTAGATCTCATTTAGTGATGAACTTTGTGTTGTACATAATTTGAAAATCAAGTTCATCATTGAATTTTTTAGAGTTTTTAACAATTGTTTCTTCTTGAACCTTGGAAATTTGTTTTATTGATTTCCTTGCCTTAAAAAGCAAGGAGCATTCACTTAAGGTTTAGTTGAAAATAAGTTGGGGAGAATGAAAAAGAAGATTGGTAAATTTCTCAAACTTTTGAAAAATTTCAAGCAAGCATGAAAAGAAAAAGAGAATGTGAATTTGAATGTGAAAAAAAAAAATAGAAAAGGATGCTTGCTTGAATGAGAAAAATAGAAACCAATAATTATGCATGAGGAAGTTTGAGAAGGTTTGTGATAAAGGTGTAAAATTGGTGAATGAAGTTGAGATGTGTGTGAATACCTTGTATAGTGAGTGTTCTTTTGCATCGGAAACTTCGATTCAATGGCCTTTAGAAATATCCATTTGTTGTTAACCTGACCAAGCAACAACCTTAAAAGCCCTTAGTGATCTTTTGCTTCCATGATTTCTTATGTGATCGATTAGATGTTGTATGAATAGCTTTGTATTTGCATCATTTGTCATTTGAGTGAAATTGCCCCGCAGTTGCAAACGCGTTTATTTCCTTCAATCCTTTTTCGAAGAGGAGTGTTAGAGTGACATGAGCATAATGGTTTAGTTGTCTCTTGAAACATTGTCTGAGATTTGTTTAAGAATCAAGTTCTTTTGGATTGTCGGTTCTAGGATTGTGTAATTGTTGCTTTGTTACAATTGTTGTTTATTTGAGCCGTTTATCTTTTCTTGGTTGAATCAAATGCTCGAGCAAATCCTCTTGTTTTCAATGAGAGACATACTTTACTTGAGGACAAACAAAGAGTTAGTTGGGGAGAGTTTGTTAGATGTCAAACATGCTATATATTTGTATTTGATACTTGGATTTTTCAACACTTTCATGTTTTAATTGCGGATTTAAGTAGTGAATTGTTGTTGTTCTTCAAACATTGTTTATATACCTTTGGTGCTTGTAATCTATGTGTTATTGTGCAGAGAAGTGCACTAATTGATCAAAGAAAGAAGACACAAAAGAATTGATACAAGCTGCCAAAGAATAGAGGAAAACATCAGCAAGTTCGCTTTGCGAACTTTCCAGTGAATGTTCGCTTTGCGAACACTGGCGAAGTCTCCAGCGAATGGTCCTAGAATTGGACAGTAGGAAAAGGGACCAAAGTTTGCTTTGCAAACTCCAGCGAATGTTCGCTGCTTAACTCACTTTGCGAAGGACCTGGCGAAGAACCCTTGGCTGAGGCAGTAAGAAAAGGAGCCTAAATTTGCTTTGCGAACGTTTTGGCGAGTAGTTCGCTTTGCGAATGAAAGTTCGCATTGCGAACTTATACAGACAAACAAGGGAAGTTTAACTTATCAGAAGGCACTTCAGGTGCCATTTTCTTCATTCGCAGTGCGAATGCGTCAGATTCCAAGTGTATTATAAATAGATTTTTGTACTTTATTGGGATCATAACTTCACCTTTTCACACCAAAACATATTTTTCTGAGTTTTCTTCATCTAAGAGAGATTTTTCACGTAGAGAAGCTGAATTTGCATCCGATCTCGATTCTTTGACGCAGATGCTTTTTCATCTCCTCACGAAACTTGTGAAGCAAGCTACCATGAATATGTGTAGCTAAACACATCTTGTGTCAAGATTAGTGGTAGGTAATCCATTATTTTGTATGTATTGATCTTGATTGTAAGTTTGTGAACTTTGTTGATGATAAATATAGAAGAAAAACTTTGTTTACATGGTTTATATTGTGTTTTAGTTCATGATCGAGAGATATGTATTAAAACTTGACCTAAGTTTCAATCCATCAATAATCATAAGGCTAGAGATAGTTTTGAAAGTTGATGTTCATAAATATTGAACTTGAAAGTTATCATATTGATAGTTTGAGTGAGAGATCATCAAAGGATTAATATGATAAATCTCACAACAAGTGTTCGAGAGAAACTTGTTGAGAGGATATGTTGTTATATTTATTGTTAACGAGTTCACACGCTTTATCGAGTAGATACATACGAAACGGATTATCGGACACTAATCTTGTCATGTTTTTACCAAACCCTAAAACCAATTTCTTTACCGTTAATTTATAAAGTTTATGCAAACGATACGAAAAACCAAACTCTTCATTACTATAAAGTTTGAAACACTTTTGACTATAGAACGGCGGCAATATACATTCAATCCCTGTGGATACGATAAAACACTCCCGAAATACTTTTCAAGAACAAATTAACTCTAATTCATTGTCACAATCTGTCACAATGAATGCTAACCAGACAGCTTATGCCAACTAATAATACTACAGCTCATTACTAACCTTATAAGAGAATGCATCCAACATATTTATATAAGTGTTACAAACTGATTGGGATCCAAAACAAACAATTGCGTAACAGAAAAATAGCAAAATTCGGGTCTGTAACTGGTTACAATATTTGGTTAACCAGTTACAACTGACAATGAAATTAAATTAGCTTCAATGATAACCAGTTAATGTTTAAGGTTAACGGATTAGTGCTTCAAAATCTTCATTTTTCTGCTATTTCAAAAGTGAAATTGACTTTGCTGTAACCGGTTACACTACCGTTTTAACCGGTTACAACACTTAATTATCAATATAACTTTTAACAATGCCAACCAAACGCATCTATGGAAGAATTCCATGGATAACATTTGTCGGATCCAAACCTGAAAGCCTATATATCCCATAGGTATTATAAGATACGATTTAAACTCATGGATATATCAATGTATAAGAAGTCATATTCTAATAGACTGACTGGATACAATTAATTGCTCATTTATGCAAGGGATGTAAAACGCCTAACATTACCACATTTTTTAGAAAAATGGTATGTAAACAATGAAGCCCAAACCAAACCTAGAGTACCACATACACCTTACATTAACACTAAAACACACACCAAGTTGAATACAACGATCGATGCTCAATTTTAAGTTATTGGCTAATTTTCAAGATCGACAAAACTAGTGTACACATTATTTCTCTTAAATTTCATCTTCTTTGATCACTCATTGACTTAAACTTCAAAGTATTTACAGATACCCTAAATCCACTTAAAACACCAAACAACCACCATCAGTTGTGCTTCAACATCACTTGTCACCATTTAAGATCTAACTCGTATCAAAGGGTGTTACAAAGTCATACTAGAAAGAAATATATGTTTAACTTTACAGAAATCAATTTAGATTTTAGAAAGAGATAGAAGTTTTTGTGCTTTATTATTCTTTTCATCATATACTTTTGTTTGGTAGGAGATTAAATACCCTTCTTTTGTGCCTGCCACTAACAATTATAGCAAATCTTAATAGCAAAGTTAAAAAAATGTTTCAGAATATAAACTAAACAAGAAACTATCCTCTAGAGGACCCATGTCTGCCATTAAATCACATCAAATGTGTTTATCATGGTACCTTTTTTTTTTAATATATTTACATATAGTTTTCTAAATCAAATGTCTATATTATTTATCATCTTAATTGTATTTATGAGACTATATAGAATATTATCTTTAACTACTTGTTAAGCAAACCAAATTACCTTTATATTAAGAAAGAATCCAAGGTGATAATGTTTAACTTTTGATTCACAAATTTATAAATAGCTTGTGACTGACGTGGAACAATATCTTCCACGTTTCTTGCTTGATTGGAATAAAATCAGCACATAATATATATAATACTCCCTTTGTTCAAAATTACTATCATTTAATTTTTTTTTTTACACAATCTTATCATACGATATTACATTTTTATTAAATAAGTTTTATTAAAATATTAAAAATTGTATATAAAATAATAATTAAAGGATATAATTAAAAAAATTATAATAATTTTTACATTGAAAAACAAGAATAATAATTATTTTAAAATAAATTTTATTTCCTAAAATTATAGTTATTTTAAAATCGATGGAGTAGTATATAATAAAGAATAGTTTTTTTTTTTTCGTAATTATTGCTTTATTAGGTCAATCATTATTCTGCTTTGCTGTAAAACAATCAACGTAAAAGGATAATTAAGCGTGATTAGTCAACAAAAATATGTCATTTTTCTATTAATTTAGTGTGAGTATAGTAACGAGCACTATCTATTGACTATTAGAATGAAAAGACAGAAGATGTCAATTTATTATGGAGATCAGCAGATTGATTAGTGGGAAAGAGACAGATTAATTCGCATATATAATAGTATATTATATATCATCATTGTAGATTTTGTTAAAAATAGAAAGAAAATATGTTAATTTTTTTGGAAATTTTGTTGCTGTTTATGTAATAAAGTCAACTTTAGGTAATCCCGAATAAATAACCGTAGAAATGTGACTCACACATTTAAATACCTGTATTTAATTCTCGCACTTTCCTTTAAAAAATTTGTACATTGGATGATCTTAAATTTTAAACAAGATGAGATGATTCATGAAACTGAAACTAACATGTTATGATTAAGCATGAGCATCCATTCTAATGTACCAAGATACCATACATGCCAATATGCAGCTAGATAATGAGGAGCACCTAGACACCATACTTGCTTATGCAGTTGATTGAATCACCCAAGTTGTTAAAGTTGGTTTAAATCATTTAGATGCAGGTAGATTCTGTTAGAACATTGCTAGCCTTCTGTTATACAAAGTAGAAAATGCAACTTTATATATTTATAGGGATGGGATACCCCTAGTATCCCGTGTGAATTGAATTCTTTAGCCTATAAAAAAAAATTGTTTATATCGATAGCGTTAAATATAAATTATTTTTTTATGCAATGCCAAACAAAATAAATGACCTTTAGTAAACAATAATTTGATAATTTGCCAAGAATGAATGCAAGTTCATAAAAAGTCAGAACAATTCGATCAAAGAAATCTACGTTGGAGAAGAGAGAAGTTCTCTGATTTACTATACTTTCAAAAGTTGTTACAACATATTACAAAAGAGTTACAAAAACTAGTATTTCAAGTTCTCAAGAACAAACTCTATTTTCTACTCAAGTGTTTCTCAATCTCCCCAACTTTCTGTATATGAATCAAACAAATCCAAAATGTTTACAAGTGTTTCTCGATCCTCTTAGATAACTCCAAGGATTTTTGAAATTCCAACAACACAATCATATGAATTTCAACCCTTGCCTCAAATCAGTTTGTCCCCACCAATGACCTCCGTCCTTGCCATAGATGATCAGACCACTGCCGAGACATGCCAGACCACCGTTGCAACCCGCCGAAGAGGACCAGTCGACCGCCACCACAGACCTCCACCTCAGGCGGAGGAACCTACATATATGGATTCCACGACTTTGTTGCGCCACCGCTATTGATGAATGGTGTGAGCCTCCGTCGCCCGCCAACTTTTTTATGGCTATCGAACCTCTACCACTTTTGCTCGAGATGTCGGTGCCAGCCACCGACCCCTATGCAACTCGAGAGTTTTTCGTTGACATTTTTACTGCTTTTGGGTTTCTAATTTTTTACAATCTCAAAACATATTTATGCCAATTTATCCGCAACCACCTTAATCCTCTCTCGAATTTGAATCATCATTCAACAACTATGATCAAGTTCAAGTCACGCTTGAACCTTGATCTTGCCACTTGCATCCAACAACCTTTTTATGTTTAGGTAATCTAACAATTCTAGAAGCATGGTTTTTCAACCATATTTCAAATTTGACTTTAATTGTTTTCGAATGCCTCCTTAAATATCTTTATTTATGTTATTTGCAACGCTTCGGCCATATTCAAATCATAACACCCAAGACAACAATAATCGTACCTTTGAGATGGTACGATATATCTCCTTACATTATCACAAATCAAATTAGAGACTTATGTAATCGTTCACTCACTACTACTAGTATCCATAACAAGAAGCTTCATTGAAAATTCAGTTTTCTCCGCTATCTTTTCTAAAACTTACACGTTCTTATCTTTACTCTTCCTCCTATGATGGAACTCAATGAAAGTAATACATTTGTAAGTGATGAAATTTGGTCCTTCAAGTTCCACTTCCCACAAATCATAACTCTTCCCACCTCTTGGATATAAATTAAAGACACTATTAACAACCTTACCATCAAGTTGGATAAGCTTGATTTGCATATATAGGATAAGCTTTGATGAACTTCAAAACAAAGTAGTTTTCCTGTTTCCTACTACAAACCGCCATAGGTATCTGGAAGTTTATTCTTGTGAATGGACACTTTCCAACCAATCAAGCTACTTTGGCACCCTCTTTACTCAAGAAACTCCATGACAACTCAGCGGACAAATGTATTTATATCTCTTGTCTCCTGAAAAAACTCATAAAAGTTCTCTAAATTTACTTCCAAGCATCTATCAAGCCTTGACCTCGAATCCCATAACTTGTTCTTGTCATGAAAGTCTTCACTAGCTAATGATGAATGAACAACAACAATGGAACCTTTGAAAATATGTACACCATATATTTTAGATCCTTTAGCCATGATCATTCCACCATGTGAAATCTTCAAAATATTATCTTCAAGTCTAGTGCTACATCCTAGATCATCAAACATGCTTATAGATGAAAAATTTTAAATGAGCTCTGGATCATACCTATCATAGTGTAAAAGGAACTCATGATAATAAAACATGTTAAGTATAGTTGCACCAATACCATGAACCTCGCAAGTAGCCTTTTTGTCATCAAGGAGAACTATTACACCTTCCTCCTGCATTAAAGTATCAAAGAAATATTTCCTTGGAAACATTTTCTAAAAGAAACTTAAGAATGTGACCATACTCTCTTCAATTCTCAAATTCAACACCAATAGTGTATGAACACTCTAATAACTATCCTCATATGAGGCAATTGGAATATGAACACAATCCTCATCTACCAACTTCTCCAATATGGATTTGTTCTGTACTAATCACAATGAGTAAAGTTGTTGCTTCACACATAACATGTAAGCCAAAGACTCGGTTATATACAATGATTCAAGCTTTATCTACATCAAAGCTACCATCTTATCCTTACACACTTCTCTAAGAAATTTATCCCGAGACAGAAGATAATGGAATGGTTGGCCTTATCCACCATCTCGGCTTAAATACACTGTTTTTGTATTACGCTTGTGTTAGGTGCAGAGTTGACCTAAAATTGGCATATCTTTCTTTGCACTTTTTCTTCTCAATTCTCATGTTTTCATTGATTTTACTCTAGATTATTGTTGTTCTTCTAACCTTGAGAATATACCTTTGGTGCTTGTAATGTGTGTGCTATTGTGCAGGAAAGTGCACTAGTTGATCAAAGTTGGAAGACACGAAGAAATGGTGCAAGCTGTCATAGAAATGAGGAAAATAACAGCAGGTTCGCTTTGCGAACTCTGGCGAATGGCCAGCGAAGCTTCGCTTTGCAAACTCTGGCGAGTGATCCAGCGAATGAGCCCAGATTTGGACAGAGGAGAAAAGACCTAAAATTCGCTTTGTGAACGGGAAAGCGAGTGTTCGCTTTGCGAACAAATCCTTCACAGTGCGAAGTAGCGAGAATTTCTGGGGCGGTTTAACTGTTTAGAGGCACTTGAAGTGCCATTTTCACCATTCGCTGTGCGAATGAATGGTTCGCAGTGCGGACGTGTAAATTCCTGAATTGTATAAATAGGATTTTCACACTTTTTAGGTTAGGATGTTTTACTTTTTGGATATAGAAACTTGTAAATACAAGATCAGAGCTTATATCTTCTCATTTCCAAGGGAGAAAAGGTAGGATATTTGATTTCTTGTTGGATAGAGATGTAATCTTTTGATACCTTGTGTACTTCATCTAATCTATGTTTGTGAATTAGTTTGGATTCTCTATTTTTTGTTGTCTTTGGTTGTTTATTTGTTGGTCTTGACACAACTTATTTCAAATCTTCAATCTTAGATGATTCATTTATCATTGAGCAAACTTTTGATAATGTTTTGTGATTTGATATTCATTTGCATCTCAGCTTAATAGCATTGTGTTGATTGTTAGTATTGAATAGCTGCTAGTGATTAATGCAATAAGAGATTGCGCTATCGCTTGACAAACGGTATCATGAGGGTGCGTGAGAATATTGATGAAAACCGACATTCACATTCATTGGGAAAATTAGTTTAATACATGTAAAAAGGGTTAAGCGTGTGTACGTATTCTGATCTTGGTTTAATACGAAGCAATCATTTCTTTGATATGGATGTTATAGTAATATCTATTTTGTCCCGAACTCTAGACATAGATTTAGGCTTAACACTTGCGTGAGTATCAGCTCCTAATGCCCTGTGTTGGTTTTGTTGCGTGAGACATCACTGATGAGACAATACAGTTGGCCTCTCGACTTTGAGTTAGACATAACCTCTGTTGTGAGTGATACGTGAGGATATTAGGCGAATGATTGATTTGTGTTTACTTGATTAAAAGAATGCATGTGTTATTAATTGATGAGATCCAATTACAACAAGGCTCCATTTATAATTATGTCTTTAATTTATATTTTCCATCTTTACATTTTCCGCATTTGCTTTTGGTTCTGCTTTAAACCAGAACTTTTGAACTATAAGCTTAGAAATATAGATACGGTCGAATGACATTCTTTCTCTTGCACTGATCCCTGAGGAGACGATAAAACTTGGACCTTACTTACTATAAATTTTTGTTGCTTGCTGGTATATTACAGCTTCAACAAAATGGCGTCGTTGCCGGGGATCGGTGTTTAGATATTAAATTGCATCGCGATAGTTTCTATATTTTTTAGCTTTGTACATTTGTTTATATTATTTGTATTTGTTTTCTTTGATGTTTTCTCTGGTGTGATCAGGAATGATGAGAACTCCTTCTAGGTTGGTTGCTATTTGTATAAAAGTATTCAATGAAGCTTCGACCGAGTTTGGATGGATGTTGAGCTTTGAGGTTGGCATGGTAAATTGTACTACTTCATAGAATTTTAGAATGATTTAAGACTTTTGTTCTTTGTGCAAATGTGGATTCTTGTTTCATTTTTCAACTTGTTGGATTCTTGTTTCACTTAGGTCCAAAAGCCACAAATTGTGAGAAACCACCATTGTTTACAATATGTTAGGATGACTGATAACTTTGTTTAATTCGTTTGATTCATGCTTTATCTTTTGATTATTGTGATTTTGTGGAAGAATTAGAAATGATCAAGGCATTTGTTTATATTGAGCACAACCGTATCCAAAAGTATCTTACCCGTGAGTAGAGAGAATTTGTTAGCCCCTTTGAGCCTAAACAGTTTAGATCTCATTTTAGTGATGAACTTTGTTTATGTACATAATTTGAAGTATGTTCATCATTGAATTTTATGAGGTTCTAAAAATTTCTTCTTGAACCTTTGAACATTATTTTACTTTGATTTCCTTGCCTTAAAAAGTAAGGATTATTCACTTGAGGTTTGGTTGAATTCAAGTTGGGGAGAATGAAAAAGAAGATGGTAGGTTGCTTTCAACTTTTGAAAAATTTCAAACAAGCATGAAATGAAAAAGTGTAAATATGAATGTGAAAAACATAAGAAAAAGAATGCTTGTTTGATGAGAAAAAAAGAGTGAAATAATTGTGCATAAGGAAGTTTGAGAAAGTTTGTGATAAAGGAATAAGAATGGTGAATGAAGTTGTAATAAGTAAATATCATTTATCGGCAATTTCGATTCAATGGCCTTTAGAAATGTCCCTTTGTTGTGAACCCGACCAAGCTACAACCTTTAAAGCCTTTAGTGATCTTTTTGCTTCCATGTTTTCATTTTTTATTATTAGATGTTGTATGAATTGGATTGCTATTAGCATTGTTTGTCAGGTGATTGAAATTTTCCCGCGGTTGCAAACGTGTCAATTTCTTCGTTCTTATTTTGAAGAAGAGTGTTAGAGTGATTCAAGTATAAAAATTTAGTTGTTATTTGAATCATGATGGTATTTGTTTTAAGAACTCAATTCTTTGTCATTGTTCGATTCTATTGAGTGGTGAATGTTGCTTGTGCGCATTTTCGCGCTTATGCGTATTTTCATGCTTGACTTGGTTGAATCTTATGCTTGAGCAAATCCTGTTGTTTTCGTGAGGGGCATACTTTGCTTAAGGACAAGCAAAAATCTAATTGGGGAGAGTTGTTAGGTGTAGATTTGACCTAAAATTGCCATATCTTTCTTTGCACTTTTTCTTCTCAATTCTCATGTTTTCATTGATTTTACTCTTGATTGTTGTTGTTCTTCTAACCTTAAGAATATACCTTTGGTGCTTGTAATGTGTGTGCTATTGTTCAGGAAAGTGCACTAGTTGATCAAAGTTGGAAGACACAAAGAAATGGTGCAAGCTGTCAAAGAAATGAGGAAAATAACAGCAGGTTCGCTTTGCGATCTCTGGCGAGTGGCCAGGGAAGCTTCGCTTTGCGAACTCTAGAGAGTGATCCAGCGAATGAGCCCAGATTTGGACAGAGGAGAAAAGACCTAAAATTCGTTTTGTGAACGGGAAAGCGAGTGTTCGCTTTGCGAACAAATACTTCGTAGTGTGAAGTAGCGAGAATTTCTGGGGCGGTTTAACTGTTCAGAGGCACTTGAAGTGCCATTTTTCACCATTCATTGTGCGAATGAATGGTTCGCAGTGCGAACGTGTAAATTCCTGAATTGTATAAATAGGATTTTCACACTTTTTAGGTTAGG
This sequence comes from Lathyrus tuberosus, assembly GCA_022829125.1. Lineage (NCBI taxonomy): Eukaryota > Viridiplantae > Streptophyta > Magnoliopsida > Fabales > Fabaceae > Lathyrus > Lathyrus tuberosus. The sequence continues at coordinate 27,017,304 of JALAZF010000013.1, read as the reverse complement.
ATGTTTTAGTTTTTGGATAAAGAAACTTGTAAATACAAGATCAGAGCTTATATCTTCTCATTTCCAAGGGAGAAAAGGTAGGATCTTTGATTTCTTGTTGAAGAGGGGTGTAATCTTTTGATACCTTGTGTATTTCATCTAATCTATGTTTGTGAATTAGTTTGGATTCTCTATTTTTGGTTATCTTTGGTTGTTTATTTGTTGGTCTTGACAAAACTTATTTCAAATCTTCAATCGTAGATGATTCATTTATCATTGAGCAAACTTTTGACATTGTTTTGTGATTTGATATTTATTTGCATCTCAGCTTAATAGCATTGTGTTGATTGTTAGTATTGAATAGCTGCTAGTGATTAATGCAATAAGAGACCACGCTATCGCTTGACAAACGGTATCGTGAGGGTGCGTGAGAATATTGATGAAAACCAAAATTCACATTCATTGGGCAAATTAGTTGAATACATGTAAAAAGGGTTAAGCGTGTGTACGTATTCTGATATTGGTTTAATACGAAGCAATCATTTCTTTGATATGGATGTTATAGTAATATATGTTTTGTCCTAAACTCTAGACATAGATTTAGGCTTAACACTTGCGTGAGTATCAACTCCTAATGCTCTGTGTTGGTTTTGTTGTGTGAGACATCACTGATGAGACAATGTAGTTGGCCTCTCGACTTTGCGTTAGACATAACCTCTGTTGTGAGTGATACATGAGGATATTAGGCGAATGATTGATTTGTGTTTACTTTATTAGAAGAATGCATGTGTTATCAATTGATGAGATCCAATTCCAACAAGGCTCCGTTTATAATTCTGTCTTTACTTTATATTTTTCGTCTTTACATTTTCCGCATTTGCTTTTGGTTCCGCTTTAAACCAGAACTTTTGAACTATAAGCTTAGAAATATAGATACGGTCGAATGGCATTCTTTCCCTCACACTGATCCCTGAGGAGACGATAAAACTTGGTCCTTACTTACTATAAATTTTTGTTGTTTGCTGCTATATTACAGCTTCAACAGCTTGCTTGTATCTTCACTTTTAACAATCATAATTGTTGTCTCTAGAAAAATTCTAAATATCTCATTTTATACCGATGATGCTCACTTGTAAACATAATCCCTTTGCTCCACGTTGGGTCCACTTGTTGTGAAAACTCTGACAAATCTAGTAAATTTGTTATTTTCTTCCAACAATCCAAAATATTTGAGGTGTACATGGAAACTACCCCTAGCAACACAATAACATGGGAACTTGCCAAGAGTGGATGCAAATCCACAACAAGATAGAAGATTATCGAAGACAAAAATACAAAAAAAAACTTGCTTAGATAGTTTAAACAAACTGATATACTATAGGAGAGAAATTAATTCTCTTCTATTAAATATATTTTGGAGAAGAGATCTTATTATACCTCGATATTTGGTGATCTCTATCTCAACTCTATTTTCATTTTTATCAATCATTGACATCAATGCATATCTAAACTAAAACAATATGAAATTTCTAATGTTTTATAAATACAGAGTGTCAATAGTAATCCTTTATTAAAAAATGGCTTAATACCCTTTTTGGTCCTCTAACTATAGGCCTGGGTCCAATTTGGTCCTCTTTCTTTTAAAAGTTCCAAATTGGTCCCTTACGTTATCTAACTGAATCAAATTGGTCTTTTCCGTCAAATATTTGTAACGCCGTTAGAAATAAATGATGTGGCATCTGAGGTGGCGATTTTTGATGACGTGGCATAGGATTTATTAATTTTTTTATTATTTATAATTTTTTTTCATTATCCATGTCATTTTTTATTTATTTCAATTTATTTATTTTGAAAATCAATTTAAATTAATTGTTGTAAATTGTAATATAAAATTTTTGGGCCCAGATTCTTTATATTAGGAGCCCAATAGTGAAGATTTGTTATTATATTGTGAACAAATCTGTTATATAAACACTTAATTTTATTATTCCATTTCCAATGTGGGACTTGAGTTATTGGAAGCCTCAAACCACAAGCAGTAAAATACTCCCTCTATTCTTCCCTTTTTCATAAACCATCACCACCCACACATAACCAAAATAAGCTTCAGTAGTAACAAAAACACGAACAAGGAAAAGGAATAAACTTTCTGATTTCAAACTCCTCACCATTGAAACTCTTTTACCTCTAACTGCCGAATTATGTCCACAACATCAATATCATAACACCATGACATTTGATCACAAGAGTTAGATCAGGAATAAACCAAAACAGCCACAGTTCAAACATGTTCACGTCATCGATTTGAACTGAAACAAAATCTAGCACAATCCTATATTGAAGCAGGATTGAAATGATGAAACAGAGTATGACACCATGAAAGTAACAAACAGAGGCAGGAAAAGCAAAAGGAACGAGTCCTATTTCTTCTTCACTGGTTTATCATAACAGGTGTGATGTATCTCTTAAAATTTGCATCCAAAGAGAAAAAAATGGCTTATTTCTATTCAAGACCAAATCCATCATAAAGTATCAGTACATTCCCACAAATCAACCAACTCATATTAACCAAGCACAAAAGCTACTCTAATTATAGATAAATTCAATCCAAAGAGTTAACTACATGAACCAACTACTTTAACACAGTGAATTCAAGGGAAATCATGCTTTGAAAAAAAACAAAAGAGTGTGTCACAACAGAACATGGTTAAACCAAATCAGTTTCTTATGCACAACCTTCACAAGCTTTTCAAAATAAAAAAATGCCGCAGGAAATAACATTACGAGATTAAGCCAAGTTAATCATTGAAACACTTAATTCGCTGTCAAAAAACAAACCCATCAATTTGTTGCATGTAAGTTGTTCCTATGATCTACTGTAAGTGCTTAGATCTGGCTTGTTCATGAATGTATCTAGTGTAGTTTGCTAATGAAATCCAATAAATAACTGTTATTATGCTGCTGCTGGAGAGAAGAGGCATCATTCAAGGTTTATCAGGTGAAAAGAATACACAACCAAATTAATTATATCAGTGTAGTGCAAATTAAGTGTATTACAAGATTCAGCTCATGCATAGCAACAAAGTTCATAACAAAATCCAAAATAAATACCACAACAGGGAGGATCCGGTTATTTTCAGAGAACTTCATCATCTTCAAAACCTTCCTAGAACTTCATCATCTTCAATTTTTTCGCAACTCTCATGTCGATCTTCAAAACCTGCGAATTTCCATCGACATGAATTCTTCTCTGATTCTGTAACAAACTCCGGTTCTCCTGCGAACCACCATGACCTGCTGAAGATCAAGAACGTAACATTAACGTTCAACAAAAAGAGTTCTACACCAACACCTCTCGGATCGAAGAGGCACTTTCTCAGAGGAGTGGATAAAACTTTCTTACCTACGCACACGTCAACGTTATCTTCAAGCCTCTCAGGTGATTTAAGTTCCTCCACCGATCTTCTTCTTCTATTCACGAACAGAGCGACGAACTTTCCCGGCGGCTTGTCTTTGAAGCTTATTTTGGTTATGTGTGGGTGGTGATGGTTTATGAAAAAGGGAAGAATAGAGGGAGTATTTTACTGCTTGTGGTTTGAGGCTTCCAATAACTCAAGTCCCACATTGGAAATGGAATAATAAAATTAAGTGTTTATATAACAGATTTGTTCACAATAAAATAACAAATCTTCACTATTGGGCTCCTAATATAAAGAATCTGGGCCCAAAAATTTTATATTACAATTTACAACAATTAATTTAAATTGATTTTCAAAATAAATAAATTGAAATAAATAAAAAATGACATGGATAATGGAAAAAAATTATAAATAATAAAAAAATTAATAAATCCTATGCCACGTCATCAAAAATCGCCACCTCAGATGCCACATCATTTATTTCTAACGGCGTTACAAATATTTGACGGAAAAGACCAATTTGATTCAGTTAGATAACGTAAGGGACCAATTTGGAACTTTTAAAAGAAAGAGGACCAAATTGGACCCAGGCCTATAGTTAGAGGACCAAAAAGGGTATTAAGCCTTAAAAAATAAGCCACTAAGGCGTTCATACCAAGCTCTGAAGCTTGTTTCAGACCATCGAGTGATTGTTTTAGTTTAAAAACATAGTTTGGAGTCTCTTGGTCCTCAAAACTGGATGGTTGAGAGACGTATACTTCTTAGTTTATAAATTTGTTATGGAAGGCGAACTTAGCGTCCATCTCATACAATTTAAAATCAAAGCAACATGTGAATGCCAAAATGAGTTGAATCATTTCGAGACAATCAACAAGAGTATATGTCTCCTTATAAACAATCTCTTCAGCTTAATTGTATCCCTTTTCCACTAGCATTGCTTTATTTCTAGTAATTATTCCACTTTCATAAGTTTGTTATGAAAAAACCCATCTGGGGCTTATGATTATTTTATTTTGAGGACACAAGACAAGATCCCATCGCCAGTTTTTTAAAATGATTGAGCTCTTCTAGCATAGTAAGGAGCCAACCTTCATCAGTCAGAGACACAATGATATCTTTTGGTTCAATTTGAGAGATGAATGCAGAATAATTATAGAAGTTATTAACCTGGTAACAGATTCTTACACCCTTTTTAATGTCATCCAGAATGTTGCCAATTGAGTTATCTTTCACAACAATCCAATCTTGAGGTAGATTTATTGAGGTCTCATGTTTATCATCCTCTTATTAGTTTTCCTCTTTATCATATTTAGTGCCCTAAGTTTTAGGAGGATCCCTTTTCAGATCATCATCATTTACCAAATCTCCTGTTTAACACGCCTGAAACATCAAAACCAGAACTAGCTATTTTCCCACGTCTTTTGAGGTTTAGTTTCATCAAAACTAACATGAAAAAATTATTTGACAACAAATGTTTTATGGTTGAGTACCCTATAAGACTTACTAGATGAAGAGTGCCCTAGAAAGACCATTTCATCAACTTTAGAGTCAAACTTACCTAGCTTGTCTTTAACATTGTTTAAAATAAAACATTTGCAGTCAAAAATGGGAAAATAGGAAATATTTGATTTTCTACCTGTAAGTAACTCATATGGGGTCTTCTCTGAGATTGGTCTAACAACCACCATGTTTAATACCTGGCATATATTGTTAAACGCATCCTCCCAAAAGTACTTAGGCATGCCCATATCACTTATCATAATTTGTGCTAATTCTTCTCAAACTTGCTTTTTACGCTCCATAATACCATCTGTTGTGGAATGCGCAAACATGAGAAGTTATGGGATATCCAGTTTTTGTTGCTAAAGTTTTAAAAATGGTTGTGGATAAATTCACCACCATGCTCACTTCTTAAAGAAATAATTTTAAAAAAAGTTGGTTTTGGACAAGCTTAGAAAATCTAATAAAAGATGTAAAAGTTTCTTTCTTATGACCTAAGAACAGGGTCCAAGTGAATCAAGTAAAATCATATACAATAACAAAGTTGTAATAGTTATCTCCTATAATCTTAGTCGTTTAGTGGGTAAAGAGGTCTAGACGGAAAAACTCAAGGGGTTTATTTATAGAAATAAAGTTTTTTGGTTTAAAAGACACCTTTGTTTTCTTATTTGGAAAGCATCACATAAATTATTATTTTTTAAAAATTTTAATTTTTAGTAGACCGATTATTATCTGTTTGGAAGTTATCTTATTAATTAATTCAAAGTGTACATGGCTCAAATGCTTATGCCACGACCAATAATCAACATTCCGAGTGAGAATACATTTTGTGTCGATCTATGAAACATCATCTATGTTGGACATATGACTCCACATAAAAGAGAAGGGGGTGAATTGTGGGGGTTTGAAATATTATTAATTTTAGTTTTAGAGTTTAATAACATTTTCGATTAAAACGTTTGAATAATAGTAGCGAAAAATAAATATGCAGAAAATAAAAAAGATAAGGGTAAAAAGATGACACCAAAAATTAAAGTGGTTCGATCTTAAAGAAGTGACCTAATCATGTCCCCAAGACTTGATCATGATAGTATCTAGTAATGCTTATCAACTTTTAGTAAGTTGAACTCACAAACCCCCTTATACAAGGAAAAATGAAGCTTTAGACTAACTTCCAACCAAACAGCAAATAATAGATGAAATCGATTAGTCTTCCCTCCATTAAAAAACAAAGCTTCGAACAGTCAGTATCTTAGCTTAAACTCTAAGATTTTATACTAGATGATCTCAAACCAAAGGTGGATTTTTTACTGGTTATCCTCCAAACTAAAGTGATGGTTTTACACGGGCTAACCACGAACCATAACGGGGTTTTCACAAGGTGACCACAAACATAGTTGTGATTTTACACCAGCCTAATAACGAACCAAAGGTGGAGTTTTTACTGGCTATCCTCCAAACCGAGTAGAGCTTTTATACGGTCTAAGCTCACGAACCTAATCAGTGACTTAAAAACTAAATCCCAAAACAAAGCTTTTAATGGGTTTAGCTTTGAACCCAAACAAACACTTTATTAAGGATACATATTTAACCAATTATAGAAAATAGCTCTTGTTGAATTTACAATATCACCCCTTTCATAAAAAAACCTCACGTAAACACAAATACTTTTTTGAATCGCTATGGCTAAATTAAAGTGAGAGAAAGTAGAAAATATTTTTAGAGAGAGTAAGGAGTGATATAGAGAAATCATGTTTCTGTTTGTGAAAAATTGAATAGAGAGACCTCTATTTATAAGCTAGAGGGTTGTACCAAAATGAAAATACCCATGAGCCAAATTGATGATCCAATCAATTGGGACCTTAGGCTAATATATCAGATGCCCAAAATAATTGTTTGAAATAGATCAATTTGGAAATAATGGATAGAGAGTCATTTCCCTTCATTAAGACACTATCAAAATCATTTATGGACATCGACTACATTAACCAAAGCGATTGGGTATATGTCCCATTCAATTGGACAATTCAAAAAACTAGTCTAAAACATTATTGCATTTTATGATTCAACTGGCCAGGCTCCATAACATTTTTAGGTTGTTTTCTTTGATAAATAAAGGCTTTAAAACAAGTTTGTGTGTGTGTGTGTGTGTGTGTGTGCGTGTGTGTGTGTTCACGTGTGTTTGTGTGCGTGTTTGTATGTGTATGTTTGCGTGTTTGTATGCGTGTTTTATGTGTGTGTGTGTGTGTGCGCGTGTGCGTGCATGTGCGCGCGCATGTGTGTGTATGTGTGTATTGTTTACACATTCTACTCTACAAGAATTCCCTTTTATTTTTACAAAAAATCGTTCACTCGAACACAACTGGGCGAGCTTTCATACTTGCTCTCTTTCACACTCAAAAGCTTAAATACTTTCCGAATAAAGCAATCATATAAGCATTTGCTTAAATCTTCTTGGAGATGAGGCATGAGATATATTCAACTTAAATTCCATAATAAGAGGATGTTTTCAGTGATCATCAAACCCTAATTTGTGTGTTTGACTCGGAGAAAGAGCTTTGAATAACTATCTTGTGCGTCTTTAACTGCTTGTCATAATTGATTGACTTTATGCTTTAAGTTTTTATCAAAATTTACATCTTCACAAGTGAAACCAAATTTTCATCCAAGTTGTCATCATCAAAAGAACGTCATCAAAAGTAAACCATGACTTTCATCTTTAGCTTTGATCATTTATTTGAATAACCTGTAAAACATGGTACCACATTCTACCCTTTTTTATGGTGACAACACATCTCTAAGGGAGGCGGTAAAAGAAAAAAAAGATTGATATATATATATATATATATATATATATATATATATATATATATATATATATATATATATATATATACATACATACATATAATTGGAGTGGTTAAACTCACCCTCAGTTAAGTAGAGAGTATACTCTATTCCCCCTGAGACACTACTACAAAATAGACCTTTCCCTACACTAAACTACAACGGTCTGATTGTTAACTGTAGTAATACCTCATTTTCGGACGCACTTTTTATTTATATTTACAAAAATACATTGCACTACGGTTAAACTAATAAACTGTTATTATACATTTATGGAGTGACATGGTTCGAATCCCAACTCCAACAATTTTCTACTTTTTCGTTACAATTGATGTTGTCCTTATAGTTATAATATATAAATTAAAATTGAAATACCTGTTACCACGGTAGTTAATGTGAGACGTTGTGAAAGTCATTACATTTCATCACGATTTTTGAAAACATTTGTGGTGAAATTGTTTACTTATTTATAATATAAGTGAATTAGCTCTTGCTTCTTGACAGTATCATCGTGCCTATCACAGTAAAACCCTATCACACATTTTATCTCTTCTTCTTCGTCATTAGCTCTCACATCATACATAAAGGTATTCTTTTTCTTCCTTGTTCAAGAGTTTGTGGTTTTTTTGTTGTATGTTGTTGTTGTTGTTGTTGTATGCTGTTCTGAAAAAGGGTGCCTTTTCTTGTTTCGATTTCAGATCTTTCTCTTAACATGAATAGTGGGAGCAACAAACTTATCTAGGAGATTCAGGTTACAAAAGAGGTTATTGATATGGTGGAGTTATGGTTAATCAAAGTCAAGGAAACTGAATTTGTTAGGGGGCACATTAATGTTGTTGAACCGTTTGATGGAACATGCTATAAGAAGATTCATTTCAAGAATCTTAACCCTGAAAAGATGAAGAAGGTAGAAGCTATTATGAATGAACTTATGAATTTGGATGTAACTGATTCTGAATCATATGAAGACCTTGAGAACTGCAGGAGTTCAACTAGGAATAAAGATTAAAGACCTTGTTAAGTTTTACATGATTTATTGTTAGTTGTTGTTGTTGACAATTTTTTGTATGTTGTGGTTGTTGTTTCTTGTTATGTTACAATGTACTTCTAGTTTATGTTAACACGCTTCTTTTTGTTGTGGCGTGATTTACTTCCTTTTTAGGTTAACAATGTACTGCTGGTTATTGTTGCTTGTTATGTTACAATGTTAATACTAGTTATGTTGTGGTTGTTGTTGCTTGTTATGTTACAATGTAGTGCTTATTTATGTTAACAAGTTGCTTTTTTTGTGGCATGATTTACTTTCTTTTTGGGTTAACAATGTACTGCTGGTTGTTGTTGCTTGTTATACTACAATACTAATGCTAGTTTATATTTTCAAAATAGGTTACATTCTGAAAGCTGATTATATTTCAAAATTTGATTCAATAGAACTCATATTATGGGTGTGGTTCATAAATGATTTGTTTTGCTATGGAGAAACAATATAATAATTATGAAGCAATTTTGGAAGCTTAATCCGCCTTGTATTTTTTCTTCATGGCAACACAAAGCAGATCAACTTCACATCATTCCATGAATCTTTTCAATAAAAGGTATGTTGTTGTCGTTTTGTTGATGTATGTTGTTGTTGAATTTATTATAATGTATGTAGAACTTGGTTTATTGCCCCAAATTCTTCAAAGCAATGGTTCATTCTCTATTAATTCATATTGCAAAACATAAAATGTGTTAAGAAATTGAATTATCTTCATCGTTGTCATCATAATAATCTTCATCGTTGATTAAAACAATAGTGATGATTCAGAATTAGTCAACATATTGATGCTTTGCAAAACAAACTAGGAATGAATCGTTGTTTTGAAGAATATGGGGCATTGAATAAAATATTATGTGTTAAGAAGCAAGATATGAATTACAGTATGAATGCAATTTAAAAAACAGTGGTTCGTTTAAGTTATTTTTCAAGAATAATTTAAATTTTCAAATTATTATCTTCTACATCAATTTTTATGGTTGTACATGTTTAGTGAGGTGTAAGGAAAAACAAACAATATACATACTTTATAATAAACTCGGGTATTTTTCACAATGGTTATCTTATGTAATCGTAATGAAATGTTAATTATTTCCAAATAATTTGTTGTTGTTGATGGGTTTCGAATCCATGACCTAAATATATATCACAGCGGTTGTTTAATGTAAAAGTTGTGATAGGTAGCGCGCTACCTAGTTTATAACCATGGTCACACGTCCGTTGTGGAAACCACCATACATAAAATCACATGCTACCTAACAACGGACATGAAACTTTCATTATATATGTTTCGCAACCACCATTATATGTGTTTTCCGTAGTAGTGAGAGTATACTTCTCCCCCTTTTTCATAATAAAAAAGGCGCGTTAAAGATGCATTGCGGATATTTAAATATGTAGACATAGTTACATAATAATTTAGAAAACAGAAAAACAATACACTTTATTAATTTAAATTTTACTGGAATTCAAAGTACATAAAGCGTGAAATTGCAATAATGTAAAAACAGACAAACAAATACACTTATAAACTAAAACACATAAGTGAGATTATTCTTTGTCAGTAAGTTCATCATCCATGAAAAAATCACGAGGTAGTTGCCTCAGGTCTTGGATGAAGCGGCAAGCTAGAAAATCGATTTAGTCGTTTGTGTTATCCAACTTCCTGATTATGATGTTGAGTATGTCTTTAGCTGAGGGTAGTTGAAGAATATCATAGATAAAATGTTTAATATTTACGGGTTCTTCTTGAGCTTCTATTTTTCTCTTATTTTCTTTAGAGGTTTTTTCAATCACTTTTTCGTCAATGATCTCATATGTCATTTTTGCTAGAGCTGATTCTCCTATTTTTGTTACATCTTCGACAAACTCTTCATTCACAAAGTGAAATTTTGTGTGTTCTAGTATTTTTTCATCAAGTTACAGTATGGTATAGGAACATTCCTTTTTTCTTTCTTCTCAACATGTATTGGGTTACTTTATTTGCATAGTTGGTTTTTATTTTATTTTCAATCATTCATACATATTTTTATCAAATTCTTTTTTGAATGCTTGAGACAATTTTGATTGATGTACTTATTGTAGTGTTTCATGAACAAACTCATTCCATCTTTTTTAGAAGAATCATCATCGGTACTCTCATCATCTTCCTATACCTTGGCCTTGGAAGTAGAGGCCTTCAAGGATATGATTCTCTTATCTTCTTTTTCTTTCTTTTTCATGTTAGTTTATCTTGCTTCTAGCCTTTTCAATTAATGCTCGTACTCAGTAAGTTTTCATACAATGTTGTTATATCTAAAGTTTTTAAGTCATTTGACTCTTTTATGGCTATTACTTTTGACTGTCATTATCCTACATGTAGGCCGTAATACTCTGTTACTACAATCTTGGTTAGACAAAACAATTCTTAGATTATCTAATTTGTTGATTAACTGATAATGTGCATTTGTATGGATTCAACGGTTTCACCGAGTTCTATATGGAATAAGCCTTATTCTTCTATCAACATGTTAATCTTAGATTGCTTTACATCTTTAGTACCCTCATTAAGTATCTGAAGTGTGTTCCACATTAATTGAGCATTCTTACAGTATGAAATTAAACAATATACATTTGCAATTAAGACAAAAATCAGAATATTCCTTACTTTCATATCATAAGAAGTTTTTCTAGTCCCTCCAGTAATCCAATTCTTTAGGGGTTTTATAGTTTCAACAACTTCAAAGATTTTTTTTGGGACAAAAGAACTGCCTTTGATGAGAACCCAAAGTATTTAATCGATTAGAATTAAGTGAACATACATGTTACCCTTCTATACACATAGTTTTTTCCATTGAATATGGGAGCTCTATTGTTCTCACCCTTCTAACCGTCCTTGCCCATAATATCAATTTTTTAAGTTGCGAGACGTTATCAAAGGACCAGCTCTTGATGCCAATTGTTGGGGGATAATATAAGTGAGAACGGTCAGAGTTCTTACATAATGGGGTAGCATGAATTTGATAGAATATGTGTTGGATAAATATCACTAGTTACAAAGCGATTTTATCACAAAATAGATGACTTAATTTATTTCAAACCTACACTTATACAAAAAATCTCTATAAATAGATAAAACCTAATAACATTGGATTTTACGAAAGTAATACAATCCTACTAATGCAATTATACACAAAATTAAAAGGAAATGGATAGAGAAGGATGTACCAGTTTTTATACTTGCTCAACATGTTTGTCTTTGTTTTGCACCTAATTAATCTAGTATACAATGGAAAGCCATTAAAAATTCGTAATCTTCTACTATTTTAACAAGTTTTACAAAATGCATTTAATACAATCAAGGATTCAAATAATACTAAAATTAAAACACAATTAAAATAATTCCAATCTTGTCTGAGCTCTTTGTCTGTTAGAATGAACAAAAACTCCCAATTTTGTTCTATAGCAACATTCACTTATATCTACCAAAGTCTTCAATGGAGAATAAATCCTTTTTTTTTTGCTCTTGCTGAATTGTCAATCTCAGCCATACCACACAATTTAAATCTTGATATGCAACTGAAAAACTTCACAAATATTAACAACGAATGAACTCTTTTATAGTAGATAGCATACTTTCTCAGAATTGAGAGACAACTAAAACATGGTAATCTTGCTAGAAGTTCAAGATGAATTCAGATGCAATTGAAATTTGTGAAAGCTATTTTTAATTTTTTGAAAAAAGTTCAATGTTTGTTTCTATGATCGTGTGTGTGGAGAGAGAGAGAGAGAGAGAGAGAGAGAGAGAGAGAGAGATATTTAAATCAGGAAAACTTGAGATTCGAATCACCCTGACAAAGGCAATTACATGATTTTCACACTCATTTATTGATTCGAATAATCCATAACCTTGATTGGAATCACACTTCTAAAAAATTGATTTTTTTAAAAGGAAATTGAAGTGTATGATCAAATCAAAAGTTAGGGGTGTCTTATGATTAGGTATAGATCTGAAAATATTGAAATGATATTGTGTTTTCAGGTAAATTAGTGATTATGAAGAACGTGAAAGACACGAGTATCCGTTTAACTTAGAAATAGTATCTTGGTAGGTCTCTTAAAAAATTCAGCATGATTTGAGTACCCTATGAAGCATCTGAGTCAGTAATGGCTTGAGTGTTTTCGGTCTCCTCTTAATGTGTTTTTATTGCTTCGGCGGAGATTGATTGTTGTTTTTGCTAGGCTTCAGACTGAAAATCTAACCCATGTTCTTTTTTTTGTCCTTTTTTGCCTTACTAAAATTTTCTTCCTGTTTTGTATGAGTATTTCAGTTATTGGTGATTTGTATCGGTGGTTAAGGTGTATAACACCAACCTTTAGCAAGAAAAAATTTGATAGATAAAATAATTGTGTTGAGCCCAACATACAACACACTTTGATAGCCCATATTCCTAGATAAACCACCCAGAAAAGTGACATGATAATCACAAAATAAACCACCACATGCACCATGGAACGCATGATCCATCACATCATCTATATTAACCACAATAAAAAGAAGAAAGGAGATTTATAAATAATAGGAATAATTTTACCTCAACCTAAAAGAGATGTAGCAAATCTAACAACACAAAATTAATAATAGAGCAATTTGTAGCAAGCTTCCCACTCATAGAATCAACCAATATAACTTTCATTTACACTTTGAAGTGCAATACAAATTTAACAATTTTTTTTATCATTAGAGAATTTGATATAAACACTAGATGATAGTGGACTTTTTTTTAGTGTTCTATCCTCTTTTGAAAATATAAATACCACAATATCCCCTTTTGAAAAAAAATTACTAGCATACCTGTTTTTTTAGAGTGCTCGCCATATGAGTTCACGAGCATGTGAACAAACTTGCACCAAGAAGGTGCTCGCCAACTAAGATGGCGAGCACGTGAAAGACCTTTTTTTTTCATTTTATATTATATTAATAATTTAAATGTTTTAATTAATTAATTTAATTATTTAAAATAACATATATTAATTAAATAATAATATACTAATAAATAAATTTTTTTAGAAAATTAAATAAGAAGAAATAAAAAATATAGTAAGAAATATTTATTTAAACAATTAAAATAATAATTTTTTATTATTATATTATTATTAATTAATATATGCTATTTTAAATAATTAAATTAATTAATTAAAACATACAAATTATTAAAAATTAAAAAACGAAAAAAAAATAGATCCTTCACGTGCTCTGTAACACCCCATTTCTACCCGACATTTATAAAAAATTCAGAGTGATAAAATTTCAACATAAAATAGGATGTCACATTTTTCAACTTTAAAATCAATAACATGATAGATAATCATGAAAGATACATAGCAAGTTCAAGGAAAAAAACTCATAAATTAACAAATAGCCTCCAAAATAACTCAACCTTATAAAATACGACGCAGCGAATTCATAATCAAAGTAATAGCATCTTTATCCAACATAAACAACTTTAAAATAAGCAACAAGGTGTTCTTTGACAATTTAACTTAAAAATTCAGCATGTAAACAAATAAACAAAATAAGACACGCGTCATCCCCCCGAGTGCTACGTATCAGAGCGACAATCACCGACTCAAATTAAGGTAACCGGCTATTCCTCTTGATTACCTGCACGTTGCCAACATAGGGACAACATTCAAACAGAAGGGGTCAGATATCGAACAATATAATCAGATATATGATAAGTAATATATTAGATCAGATTATATAATCACCACTTCACAACATCCCAATCAACGTAAAACAGCAGCACAGCAACAACTTTTACTTCATCATTAATCAACAACACAATAACAACTATGTAACATGAAATGCGACTCGACATGCACATGCATGTGGTACCATTAGAGCAAAACTCCCAGCTTAAAAATTTGCCAATTAATATTGACTTCAACCAGGCATAAGCCTTCCGCTTAATATTTTGCCAATCCAGGCCAGCTTAATGTTTTGCCAATCCAGACCAGCTTAGTATGTTATGCCATGTGACTCAAATATGAACATCATAATCACAACACTAATACTTATCAATCCGCACAACAACAGCTCAACATTAGCCATAGGCCCACAGCTTAATTCTTGCCAATAATTAGAGGCAATTCAACATCGTTCACAACTTGATAATTTCCAACAATAATATCACAGCAACTAGGATATATAATTATGCATCATCTAAAATATATCACAATCCATCATTTAACCAATCGGTAGTTTTTGACTAAAAAAATCGGTTAATTGGTTCCATCATAATTCTATGTCCAATGCTATTGAATTTATATAACAACTTCTCAATTAAAATGGACAGAACAAACACACCACATCAGAACATAACAGAAATAGGAAAAGAAACACACAGCAACATGCGTGACGGTCGTCACAACACCATCACGGTCGTCACGACACCATCACGGTCGTCACAACACCATCACGGTCATCACGACCCCAAAACCCTTCGTCTCAGAATCCGTTCGTTCCAGTTTCTTTCCAAATTCACAACCTTTCCTCAGATTCATATCAATTTCAATTTGTCCAAGACAGTGAAACAGAACTACAGCAGAATTACACTCTAAAGTAACATATACCAGTTTCTCACAACCAATTCATCAATCACAATGCATTTCAACATTTCTACGACAATCATTTCGACACAGACATAAGAAATTCTACAAACAATTCATCAACAGAAAACCAAATTCAATATTCACGACATCTATTACACAAAAACATAGGAGAATTCTATAAAACCAACCCCACATATTACTCATTAACTATCCCATTATAGAGTCAGAACCCCACCCTTACCTTGGATTGAAGGTCGCTCTAAAATCTCCGATCGAATTCTCGCTCTCTCGCAGCCTCTACGCGATCTCTCGCAACCCTTGTTTTCTCCTCTCTGCAACTTCACGTTCTACTGTTCTATTCCTTTTTCAGCAACTTTGCAACTTCCACATACTTGATCTTTCCTCCACTTCTAATTACCCTAATTCTATTCAACTTAACCCTTATAATTCTTACTAACTCTTATTGGGCTCAATTCCACACCTCACCTTTTACCACTACTACCCATCTTATAAGCCCACTAACTTATTATAATTCTAGTAAGCTAATACTATATTATTTCTACCACTTAAATCGACTTAGTTAAATTAATCCAACTAAAACCAACATAGCCACTTAACACAACATTTCGATATTTCAAAAATCACCACCAATCAACACAAATAATACGAATATAGTTAATTAAATAATTAATTAAATAACCGGGCGTTACAACTCTCCCCCACTTAGGATATTTCCGTCCTCGAAAATTTACCTTGTTCAAACAACTCGGGATAGGATTCCCGCATCTTGCTTTCCATCTCCCACGTCATACTTTCTCCGGCAGCTCCTATCCAGACAACTTTCACCAACGCAATCTCCTTGCCTCTCAAGGTCTTCATTTCACGATCCGCGATTCGCACAGGCATCGTCTCAATAGTAAGATTATCCCGTACTTGCACATCATCCATATGAATCACATGAGATGGATCTGAAATGTACTTCCGAAGTTGTGACACATGAAACACATCGTGCAAATTCGAAAGATTAAGCGGTAAAGCCACTACATAAGCAACATTCCCAATTCTGTCCAAATTCTGATACGGACCAATAAAATGAGGAGTGAGCTTCTTAGACTTCAATGCACGCCCAACACCGGTCACAGGTGTAACTCTTAAAAACACATGGTCACCTGCTTGAAATTCTAAGTCTTTCCTTTGCTTGTCATGATAACTCTTCTGCCTACTTTGGGAAGATCTCATCTTTTCTCGGATCAACTTCACCTTCTCAGTAGTCTCTCGAACAATTTCAGGTCCAAATACTACACTTTCTCCAGATTCATGCCAACATAAAGGAGTCCTACATCTCCTACCATATAGTGCTTCAAAAGGGGCCATTCTAATACTAGAATGGTAACTATTATTATAAGTGAATTCTATCAAGGGAAGATAAGTATCCCACGAACCTCCTTGCTCAAGAACACAAGCTCTCAACAAGTCCTCCAACGACTGAATAGTCCTCTCAGTTTGACCATCTGTCTGAGGATGATACGCCGAACTCAACCTCAACCTAGATCCCAACGCCTCTTGCAAACTCTCCCAAAAATCAGAAGTAAACCTCGGATCTCTATCCGACACAATACACAAAGGAACACCGTGCAGCTTCACAATTACCCGAATATAAATCTCTGCCAACTTCGATACCGGAAAAGCGATGTTAATAGGAATAAAATGAGCCGACTTCGTAAGCCTATCAACAATCACCCAAATCAAATCATATCCTCTTGAAGTGTTTGGTAATCCCGTTACAAAGTCCATTGAAATGCTATCCCATTTCCATTCTGGGACTTCTAACGGTTGCATCAACCCCGCAGGCTTCTGATGTTCAACTTTCGACTTCTGACAAGTTAAACATGCATACACAAACTGCGCTACATCACGCTTCATCCCAGGCCACCAAAACAAATTCTTCAAATCTTGATACATCTTTGTAGCCCCCGGATGAATACTCAATTTACTTTTATGACCTTCTTCAAGAATCGCTTTCTTCATTTCCGCATCATCAGGAATACAAATTCGATCACGGAATCTTAACACACCATGCACGTCCATCTTAAAATCGCTATTCTCAGGCTGATCGATTCCAACCATCGAATCTACGAGTTTAACATCTAACTTCTGAGCTTCTCTGATACTATCCAGAAAATCATTGTTAATCTTCAACATTCCTAACATCACACTCTGTGGTGTCACTTCGCAAACTAAACTCATATCTCTGAACTGTTCAATTAATTCCAACTCTTTAACCATCATCGCCGACATATGCAAAGTCTTTCGGCTTAAAGCATCAGCCACAACATTAGCTTTACCTGGATGATAATTCAAACCGAAATCATAATCTTTTAATAACTCCAGCCACCTTCGCTATCTCATATTCAACTCCTTCTGGTCAAATAAGTACTTTAAACTTTTATGGTCACTAAATACTTCAAATCTAGAACCATAAAGATAATGCCTCCAAATCTTCAGCACAAAAACAACTGCAACAAGTTCTAAATCATGCGTAGGATAGTTCTTCTCATGAGTCCTCAATTGCCTCGACGCATAAGCAACTACCTTACCATTCTGCATAAGTACACCTCCTAAACCCATTTTAGAAGCATCACAATATACCACAAAAGGTTCTCCTGGGTTAGGTAATGCCAAAACCGGAGCCGACGTCAATCTCTTCTTCAATTCCGTGAAGCTTTCTTCACATCGAACGTCCCACACAAACGCCTCACCTTTACACGTCAACTTAGTTAACGGAAGTGCCAACTTAGAAAAACCTTCGATAAACCTTCTATAGTAACCAGCTAATCCCAAGAAGCTTCTTATCTCGGTAGCCGACCTTGGAGTCTCCCATTGCAGCACCGCGTCTACTTTAGATGGATCCACAGCAATGTCGCTACTTGAAATGACATGACCAAGAAAACTAACTTCCTTTAACCAAAATTCACATTTTGACAACTTTGCATATAGCTTCTTCTCTCTCAAAACTTGCAATACCAGTATTAAGTGTTCTGCATGCTCTTCTTCCGATTTGGAGTAAATCAATATGTCATCAATAAACACCACTACAAACTGATCCAAATACGTATGAAAGATACGATTCATGTATTCCATGAATACCCCCGGCGCATTAGTAACACCGAACGGCATCACCAAATACTCATAATGTCCATAATGCGTTCTAAAAGCCGTCTTCTGAATATCATCATCTTTCACTTTAATCTGGTGATAGCCCGACCTCAAATCAATCTTGCTAAACACACAAGCACCTACCAACTGATCCATCAAGTCATCTATTCTCGGAAGCGGATACTTGTTCTTAATCGTCACTTTGTTCAACTGTCTATAGTCAACACAGAGCCTCATACTCCCATCTTTCTTCTTCACCAACAACACTGGAGCTCCCCACGGCGATACACTTGCCCTCACAAACTTCTTTTCAATCAAATCCTCCAATTGTTTCTTTAATTCTGACAATTCAGATGCAGATATCCTGTATGGTGCCATAGAAACAGGTCTGGTACCAGGTACAAGGTCAATTGCAAATTCAACTTCTCTTTCTGGCGGTACTTCAGGAATTTCGTCAGGGAAAACTTCGGGAAATTCGCGCACCACCTGCAACTCATCAATTATAGCTTGGTTCTCAATAGATAACGTTGCCATCAACGAGAACACCTGAGCTTCTTCTTGCATCAACCGTTGCAACTGGGTAGCAGACAATCAACCAGTTTCCTCTTCAGGAGTAGAAAACCTCAGAGTCTTGTTATAACAATTAATATGGACATAGTTATATTCTAACCAGTTCATACCCAAGATTACATCCATCCCAGTTAACGGCAAACACACCAAATCAACATCAAAGTCTCTGTCGAAGATCGACAAAGGGCACTTTAAACACACAAGAGAAGTAGTCACCGATCCCTTAGCCGGAATCTCGACGACCATCTCTCCATTCATAGAGGACAACATAAGACCCAATCTCTTAACACAATCAGCAGCAATAAAGCAATGAGTAGCACCAGTATCAATCATAGCGATTAAAGGAGTACTATTAATGAAACATGTACCTCTGATGAGTCTGTCCTCGCTAGTTATCTGAGTCCCAGCCAACGCGAACACTTTCCCACCGGTTTGCGCCTTCTTTGGTTTCTGACACTGACTACCAATGTGTCCTTCCTCACCACAGTTGAAGCAAATCCTCTCTTTATGCTTGCACTCAGATATGGCATGCCCAGTTTTACCACAACGGAAACACCTCTTCACCTCAGCAGTACACACATTACTCTTATGACCAGGTTTCCCACATTTGAAACAAGTTATGCCAGCAAGAGCATTGCCCCCACTAGTCCTCTTGCCATCAGCTACTTTTTGCTTACCTTTTCCCGCCGGAGCATCATAAGGCTTGCCACGATTCTGTTGGTGCTTGCCATTCCTCTCATTAATGATCTTATAATGAGCATTGTTATCTTCTTCAAAAATCCTGCAACTATCAATTAAATCCGCAAAAACACGAATCTTCTGATATCCAATTGCCTTCTTAATCTCCGGGCGCAACCCACTCTCAAACTTGATGCACTTAGAAAATTCAGCATCATCTCCGTTATAGTGCGGATAAAACTTAGTCTCCGTTATAGTGCAGCATAATCGGTAACCGACGTGTTTCCTTGCTTCAGCTCAAGAAATTCGATTTGCTTCTTACCACGAACATCCTCTGGGTAATATTTCCTCAGTAACTCTCTTCGGAACACAGTCCAAGTGATACCTTCACCTGTAGCTTCCAACCTCTAACGAGTCTCTAGCCACCAGTCATCAGCCTCGAATGCTAGCATATGAGTCCCATATCGAACCTTCTGCGCTTGAGTGCAGTCCATCACACAGAAAATTCTCTCAATCTCTTTTAGCCAATCCAACGCTCCATCAGGATCATACTTTCCCTTGAAGGTAGGTGGATTCTCCCTCTGAAAGGTCGCCAAACTACGAGATCCAGCATTCTCATCAGCGTTCGGCAGGTTCTGCACAGCTTGGGTCATTGCTTTCATAGCAGCAGCCATCGCAGCATCGTTCCTTCCAGCCATCTCAACTTGTCACTTCAACATAAACAAAAGTTAGGACTAGTTAACAATACTCGATTGTTAAACAACTACGACTCGACAACTTGGCCGGACGGACCGACCTGCTCTGATACCACTAATGTAACACCCCATTTCTACCCGACATTTATAAAGAATTCAGAGTGATAAAATTTCAACATAAAACAGGATGTCACATTTTTCAACTTTAAAATCAATAACATGATAGATAATCATGAAACATACATAGCAAGTTCAAGGAAAAAACTCATAAATTAACAAATAGCCTCCAAAATAACTCAACCTTATAAAATACGACGCAGCGGATTCATAATCAAAGTAATAGCATATTTATCCAACATAAACAACTTTAAAATAAGCAACAAGGTGTTCTTTGACAATTTAACTTAAAAATTCAGCATGTAAACAAATAAACAAAATAAGACACGCGTCATCCCCCCCGAGTGCTACGTATCAGAGCGACAATCACCGACTCGAATTAAGGTAACCGGCTATTCCTCTTGATTACCTGCACGTTGCCAACATAGGGACAACATTCAAACAGAAGGGGTGAGATATCGAACAATATAATCAGATATATGATAAGTAATATATTAGATCAGATTATACAATCACCACTTCACAACATCCCAATCAACGTAAAACAGCAGCACAACAACAACTTTTACTTCATCATTAATCAACAACACAACAACAACTATGCAACATGAAATGCGACTCGAAATGCACATGCATGTGGTACCATTGGAGCAGAACTCCCAGCTTAAAAATTTGCCAATTAATATTGACTTCAACCAGGCATAAGCCTTCCGCTTAATATTTTGCCAATCCAGGCCAGCTTAATGTTTTGCCAATCCAGACCAGCTTAGTATGTTATGCCATGTGACTCAAATATGAACATCATAATCACAACACTAATACTTATCAATCCGCACAACAACAGCTCAACATTAGCCATAGGCCCACAGCTTAATTCTTGCCAATAATTAGAGGCAATTCAACATCGTTCACAACTTGATAATTTCCAACAATAATATCACAGCAACTAGGATATATAATTATGCATCATCTAAAATATATCACAATCCATCATTTAACCAATCGGTAGTTTTTGACTAAAAAAATCGGTTAATTGGTTCCATCATAATTCTATGTCCAATGCTATTGAATTTATATAACAACTTCTCAATTAAAATGGACAGAACAAACACACCACATCAGAACATAACAGAAATAGGAAAAGAAACACACAGCAACATGCGTGACGGTCGTCACAACACCATCACGGTCGTCACGACACCATCACGGTCGTCACAACACCATCACGGTCATCACGACCCCAAAACCCTTCGTCTCAGAATCCGTTCGTTCCAGTTTCTTTCCAAATTCACAACCTTTCCTCAGATTCATATCAATTTCAATTTGTCCAAGACAGTGAAACAGAACTACAGCAGAATTACACTCTAAAGTAACATATACCAGTTTCTCACAACCAATTCATCAATCACAATGCATTTCAACATTTCTACGACAATCATTTCGACACAGACATAAGAAATTCTACAAACAATTCATCAACAGAAAACCAAATTCAATATTCACGACATCTATTACACAAAAA
Source organism: Lathyrus tuberosus (assembly GCA_022829125.1). Classification (NCBI taxonomy): domain Eukaryota; kingdom Viridiplantae; phylum Streptophyta; class Magnoliopsida; order Fabales; family Fabaceae; genus Lathyrus; species Lathyrus tuberosus. The sequence goes on along the minus strand of JALAZF010000013.1, from coordinate 26,995,191 downwards.
CATAGGAGAATTCTATAAAACCAACCCCACATATTACTCATTAACTATCCCATTATAGAGTCAGAACCACACCCTTACCTTGGATTGAAGGTCGCTCTAAAATCTCCGATCGAATTCTCGCTCTCTCGCAGCCTCTACGCGATCTCTCGCAACCCTTGTTTTCTCCTCTCTGCAACTTCACGTTCTACTGTTCTATTCCTTTTTCAGCAACTTTGCAACTTCCACATACTTGATCTTTCCTCCACTTCTAATTACCCTAATTCTATTCAACTTAACCCTTATAATTCTTACTAACTCTTATTGGGCTCAATTCCACACCTCACCTTTTACCACTACTACCCATCTTATAAGCCCACTAACTTATTATAATTCTAGTAAGCTAATACTATATTATTTCTACCACTTAAATCGACTTAGTTAAATTAATCCAACTAAAACCAACATAGCCACTTAACACAACATTTCGATATTTCGAAAATCACCACCAATCAACACAAATAATACGAATATAGTTAATTAAATAGTTAATTAAATAACCGGGCGTTACATGCTCGCCATCTCAGTTAGAGAGCACTATCTTGGTGCAATTTTGTTCACATGCTCGTGAACTCATATGACGAGCACCTTAAAGAAACAAGGTATACTGATATTTTTTTTTCCAAAAGAAATACTATGATATTTATATTTTCCAAAGAGGGTAGAACAGTAAAAAGTCCGATGATAGTGTCAACAAAAGTTTTAAGTAAACAAATACTGCTATTAATTATAAATGTGTACTCGAATATTCAGTATTTATATATCATTGTATATATCTATTAATTTATTCAATAATTTTGAAACTTGTGAATTTTGCAGGTCTAAATTATTTAATAAAAACAAAAGTATATATATCTGGGTTACAAATAGTAATAATACTACTAAATGGAAACACATGAAGGTTTTTCCGACAGAGAGAAGGTAAAACACAAGAATCATGAAAAAAAAACCCGTACGTACATGTTGAATAATAAATACTGTTTTGAAAAACATGGAGACTGAAACAGTGAAGAGGAAATGAGTGACTGAATTGAACTGAGAGTTGTTATTTCTATATATTAACTTTTCCATATGAGGGGGATTACTCAATATACCGTCAGTAAATGTATCAGAGAGGATTAGAAAACACATCTGAAACAGATATACTTTACTGTAGTTCACTTTCAGTTTGAGTTGAGTCTTTCTCTCAGAGTGTGTGACTGCCTTTATTTTCACTGTCAACATCACTATGTCCAGTCACATGACCCACGTTACACATCCCCTTTACTCCATATCTTTGTTACTCCTTAGAGAATCATTTTCATGCAACTTCATTGTAAAATATTATTTCACCGTCTCATAGTGTTTTATTGGAGCTCTAAATAGTTTTAAAGAAAATGATTAAATATATTAATTTTAATAATAAAATTAATACTTTTTCAATTTGATTTAGAAGAGACTATTTATTTTTTTAGATATATTAAATAATTAATATATTTAATTCATATATAATTTACATATATTGATTATTCAATATATATAAAAAAAGTAAGATGTTTTTTTATAAATAAGATCGGTGGTAATATTATTTATTAAAATACGTCATTTATTATAAGTCGTGCAATAAATGAAAAGTTTATATATATATATATATATATATATATATATATATATATATATATATATATATATATATATATATATATATATATATTAGATTTAATTATATGTTTATTAATTTTAATGAAATTATCCTCTTTTTTATAGATATCATCTGAATTCTCACATTTTTATTCTTTGGAAAAAAAAAATATCGAGTTGAGTTGAAAAAGTGTGAGTGTTCATTTGATTTGTTAAAAAACAAATGATTGGACATCACAACTTCAATTGTCATCTATTTGATTTAAAATAATTTCACGCCACAGAACAAAAATTGCGATAACAAACTTGGCAAAAATATTATATTTGTGTCTCTTAATAAATCATGAGCCAATTTTTTTAATAGTAGAAGTTATTTAAAATTACAAAATATCACTTTATTTTTTATTAAAAATATATGATCTATCTTTAATTTATTTGCAATTTTCTCTTAATTCTTGCTTTTACTCCTTACATTTAGGAGATGGATCTTCATATTGTCATGATATGCATTTGGTGAGCCAAGTAGAACATGGCCTTAAATATATTAATTATGTCTGAGAATAATTTACTGTCAACCTCTACTCTTTTGACCTCAACACTTACCTAGAACATGAGATTTGATGAACTGTTAAAGGCACACAGTTATTGGTATGGATCCATTTTTGTGACCAATATAACATAGTATGGAGGTCTTTCTTATATCAGAAAAAAGGGATATCTCACCCCTAAATTCATTAGATGATACTACCATGAAATTACCCTTCTCATGTTGATTGGGATAAGGTCATCCATGTTTTTACCCATATTTTTTAATGTTAGAAGTTGCATAACATTTAGGATAACATTTCCATCCCCGAAGACCTAGATAAATATTTTTCCATTGATCGAAACTTGATAAAAAGTGGCTTCATACACAACATCATGCAAAGAGTAGGCTTTTAAAATTGAATGCCTTTAGCCTCCTTAGTTTTCGATAAGGAAGCCAATTCATCATCTTCAACAAATACATCTCCCTCCAACTCCCTTGGTTGGGCACCATTTTCTCAAAAGCAGGAAATATTAGTTCCACAACTTGTTTTTTTAATAACGAGGCTATAAACATCTTAATTGAGCAAAATTTATAGTAGATAATCTTCACAATCTTCTAGAAAATTGTGTGATCGTCTTAATCTGACTAGTTAGATAATGTTATCATACGTTAACAACTTGCTTCCTCATTAAGCCTTGATAGTGAATGATACTTAGCTATCCATTTTGATCCTAAGACTCCATGACGAGCACTCCTTTAGTTGATGTGAGGGCTGCCTCATTTTTTTTTGTACATTTTGGTTTGCCTCATTAAAAGCTAAAGGCTTATGACTTTTGGAGACATCAAGTACTTCATATAGTTTAGGCAAAGGAAATTTCTTGCCTAGTGCATCTAGGACCTCATGCGATGCGATTTTCTTCTTGTCTTTTTTTTTTTAATAGGTAATGAGGAAATATATTAAAAGCACAAGAAGTGCAGCAAAGCGATAACAAATAGCGGGAATGTTACATCCGCTTCAAACACTCTAAAGGAGCACAGAACCACTCAAAACAGTTACACTTAGAATTGGCATTCCTAGAAGACACCCCTTTCCACATCAGAACCTTAATTGAGTAGACTAAATCAGACACAGACATGAGATTACCCTTAAAAACCTTATTATTTCTGCAAGCCCAAATACACCAGACAGTTGTAGACCAAGTACAAATGCCAAACTCCTTCTCTAACTTCTTCTGATACATGTCAAGGCTCGAGTAAAAAGAGGTTAAACACAAATCCTGCAGAGAGAAACATAAACCAGACCAATCCATTATGCTTTTCCACACTTCCTTGGCATAGCTACAAGAGAGGAACAAATGAGAGCTAGATTCATCAACACTCTCGCACAAAGGACAGGCAAGCGGAGTCCCGGGCGGAAGAATGTTCCACTTGACCAGACGATCTTTCGATGCTATACGATTCCTAAGCACTCTCCAAATAAACACCTGCAGTTTAAGAGGCATGCTCACCCTCCAAAGGAGCATTAAGGCAGACATCATCTCTGCTGCAGAAGCTCTGCTGTCGCAGTGAACCGACAAATCAGAATAAATAAGTTTGGTGTAACAGCCGGCTACCGAAAATACATCCGAATCTGAAGAATACATCACCTGATCCGCGCCAGACTCCACGGGCTCCAACGAACACAGGACAGACCGCATCTCAATTTCCTCCCTCTTCATGACAGAATCATCACTAAAAGAGTGAAACGATAAGGTCCAATTCCAACCGTTGCCACCCCGAACACCCGCTGAAAACACTGAACAAAAAGGATGTTTTGCAAACAAGTACAGATTAGGGAAAAGATCTTTAAGGGAGACATCACAAGCCCACTTGCAGTGCCAAAAAGATAAATTTCTGTCGTTGCCAACAGAACAAACCAAGTTGTCAACAAAGATGTCTCTCGAATCATTGACGACATAACTAATTGACATTAGATCCCTCCACCATATAGAATCCTTCTTGTTCCCTTTTTGGCCATTGAATGCCGTAATTGCAAGACACAACCCTTCCTTCCCATATCTATATTTCAGCAAATCGTACCAAATAACCTCCTTATTCGTAATACATCTCCATTTTCACTTCATCAACAAAGCTCTATTGAATAGTTCCAGGTCCTTAACACCAAGCCCTCCCTTATCCTTCGGAGAACACACCGTCTTCCAATCAATCCAATGGATGCGTCTCTTATTCTCGACCCCACCCCAAAAAAATTTACTCATCAAACTCTGGATGGCCTTAATAACTCCTTTAGGAGCCTTATAAAAAGAGAACGAATACAATGGTAAGGCGTCTAGAACAGAATTAATAAGTACCAAACGACCTCCCGCCGATAAGTTCCTTCCTTTCCACGCAGCCAATCTACTAGAAACTAACTTCATCACATCCTTCCATAACCTCAATTTGCGAGGGCTGCCACAAATATAAATGCCAAGAAATTTAATCGGAAAGTTACATAACTCACAGTTTAGGAACTCAGAAGCCACTCTCAGGAAATCCTGGCTGATGTTGACTCCCCCAACTCTACTTTTGTTAAAATTGACCTTCAATCCTGATAAAAGCTCGAACCCCCTTAAAACCGCCTTAATGCCCCAGAGATTGCCCCAATTAGCTTCACCCATCATCAAAGTGTCGTCAGCAAACTGAATAACATTGAAGGCCAAACCCTCTGTGACTTTGAATCCTGAAAATAAACCCTTAGAAACAGCTATTCTGAACAAAAATGTGAGCACTTCCATAACCAAAATGAAAATAAAGGGGGAAAGCGGGTCACCCTGACGAAGGCCCCTCCCAACTTTAAAATCTCTATTAGTACTCCCATTCACGAGGATAGACATAGATCCACTGCAGACCAATGAATCCATCCAAGATAACCACTTGCTTCCGAAATTCATCTTATTCAACACTAGTCTTAAGAAACCCCAAGACACACAGTCGTACGCCCTCTCGAAATCAATTTTCATCACCATACAATCTCGGTCCGACCTCTTGGCAAGGTCCAAACATTCGTTGGCCACCACAACCCCATCATAGATACATCTGCCCGACACAAAAGCGGACTGCTCAACAAAGACTAAAGAACTAACGACCTTCTTCATACGATTAGCAAGAATCTTAGCGATAATTTTTTTATAATAGTTTATTAAGCAGATGGGTCTATAGTTAGCTAGGGATTGAGGATGCTTAACCTTTGGGATTAAAGTGATGAAAGACGCTGTTGTTGCTTTAGTCAAAGTTGGGTTAGAATGGAAATCTCTCACGAACTTCAATACATCCACCTTCACAATATCCCAACACTTCGGGAAGAAAGCGAAGCTAAACCCGTCTGGACCTGGACTCTTACCACCATCGCAAGACCACACTGCTGCTTTAATCTCATCTTCTGAAAACTCGTCTTCAATGCTGGATTTTTCGCCCTCCAATAGCTTCTTCAAATCAAGATCCTGAAAACAAGGGCTACAAGCTGAATTCTCCTTAAAGTTATCCTCAAAGTAAGATGCAACAGTTTCTTTAACCTCTTCAACCTTCTCCAAAATGACAGACCCTTTTTTGACAAAAGAAATCTTATTTCGACTACGTCTTCCCCTAATAACATTGTGGAAATACCTCAAGTTGCTATCCCCTTCTTTTAACCATAACGCTCTTGCTTTCAACCTTAACAGACCCTCTTTAAGGTTTAGACCCTTCCACATATCTCTGTTAGCATCCCTTCTTCTTCTTGACAGATCCAAGATTTCCTCCGAGTCACAGGAACCAACTTGCTCATCCAAAACATTGAGGTTACTCACCGCTTTCTCTATTTTCAAATCCATCCACCCATAAATCTCCTTGTTCCAATTTCTAAGGTTGTATTTCAGCAACGCCAGCTTAGATTTTAGGACAAAATCGCCTCTACCATAAATAATAAACGACTGTCATTCCTTGGCCACAAACTCAAGAAAACCCTTGTGATCCAACCAGCAGTTGTTGAAAACGAACGGCTTGGGCCCCCAGTCAATGACATTAGGATTCAACCATATAGGGCAATGATCAGAGATATCCCTGCTGCCAACATGTTGACCCGTCAGCCCCCACACATCAACCAAATGAGCCGAAACAAGAAATTTATCTAACCTGCTTTTGGCCGTACCAGAACTGTTAAACCAAGTAAACCCCCCCCCCCCCCCCACACACACACGGAACATCCTCGCAATCAACTTCTCTAATGAAATTCTGAAATTCTTCAATCTCCTTAATTCTACTACCTTGGCTAGCCCCCCCCTCTCACAAGAGTGAGAAACAGAGTTGAAATCACCACCCAGAACAAAATCAGCAGCCACGAATTTCTTCTTCAAATCAACCAAGTCGTTCCACAATTTCCTCTTACCAGCTAAGTTGTAAGGAGAATAAACGTTGATTAACCAGATCTCCATGCCCTTCGCCTCAACCATTACGCCCACAAAACCCTCACCTTTAACACTAAGGACAGTATTGAAGGCCTTCTTTCTCCATAATATAATTAAACCATCAGCTGACCCAATAGCATCCGACGCCGTCCAATCCACTTCTGAATCACCCCATAACGAGGACGTCATCCTAATATCCATTTCCTTCATCTTAGACTCTTGAATGAAGCAAAAGTCCGCATTAACAGAACAAATCAACGCTGCCAATCTCTTTCTTTTGACAACGTTGCCACACCCCCTTATGTTGAGAGAAAGAATATTCATTACACACCGTTGATAGCAGACTCCCTCAGCACTCTACCTTCCTTATCTCTAATCTCCATCGCTTGAATTGCTTCAAGCATATCATCCTTCCTTTCTCCTCCTATGATACCTAGAGAGTTGACAATTTCCAGTACCTTCTTGGAGACTTTTGACTCCATTTCCGCCCAAAACCGATTGTTTCCAATGGTTACCTCCGAATCCGTCACCGAAAAACATCTCGAGACCGAATCGTCAAATGAGGAGGAAACCTCAATTGTTTTCTTACCCCCTGTAGTTGGAACCGCCGTCTTCTTATCCTTAACAACCAACCTCCTGTTGACTCTGCTAGAATGCGATTGGTCTTCCTCCGGAGAGCTAAAGAAGGAAGAGATTGGATCACCAATTGATAACTCTTTGAACCCTAGATTTTTCCCCAATTCGAAAGAAGAATTAAGAGCAACCAACCCACTGTTCTGATTGTCCCCAACTCTATTCTCAGTGGACCCCTTAATGGGCCTACGCTCCAACTGGGCCTTAAGCAACTCATCAAACAAAATAGAATTATCCTTCAAAACGATTTTACCTCCCTACTTTTGCAAAGAGATTTTCTTCTTGTCCTGATACCCGACCTTAGAAATAAGTTATCGAGCTTGTTTCACTTTTTGTATCGATCAAATCCTTTAAAGTCATCTCTTCTAGGTTCTAGTAAGATTAGCCAAACGGGGTATCTTGTGCCAGACCTTTTCATTTAATATCCATTTTTCTTTAGGTACATTGCTCGTGGATTTGATGATCATTTGACTTGAGAGTTCTCCATTATTTTGTTTAGTGGTCTTTAAAAAGGCTATCTCGTTCTACATGCACTACAGCATAAAATGTCTTTTACCACAGTTGAAAAAGAATTCTTACCTCGATTTCGCAGGGGAGGTAATGATTTCTCTTGGTATACCTACCAGTGTGCCTCATAATTTTGTGAAGTCCTTGGAGCATGTGCTATTTTTTCAGGATCCTTGTCAAGAAAGAAGTCAGTCCCTTCTTATTTCTTTTATGTTAAATTACTCGAAGAGGGATTCGATTCACGACTTCACAAATTCCTCGGTCGTTATCACCTTTCCCCGCCCGGTTCTGTTTTTTCTCTATTAAGAAAGTTTCGACGTGTCATTGGTCTTTCGTTCGTAGTAGGACTAAGTAACCTAAATAGTCAAGTGAAAGGGACCCGCATACATGTTAAAAAATCTAAGTGCGAGCGAGCCCTTGTATTCTTCTTATTTCATGAGAAAAAGTGTATTCAATTCAATCATTCACATGGTCTCCCCTAAGACTGACCTTTTTTCCAAATGAACCGAACCACGATACCACATTCATCAAAGAGAGACGACCATCTCTCTAAGTTGCACACCCTTTTAGATTAAATCGTTCTATTCTTACTTGAAAAATGACCCCGCTCCTCATCCTCAAAATGGCAGTCCCTCTCCTAGCACTCAAGGAGTCTTATGGAAAGGCGTAACTGCTCTTTTAGTGAACTTGTTGTGTCCATCTGCTTCACTTCAAAAGAATGACGTATATATATATATATATATATATATATATATATATATATATATACATTAGAAATAAAGGGCCATGGCAAAGGGTATCGTATATAACAAAAAAAACTTGACGGAGTGCCCTTTCTCGATTTCAACAAGCCGATGGTGATCTCACAGGAATCTAGCTTTGTCAGTGTGGAGTGGATATAATGCCGACAACATGCAGTTGATAATGAAGACAGAGATATATAGAAAATGTTAAGTTCGATAGGAACATCCTAAAAATATGAGGCGCGCTCCATCTATATCAGTTAATATGCTGCTGGAGTTGGATTCTTTGAGCTATTAAACAATAGATACATGGGGGTTTTAATAACGCCAGATCGACACATCAATAGCAGTAGACGCAAAGTAAGAAATCCTTGCTCTCAGGGCTAAGATGTTGACTTTGCCATGGAAAGAGTAGTGTGAGGAAAGCCTTGACCTTCCCTTGCTCCTAATGTTTTGGGGCATCCCGACAATTATATACCTGTTAATCTGATGCCCACCCTGCCTCATATTGTGCCAGAATGGTATTTCCTACCGATCCATGCCATTCTTCATAGTATACCTGACAAATCGGGAGGTGTAGCCGCAATAACACATGTTTTTATGTGTCTGTTGGCTTTACCTTTTTGTAAAAGTATGTATGTGCGTAGTTCAAGTTTCTTAAGATGTTAGGTTCTTTTTAAATTCAAGAAAGCATGAAAAAGTAGGAAAGATATTCATAAAACACAAGTAAGGTAGCATTTCACCAGCAACTATTGTCACTAGATATAGTAGATCCCTAACTAAGGGAGACTTCCTCTTTTCACGATGAATTGCACGACTAAGCCCCTTGAGCACTTTAGAAAAGGATTTACTTTCAGAGAGGGTGCATCATAGGGTGATGGAAGAGCTATCGATAGCTATCGTGTACTTCGTAAGAGAAATGGAAAGATTTTAAATTCTTACTTGTTGGGTCGGAGTGTAGACGAACGAGCAGAGCCTGGGATACAAGGAAGCTCGTCATAGAGCAATCGACTAGAAGTAGAAGACTGCTGGCCTGAGAAAAGGCGGCCTCCCTCGAGAAACATGGCCCAATTTTTCTTCTTTCTTTTTTGATTACCTTCTTTTAAGAAAAGTGAAAGATTATGCACGTGGAATACTCCTTTCCATTTCTTCTTTCTTTTCTTTAAGGGAACTATTCCAGAAGTTGCACTTTCTATCGATGTTGGTCCAGGCCCCCTATCCATAGGCGTCATGAAAAGAGCATCATTTTACCTCTCGGTTTTAACACAACCGAGAGATAATGTGTAAAGGTTATGGGTTCTATCCCCATGGAGTTCCTTTTTGGAATTATTAAATGCCAAAAACACCTTTCTCTTCGGTTTTGACATTCCACTGACAGGTATAATACCTTTCACCTCAGTTTTGAAATTCAACTGACGGTAAAATAAAATTGAGTTTATTAAATCTAATGTGGATTGCTTATTTCAGTAAACCCTAACTGAACACATAACTTCTCAAAATTGGTTATGAAAATAATTATATGAACAATTGTGTTATGTTTAAAGAGCAACTTACAATAATCAATAAGTTTCAGGCATTCTGTAACTTATCATTCATCTCACGCTCTTTTATGGTAAAAAAAAAATTCAATGTTTCAAGTTCTTTATTAAACACTTCATTTTTTACTTATTCATTCTTGAAAGCATAAAATTTGATGTTTTGAAAAATGAACAAATATGGAAGTAAGTTGAACAAAAACTAAAAGTATTAGAGAGATTTTAATGAAAAAAAAGCATGAGACAAATGATTAATTACTGAATGCTAGAAAATCATTAATCAGTGTAAGATAAGTTTCATATACAACATAATTTTTCATATGATTATTTGCAAAATCAATTTAATAGGTTATATGTTCAAATAGGGGTTAGTGAAACAGACAATCGAAATTAGATATAATAAACACAACTCGATGGGACAAAATGAGAGTTACTCTCTGATCTTTGACAATGACATAAATTTTTTTTGTTAAGTATATTAAATTGTTAGGATTAATTTTTGTAAATTTAAAGCAAATTTAATATCTTGACTCAAATATTCACTCTATTTTTTTATATATTAATGATAAATATATGTTTTGTTTTTTTTTAAGTTTCTTAAAAAATAAACATATCTTTTACATTTATTAAGTATCTTTTACATTTAATAAATAAAAATAATAATAAATTTTAATAATTAAATAGTAGTTCATATTTATCTTGAGTAAAAATAGGACAGTCCAACAATTATTTTAGAGATTCATTTATCAATATTTATCATTTATAATGTGTGATTTTATAATAAACTATTAATTATTTTAATTTAATAAATACTAAAATGAAATAAAAGTAATATTTAAATAATACATTAATAATAATAAACGTATGTCAAATTTTGAAAAGGGTGTAATATTGGTATTTTGATAGTAATAAGTTTTCAAAAGTTTTATTAACAAATGTTTGACCTATATTGGCAAGATTATACTACATGTTAGAAAGCCAATACCTTTATAAGACTAATATTAGTTGTAGCAAAAACCAATTATATTTCTGAGTAGAGGGCCCCCTCTCTGAAGGTCGCGCGGGAACAGCGCGGGAGCTGTTTCCCAATGCACTGTCACTCCCACTGTCACTACATTTCATATCATCATCATCATAACTCTGTTAACTCCATGCACCTATCTATCATTACACATAGAAAATAACACATCATCATGTAGTATTACTCGTCCATTCATTTCCAGGTACATAGTACTCTGTGTTTCGACAAATATTGTTTCTTTCCACTTTTATTTCTTAAATTACAACAATAATTCTAAAATAGTTGTGGTCCTATTTTTTATATGTACCATTACAAGTTTTTTCTTTTCACTCAAGATTCACTATTCTTTTGTATAGAACAACTTTAAGGCTTAGTGATATATTTAACAATCTTGATATCTGGAAAACCAACAATGCAATCTCAAACCTTGATTTTGATTCAAGAAGATGTTTAAAGTGAAAAGTTAAATTCTTATGTGCTTAGTGTGAACATGTTTGGGGAAGTGTTAAGTTAATGAGGCATAAAGGACCCAATAGAAATCTTATCAAACTTTAGCTCCAATCTGATAGTGACTCATTTCTGATTGAGGAAAACTATAGATTTGAAAGGGAAGTCCGGCAAGGTCACTATATGACCATGTGGGAGGTGGGATCCATCAAAGAACCTTCTAGCAAAGAAGAGATGGGATGCAATGGAATAGGACTTATAGCCCAATCATAAACCTTCTTATATGAATTCACATTTTATTTTATGGAATTTTTAGATTCATTTCATGTATGCATATTTAATATGTCAAAAAGAAGAAGAATTTCCATAGCATATTTTAATAGAAAATATACCATTAAAAAGTTCTTTTAAATAAACTTCTCTGGTCTTAGGAGCACCTCCAATGGTGTAACCCACATTTGGGTTATTTTGTGAGGTCTCATTAAACCACATTATCTTAAAGCAGTTCAACTAATTTTAATTCAAATGATGCAATTTTAAAAAACTCATTTTAGGTTTTATAATTTTACCTTATATATTAATATTTTATTTATATTTAATTTTATTATGAATTAAAATATTAATTTAAATATTTTTAATAATATGAAATAAAAACAATAAATAAATAAAGTAAAACTTAATTTTTTATAACAATAATTAAAACTAACTTAAAATACATGACATGTATAATTAAAACGATAAAATAAATAACATTACATAATTAGTAAAAATTAAACTTCATCATGCTCGTGTCCAAAACGTTCCCAAATGTACTCAATTAAACCTGCTTGAAGTTATCGATGAACTCGTTTCTCACAAAGACCTGCTCTTCTTTGTAGCTTTGTTGTGAGATTAAGATGAGGACCATTAAATGTTTCATTTGTTGAAATATTGCTATCCACATTATCATAAGTGTAATTAAAACCACCTCCATACATGTGTCTCTCATCTTAAACAATCATGTTGTGTAATATGATGCAAGCATATATTGTATGTTTGAGGGTTTTCATGTGCCAAGCATGCGTTGTACCACATATAATTGCAAATCGAGACTGAATCACTCCAAATGCCCGCTCCATGTCCTTTATGGCTAATTCTTGATGTTGGGAAAATAATTTTCTCTTTTCTCCTTGAGGTATTGGAATGATCTTGACAAATGTGGCTCACTCAGGATATATACCATCTGCTAGATAATACCCAATATTATATGGAGTTCCATTAAATGCATATTGCACTGTGGGTGTTTGTCCTCCCAAGACATTGTTAAACATTGTCAAAATATCTACCTAGTTTATTTTCATTTATTTCCCTTTTTTCCTTCCTTTTCTGTTTTTCCCTTTATTTGCTTTTTTGACTGTTACAGCCTTTACTATATATAGGTCAGCTGTACTTTAGGATAGACACAGAGAGAATCAGTTTTATCTTGATTCCATTTTTGTATCTGGTGTATGCATTTAATAATAATAATAATGCTAATCATTTTTCAAGATGCTTCCGTTATTATTGCCATTTGTCAACATGGTATCAAGAGCATGAGATTGCTCTGATTTTTTCCTTACCCTATCTTTTTCGTGGCCCTACACGTGTTATTCTCTTTCGTCTCATCATTATCTTCCCCATCTGATTCTTGGGTTCGTTTCTTTTTCATTCTTTCATCTGCGATATCGTTATCTTTATCCTTGTTCTCTTTCTCAGACTCGTTATCTTTTTCTTCTCACGCGTCACTTCCTTCGTCTTCTTCATTCGTTACCTTCTTTGTTCAACAATGGCGGATCATTCTGATCCACCACCACCGTCTCCCCCAAAAACCACGCCCGATTCACACAAATCCACAACCACCAGCTCCTATCAACAAGACATGCTTGACCCTTTCTTTATGCACCCTAGCGACAATCCTAGCCTCGCGATTGTTTCTCCGTCGTTGAATAACACGAACTACCATTCTTGGTCTAGGTCTCTGAAACTAGCCCTAATTTCCAAGAACAAGTTAGGTTTTATTGACGGTTCTCTACCTCGACCTGTTACTACTCACTCTACATATGTTCTTTGGTGTCGCTGCAACAATATGGTCATGGCATGGATTACAAACTAGATTGATAAAGAAATTTCTGAAAGCGTTCTATGGATGGACTCTGCCAAAGACATATGGGATGAACTCCACGAACGATATCACCAAGGAGATATTTTCTGTATCTCTGATCTTCAAGAAGAGATCTATGCCCAGAAACAGAGAGATCAATCGATTACTCAGTACTTCACAACATTGAAAAAGCTTTGGCAAGAATTTGATAATTTCAGACCTCTTCCATCATGTACTTGTGTTCCTATTTGCACATGTACTCTCCTACCTACTATCAAAACCTACATGGACAATGATTATGTTATCCGATTTCTAAAAGGCCTCAATGACCAATATGTTGTTGTTCGTGCTCAGATAATGCTCATGTCCCCCCTTCCTACTGTCAACAGAGTTTTCTCTCTGCTTATCCAACAAGAAAGGCAACTGTCATCGCCTATAGCAGAAGAAAAACTCATCGCTCAAGTCAACAAACCCTACAACAGGAGTCGTTCCAATGAACAAGCCAACAAACCCTCTTCAGCTCTTAGATCCAAAGGGATCAAAATCTGTTCTTATTGCAATAAACCAGGTCACACCATCGAAGTGTGCTTCAAGAAACACGGATTGCCATCCTATCTCAAGAAGACAAATTTGGCCCACACATCACAGGAAGACACTTCAACTGATCCTCCTCCAACTGAAGCAGTTGCTGACAACATATCTCTCACGAATGAGCAACAACGCGCCCTGCTAGCACTCCTCCAGCAAACTACTGTTTCTTCAGAAACAAACATTCAGCACCTGCACACTACTCAACCTCAGGATTCTGGTTCTTCATACACTCATAATGTTCATAGTAGTACTTTAGAATGATTGCTAGATACAGGTGCAACAGACCATGTTTGCCATGACAAAACCCTGTTCGCTAACCTAAATCCCATTAAACCTATCATAGTTAAGCTTCCTAATGGAGCTTCTATTACTACTAATTTTTCAGGTTTTGTGTATTTTAATAAGTCTTTTTATTTGAATTATGTCTTATATATTCCTTCCTTTAACACTAACCTTATCTTTGTTTCTAAATTTGCTAACTCCCTAAATTGTGCCTTTATTTTTACTGCCCTCACTGTCTCATACAGGGGCTCCATACCCTGATGAAGATTGGTGCAGCTAGGATCCATCAAGGCCTCTACATTTTGGTTTCCCCTTCTATTTCCATTCATAATCCCCGCTCCCCCAATATTCACAATTGTAATCGTTGGCACAACAGGCTTGGTCACCCTTCCAATGACACTCTTACACAAATTAATAAAATTTTTCCTTTAGAAAATTTACATGTTACTGATATTCCTTGCGATACTTGTTTTAAAGCTAAACAAAAAAGTTTACCGTTTCATAATAGCACTACTAACTCTTCCAAAATCTTTGATCTCATTCACATGGACATTTGGGGCCCCATTTCGTGCCCCTCCATACACGGACATAAGTATTTTTTAACTGTGGTTGATGACTATAGTCATTATTGCTGGATATTTCTAATGAAATCTAAATCTGAAACCTCCTCCTTAGTTAAATCTTTTGTCCAACTTATTGCTACACAATTTAACATTACCATTAAAACTATTAGATCCGACAATGGTCCTGAGTTCCTCTTAAGAGATTTCTATTCCACTAATGGCATTCTTCATGAAACCTCGTGTGTGTATACACCTCAACAGAATGGCTTGGTGGAACGCAAACACCAGCATCTGCTGAATGTTACTCGTGCTCTTCTATTTCACTCTCACCTTCCCAACATTTTCTGGTCATATGCTTTATCTTATGCTCTATCTCTTCCTTCTTTAACAAGTTTTCTTCCACCTTAAGTTGTGTCATTCTTTCCATGGCTGCTATTCTTTTATCCCATGTTTCACGCACTGTCATAGACTATGGTTCAATTGTAGTTGCATTTGCCTTCGCCTTGTCCTTCCTTTTTGCCGCCTTTTGTCCCATCGGATGCTCTAGTGGAGATGTTGAGTTATATTCATAATGTGAAGGTATGGTTAGGCAATGATTAATATGATCCATCAACTTTATCCGTCCATTTTTTTGGCAAAACAGATCTAAATGAAACATACATGCTCGTTTGCTACCTAGTATTAATATTCTCTTCAAATTTTTTATTACCAAAACTCAGAAAATATAAAATTAATAATGTGACATGGGATAGGTCTACTTATTTAATATATATTAGTAATTCAAAACTATATTAACAACTAAAAGAAATGGAGAACATCAACCCGCAACTTTTCTAACACTAAATTAGATTGGTTAGACTTTTTTGTAAGTTTATTTAGTTGAAAATGCAAATTTGTAAGATATATTGATATTTTTATTTCGTTAAATTTTATATTTTGAATTAAATTATAAATTTAATAACTTTTTTATCTATATTTAATTTTCATATTTAAATGCATTAATATAAACTTGCATTAATATATGATATTACATATAATTATATTTTATAAAATATCAAGATAAATATTAAAATAAAATTTATTTATAGTAATTTTTTATATATAAAAGTAAGTTAAAAACAACTTTAAAGTAATGATATAAATTAATTTCATAAATTTTTTCAAAGAAATAATTTTCAAATTTTATGTATTTAGATAAGTTGAAATAAGTCGCTTCAAATAAGTATTTAATCTTATTGACATTTTATTTTGTTACTCTACTTAAATATAAATATAAACATTTGTTTTAAAATAAATTTTAAATATAAATAATTTTTTTAATATGTTAATAATCCAATCAGACTTATTAAAAGATTAAACTCAAATTTAAAAATAAATCTATAATAGATCACACATTAAACTCCAACCTTATCATATGAAAATTTCTTATCCCACCTAAGTGGTGAAAAAATAATCCAAGAAATTCTAAAAATGTCTCTCGGAAGTGTATTTTAGGACACGTCTTTTTACACCAAAAAAGTCTATAGTGAGTCTTACCTCATATTGTTTTTCTAAAATTTAGTCTAGAGATGCATCTCCGAATTCACCATATACGCACCCCATGCAATCCTAACTTAATCACATTCATTTTTAGATAAATTAATCCGGAGATGCATCTCCATATGGATCCCAGACAAAATACGGAGATGCATTTCCATATTTCTACCAAACAATAAATTTTGACTTTATTTTAGAGATACACTGATAGTAAGTCCGCCACTTTAATTTCCAAGACGGGTAAAGTTCCGTGGTGAAAAACTGAATAACACGTTACATTTCATCATAGTTGGAAATTTCAATCGTGGTGAAATGTAGTGAGCCCACTTTTCATCATAGTTGGAACTTACAACTGTGGTAAAATGTTAGTTAGCCCACTTTTCTCACGGTTGGAAGTTCCACCCATAGTGAAAAGAGAGTTAGTCCAATTTTTCATTTTTGCCACATGCTTTCGCTGATCACATTGAGAACTTCCATTAAAATATAAAATATTAATTATTTTAATACAACAACAAGAAGCACTACAAGAACAAAAACAAGAAAATGAACAAGAAATAGAACAAGAAGAATAACAACAAGAACAACAACAATAACAACACAATACCAACAACAACACTAACAACAAAACAAAACCAATAGAATCAGCGAATAATAAATCTCAACAATAACAACAATAACAAACAAAATGTACATAATTGTTAAACATTAAATCTCAACAGTAACAATAACAAAAACTAAATCAACAAATCTCAAAAACAAAAACAATAAAAACAACAAGAAAAAAACAACAAAAACGACAACAAAATCAATAAAATGATCACTAATACAAATATACCCATTTTACCACGAACACGAAGGGGGGTTTATCTCAGTTACAGAGGTGAAGTGATGAAGGGCGTCAAGAAAACTTCCACCTTACCCCTCGGTTTTGGATAACCGAGGGGATAGGTGAAAAGGTCATTGGTTTGATCCCTAACAACAACATTTTTTTCAAAACAATGTAGAGTGCGCCATATACCTATCTGTTTTTGTTTATAACTGAGGAAAATATGCACCTATTTACTTCATATTTATTAATAACCGAGGGGGTATAACCATTTTTTGTTTTAAATCCCATTTTCATTTACCTAAATCATTTTTTTACACAGAACCTACATAATATTGTGACAGAATCAGATCATTTGTATTTTATACAGAGCATAACATAGAATATCAATTTTACGTTATTTACAAAATCAAATGTATAATACTTACAATACTTACAATGACATTTGAGATACACAAAACATTTACCAATAGAACTTATACATATTTGCACCTATAATGACAAAACCTCTATACAATGCTAGTGTATAGTGTATATCATGAAAAACTAGTGTGTACGAGATTCATGATAAAATAGGAAGAAACCAACCCAACGTGATCGAATGTTATTTATACCTTCTCATGTGAATGGTGTTTCGTCGTTAAACCCCTATAATTTTAACAAAATTTAAATTATGATAAGCTAACAACAACAACATTAACTTAAGAAATATACATAAATTACATGTATATGGATAGTTAATACATTTGTTCATGAATTGATAATGTCTCTAGAGACAATATTAAACATATGTCTCATCTCATAGTATCCATATTCATAGTCGTTAGGTTGTCTATGCGACTACAAATAATTTTCATATAGTAACTAATTAATACACACAAATCACAAGTAATACATTAGCAAAAATAAAAAAAAATGTCAAAAAAGCATAAGTAATACTTACATGTGGTTTTATGAACTCTGGCTTTCTACCTTGTAGATTATGTTTGACAAAATTGTATCCCTCCATAGAACTACATGTCGGTAAAAATTAAACATGAATAAAAACTATTCAAATGAATAAAAACTATTCAAAACTAAAGGTAAATTTTGAGTACTACAAATAATACCACTTATCCGCTAATTTTTTTTTGCATATCTTCATAAATATGATAATGTAACGAGCATAACATAACTACAATATTTTGCATCAGATATAAAATAATTAGTTGTCAATGTTTCCTACATAAACACTCAGAATAATTAATAATGTGTATGAAATTGATTTATAAATGAAAACAAAAATTAAAGCATATACTTACTTATGGATAAACAGTGTCATATAACAATCTCTATTCTCCTTAACTAACTTGTTTTGCACGTGCATCATGATAGTATTTGCTGAATTACCTTGAAATTGAATGTTCAATAGATCTATGAAACAATACTTTTTCAATTTCCATTTTAAAACACATATCATGCAGGATCCTAATTAAAAGTTAATGCAAATATCAAAACTTTATGTTAAAGTATGAGAAAAATGAATGTAAATTGAAATCATTGTAAGAGTTATGCTTACGAGTACCACAATTGTATTACGGGTATGACTATCCAATCACCTCCCTTCAAAAATTCCACAACACAAACCTTATGAAGCATATATTCTTGTGTTGTTTCATGTTTTAATTTAAACATGCAGACGTTTGGAATCTCGTCTATCATACTAGATAGTCTATGAGTATTATCTAGTTAAGGTGGTGTGGTCTCAATATTGTGAATCGAGGCAGAACAACTATCCTTCGTGCTTGTATAACCTATAATAACTTTCTCATGCATGTCCAACTGATCTGGATTTGGGTGGTTTAGTACACCGATTAATTTTAATTTGTGCATCATAAAAACAATTGAATACAATACAAAAATTAAAATACACAAATAATAACAACCACATACAAAAAAATATTTTAAATTATACTTATACCTCAGTCACATCGCAGATACACTTCTCTCTTTCAACCTCAGTCAACCTTTCTCATTCCTCCCACACCTCCTACAACATCCTCTCCCACTCCTCCAGCAACATCCTCTCTCGCTTCTACCGATTATACTTGTCTCGCTCCTATTCTAATACCTCCCATATCTTTTCAGTAACTATCTCTTCAATTTCTCTCCTACGGTTTAATTTGTTAATTGGTTGCGATAGTCTAGAATATAGCTTCAAGCCGAAGCCTATTCCAAGGCCACAGACACACCCTACATGCTCCTCGATTTCAATCGTTTCTACCAAGATGTCATGATAGACTTATGGAATGAGGCTACCAACTTTTTATTCTTCAACCAGTACATCCTACAACACATTGAATTAAATAAAATAAGTAATGTTAAAAAAAAGTATCCCCTTACAATATTTTCAGCCACTTTGCATGTAGCCTCTAATGTGAATGAGTCATCTTTTCGTTGACGTGCCCTCTTCCATTTCTCATGTCGTGATGGTGGAGATAAACTACGATCAAGGCTTCTAGAAGGATCTCTCAACTCTAGTTCCCTTTGTTTTCTTTTTTCATTAACCATTCACTATTTAAGTTTATCATATCCTCCACAAGACAATCTATGTTGATATATCTTTCTAGCTCTATTCTCCTTTCCTTTTTGGATTTTAGCCAAGAATTCATGAGTGGTACGAGACTTTAGAAAATCCTCCCAAACTTTCTTATCAATAAATGAATACTTCATGTATGGAGGCGCTGCATTATATTTAGATTTTTTAATATATTCATTTGTGAGTTGTGTCTTAAATCCCCTCCAACACTCACAAGCATATGCAAGTTATTTCTTTTTTAGTATACTTTCCTCTGGAACAATAAAGACTTCCTACATTTACATAATTAATAGAGTTGATATTAATATTAAACTGAAAAAAGAATGGTCATATATTCTTGTAAAACAAATAAAAAAATTCATTATAAATACTGTAATATCGGTTCATATGCTATCTTTCAATTCACCATCTACCTCATGCCAATTATTTATCAAAATAATCACTTTGCTTCTGCCTTGTAATGCCATGTAACCCATAAAATCATTAGCATTTTCACCATCAGCCTTTCTGGTTCACAGATCATTAACACTGGAGCGAAAACCATTTTTTTTGGGCTTTTTAAACCTTGGTACACATCGTGGCACTCTAGTTTTTATTTTTTACTTTTTGTATTAACAGAGGTTGCAGCAGAAGTTGTATGAGAGGTACTTGTCGAATCACCCACGTTAGTGTAAATTAAGAAAAATAGCAACATATATATCAAGTGCAAACACAAATGTTACCAACTGAACATGAACCAATGCATTCCTTCTGATTCACATTAAAGTAATTAACATTTTGAAACAACAACCAAACTAAAAATTTCACTTTGTGTTTTAATTTTAACTATAACATAGAAATAACAACAATATAAACATACACTTAATTTTCTGACAAGTGTGTTATCTAAAAGATGAATAGAAAGTTTGACATCAATCACCAATATGGATTTTAATGAATTTGTGACAAAGACAATTTTATAAACTCTGTCTTTAGAACACTTGTTTTTACTAAGGTTTACATTGGTTTTCTTAATAAAGTGATGATATCGTATGTCTTCTTTGTTCAGACTACAACAACTAAGCCACAATCGACAACAACAACTAAAACATCTTAGTGGTATTACATTTTAAAACGGCTAAACCACCATCAAAATACAAGTTATAATGAAACATATATGGCAATTGTTTGAGTTCTATGAACATTTAAGTGGTATTACATTTCAAACAACACTTCAGTGGTAACTACATTTCAAACAACATTTCAGTGGAATTACCATTTCTATGAGAGATGAACATTTCAGTGGTGAGCTACGTACGTCAAACTTGATGACCAAGCTTCCACAGGTTTTGAAAATAGATGATGTTCGAGTTGATGTTAGAAGAGTTGATGTTGAAAAGAGAAGATGTTCGAGTTGATGATGGAAAATTTTTGAAGAAAATCGCTCAGGGTTTTTTTTTAAGAGAATGACGATGAAGTTAGAGTGTTTGCTGATAGATAAATGAAAAGTTAGAGTCTAGTTCTCTATATTATTCATACAAAAGATCAAACACTTCGGTTTTTAGGAAAAACCGAAGGAGTATATCAATTAAAATTTTTAAAAAAATAGAAAAGCCTCATATGACGCCATATTCTGGGAATTCATTTAAAATTAACCATCTCGTCAGTTTTAAGAAGTAACTGGGGTAATACATTAATTAATAATTAAAAATAATATATAAAAAATAAAAAAGGTATTTGAAAATGTTGATGTAAAAGTTATTACCACTCGCGTGGCTAGTATAACCGAGGGTAATAAAAATAAATAAAATAAAAAATAAATAAAAAAAGGAAAATTGAAAGATACCATGTGACCTAAACCAATTAAAAATAAAAATAAAACATAAAATGCAGTAACTGGGATTCGAAGTGAGCTCATTCGTAGTTATATTCCCTCGTTTTAGGGAATAACCGAGGGTATATGTTGTATGTATTTTAAAAAATAAATAAATGATGGCGATGCAGGGACATATACCTCGACTATTGGTGGGTCGAGGTGAAAGTTATGTCACAAAAAGTATTATTTGTAGTAGTGTGTTAAACATTAAATCTCAATAACAATAATAACATTAAATATTTTATCTGACACAACAACAACAACAACTAACATTGCTAACTTGATCCATGTTTTCCTTGCCCGGTTCATGTTGGAGAAAATATGACGGAGTTCTAAAACTTGTTAATGAAAGAAATGATATTTTTAACTTTTGTTGATGGAAGAAATGTTGTTTTTGAGTTTGGTTTAGAGAAACAAAATTGGTAAATGGAAGACGAAGTTTGGAAGTAGAAGATGAAGTTCGGCTAAGGCAAAAGTGAATGAACTTGGAGGTAGAATATGAAGTTCGGCTAAGGCAAAAGTGAATGAACATAGAGTCTGCGTGTCAGGAGGTAGAGTCATGCCCATGATTTCCAATCCAACCTCAGGTGGATTACGTGTTTATTGGGGTTTTTTTATTTGAGCTAGCGGGTCATTTTGAGACATCTATTCGCAATGTTGTAATGGAGGTAAGGCCCATTCTGAGGGTAATTTTGCTTTGGACTCACGAACTGTTCATGTGGGCCTGGAATGTAATTCCAAGAGGATTATTGGACATTTGGGTTTGGGGAATTTTGAACCAAATGTTGAACAGGGGAATTTTTCTCTTCATGGGCGTTTTTCTCATAAGCCATTGAAGGCTTCTTTTTCTGCTCAATGATCTGATTCTCCACCTTTGATCAGGAGGGGGTCGCAGCAGAATATGTTTAAGGAAGGTGGATTTTATGTCATCTAATCCTACTTCTATCCTCTTAGGCGTGATGGTTTTGTAGAGAAGCGGGAGGTGGCGAAGTCTAGTTCTTCGTCCAATAAGCAATGGCGGGGACAGAATTCGAAGTCCATGAATAGAAGCTCAGGGGACTCTGCTTGTGATGATATTTTTTATTCTTGTTTGGTGCATGGGAATAATATATTTTGGGATAAAAATAGGGATGATGTAGTTGCAAATTATGGAATAAAGTAACTGCTTTTGGAGTTGGAAGTGAGACGGTAAATGATGTTTTCATTAGGGCAATTAAAAAGATGGAAATTAGGGATGCGGAGGCTATAATTCAGAATGAGGCAGACAATTTGGGTTCATTATGAATATGCTTTCCTACAATATAAGGGGGTGTGACTGGTTTGCAAAGAGAATTCGGTTGAGTCAGTTTATTAGGAAGAAAGGACTTGATGTTTGTTTGATTCAAAAAAACTAAGTTATTTAAGGTTTCTGAGATTGTGGGGCGATTCTGAGGTGCACTGTTCTTCGAAATCTTCTGGTGGCAGATCAGGGGGTTTATTAACCATGTGGAGGATGAAATGCTTCGAATTGGTTTCTAGTTTCAGTGGCGAAGGTTATTTAGGGATCAACATTATATGGACAGGTATAATTTGTATATTGTTAATGTCTATTCTTCCTGTTTCATTCGTAAGAAGAGGTTGTTGTGGGAAGGTCTTATAAATTTCAAGATGAGGTTTCCAAATGGTGAATGGTGTGTGGGAGGAGACTTTAATGCCGTCAAGGTTGAGTGGGAAAGGAAAGGAATTTTTGCATCTATTAATCATGCGTAAATGGACGAAATTTTTTGGTTTCATTTAGAGGTTGGAAGTTTTTGATATTCTTCCTATTGGAAAGAATTTCACTTGGTTAAGTTCGGACAGTCAAGCTATGAGTCGCTTGGACATAATTTTGATTTCATAGAGTTTAATTGAGAAGTGGAAGGTGAAGGGCTAGATTATTGGTATTCGGGACCTTTCCGATCACTGTCTCGGGTGAAGTGTATATGAATCAGTTGTACACCTGGCGTTGTTGTTTGCTCGTTTTGTAGTAGTGGAAGTAAAGTTTCAGTTTGGTGGAAAGACATTTGTGCGGTGAGAGCGTCGACAGGGCTAATTGGTTTATTGATTCTATTGCTTAAAAACTCGAGAATGGCAAGTTTATTGATTTTTGGCGTGACAAATGGTTGGGTTCGATTCTAATGTGCAAGATTTTTTATTCTCTGTTTTAGTTGGCAGATTTAGACAAGTTTCGCATTGGATAGAATGGCTTTTGGGCGGGCGATGGCTGGAAGTGACAGATTGCATTGCATAACATTTTGGTTCATCGGCAAGATGCGTTTTTGCTGTCCGAACCACTACTACTGCTACAGTTAGTTCGGTTGGACCAATAGTTGTGCGATTGTGGTGTTTGTTGGAGAAATCCATCCGGATTTTCGGTTAAAAATTGTTATGCTAGGATTGCGGAGATTGGTAAGTAGAATTCAACGTTGGATGAGGTTGTTTTTTGTGCTTTTAAGAATTTGTGGAGGACAAAAGCTCCAATTAAATTCTTGATTTTTGGTTGGAGATTAGTTTTGAATCGTCTTCCTACTCGTATTAATTTGGAGCGTCGTGGAGTCTTGAGTGGTATTCACAATTTGGTGTGTCTTTTCTGTGGGGGCTAGTGAGGATTCAGATCACCTCTTTGGTGGTTGTCCGGTTTCAGAGGTTTGGTGAAGTCTTTCATACGATTGGTTGTGTTTTGGTTGGCCATTAGTTATGTTATCTCCTATCGACCGCATTCAAGTTCTAGAGGCTTCGATTAAAGCTAGCCTAAAGGTAGATTCCAGATAGATTTTCGGCTTGGCAATTTGCTGGACAATTTGGGTGTGTAGGAGTGGGTATGATTAAATTTTTGTTGTAGGAGTGGTTTATGGCAGTGCTTAAACCGGGTTGTACTCTTTCTTGGTCGGAGTGGTGTGTCACTCTGGCATCGGGTTTGAGTTAGTCCATTTGGTCGCCCGATTATGTATTATTTTTGTTTTTGACTGTATCCATGGGGTGTACACCCCTTATGTTGTTTAATCCAATTGTTTATAAAAAAAAAGAACGTTATATATCTTAGAATTTTTTTTTAATTTAAAAAAAGAAATAGGAAGATCTCACTTTTCACTATGGTTGAAATTATGTTGGAATTTAAATCATGATGAAAAATGGCTTAAAATAAATAAATAACAAAAACTGTTGATGTTAGAATTCGAACTCATGACTAGAAGACACTTTTTACCACATTGAAATTTTGAAAATTACTTTAAAATAAATAAAAAATCAAAATTATTGATGTTGAGATTCGAATTCATAACCATATACTACTTTTAATCGCAGTTAAATAACCGTAGTAAAAAATAAGCTTAGATAAATATATTTTATCACGGTGAACACCGAGAGCGAAATAAAAATGCGTTATAAAAAAGATATATTTTATAACAATGAAAGACAATGTTTAAAGTGTGGGAAAAACAATTCTCTAACATTTTTTACAAGGCCAAGCCCAAGGATGCTTTCCAAAACTTAATTCAACCAAACCTAATTTCATCCCTACCCGTGGATATGTATAAAATGTGTAGTGAAATTAATTTTTCAAACAAATTATTGGGTGCTGATCTATTGAATATGTGTGTATTTTAAGTGCATACCCATGTTTTGATAAATAAATATATAATATTTTTGTTACAACTTATTTTGGGTTTTCTTTTAATTTTTTGGATTGATTATATTTTAATATTTTTAAAATATAGTCTTAGCAAAAAAATTGTAGATTTTTATAGTCTTTCTCTTGTTATTTAAGGAAATGAGAGTATTTATTTTTTGTAAAAGTTAATAAAAATAAAGATGAAAATATAATCTTAGTTTTAAGGGAATGAGATCTTATTTAAGGGGATGAGATCAAAATACCCTAGTTTATATGAGTTAAAAATATATTTAACTATTTTATGATGTTAATGCCTTTTCTATTATATTGTAGATTTTTAATGCGTTTTTTTATCGTATAATAATATATCATTGATTTTTGTTATAAAAATATAATATTTTCATCTTAATTTTTCAATCTTTTATTTTAATTTAAATTTTTTTAATGTAATATTTTTTATATTTTTATAAGCAATTTTATTCTACCAAAAATCGATGAAGAGCTAAAACGCAATTTAAACGCTAACTTACAAACAATGTTTTTCCAACTATTAGCATGATGCCAACTTTTAATGTAATAAGTTATCTTTATTAAATCCATTCTATATTATATAATATATTTTTCATAGATTGAATTCGTACCTTCTTTTTAACAAAATTAATACTTATTAATTCAACTATCTCTTCCGATGAGTAACAAATTATAGAGTTAAATAGGTTTTTCATCTAGTCCAAAATCACAATTTTTTAGTTTAAGTGTTAAAAAAATTCATAATTTCTTAATTTTCTTTTTTCTTTTTATAGTGATTATTTTCATCACATTTTTGTAAAATATTTTTAAAGTATAGATTATTCTTACAAACTGAATTATTATGAAAGATCAAAATATTAATTAATTTTAAAAACATCAATGTTATAGATATTATAACATTAAATAAAAAACATTAAATAATTACATAGTACTATTAATTCATCCATTTTAGTCATAGTAGTCATTAATCAGTGTAGTACATAGTTAGTGGAAGCTGTCAAGTTGATGTGAGTGGCTGTCTGATTGTGTCTTCTTCTCTATCTGGATCTGACCCATCCTCACTATTCGATTTGATGGCTACTTAATTAATAATTGACCTTTCTCTTTTCATTAATTTAACAAATAATAAAAAATATTCACATTTCACTTTCCTTTTCCTTTCACATTTATCTCATCAAGCTTTCTAATTAGAGTCAAGGGAAATGGGCCTTTTGATCAATAATGAATCGAATAGATTTTGAGTTTTATATTATAATATTATATCATTATTGATAGATAAGATATGTACAAGAAGTGTACGTAATGTGAATGATCTATTATATTCTCTTGTTAGATCTGTTTCAATAATTTATATCAAAGTTGAGTGATTCTCCTGAGAGGCTAAAAAATCACTTAAATATCAAATCATGCTTCAATTCAAATTTAATTAATTATCACCAACTTAGCCTTAAAATAACTTCATTTCAATGGTTCTTTCTTGTATTCTTAAACTTAATATATAGTTATGTTTTTCTTATTATGGGGGTGGGGGTCTTGTTATTATTCTTTTCTTGATTTTTTTATATTGCTTTCATCATTACTTGAGAATAGATGAATATATAAGCTAGACTTTTTGGTTTGAAGTAATTAGAAAGAGAGAGAATATATGTGACAAGAAGAAAAAACAAAGATTGTAGGGTTTGAGGAAATGTGAAATATGAGTGAGACAAAACAAAGAACAAAATTTTGTGTCCACAGTCTTCATGTGTGACAAAAGTAATACTATAATTTAACTTTTTCGTTGATTTTTACATGGAATTACAATAACAAATAACATAAGAGTGAATGCTCAAGTTTGTACATGACAAAAAAAACATAGAAAGCTAATTGGGAGCTTAAAACAAGGTAATTTGAATTGTATCATGCATTGAACTACGATCATAATGTTTAGTGATCATTATGATGAACTAAGAATCAGATTGTATAATTACTAAATAAATCAATGTTTTTTTTTTATAAACATAAATCAAGGTTATTAATAGTACATCGAGACATTAAAAAAAATAACATTGGTCACATCTCTTATATATTAAACATTTTATTTATTCATAATCGATTTAAAATTTAATCATTTATATTTGAACTTAAAAATCTCTTTCACAAGTGAGTCTCTCACATATTTATAGCATGATTCAATACAAGATCCATCTCTCATTCTTCCACTAAGCTAAATCGAGACTTTGATACTATTTATTGGGGTTTAAGGGAGCATAAGGGAAACTACGAGTTAATAATCCATAAGAACAAGGCATGAAAATGTCATATCTCCATCCAAAACTTTAAATTATTCGTATATGAGTCACTTTTCTTATATATCCAATATTTTTTAAATCATACTCGATATGAAACTCAACCATTCACACTTGAACTCAATAATATCCTCCACATTATCAACTGTTCAAATCATGAAGAGAGAAACTCCTTATTCTCACTAACTTTTAACTTTGAGAATGTTTTTCTTTTCTCCTTCTATGGTGAGGTTTAGGTCATCAAGAGAAGAAGGAGAATGGATTAAAATCTCTAGGAGAAAAGTCCAATGCAAGAGAGTTATATGGGATACGAAAACTAGGGTTGAGCGGGAAGTTGGTAAAGAGTCTACTACGATCTTTATCACAAAGTTCCTAGAACACATGAAGGCCAAAGACTTGTTCAAGCATTTTGAAGGGGTTGGAGAGATTGATGAGGTCGTTATTTCAGCGAAGATGGATAAGAGAGGAAGAAGATATGGTTTTGTTCGTTTCATTAATGTTGTTGACGTCAGAAGGTTGGTGTTACGTTTGGATAACTTGTGGTTAGAAGAGAGAAAACTCTTTGCCAATCTCCTTAGATTCCAACGTGTTGTTGATGAAGCATTTCCTTATGACAAAGGTAGATGACTTGGTTGGGGTAACGGAGCTGATGTTTCAGGGAATGTTAATGTTTCTTCATATCGCAATAAGTCCAATAGCGACAAGGGTTTCACAGATGGGGGAAGTCGTATGTTGAGGTTACTCGTGATCCTGATATTCGTAAGGACGGTGGAGCTAATCATTCTACTGTTGTCAATCTGGTTTCTTTTATCGCTGGTCAAGAGGAGTTATCTAGGTTCATTAAAGCTTATGTAGGGAAGGTCTTCTCCCCTGGATCGTCGTACAACATGCAAAGGATGTTTGACTCGGAAGGGAATTTTGGGCTAAAAGTGACTCCTTTGGGAGCCAATCTTTGCTTGTTAGAAGAATGTGAAGAAGGAGAACTCAAAGCCTTGGTAGAGGGAGCCAAAGATTGGCTTAGTTAGTGGTTTTCAGAAGTAAGGAAGTGGAAGGAGGATGATGTTGATCCGGATAGGCTGACGTGGTTACATTGTTATGGCGTCCCATGTCATGTGTGGACTGTCCCGTTTTTCGAGTTCTTATCTTACATGGTTGGGAAGTATGTTTGTTGTGATGATAATACTTCTAATCTCTTCAAAATGGATGTGGCTAGCATTATGGCGAGGACATCGTGTGGTATATTGATCAACAAAGTTATCAAGGTCAACGTTAACGGTGTCGTGTTTAGAATCCAGATGGTGGAGAAGACTCTTGGTCCATCCACGAGATTGGTGAGAAAACCTATTTATTCTGATCCGGTGTCAGATTTTGAGTTTTCTGGTGACATCTCTAGCTGAGAGGATTTTGTGGGTAAGGATATCGATTCAGACGAAGTTGACAAGGGTGTGTCTCGAGGAATCAATAATTTGGTGTCAGAGCAAGGGGATCAAGGCGTAAAGGGAACTTTGTTTCTTCAAAGAACGGTAAGGAGAAAAGTGGTTCTCTAGGATAGAAGCTTATAGTTGGTGCAGAGTCTAACATTAATAGCCCTAGTAGAGCAGTGGAAGTTGATAGTGATGTGTCATCATCTGGTGGCATTGACTGTAGAGTTGCAATTCTGAAGCAAGCGGTGGGCCCTGCTGAGGATGTTCCCTTAGGTGGGGAGAATTTGGTTTTGGATCGGGCTCCTCGGGTGGTATTTGATGACCTCTTGAAGGCCCATTCGACCCATTTCCCCTCTTCTAAGTTGGGCCATATAGGTAGGACTAAAGAAGATGAAGGGTACATGTGCCAGTTTACCAACTTCTGACTAATTGAGGACTATGATAATTTCGTGGCTCACGCGAATAACAGCTCCTTTAGTTCATTCCTTTAATTTTGAGGCCAATAACAACAAGGTTCTTTGTGTCAAGAAGAGCATGGTTTCGTCCTCTCATGATAGAAGATGCAGCAGCACATCCGTATCTCTCTTTTAAAGTAGGAGGTCTTTAAGGCGGAAAGATCAGTTGATTCTTTGTCAAGGTGCCACTAGGTTACAAATTCTGAAGTTTTCCAAGGCAACAAGAGGTTTTGGGCAGAGATGGAGTCTAAGGTATCTGTGAAGGTGCAGAAGATTATTTCTTCTCTTGGTATCTCAGGGGTAGGCGGTGACGGGGTCTTAGAGGAAGAAGTCAGGTTGTTAGAAAATAAAGACAAAGCAAGAAAGGAAGCGAGGGAGAAAGCAAAATATGTCGATCCATGAATATCTTATCTATCAACATTAGAGTGGGAGGTAGTCTAGCTAAGAGGAAGAGATTAGCTCATATGACTTGTAAGGTCAAATTGTGGGAGGGGATTTTAATGCTATTACCTGTGATTCCAAGAGGAAAGGGGCGAGTGTAGGGATTCGTATGGGATAAATGTTGGAGTTCAGGGGCTTCATTGAAGAGTTAGATTGTGTTGATGTGCCTTGCGTGGGGGTCCTTTTACTAGGTTCAATGGTTCAGGATCTTCCATGTGTAGGCTTGAGTGTTTTTTTGCTTTCTGATAGCTTGGTAGTGGAATGGAAGATAGTTGGCCAAATTATTGGGAAGAGGGTATTTCGGACCACTGCCCGATATGGTTGAAAGCCAGCAATGAGGATTGGGGTTCGAAGTCGTTCAAATTCAACAACGCTTGGTTAGAGCATCCTCAGTTTCAAGAGTTTGTCAAGAAGGAATGGAAGTCTTATTATATCAAGGGCATAGGCGATTTCGTGCTTAAAGAGAAGGTTTTTGGTTGGATAGATTTGAAGGTTGAGGAAGCAGTTAAGGTGTTGAACTATCTTGATGATTTGGTTATTAGAGGTGATTTTTTTTATATTTTGGAGTTGTTTCTTCGAGTAGGGCAACAACTTCCTCGGTTTTTTTTTTGAAACACTTGATTGGAAGGAAAGCCTTCTTAGACAAAAATAAAGAATTTTATGGATGAAGAAGGGGGATAGGAATTCTGGATACTTCCATAGAGCTTTGAAGGGAAGGCAAAGACGTAATTTCATTTCTTTTGTTGAGTCTTCCGATGGTAGAAAGGATAAGGTGGTAGATATTAAAAGAGAAGTTCACAATCATTTCTTTCTTAATTTCCAAGAGTCATAGAGGTTCAGACTGATAATGGATGGAGTTTTGTTGCCTAGGTTATTGGAGGAAGATAGTTTGAGATTGAAGGAGCCATTCACGGGTGAAGAGATAAAGGAAGCGACGTGGAGCTGTAATGAAAATAGGAACTCGGGTCCAGACAAATTTAGTTTCGGTTTTTTTGCAGGGGTGCTAGAAAACTATTAAGGAGGATGTATTAAAGTTCGTTTCAGATTTCTTCATAAATCCTACTCTCACTAAGGCAGCCACAACGTCTCTTATCACTCTAGTTTCGAAATCCAAAAACCCTCAGCTCTTGAATCATTATAGGCCGATATGTCTAGTGAGTTATTTCCAAAAAATCTTGTCCAAAATCTTTGCGTCTCGTTTGAAGAAGATTAATGGTTCTTTAATTTCTATTGAGCAGTCTGCCTTCGTATCTGAAAGGAGTATTTCTGATGGTGTTTTGGTGGTTAACGAGATTTTGGATATAGCAAGATGAGAAAAGAGAGAGTGTATGGCTTTGAAGTTAGATTTTGAAAGAGCATGTGATTGTGTGAGTTGGAATTTTTTGAGGTATTTATTTTCTATACTGAACTTTAGTGTCAAGTGGATGGGGTGAATGAAGGCATTAGTCTTTAAAGGTTCTACATCGATTCTGGTTAACGGGAGTGCAACATTGGATTTCAAAGTGGAAAAAGGTTTGCATCAAGGTGAACCTTTGTCCCCTTTCCTTTTCATCTTGGTTATGGAAGGCCTTACTAGTCTGGCAAAGAAAGCGGTCGACTTATCTCTGTATGACAGTTCTATAGTGAACGAAGAAGTGACTTATAACATAGTCCAATTTTCCAATGACACCCTCTTAATTGGAAACAAAATTAGGAAGAACCTCTAGTGTATTAAAGCCTTGCTTAGAGGTTTCGAATTGGTATCGGGGCTCAGGGTGAATTTCTCCAAGAGTAGTATCAACAGTGTTAACCTTCCTTCTTCTTTTGTAGAAGCTGCTGCAGAATTCTTGCACTGCAATATTTCCAAATTACCTTTCAAATTCTTGTGGATTATGGTGGGGGACAATCCTAGAAAGATTAAGATGTGGAGTCACGTGATTGACAGTTTGAGGAGTCGTTTAACAACATGGAATGGGGGAATTTGTCGATAAGGGGGAGAGTGGTGTTGATTAACTCAGTGCTAAACGCACTACCAATTTACTCGTTATCATTCTACAAGGCTCCGGCTAAAATTATTAAGGAGATAGTAAGTATTGAAAGTAGCTTCTTGTGGGGAGGGGGAGATAGAGGCAAGAGGATACATTGGGTTAGCTGGAAATTGGTGTGTAGGCCAAGGGAGAAGGGTGGATTGGGTATAAACGATATAGCTCTTTTCAACAAATGTCTAGTTTTTAAATGGAAATGGAGGTTTTTAACGGAGGAAAACACTTTTTGGAAAGGGATATTAGATCATAGATATTCCATATCTAGCCTGGATGTGGAGGTGTTTGTCTCGCAGGGTAGCAGTGGTGGGAAATCTGATTCGATATGGTGGAGGGACTTGTCGTCTTTATGTTTTGACAAAGTATCTCATTCTGATTCTTTTGTTGGCAATGTCTTATATTTTTTAGGAAACGGTAGGAGTTTTTCGTTTTGGTTTTCGAAATGGATGCAGGACTTGTGTTTCAAGGAGGCTTACCCTCATTTTTTGCTCATGCATCCAACATTGCATCGTCTGTTGCAGAAACCAGGTTCTGGTGTGAATCGAGGTGGAAATGGAAGGATTTTCTCCCTACTATTACTCCAGACTCGATTTTGTTTGAAGAGAAGGAGGAGATCTTCTTAATGTTGTAATGTCACGTGCCTGATCGAGTTGTAGTAGATGGTTTTCAATGGGGTCCTTCTAGTTCGGGTTGTTTTTGTGTTGGACCCTGTTTCTTTTTGCTATCGTATGCATGTCAAGAAAGAGAGGCAAAAAAATATTTATTGGAGACTTTGAAAACTTTTTGGAATATTAATATTCCGTCGAAGCTTCACATCTTCACTTGGAGGTTGTTTCTAGATCGTTTGGCAACGAAGGAGCGACTATTAAAAAGAGGGTTTGGTGGAGTTGTTTTGAATCAGTTATGTGCGATGTGTAGTTCAACAGTGGAAAACTCGTCGCATTTATTTCTTCTTTGTGCTTCAGCGGCATGAGTGTGGGGAGCCATTTTTAGGTGGTTAAGAGTAGACTTGTTGCTTGGCTCTAATAACATCGAAGCTTTTTGCAGGTTTGAAACTCTGTTAAGGAGGGATGGAGGAAACAAGGCTGGATTGGTTATCTAGGTCGCTTCAGTCTGCCTCATTTAGATTGGCGGGAACAATTGCATTTTTAAAAGTAAGACCTTCTTGATAAAGGATGTAGTGTGTGCCATTAAAGTCTTATCGTGGAGTTGGTTGAAGGAAACTTACATGATCCATTCTTAATTTATTTTCATCGATTGGTTTAATAATTCTGTATTGTGTTTGAAAAGTTGTTAACTTTCCTTTGTAAGAGTTCGAGTACCCTTTGTATTCGTTTTCGTTCAATCCATTACTTTTAAAAAAACAATATCCTCTACAATGAAAGCCTCCTACATCGTCTAACATGATCCAAACCAAAAGTCATCGCTCCTTCCTCTGCCAAGCTGAATCAAGACTCAAATACCAATTGTTGGAGAGTAAAAAAAATCGATGCAACTACATATCAAATTCTCCAAGAGCATGAGAATGAAAGATGTCAAATATCTACTAAAAAATCTTAATGCATTAGATATTAAATATATGAACCTCGTGTCTTATATATCCATGAATTTACCAATTCATAGTTTTCTTAAAAGCATACCAATTCATAGTTAGTGTGAAGTTTAACCACTTACATTTTAATACAACAATATCTCATACATGATTGTGTTTCATATCATATAATAAGATATAAAGAGGACCACTCATCCCCTAAGCCAAACTAAAACTTTTATACCACTTATTGAGGAGTTCATGGAAGTTGGAAACACCATCGAATTCATAAAACATAAAATATATAAATCCTTTTGATTATATATCTAACATTTTTTCCAATTGTAAAATTCAACAATTCACATTTAAACCCAACAATAATAGTGCACACAATTATAGGTATTGTTAGACGGGGTTTAAAAAAAAGACTCTATTAAAGATCTATGGGACCAATTCATGGATCCGAATTTCAAATCTCTTAAGTAAAAAACTCTGCTTAAAGATTTCTTCTAATTTCATCACTATAGCAAATGGCAGAGCTGAAGTTCCAATCTACCAAATAAGAACATGAAACTGAAGCAAGCAATGGGAGAGATTTAGGATAATCATGCACAAATGGGCTACAAATCAAATTTGTAATAATGCTTAATTTTTATTTTAGAAAAGCAATTGGATTAATGAACAAGAATATAAGGGGTATTCACCCATCCACAAACTACAAAGACACAGACACAACAAAACAATATTTCCTTCCAACTCCAACCTAAAAACAACTAAGATCCAAGAGGATCCACAGAAAAAGAGTAGAAACTAGAGTTGGAAGAGAAAATATCATTCAAAAGACCCCACCTCCAAATATGAAATTTAATATCCCAACAAACATTATTAAAAGAGATCGGTTCATTCCTAAATATAAAATTATTCCTCGACTTCCACAGATTCCAAACTATTGCAACCCAACAATTTCCCAACCTTTTTGCAATAGAGGAATTCCCACCATTATTGATCCAAGACAAAAAGAATGTCCAGTAACATCCTTCAAGCGAGGCCTCACAACCTAACCAGCCTCCGAACGAATTCCAAATAGAGAAAGCAAAAGGGCACAAGAAGAAGAGGTGGGCCAGGCTCTCCTCAGCCTCATTACAAAAACAACAACGCTGGTCTTCTATAAGCATACCTCTTATGCGAAGATTGTCTTTCGAAGGGAGGCAGTTCCAGAAAAAATGCCACACGAAAGTCTTCAGCTTCGGGGGAATCTTTAGGCTCCACAACTGCTTGAAAACGTTAACTTGAGTAGAAGAAAGAACCTGAAGCCCAGCAGCCAACCCATCCGTTCTGATAAGGTTATAGACCTCCCTAACCACATAAAGCCCAGACGATCCCTGGGTCCACTTAAAACCATCCTCCTGATTCTGCAAAGGGACCTGCTGATACAACAGCAGTTTTAAAGAAGAAAGTTGATGGAAATCTTCAGAGGAAATCAAATCAGGCAATCCCAAATTATTCCAAGACCAGACTCCTTCGACAAACCGCCCCATAGCATGCACCAGAGCCTTTTTAAGAGCGCTTAACTTAAAAAGATTACCAAATCTCTCCTTTAACAGAACGACACTATTCCAATCCGCAAGCCAAAAAGGAATTTGATGTCCTTCTCCCAACTCACACTTAACAGCACATGCAAAAGAAAAAACAGAGTTAGCTAAACCAGTCCCAGCCTTCACTACATCTTTCCACCAACTGGACGCGTTCGAGGGCTGCAACACCTGACTTTCCGCCATCAAATCCCCTTCAATGAAACCATATCTCCCCTTCAGAACAGCCTTCCACAGAGCAGGCTTAGGATTCAAAACTTTCCACTTCCACTTTAACAGCAAGGCTACATTGAAAGCTTCCAAATCAAGTACCCCCAGCCCACCTCTACTTTTCGGACTGCAAACGGTCTCCCACTTCAACCAGTGGATTTTTGAATTTCTCTCCTAACCTCCCCATAAAAACTGACTTCTAGTGGAATCAATCTTCTTGATAACTGTTAAAGGAATTCTGTAGAACGACAACCAGAAAATGGGCAAGCTAGACAAAGTTGAGTTTAACAGAGTGATCCTTCCCGCCATCGACAAAACTTTACCTCTCCAAGAACTCAATCTATTTCTAAATAAATCCACCAAGAAATCCCAGGAAGAAACCCTCATAGGATTAATTCCAATAGGAATACCCAGAAAGCGAAAAGCCGGCGCATCGACTTTACAGGCCAAAAAAAACGAAGCAGCATGTAAGAAATGCTGGCTAACATTAACACCCATTATCCTACTTTTATTAAAATTCACCTTCAGCCCTGAGACAAGTTCAAAGCTACGTAACACCGTTTTAATACTCCACAAATTCTGCCAAGTGCTCTCTCTGAATATTAATGTGTCATCAGCAAACTGAATTACATCTATCCTAACATTTGGACCTACCTCAAATCCTTTAAACGAACCAATTACAGACGCTCTTTTCATGAGTTGGGTCAAACCTTCAGTTACTAGAACAAAAACAAAAGAAGACAATGGGTCTCCTTGACAAAGACCCCTCTCT
The DNA here is from genome assembly GCA_022829125.1 of Lathyrus tuberosus. NCBI lineage: Eukaryota > Viridiplantae > Streptophyta > Magnoliopsida > Fabales > Fabaceae > Lathyrus > Lathyrus tuberosus. Next base: position 26,958,957 of record JALAZF010000013.1, on the reverse strand, counting down.
ACCGCAAAATCCTTTGAAGGACTTCCATTAACCAAAATGGACAAATAGCACTTGAATAAGCAAGCTTCCATCCAACCTCGCCACTTTATACCGAAACCCATCGCAACGAAGATTTTCCTCAAAAAATCCCAATTCACACAGTCATACGCCTTCTCAAAATCAACCTTAAACAACAAGCACTCTTTAGAACTTCTCGTTGCCAAATCAATTACCTCATTTGCGATCACAACTCCCTCTAACATCTGACGCCCTGACACAAAAGCAGCCTGGCTCTCATCCACCAAGCTACCTATGACTTTCTTGAGCCTATTTGCCAAGAGCTTGGACAAGATTTTATACAACCCTCCTACCAGGCAAATAGGCTTGTAGTCACCCAGTTGTAAGGGAATGTCCACCTTAGGAATTAGAGTAATGAAAGCCGAAGTTAAAGCTTTGGGAAGGTAAGCTCTCCTATGAAAATCATTAAGAAATAGCAAAATATCTTCCTTCAGAAAGTTCCAGCACTTCTTAAAGAAGAAGAAGTTGAAACCGTCCGGACCCGGACTTTTCGAGCTATCGCAACTCCACACAGCCTGTTTAACCTCATCCTCGGCAAACGGGATTTCCAAAGAGTCTGCTTCCTCTAAAGACAGCCTTTTGAAAAAACTATCAGGAAGACAAGGACGCTGCTGCACCCCTTCAGAGAACTTAGCCTTGAAAAATTTCCACACTTCTTCTTTAATTCCGTTCACTGACTCCACCTTCCCAAGATCCGTTTCCACAGCCGCTATAAAATTCCTCTTCTGCCTACACCTAACTTGATTATGAAAGAACCGCGAATTCCCATCTCCAAACTTCAGCCAGTTAGATCTCGCCTTTTGAATAAGAAGATTTTCCTTTATGTTGAGATAAAGCCAAGCCCTTTTATGTTCGTCAGCCCTTTTCACCACCAGGGGAGCAACTTCAGAAAAATTACACTCAGCGAGACTAGCATCAATGTTGTTGACTTCTTGAAAACCTTCATTCGCCTTCAAATCATACCATCCGAAAACTTTGATACTCCAGTCTTTAATCCTATCTTTCAAAGCTTTAAACTTTTCCTTAATAACATAATCGCTTCTCCCGACATCCCTTTCCCCAATCGATTGGCCTAACAAGCCCCACTTATCAACAATCGAACTATCCACCAAGAACCTGTCAATTCTACTCATAGATCTTCCATCGCCACTATACCAAGTAAATCTTTTACCAGCCACCGGAAGGTCGATCAAACCACTTTCATCAATGAATGCTTTAAAATCCCTTAACTCCTGACTTCTAATCGAGAGACTTCTACTTATCCTCTCAGACATCTTATGAATCGCATTAAAATTCCCTCCCATGATCCACCTCCTGTCCGAATATCTCTTCTTAATTTCTATTAACTCCTTCCACAAATTCCTCTTAGATGTAATGTCGCAAGCAGAATATATGTTAATCAAATAGAACATTTCCGAATTCCACTTCACTTTAGTGCCAAGGAAACCCTTTCCTGCAAAAGACATAACAGGAACAACACAATTCTCCTTCCATAAAGTTATTAAACCCCCTGACTGACCCTGCGAACTACTGAACGACCAACCTATTCCCGGTTCATTCCACAGACTCTTCAAAAAAATACTATCAACTACCTTCTTTTTAGACTCTTGTATGAAAAAAATATCTGCATTACCTGCAGAAATGATTATGTTGATCCTTCTTCTTTTTGAGATGTTCCCCCCTCCTCTTATGTTAAGAGAACCGATAATCATTGAGACCGAGTTGAAGACACCTTCCTACTAAATAATCCATCCTTTACACCTTCTTCCATCTCATTTAATTTCTTCAAAGTTTCCCCAGGATCATCAGAAGCTATGACACCCAACTCTAAAGCCCCCTTCCAAACTTTTTGACCCACATTTGTTTCCATCTGCTCCCAGAACCTTTGATTTCCCACTTTAACATCCCCATCAGAAATAGAGTCGCAACAAAGAACATCTCCCCCATAAAAATTGGTCGACTCAATAGAACAAGAAGAAATCAAGTCAATTTCTCCCATCTGCGCAAGGCCCCCCTGTCTTCGAATCAACGCTTCATTTGCAGAAAACTCCTCTATTGGGTCTTCAGAGGCCTGAGTACATTCTAAAGACACAAGGCCCAAAGACCTACAAGTCTTTTTCGTTTTCTTTCTTTTTTATTTAGGCCCACAAGCTTCAATTAATTTTTTAAACCTTATTTTTTAGTTGGAACCAAATGTCCACTACCCGCCAAACTTCTGAAAACATTTATGGACTTTCCTCCTAAAGCGACATCCTGCTGCGCCGACCTCGAAGAAAGTGAAGGCACGACAAAAGAACCCTTTTCAGCTCTCTTTTTCTTGGCATTTGCAATAGCTACATCAAATAGAGGAGTAGCCTGACCAGAGTCAACTAGGATAGGCCTCGAGACAGGCGAAAGTCCCAGAGACCCTACGCCTCTACCCTCCTTATCATGATCACTTTCTTCTCCGACAACACCTACCGGAGTCTCCTGCAACTCGCCTTCTTCCAGGTCAAACAAAACCTTCAAATTTTCTGCTTGAACATGAACCTCATCAACCTCTTCATCTTCATTCCAGTTTGTCTCCGTTTCTGAAGACGACAACACAGTCCCCTCGTGTTTCTTCTCCTGGGGCCCAAAAATACGAAAAGGCCCATAGGAGTCCTCAACCATTTTGATGTTGAAAATTTTCCCATTGATACTAACTTTGAAAGACTCATTCAATAAGGAGGTGCATCTTGTTCTTACCATAATCCGAGCTATATCCATATTTCTAACTTTAAGCGTTTCCTCGTCAACACAGATATACGTACCCACCATTTTAGCTAGTATCTCAAAGAACTTGAAATTCCATGCCTGGCAAGGGATTCCATAACATCTTAACCAAGACACTCGTTCTACATCAACATCTTCCTCCTTCCACCTTCTTATTTCAGAAAAACACTGTTTCCACCAATTCTCCCCTTCCCTTATTAAGTCCTTAATCTCTCCAACTTCCAGCTCCTCTAACAAATAGAGATTAGCCCCCAACGGGGTCACCTTAATAGAAAAATAGCCTTCAGTTTCAAAACAAGTTTGGATATTGTAGGCCATTCCAGGGTTAAGCATAACCCCAACATAAGCCTTATTGAACCTAAAAAAATCCTCCTCCTCAACCTTATAATTAATGAAAACTTTATCCAAACGGTTACCAACCAAACTTCTATGCCTTTCCTTTGCAACGAGCGCTTCAACATAGGATCTAGCTTCCCCAGAACTTTCGTGAGCACGAAAAACTCTCCTCCCTCCATAACCACCCGTCTCTCTAACAGTCGCTGTTGCACCCTCCTTTTGCCTCCTGGTACGATCACCCCTTAAATTCGACTTCAAATGTCTAGAGAAACGAGGCACATTTGCATGTAATTTAACATTATCAATCCAAAGATTGTCGAGCTTGACTGCCAAAACCCTACCATCCTCGACTTCCAAAAATCTAGCAAAACCAAACCCAAAAATTACAATAAAATAAAAACATATTAATTAATATAATAGATAACACAAATAATTTATAAAAACTTACATTAAAAGAAATTCATAAATGTTAAAATAAACTACTAGTTCAAAATACATGAAAAAAAATAGATTCAAAATGATTTTCATTTATGATTATTTTTATGCTCAAAACATTCTCATACATGTAATTTTATCTTGAAGATTTTGATGATTTTTTTTATCACATACATTAAGTGACGAAGAAAAGGAAATTATATTTGGAGACTTTAAAAAAATTAAAGTTGTTGAAGTTGAAAAGTAGTTTATAATGTCGGCAAAGGATGTTGATGACCTCTCCACAAATGTCCCGATAGTGTCGCAATAATAAAAAGATATCGAATTCACAAGGATTGCTATTTAACAAAATAATAGTTGTGCAAGTATAAAAGGTAACAATTTAGGGGGGAGGGGTTCGAGTTTGAATGTGAAAAATAAAAGTTGTTCTGAAACAATGCGAAAGCAGTCAGGTTTTGTATAGAATCCATTATTTATCACCTGTTGATGTTTAATGCATTACATAAATGACAAAGTCATTATATTTCCACGGTGAATTAACAAAACCATAATACCCAATCTCTTGGTGTATAGCTCACTAATTCCTACTTGGGGTCTCATATCCATATTCAATCAGTGTAAGTGAATTAGGTAATACAATATGATGTTAATTCAAATGCCATAACTCGAGGTCTCATATCCCTATTCAACCAGCGTAAGTACAATAATTGCCCTAGTTCCAACGCATAGACTAATGGTAAGTATTCCCTATGCGTTCAAGATCAGATTAAAAGAGTATCTCACATAAAAGCATTAAGCAAAAGAGACAATTAACTAGAAAAATATAACTTCAATTATTCAGGCAATGACAAATTAAACATATGTCCCAACATGTTCAAAATAAGTTCATTGAACAAAACCTAACTTAGAGATGTTTAGTTATCATAACGATACAATGAAATACCAAGTAATAAAGTGAAGATTGCATATGAAAATCCTTGAAGAACTGGCCTCTAATGGCTTCCAATGCTCTCAAAATTACCCTTTTTGTGCTCTTTACCCTCACTTTCAGTCAAAACTCGTAGAACCCTTAAAAAGATGCCAAAAACTCCCTTTTAGAGCTGTCAAATCAGTCCAGAACACGTTAGAATAGGCCCAGAAAAGGAACTATCACATGCGTAATATCCTTCATCGCGCGCGCGATGTTGACAAAACATTCATATCACGGGCGCATTGTTGCGCGTGATTATTCCAGTAGCTGCACGTTTATGCTCCTTTTTTCCATTAGATTTTCACTAAGTCCTTATTTTTCATACTTGGTCATTTTTGAATATTTGTTTGGTCTTTATTCTTCATTTTTACTCATCTTTGACTTGTTTTGATTCGTTTCTTCGACAAAAAATATGCAATGATAGAGTGTCATCACAACTCCAAACTTGAATCGTTGATTGTCCTCAAGTAACTTGCTTGCATTGCAAATTCCAAACAGAAAAACAAGTTGCAAAAATAACAATTGAACATCACCATATGTAAGTTTCTTTACCTGACCATCATTCTAACTTTTAACTGGAATCCGAGAATTTCAAAAAACATCCTCAATCTTTGACAAGTACTCAACCTGTCTCTCATCTAACCACGAGTCCACTCAATTGATAGGATAGTCTCTCAATCAATATGCAAAACAGTTTATACTGAGTTTAATCATGTTCTAATAGAATTCGTCAAAGAAATTAAAACACACACATTTGAGGGCTTTTTCGGTTGTATATTGGCTTATGATCGGGTAGGACATTTTTGGGAAAGTAGGTTTAAACCTTTGGAGTTAGGTACCGAATTCTCCTTTTATTATCATACCACTTTTTTCCTTATTAATGGTACTAAAGATATTGCTATTGTGGTCCTTAATATTCATTTTTTAAATTATTTTTCTCTTTTTTTCAAATATTTATTTTTAACTTCTTATTTTCTCCTAATTTTTGAATTTTTGACCGATTTTTCTCTAGTACCCAAACCCCAAACCTAAACCTTGTTCACTTGAAAGAGCAACCCCAAACTTATTCTTTTTCTTACAACTTTAGAACTAAAAATTTCTACCTAACTCCTAAGAGAGGGTGGAAAGATGAAATCTTTCAAGTCATATGGCTAATAAATAAGGCTAAGTCACTGAAATAAGGGTTAAGCTCAAAGCGGTTAGCAACAGATGTAACATATTACTACAGGGTGGTAAAAAAGGCTCAGAGTTCAAAGCCAACAACTGTCTCAGTGTGTGTAAATCAAATCAGACAAATTGAATCAAAAATAGTTCAAACCTGATAAAGCAATAATGCATGGATACACTCAATGAAAAGAATAGTAAACAATGGAAGTTATTTGGATAAAACCTTACTAGTTATGGTATCGAAAGGTTGAGTACAAGTTTATCGATTCTTTTTTCATCCTTTGCTTTCAATTTGTAAGTCACTTTCTTGATGATCATGTTTCCTTGGATGGTGCTTTTGGTTCATTTGTTTAATGCTAAAATTACAATTTTTGTAAATCTTAAAGAAACCACAGATGCAAACTCATTCACTAAAGACAAACATAAATAGTGTTTGAGAAACGTGCGCGAGTGGCTAATTCCTCTTATTGAATCTAACTACCATCATAAAGTAAATTATGCAAAAACAAAGAAACTGGTTAGAAAATGCTTGATAAGTTCAAACACTTATGTTTCAATGAAGTGAATACTCCATTTGATCCTAGTGTCAATCTTAAAAAGAATAATGGAAGATCTCTGACTTAATGGGAATATGCAAGTGCAATTGGTTGACTAATGAATTAAATGCAATGTACCTGACCCGACATATCATTTGCAGTTAGTAAAGTGAGTAAATTTACTAGAAATATAAATGGTGAGCATTGAAAGGCCATCACAAGGATTTTCAGTTATCTTTTGAAAACCAAAAGTCTTGGCCTTCATTATGATAGGTTTCCTGCCATACTAGAGGGATATACCCATACGAGTTGGATATCGAATGTTTGAGATCATAAATCTATAATTGGGTTGATATTTACACTAGTTGGAGGTGAAATTTCTTTGAAAAAAAGAAACAAACATACATTACTCTTTCAACCATGGAATCAGAGTTTGTGCTTTTTACATCTACTAGTCATGAAGCTGAATGGTCGAGGGACCTTTTTGTTGGAAGTTCCATTGACTAAAGTCAACTTGTCAAACGTGTTGAGACATTGTCATAGTCAAGCCATTTAGTTAGAACATTCGACGAGGTGTATAATAGAAAGTCCAAGCACATAAGTCTTAGACATTCTTTTCTGAGAAAATTGATTAAGGATGAAATCATTTCACTCGCATATATACGTTCGAGCTAAAATTTAGCCGATTCATTTACTAAACCACTAGCCAAATATTTAGTAAAGATTACCTCGAGAGGTATGGGATTGAAACTCTTTGAGTACGAGTTCCAACAACGACGATAACCTAATATAATGTTAAGAAAACATTAACCTCAAGATTCACTAGGTAACAACAAGTCGTTGATTTGGATATTTGTGGAATATTATCTAATAATGTTGACTATTCACTAATACAAATAATATATTTTATGACAACAATTTCACTTCACCTAACAAAAAACGAGGTATAATTATTGAACGCGCCATGTTTTTTTTTTCTTATAAAAAATAAAATCTATTTAGTCAGTTTACGTAGATAACCGAGGGATAAAATATTTCAGGGTACATGCTTTGAATTCCAACAACTGTAGTTTATGTTTTTATTTCATTATATGATGCACCTTCCTTCATATTTTATTTTTAATTAAAAAATAAGCCATTTTTCACCTTAGTTATGTTTTACCAACCTTGGTGAAATAGTTTAATCTTAGTATATATAGCCTAGCTTGTAACTCTAGTCTCACTTGCCTAAAACAACACACTAAAACAACACACATAAAATCCTAACGAAAAGCCCTAAACACATATCATCCTCCAGAATGATGATATGTATTTACAACTCTCATTCGATACTAGCTATAATGAAAGACAAAATCATTTCTGTCACTTCTTCTTCACATATCCAGTACGTCAAACACCACTACTCATGTTACATTGTTGTTGTTGATGGCGGTGGTAGTGTTGTTTTTATTGTTGATGTTGTTGTTGTTGAGACCCTAAACCCTAAAGGTTTAATCTTGTTTTTGTTTAAATTGAGATTTCATGTTATACGTTGCTGTTTTTGTTGAGATAAATACACTATAAGTTTATCGTTAATGTTGATGTAGTTTTGTTGAGAGATTGTCTTTTTGAGTTGTTGTTTAATGTTATCATTGTTTAGATTGATATTAAATGATAATGTTGTTGTTGTTGTTGTTGTTGTTATTTATTGTTGTTTTTGAGTTGTTTATGTTGTTGTTGTTGTTGTTGTTGTTTTGGTTTAGTTATTCTACCTAGAAATGTTTTGAATGCTATATGTTTTTATTGAGTTTGAGATTGAGATTATGTTTTTGTGATTCTTTATGCAACTCTCATCTTTTTCTGCCAAACATGTCAAGAGGACATTAGAGTGAGTGAGAATACAATTGAGTTTATTCTATCTAATGCCGATTGTTTGTTTCAGTAACCCCTCTTTGAAAATATAACCTATTAAATTGATTTTGAAATAATAATATGAAAAATTATGTTATATTTGAAAAATATCATACACTAATTAATATTTTTCAAGTATTTTGCAAATCATCATTCATCTCGCGTTCTTTAATGGTTAAAATATCTCTCAATGCTTTCAGTTGCTCTTCAATGAAGAACTTGAAACATTGAACGAGGTTCGAACCACTAAAGAACGAGAGGTGAATAATGAGTTACAAGATGCTAGAAAATCATTGATTAATGTAATTTGTTCTTCAAATATAACATAATTGTTCATATAATTATTTTGTAAAGCAGTTTGAAATGTTATATGTTTAGTTAGGGTTTGGCGAAATAAGCAATCCACATTAGATATAATAAAATCAATTGTGTTTTGCCCGTCTGTTAAATAACAAAACCGATGGAAATGTGTTTTCTCAATTTAAAAATTCCAAAAAGTTTTCGTTGGGGATTGAACCCTTGACCTTTACACCTTTCACGTCGGTGGATCTAAAACCGAGAGGTAAAGTGACACATTTTTTATGACACCCTTCGTTACCTCGCATATGAAACCAATGTAACAACTCATATTCAACCGAGGTTAAAGACGTTTTTCGTTTTAGTGATTGCATATGGAGGGTTGAGTTTTTCAAACTCTTAATGAAGTTCAATGTCGAGAATATGTATTTCAAGTAAAGTAGATAAAATATGAACTTCATCTATGCGAATTTCGATGTTGGTGTCGTGTCAAAGTGAGAATTGGAGTTTATCTCACGATAAATTCACGAAACAGGAAAAACACAAGGTCATAAATAGTTCCAGGTGAGATATGTAGGCGAAGAACCATTAAAGAGAGTATGTAAGATAACGCCGATCTAATCTTAATGGATAACAGGTTCAAACCATTAAAGAGTTGTCTTTACTAAAGTTAAGTTCAAATCGAAAAATACTTAACTGTATTAGCAATTTTTGTTTCTTTTTTTGCAATTGGTCTTGTCATTATTAGAACAAAGTGGTGGATTGTCGTAATTATTAATTATTAAATATATTATTTAAATACATAACAATTTTTGTGTTCCAATAATAACATGACACCATGTAAATAGTTGTTTTTGAATTCAGAAATAGGCAACATTTTGTGAAGTGTTGCCATAAGTAATCAGAAATAAGCAATTTTTTGTGAAGTGTTGCAATAAGCAATTGGAAACCAGCAAAGCTTGTGACATGTTGCAACACTTAGTTAAAGATGTTATTGAATTAGTGTATTTCATCAAGGGTCACAATTTTATGAAACAACACAACTTGACTTATAAATTGATCGTTCAGGATTTAGAAAATGAATAACCTAAAATAACTCTCACATTCAGTGTAAATTTCATATTTTCGTCTTTCCTATTTTTGAGTTTTTATTTGTTTTGTGCAAACTCGAATATAGATTAAATTATCTTGAATGTTCCTACGCGTAGATTCTAAGACATATGCAGAATGTTTGAAATACTATTAAAAAAATGATTACATTCACGATTCCGTCCATAATCCATTTATCTTACAAATGAATATGAATAGAGGTAATCGATGGTAAGCTTGTGTTGAAATGCATATATTGTGAAAATGAAGTTTTGTTTAAAGTGAATTTGAATGAAAAAATTGAAAATGATGATGAGTTTCAAAATATAATGTGTCTAAATTGTACAATCTGGACAAATTCTACTTGAATTGTAGGATCTATAAAAGGTAAGCTTGAGACCTAAGGGGAGGTGAATATTTTTTCAAGATAATATTAGCCCTGTTTTATATTATAGCCCAAACAACAGTAGCCCAATTCTGTTGTATAGCCCAAATAACACTTAAACACTTATTGTTATCAGCAATGAAGGTAAAGGTATTCAAATAACTTTTTTTTAATATATATATATATATATATATATATATATATATATATAGGGTCATGCTAATACACACCCATGTAAGTGTACATTAGTAACATACACCTTAGTGTATTTTTGTATGCAGCCCACCACTTTTGGGTGTGTGTTAGCATTTCTTATATATATATTTACAATTTACAACAACAATTAAAATAACCAACAATTAATTAAGTGATATAGCTCAAGTAGACCCTTAGGGTGTGTTTGTTTGAGAGATTAAAATTATATTATCAGGAATATCATTCTTAGAAATGTTAATCCTAAGAGTTTTATTCTCATCAATTTGTTTGGTAAATAATTAAGGTTCCAAGGAATAATTTTGAAATTAATTTAATTATAATTTTAAAATTTTAAAAATATAAAATAATGTGTTGAAATAATATGAAAGTGGGTAGTTATAGTTAGTTATTTTTTATTCCCATGGGAATATATGATTCCCACCCTTTGACATGAGAATAAATATTCATAATTTTATGAGTAAATTTTATTCCTGAGAATTATTTATTCCAAGACATTTTTTTTTTCTTTCCCATCTACCAAACAATGGAATAATTATTTCCAGCCTCAGATTCCCGAGAACTTTTTTTCTAGCACCAAAACAAACACACCCTAAACTCCAATTAAAAACGAATAGTTTAAAATAACCTGAATTCAAATCCTGGCATAAATAATCCTTAACACCAACAAATAAATATTCATCACTTTGGCAATTTAATATTTGTCCTATTTAATGTTCAATTACCAAAGTGATAATTAGAGTGACTATCAAATAAATATTTAGAATATTTAGAACACCAATTAGAATTATAAAAAAGTTAAGTAAAACCATTTTATTTATTTGCCAAAGTGGCAAAACACTGTGGAAACAGGACAACATTGCAATATACAACACCATTGTGCTTCATCCAACCCAATAATAAAATCACACACACACATTAATTATTTTATAGAAAGATACTTGCTTATAAATCAATGGATACCATCATTGGATTATCACCTTTATCAAGCACAAATGTCTTAGAAACTTTCTTTGATGGTGTCACAATTTCCACATTATATGTTCCATGAAACCCTCTAAAGTTGAATTGACCTTGCTCATCAACATGGCCATGACTATGAGATAGCCACTCTTGTTTCAAAGCTAGAAACCTTTTACCAGCTTCATTGATATCACCTTCTGCATTCACCAAATGAGCATTATCTCTACTCATAAACAACTCCCAAAATCCCCACAACATTATCCCTTCAACAGCAGGGTGAGCCAAAGCTTCTCTCAGCATAACTTCAAGATCATCACCTCTCACAAATTCATTCGTAGAAGACACGTCAAGTTCAGTAAACCATATCGGTAATCCAAGAATACCTAATTTATCGAGCGAAGCGCAAACGATAGGCCCAATCGGGTTATCAATATGACCTTGAATTCCAATTCCGCCAACGGGTGCACCTTGTTCTTGCAAATCAAGAATGTGTTGAATGTACTTATCAGGACACGATTTTGTGTCGCATCCGTCTTCAATATGATAATCATTCACAAACAATGTAGCTGATGAATCGAGTTGGTTTGCAGTTTTGAACATGTTTGCCCTTATATCTTTACCTAATCTATCTTGGTAAAATGAACCATGCAGCATTTCATTGTTAACATCATAGTGACTGAACTTACCCTTGTAACGAGTTAAAAGACTGGTTAAACGGTTTTGAACTGCCGTCATCAAATCGTTATTATTCAATGACTTAATCCATTGTTGAACGGTTTGTTCCACTTCCCAGAAGATGCAGTGTCCACGAGTTTCTATCTTGTACTTTTGACACAAGCTTAAAAGATCATCAGCATCTTTGTAATTCAAATTCCCTTGTTGTGCCTCAGTCCAATACCACTTCAACTCGTTCGCAAACACAGCCCAGTTGAAGTGTTTCACAAGGAAGTTGACGAAATCTTCATTGTCTATGTTTGATCTGCTGATACATGTTCCAATCGGGAAATCATTTCGTGTTTGCCTAACTTGCACCGTGGTGTTAACGTAGCTGCTAGCGTCTAGCCCAGAGAATTTTAGGACCACATCACGCTTCCGGATCTGCAGTTTGGGGAATTAGATGTTAATAATAATAATGGAAATTTATTATATAAAAATAGAATAAAAACTAGATATCACCTTGTCTGTCTGCAACTTTAAATATCTAAATCTTGCGCGTCTATCGACGGCGAAAATTTGAAGTCCAGCAACCATTAAGTCTACACCAGAAGCAGGACCTTGGATATAAACCATAAGTTTTGATGGTTGCTTTTCAATTCTAAAGGATCCACCAATTTCATGCCACTGTTTATCCGAAACCTCGGTTTGTCCTCCATTGATCCACTGGTTGTCAGCACCAAGAGCAACATTGACATTTTGCGGCCCACTTGAACCAGAACCAATCCGGACCCAAGCAGATACTTGGTAAGTCAAAAATAGCTTCACTTTATCAGTGATCACCTGAGCAGGACCATTCCAAGTTTGTGTTCTATTCGTTACAAGTATGTAGCGACCACTTAAGAGTTCGTGAGGTCCAAGAGAATCTCTTGCCATTGGTGGAACTATATGAGGAGAACCAGTTTTAACACTTAAAGTGCAGCTGCCAAGGGGAAACCATCCTTTGGTGTCATCAGATAGATTGCTGTTCTCAATTATATTAAGCCCAAAAATAACATTCTGCAGAATAAAATCAACTATTAGGTGCTTGAAAAACTTACAAAATCAATGTTGCATCCAAAGCTTACTAAAGATTTGTTTAAGTTGACTTATTAGAACTTATCTATTGAGAACAGCTTAAGTTGCAAGCGTTGAAATAAGCTGTTTATCTAAGAAAAGCCAACAACAACAGCTAAGTTCTTAAGCAATTCTTGTGCAAAACAAAATTTTCAGGAATAACACTAACAATAAAAACTAGATTGAGTTACGCATAAAGGTTCGACTATATTTTACGTTGGTTGGTGACCGCTTAAAACAATATTTACACCAATTTTACTAATGTGATTTACAGAAAATGTATCGAAAGTCGAACCTTTGCATTTGGTGGTATAGAAGGAGGCGTTTTAGCAGCATGCTTTACAACCAAAGTATTAACAAGAATGTCAGTCCCAGAAGGAGGGCCCTCTAAATAAAGAACCACTTTGGATGGAGAACCATTTAGAAGAAATTTTCCCTGCAGTGTCACCCAATCTGTATCTGTTGCCTGCACACTTTAGAACACACCAGCATTGTTCAGAAACTACTGTAAATGTGAAGGAAGGTTTCGATTATCTATAATGCGTAAAACTCATGGCTGAGTCATACTATATCAAATGTCTTTTTGTTATGTAATGTTTACCAAAATTTCAAGAATAATAAACAGGAAAATCACATGGCTCGGGAGCCTATTTGGCATTGGCAGTGTATATATGAATTAAATCTAAATATTTTTTTAATGACTTACTTTGCAATGCCTATATACTGCTCTCGATAATCTGGTGTTTGAACCCACAAAGTAGCTCGAACATCAGCACTAGTGACATTGTTACCATATATCCGAACCAAAGCAGTGATCTCATAGGCCAGTTTGCGCTGCACACGTCCAGTTATCTCCTGCTGAATTCCGTTCCAGGCTTGCGTTCGTTCTGTTGCACATGCAAACAATTTTCCAGACTTCGGAACAATTTTACCATCCGCCATGGAACCATTCAACACAATCTTGCAGCCTCTCCCGGACCAATTATTCAGGCCATCCTCAAATTGAGGATTTATTATGATGTTTTCATCTCCAGTAGAAACACATCTTTCTGTGCTTAAGGTCTTTCGAAATAAGAGAAAAACGTACACAAGTTAGTGTGTTATTATATTACTAGTAATTTAAGTGTAAAACCATCGTAGGCTAATAACCAATGCACAAGAATGTAGAATTGCATAAAGAAATAACAGTATTTGAAACGCATAATTTTATGCATGATATACATTGTTATTTGGAATGGAGCAATTGATCTCTACTGATCTTATAAGCAAGTCAACTCCAGGAGCTGGTCCTTCCAAATAAAATATAACCCGATCGGGCTTCGTAGACAGTGAAAATGTTCCTTCCAACTTTTCCCACCTACCCTTTATAACAGAAGTACTGTAGAAAATAATGGTAAACATGTAAGTGAATTTTCCTCAATGTCTAAACAACATGTACTACCACTTCTTTTATACCTTTCAATGAACAAATATTGTGTAGCTGAACCTTGATATTCTAGTTTCAGTGTAGCTTTTACATCAGCAGATTCCTGAGAAAGGCCAGAGCCAGACACTCCAACAAAAGCCGAAACCGTGTAAGTGGAACCAACCGAAACTCTGTCTGTGATATTTTGCTCAAGACCTTGCCAGCATTCGTTCCGGTCAGTGATAACAGCATAGTTACGATCCGACTCTATCGAAATTCCAGCATGATCGCCTGCTTTGGCTGAAATTACATAGCCTTTGCAAGAATTGGGATGCCAAGAGTTGAGGCCATCAGAAAAATCATGATTCAGCAAAATATTAACAGCATTGCTCCCACTTGGATTAGAAATGTTTTCTGCCATTATCTGTCCAGCAAAACAAAATCACAAAATAATAACAAGAAACTTTTTTCCCAAAATGACATAGCTTGTACATAGATTGTCTCGTACTAAAGTCGATTTATGAATCACTAATACAAACATGAACACTACAATTATTAAATGTAACCGCAAATGTCAGTGTCATAGACGCTTTCAATTTAAAATATCAGTGCTATAAAATATGTTATAATGTATCTGATCCATATATAGTTCAAATACATTTATTATTCAATGTATTTAAAAAATGAACTTTTTCTTATAATAACAATCAGAGAAAGTATTTAACAAACATCTTAATTTATAAATAATGTTCAATCTTACTAACAAGCATTTCAACAAACAAGTTAGCTACAACAACAAAAGAAAGAAAAAATAACTGAGGAGGGTAAATAAGTAACAAACCTGAGACTGAGATTTCTTATGCTTCGAATGAGAGTGAAATTTTGAGACACACCTTATGAAGAACCTCTTCATTAATCATATATATACACCACCACTCACCAAGCAAATTTGCGAGTAAAGTCTAAGGAAAATTGAAGGACCAACCAGAAAATTTCCTTCCAATTTCATAATCCAAATTGGGAATTAACTTAATTTTATAATCGATTATCATTCAAAACATTGGGATCATTGATTTTTCTAGGGTTTGTTTCTGTGCTTTTTGCTTTACCTTGCAGATTAGTGATGCTTGAATTGGAATGAAAGGTTGAGGAATGATTCTTTGATTCCTTAATTTAATGAATTAATTAACTTCAAAATCGGATTAATTTTGAGACTTAGAGTGCAAGATTTTGAAACGTTAGGTGCAAATGACTTTTCAATCTGTGCGTAATATATCATAATGGGGGATTTTAAAAAATATACACTAGACTTTTAATTTCCAAGTATTGGAATTGAATTTCAGACATTGGAGCTATGAGAATGCAACTAGTGCAAGAAACAAACTCTCGAGTACTTTTGCAAATTCAGAAGAAAATAATAATAATAATAATAATAATAATAATAAATTTTTTTTTCAAAATAATAATAATAAGTTTCGAATTGGCATTCACTTTTCTATGTTATAAGTTTTTATTTTCTAGTTGCCGTCAAATTTTGTACGATAGAAAATCAAAAGTGTCAAAAGATAAATGGTATGAAAGAATATTGTTTTCTATACTAAAACTTTCGGTCTTAAATTCCACCAATGGGAAAACCATAGTCAAGTTCACACATGAATGTTTCTCTCCTATCCAATTGTATACCAGAACATATGTTCATAAGTGATCTCCTCTCATATGAGTCAGTCAAAAAATTCAAAGGTGACACTTTCTTAACAAGTACTCTGACCTGCCGAAATATATCAAATAGGATATCCTTAATAAAGTCATGTCGGTATTTGACGCTTGGAAGCTCCTTATAATGAATCATGTGTTCTCCAAATGTAACAAAGCATTTTTTGCGATAAACGTGGCAAAGCTCGTCAATAGAAAATAAGGAAATCATAATATGATATCTAAGGATGATATGACACTCTTCCAGTAACATGGGTTATCTAGCCCATATCAATAGGAATAACAAGGAGAAAAACTTGAGCATGTGTTGTTTGCAAACAACTGAAAACTATATTTTGTCTTATGGTCATATCAAACTTTTACTTCCATGTTCTGAACACTTTTACTAAAAAAGGCACTCGCCAAAACATGTTGTGTTCTAGGAGGGGACAATGTCCTTGTTATTAAAATTGATAAGGTTAAAATCTAGAATTTGTATCACTAAGACCATCCAAAACTCTGTCGAAATCAAAGTCCATGCCATATCTCTCGCCGTCTCTCAATATGTGATCTTGTAACACCCAAGACTGGGCTTAGAAGTCACAAAGGTGTATGATGCAACATGTATTGTTGAGTATAAAACCAATTTCCCAACTCTAATAAGTAAAGAAACCACCCTCCATTGAGGATCCTTGAAAAAAGGACCTCCTCCAACCATGATGCCTTCAACTACCATTCACAACTCTTTATCAAACCAAATAGGTGTTTCCTCCATATGATTAGATGGACACGTTCTTAGACTAAAAACTATTTGGTGATACCCATGCAAGATCGAAGAAAAAGAAGCTCACTCAGAGGGTTCCTTAGTTGTGGAAGATGATGCATTGAACCAACATCCCCGACAACTCTCTTTTGGATCTATATGCTTGCATGTACAACTATCTACAACCGTCAGATGTTCGTGATGGTTTTGATGATGAAAATATTATATGTCAAACAACATGATTTGAAGTTTTCATTTGTCAATAACAAGCAATGATCAAGATGTTCTATCAAGATGCTTCTGCGGGATCAAGATGTAAAGCCAAATTTAATATGGACAAAACCTAAAATCAAGCAGCGTTCGTTGAAATCCTTGAGGATTTCTAGTCAAACAATTTCTAATGATGGTGTCTACCAAAGAAGTTATATTAACTCTCATTAGTAGAATATTCAAGTTCCATATGAAGTTTCAAATCAGTGATGAATCAAGCAAATGAACATGAAACTTTAGAGATGTGAAAGAGATGAAGTGTGAAAGCATGTTTGGTCTTATGTTTGAGTGATTAATGTATTGTGAAGGTATTAAAGTAATTATCATAATACTAAAGTAATATCTTTCTCTCTCTCTCTCTCTCTCTCTCACACACACACACACACACACACACACACACACACACACACCAACAAATAACGCATTTTATGACGAAACTTTCACAACGAACAATATAAAACTGAAGGTGTATGTAACGGGAGAGCCTTGTTTTTTAAAAAACAAATATCAATTTGTTACCTCGGTTCTATATAAAGGCGACATAAAAATATGCTCAGTGTTTGAGTATCGGTTCTCAGCTCCTGCAGTTGTATGTTTTATATGGAACCAAAAAGGCGCCTTTAATTTTCATATATTTTACGTCGGATATGTTACCTCGATTTTTAGGAAAACCAAGATAAATAATCTCTAATTTTTTTATTCTTTTTGGAACCAAAAGACTCCTTTATTTTTTAAAGTTTTACGTTGGATATGTTACATCGGTTTTCAGTATAACCGCGATAAAAATTCTTTATATTTTTTATTCACTCAGTGTCTACCTCATTTACTTCTCGAGCCCTAGTGAAAGAACACTTCTTCTCCAGCCAACGAAAGAACACATATCCTCCAAGGAACCCTAGCGAACGAAAAAAACTTTCTCTCACCATTATTCTCCGGTATGTTATTATTGTTGTTGTTGTTCTTGTTGTTGCTTTGGTCCATTAATGTTGTTCTTGTTATTCTCCATTACTTTTGTTCTGGTGTATTATGGTTGTGTACTATTTATATTTTTTTTCCAGAAGCTTTATGTGATTATGGATCGTAGTTGGATGAAAGCCAATAGATTAAGTGTAGAGTATGAGAATGGATTGAAACAATTTCTTGATTTCGCTGAAAAAAATCTTCCTGACAATAATGGGATTTTTTATTGTCCTTATAAAAACTTCTTTAATACAAAAATAACATCATAGTGATGTTATATTCAATCATTGTGGTTGTGATGGAATTATTCAAAATTACACGAAATAGGTATGGCATGGTGAAGCGACAAAAAAGAGATCTCTGTCACATACAATTGAAGATGATGAAGTTATGAATGATACTCTAGAAGACATCATTCGTGATATTAGAGTTTATGCTTTCAAGAAGACATCATTGGTAGATACTTTGCGAAGCGACATGGAAGATTCGTTGTATCCGGGATGTAAAAAGATTACAAGATTGTCGGTTGTGTTAAGACTATTTAATCTTAAGGCAAAAGATGGGTGGACGGATAAAAGCTTCATTGAATTGCTTAAATTGTTGAAAGAAATTTTTCCCGAAGGTAACACGCTTCCGAACCGTACATATGAAGCCAAGAAGATATTGTGTCCAATGGGTTTGGACTATGTCAAAATACATGCATGTCGTAATAATTGCATATTATATAGGAAAGAATTTGAAAACTTGAAGGAATGCCCAAGGTACGGGGAGTCACGCTTCAAGAAGAAGGAAAATGGTGTTGATGACGATGATGGTGTAACTAACAAGGGTGTTCCTGCCAAGGTGATGTGGTACCTGCCGATAATTCCAATGTTCAAGAGATTGCTTGCTAATGTTAGTCACAAAGAATAATAGATGGCTTGCAGATGAAAGAGTGTGTAATGGAAAAATTCTCCATGTTGCTTATTCATTGCAATGGAATAAAATTGATTCTTTGTATCCAGATTTTGTCCTTGAACCGAGGAACCTTAGGCTTGGACTTTCCACCGACGGAATGAACCCTTTTGGTAATTTGATTACTAACCATACGCCATGGCTTGTTCTTCTCATAATTTACAACCTATCTTCATGGTTGTGCATGAAGCACAAGTATATGATGCTATCGATGATAATTTCGGGTCCAAAACAACCAGGCAATGACATTGTGTTTATTTAACGCCATTGATTGAAGATTTATGACTTTTGTGGGAGGAAGGTGTTGATGTTGATGATGCGTATACATGTGATAACTTTAAGTTGCATGCTATGTTATTTTGTATAATCAGTGACTTTCCTGCATACGGTAATTTGTCTGGATATAGTGTCAAGGGACATAGAGTGTGTCCTATATGTGAAGTTGATACATGTCACCACTAATTACAAAATTAAAAAAATACAGTTTATCTTGGGCATCGAAAATTTCTAAGACCTAATCATCCATATCGAGCAGGAGTTTGATATTGCTCCAAAGACCTTAACTAGGAAGGAAGATAACACTTTAAGGTTATCTTTAGAAAGAAACAAAAAAAGTCCTTGGAGAAAAATATTTGGAAAAAGAGGTCGGTATTCTTTGATCTTCCATACTGTTCTAGTCTTGATGTAAGACATTGTCTTGATGTGATGCATGTGGAGAAAGATGTATGTGATAGTCTGATTGGAACACTTCTCAACATTAAAGGCAAGACAAAAGATAGTAAGATATCCCGCGAAGATATGGTTGTGATGGGTATACGGTAAGAGTTAGCCCCAAAAGAAGTAGGAAATATAATCTATTTTCCCCCAGCATGTCACATTCTTTCTAAAAAGAGAAAAAAAAAATTTTGCAATTGTTTGCAGGGTATCAAAGTTCCTCAATGGTACTCATCAAATGTGAAGAAACTTGTGTCAGAGAACGATCACAAATTAGTTGGCTTGAAATCTCATGATTGTCATGTCTTGATGCAACAACTTCTACTAGTGGCTATCCATGGCATTTTACCAAGCAATGTAAGGGTAACTATAACCAGATTGTGCTTATTCTTCAATGCTATATGTAGTAAAGTTATTGATCCTGAAAATTTAGATGACTTGGAACACGAAGCTGCGGTTATCTTGTGGCAATTAGAGATGTTTTTCCCTCCATCATTCTTTGACATTATGGTTCACTTATTTGTTCATCTTGTAAGGGAGATTATAATTTGTGATCCACTTTATTTACGCTGGATGTATCTGGTAGAGCATTACATGAAGATTTTTAATGCGTATACAAAGAATCATCACCGTTCGAAAGCTTCGTTCGTATAAAGATACATCACAGAAGAAGCTATTGAGTTTTGTACAAACTATTTATCAGAACCTTTCTTTATAAGAATTTCCGAGTCTTGTCATGATGGATTTTATGATGGTAGAGGTACTCAAAGTTTAAAATCTTAAGACATTTTCCTGAGATATAGTTCTTCAAGCACATTTGCATATATTGAATAACCTTGGTGAAGTTCAACCTCACTTGACCGCTCATAAAAGTATTTTAAAAGAAAAATTCCCCTAGATGAATGAAAAATGGTTGTTAACAGAGCATGACAAAACTTTCATAAATTGGTTTAATGAAAGTATTTCTAAAGAGAGTAGTGGATCAGATCATTGAAAATGATTTTCATGTATGCCTAAGTTTATTGTAATTACTTGGAGTGCATAAGACATTTTTAAATATTCATTCTATACAAAATCAAAGGATGATCGTAGCACCATGCAAAATAGTGGGGTTATGGTTGAGGCTGAATTCATGTACTTTTATAGTTTCAAAGATAACAATCTTGTACTAGCATCTAGGGCGTACTTTGGGGTCATTGAGGAGATTTTGGAGATTGACTATGCTTATTTTAAAGTGCGTTTATTTAAGTGCAAGTGGATTGACAGTAACACTGGTGTAGAAACTGATGAATTGGGATTCACACGGGTTGATATTCGTAAGGCAACTTATAAGAACGAACCTTTCATCATGGCATCCCAAGTAAAACAAGTTTTTTATGTCACTGATTCTTCTAACACTAGATGGTCAATTGTTCTTAAAGGTAAACATCTTCCCGATAATATTGATGAAAATCATGATTTTAACTATGAGACGCCTTGTTTATCAACACATGTACATCAAGCATCTGAAGAAAACGATTCAGATGATGCGCGTGTTATTCGTCACAATCATTAAGAGAGTATATGGGAAAACTAGTAAGTAAATGTTTTATATCCCTTTGAAATTTATAATTAATCATTTTACTCCTTTTTAATCATTGTACTATATATTTAAAGTTTTTATTGATTGACCTAATTAGTTTCAAATGCTGTTCAAACTATAGGTGCTTAAGGACCAATGACAAATCCTATTGGACAGCCTACAAAACTTTCAATTTTGGTTATTGTTTTTGTTTCATAATCCTTCGTTTTTGTTTCAAAAATGGTTATGTAATTGGTTCTGTAATACAAGTTCCAAAAAATATGGTTCTATAATCCTGTAATTGGTTATAAAAATATGGTTCTATATTCAAGAATGTGGTTCTGCAATATAGGTGAAAACGACAATACAAAAAAAACTTAACCCCTCGAGGTTTTCATAAAACTGAGGTAATAACATTGAGATACTACCTCGGTGTTAAATAAAACCGAGGTAATATCATTGAGCGCGCCATTCAGTTCTGAAAATGATTAAAATGTTGATGTTAGGGATCGAACCCATGGCCTTTTAATTTCTAACCTCGGATTTAGATTCACTGAGGTGACAAGTGATTTCTTTTTATGTCCCCCTATGTTACATTGCTTGTGCAGCCGAGATTAAATGCAATTCGTTGTCGATGTTAGATGTGTTATTTGTAGTAGTAACAGACACACACACACACACACACACAGAGAATCCCCTTAAAACCTCTATTATCTCTCTAATATCTTGAAAACCTATCAAGGCTTGTGTGGGATTGGTTAAGAAGTATTTCTAATTAATTGCAAAAGATTTTACACTACCTAATTGATTAGGGACATGGTCTAATCGATTAAAGCAAGGAAAATTATGTCCTAATTAATTAGAAAATATTTTAATCGACTAAAACATATAGTTGTATAGTGTTTCCTTTTCTGGATTAGGGTTGACGCCTTTTGGAGCTCCTTAATCAATTAAATGATGATTTAATTGATTGAATAATTTAATTTGATCCATGGATCATTTCTTTTTTAGCCAAATTATTTCCTATATAAAGGAGGTTTCTCCTCATTTTATAAAACATAAATTTTCTAAAAATAATCATTTCTCTCATTATGTCTACTATTATTTCTTCTTCTTTCTATTTTTCACTAAAGTTGCCTTAGTGGCTTTAGGGTGAAACATCCCTTGTGAGAATTATGTTATATTGGTGGGGTATTGAACTTTTTCTTATCCAAGAGTGTGATTCTCTTGAGTAATATTCTTGTTTCGTTCTTGAGTTCAGCCTGTGAAAAACTCTATTTGGTTATTACATTTTAGTTGGTAAAAAACACTATTAGGTTCTTAAGATTAGTCTCTCAAAACCTCTATTTGGTTCTTGAGATCGCCGGGTTGAAATCTCTACTTGATTTCTGAGCTCAACTTATTAAAAGCTTTGTTTGGTTTGGGGATCAATGGGTATAAAATATCTCATTATTGTAAAGGTTTGTAGGCATATCCTTAAAATCTCAAAACTTTTTTTTAGTGAAACTCTTTAGATTAAACTCTTGGGAACATGAGTAGATCAAGTGGTAGGTGGAACCTGTATAGATCTCTGGTGTACCATCTCTAACTCTTTCTCTTTAAATTTTGCCATTTACTTTTATTTTATTATTCTTCTTCTTCCTTGATGTGTTTATCTCTATTGAACTAACATAACCTATTTTTAAGAAATAAATTGTTAACATAATCTCAATTACAAAATAACAAAATTCATCCCATCTTGTGTTTGAGGTCACTTTTTCAACAAGTGGCATCAAAGCCTAACTCCTATTTTAAGACTAATTGTGCTAGGAGGAAGGAATAACTTTGAATAGTTTACTGAACAAACCCTTATCCTTTAATGGAGAAATTTATGCTTTATGGAAATAGAAGATAAGAATCTTTATAGAGGGGATGAATTTTGATATTTGAAAAATCCATAAAATAAGGTTTATTTGTTCCCACACATTAAGTTAATGGCAGTAAACAAAGAGGAAAATCATTGGACCAGAGAAGAAAGAGAAAATTTTTAATACATTTTGAAACAAAGGCTATCATGACTACCGCTTTTGGCATTGATGATTTTTTTTTCATGTTTCTCATTGCTAGATGTAGCGAGCAATTTTTGTCGGTGACGCGACCACCTTATCGCTGAAGTTTGGGTTTTCTCCTTGTGGAGAAAGGGTGCTACTTTCTGATTTCTTATTTATCCCATGAAGCTGGAAGGGAAAGGAAAGGTATCTAAAACTAACCTTGCACGCGAATATTTAACTGAACAAACGCTTTAAAAGAGATTGGGGGGTCTGTTAGATGTCAAATATGTTATATATTTGTATGAAATACTTGGCATTTTTCATTTCTTTCTAACGGTAAATTGTGGATTTAAGCGGTAAATTGTGTTGTAACGCTTACATTGGAATATATGTGTGGACCTTGTAATTTGTGTGTCAATGTGCAGGTATAGGCATGAAAGGAGCAAAATTGAGAACACATGGAACCAATGCAAGTTTCCACTGAGTTTTTAGCTGCAACAGGGTGTTCGCAGTGCGAACAATCTGGCGAAGGCCCAGCGAAGGTTCGCACTGTGAAGGGCCAGCGAAGGCGCCAGCGAGCAGAGGCAGAGAGTTCCAACTTTGAGATTACCATGTGTTCGCACTGCGAACTCCTGGCGATGATCCAGCGAAGGTTCGCTGGTTGGTTCGCAGTGCGAAGGTGCTGGCAAAGAGAGGCAGTAAGTTCTGGGTTTGAGGATTCTGGCTTGCTAGTTTATTCGCAGTGCGAATGTAGCTAGCGAATGATTCGCAGTGCGAATGAAGGGTTCGCAGTTCGAACCCACGATTTCTGCTTGGGGCGGTTTAAGTCTCAGAGGCACTTAAAGTGCCATTTTTCCTCATTCGTAGTGCGAATGAATTGCTCGCAGTGCGAATACTGCAGAATTCTGCTATGTATAAATAGAATTTCACTTTATGTTTTAGGGATCTTTTGTTCATTTTGATCCAACATCATAGTTTTCAGTCTTTTTACCATTGGAGCTTGTATTTTCACTTGGAGAAGCTGATTTTGCATCCATTCTCGATTATTCGGCGTGGATGTTTACTCTTTACTTGTTATCCAATCTACCATGAGAAGTGGTAGCTAAACACTCAATGTTGAGGTTAGATGTAGTTGATTCTGTTTTTATGTATTGCTTTTGATCTATTGTATATGACCAAGGTCTTTGATCAATATAGATGAAGTTGTTTTCTCTTAATGCTTTATGTTTGATTTGTTTTACTCTAGACATAGATTCCACAAATCTTGACCTAACGATTTCATCTCTTAAAAACCAAACTCTAGACATAGATTTGGGATTTGCTATTCGCATTGTATTGATCTTAATGATCGTTGTTTAGATTGTTAGCGTGAGACATCATCTAACGGTTTAAACAACGGTACTCACGATTTCGCTTTAGACATAAACTTAGTCGGGAGGATACGCGGTTATGTTGGTCGGAAACCGAGTTCATATGCTTGATTAATCGTTTATACATGGAAAGGATTAGCGAAACCTAACCTTAACATGCTTTGATAAAACCTTTTACAAAATATTTGTGACAAATTAATCTTTTCTACAAGTGAATGTTAAAAACAATTGAGAAACTTTTGAAACCGTTAACTTAGAATATCGAAACTATTGAAAGGCACGCATCAAATATCAAACAATCCCTGTGGATACGATTAAAAAATAACCCCCACTATTACTCTTCTAACAAATTGGCGCCGTTGCCGGGGATTGTGTATTGATATTGCAAGCATTGCGATAGTTGAGTTATTTTAAGTTGTTACCACTTTATCTTGAGCTTGTTAATCTGTTTTGTTTAGTGTGCAGACTTAGTTTATGCGAGAGAAACTACCGGCGGACCAACTTCTTTTCGATCCTGAGATTGAGAGAACCGCTCGTAGAATCAACAGCAGGACTAGACGAAGAAGGCAGCTAGCGAGACAGAAGCGAGTACAAGAGGAAAATATTTCTTCACCACCACCTATTCCACAAATACTTCCAGTAATGGAGACAGATCCACCACCACCACCACCACCTGCTTCTAGGCCATGTACAAATAGTCTGAGACACAATGCTCAGTTCGCTCGCGATGCACACAATGGTCGTCATGCTGAGATGAAGACCGGAATTCTCCAACTGTTATATCAAAGTCCATTTACGGGTATGGATCATGAAGATCCTTTCACCCATTTGACAAAATTCTATGAAATAGCGAGAGCGACTGGTGCACCGGAAGCAGAAGAGGAGTCACTGTTCAAGAGACTATTCCCGCATTTCCTCATTGGGAAGGCCAAGGAATGGTACCTTGATCAGTCAACTGCCATAATGACGGATTGGAATGCTTTGGAAGAGAAATTTTTGGAGAGATTTTTCCCTCACACTCGGTTTATGGAAGCAAAGACCGCCATCACGGTATTCACACAAGGAGCAAATGAATCTCTCAACGAAGCTTGGGAGAGGTTCAAATCAATGTTACGAAAGTGCAAAGGCCATGGTTTTGATGAATTGTCACAAATTCATATATTCAGAAATGGGCTGCAACTTGTACACAAAACCTTGTTGGATGCCACTGCCGGTGGATCCTTGTTAAGCAAAATCGCAGCGGAAGCCACAACTATCATTGATAAAATGGCCTTGAACGATCATCAAGGTAGTCACAATCGTGGACCTTCTCAACGAACTCCGAGAGTGTTGGAATTAGGAACAAGCGATGCTATCCTTGCGCAGAACAAATTGTTATCACAACAGGTTGAGTTGTTAACGAAGCAAATGTCTAAGCTGCCGCAACAATTCAAAGAGATGCATGAATCTTCAAGTAAAAATGTGCAAGTGTTAGTGTGTGAATTATGTCGAGGTGACCATCCGACCGGTTATTGTCCTCCCATTGTGGAGGAAGCAAACTATGCGGGAAATCAAGGATACTAACCTCGACCTCCGTATCAACAAGCCAACCAAGGTTACCAACAAAGGCCTAACTAAGGTTATCAACAACAATGGAGACCGCAAGAAGCCGGACCATCAAACCGTCAACAATACCAAAATTACACCCAACCTCCGCAAGCTCCCGTTGGAAATACAAAGATGGAAGACACTCTTACGCAATTTATGCAAATGGCAATTTCCAACCAAAAGAACACCGATGCCGCCATAAGGAATCTTGAAACACAAGTCGGGAAATTATCAAAACAATTGGCCGACCAACAAAAAGGGCCCTTTACGGCAAATACGCTTCCGAATCCTAAGGATTGTAAAGCAATTCTCACAAGAAGTGGAAGAGAGATTGACATGGGTGTAGGTAAAAAGAGAGTGGAGGAGGAGGTTGTAGTTGAAAAAGAAAAAGATAGGGAAGAGATTGAAGTAGAAAAAAATGTTGAGGGTGTGTTAGTTGAAAATGAGATAGAAAAAAATGAGAAAGAAAAAAGTGAGAATGAGAAAAAAATAGAGTGAAGAAAGAGTGAAGAGAACTAAGAAGGGAAAGGAGCCGATGAACAATATTCCAATTCAACATCTACCATATCTGCATGCTCCTACAAAGAAAGATAGTGCGCGACACTATTCTCGGTTTATGGATATCTTCAAGCAATTACAAATAAATATTCCATTTTCCGAGGCTTTGGAGCAGATGCCTAAATATGCGAAATTCATGAAAGATATCCTCACGAAGAAGAAAAGGTATACAGATCAGGAGACAATTATGGTGGATGCAAGCTGTAGTGCCATCATTCAACGGACTCTCCCGCGAAAAGAATGTGATCCGGGACGAGTTACATTGCCGGTTACGATAGGAAACATGTATGTGGGCAATGGATTGATTGATTTGGGTTCAAGCATCAACTTGATACCATTGTCGATTGTGAAACGGCTAGGCCACATGGAATTGATGCCCATGCAAATGACGTTGCAACTCGCCGATAAGTCCACTACCCGTCCTCACGGTGTAGCGGAAGACGTGTTGGTCAAAGTGGACAAATTTTTGTTTCCGATCGACTTTGTTGTAATTGAAATGGAGGAGGATGAGGATGCACCGCTGATTCTTGGAAGGCCTTTCATGAAAACTGCCCGTATGGCAATTGACATGGACGATGGTCTCATGAAAGTGAGAGTCCAAGATGAAGAGGTGTGTTTCAATCTTTATGATGCCATGAAGCATAAGAAAGATAAAGGTGATTGTTTCCGAATCGATGCAACGGAGAAAGCAAGTTTTAAAGTTACAAAGCAAATTCATGTCATTGATCCGTTACAAAAAGCTTTGGATGATACCTTGGAAGTATTCTCGGTTGAAGAAGAGCAAGCTCTTGAAGAGTGTTTGTTAGAGCTTGAAGCTTTGGAAGAATTGCAACCTTGGGATTATGAAGAGGAAATTCTAAAAAAAGTGGTTAATGATGAGCCTTCCAAACTTGAGCTGAAAGTGTTACCGTCAACCTTGAAGTATGCTTTTCTCGATGACGGTGGTAATAAACCGGTGATCATAAGCAGTGTTTTATCTGAAGTGGAGGAAAGCCGCTTAATTCAAGTGTTGAGAAAAAACCAAGATGCAATGGGATGGACATTGTCCGATCTCAAAGGCATAAGCCCTTCGTATTGCATGCATAGGATATTCATGGAGGAAGACTTTAAACCGGTTGCTCAACCTCAACGCCGCTTAAATCCTATTATGAAAGAAGTGGTTAGGAAGGAAGTGGTGAAAATGTTAGATGCCGGAATGATTTATCCTATTTCTGACAGCCCGTGGGTTAGTCCGGTGCATGTGGTACCGAAAAAAGGCGGATTAACGGTGGTCCGAAACGAGAAAAATGAGCTCATTCCAACAAAAACCGTTACCGGGTGGAGAATGTGCATCGACTACCGTAGGCTGAACAAAGCTACGAGAAAAGATCATTTTCCTCTACCTTTTATGGATCAAATGCTCGAGAGGCTTTCCGGTCAACAATTTTACTGTTTTTTGGATGGATATTCGAGTTACAACCAAATTATTGTGAACCTGGATGATCATGAAAAAACTGCTTTCACATGTCCTTTCGGAATCTTCGCTTATAGGAGGATGCCGTTTGGATTATGTAATGCACCGGCGACTTTTCAACGGTGTATGCAAGCTATCTTCTCGAATTTGATCGAAAAGACAATTGAGGTCTTTATGGATGATTTCTCCGTTTTTGGGCAATCGTTTGATTTGTGCTTGAAAAATTTGGATACGGTGTTGGAACAGTGTGTGGAAACTAATTTGGTACTTAATTGGGAAAAATGCAACTTTATGGTTAACGAGGGAATTGTGCTCGGACACAAGGTTTCTTCAAAAGGCCTTGAAGTTGATAAAGCCAAAGTGGATGTTATCGAGAAATTACCACCGCCGATGAATGTCAAACGAATAAGGAGCTTTCTTGGACACGCCGGGTTCTACCGGAGATTTATCAAGGACTTCGCCAAGTTCGCAAAGCCGTTGAGCAACTTGCTCGTCCAAGGTAAGATTTTTGACTTTGAAGAGTCTGGTCTTTTTGCTTTTAATTCTTTGAAAAAGAGTTTAACAACTTCACCGATAATCGTGGCACCTAACTGGAAATTAGATTTTGAATTAATGTGCGATGCAAGCGATTATGCGGTTGGGGCTGTTTTGGGTCAAAGGAAAATGAAAGTTTTCCACGCTATACATTATGCGAGCAAAGTTTTAAACGAGGCTCAGATTAACTATGCAACAACTGAAAAAGAGTTGCTTGCCATAGTGTATGCGTTGGAGAAATTTCGTGCCTATTTGATTGGTTCACGAGTCATCGTTTACATAGACCATTCCGCTATAAGGTATCTGCTCACCAAGTCTGATTCAAAACAGAGGCTGATTCGGTGGATCCTTTTGTTACAAGAATTTGATCTTGAAATTCGTGACAAAAGGGGTTCTGAGAATTTGGTGGCGGATCACTTATCCCGCCTGGTCAACATTGACGTGACCAAAAATGAATTTGAGGCAAAAGAGGAGTTTCTAGATGAAAAACTGTTTAGAGTGCAAGTTAGACCGTGGTTCGCCGACATGGCTAACCACAAAGCCACCGGATTGATACCAGACGGTCTAACGCACCACCAAAAACGGAAATTTTTGTCTGATGCCAAGTCATTTGTATGGGATGAACCCCATTTATTTAAACTTGGTGTCGACAACCTCCTCAGAAGGTGAGTGTCAGTGGAGGAAGCCACGAATATTCTGTGGCATTGTTATAACTCTCCTTACGGAGGTCACTTCAATGGGTTAAGAACGGCCACTAAAGTCCTTCAATCGGGCTTTTATTGGCCGGCCTTATTCAAAGATGCGCATGCACATGCCCTTAGTTGTGACAAGTGCCAGAGAAGTGGAGGTATTTCACGGCGGCAAGAAATGCCATTACAAAATATGTTAGAAATCGAAGTTTTTGAGTGTTGGGGGATCGACTTTGTCGGTCCATTCCCCTCTTCATTTTCTAATGAATATATTTTGGTCGCTGTGGATTACGTTTCCAAGTGGGTTGAGGCGATAGCATGTGCTAAAGCCGACGGAAAAACAGTGGTGAAGTTTTTGAAAAGAAATATTTTTGCGCGTTTTGGTACACCTCGAGTGTTAATAAGTGATGGAGGATCTCACTTCTGTAACACTCAGCTTGACAAAGCTCTTGAGCAATATGGTGTGAAGCACAAAGTTGCTACACCATATCATCCGCAAGCTAATGGTCAAGCGGAGGTATCCAATCGTGAAATAAAAAGTATTTTAGAGAAAACTGTTTCGGCCTCGAGAAAGGATTGGGCGAACAAATTGGATGATGCGTTGTGGGCTTGTCGGACCGCTTTCAAGACTCCGATCGGTCTCACACCGTTTAAAATGGTTTATGGTAAGAATTGTCACTTGCCGGTAGAGTTGGAGCACAAGGCGTTTTGGGCCTTAAAATTTTTGAATTTTGATCCAACTCTAAGCGGCGAAAAAAGAAAAGTCCAATTACACGAGTTGGATGAATTGCGCCTTCAGGCGTACGATTCCAATAAATTGTATAAGGAACGTGTAAAGTCTTACCATGACAGAAAAATTGTCAGCAAACAGTTTGAGGTCGGACATCTGGTCCTATTGTTCAATTCTCGATTAAAATTGTTTCCCGGAAAATTAAGATCTAAATGGTCCGGTCCGTTTCGGATTGTGGAAATCAAGCCCTATGGAGCAATCATAATTGAGGACACAACGTCAAAGGAAAATTGGACAGTTAATGGCCAGAGGCTGAAAGTGTACCTTGGAGGAGGTTTCGAGCGGAATTCTGCAATTGTGCCTTTCCGCGATCCGTGAGGTCGTGATGGACCGTCGAGCTTAGCCGACGTTAAACAAGCGCTTGTTGGGAGGCACCCCAACATTGTAAGTATTTTTGCTTTAATTTGTTTTTTTTAGTCATTTTTACATTTTGGACATTTGGAAGTGTGGCAGCAAGACAGACCTGTAATTTTGAAAAAAACTGTCTTGTTCGCTGGCTCATTCGCACTGCAAATCTGGGCGAGCATTCGCCAGCCATTCGTACTGCGAATCTGGGGCAAGAATTTGCTGGTCATTCGCACTGCGAACGTCAGCGAACCAGTCTTGGTTGTTTTACTGCCACATCAGTAAAAAATGAGGGTTTTTATGGGTGGGCCTGCACGTAGGCCCAAGACCCATGTGTTAGTGCTGATTGACTTGGGGGGGGGGGACCAAACCCTAGTCTTTCACTTTCACTTTCAACCATAAAAAAAAAGAAGAGAAAAAACCCTCTCAAATTCTCTTTCCCTCTCACGTGCATTTTTCTGTCATTTTCTCTCCTGTTTTGTACTCAACTACCATTTCCTAACAAGGTTTGATTTTCTTTCTCTATTCTTACTGTTTAATTGTAACTTTGTTGGTGAATTTTACATGAGAAATCTTAAGGGTAGAATTATGGTTTGGTTTTTCTGTGCATGTCAACGTTTCTGATTGTTTTAGGTTTTAAATAACATGTAGAAGCATGATATGTGGGAAATCTGGGTTTGCATTATTTTTTTCAAATTTTTCGTGCATTCGCTGGCTTGTTCGCACTGTGAATCTGGGGCGAGCGTTCGCCAGGCTTCGCAGTGCGAGTGATCTAGCGAGCATCCCAGATTTTTGTTTTTCTGATAGTTCATTCTGATGCATGTCTGTCCTTAATTCTAATGATCGGTCTTGGTGTTTTTGTGTGGATTTGTTTGTCATTTATGCAGATGGGTCCTAAAACCATGATAAGGAAAAGAAAAGCATCCACATCAAGACAAGCACCGGTCCGCTTTGATGAGACTCAGTTCATAGGAATTAGACAAGCTCAGAGGTACGGGGTGTTAGAAGCAAGGACCATCCTTGCGGAAAGGAGGTTTGTTCTGAATGAGCAGGGAAGTTATCGTGCCATTGCTGCCCTGTTAACTGCAAAAAAGTGGGATACACTGATAACTCTTGTTGATTCATACAATGTGGAAATGGTTCGTCAGTTTTATGCCAATGCCCTTCCTGATGAGGGCGATCTGTTTACTTGGACTACGTTTGTTGGCGGGAAAACAGTAAGGTTTGACAGATGAACTATTAACAGAGTTCTTGGAGACCCCCTTCCACTGCGTGCTAGTGAAGAGGATAGGTATCATGAGATGCTGAGTAATTATCGTGATATTGCCGCAATGACTCGTGATCTCCTGCGCCTAGGTAAAAATGTAAAGTTTAATCATTCAGGAGTGGCTGTTCGATATCACCGTGAGGATATGGTGCCTTTGGCTCAACTTGTTTTACTTTTGGTTGTGACCAACATTACGCCAAAGTCACATTCCTCCACAGTTCCGATTCGTTTGGCTCACCTTGTCCACAGTATCCTTACTAATGTGGAAATTGACGTCGCAAGGATCATTGCTGATGAAATAAGGGCCATCGTTGAGAGTGGTTTAGGTGGGAATGCTTCGAGGAAGAATGCCCCTCTTACTTTCCCTTGTTTGATTATGACCTTATGTACTGATGCTGGAGTGACTTTGCCTTCGCGTCGTCAAGTTACTGTGACGTCGACTATCGATGATCGATATGTCGACAAATTCTCCAAACCGAAGGGTGTTAGAGCTGAATCTTCTGGGGCTGGTACTGGTGCTGAGGCCGGTACAAGCCAGGGTGCTGCTTCTGGATCTCACAGCTTCTATCCATATCAGCAGGAGATCTGCCAATATAATTGGGATTGGATGGCTGTCCAGCAGTGTGCCATGACTGATATTCATGATTCTTTGCAGGTTCTCCAATTACAGATTCGTGACCCTTCTACGCAGCACACTATGATGTCGAGGGAGCAGTTCCTCGCGCATGCTGGATGGCCTGAGGCCAGGCCTATTTTCAGTTGGGGAGAGGATGATGTTGAGCCTGCTGTTGATGATGCTGAGGAGGGGGGAGATGGCGGTGATATTGTGATTTCTGATGATGATGATGATGATGGGCAGAGGACGGATGTACTAGGGACTGAGCCTGAGGATGAGCAGGGTACTGATGTTCTCGAGACTGAGTCTGAGGAGGACTGATTTTTTGGATCTTAGACTTGTACACTTCCTTTGGTCATCAAAGTGAAGTTTCTTGTATTTTGTTTTTTCATCTTTTACTAGTCTAATATTGATGTACTTGTACTCGTGTGGTACTTTTTGGATTATGTAGGTGTTTTATACACCAGGCACTTTATGATTATTATTAGTAATGATTATGGTTTGCAGTAAAAATTTTTTTTGTTTCGCTTTACTAATAAATTGTTGGTTTTTAATTATAGTATTAAGTGTTGAGTTCTTCAGTTTACGAATGCTCAACACTTAAGTGTGTTTCTTGATTTTAAAGGTTGATTCCTCCAAGAGGTGAGGGCTATGATAGTACCGTAAGCATTGTGTTGCGACAAGGTACATTGTTACTTAGCTCGAGAATTTTGTATGTTTTAGGACTTTGTGTCTTGGTGCGATGGAAAATGTTGTTTTGTGTTACAACTTCCTTTGAATGCATGTGTCATTTTAGGATCAAAAGCCATTAAAGTGAGTAGCCTCCAAAGTATTACTATATGCTAAGGATGGTGATGAATGTTGTCTTTACTTTTAATTCATGCCTTATCTTGTGACCATGTGATTTTGTGGAAGTATGAGAAGTGATCAAGGCACTTGTTTGAATTTGAGCACAACTATATCCATATAGTAATTCACCCGTGAGGAGAGAGTATTTGGTAGCCCCTTTGAGCCTAAATAGTTTAGAACTCAATTGAATGATGAACTTGTTTTATGTACATAATTTGCAAGTTTGGTTCATCATTGAATTTGGTGAGTTTCTAACATTTTCTTCTTTAACCTTTGAAATTGTATACTTCGGTTTCCTTGCCTTAAAAAGCAAGGAGCATTCACTTTAGGTTGAGTTGAAAATGAGTTGGGGAGAATAGAATAAAAAAAAAAAAAAAAGAGGAAGGGTGTGTTACTCCAAATTTTGAAAAAAAAAAATTGTTTCAAGCAAGCATGTAAAGAAAAGAGTGTGAATATGTTGTTACAAATACGAAAATGCTTGCTTGGATGAAAAAAAAAAAGAGATTCAATAATTGTGCGGTAGTTTGTGAAGGTGTGATGAAAAATTGGTGAAATGAAGTTGAGATGTGTGAATATGTTGATTAGTGAATGTTCTTTTGCTTCGGCAATTTCGTTTCAATGACCATTAGAAATGACCCTTTTTTGTTGACCTGGCCAAGCTACATCCTTGAAGTCCTTTGTGATCTTTTACTTCCTTGTTTTCTGTATGATCATTGAGATATGGTATGAATTGCTTAGTATTGCATCATTTGTCATTTGAGTGTAATTGTCCCGTGCTTGTATGCACGTTTATCTTCAATCCTTTTTCGAAGAGGAGTGTAGAATGGCATGTGTGTGATGAGTTAGTTGTCTCTTGAAACATTATTTGAAGTTGTTTAAGAGTCAAGTTCTTTTACATTGTAGGTTCTTGAGTTGTGTAACTGTTGCGTTGTTGTGATCGTTGTTTAGTTGAGCCGTTTTTCACGTCTTGGATGAATTGCGTGCTTGAGCAAATCCTCGTGAGAGGCATACTTTGCTTGAGGACAAACAAAGAGTTAGTTGGGGAGAGTTTGTTAGATGTCAAACATGTTATATATTTGTATGAAATACTTGGCATTTTTCATTTCTTTCTAACGGTAAATTGTGGATTTAAGCGGTAAATTGTGTTGTAACGCTTACATTGGAATATATGTGTGGAGCTTGTAATTTGTGTGTCACTGTGCATGTATAGGCATGAAAGGAGCAAAATTGAGAACACATGGAACCAATGCAAGTTTCCACTGAGTTTTTAGCTGCAACAGGGTGTTCGTAGTGCGAACAATCTGGCGAAGGCCCAGCGAAGGTTCGCACTGCGAAGGGCCAGCGAAGGCGCCAACGAGCAGAGGCAGAGAGTTCCAACTTTGAGATTACCATGTGTTCGCATTGCGAACTCCTGGAGATGGTCCAGCGGAGGTTCGCTGGTTGGTTCGCAGTGCGAAGGTGCTGGCAAAGAGAGGCAGTAAGTTCTGGGTTTGAGAATTCTGGCTCGCTAGTTTATTCGCAGTACGAATGTAGCTAGCGAATGATTCGCAGTGCGAATGAAGGGTTCGCAGTGCGAACCCACGATTTCTGCTTGGGGCGGTTTAAGTCTCAGAGGCACTTAAACTGCCATTTTTCCTCATTCGCAGTGCGAATACTGCAGAATTCTGCATGTATAAATAGAATTTCACTTTATGTTTTAGGGATCTTTTGTTCATTTTGATCCAACATCATAGTTTTCAGTCTTTTTACCATTGGAGCTTGTATTTTCACTTGGAGAAGCTGATTTTGCATCCATTCTCGATTATTCGGCGTGGATGTTTACTCATCTCCTCTCTTTACTTGTTATCCAATCTACCATGAGAAGTGGTAGCTAAACACTCAATGTTGAGGTTAGATGTAGTTGATTATGTTTTTATGTATTGCTTTTGATCTATTGTATATGAACAAGGTCTTTGATCAATATAGATGAAGTTGTTTTCTCTTAATGCTTTATGTTTGATTTGTTTTACTCTAGACATAGATTCCACAAATCTTGACCTAACAATTTCATCTCTTAAAAACCAAACTCTAGACATAGATTTGGGATTTGCTATTCGTATTGTATTGATCTTAATGATCGTTGTTTAGATTGTTAGCGTGAGACATCATCTAACGGTTTAAACAACGGTACTCACGATTTCGCTTTAGACATAAACTTAGTCGGGAGGATACGCAGTTATGTTGGTCGGAAACCGAGTTCATATGCTTGATTAATCGTTTATACATGGAAAGGATTAGCGAAACCTAACCTTAACATGCTTTGATAAAACCTTTTACAAAATCTTTGTGACAAATTAATCTTTTCTACAAGTGAATGTTAAAAACAATTGAGAAACTTTTGAAACCGTTAACTTAGAATATCGAAACTATTGAAAGGCACGCATCAAATATCAAACAATCCCTGTGGATACGATTAAAAAACAACCCCCACTATTACTCTTCTAACAGGGTCCGGGGTCAGGTTATACAATGGGTAGTTGTCAATTACCCATCCTATATGTGGTCATCCACAGGATGTTAGTGCTTTGTAATTGATCGTGTTTATCGGTTAATGGGTTGGGAAAGTTTCTTGGGAAAATGTGACAGGGAGAGTGAGTTTTGTTTATGTTTTGGGTAAGGTACTGGACCTAAGTTTTTGATTTGTATGCTCGCTAAGATTTCACAATCTTATGCCTACGTATTCCAGTTTAACGAAACAGGGAAATTAGAGCAATCGTAGTTCCTCCTATTCTAAGGGAGGAAAAAGATATTTTGGTGTCTTGTTCAAAGCCCAAGACATGAGGCTAAAAGTGATTTGTATCTTGTTCAAAGCCCCAGATATGAAGCTAAAGGGTTTTGGCTGAGAGAGAATTTGTCATCTCTAAAGAGGAATTGTTGATTTTTGTATGTCTTGATCAAAGCACAAGTTTGATGCTAAGAGGTTGATTGACTCAACTAGGGATTTCTTTATACAAAGCCTAAGAGGAGGCTAGATAAGACCGACTCAACAAGAAAGTGTATATGTCTTATACAAGGCCCAAGATTGGGGCAAAAAAGAGACAGACTCTTTGGGGATATCATTATATAAAGCCTAAGAGGAGGCTAACAGTTTGAATTTTCTGGGGAAAATATTCTTTCTATCTTGTACAAAGCCCAAGATTGAGGCTAAAAGGGATTTTTGACTCCGTTGGGGAGGTTTATATGTGTCTTGTACAAAGCCCAAGATAGACGCTGAAATGAGTTTGTCTCAACAAGAGAGTACTTTTATATGTCTTGTACAAAGCCCAAGACGGAGGCTAAAAGAGTTGACTCAACAAGAGAGTCTTACAAAGGTGGTTGATCCAACAAGAGAGTCTGAAAGTTGATTGACCCAACAAGAGAGTCTTTTATACTCAACAAGAGAGTGATTTGTTGTCTCGTATGAAGCCCGAGATTGAGGCTAAAAGGAGATTGACCCAACAAGAGAGTCTTTTATACTCAATAAGAGAGTGCTGAAAGGTGATTAACTCAATAAGAGAGTCTGAAAAATGATTGACTCAACAAGAGAGTCTGAAAAGTGATTGACTCAACAAGAGAGTCTGAAAAGGTTAGCTCTGCTGGGGGAGGATCATTGTACAAAGCCCAAGAGGAGGCTGACTGTGTTGAGGAAAGATCATTATACAAAGCCTAAGAGAAAGCTATCTTACTACTGAGGATTAGATCCATAGGCAGGCCCAAGGGTGGGGAACTCTCATGAGAGAGACCGGGTTTCTACTGGAGATTTATCCAGAGTGATCGGTGTTTTTTTCCTATGTTTGAAAGGAACTTGAGAATGTCTTTGAGACTCAAAGGGGTTTAGACTGTCCAAGTCTACTGGTGTTGAAGAGTTTTATCTTTTGTAGGATGCCCAAAGGAGGGCAAGGGCCTTAAGGGATGAGAATCAACCCTAAAGTGGCCTGAGGTTTGACACTGGAAAGACTGCTCTATCTAAGGATGACTAAGTTTTGTCTTATACCTTTAAGAGGTCTTTAGGGTCCTTGTATTAAGCCCAAGAGAAGGCATGAGAACTTCTAGGAAGCCGAAGGGTCCTTGTACAACGCCCAAGAGGAGGCGGGGGTGCTTTTAGGAAGCCTGTGAGTCCCCAAACCAAGAGAAGTTCAAGAAATGCAATTCACAGAGAAGAGATCATTCCAGGAAAGTTTGAGGGGTTGGAAGAAACTCAAGAGATGCCATTCACGGGGAAAAGATCATCTCTGGGGAGTAGAGTTTCTTTGACAATTTCTAAGGGTGACAGTCTGAGAAAAGGTTCACCGAGAATACTGCATTTCTCTTTGTTCCATATTGTTTAACCCCAAGAGAAGGAAAGGCTATATCTGGAATCCTATGGGGATTTAGCTTTGTTTGTGTAGCGCGGTTTTTGTGGTTTCGAATCACTATCACTTTGGTACTACAGTTCGATTCATTTTTTATCCTATTGAAGCTGATGAAGGAAGGGAAATATATGTCTCCAATTAACCCTGCTTGCAAATTGAGGTTAAACAGTCAAAACTGTTGGTTTACAGATGCGGCTTTAGTTCGTGGGTCTCTCTCTGCTTATTTTGTTCAGAACGGAATACCGGGATTGTTCATGGGGAATTTGTTGAGATACTATGCTAGATTGGCTGGAGGTAGGGGACTTTGGGGTTTTTTGATTAGTGTGCTCGCTAAGATTCTTTTTCAATCTTATGCCTACGTATTCCCGGGATAGGGAAATCAGAGCGATCATAGTTCCTCCTATTCTATGGGAGGAAATGGTGTTTTGGTGTCTTGTTCAAAGCCCAAGACATGAAGTTAAACATGGTTTATATTTTGTTCAAAGCCGAAGATGTGAAGCTGAAGGGTCTATTTATATCTTGTTCAAAGCCCAAGATGTGAAGCTAAAAGGGTGTTGACTTTAGAGGAGTCTGTTTGTCACAATTGTTGGGTGATTGATTATAAAGGAGAATTACTTTATCTGGGATATGTGAATCCAACAATGCCATAATTTCCTTTATAGGGGATTTTTAACCTGAAGGAGAAGACTTTAACTCAGTTTAGAGCAATGCCATATTTCCTTAGGAATTTCTCATGCTAAAAGAGGGACAGTGGCATGGATGTAAATAATCTAGAGGCTTGTCGCTTACAGCAATTAGACGAGGGGAAAGGAGTTACTGATGTTTGTATGCTGTGACCAAAGCATGATTTGATGCTAAAAGGTTGATTGAATCAAACAGTGATTTCTTTATACAAAGCCGGAGAGGAGGCTATTTACCCAACGAGAGGATGCTTTTGTGTCTCGTACAAAGCCCGAGATAGAGGCTAAAAGGGTTGACTCAACAAGAGAGTGTTTTTATATGTGTCTTGTACGAAGCCCAATACGGCGGCTAAAATGTTTGGACTCAACAAGAGAGTCTTTTATACTCACCAAGAGAGTGATTTGTATCTCGTACGAAGCCCGAGATGGAGGCTAAAGGTGATCGACTCAACAAGAGAGTCTTTTTGTACTCAACAAGAGAGTGATTTGTATCTCGTACGAAACCCGAGATGGAGGCTAAAAAATGTTTGACTCAACAAGCGAGTCTTTTATACTCAACAAGAGAGTGTTTTGTATCTCGTACAAAGCTCGAGATGAAGGCTGCAAAGGTTAACTCTGTTGGGGAGAATCATTGTACAAAGCCCAAGAGGAGGCTAGGGTTACTGTTTCAGTTGAGTGACAGGTCCAGTATCACTACTACGAAAAACCCATTTAACAACAGTTGGAAATGACATTTAATGATGGGGGAGAAGGCGTTATTATGTAGAGTGTTGTTGTATATGAGGTACGTACAATGACGGTCCTGGGAAACGTTGTTGTATTCCAGTATGCGCGCACCATTTCACGACGGTTAGTTTAGTCAACCGTTGTGATATACTAAACTGTGATCTGGTTCGATTCTCAGCAACAACATTTTTTATTTATATTAGCGTTTGACATACAACTACGGATAGGTTTATAACCGCTGCAAAAAAAGACTGTTTAAATATAAAATTTATCTACGTATCAAATTATTCCCATAATTTATCCTGTCAAAACAGCTTCTGTTTACATGCAAACACAATATATGCATCAAACACAATTCTTCCTATATTTTATCTTTATAAATGAATCAGAGAATTTACATCAAAAGAAATTTACATCAAAAGCTAAATGAATCAGAGAATTAAACTGCTAACATTGTTTAAATCAAAAGCCAATATTATTGATTTCATTATGTGCATCAAAAGCCAAAACTATTGTTCACATTATGTGCATCGAAAGCAAAAGATATGTGCATAAAAAAATGTTGCTGATATATCATACAGCAGGAGCAAAACCCTTAAGCTCATT
The DNA here is from genome assembly GCA_022829125.1 of Lathyrus tuberosus. Taxonomy (NCBI): domain Eukaryota; kingdom Viridiplantae; phylum Streptophyta; class Magnoliopsida; order Fabales; family Fabaceae; genus Lathyrus; species Lathyrus tuberosus. The sequence continues at coordinate 26,919,306 of JALAZF010000013.1, read as the reverse complement.
GTGGATATACGCCCAACGTTTATGAAGATCCACAAAGTCCTCAAGGGGGAATGGGGTTTCGTCGTTAAACATCTACATAAGAGCAAAAAATTGAAGATATATCATGCATGATAATAATTCAATAGTCAACTTATATATTAATATATGTAAAAAGTTTATGGCATATATTACCGTATCCCATGAATCAACAGTGCCGGCAAGGACGGTGTTTAACATGTGTTTCATGATAAAATACTCACACTCGTAACTCCCGCGTTGTTTCCTCGTCTACAAATTACATGAATATAAAAACATGAATACAACCACACATGCATGAATGTAAATGAAATAAACAGGTAATGGGGCCACTTACTTTAGGAGCAAGGTATGTGGGCTTTTTTCTAACATTCCTCAATATATTAACTTGCTCCACAATACTGCACATTGAAAATTGAATTAAACATATTACATGATAAACTAATTACAATTAATGCCAAAGAAAATGATATTAAACAAAGACACTTACGTTAATACAAGATCTTTCATTGGTTTGTGGAGTGGATTGTGCAAGGAACACAGTAATGTCACCGTATTTGTCTTAAATGATATTACGATCAATTGCCAATGACCACTGAATGAACACGAGAATATATATATATATTATTAGTTGTTACTAAAACAAAACTAAATATAGAATATAGAAATAAATTACAACAATACTAACCTACATAGGAATGGTGCAAGGTAACATTCTTTTCCTCCGTCATTTAGCCGGCTTTTCAAGTAGTTTTCTCTGATATTTTTTTCATTATACGCCCAAGCAATAAAACTTGGGTCCAAGATTCCATATGTACTTGATTTATTCAATTCTATACAAACACGGTGAATGTACCTAAATGGTCAAAGAAAATGAATAAATTAAGGGAGAAAATACAAAAAATTATAATGTTCTATAATGACATGTATATTTGACTATATACTTACGTGCACCAAACTTGCAAAATAGATATGTCAAGCCACTTAATTCTGCGAGAAAATCCCTCACATCTTCAGGAGTGTAATACACTAAATCCAATTTTGGGCAATGTTCTAGCGGGAGAGCTTGCACAAGGTCTGTTGTTGAAATGGACAAGTATAAACTTGTTATTTCATTTGGACAAGGGTCCAATATCCCATTGCGGTTATCTACAGGTGGGGGGAGGGGCTGTACAATTACTCCCTTTTGTAGAAGCGTGATTTACGACACTTCTACTTGGAGTTTGATCATCACAAACGCAATGACGATCTTCATTAGTTCGTTGTTCGAGGCTTTCACTTAATCTCTACATCATAACATTTAATTAGAACATTAAACAAAAATAAGCACAATATATTCAATTAGAACATATAATATATATCATACAAAAATAAGCGCGATTTACGACACATACCGAATACATCTCTTGTAACCTTTCCACTTCTTTCTCCCTTTTTTCCCTCTCCTCTTCTAACAGCCTCCTTTGCTCCGCCAATTGCTTCTCAACATTATCAATCTTTTGTCGTTGAGCCAAAAATTAAGCGGTTTCGGTGCTTCTTCTTTGAGATCCAAAGTATGAACTCAAGCCGACACCATCTCCAACACCACGGACACAACCTCTTCTCAAGTTTCCTGTAACCCCCACGAGACAATCTATGGGGGTACATGTTTTTCGCCTTGTTCTGAATTCCTAATTCGCTTTTAGCCTGTTATTAACATAGTGAAAAATGTGAATGATTAGTATCTATAACTCATTAGCATAACATTATAGGTTACATAAGACTAGTACTAACCTTGAATTCCTCAGAACGGCGTTTCTTCGCAAACTTGTGCCACACCTTCTTCGATAAAAAACTATACCGAATCCATGGAGGTTGAAGACCGCTCTTAGGCTTCGTAATGTAGTCAGCCGTGTGCCGTGACTTAAATCCCCTCCAACGAACACCGGCATAAGTTATCCACTTTCTTTTCAATTTTGAGTCATCGGTAAACTCAAAATTCAACTACATTAAATCAATATATAAGTATGAATTAGAAACTATAGGTAGTGATATCAAATATATGAAAATTATAGTATGAAATACCTTAACGTCTGTCCATATGCTGTCTTTGACATTACCATCCACTTCTCTCCAATCATCAATCAGTATACTGACTTTGCTACGTGCAAGGAACGCAACATAACTCCTAAAAGTAGCGTAATGTGGACAATCCACTAATCTGTAGTACGAATCAAACTCGATCGGAATTTTTGCACCAGATGAGTTGCGGACTGATGTGAATTGGGGCATCATTGTGACACCTCTTTGTGATTTTTTCGTTTGACTTTCAGTTGTTTGAGTTTCATTGGCTAACCTTTCATTTGTTTGAGTTTCTTCGCTGGTTTCTGATGAAGAACTCTACAAGGTCGACATCTAAGTTAAAAAACAACAACAACATCATGAACAACAATGGCAAAAGAGTTTACTGTAGATGCATGGGGAAAATATTTTACGTATCCTAAACGTGACGACGAAGTAAACGATGTTGGTGTTGGTGTTGTTGTCTTCCTTCCTTACGACAACGGCGGTGTTGTTGTTATCTTCTTTCTCGACGGTGACGATGATGACGACGGTGTTAGTATGTGCGTAATCTTCTATTTTCTTCACTATCGTGACGATGATGATGCAAATGACAACAAATGGATACTGATGATGCAAGCTTTGGTGTAATCGTGTATTGTTTCACAGTATTGAAGGTTAGGGTTTAGGGTTGAAATCGTGTAACGTTTCGTCTGGTTTCTATTTTCAATGGAAAAAAGGATACTGAAGAGACAATGAGACTAGCTAGTTTGGAGACTATTGAAACACTACTGTGACGGTCAAGAATTTACACCGTTATGATATATTATTTACATAATGAAATTTCATATTAAAGCGCCAGAGTTATTTTTAGAATTAAAAATTAGAAAAACATACAAAATATATCACAACGGTGTATATAAACAACCGTAGTCATAACTTTTAATTTTTTTAATTAAAAGTAAATAAAAAAGTAAAGGCGCGCTTTAACATAAAAGGAATAATATATATGAATGCGCTGAGGTTCGAACACATGAAAGCTTGAAGGTATCACCACAGTTGATTTATCAACTGTTGTTATATACAGATAATCACCACGGTTGGTTTATCAACCGTTGTTATATACAGATAAGTTTTATACAATAAACAAATAAAATACAACTGCGCCTTAGTTTAGATATGTCATAACGGTGTAGGGATGAAGCGTTGTGAGCATGGCGTCGTTGTTTACGCGTTTTGTAGTAGTGTATGTTGGTTAAAAGAGAAAATCAGTTTTTATATGGGTAATGTTGTACTCATGGATTTGATCTGAGGACCGGGATTATTTCCTGTTCTTTAAGGAAACGGGGAATCCGAAGGGTATTGAGACTGCCCAAGTCTACGGGTGCTTTTTTCTATTTTTGAAAGGAACTTGAGAATGTCTTCGAGACTCAAGGAGATTAGACTGCCCAAGTCTGGATTTTTATCTTTTGTACTATGCTTAAGAGAAATCAAGAGACAATATGTTCGCCATAGGAAGATCTAGACTCTTTGAAAGACTGTTCTATCAAGATGACTAATTTCTGTTCTTATACCTTTAAGAGGTCGTCGAGACAATTTGTACGAAGCCCAAGAGGAGGCGAGAAAAATTTTTAAGAAGCCGAAGGGACAATTTGTACGAAGCCCAAGAGGAGGCTATCTTCCCGGAGGAAGAATCATTATACGAAGCCTAAGAGGAGGCTGTGAAAACTTCTAAGAAGCTGACGGGTCCTTGTACAATGCCCAAGAGGAGGCAGGGATGCTTTTAGGAAGCCTGTGGGTCCCCAAACCCCGAGAAATTCAAGACAGGCTATTCACAGAGAATAGATCAAGCCAGGAAAGTTCGAGAATTTGGAAGAAACTCAAGAGACGCCATTCACTGAGAAAATATCATCTCTGGGGAGTTAGAGTTTCTTTGACAATTTCTAAGGGTGACAGTCTGAGAAAGGGTTCACCGAGAATGCTGCGTTTCACGTTTCCATATTGTTTAATCCCAAGAGGAGGGAAGACTGTATCTGGTAATCCTATGTGGGATCTAGTTTTGTCTGCATTTAAGAGTAATCAACAGGGCTTTACCTAGTAGTAGACATAGTTGCCGAGGAGACTCTAAATATCTATACTAGTATTAAACAGTCGATATGAGTTTATGAAAGAAGACTTACAGTGAAACAGCCCCACAATACAGTTATATACATATGAAAGCGGTAAATGAAAGCGGGTAAACACTTACTCGGTTGTAGAGCTTCCATGCTGTTTAGTTAGTTGTTCAATAAAGAAATTGAAAATAACAGTATGTTACAAAATCAAAGGAGAAAGTGCTTTTGAAAGGATTGTTGGGGCTTACAGCTCAAGGAGAGGCCCAGGGTTTTATCAGTGATCGCACTGTCGTTTTGTACAGGGACTTATACAAGTGACTAAGGCCCAAGAAAGGTTTTCTGTAAGAGGGAATGGGTCTTACACTCTCTCAAGAGGCCCAAAATGGTTTTGAATGTGAACAAAGATGGGTCTTATAGCTTAAGGAGAAGTCCAATGGTTAATTTTGAAAAGGGCAACGATCGCGTCGAGGTTTTGAAAACACCGTGGGTCTTATACAACGACTGAGGCCCAAAAGTTTTTGGTTTCAAAAGGGGATTGGGTCTTACACTCTATTAGAGGCCCAAAAATGATTTTGAATGAGTCTTATAGCTCGAGGAGAGGCCCAGATGGTTTGTTTTAAACGGGCGATGATCACGCCGAACTTTTGAAATACAACGGGACTTATACAACATTTGAAGCCCAAAAGGTGGTGTATTTACAAAAGGGGTTGGGTCTTACACTCTATTAGAGGCCCAAAAATGTTTTTATAGGTTTGATGAGGGTTGAATTAATCAAAACCCTAATTTGTTTCCAAAATGTATTTTAATTGAATAAAAATTTCAATTAAAATGATTAAAATTGTTTAACATGTGGAAAACAAATTGTGATCTTGGATTAATGTTTCAAAAATCATGTTTTGACCACTTGCAGCTGGTGATCGAGTTCTAGGTTGGAGGTGTTACAGCTAGGTTCCAATGATGTGGATAGCTTCCCTAGGTGTCATGGAGTGTGTCTGGATGCTTGGAATGGATTGAAATGATCTGGAACTTGAGATGGTACCCCAACTGCAAATCTGTCAAAGGCTTGAGCAATTGGCTAGTGATTTTGTAATTTTGGTGTTCCAGATGTTATGTGAGTGTTTGGATCACTTCTATATGATGTTTATGAGGTGTGTGTGTGTGATTGGTTTGGTTGGAATTGCTCTCAAACTTAAAACCCGATAGTGACTTGCTTTGGAAGGCAAATTTGGAAGTGAGAAGGTGATTTTGAGGAAAGCATCTGTTTGATGGCTTTGGTGTACTCAAACTGATCACAAATGAGCTCTATTTATAGTAGAGCAAGTTTTTTTTGCAAGGAATAGTGAATGGCAACTGCTGCATAGGTTTGGCCAATGTTGAGCAATGAGAATCCAAGTCTCCTCTAGCCATTGACTAGAGGTTAGGGCACAGGCTGCTGGTTCCCTTGGTCTTGGATAAGTCTTGACTGAATTCAGTTGGAAATGGCTCAGTCCATGCCACCTTGGTGCATCCATTAAATGCTCCAATCCAAAATTGGAGTCTTGTCCCTCTTTTAGGGATTTCTAGGTTTGACATGCTACTTCTTGTTCCAAAGACTTTGGAGGCTTGGATCAGTGTTTGTTCCCTTTAGATTTGATCCTCAGATGTGTCCAAAGTGATGACAAGGCTTGGAATTATCTGATTTTGCCAAATCGAGCAAAAGTGCAAATTTCTGCCTAGCCTTGGCAGTTTTCAGCAAGGCATATTGCCATTGTCATATCTCATGGCTCAAGTGGAATTTGATGGAGTTCTTGGCCATTTTGGAAAGCCCTCATATGATACAACTACTGTTTGATCATAATTGGTTTTGATACTTTTTGGATCCAAGTGAAAAATGCCCCTACATTTGGAAAAAAGTGAAGGCAGATTCTGACTTAGTGAAAATTTCACTAAGTGTTGGAAAAAGTGACATTTTCACTTTTCTTGATTTTGATCATTCCATAATTCAAAATCCACGATGAATTGGAATGAGGTGTAGTTGAAGCTTTTGTAGAGGGTAATGAGAGCTACAAATCCAGCTTTGGATGGGGAAAAATGGCCTAGTGGTTTAGGAGTTATGATCCTCCAAAGTTGGTACCATAGCCACTTTGTTCCATAACTTAGAAAAATTTCTAAGTTTTTTATGGTTACCCCTTTTACAAGTTATCCCACTTTTCTTGATTTTTCTTGATGAATGATGATTCCAATCACACATTAACATCATTTTAGGGTTAAAAAACCATAATTGTGAAAAATCTCAAAAAGTCAAAGTTTGACTTTTGTGCATAGTTGACTTTTTGTCAGATGAATTCCAAACTGTGCAATCCTTTATGAAATCAAGTCCTTGACCTAAATCAAACTTGATGGATTGATTTCATAGGTGTTATAGGGTGTATTGAATCATGTCTTAGGGTTTGGGAGCCTGGCCTGGTCAAAAGTCAAAGGCACAGTTGACTTTTCCAGCGAAACCCTAACTGTGGTTCAGATGAAATTGAAACTTGTTGCTCAAGCTTCTTGGCTCAATCCATTGTTGCAAATGGATCAATGTGGTGTATTAGAGACCCTCAAATCCTCCTTTGAGGTCCTGGATCATGTTTTGTCCCAAAAGTCAACTTAGGGGTGAATTAGGTCAAGAAACCCTAATTCCTGATTTTTTTATGAATGCATCCCCTAAAGCCAAATTGACTTGATGATTGGGTTCATGATGTCCCTTGGAGCATCATAGGTTATGCTTTGAAGCATTGGCTCATGCCCAGAGGAAAATTTCCATCTGGAGGCCCTGGTCGACCAAACCCTAATTTGGTGACATCGGCGATCTTAAGGCTTGATCCACCTAGAAGGGAGAAGCCTTGTGCTTAATCCTTGAATTGGGAGTCCTCTTGATCCTTTGTGGATGTTTGAGAGGCTAGACAAGTTGAAGATCATGTCATTTCTTGATTGATCCTTTGTCTAAGAGCTCAGAGAGGGCTTGAAACCCTAATATTTGATAGTAGTGAATGCTCACCCATCTTTGGGGAGACTGATGAGGTATGATGGTTTACCCATATTGTGATGATGATTTGCACAATGATGGGAAATCTTAGTGGTCAAAATTTGGGGTATGACAGTTTGTATTCAAGAGTGACCAACGGGCTTTACCTAGTTCTAGACGTAGTTGTCAGGGAAGACTCTAAATAACTATACTAGTATATACACAGTTGATATATGACGAGTATATAGGAGGTATGAAAGAAGACTTACAGTGAATCAGCCCCACAATACAGTTATTTATATGAAAGCAGATAAAAGAAAGTGGATAAACACTTACCCGTTGTAGAGCTTCCATGCTGTTTTGTTAGTTTGTTCAACAGAGAAATTAAAGAAAGTTTGGATAACAACTATACATTTGGATTCAAAATCAAAGGAGAAAGTATTTTGAACAGAGATCGGGGCTTACAGCTCAGGGAGAGACCCAAATTTTAACAGTGATTGTACTGTTGTTTTGAATTTGTACATGGACTTATACAAGTGACTGAGGCCTAAAAAGGTTTTCTGTACAAAGGGATGGGTCTTACACTTTACCAAGAGGCCCAAAAGTGCTTTAAAGAAAAGAAATGGGACTTACAACACGAGGGCAGGCCCAGTTGTTTGTTTGAAAATGGCGATTGCGCCGAGGTATCTGATGGTATCGGGACTTATACAATACACTGAGGCCCAAAATTGTTTATTTACAAAGGGATGGGACTTACACTCTACCAAGAGGCCCAAAAGTGCTTTGAAATATTTGAGTATGATTAAAATCAAAGAAACCCTAATTTTCACTTTTTAAAAGTAATTTTTCAAAGAAAATTAATAAAAAATGATAAAAATACCAAATAGGTTTAAATAAACCACTTGTAATTTTTGGTTAAGGTTTGAAAAAATGATGTTTTAATCACAAGATGATTTAAAACTCATTTGGTTTTGATTTTCAAGATGAATATTCATTTTTAAAATGTTTAAAAACAATTAAAATGAATTTATTTACAAAATACCAATTATATTAAATAACTTATATAAATTTGATTTTTTTTGTAGAATAAAATATTTTACTATTTTTCTGATTTTTCAGAAAAAGAATCAACCACTAATGATTAAAATTGAGAAAATTATTAATTTTTCAGATCATTTAAAAATAATATGAAAAATGATAAAAAGTGAAAAAATGGTAAAAAAAGAGGATCTGGGGCGAGGGGGATTCGAACCCCAGACCTCTTGTGTGCAGTGCGCGCCTCCTACCACTGGGGTGGTGATACATCCGTGTATCAAAACCACCTCATGGATATATGAGGCATGCCTTGTTTTTGGCCTGGCCAAGGCAAGGCAAGGCAAGATTTTGGCAAAAAACGTGAAGCTTGTAACTTTCTCATTTCTCCATGGATTGGGACAAAATTTAGGTCTATCCTGTCTAGAATTTCTCAAGGAATCCAATGGTGGTGGTGGTTTTTTTAGATGAGGCTCCTATTTCAAAACCCGATAGTGTTCTTGAAATAGGCCTATAATTGCATTTTATATGCTATCTCATGTTACAGGCATGAATTACATGATGAATTGGTTCAAAAACAACATATATTACATGTATGAGATGTGCATGATCAGTGGACCTCAAAGCAATGCATAATTCAAAGAGTTCAAGTTGTGATGCTTACCTCTTTAAGAGCTTTTTGGGCAATCTGTCAAGTGCTTTGTTCCAGAAACAATTTGATGCTTTGGACACCCTCAAATGATCCCTTAGAAGCTTTTAGAATGGTTGGAATCAACTGGAATCCTCAGGAACAAGTTTGAGCTCTTTCTTGCAAAAGGGGCAAAAGTGGCCAACATAGCAACTCTCTCAAATGGTGTTCCAGATGTGGGGAACCATTTGGGATAGTTCAAGGGTGATATTTGGAGTGTGTTTGAGGCTTTATCTGGTTTTGAAAGTGACTGAATCAAGACATGGCTTGAAAAATGCAAAAAAGTCCAATTTTGAGGTTTTGAGAATGGAATTTGTGATTTTGGTGTTACAGGTCACTTATGAGAGTTTGGACAACTTAAATATGACATATTGGATGTGTTTGGATCATGAGATGTGATGGAAATGCTCTCTAACTCAAAAACTCAGAGTTACCTTGCAAAAGAAGGCATTTTGGACTAGAGAAAGAGATTTTGAAGAAAGCAAGTGTTGTAGTGCTTTGGTGTACTCAAACTGAGCACAAATGAGCTCTATTTATAGTAGAGCAAGTTTGTTTTGCAAGCAATAGTGAATGGTGGCTGCAGCAGGCTATTGGCCAATTGCATCACTTTGGAATCTTAAGTCTCCTCTAGCCATTGACTAGAGGTTGGAGTCCATGCCTATGGTCCTTTGGTTCAAAGCTTATCCTTGACTCATTCAGTTGGAAATGGCTTAGTTCATGCCACCTTGGTGCATCCATTGAATGCTTGGAGACAAAATTGGAGTCTTGGCCTCTTTTAGGCTTTTTAGGGTTTGGCATGCTACTTTGGGAATCTTGGACTTGCGAGGCTGATGAATCAGTGCTTGTCCCTTGGTTGTTCCCCCTTGAGGTGTTCAGATGGATAAGCATGCTTGGAATTAAACAATTTGAGCAAATCGTGCCTTCATGCACAAGTCTGCCTTGCCAAGACAGTTTGCAGCAAGGCATGTTGCAGCTGTCATAAATCCTAGCTCAGATGGAGTTTAATGAAGCTCTTGGACATTTTGGAAAGCCCTTATGTGATACAACATATGTGTGAACATAGTTTGTCTTGAAACAATTTGGATCCAAGTGAAAAATCCCCCTACATTTTGAAAAAAAGCAAAACAGATTCTGACTTAATGAAAATTTCACTAAAGTGTTGGAAAAAGTGACATTTCATGTTTTCATCCATTTTGATCACTCCATAACTTAAAATCCATGAAAAATTAAAATGAGGTGTAGTTGACACTTTTGAAGTATGCCATGAGAGCTACCAATCCATCTTTGGACCAGCCAAAATAGTTGCTTGGATCTCAAGTTATGATCCTTGGAAGTTGGTACCCTAGCCACTTTGTTTTTATAACTTAGAAAAATTCTAAGTTTTTTATGGTTACTCCTTTAACAAGTTATCCCACTTTCTTTGATTTTTCTTGATGAATAATGATTCTAGTCACACATTAACATCATTTTAGGGTCAAGGAACCATAATTGTGAAAAATCTCAAAAAGTCAAAGTTGACTTTTGTGCACAGTTGACTTTTTATCAGATGAATCCCAAACTGTGCGATCCTTGGTGAAATCAAGTCCTTGACATAAATCAAACCTAATGGCTATGTTCCGAAGGTGTTATAGGGTGTATTGATTCATGTCCCAAGGTTTGGGAGCATGTCTTGGTCAAAAGTCAAAGGCACAGTTGACTTTTCCCTCGAAACCCTAATTGTGGTCCAGATGAAATTGAAACTTGTAGATCAAGCTTCTTGGGTCAATCCATTATTGCAAATGGATCAATGTAGTGTATTACAGACCCTAAAATCCTGTCTTGAGGTCTTGGCTCATGTTTTGTCCCAAAAGTCAACGTAGGGGTGGATTAGGTCAAGAAACCCTAATTCCTGATTTTTTTGATGAATGCTTCCCCTGAAGTTAAATTGACTTGATGATTGGGTTCATGATGTCCCTTGGAGCATCTTAAGTTGTGCTTTGAAGTATTGGCTCATGCCCAGAGGAAAATTCCCATCTGGAGGCCTTGGTCGACTAAAACCCTAATTTGGTGACACTGGCGATCTGGAGGCTTAATCCACTTGGAATGCTGCAACCTTGTGCTTGATTCTTAATGTGGGAGTCCTATTGATCCATTGTGGGTGTTTGAGAGGCTAGAAAAGTTGAAGATCATGTCATTTCTTGATTGATCCTTTGTCTAAGGCTCTGAGAGGGCTTGAAACCCTAATTCCTGATTGTGGTGAATGCTCAAACATCTCTGAGGATATTGTTGAGGCATGATATATCATCCATATTGTGGTAAGGTCTTCACAATGATGGGAAATCTTAGTGGTCGAAATTTAGGGTATGACAAATTCCCCTATTTAATCTTCTTGGACCCGAAGGTGTGAAATGGCGAAGGTATTCAGGCATCAGGGTGCAAGAGGATTAAATATCTGAATACCCGAAATTTTGATGGTGGTTATGAATGGCAGTTTGCTCATCCATCTTCTCTTGCTAAGCAATGATGCTTATAAAAAGGTAAAAACTTCCCCTCGATTCTGATCTTCAGCCAAGGAATTGGTCTCAGTTTCTGATATAAACTTCCCCTCGATCCTGGTTTTCAGCCAAGGAACTGGTCTTAGTTTCTGAAATAAACTTCCCCTTGATCCTGGTTTTCAACCACGGAACTGGTTTTAGTTTCTGAAATAAACTTCCCGTCGATCCTGGTTTTCAGCCACGAAATTGGTCTTAGTTTCTGAAATAAACTTCCCCTCGATCCTGGTCTTCAGCCACAGAACTGGTCTCAGTTTCTTTTGTCAATAAGCTTCCTTGAGAAGGGACACTATTTGTAGCATTTTTCCTCAAACTTCTCGCCGAATTTTCCTGGGGAGATGCCATTTGATGGGAAAAAGTTTTGATGTCAGCCTTGCTGGGGAACCCATTCGTCTGAGCTGTAGAGGTGTTCAAACTTCTCCGTTAGAGACGGCAATTGTTGACTCTAATGGAGAAAACGAGTCTCTTGAGAGACTGTTTCCTACTTGGGGATATTACATCATACCTTTCCTCAAGATCTTTTCGAAGAAATGCCATGTGATGCAAACCAACTTGGAGGTGCTGATGACCTTTTCGTCAGCGAATTTTCCAGAGAAAAACCGCTGTACTGTCGAATCTTTGATTAAGAGGCTTTCTCTGGGGATTTTCCTCAAATTCGGGCAAGCGAGCATATCATCTTCAGTGGCGAAGAGTGACGTTTGTCGAAAGTTTTCTTGCTTTTCAGAGGTTCAAGTTATCAAAGTGGTCAAATACCGTCTCCATCCCAGAAATAAACTGGGGAGAAATGTGGTTCAGACAAAACACTCCCTGACGAGGAAAGAACTGACAACTCGAGTGAGAGGACTTTTATCACTAGGGGATAAGACTGACTAAAGTGATAGTGATGCAACATGAATATGAATGTAAATCAATAATGCATGATGTATGTATGTATATACTGACAAAACTGACACGACATATAGACTAATAGATGAACACGACTGGATACTCGGCCACTACCGGGGACGAAGAAGTATCTTTGGTTCAAGATAGCAATTCTGCCTTGCTTAGGAGAAATAGTTCCTGTGGGGAACAACGTTGGTTGGGCGTAAGAGATAGAACTCGGTCGGGGATGTCAGATGAAACACGGTCTCTGACATAGTTGATCCTTCATTCAGGCGTACTGGTTTAGAAGGAGTACTTTGATTCTGCACTTTAAAGTTCCATCACCTTTGGAGAAGCGATCGATGTTCTTTCGATGTACAACAGTCAAAAGAATTGCCATCTTTATATTAAAAGCAGAAAAATTTGACAAGTAAATTCATTTTTGTTTTATTTCAAGAATCGTTGATCATATTAAAATGTCGTTCTGTAAAGCTAAAACAAATAAAAGTTACAAACAAAAGCATTAAGGCTCAAATTTTATTGATAGGATAGAAATCAGCCAAACGCGTGATTCCATGGAGCATTTACAAAGTTAGAAAATGGTAATTTAAGGGAAAAGGGCTACATTGAAACATAACGACCGTTATCCTTCTACCAACTTTGAATTCTGGACATCCTGAGCTTCTGTCGAAGATGACCTTGGCTAGAGTTTTCCTGATGGATGACATGACTGCCACTGGGGGACTTGCCCCTTTGTTGGACGTAGTTACTTGCCAATATCCCTAACTTTTTCCTGGATTGTACTTTGAGATTTCCAATCCATCGAGATGGTTTTTGATCATGTCTCTAATTTTTGCCTGGACCGCCCTTTCGAGTTTTCAATCCACCGAGACGTTTTTTTTTTACTTAAGCGAAGTATTTCTTGACTACGTCAACATTTGTGGGGTAGGAAAATTCCTCTCCATCCATGGTTGCGAGTCTCAAGGCACCACTTGAGAAAGCTTTCTTGACCACATAGGGGCCGTCATAATTCAGAGTCCATTTGTCCTGGGAATCAGTGAGAAATGATTGTATCTCCTTGGGTACGAGGTCTCCTTTCCTAAAGAAGCGAGGTCAGACCTTTTTGTCAAACGCCTTCTTCATCCTTTGCTAATACAACTGACCATGGCATAGAGCCGTTATTCGCTTTTCTTTGATCAGATTCAGTTCATCGTGTCGACTTTGACACCATTCAGCCTCTGTTAGCTTAGCTTCCATCAATACCCAGATTGATGGGATCTCTACCTCTATGGGGAGCACTGCTTCCATGCCATATACTAGAGAGAAAGGGGTTGTCCCTGTTGAAGTGAGGACAGATGTGCGATAACCGTGAAGAGCAAAGGGTAGCATCTCGTGCCACTCTTTATAGGTTACAACCATCTTCTGAATAATCTTCTTGATGTTCTTATTAGCTGCTTTTACCGTTCCGTTCATCTTAGTTCGGTAGGGAGATGAGTTATGGTGTTCGATCTTGAACTCAACGTATACCTCTTTCATCATCTTGTTGTTCAAGTTAGATCCATTATCAGTAATGATCTGGCTTGGAACACTATAACGGCAGATGAGATTGTTTTTTATAAAGCGGACCACCTCTTGTCGGGTTACATTAGCGTATGATGTTGCTTCGACCCACTTGGTGAAGTAGTCAATGGCTACCAGGATGAACCGATGTCCGTTCGAAGCCTTGTGTTCGATCAGGCCAATCACGTCGATTCCCCATAAGGAAAAAGGCCATCGGGAAGAAAGAACTTTGAGATGCGTTGGCGGTATATGGATTTTGTCTGAGTATATCTGACACTTGTGACACTTCTTCATGTACTTGTAGCAATCAGATTCCATGGTCAACCAGTAGTACCCTGCTCTCAGAATTTTTCTCGCCATTGTGTGTCTATTGGCATGAGTGCCAAAGGATCCTTCGTGAATTTCTTTTATCAGCATGTTTTCTTCTGGTCTGTCTACACATCGGAGCAAGACCATGTCAAAGTTTCTCTTATAGAGTGTATCACTGCTTAGAAAGAAGCTGCCAGCCAGTCTCCTGAGGGCCTTTCTGTCTTTTCTTAATGCCCCAGGTGGGTACTCTTGTTTCTGAAGGAAGCATTTGATATCGTGATACCAAAGTTTGTCGTTTATGACTGCTTCAATCTCGAAGATGTAAGCGGGCCGTTTAAGGCGCATTATGTCAATCTTAGGTATGTCATTCCATTGACCTACACTAATCATGGAAGAGAGAGTGGCTAATGCATCAGCCATGTGATTCTCTTCACGAGGGATGTGATGAAACTCGATTATGTTGAAGAATGGTAACAACCTTCTCGCATAGTCTTTGTAAGGAATCAATCCTGATTGGTATGTGTTCCAATCTCCTTTGATCTGATTGATAACCAGGGCTGAGTCGCCATATACATCCAAGTTCTTAATCCTTAAGTCAATTGCTTCTTTGAGACCCATGATACAAGCTTCGTATTCAGCCTCGTTGTTTGTACACTTGAATGTCAGTCGGGCGGTGAAAGGAATGTGGGTACCCTGAGGTGTTATGATGATTGCCCCAATTTCGTTTCCATAATGATTAACAGCTCCGTCAAAGATTAATCCCCATTGGGAACCTGGTTCTGGCCCTTCACTGGGTAGCGGGTCATCACAATCTTTCATTTTTAAATACATGACATCTTTGTCTGGGAAGTCAAATCTGACTGATTTTTGATCGTCAATCAGTTTATGAGCCAAATGATCTGCTAAAATACTCCCTTTGACGGCTTTCTGAGCGTGATACTCAATGTCGTATTCTGACAACAACATCTGCCAACGGGCTATCCTTCCCGTGAGAGCAGGCTTTTCAAAGACATACTTGATCGGATCCATTTCTGAGATTAACCAAGTAGTGTGACGAATCATATACTGGCGAAGACGTTTGGCTGCCCAAGCCAGAGCACAACAAGTTTTCTCAAGCATAGTGTACCGAGTTTCGCAGTCGGTGAATTTCTTGCTCAGATAGTAAATGGCAGACTCTTTTCTTTTTGTTTCGTCTTGTTGGCCAAGTACACAACCCATTGAGTCTTCCAAGACTGTTAGGTAGATGATCAACGGTCTTCCCTCTACTAGAGGTGATAGAATCGGTGGGTTCAACAGATACTCTTTGATACTGTCAAAGGCAGTTTGGCAGTCATCTGTCCAAACGCAATCCTAATTTTTTTTGAGTAATTTGAAGATCGGCGCGCATGTCGCGGTCATGAGGAATATAAATCGGGAAATATAGTTCAGACGTCCCAGGAATCCCCTGACTTTTTTTTCAGTTTTTGGAGAAGGCATTTCTTGAATGGCCTTGACCTTGTCAGGATCAACCTCAATCCCTTTCTGGCTGACGATGAACCCTAAAAGTTTCCCTGAGCGAACACCGAATGTACACTTATTGGGATTCAAGCGGAGTTTGTACTTCCTTAGACGCTTGAATAGTTTTGACAGGTGGGTCACATACTCCTCTTCTGTTTTAGATTTGGCAATCATGTCATCAACATATACCTCTATTTCTTTGTGTATCATGTAGTGGAACAGAGTAGTCATGACCCGTTGATAGGTTGCCCCGACATTCTTCAAACCGAACGACATTACCTTGTAACAAAAGTGCCTCATGGGGTGATGAACAAAGTTTTCTCCATGTCTTTCGGTGCCATTTTGAATTGATTATAGCCC
Organism: Lathyrus tuberosus; assembly: GCA_022829125.1. NCBI lineage: Eukaryota > Viridiplantae > Streptophyta > Magnoliopsida > Fabales > Fabaceae > Lathyrus > Lathyrus tuberosus. Next base: position 26,903,310 of record JALAZF010000013.1, on the reverse strand, counting down.
GAGAATCCATCCATGTAGGAGAAAACTTTGAACTTTGTTGTACTGTCTACCAGCATGTCTATGTGCGGTAAGGGAAAGTCATCCTTTGGACTGGCTTTGTTTAGATCCCTGTAGTCTACACACATTCTGACCTTTCCATCCTTTTTCAGAACTGGTACTATGTTGGCCAACCATTGAGGATATTCTGATGTGGCGAGGAAACCCGCGTCAATCTGTTTATGTACTTCCTCTTTGATTTTGATGGCCATGTTTGGACGAGTCCGTCTTAGTCTTTGTTTCACTGGCAGATATTCTGATCTTAACGGTAGATGATGTTCCACGATGCTGGTATCCAACCCTGGCATATCCTGATAGGACCAAGCGAATACATCGGGAAACTCTTTGAGAAGCTTTGTCAAGTCTTCTTTGAGAGTTGGACTGAGCATTGCCCCAATCTTGACTTCTTTTCTCTCTTCTTCTGAACCCAAGTTGACCGTTTCTAACGGCTCCTTGTGAGGTTCAATGGACCTTTCCTCTTGTCTGAGTAATCGGGAGATCTCTTCTGGAATTTCTTCGTCATCTTCTTCTTCAGCCTCAAATACCGGGAATTCAAAGTTGGAGAAGGCAATGGATCGTATGTTTCAATGGGGTTTAAAACAAGCAATCTGCATGATGTGATGATTTGTGTTTAGAAGAGACAGAGAGAATGCAAGAGTGTGTGCAATGTATTTTTTTTACTGCTTGCTTTTATTATTTGTTGTTTTTTAGGATTACCATTTTCTGAAAAAGTGAAAAGAGAAAATAGCAATTAATGCGGAAATTACAGAACGATGTTATTTTATTTATGATTCGGTCGATTCTTGAAACTACAGCCCTATAAAACAAAACTCTGTTGCTTTGGGCAAAGCGAAGAGGGATATTTACAGAAAGTGAGCCCTATCAAAACATCTGTTTCACCTGGGCAAGGTGAAAGGTTAAGATAATGACAACAATTACTTTGACTTATGAACAACTTTCGGGACATCTACAACAACCCATTGGTGGCGAACTCCTCGGTGAATCACAAAGTCCGGCACCTTCTTTCTTAGCTTGTCTTCAAAAATGGCTCTTATTTCTGGTGGAGTAGGATCGTTGGAATCTATCTCCCAGGTAGAGTTGTCGTAGGAGGATTCTTCAGCTGCATTTTGCACAGTATTTGTACTCTCAAGTATATCTCCCCATCCAGTTGGCTAGATATGTTTGAGCCTGATACGAGAGCTTTCAGGAGCGGTGTACTTGACCATGAAGTCGTATTTGCCACTCGGTTGTCCCAAGGTATCCCACACTTCCTTGAAACTGGAGGAGTCATCCCTTTCGATGATGTTGACCTCGGGAAAAGCATAGTTAAGGAACTATTGTCCTGCAATCTTTGCAAATTCATCGTTGCACTGGATATTATCTGAATGCTCTGAGTAATGATCCCATGCTTCTGTGGGGACACATGTATTCTTTTCGATGATGCTTAGTTGATAATCATCGTTCGACTGATTCTCTTGCCCCGAGTCTCCTGGGTATGGCTGCCACATTTGCAGGCCATTCATCGGGCCATAGTAGTTAAAGTTATCTTTCATCAGAGTGTCCTCCTCTAATGAGTTAGGTGGAGCACGACATCCTTCCGGATCGCAATCTCCGTAGATCATTTTGACGTCTAACCTTGGTATGAATCTCAGACTCTGCGTGGGATAGCAAAATGGTGTAGGCATATCGTCCTGAGACATATAACTATCCTCATTAAGATAGGACTTCCATTCTTCCTTTGTATCGGAAGAATCACCTTCGTTGATAATATGTACTTCTTGAGACACTGGGTGAAGAAAACCTCCATTGTGGAAGAAGTCCTGAATGGGATGAAAACTTTCATCGCTAGCAGCAGTTTGGGTACAGGTTGAGGAAAAGCCAAGACCTTTCTTCGCTTTGTTATTAGTAGGAATGACAAGCTGTCCCCATCCTTTTGCATTGTTGCTTTTGATTACTTTGAGAGCATCTCTGTACGAGGAAATTGAGGTTCCTCTTTCTGATTGGTTGTTATTTCTCACCGAAAGTGCTTGGAACTGGATTCCGATAACCTCCTCTGGTTCTACACAAGTGGATAATGATAAGTTACTTACGAGCAAGGCTTGCTCTCCGCAGACCATGACGAGTTGGTTGTTTTTGACAAACTTCAGCTTTTGGTGAAGTATCGAAGTGACTGCCCCCGCCTCGTGTATCCAAGGTCTTCCTAATAAGCAACTATATATTGCTCGGATGTCCATGACCTGGAATGTAACTTGGAAGGTGTGAGGACCGATAGTTATGGGAAGGTCGACTTCGCCGATAACTGTTTTTCGGGATCCGTCAAATGCCTTGACGGTGACCTCACTGACTCTCATCGGAGATCCTCGGTTTGCTAATCGCATCATTGTAGACTTTGGCATCACATTTAGAGCTGATCCGGTGTCTACCAGTACGCTGGCTAATGCATCGTCCTAGAAGTTGACTGTAATATTGAGTGGCATGTTGTGACGGTGGCCCCCTTCCAGAATTCCTCATCACTGAATCCCAAGTTATTGCAAGAAGTGATGTTGGAAACGATGCCATCGAACTGTCTTATCGTCACATCTTGTTCTACGAAAGCTTGCTCTAAGACTTTTTGCAGAGCTTCCTTGTGAGCTTCGAAACTGAGCAAGAGAGATATCACAGAGATACTCGATGGAGTTCGCAACAGTTGGTCTACAATGTTATACTCACTCTTCTGGATGAGTCTCAGCATCTCATCATTGTTCTTTGAAAGGTGGGGACCATTGGACTGACCGACTGGTTGATCAGGAACTATTATTTGAGGTTCCTTCTCCTTCGTGGGTTCTCCAACTCCTCTGTTGAAGATCCGACCGCTCCGTGTTACTTGACTGATGTCTGCGATATTCACGACGGAGGGTAATGGAGTTTCCTTTCCATTCTCAATTGTTGTGGCACCGTATTTGTAAGGGATAACCTTAGTTGATTCATACGGTAGTGGTCTCGGCAGATAGATAACTATAGGAGCCTCCTGATTTTTCTGACCATTGTAAGTAATTTCAATTAGTTCCTGGTTAAGAACCTTCGATTCGTCAAGTAAAGGGATGATGGCAGAAACATCTTTGGTCCTCTTATGATCAGAGATTACTACAACATCCTTGATTTGATCAGCGAAATAGTCGGGCGTCAAGTTGATTGATCCAGAACTTTGACACGATCAAATCTCTGTGTGATTCCACTGACTTTGGAGGGCTGCTCGCACGAGGTAACATCCTTTATTATCTTCCGAGCAAACTCTACAGCGTTCATAGTTATGTGGTGGCACATGGCCACGTCCGCTTTGTATGCGGTGTAACCTCACTAGGTCCGTCTCCATTGATCGGACATCCTGACTTTGATGCCTAGCAGGGTTCCCGCTAGTTATGCTGACTTGTTGCGTGTCTTTGTCTAAATAGATCAGAAGCCACCAATGGTTTAACAAGTGTTGAAGCGTTCTTTAAACGAGATCACATCCTTGATTACCCTCACGGCACACTGCACAGCTCTGATAATTATGCGAAGTTAGAAACCCGAGATGGACTTGTGTAGCGTGCAACTCCACCAAGCTGGTATTCATCAAACGAACATCAAATATTTGGATCATGTTGACTTGATAAGGATTCCTATCATAGTAGTCATGGATCCATCCAAGATCCATCTGACACAGGAGGGCCTCTTGTACAAAAGAGCATCCCTGTTTGTTTACCGAGCAGACCAGACATGAATCGTAATCTGGTCGTGGCAGATTATGACGTTGGCTTTGCCTTGAGTGCATCGCCACCAAGTTGATATTCATCGCACGGATGTCGTGATTCTGGATGATGTTGGAATTAGAGTAAGTCATGTTGCATCACGAATTCGGTGCTCTTGGATCCATCAGAGATCCAATTGTTCCTGTAGATCTGATTGCACCACAGAATATCCTTGATTATTTTTGGAGCAGATATCACACTGGTGATAATTGTGAGGTGGCACATGGCCGTATCCGCTCTGTCTACAATGCATCTTGACCAAGTTGGCCCTTAATAAGAGTAATTCATGAATTTGATAGCTGTGGTTAGACTCTCCCTCTTTCAAATTTACCGCAGCTTTCTCGTGTTGAGGCAGCGGGTTTGTGAGAATATTTGGATTCGTATCCTTGAAGGATAAGACCCCGCTCCTAACAAGCTTTTACACATCGTATTTGAAACTGAGATAGTTCTCTATGTTATGCCCTGGTCCTCCTTGATGGTAAGGATAAGTCTGATCCATTTTGAACCAAAAAGGTGGATTCTCCGGGATTGCAAGGGGAACCCTGGTTTGGACGTGCCCCTTGACCACTAGTAATGGAAATAATTTTGTGTACAACATTGGTATAGGGTCAAACCCTGGTGGTCGCGTTGTGCGGTTGTTGTTGTATTGAGGACGAGCCTGCTGAAGAGGCTGTTGTGTCCTTTGGTGAAATTGTTGTTGATTCGATTGGCTCTGAGTAACCTGAGGTTCATATGTAGGTACATGCGCAGGGTTAATAGCAGGAGTTACCGCTGCTACTGGTTGGTACCGTCGCCTTTGCTTTCCGAGAGAGATATTCCCAATATCATGCTCTTTTTTCTTAGGGAGGGCACTACCGTATCGTTTTATACTACTTGATTATCCGACATCTTTGACCAGACGTCCTTCTCGGACCGCTTCCTCAAGGCGAACTCCCATGCCTACCATCTCGGTGAAGTCGCTGGGCGCACTAGCGACCATTCTGTCGTAGTAAAATGAACTTATGGTCTTTAAGAAAATTTTTGTCATCTCTTTTTCCTCAAGAGGTGGACAAATCTGAGCGGCAATTTCATGCCATCTCTGAGCATACTCCTTAAAGGTTTCCTTGTCGTTCTGCGACATGGCTCTGAGTTGATCTCTGTCTAGTGCCATGTCCAGGTTATACTTATATTGTTGAACGAAGGCAGTGCCAAGATCTCTGAAAGTGGCGATCTTAGTGCGGTTTAATCCCATGTACCATTTTAGTACGGCACTGGTTAAACTATCTTGGAAGTAATGGATCTGTAGCTGGTTGTTCTCTGTCTGAGTTGACATCCTCCGAGCGTACATCACCAAATGACTTTGAGGGCAAGAGTTACCCTTGTAATTTTAAAATTTGGGCACTTTGAACTTGTGCGGAACTTTCACATTGGGGACCAAACAAAGGTCTGCGACGTCTTTTCCAAATAGATCCTGACCGCGAAGGGCTTGCAGTTCTTTCTGCATTTCTAGGAACTGTTCCTGGAACTCCTTCATTCTCTCATCCATACTTTCGTTTCCACCAGAAGGTATCTGTGGAATCTGTCCTTCCGGGATAATGTGCACCACGGGTGGTGGTACAGTTATTACGGCAGAGACTCTTGGTGCTTCCCGAAGTTTGTAACCTTCAGGAATTGCTGTCATGCCCCCGACATCTTCGCTTTCCCAAAGTTTGTAACCTTCAGGCCTAGCGGTTCCTGCTGCGGTTCCCTGATCTTCAGTGATCGGCGGAACATATCCTTCCGGGATATAGTTAATAGGCATGCCACAGGGAAGATCTTTAGGCATGTTATACCGAGGATCATACTTCTCCACTATGGGTGTCGACGTGATCTCTGAGATCACAGTCCTTTGAATCTGAGCTTCTGCCAGAGCTTGCATGTCATTATGAAGTTTCCTCAGATCTTCTTTCAGAGCGTCGAGTTCTTCTCTCAACTCCCTATTCTCTTCCTCAAGATTATCCATTTTCTTTTGTTGACTGGCCCGAGTGTTGTATGAATGAGATAGTTTGACTCTCTAACCGAGACCCAAACATGAGATTCGTAGGTAAGGATAAAGCGTTATGTGAGAATGATGAATGATATGCAATGATTATATTAATTAAAATTTTTGTTTAATCAAAATAAACTTCAGCAATTGGATTGCAAATATCAAACAGTGGGGAAGGCCCCGTTTTATTGAATTCAAAGATTGCGGAAATGGAAATACAATAAATTACAAAGTGTTGCAAAAGGAAATGTCTAAGCTATTGGATCCAGAGTCCTCTCTGAGGAGGGCTCAGGTGCTAGTTCTGGTACTTTCCTTTTCTTTGACCGGGGCTCTCAAGCCGTTGTCGGGTTGTCATTCCTTTGCCAAGTGAAAGGAGCGAGCAAATTCCTTTGGTCTTCTTGATTTTCTACATCATGTTGCTCTAAAATCTCAATCAGAGCATCTTTTTCTTTTAACAGTTGCTGTATTTTCTTAAACTCCACATTGAGAATGCGGTACTTGTTCTTCCAAGGCTTCTTCTCCTGTTGAACTTTGTTGAGAGTAACCTGAAGTTTTTCCGTATCAGACATAAAGTAAAGGACATGGTCCCTTAACGAAAAAACTTCTTGACGAGGGTAAGGCATCCTCAGCTTGAGAGCTCTAGTTTGTACCCAGTGGAGATAAGGCTCCACCGAGACACAGTCCGACTTTCCTAGAGACTCTCTTCCTTTCCTATGAACATGTTTCTAGGCATGCACTATTTCTGTCTTTAGTGCCCTGTCATTTTATCCTTCCTTGAAGAAAAGACCTTCCAGACGAGCATTACGCGGAACATGCCTCATCGGGTATCCAAATTGACGACAAACTAAAACGGGATGATAATTGATTCCTCCTTTAGTTCCTATGAGGGGTACATTAGGGAAGTTTCCACAACAGTCAATGATTCTGATCCCGTCATAGATCCGATTGTACCAATCGATGTCAGAGTTGGTAAGAGACATGATTCTCTGCGACCAATGTAAAGTATTCTTAGGATCCCAAAAAGTAGCAGACTTGGGCAAGTGGGAAGTGAACCATTTGTACAACAGAGGTACATAGCATGTGATAATTCCTCCACTGTACAAATTACTTAAGTGTACAGAATGATACGCATCTGCGAGCAAAGTCAGTACAGGGTTTTCAATTAGAAAAATCTTAATGGCATTGATATCAACGAAATTATCAATGTTGGGAAACAGAAATAACCCGTAGGTGAGCAAAGCAAAGATGCTTTCGAAAGCAGTCACGTTCCCTATACTAGCGAAGTACAGAGCTTTCTTTACTAAGAACTTGGCTGGTAAACCTTGGATTCCACCCTTAGTGGTCATGTGAGTCCTGACTTCCAACTCGTCTAAATAGATTGCTCTTGCAATGGTTTGATCCTTTGGAATTTCTTCTAGTCCAGAAAAAGGAGCTTGGTCAGTAATGGGTAAATCAGTCAGGTGAGAGTACTCCTCCAGTGTTGGTGCTAGCTGATAATCCGGGAATGTGAAACAGTGATAGACCGAATCATAAAACTGAATGAGCGTAGCCAGGATTCCTTCGATTACATGGACCCTTAACAGAGATAGCAGTCCTCCGTACTTAGCTCTGAAAGCATCAGGGTTGGTGATCATCCTTGCCAACCCTCTCAAATACTCTAGTTTTGGAACCTTGAAGGTATACTTGTGAGTCCTCCTTCTGCCGAAATCCATAACGCAATCTCTTTATCTGACATTTGCAATCATTGTCTTAGTTTAATTTGAAAAAGAAAGACTAGAAGAGAAGATTTTCTTTGTTTAATGTTTTTTAATGAATGAATGCATGAATGCAGCACACAAAAACATAGAAAAAACATGGGGTCAAAGGTTCGGTGCCATGAAGTCAAGGCTCTACCCATCCCCAAAGGTTTATACTGGTGATTTTTGTACCTGTCTCTCAAAATCATTGATTCCTCTTGGGATAACAACAGCAGGCTGGTTCACCCGAGCGAGTTGCAGTATCTTAGAGAGAAATTTCAAATGAGGGTAGTATCGCGTGACAACTATTTCCGATAGCTTCCGTACTACTAAATGGTCTTAGTCTACTAAAAATCATCAGCTTCACTGACAACCACAATCGAACAATCTGCTTTCAACAACCGAAGTTGTATAGGCATTGAATCCGTAAAGGGTGTCTCCACTGATTCGATGGTAGAACGAGGTCTCTTATTTGGGAGTCACTCCCTGTAAGATTACTCGTCTAGTGCCATCACTTATCTTAGGTGTATACTCAATCTTTCCACATGCGGTATCACACGCATTCCCATTAGCAGAAAAATAAACACAGATATCAATTAGGAAAAGCAGTATATATATTTGTCCTTACATCCTAGACCTTTAGTCCTATGATCCTATACAGACAATGAGTCCCCAGCAGAGTCGCCATTTTACTATAGTGAGCAATTTTTGTCGGTGACGCGACCACCTTATCGCTGAAGTTTGGGTTTTCTCCTCGTGGAGAAAGGGTGCTACTTTCAGATTTCTTATTTTACCCGTGAACCTGGAAGGGAAAGGGAAGGTATCTAAAACTAACCTTGCACGCGAATGTTTAACTGAACAAACACTTTAAAAGAGATTGGGGGGTCAGGGGTCAGGTTATACAATGGGTAGTTATCAATCACCCATCCTATATGTGGTTATCCACAAGATGTTAATTGATCGTGTTTATCGGTTAATGGGTTGGGAAAGTTTCTTGGGAAAGTGTGACAGGGAGAGTGAGTTTTGTTTATGTTTTGGGTAAGGTAGTGGACCTAAGTTTTTGATTTGTATGCTCGCTAAGATTTCGCAATCTTATGCCTACGCATTCCTGTTTAACGAAATAGGGAAATCAGAGCAATCGTAGTTCCTCCTATTCTAAGGGAGGAAAAAGATATTTTGGTGTCTTGTTCAAAGCCCAAGACATGAGGCTAAAAGTGATTTGTATCTTGTTCAAAGCCCAAGATATGAAGCTAAAGGGTTTTGGCTGAGAGAGAATTTTTCATCTCTAAAGAGGAAATGTTGATTTTTGTATGTCTTGATCAAAGCACAAGTTTGATGCTAAGAGGTTAATTGACTCAACTAGGGATTTATTTATACGAAGCCTAAGAGGAGGCTAGATATGACCGACTCAACAAGAGAGTGTGTATGTCTTGTACAAGGCCCAAAATTGGGGCAAAAAAGAGACTGACTCTTTGGGGATATCATTATGTAAAGCCTAAGAGGAGGCTAACAATTTTACTTTTCAGGGGAAAATGTTCTTTCTGTCTTGTACAAAGCCCAAGATTGAGGCTAAAAGGGATTTTTGACTCCGTTGGGGAGGTTTATATGTGTCTTGTACAAAGCCCAAGATGGAGGCTGAAATGAGTTTGTCTCAACAAGAGAGTGCTTTTATATGTCTTGTACAAAGCCCAAGACGGAGGCTAAAAGAGTTGACTCAACAAGAGAGTCTTGCAAAGGTGATTGACCAAACCAGAGAGTCTGAAAGCTGATTGACTCAACAAGAGAGTCTTTTATACTCAACAAGAGAGTGATTTTTGTCTCGTACGAAGCCCGAGATTTAGGCTAAAAGGAGATTGGCCCAACAAGAGAGTCTTTTATACTCAACAAGAGAGTGCTGAAAGGTGATTAACTCAACAAGAGAGTCTGAAAAATGATTGACTCAACAAGAGAGTCTGAAAAGTGATTGACTCAACAAGAGAGTCTGAAAAGTGACTGACTCAACAAGAGAGTCTGAAAAGGTTAGCTCCGCTGGGGGAGGATCATTGTACAAAGCCCAAGAGAAGGCTGACTGTGTTGACAAAAGATCATTATACAAAGCCTAAGAGAAGGCTATCTTACTACCGAGGATTAGATCCATAGGCAGGCCCAAGGGTGGAGAACTCTCATGAGAGAGACCGGGTTTCTGCTGGAGATTTATCCAGAGTGATCAGTGTTTTTTTTCCTATGTTTGAAAGAAACTTGAGAATGTCTTTGAGACTCAAAGGGGTTTAGACTGTCCAAGTCTACTAGTGTTTAAGAGTTTTATCTTTTGTAGGATGCCCAAAGGAGGGCAAGGGCCTTAAGAGATGAGAATCAACCCTAAAGTGGCCTGAGGTTTGACACTGGAAAGACTGCTCTAAGAAAGGATGACTAAGTTCTGTCTCATACCTTTAAGAGGTCGTTAGGGTCCTTGTAATAAGCCCAAGAGAAGGCATGAGAACTTCTAGGAAGCCAAAGGGTCCTTGTACAACGCCCAAGAGGAGGCGGAGGTACTTTTAGGAAGCATGTGGGTCCCCAAACTAAGAGAAGTTCAAGAAATGCAATTCACAGAGAAGAGATCATTCCAGGAAAGTTCGAGGGTTTGGAAGAAACTCAAGAGATGCCATTCACAGAGAAAATATCATCTCTAGGGAGTAGAGTTTCTTTGACAATTTCTTAGGGTGACAGTCTGAGAAAAGGTTCACCGAGAATACTGCCTTTCTCTTTGTTCCATATTGTTTAACCCCAAGAGAAGGGAAGACTGTATCTGGAATCCTATGGGGATCTAGATTTGTTTGTATTCAAGAGTGACCAACGGGCTTCACCTAGTTCTAGACGTAGTTGCCGGGGAAGAATCTAAATAACTATACTAGTATATACACAGTTGATATATGACGAGTATATAGGAGGTATGAAAGAAGACTTACAGTGAAGTAACCCCACAATACATTTATTTATATGAAAGCAGATAAAAGAAAGCGGATAAACACTTACCCGTTGTAGAGCTTCCATGTTGTTTTGTTAGTTTGTTCAACAGAGAAATCAAAGAAAGTTTGGATAGCAACTATACATTTGGATTCAAAATCAAAGGAGAAAGTATTTTGAACAGAGATCGGGGCTTACAGCTCTGGGAGAGGCCCAAATTTTAACAGTGATTGTACTGTTGTTTTGAATTTGTACAGGGACTTATACAAGTGACTAAGACACAAAAAGGTTTTCTGTACAAAGGGATGGGTATTACACTCTACCAAGAGGCCCAAAAGTGCTTTAAAGAAAAGAAATGGGACTTACAACACGAGGGCAGACCCAGTTGTTTGTTTGAAAATGGCGATCGCGCCGAGGTTTCTGATGGTATCGGGACTTATACAATACACTGAGGCCCAAAATTGTTTATTTACAAAGGGATGGGACTTACACTCTACCAAGAGGCCCAAAAGTGCTTTGAAATATTTGAGTATGATTAAAATCAAAGAAACCCTAATTTTCACTTTTTTAAAGTAATTTTTCAAAGAAAGTTAATAAAAAATGATAAAAATACCAAATAGGTTTAAATAAACCACTTGTGATTTTTGGTTAAGGTTTGAAAAAATGAGGTTTTAATCACAAGATGATTTAAAACTCATTTGGTTTTGATTTTCAAGATGAATATTCATTTTTAAAATGTTTAAAAACAATTAAAATGAATTTATTTACAAAAATACCAATTATATTAAATAACTGATATAAATTTGATTTTTTTGTAGAATAAAATATTTTACTATTTTTCTGATTTTTCAGAAAAAGAATCAACCAAAAATCATTAAAATTGAGAGAGTTATTAATTTTTCAAATCATTTAAAAATAATATGAAAAATGATAAAAAGTGAAAAAATGGTAAAAAAGAGGATATGGGGCGAGGGGGATTCGAACCCCAGACCTCTTGTGTGCAGTGCGCGCCTCCTACCACTGGGGTGGTGATACATCCGTGTATCAAAACCACCCCATGGATATATGAGGCATGCCTTGTTTTTGGCCTGGCCATGGCAAGACAAGGCAAGATTTTGGCCAAAAACGTGAAGCTTGTAACTTTCTCATTTCTCCATGGATTAGGACAAAATTTAGGTCTATCCTGCCTAGAATTTCACAAGGAATCCAATGGTGGTGGTGGTTTTTTCAGATGAGGTTCCTATTTCAAAACCCAATAGTGTTCTTGAAATAGGCCTATAATTGCATTTTCTATGCTATCTCTTGTTACAGGCATTAATTACATGATGAATTAGTTCAAACACAACATATATAACATGTATGAGATGTGCATGATCAGTGGACCTCAAAGCAATACATATTTCAAAGAATTCAAGTTGTGATGCTTACCTCTTTAGGAGCTTTTTGGGCAATCTGTCAAGTGCTTTGTTCCAGAAACAATATGATGCTTTGGACACCCTCAAATGATCCCTTAGAACCTTTTAGAATGGTTGGAATCAACTGGAATCCTCAGGAACAAGTTTGAGCTCTTTCTTGCAAAAGAGGCAAAAGTCGCCAATATAGTAACTCTCTCAAATGGTGTTCCAGATGTGGGGAACCATTTGGGACAGTTCAAGGATGATATTTGGAGTGTGTTTGAGGCTTTATTTGGTTTTGAAAGTGACTGAATCAAGACATGGCATGAAAAATGCAAAAAAGTCCAATTTTGAGGTTTTGAGATGGGACTTTGTGATTGGTGTTACATGTCACTTATGAGAGTTTGGACAACTTAGATATGACATATTGGATGTGTTTGGATCATGAGTTGTGATGGAAATGCTCTCTAACTCAAAAACTCAGAGTTACTTTGCAAAAGAAGGCATTTTGGCCTAGAGAAAGAGATTTTGAGGAAAACAAGTGTTGTAGTGCTTTGGTGTACTCAAACTGAGCACAAATGAGCTCTATTTATAGTAGAGCAAGTTAGTCTTGCAAGCAATAGTGAATGGTGGCTGCAGTAGGCTGTTGGCCAATTGCATCACTTTGGAATCTTAAGTCTCCTCTAGCCATTGACTAGAGGTTAGAGCACAGGGCTATGGTCCTTTGGTTTAGAGCTTATCCTTGACTCATTCAGTTGGAAATGGCTTAGTTCATGCCACCTTGCTGCATCCATTGAATGCTTGGAGACAAAATTGGAGTCTTGGCCTCTTTTAGGCTTTTTAGGGTTTGGCATGCTACTTTGTGAATCTTGGACTTGCGAGGCTGATGAATCAGTGTTTGTCCCTTGGTTGTTCCCCCTTGAGGTGTTCAGATGGATAAGCATGTTTGGAATTGCACAATTTGAGCAAATCGTGCCTTCATGTACAAGTCTGCCTTGCCAAGACAGTTTGCAGCAAGGCATGTTGCAGCTGTCATAACTCCTAGCTCAGATGCAGTTTGATGAAGCTCTTGGACATTTTGGAAAACCCTTATGTGGTACAACATATGTGTGAACATAGTTTGTCTTGAAACTTTTTGGATCCAAGTGAAAAATCCCCTTACATTTTGAAAAAAAGCAAGACAGATTCTGACTTAGTGAAAATTTCAATAAGTGTTGGAAAAAGTGACATTTCATGTTTTTAGCCATTTTGATCACTCCATAACTTAAAATCCATGAAGAATTGGAATGAGGTGTAGTTGACACTTTTGAAGTATGCCATGAGGGCTACAAATCCATCTTTGGACCAGCCAAAATGGTTGCTTGGATCTCAAGTTATGATCCTTGGAAGTTGGTACCCTAGCCACTTTGTTTTATAACTTAGAAAAATTCTAAGTTTTTTATGGTTACCCCTTTAACAAGTTATCCCACTTTCTTTGATTTTTCTTGATGAACTAGTGGGACACTCGTGCATTCGCACGGGTACTGGTATGGTACGCGCATTGGGTGGGATATAAGAAATAATCACGTTAAGTCTGAAGTAGGAAAAAAAATTAAAACAAAAACGAAGTTAGATTACATAAAATGAATAGGAATATAGGAATGCAAAATGATGAACAAAATTAGTTGAAGTAGTGTTTTTAATAGAAGGCAGTACATTAAAACATAAAATAATAAGTTAGACATACAAAGAAAAGAAAAGGCAGTAATGATATAGAATACCCAAAAAACCAAGACATGTTGGTTAATAGAAACAGGAAGTTTGGAACATGAATCCATCATGCAAAAAACAAAGTCGGAAAAGAGAAATGAAAAGAAAGCATTAGCGATTTAAAAGTTTGACAACAACGTTGTCACCACGAGGATCCCTGACAATGAAAGCGAGGCGATCACCCTTTCTCAGATGCTTTTTTTTCGCGAACTCATACCATCCGTTGCCAATGAACATATCAACCCCATACTTTCTTTCGGATCGGTGAAGTTCATACTCATAACGTTCCCGAGTATCCGCATCAAATAATGTAATACCTCTGACCCCAAAGTTGCAGCATTCATGAATCACTTTGTGGGGGATTTGCTGGAAAAAAAACAGAAGTATGAACAAATTTGTAAAGGAATGTAAAATTTAGTAGGTAAGTAGCAAAAAAATAAAATGTTCTGACTTACAAGGACGTTGTTTCTTGAAGTTTTCGCAGACCTGATTTTGCGTTTCCAAACAAAATACTTTGGACCACCGCGTGAAATGTTTGCACAGGCATCCGCATCGGAACTACTCCGTAGGATTCATTGTACATAGAGAGAAGGAAATAAGTATTCGTATAGTTCATACAGAAAGTATAAAATAAAGTAAAAAAATTAGGAATCATGATGCAGAAAACCTTGTGAAGTAGTATACAATGTATTACCGGCCACTATCAAATGAAACATTAATGCGAGATGTATGAGGAGGTAAGTTCTGGTGCGGTTGATTGTTGCCTTTGATCGTGACTGGAACGGGAGGTTTGGTCGTTGGTTCTTTATCTACGTCAATGATATGCGGTGGAATAGAAACATGAGGTGATTGTTGAAGTTGAGACGGTCTAATTTAAAACAACAATATGAGAAATATATATATATGTAAACACAAAAGATATAAGTAATTGTAAGAGCAGAAGTACCCTGTGATTGTAATTGGTTTTGCAGATGATTGTCCATGGTGACGTAGTTTCTGGAAATCCTCAAACGACATGATGTTTTGCCTGTGGTTTTTAAGCTGCTGAGTTTCCTCGTATTCCAAATAATCAAGTTGCATCATAAGGTTTTTGCGTTTCCGCTCTTTGGCGATTCGATCGTTACAGAAACTACATGTTAGAAAATACAGAAAATGTTGTATCAAATGCTAAACGCGGAGTTACTTTAACAGGTGGTAAGAATGAAAATGAAAAATACAGCCAAAGCAAAAATCTGTTATGGTTATCAAGACATATGACGCATAAACCCTAAGTTCAAGTTGCACAGAAAAAATTGAGAAGAATGATGTAAAGCGTTTGCATGGAAGACGCAATAAACGAAGTCTGAAACGTTATTGAAATAGATTTCATACAATACTGCAATTTATTTTGTAGAGGTTCCACATCCAATTTGTAAAGAACGGTTTAATCTACACCACATATCATGAAACGACAGAAATGAAGTAAAGAATGAAGATGATTATATAAAAACTTACCCGATTGGAGCGGAGAGAGTGATGTTGTCGGCCATTTTGAAGGAAGACGGTGAAAATACGATTGTAAAAGTGAAAGAGTTGTCTAAGGTGAAGGGGAGTAGAGGGGAAAGGTAAATAGTTACAGAGGACAAGTGGAAAAAGAATTGGGCCGTACCAAAAATATAATGGGCCCAGTAATAGGGGCCTAAAGAAGGCAGGTAGTTTTTAAAAGCCAGATGTAGAGATTGGGAGAACAAAGAAAAATAGCCTGATACTGATGTGTTAAAGTTTCAATACATACACCATAAGGAATACAAATAAAGCATAGGGGCAAATATGGCAAAGGCTAAAAACGTAATTACTGCATTTAGAAAAATTATAAATTTGTAACATGTTGTTATTGTGAAAGGAACGCGGAAGGACGAGTTAAAACTGAAGGGAGTGGAGAAGTAAGGGAAAGGCAGTGTGTTGGTTTCAATTTCAGTTCAAGAGTATCGACAGAGGTAGCGAGGCTGGAGGAATGGATGAACAAAGAGGAAACGACAAAAAACTGTCGTAAGTTTAAGGGGTTGCATGTATTATATTTTAGATGTGTAATAGATTGCTGTTTGTTGACACCAAAGTTAAGTAATAATGAGTGTCTGAATATAGGTCCCCAGTTAACATTGATGTCGAAGAAACCCTAAATCGTATGATTGCGGAGGTTTCTGGAACTACGAAAGGTAGGTGGAAAGGAAAGGCAGCTGCATGCATGAAAGATTTTGTTGATTTAATCGTTGAATGTGGTGAGGGTGAATGCAATCGGGTAGAAAAGACATGCAACACTAAGACAAGGTAACCAATAATGTTGATGTTGACATGCAGTAAGGGAAGTTGTTTATGACATACAAAAATTATACTTTACGTGTTATTTAGAATGGAAAATCTACAATATGTGTAAATTGTAATACTGATGACGTTTTTATAATGAACAGGAACGCGGGAGAAGTCGAAGTTGGGGTTTGTTTGAAGGAGAAAGAAGATACAGATGCTGAAAAGCTGAAGACTTTGAGAGCCAGGTACATCATATTTGTATGTTAATGAATGGTCGTTAAAAGTTTAAGAACGAACACCTTAATCCATTATTTATGTTTACGTCATTCTAATGTGAAGTTTCAGTAGCGGTTAATATTGTGAAAAATGTAAACAAAATAATGCATTTATTGTAATATTGGATATGTAGAAATGTTGAGACCTGGTTGAAAGAAAAACAGGAAATCGATGACCAGCTTCTTGAGTTAGGGGTGGAACCATACGGGGATACTTCGGAAGGGAAGTCAGGTAAGGCCGTGAAGAAAGTAAGATTCGGGGAACTTGGAGTGGGAGTTCTTGGTGGCAGAATGATGGACAGTGGCAATAGTGGGCAAAGAGGTCACCGAAGTATTCTGAGGTACACAAAATGCCAAGTATAATAGAGACAAAGAGCATAATTGGAATTGTACATAATGTATCAAAAAGAGTGTTATATGGTTAGGTTTGAGTATTGTAAGACATGAAAATGATTGATTATTGTTATAACAATGTTTATTATATTTTTCCTGTGGTATGCAATATTGAAAACTGCTGTCGTCACATTGTTTGATTCACGGTATAAGGGTGTGTTTGTGGAGATAATACATATAATGTTGAAATGCAGGGTCAGTGCTGCTGTATACCCTGTCTCAAACAGGAGAGATGCTGAACCTGTTATGCAGGTTGATATAGGAACTGGAAATGCTAATCCTATCATTGTTGAGGATCAGGTACAGGGTTCAGGGGAAGATGACGCAGATGAAGAATACTGTTGGGAAAAGACCCTGAGCTATGGATACAAAGCCATGACAAACGTGATGGTAAGAATTGGTAATAATATTACAAATATACATGAATGAGTAGAATTATGAAATAAGGGTGATTGACTCAGTTAATTAATTGGAGATGACTACATTGCAGTACTTTCCGACATATGTTTCGAAGAACATCTTAGGAGTGAGTCAGGCGAAGATCGAGTTGGTTGATCTAGACAATGGAAGACTGTACCATGCGAAGGTTATTTCAGCCAAGCGTGACAAAAAGACGGTGAAGACAGAAAAGTTTTTGGGTTCAGGGTGGTACCAGTTCGCACGGTATAGGAGGCTTGGCCGGGGAGATAAGTTTCGATTTAGAATAAGATTCTTAGGAGATAGAGTTTATGTGTCTGTTGTGAGAAGGGAAAATTGAAGTATGTATGAACGTCTTAGTTGGATGTCGTATTATTATGTCAGTATGGTTTGGGGTAATAGTTGCTGAATGATCCGTAATGTAGTAGTTATTTTGTTTATGTTTTGCAAAGACCATGTAAAATGATGGCCATATTTTATGTTTAACAAATGGGGATGATGTCAAGAACTATAGTATTCATTGTGGTAATGTAAGATGCAGAACATATGAAAATGTGAGAATGAAGTTTCGTTAAATGAGGATTGGAAGACGGTTTGTGTTGTTATAATTTTGGTATTTGTAAACCACATTTATGTTATGAAAGGTAATTGTTTCAGGATGTAAAAACGGTGTTATACATAAAACATAAATGTTAAATAACATGATAAAATAGGTCCCGCGCGTAAAGTTAATATACGGTAAATGTGTTAAATACTTAGTAGAAAGACATTTCATATAGGTGTGTGATTGAATAATTTGCAAAGTTTAATGTAGTTAATATAAGTGTGTTGTAAATATATGATGTTTGCAAGAAAATGAAATGTTCTAAAGACAGTGGCAGTGTAAATAATGATATAATCGCAATGAGATACATCAAAAAAATGGAGGCATGTTGACCATTATAAAAGTGTCATATAATAATAAGTTGAACTAAATAGGTGGGAATCATCTGGTTGTACAGAAACAGTAGCATTCCATGAAGTGTAAGGATTGCAGAAAGAACCACCAAAACATGTAGAAATCAGGTTGGTCTTGTGATGAAGAAAGTGTCAATTGTTAGTGTATATGTCATGAAAATTAGTGCATTTGGAAAACCGTATGTCAGTGTTTTGGAATAATACAATACTAAAATCTGTGAATGAGTAGTGGAAAAAAAAAGCGAACAACATATCGAGTACGAAGTAGAATAATAGTCATAAGGCAAGAGAATGAGAATGAAGGCAGTGACAATCAGAGAATGGGAATGATAGATAAAATAGAAAACGTAAATATGCATTGTAAAACAAAAGAAGCATACCGGCTAAACATTGCTGAAAACTTCCTTATACACGACATTAGCAGTAGTTGACTTCGATTTGTTGTCATCGTTGTCTATCAATATTTTGATACGCTCTCTGCGAGTTACCCTCGATATAGCGACGTAGAGTTGGCCATGACTGAAGAGATCCTTAGGAATGTAGAGTCCAACCCAATCCAAAGACTGACCCTGAGACTTGTTAATTGTCATAGCATAGGAAACAATGATTGGGAATTGGCGTCTGCTCAGTTTGAAAGGCCAAGGTGACTGTGACAGCGACATATCCATCCGCGGGATGTATATGATATTTCCATGACCTTTGCCTCCCATTATTTCAGCTTCAAGGACGTGGTTTGCCATTGGGGTAATAATTAGTCTGGTGCCGTTGCACAATCCTTCAGCTTGATCAATGTTCCTCATAAGCATGATTGGAGTCCCAATCTTCAATCTAATGTGGTGGTTGGGTAAGCCTGAAGTTCGTAAAGAGCTAAGAAACTCAGGACTAAGGACTTCCATAATGCTATTGTCATGTATTTCCGAGCGATCAACTGAGTTGGAGCTATAATAGTCTTTTGTATCGCCTGCGAAATGGTAATTAATATAAAATTTCACCAGAGTAATAAAACAAAGGGGTATAGTGGGGATTGTTGAAGACATATAGTTCAAGGAAAAATATATAGGGGAAATACCTGGCATTATGTTGAGAATGTGATTATTGATCTTATCAACGATATCGAGAGTGGAAGCCAAGATGACCCGACTTTTAAGGTAGTCATAAGAAGTATAATTTTGCAACAGAGAAGGATAAGTGCTATCGACAATTGCGACAATGGGGTCATCAAAACTCGAAATAAGGATGTCTTGGGGGATTTCAATATCGGCATATCCGTCATTCGGTTCACTTAACCTCCCCTCACCCAACTTTAGCAGCCAATTAGAAAATGCTGCAATTTCAATTTGCTGTTGGTCATTGGAACCACATCGGAGACGCATATTCCGAGTTAAAGTCAAAACCTCACACGAATCCCAAATGTAAGATGCGTTTATTACAGAGTGGACAATGTCAGACCTACTTCCTCGTGGGGTGACCGGCAAAATCTGTCTGAAATCGCCACCGAAGACAACAACCTTACCTCCGAATATAACTTCCGAATTCCCATGCTTACTCATGACATCCCTTAAAGTTTTATCAAGAGACTCAAAGGTAAATTTGCTCGACATTGGGGCCTCATCCCAAATTATCAACTTGGTTTGTCGAAGGAGTTCGACGTGGTCATCACGATAATCAATTTTGCATGTTGAATTCTCCAAAGTTGGAACAGGTATTTTAAACTAAGAATGTGTCGTTCTACCACCTGGCAATAAAAGTGAAGCAATACCACTAGACGCAACAGTCAAAACAATATCGTGTTTAGAACGCAAAGAGGCTGCGAGAGTTTTCCACATATAAGTTTTTCTGGTTCCCCCATAACCATGAAGGAAGAACACGCCACCTTTCTGAGTAGTGACTGCCAACATGATTTTGTCGTAGATCACCCGCTGTTCGTCTAATGAAAATAAAGAGACAGTAGGAACTATAAGATGGTGAAATCGTCCAATATAAAACATCTGTAGTTAAAGATATAATTTACCAGTAAGTGCGATGAATAGAGAGTTGAATTCAGACTTCATTAGAGCAGTGTCATAGCTTCTCTCGTCATAGATTAGCCTGTTTCCCAGCTGTTGTAGAACGTAACCATCAGGAGATGACATGGTTTTGAACTCCTCAAGACTCCTACGGTTGGCCTGAAGTAATGATTCTATTTCTATAAGTGTCAAATTCCTTAACTCGTCATCTTGTAAAACCAGTTCTGTAGAATGTGTGAAAGATGCAACAGTAACCGTTACATTAGGGATAGCAGTTCCTGAAATGGTTACATATAAAAAAACATACCAACATGGAATAGGAAAGAATAATTACCTTGGTTTCCTGCAACCTCTCTCTGTTTGTGCAGAATACCATCACACAACAAGGGCCACGTCTCAGTCCAAACATGTGCCGGTCTGTTAATAGTTCCTGAAAGAAGCATAACAACAAATAACTTCCGGATGAAATGGCTGGATCCCCATTCACCCTCATCTTTAATAGCTCCAATGTATTCGCGATCGTCATCAAGGAAACCCATTGCGAAGCATGCGTCCCTAAAAGAATCGTATTGTATTTCTCCCACCTTACGAATGTCCTCATAAGTCCTTGGTCCTTTGACTACAGTGAGCATCATCCTGAGGTAAAACAGTTCTCCAGTTGTGGGAGGTACCCAAATCAAGCGGCCAATGGTAAAGCCTTTGTTACGCAGCTTCCATACCCATTTAGATTTAACATAAACAAATTTGGATACGAATTGCGCATAAGTTAAATGTTAAGCCTCTGAAAAGGTTTGGTTGGCGATAACCATGAAGTGAACATCGACTTCGTTACACTAGCCTTTTCCAAGATATTTTCTATTCTTTCGAAATCAGTATAGTAAAGAAGTTCTTCACCTATCAAATGGTAAAACATGCGCTCAACCGCAGGCTTTCTCCCATGAATTTTGTATGAAAATATCCTCCAACATGCCTCACTTGGGAGACATACCTACAGTCAAGATATTCTTTCATCTCATCCACCACGTTTTGCCCAACTAAAAATGTATTAGATGCAGGAACAACCGTAGCCGTGATTCTGTCGTATCCCTTGTGGATATATTTGAAAAGGTATTTTATAAAAGTACTTTAATTAGACCACTCCATGTTTATGTGGGCCTGAAACTTCAAAAGCAAACGTGTGTTGTACGGGACAACGTGCCTATTGTCTAATGAAATTCCTGACTTAACAATTTTATGAGATTGAGAACTTCTTTTGTACAATGGGTATCCTTTGCTATCAACAATAGTTTCTTCGTTGAATTTTTTAGGAAAAAACTTAGAGCATCTGTTATTCTTCATGCAAGGTGAAGTCTGCCTTGCGAAACCACATGGTCCATGCATCATGTGTGATTTAACCAAGTTATACAACTTAGGATGCAGCGCCGGATCAGGGATTTCAGCAGAAATGATGTTGTCAATGTCAGGCGGAGTGGGATACTTACTTTGCGGATGCAAAAATAGTAGAATGTGTGCGTGTGGGAGGCCCCTCTTTTGGAATTCAATTGTATAAATGTCTACAAAACAACAAAATGGCAATAGCATTATTTGTGAAAAAATAGAATATAGTAAAATATGAGATGTCAGATGACTCACATGCCAATACTTTTCCCAGTACATGATGTTTCGTGAGGTTTGACATAAGTTCGTCAAACTTCATTTTGAAAACCTTGGAAATAATATCCGGCCTGTCGTGTGGTTTCAGGTTATCCTTTGAAAGCAATCGCGTTATTTCCGGCCAAGAGGGGTTGTACGTAAATGTAATAAATAAATCAGGAAAACCCAGGGCACTTGAGATAGCCATACCGTCGAAGTAAAGTTGATCCATGTAACGTTTTCCACCTACATACGTAGACGGCAAGACAACTCTTCGACAGATTTTGTTTTGTTGGTTTTGTTTATCAGTTCCATGAGCGTCATTAAGTTGTCTGTACTTACCGACCCGCAGTTTCGATTGGTTTTTTCTCAGCCAGTTTAGATGCTCAGTCTCCATCATAGTGTATCCATCAACCAATAATTGTTGGAAAAGTCGCCTTAAACTCAAAAGTGTTTTTGCCTCATCGATTTGTGCGTGCAAGCGGAAGCAAAGCCAATCCTTGATTGTTTGTCGATTATGTTTGGTAACAACTTTCTGATGTATAAATTTGTGTAGAATGTTTGGTCTATATCCATCTTCACCGTAAGGAAAAATCAAAGGGTATTGATAGGCCAGGTAAGCAGGGTGGAATTCATCAATCCGTTGTAATTGTCCATCACGCTCCTGAACTATAATGTCTCTTTTAGACGTTGAATCGATATCCCCAAAAATCAAAGCCGCGACTTCAGAGATGGTCGGGCAATTATAAATGCGGCTGTCGGTGGATCTTTCAGAGATTAGACTCAGTTTCAAATCCTGGAAAGTGTTCTGGTTCAACACATCTCTTGCCATGCGGAAAGCCTTGGCATGGGGGTTGTGTTCATCCAACATGAACTTCAGAGCCGTAACTACGGAACTGTCAATGTTTTTATTGTCACTGCCAAAAAAAAGAAATGACAGTCAGAATTGGAAGAGATTCCAATATTGATCATTTTGTACGATGTCTACTAAAGTATTTAGAATGAAACCTGAAACACCTCATCCGGTTGACAACTTCGTTGTCGGTGTCGTGGATATATAGTTGTGCGTATTTTGGCCGTTGACCAAGTTCGGGAAGCAACAAATCAATTTGATGGCATGTTTGACCATGCAGGCGCAAAGTAGGTGGACCCCTTCCTCCCACCATGTGGGATGTATCAAATTTCATGCCCGAAGAAGTGAACGAAAACATTGCATTATAGGTGCGTATGTTGGATTGAAATTGTTTAGCATGCTTGCATTCACGATCAAAGAGCAGTTTCTGCAATAGAGGTGGTGGAGGCTTAAGTAGTGGAAGCACAACCTTTCCTCCCTTGCAACACAATTTGAATTTTGGAACTGTGGAGTGTTTCATCTTAGCTATACGCTCTTGATACCACATAGCGGCGCGACATTGTTGGCATTCCCAGAAAGGATCTCCAATGTCTGAATATTCTAGAAATAAAAGTAACAGCAATATATTTTATTGACGTCATTAATAGAGTGTTGGTTAGTCTGGAATGTTACAAATAAATGTGTAAGAAATAGGACAATTGCGTTAAAATGATTGGAAGGATATGTAATGGGAAAGTATATCAACCTTGAGCGTAAGAACTTCCTAACGGGAGAGAGTGTTCGTCGGCATCATCACCCGAACTTTGATCAAACGTATCGTCGTCACAAGAGTTGTCGGATTTGTCGGTGTCTGAAGTGGCCGGTGTGCAAGTGTTAGGATGAAGAGTAGACCGTGCAAAACCATCGCTTCCAACCGTTGAATACTGAAGAATTATGGGTCGTTCTGTGAGAGGGGTCTGACAATGTGTTGTGGTTGCGTTGAAGTTGGTGATCAAATTAACAGTTGAAGGGAATCGTATTCTAGGCCTTTTTAATCTTCGGTTGTCCAATTGATGACGATCAGATGAATGAGTATGTATTGTGTTGGTAATGTCAGTAGTGAGCGGCGTAATGCCCCGGCTTCGAGAAGTTGAAGCCGGTGTGGAAAATGTAGAATGATGTTGTTGTTGGACAGCATTCTCTTTGTTGAAGGTATGATGTTTGTTTCTTTTGTTGTCTAAATAAAGTTTTCTTTTCTTTCTTGCAATAGCAGAAGCAGTTGCATTCATGTTGTTGTTATGATATAGCATTGTAGCTGTGTAAAAAATAGGTTGGAGAAGTAAAATGGAAATGTTAAGAAAACAATTATAATCACAAGAAATTGAAATGTTGAACATGATGCGTCGTCGTAAGGGAATTGTGACCATGAAATGGAAAGGATTACAAAAAAAAACTTTAAAGCTCCGTTAATGCATATCCAGGTTGAGCATTGTATTCCCAGGTGGCATAAGAAATGGAAAGTTGCATTGTTAAGTCATTGCTGTAGGATGTAGATATAGTATATGGTCCATATAGAATAGTGTGTTATTAAAAAAGTGAAGTAGAAAGAGAAAAATATATTGAGAGTTGGGTGCAAGGCGTGCGTGTTAGAAACTTGTTTTTAAAGAAGTACATCCTGAGATGTGGCGGCAGCTGCATAATGTGTGGGATGGGAGATGAATAGATTATGTGAAAATATTAGTTGAAGGTTAGGAGTTGACAATGGTTGATATGTACTGCCAGGAGAAAATTTGTGTGGGAATATGTGTAAAATTGTTGGCAGGTCAGAAAGTTATATATAATATTGTAATTCAAAGTACTGATTTGATGTATTAGGTTGCTAGTGGGGTACATAACACCAAGTAGCAGTACGTTTGTAATGATGCTGGTAAAGGATCATATAATATTACATCATAGCATGAAATCCTATTTTGGAAAAACATTAAAACATAAAACTTTAATAGTGTTCAAATGGGTGAAATTCTAAAAATTGAACTTGCATAATTTGAGGAAAATGGAAAGAATCATTATACCATGAAAAAGCCAGGACGCACGGTTTTAGCATTAAATGAATTTAAAAACGCAAGGAAGGAGTGCAGTGGAATGTCTGGATATTTGAAGAAGGTATAATATTGTGGAAACCATGGGTAATGCATGGAACATAGTTTGACGTAATACAGAATTTAAAAAAGGTGACATAACATGTAGTGCAAATACAAAATTATGAATTCTAGATTCATTAAATTACAGAGACATCAAAGCATTGTTGAAAAAGTAAGACATTACAGTAAAATTTAAGCATAGGTGTTGTCTTAACAAAATACAACATTAAGTAAAAATGCTGCATTCAAAAAAGCTGCTTGGAATTGAGAATGTATAACTGCAACATAATGTTGAATACTCCTTGTCAATTTGTGGAAGCATTACTTCTCCAGTTTTATGATTTTCTTAAGTTTCGTGGATGAGTGTTGAGAATCGTCGAAGTCATCTGAAGCTGCAAATGCATCCGATTCAGCTGATGCAACCCGCTTTGAAGCAGTCGACGGTGTAACCGGATCAGGAATAAGATTCGAAGTAACATTAATTTCCTGAACATCATATAAATTTTTTAGTGAAATTGATGTAGTGTTTAATAGAGCGTGAGAAACTAAACAGAAATACAGAAGGAGTTATAGAAATATGCTTTACAGCAACTAATTCCCACCCCCAATAGGAACAGCATCAGAAACGCTCTCGACAATCTACAAAATAAAGTGTTTTAACAAAATTAAGTGTATTAGTATACAAAACAGGATAAATGCGTCTAAGTGGAAGGAGTAACTGAAATAATACATGTATATATACCTGCAGCATGTCATCCTTGACCGGAGATATAGATTTCATCTATTTGCAAAAGGATGAGAAAGAACAACTTAGAATAAAAGTTTAGGCATCGTATAATTACTATGTATGGTTACATTTTTAATACCTGTTCAGGTGCAAGCGATGATTCCAGCTGGTTGATTATAGCTTCATCCTGAAAAATGGAGACGACAGACGCATTTTTCCATGAAGGTTGCCACTTAACCTTGAAAGCCAGCTTCAAACCAACCAAAGCATCAAGTGCCAAAGGGTATTCGAGTGGGTCGGTGACCCCGGTCTAATGTAACGATGGTAGCAATATGAAGCGTGGTTAAAGTTTGTATAACAGTGTTGTACATCTGAAAAATCGAGTGTAGTAATTTACAGTAAGCATCTTGCCGTGCAATTGATCTGCAGATGTGTCCAACAGTTGTGAACACTCACGATCCCACAACACAAAAGTGGTTCTACATCGTTGACTTATGACTTCAAGCAGAATCTTAAACCTACAAACACACTTCATAGATGTCAAACAATAATACCAATGCAGAAATGCAGAAGAAAAAATGGTTAAGCTAAGCTTTGTTAAGATGCTTAAGAGGAATATATAATAAGTTCAGCACCTATAAATTTCAGTCTCAGTGTTATGGCCAGCACCACAGATGTAAGGAGCAGCTTGTCCCTTTGCAACCCTTGGAAATTCGTGACATGCCTGATAATACCAACCCCCTTGGGATGTTTTTAGTATGTCGGTTATGGCAACGGTTACACACTGAGTGATCTATTGTAAATGATGGAATAAGACACCAAATATGTCAGCAACAGGGGTATAACATACTATAAACATAACCAATGAATTAGGTAAAAATATTACGTCGTTAAGTTGTATAATCTGACCAAGAGGCAGTACAACAGCCTTATACATGAATTTGTCATAAGCCGTGAGTTGTGAACTCCCCGAAGATTAAGACCAGTTAGTTGATTGGGTTGTCAAAGTCTGGGAGGATCCCTGAAATCCAACCATGTGTCGGATGCTACGGTATAGAAGATTTTTTGGAATCAGCGTGAATAACAAAATGTAAAAGATACACTTATTGTCTGAGAAAGAATGTAAAATGTATGAAGAAACTTTGGACCTATTGCGGAAATTACTAATTTCAGGGGATTCATCGTTGATGTGCAACCTTGTGACGTTGAATGTATTTGAAACACATAAAGGATATTTTCCTGAATGGGAGGCAAATTACATATACAATGGTCAGGTTAAAAAGTAAGTTAAGATACATAAGTAGGACAATAGATGAATAAAAGGCATGCCTTCCGCTTTGACCCTTGCAAATTGTAAGATAATAATTGTAGGCAAGGTAGTGTCCTTCCTCTGCTTGAAGAATTCATTGAACTGCATAGCATATGCCTCCCACAATGTACAATGGAGTGAGTTGTTACTAAATAACATATGAAAATTAGTAAGTTACAAAGATGACAACATTTATAGAAAAGGAGATTCTAAAAAAGCAATACAGTGAGGAGTACCCTAAATCTTTCAAGACCAAATTAACTTGTTGTTTCTTTGATCCAGTTTGAAGTTGCGTGTATCCAATCTCAGTCACCATACCAATTATGTCTGCAAAACAATGGTGCATGTAAATGAGAAAAATATTAAACTAGTGTAATTCAGAGTTACGTATTCAAAGTATTACAACATATAAATTTCAAACACACCTAGTAAAACATCTCTTTTCCACTTTCCACATATAATATCAGCAAAGGGTGTGAACATCAGAGTTTTCGCTGGAATGTTGTGCTTGTTTTTGTCGCAAACAGAGGTGCCACCGGTAAATACAATCATAAATTTGTGTTCAGATGCCTTGAATAGCAGTTCATTAGAAATGAGTTGAAAATTTGCAATCGTGTATGTGTTATTAACGGATAAGACGGAATCAAATGTCTGTTTCAGCATTGTTGGCACCTTAACATGAATATCAGAACCCTGCATTTTTTTAAGTTTCATTTAATAATGGATATAAACAACATTGCATAATACCAGTGTACAAACGATTTGCTGAGGTGGAGCAATGATATTACGAAACAACGTTTTCAAAATTTTGTAAGAAGGAATGGGAATAAAGCAAACCTCTTTATCAACAACAACCATCTCAAAGTGTTCCTTTGCTTTCAAAACCACAATCCATTTGTGATGTACACAAACCACTATTTTCCACAGATCCTTCCCATCATTTAAATCTTGAACCATTGCAAAAGGTCTTGCCATTGTTGAGGTTGGAGGTGTTGATATTTTCTCAAAAAGATTAGGGTTTTGGGATGGAATACCGGAAGAGGTTGTGGAAAAAATATGGAGTCTTTTCTGGTTCTACTTCATACACAAAGCCAATGGTAGTGAAATAATAAGCCTTCCTCCTCGGTAAAGCAAAGCGGGTTGTATGGATGATTTGATGCGTTGCAGCAGCTTTGAATCCTGCGTTGATGATGACTTGCTCTGGTGTTGTGCACAGTCATGTTTATATAATTGCAAGCGTGTAGTTCAGTTTCACAGTTTCTTTCCCATTGCCTAGTTGCAGTAGAGAGGTAGCCATGCATATTTAATGCTAAGTATGTCGTTACGTTGCAAACCAACCCAAATCTGGTTGATAATTGTTACATTAAGACATTTTTTACCCCTAAAAAGCTGAGGTGGACTTGTTTAGGAGAAGGATAATGAAGTATTAACCAGAGCCATTGATTTTCCTATATTATAGATGATGATTCTAATCATATATTAACATCATTTTAGGTTCAAGGAACCATAATTGTGAAAAATCTCAAAAAGTCAAAGTTAACTTTTGTGCACAGTTGACTTTTTATCAGATGAATCCCAAATTGTGCGATCCTCGGTGAAATCAAGTCCTTGACCTAAATCAAACCTAATGGTTATGTTCCAAAGGTGTTATAGGGTGTATTGATTCATGTCCCAAGGTTTGGGAGCATGTCCTGGTCAAAAGTCAAAGGCACAGTTGACTTTTCCCTCGAAACCCTAATTGTGGTCCAGATGAAATTGAAACTTGTAGATCAAGCTTCTTGGGTCAATCCATTGTTGTAAATGGATCAATGTAGTGCATTAGAGACCCTAAAATCATGTCTTGAGGTCTTGGCTCATGTTTTGTCCCAAAAGTCAACTTAGGGGTGGATTAGGTCTAGAAACCCTAATTCCTGATTTTTTTGATGAATGCTTCCCCTGAAGTTAAATTGACTTGATGATTGGGTTCATGATGTCCCTTGGAGCATCTTAAGTTGTGCTTTGAAGTATTGGATAATGCCCAGAGGAAAATTCCCATCTGGAGGCCTTGGTCGGCCAAAACCCTAATTTGGTGACACTGGCGATCTGGAGGCTTAATCCACTTGGAATGCTGCAACCTTGTGCTTAATTCTTGATGTAGGAGTCCTCTTGATCCATTGTGGGTGTTTGAGAGGCTAGAAAAGTTGAAGATCATGTCATTTCTTGATTGATCCTTTGTCTAAGGCTCTGAGAGGGCTTGAAACCCTAATTCCTGATTGTGGTGAATGCTCAAACATCTCCGAGGATATTGATGAGGCATGATAGTTCATCCATTTTGTGGTAAGGTCTTCACAATGATGGAAAATATTAGTGGTCAAAATTTGGGGTATGACACTAGACTTCTAAGGAAATGTGGGATGCCATTCAATATTTTGTTTTATTTAGGACTTAGATTATATTTGATGGGGTTTTATAAGGCTTTTTTATAGACACCATCATCAAAGAGATTGGTTGACTGATATCATCATGGATTCCACCGAACACTGTTTGACATTAGGTGTTGTCCTCATAGATTTACTTTGATATCTTTTATCTCCCAACCATAAAAACATGATCATCACTTTGAATAAAGACTTCACTTCATAGCATTGTCATCATCAAAATCATATAGTTCAACTGATTGGTGCATGCATTATATATGCAAGCACATAGATCCAAATTCTTCCCCTATTTGATGATGACAACACATCTCTTAGGGATGTGGACAAACAAGGAAATAACAATAACGGGTTGAAGTGGTTAAACTCCCCTAACAAATATATAGAGTATATACTACTCTCCCTGAGAGTATACCCATCCTTTGGCATTATTAAAAAGGTATGAAAAAGATAAACAGATATGGAAAACATCCAAGCACATAGATCAAGATATAAGAAGGAAACTAACACAAGTATTTAATAACCAAAATACTTCTCTTATTTAAACAAGTGAGGTATACTCCATGCCCTTATCATCATTGAATAATTCAGATAGTAGTTGAATCTGAGCAAGCTTATGTCCCAAGAAACTGATATTCTTGTTCTTCCTTTTTTGTTCTTTGATGATCGTTTGTAGGAGAGCTTGGGTTAAATAAATTTGATGGATTTTGTAATCGAAATCATCCAGAGTTGACAAGTCTACTTTTTGAGGTGCATATATTTGGGTTTGAGTGGCTATTCTGGTTCTGTGAGGCTTTTGAGATGGAACTCCATTATTGACATCAAATCTCATCAGCCATACTGCAAGGTTTCCTATTCCGATAGAGTTATCCTATAATTCCCCAGGATTTTCCATAACAATAACCATATGGTACCCAGATAATTCCCATTTTTTTCTCACCGTCATGTGATGGATCATTGTGGTGGCCCAATTTGGCACAAATTTTTTGGCCAATGACCACATCATCTTTTGACAACTATCCCACATTATGTTTTCTAGGGACAAGAATGTGGTTTACCATATAGTGAATTAGTTAAATGTATAGGAATACACTGCATATTAGAAAAGGAGAAGAAATTTTGGAGTTTGTATATTGCAGAAATAAAAATGAAGCATAAGAGATAAAATCATCACCCTGTCAATTTTCAGGAAGTAAGGGCCAGAGCAGTGAGTATTACATATTACAACAAAATCTTCAAGAGACATATATATCTAATGCTTCTTGACTTCATATGTGATAATTTCATTTTCATATTTGAGGTTGGCATAGAAAATCTTAACCAGAGTTGGATATATATCCATCGGTGCATCACATATAAAACTTCTCAAATTTGCTTCTTCAAATATCTTGAATAATTAACAATCTTTGAAAACACTCACCTCTAAAAAGTAGGAAGGCAAGATTTCTCTAGTTGCATACTTCGTATAAAATCTGACTTCTTTCTCCAAAGTTTAGAATTCTTCCAAAAATTATGCTGGAGAGGAGTAGTTGGAAGAAGTTATGATTCTTTTTGGTGCCATGGTGATGGAAAAGACCAAGAGTAGAATACACACAAGTTTGCAAAAATATAACAACTAGAGAACAAGAGGAAGAAGAAGAGAATGCAAGATGAGATAAAGAATGGATATGAGAGGTTTACATTTTATAGGCTACATATAACTTATTATTTGCTTAATCTAATCAATTATAGTGGTTGAGAGTTTAATTCAGACTGATTGATTGATGGGGGCACACGCTGATTAATATCATAATTATATATATATATATATATATATATATATATATATATATATATATATATATATATATATATATATATATATATATATATATATATATATATATATATATATATATGCTTGCGGGCACTACAACTGATAATACTTTGATCCATTGAGTAATCATAATGGTTTTGATAATGTCTATGGTGTTCGGTGGAATTATAATGGTTGATAATTTTGTTGATCATATTGAGCCTTGGTGATATCTTTCCAGCTGATTTGATAATGTTTCTCATCTTGAAGTTATCTCAAGGCTCATCATGGAGAATATTCAAGGTTCCAATGAAGTGCTATAGTCAAAGACAATATAGCAAGGAACTTAGCGCAATGAATCTTCAATATTGTGAAAGAGAGGAAGTGTGAAAGCTCGATTGGTCGGTCATGCTCTTAGCGTGGTGTTTAAGTGACCTAAGTATTGTAAAAGTATTAGAGTAACTAATAAGTTACTAAGACAACTCACACACTCACAAAATATTCTCGAGGGCCTTTTTTTTATATATAAAATCACCATAAAATATTTTACACAAGTAGCTAGTTGGTTACTGGCTCAAATAATCTCGTATGAGTGAAAATTACACCGAATAATCAATTATCCATTAGGGTTATTTGATAATCTCATTTGTAATGACTCATAATTGATTATTAGGGTTTATAATCGATTAGTAATTGGGAAATTTAAATTTTTTTGTATTTACACTACATAATTCATTATACCTATGGCATAATCAATTATGAGCATTAAAAAACCCATGGATCATTTTTCTTTTTGAGCAATATTTTCTCCTATATAAGGGGGAGCCTCCTCACAATTTCTCACACCATAATTTAATTTATAATCACTCTCTTCTCATTTTAAACTCTCTCTCTCTCTCTCTCTCTCTCTCTCTCTCTCTCTCTCTCTCTTATATTTATTGTTTCACTAATAGTTGACTTAGTGTCTTTGTGGGTGAAATACACTTGTGAGGTTTTATTGTTGTACTAGTTTTCAACTATTTTATCAAGAGTGAGATTCTCTTGAAGTTTCTCTTTTTATATTGCTTTATTGTGAGATCAACCTGTCAATGTCCCATTCTTGGTTCGTGAGCTTAACCTGTGAAAAGCTCCACTTGGTTTGAGGGATCAACCTATTAAAATCTCTTAGTCGATTGTAATAAGGTTCTTTGGAATAACCTGCTAAAAACTCAAAATATATTGTTACTGGAACTCTTAAGAAGTTTTTATTGAGGAGAGGAGTAGGCCAAGAGATCGGTCAAACCTTTATAAATCCCGGCGCAATCTATTTTAACTCTATATATTTAATTTCACTCATTTACTTTCCTTCATATTGTTGTCCTTAAAATTTATGCTACTTTATCCTTGTTTTAACTATAGAACACAAACAATTATCTTAAGAAATTGAATTTTTATTTAATCACGATTTTTTAATAACACAATTCATTCCCTCTTGTTCTTGAAGTCACTTGTTCAACAATAATAGATTATACCTTAAGGTTAATTACTTATGAGGTGAGAAATTTGAAATTTGAATTTCAATTCCTCTAATCAATTAGACTTATATGACAATGGATTATGTAGTTTGTTTTCATCTTTACTGCTCATTTGGGCCTTGGAATGCGTTTGGGCTTGGTCATTTGCTTTGGGAACTCTTATTCTTTCAATATTACACCCCTTGTCTAGATATTTCAAATTTTGCCTGGCAATATTTCTAAAGGAAAATTTAACTCAAACCAAAAAAATATTAGTGGTAAAAATTATATTCACTAAGCATAAAAAATCATTTGCTAGAGAATTTCATCATAGTTTTTTTATTCAATTTCTACCAAGTGTTTTACCTCCAAAAATCTCAAGGTATCTTAAGAAAACTCTCCCTTAGAAGGGAATGACAAACCAGTGTCGATTTTATAAATCTACGGATCACTTGATACGAGAGTTGGCTCAAAAGAACCTCAAGAATTACTCAATCATTAAAGGTCTCCATACTCCATAAACATCAGGACCATCATGACTATTAAACAAAACCACCAATACCAAAAAACAACTTAATCAATCTTTATCAGGATCAAACACCACCAAACACTTTGTATACCTGGAGTATGCACATGTCTGGCACAACTTTATCAAATTTGCATTTAGCTCCTTAAGAGCTGCAAAGCAATCCTGTAAAACAGATTAATATTTCGCCTTTGATACCTAAATACTTCTGGGTCTTGGTGCATTGGTGGTTGTAAGAGGTCTAGAATTATCTCCCTTGGACCATCTTAAATCATTTAACAATAAGGCTCTATATGTTCGATCTTATTAAAAAAAATTCACATAAAAATAAGACGATTGTATTTCTTTCTATCATTGCAAATATTTTAAAAAGATTTATTAGATGGTTTGTTAGAGGCAAAGTCAATGCATACAGAGGTACCAATGCTGATAGTAGAAGAAAATATTATATTTGGTATCCGATATTTTTGCGAAAGGCCATGAATACTGTTGTACCCTAAATTTTTACCCTTAGATGTCATCCAGCTTTTGTGCATCTTAGGAGCATCTCTGCATTGTTTAAGCTAACCCATATCTTGTAGTTTGTTTCTTTGTGTTCAAATTAGGTTTACCTATCATCATGAAGCTCCACAAGTGGTTTGAAGCAAGTCAAGTCAACAGAAGACCTCCAGTGCAAGGTTTGTGGAATTAGGGTTTCCACTGAAGAAGTCACTAAGGAATTGGCTCTATCAAGTCAAGAGTTGTGTGGTTCACCCACCATATGAAGTCATCTACATTCAAGGGACATCATTCAACAAGAATCCAAGGTCTATATATCTTCAGCAAGAGAAGTTTGAGCCTCAGCCTCACTGTGCCTCCAAATTAGGGTTTCTGTGGCACTCGTCAGCCAACAGCTTTGATCTTCATCAAGATGGTCTCCTAAGCCCTAGTTCTTGGATCCATTGGTTTGTCAACATCCTCAAGAGTCTCCTAAGACCTTTAGATGAGAAGGAAGAGGCAAGATTACAAGATATAACCTCAGTGCATTCACAGTCAAAATTAGGGTTTGACTGAAACCCTAATCTTTTGGAATTTTGGGTCAAATGAAGAGTTATTGGTTATAGTCATCATATTTTGTCTCATGGAATATACAAAGTATTCATATCAAGTTTCATGAGGTTTCTTGCAAGGGAAGTAGGGTTTTGACCAAGGAAGATGTCATTTGTGAGGTTTTTCCCTTAATAGCCTATTTTGAAAGAACCATAACTCCTAAACCATACATCCAATTGGAGTGGTTCAAAGCTCATTGGAAAGCTCTTTCCAAGATCTTCAATTTGTTCCATATGAAGTTTTGTCTAAAAATGCTTGGATTTTGAGTTATGGAGCTTACAAGGCATTTTGACCAACACTTGGAAAATTTTTCAGCATGTTTCATCATTCTTTTTCTCAACTTTGGCGCCACTTTTCACCCTCTTCCATTTGGATTCAAGTCCCGAATGAAAGTTTAGAGCTTGATGAGATCTTTCCAACCATATGTGGAATGTCTCAAGGGGATAAACCTTTCTCAAGTTATGAATCATTTAAGAAGGGCACTTGAAATTGTCAAAACTCAACACTTAGAATTTTTCCAAGTTTCTTTTGGACAGTTTTGAGGACACGATTTGCAAGGCACTTTTCTACCATTTCAAGGCTTTATTTCAACAATCTTCCAACATCAAACTTGAAGTATCATCCAAGAGCTTTCATTTGAACCTAAGAGCATGGATTTTGGATCATTAGGTTATGAGATATAATTTTGACAACATGGCCATGCGATTTTGGTTTTGCACCAAGAACACCTTTGTTTTGAGTTTTGAATTTTAAACCTCTCTATTCAATTACCATCTGCAGACCTGTTACCACCTTTTCCAACATCTTTTCATCCTTAAAACACGCTGCACATTGCTTTGCTTTTGACCTTTTATTCACTTTTGCAAGATACCTTAAACCTTTTCCTTCGTGCATTTCTTTGGACCAAAGGACACAAGCCTTACATGCTACTTTTTCTGAGTTATTTGGTACCAAAAGAGGATTTCACTTGGCTCCATGTTGTGGTGGTCAGACAAGCGATCCTCAAAATCTTTTCCATGATTTTTCTCTCCAAAATAAACTCTTGGCACATTGGATATACACTCTCTTGGACCAGCTGTTTTCCCTATAAAAGGGGCCTTCCTCCACTTCATTTCAACACACACAATCATCAACAACAACACTAAAAAACACTCTGAGATTTGTCTTCTGAAAGAGAACGAGGAGCTAGCTGGGAGAAGGAGAAAGCTCTTGCAACTCACGAGGAAAAGAGGTAGGTCCTTCAAACTTTCATTTACCACGTTCAGCATGCCATGATAACTATTATATCCATGTTACACCATCTATGTTTATTCTTTTACGTTCAAGATGCTTGCACTATATATCATATGAACTGCATGTTGAGTTTGATAAAACTCTAAGTAGCTGCCCTAACACTTTAATCATTTTTATCATGAATGCTCGTGTTAAACATATTGGTTGGGACGTTTATAAGACTTATGTGGTTAAAGATATTCATGGTACTATGCTTATATATACTGCTTCTGTTTTAAATGATGCCATGATACCTTTTATGTATGTCAAGCTTTTATATATTGTCGAGATTTTATGTTGTTTGGTTTGAGTTAAGAAGAATTCTATGTTGACCATAATGCCATCTCTTTTATATCTAGAACTGAACTTACATGAACACATTTTGGATACTATTGTTGCCCCCTGTTTGTAATATATATGCATGATAATGTTACATGTTATATGCTGCTTCATTTTTATGTTATGATGATGCTATGTGGAAGAATGCTGTTAGGTTTTGTTTTTTTATATAACTGAAGTTTAGAACCAATGTTAATGTTCATTATATGTGTGACAACTTAGAAGCATGCCAACTTGTTTTACTTTGTCTCTAAACTGTTTTGGCTTTGGATGTGTTGTATGCCATGTTGATCATGTTGATAACCTTTACTCTTAATGGTATGATTAAATGTTGATGGTTTATACTGTCGTTCTTGACAAGTTGTTATTGGTGTCTCATGTTAGTTTAATTTGTTTAGGATGCTCATTGTGTGGTATGATGTTAGTGTGTTTTGAATGAAGTTGCTTATATCACCATGCTTATGTGAAGTCATTGCTATTGGTGTTTACTGTCATCATTTAATTATGGCCTGCTTGTTGCAACATATCATATGTATGTAATAAGTGTAAAGTGTGACTGCAAGTAGTGTTTGTATGTGTGTGTTATAGCATATGTCGTGTGATAGTGTGTTATTGTGCAAACATATTAACCGTGCTTTGATGATGTGAGTATGGTAAGCTATGTGTACTGTAATATTTAGAGTTTTTTTCACATGTTGATTTGTCGTGTTTGCATTGTATTGATATCATGTGTTTGGTTTACATCTGAATAGAAAACATGTTATTTAAAAACTAATATCTTTTTGGACCATGGTTTTCCATTGATAACTGCTCATGTTGTAACCATCATCTTGTTCAGTTAATGAATGCATCCTATTCTATGTTCAAAATGCTCCAGTTTGGTACTTTATTTTGTGTTATTTGATTAGGTTTTGGTAGAGTTAGAATGCTTAGAAGTTGAGTAGTTAAGTATTGTTGTTTGGTTTGAAATACGTTAAAACGACTGCATGTTGTTCTTCTTCTCCATGCGTGCATCTTTTGTTTGATTGGTTATTAATGATAGCAGTGTTAATTCTTGCCATGCGTGTTAATTGGTTGTTGTTTTGACCTTGTCTGTTGGTGTTTCACATGCCACTATCACTTACACATGATACACTACACCACTTCCCATACACTGTGCGCGTGCTATTTGTTTTACATCTTTCCATGCTTTTTTGGCTTATATATTTATGGTTGTATGTTTGTGAATGAATGTATCTGCCGTCCCAACGTTTCACCATATGCCTTGCTTTCGCCTTTCACCAGAATGTCCTAGGTTCGATCCTGCGGATCAACCTTTTGGCATTTTTATTTTTTTCGCCTGCTACCTTGCCTTTTCACCTCCTGGGCCTAACGCCCATGTACTACCCACACCCCTATATTCTGGTCCAATTATTTTCCTTTGTTATTTTAACTAAACCAGAATTACTCTCACACCCCCTGCGTGTTTAAATCTTTTCCTACCTTATTTTATCTTATTTGATGTTTAATTTTATTTTCAATTTAATTTCATATGATTAATGAATATGTGATGTATTTTATTAATTGTTAATTAGTTGTTTTACTAGCTTTTAATTTTAAATTGTATTGTTAACATCCAATTATGTTAATCTCAAATGCATTATTAATCCGAATCGTGCTAATTGTTATTTCCAATCATGTTGTTAATTCTTAATTATCAATTTGTGTCTTAAAATTGCATTTCTAATGTATGATTAATTGTTAATTTCTAATGATTAATTATCCCTATGTAGTTAACTTTAAATTACCTTGTGTGTTAATTGTTAATTTTAATTGCCTTGTCAATTAATTATCAATTGTTGGTTTAATTATTAATGTCATCTATGAGCATTTTTGTTGATCTTGAAATGTTGTTCATTAAATTGACTTGTTTAATTCTTAAGATAATATATCCATATTGATTGGCCATATGCTTGACTTTAAATATGAATATTATCATTCTTTAATTGTCATCCTTGGTATCATTCTATATGTTTGTCTTCCTAAAGATTGAAGCATATTGTTGTGTTCTTTTAATCATCCTTTATGTTTGTCTTCCTAAAGATTGAAGCATATTTGATGTGTTCTTATAATCATGTTCATCTTATACATATCTTTTTTCATAAACATATTGCCATCCTCATGCTTATGTTGTTTTATCTATTATATCAATGTCCTATCTTTTATCATGTCTTATTTATTGTTATTATCAACTGTTTTTTCCCCATTCCAAAGGAAGGTGAATAGTGTTGACTCTTAAAGTCATAGCCCCCATCTTAACCTAAGTAACCTCTTAGGAAGAAAACTTGTTTCTTGGCCTCATCAAAGCCATAGAAATCATAACTAGCTTTAGGAAGAGTTCTTCAACTCTTTGTGATATTCATCCTAATGAATTTATCACTTTCCCTACTGACTAAACTTCAACATAGGTCCATTACAACTAGATCTAGAGAGTTCCTAAACTCTATAATGAGCTTGTACTCATTTCCCCTCTGAATATTGACCACAGTCAATTATTCAGTAGAAGTAGAACTACGCATACTCTGATTCTATTCCCGAGGATACGTAGGCGTAAAGTGCGATGCTTTATCGAGTATACTTAGATACTAACCCCTAGGGTTTTCAAGCCTTTAGCATAGAACCTTTAGCAAACATAAGATAACATTAACAAGAGGTTCCCGTAGAGTACTATGGACGTTTAGGGTGCTAATACCTTCCCTAGGCGTAACCAACCCCCGAACCTTAGATCTTTCCCTTTAGGTTTTTCTAACGATCTTGAACCTTTCCTTTGGATAAATCGAAGTCGGTTGTAAAAGAAATATGATGCAAGTTAATTAATAGCTTGTTATCCAATTTTCACCGCAACAGAAACGGCGACTTCACTGGGGAAGGTTAGACCTATTGCTGGTCCTTTTCTGAGAGGGTTAAGCCTACCTTTGTTTTATGTTATTCATGTTTGCTTATCTACCTGTATGATTGCTTGTATATCATATCTGCTTGTATGCTTGTATATCTGTTCTATGTTTGATATTATCTTGTTTGGTTTGGCTTGACATGATATCAATGAGTGAGATAAGTCCTAACCCGGACTTGAGAGAACACATATGCTTAGGAATCGTGGACATAGTCAAGGGAACTTCGAGGGAGAAATCCCAAAGGAGGGAACTTGAAGTCCACACTCAGTTGAGGCCCTCTCAAAAGTGGTATATGTTGAACGAGCAATCGTGAATGCGTTACTACTTTTGACCTAGGAGCCAGAGATACTGATGACCTTTAGTCACCCTTTACCCCACTTGGCCTATTTAGGACGTAGTGCAAGGACTGTGAGGGAGCAATCCCAAATGGTTGCTACGCGATACTACACTCAGACGAGACTCTCTTGAGAATTTTATTAATCACCGAGCAATTGGGAAGTTGATAAAATCCGAAAGATGGGTTGTCGACTCTGGGAACTTTTTAGAACCTTGTCTTGCAGGTGAAAACCATAGTACATACCTTTGGGATGGGTAGACCTTTGACTCCATGCTCGTAACCCCTAAACCTAGGATTTGTTTATCTTGTCATATGTTTGTGCTTGTGTGCTTTGTTCATCTCTACATTCAAGCATTCCTAGCCCTTTGGTTTCGAGAAACTCAAATACTTGTTTCCTTTTCAAAAAAATCAACAGAGCTTGGATTTTAAAACAAAAGATTCTTCAATTTTCCAAAAGTTTGCAACTTGCCTTTGAGTTCCTTGAAACCATTTGGCTTGCATTAGCATCTCATCTGCATCATGTCATAGCATGTGCATTTCTTCTCTGTCTCCGTCTCATGTCACCGTTCTCCCTCCAGAATCGTCTTTGAATCGTCACCCAAGCCCAAACTCGACAAAGGATGTCTGAACAATACTGTGAAATAGGCAGAGTCAACAATGAATTGAGTGAGCTCCGAGGAGGAATGGGGCAGATCATGGAAGTTTTGAATGTTATAAGAGCAAAGGTGGATACACAGGCTACTGTAGTCTCAGAAGTCATCGCTACAACTGTTGAGCCGCCAGTTATACCTGTTGTGAACCCTACTCTAGGGATGCCGTTTGAGTTTATACGAGTCGCAGCTCCTCAATCCACACAACAAGCTGCACCATTGTTTGGTGAGAATCAACAAGCTATCCCAACTTATACTCCACCTGTGGTTCAGACCCAGTTTCAACCCGTTTTTCAGAATCAGCATCATTTTATTAATGATAACATATCCATGGAAGGGGATGACAGTAATGAGAAATTAAAAGCCAATATGGAGATTATGGAGAGAAAGCTGAAGGCCATGGAGGGAGATAATGTCTTCAGTTCAGATCTTAAGGATATGTGTTTGGTCACTAATCTAGTGATTCCACCAAAATTCAAACTACCAAGCTTCGAATCGTACTCTGGTGCTACGTGTCCTAAGGCACACTTGGTCATGTATCTCCGAAGAATGGCGACATATATGGATAACGATAAGTTAATGATCCATTGTTTCCAAGACAGCCTGAAGGGTGCTGCCGCAAAGTGGTATTTAAGCTTAGACCAGTCTCAGATTAAATGTTTTCAAGATGTTATGGATGTCTTCATAAAGCACTATAAGTATAACTTGGACTTGGCACCTAATCGTAGGCAGTTATTGACCATGACTCAGAAGAACACTGAATCGTTCAAAGAGTACGCACAAAGATGGAGGGAGTTGGCTTCACAAGTAGAGCCAACTTTATCTGAAAAAGAGTTAACTGATTGGTTCGTCGACACGGTGAGACCAGAATTCTATGAAAGGATGATCAATAGCGTGTCTGCTAATTTTTTCGATATTGTGGCCGTGGGGATTAAAGTAGAGCTTGGTCTGAAGAGTGGAAAAATGGCCAAGAAAGCTGATAGTTCGAACAACGATGCCAAGAAATCCTTCAAAAGAGAAGGAGAAACCAGTGCAGTGATGACAAACAAAAGGAAGAAAAATCAGTTCTGGAAACAACAGCAGCAACAACAGTGTTATTATGTTCAGCAACCTTATGTGGCCACCATCGCGCCAGCATTCAACAGTCAAACTTCTGTTTATCAGCCGGTTCCTCAACCACCAGTGTATCAACGAGCGCCCAACGCTCCTGCTTATCTCCAAAGAACTCAAGTTTCTCGTCAGAATATTCCAGATAAAAGAAAGGGTGGAAGGCCTCCGATTCCTCCCATTCCAATGACGTACACAGCTTTGTATCCTGTTTTGGTACAACAAGGATTAATAACTACTAGGTCATCAGGCCCACCTCCTGATCCGCTTCCACCTTCTTATAATCCCAATGCTCATTGTGCATTCCATGAAGGTGCACCAGGCCATAATTTAGAAGGTTGCTTTGCTTTGAAGCATATTGTGAAGGACTTGATAGAGAGAAACATTTTGTCTTTCGACGGTTCCCAGCCTATCATTAAGGACAATCCTTACCCGCTTATGAGATAAGTAATGCTGTGAAGGATGTATCAAGATAAAGATGGTCTGTGATTGAGCTCCTCTTTAATTTGCTGTATTTGATGCCCTAAAGCTGGCAATCTTTTGGATGTTTCAGCAGTTATATTGTATTTCCTTTGCACTTTGAATTTGTATGTGCTTATAAGCTTTGTTGTATCGTTAAATTGGCAACATTAATGAAATATTTATGCACCTTTTGGTTAAGTCCATTCGTTTCACTCATTTATTCTGGTGTTCACAAATATCTTTACCTTGTTTCACTCCCTTTTTCAACTTTTGTTAAAGCAAAGATTAGGGAGGATGATGAAAACCTCATATTCATAATTGTTGTGGTATACTTTCAAATTAACCTCGCCGAGGATGTAAGGCATTGTTTCATCCCTTGTTAACCCTTTCGAGCCTAGAAGTTTCCTTTCTTTGCACAAAAACTCTTAAAATCTCAACCTTGGGGCAGGGTAGTTCTCAGTTTAACTCGGTTATGCATTTAAACACGAGCGTTTCACATAAGGCGTCGGTCAGCTTTCAAATCAAGTGACTTCCTATTTTTGGAGATTTGAACGTATATCTTGAGCTAACTGAGCGTAGGATTTGAACCTTTATCCATGAACCATACCACATTACAACCCCTAAAAGACCTAATTGAGGTAAGGTTGTTTTGAAAAACATAATACAGCAAGGTTGAGTAACCTGACTCCTATAATCTTTGCTATTTCGCGTGTGTTAATCACTTCTTCTGTAATAATCAGATCCACCTTTGTTCTTGACTTAATCAATCAGCGTGTGCTTCCATCAAAATCTTTGTTTTCAAACCTTGCATGAATTTTGCATAATTTTGCCAATTTTAATGAACAACGCTTGTTTGCAATACTATTCAATATCAAAGAAATCCCAACAAATA
The DNA here is from genome assembly GCA_022829125.1 of Lathyrus tuberosus. Classification (NCBI taxonomy): domain Eukaryota; kingdom Viridiplantae; phylum Streptophyta; class Magnoliopsida; order Fabales; family Fabaceae; genus Lathyrus; species Lathyrus tuberosus. Next base: position 26,861,396 of record JALAZF010000013.1, on the reverse strand, counting down.
CAGCCAGCTAGGGAATTCGATAAAGGAAGCTCAGTCAGGGGCAACCAAGTGGAAGGATTTTCCAATCTACCGAATCAGGGGCAGAATTCTTCAAGTTCAGAATACTAGAACCAGTCATCTCCAGCTCATCTTATGACAAGCATGGACTCCAGTGACCCATCAGCAATGGCAAGTTTTGTTCCCCAGTCGTTTCTACTACAACTTGAGTGTTACAAATACAGTTGGACAAGGGGCAGTTATGCCATTTCCCCTTTAAAAAGTTTGAAGACATTAAAGCATCTGGTATATCAATTCTTCTGTAAAATCCTTTTGATGACTTACCCTCACCTACCAGTTAATCAGAGACAGTCAAGTCAAGATTCGGTAAATCTCTAAAAGGCCAATCAGTCTGGGGTATCTCTTCCCCAATTGTCAACAACTATTCTGAAGTAAGTTCGAGGCTTTGTTGTGCAAATGCCGTTAATCAGGGGCAGTTACGTCAAGATCTCTCCAAGAGTTTGAAGATATTGAAACACCCTGTATGCCAATTCTTCTATAAAATCCTCTTGTTATCGTATAGACCGTCTAGCTTGGGGCAGATAAGATGTGAAGATGGTAGGTATGCCAGTGGAATGCATAATTACTTTGTTAGCTCCCCAGTAAGATGTTACTTCAGCTAATCTTGACAATTCTCCTGGATTCTCCTCCAACAAAGAAATCAAGCTCATGATGGCAATCCTCATGACGTTATACCTCAAATGGAATACTCTTTTTACCAGTAAAGTTGTTGATTCTTCTTTATCCCCAGTATCGGTCCATCTGCTGAGTTTAGCTGGGTATCCTTTATCGAGACGTTTTCTTCGTCTCCAGTTTCGCTTGTCTGTTTTGTCAGCATAAGCATAAGCATGAGCATCTTAGCATCTTAGCATCTTAGCATTTCTGCTTCCTTTTCTGGTGTTTACCTGTCTTTGTTCACTTTGGCGGTTATCTCCCCAAGTGACTGGGTTTGTCTATTCTCTCCAATAGAGTTGTCAGCCCTAGGCATAAAGTGCCCATTCTTTTCTGAATTCCCCACAGAGTTTGATTCTCGTGGATGACGGTTGGTTCGGTTATCTTTTCCATATCATGGATTAGATAAATTCCCATTTGAGTTCTTCTCTCAATTGGGGTCTTGTTGGACCGTTTCTTTCTAGCTTGTTCCTAGATTGAACTTTGGTCCCCAGGCAGGGGTGGTTTTTTTGAAACTATCTTTGAACGTGCATTTATTTTGCACTGTATCTCGCAAGAAGAATCTCAAGAACCTCATTGAAGACAGATTATTTTCTCCAGCAATATTGTGATATCAGCATATCTTTGAAGCAGCAATCTTTTGAAGAAGCTTGGCAGTCTCTTATAAGCAGCTTATTTATCTCTGGTACTATTCAACCTCTTCGCAACCGTAATTGGGTATTCCCCAAGAAGCCTTATCTTCAGTTATTACAACTCCGGTACCAACCTATCAGATTCTATACCTTTATTGGGGCCCATTTCTTGGTTCTATCTCCAATAAGGTTACTTCTAAAGCGCCAACCGGTCATACTTGAACCTGTTGTTCCATCACTTTAGAGGTTACTTCTAAAGCGCCAACCGGTCATACTTGAACCTGTTGTTCCATCACTTTAGAGGTGTTCTCTAGAATGTCATATGGTCGTGTTAGACTTGATGATTAATCATTCTAGATACTTTATTGGAGCCCTTTTTTTTGTTCTCTCTCCAATAAGGTTACTTCTAAAGAGCCAACCAGTCATACTTGAACCTGTTGTTCTATCACTTTAGAGGTTACTTCTAAAGCTCCAACCGGTCATGCTTGAACCTGTTGTTCCATCACTTTAGAGGTGTTCTCTAGAATGTCATCTGGTCGTGTTAGACTTGATGATCAATCATTCTAGATACTTTATTTGGAGCCCAGTTTTTTGGTTCTCTCTCCAATAAGGTTACTTCTAAAGAGCCAACCGGTCTTACTTGAACATGTTGTTCTATCACTTTAGAGGTTACTTCTAAAGAGCCAACCGGTCATGCTTGAACCTGTTGTTCCATCACTTTAGAGGTGTTCTCTAGAATGTCATCTGGTCGTGTTAGACTAGATGATCAATCATTCTAGATACTTTATTGGAGCCCATTTTTGGTTCCACCTCCAATAAGGTTCCTTTCTGGCTCCTACCGGTTTTTCCCTCATAAAGCAGGCTCTTTATATAGGAATCCCCAGAGAAGTCAGCTGTCAGACGACAGAACTCTTAGTCACTAGAATTGTTATTGGTCTTTGAATACAATAACTCCATCATTTTCATCTGATCCTTGGAAGCGGAAGTTTTAAGAAAACACAAAGATAAATTAAGTCTTACTCTGGAGTTAGGACGTTTTGGAATCAATTTATGCAAGAAGAGTTTAGTAGTATTGTATTTTTGGCATTGGAGCTACCATCTCTAGTGGAAAGAAGATTGTCCTGGTTATCCTTGATGTTTGGATTTCAGGGTGTTGGCATGCACTGTCCTTTCTTCTTTTTCTGTTTTGCGTCGTTCGCGTCGTTTCTAGCATATAGCTAAGCATATGCATCATACCCTAGCATCTTTGCATTCCTTGTGCTCTGTTTTTGCTTGTGGTATTTTGTTGTGCCTGTCTTTATTTCCCCAGTGAAGTAAAGACATTCCCGGTTTGCTTTGTGTCGTGCTTGTTCGGTCTTAACCTTTGCGCGCCAGATTTGAATCTTTAAAACCTTTTTGCTGTTCCCCAAGAAGTTTAACACTAAAGATTTTGTAAACCTGTTCTCGTTTGAATCATGTCAAACTTGAACTTGGACCTTGTTTGAATCATGTCAAGCATTGTCTTGTGTTTTAAAACTTGTTCTTGTTTGAATCATGTCAAACCTGAACAGAGTCTTTGTTCGAATCATGTCGGACACTGCCTCTTGTTTTAAAAACTGTTCTTGTTCGAATCGTGTCGGACATTGAACCCTTATCTTGTTTCTTTTCTGAAATTGCTTTAAGCTAAAGTTTCTTGGAACAATTTTTTTATTCAACCTTATAAGACTCCTATCTGGTGCGCAGGGTTAGTCTCTGCTTTCCTGGCTCTTTCTGAAGATCCCATTTTCAACTCTTTAGTTTAAGATCCCCAGGAAGTCCTCTCCTTTTTGTTTGTCTCTTTTGGGCTGGTCCCTATTGATCATGTTGTTTTCTTTCTGGTTTCGTGCCCAGAAAGAGTGTGGGTTTGTTTTGTCTCCAGCAGTCCATCTCCCTGGATCTTTCCCCAGTGGAGACCGTCTTTTGGTTGTTCCCCAGTGTTTCTTTGGAGTCTCCCCGGTGAGTCTCTTCTGTTGGTTATCTTGTATCCCCAGTGAGTCTTTGCTTGTGGATACTAGCTTTCGTCTTTCCCCGGCGAAGCTTTTCTTGTGTGTTTGCTTCCTGTTGTCCTTGGTGTCTGGTTTGTCTGCTTCTTTTGCATTCCTGGCATCATATCATCATTTTAGAAGTTCATGGCATGTCAGCATTTGCATGTCTGTCGCTTGTCCTTAGCATTTGCATTCCATCTAAGGGAAAATTTTTTGGTTTGCTATATTTAAATACCTTTCACTTTGATGCCCTCTGGAACCTCCGTTCCTCGTGCCATCTGGTGAAGCTATTTAAATAGGGGCAACTGTTGTACCCTAAATTTTTACCCTTAGATGTCATCCAGCTTTTGTGCATCTTAGGAGCATCTCTGCATTGTTTAAGCTAACCCATATCTTGTAGTTTGTTTCTTTGTGTTCAAATTAGGTTTACCTATCATCATGAAGCTCCACAAGTGGTTTGAAGCAAGTCAAGTCAACAGAAGACCTCCAGTGCAAGGTTTGTGGAATTAGGGTTTCCATTGAAGAAGTCACTAAGGAATTGGCTCTATCAAGTCAAGAGTTGTGTGGTTCACCCACCATATGAAGTCATCTACATTCAAGGGACATCATTCAACAAGAATCCAAGGTCTATATATCTTCAGCAAGAGAAGTTTGAGCCTCAGCTTCACTGTGCCTCCAAATTAGGGTTTCTGTGGCACTCGTCAGCCAACAGCTTTGATCTTCATCAAGATGGTCTCCTAAGCCCTAGTTCTTGGATCCATTGGTTTGTCAACATCCTCAAGAGTCTCCTAAGACCTTTATATGAGAAGGAAGAGGCAAGATTACAAGATATAACCTCAGTGCATTCACAGTCAAAATTAGGGTTTGACTGAAACCCTAATCTTTTGGAATTTTGGGACAAATGAAGAGTTATTGGTTATAGTCATCATATTTTGTCTCATGGAATATACAAAGTATTCATATCAAGTTTCATGAGGTTTCTTGCAAGTGAAGTAGGGTTTTGACCAAGGAAGATGTCATTTGTGAGGTTTTTCCCCTAATAGCCTATTTTGAAAGGACCATAACTCCTAAACCATACATCCAATTGGAGTGGTTCAAAGCTCATTGGAAAGCTCTTTCCAAGATCTTCAATTGTTTCCATATGAAGTTTTGTCTAAAAATGCTTGGATTTTGAGTTATGGAGCTTACAAGGCATTTTGACCAACACTTAGAAAATTTTTCAGCATGTTTCATCATTCTTTTTCTCAACTTTGGCGCCACTTTTCACCCTTTTCCATTTGGATTCAAGTCTTGAGTCCCAAATGAAAGTTGTAGAGCTTGATGAGAGCTTTCCAACCATATGTAGAATGTCTCAAGGGGATAAACCTTTCTCAAGCTATGAATCATTTAAGAAGGGCACTTGAAATTGTCAAAACTCAACACTTGGAATTTTTCCAAGTTTCTTTTGGACAGTTTTGAGGACACGATTTGCAAGGAACTTTTCTACCATTTCAAGGCTTTATTTCAACAATCTTCCAACATCAAACTTGAAGTATCATCCAAGAGCTTTCATTTGAACCTAAGAGCATGGATTTTGGATCATTAGGTTATGAGATATAATTTTGACAACATGGCCATGCGATTTTGGTTTTACACCAAGAACACCTTTGTTTTGAGTTTTGAATTTTAAACCTCTCTATTCAAGTACCATCTGCAGACCTGTTACCACCTTTTCCAACATCTTTTCATCCTTAAAACACGCTGCACATTGCTTTGCTTTTGACCTTTTATTCACTTTTGCAAGATACCTTAAACCTTTTCCTTCGTGCATTTCTTTGGACCAAAGGACACAAGCCTTACATGCTACTTTTTCTGAGTTATTTGGTACCAAAAGAGGATTTCACTTGGCTCCATGTTGTGGTGGTCAGACAAGCCATCCTCAAAATCTTTTCCACGATTTTTCTCTCCAAAATAAACTCTTGGCACATTGGATATACACTCTCTTGGACCAGCTGGTTTCCCTATAAAAGGGGCCTTCCTCCACTTCATTTCAACACACACAATCATCAACAACAACACTAAAAAACACTCTGAGATTTGTCTTCTGAAAGAGAACGAGGAGCTAGCTGGGAGAAGGAGAAAGCTCTTGCAACTCACGAGGAAAAGAGGTAGGTCCTTCAAACTTTCATTTACCACGTTCAGCATGCCATGATAACTATTATATCCATGTTACACCATCTATGTTTATTCTTTTACGTTCAAGATGCTTGCACTATATATCATATGAACTGCATGTTGAGTTTGATAAAACTCTAAGTAGCTGCCCTAACACTTTAATCATTTTTATCATGAATGCTCGTGTTAAACATGTTGGTTGGGACGTTTATAAGACTTATGTGGTTAAAGATATTCATGGTACTATGCTTATATATACTGCTTCTGTTTTAAATGATGCCATGATACCTTTTATGTATGTCAAGCTTTTATATATTGTCGAGATTTTATGTTGTTTGGTTTGAGTTAAGAAGAATTCTATGTTGACCATAATGCCATCTCTTTTATATCTAGAACTGAACTTACATGAACACATTTTGGATACTATTGTTGCCCCCTGTTTGTAATATATATGCATGATAATGTTACATGTTATATGCTGCTTCATTTTTATGTTATGATGATGCTATGTGGAAGAATGCTGTTAGGTTTTGTTTTTTTATATAACTGAAGTTTAGAACCAATGTTAATGTTCATTATATGTGTGACAACTTAAAAGCATGCCAACCTGTTTTACTTTGTCTCTAAACTGTTTTGGCTTTGGATGTGTTGTATGCCATGTTGATCATGTTGATAACCTTTACTCTTAATGGTATGATTAAATGTTGATGGTTTATACCGTCGTTCTTGACAAGTTGTTATTGGTGTCTCATGTTAGTTTAATTTGTTTAGGATGCTCATTGTGTGGTATGATGTTAGTGTGTTTTGAATGAAGTTGCTTATATCACCATGCTTATGTGAAGTCATTGCTATTGGTGTTTACTGTCATCATTTAATTATGGCCTGCTTGTTGCAACATATCATATGTATGTAATAAGTGTAAAGTGTGACTGCAAGTAGTGTTTGTATGTGTGTGTTATAGCATATGTCGTGTGACAGTGTGTTGTTGTGCAAACATATTAACCGTGCTTTGATGATGTGAGTGTGGTAAGCTATGTGTACTGTAATATTTAGAGTTTTTTTCACATGTTGATTTGTCGTGTTTGCATTGTATTGATATCATGTGTTTGGTTTACATCTGAATAGAAAGCATGTTATTTAAAAACTAATATCTTTTTGGACCATGGTTTTCCATTGATAACTGCTCATGTTGTAACCATCATCTTGTTCAGTTAATGAATGCATCCTATTCTATGTTCATAATGCTCCAGTTTGGTACTTTATTTTGTGTTATTTGATTAGGTTTTGGTAGAGTTAGAATGCTTAGAAGTTGAGTAGTTAATTATTGTTGTTTGGTTTGAAATACGTTAAAACGACTGCATGTTGTTCTTCTTCTCCATGCGTGCATCTTTTGTTTGATTGGTTATTAATGATAGCAGTGTTAATTCTTGCCATGCGTGTTAATTGGTTGTTGTTTTGACCTTGTCTGTTGGTGTTTCACATGCCACTATCACTTACACATGATACACTACACCACTTCCCACACACTGTCCGCGTGCTATTTCTTTTACATCTTTCCATGCTTTGTTGGCTTATATATTTATGGTTGTATGTTTGTGAATGGATGTATCTGCTGTCCCAACGGTTCACCATATGCCTTGCTTTCGCCTTTCACCAGAATGTCCTAGGTTCGATCCTGCGGATCAACCTTTTGGCATTTTTATTTTTTTCGCCTGCTACTTTGCCTTTTCACCTCCTGGGCCTAACGCCCATGTACTACCCACACCCCCATATTCTGGCCCAATTATTTTCCTTTGTTATTTTAACTAAACCAGAATTACTCTCACACCCCCCTGCGTGTTTAAATCTTTTCCTACCTTATTTTATCTTGTTTGATGTTTAATTTTATTTTCAATTTAATTTCATATGATTAATGAATATGTGATGTATTTTATTAATTGTTAATTAGTTGTTTTACTTGCTTTTAATTTTAAATTGTATTGTTAACATCCAATTACGTTAATCTCAAATGCATTATTAATCCTAATCGTGCTAATTGTTATTTCCAATCATGTTGTTAATTCTTAATTATCAATTTGTGTCTTAAAATTGCATTTCTAATGTATGATTAATTGTTAATTTCTAATGATTAATTATCCACATGTAGTTAACTTTAAATTACCTTGTGTGTTAATTGTTAATTTTAATTGCCTTGTCAATTAATTATCAATTGTTGGTTTAATTATTAATGTCATCTATGAGCATTTTTGTTGGTCTTGAAATGTTGTTCATTAAATTGACTTGTTTAATTCTTAAGATAATATATCCATGTTGATTGGCCATATGCTTGACTTTAAATATGAATATTATCCTTCTTTAATTGTCATCCTTGGTATCATTCTATATGTTTGTCTTCCTAAAGATTGAAGCACATTGTTGTGTTCTTTTAATCATCCTTTATGTTTGTCTTCCTAAAGATTGAAGCATATTTGATGTGTTCTTATAATCATGTTCATCTTATACATATCTTTTGTCATAAACATATTGCCATCCTCATGCTTATGTTGTTTTATCTATTATATCAATGTCCTATCTTTTATCATGTCTTATTTATTGTTATTATCAACTGTTTTCCTCTATTCCAAAGGAAGGTGAATAGTGTTGACTCTTAAAGTCATAGCCCCCATCTTAACCTAAGTAACCTCTTAGGAAGAAAACTTGTTTCTTGGCCTCATCAAAGCCATAGAAATCATAACTAGCTTTAGGAAGAGTTCTTCAACTCTTTGTGATATTCATCCTAATGAATTTATCACTTTCCCTACTGACTAAACTTCAACATAGGTCCATTACAACTAGATCTAGAGAGTTCCTAAACTCTATAATGAGCTTGTACTCATTTCCCCTCTGAATATTGACCACAGTCAATTATTCAGTAGAAGTAGAACTTCGCATACTCTGATTCTATTCCCGAGGATACGTAGGCGTAAAGTGCGATGCTTTATCGAGTATACTTAGATACTAACCCCTAGGGTTTTCAAGCCTTTAGCATAGAACCTTTAGCAAACATAAGATAACATTAACAAGAGGTTCCCGTAGAGTACTACGGACATTTAGGGTGCTAATACCTTCCCTAGGCGTAACCAACCCCCGAACCTTAGATCTTTCCCTTTAGGTTTTTCTAACGATCTTGAACCTTTCCTTTGGATAAATCAAAGTCGGTTGTAAAATAAATATGATGCAAGTTAATTAATATCTTGTTATCCGATTTTCACCGCAACAAATACGAATCCCCACTTGGGAAGAAGTTTGCTTAAGAGTTAAGGGAACAAAGTCTCTAGTCCAAGGAAAAAGGTTATATACATTAGGATTTAGGTTCCAAGAACTGATTGGCCTAACCTTGTGTACGTCCTCTAGGGATGAAAATGAGTACTCGCAAAATCCTTTGGCCAAAGAGGTACACCCCACTTTCCAATGGTGGGGCATAACTCACTTAACTTGTGACGCAAAGTAACAATTGTTAATGGAGTGGAGCCCTTCGCTTGTACAATCCTGCCGTGGAGATTATGTTTATAATCTTTTAGACCAAGCTTATACTCGTCTTCGAGAATCAAAATAGCCAGGCTATCACCTTTCAAGCAAGGGATACGGAGTTGATATTAAGGTATGTTACAAATGTTATTAATTGCTTAGTAAACCTCTTGCTCATGTTTGTTATTGGGACTTTTGGTTTGGATGGAGGTGTATGTGCATGGATCATCTCTGGGAATAAAGAATGGATTTTGTTGGACTCCATGGTTGTAGGAAGGTCGAGAGGGTGTAGATGTTGCAACTAGGTCAACAATGTTTTTCTTCAAAATTGCTAGAGCATAATTAAGGTCACCAATATTTTTTTATTGTCCAGTTTAAGTTGTGTTATTTGTTACATGTCTGAATGTTTAAATATCAATATCAGATAAATTATAATGGGTTAGAAAATGTTTTTATAAAGTAAATAGAAAAATATCATAATCTACTAGAGAATCCTCTTTTCACTCAAAAATCGATTAATGCCTTTATAAAAATTCATGGTAATTAAAATCGAAAACAATCAGTTCAATCATTAAATTGGGAACCAGACAATTGTTTGGTCCAATTCAACCCCAAAATTGAGTATCAAGAAAACCAGAATAAAATAATGAAAAGTTGGAAGAAGAACCGCCCAAATCGGTTAAAATTATTGAAGAATCGGTCAAACGTTGAAGAATTGGTCAAAAACCATGCAGATGCACAAAAAATAAAATGACGCGAGTGTAAAATTACTTTTTATTATATCTGACGTCTGCTATTTTTGTTTCTTTATCTAAATGCGACTACCGATCCCACTCATTTATTTTTTCTAGTAAAGTTTTAACTTTTTATTAAATAGCGTTAAGTCATACACTTCAAATTTTATCCGTATATATCTTTTCTTTTATTTATTTCGGGCAGGCAATATCTATTTAAAATAAATATATTGTACCAAATAAGTATATGAGTATATGTATAATATAATATAACATGTGTTAGCAAGAATGCAAAACTAAGAAAAATATATTATATTAATATGTTGTTGTTCTAAAAATGAATAAAAATTGATTTAAAAATTTAAATTATATACATTCAAATTGTCCAAAAATATTTAAAATATTATATATTTGAATATAAAAAATTATATTTAAATATTACTGGTTCAACTACTGTAGAACCCGGTTTTGACTACCTTGCAAAAAAAAATTGATTAATGCAAATCTCATTCAAATATAAAGCACGCTTCCACTTTTAATGGATCATAATCTTATCACATCTAAACACTATCTTTTAAAATCTTAACCCTATCTATTAAGTGATACAAACCCTCAAATTTATATATTCACTCAAATGTGACACCTGATGGACCAACATGTTTGATTATTAAAAAACTTGTGATTATTTTTTGTTAACTTAATAAAATAGAAAGATCAAAAATAAAATTAAATCATAAATTTAATATTTTTTATTTTTTATTAAATCATAAAAGCGTACTGTTAAATATGTAATTCACTGTTTTAGAAAAATTAGATTTAATTTATAAAGATCGGATTTGATTTAGAAAGATTAGATTAGATATTTTGGGCTTTTATGGTTTGGGCTTTACCTTGAGATGCAAGTTAACTTAAATCTGTAAATAGGGAGGAACCCTTATCATTGTAATAATCAAGTTTGATAATTCACAGTTTGCAGTTGCAAGTGAATATTGAAAGTTTTCACAGTTTGTGGACAGAAAGAATTCTGCAGTTTTTCATCTTCTTCTCCAACGCTACTATTTCTCTTTTCTCTTTCTTTCTTTCTTTCTCAATTTTTTTTTTCGTTGCCATTGCGTGTGATTGTTAACAATCTTGAGAACAAGATTGAATAGGAATTCTCAAAATATTTTGGGTTAATTCCAACATCTGGTATCTAGAGCTCCGGTTGCGATTCAAGGAAGGAAAATCGTGATGGCGATGAATCATCCGAACGGGTACTTTCCGGCGAGCCTTTCGTTCTCAAGAAAGATAATTATGAGAATTGGTGCAAGCAGATTAAGGTGGTTTTTTGTTATCAAGATCTTTGGGATCTTCTGAAGGAAGGAGTAACACCACTTGCAGGGAACGCGACAGATCAAGAAAAGGCTGCACACAAAGAGTTGAAGAAAAAAGATTATAGAGCTCTCTTTATAATCCATCAGTGTGTCGATCCTGATAACTTTTAAAAGGTTAGTGATGTAGAGTCAGCAAAGGAAGCGTGGGAGATTCTTGAAAAGTCGTTTGGAGGCGCAGAGAAGGTGAAAGATGTGAGGTTACAAACTCACAAGAGAACCTATGAGATGCTTCAGATGGAAGACAATGAAAGTATAACAGAGTTCTTCGCCAGAGTTACAAAGCTGGTGAATCAAATCAAGGTATGTGAAGAGGTGTTGACATCAAGATCAATTGTTGCAAAGATCTTGAGGTCATTGGCTCCAAAGTTCGACCACGTGGTAGTAGCCATAGAAGAGTCGAAAGACTTGTCAGTATTGACGAAGGAAGAGCTTCAAGGGACACTTGAGTTTCATGAACAAAGGATGGCTGAAAGAGCTGCAGAAAAGTCGAAGAGTGATATGGCTTTGTAGGCGCAGTCAGAAAAGGAAAGGAAGGCAAAGGAAGCTGGAATGGAAACAAAGGTAGAAGAGGCTACAACAATTCGACTGGTCGAAATCAGCATGAAGGAAACTGGTTGAATAAGAGAAAACCCTGGAACCAAGGCAACCAAAGAGGTGGTGCTGCAAGTAGAGGAAGAAGTGGTGGTCGAAAGCCTGACAAGAGTCACATTCAATGTTTCAATTGTCAGAGGTATGGTCACTATTTTAGTGATTGTCCAGAAAAGAAGAATAATCAAGAAGCTGATGCAAAGCTGGCAAAACATGAAGAAGAAGAGATGTTGACGATGGTCACAACAAGAGACGGAGAGAGATTCCAGGACCAGTGGTACTTGGACTCAGGATGCTCATCACACATGACTGGAAGGAAATATTGGTTTGTCAACATGAAGCCCTCATTGAAGAACATGGTGAAGTTTGTAAATGACAACACTCTAACAGCTGAAGGTGTTGGTGATGTTCCGATTATGAGGAAAGATGGCAAGAGGTCAACAATTTCCAATGTGTTGTACATACCAGGCATGAAGAGTAATTTACTCAGTATAGGGCAGTTGGTTGAAAAGAACTACAAGGTGTCGATCGAAGACAAGATGATGAGAGTTCTCGACGTAGGTGGAAGGTTGATCTTGAAGGCTCCAATGTCTCAGAATAGGACCTTTAAGATTGAACTCAATGTGATGGAGCACAAGTGCCTAGCAACTGTAGCCAGCAGAGATAAGTGGTTATGGCATTTTCAACTAGGCCATCTCAACTTCAATGACATCAGAGAGCTAAAGAGAAGAAATATGACTTCAGGATTACCTGAAATTGACATTTCAAGTGAAGTCTGTAAAGAGCGTGTTCAGTCGAAACAACACAAGAATAACTTTAACAAGGATGCAGAAAGGAAGTCGAAGGCAATTCTAGAAGTCATATACTCTGATGTATGTGGTCCAATCCAGGTGGATTCGATTGCAGGCAACAGATACTTTGTCACGTTCATAGATGATTACAATTGAAAGCTGTGGACTTACCTCATCAAGAATAAAAGTGATGTGATCGAGGTATTTTCCATATTCAAATCTATGTTCGAAAGACAGAGTGATCGAAAGTTGAAAATTCTGAGGACTGATGGTGGTGAAGAGTATGTGTCGAAAGAGTTCGATGCATTATGTGAGAAAGAAGGGATTGTGCATGAGGTGGTGCCACCCTACACTCCACAACAAAATGGAATTGCAAAAAGGAAGAACAGAACCATCATGAACATGGTGAGAAGTATGTTGAATGGAAAGCATCTACCCAAAGAATTATGGGGAGAAGCGGTTTCAACAACAACATATATTTTGAACAGATGTCCGAGGAAGAAGCTTGAAGGAATCACACCAGAAGAATGTTGGTCTGGTGTCAAGCCTAGCCTCAGTCACTTGAAGGTGTTTGGATCTATAACACATAGACATGTGCCATATCAGTTGAGAATGAAGCTTGATGACAAGTCAAATCAGATGAACTTGGAACACTGCAGAACTGAGAATCAGATTGCAGAAATCATGACGAAGGGAGTGCAGGTCGAAATTTTCAGAAGACTAAGAGCCATGATGTATATAGACAGTTTAGACCTAATGAATTAGGTGGTGTGTTAAATATGTAATTTATTGTTTTAGAAAGATTAGATTTGATTTAGAAAGATCATATTTGATTTAGAAAGATTAGATTAGATATTTTTGAGCTTTTATAGTTTGGGATTTAGCTTGAGATGTAAGTTAACCTAAATCTATAAATAGGGAGGAACCCTTATCATTGTAATAATCAAGTTTTATAATTCACAGTTTGCAGTTGCAAGTGGATATTGAAAATTTCCACAGTTTCTGGGCAGAAAGAATTCTGCAGTTTTCATCTTCTTCTCCAACGCTACTATTTCTCTTTTCTCTTTCTTTCTTTCTCAATTTTTCTTTTCGTTGCCATTGCGTGTGATTGTTAACAATCTTGAGATCAAGATTGAATAGGAATTCTCAAAAGGTTTTGGGTTAATTCCAACACGTACAATAAAAATGATAACCTTATATGTAATTATAATTTAATACTTTCAAATTTATTACAACCGTATCTTTTGACTTTTCATTCAACATTTTTATAAACTTCTGAAAGATAGACGTACTAAATCCATTCCAAAACTCATACCAAAAATAGTAAGTAGATAATTCAAACAAACTCACGACGTAGTCACCGAACCTCGTTGGGGTATCAATAATCATGCTATTATTCATAACAGACACTTCCAAATTCAATCTTGACACATACTCATCAGATATAAACTTCGAATCTTCCTCTTCAACAACCCCAGGAAACAACATTGACTCATCCAACAACATGCACTCTTGCAATCATCGGCATGCTGGACCAATTCTCCACACCTGAAACATCTTAGAGAATAAGAAACTTCTCCCCCGCTTGTTTCAATTCTGCTCCTACAAGCAAGCAGTTAGAAAAATACACGAGTACCGACAGTGTTTCACACACATGTCGCGTACAAGGAAACAAACAACATTACAAAAATCTGGCCGGACGGACGGACCTGCTCTGACACCACTATGTAACACCCTATTTTCCGACTCGACAATTAGATAAAAAAATCACAAATAAAAACGTAAATATTCACTAAGTAGGATATCACTCACACAATCCAAACATTTCAAACCACATTATTTAAAAAGTTAAATCATTTGATAAGTAATGGAATTACAAAAACACTTGGCATAAAAGCTTCAACATAATTATTAGTTTGAAAAAAGGGTTCTTCGCAAAATAAAACCAAATAAAAAGATACACAACATAAACAAATATAGGGCAGCCCGACCCCCTTGTGTTACGTATTAGAGAGACTCCAACTATAGACCCGAACGACAAGCAACTAAAGAGGCATAACATCGTCCTCAACCTCAAACTCTTATTCAGGTACTTGATTATCTATACTCCAAAGGAGTACAGACACAACAACACATAAAAGCGGTGGGAATACATTCAAATAATAAGCGGTGCAAAAACATCCAGGATAGATTCACACATCTACACAATCATCCATGTGATCAGAAAACACCCCAGCATCATGTATTCACAACACATCCACATCACAATCATCCAATAACAATCATGCAATATAATGTAACAATGACTCGGCTCATGCTCATCACGGTCCCCACTCTGAACCAGACTCACAACTCAACTATATATGCATGCGGTACCGACTCAACATTTGGTTCTTCATACGAAATGGGTCCCAATCTCTGCGAACCTCCAAGCCCCACAGTGATCCCCGAGCCCCCACTCAAGGCTTGGGACAAGCCATTAATCCCCGCTTTGAACTAGCGAACATGACTCTTTCACAACAACAACACATTTGATGAATGTCATACAAAATGCAGTACAACCCCACTCTGACTATACATAATTACTCGACAACAAAAGATGCAATACAAACCCACTCTAACTGTAATTAAATATATTAACTGCACCAATAGTGACTCATATCTCAAATCACACGTCTCATCCACTCATCGGCGAGTATGCACAAAATTTACATCGCATCATAATTGCACATAATACTCATTTATGTATAAGTTCACTTCATAACACAAATTTAGTTATATAATTTCATTTATTAACTAATGTTTATTAATATACACCAAACAATAACTAATCACTGACCTCCCGACAAAACCACCCTCATAACCTAACTCAGCAGGTCAGAACATGCATTCTGACACGATGATGGGTAACCTGTCATAGGGATGATGCCTGTCATCCTCCCTATCACTCAACACATCACATTGGTGATGACCTGACAAGACCAGGCTCGCTTGGAGACCATGACAGTCTCCGCTTCAGATGCCTGAAGCCCATCGGTGCTTCACAATGCATGATGCCCAGGGCGTCATATGGCTGATGCCTATCACCCTGCTAACTGAAGCAGACTTTCATTTTGCACTTGCAGAATCTCAAAAACTCTCTTAAACTCACTTCAAACACCTTTAAATAGTGCAGATACATCACCCACATGATCACCACATAAAAGCATGTTAATTTCTATTGATCTAACATATTATTCCATTGATTAAATCCATAAAACCCATAATTTATTCATACTTTAAAATTCCCAATTTTCAAGTCAAACCCATGTTTATGAACAAACAACATATGAAACAATCATCACCATTACAATGCAGGAATTCGGAATCAAAACATGGTATAAAACATAATTGGAATCATGTTATTCATCACACAACACAATCAACACAAAAAGAGAAAATTTTATTGGAGGTTAAGGGAAAACTCCCTACCCTCTCATGATTAAGCACCCATAGATGAAGAATCCCCATTACCTTCTAATTCCATAAAATTCAGCAAAAAATGCTCTCTAAGATCTCTTCTCTCAAGCCCTAACACTCCCTTCTCAAGCTCTTCTCTCCAAATCCCTTATTTTTCACGTATTGATAAAATATTCTCTAAAATACCTAATTTTTGGTTTAACTTTAGAATATATACTATTCTATTTTATTTCTCTAAGTTACACTTTTCGCCCAACCAAAGTTTAGCTTTCCTCTACTCACCACTAAACTCTCTCAATTCACAAAATTGCCAATTTCTACATATTCTCACCAATTTCCAATTAAATTATTATCAATTCCCACTAATCCAATTAATTAACAAAAAACACCACAATTATTGTCACCGGCCAAACATGTCACATATTCAAAAAAATAATTATTTAAATAAATTACGCAATTAAATTAAATAAATAATTAAATATGCGAATATTTAAATCGAGGGGTTACAGATATGCTCCCTCGAAATAACCACTTGAGGGTGAAAATGTTCCATCTGCTACAACGTGTTCTCAAAAGACTTTGTAACTGCCCCAAGGCCCACAAAAGAACATTCTTTCAATCACTGGGTCAGAGAAGTGTTTTGGCTGAGAAGGAACTCCAACTCCTACTGGGTCAGTTCAAGAGCCTCGATGTTCCCCTCCATCATTCTCATCAGATGTATCACTTGGCTACATGTAGAACCAGTAAATTTGAATGGAGCAATGACCTTCTTCACCTCTTGCAACGAGGTATAAAGTTTCCGCAACTTCCTTAAATATGTATCCCATTGGGAAGTCAAGCTGCTTACACTTCTCTCCAACCGTCTTTTCTCATCACGTACCCGGTCTGTCCAAAGAGCTTCCCAACAGCTAGATGCACTTATGGATAAAGAAAAATAGGCCTTCCTAGTAGAGTGTGTCAGGTTATTCAACTCCTCCCTTAGATCTTGGCTAGAAAGATTGGCAAAAAACTGTAGCGGTGAAAATTTGACATTAAGCTATTGATTAACTTAACTCACAAAGCAAGAGTCGCCACAGCTCGTTATTGTTTCCAACGGAATGAGAAAATAATGAATAAAACCCACAAAAGTTTTAAAATAAAACTAATAAAATAAAGAGATAATGGTACAAGGTTAGTTATGCGAAGGGAAGGTGTTATCACCCTTCACATCTATAGTTCTCTATAGGAACCTCTTGAAAATCTGCGTTTGGCTTAAAAAAGGGTGTTGCTTCCAAAAGATTGGGGAGATGAGAAAATAATTATTTGTTAAGATTTTTGTTTGACAAGACTTCCCGAGCCTCGTGCCTACGTACCAACAAAGTGAAATGGAGGATCAAAACCTCGTATTTTGTGGTAAAAATAACAAAAGTGTTTGTTGTGATTGATTTTAAATGTATAGACATTTTGTCATATTTGAGTGGAAAGTCAACTTAGTACCCATAATTAATGAGGAATGAGCATTTGCATCATCTTGAGATTGAGGATTTTTGCTTAGATTGAAATCAACAAGTCTATCACTCAACATCTAAGTGGAAAATATCATCACTTCTCTACATTATTGTGGAAGTATAGGAGTTGATCACTGCAAGAACACAACTAATGACTACCCTTAAGAAAATGTTTAAAAGGAAAAGGTGCACAAAGGCACAAAATATTTGAATGAGTTTTTGTGTTTTTTAAGTCTTTTGAAATTGTTTTGATATGCTTAAGGTTTCTTAGCATTTATTTAAGAAAAATATTTTGAAAATCACTTGACAAAGTCAAGGTTTATTGAGAAAGTGGTTCAAGTATGAAAACAATAAGGTTTTGAAAAAGAAGAAGATTTTGAAAATTAAAGAAGGAAAGAGATGAAAAGACTGTCCTAATTGCGTAAAGTAAATAGCAAGAAATAAAGGGTCTCATTGTAAGGTAGCCCAAGAGAAAGCATTTGTGTGTGCATTGTGAACTAACCAGGATAAAGCCACCATCTGACATAAGTCAAGCAAATATTCCATTCCCTTTAGATTGAGGCACAAGCAACAAGTAAGCACAAAATAAGACAAGCATCAGATGAAAGAAGATCTTAAGCCATAATGTTAAAGCTATGTATCAGAGCCAAGTCTTCAAAGGTCAACCAAAGGTCTAAGGTCTCAGAACCATCCAATAGCATAGGGAAAAGTAACCAAGGTTCATAAGTCCAAAAGTCAAACTCCAAGTCAAGCTAAGGATAATAACCATTAGTCCAAAGATTAGAGAACCAAGTTTTTTTAGGGTTTTTCCTTTATTAATGTCTTTAAAAGCAAAAGAAAATGCCCAAGTGGACAAAAGAAGAAGAAGCATAGACATAAACAATATGAAATGTAATTCTAAAAATAAAGGCCTAAAAGTAAATGGCAAGAAATTAAATGACAAGAAAATTAAATGGCAAAAAAATTAAATGACATAAAGTAAAGTTAGTACAATAATAATGTTAGTATTGATGTTAGAGTTAATGAATTGATTCAGGACAAATTTAACGTTATGTTAAGCAATCATAGCACAATCTATTAGGAAGATCATACTATGCCACTCAATAAGAATTTATCACTACTACGAAAAACCCATATAACAACGGTTGGAAATGACATATAATGACGCAAGCGAAGGCGTTGTTATGTAGATTGTCGTTGTAAGTTAGCTGTTTCTACAACGGGCTGGAAACCGTTATTGAAAGGTAGGGCGCGAGCCATATATCACAACGGTTATGATAATAAACCGTTGTGATACATACACTTAGGTTCTGGGTTCGAAACCCATCAGCAGCGAAATTATATAAAACATAAATTACTTATGATATTGATTAAAATAGATAACCGTTGTTGTAAGTACCCTAAGTTTATTATATTAAATGTAGATTGCTTGTTTTCCAAACACCTCACTAAATAAATATACATGGATTCAATTTGATGAAGATGTCTATAATCTGCAAATTAAACTGTTCTTGAAAACCAACTTAAACAAACCAAAGTTGTTTTCTGATTGCATTCGTCTCATCGTGCATTTCACGCTCTTTTACATATATTGTGGTTTATTGATCTGACTCCTTCGATATATCGCTATATTCGATTATAGTTAAATTTCCATAAGATCAACAAGACATTGGATAATCTGCCTCATCTTTGATTTAACTATAATGGAAGATGGCGATGCATCTAAGGAGCCAGATCATTATACCATAATCTATATATAAAAGAACGTGAGATAAATGATGAGAGGCATGCAATCAGAAAACAACAATGGTTTGTTTAAGTTGGTTTTCAAATACAACTTAATTTGTAGATTATAAGTATCTATGTCAAATTAACTGAATGTATTTTAAGTGAGGGTTAGTGAAACAAACAATCTACATAGAATATAATAAACTCAAACAACATTCTATACCAGATCCAGATATTATAAACTCATATAATACGCTTGCTACCACCAGCAAACTTTAAGTGAGGTTAGTTAAACAAACAATGTAAATAAAATATAATAAACTCAAACAACATTCTATACCAGATCCAGAAATTATAAACTGATATAATATGCTTGCTTCCACCAGCATCATCACCCTGTATCATCCCCTTAACCTGAAAGGAAACAAAGCAAACTTCAAAAATAAGCATCCTCAGTTGAAAACAAACCCTAAAACCATAATCCAGTGAAGAGTAAAGAGAGGAACAAGAATAACACACCTTTTAATGAAACTAATCACGGAACATGAATCAATTATGATGTTGAACTAGTTTGGGAAGCAATGAAAAAGAAATATAAGGAGGAAGAAGCTTACACAAAAGCTTCAAACTTCTTATACTTCTTTTCATTGCTTCTAAAAATAGATAAAGTTTGCTTACACTATTGTTTCTTCATTTACTAACATCTTGTTCGTGATGCTATGAAGTTTCCAAAGTATGGTCTTTGTTAAGGTAGTGAAAACGAATCTGAAAAAATGAGAACAATCAACAAAAATAACATGCAACAAATGACATAATGGGAAATATCTAACAATAGATGGAAGAAGAAGAATACCTTAATGTATGATTCACGGCTAATGGTGAAAACGAAGAGAAAAAATGGGTTCTAGGGTTTCACTTTGAAGGCAACGACGTTACTGTCAATTAAGTGAAAGTTATTTTGCTTATATATGGGTAAACTATTTCACAATCGTTAGCAATAACAACCGTATAGATAGGTATTTATTTATTATAAATATATCACTACGGTTAACTAGAATAACCGTAGTGATAACCCTTTTATCTGTGAATTTTAAAATAAATAAAAAACCCTATAGATAGGTATTTATTTATTATAAATATATCACTAAGGTTGACCAGGAGAACCGTAGTGATAACCCTTTTATTTGTGAATTTTAAAATAGATAAAAAAGAAAAGGTGTGCCTTAACTTCTCACTTAATGCATCTGCAGTTTAAACATCAACAATGTAATTCACAATGGATCTGCAGTTTAAACTTCAACAATGTAATTCAAACCCTAATTCAACTATTACATTTCATAACAAAGTAAACATCAAACATAAAGGAGACAAGAAAACATAACATCTTGATATTTCCAGAAAATATCTCTGATTTCAGTTTGTTCTTCAAATTCTTGTTCTTTTTCTTTAAATCCTCATACATAATCTTCAGATAGCCCACAGCTTCTAACTCTGACTTCATAATACTCTCATCGTCATTTCTATCTCTTTCTCCCACGTCTTCATCCCATATGAACAAATTACATGTTTCATCGCTCCTCCAAAATGGACATCTCCAAAAAAGCCTTCCTTTATTTTGTCCCTTCTTGTATTGATATGAAACCATACAACCATCACAACCACAAAAATTTCCAGATCGATATTTTACACTGGAAGAAGACGTAGAAACACCTTTGGATGATTTTGTCTTCAAATGTGACATTGCAACACCTTAAAGTAGAACACTTTCTTGTTGTTGTTGTCTTCTTCCCGACAATAGTGACGGCGTTAGTGTTAGGGTTGTTTCGTCTTGTTTCTTTTTTCAATGGATAAATTGATATATACTTTTGTTTAAAATAAATAACAGTTTGTAACAACGGTTTAAAGAAAAAGCCGTCGTGATATCATTACTAGTTTTTAGTTAAATATTAATAAAACTTAAAAAGGGAGCATTTACATCAAAGGGATAAACTATTTGAGGGCGATGAGGTTCGAACCCATGATAGCTAGACTGTATCACCACGGTTTCCATAACTACCGTTATTATACCCTTGAGATTTCTAATTAAAATAATGCGCGCACATCCAGTATGCACTATAAGAACGGTGTATAGGATGCCGTTGTAAACCTCACGTTGTTGTTTGGGCGTTTTGTAGTAGTGTATGTACCATACATGTTAGAGATATGATATAAACCATACTCCTAAAACATGTAGCACAAGTAAAAACCAAGAAAGGATCAAACACTAAGGCAAGGAGATTGGTCCATTACATCAATCATTCTTCATGATAACTTAGGACAAACTTATGCATCAATCCAAAGTACCTCAAATGATCCATGATCAATTGGAAGGTAGATTTAAAATGATGAAAGTTCATCAAACATCAATTCAAACTTCATGAACAATATGGACTCTAAATC
Organism: Lathyrus tuberosus; assembly: GCA_022829125.1. Taxonomy (NCBI): domain Eukaryota; kingdom Viridiplantae; phylum Streptophyta; class Magnoliopsida; order Fabales; family Fabaceae; genus Lathyrus; species Lathyrus tuberosus. The sequence goes on along the minus strand of JALAZF010000013.1, from coordinate 26,839,793 downwards.
ATCCAATTAATCAAGAGAAAAGAAAAAAAAAGAAAGAGATGGAGAGAAAGAAAGGGACGAGAAACCTACATTGAACCACAACTTTGATCAAGTTACCATTAAGATCAACCACCTATCTTGGTGGATTAGGGTTTTCAACCCATTAACACCTAAAGTCCATTGATATTGATGAAACTTATGATCAAGAGTCATGATCCAAGGCACCAGATGTAACACCCCCCTTTCTATTCCCCCAAATAATCACATAAATCATTTAGGCACATGTTAAACAAAAATTCGCCAGAGTACGATTAAAACATAGTATAAAAGAGGCATGTCACATCATACACGCATTTAATACTCACAACACCTGCTCATAATATTAATATGCAACAGTGGGGTAACTTGCCACAGAGGAACTTTGTCCTTACACCCACATGTCAATATTTAGAATAAAAGCGGAAAATCCAAACATTGAAATTACATTCAAGTATATATACATAAATATATACATCACCAAGTATCATCCATCAATATAAGTCATGTTTACATAAACATTCATCAACAAGATACATGTACAAATGTATCACAAAAGAATAATGTACATCCTAGCTACCCGGTGCTACATATCAGAGCCAACCGACCAAAAGAATGAAGACACGCTTCACAAAAAGACCTCCAGCATACCTACTCTGCAATGCCTCATAGAGCATCATAAAACAGCAGAAGGGTGAGAAATATTATCATAATAGCAATGCACATAATTATATATGTATAAACATAAAAATACACCTATTACACAATCTCACCACAATTCATCACATTTTCATCCATATACATCACAATGTATACATATATATCCACCAAGCATATTCATCATGCACACTTTCGCAATTCTCAATCATTCCGTATAAACATACACAATTATGTTCATTCAACAACACATCATTATAAAGATGATAAATGCAAATCATAGAGACCGACTCACGACTCTATGCAAATACAATGCGGGTACCGACTCAATCATCTCAAGTTCACTCAGGAACTTCAGCTGGAACCATCGCTCGTTACCAAAGTAACTCCCCGTCGGGCCTACGATGTTCACCCACCGCTCACACCTCCACCAAGAGAGGCTCACGATGTTTTATGGATCGCTCACACCTCCACCAAGAGAGGCTCACGACCCGATCGCTCACACCTCCACCAAGAGAGGCTCACGATCGTCCATAACCATCGCTCACAATGTTATAGCGGATTCTCATTAGAATCCCTCAGCACAAGAATGCACATCATTATGCTACACATGATAATGTCCCAAGACATTCTTGAAATGTATACATATTCACAATATATACATGCATTCATCTCATACATCCACATACAATCTATATACATTCACATCAATGCACTATTGTACGATTCACATTCAAACACACCGTCAAAACGGTAAAAGTCGCCAAATAGCACTATTCTCGACTTTCTGACATAATTAAATCGGCTAACGATTTTTAAAACATCATAATCACAACGTACAGCTCAATAGCTTTCCAACGACACCAAGAACACAAAAATCGGATAATCAGAACAAAAGTTACGGACGGAAACGAAAAACACATTTTGAAAAATCTCATTTTTACCATTCCTCTGGCCATACGCGTACGTGCACATGTCATACGCGTACGGGCAGAAGCCCATTCTTCCCAAATTCCACGTTGAAAACCCCATACGCGTAATGACCTCCTTCATACGCGTAATGACCTAAAGTTCTACGCGTATCGTACGCAAATGGGCAGATGGCCGAGTGAAAAGAAAAACCATACGCGTATTGGCCCATGGCTCGCCCACCATACGCGTATTGCCAAGGTCCATACGCGTATGAACATGCCCCATACGCGTATGACCTGGAAAAACCAGAAAAATTTTCTGCAGAATTCTGTTCTGCGTTTTTCACTCCCAATTCACCAATTCATCATCTAAAACTCAGAAAAACAACATTTGGAAGTGTAATAATACACATTAAACATGTATAGACCCACAAGAACACAATCAACACCAGCTTGAACACATTTGGATCAATTTCCAATCAATTTCTCAAAAATGGGTTATACCCTAAAACTCACAAAATTCATCAACAATAACAACAATTCATACATAATCACATACATTGATAGGATAACAATATTTCGCACCCTTACCCGGATTCCAAACTTGCTAGCTAGTTGTTCTTGATGATTTCCTAGTTTTCCCCAACTTTCTCCTCTTCTTTTCTCTTCCTCCTTTTTCTTTCTCTTCTTTTTCTTTCTATCTTTTCTCTATTTTCCTCTATTTCCCTTTTCTATCTATTTTCTTTCTTTTCTATTTCTTTTCTCTCATTTTTCCACACAAACACGTAATTCATTTTAATCACATAAATTCTAATTCCACTACTTTTCTAACTTATGATTAATTGAGAAAAGTCTAAAATACCCTCCATTCTAATTTCCCCGAAAACTCTCAAAAACGGTAAAATAACATTTAACACACCAATTAACAAATAAAATAATTTATCACCCAATTAAAATAAAAGACTCAAGAATAATGGAATAATCAAAATCGGGGTGTTACAACTCTCTCCCACTTTAGAAATTTTCGTCCTCGAAAATAATACCTGATTCAAACAACTCCGGATACGACTCTCGCATCCCACTCTCTAGTTCCCAAGTCATATTGCCTTCCGCAGCGCCTCCCCACGCTACTTTCACAAGCACAATATCCTTGCCTCTTAGTTTCTTAACTTCACGGTCCAAAATCCTAACCGGTAAAGCTTCCAACATAAGGTTATCTCTCACTTCTACCTCGTCCATAGGAATAACATGTGACGGATCCGGAACATATTTCCGAAGTTGCGAAACATGGAATACGTCATGCAAATTCGAAAGGTTCGGAGGCAACGCCACACGGTAAGCCACAACACCAACTCGTGAAGTAATCTGATACGGACCAATAAAACGAGAAGTCAACTTCTTCGACTTCAAAGCACGACCCACACCCGTAACCGGTGTAACTCTCAAGAACACATGGTCGCCTTCTTGAAATTCAAGATCTTTCCTTCTCTTGTCATGATAGCTCTTTTGTCTACTTTGAGAAGCTTTCATCTTCTCCCGAATAAACTTCACTTTCTCCGTCGTTTGTTGTACCATTTCCGGTCCAACTATCGTCCTCTCGCCGGTTTCATGCCAACACAAAGGTGTTCGACATCTCCGACCATACAAAGCCTCAAATGGTGCCATACTTATACTCGAATGAAAACTGTTATTGTAAGTGAATTCAATCAACGCCAAATAACCATCCCAAGCACCACCGTGCTCGAGTACACAAGCACGCAATAAATCCTCCAACGATTGAATCGTCCTCTCGGTTTGACCGTCCGTTTGCGGATGATAAGCCGAACTCAATCTTAGCTTAGAACCCAAATCCTTTTGTAAACTCTCCCAAAACCTCGATGTAAATCTAGGATCTCTATCCGATACAATACTCTTAGGAACTCCATGTAACTTCACCACCACAAGAACATAAATCTCGGCTAACTTCTCCAAAGGATAACTAATATCAATTGGAATAAAGTGAGCAGATTTAGTAAGCCTATCAACAATTACCCAAATAGAATTATGACCTCTTTGTGTATTCGGCAATCCCGTAACAAAATCCATCGATATACTATCCCATTTCCATTCCGGAATATCCAACGGTTGCATAAATCCACTCGGTTTTTGATGTTCCACCTTAGACTTTTGACAAGTTAAGCATGCATACACAAATTGAGCAACTTCCCCCTTTAAACCGGACCACCAAAAGATCTTCTTCAAATCTTGATACATCTTATTCGCACCCGGATGAATACTTAAATTACTTCGGTGTCCTTCCTCTAAAATCATCTTTTTCAACTCCACGTCGTCGGGAATACAAATACGACCACGAAATTTCAAAACTCCCAAGTTATCAACCTTGAAATCGTCATTCTCATTTATCATTAAATCAACGAACTTCAAATCCAACTTTTGCTTTTCACTAATTGTTGCAAGAAAATCATTCGTAACATGTAGCATACCAAGTCGCACACTTCGCGGCGTCATTTCGCAAACCAAACTCAAGTCTCTAAAATCCTCCAAAAGTTCCCATTCTCTCATCATTAATGCAGACATATGTAACGATTTCCGACTCAAAGCATCGGCCACCATGTTTGCCTTACCCGGATGGTAATTCAAACCAAAATCATAATCCTTCAAAAGCTCTAACCACCTTCTTTGTCTCATGTTCAATTCTTTTTGATCAAATAAATATCTTAAGCTTTTGTGATCACTAAAAACTTCAAATCTCGCACCATAAAGGTAATGCCTCCATATTTTCAAAACAAACACCACGGCCGCTAACTCCAAGTCATGCGTAGGATAATTCTTTTCATGCACTCTCAATTGTCTAGAAGCATATGCCACAACTTTTCCATCTTGCATCAAAACACCACCTAAACCCACCAATGAAGCATCACAATACACTACAAATGGTTCATTAGGATTAGGCAAAATCAAGATCGGAGTCGTTGTCAGCCTTCTCTTTAGCTCATTGAAACTCTCTTCACAATGAATATCCCAAATGAAAGCCTTTCCTTTACAAGTCAATTGCGTTAAAGGAAGTGCCAACTTCGAAAATCCCTCAATAAACCTCCGATAATAACCCGCCAAGCCTAAAAAGCTTCGAATCTCCGTAACCGACCTAGGAACCTCCCATTGCATCACCGCATCTATCTTGGATGGATCAACACTAATACCACTACCGGAAATAACATGCCCAAGGAAACTTACTTCCGACAACCAAAATTCACACTTTGACAACTTAGCATACAATTGTTTCTCTTTCAAAATTTGCAACACAATTCTCAAATGCTCTTCATGCTCCTCTTGAGACTTAGAGTAAATCAAAATGTCATCGATGAACACAACCACAAAATGATCCAACTGTTCATGAAAAATACGATTCATGTATTCCATAAACACACCCGGCGCATTAGAAACCCCGAATGGCATCACGGAGTATTCGTAATGACCATACCGTGTCCTAAATGCCGTCTTTTGAATATCCTCTCCTTTCACACGAATCTGGTGGTATCCTGATCTCAAATCAATCTTGCTAAAAACATTCGCACCAACCAATTGGTCCATCAAATCATCGATCCTTGGAAGTGGATACTTGTTCTTAATTGTCACTTTGTTCAACTGTCGATAATCAATGCATAACCGCATACTCCCGTCCTTCTTCTTTACCAACAATACCGGAGCACCCCAAGGAGAAACACTTGGCCTTACAAATTTCTTGTCCAATAAGTCATTCAATTGCTTCTTCAATTCTACCAACTCCGATGCCGACATACGATACGGTGCCATCGAAATCGGTCTAGTACCCGGAACTAGATCAATAGAAAATTCAACTTCTCTTTCCGGCGGTACATCCGTAATATCTTCCGGAAACACTTCTGGAAATTCACACACCACTGGGAACACATCAAGCTCAACTTGACTCTCCACCGACAATGATGCAAACAAACCAAACAATTGAGCTTCGTCCGCTAAAAGTTTCTTCAACTCTTTAGTGGATAGGAAACTCCCAAATTCATCATCTTCCAAAGAAGGAAACCTCACTAACTTATGATAACAATCTATATGAACTCGGTTAAATTGCAACCAATTTATACCCAAGACCACATCCAATCCTTCCAACGGCAAACACACTAAATCCATCTTAAAGTCTTTACCATAAATGGTCAAAGGACACATCAAACAAACCAAAGAAGTAGTTACTGACCCCATTGCTGGAGTATCAATAACCATCTTACCATCCATCAGAGACAACACGAGATTTAAACGCTTCGCGCACTCAGCCGAAATAAACGAATGAGTCGCTCCAGTATCAATAATGGCAACTAAAGGTGTACTATTAATAAAGCATGTACCTTTAATCAGATGGTCGTCACTGGAAGTATGAGTTCCTGCCAGAGAAAATACCTTCCCACTGGATGGAGCTTTCTTCGGATTCGGACACTTTGGGCTAATGTGACCAATTTCCCCACAGTTATAGCACTTTACCACATTCCTTCTATAGTCTGTAGTAGCATGCCCAAGGCCTCCACAATTAGAACATTTTGCCACTGTCTTCCCACACTCAAATGATTTATGACCCATTTCACCACACTTGTAACACTTAATGGGACCAGAAGCTCCTCCTCCAGATCTCCTCTCGAAGTTTCCCCTATGCTTGCCCTTATCAGCGGGTGTCACATAAGGTCCACCTCTAGCTTGTTGCTTTCCCTTCCTCTCATTCAAACTTTTATAATGGGTAGAACGAGCCTTGCTATCTTCTTCGAAGATTCTACAACATTCCGTCAAATCCGAAAACCTCCTTATCCTTTGATATCCCACAACTTGTTTAATCTCCGGACGTAAACCATTCTCATACTTAATACACTTTGAGAACTCAGCAGTAATCGCAGCATAATGAGGATGGAATTGAACCAACTCCACAAATTTAGCAGTATAGTCCACCACCGACATACTACCTTGTTTTAGTTCAAGAAACTCCATCTCCTTCTTTCCCTTCACACTCTCAGGGTAATACTTCCTTAAGAACTCATTACGAAATAAGTTCCAAGTTACCTCTTCATCATCCACCTCAAGAACTTCACGCATACCGACCCACCAATCGTCGGCTTCTTCCTTCAACATGTGAGACCCAAGCCTCACCTTATTCTCCTCCGCACAGCCCATAACTCTAAAGATTCTTTCAATCTCTTTTAACCACAGTTGAGCTCCATCGGGATCAAATCTTCCTTTGAAGACCGGTGGTTGATTCTTCCTGAACTCGTCATTAGCATTCACATTCGGCGCACCTTGCAACGCCCTAGCCATTGCTTCCAAAGCAGCAGCCATCGCATTGTCGTTTCTACCAGCCATCTTCTGATCATTCCAAAAATTACAACAAGGTTAAACAACAGTTCAACCAACACAACAACAAGACAGACACAACTGACTCAACTCTGGCTCTGATACCACTTAATGTAACACCCCCCTTTCTATACCCCCAAATAATCACATAAATCATTTAGGCACATGTTAAACAAAAATTCGCCAGAGTACGATTAAAACATAGTATAAAAGAGGCATGTCACATCATACACGCATTTAATACTCACAACACCTGCTCATAATATTGATATGCAACAGTGGGGTAACTTAACACAGAGGAACTTTGTCCTTACACCCACATGTCAATATTTAGAATAAAAGCGGAAAATCTAAACATTGAAATTACATTCAAGTATATATACATAAATATATACATCACCAAGTATCATCCATCAATATAAGTCATGTTTACATAAACATTCATCAACAAGATACATGTACAAATGTATCACAAAAGAATAATGTACATCCTAGCTACCCGGTGCTACATATCAGAGCCAACCGACCAAAAGAATGAAGACACGCTTCACAAAAAGACCTCCAGCATACCTGATAGAGCATCATAAAACAGCAGAAGGATGAGAAATATTATCATAATAGCAATGCATATAATTATATATGTATAAACATAAAAATACACCTATTACACAATCTCACCACAATTCATCACATTTTCATCCATATACATCACAATGTATACATATATATCCACCAAGCATATTCATCATGCACACTTTCACAATTCTCAATCATTCCGTATAAACATACACAATTATGTTCATTCAACAACACATCATTATAAAGATGATAAATGCAAATCATAGAGACCGACTCACGACTCTATGCAAATGCAATGCGGTACCGACTCAATCATCTCAAGTTCACTCAGGAACTTCTGCTGGAACCATCGCTCGTTACCAAAGTAACTCCCCGTCGGGCCTACGATGTTCACCCACCGCTCACACCTCCACCAAGAGAGGCTCACGATGTTTTATGGATCGCTCACACCTCCACCAAGAGAGGCTCATGACCCGATTGCTCACACCTCCACCAAGAGAGGCTCACGATCGTCCATAACCATCGCTCACAATGTTATAGCGGATTCTCATTAGAATCCCTCAGCACAAGAATGCACATCATTATGCTACACATGATAATGTCCCAAGACATTCTTGAAATGTATACATATTCACAATATATACATGCATTCATCTCATACATCCACATATAATCTATATACATTCACATCAATGCACTATTGTACGATTCACATTCAAACACACCGTCAAAACGGTAAAAGTCGCCATATAGCACTATTCCTGACTTTCTGGCATAATTAAATCGGCTAACGATTTTTAAAACATCATAATCACAACGTACAGCTCAATAGCTTTCCAACGACACCAAGAACACAAAAATCGGATAATCGGAACAAAAGTTACGGACGGAAACGAAAAACACATTTTGAAAAATCTCATTTTTACCATTCCTCTGGCCATACGCGTACGGGCACATGTCATACGCGTACGGGCAGAAGCCCATTCTTCCCAAATTCCACGTTGAAAACCCCATACGCGTAATGACCTCCTTCATACGCGTAATGACCTAAAGTTCTACGCGTATCGTACGCAAATGGGCAGATGGCCGAGTGAAAAGAAAACCCATACGCGTATTGGCCCATGGCTCGCCCACCATACGCGTATTGCCAAGGTCCATACGCGTATGAACATGCCCCATACGCGTATGACCTGGAAAAACCAGAAAAATTTTCTGCAGAATTCTGTTCTGCGTTTTTCACTCCCAATTCACCAATTCATCATCTAAAACTCAGAAAAACAACATTTGGAAGTGTAATAATACACATTAAACATGTATAGACCCACAAGAACACAATCAACACCAGCTTGAACACATTTGGATCAATTTCCAATCAATTTCTCAAAAATGGGTTATACCCTAAAACTCACAAAATTCATCAACAATAACAACAATTCATACATAATCACATACATTGATAGGATAACAATATTTCGCACCCTTACCCGGATTCCAAACTTGCTAGCTAGTTGTTCTTGATGATTTCCTAGTTTTCCCCAACTTTCTCCTCTTCTTTTCTCTTCCTCCTTTTTCTTTCTCTTCTTTTTCTTTCTATCTTTTCTCTATTTTCCTCTATTTCCCTTTTCTATCTATTTTCTTTCTTTTCTATTTCTTTTCTCTCATTTTTCCACACAAACACTTAATTCATTTTAATCACATAAATTCTAATTCCACTACTTTTCTAACTTATGATTAATTGAGAAAAGTCTAAAATACCCTCCATTCTAATTTCCCCGAAAACTCTCAAAAACGGTAAAATAACATTTAACACACCAATTAACAAATAAAATAATTTATCACCCAATTAAAATAAAAGACTCAAGAATAATGGAATAATCAAAATCGGGGCGTTACACCAGAAGTCAAACAAAATATAAAATGCAATAATAAACAATTAAAATTCCTGGAAAATGATTTTTAAAATTATTTTAAATTGAAAATAAAAGAGAAAATCCGTAAAGTACTTCAAAACACTAAATAAATGGCCAAGAAAATTATGGAAAGTCAGAAACAACTCAAATAACATATAATAAACTTTTGAGAAATTTGAAAAGCATGAAAGTATTCTTAAACTAATTAAAATGCATGAAATATGAGAAAATCAAAGAAAAATAGCAAAACATAAAATAAAATTGTGAAAAAAATACACAAGGTTTAAAATAATAGAAAATATTTTTATGAATTTTTTGGATAAAAATATGATTTAAAATGAATTTTATAAAAGAAAATCAAATAAAAGAAAAATAAATAAATCAGAAAAAACAAGGTGCGTTGGATCTGGATTCATTAAATGAGGTGGCACATCAGATGGCTTAGATCTGGAAGCTCACCATCGACCTTCAATGAAATAACGCGTCCGATCCAATTTAAATCAGCCACTAAGATTAAAACACACGGCGTGCTCAGATCACCACCTCTGCACCTCCAGTCATCTTCTCCGGTGAGGTGTCACCGGAGTTTTGAAAAATGGAAAAGTTAAATCATGAAACCTATGCCATTGTGACCGTCTCATCAATGCAATCTCAACCATATGCTTCACTTTCATGTATTGAAAGCGAGCATGGAGAATTTTGGAGAAAACTCAGTGGAAACAAAAAGACGAAAAGTAAAATTAAATGTCAAATACGATCAACCAAAACAAGATAAGTTAGGGGAAAGAATCAGGGAGTATCAGGATACATCATGGTAACTTGTTTCAGTTTAAATGATGCTCAGAACTACCTTATCCAAATACGATCAGAAAGTGGTGAATGATGGATTTGGTTAGCACGATTCAGAGGCTCTCAAGGCTTGGGAAATGTTGCAATAGCTTCAGATGACACCGAAGATGCTAATGGAAACAAGAAACGAAGCTGAAAATGCTTAGGATTTGAAAACGATATCTCAAAATTTCAGTGGAAATTCTGAGTTTGAGCAGAGGTTTGAGGGGCTATCCAAGCTTGAAATTGAGTGCAGAGGCTTTCTCTATTTATAGTTGTGGTGAATGAAGCTCATACGTGTGAAAATTGGTTAGAATTCGTGTGAAATCAAGTGTGCCAAAAGTGTGTTCATTCTTGGTTGTGAATTCAGCCAAAACGCAGTGGAATCCTTCCAATTTTGGGTCATTTTTTATCCTAACACGTCATTTAATATCCCTAGGTTCTAACCACGTGCAAACATTGGCTTCAAATTGAGAATTTGATCACTTCTATTTTCGGTTTTATGAGCAAAATTCAGTTTCAAGTGGCCATCTTCAAACCATTGTCAAATTGTGTACACTTGACCATTGCCTCTCATTCTTTTTTTTTCAAAATGATTACATCATAACATAGAGTACAATGCAAAAAGAAAGGTTTCATTTGGATGCTTGAGCAAAAAGTTATAAGCTGGTAAAGTTGGCACCATGACTTATAATTAGAGGTCAAAATAATTCTAAGTCCAAAATGACCTATAACGTCTTCAAAATTTTTCATGGCTTTCCAAGCATAATTGGCATTTGATCCTTTAGAGATTTATGATCTTTGGAAGTTAGGCAAATAACACTTGAATTTAGGTCAAATTTTACTAAGTCCACAAAGTGACCTCTAATGTTTTCAATCTTTTTATGATCTTCCAAGCATAATTGGGTCTTGACTTGTAAAGAGAACTTGTAAAGGATGTCAAGAAGATTCATTTACCCAAGGAATCGCTCAAAAATGTTGAAAAATGAGTGATTTGTGATATTTTAAACTTGGACTTGAAATGTTGAATTTTTAGGACAAACCACTTTGAATTAAGTTGCAACCTTTACCTTTTATTGCATTTCAAGATACATTGATGATCATATGAACTTAACATGATGTACTCTTGAATGTCCTTTGATTAAATTTGCAATAGCTTGAGGAAAAGTATTGATGAAGGCATGGAAATAAACACATGAACCTTTGAAGTTTCTTGAGAAACAAGCTACCATACTTTGAAATATCTTTGATCAAATGAAGTTGAATGATGCTTGAGACCCTATGATTTGAGATTAGAGGTCATGCTTTGATGAATAGCCTTTGAAAATTAATGGTTGACCACACTTTTACTTGAGGGGCTCAAACCCTAGCTGAGGAGACAATCACTTGATGCTCTTGATTCCAAACCCTACCTTGCAAATGAAACAAAAGGGACAAGGCATATTTTTTTGTATTTTGATTAATGGTTAGTGAATTATAAAACATATGAATACAAAAATGTAACAGGATACACAAAGAGGTGCTTGATGATCTCTGCAAAGGCAAACCCAAAGATGAGAGGGTTAGGAGACAACCGGGTTTGTGATCTTAATGCATTGCAAAGATGCAAAAGAGGTGGGATATTAGGGGTAAAAAATAGGGTATGACAATGTAATACGGTGGGGAACTGACTTTTTAATTTTGTTTTCGCAAAACATGTTGCGGTTAGCAAGAGTCGCCACCGACTTTTCTTTTATCCAATTTATTTAGGAAAGGTGAAAAGAACAGGAAAGACCTTTTTGAAAAGATTTTGAGTTCGGGGGGTAAGTTATGAAAAGGGAAGGTATTAGCACCCCTTTTCATCCGTAGTTATCTACGGGCTCTTAATTGTTTGCTCACTTTGACTTGCTTTTTTTGAAATGTGGTGTGTGTTTAGAAAATATTTTGTAAAAGTTGACTTTGTAATAATTCGTGTAAGAATGTATACAAAGTGTTTGTTTTTTTGAAAATATTTTTGTAAAGGTTTGACTTTGTAATAATTCGCGTAAGAATGTATACATGTTTTTTTTTTTGAAAATATTTTTGAAAGAACAAACACTTTGTATACATTCTTACACGAATTATTACAAAGTCAACTTTTACAAAATATTTTCTAAACACACACCACATTTCAAAAAAAGCAAGTTAAAGTGATCAAGCAATTAAGAGCCCGTAGATAACTACGGATGAAAAGGGGTGCTAATACCTTCCCTTTTCATAACTTACCCCCCGAACTCAAAATCTTTTCAAAAAGGTCTTTCCTGTTCTTTTCACCTTTCCTAAATAAATTGGATAAAAGAAAAATCGGTGGCGACTCTTGTTAACCGCAACATGTTTTGCGAAAACAAAATTAAAAAGTCAGTTCTCCACCGTATTACAGAACTGGCGACTCTGCTGGGGAAATATTTAAAAGAGGGGTTACCTTAGGGTTTAGATCACTTTAACTGCTTTAATTATCTGTTTTGTGTGCTTTACTTTTAAGGGTTTGTCTTGGGGGGTATTACTTGGGTAAATGATCCTACACCCGGATCTAGGACCTTAGGTAAGTGGCAAGAGACCAAGGAGACTGTACGGCATGTACCACTACGGTTGATATGGTAGCCATCGTTAGTGTAACACTTTGGTTTGTACTGATGTTCCTCGAGGCTTAGATTGGGGATAACATTAGGCTGCCGCGTGGTGTCATTAAGCACTAATTTGCCCTTAGAACCCTAGTTGAACTTGGCCTTGGCCATTAGAAGGTAGTGAGATAGCCGGTTTGGCATGTTCCAAAGTTGGTTAATACTCGAGACTACGCTCATTGAGATTAGACTTTCGGGATGTTTTGGTCGGCCGCTCGAGTGTCGCACCAAAATAAAGCCTGCGAGAAAGATCCGTGATATGAGATTCCTAGAACCCATCTACTATTTTAGGATAGGTTGAACCAACTAAACCTTGGTATGGGAATGGTACTTACCTTTGGACTTCATGCAAGCCTTTAAACCTAAGGCTACTTGTGTGACTTGTTTGTATTCACTATCTAACAACTTGAATTCCTTGCAGGATTCGTTTGTACTCTAACAACTTGAACTCTTTGCGGGACTTACTTGTCCTCATGCTTTTACTTAATGCATAGCATCCACATACCATCATAACATAGCGTGTTAACTAACCTTTTTTAAGGATCTTAGGGATTTATGGCGCACAATTTGCAGGTGCTATTATGGAAGGATTATCAAAAGCCAGATTTCTATCAAGGGGCAAGAGGATTTATTTTCCTCTAGCCAGATGCCTTCAAACTCAAAAGAACAGTATCCTGAATCAGAGGCTATGACCCACTTGATATGGCGAGCTTGATTCTTATAGAAGGACGTTCAAAGATGAAAAGTCAAAGTTCTTCAGACAAAGCTGCAACCAAATTCAATTTCTAATGTTGCAAACTAGATTCCATAAAGATCCTTGAAAACATTGCATATGCATTTACATACATATCATAACAAGTTTCCACAACGGGTTTCTCATCTCCTCGCTGTTTATTTCAGCAGAAAATGGCATTAGAACAAGCTGTCAAGGATCTCCAGACTCAGAACACCCAATTCCAAGAGATGATCCTGAGCCTATTCAAGGGGCAAGAAGAGTTGAAAGCCCTCCTCACTAAGGACATGAAAAAGAAAAATCCTGAAGACAACAAGGATGATCAATTGGAACAACTGCAAGCTGAGATGACAGAGATGAGAATCCAGATGTATGGTCAGATGGCTCTTATCCAAAACTTAGCTCGGGGGCAAGAAGAGCTGAGAGTCCTCGTCAATAAACTTCAAGACAACAGAGTCGGGGATCAGATCATCAGTCGGCCTCCAAGGAAACAAGATGACTTGGTTGAGAAAAAGATGAGGATAAAAAAAGGAAAGAGACAGGTTACTACTGATAGTCTTTCAATTGAAGAAAGAAGGCCTTATAGGGTTGTCGCACCACCAGTTCAACAACAGAAAGATCAGCGTAGGCAGCATGGTGGTCAACGTACTTGGAAATCCAAACCTAAACGACCATTTACCCCGTTGCACATGCCGTTGTCTCAGGCTTTGCAACAATTGCTCAATCAGAACTTGATAACTCTGTTGCCTTCATACTCAGCTCTAGCCAACCTTGCTCCTGGTTACAAATCTAATGCAAGATGTGCTTATCATTCGAATAGTCCTGGTCATGATACTGAAGACTGTGGTCCATTGAAACATAGGATCCAAGACCTGATTGACGAATGAGTCCTCGAGTTCACACCAGATGGTCAGATTGAGTTCTTCTATCGCCCATCTAATATCGAAGCTGCAAGACACATCGTCTGAAGTGACAGGTTCATGAAGGGAAGCTTTGAAATCATTTGAATTCTCATTTGTAATTTCTTTTATTGGCTTAAGCACTTACTATTATGTCAAACTTTGGTTTTTTCACATTAATGCATTGCGTATGTTCGTCTTGAATTTATCCATTCGTTTCACTATATTTAAACTATGCTTCTTACTTCTCTTTTGTGATATTTAACTCTCGTTAAAGTTGTAAGCCTTTAGAGGGAGGATGACAAAAACGGTACCATAATTTCATACGGTATGCTTTTGAACAGACCGTGCTGACGATGTACAGACATTGTTTCAAATCCTAAACAGTGGAGTTATAAGGAAGTTAATCCCTAGTCAACCCCTTTGAGCCTAAGAAGTAGGAGTTTTCCTTCTCATGCAAATTAAAACCCTTAATCATAACCTGAGGCAGGGTAGTTCCTCAGTTAACTCAATTATGCCAGTTGATCTTTTGTACACAATTAGTGATGGTTCCCTGTAATCACTAAGCCAGGAAGTCAATATCTATCAAAAGAAAAGCCCACTAAGTCAAAATCTATGAAGGAGACTTAGAAAAAATTGAGACATCCCGCTGACTGTGATCTCAAAATAAACAGTTCAGGCAAAAGTTAGGGATAACAAAGTCAAAAAGAGGTCACTACAAACCCTCAAAAGAAAATGTTACAAAAAATAATGACTGCCTTTTCAAATAAACTTCCGGTTTTTGAACCATCACCAAACATCAGTGTTAAAATTCCAAAATCTCTAGGAATCTGAATGCATAGTTAACTGAGTATAGGACTGAAGAACATCACAGAGAATGGGTTGGGTACAAATAAACTTTGAGCCTTTATCCTTTGTTTCTTAAATAGTGAACCAGGCCACGTTACAACCCTTTAAAAGTCCTAGCTGAAGCATGGTTAGTTCTAAGGCATACTGTTACCAAAAGGTATCCTGACTCCTTTAGGGCTTATTATAAATCTTGAGTTGACATCACAGTTTTTACAAACATGGTTTTGCTAAATAATTCTTTTTCAAAACTTCAAGACAGACATAAGCGTTGCATTTTGAATATCATTGTTTGCATATAACTAAGTGTTTGACAGCAGAGAAGTTCACATGATGAACATTCAATGAATAAAAGTCCTCCTGACAGACAAAGTTGCTTCAGAGGTGCATCGAAAAGCAGAAATATTTCATGCGCTGACTCAGTTGGTTAAAAGCCAATGTATACAAGGGGCATGGTCACTATCTTCCAATCAAGGGGCATATTATTATGGGGCATCCCGGTTATTTCTCTTGAGGCAGCTCTTTTCAAATACTTCCATTCGGGGGCAAATCATCCTCCGCTAGGGGCATCGCTTTCTTTTCAAATCTGATCAGATCAAGTTCAATTGCAAGCTCCTCAACCATTAACCAGGGAATACACGATCCACCGCAGTCTGGAAGCACATTCCTCCTGTTACATGGCATTGATCCCGAGTTTCAGTAAGAGCCATTGTGGGAGTTACTTGTCTGTGCCAATAGTATCAGATGGTGTCAGTATCATGTCTTCGGATCCAGTCATGATAATTCCTAGAAATTGTTTGGGGAAGTCGAGACTATCAAAAGTTCTAAATACAGGTGATCTCAGGGGCAAACGAACTCTTACGTGCGAAGAGTCATTCGTAATCAAGAAGATATTTCTGACGACGCTACGAGGATTACTACCATGGACAGCGAAGATTTCTCGCACCCTGTGAATGCGGACTTAGTCAAAAAAATACTACGCATGAAAAAGACCCGCTAGGTTGACAAGCCTAGGCAAAAATAAGGGCATCCCGGCGAACCAAAATGGTTCGGGAAAAAAATTAGGGACATATATAAAAGAATTGTACACCTGGCAAGTCGAAAACCTGAAAAGGCGGCTTGGGCAAGAAAGGGTATCCCGGTGGACTAAAAACCTAAAAAGGTGGTCCAGGCAGAAGTTAGGGATTAAAGCGTACGACTATGTCCCGTTGGATCATCCACTTACGAGTCAGTACCAGTTTTCATTGCCAACTCCTTTCAAACAACATATATCAATCTTATCATTTTCTACCGACAGCAAGTGATGAAATACTTGAAGACATAGGGGTAATAACAGAGTTGAAGCCCAAAGTGATCTTTTCCACCCGGTTTGCTGTCACAGAATCAGCATTTACTAAAGACTCTTGGAGGTTGGAATCCCCAGCAAGTCCTGTATCCAACAGATCTTAACAGAATCACCCCCACGGAGCCGGTGTCATGGTAATATCCCCACAGAGCAATCTCCGTGGAACTATCTCTACAGAGCTATTTTCACAAGCTTGTCCCCAGTAGAGTTTATTCCTCAGCAGCGTTGCTTCCCCAGTGGAGATCATCCTCAACAGAGATATACTCCCCAGCAAGAATTAACATACTCTCAAGCAACAGTTGGGATACTTTCTAGCAATTCACTCCCATATCCCCAAAGGATTGCCCAACAAGACAGAGGTTTGATTCTTTCCACAGCACGCTCCAGAGAGTTCCCCAACGGAGTTTATTTCTCCAACATCTCCTTCACGACAGAATTTCTCTCTTTAGCCAGGTCTATTCGAGATTGCGTCCCCAGTAGAGTACATAAAGAAACCTCCCCAACGGACGGCTTGACATGATCATCTTCCCCAATAGATACCCTAACAGATAAAGGAATTTGATCATTCCCCAACCTATTGCAGATATGTCCTCAGCATGGCCTATGGAATTTTGATCCCCATCAGATAATATTCCCTCTTGGAAGTATACAGAATTCAATTCCCCAGTGGAGTTTGCTTCTCCAACACTACAAATTACCCGACAGAGTTCTCTTCTCCAGCAGGATTTCGTCCATGGTTGCTACTCCCAGAAGAGTGGTCACCCATGTCCGAAACTTAGTCAGATAGTGCATCGGAGGATTATCCATCTCTTTTATCCCCAGTCAGGGTACATAAGAATCAAATCCTTCAATAAAAAGCACGACGAACTACCGACTCTCCTGACATAATACTTCTATCCCCAAGCGGAAGTCAAAGATCCCCAGCGGAATATTCCCAAACGGAAAGTATGAATCTCCAGTAGAGTCATTCCAAACAGGATCTGAAGATTTATTTTCTCCGTCCTCAGCAACAGTCAGGGATTTATTTTCCCCAATCAGACGTTACTATTCAAAGCCACCGCTACCTTCAGCGACATTTCATACCCATACATCATTTACAATACATCATAGCATACGCATACAAAACGCATATAACATTCTCATTTAGTTTAAGAGCATCATTACGCAATGCATTACATATATCATGACATTGCATAAAACTAACTTGGCTTTTTCAGGTTAGTTCTCAAACGGACAAATATTGTCAACAGTTTATCATCTTTCAGATATAATCAGTCGAAGATTCATTCTGATACTCCTTTGGATACAGTCAGGAGTAGACTCATTCCAGTACATCTTCTAGCACAGTTCAGATACAATCAAGACACAGATTCATTCTGATACTTATTCCAGTACATCTTTTAGATACAGTCGGTCGAAGACTCATTCTAATACTAATTTTTCAGATACAGTCAGACGTAGACTCATTCTAATACGGCACTCAGATACAGTTAGGCATAGACTCATTCTGAACTCCTTATAGATACAGTCAAGACGTAGACTCATTCTAGAACATCATACAGATACAATCAAGGCATAAGAATCATTCTGGAACTCCCCAGCATGTCTGCTAGATACAGTTGGACACAGACTCATTCTAGTATATTCCTCAGATACAGTCAAACCTAGACTCATTCTTATACTCCTATCAGCAGTTACTTTGGATGACATCTATAAGACCATCTTCATCCTGTCATCTTTTCGAATGGCCTCTTTAAGCCCATTCAAGCAATACAATCAACCAACAAGCGCTACTTCGTGCACCCGTGAGTGCAAATTTTTGGGCACTTAAGTGTTCAATCCTCTTCCACCTTCAGATCACGAATGGTAGACATGCCAATCTAACTCCTCAGGTTTAAGAAGATTGAACATGGGCAGCTGTTGTACCCCAAAATTTGCCCGCCCTATTTCTGACATTTAATTTATTTTTAACTTTGATTTTATAAGTTTTTTTCGGTTCAATTTTACTAACATTTTAACAGTAATTTTTATTCAAAAATAGGTAACAGTTTACTTTAAATTGTTTAAATAACAAATAGTTGTTTGACCTTCATATGCTTTCAAGTGCATTTTTGTTTCGAATAAATGAATTGGCACAATTGGAAAGGAGATAAGGCTTGCAAGTATGAGGTCGCGGGTTTGAATCTCACATGTTACATTTTGAATTTGTTTCTGTTATTTGTTACTAACTTTCTTTCCATTTTAAATTATTTTCAAAAAAATCACAAAAATTGTATTTTTTTAATATTTGTTTTTAATTTTCGTTTTTAATTTTAAGGCATTTTTGAAAAATAGTTATTTATTTGATTTTATGCACTTTTTACCAAAAAGGAGTGCAAAAATCATAATAGATACAAAAAAAATATTTTCTTTTTGTGTACTCATAAAAATCAGATACTATTTGATTTTTATTCAGATATTATTTGATCAATAGGATTATTACTGTTTTGAATTTAATTTAATTTTAATCATTTTTATTATTTAATTTTTATTTAGTATTATTTAATTTGGGCCTAAAATTATCCATTAAGAACTTTTTTGGATTTTAGAAAATAGTTAACCCTAATTTGTTTCATTATATATATATATATATATATATATATATATATATATATGTGTGTGTGTGTGTACGGAGTGGAAAAAAAAAAGAGAAAAAAGCGGTACATCCCTTCATAGTGTAAAAGGTTGGAAACTTTATCGCAGGCTTTGATTTCATGATCCACTAGTTCCATGGTACATATATACATATTAATCCATTGTTATTACTAACATATATTTTCTGTGCATAACTAATCAAGTGCCGTTACTGTTACTATCCTATTTTCTATCCATGTCGCGATACTGTGCAAAAGTTCGTGTCGTATGCCGCTATCACGTTTTATTGAACTTAAATATAGTTTTTCTAATATATAATCTGCTATCACTTTTTGTTTATATATCCATAACAAATCACGTT
Organism: Lathyrus tuberosus; assembly: GCA_022829125.1. NCBI lineage: Eukaryota > Viridiplantae > Streptophyta > Magnoliopsida > Fabales > Fabaceae > Lathyrus > Lathyrus tuberosus. The sequence goes on along the minus strand of JALAZF010000013.1, from coordinate 26,820,069 downwards.
TTCTTTTTATAATGTATAACTTAGATATAATCTACTTTTATATAATATGGCAGGTTTCATTATATTGTTATATTTACTAATTTTAATTTTTTTTTCTTATTTAGATTGAATCGTGTCGATATGCTGTTTGCACTTTGATTTGCATGATGCGTGACATTTGTATTGGTTCGATCTGGTTGCGATGATCCAATTTCCGCGGTAGCAACACTATTGTTTTTTTTACACCGTTTAAAAGTCCTTTCGCTTTTCTATTTTTATAAATATCCGCAGAATTTGGATCCGGTTGCGATGATCGCGCTTTCGCGTTAGCAACTTTGTTGGTTTTTATCAAATTTAAAAAAAAAATTCTTTTACTTTATTTTTCTTTTTATTTAGATCGGTACAATTTGGATCCGGTTGCGATAATCGCATTTCGCGTTAGCAACATTATTGAGTTTTTATTACATTTAAAATTCCTTTTTATTTGTGCATCTTTTTTTTTTAAATTCACATCTGCCCGATTTGGATCCGGTTGCGATGATCGCGCTTTTGCGTTAGCAACTTTGTTGGTTTTTATCAAATCTTAAAAATTCTTTTACTTTATTTTTCTTTTTATTTAGATCGGTACAATTCGATGATCGCATTTGTGCGTTAGCAAAACATGTTGTTTTTAAGATCGCAATCATGGATCCGAATTGTACCGATCTAAATAAAAAGAAAAATAAAGTAAAAGAATTTTTAAGATTTGATAAAAACCAACAAAGTTGCTAACGCAAAAGCGCGATCATCGCAACCGGATCCAAATCGGACAGATGTGAATTTAAAAAAAAAATGCACAAATAAAAAGGAATTTTAAATGTAATAAAAACTCAATAATGTTGCTAACGCGAAATGCGATCATCGCAACCGGATCCGAATTGTACCGATCTAAATAAAAAGAAAAATAAAGTAAAAGAATTTTTTTTTAAAATTTGATAAAAACCAATAAAGTTGCTAACGCGAAAGCGCGATCATCGCAACCGGATCCAAATTCTGCGGATATTTATAAAAATGGAAAAGCGAAAGGACTTTTAAACGGTGTAAAAAAAACAATAGTGTTGCTACCGCGGAAATTGGATCATCGCAACCAGATCGAACCAATACAAATGTCACGCATCATGCAAATCAAAGTGCAAACAGCGTATCGACACGATTCAATCTAAATAAGAAAAAAAAATTAAAATTAGTAAATATAACAATATAATGAAACCTGCCATATTATATAAAAGTAGATTATATCTAAGTTATACATTATAAAAAGAAAACATGATTTGTTATGTATATATAAACAAAAAGTGATAGCAGATTATATATTAGAAAAACTATATTTAAGTTCAGTAAAACGTGATAGCGGCATACGACACGAACTTTTGCACAGTATCGCGACATGGATAGAAAATAGGATAGTAACAGTAACGACACTTAATTAGTTATGCACAGAAAATATAAGTTAGTAATAATAATGGATTAATATGTATATATGTACCATGGAACTAGTGGATCATGAAATCAAAGCCTGCGATAAAGTTTCCAACCTTTTACACTATGAAGGGCTGTACCGCTTTTTTCTCTTTTTTTTCCCACTCCGTACACACACACACACACACACACACACATATATATATATATATATATATATATATATATATATATATATATATATATATATATATATATATATATATATATATATATAATGAAACAAATTAGGGTTAGCTATTTTCTAAAATCCAAAAAAGTTCTTAATGGATAATTTTAGGCCCAAATTAAATAATACTAAATAAAAATTAAATAATAAAAATGATTAAAATTAAATTAAATTAAAAACAGTAATAATCCTATTGATCAAATAATATCTGAATAAAAATCAAATAGTATCTGATTTTTATGAGTACACAAAAAGAAAATATTTTTGTTTGTATCTATTATGATTTTTGCACTCCTTTTTGGTAAAAAGTGCATAAAATCAAATAAATAACTATTTTTCAAAAATGCCTTAAAATAAAAAACGAAAATTAAAAACAAATATTAAAAAAAATTACAATTTTTGTGATTTTTTTGAAAATAATTTAAAATGGAAAGAAAGTTAGTAACAAATAACAGAAACAAATTCAAAATGTAACATGTGAGATTCAAACCCGCGACCTCATACTTGCAAGCCTTATCTCCTTTCCAATTGTGCCAATTCATTTATTCGAAACAAAAATGCACTTGAAAGCATATGAAGGTCAAACAACTATTTGTTATTTAAACAATTTAAAGTAAACTGTTACCTATTTTTGAATAAAAATTACTGTTAAAATGTTAGTAAAATTGAACCGAAAAAAACTTATAAAATCAAAGTTAAAAATAAATTAAATGTCAGAAATAGGGCGGGCAAATTTTGGGGTACAACAGACAAGAACGCCCAATCATCATCGAAAATCGAATCACGACGATTGCGAGAGGGACCCATATGAGACCCAGGATCCGTTTGCAAACCCAGAGGAGCAGTTAAAAGAGAAACATTATGAGGAGGCTCTGATGAAAGAGAAAGAGAAACAGCAGTACCACCTGGTTGTATTCCCTACTTTAGAACCCAGACTCACATTTCTTCCTCTATTACATCTACAAAGGAAACACAATCATTATCCCGACGTACACGAAGGGGATGGACAAATCAATAATAAAAAATAAAGGAAATTTCAAGCTTAATAAAGGAAGCTCGACGACCCTCATGAAAATAAGACCCCATCAACAAGGAAACACTGATCAAGCATTTCAAACACCTTTTATCAGCTTCATCCGAGGGAACAATACCTCCCGAGATAACCCATCTGGTTAACAAAGTGTAACCGCTTCTTCTTTTGAAATAATCCTCAACAAAAAAATTCCCTCTATGTATACGTAGGTATCGTTCTCCAAGATAAAGTGCTTCACCGACCAACAATGGGGAAATAGAGATTTGCACTTACCTTTGACTCCCGGCTGGACCATACAGATGACCGCGTGAGCCTGAGGATGAAGAGGAGTAACAAAAAATGATCGGTCCACGAAGGGCGGCATGCTAGAAAAATCTTTAAAAATTCGTATCGCTGGCACCAAGAGAACTAATTAACGTTCTCTTGGATGGGCCAAAGTACCACGATTGCAGCAACAAAGATGAAAGAACAGGATGGCAAATGGGTTCCCCTTTAAGTACTCACAACAATACTAATAGGACTTCACATATGCTCAACTTATGGGATGAAGTTGAGAAGGATCCGTCATTAAATAGTTGAAAACACCTATCTCAAAGGCGGTGATGGGAAAACGAACATCCAAGGTTGAGAAGAGATGTTAATATAAGGGGATGATATATTTACCATAATCACTGTATATCCTTTCATCTTCACTGGGGATAGTGAGACCCCAAAGTAAATGTTTCCCCACTTTGAAGAAAGCCTTATTCAGATTCCTTTCTTTGTAAAAATGGAAACAGTCGAAGAGTATACGAAACCTTCGCATGGAAACGATGGGTTATCGGGTTCCTTCTTACATTCTTCTGTGATTTTTTGACCATGTTGCAATAATAGTCGCAAGAAAAGAAGGCAAGATATCAGAGAAAAAAAGGTAACCACTCAAGAACAAAAAGGAACTAAAGAAAAGTAACTCTATTTCTTCCTATACTTAAGATATTGACAATATGGAAAGAAAGATGTCCCATTAGTAATCACATTTCTCGCACGTAACACTCGAGTGTTTTGATTCCCAAGAATGATCATAATTACGCCTCCAAATAGACGCTTGATGTCAGAGGTCTATGTATAAGGTCCCCAATAATTCTAAATAGTGCTACTAATTTGAAACAAGTTTATCAGCCTAGAGATCATGGAGGTCTAGGCACGAGGTCCCTAATAATTCTAAACAGTGCTACCAAATTGAAACTGGGTTGGAACATGATTACTAGTGATGAGCATTGGGCTATTCTGTTGAGATCTAGGGTGGTTAGGAAGCAGGGAACTATGAAGCATCATATTACTTTAACCATATAGTTCACCATCAAACCCGAGTTCAAATTTTTGCAAAATAACTGTGCTTGGCTTTTGGATAATGGCAGACAAATTAGGTTTTGGAAGGACAATTGGTGTGAGCACAACTTGCTTGATAAAACTAATTTAATTATATTGGCTGAGAATGCCATTGATATTAACTAGTTGGTTTGTTAGGTGCTGCATAGTGGTGTTTGGTTTATCCCTAATCTTTGTTGTTACTCGGTCCATTTTCTAAATCAAACTTTAGCTCTGGTTAATCCCTCAGTAGAGGATTAAGAAAGAAGGATTTAATCTGATTTCTCGGATGGCAATCTATACTTGAAAGATGCATATATATCATCAAATCAACCTCTTCAATCAAGTTGGATCAAGCCAGAGGCATTTGGAATCTTAACCTTCCTCCCTCTAAATCTTTCCTAAACTGACGCCTAATGCACAATAAAATTCTTACTGATAACATGATCCAACACAAAGGCTTATCTTTGCTTTTCATATTCAGTATTTGTAGGTCACAAGTAAAATCTACCATTCATCTCTTCTTTTAGTGTTTGTATGCAATTAAAATATGGAATTGTCTCTGATTCATCATCAATTCCACCATCACCATTGCCTCAATTAAAGATGTTTTACCCTTATGTAACATGAGTAGATCCCCTCAAGGATCTCTTATCATCAAGGCTGCTATAGTGTTCATCAACTCTTCCATTTGGTATTTTTGTAACTTAGCTAAATTTCATGGTAAGGCTCTTCCTCCACAGTCCACACATAACCATAGCAAATATATTTACCAAAAATAGAATGACTACAAACAACACTTTGCTTCACTTTTCCTCTTCCATGATGGACTTCAACCTAATCAAATCCTTCAAAATCAATCTTCATTCTCCTCATGCCCCAAGGATGAAAGAATTCATTTGGTTGTCTCCTATTAACAATTGGCTTAAATGTAATTATTGTAATACCCCGTATTTTTTAAATGCTCAATTGGAGATCAAATGAGTATCTATGTACTCTATCTTTGGATAATTGGATTTATGGAATCCTCTAAGTGTTTTAAGTCTGGTCAATTGGGATCAATAGAGCATCTAGTGACCTCTAAAGAGATAAATTATTTTATGAAAGCGACAGATCAATTATTTTAACTTGAGAAAGGATTTTAAGGTAACTCTAATAATTGATCAATTGGTGTGAGACGATAAAATATCAATTGAAGATATTTTACCCTATTGAATTATATTATATAATATTGGTTTATATATATATATATATATATATATATATATATATATATATATATATATATATATATATATATATATATATATATATATATTTGTTAGAAAAGAGAAAGAAAAAAAAGAAATAGAAAGAAGAAGAAAACAGAAGAAGAGAAAGGAAGAGAGGAAGAGGGAAAGAACTTGGATGAAGAAGAGAAGTTCATGGATCATCATCATCTTCTTTAAACTCCTATTCGATTATCAAGTGGGTTCTAGATAGAAGCTTTAGTTGTAGAATTCTTGAGTTTCTAGAGTTAGGTTAGATTTTTGAGAAAATGAACAATTTTGCAAATCAATGAAATCTAACGGTTGAAATGTGATATTAATTGCGTAGTTTAGTCGAACCATGTATATGATCAATTGTTGATACTTGTTTTGAGGTTTGGAACTGATTAGGTATGGTAAGGGTAAATTTTGGGACCCTTGGAACCATGGAAAACGCAGGAAAGGAATTCTGGTTCTGATCCGATTCGCCAGGCGAAACAGGATTCGCCAGGCGAAACAGGATTCGCCAGGCGAATCAGGTCTCGCCACTAGTTCGCCGGGCGAAGTGCTGGCGAAGGGGAATTCGCCAGGCGAAATCCTTAATCGCCAGGCGAAAATTGAGAGACAGAACATGTGTGGGCTACTGGAACTTTTGGGTTTTCAAAAATCAGGTTTCGCCGCTGCTTCGCCGGGCGAAGTACCGGCGAAGAGGGATTCGCCAGGCGAAATCCTTAACCGCCTGGAGAATCTGGCAGTTTTTCAATAATTTATTTTCTTTGAAAATCCATAACTTTTGATCCGTAACTCGGATCGAGACGTTCTTGGTACTGTTGGAAAGCTATGACAATCCTCTACCCAATAAAAACTGAAAATTAGGGGTATGATGTGGGATTTATTATTTATTGGAAAATGAATGAAATAATGTTATATGATATGTTGAAATTCCACATCTTTTGGATCATAAGTCCAATTGAGGCATATTGATAGCCGAGGTAAAGCTGTGAAAATATCCTACGGGATAAAAGTGAAAAGTATTGATTTCGATACCCGATTAAATGAATCGGATGGAACCCGAAAGTGATGTTTTATGTGATGTGTTATTATATGTGTTTACTTGTAATAATTGTGTTATGCCATATCTATCTAACTATTGTTAAGTATGAATGAGGAAATATGCATGTTTAAAATATGAATTAGGAAGAGTGAGGAAACTTTACCCCAAAACAAACGGCATAGTTTAAGATAGTGGAACCTAGTAATGAGCTAGGAAATTGATGAATAACTTAATGACAACGCTCGTGCAGAAGAGGCCGAGACGTGTGTCCAATACCGATTGATATAGAAAGAGTGAAACACTAGTATGGAACATGTGTGTAAACCTTTGTGGTTTTGTGAAAAGGCAAAAAAGGCCTTAAGGCAAATGTGGCCTTGTGATTGTCGAATACAATCACGTTGTGTTTATGATCACGTAATCATAACCGTTTTCCCTGAGGTGTAGTTTCACGAGTCTCGAGCTCCTCCTCTGAAACGTATGCACAATTACTTGGCAGGTTTGATTCCCGCGTGTGAGTACGAATAAAGCCTATATGGTAAAGAGACTTGTGACGGTGTACAGGCCGTGTGAAGTGACGACTTAAGGTGACAACATGTCCCTTATTTCCAAATCCATTTCGTATGCCAAGTAACTTCTAGGATCCATGACTCGGGTCGACTTCTAGACGTAGAAGCGGACGGGAAAAGGGGATGCCTTGGTAAGGTTTTCGATTAGTGAGATTCTTGAGTTAACAGGCTCAGGACATATTCCATTTGTGGGATTTATGAGTTAACAGACTCATGACATGTTTCCATATAGTGTGAGATTGTGAACTCAAAGTCATTTTCCCTTCCCCTTGACTTGAGTTAGGATTTGACTAGAACCCTGTAAAGCCGAGAGAATCCATAAGATAGGGAACTCACTGAGATTTGATGTATCTCACCCCACTATTGTTGATTATTTTCAGGAGGTATTTGCAGATTTGATTTACAAGAGGAGCTATGCTTGGATGTTTCAAGAGAAACTTGGCTTTAGTATTCCGTTGTGTATTTGTTGTATACAATTGAAGATCTTGTATATTGATCTTAGTTTTTATTGTTTTGGCTAATTTCCATGTCTTGTACCATAGATTGTGTTTATGTTTTAGAAATGGGCAAGTATGTGAATTACGCCATTATGTACTTATGATGATGTCAATACCAAATAAAACACTTGTATGGTATTATTCTAGATAAATATTATACAGGGCGTTACAATTATGATAGATTTTTTTATTTTCAAGCAAGCGGATGTGGTGGGATCTTTAGAGAATCAGAAGGTAATTTTATATTAAGTTTTGTTGAACCTAATCTAAGTGCCAATTCCTTACATGTTGAATTCTCTCCGATAAGAAATAGGATGACTTAAACTCTGAATTGAGAATGACTCCCTTATTGTTATCCAAACTTTTTTAAAGGTCTTTTGTTATTACACATATTTAGAGAAAGAGAAAGAAACTCTTTTACATACTTTTTTGTTATTGTAGGACGTACTTCCCTTTCGCTAACTCTTTTTTTGACTCAATCCGTTTAGCAATTAAAAATTATGTTGTAAAGAATGTACTTAGATTGAATTTCGTTAAATTTGTTTCCTATTGAGAAGGTATTGACCCAGTCCCTCTCTCCTTTTTGGGTAACACGTTTTATTTTTACTCATATGGTCTTTTTTTAATATTTTTTTTAAAGTTAGTTATTTCTAAGAAAAAATAGAAATATGTTTAGTTTTTTTTAAATTTAAAATTTCTTTTTTAATCATTATAAAATAATTAATCCAACTTCCAGTCCGTGCAATATTTCTCTCAAGAGTTTTAGTCCCTTTAAAATCAAAATATCTTGACAGTTTATCAAATTACTATTAAACTTTACAAATATATATTATCTATAATATGATAGAGGTATTTACACTAAATGAGGTTGTTTTCTTTTCTAGAGTTTTTACCACTTAAAAATTCATATTATTTTATTACTTAATTATAATTCCATTTTTTGAATATATATTTATAATAAAAGTAAAAAAAAATTCAAAGGTGCATATCAATTAATTTAGAAGCAAAAGATAAAAATACTAGAATACAAGTCAAGACAAAATTTTTAGAAACTAAATATATATGTTGTAAAATTTATAAAGAATAAAATGATATTTGACCATTATATTTTTCTTGAGTCAATATTTGACCAAGAGATATAAATAGAAAAGTGACAATCATGCATTTAAAACATGTTTGTCTATGATTTTTTTTTAATGACAAAAAAGGATCAAAATTTATTTTTTTTCTTGCAAAATCTTATTTAATTTATCATAAATATACTTTTTTTTTTTAAAGAAATCATAAAATAGTATTACAACTTTAGACTAATATAATATACTAATATTACTAACTTATTTGGACAGATTCATACTTGACTACTATAAATTGTGACAAGGCAAAATACATTGGTTTGTCTTGTAGTTGACTAGGTTCTTTGTTTATAACATCTTCATCAAAGTTGGTTCAAAATCATTGTTCTGAAATTTTTTTGTTGAGTGAGAGAGTAGCCATGGGAAGAGCTCCTTGTTGTGACAAAGAGAAAGTGAAGAGAGGACCATGGTCTCCTGATGAAGATGCAAAACTCAAGAGTTATGTTGAAATTCATGGCACTGTTGAAAATTGGATTTCATTGCCCCAAAAAGCTGGTTTTTTTTTCTTTCTCTTTTCACATTGATGCATTCATTTTTTTCATTTTCATGAGAAATTTATTTATTTACTAGTAAATGAATAATGGAATAATTAACTATGATTAATTTATAATACACAGATCTTAAGAGGTGTGGGAAGAGTTGTCGTCTAAGGTGGATGAATTATCTTAGGCCAAACATCAAACATGGAGGCTTTACTGAAGAAGAGGACATCACCATTTGCACACTCTATAATCAAATTGGTAGTAGGCAAGTATTTTCAAATCATTTAATTTAATACTACTATTTATTTGATATAATATCATATAGTATAATTGCAACAAATTGTTTTCCTCCTATTTTCTATCTAATAAATAGGGGTGTTTAAATTCAAAGCTAATAAAATAAAAACCGCAAAATTATCAAATAGTTATTTATTTATTTGAATTCTCTTTTGTAAAAATATATTAGATTAAATTTTAAATTGATTTTTTAAAACCGATCTAAATCATACTGAACCACATTCATATATTTTAATATATTTTATATTTTATTAGTACGAGATATTATGTTAATTTAATATTTGTTAGTATTTAATTTTTTAATATTATTTATTAGTTTAATTAGTTATTTCATTTTTTAATATTTTATTTTTTCAAACATAATTAGTTTTTGTAATTTTAATTTTTAATATACCCTATGTTGTATATTATTTCAAACGTATTATTTTATAATACATTATAATAAATAAAAAATTAATTAAAATTAAAGTGCATAAAATTGAATTGAATCAGATTGAATTTTTTAAGTAATCAATTTAAATTGAATTGAATTATAAATAATTTTATATTGGATCAGATAAAATTTTCTCTTAAATTTATTTGTTAAAATTTATTTATAATTATAAATATATTTTTTGAATAATTTATATATAGGTGGATATTATTTTCTTTATAGTACTCGGTTAGTTTCATACTTTAGAAAATAGTACACTTTCAAAGGAATATGCCTGAAACTGAAAGTTTGAATACTCATGAAATATTTGATTTGGTGCAGATGGTCTGTTATAGCATCAAAACTACATGGAAGAACAGACAATGATGTGAAAAACTATTGGAACACAAAACTAAAGAAAAAGATTTTGGCAGGAAAAATTAATCTCAAATCATTATCTGGAAATGACAATACTACCCCTCCAATTACTTCACTACCTCAAAATTCCAACACTCAAAATTCACCATTGCCAATTATGCTAGAAAACAATCTTGATGCTAGTTATGAATTCAACAATGGTGAGACAAACATTGGTTTTGACCAAATTGTTGAAAAAAACATTGTTGCCTCCGAAATTGGTGCAAGTAACAACAATGTTGTTAATCCTATGGTGTCCATGAATGATAACTTTGTATCTATTCAAGATCAAGCTGCCTATGAATCAATGGATCCATTGCTCGATTTCGATTTTGGATTTCATCATGATCATGAGAGAGTTGGTGATTTTGCTTCAAGTTGTGGCTTTTCGGATTGGGTTGATTTTAGTTACTCTAACATTAAACCAAATTGACTCAATCATGTTTTATTGTTTAGTGTTAGTAATCATTCATGAGATTATAAAATAGCAAAACTATATTATATAGGTGGTTTATTTTTATTTTTCAGGATTCTTTTAAATGAATCAAAATGATAAGAACAGAATCACAGTACTAATTATATTTGTGTTCTGTTTATAAAAGGATTAGATAGTTTATTAGAACAAAGTTTGTTATTAAGCAATTTAAAAAGTTGATTATTAAAGATTATAAGATAGAAGTTTTTTATAAGTCTTTGTTTAAGGTTAATGTGTTGCATGAATAATGTTGTTGTGTGGTCCATGAGATTTGGTTATTTGTTTTTTGTTTGGGAATAAGGATTTTTATATGACATTAGCATTTTTTATGGTTTATTTTTTATGAGTGGGTCACGAAAATTGCATGGAGATGTGCCCAATTCAAAACTTGGAGTTGAATATTTTGTCCTTCTTATCATTCAATAACCATAAAAGATTCTGTCTTTTTTTCTCTCTCTTCACGCTTCTTGTGCTGCATTTTTAGTACTCACAGTAAATGGTTGTTTTTTTTAGCTCTGAAATCATGAGTTAAAGTTCATGGATTATATTAAAACACAATAACAAAATAATACAATGATGAAATGATTAATACAATGTGCGTTAGTATTATTTTTAATTGAATAGTGTTTATTTTAAAGTGATTCGTTTTTTTTCTAATATAAAAAAATTAAGAAAAGGAAAATTATTATTAAGCAAAATGATATCAAGGGAGAGAATTTGAACATGTTACATTGAAGTTATATGGTTAAACTCTTATTATTAATCTAGCATCTTAAATGTGTATAGACCGTTTCAATTTTATTGTTGAGTTGTAATTCCTTGTGTCGAAGCAGTTTAGCTCGACAGAAACAAGGAGTAGACGAATTGTGATAATGTGTGTGTCAAGTTGTATTAGTGTGTCGAAGTGTCGAAGGAGGTTCTTTCACACAGGATTTTGACTTAGTCTTATTTTAGTAATGATAACTACTTTGGGCTTTTATAGTTTTGCGCCTTGGGTTGGGGTGCAAGCTAACCTAAATCTATAAATAGGGAGAAACCCTTATTTTTGAAAAGAACTCAAAATTGAGAAATTGTATTCACAGTTTACAGTTGCAAGTGAAATAACAGATTTTCCACAGTTTGTGGGCAGAGAGTTCTCTGCAGAAAATTGTTCTTCTTCTTCTCCAACGTTTCTCTTTCTTTTCTTTCTTAACCTTTTTCTTTTCATTGCCATTGCGTGTGTTAATAATCTTGAGATCAAGATTGAATAGGAATTCCCAAAAGATTTTGGGTTAATTCTAACATCTGGTATCTAGAGCTCCAGTTGCGGTTCAAGGAAAGAAAATTGTGATGGGATTGAATTATCCGAACGGGCACTTTTCGGCGAGCCTTCCGATTCTCAAGAAGGATAATTATGAGAATTGGTGCAAGCAGATTAAGATGGTTTTCTGTTATCAAGATCTTTGGGATCTTGTGAAGGAAGGAGTAACACCACTTGCAGAGAACACGACAGATTAAGAAAAGACTGCACACAAAGAGTTGAAGAAGAAAAATTATAAAGCTCTATTTATAATCCATCAGTGTGTAGATCAAAATGACTTTGAAAAAGTTAGTGATGTAGAGTCAGCGAAGGAAGCGTGAGAGATTCTTGAAAAGTCGTTTGGAGGCACAGAGAAGGTGAAAGAGGTGAGGTTACAAACTCACAAGAGAACCTATGAGTTGCTTCAGATGGAAGAGAATGAAAGCATAACAGATTTCTTCACCAGAGTTACAAAGCTAGTGAATCGAATCAAGGTATGTGGAGAGGTGTTGACATCAAGATCAGTTGTTGCAAAGATCTTGAGGTCATTGGCTCCAAAGTTCGACCACGTGGTAGTAGCCATAGAAGAGTCAAAAGACTTGTCAGTATTGACGAAGGAAGAGCTCCAAGGGACGCTTGAGTCTCATGAACAAAGGATGACTGAAAGAACTGCAGGAAAGTCGAAGAGTGATATGGCTTTGCAGGCGCAGTCAGAAAAGGAAAGGAAAGGCAAAGGAAGCGGGAATGGCAACAAAGGTAGAGGAGGAAACTAGTCGAATCAGAGAAAACCCTGGAATCAAGGCAACCAAAGAGGTGGTGCTGCAGGTAGAGGAAGAGGTGGTGGTAGAAAATATGACAAAAGTCACATTCAGTGTTTCAATTGTCAGAAGTATGGCCACTATTTTAGTGACTGTCCAGAAAAGAAGAAAAATCAAGAAACTGATGCAAAGCTGGCGAAACATAAAGAAGAAGAGACGTTGCTGATGGTCACAACAAGAGCTGAAGAAAGATTCCAAGATCAGTGGTACTTGGACTCAGGATGCTCATCACACATGACTGGAAGGAAATAGTGGTTTGTCAACATGATGCCCTCATCAAAGAACACGGTGAAGTTTACAAATGACAACACTCTAGCAGCTGAAGGTGTTGGTGATGTTTTGATTATGAGGAAAGATGGCAAGAGGTCAACAATTTCCAATGTGTTGTACATACCAGGCATAAAGAGTAATTTGCTCAGTATAGGGCAACTGGTCGAAAAGAACTACAAGGTAGTTGTCAAAGACAAGATGATGAGAGTACTCGACGCAGGTGGTAGGTTGATCTTGAAGGCTCCAATGTCTCAGAATAGGACCTTCAAGATTGAACTCAAGGTGATGGAGCACAAGTGCCTAGCAACTGCAGCCAGCAGAGATGAGTGGTTATGGCATTTTCGACTAGGCCATATGAACTTCAATGACATCAGAGAGCTAAAGAGAAGAAATATGGTTTCAGGATTACCAGAAATTGACATTCCAAGTGAAGTCTGTGAAGAGTATGTTCAGTCGAAACAACACAAGAATAGCTTCAACAAGGATGCAAGAGGGAAGTCGAAGGCAATTCTGGAAGTCATATACTCTGATGTATGTGGTCCAATCCAGGTGGATTCGATTGGTGGCAACAGATACTTTGTCACATTCATAGATGATTACAGTTGAAAGTTGTGGACTTACCTCATCAAGAAGAAAAGTGATGTGATCGAGGTATTTGCCAGATTCAAATCCATGGTCGAAAGACAGAGTGGTCGAAAGTTGAAAATTCTGAGGACTGATGGTGGTGAAGAGTATGTTTCGAAAGAGTTCGATGCATTATGTGAAAAAGAAGGGATTGTGCATGAGGTGGTGCCACCCTACACTCCACAGCAAAATGGAGTTGCAGAACGAAAGAACAGAACCATCATGAACATTGTGAGAAGTATGTTGAATGGAAAGCACTTACCCAAAGAATTATGGGGAGAAGCGGTTTCGACAACAACATATATTTTAAACAAATGTCCGACGAAGAAGCTTGAAGGAATCATACCAGAAGAATGTTGGTCTGGTGTTAAACCTAGCCTTAGTCACTTGAAGGTGTTTGGATCAATAGCACATAGACATGTGCCAGATTAGTTGAGAAGGAAGCTTGATGACAAGTCGAGTCAGATGATCTTGATAGGATATCATTCGACTGGAGGTTACAAGTTGTTTGACCCAGTGAATAAGCATGTAGTGATCAGCAGGGACGTGATCATAGATGAGCTTAAAGAATGGGATTAGACTGAGAATGCCAAGAAGGATTCAGTGAGAATCTCTTGTGAAGAACCAGCCACTAAAGTCGAAAGAGAAGTTCGACAAGAACAAGTCAGAGATGAAGCAGGCCCAAGCAGACCTCTATGAACAAGACACATGCCTACAAGGTTGCAAGAATGTGTAATTACATCAGATAATGTGGTTAATGAAGAGGGTGAGCTGGTATATTATGCTTTCTAAGCAGATGTCGAACCAGTCAATGCAGCTGAGGCATTGAAAGATTCGAAGTGGGTGAAAGCAATGAATGAGTTAGAGTCCATCGACGTCAACAACACCTAGTCACTTGTTGAATTGCCTCAAGGAAAGAAGGTAATTGATGTGAAGTGGGTTTACAAGGTGAAGGTGAATCCTAGAGGAGAAGTAACTTGACACAAGACAAGACTTGTGGCGAAAGGATTTATGCAGAAGGAAGAAATTGACTTCGATGAAGTGTTCGCACCTGTTGCTAGGATCGAAACAATCAGGTTGGTTGTTGGTCTAGCAAATATGAATAATTGGCACACATGTCAGATGGACGTAAAGTATGCATTCCTTAATGGCCTCTTAGATGAAGACGTTTATGTCGCACAACCAGCTGGGGATGTGAAACGAGGCGAAGAAGGAAAGGTGAACAGGTTGCATAAAGCCCTGTATGGACTTAAGCAAGCTCCAAGAGTTTGGAATAAGAAAATTGACAGCTTCTTAAGGGAGAAGGAATTTATGAAGTGTACAACTGAGCATGGAGTGTATGTAAGCAGAAGCAATAATGAATTGCTTATACTATGCCTCTATGTCGATTATTTGTTGATAACAGGGAGTTGCAAGAAGGAGATCGAAGATTTCAAACATGACCTAAGTGAGGAGTTTGAAAATGTCAAACTTGGGAAATCTCTCATATTTCCTTGGCATCGAATTCTACAAGACTAGTAGAGGTTTGATGATGCACCAAAGAAGATATGCAGGCGAAATACTCAAGAGATTTGAGATGCAAGATTGCAACCCAACTTCGACTCCAGCTGAGACCAGACTGCAACTGTCGAAGGATTCAAATGAAGATGATGTCGACCCAACCCAATACAGAAGACTTATTGGGTCACTTAGATACCTTTGTCACACAAGGTCTGACTTAGCATACAGTGTGGGTATGGTAAGTAGATTCATGCAGAACCCAAAGGAATCACACCTAGCAGCAACGAATAGGATACTGAGGTATCTGAAAGGAACTCTCAACTACGGCATTTTGTTTCCTACAGCTGATGAAGGGAAAGAATGCAAGTTAGTGGGATACACCGACTCTAGCTGGTATAGTGATGTTGAGGATAGAAAATCCACATATGGATATGTGTTTATGTTAGGTGGTGCACCAGTTGCTTGGAGTTCGAGAAAGGAGCTAGTAGCGGCATTGTCATCATGCGAAGCAGAATATATAGTTGCTTCTCTTTGTGCATGTCAGGCAACCTGGATGGTGAACTTGGTCGAAGAGATTACAGGGAAGAGTCATGAAGCAATTATCATGAAGATCGACAACATGTCAGCTATCAACTTGGCAAAGAATCCAATAGCACACGGTCGAAGCAAGCACATCGAAATGAGGTTCCATTATCTTCGAGAGCAGGTAGCAGAAGGGAAGATGAACTTGGAACACTGCAGAACTGAGAATCAGATTGCAGATATCATGACGAAGGGAGTGTAGATCGAAGTTTTCAAAAAACTACAAGCCATGATGAATGTAGACAGCTTAGACACAATGAATTAGGTGGTGTGTTGAGTTGTAATTCCTTGTGTCGAAGCAGTTTAGCTCGACAGAAACAAGGAGCAGACGAATTATGATAATGTGTGTGTCAAGTTGTATTAGTGTGTCAAAGTGTCAAAGGAGGTTCCTTCACACAAGATTTTGACTTAGGCTTATTTTAGTAATGATAACTACTTTGGGCTTTTATAGTTTTGGGCCTTGGCTTGGGGTGCAAGCTAACCTAAATCTATAAATAGGGAGAAACCCTTATTTTTGAAAAGAACTCAGAATTGAGAAATTGTATTCACAGTTTGCAGTTGCAACTGAAATAACAGATTTTCCATAGTTTGTGGGCAGAGAGTTCTCTGCAGAAAATTGTTCTTCTTCTTCTTCTCCAACGTTTCTATTTCTTTTCTTTCTTAACTCTTTTCTTTTCATTGCCATTGCGTGTTTGTTAATAATCTTAAGATCAAGATTGAATAGGAATTCCCAAAAGATTTTTGGTTAATTCCAACATTCATAATGTTTGTTTTTTACGCAAATAAATTCAATTCATTTTACTAAACAATTGTTTCTCAATCCAATGAGGAATCAAATGAATAAATCTAATTCAAGAATTTGCCATTTTAATTAACAAATGTGCAATTGAATTTGCTTGGCGCTTAACAAACTTCACCTCAAAGTTGGAATGTAAGTCTAACATATTCTTAATATTAAATATGAGCACACTAAATTCAAAATTACCACCATAGTTAGCACAGATAGCATGCACTACCATTTTAGAATCACTCTAAAATATAATATGATTCATTTGCATCTAAATGGCTGACCAACATCCCAAGTTGTTCTTGCCATGATAAATCTTCCATTGCAATCTCTATAACACCATTCTCTGTTTATTGTTCCTCGTTGTTTATTAAATTCAGCATCCACATTAGATTTCATCCACCTAACACTAGGTGGCTGCCACAAAGGATGTTGTTGGTTTTACTGGTCATTCTCACTGCTAAAGTGGTAATTTTAAGTTATAAATCGGTCCTTCCAAATATGATATGCTCGCATACCCAACTATCTTGCATCATGCTTCTCATTATTCCAAATCCAACTATTCCTATTATTCCAAAGCACCTATAACATAATGATCACTTTATTTACAACTATTTTATCCTCTTTACTACATATGTCTTGTATCATTAATGTTTATACTATTTGAAATCATCTAAATTTTAGTGTGTGCATGTGCGTATGAGTGTGTGCACATGTATGTGTGCATGTGTGTTTGCACATGTGCATGTGCGTATGTGTGCATGTGTGCGTGTGTGTATGTGTGCGTGTACGTGTGCGTGTGCGTGTGTGTGTTCGTTTTTTAAATTCAAATTAAATAAAATATAAATAAATAAAAATTAGTTAGGGCGATTCAATATTGGAACTCTAAATTTAATTGATTGTTTGACATGAATGTGAATGGCACCTGCCATACCCTAATTTTTTACCCCTAAGATGCCACCTTATTTACATCATTTGCATAACATTCATCATTACATATGTGTGTATGTCTTTATGCATCACTAACCCATATCAATTACAAGATGTGTGTGCTTGACTGTTTTACAAGTTAGGTGTCCCCCCAAGGGCTCAAGCAGATGAATTATCAAAGGATGGACATCGTATTCAACATTTCAAGTTCCTTATTCATGAAGATTAAGAGCTTTCATTCATCAATAATCTTGTGCAAGATTGCATCATGACAAGCTCATTAAGGCTCAAATCCTCAGATACACCCAAATTAGGATTTTGACCTAATTCAGTCCCTGGTTGACTTTTGGAACAAGGCATGATCCAAAACCTTAAGACATGTTTCAAAGAATTCAAATGCATCATATTAGTCCATTCATATGATTGGATTAATCCAAGGAGTTTTATTCATAAGCAATGCAAGAATTCAAATTCATCTGGTCCACAAACTAGGGTTTTTGATGAAAAGTCAATTGCACCTTTGACTTTTGACCAGTACATGATCTCAAGCCTTGGGACATGATTCAAGACACTAAAAAACACCTTTGGAGTCCATCCATAGTGTTCAATTCACCTAATGGTTTGATTTCATTGAAGATTACAAAGTTCAAAGTTCATCTGATAAAAAGTCAACCACTGATCAAAGGCAAGTTTGAATTTTGACTTTTTTTGGTCAAACATGGGTTCCTCAAGTCAAGAATGATGATAATGTGTGTTTTGGATCATGTTAAATCAAGAGAAATCAAGAAATATGAGGTTACTTGTAAAAAGGGCAACATTGAAGAATTTGAAATTTTTCTAAGTTATGAAATTCAATGATTTTTGTCCAACTTGTCAAGACCATAACTTCCAATCCAAATAACCATTTTCTTTGCTCCAAAGACCAAATTAAAGAGCTGATTACATACTATAACTTTATCCCTGAAGACGATTTCCCAAAAAATGCATAGATATAGAGATATGAAGCCATGAAGTTAGAGGTTCAATACTTTTTGAACTTAAACACTTAGAAAATTTTCAAAACAAAATCTGTCTTATGTTGGAACAAACTTTAGGGCCATTTTTCACCATGATCCACATTGATTCAAGACAAACCTTGATCATCAAAGTTGAAGTATGTTATCTCAACTTTCCAAAATGGCCAAGAACATTCATTCATCTTACTTGAGCAAGAATATATGATTTTCACAAGAAGCCTTGTTGCAACTGATTTCTCAAGACATATTTGCTACACCTACTTGTGCTACACAATTTGGATGACCTTGCTAGCTGCATCTCTTCATAAGATCAACACCAAAATCATGAGACCACATGTGCTCTGCAAAATCATAACAAAATTTTCAAGATTCTATCCCTTGGCATGTGAAGAAAATCATTCCAAAACCATGAAGTTGAGTTTTGTCCTCTAGCGTTAAAGTGCTATAGTGAATTTTCCAAAAAAACCACTCCAATTTGTTCAAGAATGATCAAAACACCAAGGAATGAGATGCAATCTGTAAAAGATCAGATTGTAACCATGTGAGAAATAGGCTATGTGTACCTTGGCATCCAAGTTATAGGTACATGACATCATTCATTGGATAATAACATGTATCCTAATCCAAACCTTTCTCCAAATATCTGAAACATTTCTCTATAAATAGATACAAATTCATTCATTCAAATGACACAAAAAAAAACATTGCAATAAGCTTGTTTTATAAGAAATCCCTCTCCTTTCCAAAATTCAAAGTCCAAAGAAGTGATAATTTAGAACTTCAACTCCAAGCAATCTCCAACCAAACCAAGCATCCAAACACTTCATATACATCATATAGAAGTGATCCCAACCATCACCTTGCTTCCGTAACACCAAAATCATCAACTCCATATCCCACCTTGCATCAAGCTGCAGGTTGATTTGGCCAGAAAGTTCCAGAAGGTTTCAAACCAATTCAATTATTGTAACACACTCCTTGGAGATCAAGGAAGTTGTTTGCATCAAGAGATTGAATCTGGAACACTTCTATCAAGGAATTCAATTTTCATTTTTGCAAGGGAAGTTGCTCTAAACTGAACTCTATGATTCATGCATCATTCTTGATCATTAGAGTTACAAATATGTTTGTCATGATGTGGTGAATGTTTTCCCTCAATTAATTGCATTGTATCATGAACATATAGTATTTCATTTTGAATATTCAAATTAGGGTTCATACTGATTTCAGTTTAATTGTGTGAGATACACTGAATATAAATGAAATTCAATAACACCATCAAATTCCTTGTGAAATTTCCAATAACTTTGTTGTTTACATCATGTCATTTGGTTGCGTATTAAGAATGTTAGCAAATTCAAAATTAGAAGAGGATGATGGAACTCGTGAAAGAAGATGAACATGGAGGTGGCGCCATTTTCCAAAATAAAATGTTGTTTTACTATATTATTATTTATTTGAAAATAAATCAACAGATGTATCACCACCTTAGTGGTTAGAGCGTGTGTTTTCAAGGTTTGTGTGTGTGGAAGGTCTGGGGTTCGAATCCCCCTCGCCCTAGACCTTTTGCTTTTATTTTTTAAACATTTTTCAAACACAAACTTAATATATTATCATCAGTGTGCATCATACTATCACCACATGCACATGGCCTAGTTGGTAAAGTTTTAAGACCATTACCTTAAGGGCGTGAGTTCAACACACATGGGGGCCATTCCTCTCTTTTTTATCACTATTTTTCATGGTTTTCTTCATAACTTCATCAATTTGTTTCACCAAGCAAAATTAATTATTTTGAACCAATTTTTTACACTCTTATCATTCATCTTGTATATTTTGAGAATCCATCAAAAAATCCCAAAAATAATATTCATTTTTGACATTTTTATTAGGTTGAAAACTATTACTTTTTAAGTATTTTTCATGTCTTTTCATGATTCCTTTTAATTCTTTTCTTGACCTAATTGTACATATGTATTTGTATTGTCATAATATACTTTGTTTAAGTATTGTTTAATGTACATAAAAATGTTGTTTTGACTTGTATATACCATGATTAAATGTTATTTCTTTTCAAAAATACTTTGTTTATTTCATGTTTAGTTGAAACCTTAGGGTTTTGTTCAACTAATCTTTTGAAAACATCTTGATACATGACTAGGGCTTCCACTTGAGTTTGGATTCTCCAAAGCCCTTGATTCAACTATATTTGAATGTCTTATTCATGTGCTTATCTTCATAAACTTCTATTAGGGTTTTATTTACCGTTTGCCATATTCATCTGATCCTCGATACATCTTGAATATTTTCCTTACTTGAACTTCTTTGTGATTGCTTCAATTGATCAAATCTTTGCTCACATATTCAAGTATTTCCTTCATAAACTCTCACCATGATGAACATATCTATTTGTTTGATACTCATTCACATGTTGATATACCATGCTTAGTCAATACCTTGCTCATTTCATCCTTGATTACTACATTTTGTTTAAAAGCTTAATCAATTTTGTCTTGTTAAATTTCTCTTGACATTTATGTTTATAACATTTGCATTTATACAATTGTTGCATTTTAATACTCCTCCTTAAGTTTAGACCCAGTTCAAACTTTAGGACCCTCTTCAAACTGTAACTCAGTTGAAACCCTAGGATCCTCTTTAAGGTTCTTAACTTCAATAAAACCTTAGGATTCCCCTTGAAGTTTTCAACTTCCTTCAAAGTTCAAAACTATAATCCTCTGTGGCTTCAAACCTCAAACCTCAAGTCAAACCCTAGTCAAACCCTAGCCAAACTTTGGTTTCAAATTCAAAACATTTCCCCCAGATATGAGACATGAATCATCTCTTTAGAAGGGATGTCTCTTCTGTTTCCCACAACATAAATTAAACATTGCAAACTTTTTTTTTCCATTTAAGTGATGTAAGTGGCACACTTGTTGATTCAAAATCCAAGATGGAGTCCTTCTTTTATTATGGTACAAAAAACACTTTTTTCATTTAAGTGATGTAAGTGGCACACTTTTTGATTCTATATCCAAGTCAAGGTCCTTATCTTAATATGCAAAGTCTCATTTAAAGGAAGATATAGCATTACTCTGGATTTTCTACATCCAAGTTTAAAGCTTATTCCCTTATTATCTTCTTTCTCAAATTTTTTGTGGTGAATAGGTGAGATATCTCCCTTAAGATGACAAATTGTATCTTCTCTCAAACCCAATTCCACCCATTAGTAGGTGGAACTACGAGTGCTCTGATTTCTCAACTTCCTTTTGAAAATACGTAGGCATAAGATTACGAGATCTTAGCAAGCACAATAATAAGTAAAAATTTAAGGTTTATACACCTTTATCTTAGTTTATTTCAACATGCCCTACAAAAACAACAAAAAATATCCCCACTTTTATCACTCCCTTAAAACAGTCAACAAATTCCCAATACACAGCAGATGACTTAATCAATAGTAACACAATATACACAAGAGGTTCCTATAGGATACTATAGATACTTAGGGTGTTAGTACCTTCCCTTAGTATAACCAACCTCGATTCCCGATCTCTTATCGCATTGTTTTACACTTTGCACACTCACAGGTTTATTCAGATTTTTCCCCTTCCCTACCTTTGGGATAAATTAAAAGTTCACATGTAAAGATGGCGACCTTCGTCAAAAGGGTAATATCGCACTCGCGTACAGAGAAATGGCGACATCACTAGGGAACTAGGGATTTCATCCCCCCTAAAAGGGTTAAGCCTATCTTGTATACATTTGTGATTTTTACTGTTGATATCATCTGATTGTTATTGTATTCATCATGTTTGTTTGGGTTGATCTCTATGAGTGAGACAAATCCTAAACCGTATTTGAGAGTACATACATAATATAGGGTGTTGATATAATCAAAAGTTACATGTCTGGAGTAATCCTACACATGAGTGACATATGATATAATCACACTCAGTGGAGGCCCCTTTGGAATTACTGATGCCATTGCGAGTAGTCGTAATGTCATTACTTTTTCCGACCCGGGAGCCTGAGAAACTGAGGACCTTTAGTATCTCTTTACCCCACTTGGCCTTTTTAGGATGTAGTGCGGTGATTTTCCAGGTGTAGACCTGAGATAGTTGATACGCAATACTACACTCAGACGAGTTTCTCTTGAGAATATTATTGATTCCCGAGTAGTCGGTGTGTCGATAATATCTGAAAGATGGACCTATGACTCTGGGAACCATGTTAGAACACGGTCTACAGGTACAATAAACCCATATTACATATTCTCTTGGATTGGTTAGACCCATAACTTCATGCTCGTGAAGTCGGACCTTTGAACCCATGTTTTTACTTTGTATGTGTGTGCATCCATACATTCATACATTCATTCAAACATCATTTTTAACCAAAAATTTTCAAGGAACTTAAAACCTTTATGGAAAATATCATAGGTTTTAAACATTGATTTTTGGAAAAGAAACACCAAGAAGTACAACTTCAAGGATCGTGATACAATAGAATTGAGAACGTTAGGTCGTATGATCTCTTGTCCAGAGGATTTCAGAAGAAGTTATAGAGGGCTCTTAGGATTCTAAAGACCAATGTTGAAGAAGGGATTCTTGACACCCTTGTACAATTCTATGATCCCCTCTACCACTGTTTCACATTTCCAGATTATCAACTTACACCCACTTTAGAGGAGTATTCATATTGGATTTGTTTGCCAGTATTAAACAAGATTCCTTTCAATAGCTCAGAGGAAATTCCTAAGTACTCAGTTATTGCAAAGGCCCTTCATTTGGAAACTCCAGATGTGAAAGACAACTTCATTTCCAAAGGAGGAATCAAAGGGTTAACTTCTAAATTCCTGATAGAGAAAGCAACAGAGTTGGCTAACGCCAATAGTAGGAGTGCCTTTGAAGCTATATTTGCACTACTCATCTATGGTATTGTACTATTTCCAAACATCCACCACTATGTTGACCTTAATGCCATCCAAATATTTTTAAGTGGTAACCCAATACCTACTTTACTTGGGGACACTTACCATTCAATTTATCACAGGACTATGAAGGGTAGTGAAATAATCATGTGTTATGCACCTTTATTGTACAAATGGTTCAAGTCACACTTACCAAGAACTAGACTCTTTACTGAAAATCCAGACAAACTCAGATGGTCTCAGAGGCTTATGTCTCTCACTCGTACTAATATGAACTGGTATGACCCAACTTATGACAAAGGAGTTATCATTGACAGTTGTGGAGAATTCCCCAATGTACTCTTTCTTGGTATACATGGAGGGATTAACTACAACCCCGCTCTTGCAAGACGCCAGTTCGGGTACCCCGTGAAAGATAGACTGTTGAATGCAGAATAGGGCAAGCAAGCAAAAATATTTATTTTCAGAAGAATTCCCTCCGGGATTTATGTCGTGTCCACAGAGATCGGTTCGAGGGAAAGAATGTCGTTCGACAGTCTCTCGCGTTTATGAGTTTAAATTAAAATGGTTTAAAACATGAAAACCGAAAAGTAAACATTAAAACAAAAAGAACTTCATTCTTCAACAAGAAAAACTCGTCCGACAATGCATATAATCGACTCCTCACAAACTTAAACTTACCGACCAGTTATACTCCACCTACAGTACTCCTCAAAATCACCCAGCATCGCTCACAACACAGGTTATGTCTAACGCAAAGTTGAGCAAGCAACCGTGTCACTCTCTTCGTCACTCTCGTGAGCGAAGCCTCGAAACACGGAAACATGAAGTTCCGACACCCAAACGGATTGTTAGCTCTAAATCTATCTCTAGAGTCCAGAAACTAACCGACAATCGTCCCTAATCGAAGTTTGCGACGGTTGTCGGTTAGTTTCTGGACTCTAGAGATAGATTTAGAGCTAACAATCCGTTTGGGTGTCGGAACTTTATGTTTCCGTGTTTCGAGGCTTCGCTCGCGAGAGTGACGAAGAGAGTGACACGGTTGCTTGCTCAACTTTGCGTTAGACATAACCTGTGTTGTGAGCGATGCTGGGTGATTTTGAGGAGTACTGTAGGTGAAGTATAACTGGTCGGTAAGTTTAAGTTTGTGAGGAGTCGATTATATGCATTGTCGGACGAGTTTTTCTTGTTGAAGAATGAAGTTCTTTTTGTTTTAATGTTTACTTTTCGGTTTTCATGTTTTAAACCATTTTAATCCAAACTCATAAACGCGAGAGACTGTCGAACGACATTCTTTCCCTCGAACCGATCTCTGTGGACACGACATAAATCCCGGAGGGAATTCTTTCGAAAATAAATATTTTTGCTTGCTTGCCCTATTCTGTATTCAACAAAATGGCGTCGTTGCCGGGGATTGGTTTTGATATTGAATCGCATTGCGATAGTTTCTTTGTTTTTGAGTTTTGTATATATCATATATATTGTCTGTTTCCATTATTTTTGGGTTGTTCCCATTGGAATATATGTGTGGAGCTTGTAATTTGTGTGTTAATGTGCAGGTATAGGCATGAATGGAGCAAAATTGTGAACACATTGAACCAATGCAAGTTTCCACTGAGTTTTTTTTGCTGCAACAGGGTGTTCGCAGTGCGAACAATCTGGCGAAGGCCCAGCGAAGGTTCGCACTGCGAAGGACCAGCGAAGGCGCCAGCGAATAGAGGCAGAGAGTTCCAGTTTTGCAATTTCTGTGTGTTCGCACTGCGAACTCCTGGCGAGGGTCCAGCGAAGGCTCGCTGATTGGTTCGCAGTGCGAATGAAGCTTGCGAATGATTCGCAGTGCGAATGAAGGGTTCCATTGGTAGTGTGTTTGTGTATATTAATAGTTTTCGCGTTTGTCAATGAGCTTGTTTTGAGTAGCTTGAGGATGCTTTTGTGATTTTCCATGTTGGTTCGTTTCAACTTACGAATGCGTGGTAATGATCTTGTTAAGTTTTGTACACGTCCGAGGTATGTATTTATCGCTTTCTATACTTTAGCATATTCATGATACTTAGGCATTTTACAAACTTTCATGCCATTCATTCTTTTGTATACTTGTTCTATTGTGAATCACTTTAGTTCCCAACCTTTTTGTGAGGTGGCTTTCCATTGTTCATATATGCGCGGAGAACCAACATTCTTGTTTTAACTGGATTTTATTATGTTGAATCTTTTGTTTGTGTTGATTATATGAATGCATGAAAAGGATCAAGGCAATTGTTTCATTTTGAGCATAACCACCTTAGCCAAATAGTCAATTCACCTTATGAGCGTGTGATCATTTGTAACCCCTTCGAGCTTTTTGATCCATATTTTTATTTGAACTTAATGCTTGTCTATGAGTATTTAGTTCACTTATTTTTGAATGGATTTTATTTTTTTCTTGAACCTCAACTATGTGTTGTTGTATGGATTTTTTCCTTGCCTTAGAAAGTAGGGAGTATTCACATGATGGTGCGGTTGAATTCAAGTTGGGGAGAGGATGATTGTATACTCATTGGTTGGATTCTATGAGGATTGAAAAAGAAAAGAAAAAAGAGAAAAATTTGTGAAAGAGAAAAAGAAAGAAAAAAGGAAGAAAAAGAAAAATCCTTGAAAAAGGAAACAAAAAGAGTTTCAATAAGTGTGCTAAATAAGTGTTGTGTGTTGTGTAGCACTTGGGATTTTGGAAGAAGTTGGTTGAAATTTTGTGTGTGAATCTTTGTGAGTTTTCACTCCCTTAGGTTTAGGCAAGTTTTTGTTTCAATTACCTTTAGAAATTGCCCCTTGTTTGTTTACCCGACCACGTTACAACCTTGAAAGTCCTTGTGATTCGTGCCTTTGTATGTTCAATACGAATTTGTGGATGTATGCATAATTTAGTCTTTTGTTTGCATGAGTGTTGTGTGAGTGTAAAGTACCTTATTATGTGTTTTTTTCATCTACCGATGATTGTTTTTACTAGGTGTGATTCACTTTGGAACTTGTGTGGTTTTAGGATGTTTGGCATGATTTTTGTATTTTGCATTTGTTTCGTGACTATGTTATCATCGTAGTTTAGTGGTAAGTATTTACTTTTTGTGTGTACCATTTTCACTTGAACCATTCATTCGTTTTCGTTTTTCAAAACCTGTTGATTCGTCATTCTTTGGATATTGCTTGTGCATTTTCAAGTTTGTTTGATTCTTGTTTGTGGACAAACAATTATGTAAGTTGGGGAGAGTTTGATAAGTGCAAATTGTACCTATTTTTGTATATAAGTTTTGTTGCACTTATCATTACTTTGTGTTAAAATTGGTTGAATAAACCCCGCTTTGTTCGTAAATACATTTACTTTACATTTTCGGTGTATAGTGCGTTACCGTGTAAATATCATTGAGAGTAATTGATTTTCATTTATTTTTACTGGTGTTCCAGCAATGGGATTTTTCCATATTCATAAAGAGCATTGAATAAGCTTTCCAACACTTCAAACCGTGCGTCAATCGGAGTTACGGTTCAAGAGTTATGATCAAAACAAATTCTGGTTTTCTGTCATGTTCGCAATGCGAACGCCCGTGGCGAGCACTCGCTGGCGCACTCGTACTGCGAACACGGGGGCAAATGAATAGTGCCTGAATGCTTAAAAAACACAATTTTTGACGTTGGAATGGTGGCGTATGTTCGCAGTGCGAACCTGGGCAGCAACAAACACCTATAAACTTAATTTTTCAGCATTTTTTAGGTTATGGTTTTGGGGGTTTTTGCTCCAACTCCATCAAACTTCATTTCTTCATAGGATTATCTTAGAAAACAACTGTGGAGCATGCATACGGATGATCCGGAGTGGATTGATCGTCGACCGGTGCCGACAAACCGCGAGATGTTTGGTTCATTTCTCTTCTTCTTTGTGTTTTTCTTTATGGTTGGGTTGTGTATATGTATTTGCTGCAAACTCATGTATATTTGTCGCCCATGGCGTTGTATAAAACTTGGTTTACAAATCTTAATTGGTAATTGTCTCTGATTTTTGCTTTATGCGCGGGGTTTGGGTTGCGTTAGACATAACCGTCGCAAACTTCGATTAGGGACGATTGTCGGTTAGTTTCTGGACTCTAGAGATAGATTTAGAGCTAACAATCCGTTTGGGTGTCGGAACTTCATGTTTCCATGTTTCGAGGCTTCGCTCGCGAGAGTGACGAAGAAAGTGACACGGTTGCTTGCTCAACTTTGCGTTAGACATAACCTGTGTTGTGAGCGATGCTAGGTGATTTTGAGGAGTACTGTAGGTGGAATATAACTGGTCGGTAAGTTTAAGTTTGTGAGGAGTCGATTATATGCATTGCCGGAAGAGTTTTTCTTGTTGAAGAATGAAGTTCTTTTTGTTTTAATGTTTAATTTTCTGTTTCTATGTTTAAACCATTTAATCCAAACTCATTACCGCAAGAGACTGTCGAACGACATTCTTTCCCTCGAACCGATCTCTGTGGACACGACATAAATCCCGGAGGGAATTCTTCTGAAAATAAATATTTTTGCTTGCTTGCCGTTATTCTGCTATTCTGTAAAAATAAATGAAAATCAATTACTCTCAATGATATTTACACGGTAACGCACTATACACCGAAAACGTAAAGTAAATGTATTTACGAACAAAGCGGGGTTTATTCAACCAATTTTAACACAAAGTAATGATAAGTGCAACAAAACTTATATACAAAAATAGGTACAATTTGCACTTATCACAGACCTAGAAGTCTTTTGGTGTCAGGTTTTTTTTACCTTAATGAGGGTGGAAATCCAGATTTGAAAAAGGCAGTTATAAAGGCTTGGCGTACCATTCATAAAAAGAGAAAAAATCAGCTGGAAAATAAAAACTATGTTGCTTTCAAGCCATACACTCAGTGGGTCAATGCCAGAGCTTGTGAAATCAAGATGCCTTATCCTCTTGAGAAACCTTCACAACCTTTCATTAATTTATCCTCCACCATCCCTATTGAGAATAGGGAAGAATATCAAGAACTCTTAACCCGGATGAAGCTGGAAAGAGACACTTGGGAAAATAAATTCCATACTTCAAGGGCTGAGATAAGAGAGTTGAATAGGAAAATGAAAGAGAAAGACTACTTGATAGAAATCTTGGAGTAACATGTTGTAGATAGACAAGAAGAACACGATAATTTAGTTTTCTCTGGTCATATTCTTCCTACCTCTGGCTCTTGTAAGAAGATCGTCGATCAGCTTACAATGGAAAATACACGACTAAAGAGGCAGAAGAAGAAGCAACAACATGGGGTTGGATCTTCATCAACAAGATTTCCCTAGGACCCATATGCTTAGCTTTGCCATCTTTGTTCTAGGTCTTTTTGAAGTTGTACTTTCATTGTTGTAATCCTTTGAGTACATTAAATAAAATAAGATCTTTTCAGTTATCCAAAGTGTTATCATTTTTATGATTTTTACGACATAATTGTTAAAGTTCCTTGTAAACAAAGTCATTTGCATTTTGCCTATCATACATCATTCAAACATTTTGCATTACAAGAAACTTACACATGTTCTCACCTTGAAGCCAAACTGTCTCATTCATATAATCATCGGGCCAGTCGTCAGAAGAAGATGGACGGACTTGAGCAAGAAAACAAGGAACTTAGAGATGAGGTCACTACTTTATAAAAACAATATAGAAATGCTCAACAACATGGTGGAAACATTGACAACTGATCAAAATCAGCCATCAACTCCAATTCAAAGGACTATCATCTCAGAAATTGTCTCTGCACCCGTCACTGTCACATCTATTGCCATGCCACAGTATTCCATGCCTCCCGGCTTTCCTTCGGGCATGCCTTTCAAATTTATACTGGAGGGTTACAAACCTTCAGCTCTTGAAGTTTCAAAAGTCACAACAATCATGTCAGTACCACCTCCTGTAATGCATACTACTCCATACGTTGAAGATCAAATCTTCCATGCTCCCCCAAGTGAAACTATGGGAGTGGATGAAAGATGGGATGAATTCCAAGATCGGTTCTTAAATATACAGAAAGAGATTAAAGCTCTCCAAGGACAAGCCTTGTTTGGAAAGAACGCAACTGACCTATGTTTAGTTCCAAATGTCAAAATACCGCTCAAATTCAAAGTGCCTGACTTTGAAAAGTACAAGGGAAATTCTTGCCCTTGTAATTACTTGGTTATGTATGCACAAAAGATGTCATCGCAGACAGACAATCAGAAGCTGCTGATTCACTACTTTCAGTATAGTCTGACCGAAGCCGCACTTAAATGGTACATGGGACTAGACAGTGCAAAGATCCAGACTTTTGGTGATCTTGGTGAAGCCTTCGTAAAACAATACAGATACAACCTAGATATGGCTCCTGACAGAGATCAACTCAGGGCTATGTCTCAGAGGGAAAAAGAAACTTTCAAAGAGTATGCTCAGAGATGGCATGAAGTCGCCGCCCAAATTTGTCCTCCTATTGAAGAAAAGGAAATGACAAAGATTTATTTGAAAACTCTGAGTCCCTTCTACTATGATTGTATGATTTCTAGCGTGCCTAATGACTTTATTGAAATGGTAAACATGGGAGTACGACTGGAGGAAGCAGTCAGAGAGGGACGATTGACCAAAGAGGCAGAATCATCTAATAAACATGGAAGTGGGTTCCAAAATAAAACGGATCAAGACGTCAACATTGTGTTACAAAGCTAGTCGAGACGAAGATATCAACCACGACAGGTAGCAAATGTGTCTCCTGTTATCAACTCAGCACCAGATCCGGTCCACCAGCCACAAATTTTTCCAAATTAAAACCAGCAAAATCAGCATCAACATCAACAACAATAACCATAGTATCAGCAAAGGCAGCAACAACCTCTATAACAGGCTCACCCGCAATACAACAACAACAATAATCGTATTTAAAGGTCAGCTGGTTTTGATCCTATACCAATGACATACACAGAGTTGTTCCCAACATTGTTGGCAAAAGGTCATATTCAAACGAAGTCTCCTCCTGTTCTCCTAAAAGACCCTCCCTACCATCAGGGAGCACCTAGGCATGGTATCAAGAATTGTCTTAGCTTCAAAGATGATGTTCAAAGACTTATCAAGAATGGAATTTTGTCTTTTAAAGACAGTAATCCAAATGTTCAAATGAACCAATTACCTCAACATAGAGGAGCTTCCGTCAACATGGTCTATGGATTCCCGTGCAGTTATAAGATCTATGACATCCGCTTATTAAGGAGGAACTTGGTGAAAATGCACACAGGACATAGCAGGTGGGGTCTTGTAGATCCACATGATTACACAACATGCAGAGTTTGTTCTGTAAACAATCAAGGGTGCTACTTTGTACAAGCAGCTCTACAAGAACAAATGAACCAATGTTGGATTCAAGAATATAGAATGAGGGATTACCAACCAATCATTATGGTACAAGGTTGTCCAAGAGAGTGCGCAGTTTATGACATCAAACATATCAAGGAGTCACTAGTCAAATTTCACAAATGTTTGTGCGAACTTGATTATTTTGGTCCCAATCACCATGATCATGCAGCTTGCAGAAAATGTCGCAGAAGCCGACGTGGTTGTCTTCTTATCCAGAATGAGATTCAGGGGTTGTTAGAATAATCCTCCATGAAAGAGAACTCATTGATGATGAAGCTGACAAGGATGTTTATACCATAACTCCTCAGTTTAATGAACCTGGACGCATGGAAGTTCCTTTTGACAGTAGAAGGATTCCTAATGTTCCCAAGATTGGACTAATAAAAATCACCTATGATAGTCAGAAAACCATCGTGACTCCTTTGGTCATTTATTTAATAGGTCCAGTCCCGTGCAAATATGAGAAAGTTATATCTTACAAGTACGGTTCCACCATGGTTGAAAATGGGAAGGAAGTGCCCTTACCATCAATTGTCAACATCGCTGATGCGAGCCGTGTCACCAAAAGTGGTCGTGTGTTCAAAAAATAAGCCGAGGATATGGCTATAAGAAAGGAGAAGCAAGTTGAGAATCCTTTTGAACAAATAGGTCAGTCAAGTGACACCAATCAGATGAAGGATAATGATGAGGTTTTAAAATTGATCAGAAGAAGTGAGTACAACATTGTGGATCAGTTGTTAAACACACCTTCCAAAATATCCATACTATCCTTTTTAATGAGTTTTGAAGCTCACAGGGAAGCTCTACAGAAGGTCTTGAAGCAAGCTTTTGTAAACCATGATGTAACAGTGGGTTAATTTGGCAATATTGTTGCTAACATTACCATTTGCAATAACTAGAGCTTCTGCAATAAAGATCTCCCAAAAGAGGGTAGAAATCATAATATTGCACTAAACATCTCAATCAATTGCATGAATGACACCTTGTCAAGTATATTGGTGGACACTGGTTCGTCACTGAATGTCATGCCAAAATCAACTCTTACAAAGTTATCCTTTCAAGGCGCTCCTATGAGGGGCAATGGAATTGTCGTCAAAGCCTTTGATGGATCCAAGAAGACAGTTATTAGTGAGGTTGATCTCCCCATAACTATTTTCCCCCTTACATTTCAAATTAACTTCCAAGTAATGGATATCCAAGCGGCATACAGTTGTTTATTGGGTCGTCCTTGGATCCATGAGGCAGGAGCAGTCACTTCGACGCTATATCAAAAGCTGAAATTTGTGAAAAATAATAAGCTGTTTACCGTATGTGGTGAACGAACTTTGGTTGTAAGCAATTTGTCATCATTTTCTTACTTGGAACCCGAAGAGGTTATTTGAACTCAGTTCTTGGCACTTTCTGTAAGTAACGAAGATAGTAAAAGGGCATCCATTTCCTCTTACAAAGACGTAATTCGAGTGGTGGAATGTGGTACCACTAAAGGATGGGGACACGTTGTGATTCCTACCGATAACCAGACTAGAGGAGGCCTCGGTATTTCTTCAGTGTTCACAAAAGCTGCAAGAAAGAATGAAGACATCCCTCCCATTAAAAATATTTTCCGCAGCGGAGGTTTTATCCATCCTATTTCCCAAGAGGTCGAACCAATTAATGAAGATGACTATGAAGACGGCCCCTCAGATCCTGAAGAAGAATGGAAGTCTTACCTTAATGATTCTGGGTACATATTGCAAGAGGAGGCACATACTCCATTGTCCTCTCCTTAGGAGAAATTTGAGGATGTACTTGAGTCAGATGACGAGATAGATGTTGAAAATTACAACACTGAGAACGATATTACTTCCCTTATTTCACCAGAAGAGGATACAGTCATGGAAGATAATTTTTGTTACCCTGAGGGGGATTCATCTGTTCCTGCAGAAGTCTGGGATCCTTACTTGGAAACTCCTGAGTATGATAGTCAGCCAGAAGATGCCTACATACCATTCTATACTCCTCAACCCATCGAGAAGGTAGTTGAATACCACATTTTTGATAGATTTGCAAAGATTGCTGAGCGAGATTTTATTCATTATACTATGCCAGAAGTGAATGTCATAACTGAAGATGATTCCGAAAAGAATTTATCCACTTACATGGCACCTTCTAGATTTCTACAAAAACTGCCAAGTTATCCTTGGGGCATGCCTCACAAGTTTATGTGAGCTGCTACAGTTCCTATTGATCTACCAGCCGAAGAAAAGCCTAAGAAGGTGAAGAAATTTTCTGAGTACAAAATTGCATTCTGTGATCCCAAAATATGTGAGTGGGAACCTTACTAAGAAGACCCCGGATACATGTCACCGGAGGACACACATGTACCATTCCACATCCCGCGGTTCGTTTAATAGGAAGATGAAGACCTACTTTTTGATGTATCCGCAAAGATTAAAAATTCTACTAACCCAACACCACCAGAAATCAATGTCATTGTTGAAGACAGTCCTGAGAGGGATTTACAAGGCTTCGTGATGCATGGAAGGGTTTCTCAAAATTGGATAGCTATTGATGTTCTAACTGTCGTCCACATCTCTAAGTAATGTTTTGTCTTTATTTTGTCCTCTCGCTCTGCCCAAGGCGAGAGATGTTTTAGGGCCCCTTTTAGATATTCCTTTATCGGGCTTTTGTTTCAAGAAATAATCGATCAATAATAAAGATGTTATTTTCAATTACATGCTATTATTTTTACTTTTTTGCTTTTCAGGGAAAATGGTAACCTAAAAAAATAAAAATAAAATGATAAACACTTTCAATGTTTGCACGCACTCTGCATTTATATGTTTTTCTAAAAACCAGTAATCAATCATTTGTGCAGATTAAACATAAAAAAACTCATTGAAAAACATGACCCTATGCCCTCTCCCAACTTTGAGTTCCTAGTATTCGAAGCTGAGGATGAAGAAGAAGAAGAAATTCTGGATGAAATTTCCTGACTGCTTAAGCAAGAAGAAGCCTCCATTCAGCCGCACAAAGAGTCGATAGATGTGATCAACCTCGGTTCCGATGAAGACAGAAAGAGGTCAAGATTGGGGCACTGCTTAGTCCAGTTGTTAAAATAAAAATGGTATAACTTCTATGAATTCCCAGATGTGTTTGCTTGGTCTTACCAAGATATGCCAGGGTTGAACACCCATATTGTGGAACACCACTTACCGTTTAAGCCAGAATATATGACAATCAAACAGAAGTTGAGAAGAACTCACCTAGATATGGCCATCAAAATTAAAGAAGAAGTGCATAAGCAAATTGAAGCAGGGTTCCTTGCCACGACAGAATACCCTCAGTGGTTGGCCAACATAGTGCATGTTCCGAAAAAAGGATGGAAAAGTCAGAATGTGTGTGTACTACCGAGACTTAAACAAAGCTAGTCCGAAAGATGACTTTCCATTACCACATATTGACATGTTGGTCGACAACACCACAAAATTCAAAGTATTCTATTTCATGGATGGATTCTCTGGATATAATCAAATCAGAATGGCGCCTGAGGACATGGAAAAAACCTCATTTATTACACCATGGGGAACATTTTGCTACAAAGTAATGCCTTTTGGTGTAAAGAATGCGGGTGCAACCTACCAAAGAGCCATGCCAACTCTTTTACACGACATGATGCACAAAGAAATTGAAGTATAAGTCGATGACATGATCGCCAAATCCAGAACTGAAGAAGAACATGTGGAGTATTTTTTGAAGTTATTCCAGCGTTTGAGGAAATACAAATTCTGCTTGAATCCTAACAAGTGTACCTTTGGTGTTCATTCAGGGAAACTCTTGGGTTTTATTGTCAGCCAAAAGGGAATTGAAGTTGATCCTGATAAAGTCAAAGCCATTCAAGAAATGCCAGCACCCAAAATTAAGAAGCAAGTAAGAGGATTTTTGGGCCGTTTAAACTACATCTCCAGATTTATCTCTCATATGACTGCTACTTGTGGGCCGATATTCAAACTTCTTCGAAAAGACCAGAGATGTATATGGACAATAGATTTCCAAAAGGCCTTTGATAACATTAAAGAATATCTGCTTGAGCCTCCTATCCTGACACCTCCAGTGGAAGGAAGACCTTTGATCATATAATTAACACTATTAGAATATTCCATGGGCTGTATTCTTGGCCAGCAAGATGAAACTAAGAAAAAAGAACACACCATTATTACTTAAGTAAGAAATTCACAGACTGTGGATCTCGTTACACTGTGCTTGAAAAAACCTGTTGTGTCTTGGCTTGGGCTGCTAAGAGTCTCCGTCAATACATGATTTATCATACTACTTGGTTGATCTCCAAAATGGACCCGCTCAAGTATATCTTTGAAAAGCCCGCTTTAACCAGGAGGATTGCTCGCTGGCAGAAGTTGTTGTCAAAGTATGATATTGAATATCATGTTCCAAAAGTCGTCAAGGGGAAAATTCTAGCTGATCATTTGGCTCACCAACCAATTGATGACTATGAATCTATCAAATTTGACTTTGCAGATGAAGATGTAATGTATCTAAAGATGAAAGACTGTGATAAACCATTGCCAGACGAAGGACCAGAGCCAGGATCCCGATGGGGATTAATATTCGATGGAGCTGTCAACGCTTATGGAAACGGAATTGGGGCAATCATTATTACACCTCAAGGTACCCATATTTATTTCACCGCAAGGTTGACATTCAAATGTACAAATAATGAAGCTAAATATGAAGCCTGTATCATGGGACTTGAAGAAGCCATTGATTTAGGGATTGAAATTTTAGATGTATATGGAGACTCATCATTAGTCATAAATCAAATCAAAGCTGAATGGGAAACACGTCAACCCGAATTGATTCCTTACAAAGACTATGCAAGAAGGTTGCTACCTTTCTTCAACAAAGTTGAGTTTCATCACATTCCTCATGAAGAAAATAACATGGCTGATGCACTAGATACATTATCCTCCATGATTATTGTGAATCAATGGAATGATGTACCTAAAATTGATGTTATACGCCTTGATATGTCCGCTCACATATTTAATGTCAAAGAGATTGTTGATAATAAACCATGGTACCATGATATCAAATGCTTCCTTCAAAAACAAGAATACCCGTTTGGGGCGTCAAATAAAGGTAGAAAGACTCTCAGAAGATTGGCTGACAACTTCTTCCTGAATGATGATGTGTTATATATACAAAAGAAACTATGACATGGTCTTGCTCAGATACGTGGATAGACACGAAGCAGACATGTTAATAGAAGAAATTCATGAAGGCTCTTTTGGTACTCATGCCAATGGGAAAGCAATGGCAAAGAAAATATTAAGAGCGGGATACTATTGGCTATCAATGGGATCCGAATGCTGCAAATACGTGAAAAAGTGTCACAAATATCAGATTTATACCGACAAAATTCATGTACCGCCGACTCTTCTCAATATTCTCTCCTCTCCATGGCCCTTCTCTATGTGGGGAATTGACATGATTGGCATGATTGAATCCAAAGCTTCCAACAAACATTGTTTCATCCTAGTGGCCATTGATTACTTCACCAAATGGGTTGAAGTAGCATCTTATGCCAATGTAACCAGGCAAGTGGTGGCCCATTTTATCAAGAACAATATAATATGTCGTTATGGTGTTCCAAGTAAGATTATTACTGATAATGGATCGAACTTGAACAAAAAAATGATGACAAAATTATGTGTTGAATTCAAGATTAAACACCATAACTCTTCTCCCTACCGGCCTAAGTTGAATGGAGTTATTGAAGCAGCTAACAAAAATATCAAAAAGATCGTCTAGAAGATGGTAGTAACCTACAAAGATTGGCATGAGATGCTACCATTTTCTCTTCATGGATATCATACATATGCTCGTACTTCAACATGGGCAGCCCCTTTCTCTTTGGTATATGGCATGGAAGCAGTGCTCCACATAGAGGTGGAAATATCGTCAAGGAGAGTCTTGGTGGAAGCTAAGTTGACAGAGGCTGAATGGTGTCAAAGCAGATACGATGAGCTGAACTTGATCGAAGAAAAAAGAATGACGACTTTATGACATGGTCAGCTATATCAATGAAGAATTAAGAAGGCTTTCGACAAAAAGGTTCGACCTCGTGTATTCAGAGAGGGCGACCTTGTGCTTAAGAAAATTCAATCATTCCTTACTGATTCTAGGGGCGAGTGGACTCCTAATTATGATGGCCCATATGTTGTCAAGAAAGTCTTCTCAGGCGGTGCCTTAATTCTTACAACTATGGATGGTGAAGAGTTCACCCGTCCTACAAATGTTGATGCAGTCAAGAAATACTTCGCCTTACAAAAATAAAAAGGGGCGTCTCGATGGTTTGAAAACCCGAAAGGGAGGTCCAGGCAAAAATTAGAGACAAAAAATATCATCCCGGTAGGTTGAAAACCCGAAAGTACAATCTAGGCAAAAGTTAGGGATATATGGCAAGTACCTGCATCAAACCAGATTGGATCATCTGAAGCAGCAATGTCTATTAAAGAGCCCTCAAATCAAATCAGGTCGCCGAAGCTAAAGAATATTGGAAATTCAAAGTTATTAGGGAGAATTCGGTCATTATATTTTAATGTAGCCATTTCCCTTTAATAACCATTTTTCAACTTTTGTAATAATCCATGGAATCACGCTATTTGTGGGTTACCATTCTATCAACAAAATTTGAGCTTTTGCCCATCTGTTTGTAACTTTTGTTTTATTTATATCTTGTAAAAGAACATTTTTACTTTGATAAAAATTCTTTAAACAAAAAGTTTAAAAAAATTTCTTTTGCTTTTAAAATGCTTATGTTTAATTTCCTTTGATTTGTGAACATAAGAAGGAATATCAACAGTTGCTCCAAGAACGATTAAACCTCGAAATACATGATCAAATGTTTTTGTGATTTTCCTTGAAAGGTATCTCCAAAATTATGGATCTTTAAATCCGTCCACACCTTGATATGTTGGACATACGATCCCATATCTCTAGTAAAAATTTAGACCTGATGCTCTCCAGTAAAGAACTAAACTTGGTGCCCCTAATCAAGCTTTGAATCGAGTTTCTCCAAATTGAATAAGATTCTCATCTCCAGTAGAGCACATAGTTACTTTATCCCGAGTTGAACAAGATAATGAGTTTAGAAGATTCTTTGGGTCTTTCCCCAAGTAAAGTATCTTCCTCTCCCTAGAGAGACTTAAACCTTACAACAGGCCTTTGTTCCATTAATGGATCTCTTTGTTTTATCTCTAATAATATTTCCAAGAGGCTGGTTGAGTACCCGACCACGTTATGATGTTTATTTCATCGCCAATATATCTCTTTCACGTGTTTTATCAGCATAAGAACATAACATGCATTCATAACATACATATGTCATGCATAGTTGAATTCATATTCATGTTCATGTTGCATATTTTGATATTTTTTGCTTCATTCATCTTGGTTGTGTTTATCCCCAAGTGATATGTTTCCTCTTTCCAATAGAGTGGTCAGCCGTAGGCAAAAAGTGTATATCCTTTCTAACTCCCCACTGAGTTTAATCCTCATGGAAGTTTTGATTTAGTTCTCCTTTCCACACTTGGATTGGATAAAACCCCCAGTTTGAGTTCATTCCTCATTGGTTAGCATCTTGTTTGGCAATATCTCTCCAGTTCATTCCTAGATTGAGTTGGTCTTTTGACCATTTTGATAACTTGAACCTTTGAATTAAAAGGGTATTTATTTTATGCCTTTTAAGTGGTTTACATCCCCAGAAAGAATCTGTTAAAGGTTCCCCAA
The DNA here is from genome assembly GCA_022829125.1 of Lathyrus tuberosus. Taxonomy (NCBI): domain Eukaryota; kingdom Viridiplantae; phylum Streptophyta; class Magnoliopsida; order Fabales; family Fabaceae; genus Lathyrus; species Lathyrus tuberosus. The sequence goes on along the minus strand of JALAZF010000013.1, from coordinate 26,781,523 downwards.
CAAGATAAATTTAATCTGCTTTGGAATCTACACCTCACAACAAGTGGCAATCTCTTTATTTGAGAAGCTCTTTTGTATCCCTGAATTTCCCAGTGAACAGACAAATGACAGTCTCTTTCTGAGCACTTTGTCTATCCCCGTTGAAGCTATCAGCATATCAAATTTTCTTTCATCTTATGGCATCTCTCCGAAGAAGTCTCGAAGAGAAGTATGATGAAGATATTTTTCCAGCAAATGGCACCTCTCTAGAGAATTTTGTTGTGAATCCTTATTCTCTGTCAAATGGCATCTCTCCGGACAAGTCCCGCAGAGAAGTTTAATTGTTGAATCCTCATATTTTACATCACATGGAATCTCTCCAAAGAAGTCTCGAAGAGAAGTATGATGAAGAAATGGTTATCTCTCCGAAAGCTTCCGTCAGAGAAACTTATTGAAGATTATCACAAGTGTGTATTAGAGATAAATTGCTACAAAGTTGTTTTATCTGCTCGATACTAAAGCAAAACTGCAGCCAACAGTATTTCCCCAGTAAGTCTGCTACCCACTTTTCCTTTGTCACATGGCATCTCTCCGAAGAAGTCTCGGAGAGAAGTATGATGAAGATATTTACCATCAAATGGCATCTCCCCATTGAATCCCTGTGAGAAGTTTGACGAAGATCCTTACAAGAAGTTTTTCTCTTTATTTGAAAAATCCGTTTTGCAAAATTAACCGGCCAGCATCTCTTTGAAGATCCTCGGTGAAGTTATTATTTTAGCAAGTGATTACCCTTTTAGGAACTTGTCTGTTTTACCCCTTTTCAAGTGAAAGGCTTGATAAGAAGAAACTGAGACCAGTTTCATGGCTTATGTCCAGAAACGAGGGGAAGTTTATTTCAGAAATTGAGACCAGTTTTGTGGCTTACGACCCGAAGCGTAGGGAAGTTTATTTAACCCTTTCTAAGTAATGCTACTTAGTCAAAGAAGATGCTCAATCATTTTCCAACATTGGAAGTTCAATTGTCAAAATTATAATCCTATCCACTGTGGAGCTGTATCCTTTTCCCCAGTAGAGTTGTTCCTCTATTCCTGATAGAGTTACAACATTTTCCCATTTTTTCTTTCCCCGGTGGATAATTCTTTTGCTATACCCTAGAGGTTTAGTTTGTTCTTAGTTTCCTGTGGCACCATTTCCCACAGGTCTCATATCCTACATTTATAAGTACATTTATATCATATCACCTTTTGTGGCTTCTTAGGGACCAAAATGGTGCATTACTGTATTTAAGCCTCCCCTATCTGGTCGAGACTAAGATATCAATTTTCATCTCTCCGGATTGGAGAAACTTAAATATGGGCATATGTCATACCCTAATTTTTTACCCCTAAGATGCCACCTCATTTACATAATTCGCATAACATTCATCATTACATATGTCTGTATGTCTTTATGCATCACTAACCCATATCAATTACAAGACGTGTGTGCTTCGCTGCTTTCCAAGTTAGGTGACCCCCCAAGGGCTCAAGCAGATGAATTATCAAAGGATGGGCATCATATTCAACATCTCAAGTTCCTTATTCATGAAGATCAAGAGCTTTCATTCATCAATAATCAAGTGCAAGATTGCATCATGACAAGCTCATTAAGGCTCAAATTTTCAAATACACCCAAATTAGGGTTTGACCTAATTCAGTCCCTGGTTGACTTTTGGAGCAATGCATGATCCAAAACCTCAAGACATGTTTCAAAGACTCCAAATGCATCATATTAGTCCATTCATATGATTGGATTAATCCAAGGAGTTTGATTCATAAGCAATGCAATAATTCAAATTCATCTGGTCCACAAACTAGGGTTTCTGATGAAAAGTCAATCGCACCTTTAAATTTTGACTAGTACATAATCTCAAGCCTTGGGACATGATTCAAGACACTCAAAAGAACCTTTGGAGTCCATCCATAGTGTTCAATTATCCAAAGGGTTTGATTTCATTGAAGATTACAAAGTTCAAAGTTCATCTGATGAAAAGTCAACCACTGATAAAAGGCAAGTTTGAATTTTGACTTTTTTTGGTCAAACATGGGTTCCTCAAGTCAATAATGATGATAATATGTGATTTGGATCATTATCAATCAAGAGAAATCAAGAAATATGAGGCTACTTGTAAAAAGGGCAACATTGAAGAATTTGAAATTTTTCTAAGTTATGAAATTCAATGATTTTTGTCTAACTTTTCAAGACCATAACTTCCAATCCAAGTAACCATTTTCTTTGCTCCAAAGACCAAATTGAAGAGCTCATTACATACTACAACTTTGTCCTTGAGGATGATTTCCTAAAAAAAGCATAGATTGAGAGATATGAAGCCACGAAGTTAGAGGTTAAATACTTTTTGAACTTAAACACTTAGAAATTTTTCAAAACAGAATCTGTCTTATGTTGGAACCAACTTTAGGGCCATTTTTCACCATGATCCTCATTGATTCAAGACAAAGTTTGAACATCAAAGTTGAAGTATGTTATCTCAACTTTCCAAAATGGCCAGGAACATCCATTTATCTTACTTGAGCAAGAAGATATGATTTTCACAAGAAGCCTTGTTGCAACTGATTTCTCAAGACATATTTGCTACACCTACTTGTGCTACACGATTTGGATGACCTTGCTAGCTGCATCTCTTCATAAGATCAACACCAAAATCATTAGAAAACATGTTCTCCGCAAAATCATAACAAATTTTTCAAGATTCTATCCTTGGCGTGTGAAGAATATCATTCCAAAACCATGAAGTTGAGTTTTGTCATCTAGCATTAAAGTGCTATGGTGAATTTGTAAAAAAAAAAAACCCACTCCAATATGTCCAAGAATGACCAAAACACCAAGGGATGGGATGCAATCTGAGGAATTCAATCTCTAAAATATCAGTTTGTAGCCATGTGAGAAATAGGCTATGTGTACCTTGGCATCCAAGTTATAGGTACATGACATCATTTATTGGATAATAACATGTATCCTAATCCAAACCTTTCTCAAAATATATGAAACATTTCTTTATAAATATAAACTAATTCATTTATTCAAATGACACAAAAAATATTGCAAGAAGCTTGTTTTCTAAGAAATCCCTCTCCTTTCCAAAATTCAAAGTCCAAAGAAGTGAGAATTTGGAAATTTAACTCCAAGCAATCTCCAACCAAACCAAGCATCCAAACACATCATATACATCATATAGAAGTGATCCAAACCATCACCTTGCTTCTGTATTACCAAAATCATCAACTCTATATCCCACCTTGCACCAAGCTGCAGGTTGATTTGGCCAGAAAGTTCAAGAAGGATTCAAACCAATGCAAGCATTGTAACACACTCCTTGGAGGTTAAGGAAGTTATTAGCATCAAGAGATTGCATCTGGAACACTTCTATCATGGAATTTGATTTTCATTTTTCCAAGGTAAGTTGCTCTAAACTGAACTCTATGATTCATGCACCATTCTTGATAATTTGAGTTACAGATATGTGTGTCATGATATGGTGAATGTTTTCCCTCAATTAATTGCATTATATCATGAACATAAGGATTTCATTTTGAATATTCAAATTAGATTTCATACTGATTTCAGTTTAATTGTGTGAGATACACTGAATATAAATGAAATTCAATGACACAATCAAATTCCTTGTGAAATTTCCAACAACTTTGGTGTTTACATCATGTTATTTAGTTGCGTATTAAGAAAGTTATCAAATTTAAAATAGGAAGAGGATGATGGAGCTCGTGGAAGAAGATGAACATGAAGGTGGCACCATTTTCCAAAATAAAATGTTGTTTTACTATATTATTATTTCGTTGAAAATAAATCAACGAATGTATCACCACCCTAGTGGTTAGAGCGTGTCTTTTCAAGGTTTGTGTGTGTGCAAGGTCTGGGGTTCGAATCCCCCTCGCCCCGGACCTTTTTATTTTATTTTTTAAACATTTTTCAAACACAAACTTAATATAGTATCATCAGCGTGCATCATACTATTACCACATTGTAGCGTGCGATTTTTGTCGGTGACGCGACCACCTTACCGCAATGGTTGGAATTAGGTGCTACTTTCTGATTTCTTATTTATCCTATGAAGCTGGAAAGGAAAAGGAAGCTATCTAAAACTAACCTTGCACGCAAATGTTTTCTTTAACAAATGCTAAGATATTGGGGGGTCGGGGTCAGGTTATACAAAGGGAAGTTGTCAAGTACCCAGCGTATATATGGTTATCCATAGACTTTTTATGGCATGTTTTTCTATTGGTTTAAATACTTTCTGGTGTTTATCTATTGCGGGTTGGGAAAGTTTCTCCTTTGGGAGTGTTGAGAGAGTGTTTTTGTGGTTTTCGGGTTTTCTGATGTTTTTGGGAAGGTACTGGACAATGCTTCAAAGCACAACCCAAAATACTCTAAGGGACCTCATGGATTAGATTATCAAGTCAATTTAACCTCAGGGGATGCATTCATAAAAAATCAGGAATTAGGGTTTCTTGACCTAATTCACCCGTAAGTTGACTTTTGGGACAAAGCATGAGCCAATACCTCAAGACATAATTTGAGGGTCCCTAACACACCACATTGATCCATTTGCAACAATGGATTGATCCAAGAAGCTTGATTCACAAGTTTTAAGTTCATCAGAACCACAGTTAGGGTTTCGCGAAAAAAGTCAACTGTGCCTTTGACTTTTGACCAGGACATGCTCCCAAACCTTGGGACATGATTAAATACACCCTATAACACCTATGAAATCAATCCATAAATTTTGATTTAGGTCAAGGACTTGATTTCATACAGGATCGCACAGTTTGGAATTCATTTGATAAAAAGTCAACTGTGCCCAAAACTCAAAGTTTGACTTTTTGATTTTTTGATCAATTATGGTTCCCTAACCCTAAAATGATGTTAATGTATGATTGGGATCATCATTCATAAATATAAAATCAAGAAAAGTGGGATAACTTGTAAAAGGGGTAACCATAAAAAACTTAGAAATTTTCTAAGTTATGGAACAAAGTGGCTAGGGTACCAACTTCCAAGGATCATAACTTGAGATCCAAGCAACCATTTTGGCTGATCCAAAGACGGATTTGTATCTCTCATGGCATAATTTAAAAGTGTCAACTACACCTCACTCCAATTCTTCATGGATTTTTAGTTATGGAGTGACCAAAATGACAAAAACATGAAAATGTCACTTTTTCCAACACTTAGTGAAATTTTCACTAAGTCAGAATCTGTTTCACTTTTTTCAAAATGTAAGGGCAATTTTCACTTAGATCCAAAAAGTGTCAAGACAAACTATGATCACACATATTTTGTATCATATGAGAGCTTTCCAAAATGGCCAAGAACTCCATCAAATTCCATTTGAGCTAAGAGTTATGACAATGACATTATGCCTTGCTGCAACTGTCATGGCAAGGCAGATTTGTGCATTTTGCTCAATTTGATCAAATTGTGCAAATGACAAACAAGTTTATCCATCTGAACACCTCAGGGGGAAACCAAGGAGGAACAAACACTGATCCATAATCCTCACAACTCTTTGGAACTAAAAGTAGCATGCCAAACCTAAAAATGCCTAAAAGGGGGACAAGACTCCAATTTTGTTTTGGAGCATTCAATGGATGCACCAAGGTGGCATGAACTGAGCCTTTTCCAACTAAATGAGTCAAGGATGATCTCTGAACTAGGGAACCAAAGCCTGTGCTCTAACCTCTAGTCAATGGCTAGAGGAAACTTAAGATTCCAAAGTGATGCAATTGGACAATGAGCTGCTGCAGTTGCCATTCACTATTGCTTGCAAAACAAAATTGCTCTACTATAAATAGAGCTCATTTGTGCTTAGTTTAAGGACACCAAAGGCCTACAACACTTGCCTTTCTCAAAATCATCTTCTCACTCTAAAAAATGCCTTTCTTAGCAAGTCACTATCGAATTTTTCAGTAGAGAGCAATTCCACTCAAACCAATTGCTCTAACACCTCATAAACATATATGTGAGCTGATCAAACACTAAACACACAACTGTAACACTGATTTCTCATAAACACCAGCCAATTGCTCATGTTTTCAACCAAGTTGCAGTTGAGATGCCATGAAGTAATCCAGCCATTTCCAATCAAGTCCAAGCATTCAAACACACTCCACATGGTGTAGGGAAGCTGTTCAGATCATCACAACTCATTTGTAACATCTCCAACTCAAAAATCACATTGCTATTGCTGTCACGACCTTCAAGTAAGCCTAAACTTGGTCATCTCTTAATCTATGCATATTTCCTCGCACAATACTTTTGCCAAATGTTCATAATCATGCATAGAATGTTTCCCCTCAATTAATTGCTTTGTTTGAATCGTGTATCAAAATTCTCAGCCTTCATGCAAATTTTAGGGTTCTTGAGGTTTTGTATTGATTTCTTATTCCATGCTTAAAATAAATGAAATTAAAGATCATAGACATGATCGTGAGGTGAAAACGAGCAGATTGATATGTGGATTGTGTGATTTCATCAAGTATTCAGTGAGATTGGATAAAAAATGCAAATCTGAGCAAAACTCCCTTCGCGCGTGTTCTTGGCCCGTGTTCTTGGCGCCTTTTTCACAAATTTGAATATTTGAATATTTGTGATTTTATTTAATTGATTCAAAAATTAATTTCTCTCTGAGTTTTAATGATTTTGAGTTGATTCTTTTTTTAATAATTCACAAAAATGTTAAAATATTTTATTTTGCCAAAAATTCCCAAAAATATTATTTATTTCATATACTTGATATTTTTGCAAAGAATTAATCTTTTATTTGTTTTTTAACATTTAAAATATTTTTTCTCCTTGATTTTCCAAATTTAATTGGTTTACAATCATTTTGTGGATATAAACATGATTTTTGAAACATTGATCCAAGATCACCACTCATTTTTTTACATGTTTTCAATACTTTTTATTAATTTTTAACAAAATTAATTCCTTTTTCAAACAAAATTAGGGTTTTGATTAATTCAACCCTCATCAATCCTTTTCAAACTCTTTAGGCCTCTAATAGAGTGTAAGACCCAATCCCCTTTTAACCAAAACCAGTTTTGGGCCTCAGACATTGTATAAGTCCCTCGGCGTTAAAAGAATCTCGGCGCAATCGCCATTTCAGAGCAAAAACAAATCTGGGCCTACCCTCGTGTTGTAAGTCCCACTTTTATTTTTTTAAAACCTCTTTGGGCCTCTAATAGAGTGTAAGACCCAACCTCTTTGTAAATAATAGTTTTGGGCCTCACACATTGTATAAGTCCCCCTGTATGTTTTCAAACGTTCGGCGCGATCGTCGCCTTTTTAACAAAATCAACTGGGCTTCTCCTTCAGCTATAAGACACATCTTTATTCATTTTTCAAACTATTTGGGCCTCTAATAGAGTGTAAGACCCAACCCTTTTTTCCAAAATGATTTGGGCCTCAGATGTTGTATAAGGCCCACTGTGTTTTCAGAAACCTCGGCGCGATCGCCGTTTTCAAACAAATAACCCTGGGCTTCTCCTTGAGTTGTAAGTCCCATCTCTTGTACAAAAATAAATCTTTGGGCCTCTAATAGAGTGTAAGACCCATCCCCTTGTACATAAAAACTTTTTGGGCCTCAGTCGTTGTATAAGTCCCGATACGATCTTTAAGACAACGGAGCGATCATCGTTAAAACTTGGGCCTCTCCTTGAGCTGTAAGCCCCAAAAATCCTTTCAAAGCACTTTCTCCTTTTATTTTGAATTCAAATATATGTTGTCGTCAAAACTTTCTTTAATTTCTTTGTTGAACAACTAACAAAACAACATGGAAGCTCTACAACGGGTAAATGTTTATCCGCTTTAATTTACCACTTTCATATGTATATAACTGTATTATGGGTCTGTTTCACTGTAAGCCATCTTTCACACCCTTTTATATACTTGTCACATATCCACTGTGTAATACTATTATAGTTACTTAGAGTTTTCCCCGGCAACTATGTCTAGAACTAGGTAAAGCCTGTTGGTCACTCTCGAATACAAACAAAACTAGATCCCCCGTAGGATTCCAGATACAGTTTTCCCTCCTCTTGGGGTTAAACAATATGGAACAAAGAGAAAGGCAGTATTCTCGGTGAACCTTTTCTCAGACTGTCACCCTTAAAAATTGTCAAAGAAACTCTAACTCCCCAGAGATGATCTTTTCTCCGTGAATGACATCTCTTGAGTTTATTCCAAATTCTCGAACTTTCCTGGAATGATCTCTTCTCTATGAATTATATTTCTTGAACTTCTCTTGGTTTGGGGACCCACAGGCTTCCTAAAAGCATCCCCGCCTCCTCTTGGGCGTTGTACAAGGACCCTTCGGCTTATTAGAAGTTCTCATGCCTTCTCTTGGGCTTAATACAAGGACCCTGACGAGCTCTTAAAGGTATAAGACTGAACTTAGTCATCCTTTGCTAGAGCAGTCTTTCCAGCGTCAGAACTCCGGCCATTTTAGGGTTGATACTCATCCCTTAATGCTCGCTCCTCCTCTTGGGCATTGTACAAAAGATAAAACTCTAGACTCGGACAGTCTAAACTTCTTGAGTCTCAAAGACATTCTCAAGTTCCTTTCAAACATAGGAAAAAACACCGATCCCTCTGGATCAATCTCCAGCAGAAACCCGGTCTCTCTCATGAGAGTTCCCCACACTTGGACCCGCTTCAGGATCTCAATAATCCTCAGTAGTAAGTCAGCCTCCTCTTGGGCTTTGTACGAATGATTCTCCCCAGCGGAGCTAACCTTTTCAGATTCTCTTGTTGAGTCAACCACTTTTAGCCTCAGTCTTGGGCTTTGTACAAGACATGTAAAAAACACTATCTTGTTGAGTATCAAAGACTCTCTTGTTGAGTCAATCTCCTTTTAGCCTCAATCTCGGGCTTCGTACGAGACAACAAATCACTCTCTTGTTGAGTATAAAAGACTCTCTTTTTGAGTCAATTAACCTTCAGACTCTCTTGTTGAGTCAATCACGTGTTCAAGACTCTCTTGTTGAGTCAACCCTTTTAGCCTCTGTCTTGGGCTTTATACAGGACAGATAAAGTACTCTCTTGTTGAGTCAAACCCTTTCAGCCTCCATCTTGGGCTTTATACAAGATACATTCTCCCCAATGGAGTCAAAATCCATTTTAGCCTCAATCTTGGGCTTTGTACAAGACAGATAAAACACTCTCTTGTTGAGTCGGTCTTATCCAGTCTCCTCTTAGGCTTTGTATAAGGACTTCCCCAGTGGAGTCAATCAACCTTTTAGCATCAACCTTGTGCTTTGATCAAGGCACACAAAAGTCAACAATCCCTCTTTAGAGATGACAAGTTCTCTCTCAGTCGAAAAACCCTTTAACTTCACATCTTGGGCTTTGAACAAGATACAAACCGCCTTTAGCTTCAATCTTGGGCTTTGAACAAGACACCAAAACATCTCTTTAATAGGAGGAACTACAATCGCTCTGATTTCCCTGTTTCGTTAAACGGGAATACGTAGGCATAAGATTGTGAAATCTTAGCGAGCATACTAATAAAAAAACTCAAAGTCCAGTACCTTCACACATCCATCACAAACATCAGACCTAGTACCTTACCAAAATCCTCTTGTACAGTCACGACACTCTGTTCTTAAATGAAATAAACCTAAAGATAAACCCCCCTGTTTTGATAGCATCTGTAAACCAACAGTTTTGACTGTTTAACCTCAGTATGCAAGCAGGGTTAATTGGAGACATCTATTTCCCTTCCTTAATCAGCTTCACAGGATAAAAAATGAATCGAACTATAGCACCAAACCGATAGTGATTTGAAACCACAAAAATCGCGCTACAGAAAAATTGGCGACCGCAGTGGGAGTCTGTTCTTTCTTACGGTCTTAGGTGGAAAACTTTAAGCTCACAAAATACCACATAAATGATGACTCTGCTGGGGAGTCATTGTCTGTATAGGATCGTAGGATTATAGAGGTCTAGGATGTTAGGACAAATATATATACTTTGTTTCCTAATTGATATCTGTGTTTATTTTTCTGCTAATGGGAATGCGTGTGATGCCGCATGTGGAAAGATTGAGTATACACCTAAGATAAGTGATGGCACTAGACAGGTAATCTTACGGGGAGTGAATCCCAGATCAGAGGTCTCGGTCGACCATCGAATCAGTGGAGATGCCCTTTGCGGATTCAATGCCTATACGACCTCGGTTGTTGAAAGCAGATTGTTCGATTGGGTTATCTGAGAAGCTGAGGTTTTTAGTAGGCTGAAACCATTTTGTAGCGCGGAAGCTATCGGAAATAGTTGTCACGCGATACTACCCTCATTTGAGATTACTCTAAGATACTATAACTCGCTGGAGATCTGCTTGTTGTCGTTATCCCAAGAGGGGTCAGTGATTTTGAGGACAGGTACAAAAATCACCAGTATAACCTTTGGGGATGGGTAGAGCCTTGACTTCAGGACACCGACCCTTTGACCCCATGTTTTTTCTATGTTTTTGTGTGCTGCATTCATGCATTTATTTCATTAAAAAACATTAAACAACGAAAAATCTTCTCTTCTAGTCTCTATTTTTCAAATTAAACTAAGACAATGATTGCAAATGTCAGATAAAGAGATTGCTAATGGATTTCGGTAGAAGGAAGACTCACAAGTACACCTTCAAGGTTCCAAAACTAGAGGATTTGAGAGGTTTGGCGAGGATGATAACCAACCCTGAGGCTTTCAGAGCTAAGTACGGGGGACTGCTGTCTCTGTTAAGGGTCCATGTAATTGAAGGAATCTTGTCCATGCTAATTAAGTTCTACGACCCGGTCTATCACTGTTTCACATTCCCGGATTATCAACTAGCACCAACACTGGAGGAGTACTCTCACCTGACCGATTTACCCATTACTGACCAATCTCCCTTTTCTGGACTGGAAGAAATTCCAAAAGATTAAACCATTGCAAGAGCAATCTATTTGGACGAGTCTGAAGTCAGGACTCACATGATCATTAAGGGTGGTATCCAGGGTTTGCCAGCCCAGTTCTTGATAAAGAAAGCTCTGTACTTTGCTAGTTTAGGGAATGTGGCCGCTTTCGAGAGCATATTTGTTTTGCTTACCTACGGGCTATTTCTGTTTCTCAACATTGATAACTTCATTGATGTCAATGCCATTAAGATTTTTCTAATTGGAAACCCTGTACCGACCTTGCTCACAGATGCTTATCATTCTGTACACTTAAGGAATTTGTACAGTGGAGGAATGATCATATGGCGTGTACCCCTGCTATACAAATGGTTCACTTCCCATTTACCTAAGTCTACTGCTTTTTGGGATCATAAGAGTGATTTACATTGGTCACAGAGAATCATGTCTCTTACCAACTCTGACATCGATTGGTACAATCGAATCTATGACGGGATCAGAATCATTGATCGTTGTGGAAACTTCCCTAATGTACCCCTTATAGGAACTAAATGAGGAATTAACTATCATCCAGTTTTAGTTCGTCGTCAACTCGGATACCCGATGAGGTATGTCCCGCGTAATGCTCATCTGGAAGGTCTTTTCTTCAAGGAAGGAGAAAATGACAGGGCCCTAAAGATAGAAATAGTGCATGCCTAGAAACACGTTCATAGGAAAGGAAGAGAGTCTCTATAAAAACCATATTGTGTCTCGGTGGAACCTTATCTCCACTGGGTACAAACTAGAGCTCTCAAGCTGAGGATGCCTTACCCTCGTCAGGAAGTTCTTCCATTAAGGGACCCTGTCCTTTACTTTATGTCTGATACGGAAAAACATAAGGTGACTCTCAACAAAGTTCAACTGGAGAAGAGGTCTTGGAAGAACAAGTACCATATTCTCAATGTGGAGTGCAAGAAAATACAGCAACTGTTAAAAGAAAAAGATGCCCTGATTGAGATTTTAGAGCAACATACTATAGAAAATCAGGATAACCAAAGGAATTTGCTCGCTCCTTTCACTTGGCAAAGGAATGACAACCCGACAACGGCCCAAGGGCCCCGGTCAATGAAAAGGAAAATACCAGAACCAGCACCTGGGCTCCGCTTAGAGAGGACTCGGGATCCATAAGTTTATATTTCCTTTTACAACACTATGCAAATTACTATATTTCCATTTCCGCAATCTTTGAATTCAATAAAACAGGTTCTTCCCCACTGTTTGATATTTGCAATCCAATTGTCGAAGTTTATTTTGATTAAACAAAAAATATATAATTAATATAATCATTGCATATCATTCATCATTCTCACTTAAACGCATTCTTCTTACCTACGAATCTCACGTTTGCATCTCGATTCTAGAGTCAAACTGTCTCATTCGTACAATACTCGGGCCAATCGACAGAAAAAGATGGATGATCTCGAGGAAGAGAACAGAGAGTTGAGGGAAGAGATCGACACTCTGAAAGAGGATCTGAGAAAGCTTCATAATGACATGCAAGCTCTAGCAGAATCTCAGATGTAACAACAAAGGACTGTGATCTCAGAGATCACATCAACGCCCATAGTAGAGAAGTATGATCATAGGTATAAAATGCCGAAAGATCGTCCCTGGGGCATGTCTATCAACTATATCCCGGAAGGATATATTCTGCTGATCACAGAGGATCCGGGAACTGTAGCAGGAGCCGATGGGCCTGAAAGTTACAAACTTTGGGAAAGCGAAGATGCTAGAGGCATGACAGCAACTCCTGAAGTTTACAAACTTCAGGAGAGGGAAGTACCTAGAGTCACTGGCATGATGACTATACCACCACCCGTGGTACACACTGTCCCGGAATGACAGATTCCACAGATACCTTCTGGTGGAAACAAAAGTATGGATAACAGAATGAAGGAGTTCTAGGAACAGTTCCTGGAAATGCAGATAGAGCTGCAACCCCTTCGTGGTCAAGATCTATTTGGAAAGGACGCTGCCGACCTTTGTTTGGTCCCCAATGTGAAAGTTTCGCACAAGTTCAAAGTGTCCGAATTTGAAAAGTACAAGGGTAACTCTTGCCCTCAAAGCCATTTGGTGATGTACGCTCGGCAAATGTCAACTCAGACAAAGAACCAAGAGCTATTGATTCACTATTTTCAGGATAGTTTAACCGGTGCCGCGTTCAAATGGTACATGGGTTTAAACCGCACTAAGATCGGCATTTTCAGAGATCTTGGCGCTGCTTTCGTTCAACAATATAAGTATAACTTGGACGTGGCACCGGATAGAGATCAACTCAGAGCCATGTCACAAAAGGACAAGGAAACCTTTAAGGAGTACACTCAGAGATGGCGTGAAATTGCCGCCCAGATTTGTCCACCTCTTGAGGAAAAAGAGATGACAAAGATCTTCTTAAAGACCTTAAGCTCATTTTACTATGACATAATGGTTTCCAGTGCGCCCAGTGACTTTACTAAAATGGTAGGCATGGGAGTTCGTCTTGAGGAAGCAGTCTGAGAAGGATGTTTAGTTAAAGACGCTGGATCATCAAGCAGTACCAAAAGATACGGTAGTGCTCTCCCTAAGAAAAAAAAGCAAGATATTGGCAATATATCTCTCGGAAAGCAAAGGCGACGGTACCAACCAGTAGCAGCTGTAACTCCTGCTATCAACTCTGCACCTGTTCCTACGTATCAACCTCAGGTTGCTCAGAGCCAACCGAATCAACAGAAATATCAGAAAAGGACGCAACAGCCTCTTCAGCAGGCTCGTCCTCCATATAACAACAACCGTACAACGCGACCACCAGGGTTTGACCCTATACCGATCTTGTATTAAGCCCAAGAGGAGGCTGGGGATGCTTTTAGGAAGCCTGTGGGTCCAAACCTAAGAAAAGTTCAAGAAAGGTTTCACCGGGAATTAGTCATTTCTTTGCTGAACAATTATAGGGTTTGAAGAAATTAAAAAGAGGTTTCACCGGGAATTAATCATCTCTGGGGAAATGAATTTCTTGTACACATATATTTCTAAGTTAGGACAGTCTTGAGAAAAGTTTCACCGAGAATAATGGCTTTCTCTGTTCCATATTGTATAAGAGGAGGCAAGACTGTATCTGGAATTTCCTATGGGGACTAGTTTTGACTGTGTTGAAAGAGTAACATCTGGTTTGATTTAAACCTAGACCTAACTGCTGGGAAAAACTCTAAGCAAGTATATACAAGTAATATATATACAGATGAAATATATAAACAAGTATATATTGAAAAAATAGTGGAACTTACAGTTGTGCAAGCCCAAGCATAGTAACTATATCTATATGGTTAGTCATTCAAGAAATTGAAGAAGGTTTTGATGATACTTTTAATTTGAATTTTAATAAAAAGGAAAGTTGTTTTAAAAGGAATTTTGAGGCTTATACTCAAAGAGAGGCCCAGATGATCTCTTTTAAAAAGGCAACGATCACGTCGTAATTTTGAAAATCACAGAGGAACTTATACAATGACTAAGGCCCAAATTATTGTATTTACAAAGAGGATGAGTCTTACACTCTATTAGAGGCCCAAAAATTTATTTTACATAGAGATGGGACTTATAGCTCAAGGAGAGGCCCAGATGAAAAACAGCTATCGCATCGTTTATTTTGAAAATCATAACGGGACTTATACAATGACTGAGGCCCAAAATTATTCATTTACAAAAGGGATGGGTCTTACACTCTATTAGAGGCCCAAAAGTGTTTGAAAAAGAAGAAAAATAGAGCTTACAACTGAAGGAGAGGCCTAGATGAAAATTGTTTGAAAACAGCGATCGCGTCGAGATTTTAAAAATCGCATCGGGACTTATACAATGACTGAGGTCCAAAATGGTTTATTTACAAAGGGATGGGACTTACACTCTATCAAGAGGCCCAAACGTGTTTTGAAAAATGTTTGTGAAGGTGAAAACAATTAAAACCCTAATTTGATTTCAAAATGTATTTTAATTTGAATAAAAATTAATTAAATTGATCAAAATTATCAAACATGTATGAAAAACAAGTTGTGATCTTGGATTAATGTTTGAAAAATTATGTTTTATCCAATAAATAATATTTTTGTGAAATTTTTGTAGAATAAAATAGGCTAAAATACAGTTTTGGTCCCCCTGTTTGTCAAAATTCACGGTTTTGGTCCCCCATTTTATTTTTTAACAGTTTTGGTCCCCCACCCCAATTTTGGCCCAAAAAAATGATGAACAGTAACTGACCCGTACATGAACAGTACATGTCCGTACATGAACAGTACATGTCCGCACATGAACAGTACATGAACAGTGAGGGGTGGGGGACCAAAACTGTTCAAAAATAAAATATGGGGACCAAAACCGTGAATTTTGACAAACAGAAGGACCAAAACTGTATTTTAGCCAATAAAATATTTAAACATTTTTGTGACTTTAAAGAAAAAACCAATAAAAAATGATGAAAAATGAGAGAGAAATTAATTTTTGAAATCATTTAATAAAAATATCAAATATTCAAAAATTCAAATATTTGAAAATGGCGCCAAGGCCATCTTCTTCTTCCTCACGACTACCCGCCATAGCCAATTTGCAAAACCTCTCATATCGCTCTAATTACTCAATGAAAATGACTTTTGTAAACATGAAACTTGCTCGTTTTTGAACAAGGATTACAACCATATAAATTAATTGCATTTATATTAAGGGTGGAGTGAGAATTCAGAAGATGAACTCAAGAACCCTAATTTCTGCAAGAATACTATGAAATCCTATACATGATTCATACATAGCAATTGATTGAGGGGAAACACTCTATATATGTGCCGAAACATGTTTGTAACTTGAAAACACATTTATGATGCATGAATCATAGAGTTTGAGAGTGTCACGCTTACCTCTTGCAGCTGATGATCGAATTCTATGTTGGAGGTGTTACAGATGTTGTGTAATGATCTGGACAGCTTCAATGGACCTCAAGTAATGTGTTGAAGGCTTGGAATGGATTGAATCAGCTTAGAACTTGTTGTGGCACCTCAACTGCAAACAGGCCAAAAAGCTTGAGCAAATTGGGGTGACTTTGTGATTCAGGTGTTCCAGATGAGTTTTAAGGTCATGGATCACTCATATATGATGTATGTGAGGTGTTGTCACGATTGGTTTTGATAGAATTGCTCTCAAATGAAAAATTCGAAAGTTACTTGAATGAGAAACAAAATCTGGTTTTTTGAGAGTGATTTTGAGGAAAGCATGTGTTATGGTGCTTTGGTGTACTCAAACTAACCACAAATGTGCTCTATTTATAGTGTGTTAAGTTTGTTTTGGCAGCAATAGTTAATGGTGGCTGGTACAGTCCATTCTCAATTGGTTTTCAAAAGGAATTTCAAGTCTCCTCTAGCCATTGACTTGAGTCAATCTTGCAGGCCTATGGTCTTTTGTTGCAGGGATAAGGCTTGACTCATTCAGTTAGATTTGCTTCAGTCCATGCCACCTTGATGCATCCATTGAATGCTCCATGACAACTTTGAAGTTTTTGACTTTTGCATCATTAGATATCACATGTATACATGATGATCTTTTGTCTTGGGAGGCTTGTGGCTCAGAGATCTTTTTCTTTGATCTGATCCTTAATGTTTCTAGAAGGATTACAAGACTTGTAATTGCAAAAATTAATCAATTCGAGCAAATGACCTATAATCTTCCTTGGGAAGAAATCAGTTTTTGGTGCCATGTTCCAAGGGTTGTAACTCCCTGCTCAAATTGAATTTGGAGATGATCTGGTACTTGTTGGAAAGCTCTCATGACATACTTTAACTTTGATGTCCACCAATGGACCTGGTTCAGCTGGGATCGAGGTGAAAAATTTCCTCAAAGTTGGTGAAAAACCAAGACAGATTTTGTCCAAAATTTTCACCAAGTGTTGGAAAAAGTGGTCATTTTCATTTTTTTGTGATTTTGATCAATCCATAACTCAAAATCCATGAGGATTTGGAATCTTTTGTAGTTGACACTTTTGAAGTATGTCATGTGAACTTTCATTTGAGCTTTGGGTGGAAGAAAAAGGCCTTGGGGTTTGGGAGTTATGACCTTGCAAAATTGGTACCAAATCACTTTTGTTCCTTAATTTAGAAAATTTTAAGTTTCTTAAGGTTGCCCCTTTTGCAAGTAACCCTATTTTTTTTCTTGATGGATGATGATCCAAACCATGAATTAACATTGTTTTTGACATAGGGAAGCCTTGATTGTCAAGAAATTCAAAAAGTCAAACTTGATTTTGGGCACAGTTGACTTTTTATCAGATGAATTCCAAACTGTGTGATCTTCTACGCAATCAAGTTATTGACCTAAATAAAACCTAATGGATGAATTCCATAGGTGTTTTAGGGTGTCTTGAATCATGTCCCAAGGTTTGGGAACATGTCTTGGTCAAAAGTCAAAGGTACATTTGACTTTTTCTTCAAAACCCTAATTGTGGTCCAGATGAAAATAAAACTTATGAATCAAGCTTCTTGGATTAATCCATTATTGTAAATGGATCAATGTGGTGTATTTGAGGCCCTCAAATCATGTCTTAAGGTCTTGGTTCATCTCTTGCCTTAAAAGTCAACTTAGGGGTGGATTAGGTCAAGGAACCCTAATTCCTGATTTTAGATGAATGCTTCCTCTGAGGCCATTTTTACTTGATGATGGGACTCATAAGGTTCCTTTGAGCATTTTGAATCAGTTTTGAAGTATTGGATTATACCCAGAGGAAATTTTTCATCTGGAGGCCCTGGTCGACCAAAACCCTAATTTGTTGACACTGGCAATCTTGAGGCTTGATGCACTTGGAATGTTGTAACCTTGTGCTTGATTCTTGATATGGGAGACCTCTTGATCCTTCATGGATGTTTGAGAGGTTAGATAAATTGAGGATCATGTCAATTCTTGATTGATCTTTTGTCTAAGTGCTCTGAGAGGGCTCAAAACCCTAATTCTTGATTGTTGTGAATGCTCAACAATCGTTGAGAAGACTGATGTGGTATGATGGTACATCCATATTGTGGTGATGATTTGTACAATGATGGGAAATCTTGGTGGTCAAAATTTGGGGTATAACAGATGCCCCTATTTAATCTTCTTGGACCCGAAGGTGTGAATGGTGGAGGTATTCGGACATTCAGGGTGCAAGAGGATTAAATTTCAGAATACCCCAAAATTTTGACTGTGGTTATGAATAGCAATTTGCTCATCCATCTTCTTTTGCTAAGCAATGTTTCTTAGAAAAAAGAGTAAAACTTCCCCTCGGTCCTGGTCTTTAGCCACAGAACTGGTCTCAGTTTCTCTTGAAATAAACTTCCCCTGGATCCTGGTCTTCAGCCACGGAACTGGTCTCAGTTTCTTTTGAAATAAACTTCCCCTCGATCCTGGTCTTCAGCCACAGAACTGGTCTTAATTTCTTTTGAAATAAACTTCCCCTCGATCCTAGTCTTCAGCCACGGAACTGGTCTCAGTTTCTTCTTGTCGAGTTCCTTCCTCGACAAGGAACGCTATTTATAGCGGTCTTCATCAAACTTCTTGCCGGGGAGATGCCATTTGATGGAAAAAGATTTAATGGCAGACTTGCTGGGAAACCCATTTGTCTGAACTGTAGAGGTGTGCAAACTTCTCTGTGGGAGATGCTATTTGTCGACTCTACTAGGGAAAACGAGTCTCTTGAGAGGTCATTTTTCGCTTGGTAAGGTTATATCATACTTTCCTTTGAGACCTTTCTCGGAGAAATGCCATGTGATGTGATCCAATTTTGAAGTGCCGATGACTTCATTAACATCGAATTTCTTGGGAGAAAAACCGATGTATCGCCGAGAGTCTTTTAGTGGAGAGGCTTTCTCTGAGAATTTTCCTTAATCCGGGAAAGAGAAAATATCATCTTCAATGGTGAAGAGTGATGTTCCAAAGGTGTATATCGAATGTCTTCTTGCCTTTCAGAGTTTCAAGTTATCAAAGTGGTCGAGGACAGGCTCTAATCCAAAAATAAACTGGGGAGAGATTGCTCAGACGATACATTTCCGGATGAGGAAAGAACTGACAACTTTATCAGTGGGAGGATGTTTATCACTTGGGGATGAGTGTGACCAGAGTGATATTAATGCAACATGTATATACATATGAATCAATTATGCATGATGTTTGTATGTTTATGCTGACAAAATAGACGTGACATACAGACTGGTGAATGAACACGACTGGATACTCGGCTACTGTGGGGCATAAAAAGTATCATTGGTTCAATGACAGTAATCCTTTCTTGCTTAGGAGGGGTAGACCCTACTGGGAAGAAAAGCTATCAATTGGTCTTCAGAGATAAGAACTCTGCCGGTGATATCAGATGGGACATTACATCTGAAACAGTTGATCCTTCATTCAGGTGTACCGGTTTAGAAGAAGTACTTTGATTATGCATTTTGAGGTTTGATCACTTCCGGAGAAGCCATCAATGTTCTTTTTTGTGTTCAATAGTAAAAAAGAATTGACATCTTTAATTTTAAAAGCAGAAGAAAATTTGACAAGTAAATTCATTTTTGTTTTGTTCCAAGAATCGTTGATCATATTAAAAAGGTCATTCTGTAAAGCAAAATAAATGAGAATTGTAAATAAAAGTACTAGGGCTCAAATTTTATTGATAGAATTGTAATCAACCAAGCGCGTGATCCCATAGAGTATTACAAAGTTTAGAAATTGGTAATTTAACGGAAAAGGGGCTACATTGAAACATAACGATCGTTATCCTTCTACCAACTTTGAATTCTAGACATTCTGAGCTTCTGTCGAAGGTGACTTTGACTGAAGTCTTTTGACGAATGGTGTTACCGCTGGGGATTTAACCTTGTCGGACGTAGTTACTTGCCATGAATCCCTAATTTTTGCCTGAATTGCTTTTTGAGGTTTTCAATCCATCGGGATGATTTTTTTGCTTATATCTCTAATTTTTGCTTGGACCGCCCTTTCAGGTTTTCAATCCACCGAGACGTTTTATTTTATTTTATTTAGGCGAAGTATTTCTTGACTACATCAACATTCGTGGGGTAGGTAAACTCCTCTCCATCCATAGTTGCGAGTCTCAAGGCACCGCCTGAAAAGGCTTTCTTGACCACATAAGGGCCGTCATAATTCAGAATCCATTTGCCCCGGGAATCAGTGAGGAATGATTGTATCTTTTTGAGCACAAGGTCTCCTTTCCTGAAGACACGGGGTCAGACCTTTTTGTCAAATGCCTTCTTCCACTACAACATTTTAGTTCTACAGCAACGGACGAAGCCCGTTGCAAAAACTAAAAAATCTGTTGCCTTTATCTATCAGAACGGTTTTCAGATCATTCCAAACTAAGGCGTTCCCTAATCCTTCTGCAAAAGTTATTTTTCCCAATGGCAACGAATCGAACATAACCATTGTTTTAGTTTTCCTTAGGGAATGGCTTTCAATAGCAATGGTTGTACTTTGTTCTCAAATTAAAACCGTTGTGTTTCTTGTATTTTTGGGAACAACTATTTCATGTGGTATAACAACAGTTTTTAGCTGTTGTTCATTTGAAACCGTTCTAGTAGATCCATTTCTTAATTTTTTCTTCAAAGGCTATAGCAATGATTTTTATACTGCAACAACATTTTATAACCGTTGCAACAAATGATTTTTTTTTAAATGTGAAATCATTTTATTTTTAAACCTGATAGTAAATATTATCATTGACAATTTTTTTTATAATATAATATTCTTATACAAATTTAAAATGACCTTTCAATTTAGAAATAAAAACATAATAAAATAACATAATTCATTACATATATATATATATATATATATATATATATATATATATATATATATATATATATATATATCCTAATGTCAATCATGATTCACAATCAACAAATCATTTGCAAAATACATTTCATATTGTCAATCATCGTTCATAATCAAAATAAAATCGCGAATCTATAAAAGTAAACTTAAACATCTACATCTACATCTTCACATCTACGTCTCTTCATCGTCGAATGACTGAAAATATTCATTTATATTATCATTCATGGCCTGCAAAATATAAGTAATAAATGGAAATTAAATTATTACCCGAAAGCTCTAAACCTATAATGTAAAGCATAAAAAAATAATCTTACTTGATCATTAGTTGGAGCATGTGTTGATGTAGAAGAACGTAAGGCACTATTAGCATCAGTTGCAGGGGCTGATATCAAAGCTGCGAGAGCATCTATATTCAACTCTGAGGTGTTTTGATTCAAAATGGTCTTAAGAAACAGCTGCACTTTTCTTTCCATTTCTTCCTTATCTTGACGACGTTTCTCCTCCATCTCTTGTATCCTATCATTAAACTGCCTAACCTCATCCGCATGCTCTTTTTTTAGTTTTGCGATTTCTTCATTTCTTTTTAAGAGAGTCGGTGTTGTGGTTCTTCCATGGCAACGCATTCTCCCTGGTTTTTGTTTGTCAAATACACTTTCAAAAGCTTCTGAAGAAGACTGCCCATGATTTTTAATCAAGTCTTGAAGCTTTATCTAGCATACGTAATATAGTAAAAGTGAATGAAATGCAAACAACAAAACATTACAATCAAAATAACACAACAATAAGAAATAAAAGTAAATTTCATTGAATGCATGGTTAATCTAGATGTCAAAAATCCTCAATTTCAAAGGATGGTATAAAACCTAACCACATAACAACAATTAAAGTATTTCACACTAGGTGAGAACTGCTACATAGATCAAATAATAACATAATGCCCTTATGAATCTTGTCTAAAGATAAAATAAAAACATAACGCCCTTATGAATCTTGTCTAAAGATAGACCACTTAAATTCTCTTAATGGTTTAAAAGGCATTGATAATGATGTTCATAGTCGATATTGTTTTTCACATGAACTATTATTTTTCACATGTAACCAATATAACACAAGGTTATGCACAACTACTTCTAACGACAATAACACTTAAAAACAATAACTTACAATTGCATGGTTGGTTTCTTGATCCAACTCCTTTCCTTTTCTACTTTGTCAAGTAGCAATGAACACTTCAGCCTGAGTCGGAGGTCTTTTATCTTCATTACTTTCATGCTAAACCAAGTAAAACAAGAGTATGATAATATTAATAAAATAACACAATTTAATATTCAATTAGAATAATTTAAAATAGAATACCATTTTTTCTCTTATAACAGCAAAGGCTTTATTCCCCACTCGATGTCTCCATTTTAGTTGAGCTATATTTTCACCATTTTGATGACTCACTTCCTACATTCATTGATATAGAAATTTACTTTAATTTCCAATGTTGAACACACACAAAAAGCTCATTCACAGGTATGTTATAATTCACCTTTCAAGTTTTCACTATAAGTTCATTCAATGTCGAACACAAAAAAAAGGTTTTCACAAGTATGTAATAATATTTGATATAAAAGGTTTTCACAAGTATGTAATAAAAGATGCCAAAAGTATATATAAAAGAATCTCAGTTCACTGAAGTTGAAGATAGTGAAGATATACTTAAGGGTTAATTGTGATTTACCCCCCTGACATATGAGCGTGTTTTGGTTTACCCCCCCCACCGTTGCCATAGGCAGGTTTTGGCAACGATTTTTTCAAAAAAAACCGTTGCCTAAAGGCATGTAGGGGGGTAAATCAAAATTCGCTCATATGTCAGGGGGGTAAATCACAATTAACCCTATACTTAATATAAAAGATGCCAACAGTGAAGATATACTTAATATAAAAGATGCCAAATAACCAATTGTAATGATGCACTAAGCTAACTTTATTAGCATTAATTCATATTAACATCATTTACACTAACAATCCAACTTATTAACTACACTAATTACCTCTTCATAACTTCAACTTTTACACTAAACCTCTTCATAAATTCATATTCTAACTGATCTTTAATTAAAATGCATCGCTAAAATACTAAATGTATTTCAAATTCATATGCTAATTCACATGACAGTAGCTAACATCATCATTCATATTCATATGCTAATTTACATGACAGCAGCTAATATGCTAATCAAAATGACAGTAGCTAACATCATCATTCATATTCATATGCTAATTCACATGACAGTAGCTAACTTCATATGCTAATTCATATGCTAATTCATATGCTAATTCACATGACAGTAGCTAAAATCATCATTCAATGACTAATTGTAATCAAGTTTAACTAACATCTCACTTCCATGGACAGCTGTTAAAAGACATCAGTTATATGTTACTTTCTAAAAATAAAGGATATCAGTTAAACGTACAAGGACAGTCGTTAAAGGACAATAGTTATATTTTACTTGAGTTTTTTGTTCTCTCCAATACTCCAATAACTTTCTAAAATCTTCTTTTGGTACCTCTCGTGGACGATGTTTTAGCTGCTCGCGCAAGGTTTTGTACTTAGTAAAATGATTCCTTTTAAGCGAGCATTTGTATCATCTCCAAGCATCATTTATAATAGAAAATATAGTTTTTCTTCCTTCCTTTGGGACATTGTATTTTTCCTGCAAAAATATATATTTAGAAAGATATATACATTAAAGTATGCTAACAAATAGAAAATCAAATAAAAAAAATTAGTTACATTGACATAATCCCACACGGGATCTATATCGTTTGTCTCCCAAAACTTAACCAAATCAATCCAACTAGTGAAAGTGAGAGGACATAAATCTGAACTCCTTCCTATTGTCCCCAAAAAACTACTAAGTTCAGACACTATTTTTTCATCTGGCCCAATTGGCTGTCCTTCTTCATTCAAGGTGATCTCTTGTCTATCTTTGAATTCTCGGGCATGAATTTTACGACATAAAGTCTTTCCTCGTTTTCTTACTAATCCCGAGGATGAAGCACCTAATCTATTACCTTCAGCTTTATTTGCATCTATTCCCTCAACTTCCTCACCATCTATGCCTTCAACTTTCTCACCATCATGGTTGCTACCATTCTCCATATATTCTTCCATTTCATTTTCTTCTATATCATCATCGTCAAATTCCTCTACTCCATTTTGTTCCTTATTTATATCGAGACATTCGGTAAGTGGCATGACTGGACAATTTGGAATACTTTTTTTCTTCTCAAAGGCTCGATGAGACTTGGTCATAGTATTGTTGATGCTTTGCAAAATCTGAATGTAAAACAAATAATGAGCTTGATATTAACCAAAATAATAATTAAAAATCCATTTAATAAAAAAATAAATTACTATAAGTGGTTTTGTCCTCATTTTTAAAAAATAACCTAGGATTAGAATTAAAAATTACTATAAGTTACCTCTTTGGTTTGCTCATCGTTGTTCGTTGAGACTTTTGATTCAATCGAACCTTTAACTTGATGATCCACCGTAGACTTTAACTTCTTCATAGTATTATTATTCAAAACAAACATTTTTCTAGGCTCATTACTTTCCTTTGTGGCTTCTACTTCCAGTTTCCTCTTATTATTATTCAGAAGAGGCACTTTGCTTGGCTTGGCAACTTCTACTTTTATTTGCCTCCTAATGTTAATGTTTTGTACAGACACTTTTCTCGATTCGATAGTTTTCTTAGAGGCTTCTACACCCAACCTATTCTTATTATTGTTCTGAACAGACACCATGCATGGCTTAACCATTTTCTTAAAGACTTCTACTTTTAATTGCTTTCGATGTTCCATCTTTTGAATGTTTTCGACATTGGTGTTTATATGAATGCTTCCTTGATTTGTTGGGTTTTCTTTTAAAGCCTTTTCATTTTCAACCTTGATTTTCATCTTCCGCCTTAAATCTGTGCTAGACTTAGCTTGGAGATCAAACACAAAATCGTTTTTGTTTGTCATTTTCCTGCAACATAAACAATTGAACAATTAGTTTTTCATTATTTTTCATTTTAAATGCAGAATAGTAACTTAAATCACTAACTTAAATGAACTGTAGTACCACAATGTAGAATATTTTAATGAAATGCAGTACCACAATGCAAAAATTTTCATAGGTATGTAATATAATACACATTATACATATGTTTTAATAAACACTTCAAAACTCAAAATGATTAGAGATAACAAATATTCCCTTCTTCCTTCTTTAGAGACCTCCGCCACAAAACACATCTCCCAATAAAATCTTAATTTCATGCCCCACATCAAGTATCAAGTCAAAGAGTACTTGATACATTTATCTCTAAATATCTATGCATATCACATAACTAATATCTATATATCATATGGTTTAAGTTTTCATATAATGGTCCACAAGTTTTTCTTTCCATCTGATATGTAGCCCATTCCACTGCCACTGCATCATGCATATTCTACTGAGTATATTTTTTATTAGGTACACACCACAATAGATAATCATGCATCATAAATAAACACACATACATTTAATCTACTGTAGCTACATAATTATTATACGCAACATTAGAAAGCATCTCACACTATCAACTACTCATTATTCATATAAATTAGATCTTAAAATTGATACAACAAATTAATAATTGCTACCACATAGTATAATCCAGATTTCATAATTGATTCCAACACACATTTTCAGAACAAAATTAAATTTTAAGAATGGTTCAAAACGGTTAGAACAAAACTGATTCTAACACACATTTTTATAAGTGATACAATATTAAATTTATTAGAACGAAATTGATTCTAACACACATTTTCAGAACGGTTAGAACAAAATAAAATCAATCATAATAGCATAGGCTCTGAAATTAGTGGTCTCAACTTCATGTCTAAATACTATAATAATAGTAAAGTGCACATTAAAACCCATCACATACATAAACTGTTTCAAAATGAAATTCACAAAACATACATAAAAAATTATCAGAAATTTGAATCGTCGTCAGATTCAATTACATCTGGCACAGGTACAAAATTATCAACAATTGTTGGTGGAATGTCATTCCTAACAAATTCAACTTCACAAATTTCATCGCTTGAAGCTACATTCACTACATGATCTGATAGATCACAACTATACGGCTGATGGGGATTTAAATCTGATTGTTCATTCATGTTAAAAAAGTTCCTCGGAATAGACTTCATAACATAGTGTTTATTTGTATCAGAAGGATCTTGAATGTAGAAGCATTGGTGGACTTGAGAAGCCAATACAAAAGGATCATCCATGTAACATCTCTTGTTGAAGTAAACGCAATTCATCCCATATTTTTCCTCTTCAAGTTCAAACCAGTCATATCTAAATAACACAAACTTCAACTTACTATAATAGCCTACCTCAATTATTTCTGTAATTAATCCATAGTAAGTTATTGACCGTGTTATTGGATTTTCATCTTTGGTACTTGCAAAACTTTTAGTTATTGCTGCTAGTGTCACACCACTGTTTTGTGTTTTACGTTTAGCATCACGTTGTTTTGTATGAAACCTATATCCATTGATTACATAGCCAGAAAAAGTTCGTGCAATTTTATTCGGTCCTCTGGATAACTTCCTAAGGTTTCCAGATACATCACTTAACAATGCACACTTCTTAAACCATTCAACAAAATCTAGCCCTTGACTCTTTGCTTTGCTCCACCCCTTTCATTTATTGGGATTTTCATTTTTATGTTCACTACAATTAAAATTACAATGTTAAATTTATTGTAAAATAATTCTTTTATGCAATTGAAATCTACAAGTATATTCTTTTACCTTATAAATTTTTGGACATCTTCATGATTGAATAAGATGTAACGATGGGCTAAACTCCTTGACTTGTAATCCAAAGAAATTGCTTCACCCTTTCTCTTTCCTCCAATAGGATGACCAACGTTAAGACAAGAGCTTGGACTTTCATGTTCATGAGGATCACATCTATCGCTATTCCTTGTCATTCTAGTGAATCTTGTTTCAACACCACTATGCAAATACCTAGAGTAAAATGTCAAGCATTCTTCAACCAAATAACCCTCAGCAATAGAACCTTCAGGACGACTTTTATTACGAACATAACCCTTCAATTTTCCTAGATATCTTTCTGGAAAGTACATCCACCTAAATTGAACAGGTCCTCCCATTCTTACCTCATTCACTAAATGTATTGGCAAATGAACCATTATATCAAAGAAACTCGGGGGGAAAATTGTCTTGAAATGGCAAAGTGTTTCTACAATCTCAGATTGCAAGATATCCAAATCAGCCACCTCAATCACCTTCTGACATAAACAACGAAAAAATGAACAAAGACGAATTAATGGGTGTGCAACCTAGTTTGGCATTGTACTTCTCACAGCCACTTGAAGCAAGTAATGCAACATGAAATGTGCATCACGGCTCTTGTATCCACTAACTTTCTTTTCAGCAAGTTGAACATATCTTGAAATATTTAAAGCACAACCATCTGGTATTTTTGCATTTTTCAATACAGAACAAAAAGTAGTTTTCTCCTTTGCAGACATGGAAAAGCATGCTTTTGCAAACACTGATTTTTTCCTTGATCTACCTCTTTGGGGTGAAATTTCTTTCTAATACCCATCTCTTTCAAGTCTAAACGTGCATTTTTATGATCTTTTGTCTTTCCTGGGATATCCAACAAAGTCCCAATTATACTATCAAATATGTTTTTCTCTATGTGCATCACATCAAGATTGTGGCGTAAAGTATTATGCTTCCAATATGGTAACTCAAAAAATATTTAGTTTTTCTTCCATGGACCGTTATGACTCTTCTTTTGCAACCTGCCAAAAGAATTGTTGACATCCTTTAGTTTCTTCGAGATTTGTTCCTAAGTTAACAATTCTGGTGGTGGCCTATCTTCTATGCTCCCATTGAAATTCCTAGCATTTGACCTATATCTATGATCCTCAGGAAAAAAACACGATTATCCATATAACACACCTTCTTACTATTATTCAAATATATCGAATTAGTGTTATAATTACAAAAAGGACATGCTAGTTTCCCTTTTGTACTCCACCCACTCAACATAGCATACCCAGGAAAGTCACTAATAGTCTACAAGAGAGATGCCCGCATTTGAAAAGTTTGATTTAGTGATGCATCATAGGTTTATACACCCAAATCCCACAACACTTTCAGCTCTTCTATCAATGGTTGAAGGTACACATAAATGTTATTCCCGGGTGAACGTGGTCCAGGGATTAATAAAGACAACATAGAATACTCAGCCTTCATGCACCACCAAGGTGGAAAGTTATATGGTATTAATACCACAGGCCAAGTACTATAAGATAAATTCATGGTTCTAAATGGATTAGATCCGTCACTAGCCAATCCAAGTCTTATATTACGTGGTTCATCAGCATATTCAGAATGACATTTATCAAATTCTTTCCATGCTTCTCCTTCTGCAGGATGCCTCAACTTCCCATCTTTCAAACGCTCTTCATGATGCCACCTTAATGAGCTAGCAGTCTTTGAACACATAAACAGTCTTTAAAGTCTAGGAATCAAGGGAACGTGCCTCAACACTTTCGAAGGAACTTTATAAGACTTATTATTTTTTTCAACTTGATCATATCCTTTTACATCTTCATTCCACCGTGGAGCACCGCAAACATGGCAAGAAGTATTATTCTCGTTATCTTTCCAATATATCATGCAATCATTAGGGCAAGCATCAATCTTCTTATAATCCAACCCTAAGTCCTTTATCATTACTTTAGTTTTGTTGAATGTATCAGGGATGTTCAATGAAGGCATGGCTTCTCTCAACAACTCTAATAGAGCATTCACTAGCGCAAAAACGGTTTTAGACAGCGCTTTTTTAGCCTTTAGACAGCGCTTTAAAGCGCTGTATAAACCAGCGACGCTATAGGTTTAGACAGCGCTTTTGGTATTACCAAAAGCGCTGTCTAAAGGGGCGTGTATTTAATGAAAAGCGCTGTCTATGGTACCTTTAGACAGCGCTTTTTCACATTATATGGATTACTTTAGACAGCGCTTTCGTCAAAAGCGCTGTCTAAGCCTACCTTTTTTTGACTTTTTTGGTACACCTTAGACAGCGCTTTCTCCAAAAGCGCTGTCTAAGACCTTCCTTTTTTGACTTTTTTAGTACACCTTAGACAGCGCTTTCACCATAAGCGCTGTCTAAGACCTTCCATTTTTGACTTTTTTAGTACACCTTAGACAGCGCTTTCACCATAAGCGCTGTCTAAAGTGGACCTTAGACAGCGCTTTCACCAAAAGCGCTGTCTAAGGTGTACGAAAAATTTTATATAATTTTTTTTTAACCACAATTTTACCAGGTTTTTTCAACCAGAATTTGACCTGTAATTTTCAACCAGCAATTTTTTTCAGAATTGGCAATTCAAACCATTGGCCTTTCTACACCAAAATTATATATCCAAAATTGGCATTTCATACCAATATATATATTTAAAATTACAAACCAAAATTGTATATACACCTATTTATAATTACAAATCATTACATTTTTCTACAAATGCACATTTTACTTATTCACCAAAATTGCATCCAACCAAAGCATTGCTTCCAACCAAAGTTATTGCTTCCAACCAAAGCATTTTTTCTACAATGCACATATTACTTATACACCAAAATTGTATATACACCAAAATTGCATCCAACCAAAACATTGCTTCAATCTACATTATAGGTCCTGAAAACACAAAGATTGTAATTCAAAGTATTAAAATTCAAAGTATATACACCAAAAATTGTAATTCAAAGTATATACACCAAAATTGTAATTCAAAGTTTGTAATTCAAAGTATATACACCAAAATTGCAATTCAAAGTATATACACCAAAATTGTAATTCAAAGTATATACACCAAAATTGCATCCAAAATTGTAATTCAAAGTTTGTAATTCAAAGTATATACACCAAAATTGCAATTCAAAGTATATACACCAAAATTGCATCCAACCAAAGCATTACTCCAACCAAAGTTACACATATTAAAATTCTCATCAATTAAAGTAAGAGTATAATATTATACCTTAAGTTTGTAAAATTCCGAGCTCCATAATGTATTGACACCACTCCTCTTTGATTTCATCCAATAGAGCCTTTGTGTAAGTAGCACTCCTGAATTCTTCAAAATACTACATAATAATATAACATATAGTTTGATTTAGTTTTAACTATTTCATTAGACAATATGAGAGATATGTGTTAAAATAACTCATAAGTTAGAAATACATACATCGGGTGGAATCTCCATTCGATCCAACGAAATAGTGTCTCTCATAAATCTCAACATGAAATAGCCGCAATCTATTTGATTGCGTTGCCGAGGACACTACAAATGAAAATAAAATATGGATAAATTCTAAGTTTTATCAAGTAAGCATCACTAATATAATAAAACATGTGATAATTAATATACCTTCACATAATTCCATGTAATGGTGTGGTCGATTCCCCGATGTTCTAGGAATGCTTGTATAGTGCTAATAAAATATAAATGAATATTTAGAACAATTCACATAAATAAATAAATATACACATTTCTATTTAGAACAATTTCACTTACGTGTCAATACAGTCCTTCATATCCGGGTATGTGGTCCAATCATTTCCTAAGGAATATATACGCATGGACCATCATCATGTGGATGATCATCATATATATAACAAATGTAATAAAGAAGTCAAGGATATCAAACATAATATATAACAAATGTAATAAAAAAATCAAGGATATCAAATATAACAAATATGACATAATATATAACAAATATAATAAAGAAATCAAGTATATAACAAATTTTACCTCTTTCACTAACATCTCTTTCTTTTCTTGGTTGGAATATGAATTACTTGTTTCTTATCAATGCGGACGGATGAATGGATCCAAATTCCCTCGTTATGTAGCAATAGTTAACAATGTAGAAAAATGTTAACAAGAACAAACTATAATAGATGTTCTAAACTAACACTAACACTAACACTAACACTAACCTAACACTAACACTAACACTAACCTAAACTAAACTAAACAAACACATTATATAGCAATAGTTAACAATGTAGAAAAATGTTAACAAGAACAAACTAAACTAACACATTATATTGATTCTATTCCTATATCACCAAAAATGAAGTTAGCACATATTTTATTCTTATATCCAACAACAGTCCAACATTAGCAACAACATTAACAACATTAGCAACATTATCAACATTAGCAACAGTCCAACATTAGCAACAACATAAACAACATTATTATCAACATCAACAACAACATTATTATCAACATCAACAACAACATTATCAACATTATCAGCAACATTATCAACTGAAACTCTGAAACTCTGAAACTTCCAAACTGAAACTCTGAAACGTGTAAAATGTGTAATACTTTGAAACGTGTAAAATGTGTAATACATCAACAACAACATTATTATCAACATCAACAACAACATTATCAACAGCAACATTATCAGCATACCTTATAAAATGTGTAATAATCTGAAACTCTTAAACTTCCAAACTGAGTGACGAAAACGCGAAATGAGAGAGGAACAGACGGTCACGGTGGAGTAAAGGTCGTCGGAGTCGCGAAATGAGGGAGGAACGGTGGACGACGGCGCGGTGGACGACGGCAAGGGTTTAGCTCAGGTTCGCAAGTATCCGTTCGCAACAGGGGAGGGAGAAGAAAGAGCGCAAAACTGAAAATGAAAACTGAGTATATTCATATATTTTAATTTTATTAGACCTTAGACAGCGCTTTTCAACAAAGCGCTTTCTAAGGTGGCCCTTAGACAGCGCTTTAAAAGCGCTTTCTAAGATTGGCCTTAGACAGCGCTTTTGTTTTTATTTTTTTAAATATTTAAGACCTTAGACAGCGCTTTCCTTAAAAGCGCTGTCTAAGGTCTTATATTTTTTTTAAATTTAAAAGGCCTTAGACAGCGCTTTTAAGGAAAGCGCTGTCTAATATTTTCCATTAAATTTTTTTAAAAATTTAAAAGGCCTTAGACAGCGCTTTTCACTAAAGCGCTGTCTAAGGTCTTATATTTTTTTGCGCTTTTTTTTTATTAAATTAATAGATTCCGTGTTTTTGACCTATAGCAGCGCTTTTGTAATAAAGCGCTGTCTAAGGTGAGATGTTATAAGTCCTTTTTGTTGTAGTGATTGAATGATACCTTGCTCCAACCATAAAGACATTTCAATAAATAAAGACGAATGGTGAATGACAATTTAGAGAAGTTTTTGCAACCGGGATACAAATCTTGTTTGGCTTCTTCGACTAGATTAAAAAATTTTTTTGCATCTTCGTTGAGGCCTACATTTACTTCATTTTCTGCTTCTACAACATCCCTAAATCTCTCATGCAATAGTCCATCAATATCGTCAATTTTATCTTCTTCCTGATTCATATGATTATCATTATGATCACTAGGTTTCGGTTTCTTCTCACCATGTCGAACCCAAACATCATATCCCTTTTGAAATCCAAATGCGGTTAAATGATTTCATACTTCATTCCTTGTAAACCAGTTGTTGTTGTAACAATTAGCACAAGGACACAAAATCTCTTTCCCACGGGGTTTTCCTTTGGTGTATGCATAATCTAGAAAAGAATCAAGACCATTTTGGTACTCTTTACTCGCGGGGTTTTTCTTTGTCCATTTCTTGTCCATTGGGCTTACGAGGAGACTACAATATATGGAAAAAAAAACATATAAGCAACACAAGAAGAAAAGAAAAACAGTAGAGCAAACCAAAGTGTCTAATTTACTTTTATTTTATTTATTTATTTTTGTCAAAATAAGACTGTTTGACTTAGGAAATTTTTTGGTGTGTAAAAATGGGAGATTAACTTTCTTATTATTTGAAAGGCATTAAATTAACCCTTTTATAATATGATTGAAGACATTAGATTATTTGAAAGGCATTTGATTAACCTTTTCTCAATCACATTAGTTTTAACATATATAGGTTAAGGAATTAGATTAACCCTTTTAATATGATTGAAGGTTTTTGTATTTTGCGAGCATATTAATAATTTAAAGGAATAAATTACTAGCCTCTTAATTTCCAAATACACTGAATATATATATTCAGACTCTCAACTTCTAAATTATTGATATATCTGAGTGTTCCTTATTAATGTTAAGATGAACACTTCCTCTCAGTGTCTCTTCCTTTCACTCATTGCCATTTTGGTCATATATCTATCAACTTTTGGAATTACGACTATAATTCACCGTGATGAAAGTATGATATTTATTTCTACCATAGCTCCCATTTCTCTTTCTTTTCCATATTTTATTTATTTAAGGATTCAAGTTTTTTTTCTGCTCAGAATTTCTATAGAAGTTGTCTACATATATTTGATGACATGTGTTTGAAGATTAGAAGATTTTCAGTCCTTGTCTGATAGCTTTTGAAAAGCAAATCAAACTGTCCAATTTATTCTAAAACACATGTTGACAAATGACCATGAATAAAATATGCTATATATAGAGTTCAGTGTATAAGTAGAATCAATATTAAACCATAAATATAAAATACATACAAGATTATATATTGAAAATAAGTTTTTATTTTTGAACCAATAAAATGCTACTTTATATAAAAATCAAAACACATGTACAACTAGTGTTTACGCAAAAGTCTGTAACATTAAGGTACTACCAGTACCAAGTACTTTGGAATTCGGTTAATCTTAATCATAGGTTCCAAAATATAAATAACTCAAACAATAACAAAAAAAATTAGTTTGTTGTTTGTCACTGAAAGTAAAAGTTGGTGTGGATTATTTACAAGATCAAATTTCTCATTGAAAACGCACACTCACAATATAATAATTTTGACTCTTAGATAAAGATTAAGGCAAAATTTCTCATTGAAGAGTATTGTATAAGTTATCTAGATCTTTTTCTCTGCTACTTACAAATTCTTATTTTCTAAACAAATTAACTACTTAGAATTTGCTAATAAAAAAATCAAGATCCACTAATGCATAATTATATGATATAAGTCTCTACTTCCCAAGCAATGCAACAAACATTTATATAAAGGAAGCTTAACCAAAAACACAACAAATGAGAGCTTCTAAATAGTTGTAGTGCAGTGTATTAACATCATCAGGTAGAAAAATATTAACAAATAGCCTCACATGCTAACTTCAAACACTTAGAATTCTTGGTGTTTTAAGATTATGATTGTATTATTAGGAATTATATTGAACCTCTTATTTATTGCTACAGAGATTTTCACATCAATTTTGATAAACTGCTGATATGTCGCATCAAGTTAGATATAACCGCCATAGAGATGTGTAATAAATTATCATGTAGACTCATATACTCTCCATGGAATCAATTTAGGAAAATTAACAAAGGAGTTATGTCTTTCATAGAATAAAAAAACATTGGTGATAGCATATGTTTTGTAAAACTCAGGGAATATCAATGCAATTTACGTCAAGAAATATGAAAAGACTATTACATGGCAGGCATATCCAACGCACTCAGAATTGATAACCAAAAAAATCAAACGGAAAGGTAAGCAAATAAATCATTGTAAGAACAAGATTTACCTTTCTTTTTATGACTGAACACCTCAAGTAAATTTCTTGCCAACAATTGGGTCACTTCACCTCTAGCTACATAACTTTCTTCGCCGGAATTGTGATCCTTGTGATATCCTATTAGGAATTACATAACAAAGTATGTCATACAGAAATTGCATCATACAGAAAATGATAAAATACAGGAAAATACCGAAAAAAAATGCAGAATACACATAACTGGTTTGTCATAATAACAGGGCTTTGGCATATTCCTGTTAGAAGTGTTGTTAGGTTACAACTTGGAGTACCGTTACCCGGTAAAAAGAATTAAAAATGGGAGTGATATGGCTTATTGTTATAAGAGTGTGTTAAAGTAATGTGTTTGAGACGCTGACATGATCATTCCTCTTAGATACAAACACTTTAAAGATTGATTTCTTATCCTTAAACACCAAGTTTCAAAACACCAAACAGATCTAACAAATTTTGTTTTCAACCTATGGACCCCTATTCAACCTATGAAGCCACCAAATAGGTTCACTAGATTCAATTGAGACTTATGGTTAAGATCCTTCCTTTAGTCATAACCCTATGGACCATATGACATAAACTAGTAACCGGAAAGAGGCCTACGGATCCTTCCTTTGTTAAGAGAGGCTTAAATGTTGTTGGTTGGGTAAGCTTTTAACTCATCCAATGCATATCCGTAGCAACACTGAAAGCTTTCATACATAATAACGTATTGAAGTTTTGAATTTGTTTTTGTTGATGAACACATTATTGAAAGAAAATAGATTGGAAGATATGGTAGACAGAAGATGCACTGATGCAGATGCGGAGACTCTTGAAGTAATTTTAGAGCTAGCAGTAAGATGCACCGATTCAAATGCAGACGATCGTCCTTCAATGAACTAAGTATTGCAGTTGCTGGAGCAAGAGGTTATGACCCCTTGTCCAAGTGAATTTTACGAGTCTCATTCGGATCACCGATAACGGTTAATCTATCACGAGCTTTTTGTCGGTGTTTCTTCCCCCTAATTATGGTTTGGGTTTATAGAAAAGTTTTGTACCAAATGTATAACAAGTAACAACCATTTGTGAATAGATTTGTCATTTTTCTCATTGTCACCTTCTGCTGATGCTGGTGGTGCCAAAAGAAGGGACAAAGTGAGCTTGGCTGTAGTTTTTGTATTTGGAATGTTATCCATTCTTGGCATCTTGCTATAGGAAGGAAATGTTGGCATTTTCTGATTCAAATTATTATGTTTTCTCAATCTCTAGTTTATTTTTATTGGTTACATTACATTACAACAACAGGAGCCACCAACACTCTTAGAAGGCAGATTGTAAGAAGAGCACTCGACGAAGGATACGACGTCAGGTGCCTTGTAAGGCCGAGGCCCGCTCCTGCTGACTTTCTTCGAGATTGGGGAGCAACTGTTGTCAATGGCGACCTTAGTAAACCGGAGACCATTCCCGCTACTTTAGTTAACGTTCACACTATTATTGACTGCGTCACTGGCCGTCCTGAAGAACCCATCAAAACTGTAATTACATCTCTCTTTATTTTATTTCTTATTTTAAATTGATTTTGAATTTTAATAAATTAAATAGGTAGTTTGGGAAGGTAAAGTTGCTCTCATACAATGTGCCAAAGCTATGGGAATTCAGAAATATGTTTTTTATTCCATCCATAACTGCGATAAACATCCTGAGGTTTCACTCATGGAGATCAAATATTGCACCGAGAACTTCCTTCGTGATTCTGGACTCAATCACGTCGTAATTCTCCTATGTGGTTTCATGCAAGTAAGTCCATTCATTCATTCATCAATGCTCTAACTAATATTATTCATAACTTAACAATTCAGTTCAGTTCCTCTAATTAAATCCAAATGCATGGTCTTAACAATTCAGTTCCTCTAATTATATCCAAATGCAGGGTTTTATCGGCCAGTATGCAGTTCCTATCCTAGAAGAAAAATCTGTTTGGGGAATCGATGCTCCCACCAGAATTGCTTACATGAATACTCAGGTTTGCTAGTTACTTATTCTATCTATCAATTCATATACATACCTCTACCTAATCACTCAACTCTACTTCTGTTTTTTAGGATATAGCTCGCTTGACTTTTATAGCATTACGAAATGAAAAAATCAATGGCAAACTTCTTACTTTTTCCGGTCCTCGTGCATGGACAACCCAAGAGGTAAGCTTTACAACTTCAATGCCTATTCATTCATTAACATGCCTCACTGACTAAATCTCTCCTGTTACTTTTTAGGTGATAACATTCTGTGAGAGGCTTACTAGTTCAAAAGATTCGAAATGTATTAATCTACTATCTAATTTATGTCATATGACATTTATCCATTGTTTAGGTAGTGGTCCATATCAAGACAATGAACCAAATTCCATATAAGAATCTATGCAGATACCCAATATATCGAACTGAGGTTGTAAGTATCCTATCACAGGGTAGAGGAAAATATAGGTATACAATAACTTCACTCACATGAAACAGAGTAATCATTGTCACTCCAAGAACAAATGAACACATGGAATATTTGAAAACTCATAAATTTTAACAATAATGAATACAAAAACTAAAATAACCTAGAGAGATGGAATCAAAATACAAAAACTAACCTTACGTACTTGTTTCTTTAACGGTACGTGTACACTGAAGAGCTTGAAATAAGAAACGATCTAGGTCGAAGAAGCTGCGTTTTTAATTTTAGGGTCCATGGGTAAGGGTAAATTTTTCTGTAATTTCTGAGTTTGAGATAAAGAAATTGAAGGTATTGTGTTTAGGGTTTTGGATTTTGGAGAAGAAATTTCCAAATTGTTTTTATTCTGGCGCTTAATTTTGAGCTGGGAGGGAAGAGTGAAATGCGTAAAAGTTTCGTTACCGCGTTGGATGATATTTTGCTTGCTTATTTGTTTTTCTATTATAAAGACCATATAAGAATGGCTTTATTTATAAATAATTTATTAAAATAATAAAAAATTATATAAGAACAATTTTTATTTGTTGTTAAAGGAAGTCGTTCTCATTGTTATTTATCATAACGATTTTTAGCCGTTGTAGAATATTCATAAAAAAATATACTCTATTAGAACAAATATAAAATTCATTATCGATTATACTGTACGGAATAATTTTTTTACCTTTAAAAAATTAGGCGTTGCAGTAGAGTCAAAATGTTGTAGTGTTCATTCTTTGCTGATATAACTGACCGTGACATAAAGTTGTCATTCTCTTTTCTTCGATTAGGTTCAGTTCATCGTATCGAGTTTGACACCATTCAGCTTCTGTTAGCTTAGCCTCCATTAATATCCTGATTGATGGGATCTCTACTTCTATGGGGAGCACTGCTTCCATGCCATATACTAGAGAAAAAGGGGTTGCCCCTGTTGAAGTGCGGACATACGTGTGATAACCATGAAGGGCAAAGGGTAGCCTCTCGTGCCAGTCTTTGTAGGTTATAACTATCTTTTGCACGATCTTCTTGATATTTTTGTTAGCCGCTTCTACCACCCCCGTTCATCTTAGGCCGGTAGGGAGATGAGTTATGGTGTTCAATCTTGAACTCAGCACACAACTATTTCATCATCTTGTTGTTCAAGTTAGATCCATTATCTGTAATGATCTGGCTCGGAACACCATAATGGCAGATGAGATTGTTCTTAATAAATTGGACCACCACTTGTCAGGTCACATTGGTGTATGATACTGCTTCGACCCACTTGGTGAAGTAGTCAATGGCTACCAGGATGAACTGATGTCTGTTTGAAGCTTTGGGTTTGATTATGCCAATCATGTCGATTCCTCATATAGAAAAAGGCCATGGAGAAGAATGAACTTTGAGATGCGTTGGCGGTACATGGATTTTGTGTACGTATATTTGACACTTGTTACATCTCCTCATGTACTAGTAGCAATCGGATTCCATTGTCAGCCAATAATATCCTGCTCTCAGAATTTTTCTCGTCATTGTGTGTCCGTTGGCATGAGTGCCAAAGGAGCCTTCGTGAATTTCGTTCATCAACATGTTTGCTTCTTTTCTGCCTATGCATCTGAGTAAAACCAAGTCAAAATTTCTTTTGTAGAGTGTATCACCATTCAGGAAGAAGTTGTCAGCCAGTCTTCTGAGAGTCTTCCTGTCTTTTCTTGATGCCCTAGGCGGGTATTCTTGTTTTTGAAGGAAGCACTTGATATCATGATACCAGGGTTTGTCATCGATGACTGCTTTGACTGTGAAGATGTAAGCGGGCCTTTCAAGGCGCATTATGTCAATCTTAGGTATGTCATTCCAATGATTTACATCAATCATGGAAGAGAGAGTGGCCAGTGCATCAGCCATGTGATTTTCTTCATGAGGGATATGATGAAACTCGACTCTGTTAAAGAATGGTAACAACCTTCTCGCGTAGTCTTTGTAAGGAATCAATCCTGATTGGTATGTGTTCCACTCTCCTTTGATCTGATTGATAACCAGGGTTGAGTCTCCATACACATCCAAGTTCTTTATCCTTAAGTCATTGCTTCTTCGAGACCCATGATACAAGCTTCGTAATCGGCCTTGTTGTTTGTACATTTGAATGTCAGTCTGGCAGTGAAAGGAATATGGGTACCCTGAGGTGTTATGATGATTGCCCCAATTCCGTTTCCATAAGTGTTGACAGCTCCGTCGAATATTAGTCCCCATTGGGAACCTGGTTCTGGTCCTTCACTGGGTAGCGGTTCATCGTAATCTTTCATTTTTAGATACATGACATCTTCATTTGGGAAGTCAAATCAGACTGATTCCTGATTATCAATCGGTTTTTAAGCCAAATGATCGGCTAAAATACTTCCTTTGACGGCTTTCTGTGCAATGGTACTCAATGTCGTATTCTGATAACAACATCTGCCAATGGGCAATCCTTCCCGTGAGAGCAGGCTTTTCAAAGGCGTACTTGATCGGGTCCATTTCGGAGATTAACCAAGTAGTGTGGCAAATCATGTATTGGAGAAGACGTTTGGTTGCCCAAGCCAGAGCGCAGCAAGTTTTCTCGAGCATAGTGTACCGAGTTTCACAATCCGTGAAATAAGTAGTAAATGGCAGACTCTTTTCTTTTTGTCTCTTCTTGCTGGCCAAGTACACAACCCATGGAGTCTTCCAAGACTGTTAAGTAGATGATCAGTGGTCTTCCTTCCACTGGAGGAGACGGAATTGGTGGATTCAACAGATATTCATTGATGCTGTCGAAATATTTTTGGCAGTCTTCTATCCATATGCAGCTTTGATTCTTTCTGAGTAGTTTGAAGATCGGCGCGCATGTGGCGATCATAAGGGATATGAATCTTGAGATGTAATTCAGACGTCCCAAAAATCCTCTGGCCTGTTTTTCGGTCTTCGGTGAAGGCATTTCTTGAATGGCCTTGACCTTGTCAGTATCAACCTCAATTTCTTTTTGGCTGACGATGAATCCTAAGAGTTTTCCTGAGCGAACATTGAATGTGTACTTATTAGGATTCAATCGGAGTTTGTATTTTCTCAGATGCTCGAATAGCTTTGACAGGTGTGTCACATGCTCTTCTTCTGTTTTAGATTTGGCAATCATGTCATCGACGTGCACTTCAATCTCTTTGTGCATCATGTCGTGAAACAGAGTTGTCATGGTCCTTTGATAGGTTGTCCCTGCATTCTTCAGACCAAACGGCGTTAACTTGTAACAAAAGGTGCCCCATGGGGTGATTAAAGAAGTTTTCTCCATATCTTCCAGCACCATTTTAATTTGATTATAGCCCGAGAATCTATCCATGAAGGAGAAAACTTTGAACTTTGTTGTGCTGTCTACCAGCATGTCAATGTGTGGTAAGGGGAAGTCGTCCTTTGGACTTGCTCTGTTCAAATCCCTGTAGTCTACACACATTCTGACTTTTCCGTCTTTTTTTGGAACTGGCACTATGTTGGCCAACCATTGAGGGTATTCTGAGGTGGCAAGAAAACCCTCGTCGATCTGTTTATGCACTTCCTCCTTAATTTTGATGGCCATATTTGGATGAGTCATTCTCAGTCTTTATTTTACTGGCGAACATTCTGCTTTTAGTGGTAAGTGATGTTCCACGATGCTAGTATCCAACCCTGGAATGTCCTGATAGGACCAAGTAAACACATCTGGAAACTCTTTGAGATGTTTTATCAAGTCTTCTCTGACAATTGAGCTGAGTAGTGCCCATATCTTAACTTCTTTCTTTTCTTCTTCTGAACCTAAATTAACCTTTTCCAACGGCTCTTTGTGAGGCTCAATAGACCTTTCCTCTTGCCTGAGTAGTCGGGAGATCTCTTCTGGAATTTCTTCGTTCCCTTCTTCTTCAGCTTCAAATACCGAGAATTCAAAGTTAGGAGAAGGCATGGGATCGTATGTTTCAATGGGGTTTAAAACAAGCAATCTGCATGACGTGATGATTCATTTTTTTAGCAAATACAGAGAGAATGCAAGAGTGTATGTAGTGTATTTTCTGAAAAATGCTTGTTTTTATTTTGGGTTGTTTTTAGGATTACCATTTTCTAAAAAAAAAAGAAAAGTGAAAACAACAATAAATGCGGGAATGACATAATGACATTATTTATTCATGATTTGTCGATTCTTGAAACACAACCCTATAAAACAAAACTCTATCACTTTGGGCGAAGCGAAGAGGGACATTTACAGAAAAATGGGCCCTATAAAACATTCATTTCACCCGGGCAAGGTGAAAGGTCAAAACAAATATGGTAATTACTTCGACTTATGAACGACTTTTGGGACATCGACTGCAACCCAATGGCGACTGACTCCTCTGTGAATCACAAAGTCTGGTACTTCCTTTCTTGGTTTGTCTTTAGAAATGACGCCGATTTTTGGCAGAGTAGGATCATTAGAGTCTTCTTCCCATGCAGAGTTGTCATAAACGAACTCTTCTGCTGTATTTTCCATGGTGCTTTCACTCTCAAGGGAATCTCCCCACCTAGTCAGCTGGATGTCCTTAAGCTTGATATGAGAGCTTTCGGGAGCAGCGTATTTGACTAAGAAGTCATACTTGCCGCTTGCCTGTCCCAAGGTGTCCCATGTTTCTGTGGAAATAGATGAGTCATCTTCCTCGATGATGTTGACCTCGGGAAATGTATAGTTAATGAATTCTTGTCCTACAATCTTTGTGAATTCATTAGCATAGTTTTGGACACTCTCGAAGTGTGCTGGGTAATGATTCCATGACTCTGGGGGAACCTGTGTATTCTTTTCAAGATCATTCAGCTGATAGACATTGTTCGGCTGACTCTTTTGCCCCAAGTCTTTTGTGTATGGCTTCCAGATAGGCAAGTCATCCAGGGGATCATAATAATCATATTCAAAGTTGTCTTTCATTAGATTGTCTTCCTCTAATGAATTGGGTGGAGTGTGATATCCTTCAGGATCACAATCTCCATAGATCATCCTGACGTCAGATCTTGGTATATATCTTGGGCTCTGTTTTGGAAAACAAAATGGCATGTGCGTCTCTCCCTGAGATATATAACCGACATCGTAGAGATAAGACTTCCACTCCTCATCCGTGTCGGAGGAGTTGTTCCCATCGATAGTGTGTACTTCTTGAGACACTGGGTGGAAGAACTGTGGAAGAAATCCTGAATGGGATGAAAACCTTCATTCTTTTTGTAGCTTGGGTACAGGTCGGAGAAAAACTAAGACCTTTTCTTGTCTTGTTATCTGTAGGAATTACTATCTGTCCTCATCCTTTTATGTCATTACTCTTGCTCACTTTGAGAGCATCTTTGTATGAGGAAATCAACGTCCCTCTTTATGGTTGATTCTCATTGCTCACCGAGAGTGCTTGGAACTGAGTTCCAACAACCTCCTCTGGTTCTACACAGGAGAATAATGATAAGTTTCTCACAATTAGGGCTTGCTCTCCGCACACTGTGACGAATTTGTCATTCCTGACGAACTTCAGCTTCTGGTGAAGTGTCGAAGTGACTGCCCCAGCTTCGTGTATCCAAGGTCTCCCTAATAAACAATTGTATGCTGCTCGGATATCCATGGCCTGGAAAGTGACTTGGAAAGTGTGAGGACCAATGGTTATGGGAAGATCGACTTCGCCGATAACTGTTTTTCTAGATCCGTCGAAGGCTTTGACGATGATCTCACTACCTCTCATCAGAGCTCCTTGAAACGGTAGTAGTACCAAAGTTGATTTTGGCATAACATTCAAAGATGATCCTGTGTCTACCAGTACACTGGCTAAAGCATCGTTTTGGCACTTGTTTGTAATGTTGAGTGGCATATTATGATTCTTGCCTTCTTCCGGCAGTTCTTCGTCACTGAATCCTAAGTTATTGTAGGAAGTGATGTTGGATATGATGTTGTCAAATTGCTCTACCGTCACATCTTGATCCAAAAAGGCTTGTTCTAAGACTCACTATAGAGCTTCCCTGTGAGCTTGTGAACTAAGCAGGAGAGATAATACAGAGATTTGAGACGGAGTTTGCAATAATTGGTCCACAATGTTGTACTCGCTTTTCTGGATGAGCTTCAGCATCTCATCGTTGTTCTTTACAAGTTCTGGATTACTGGATTAACCGGCGTGTTGATCAGGAACTTCCGTTTGAGGTTCCTTTTCTTTGGTAGGTTCTCCAACTCCTCTGTTGAAGATCCGACCGCTCCGGGTAACTCGACTGATGTCGGCAATGTTCATAACGGAGGGTAATGGAGTTTCTTTTCCATTTTCGATGGTCGTTGCACCGTACTTGTAAGGGATAGCCTTTTCTGACTTATACGGTATTGGACCTGGCAGGTAGATAACCACATAGGATTTTTGGTTTTTCTGACCATCATAGGCAGCCTCGATTGGTTCCTGGTTGGGAACTTTTCAACTATCAAGAGGGATCTTTGATTTATTGAGTAGAGGGATTATGGCACAAACGTCCTTGGTTATTCCATGATCGGAGATTATGAGAGTGTTTTTGTTCTGACCAGGAAGGTACTCTTGTATCATGTTGATCGACCCAGAACTTGAACATGGTCGAATCTCCTTCTGGTCTAACTGACTCTGGAGGGCTGCTCGCACTAGATAGCAGCCTTGGTTATTTTCCAAGCATACTCTATAGCGCTTGTAATTATGCGGTGGTACCCGACCATATACGCTTTGTATGTAGTGCATCTTTACTAGATCTGTTTCTATTGAGCGGATATCACGACTTGGATGTCTACCAGGATTCCCATCAGTCATACTAATTTGTTGTGTGTCTTTATCCAAGTAGATTGAAAGCCACCAGTGGTCCAACAGATGTTGAAGGGTCCATTGCACAAGCGCACACCCTTGGTCATCTTCGCAACATTCTTTACAGTCTAGATAATCATGTGAAGCCAAAAAACCAAGCCTGACCTGCTTAGCATGTAATTCCACTACACTGGTATTCATCAAGCGTATGTCAAAGATCTGAACCATATTGACTTGATGGTCATTCCTTTCATGGTAGTCTCGGATCCATCCAAGATCCATTTGACGTTGGAGGGCTTCTTGTATAAAAGAGCATCCCTGATTGTCTGTTAAACATATTGGACAAGCATTGTAATCGTCTCATGGCAGATTGTAATACTGACTTTGTCTTGAATGCAATGCCACTAGATTGACGTTCATTTCACTGATGTCGTGGTTCTGAACAATATTAGGATGTGCATGGGACATGTTTACTTCACGAATCTTATGATCCTGAATCCAACCCAAATTCTTTTGTTCTTGTAGAGCTGCTTGTACTATAGTACACCGTTGATTGTCCTTTGAGAAAATATCACATTGATGATAGTTGTGAGATGGCACATGGTCGTACCTGCTCTGTTTG
This sequence comes from Lathyrus tuberosus, assembly GCA_022829125.1. Classification (NCBI taxonomy): domain Eukaryota; kingdom Viridiplantae; phylum Streptophyta; class Magnoliopsida; order Fabales; family Fabaceae; genus Lathyrus; species Lathyrus tuberosus. The sequence continues at coordinate 26,737,206 of JALAZF010000013.1, read as the reverse complement.
TAATGCATCTTTACTAGGTTGGTTCCCAGTAAGCGTACATTGTGAATTTGATAACTGTTGACAGGCTCTTCTTCTATCAAATTCATTATAGTCTTCTCATGTTGCGGTAATGGGTTCATGTGAACATTTGGATTTGTATCCTTGAAAGATAAGATCCCGTTCCTAACAAGCTTCTGTACATCAGACTTGAAGCCGAGACAATTCTCAATGTTATGTCCCGGTCCTCCTTGATGGTAAGGGCAAGTTTGATCTGCTTTGAACCAAAAAGGTGGATTTTTTGGTACTGTAAGAGGAGTCCTGGTTTGAACGTGCCCCTTGGCCACTAGAAGTGGAAATAATTCTACGTACAACATCGATATGGGGTCAAACCCTGATTGTCGTGTAGTACGATTATTATTATTATACTGCGGGCGAGCCTGTTGAAAAGGTTGTTACGGCCTTTGCTGATATTGTTGTTGATTTGGTTGGCTCTGAGCAACCTGAGGTTGATAAGTCGGAACTGGCACTGGGTTGATAGCGGGAGTTACCACTACTACCGGTTGATACCTTCGCCTTTACTTTCCCAGAGAGATATTACTGATATCTTGTTCTTTCTTCTTTTGGAAAGCACTACCGTATCTCTTAGTACTGCTAGATGGCTCTGCATCTTTGACCAATCGTCCTTCTCGGACTGCTTCTTCAAGGCGTACTCCCATGTTCACCATTTTAGTGAAGTCACTGGGTGCACTGGCAACCATTCGGTCGTAGTAGAACGAGCCTAAGGTTTTCAAGAAGATCTTAGTCATCTCCTCTTCCTCGAGAGGGGGACAGATCTGAGCGGAAATTTCACGTCATCTCTGAGCATATTCTTTGAAGGTTTCCTTATCCTTTTGTGACATTGCTTTGAGCTGATCCCTATCCGGTGCCATGTCCAAGTTATATTTATACTGCTGAAAGAAGGCTGCCCCAGAATCTCTAAAAGTACTGATCTTGGTGCGGTTTAAACCCATGTAGCATTTGAGCGCGGCACCGGTTAAACTGTCTTAGAAGTAATGGATCTGTAGCTATTGATTTTCTGTCTAAGTAGACATTTTTCGAGCATACATCACCAAATGAATTTGAGGGAAAGAGTTGCCTTTGTATTTTTCAAAGTCAGGCACCTTGAATTTGTGCGGTATCTTTACATTAGGGACCAAACAGAGGTCGGTGGCATCCTTTCCGAATAAGTCTTAACCGTGAATGGCATGTAGTTTCTTCTGCATTTCCAAGAATTGTTCCTAGAACTCATTCATCCTTTCATACATGTCTTCGTTTCCACCAGAAATTGCTTGCAGAATCTGTCCTTCCGGGACGGCATGTACCACGGGTTGTGGTATAGACATTATAGCGGTGACCCTTGGCGATTCAGTGCCCTGAAGTTTGTAACCTTCAGGAGTTGCTGTCGTAACCCTTGCCTCTTCATTTTCCCAAAGTTTGTAACCTTCAGGTCCAGCGGTTCCTGCTACGGTTTCTGGGTCTTCAGTGACCGGTGGGATATATCCTTCAAGTATAAAGTTGAAAGGCATGCCCCAGGGGCGCCCTTTTGGCATGTTGTACTGAGGATGATTATCATGTGCCTCCAATATGGGTGTAGATGTAATCTCCGAGATCACAGTCCTTTGATGTTGTTGCTCCTGAGCTGCGGCTAGGATTTGCAGGTTGCTGTGAAGTTTTTCCAAACTTTCCTTTAGAGCGTCGATTCCTTTTCTCATCTCTCTATTCTCTTCCTCGAGATCTTCCATTTTCTTTTGTCGATTGGCCCGAGTATTGTATGAGTGAGACAGTTTAACTCTAGGATTGTGACACATAAGTGAGACTCAAAGATAAAAAGTGTGTTATGTGAGAATGATGAATGATATGCCAAGACATATTTTTTTAGTTTTTGTTTTTAAAAAGAAACTTTAACAAATAGATTGCAAATATCACACAGAGGGGGAAGACCCTTTTATTGAATTCGAAAGATTGCAGTATTTTATAAAGAAAAGTACAGTATTTTAAAAAGTGTTGTAAGGAGAATGTCTAAGCTCATGGATCCTGAGTCCTCTCTGAAGAGAGCTCAGATGTCGATTCCTGTATTTTCCTTTTCTTTGATCGAGCTCTTCAGCCGTTGTCGGGTCGATGATCCTTTGCCAAGTGAAAGGAGTGAGTAAATTTCTTCGGTCTTCCTGACTTTCTATAGCATGTTGTTCTAATATCTCAATCAGAGCATCCTTCTCCTTTAACAGTTCCTTAATCTTGGTACATTCCAAATTAAGGATCTGGTATTTGTTCTTCCAAGAGCTCTTCTCACGTTGAACTTTGTTGAGAGCGACCTGGATTTTTTCCGCATCAGACATGAGATAAAGGACAGATTCCTTTAATGGAAAAACTTCTTGACGAGGGTAAGGCATCCTCAGCTTGAGGGCCGTAGTTTGCACCCAGTGGAGATAAGGTTCCATGAAGGTACAGTTTGATCTTCCCAGAGACTTTCTCCCTTTCTTGTGAATATGTTGTCAGGCATGCACTATTTCTTTCTTCAGTGCCCTATCATTTTCCCCTTCCTTGAAGAAAAGACCTTCCAGATGAACATTATGTGGGATATTCTTCATCAGGTATCCGAGTTGACGGCGGGCTAAAATTGGATGATAGTTGATTCCTCCTTTAGTACCAATGAGGGGTACATTGGGGAAATTTCCACATCTGTCGATGATCTCTATCCCTTTGTAAATCCGATTGTACCAATCTATGTCTGGTTGGTAAGAGACATAATCCTCTGTGACCAACGTAGAGTACTCTTGTGATCCCAAAAAGCAGCAGACTTGGGCAAGTGGGAAATAAACCATTTGTAGAGTAATGGTACACAGCATGTGATCATTCCTCCACTGTACAAATTCCTTAAGTGTACAGAATGATAGGCATCTGCGAGCAAGGTTGGTACGGGGTTTCTTATTAAGAATATCTTAACAACATTGGTATCGACGAAGTTGTTAATGTTGGGAATAAGGAATAACCCATATATGAGCAAAACAAAGACGTCTTCGAAGGCAGTTATGTTTCCTACATTGGCAAAGTATAGAGCTTTCTCCATCAGAAATTTAGCCGGTAAACCCTGGATTCCTCCTTTAGTGGTTATGTGAGTCCTAACTTCTGACTCATCCAGAGAGATTTCTCTTGCAATGGTTTGTTCTTTTGGAATTTCTTCCAGTCCAGAAAATGGAGCTTGATTAGTGATAGGTAAATCAATCAGGTGGGAGTACTCTTCCAATGTTGGTGCAAGTTGGTAATCCGGGAATTTGAAGCAGTGGTAAACCGGATCGTAGAACTGTACCAGCGTAGACATGATCCCTTCAACCACGTTGACCCTTAACAGAGATAACATCCCTCCGTGCTTAGCTCTGAAAGCCTCAGGATTGGTAATCATTCTTCCCAATTTCCTTAAGTCTTCTAGTTTCGGAGCCTTGAAGGTGTACTTGTGCGTTTTTCTTCTACCGAAATCCATAACGCAACCTCTGATATTTGCAATTACTGTTTTAGTTCTTTTGAAAAAAAAGATTTTTTTTCTTGTTTGAAATGAGTTTTTTAATGAATGCATGAATGCAACAAACAAAAACATTTGAAAACATGGGTTTAGGGGTTCAATGTCACGAGCATGGAGTCATGGCTCTACCCATCCCCAAAGGTTGTACTATTTTGGTCAATTTTTGTACCAGTAGAACGGGTTCTAGAAGGTTCCCAAAGTCATTGACCCCTCCTATGGATATCATCAGCAAGCTGATTCACTCGAGCGAGTTGTAATATCCTAGGATGAATCTCTTTTGAGTGTAGTATCGCGTATCAACTATTCTCGATAGTCACCGCACTACCAAATGGCCATATGGTTAAATGTCTACTAAATCCTCAGGGTCATGGGTACCGCACTGGGATAAACGATGCTTTCACGATAATCGGTCGTTCAACATCAATATTTCCACACGGGTACCTCGCCTGATTCGGTGGACTCCCAAGTTAGCTTGGTCGGGATTCACTCCCTATAAGAGTTTCCCGGATATGCCACCACTTATCTTAATGTTCTCTCAAACTTTCCACATGCGTATTAATCGCATTCCCAGTTAACAGAAATTTAAACATGGGTATCAAGTAGTATAACAGTAAATGATTATATATATATATATATATATATATATATATATATATATATAGTAGAAAGTATAGAAAAATAAATGCCAAGCAAAGCCTAGACCTCTTAGGAACTCTAATCCTAACCCTCCCCAGCAGAGTCACCATTTTTCTGTAGCGTGCGACTTTTGTCGGTGACGCGACCACCTTACCGCAATGGTTGAAATTAGGTGCTACTTTCTGATTTCTTATTTATCCTATGAAGCTGGAAAGGAAAGGGAAGTTATCTAAAACAAACCTTGCACGCAAATGTTTTCTTTAACAAATGTTAAGAGATTGGGCGGTCGGGGTCAGGTTATACAAAGGGAAGTTGTCAATTACCCAGTGTATATATGGTTATCCATAGACTTTTTATGACATGTTTTTTATATTGGTTTAAATAGTTTCTTGTGTTTATCTGTTGTGGGTCGGGAAAGTTTCTCCTTTGGGAGTGTTGAGAGAGTGTTTTTGTGGTTTTCGGGTTTTGTGATGTTTTTGGGAAGGTACTGGACCTAAAGTTTTTTATTTGTGTGCTCGCTAAGATTTCACAATCTTATGCCTACGTATTCCCGTTAAAGAAAACTAGGAAATCAGAGCAATCGTAGTTCCTCCTATTTCTATGGGAGGAAATATGTTTGGTGCCTTGTTTAAAGCCCAAGATTGAAGCTAGATGAGTATTTGTGTCTTGTTCAAAGCCCAAGATTGAAGCTAAAGGTTATTTGTGTCTTGTTTAAAGCCCAAGATTGAAGCTAAAGGTTTAACTGAGAGAGAATTTGTCACCTCTAAAGGGAGATATCTCACATGTTCATCACAAGTTAATGCTGGATAATCGATTATAAAGGGGGATTACTTTAACTGGAATGTATGGAATCCAGCAATGCCATAATTTCCTTTATAAGGGAGGTGTCCTGAAGGAAGAAACTTTAACTCAATGTAGAGCAATGCCATTTTTCCTTAGGAGTCTTTCATGCTAAGAGAAGAACATTGGCATGGATGTTGTTCTGGACTGGGCCGGGGCATGCTCATCCGTCGAGCAGGCCCAACCCACAAGGCCTGGGATGGCCCAATAAGGGCTCTTAGCAAGACCTCTGTTGAGCACAGGCTCACTTCCACAGGGTCAGGCACACGCCTAACCTCGGGTGTAAGCCTCCCCGAGCTCGCCTCTCCTCGACGCTCATGTGCTCCTCCCCGAGAGGAGCCATCTCCGCCCGTAAGTGAGTCCTCCCCGCGAGGACACATCTCTCCCAGACATGCAAGACTCCTCCCCGCGAGGACACGTTCTCTTGTAACCGCCCCACTCCCGATGGAATCGGTCTCCCCTAATTCCGGAGATCTAGGAACAGTTACCCCAGGGCGAAGACCACGTGCTGGTCTTCACTACGCCACGTAAGCCCTGGCAGTTACTTGGATTGGGCCTGGCAATCCAGCCCAATGCAAGTAACCGTTGGGCCCATGCCGGGGGCTCCCTACAAATACCCTCTCACTTGAGAGGGTCAGGTTACACACACTTTCTTACTTTCATCTCTGTACTTGCTAATTCTCTGACAGTTACCTTACTTGAGCGTCGGAGTACCTTGCAGGTACAACCCCCCCGGCCGTCTTTCAACCTCAACGGAGCTAAAGCCCAGACGACGTTGTTGGCCACCGGATACTGTCTGATCCAGGTATAATCAGTGGCGCCGTCTGTGGGAAACTTTTGCTTCCCCGTTTTTGCTTCGATAAACCAAAGCAATCCTTTCATCCATCACCAACATGGCCAATCCGTCTGCTCACAAAGCTCTGGACACCGTCCTCGCACAACTAGAGAATGGAAACCACCACGAGGATGCTGTTATCCTCAATGGCGATGAAGGCGACGTAAGAGACGGGCAGACCGCCTCCCCGGACTCCCAAGACGTGGTTGACAACGCTGCCTACCAAGACGATCAGCAAGCCATTTTCCAGCCAATTGCTCCTCCGCCCAATGCAGATTCGAGCACCGTGGCCCTATTTTCCCTGATCAATCAAACCAACTAGTTGATAGCATACCAAAATACCAGAATCGAAGCACTGGAGCAAGGGCGGGCACGGAGATCTTCCCCGCGAAGACATCGTCGTCCACCGTCACCTCGCCGTTCTCCTTCCCCGCGAAGGACCCCTTCCGACGAGTCTCGAACCCCCTCGCCGGTGCGCGGGGGCCGCCGACCACGTCTCGAGCACCCCCAGCCAATGATCTCCTAGAAACGCCCTCGTTCCCCGCCTCGGAAGGACCCCAGGGCCTCCACCACTACCAAGAAGTCCAAACAGACCGAGGAGAGGCCGAGGAACCATTCAAGGAATTCCCTTCCACGGCATCAGCGATCCCCTTCGAGGTCCCTGACATGAAGTGACGACGACGACAAGAGAACCCCTCTGTCATGGGAGATCATGAACGCCCCAATTCCTGCGGGCATGGAGAAACCTCCCCAACTGGGGAACTACGACAGCCTGGCCGACCCCGACGACCACGTCGAAAGTTTTGAAGCCATGCTCGACTTCAGAAACGTCAGGGGAGCCATTAAGTGCAGGCTTTTTCCCACCACCTTGCGGAAGGGCGCCATGACTTGGTACAAGGGTCTGGCACCCGGGTCGATCACATCCTTGAAGCAACTAAGACAACGTTTCACCAAACATTTTACTGCATCTCGTCGACACCTGAAGACAGAAGCTGCCCTAGAAAGCATCTTCCAGAGGAAGAACGAATCTCTCCGGCACTACATTGAGAGATTCAACAGAGAAGCTGTCAAGGTCCATACGACCGACGACATGAAGAAGTATTTAATCATCCATGGGCTACGTTTTGGATCTAACTTTGCCAAGTCCGTAGGCCTCCGCAGACCCCGCCGTCTCGAGGATCTCCTCCAACGGGCTCAGTCGTAAATCGAGCTCGAGGAGTCAGAGGCAGTACATATCACCCTTGAATCGAGACACAAAGAGGGCCCCCGCGGCCACAAAGAAGAAGACTCTCCTCCCCGATGAGGAGGAGAAAGAAAGAGAGATAATCGCCCCCGAGAACCTCGTGAACCCCGCGGACCAGCCGACCGGTTCACTGAATACACCCCGCTCAACACTTCCCACACGCGAATCCTCTCCGAGTGCCAGAACTCAGAATTTGTGAAAGGAGGAGTCCGCTTTCTGAAGCCCACTTCCCCCAAATCAAACATTGACAAGTCAAAATACTGTAGGTTCCACCGGAGCCACGGGCATGTAACAGAAGACTGCATCCATCTCAAGGATGCAATTGAAATTCTCATCAAGGAAGGACACCTGAAGAAATACGCCCAGAAGAATGACACTCCTCGTCCCAGCTCCCGGGAAGCCCAGAACGTCGAGGAGACAACACCTCCTCCCGACGAGAGTCGACTTCAGGTCGCCCTCAGTGTCACTCGACCCGAAGATTTCTTTGTCCCCCCAATCATTGAAGGACAAGAAGCAATTCGAAACATGTGGGCGACCTTCCCCCACGAGGACCCCGTAGCTGCCCGTAGCACCTGGGAGAGCTTCCCCAAAGCGATGGTCATCTCCGGGGGTGGTCCTGAGAAGTTGTCTGTCAGATCGATCAAGCGGAAATTTGATGAGCTGGAATCCGCAACATCAGTGAAGACGACCACTCTCGAGAAAGTACGGGGAAACTCCAACCCTATCACTTTCTACCTCGAGGAACTCCCCGGGGGAGCGTCAAACGCCACTATTCCCCTCCTGGCCAGGGCACAGATGGTGAACTTTGACGTTCGAAGGATCCTAGTCGACCAGGGAAGTTCGGTCAACATCATGTATGCCCATCTGTTCGGGACCCTTCAGCTCGACGAGAGACATCTGACCTCGTACGTCTGTTCAGATCTGCAGGGGTTCAACGGAACCACCACCAGACCATGGGGATACGTTGAGCTGATGGTTACATTCAGGGCCAAAGACACTGCCCGACAGGTGAAGATCCGTTTCCTGGTGATCGAATGCCCATCCCTTTACAACTGCATCCTCGGGAGGACCACCCTGGCCAAGCTTACGGCGGTACCGTCAACAGTCCACCTCAAAATGAAGTACTACACGGCCAGGGTACGAGTGGTAACAATGCACGGGGACATAGACGCGGCGAGAAGATGTTTCGACGCCGCCATCAAAGGCATGAGTTCCATCAGCGCCAAACCCAAGACCGTGGCCAAGCCACCCCTGGACGCCGAGCAGGTACCTCTCCCACGCGTCAACGCGATCGAACTCGACAGCAGGTCCCCAGGAGAACCCGATGAAGACGGGGTAGAAGACCTCGACCTCCAGGCGGAAAACAACGGGCGCCCCCTCTACCCAACGCGCCCCGTCCCCGACGGAGACTTTGAGCTCGTGGTACTCGGGGACGATCCAGACCGTAAAGTGAAGATTGGCACCGGAATCCCTGACCTGGCGAAGGAGCAGCTGAAGGCATGTCTCCAGGAGAACGCTGATATGTTCGCGTGGAGCGCCTCCGAGATGCCTCGCCTTGACCTCGAGGTGGCTTGCCATAAGCTCGCAGTAGATCCGGCCGCTAGGGCCATAGCTCAACGTAGGCGCAGGCAGTCTCCTGAGAAAGCGGAGGCTGCTGAAAAAGCTGTAAAAGATCTCCTAGAGGCAAATTTTATTTCGGAAGCCAGGTACACAACCTGGCTGTCCAAATTTGTACTTGTTAAAAAGAATATTGGAAAATGGAGGATGTGCGTTGATTATACTGATCTTAACCAGGCTTGCCCGAAAGACTACTACCCTTTGCCTAACATCGACCAACTGGTCGACAATTCTGCAGGTTACAAACTATTATCCTTCATGGACGCTTACTCGGGATACAACCAAATTCCCATGGACAAGGTAGACAAACAGCACACGGCTTTCATGACCGCGTCGGGCAACTACTATTACAACGTGATGCCCTTCGGTCTGAAGAACGCCGGTACGACCTACCAACGGATGATGAATAAGGTTTTCCGGGCTGAAATCGGCGACATGCTTGAGGTCTACATGGACGATATGATCGTCAAATCCGTAGAAGAAGTCGACCACGCCGCGCACCTCAAGAAGGTGTTCGACACGGCGAGGAGATGTCGCATGAGGTTTAACCCCGACAAATACACCTTCGGCGTTCGGGCAGGTAAGTTCCTCAGATTTTACCTCACAGAACGAGGAATCGAGGCCAACCCCGACAAGTGTAGGGCTTTTTCCGAGCTCCCTACTCCTGACTCAAAGAAGTCAATACAATCATTAAACGGGATGCTCACCGCTCTCTCCCGCTTCGTCGCCAAATCTGCACAGTACGCACTCCCGTTTTTCAAACTTCTTCGACAAAAAGTGGAGTTCGAGTGGAGCGAAGAATGCGAGCAGGCACTCCTCCACCTAAAACAAGTCCTGTCGCAGCCCCCGGTCCTCTCACGGCCTGAGGGCAGGGAGACACTCTTCTTGTATCTTACAATCACGAGTGAAGCAGTCAGCATTGTCCTCATTCGGGAAACCCCTGACAGGAAGAAGCCAATTTACTTCACGAGCAAAGCCCTCCAAGGCCCCGAGCTTAGGTATCAACAGATAGAGAAAGTCACCCTGGCCCTCGTCACGGTGGCCAGGAGGCTATGCCACTACTTCCTTGCCCACACTGTCGTCGTAAGGACCGAACAGCCTATAAGGCAGCTCCTTGGATGACCGGACATGGCGGAGAGGATGCTCAGGTGGTCGCTCGAACTCGCCGAGTTTGACATCCAATACGAAGGGAGGAAAGCCCTGAAGGCTCAGGTATTGGCCGACTTTGTAGCAGAGATGACCGTCCCGGAACCTTCGACTAACGGATCCCAGAAATGGACCATCTATGTCGACGGAGCATCCAGCCCGATGGGAAGCGGGGTGGGCATCCTCCTCGAAAACGAGGAAGGCATCCTGATTGAGGTATCCCTCGAACTATCCTTCCCGACATCGAACAACCAAGCAGAGTACAAGGCCTTCCTCGCCGAACTTCGCCTGGTCGAGGACCTTGGCGCCAAGGAGGTCAAACTCTTCACCGACTCCCAGCTCGTGGCCTCGCAAGTCCGAGGAGAGTACCAGGCCAAGAACGATAACCTCATAGAATACTTGGCCTTGGTGAGAGAAAAGATGAAAAAGTTCACCTCCGCGGAAGTAACTCACATCCCCGCAAGCACAATGCCCGAGCAGATGTCTTGTCCAAATTGGCAAGCACAAAGAAGAAAGGTGGGAATAAACCCGTCATACAAGAAGTACTTTCCCGGCCGAGCATCGACAAACCCACTCCAGTGGTGAACATAAACGCCATCGGTGACAATAATTGCTGGATGACCCCCGTGTACGAGTACCTCACGACGGGCAAACTGTCCGAAAATCTCAAAGAAGCCGGAATGGTCAAGCGGCGGGCATACTCGTACACGATAGTCGAGGACAAGCTATACCGGCAAGGGTTCTCCACCCCCCTCCTCAGGTGCGTCGAGGAGACCAAGGTCCCCGGCATCCTCCAGGAAATCCTCGAAGGAATCAATGCACAGCACCTCGACGGGCGATCGTTAGCCCGTAAGGCACTGCGAGCAGGGTATTACTGGCCCACCATGCAATAGGACGCCAAGGAACACGTCAAGAGGTGCGACAGAGCAAGGAACACGCTCAGAGAAATGACTTGGGGGCTCCTGTTCTGGACTGGGCCGGGGCATGCTCATCTGTCGAGCAGGCCCAATCCACAAGGCCTGGGATGGCCCAATAAGGGCTCCTAGCAAGACCTCTGTCGAGCACAGGCTCACCTCCACTGGTTCGGGCACACGCCTAACCTCAGGTGTAAGCCTCCCCGAGCTCGCCTCTCCACGACGCTCATGTTCTCCTCCCCGAGAGGAGCCATCTCCGCCCGCAAGTGAGTCCTCCCCGCGAGGACACATCTCTCCCCGACACACAAGACTCCTCCCCGCGAGGACACGTTCTCTTGTAACCACCCCACTCCCGATGGAATCGGTCTCCCCTAATTCCGGAGATCTAGGAACGGTTACCCCAGGGCGAAGACCACGTGATGGTCTTCACTACGCCACGTAAGCCCTGGCAGTTACTTGGATTGGGCCTGGCAATCCAGCCCAATGCAAGTAACCGTTGGCCCCGCGCTAGGGGCTCTCTATAAATACCCTCTCACTTGAGAGGGTCAGGTTACACACACTTTCTTACTCTCATCTCTGTACTTGCTAATTCTCTGACAGTCACCTTACTTGAGCGTCGGAGTACCTTGCAGGTACACCCCCCCCCCGGCCGTCTTTCAACCTCACCAGAGCTGAAGCCCAGATGATGTTGTTGGCCACGGGATACTGTTTGATCTAGGTACGATCAGATGTAAATAATCCAGAGGCTTGCGACTTATAGCAATTAGATGAAAGAAGAGATTTACCAGGATAAAAGAGGGACTACAACTTGGATTTTGAATCAACAAGTGTGCCACTTACAACAGTTATTTGGAATTAGATTTTTTAATTGTCTATTTTGATATGTGATGTACAGAGAAATGCCTTCCTACAGAGAGAACTCTTGATTTCCTCTGAGGGGATTTTGATTTTTGCGTGCCTTGATCAAAGCCTAAGGTTGAAGCTGAAAGGTTGACTCTATTTGGGGAGTTTTATATCTGTCTTGTACAAAGGCCAAGATTGAGGCTGAAAGGAGATTGACTCAGTTGGAGAGTATGATCTGTCTTGTACAAAGCCCAAGATTGAGGCCTAAAAGGGATTAACTCCACCGGGGAAGTTTTATCTGTCTTGCACAAAGCCCAAGATGAGGCTGAAAAGAGATTGACTCCACTGGGGAAAATCATTATACAAAGCCTGAGAGGAGGCTGGCTGGGGAAATTCTTATATGAAGCCTGAGAGGAGGCTGGCTTCTGCTGAGGATTGTTGAAATCCAAAAGCAAGTCCAAATTATATGTGGTGGGGAATCCAAAAGATTTGCTCTTTCTGGGGATTTGAAGAAGAGTTGACATATTAGAAACCATGAGGCTCTGATTTTATTGAGGATTTGTTGGTGGTAATTTGACCCTAGCTGAGGAATTTCTTAAAATGAAAGCTTAAAGATTGAGTTTGAAAACCTATGGAGGTTTTAACCCTGCTAAAGATTGGTATGTTGATGAAATAATCAGGTTTTTTCCTGTGTTTTTAGGAAACTTGAGGGTTTTTGTGAGATCCAAAAGGAGATGAGACTTTCCAAGTCTTACTTGTAGGAAGAGGTTGACTCTTAACTGGAGGATGATCTTTGTATGATGCCCAAGAGGAGGCTGAGATTATCCAAGTCTCTCATGTAGTGGTAGGTGTAGTGTAGAGAGAGATCTTTGTATGATGCCCAAGAGGAGGTTGAGGTTTTAAGGGATGAAGATCAACCCTAAAATGGTCTGATGTTCTGGAATTCTGACTCTCCGGAGGATTAAACTAGTAGAGATGAATAAGTTATGTCCTATACCTATAGGAGGTCTTTGGGTCCTTGTACTAAGCCCAAGAAGAGGCTGAGAACTTCTAAGAAGCCTGAGGGTCCTTGTACTAAGCCCGAGAGGAGGCTGGGGATGTTTTTAGGAAGCCTGTGGGTCAAAACCTAAGAAAAGTTCAAGAAAGGTTTCACCGGGAATTAGTCATTTCTTTGCTGAACAGTTCTAGGGTTTGAAGAAATTCAAAAGAGGTTTCACCGGGAATTAATCCTCTCTGGGAAAATGAATTTCTTGTACACATATATTTCTAAGTTAGGACAGTCTTGAGAAAAGTTTCACCGGGAATAATGCCCAAGAGGAGGTAAGACTGTATCTGGAATTTCCTATGGGGAACTAGTTTTCATTGTGTTGAAAGAGTAACCTCTATTTTGATCTAAACCTAGACCTAACTGCTGGGAAAACTCTAAGCAAGTATATACAAGCAATATATATACAAATAAAATATATAAACAAGTATATATTGAAAAGATAGTGGAACTTACAGTTGTGCAAACCCAAGCATAGTAACTATAGCTGTATGGTTAGTCATTCAAGAAATTGAAGAAAGTTTTGATGATACTTTGAATTTGAATTTGAATCAAAAAGAAAGTTGTTTTAAAAGGAAGTTTGGAGCTTATACTCAAAGAGAAGCCCAGATGATCTCTTTTGAAAAGGCGACGATCGCGACGTAATTTTGAAAACCATAGAGGGACTTATACAATGATTGAGGCCCAAATTATTTAATTTCAAAGAGGATGAGTCTTACACTCTATTATAGGCCTAAAAATTATTTTTACAAAGAGATATGACTTATAGTTCAAGGAGAGGCCCAGATGAAAAACAACGATCGCATCGTTTATTTTGAAAATCGTAACGGGACTTATAAATGACTGAGGCCCAAAATTATTTATTTACAAAAGGGATGGGTCTTACACTCTATTAGAGGCCCAAAAGTGCTTGAAAAAGAAAAAAAAATGGGGCTTATAACTCAATGAGAGGCCAAGATGAAAATTGTTTGAAAACAACAATCACGCCGAGATTTTTAAAATCGCATCGGGACTTATACAATGACTGAGGCCCGAAATGGTTTATTTACAAAGGGATGGTACTTACACTCTATCAAGAGGCCTAAAATTGTTTTGAAAAATGTTTGTGAACGTGAAAACAACTAAAACCCTAATTTGATTTCAAAATGCATTTTAATTTGAATAAAAGTTAATTAAAATGATCAAAATTATCAAACATGTATGAAAAATAAGTTGTGATCTTGGATTAATGTTTGAAAAATTATGTTTTATCCATAGAATGATTGGAAAATCATTTGAATTTGAAAAATCAAGAAAAAGAAATATTTTTAAATGCTTAAAAACAAATAAAAATAAATTCTTTACAAAAATATTAAATATATAAAATAAATAATATTTTTGTGAAATTTTTGTAGAATAAAATATTTAAACATTTTTGTGACTTTTTAAAAAAAGAACCAATAAAAAATGATGAAAATGAGAGAGAAATTAATTTTTGAAATCATTTAATAAAAATATCAAATATTCAAATATTCAAATATTTGAAAATGGCGCCAATGCCATCTTCTTCTTCCTCACGACTACCCACCATAGCCAATTTGAAAAACCTCTCATATCTCTCTGATTACTCAATGAAAATGATTTTTGTAAACATGAAACTTGCTCGTTTTTGAACAAGGATTACAATCATATAAACTAATTGCATTTATATTAAGTGTGTAGTGAGAATTCAGAAGATGAACTCAAGAACCCTAATTTCTGTAAGAACACTATGAAATCCTATACACGATTTATACATTGCAATTGATTGAGGGGAAACACTCTATATATGTGCATAAACATGTTTGTAACTTGAAAACACATTTATGATGCATGAATCATAGAGTTTGAGAGTGTCAGGATTACCTCTTGCAGCTGGTGATCGGATATTATGTTGGAGGTGTTACAGATGTTGTGTAATGATCTGGACAGCTTCAATGGGCCTCAAGTAATGTGTTTAAAGGCTTGGAATGGATTGAATCAGCTTAGAACTTATTGTGGCACCTCAACTCTAAACAGGCCAAAAAGCTTGAGCAAATGGGGGGTGACTTTGTGATTCAGGTGTTCCAGGTGAGTTTTAAGGTCATGGATCACTCATATATGATTTATGTGAGGTGTTGGCATGATTAGTTTTGAAAGAATTGCTCTCAAATGGAAAATTCAAAAGTTACTTGAATGAGAAGCAAAATCTGGTTTTTTGAGAGTGATTTTGAGGAAAGCATGTGTTATGGTGCTTTGGTGTACTCAAACTGACCACAAATAAGCTCTATTTATAATGTGTCAAGTTTGTTTTGGCAGCAATATTGAATGGTGGCTGGTACAGTCCATTGTCTATTGGTTTTCAAAAGGAATCTCAAGTCTCCTCTAGCCATTGACTTGAGTCAATCTTGCAGGCCTATGGTCTTCTGTATCAGGGATAAGGCTTGACTCATTCAGTTGGATTTTCTTTAGTTCATTCCACCTTGATGCATCCATTGAATGCTCCATGACAACTTTGAAGTTTTTAGCTTTTGCATCATTAGATATCACATGTATACATGACGATCTTTTGTCTTGGGAGGCTTGTGGCTCAGAGATCTTTTGCTTTGATCTGATCCTTAATGTTTCTAGAAGGATTGCAAGACTAGTAATTGCACAAATTAATCAATTCGAGCAAATGACCTATAATCTGCCTTGGGAAGAAATCATTTTTTGGTTCCATGTTCCAAGGGTTGTAACTCCCTGCTCAAATTGAATTTGGAGAAGATCTGGTACTTGTTGGAAAGCTCTCATGACATACTTTAACTTTGATGTCCACCAATGGACCTGTTTCAGCTTGGATCAAGGTGAAAAATGGCCTCAAATTTGGTGAAAAACCAAGACAGATTCTGTCCAAAATTTTCACTAAGTGTTGGAAAAAGTGGCCATTTTCATGTTTTCTGTGATTTTGGTCAATCTATAACTCAAAATCCATAAGGATTTGGAATATTTTGTAGTTGACACTTTTGAAGTATGTCATGTGAACTTTCATTTGAGATTTGGATGGAAGAAAAAGGCCTTGGGGTTTGGGAGTTATGACCTTGCAAAGTTGGTACCAAATCACTTTTGTTCCATAACTTAGAAAATTTTAAGTTTCTTAAGGTTGCCCCTTTTGCAAGTAACCCTATTTTTTTTCTTGATGGATGATGATCCAAACCATGAATTAACATTGCTTTTGACTTAGGGAAGCCTTGATTATCAACAAATTCAAAAAGTCAAACTTGATTTTGGGCACAGTTGACTTTTTATCAGATGAATTCCTAACTGTGTGATCTTCTATGCAATAAAGTTCTTGACCTAAATCAAACCTAATAGATGAATTCCATAGGTGTTTTAAGGTGTCTTGAATCATGTCCCAAGGTTTGGAACATGTCTTGGTCAAAAGTCAAAGGTACAATTGACTTTTTCTTCAAAACCCTAATTGTGGTCCAGATGAAAATGAAACTTGTGAATCAAGCTTCTTGGATCAATCCATTGTTGTAAATAGATCAATGTGGTGTATTTGAGGCCCTCAAATCATGTTTTGAGGTCTTGGTTCATGTCCTAATTCCTGATTTTTTATGAATGCTTCCTCTGAGGCCATATTGACTTGATGATGGGACTCATAAGGTTCCTTTGAGCATTTTGGATCATGTTTTAAAGTATTGGCTCATACCCAGAGGAAAATTTTCATCTGGACCCTGGTCGATCAAAACCCTAATTTGGCGACACTAGCGATCTTGAGGCTTGATCCACTTGGAATGTTGCAACCTTGTGCTTGATTCTTGATATGGGAGACCTCTTGATCCTTCATGGATGTTTGAGAGGTTAGATAAGTTGAGGATCATGTCAATTCTTGATTGATCATTTGTCTAAGTGTTCTGAGAGGGCTCGAAACCCTAATTCTTGATTGTAGTGAATGCTCAACAATCCTTGAAAAGATTGATGAGGTATGATGGTACATCCATATTGTGGTGATGATTTGCACAATGATGGAAATCTTGGTGGTCAAAATTTGGGGTATGACACACATGCACATGGCCCAGTTGGTAAAGTTTTAAGCCCATCACCTTAAGGGCGTGAGTTAAACACACATAAGGGTCATTCCTCTCTTTTTTATCACTATTTTTCATGGTTTTCTTCACAACTTCATCAAATTGTTTCACCAAGAAAAATTAATTATTTTGAGCCAATTTTTTGTACGCTTATCATTTATCTTGTATATTTTGAGAATCCATCAAAAAATCACAAAAATAATATTTATTTTTTACATTTTTATTAGGTTTAAAACTAGTACTTTTTAAGTATTTTTCATGCCTTTTCATGATTCCTTTTGATTCTTTTCTTGACCTAATTGTACATATGTGTTTGTATGGTCATACTATACTTTGTTTAAGTCTTGTTTAATGTACATAACATATTTTTTTGGACTTGTATATACCATGATTAAATGTTATTTCTTTTGAAAAAATACTTTGTTTATTTCATGTTTAGATGAAACCTTAGGGTTTTGTTGAACTAATCTTGTGAAAACATCTTGATACATGACTAGGGCTTCCACTTGAGTTTGTATTTCCCAAAGCCCTTGATTCAACCATTTTTTAATGTGTTGTTCATGTGCTTATCTCCATAAATTTCTATTAGGGTTTTATTTATTTTTTCCATATTCATCTGATCCTCGATACATCTTGAATATTTGGCTTACTTGATCTTATTTGTGATTGCTTCAATTGCTCAAATCTTTTCTCACATATTCAAGTATTTCCTTCATAAACTCTCTCTATGATGAACATATCTACTTGTCTGATACTCATTCACATGTTGATATACCATTCTTGGTCAATACCATGTTCATTTCATCCTTGATGACTACAATTTGTTTAAAAGCTTAATTAAATTTGTCTTATTAAGTTTCTCTTGAAATTTATGTTTATAACACTTGCATTCATACAACTGTTGCATTTCAATACTCATCCTTAAGTTTAGACTCAGTTCAAACTTTCGAACCCTCTTCAAACTGTAACTCAGTTGAAACCCTAGGATCCACTTTGAGGTTCTCAACTTCAATAAAACATTAGGATTCCTCTTGAAATTTTCAACTTCCTTCAAAGTTCAAAAATATAGTCCTCTGTGGCTTCAAACCTTAAACCTCAAGTCAAACCTTCGCCAACCTTTGGTTTAAAATTCAAAACTTTTCCCTTAGAGATGAGACATGAATCATCTCTATAGAAGAGATGTCTCTTCTATTTCCCACAACATCAATCAAACATTTCAATTTTTTTTTATTTAAGTGATGTAAGTGGCACACTTGTTGATTCAAAATTCAAGATGGAGTCCTTCTCTTACTATGGTACAAAAAACACTTTTTCCATTTAATTGGTGTAAGTGGCACACTTATTGATTTTATATCCAAGTCAAGGTCCTTATCTTAATTTGCAAAGACTCATTTAAAGGAAGATGTGGCATTACTTTGGATTTTCTACATCCAAGTTTAAAGCTTCTTCCCATATTATCTTCTTTCTCAAAATGTTTGTGGTGAATAGGTGAGATATCTCCCTTAAGATGTCAATTTGTCTCTTATCTCAAACCCAATTCCACCCATTAGTAGGTGGAATTACGAGCGCTCTGATTTCTCAACTTCCTTTTGAGAATACGTAGGCATAAGATTGCGAGATCTTAGCGAGCACAATAATAAGTAAAACCTTTAGGTTCATACACCTTTATCTTAGTTTATTTCAACATAGCCTGCAAAAACAACAAAAAATATTTTCACTCTTATCACTCACTCAAAACAGTCAACATATCCCCAATTCACAGCAGATGAATTAATCAACAGTAACACAAATATACACAAGAGGTTCCTATAGGATACTATAGATACTTAGGGTGCTAGTACCTTCCCCAAGTATAACCAACCCCGATTCCTGATCTTTTATTACGTTGTTTTACACTATGCACACTCACGAGTTTATTCAGATTTTTTCCCCTTCCCTACCTTTAGGATAAATTAAAAGTTCACATGTAAAGAGGGCGACCTTCGTCGAAAGAGTAAAATCGCGCTTACGTACAACACCCTAGGACCGGAACATACTGGAATGCTATTAGAATATAAGTGATCAGGGTGATTCAATACTTATTCCTTCAAGAAAAGACACATGAGACCCTCAATGTCAATATCATTATTTTGATTCAGAAGATTCAGGGTGCAAATATAATGTCAAACTTTACACTAATTGCGCTTGGCATTTTTTGTTCAAAATCTTTACCAACATTATGGAAGATAAGTTAGCAATCATAGCTGCCAAAATCATTTCTTCAAATCATAAAGGATTTATATTGAGGGTTATGTTATAATAGCATCAGAGCATGTGTTAATGTGATATAGAAAATCATTTCTTCAAATCATAAAGGATTTATAATTGAAGATATACATAAAAAAAGGTTTTTGACACCCTAAATTGGAGTTTTATCTTGAATGTCTTGGAAGCATTTGGATTCTATGACATTTTTCAAAGTTGGATCAGAGATTTGAATTTTGGAGAGACTGTATATTCTTCTCAATGTAAAAACTATTGGATTTTTCAATTGTAAAAAGGGATGAGACAACGAAACCCGCTTTCTCCTCTTTTATTATGCATTGCGAAAGACGTCTTTAGTCGGACATTATCATCAGCTCTTCAATATGGGAAAATTAAACCTATGAAGCAAACCAGGGAATTCAAAATCCCATCTCATGTGCTTTATTCCGAAGATATCATTATTTTTTATCATGGAACCAATGGTTATATAAACATGGTCCTTAAAATTTTCAAAGATTATGGGGAGGCCTTTGGCCAAATTATCAATCAAGACAAGGGTAAATTCTAATCGTGCATCGTGACCATTCAAAGGGAAGGTAGCATACAAAACTTGTTGGGTTTTAATCAGGGCCAAATGTCTTTCTCTTACTTGGGTTGCCCAGTCTTAAAAAGGGAAGCCAAAAATAGATTTATTTCCAGAATATAGTTCATAAAATCATAACCAAATTAGCATCTTGGGAGGGAACCCTTTTGTCTACTATGGGTAGAATACAACTACTAAAATTTAGGTATAATACTCTTTTTTTGTCTCGTATATTATACTCACTAAAAGAAAAGTTCTCTGAAGCGTCAGCCAAAAGAGGAGGCTAAAATACCAAAAATGGACGCAAGAGGGTTTTAAGCCTAGCGTCGGGGTCGGGGAAGACTCCATAACCTCAAGGCTAATAGTAGTGTCTGCTATGTCAGACATTAAAGCAAAGCTAAGACATGGCTGGAAATATTACGCTACTAGTGTCGGAAGAATGTGACACTACCTTTTTGGTGTGTTTTAATAGTTAGCTTCGATGTTGGCCGACGCTAACAATTAACATCTCTTGATGAAGATGATATTTCTTTGATGTGGAGATAATTAGCTTCGACTTTGACGGATGCTTATTATTAGCATCTCTTTATTGAGACAGTATTATTCAAAGCATTCTTTAATTAGCTTCAACTTTTGTCGACGCTAAATTGAATTTTTTAAAACCACTATATATTACACATCATTGTTCTAACATACCAATCTATCCATTTATGGTTAGAACAACAAAATTTCAACAATAATTCAACTAATTTGTTTGTATTCATATATCTCATCAAAATATTCAACTACATGTATGAATTCATATAAAAAAATCCACAAAATCTATCAAAATAAAAATGGTATTCAACTAAGACATCAAAATATTATTTACAACCATAAATTCAAATAACCCATCAAAATAAAAAAAAATAATATGTCAAACATAAAATAGACTACTGGATACATCACTCATGTTCGTCCATCGACTGATCGTCAAATTTATCATCATAATGAGGAAGATAACTATGAATGACATTAGAGGAACCCGCCTCCAAAGCCACCACGCTTATTTGAAAATTTTCAAACTTACTTTCCAACATTGATGCCCATGCATTAGTTGTTGCAGCCTCTGCATGTGCTGCAAAAACATCATCTCTAGTAGTCTCAGTGATCTAGTTCTCGAGTTCCATGTTGCAATGTGTCTCTACCATATAGATCAAGTATGACTGTCCATATCTAATGATCACCGCCATTTTTCCAGCTCTGTAACACGTTCCTCGAGACTTAACCCCAACAACCTACTTCCAAATTTGAAGTCTTTGTGATCCATCCTCTTCTCGAGTCTCAGTGGTATCATCTTCAAATTCAAAACAAAAGATAAAGTACTTTTAATTCTATTACCTCAAATTCAAATTCATAAAACCACTAACTTAAATTAATTGCTTTTAAAGATAAAGATCAAACATTAAAATAAGTTCTAGCATAACTTTAACCACAATTTCATGTAACAAATACATATAAAACAAGTTGTACAAAAATTATCAAATGTGGAAATGAATTTAAAAACTATTACTTTAAAGTGTGTTGTTTAACCAAATTCATAATACCTAAAATTCAAATTCACTAATACTACAACATTATTAAGAGATCATCATAAAGCAAGGGTAAAATTAGCTACATCGACTTCCTAAAACTAACATTATATCTTCATAATCTCATATTTGATCCCTCCAATCTTATATGTATGCAATTTTTAATATCTCGTGCTTTTCCCAACCAATTAGATGGATTGACTTGTCTAAAATAAAATTAATCAAACCATATATTTTTTGCATACCATCTCATCCCGATCATTTAATAAGTTGATAGTCATAACAATAACAAATACATCATAACATCATGTCATGCATGCATCAAATGTTTTCTCATCCTAACAAAATGCTTAATTCAAGAATTACTCAACACTTGGTAATGATTTTCTATCAATAAATGTAAGATGTTCTTTGTAGAGAATAGTTATTTTTCAATTCATGCCAATTTAACAACATGTAAAAAAGTTAAATCAGTAAATTTGAGAGGGAAAAGATACATTGATATCTAATTTTTCCTTCTAATGACTTTGAAAATGATATCTACACATACAAAGTTCACATGGGGAGGGACAATAGAGGTCGACAAAATTTTATTACCAGTCAAGCAATAAGTTGGTTCCTCTGACGTGACTAAAATGGTAGAAAATAATGAGTAATCGTTATATTAAGCTTAGTTTGATAAGACAATGACTCTAATATATCTTAAAAAACATTTCATCCCTTCAAATGGCATTCAAACAATAATTGAATTTATCATTTTTATATCACCTATAATCCATCTTACCATGACTATAATTACGGGTGCGTCTATGTTTGTGTTGGTGTTTCATACATGTATACAAACACTACCATGATTTTTGAAGAAAATTTGAAAAACATATCGGTTTCAAAAAGGTTTGTGCCGAACTGAATTGTTTCAAAAAAGGTTTATGAAGAAATTTTTATGTTTTTTTCGAGCACAAACAAGAACCCTTATCCCTCAATCGTGCAAACAACAAATAAGATAGATCGAAATAGAAAGACCTCAAAGACTTTTTTGTCATATATAAAGCATATACTAGCATTGAAATCCTATTTCACATTAAAAACATATTTTTTTTGTTCATGTAATAAAAAACTTTTATCCAACTTACTTTAATAACCTTTAAATAATTGATTAAGTTTGAAGTTGTATGTTGTAGTATCCCAATTTTGTTCTGATTTAAAATTCTCTTTTCAGAAATATTTAAATAGTTTTTTTTATCGTCAAAATATTCAAAAAAAAATACAAATTATAAGATTTATTCATTGTTGGCCCTTAATTAAGAATATTCCAAAATTATATTTAACACTGAGTTTTGATTTATTTTTATCATGTCTATTTCCTTTTTTTTTTTAATTTTAAAAGAAAAAAAAAACATAAAAAGTATTTATATTTTTACTAGCTTTTATCTTAGTATAACTTTGAAGAAAGTTCCCACGTGCCTTTTAGTGTGAGACGGTCCACCTTCTCTCTAGAATGCTTATCGTGTTTCTCCACCCCCCACCCCCCCTTTTTTTGTGTCACAAATTAGGGTTTCTCATCCTCTTGTTAGGGTTTTTTCTTCCCCTTTTGTGTTAAGGTCCTGACGGCGCGCCGTCTTCCGCCCCAGTTCTTTCTGGTTGTCTTGTTTTTGTCCCAACCTGTAACATGGAAAAATGGAGATCTATTACATTGTCCAAGGAGGAAAAAGAAGGAGTAGTAGCGGCGGAGAATGAGATTCAAGAGGATGATTCCTTTCAGCGATCTCTTGCTGGCAAAGTTTGGACGGAGAGTGGATTTAACTCGAGAGCGTTTAAATCTTTGATGCAGAATGCATGGAGATTGAAGAATCTGGTGGAAATCCAAGATCTGAGTAAGAATCTTTTCATCTTCAAATTCTCGTCGAAAAGAGATCTGGAGTATGTTCTGAAGAGTGGTCCATGGAGTTTTGATAGATCTTTGCTGGTGTTGAACCGAATATCTGGTGAGGAATAACCCTCAGATATGAATATGCATTTTGCCTCTTTCTAGGTTAGAATTTATGAACTTCCGCTGAAGTTGAGAACGGGAGGCATGGCGAGGAAAATAGGAAACATTGTTGGGGAGTATGAGGAGATGGACACCAAGGAGATTCATCGCAATGGAAGATTTTTACGAATTAGGGTGAGCATCAACCTGAAAACCCCTTTAAAGAGAGGAACACTGGTGAAATTTAAAGAAAAAAATCTGCGTGTTCACTTCAAATACGAGAGGCTTCCGACATTTTGTTTCGTGTGTGGAAAGATAGGGCACCAAATTAAGGATTGCGATACGATAGAGGAGTTAAATGAGGGTGGTTTTGAACACATCGAAGAAAATAACTTGTCCTTTGGTCAGTGGCTGAGAGCTTCACCTCTGCCAAAAATTGGAGAAGATTCAAATAAAAGAGAGTCTGGATCGAGTACTTGTAGCAAGGAGTTGTTCAATATCTCCTCCAACCATAGTCGTTGCGAGCCAAAAGAAAAAATGAGGGTAGAGGAGGCGGAAGTTCAACAAGAATCAGGGGTGAAAGGAAAGAATGTTGAAAGTCCTGATTTAGAGAATGCCAAGAACAATAAAGAAGCTGAAATTGAGACGGTTGCAGAGTCTCTTGGAGCTGTGGTGGTCTCGCCAGATATTCAAGTTGTGAAGGCTATAGGTGAGGGTTCGACATTACCAAAGAGGAAATGGTCTAGGAAAACAGGCACGAAAGTTGGAGGGACGTCCCAAAGGAAAACTCCTAGGGTGACGAAGACGAGGCGACAGTTGGTGGATGTGATGATTACTGAGGGTTATGTGGAGGAATGCATTGGAGGAGACAAGAAGAAGAAACAAGAGGAAGGAGAGTTAAAGACTCAAAACATTCTACCAGAGGTGGTGTTGGTTAACCAACACCGCCTGGAACAATGAAAACCATTAGCTGGAACTGCAGGGGCTTGGGGAGCCGTCGTGCAGTTCGAGGCCTTGCGAGGCTTCTTTGTCATGAGAATCCCCATCTAGTTTTCCTGATGAAAACTAGATTAAAATCGGAGGAATTTTCAAAAGTTTTCAAGAAGTTTAAGTTCAAAAATTCTGTGGTGGTGGACTGTAGAGGATCTGGCAAAGATAGGGCTGGTGGTTTGTGTTTGATGTGGTCTGAGTTGGTGGATATTTCCATATCTTCCCAGACTCTTAATCACATTGCTGGTATTTATCATCAGGATGATGAGGATGTTAATTGGGATTTTGGTGGTGTCTATGGTTATCCAGAAGAAAATAGGAAATGGGAGACCTGGGATTTGGTAAAGTCTTTGGTTGCTAATGGGGGAGAAAAAATGATTCTGTTTGGTGATTTTAATGATGTCTCGTGTGAGGCTGATAAGAAAGGAGGTTTGAGTAGGTCGTTAACTCAGCTGAATTGGAGTAGGAATACGATAAATTTGTTGAATCTGGAGGAGCTCAAGTTTGAAGGGTACCAGTTCACCTGGTCTAATGGACGGAAAGGAGAGGCTAACATTCAATGTCGTCTCGATAAGGCATTTTGTTCCCAGTCCTTTAAAGGATACTTCTCATTGTCCAGAGTCACACACCTTGGTAGATATGGTTCTGATCATGCAGCTATTAAGATAATGATTCAAAAGGAGGTTGAGGAACCAAAAAAGACTCGTATGTTCAAATTCGAAGTATGGGCAAAAGACAGCAGGTGCGATGAGTTGGTGAAGCTGTTGTGGAATGGCAATCCTGGTTCAGTGATCCAAAAAGCTGTGAGCATTCAAGATTTGCAATATTACTTCAAAGAGTATCGTACCAGCAGCATTGCAAAGGAGATTAATATACTGGATGAACTTCTCAAAGAAGACAGAAGATGGTCAAGTGATCCTGAGGAGATAAAGTGCTACAGGGCCCTTGAGATTCAAAAGAACAAATTGTTAAAGACGGAGGAAACTATGTAGCGTCAGCGCAGCAGAGCAACTTGGCTTAAAGACGGGGATAGAAATACTAGGTTCTTCCATAGCAAGGCTGATCAACGTCGCAGAACCAATACCATCAAAAGAATTAAGGCTGGTGGAGGTGTCTGGAAGTATGGCTGGGATAACTGTGAGAAGATTTTGGTGAGCTATTTTTCTGATATTTTTACTTCTTCCAATCCTTCCAATATTTCAAATGTGTGTAGCTAGGTTCGAGGCAGGCTGGATGAGTCCCAAATTTTGTTGTTAACTGAACCGTTTTTTGCTGGTGAAGTGTATAATGCTGTTTAGCAAATGAATCCTTCTAAAACCCCAGTGTCGGATGGATTGCCAGCTTTATTTTATCAAGAGTACTGGAACTTGGTGGGTGATAATGTTACTAGACTGGCCCTGGACATCCTAAACAATAACAGGGACCCAGCTGATATTAATTCCACCTTTATTACCCTAATTTCTAAGCAGAAGAACCCTGCCTGCCCAGCTAACTTTCGCCCTATCAGTCTTTGCAATGTCACGATGAAGATCGTTACTAAAACAATTGCTAATAGGATTAAGGAGGTTCTTCCGAGGGTGGTGAGTGAGGAGCAAAGTGCATTTGTGAAAGGTCGGTTAATAACCGATAACGCTTTAACTGCTATGGAGTGCTTTCATTGGATGAAAAACAAAAAGAAAGGGAAAAAAGGGATCATGGCCCTAAAGTTGGATATGGCTAAGGCGTATGATCGGATAGAGTGGTTTTTTATGGTGGAGACTCTCAAGGCTATGAATTTTCTGAGTCATCTTGTCCAGCTGATCAAGAATTGTATCTCCTCTATTTCCTATAAGATTATTATCAATGGCCAGCCCAGTAGGGGAATCACTCCTACCAGGGGTGTCCGTCAAGGAGACCCTCTCTCACCCTATTTGTTTGTTTTTTGTGCAGATGTCATGTCTGGAATGTTGAAGATGGCGTCGGAGGTGAAGAAGATTCATGGTATCAAGGTGGCTAGAAAGGCCCCCACAATTTTGCATCTTTTCTTCGCGGATGACAGTTTATTGTTTGCTAGAGCTAACGAGATTGAGGCTGCCCGGATCCAATCTATTCTTGGCAAATATCAAGAGGCTTCGGGTCAATTGGTTAATATTGAAAAATCAGAAATCTCTTTCAGTAGGAATTTGGATGAGGACGTGAAGGATATGATTCGTCGTAATCTGAGGTTCAAGGGTGTCGATTCTCATGTGAGGTATTTGGGCCTGCCGGTGGTGATTGGGAGATCTAAGAAAGAGGTGTTTCAGTTGGTTATTGATCGTGTGTGGAAAAAGGTAAAAGGCTGGAAAGAAGGTTTTTTGTCTAAGGCATGTAAGGAAGTTCTGATTAAGGCGGTTGCGTAAGCTATACCTACTTTTGTTATGAGCTGTTATAGGCTTCCGGATCATTGCTGCAAGGAAATTGAAAGGATCCTGGCTAGATTCTGGTGGGGTGCGAAAGGTGTGGAAAGGAAAATCCATTGGTTAAGTTGGGAAAAGCTATCTCAGAGGAAAGGGAATGGGGGTTTGGGTTTCCGTAATATCCAAGACTTCAATCTCAGTTTACTTGGAAAACAACTGTGGAGACTTTTACAGGGTGATGGTTCCTTGTTTGAGAGATTTTTTAAGGGAAGATATTATCCTCGTTGCAATGTTCTGGATGCCTCTGTAGGTTTCTTGCCTAGCCATGGTTGGCGTAGTATATTGGGGGCGAAAGAGGTGATCTTGTGCGGGAGTTGTTAGAGGGTGGGCAATGGTGATTCTGTGAGAATTCTTGATGACATTTGGATCCCTTCCATTTCTGGCTTTAGACCTAAGGCTGGGCCGTTGGGTCTGCAGGGGATGTCCAAAGTTTCTGATCTTATCAACTTTGAGTCTAGGTGCTGGAATTTTCAGGTTCTGAATGAGATTTTTGCGGCTGATGTGGTGGCTCAGATAGCCAGCATCCCAATTTCGTTGAGGCTTCCTCCTGATAAGCTTATTTAGAGTCTTGAGAAGAGTGGGGATTTTTCTGTGAAGTCAGCCTATCATTGGCTGGACGATAAAAGACGATCGAAGTTGGCTGACTCTTCAAGGGGAGTTGGAGCGGTTAATTGGAAGGAGTTTTGGAAGGTGGACGTTGATCCCCGAATCAAGAATTTTATGTGGCGTCTTATGAAGGACATTCTACCTTCTAAATCCAATCTGTGGAAGAAAGGTATGGTTCTTGATGATACTTGTCCCTTATGTAACTCTTGCCCAAAAAATTCTTCTCATCTCTTTCTTAGATGTAGTGTAGCTAAAAGGACCCTCTTTGCTCTTCCTTCGTGTCTGCGTCTTCCCACTTCGGGTAACGTTCTGGATTGGTTGGATTCAATGTTTGAAAGAAAGGATTTGTTTCTGGCTAAGACATTTTTCACTAGCCTGTGGTTTCTCTGGAAAGCTAGGAATGAAGCACTGTTTAATTCTGCTCCGCTGGATCCTGGCATTTTGGCATGTGCGATTTGGAGCATATTGAAGAAAACGCTCGTTGCTGCTCGATGATATCGAGTGGTGGGATGGATGGTAAGAGTCTGGAAAAGTTTGGGGGCTGGAAAATCCAAACTGATGCAGGTTGCTTTGACAATGGTTCGGTAGCGTTTGGTTGCATTATCTGTGATCCAAACAATTAAGTCTTTTTGTCTGCTACTCTGCGGGAACAGATCAGTGTCATTCCGGCCATGGATGAGGCGTTGGGCATCCGTTGGGGACTGCAACTTGCCAGGGGCCTTGGTTTATCTGATGTCACTTTCCAATCTGATGCGAAGGTCGTTGTGGACTGCGTTAATGAGTGTGATTTTTTTACGGAGATTGATCACATTGTTATAGATTGTAGGTCTTTGTTAACTGATGTGTGTAATTCTTCCTTGTTTTTCATTAGTAGGAACTTGAACACTGATGCTCATTCCTTGGTGGGTCTAGGTAAGGTTGTTGGATCGCATACGTGGTCTAACTATCTCCCACTTTTGAGCAATTATGCTGATGTAGCCAGTTTGGCTTTCGTTTCCAGTTAATGCAATATTTCTATTCAAAAAAAACTTTAAAGAAAAAAAAGGTCAAAGTCAATTATTGACTGATGGTCCGTCTTTTTTTTTTAATTTAAAAGAAAAGGTAAATAAGATAAAAACAAAACAAAAAAAAACAAATATTTAAAAATTGATCACTAATAAAAATTCAGAAAATGTTTCTCTGTACTCCTCCTCCATCAAGTTCTCGGTGTGAGGAGGTTTTTTTGGAGTGTGTAGAAAAGAGTCTTCGAAAAAAGGGTTAGAGAAAGCAAGGGAAAGCAAAGAAAACCATAAAAACGAGCATCTAAAAACCACATAAGCACTCCACTATTTCCATTATTCATCATTTCCTACCCCACATCAATAATCATCACCTTCATTTTTATCAACAACAACCTCATATTCTTCAACTTGCTTGCTGGAGGTTGTAAGTGTTGCTTCGCTTATTCAAACCATTAGTTTATACATGTATTCTTTGATAGTGTATGTTTATCAAAATATTTATGTTTGTAGTTGTGAACATTGATGTATCATTGATGTAAAGTTGTAATATTATGTTGTTATAACTTAGGAGTGGTTTAGAAAGTTGTACTCGTGTAAATATCACTTGTATGTTGCTATTTCAATAAATAAAATGAGAGATAGAGTGAGAGTCAGGTGCTATTTGAAAGAAAACACAAAAAAATAATTGAATGTGCCGACGGACGTCAGCAACGTGACAGTCTGTCCATCAGCTGGGTGACAACCATCACCTGGCCTTTAGGGCTAAAGGCCATGAGTGCACCCGTCACAAGCCAATGTTGATAGTCACTTGTCTTGGTCCGGTGACAACTGGTCCATCACTATTGGTGACGATCGTCACCACTCTATGGTTCAGTGACGTCTGGACCGTTCCAGCTTTGAAAAATGCCAAAATAACTAATTTTTTAATTTATTTTTACTTCGCTTTTTTTTACTCATTTTATTTTCTGTTAACACTTTCACAAATAAATATGGATTAAAAATGGGTAATCGGGTGTACACATTTTTTTATCTTCGAATGCGAGGTGTACTCCACATTTTAGTTCGAATATTTGTCTTCCACAAAAATATAATGATAATGATATTCTAAATTTCACGGTTAGAATCAAATTAAAAGGGAATAATATGGTGTACACTATTTTATTCCTTGAATAATTGAACACGAGGCGCACACCTTATTTTAGTTCGAACATTCGTTTTCCGCATACTAGTAACGATATTTGAATTTTTTATGAATAAAAAATGGATTAAAAAGGAAATAATCGAATGCACACCCTTTTATCCTTGAGTAAGCAAGCGTAAGGTGTACGCCTTATTCTAGTTTGATTACTTTTATTCCACATAAAAACAACCATAACCAATCAATTTTATTTTCCGCCCATATACGACCAAACCATTTCTTAAATAAGCTTTTACTGCCCAAGCGCAAGTCTTTTTCCTTTCGACCAACGAGTCTTTTTCTGCCACAACACGATTAAACTCATTTTAGTAATGAAAATCAACCAACCCACAAATGTTTGCTACAAGAACTATGTAGCTTTGAATTCTCCATCGCACCTAGGGATACGTAGGAGCGAGATCCAACGTCTCATTAAGCTCCCTAATAAAAACGTTTTTTAGTATTTTTTTTTTAAGTTCATGTAAATACTTTTAATAATTAGAAGAAACTTAACACTTTAAGCCAACATTTGTTTTTTAAAACTAATTAAATGGTAACTGTTGTTTGCAACGGATGTCGCGGGGTAATCAATCCCCCAACCTAAATTTGGTTGTGATGATCTTAATTTTGTTCCTCAAGGGTTTTATCGATGTTTCCCTTTTAAAAAATATTCTTCGATGGCGACTTCATTGTCATTTGAGGGTATATTTGCTCGGGTATTTTTCGGGCTGCAACAGCTGGCGAGTCCACTAGGGACTCTTGAGGGTCAAGCCTCGTTTAGTTAGTAGGATCTGAATGTTAGCTTTGTTTATGTTTCTTCTTATGTTTTTATTACTTTATTGTTATCTTTCCTTATTGTTATTAATCATATGTTTTATATATTTTTGTATATATCCATCGTGTTATGGGTTTGGGATTGTTACTTGAGCAAAACTTTACTCTCGAGCCTAGAGAAAAAAAAACCTAATTTTAAGTTTGTAAGTTGTGTAGTATTAGCCCCTTAGGTGCACACCTCATATGGTTAGCATGAAGACTCCACCTAGAGTAGATTCTTTTGGTGAATGGTGTCATAAAATGGATAGCCCGTTACTGTGGCAAAATTCTGACTAGGGTCTGTGACTCTAGGAACCTTTTAGAGTCGTTTTTTAATATGGAAGTTGCGTAGTGTTATCCCCTCGATGTGCACACCTCGTATGATTAGCATGAAGACTCCTCCTAAAATAGATATTTTTCTGGGTATTCTCATAGAATGGCTAGCCCATTACTATGGAAAAATTCTGACTAAGATCCATGACTTTAAGTACTTTATCAAAAACCCTAGACCCAACCTTTGTGAGTTATTTGGTTAGAAAACACTTTGAACCAACCTTTCACAAGGAGCCTTCCTATTTAAGTTATTCTATTGTCCGACTACCCATACAATCCTGAATCCACACCTTCCTAAGCCCACACATGACTTTGCATTGCATGCTTCATCGTGAAAACTTTTTCTTAGCATACAAAATTTGTTTTCAGGGAATTATAAAGGCTTAGATTATTGTTGAGCATCTGTAAAAAGTGAAAATGAGTTTGGCAAGTGCGAGGATGCCTAGGAGGGGCAAACTATGAACTAAAATTGCAAAATCAAGAGCGAGACGATGCTTTGGCTATAGTCCACAAATTGAAGGAGTTGTGGAGGAGATCATATACAAATGGAAAGAACCTGAAGAAAGAGTTTGACAGTTTAAAACAAGCACACTGAGGCGGTAAATGAGTACAAGGTCGTATCCGGGAAGAAAGGCATTAGAAAGAAGAAGTCTAAGAGTTACTCGCAAAACACCAAGAGGATTTAAAGCAAGCGCTCGAAGACTTAAGAGTGTTAAAAGGGTGCAACAAGTATCAAGAGCAAGCTCTAGAAGATTACAAAGAAGAGTGTAGGCATTGGGAGAATTACTATCAAAATTTGGACGATCATGTAGAAGGTCGTGGCATCGTGCTGAAAAAAGAAAACATGCGCTGGAAAAACTTTTTCTCAAAACTGGCAGGCCTAGAAAACAAAGTAATTAAAGACATCCTCGAATATTTGAAGAAATATGATGCAACAAAGCATCCCTTGAATACTTCAGCGGAGGTTTATGATTTTGTTGAATCATGCATAACTATGCTAGTAGAATTTAGGGAAAAGATAGATGTACTTAAAATTTTGTAATGTTAGCTTATGTAATTTTGTGCTCTCTTTTATCACATTATGAATGAAAAATCCTTTTAATTGTCATGACTTTTGGTATTGCAATATATACCCTCGTGATTTATAGATGCTGGCAATAAATCATAAGTCTAAATGATTCCCTAAAAGCAAAACGAAAAGCAATAAAAAAATCATGCATTAACATGCATCTGCATTCATAACATTTTCATGCATCCATTGTTCAATATATTTGGATGTTAAAAAGAATTATAATAGAGTCAGTTACTAAGCAATCTTTTTAATAAATGATGAATTTTTCCATTCAATTGTATTGGAAAAAACTCAAGTTCCACATTAGTTAAAGATACAATTTACAAATGATTTATATAGAGTGACATCTCTCACATTACCAACCGATTTTATAGGGTTGAGTTAGACCAAACTCTAATTCTATCATGGTATCAGAGCCTATCAATTTAGGTCACCCATCATTTATATATGCGCACCACGCCCAAAAAAGTGCTGGGCTTGAGGGGGTGTACTCTAATTCTATCAAATTGAAGGACGGAGACAGGGCTTGTTATTACAGATGGCCTTTAATTAAATGAATGAATTTGTGACTTGAATTTTGTTCCAATTCAATTACTTTTGCAAAAGCGTGCGGTCATTGCTTTATAGTTGAGGAAACAATTGATTATATTTTTATGAGTGATATAATTGCTCTCTCGTATGAACCCATAGTTGTTTACCAAAAATAAAAATTACTCTTAAAGAAACAAATTTTGCTTTAAACTAGGTGCAACCAACAAGTGACGCTCATGCAAAAAACTCTACAAGAGCACTTGTTCCTCAATGTTAAAAAAAAAAATTATATTATTAAATAACATTATTTATTAAATTTTATTTATTAATTATAATTTGCATTTATTAATTATTTAAAACATATTTTAATCGTTTTAACTATTAAAATTATATTTTTTTTATCTTAAATGAAATTATTATTGATTTACGTCTAATATATAT
The DNA here is from genome assembly GCA_022829125.1 of Lathyrus tuberosus. Taxonomy (NCBI): domain Eukaryota; kingdom Viridiplantae; phylum Streptophyta; class Magnoliopsida; order Fabales; family Fabaceae; genus Lathyrus; species Lathyrus tuberosus. Next base: position 26,704,716 of record JALAZF010000013.1, on the reverse strand, counting down.
ATATATATATATATATATATATATATATATATATATATATATATATATATATATATATATATATATATATATATATATATATATATGTAAAAAAATTATCAATGGTCAATGGTCAACATATTTAATATCTTTAATGCTGCAACCAAATTTTTTTAAACTCTCAGAACTTAATCGAATTCTATATTTGTAAATTTTGAGAAATAAAATGTGAGAAAGTTTTGAATTTATTAGAAAAGTGAATATTTAAGTATTTAAAAGTGAGAATCAACACACCTATCATCTTAAGGTTTTGGATGAACATGTAATGTATTTTTTAGAAAGTGTGTTGGTCATAGAAAAAAAGCCTAAGTCAATCTAGGGTTTTCTCATAGGATTCAGTTATTCCATTTGATTAGTAAAATATAATGACACAAAGTCCACAATATTCTTTACTCAAGCAACACTAATAACTTCCTAGATGCACTTGTTATCTCTATTCTATTAACAACAAATCAATGCATACAAGAATGATCAAAGGACACATAAGTAAATTAATGGATTAGGGTTGGAAAGTGTGGAACTTCATTTCATAGGTGATATGATTTTAACAAGGGCATCAAATTTTAATGATGGCAACTAATGTCTTCTGACAAGTCAAGCATGAACGGTTAAGCGGATAAAGATGCGAACCTAAGTATTAGGATTGAAGGACTTGACTATCCAATGATGGCAATCAAATGGAATATAACAAAAGCCTCATCTCAAGCTACTGAAGCAAGTGTATACAAAAGAGAAAGTATCTGGCAAAGTATTGAAGTGCTAAGGACCAGGGCCGTCTTTGAGGGCGTGCAAGGCGGGCTACCGCACAGGGTCTAAAATTTTTCAGGGTTAAAATATAGGTGAATAGGGCCTCAAAAATATATATTAGGTTAAATCGTGATTAAATAGGGCCTCTATTTATTTGGTCATGGGTAAATCATGACTAACCTACACAGGACCTCCAAAAACTTGTGACGACTCTGCTAAGGACCCTCCTAATTTAGTAGTGAGTGAACCAATTGTAAAGTATAAGGGCTTTATCGTAAAAGTGCATCGCTAAATAACACACAGACTAAAATATAATTTCAAACTATTTTTACCAAAGAAAATATCTTGAAAAACATCTTGAATTTGTGACAGATGAATTGTGAACTGTCAAAATTAGTTATAGAAAATCTTAACTTATCTAATTGATTAGGACTTTTGTCTAATCGATTAGCTCAATTCAAAATTGAGTCCCAGGTAATTAGGACAACACCTTAATGATGTGCAATGACTATATGTCTTTTTCTTCTTTTTTAAACTTACAATCGATTATATTTTAAACTTCTAATCGATTGTAAACATGTGACAATCGATTAGATTGTCATAAAATGAATTTATTCGAAATTCCTTTTTGAGACAACCTCTAGCCTATGAATAGATCTACCTCCCCTCATTTCATTTCATCCAGAATCGTATATTGATACAACTCACACGCACTATCTCTAAACTTTTCTTTTACTTTCTCTCACTAACATTTTAGCCATAGTGCTTTTGTAAGAAAAGTCTTTTTGTGAGTGAGAATAAGCTGTAATTCTTCTTGAAGGGTAGAATTTTAAGATTCACCAAGGCTCTATTTTAGATCTTGGTTGAATATAGTATCCATTTAGGGATTTTTTTTGTTTAGGTTAGAAGCTAAACCTATTAAAAGCTTTGGTTTGGGGATTGTGTAATCAAACCCTAGTTTAGGTTTGAGATTAACCCGTATTAAAACTCACAGGTTCTTGGTCATCTCGGTATAAAACCAGTATTAGGTTAAAGCTTAGCTCGTAAAAGCTTGGATAAGGTTCGAGATTAGCCCGATATTAAAATCTCACAGGTTATTGGTCAGTGTTGAAAAGTATTTCGGGGGTGTTTTATCGTATCCACAGGGATTGAATGTATATTGCTACCGTTCTATAGTCAAAAGCGTTTCAAACTTTATAGTAACAAAGAGTTCGGTTTTTCGTATCGTTTGCATAAACTTTAGTAATTAACGGTAAAGAAAATGGTTTTAGGGTTTGGTAAAAACATGCCAAGATTAGTGTCCGATAATCCGTTTCGTACGTATCTACTCGATAAAGCGTGTGAACTCGTTAACAATAAATATAACCACATATCCTCTCAACAAGTTTCTCTCGAACACTTGTTGTGAGATTTATCATATTGATCCTTTGATGATCTCTCACTCAAACTACCAATATGATAACCTTCAAGTTCAATATTTATGAACATCAACTTTCAAAACTATCTCTAGCCTTATGATTATTGATGGATTGAAACTTAGGTCAAGTTTTAATACATATCTCTCGATCATGAACTAAAACACAATATAAACCATGTAAACAAAGTTTTTCTTCTATATTTATCATCAACAAAGTTCACAAACTTACAATCAAGATCAATACATACAAAATGATGGATTACCTATCATTAATCTTGACACAAGATGTGTTTAGCTATACATATTCATGGTAGCTTCCTTCACAAGTTTCGTGAGGAGATGAAAAAGCATCTGCGTCGAAGAATCGAGATCGGATGCAAATCCAGCTTCTCTATGTAAAAAATCTCTCTTAAATGAAGAAAACTCAGAAAAATATGTTTTGCTGTGAAAAGGTGAAGTTATGATCCCAATAAAGTACAAAAATCTATTTATAGTACACTTGGAATCTGACACATTCACACTGCGAATGATCTGTTCGCCTAGCGAATAAAGAAAGTGGCACCTGAAGTGCCTTATGATAGCTAAACCGCCCTTGTTTGTCTGCATACGTTCGCAATGCGAACTTTTGTTCGCAAAGCGAACTACTCGCTGGAAAGTTCGCAAGGCGAACTTTAGGTCCTTTTTCTTCTGCCATATCCAAGGGTTCTTCGCCAGGTTGTTCGCAAAGCGAACAATTCAGCGAACATTCGCTGGGAGTTCGCAAAGCGAACTTTAGTCCCTTTTCCTACTGTCCAATTCTTGGACCATTCGCTGGAGACTTCGCCAGTGTTCGCTGGCAAGTTTGCAAAGCGAACTTGCTGATGTTTTCCTCTATTCTTTGGCAGCTTACATCAATTCTTTTGTGTATTCTTTCTTTGATCAATTAGTGCACTTTCCTGCACAATAGCACACATATTACAAGCACCAATGGTATATAAACAATGTTTAAAGAACAACAATAATTCACTACTAAAATCCATAATTAAAACTGTTAGTTCTGCAGTTATGCAGTATGTATGTTGGCTAAATTTTGTTAAAACCTTTATGTTAGCTCTTATGTCACTGAAGGTGTTTTAACATGCTGTATGTGTATCTGCCATAACAGATTAGTTACAGGTTGTGAAATGTCAAGTAGGATGTCTTGACATGTTGTTCTGCACTAACTGGTATTGTTCAATTTCTGTCATATTAGTTAAATGTCAAGTGTGATGTCTTGACATGTTGTGTTGCACCTACCTAGTATGAGTGCATGGTTGTAATGGTGTGACAGAGATGTCATGAGCACTTCACTGAACCTGAATGTTTAAGGTGATGTGACGTGGCTGTCTTTGGAATGTCATGACAGAACATCTTGATCTGGTACAACAGGTACTGCTGCTCTGTGATGGTTAATCAAGATGTCAAAGGAGATATCACAACATCATTGTCTGTTACAGCAGGTGCTGCTATTGTATATCTCTTGACAGATTTGATTTGATCTGATGAGATCTTTTTGGATATACCTCATCATTATACACAGGTCAAGGAGATTAATTAGGAACAAAGTGCGGATTTAATTGGATTTCATAAAAAGGATCTTGGAGACTTTTTAGGAAACTATTTGGAGATTTGTTCCTATTCTTATGGAGAAGATCTTGCAGCTGAATTAAAAAGTGAAGATTTAAAAGATACATAAGATCCTGGAAATATTATGTATCCTTTGTGGAGCTGATTTATAGGTCTGGAAGATTCAAGTCAGAATCAAGAAAAATATTGAAGAGTAATGACTTTCTAATTATGGAGATAAATTAGGAAGGATTTGATTGAAGACCTATTTTGTAGGAGAATCTTTTACAGATTTGTAGCAGCTGATATGCTGTGATTAGAAGCCCAAATCCAGTTGGGAAAAAGTTATAAATAGAATGCTTGTAACCTAGAATATGTACGGGTCCAAAATGTAGATCATTAGGGTTGTGTGAAATTGTGAGCCACTCTGGTACTGTTTCGTACTTAGAGTTGGACTGTTTAGTTGAGTTGTGTCTGTCAATCATCTATGAGCTTTTAAGCAATGATGATTGTGTTTCTTTGAAGTGTGTCTTCTACTTTTCTGTGATTGAAGAGTTGTTGGAAATCAAGTTGTTGATGCAGTGGCTAAGGTGTTGACTGCTAGACATCATTGCGATGATTGGAAGTGAGATGGAGTCTCTTATCTAGGGTGGACTTAGGTTGAAGGGTCATTGGGTAGTGATTAAGTGAGTAGATCATCAACTGGTGTGTTGATTGTACGGTCTATGAATTGATACTGCTGATAGTGAACTTCCTTCCTGGCTTGGTATACCCCCAGATGTAGGTTGTTAGACCGAACTGGGTGAACAAATTCTATGTATTATTTATCATTCTGCAGTTTTTAATGTTCTGTATCTACTCTTGATAAACATGTCTTAGCAGATGTTGTAACATCTGTTGTGGCTTCATGTTGATTGTCAGCTATCAACTGTGTGTTGTCCCTTTCTTGTTTAAATGATTATGCAGCACAATGTCTTGACTTATGTTAAGACATCTGCTGTCTGCATAGACCAGAATTTTCAATTGGTATCAGAGCAGGCATCCTGTTCGTTTTTCTGGGTGAGATCCTAGGGAAGATACTTTCTGGTTCATGTGCAAGGAAAATAGTTTTGCTGAGAAGTTGTATGGGCTTGGTCAGTTCATATGTTGTTTGAATGGTCCCTTGAAGTGGAGGATGGACTATTTATGATAGGGTGTGTATTAGCTCTGTTTGAAGTTGTCAGGCATGTAGCTTTGGTGGTGAGTTGCTTTGTAGGGTGATTTATTTTCAACCTATGCTGACCTGTTGCACCTGGAGTGTGATGTTGGTGCAATGGTTATTAAGTTTTACCTGAAGGTTGTTGAGGGGTTTTCTTTATCTGTGTTCCACTGCATATGTATCTGTCAGAAAACTCCTGGTGGTTTTGTGTGTTGAGGCCACAACACTCTGTTCTCCTCTGAAGGTGTATCACATGGTGTTGTGATACTTGAGGATAATATTGACTGACTTATTAAAGTGACCAAGGATACTTGAGGTTTGACCCAAGTCCACTCATAAAGGCATTTTTAATAAGTTTGTTGATGAGAGATCAGAAGGATGCAATTTATTTTTGTTCTCTTCTCTGAAAGACCATCCACAGGTCTAAATTGAAGGATCTCATGGTGTTGTTCTTGAATGATGTTCTACCAGTTGCTGTGACATCAAACCAGCAGAGTGTGCAGAATCTTGTGGATAAAGATTTGGCATTGCAAATGTATTTTGGTCACATCTGTTTGGAACCTACTCCTGGCTTGTATTGAGGAGGTGTATTAACCTAACTGGTTGACTGGTATCTTCATTGTTGGAATGTCATCCAAACCATCTAGGATGAGCATTTCAGATTTGTGTTTGGAGCAAGGAGGAGTTGGTGTTTTTTTTGGGACCAAAGGATTATGGTTCCCTGGTATTTGCATGAGAAGTTTCTTCATAAGCTGGAGTCCAGTTATGTGGTGTCCTCACATAATGGAACATTTTTTTGCAAGGGTTGAAGATCATCCTTGTAGGTTGAAGTGTTGGGAGAAATATTTTTTTTAAACAATCTGTTTGTGATGACCAGTCAATGTTTTTTTTGTATGCTCTAGAAACCTGTAAGAGGGAATCTCCTATTTAGGTGCAGAAGGATGGCATCCAACATCTCAAATTCAGACAGGGGGTCTGAACATTAGAAGTTTGAGAAGAAGATTATTGAGATGTAGAGCATGCAGGTTCCTGCTTGTGCGTATGGTCTAGTTTTGAAGGTTGATCAGATACTGATGGTCGATCCTCTCGTGTCCCTTGCAAGAGATGTGTGTGGATTACTGTGGTTGTTGTATCAAAAGCCATAGTAGATATTTAATGTGATTTAGACTGATGTCAGAACTGATGTTGAAACATTATTTCAGCCAAGGGAGTTTGTTTAGCTCAGGGTGGAGTGAAAGGTCAAGACACTTACCTAATCTGAAATGTTTTTGTGGTATGAATGGTTGTCATGATGGTTTGTCATGAAGAAGATTCAGAAGATGCTGGATTCTGAAGAAGGGTTAAACCACAGGGATTTAAGATCAATTGCTATTTGTGAAATCCATAAGTACTTAATTGATTATCCTTGAAAGACAAGATTAAGGATGTTCTATCAAATATTTTCATCAGAGGTTTGGAGAATCATGGGAGGGATTCTAGATTCGCTCACAAGTCGCCTAGGTGTTGACCTGGGATTATTAGCTTAGCATCTGTTCCTAGAAAGTATTGTGGATGACCTGTCCCGATGGCGGTGCTGATGATGGAAAACTATGAAGACATCATAATCTTGATGGTTACAGCTTGGATCTGTTTAATTCTGATCTAAGTAGTTTGGAGCATGGTGTTTGCTCTGGTTGTGAAGGTCGAGGATAAGTGACAGTTATCTCTGGCTTTCTACTGACTGCTCTACTAAGGGAAGTGACATACTTTAGTATTGCTATGGGGTAGTCTTGGACTACTTATTTTCTGAAGATTCAGATGTGGCAGGTTTGAAGTCTTTGGAGTTTCAAAGCAAGATGGAAGTTGTCTACTCAAACTTGATTGTTGAATCAAGTCTATGAGAGCATGGAAATCTATTTCTGCAAAAGGAGGAGGTTCTTCTAAGTGGCAGAAGGAAGACCTGAATTCAACAGTTAGATGTCATAATGTTTTGACATCTAGCTTAACATCAGAAGTCTCAGCTGGTGATGTGGCACATCAGCTTAAGATAGAGGTGATCTACAGTAATGGAAGTTATGGATTCTTCGAAAAGGTCTGTCTCATACAGTTTGCGGGAGCTGTGGTTTGAGAAGATGTTACATGACTAAGAGGCTTGGTGAATCCAAGATGTCTTTCTATGGAGCAAGTAGTTCATGTAACTTAAAGATCTGGTTTCATTGGTGGATCAGGATATCTTGTGGGAGTTCTGAAGAAGATTGAGATCAATCAAAAGGCGGAATTTGGTTGGTTTCATTGTGTGCATTCAAGCAGGATGCTTGAAACTAATTGCTCTTGTGCAGAAGAGTATTTAGTTGAAAACGTAAGGAGGTTCTGATTCTCTTGGAGCTTGTGGCAGAAGTTCTAGGTTGAGGATGGAAGTATACCTTCTTTTGGTGGATGAGAGTTTATTTCTCTCTGGGTTTCTGAAGCTCTCTTTGTTCAAGCTGATGACGTAATGTTGTGTGAAGATCTTCAGTTTGGATTACTATGCTATAGTAAGTCCAGTTGGTGGAGCAAATCAAGAATCATGGTGATGATGTCTTGGTGTGTGGCAGATGTTCTAACTTGTGTTGGGACATTATCTGATTGGATATCCTTGGTGAAGGATGATTATGCTCTGGTTCAGGAGCTTGGTGCCTACATTATGCCTAAGGAGCGTCTACATAGTCATACGGGAGAATGATGAAGTAGAAGGTCTGCCTTGGATGGAGAATGTAGAGAAGACTGAAGTAGATCAGATATTGATTGCTTGGAAGTCTGAAGGTGAAGATACTCATCAACTGATCAGGAGTATTCCAATTTATCATACGGGAGAATGATAAGGAATGACTGCCTTTGGAGAGTTGGGTGATTATCGATGGAGGGCCTTGCTAAGGCCAGTTGAAAAGCTTGGAGAGAGAAAGTATTGTTCTTGTGTTCTTGTGATCTTCTGTGATGTGATGGGTTATGATGTGTTTTTGTTCTGGTTGTTTCTGGTCCCTTGGCTTGAGGGGGAGCTTTAGTTTGTTTGAAGGAGGATGGTGATCCTTATGTTCCTCACGTATAGCATGATGTAACATCTTGTGTGAGTGATTGTTTATTTAGCAGGTGTCAAAATGAATGAGCTTCAGCCGGTGGCTGAACTGGGATTGAGCTCTTGAAGACATGAAGATGCGTCTTATGTTTTTCATTCATTTTAGGTGTTCTTCTTGCAAAGGAGCACATGTTATCCATGTTAGGGGGAGTAATGCTACTGATTTTCCTGATTCTGGTTGATTTCCCTTAAATGCATAGTTGCTTGGTTTGGCATATTATTGCTAAAAAGGGGGAGATGGTTGTAAGTAGTAGTAGATTTCCTTGGTTGTTTCCTTGAGGGGGAGCTGATTGTGTTATCCAAAGGTTGTATGGATATTGCTCTGGTGTACTATTGCTAAAAAGGGGGAGAGTGTGTGACTACATGATGTGCTGATATCTGATGCCCCATATGATGTTCTAACATTTATTTTTGTACCTCTGCCACTAACTGTGTGAGGTTGTGATTGTGTGCAGATGTAGTTGAGTGTTGATCTGTTGTTGTGAAGTTATTGATGTGTGTGTGAATGTGCTAATAATCTGTGACTGTCTTCTGATGCTGGTATCTCTGATTGTTGGTTTTAGCCAAAATTTGCCAAAGGGGGAGTTTGTTAGTTCTGCAGCTATGTAGTATGTATGTTGGCTAAATTTTGTTAAAACCTTTATGTTAGCTCTTATGTCACTGAAGGTGTTTTAACATGTTGTATGTGTGTCTGCCATAACAGATTAGTTGCAGGTTGTGAAATGTCAAGTAGGATGTCTTGACATGTTGTTCTGCACTAACTGGTTATGTTCAGTTTCTGTCATATTAGTTAAATGTCAAGTGTGGTGTCTTGACATGTTGTGCTGCACCTACCTAGTATGAGTGCATGGTTGTAATGGTGTGACAGAGATGTCATGAGCACTTCACTGAACCTGGATGTTTAAGGTGATGTGACGTGGCTGTCTTTGGAATGTCATGACAGAACATCTTGATCTGGTACAACAGGTACTGCTGCTCTGTGATGGTTAATTAAGATGTCAAAGGAGATGTCACAACATCATTGTCTGTTACAGCAGGTGCTGCTATTGTATATCTCTTGACAGATTTGATTTGATCTGATGAGATCTTTTTGGATATACCTCATCATTATACACAGGTCAAGGAGATTAATTAGGAACAAAGTGCAGATTTAATTGGATTTCATAAAAAGGATCTTGGAGACTTTTTAGGAATCTATTTGGAGATTTGTTCCTATTCTTATGGAGAAGATCTTGCAGCTGAATTAAAAAGTGAAGATTTAAAAGATGCATAAGATCCTGGAAATATTATGTATCCTTTGTGGAGCTGATTTATAGGTCTGGAAGATTCAAGTCAGAATCAAAAAGAATATTGAAGAGTAATGGCTTTCTAATTATGGAGATAAATTAGGAAGGATTTGATTGAAGACCTATTTTGTAGGAGAATCTTTTACAGATTTGTAGCAGCTGATATGCTGTGATTAGAAGCCCAAATCCAGTTGGGAAAAAGTTATAAATAGAATGCTTGTAACCTAGAATATGTACGGGTCCAAAATGTAGATCATTAGGGTTGTGTGAAATTGTGAGCCACTCTGGTACTGTTTCGTACTTAGAGTTGGACAGTTTAGTTGAGTTGTATCTGTCAATCATCTATGAGCTTTTAAGCAATGATGATTGTGTTTCTTTGAAGTGTGTCTTCTACTTTTCTGTGATTGAAGAGTTGTTGGAAATCAAGTTGTTGATGCAGTGGCTGACGTGTTGACTGCTAGACATCATTGCGATGATTGGAAGTGAGATGGAGTCTCTTATCTAGGGTGGACTTAGGTAGAAGGGTCATTGGGTAGCGATTAAGTGAGTAGATCATCAACGGGTGTGTTGATTGTAGGGTCTATGAATTGATACTACTGATAGTGAACTTCCTTCCTGGCTTGGTATGCCCCCAGATGTAGGTTGTTAGACCAAACTGGGTGAACAAATTCTGTGTGTTGTTTATCACTCTGCAGTTTTTAATGTTCTGTATCTACTCTTGATAAACATGTCTTAGCAGATGTTGTAACATTTGTTGTGGCTTCATGTTGATTGTCAGCTATCAACTGTGTGATGTTCCTTTCTTGTTTAAATGATTATGCAGCACAATGTCTTGAATTGTGTTAAGACATCTACTGTCTGCATAGACCAGAATTTTCAAAAATATGAAAGTGTTGAAAAATGTCAAGTATCAAATACAAATATATAGCATGTTTGACATCTAACAAACTCTCCCCAACTAACTCTTTGTTTGTCCTCAAGCAAAGTATGCCTCTCATTGAAAACAAGAGGATTTGCTCGAGCATTTGATTCAACCAAGAAAAAATAAACGGCTTAAATAAACAACAATTGTAACAAAGCAATAATTACACAATCCTAGAATCGACAATGCAAAAGAACTTGATTCTCAAACAAATCTCAGATAATGTTTCAAGAGACAACTAAGCTACCATACTCATGTCACTCTAACACTCTTCTTCGAAAAAGGATTGAAGGAAATTAACGTGTTTGCAACCGCAGGGCAATTTTGCTCAGATGACAAATGATGCAAATACAAACCAATTCATACAATATCTAATCGATCACATAAGAAATCATGGAATCAAGAGATCACTAAGGGCTTTTAAGGTTGTAGCTTGGTCGGGTTAACAACAAAGGGATATTTCTAAAGGCCATTGAATCGAAGTTTCCAATGCAAATGAACATTCACTATACAAGGTATTCACACACATTTTAACTTCATTCACCAATTTTACACCTTTATCACAAACCTTCTCAAACTTCCTCATGCACAATTATTGGTTTCTATTTTTCTCATTCAAGCAAGCATCCTTTTCTATTTTTTTCACATTCAAATTCACATTCTCTTTTTCTTTTCATGCTTGCTTGAAATTTTTCAAAAGTTTGAGCAATTTACCAATCTTCTTTTTCATTCTCCCCAACTTATTTTCAACTAAACCTTAAGTGAATGCTCCTTGCTTTTTAAGGCACGGAAATCAATAAAACAAAGTTCCAAGGTTCAAGAAGAAAAAATTGTTAGAAACTCTCAAAAATTCAATGATGAACTTGATTTTCAAATTATGTACAACACAAAGTTCATCCCTAAACGAGATCTAAACTATTTAGGCTCAAGGGGCAAACAAATACTCACTACTCACGAGTAAATCACTGTTTGGAAATGGTTGTGCTCAATATCAACAAGTGCCTTGATCATGTCTAATGCTTCCACAATATCACACAAATCACAAGATAAAGCATGAATTAAAAGTATACAACAAAATTCATCATCAATCCTATGCATTTAGTATAACATGGAGGTTTCTCGCTTTTGTAGTTTTTGGACCTAAATGACATATGCAATCAATAGAGTTGTAACAAGAAACAACATTTCATTTGTACAAAGACAAAAAGTTCTAACACATTCTAAATTCTAGAACTAGGTAACTATGTACCTTGCCAACAAAATTGTGCTTAAAATTACTATCATAGCCATCCAACTTGGAAGAATCTTCTTTAATGCACAACAACACCAACCTATAAGTTTCTTCCACAAAATCACATTCAAAAATTGGAAATATTAAACTTCCACAAGCATACCAACATAAAACGATAAAAAGCATACCAACAATTTAAGAGTTGAACATTCGTAAACTGAAGAATTCAACTCTTAATAACAACAATAAAAAACGAAATATTAGTAAAATTGAAAACAGAATAATTTACTGAAAAACAAAATATTACTAATAATATCATAATAATGTAATGGTGTAAAAACACCTACAAAGTCATAAGTACCTCATACGGGTACAAGTACATCAAAGTATCTCACAAAAAAATAAAATAAAAATCCACCTAGTGGATACAGTACATCACTAAAAACTGATACAAAAAGCACAATAATAGAAAACATAAGAAAACTTCACTTTGACGCGCAAAGGAAGTACAAAATCATAACAGTAAAATCAGTCCTCCTCGGACTCGGATCCGAACACCTCAATCTTTTCCTCCTCTAAACCAGATACAGAACCAGAAACCTCAACACCATCACCATCGCCATCATCCTCCTCCGCATCAGCATCATCAGGACCAGCCGCATCTGCCCACCTCTAAAAACTGGTCTGGCCTCAGGCCAACCAGCATGAGCAAGGAATTGCTCCCTTGTCATCATCGAGTGATCCACGACGGGTTCACGGATTTGCAGCTGAAGCACCTGCATAGAGTCATGTAAATCCATCATGGCACGCTGAGAAACCGCCATCCAATCCCAGTTATATTGGTAAATCTTCTGCTGATAAGGATAGAAACCTTGCAACCCAGAACCAGACCCATCGCCAGCCCTTGTGCCGGCATCAGCACCAGCACTAGAAGTCTCACCCCTCGCCCCCTTAGGCTTACATAACTTATCCACATAATGGTCATCGATGGCAGACGGGATAGTCACCTGACGGTGCGAGGGGAGATCAACCTCAGCACTCGCACACAAAGTCATAATAAGACAAGGAAAAACAAGAGGAGCGTTCTTCCGAGAAGCGGAACCAAGACCACTCTCAACAATAGCCCTTATCTCATCCGCGATAATCCGAGCTACATCAATTTGTACATTGGTCAAAATGCTGTGGACAAGATGGGCAAGGGGAATAGGGATGGTTGATGTATGTGACTTTGGCTTAATGTTGGTTACAACCAAAAGCAAAATAAGTTGTACCAAAGGTCGCATGTCTTCACGACGTTGTCTAATGGCAACCCCAGATGGGTTGAGCTCTACAATTTTACCGTCTCGTAACAGGTCTCTAGTAATGGCCGCAATGTCTCTGTGGAGGTGCAAGTCTCTATGGAAGTCATCAATCTGACTTGCTCTCAAAGGTAAAGGATTTCCAAGAACGGTATTAATTGTTTCACGATCAAATTGCTCCACTTTACCCCTAACGAAAGTTGTCCAACCAAAAGGCTCCCCATCATCTGGGAGGGCATTAGCATAAAACTCGCGGACGATTTCAACATTGTAACTATCCACAGGAGTTATCAGTCACCCCCACTTTTTCTCTCCTAGGAGTGCAGCCACTGACCGGTAACTCCCATGTTCACTCAGGTTAAATCTCTTTTCAGGTAAAATGGTTCTCTTCTCCAAGGTTAGGTACCTTGCTGCCTGCTTGGCTCCTCTAAAGCGATCGCTGTCAAACTGAATCGGTACTTGTCGTGAAGTGTTGGCCTTTTGCTTCTTTGCCGGATTGATTTTAGGAGTCATCTGCACAAATCATCAGATAAAACAATAACAAGCAGCAACACAGTCCATTAGAAATGGGAGACAAAACAAAATCACAAACTGAGACATAAAAAAAAATTCAGAATTCTGATGCATTCGCAGCAAAGTTCGCAAAGCGAAGGCTGGCGAACATTCGCCCCAGATTCGGGGGTGTTTTATCGTATTAACAGGGATTGAATGTATATTGCTGTCATTCTATAGTCAAAAGCGTTCCAAACTTTATAATAACAAAGAGTTTGGTTTTTCGTATCGTTTGCATAAACTTTAGTAATTAACAGTAAAGAAATTGGTTTTAGGGTTTGGTAAAAACATGCCAAGATTAGTGTCCGATAATCCGTTTCGTACGTATCTACTCGATAAAGCGTGTGAACTCGTTAACAATAAATATAACCACATATCCTCTCAACAAGTTTCTCTCGAACACTTGTTGTGAGATTTATCATATTGATCCTTTGATGATCTCTCACTCAAACTACCAATATGATAACTTTCAAGTTCAATATTTATGAACATCAACTTTCAAAACTATCTCTAGCCTTATAATTATTGATGGATTGAAAGTTAGGTCAAGTTTTAATACATATCTCTCGATCATGAACTAAAACACAATATAAACCATGTAAACAAAGTTTTTCTTCTATATTTATCATCAAAAAAGTTCACAAACTTACAATCAAGATCAATACATATAAAATGATGGATTACCTACCACTAATCTTGACACAAGATGTGTTTAGCTACACATATTCATGGTCGCTTCCTTCACAAGTTTCGTGAGGAGATGAAAAAGCATTTGCGTCAAAGAATCGAGATCGGATGCAAATCCAACTTCTCTATGTGAAAAATCTCTCTTAGATGAAGAAAACTCAGAAAAATATGTTTTGGTGTGAAAAGGTGAAGTTATGATCCCAATAAAGTACAAAAATCTATTTATAGTACACTTGGAATCTGACACATTCGCACTGCGAATGATCTGTTCGCCTAGCGAATGAAGAAAGTGGCACCTGAAGTGCCTTCTGATAGCTAAATCGCCCTTGTTTGTCTGCATGCGTTCGCAATGCGAACTTTTGTTTCAAAGCGAACTACTCACTGGAAAGTTTGCAAGGCGAACTTTAGGTCCTTTTGCTTCTGCCATATCCAACGGTTCTTCGCCAGGCTGTTCACAAAGCGAACTTTAGTCCCTTTTCCTCTTGTCCAATTCTGGGACCATTCGCTGGAGACTTCACCAGTGTTTGCAAAGCGAACATTCGCTGACAAGTTCAGAAAGCGAACTTGCTGATGTTTTCCTCTATTCTTTGGCAACTTGCATCGATTCTTTTGTGTCTTCTTTCTTTGATCAATTAGTGCAGTTTCCTGCACAATAGCACACATATTACAAGCACCAAAGGTATATAAATAGTGTTTGAAGAACAACAACAATTCACTACTAAAATCCACAATTAAAACATGAAAGTGTTGAAAAATGTCAAGTATCAAATACAAATATATAACATGTTTGACATCTAACAGTCAGCCCATATATAACCAATGCTTAAGGTTCGTAAGCTCAACTCGTGTAACAGCTTGCAAGGTTTAAAGAACTTGAAAACTAACTGCTCCAAAATTCTTGTGGAAGAAAGACTAATCGCTACAATCTACCGTGTGTAAAGAAGACTAACCGCTTCAATCTCCCGTTTGGAAGAGAAGACACAAACTGCTATATTACTAAGTCTTGTATTATTTGGTTGGAAGCCAACCATATTTCCATGTATAAGGGGGCTCACATGTCTATAATATCTTTTGGAAATTAAATATTTAAGAGACAAGCTTGATCCATATATGTGCCGTTTTGAATATCATATTTAAATTTATTTATTAACATAACTTTTGTGATACTATTTGAAAGACCTTACCAAAATAATTTTTGATATTTTTGATAATTTTTTATGAGCGGCTTCTTCTCAACTCCACTTTTTTTTTACAATGAGTTGTTGTTCATGGATTTGTACTTGAATCTAGATCTTTTTCCTGGTTTGAATTGTCCCTTCGATCTAGATCTTGTTATTGGTCCCCAATCTTGACCAGTTATAATTGGTTGTCCCAAGATTATTGACAGGAAATTATCATTATTATTGTGTTTCGATTTAATGAGTTATTGGTGTGTGGATCAATTTTCGTGTTGGTGGTCAGGTTTGTTCATTGTTCTCAAAGATTTGGATTCAATGCTCATCAATTCATAAACCTTTTTTTTGCAATTTGGTTTCACGAGTGTACACAAGTGCGCTGGATCGTGCTCACATTGCATTTGTGTTTGCTTAGTATTTAGATCTAGGTTTAATTTATGTATCCTTTAAACTATTTTATAGTTTGTATCACCTTGGATTGTTTATTATTATTTTATTTTATTTTAAAAGCAATTAGATTAAAGAGAAAATGAGTACAAGGGGTACTTGAACCCTTACACGAGTAACTCAAGATAAACAAGAAATCGGATTGGATAACCAATTCGACCAGTTACAGTTAGAGGAAGTAGAGAGGATTCTTTTCAGCCAAAGCCAAGCAGTAGCTTTGATAGAGTGAATAATATTATCTACAGAAAAGCTGACTTTGTTGAAGACGACTTCATTACGGCACAACCATATACTCCAAACCGTTGCAGTCCAAACAAACATACCATTAGAGTTACCCAACCTACTCTTAACCTCCATAAGTGCACTGCGAAAAGAACCAATGCAGCTGGGCCTACCAGAGAAATTAAAACCAAGCCAGGAGGAAATACAACTCCAAACCTTAGAGACAAAATCACAACCCCCAAATAAATGATCCACCTCTTCTAAATCTAGTCTGCATAAAACACACAAAGACTGGTCCCTATCAAGCAAAATTCCTCTTTTTCCCAACTGCTTTTTAGTGGGCAGTCTCTTCAACACCAGACGCCAAAGGAAGACAAGGACTTTCGACGGAATCCGTAACTTCCAGACAACCCTCAAGAACCATAACTCATCCTGACCAATGTTATCATCATCAAAAACATTCGACAGTGCTGCATAAGAGCTAGAAACAGAGAAAAATCCGTCCTTCTCACAGTCCCAAAACAAACCATCCTCAATGTTGTCCTACAGATGACAAACACTAGTCAAGGCCTTGCAGCGAACGGACTCACTAACTCGCAGGGAGTCCTCCTGGCAGTGAGGGAGAGATTTATCCCAAGCAAAGTTCCCGTCCATAAATGACATACCTTCAGCAACGGTTAAAGATTGACAAGAACTCAAAGGAGGCAATAGGGGGCACAAATCTTTAATAGAAAAACCTTTCACCCATTCACTATACCAGAAAGACAGATTCTTTCCATCTCCTAAGGCGCACGAGATATTGTCAATAAACCAATCCGAAAGAAGATCTGCATCAAACGTTAACAGGGACAAATCCCTCCACCACAAGGACACATTCTTCTTGCCTCCATTTCCATTATTACTCCACGCTACCATCCTTAAATTATTCTTGCCATAACGATGTCTTAATAATCGAAGCCACAATCCATCCTCTTCCGATAATATCCTCCACTTCCATTTGAGGAGGAGAGATTTATTAAATAAATTGAGGTTCTTCACCCCCAATCCACCATCTTCCTTGGCTTTACAAACAACACTCCACTTCACCCAATGAATTTTTCTCCCCGAATCCACTCCTCCCCAAAGAAAGTTGCTCTGAGTCTTAACAATTTCCTTCAAAACTTTGCACGGCGCTTTGTAAAAAGAAAAGAAATAGATTAGGAGAGAGTTAAGAACAGAATTGATTAAAACCACCCTCCCATCAATAGAAAGATACCTCCCTTTCCAAGTAGCCAAATGCTTCTTAATATTGCTAATAACATGACTCCACGTTGAATACTTTCTAGGACTAGCTCCTACAACAATGCCCAGAAAATGAAAGGGCAACTTACCAGTTCTGCAGGAGAGAAAATCCGCTGCTGTTTGCAAGAAACCCTGAGGTAAGTTAATCCCAGTGAAACAGCTTTTGTTAAAATTTACCTTCAAACCGGACGTTAATTCAAAGCCACGAAGGATGGCTTTGATACTCCAAAGGTTGTCTCTGCTACATTCTCCAAGAATCATCGTGTCATCCGCGAATTGGACGATGCTGAAGCAAAGATCTAAAGTAATCTTGAAACCTTTGAATAGGTTCAAGTCGACAACCTTCTTCATAAGTTGAGTCAATGCCTCCATAACAAGTAAGAATAAGAAAGGAGAGAGGGGTTCTCCTTGACGGAGCCCTCTAGAAACCTTGAAATCCTTCGTAGCACTACTGTTAACCAAGACGGAACACGTACCATTAAAAACCAGCGCCTCCATCCACTGAACCCATTTAGATCCGAACTTAATTTTAGAGAATAGAAACCTCAAAAAATTCCAAGAGACGCAGTCGTAAGCTCTCTCGAAATCGACTTTAAACGCCATGCATTCCCTCTTCTCCCTTGTTGCCATATCAAGAATCTCATTCACAACCATGACTCCATCCCCTATATTACGACCAAATAAAAATGTTAATTGCTCGACGGATATTAAATGTAACGCCCCATTTTTGCCAATTTTATTTTATTGAGTCTTTTGATTATTTTATTATTATTTTATTTTATTTTCGACTTTTATGTGAAAATAAGTTATTTTTCGTCGTGATTATATTTTATCGCGTTTTGGGAACGTTTACGAGATATTTGAGTGTGGGGGTATTTTGGGCATTTCATAGATAATTGTTAAGTTAGTAAGAAAGAAAAGAAAATAGAATAGAAAAGGGAAAGAAAGAAAAATAGAGAGAAAGAAAGAAGAAAGAAGGAAAAAGAGAAGAAAAGAGGAGAAGAGAGAAAATTGAAGAAAGTGTGGAAAAATCATCAAGAGCAAGTTGTAGAGTCAATTAAATCGGGTAAGGGTGCGAAACTCGATTATTCTATGATTGTATACGATTATGTATGTGTGTTTGTTGTTGTTTTGGATTGAATTGGAAGAAAATGAGTAAAACCCATATTTGGTATAATTGATTAGAAATTGAGTTGAATGTGTCAAAACTTGTGTTGATTGTGTTTTAGATTGTCTATACATGTTGGTTGTGTGTTATTGCAATTCAAATTGGTGATTTTCTGAGTTTTAGGTGAAAAATTGGTTGAAATTGGGTGGAAAACGCATAACATTGTTCTGCAGAATTTTTCTGAGATTTCCAGGTCATACGCGTATGGGGCATGTTCATACGCGTATGAACCTTGGCGTTACGCGTATGGTGGGCGAGCCATGAGGGCAATACGCGTATGGGCTGCTTGTTTTCTCGGCCATCTGTCCATTTGCGTATGATACGCGTAGCTTTTTAGGTCATTACGCGTACGGGCTTGGGCATTACGCGTACGGTCATTTCAACGTGAACTTTGGAAAAATGAGATCTCTGCTCATACGCGTATGGCTGATGGTGGTACGCGTATGGGCAGGACTTTTGCAAAATGTGACTTTTCAAAATATCGTTTTTCGTTTTCGTTCGTAACTTTTGATCCGTTTATCCGATTTTTGCATTCTTGGTATCGTTGCGTAGCTATTGAGCTGTACTTTCTGGTTATAATAATTTTGAAATTATTAGCCGATTAAATTATGTCGGAAAGTCAGGAATAGTGTCGGTGGTCAACTTTTGTCGTTATACTTGTACGCAATTTATGTGTATTGGACAAGGTGCTGTTGTATGACGTAAATGTATGTGCTTAGATGATGTTGTGATGATTTATGACCGTATGGAAATTAAATGCATTGTGTTGGGCATAAGTACAAAGTGTGATTTTATCGATGAAATGAACATGTGTGTATGCAATGTGAATGTCATGAGTCATTGTATGCCAAGCATCATGATGTGCATTGTGGAAACGTCCTGAGTGACGGTTTGATTCCCGAGGGGAATATGCTATAACATCGTGTGCCTCGAAAATATGAGGCGCTGCCTGAGGACCTAAAGCGGTGGTTATAGACGATTGTGGGCTCCTTTAGAGACTTAAAGCAATCCTTAACGTCGTGTGCCTCGAAAATATGAGGCGATGCCTGAGGACCTAAAGCGACGGGTGAACATCGTAGGCCCAACGGGGAGTTACTTGAGATTCTCAGTAACGAGCGATGGTTCCAATAGTTCCTGAGTGAACTGATGAGGAGACATGAGACATTGGAAGTCGGTACCGCATGGCATGTGCATAGAGTCGTTGTGTCGGTCTATGTGCATTTCATAAATCATGAATTAATTGTGTGTGAATTTGTGAATGTGATTGATGATTGTATGGTATATGTGTGGTGTGAAATGGTATTCGATGCTTGAGAATTGTGCGGTATTATGTTATATGTGGTTGTGGTGAGAATGTGTTACTTGTACATTTTTGTGTTTATATATATAATTTTATTCAATTATATTATGGTTGTTTTTCTCACCCTTCTGCTGTTTTATAACGCTCTATGAGGCGTTGCAGATTAGAGCTGCTGGAGGTATTCCTTTTTGTGAAGCGTTGCGTCTTCATTATTTTGGTCGGTCGGCTCTGATATGTGACTCCGGGTAGTTAGGGTGGCCGTGTGCTATTATTTTGTATATCTGATGATATATTTTGGTTGTACATATGCTACCTGATGTATAACAAACTGTTTATATGTGTATATGTATATATGTTAATCAGATTTTAGATTTTCCGCTTTAATTCTAATTTCTGAAAAGTGGGTGTAAGGAACAAAGTTTCCTCTATATGATTGCTACCCCACAGTTGCATATCATTATGGGCAGGTGTTGCATGTTATGTGTATGTTTTGTTACAGTTGATGTGATTCCTCCCGTTCTATGCCGCGAATTCAAATGTACTCTGACGAAATTTCGAATTTTCTTTTAGTGCTTTAATTGCATGTTAATTTGGGGTGTAGTTTGGGGGCGTCACATTAAAGACCCTACAACTTTCTTCACTCTAGTGTACATGAGCTTAGATAGAATTTTCTGGACACATCCAATTAAGAAGATAGGTCTGAAGTTCGTCAAAGTTTGAGGATTCTGGATCTTAGGCACCAACGTTATAAAAGATGTTGTCGTAGCTTTGGTTTAAGTTGGATTGACAACAAAGTCCCTAACCATTTTTATGACGTCGTCTTTAGCCACCTCCCAACAATCCTGCAAAAACATAAACGACATCCCATTTGGGCCCGAGCTTTTACTGCCACCACAGTCCCAAACAGCCGCTTTGATATCACACGAAGAAAAATCAGACTCTAAATAAAAGCAATCCGCTTCAGAAAGAGTAGAGAAAACCAGACCATCAAGAGTAGGTCTATTGAGGTTAGTTTCATAGAAATTCTTCAGAAAGTGATCAAAGACAGCCAGTTTAATATCAGTAACCTCCTCCAACGTACCATTCGGTGTGTTGATCGGCGATATGTAGTTTCTCCTCTGTCTCCCTTTCAAGACCTTGTGGAAATAGCTAGAATTTAAGTCTCCTTCTTTCAACCATAACATTCTAGACTTTTGCCTTAATAAATTCTCCTTGAGGCTCAACTGAAACCAAATGTTCTCAGCTGCCCTTATTCTCTTATTCTGCACATCAGGGCCAATCTGATCTCCCACTGTTACTCTGCTAACAAAGTCTTCAAGATCGTGCATCTTAGCCACTTGCTCATGAACTTTAAGATCGATCCAACCATAAACTTCAACACTCTAGATCCTTAAGGAATTCTTCAATAATTTCAACTTTTCCTTCAAAACGAAATCTCCCCTACCAGAAACCTCCAACAAACTCCATTCTTTAAAAACAAAATCCATGAATCTCGGATGCTTGAACCAGCCATTGTTGAATTTAAATGGTTTTGGGCCCCAATTAGTACGACAAGATTTAAGCCAGACCGGACAGTGATCTAAAATATCTCTCTTGCCAATAGTTTGACCTACGATATCCCATTCTTCTACCAAATCACAAGAAACCAGGAAACAGTCTAACCTGCTCATATCTATACCTCCACCATTAAACTAAGTAAAAATTCCTCCAGAACAAGGTACACTACGCCAAAAATATGTTTAGACGGCACCTAAAAGACAGCGCTTTTATACAAAAGCGCTGCTAAAAAGAATAAAAAAATTTCATTAAAAAAAAGCGCCTTAAAAGAAAGGCTTTAGAAAGCGCTTTTCAAAAGCGCTGTAAAAGACTGCCACCTTAGACCACCTTAGAAAGCGCTTTCCAAAAAGCGCTACTATAGGTATTACTTTAGAGAGCGATTTTAAATAGCGCTGTCTAAAGGCCACCTTAGAAAGCGCTCTTATAGGACTCTAATTATTTTCACTTTAGAAAGCGCTTTCTAAGGAAAAGCGCCCTCTAAATTCCTTTACTAATTAAAATATAAAACAATTCTAAACATTTTCATAGACACTTCTATTCATTTTCTCTCTCGACCGTTTCTCTAAACCCTTGCCGTCGTTCTTGAATTGCCATTGCCGTCGTTCTTGCATTGCCATTGCCGTCACCGTTGCCGTCATTGTTGCATTCCATTCGTGAAAACGTTGTTGTTGTTGTTGTTGTTGTTGTTATTCTCTTATCCTCTAAAAACGAATAAGGTACGTTGTTACTCTTTTATTATTCATTTCTCTGTTTTTAGTTTTTGTTTTTTATTTGATTTTTATGCTGAAAAAGTTTTCACGGTGAGGATAAAAGCTCCCTCTTTTATTGTTGCAGAATCGAACCTATTTTTTGCTTTTATTTTTCATGTATATTTGGCAAAGTATCAATCCTTAATCTTTCATCTCTTATTTTTACAAATGTCCCTCTTTTTTTATAATAAGCTCATTGTGTTATGTGTTCATGATACAACCTAGTTTTGTGGAAGGTATTTTCATAAGGAAACTAATATTAAAGTATCTTCACAACGATGACTATTATTGAAAAGATACTTCATGATACAACCTAGTTTTGTGGAAGGTTACTTTTAAATATTTTCTACTGTATATTTGGCAAAGTTGATTAGTTTAAACAACCTAGTATTGATTGAAATTGTATTTCGCTAGTTGTGTTGTACTGTTTTTCTAATTGATTGTGTTTGGTCTATCCTTTTTTTCCAAGTTCATTTCTTTTATTTTCTAGAACTTATGACTTTTTGTTATAAGTTAATTGTCTACTTTATACTTATTGAGGAGAGAATTTTTTTGATACTTTAAATTATAATTTTTCGTGGTTTTTAAAGTTATATTATAAGTCAATGAGCCTATATTAATGGTTGTCTCTCACCTTTCTTCTTGTATTTTGATCTGTTCTCTAAACTTAGTGATTCTAAAGTATTTATTTTGCTCTTGAGTACTTGGAATATGTAGGTGTTTACCTCTAATTGTTGCTTGTTTGTGATTACATGTTGCCACTTATCAAGTTATGACTCATAATTGGTCAATTAATGATATTTCATTTTATGATACGTGTATAGGGGTTACTTGTGTTCAAAGTGTGAAAGTCGGGTCGTTTCCCTACAGGTATAACATTTTTTCTTTTTGTTTTTGTTTTGTTTAATTAGTATAACTATGGATAAGAAATGGATGTCTTCAAGTCGATTGTCGAAAGAGTACGACAATGGGGTATCGGAATTCGTTAAGTTTGCTGTTGCGCACGCCAAAGACCCCAGTCGAATGATATGTGCTTGCTTGGGTTGCTGTTTTGGGAGTCGGGTTGACGCGGTTCAGTTGGCATCGCATTTATTGAGGAGTGGAATTGATAGAAGTTATACATGTTGGAATTTTTATGGTGAGAAAATTAACGGGAATGTTGAATCGGGGGATAATACGACCTACGCTTCATACGACAATGGCACAGATACATACAATTCTGATCGAGTCGAAGAGATTGCAGAAGCACTTGAAGAAGATCTTAAGGATTGTCCCAAAATGTTTGAGAGGTTGGTAAGTGATGCAGAGAAACCGTTGTATAATGGTTGCACCAAATTTACAAGATTGTCTGTGGTATTAAAGTTGTACAACTTAAAGGCGGGCAATGGATGGTTGGATAAAAGTTTCACAGAATTATTGGCCCTTATGAAAGATATGCTTCCAGAGGATAATGCTCTTCCCAATCGAACATATGAGACCAAAAAGATGTTGTGCTCTATTGGCATGAGCTATGATAAGATACATGCATGTCCAAACGATTGCGTATTGTTTCGAAATGAGTATGCATCGTTAAATGAGTGTCCTAAATGCGGTGTATCTCGATATAAGAAAAAGTTGTCTCCAGCAAAAGTCTTATGGTATTTTCCTATAATTTCGAGATTTAGACGCATGTTTCATAGTGAGACCGATTCAAGACACTTGACTTGGCATGCAGATGAAAGAATTATTGATGGAAAGTTTCGACATCCGGCAGATTCACCACAGTGGATGAAAATTGATGATGATTATCCTGAATTTGGAAAAGAAGCAAGAAACCTTCGCTTGGCATTATCTACTGATGGAATGAACCCACACAGTATTCAAAGTATCTCACATAGCACTTGGCCTGTGATCATAATGATTTATAACCTACCTCCATGGCTATGTATGAAGCGTAAGTACATGATGTTATCTATGTTAATTTCTGGGCCTAGACAACCAGGGAATGACATAGACGTATACTTGGCACCCTTAATCGAAGATTTAAAATTTTTGTGGGAGAATGGTGTGGAGGTTTATGATGGGTATAGGAAAGAAAGTTTCAACTTAAGGGCGATGTTGTTTGGCACAATTAATGATTTTCCAGCATACGGAAATCTATCATGGTACAGCATAAAAGGTCAATGTGCGTGTCCTATTTGTGAAGATAAAACAGATTGGACGCGATTGGAGTTTGGTCAGAAGAATGTCTTTCTCGGTCATCGTAGATTCTTAAATTCTAATCATCACTATCGTGGGTGGAGAAAAGCATTCAATGGAGAGCCAGAACATGGTAGAGCTCCAACTATATTGACAGGTGATCAAATTTTTGAAAAGGTGAAAGATGTGAGAACTCAGTTTGGAAAGCCTTTTGCACATACACTTGTCAAGAGTGGGTGGAAGAAGAGGTCAATTTTTTTTGAACTGCCATATTGGAAGTCATTGTATGTAAGACATTTTCTCGATGTTATGCATATTGAAAAAAATGTATTTGACAGTGTTATTGGTACGTTACTCAATATACCAGGAAAGTCTAAGGATGGCCTTAAAGCAAGAAAGGACTTGGTACATATGGGGATAAGAACTGAATTAGGACCCTTGAAGAAAGGAAAACGAACATATCTACCACCTGCTGCGTATACTCTATCTAGAAAGGAGAAAAAAGTATTGTGTAAGTTTCTAAGTGAAGTTAAAGTTCCAGAAGGATACTCTTCAGATATTAGAAGACTTGTGTCTATGAAAGACCTCAAGTTAAAGAGTTTAAAGACGCATGACTGCCATGTTATAATGGAACATTTTCTACGAATAGGTATACGTTCTATTCTGCCAAAAAAAGTAAGAAGCGCAATAACTAAATTGTGTTTTTTCTTCAAGTCAATTTGCAGTAAGGTGATCGATCCTGCGATCTTACCAACATTGCAAAAAGAAATAGTTATTACTTTGTGTGATCTTGAAATGTATTTTCCTCCCTCGTTTTTTGACATAATGGTTCATCTAGTTGTTCATCTGGTGAAAGAGACATAATTGTGTGGACCGGCTTATATGAGATGGATGTACCCTACTGAACGTTATATGAAAATATTAAAAGGGTATGTGAAAAACCGAAGTCGACCAGAGGGTTGTATTGCCGAACGATACATTGTTGAAGAAGCGGTTGAGTTTTGTACTGAATATCTGTCCAATGTACAATCAATTGGACTCCCCAAATCTCATATTGTCGAAAAAAAGAAGGAAAAAAGTTAATTGGAAATGAAGTTGTGACAGTATCAAGGGTTGAACGGGATCAAGTGCATTTGTATGTTCTGCATAATGAGAATGAGGTTGAGCCGTATGTTGAAATGCACAAGGATGTTCTCCGAGGTTTAAATCCGAATAGAAATGAGAATTGGATAGTACGAGAGCACAATCGAAGTTTCATACCTTGGTTTAAGGATCATATTTATTCAAAGTATTATTCAGACCGCGATTCAATAACAGAAAGGTTGAGATGTTTAGCATATGGTCCAAGTATGGTCGTGTTTTCTTATAGCGCATACGCAATTAATGGATACACATTTTATACCAAAGAACAAGATGATAAAAGTACTATGCAAAATAGTGGTGTCACCGTCGTAGCTGAAGCAATGCACATTTCAAGTGTGAAAGACTTAAACCCCAAATTTGCAAATCTGTCATATTTTGGGGTTATCGAGCGCATTTGGGTGTTTGATTATGAGAAGTTTCATATTCCTATATTTCGTTGCAAGTGGGTTGAAAATAGTAATGGCGCACGAATGGATAAGTCAGGATTTTTGCAAGTGGATCTTAATAGGGTGGGGTACAAAGATGAGCCTTTTATTCTAGCCTCTCAAGCTAAACAAGTGTTCTATGTCACTGATCCGACAAGTACAAAATGGTCTATAGTGCTTTTATCTAACAAAGTAATTGATGAAAACGTTGGAGATCAAGGTGATATTGATGTTGATATTGAATCATTTACTAGAAATGATCAAGATGAAAATATTATAGCGAATGAATCATATACTAGAAATGATCATAATGAGGGTATTTGGATCAATCCAACCGTCCGTGTTGTTAAGAGACGGGTAGAACATACTCCAAACAAGAAAAGAAAGAGACGTTAGTGAAAAAGGTACTAGTTGTAAAATTATAGCTTATATCATTCAATATAGCTTATATCATTCAATGGATTTGGATTATGGATTTTTATATTTGTCATTTAATTTCTGTTTTTTTATTTCTTACAGGTCAAATGTCTAGTAACCAGGAAGATACGCACGAGTAGCACGGGCTAGAGCAACCAATATTACATGGGTCAAAGTGGAGGTATATTAATTTTCACAATATTGCTTATTAGTGATGCTACTTGATAACACAAAACATCTATATATTATTTCTTATTTGTTTGTCTATGTGTAGTGCCCTCGTAAGCGTAATGGCATAGACTGCGGGTACTTTGTTTTGAGGTTCATGAGAGAAATCCTTCAAATGGGACAATTGGAGATTCCTATTACGGTATGCATGGTTTTATAACTTAGGATTTATTTTAATATTTATCGGATATGTCATATAATTTATTACTTTTAACTAAATAATGCGTATTTTGTTTTGTTATGTAGTATTTCGATGATATGGCGTGTCCTTATTACACGAGGAAACAATTGCAAGATACTAAGGAGGAATTGTGCGAATTTTTTATTGCAAGAAGAATTCTTTCTTGATGTATAGTTTTGTGAATGTAAATTCTAGTTTATTGAAATGTAAATTCTATACAGGTTTGAAACCATACAATAGAATTTGTGCGAATTCTGCATGTAAATTCTAGTTTATTGAAATGTACAAATTCTAGTTTATAGAATTTGTGTGAATTCTGCATTAATGTAAATTCTAGTTTTGAAATAGAATTTGTTGATGGAAATGCGTATCCATACTGGTTTATTGAAATGTGAATTATACAGGTTTATGGAAATGTGAATTATACAGGTTTCTGCATAAAAAAAATGGTTAAAATGGGATTTTTAAAAAATATCTTCAAAATTATACATAGACAAAAGACAGCGCTTTTGAGAAAAAAAGCGCTGTCTAAGGTTATACATTAGACAGCGCTTTCAAAAGCGCTGTCTAAAGTCCACCTTTAGAGAGCGCTTTTAAGGAAAAAGCGCTCTCTAAAGGTATATAAAAAAATCATTATACGTATACATTAGACAGCGCTTTCAAAAGCGCTATCTAAAAGCACCTTTAGAGAGCGCTTTTGAAGGAAAAAGCGCTTTCTAAAGTTTATAAAAAAAAATATTTTTAAACGTATACTTTAGACAGCGCTTTTAAAAGCGCTGTCTAAAGTCCCCTTTTAGAGAGCGCTTTTTCATAAATAAAAAAGCGATGTCTTTACCTACGACAGCGCTGGCTTAGACAGCGCTTTTAAGCGCTGTCATAGGCCAAAAAAAGCGCCCTCTTTTCCCTTGTTTGGCGTAGTGGTACGTCAATGCACCCCAACTCGTTAATGAAATTGTTAAAATTCCTTATTTCTGACAACCTACCTCCTGCTGAAGATCCTTTCCTCTCACTCTCCTTAGAAATGGCGTTAAAATCTCCTCCTATCAACCACATACACCCAGAAAACCTGGATTTCGCTTCAATAAGATCTCTCCAGAACCGCCTCTTTAAAACAGACTTACACGGGGAATAGACATTATCAAAGGAGATGTATTTCCCCTTCGACAGAGCCCTGACTCCCACAAACCCCAAACCCCTGACACTATAAAGGAGTTTTAAAGTACCTTTTCTCCAAAGGGTGATGATTCCTCCTTTTCTCCCTTATCTTAACCGCAACCTTAGATTCCAATTCAGTCTAAAACCTCTTATTCCCTTGGAAAACTTCAGAGTCGGTTACCGAATGACATCTAGACATTGGATCCATCGTATTCTCTATAAGTTTCGCCTTCTTCTTAAAGGGTCGTCTGTTCTTAGAATTGGTAAACCTGCTACTTCTAGAATCCAAAAGGTTTGAGCATCTATAAACAAGGTTTCTGTCAGGGGGAAGGGTAAAGATAAGGGAACTCTATCCACCTCCTCACCTGATTTCAAATTGGTAGTACACTCAACAAAAGGTTCTACACACTCCATATTTTTCACTAAACCAACCCCACCACCTGAGACGTCGTCAATTTCTTGGGCAATATGGGCTTTGAGCATGTCGTCAAAAACCAGAGGAGTTTTAAGGCACATTTCCAAAACACCAGGCCCACCAGAATCCTTACTACAAACCCTATTAGGAGAGCTGGTCCCACCTACCTCTGAAGAATTATTATAATCCTCACTCTTTTCAGAGTCTGCGGCTAAGCTCACAGGGTTATATCCCCCTACTACCTTTAGACTATTGATTTTCACCTTTTTGCTCACTATTTCCAATTGGACAGAACTTGCCTTTTTGGACTGAGTAACTTTATTTAGCAAGTCATCCTCAGGACCAAAGGGTGTAATGCCATGTATAATATATATCTATAATAATACCATACAAGTGTTTTATTTGGTACTGACACCATCATAAGTGCCTATTGGCATAATTCACATACTTGACCATTTCTAATACATAAAACAATCTATGGTACAAGACATGGAAATTAGCCAACACAATAAAAACTAAGATCATTATACAATATTCCTCATTGTACAAGAAAAAAATACACAGCGGAATAAGCACAACTAAGCTTCTCTTAAAACATCCAAGCATAGCTTCACTTGTAAATCAAATCTGCAAATACCTCCTGAAAATAATCAACAATAGTGAGGTGAGATACATCAAATCTCAGTGAGTTCCCTATCTTATGGATTCTATCGGCTTTACAAGGTTCTAACAATCCTAACTCAAGTCAAAGGGGAAGGGAAGTGACCTTGAGTTCTCAATCTCAAACTATATAGAAACATGTTCATGAGTTCACTAACTCAAAATATCACTAATCGATAACCACACCAAGGCATCCCCTTTTCCCGTCCGCTTCTACGTCTAGAAGTCGACCCGAGTCATGGATCCTGGTAACCTACTTGACATACGAATGGATTCGGGTTCTACAGGCCATTAACCGTTATGAACCGTCACTTCACACGGGCCATTAACCGTCATAAGCATACGCTCCCTGAGCGCCATTCGTACTGCACACGGGAATTAAACCTACGAAGTAGTCATGCCTATGTTACAGAGTAGCTCGAGACTCATGAAACTGCAACTCAAGATAAACGGTTACGATTACTTGATCTCACATAAAATGTGATTGTATTCGACAATCACAATGCCACAATGCCTTAAGGCCACATTCACCTTTTCTCATAATCACAAAAGTTCAACAGGTTCCATACTAGTGTTTCACTCTCTCCTAGACCAATCTCGTCACGGATGTACCTTCCTACATCAGGTGCCCGAGCCTTGCCATCTAGGTTAACTACTCTAGGCCAGAACTCGCCAATGAATGCACGAGCATCGCCATCTAGAGTTTCTATCACAATTCTATTCACAACCTAGAATTATAACAATCTTAACTATGCCATTTGTTTTGAGGTAAAGTTTCCTCACTCTACGTAATTCATATTTTAAACATGCATATTTCTTTCATTCACAATTCACAATTAGATAGACATGGTATAATCACAATTATTACAAGTAACACATATAATAACATAACACATAAAACACCCCTTTCGGGTTCCCTCCGATTCATTTAATCGGGCATCGAACTCAATACTTCCACTTTTATCCCGTAGGATATTTTCACAACTTTACATCGGTTATAAATATGCCTCAACCGGATTACGATTCAAAAGATATGGAATTTCAACATAACACATAAACATTATTTCATTTATTTTCCACCAGATAATTCATCTGACAACATACCCCTAATTTTCACTTTTTATTGGGTAGAGGATTGTCATAGCTTCACATCGATATAAAGAACGCTTAAATCGAACACCCGAGTAAAAAGATATGAATTTAAGAAAATATTTTTATTTTTGTTCTGGGTCGCGCTAAGCGGGCCCCACCCGCGCTAAGCGTGCTCCTCGCTGCCTGGAAAGGGTGAAAATTCTCCAGACCGCGCTAAGCGGGAAATACCGCGCTAAGCGCGCTCTGCGTTATGCAGAAAAATAAACCCTCATGACAGCAGCCTTCGTCCCATACATTCACCCTCAAAACCATACCCAAACAACCAATAAAGGTATTTTATCATAGTTCTATCATGGGTTATCCAACAAACTTCATAACACATGATTTTCAACAACAATACATAGTTTTCACAAAACCCTATCATTTTCAAACCCATTCCAATCAATACCAAGCATCATAACAATTATCAATAGATGATTCTACACATATATTGATCATACTACACAATTTATAACACCATCCAACCGTTAGATTCTTTGATTTTACAAAAAACCTCATTTTTCTCAAGATCCAACCTAACTCTAAAACCTCAAGAAATTCTACTCTAGAGTCTCTATCTAGAACCCACCTGGTAATCGAAGTGGAGTTTGAAGAAGATGATGAATCGATGGAGAGATGATGAAGATCCAAGCTCTTCCATCCTTCCCATTTCCTCTTTCTCTTCTTTTCTCTTCTTTCTCTTTACTAACTTTTCCTTCTCCTTTTCTTTTTTCTTTCTAACATATATATATATATATATATATATATATATATATAATACCAATATTATATAATATAATCCAATAGAGTAAAATATCCCTAATTGATATTTTGTCGTCTCAACCC
Organism: Lathyrus tuberosus; assembly: GCA_022829125.1. NCBI lineage: Eukaryota > Viridiplantae > Streptophyta > Magnoliopsida > Fabales > Fabaceae > Lathyrus > Lathyrus tuberosus. The sequence goes on along the minus strand of JALAZF010000013.1, from coordinate 26,673,986 downwards.
AATTGATCAATTATCAGAGTTACCTTAAAATCCTCTTTCATAATAATAAATATCAATCTGTCTCTTTCATTAAATAATTGATCTCTTCAGAGTCCATCAGTTACTCTATTGACCCCCAAAAGTCAATACTCAAGATACTTAGAGGATTCCATTAATTCAATTTACCTAAGATAGAGCACATAGATACTCATCTGATCTCATCTGATGTCCAATTGAGCATTTAAATCATATGGGGTATTACACTCTCCCCCCCCCCTCTTAAATTGAAATTCGCTCCCGAATTTCCTCTATTCAACAATAACCACAACTTGTATCATTGTCTTAGTTCCACATTCAACTTTACTTCCGTTAAACCTTCTGACGTAATACAATTTCAACTTGATTCCACAGACCAAAAATCTGTATTTTCACAATTTATCAAACTTCGTGCCCTTAGTTATGCTCTTGTTCCAATATTGGTTTAACTTTCCACTTGCTTTTCCTATAATTCATCTGTTGGTCCATACAAAACACTTGATCGTATCTTACTTCGGAAAGAATGTACCATTCTACATTCCTCTATTGAGTCACAAACCAAACCATAATATCTTATCTTGATTCAGGATAACAAACACTCAACAAATCCTTATGAGGTAATTCGGTGATTCCTTTCCTTTATGCAATTACCTACAACTATCCTTTTATAAATCCTTCAACGCTCAAAACCACTTCACAATTAGTCAAACAAATTTTTACCAGCCCCACTTGATCTGATGCTAAACCTTGCAACCACTACATCTGATATTTCATCTCCTTCGTATTACATCAAAAGATACAACATTTAGAACGAGATCTTCTTATTCTAAACTTGTGAGAAACAATCCCTCGAATCCCTATTATTCTGACTTAACTCTTTCATCTGTCACTTTCACTGCGCAATCCAATTTCTAACAGTGGAACGCCACGGATTCTCAAGCACTACCCAGTAGTTAACAGTCAACGGAGAAGCACACTTACCACTGGGGTCCTTACTAACCAATGGTACAAGAATCTTATAGACGTCCCATGGTAAAACAATTTCCTTGCCGACACACAATATTATAACATCGGTCCAACACTCTCCAGACGATAAAGGTACATGAGTTACACTGCTACAACTATAACAGACACAACTCCAAATCCATTCCAAACTCGAAATAATATATCCAAAATATTTTAACAACTTTCATTCCTAGTTACCACATCCCTATTAATTCTTCTTACAGGTTTTTCCGACTCACTCAAGGTTTTTTGTTGATTTCGAGATCTCAATCAATCAAATGTAACACCTTCACGAAATTTCAACCATGTGCGAGTCACCCCTTATAAAACTTAACCCATTCAAGGCACAACTGTGAGTTTCCATACTACTCACCAATTCACATACAACACTCCATATACTCCCACACTTCCGAAGGTCATACCACGTTTCTTAATTGAATCCACTTTTCTTAATCGTTATGTTCCGTAAATGATCCAAGTTATATGATTAACTTCGGAACGTCCCATCCTTACACGTACTTGGAAGGATAACTTTCCAATTCCTTCTCTGGTAAAACACAACTGGCCAAAACTGGTACCACTCTCACGGAGCCTAAATCGAATAGCATGAACGCACGGAAGATAACAATTACAACTATAACCGACCGTTCATACCTTACTAATACCATTAATACACACCGAAATATTCCTTACAAGAACAATACTTCATGAGTATTCTCCAACTTCGTCCTTAAGACTCGCAACGGTAATGGTAGTAATACACTTACAACTTTCTCACACTCAACACAATTCACAAGATTACTTCTCCCAAAAGTTAAACTCCCTCGTCGTCTAAACAAATGACCAATTACGCAACACCTTTCCAAAGTTTCGATTTCAAAACACAAATCCTCTTCCATTTACTTGAAATCCCATTTTCCATTCACACAACACTCTCCAATCGGAGAAACAAGAGGTAACAAAACACAGATGATGGTTCCTAAGGGATTTCACAATTTACACACATGTTAATCGATTAACCATTTGAGCTAATCGGTTAACTCCTCAAAATTCAGTACAAAACACTATCCTTGCACGTGTTAATCGGTTAACCCCATTATGTTAATTGGTTAACACTGCTGCAGAAGCGGAAAAATAAACAATTTCTTTTAATTCAAAGCCATCCCTACCCAAAACCATCAATCCGTCTTGCTCTAACGCACAATATAATTCTCAACTCGCGGCTCTTTAACTTGTATAACATTTACTAACCATGATCCACTCAAGGTAATACCGAACAAAGTTAAAATATGCCGATGAAACACTCCAACCAAGTGACAAGGCAAAATTCCAAATTCTGACGCGGTCACACTACAAAACTTCAGCGGGATAGTCCATTTTTCTGCTCAAACAACTATACTAGCGGGAAGCCAATAATGACGACATCCTAGGGTTTTAGTCACAACTCCTACTTGATTCGTCCATAAGCAAAACCCAACACACAACCATTAGACGATACCACAAAAGCGATAGACGTAACATGCCAGCACACAACCTTGTTCCCTCACTTGAATTTCTTGGTGAGAACTAAAACAACTACGTCCTTGGTTCAACAAAAGGTAGATTCCAAATATTTTGATTATTCACAAATACATAAGTTTCTCTATACTTGAAAATAAATTGGGGCAATGCATCCTCTTGAAGAACCTTTCCATCACTTCGCACACATTAATCGTAATTTCTTACCCTTCAATATCCATTGCACACCACACTTACACCAAATTACTTAATGGAAGATTCGCAACCGACAATTCTCATCAACTATTTACAAAACCCTCATGGTATAAACCATTCCATGATTTATACTTAGTCTGTAATAAGTCCTGATTTGCTTCTCGTTGTTTACCGCAATCTTACTTCTTAAAAGACAATATTCACTGTTCCACAAAGTACGTCCCTTCACACTTGTCTCAAGAATAAGAATCCATCACGTATACTTGTGACTACGATGCTACTACTACGCTTGCTCTTAATACCAAAGTGTAACTTCTTCAGTTCAGCTCGTACTTACTAGGGTTCACGTGGGTGAATCATCTTTGATTACACTTCCTTAATTTTAGCTTTAACAACATCTTAATAACTCTATTGCACATTCGTCCAAAATACCTTCCGTTGTCACTTCCTTATAACATACCGTTAATACCGTTTTCCATACCGCATTTACTTCGCTCTCTATTGTAATCCTCTTATGTCCAAATATAAAATCACCATACTAAGATTCCCTTAAATCCAAGGTACTTACACAATTTCTTAATACAACTTCTTCTGGTCCGTATCACTACACTTTCTGTTACTAAATGAAGCTCAAACTTCCTCCGACACAATTCCTTATACTGTTCCTTGGGTGATTTAACAATTCCAAATTGGTCTCTTACTGAAAACATAAATCCTGATGTAATATCTCAACTTAATCTCTCTACGTAACTGAATATACGCAATTCAGCAAACACACTTCGTCCGGCACATACTTGTTTCACTTGAAGCATGTAAACACATCTTTGTGTTCCTCCTCACACTTCTCTACTACTTTAGGTTCCCATAAAAGCCGAACTTCCTTAACTCTCAACTTTTAACCAGTCAGAAGATATTGTCCTGAACACCCTCCTTAAATTACTCTCGTCCATTTAAGATACCATAACAACCTTAGAACTAAAGCACCAAAACTTATCTCACTTCCGGACCTTACGCCACACGTTCCACACAACTTTCTTTTTCACAGAATGAGATTACTTGATATCCTTATCCATATTAGTGGTCAATCCAGCTCGTCTACCGATTTTACATATTTCTTGATACTGTAACCAATCGTCCAATAGAGATCCTTAACTTTCAGACTCCATAAACTCCATAGGATTTCCCGAACAACACACCATTCTCCAATTCCATGCTACCCAAGGCACATCTTCTACTAAGACCTCCACTGAGCTGACCAAAACTCCTCACTACTAACTCTTGGTTTGAGCCTACCCTCACAGCACAAGTCCGACCACACTACGGAGTCCTCGTGGTCGCTCAACCATGATTCTACCTATCACATACAAAGTATTAGGTTGATCAGGCCCAACACTACATAGTATGATATTAAGTTTCATGATGGCAAGACACACTTAAGAGGCATGAATAGATTTACTTATGATGTTTCAAGGCTAGGTCGAGAATACAACCTGCTTTGATACCAACTGTAACGCCCAGTATAATATATATCTAGAATAATACCATACAAGTGTTTTATTTGGTACTGACACCATCATAAGTGCCTATTGGCATAATTCACATACTTGACCATTTCTAATACATAAAACAATCTATGGTACAAGAGATGGAAATTAGCCAACACAATAAAAACTAAGATCATTATACAATATTCCTCATTGTACAAGAAAAAAATACACAGCGGAATAAGCTCAACTAAGCTTCTCTTGAAACATCCAAGCATAGCTCCACTTGTAAATCAAACCTGCAAATACCACCTAAAAATAATCAACAATAGTGGGGTGAGATACATCAAATCTCAGTGAGTTCCCTATCTTATGGATTCTCTCGGCTTTACAAGGTTCTAACAATCCTAACTCAAGTCAAAGGGGAAGGGAAGTGACCTTGAGTTCTCAATCTCACACTATATAGAAACATGTTCATGAGTTCACTAACTCAAAATATCACTAATCGATAACCACACCAAGGCATCCCCTTTTCCCGTCCGCTTCTACGTCTAGAAGTCGACCCGAGTCATGGATCCTGGTAACTTACTTGACATACGAATGGATTCGGGTTCTACGGGCCATTAACCGTTATGAATCGTCACTTCACACGGGCCATTAACCGTCACAAGCATATGCTCCCTGAGCGCCATTCGTACCGCACGCGGGAATCAAACCTGCCAAGTAGTCATGCCTATGTTTCAAAGGAGCTCGAGACTCATCAAACTGTAACTCAAGATAAACGGTTACGATTACGTGATCTCACACAAAATGTGATTGTATTCGACAATCACAAGGCCATAATGCCTTAAGGCCACATTCTCCTTTTCTCATAATCACAAAAGTTCAACAAGTTCCATACTAGTGTTTCACTCTCTCCTAGACCAATCTCGTCACGGATGTACCTTCCTACATCAGGTACCTGAGCCTTGCCATCTAGGTTAACTACTCCAGGCCAGAACTCGCCAATGAATGCACGAGCGTCGCCATCCAGAGTTTCTATCACAATTCTATTCACAACCTATAATTATAACAATCTTAACTATGCCATTTGTTTTGGGGTAAAGTTTCCTCACTCTAACTAATTCATATTTTAAACATGCATATTTCTTTCATTCACAATTCACAATTAGATAGACATGGTATAATCACAATTATTACAAGTAACACATATAATAACATAACACATAAAACACCCCTTTCGGGTTCCCTCCGATTTATTTAATCGGGCATCGAACTCAATACTTCCACTTTTATCCCGTAGGATATTTTCAAAACTTTACATCGGATATTTTCACAACTTTACATCGGATATAAATATGCCTCAACCAGATTACGATTCAAAAGATATGGAATTTCAACATAACACATAAACATTATTTCATTCATTTTCCACCAAATAATTCATCCGACATCATACCCCTAATTTTCACTTTTTATTGGGTAGAGGATTGTCATAGCTTCACGTCGATATAAAGAACGCTTAAATCGGACACCCGAGTAAAAAGATATGAATTTAAGAAAATATTTTTATTTTTGTTCCAGGTCGCGCTAAGCGTGCTCCTCGCTGCCTGGAAAGGGTGAAAATTCTCCAGACCTCGCTAAGCGGGAAATACCGCACTAAGCGCGCTCTGCATTATGCAGAAAAATAAACCCTCATGACATCAGCCTCCATCCCATACATTCGCCCTCAAAACCATACCCAAACAACCAATAAAGGTATTTTATCATGGTTCTATCATGGGTTATCCAACAAACTTCATAACACATGATTTTCAACAATACATAGTTTTCACAAAACCCTACCATTTTCAAACCCATTCCAATCAATACCAAGCATCATAACAATTATCAATAGATGATTCTACACATATATTGATTATACTACACAATTTATTACATCATTCAACCGTTAGATTCTTTGATTTTGCAAAAAACTTCATTTTTCTCAAGATCCAACCTAACTCTAAAACCTCAAGAAATTCTACTCTAGAGTCTCTATCTAGAACCCACCTGGTAATCGAAGAGGAGTTTGAAGAAGATGATGAATCGATGGAGAGATTATGAAGATCCAAGCTCTTCCATCCTTCCCATTTCCTCTTTCACTTCTTTTCTCTTCTTTTCTCTTCTTTCTCTTTACTAACTTTTCCTTCTCCTTTTCTTTTTTCTTTCTAGCACACACACACACATATATATATATATAATACCAATATTATATAATATAATCCAATAGAGTAAAATATCTTCAATTGATATTTTGTCGTCTCAACCCAATTGATCAATTATCAGAGTTACCTTAAAATCCTCTTTCGTAATAATAAATATCAATCTGTCTCTTTCATTAAATAATTGATCTCTTCAGAGTCCATCAGTTGCTCTATTGACCCCCAAAAGTCAATACTCAAGATACTTAGAGGATTCCATTAATTCAATTTACCTAAGATAGAGCACATAGATACTCATCTGATCTCATCTGATGTCCAATTGAGCATTTAAATCATATGGGGTATTACAAAAGGGCCCACCATCCTCGAACAAACCCAAGTCCTCATCATTACTTTCGTACGCCTTCCAAGATGAGGTAGAATTGCTATCATCTGACTTCGTCCCTGAATCGTCTTTACTAGGCTGTTTCACCACCTTAGAATAAGGGCCAATAGGCTCCTCCACCATGCAGATTCTGAAGGTGATCCCATTAATCTTCACCTTTAAGACCTCATTGATTAATGTTCTACAAGATGTTCTAACCATAAGACTAGCTACGTCCATTCTAGAAGAGTCAGAGGTAGATTCTTCACAGCACACAAATTTACCTATCGTTGATGAAAGAAGCTCAAAGAGTTCCACATTCCAAGCGAAACTAGGAACCCCATAAACTCGCAGCCACGTTAACCTCTCCAAATCCACGTCCTCCATCCTCCATTTTCTCACTTCAGTAAACCATTAACTTTCAGAGCGAAATACCCTTCGGCATTGAGCATCCTTTGAATGTTGTATGTAGAACCAGGGTTTATAACTTTCCCCACATACACCTTCTTGAATCTGATCAAATCTTCTTCACCCACTACAAACTCCATCATCTTAGCCTGTTTAGTTTGAATCTCCTCACTGTCGTTGACAACCTCTGCAAAGGATTTACCCTGCTTGACGAAACCTTTGTCATGGAATGGTTTTTGAACAGATGGACTCCCCACCCTTTACGAGAGCCACATTCCATCTTCTCTTTGCCCTTCCCACCCTCCTCCTGGAATGTTGCCTTAACCGTACGCTAAAATCTAGGAAGGTTGGCGTGGAGTTTCTTATCTCTTATCCACAAGTTGTCCAGCTTCATAACCAATCTTCTAACATCTTTAACACCAAAGAAACGCACAAACACATACCTTCTGCCATATTTATCCCTCTTCGTTGGAATAACGACCTCGTCAATCATACCGAAATCTTCAAAATGATTGAAAAGGTCCTTAGCCCTCATTGACTCAGGAAACTCAGTGATGAAAATAGTTGTAGGTTCCTTCACTCCCCCACTCGTCTTCCTCTCCCTGTTGATCTTTGCGTCCCATCTGACATTCTTACTCTGTTTTCGATATGTGACTTTGGACCATTCACCTTCGTCTGGAGTCTTCATGGAGAACGAAAGAGAAAAGCTAGAGAGAAGGGAGACCTTCTCTCTCTAAATTTTTTTATGCTATTTTTGTTTATGATCTTTAAAATATATTTTTTGTCTCTCAATCGTTCTATACTCTCCTCTTTTTATTTTAATTTAATTAAGGTATTGCAGATGATAATGGACTCATAATCTCCACCTCATTTTCTGAAAAAGAACATTTATTTTACTTAACATCACAATTATAATTGTTTGTCCAAACAAACCATGTATTTTACATCATTATCGTTTTATAACTTTGTCATCAAACATGTGTTTTCAATATATAAAATCTTAGGGTTTTTCTACAGTAGTAATATCTCACAAAATTGTTGTATGCACACCATTAATACTCAACATAAACACACAAAACAAAAACTATGAACTACTAAACATTTGGGAAAAGGGAAAATATGCAATGGTAGCATTTTTTAGGTCTAAAGCAATGGAAGCATTTCATTTATTAATTTATTAGCTTAACAATTCATACAGTAAATATTCCATTGATTTAAATTACATTTTAACGACAACAATGACAGTGACAAACTTTGTCTTTTGTACAGACTCCTCTAGCGAAAATTGATGGACAATTAATCATGCAAAATTCTTGGCAAAAGAAAGCCCTCCAGTCACAATAGTCAGGTTCATCAAATTTACACCTTTTTACTTTAAGCAGTGCCGCATCCATTCCTGCACAAATCAAATTCATATTATAGTTAATTTAATAAACAAGAAATTCGTGAAATTTAAAATAAATAAAAAACTCAAGTATCATAACTCATACCAAAAGCAAATGAGAAAATAAGCAAAATGATCAAGAGGTTTTTCATATCTATGATATTGAGGAAAAAATGTTCTTCTTCTAATGGTGATATTTCACTAGGTAGGTGGGTATATATAATGTGAGCCTCTTAAAAGTTGTTCAAATGTGTGAAAGTTACTCTATGAAAAAGTATTGAAAAAAGTATTAAAAAATAAAGTTAGAGTCAAAAAACTGATGTATAAATAATTAAATTAATGAATAAAAACAAAATTAAATAATGATAAGTAATGAAGAAAATATATTTATATAGATAAATAATGACTGAAAAAACAAAAATAAAATAAAATAATGAATGAATATAAAAAGTAATGATTAAATGAAAAATGTTTCAAACAAGAAATAAAAATACTTTCCCAAAAATCTAGTTTCTCAAAAAAAAATGAAATTTAATAAATATTAAATGAAAAAGTAATAATTAATATAAAATTTATTTAATTACAGGTTGGATATCTCTATTTTAGTTGATTCATGAATCTATTCTCAATTTTAAATTCAAACCGTTGAGACTCTTTTTATTTTTTTACACTTAATAGGCAGAATTGAAGAATTAATCATTGTCAATAAGTGTTTCATGAAGCTACCAAGAGTCCTATCTTACGACACTAACATCAAAATTAAGAATGATTATCACTTCTGAACCAAAATACACATTAACACTACAAAAATCAAAACTAACAATATTATAACATAGATTAGCATCTTCAACATTTTTAATATGTTCTTCATCATCTCCTTAAATGACTTGTGAATCATGATAAATCTTCGTAAGGAAATTTTTGTGGAACTTAAGAGATACAAAATATATGTGACACATCATTAAAATATATTCACATCATCAATTTTTTAATGCAAAAATAAGAAAAAAGAATTAAAAAATGCGTGATCATAAAATAGAGAGATAAGTTTTGTGAATAGAGTAAAATATAAGACCAAAACTATATTTTTCTATAATAATAATAATAATAATAATATATGAAATATATATAAAAATGAATGAAAAGTTTAAATATAATGAATAGATAAAATAATGAATGAATATAAAAATAATAATAAAATAGAAAATTATAAATAAAAAACAGTAAAAACATTATGAGTGTAACACCTCATCATCTTAGTCAAAATGTGACTTAATGGTTTTAACAAGGTTATAAAAACCGGACCGGACCGGCCGGTTCAACCGGTTTGACCGAGAATCGGTCTTATGTCAGGTCAATGAAACTCTTTAAACCGGTCTGTTAAGGAACCGGGGTAAAAATTGAAAAACCGAGTGGAAACCGGAAAAATCGGTCAAAACCGGGGTTCGTCCAATTACATGGGTTGAACCGGATTTTAATTTTTTCAGCTTTTTTTAAAAATTTATTTAAAAGAAAAATATAATAAAAGATGGAAAAAAACCAATTTAATACTATTGAACCAAATTGGTCTTATAATTGAAGACCTCACTCTAATCCATTCAAAATTTGGATTTTCTTGATAATAAGACCTAGAATTCTTTTTATAAATAATACTCTCCAATTTATTTTCTAAAGTTTTGAGTGTCAAACATAATTCATTAATGATGTTATGATCATCTTTTCACAAAGTTGACAACGCTAAAAAAAAGAAACATTTCTTCTTAAAATTTAATATTCTTTGGCCTAAATCAAGCACCATCTAGTATATTTTACATAAGATACAAAATTCTAGCTTTTTTAACTCTTTCTCAAACTGATTCTAGTTAAGAAATTATAGGAAATAAAAGTCATCAATCTATATGATAAAGAACTAGTACTAAATCATATAACATATACAATAAATGTCCGACCCAGTCAGACCTTTAAAGCTTAAACCTCAGTCTATACCGGTTCAATATCTGATCCGGTTTTAATTACCTTGGGTTTTAATTATCCAAATTAAAGTTAGGTAATCCTAGCAGGGAAAGTCATTAAGGGCTCGTTTGTTTTGACTTTTTTAAAAATGATTTTATAGGGTAACATATTTTAGTGTAAAAAAAAATTACAAAGAAACTTTTCATAAAAGTTTCAAAGAAAAATTTGGTTTGAATAGTTATTCTTAAAATGTTATTTTAGGTATATCATCATTTTATCGAATTTCTTTTTGATATCAAAATTTCAAAAAATCACTTAATTTTGAAGCTATTTCAAATAGTTTTTCATAAAAATCATTTTTGAGATACAACTTTTTTAAAAAACTGTGATTTTGACTATGTTTTGTTTTTCAATAATGTATGTTTATGTTATAGTAACTCAAAGTATTTTAGTTTATAAAAAACAAATTTAGAAAAACTTGAAATATTTTAAAAAATATTTTTGTAGAATCCATTTTCAAAAATACAAAGAAAAAATTCATTTTTTTAAAGCTAAAACAAACTGGCCCTAAGTGGATTTTGGAAAAAGTTGGTTAGGAAGAGGGGCAATTGAGTCTTTTCATTAGACCATTGTTGATTACAATATTAGCTATTAAGGTTGAGCATTTGTTTTGCCGTATCCACAAGGACTGGTACGATATTAATGTGGTTCAACATTTACTATGATTTTAAGTATAAGTTTACAAGATGTTTGATAGTTTGAAGCTACAAATGTAAAACGGATGAAAGATAAATAAAGTTTCAGAGAGATGAGAGCTTGCTAGGATTGAATTTCATCCACCGATAGAATATGTAATTTACCATCAGTTATACACAATCTAAACATTTATGAATATCATCACGTATCGCTCGTCGTTAGTGTTTATGTCTAAACTCGTGACAAAAGTTCAACCATATTGTTGAATCGACGATCTCTCAGCCTATTAAACAATACGGTAGCATTAAGACTCGATACCCAAGTGAATGTTAAATTTAAATCTATGTCTAGAGTTTAGCATCTAACAAATGATTATCCTAGATCGAGATTCGAAGAGTATTTCTCAATAACAGTTCAAATCAATATGTTAAACAAGTAAACAAGGATAACATCATTACTAAAGCATGAATATAATGTATATAACACCATGATCAATAAAAATACATATTGTGACAGTGAACTACATCCAATCCGAACAAGAAAGGAATTTAGCTACTCATGGTAGCTTGATACAAAGAGAAGAATGAAGATGAACATGCATCAATCGTGATTTCCCAACGATTGAGGCGAACCCAGCTTATAATCTTCAAGAAGCACCCTATCCTGTTATTTTTGAAGTTTCTCTCTCTCCAAAATGTAACGTCTCCCTTAAAAACTGAAGTGCAAAAATATTTATATAAAACTGAAAAAGCAGACTGTGCTAAGTGCAACTAGCATACAAATAACTTAAATTGTCGTAAATGGTGCTAAGCACCAGATTTGGGGCTAAGCGCGGTAGTTCATGACTGGCCACCTCTAAATGTGCTTTGAGCGCGCTAAGCATAAACTGGAATTCTTGATTTCCATCAAAAATGCATCTTGAAGCTTTTCTTTTTGCTTTTAAGTGCCTAATGCTTCAATTACGCAAGGAAACCTACAAAATGAAATGAATATGATCAATTATACATTACTTACACAATAAAACTAAAAAAAACAATTATATACCCTAAAGGTAAGGTTTTTGCTAAGAAGTTCCAATGAAACCAAGTGAAATGGGCCACAAAATACTATTGATTATAAACAGAATTTGGCCTTTATCAACTCTCCCCAACTTAGAACTTTGTCTGACCTCAAACAAGAGTCTTACAAACCTAAAGAAACAAGAGCAACTACCAAAATTTCCCATGATCAAATAAGTTTTGAGAAAATAAGACAAATGCATGGTTCAAATTTTCAAAAGCACAGGCAAAGTGATGCTTACCACTATACTACAACCAAACCACGATCATGAAACAAATTCTAAACACAAAACTCATGTCATAAATTTTAAAACAACACATGCTCAATCATGAATTACACCTAGAACACATCTTCAAATTTTGATGAATAACAAAAATAAGGGACTTGACTCACACCCAACAGTCTTGCTAACATATTGATTAACTTATGCATTCATCCAAGCAATTCAAATTAAAATCACAAAAGCACAAATCACAAAGGACTTTTAAGGGTTATAATGAGGCTTGGTTAACAAAGAAGGATCTTATATAAAGGTCTTTGAAACAAAGTTGCCAAACTCTAGATGAGCATTCACTTTTCAAATTCTTTATGATTCACAACTTTATTCATCACTTCTCTTTGTTTAGATGATACACCCTTGATCACAATTGCTAGCACAAATTATTTGCCACTTTTTCTTTCAAACAATTTCACTTCTTTTTCAAGTCTTTTTCACATTTCTCTTTCTTTTTCAAATCCTTAGCAACCCACCCTTTTTTTCTTTCTTTCTCCCCAACTTGAATACAACCAACATTGTACAAGAATGATCCTCGATTTCTAAGACAAGGGACAAAATTACACAGTCAAATAAAGGTTTAAGGTTCAAGAATTTTTTTTGCAGAATCCATTCTAAAATCAATGATGAACTACTCTTTGCATGCAAACGAAAAATCCCACAGTTCAAAATTGATATAGATCTTGACACTAAGGCTCAAAGGGGTTAAAGAATTCTCTCTCGCTCACAAGGGAGGTTACTTTTGGTCAAGTGGTTGTGCTCAAAATCAAAAATTGCCTTGATCATTTTCATGTTTTCGTAACTTTAACATAAATGCAGGATTAAACATAAATCAACCGAGTTAAAATAATAGAAAGTTGGTCTCTTGTGCATATAGTAAACCATGGAAAATATCCTCACATTTAGGCTTTGATATAAAGTGATTCAATCATGAAAATATAGTGAAAAAGAATAAATGACATGATGTTTGTACAAATTACAAGTTTCATACTCATGCTATGGTCTAAGAGAAATAAACATGTACCTTGAAATTGTACCATCCTTAAAGATTTTATCATTACCAAAAAATTTGCTAGTTGAAACATTCAAACTTGGAATGATCACTCAATGCTTTTTCAAGCCATTCAAAAACAAACTTTGAGAGCAAACTAATTTTTTTTGCTAAAACTCTTGAAATGAAACTAAACTACTACACTATCTACTTGAAACAAATTAAACAAAACACAACTTAATTAACAAGAATATCCACAAAGATGGGGTAAATGGGCATCGGTGAAAGTGGATAACTGGGCTGAGTAAAAATAATTTTTACTGGTATAGCAGGGCGTGCTTAGTGCCCTCTGCTGTCGCTTAGCGCCACCTCAGCTGCCCAGAATTTTCAAAATGCAAATTTTTTTTATGCTTTCCATCCACTTTCACTCTTTAATGCTTAAACTACTTAATGCAAAGCTATTAAATACTTCTACTTGTTGCTTCTTTTGCATGGCTAGTTGTTTGCGCTTCCTAGTTTTGTTGTTGTCCCCTCACTAATAGTTACCCCTAACTAACACTTGAGCAAACGTGATGGGAAACAAGTATATATACAATATAGACAAATGCACAAAGCTTAAAAAGATAGAAATTATTTCTATGCTTTTAATATCTAAACGTCAATCTCCGACAACGACGCCATTTTGTTGATTGCAGTATTAGCTATCAAGGGTGAGTATGTGTTTTGTCGTATCCATAGGAACTAGTGTGATATCAATGTCGTTCAACAGTTACTATGATTTTAAGCGTAAGTTTACAAGATGTTTGATGGTTTAAAGCTGCAAAATGTAAAATAGATGAATAATAAATAAAGTTTCAGAGAGATGAGAGCATGCCAGGATTGAATTTCATCCACCTATAGAATATGTGATTTACCAATCAGTTATACATAATCTAAACATTTATCAATATCATCACGTATCGCTCGTCAGCAATGTTTATGTCTAAACTTCTGATGAGAGTTAAACCGTATTGTTGAATCGAAGATCTCTCATCCTATTAAACAATACGGTAACATTAAGACTCTATACCCAAGTGAATGTTAAATCTAAATCTATGTCTAGAGTTTAGCATCTAACAGATGATTATCCTAGATCGAGATTCGAAGAGTATTTCTCAATAACAGTTTAAATCAATATGTAAAACAAGTAAACAAGGATAACATCGATACTAAAGCATGAATAGATTGTACATAACGCCATGATCAATAAAAAATGCATACTGTGAAAATGAACTACATTCAATCGCAACAAGAAAGGGATATAGCTACTCATGGTAGCTTGATACAAAGAGAAGAATGAAGATGGACATGCATCAATCGTGATTTCCCAGCGATTGATGTGAACCCAGCTTCGGATCTTCAAGAAGCACCCTCTCCTATTATTTTCTAAGTTTCTCTCTCTATCTCTCTCTCTCTCTCCAAAATGTAATGTCTCCCTAAAAATCTGAAGTGCAAAGCTATTTACACAAAACTTAAAAAACAGACCACGTTAAGCCCTAAACTTGGCGCTAAGTGCAGCTAACAAA
Organism: Lathyrus tuberosus; assembly: GCA_022829125.1. Lineage (NCBI taxonomy): Eukaryota > Viridiplantae > Streptophyta > Magnoliopsida > Fabales > Fabaceae > Lathyrus > Lathyrus tuberosus. The sequence continues at coordinate 26,658,871 of JALAZF010000013.1, read as the reverse complement.
CAAATTACTTAAATTGCTATAAATGGCTCCAAGCACCTGATTTGGCGCTATGCATGGTAGCCCCTGACTGGCCACCTCTAAGCGTGATTTGATTTCACTAAGCACAAACTGGAATTCTTGATTTCCATCAAAAATGTATCTTAAAGCTTTTCTTTTGCCTTTTATGTGCCCAATGCTTCAATTATGCCAGAAAACCTACAAAATGAAATGAATATGATGAACTATACGATTTTTACACAATAAAACTAAAAAACCAATCATTTACACTAAAGTTAATGTTTTTGCCAAGAAATTCCAATGAAACCAAGTGAAAAAGGCCATAAAATACTATTGATTTTAAGTATAATTTAGCCCTTATCAACCATATAAGGACAACATTTCACTTACTTTTACTCCTTTCTAAATTCACAATTGAGGGAGATGAGTGAGACGGAGAAGGACTCGATGAAAGAAAAGAGAAGGGAAGGAAAACTCTACTCAAACCCCAAAATTTATCTATCTAAATCTTCCAAGAAACTTGCATGTTAAAGGAAAGTTATGAAATAGAAGGAAAGGAAGTTGTGAACCATCATAAACATCTCTATCTACTTCTTAAAGTTCAGAATCAACAATAAGGTGGGTTCCTTTGTAAGTTTGATTCTTGGGTAGACCATTTGAGATGATTGCACGTGACAACCATATTTAGATTTTAATGTGTTTACCCTTCCTTTGTGTATTAGAATTATTTTATATGCCTTAACCTTGACGAAATACGTGTTTTTTTTTTTATTCTAGAGTGTGAAATAAGGGGGGATGCTAAAAATCTAGACTGGTTGCAGGAAATTCGAAAAAGAAGGAAGAATCTTTTTTGGGCCCGCGCTACGACCCTTAGCCCTTGCTATATATAGGTCGTATGAGCCTCTGGTTTTTGTACCAGAAGGCTTTTTGGTGTACTATGACAGTAGCACACCCTACGGACAAGCCATAGTCAACCCAAATTTCTTGACTTATTGCATATTTTGGGCTATAAACCTCATATTTGGTTTTCCTTACATCCCTTAGGACCTATATAGATATAAGGTACAAAAGAACTGGATTATGGGGTTATATCTTAGTAAATCAATGTATAATATTGTGTAATGATTGAATAATGTCCATAGGTTATGAAATATTTTGTAAGGAATGAATGTGAGGATACTACTTAGGTTGGGAAAATGTTTAGAAGCATTAAGTAATGAGACTGAGCTGTGTGTGTGTGTGTGTGTGTTTGTGTGTGTGTGTGTGTGTGTGTGTGTGTGTGTGTGTGTGTGTGTATTTGTGTAATGTCAGACGCCATGTACGTGTATTGTGTGAATGATCAAGTACATGGGGTAAACCCTTAGTTTGTTCGAACAAAATTGGTTTATCCCATATCCTTTAGGTTTTGATGATAACAAAGTATATAAAGAACAATTGGTATACTAATGTATGTTCAAGTGAGCAGGACCATAGACTAAAATTTCATATAGAATCCAAGTATTGGTTCAAACTACTACAACAAATAATACTTTGCATGACGAACCTTTCACCTCGAACAATAGAAAACTGAGGTATAAAGCCTAAGTGCGCTATTTTTTATTTTTTTAAAAACTCAAAAAAAACCATACATTCCCTCGGTTTTTCATTACATCGAGGTGAAAAAACAACTCAGTACAAGTTTCAATTCCCAACTATCACAGTTTATGATATTATTTGTTTATAAGTGTAAACAAAATGTTCTAACCCTTCGGTTTTCTATTTAATCGATGCATAAAATAATAAGATTTTACTATAAAGCACTCGTGAAACAGATTTTATCCTAATCCTTACAAATATGAAGCCACCCCAAACTTGCAAGCATCATTCTTTGGGATGGATTGCAAGACAGATAAAAATCTTCAATGTTCTTCTATCTTGAACAAAACATTTTTTCAGCCCTTGTTATCCATCCGAACATAATGGTGTTGATGTTGTCGTTGTTGTATTTTTGGAATAACCCTTAGTTAAAGAAGGGAGTTCAACCTTTGAAGAGTACTCAATTGACAGATAGTAAGTGCAGAAAATCATTCTTGCCTCAAGTTACACAAAGAATTGAGCTTAACCAACAAGGAAGGGATCTTAACCTTTGAACAAAGAAGGGAATGCAACTAAATCTAGATATCAGCAAAAATTTATTGTAAACAATTTATTTTAATATTAAACAATGTAATTTAAAAAAAAAAATTCACCTCGGTTTTCGTCATCATCGAGGTGATAGTTAAAAGAAGAAGATTAAAAACCTCGGTTTTATATTAAAACTGTCGATTTTATATTAAAAATGAGGTGTTTAAATATCATATTTTATTATAAAAATACTCGTTAAATAGATTTTATCCTAAGGCTAACTTATATGTAGCCGCCCCAAAGAGAGGTAATATTCACCATTGTCCATTTGATCATGAGTTACTACTACAAATCTCAGGGATGGATTGCAAGTGTAGAAAATAAAAAATCTCATTGGGAAACAGATCTCTAACATCTTGCATGGGGCCTGGACATTGAAAATAAAAATTTTCACTGGGAAACATATTTTACAATGTATTTTTAATATTCTGTGTAAAAATAATTTAAAAATAAATAGCTTATTTACCTCAGTTTTCTTCGTGTCTGAGGGGATAGTTAAGCATTTTTTTACTATATTCAACACCCTTAAATAAATCTTTGTTGTCCATTTGATGTTTATCAACGCTTAAGAAACCTAAGGGGCGTCTATTATAAAAGCATGCTGAATATTGAAAATCTAACCTATATGGAACATGAAGTGCTTGAAACATAAAGGCATTTGAAAAAGTTCTCTAAGATAGATTGCAAGAGCAGAAAATTACTTGGGTTTAAGGTTTGTTTTCTTAAATATTTATTTGATCACAAAATCATATATTTGAATATTGATTTTATTTATCTAACCCTTATTTTGTTTTACTTCAGAATCAAATACTTGCATCCGTAGAGAATAATCTTGCACCCAACATTTGATCTTCCCGAAGATTCAATAATTTGAAGATCTAAGATCTAGATCTTCAGGGAATTTGATTTTTACCTAGATCTCTAGGAAATTTGATTTTTATTTTAAAGAATGTAATATTCTGGGTAAATAATGTAACAATTTTTTTATAAAAATAAAAAAGAAATAATCATACCCCTCGGTTTTCAAGATAAACCGAGATATAAGATATGCTAGTTTTGAAAATAATAAAAGTGTTGCTGCTGGGGTTCGAACCCATGTGCATATAACAAAATCTGATGGATCAAAAGATGAAGACCAGACTCTAAAGAAGTCATCTTCTGAAGAGGTCAACGTATGAAGGTCAGAGTCTGAAGGAGTCAGCCTTTGAAGACCAGACATTGAAGAAGCTTGCCTATGATGATCAGAACCTGAGCCAGAAAAAGCGCGAGACCAAGGTAATCCTGATAGGTCATTGTTCATCTCTGAACATACTTTGTCATGTGAAGACATAAGCTCTACTTTCTTCATAGAGTATGTTGGGATATAACTGCTAATTCCATTTGTAGCAAATTGTTTTCAAACTAGCCTTCACCTAACCTGACAATTTGGTGAAACATCTCAATGTCTCTTTTGAAGCTTCTAAAAGGACTCTATTGTGTTGCATCTTCAATGACACTTTTTCTTCTCTGTTTAAGGAGCTAGATACATCAATTGACATTAAAATAAAAGTCACTTTGTCAACATATAAGCACAAGTTGAAACTTAGGATTTCTTATCCTTGTATATCTTAGCAGTCCCTATGTCTTAAAGAGTCTATTTGTTGTGTATTCTTTATAGATCTCTGATTGTATATCAAGTGTATTTTCCCAACAATGATTTATCTGCTAGGTAGATTGTAAGAATTATGTTACTAAGTGTTTCAGCATTTTAAGTGTCTTTCTTGTGTACTTGAGCAAAGAAGTCTCTTACATTATTGTTTGAGAAAATGAAGTCTCTTGCTTGCATGCTTGAGCAAATAAGTCTCTTACTTTAGTGCTTGAGCAAAGGAAGTCCCTTGCTTGTGTGCTTGAGAAAAGTAAGTCTCTTACTTGTGTGTTTGAGCAAAGTAAGTATATTGCTTGTGTGCTTGAGAAAATGGTAATTTTGTGTGATTATATTGAAAATATCTTGTAAGTACAATGGGATTGGATTACTCTCGAGTTGTGAGAGGAACCAGGATAACTCTGTGTGTTATTCTTTTTCTCTTGAATTTTATATCCACTGCCTACCTCTAACTAAATCAGATTCTATAACTTTGTGTTTAGAAACTGACTTAAGAGATTAAAAAGAAAGAAAAAGTCAACACAATTCAACCCCTTTCTTGTGTTTTTATCACCTTCAATTGGCATCAGAGTACAGTCTATGCTTAACACTTAATAGTGGTGCAGAAAAAATCCTAAGAAAAACATATTGAATTATGTCTCGTGTTTTTTAATCTGGATGTGGTACTCCCAATCCACATGCTACTATAAATCATGATTACATCAACTCAGAAAAAATCAATTGTACAACTAGACCTCCAACTTTGAGTGGAGATTCTACTGAATTTGAATGGTGGAAGAGCAAGATGTATACTCATATCATAGACCTTGATGATGAGTTGTGGGATATTCTAGAAGATGGAATTGACGTTTCAGTCAATGGAGTTGGAATGGTGTCTAATAGAAAAACTCTCATACCAGCTCAAAAAAGGTCTATATAAAACATCATAGAGTTAGAGGAATCTTGGTTGATGCTCAACCTCACTTAGAGTACATCCAAATCATTGATAAATCTACTTCTAAGACCATTTTCAAATCCCTATATGCTACTTAAAAAGTTTAGGAAGCTAAGGTTAACCTTCTGGTTCAACAATATGAGTTGTTTAGAATGAAGGAGGATAGAGACATTAAAACAATGTTTTCTAGGTTTCAATTTATTGTATCTGGAATTCAAGTTATCAAAAAAAGCTACAGTACATCTGATCATGTCAAGAAAATTCTTAGGAGTCTTCCTGTTATATACAAACCTAAAGTGATAGTTATACAAGAGGCTAAATACTTAAACACATTAAGTCTTGAGAGTCTTATCAGTAATCTTCAGAACCATGATATGGAGCTCAATGGAGATGAACCTATAATAAAGTCAAAACCTCTATCTTTGAAATATGTTGCTAAAACTGCCAAGGCTCCTCAAGTCTGGGAGTCTGAAGAAACTTCTCTTGTAGAAGGTTCTGAAGATGACTCAGATGATAAGGAAATGGCCTTTATCATAAAAAGGTTTCAATATCTAGCCAAAAAGAATAAAAGATTCTCTGGAAGAAGTAGTGGCTTGAGAGGATCTGGCTCCAGAGAAAAGAAGGATGTTCATAAAGGATGCTTTAACTGCAAGAAGCCCGATCACTTCATTGTTGAATATCCTGAAGTACAGAAGAACAAGCCAAAGAAGGGAAGCTTTTAGAAAGATAACTTCAACAACAAATTCAAGAAAAGTCGCATGGCAACATCGGATGAACTTGACAACGAGGAATACTCTAAAAATGATTAAGAGTAAGCCAACATTTCCTTGATCTCTTTTACATCTTTTGAAGCAGAATCTGACTTAGATTCTAGTTCAGAGTTTGAGGAAAAAGATGAGGTATTTTCTAAACTATCTCATTCTGATTTAATTACTTTTGTTCAAGATATCATGGTAAGATGTCAAGATAAAGCTAGACACATGAAAATATTTTAAAAGCAATACGATCTTTTGAAAGATGATATTGCTCTAGTAAAGGAAGTGTCTAATAAACCTCTTGATGAGCATGAAATGGCTCTTCAAAAGTTTATCATAAATGGTTTCAATAGAACTAAACTTGCTTCTAGGATTTATGGAATAATTAGAAGCAAAGGGGAAGGTCTTAGTTACTCTCAAAAATCTTTTAATCCAAGGTTTGAAACCTTGAGTAAGCAAACAGATCCCTCATCTTCAAGCTCTGCTCAAAAAGGGCTTTAATCTTATTTTGTACCTGCTACTAAAAATGCAAAGGTTTTGAATCAGTCAGAACCTAAAGCTAATGAGTCAAGGATTCTGAAGAAACCAGAGCCTAAGACTTTAAAGTCGAAGGTTCTGAAGAAGCCAAAACCTAAGATAGCAGGAGCTAAGGTTCTGAAAGGTTCAGAACCTATGGTCAAGATTCATTCAAGATAAAAAAATTTAAAATTAAAAGTCTTGAATAATAGTAAACCTTATCATATGAAAGCAAAGGTACAAACAAGAATAAACATGTCAGAACTAACCTAAAATGACCCATAAGATTATGGGTACCTAAATCTCAAATTGTCTTTGGTATACATATGCTTCAAGGGAGAAGCAAAGCAGCAATCATGGTACCTGGACAGTGGTTGCTAACAATATATGATAGGAGAAAGACTTATATGCCAAACCCTAACTCTAAAAGAGGGATGAACTGTGGGATTTAGAGGAAACCAAAAAGGAAAGATCACTGGTATGGGTAATATTGGTAACTCCTCTATTTTAATTAATATTATTTGGCTTGTAGGTGGACTTAAACATAACCTACTGAGCATTAGTCAATTTTGTGACAGTGGTTATGAAGGCATATTTAATAATAACAACTGCATAGTCATGAATAAATCTGACAAGTCCATAGTGTTCAAAGGTAAGAGAAAGGGCAATGTTTATAAAATTAAATTTTCTTAATTGGTTGATCAGAAGGTACTTTGCTTCTATCAATGAGTGATGAGAAGTGGATTTGGCATAGAAGGTTAGGTCATTATAACTAGAGATTAATCTCTAAACTTAGCAAGTTCAAACTTGTTAAAGGATTGTCAGATCTCAATTATCACTCAGATGTTCTTTGGGGAGCATGCCAAGTAGGGAAATTCAGTAAAAATTCTTTCAAAACTAAAAACATTGTCTCTACCTCTATACCCTTAGAACTCCTTCACATTGATTTGTTTGATCATGTTAGTATTGCATCAATTAATAGGAAGAAATATGGTCTAGTCATTTTTTATGACTATAGCAGATGGACTTGGTTAAATTCCTTAGAACCAAGGATGAATCATATGATGTGTTCATCATCTTCTGTATATAAGTAAAAAGTGAAAAGGAATCTAAAATTTTAAAGGTAAGAAGTGATCATGGTGGTGAATTTGAAAATGAGCCATTTGAATTTTTTTGTGAAAACATGGAATTCTCCATGAGTTCTCTTCTCCTACAACTCCACAGCAAAATGGAGTTGTAGAGAGGAAGAACATATCTTTATAAGAAATGGCCATAACCATGATCCATGAAAACAACTTACCAAAGTACTCGTGGGAAGAGGCTATGAACACTACATGTTATGTTTAGAATAGAATCTATATTAGACATATTCTAAACAAGACTTCATATGAGTTGTTCAAGGGAATAAAGTTAAGAATTTATTACTTTCATCAATTTGGATGTACATTTTACATTCTAAACAATAAAGTCTATTTGAAGAAATTTGATGCTAAAGCTCAAAAGGGTGTCTTTTTGGGATACTCTTAACGCTTTAAGGCATACATGGTGTATAAATCTAAAACCAATATGGCTGAAGAGTCAATACACATTAAATTTGATGACAAAGATTATGACAGTAAAATTCTAGAGCTAGTTCAAAAATTTTCAAAAATTTGTGTATCTAAAGGCACATCAAGACCTAAAGGTCTAGAAACTGGAAGTTCAGAAGCTAACAATACATCGGAAACTAGATGCTGAGAAGCTATCAGAACCTTAAGAGCTAGTAGTCCAAAAGTTGATCAAACCTCAGAAGCTCATCTAGATAGTGGATAATTAATAGAAGCATAAGATGATTACTTAGATGCATCACAATCCAAGAAGATCTTCAAATACAAGTCTTCTCATCCAGAAGAGTTAATTCTTGAAAATAAAGATAGCCCTAGAAAGACAAGATCTGATTTCAGAGAAGAGCACTCAATGTTATGACTATTCTCCATAACTGACCTACTACTGTTGATGAATCACTTTCTGAAGAAGGTTGGATCGTGGCTATGCAAGATAAGTTGAATTAGTTTCAAAGGAATGATGTCTGGAATCTGGTACCCAAACCTTCACAGAAGAACATTATTGGAACAAAATGGATATTCGGAAACAATTTCAATGAGCAAGGAGAAGTGGTACGAAATAAGTCTAGACTTGTAGCTCAAGGCTACAGTCAGCAATAAGGTATGGATTTCTCCAAAACTTTTGTACGAGTTGCAAGGTTAGAGGCAATAAGGTTACTTCTCTATTATGTTATTAATCATGACATTATTTTATACCAAATGGATGTTAAGAGTGTGCTCTTAAACGACTTAATTTATAAAGAAGTGTATGTTAAACAACCACCTGGGTTTGAGGGCTCAGTCCACCCATATTATGTTTTTAAATTGAAGAAATCACTTTATGGACTCAAACAAGCTCCAGAGCTTGGCATGAGAGACTGGATAATTTTCTATTAGAAAATGGATTTTAGAAAGGGCAAGTAAACACTACACTCTTCAGAAATACATTTAAGAATGGTATCTTAATTGTTCGAGTTTATGTTGATAATATCATATTTGGTTCAACTAATGCTTTTCTTTGGAAAGAATTTTCTAAGACAATGCAGACTAAATTTGAAATGAGTATGATGGGAGAGCTGAAGCTCTTTTGTTGTTATTCAAATCAATCAATGCAAAGAGGGAGCCTATGTTCATCGGACTAAGTATACAAAGAAGCTTCTAAAGAAGATCAAGCTTGATGATTGCAAAATCATGAGCACTCTTTTGCATCCAACCTGCAACAAGATCAAAGAGGAAAGCAACACCAAGGTCTGCAAAAGATGTATAGAGGTATGATTGGCTCTCTTCTTTATTTAACACCTTCTAGACCAGATATTTTATTCAATGTATATCTGTGTGCAAGATTTCAGTTAGATCCTAGAAAGATTCACTTAACAGGTGTTAAGAGGATCTTTAGGTATCTGAAGGGAACAACCAATCTAGGGTTACTTTATAAAAAAATCCCTAGATTATAAGCTAGTTGGATTTTGTGATGCTGAATATGTTTGGGATAGAATGGAGAGAAAATCCACTAGTGGAAGTTGTCAATTCATAGGCGAAAACCTAATATCATGAGGTAGTAAAAGACAACCAACAATCACTTTGTCTACAGCAGAAGCAAAATACATCTTAGCTACAAGTTGTTGCACACAACTACTCTGGATGAAATATCAATTGGAAGACTGTCAGATAAGTATAAGCAATATTCCAATATTTTGTGATAATACTGCTTCTATCTGTTTGACAAAGAATCATATTCAACATTCTAAAATCAAGCACATAGAAATAAAACATCATTTTATTAGAGACTATGTTCAGAAGGGTGTGATAGATATACATTTCGTTGATACAGATCATTAATGGGCTGATATATTTACCAAACCTCTTATTATTGAAAGATTTGATTTTATCAAAAAGAATCTGAACATGTATTTTGGTAAAGATTAGTGCTTGCTTCTAAAATGGAGGATCAGAGTCTAATGATGATCAGAACCTACTGTGGTCAGAAGCTCTGAACTAGCTTTTGATGAATAGTGGCATCTGAGCAACTCAACCTCTGATACTCAGAATTTGATTAGTTGTCTCTGATATTATATAAGTGGGAAAATTTATTTTTGACATTTGTCCACTTATGTGTCATGAATCTGAAAGGTTTTCCGACACTTGGTTTCTCGGTTGTTGGATAAGAACTGGCGGTTAATGATGTAAGTGTTTTTTTTAATACTTTGTCTCATACCCATATATCTTTTTCATATGCTTTATTACCATAAGATTCCTTGTGTCTCTGATTGGTTGTTATGTGTCTCTGATTTATTAGACTATAAACCCATCATTTATTTGAATAATATTTTCTGGTGTAGAAGGTCCTGAGTCAAAATTCTTCTGAGAATTTTTTGTCTTCTGATCTTTGAGTTATATTAATGGATCTAACCAATCATGTTTGCTTAAGCAAGGGAGTGTAACTTCTATCATACTTGTTCTCTCTCTTGACAAATATGTTTGTGTTACCTTTGGAAATCTTTATTTCTGGATAAAATTAAATCTTGTTTTGGTTCTCCTTAAAAACTTTTCTTTTACGGGTGTGAAATTTTTTTTAAAAAACACACACACACATCTCAAAATTCATTGAAATGGCACTACAACAAATAACGCTTTTCATGACGAAACTTTCACCTCGAATAATAGAAAACCTAGGTATAAATCATAGGTGCGCTATTTTTTATTATTTAAAAAAAACATAAATTCCCTCGGTTTTTCATAACACTAAGGTGAAAAAACAACTTAGTACAAGCTTCAACTCTTAACTATCGCAGTTTATGATTTTATTTGTTTATAAGTGTAAACAAAATGTTCTAACCCTTCGGTTTTATATTTAACCGAGGTATAAAATAATAAGATTTTACTATAAAAGCACTCGTTAAACATATTTTACTCTAATCCTTACTAATATGAAGCCGCCACAAACTTGTAAGCATCATCCTTTGGGATAGAGTGCAAGACAGAAAAAATATTCAATATTTTTTTATCTTGAACAAAACATTTTTTCCCGCCCTTGCAATCTATATCACATAATGGTGTTGATATTTTTGTTGTATTTATGTAATAACATTCCTATATTGTCAATCAAAGAAAACATTGAGAAATCTATTGCTTTCCTCGGTTGACAGCATTGGAAGATTTATTACTAAACACAATCATCCATTTCTCTTTCATCTCCTTTTTCATGTGAAAGCATTTGCCATGAAACATTTGCTCAATATGAACTGGGATGGATTGCAAGTACATAAAAAATTTCTCTTAGTTGGAACAAATAACTTCTTAGAAATACGAAAACAATGTAAATATAAAAAAAAAATATTGTTGGGAACAGATAACTCCATTGGGTTGTTCTCTAAGAATCCATTGTCAAACTCTTGATTTGTTTAAGTAATTTATTTTAATATTCTATGTAAACAATGTAAATATAAAAAAAAGGTTTTCCCCTCGGTTTTAAACAGAAATCAAGGGGTATGTGGCTTGGGATGGAACATATTTTATTTTTTTAATTAAAAAGAAACACAATTTATCTCGGTTTTGAGTTATAATCGAGGTAAAATATAAGTGTGTTTTTTCAGTTTCTTCACTGTCCTTTAACAAATCTTCACCGTTCATTTAATAACTATCAACGCTCAAGACACTGCCATTAGTGATCTTCATGAAATTTAAAACCTTATTATAAAAGCATTCTGAATAAATTTGATAGTAGTGAATCCACAAGAAACCAAACACTGTTGTGAAACTCTCTATATTTAATTAGAGTGTCATGAGATTTTACAAAGTAAAAGTATCACTGTGATAGAATGCAAGAGCAAAAAACAGGTTTATTTAATATGTGGTTGGTGAGAGTGTATTTACTTTTCCAAAGATTTATGTGATAGATTACAAGTGTAGAAAATTATCATGGGTTCAAGGTTTGTGTTTTTAAATAATCATATAATTGAATATTTATTTTATTTAGCTAACTTTATTTTTGTTTTATATCAGAAACAAATGAATGCAAAAGCCATAGAGAATATATTGCATTCAATATTTGATCTTCCTCGTGATCAATGAAACTAGGATCCCCAACATTTGATCTTTTCCAAGATATCCAGTATATGTTCTTCATCGACAGCGATGACAATGAAGAATAACATTTTTACTTTAATATTCTGTGTAAATAATGTAGTTTGTAAATAAATTAATTTATTAATATTCTATGTAAACAGTGCAATGAGTTTTATTTAAAATAAACAAACAAACTATCTAACCCCTCGATTTTTAAATAAATTGAGATGTATGAGGCGTCATTTTTGTAAATAATTAAAATGCAGATGCTGGAGGTTTGAACCCATGATCGTATAACTTTACCCCTTGGTTTTTCTTTAACCGAGGTGTTAAGTGGCAACCTTTCATGTCACTCTTTGTTACGTCGCCTTGGTGGCCAAGGTTACATCTCTTTCGCGTGCGACGTCATAAGGGTTATTTGTAGTAGTGTGATTAAAATAGTTAAACTGTTGAGAAACTTCTCTAAAACATTCTTCCTGATGGCTCAAGTGAAATGGATGCGAGTGATAAAAATAAATAGATGCAAATGGCAAAGGGATTTGTTATTATTAATGTGAAATTATTACAAATATTTAGGAACAAAATACACTACTTAAACTACTCATCTCCAAATTCTTCAAGAAAATAAACACGACGTTTGAGGTAGTTCATCCAGTCCTCGTCGGCATCTGAATCAAAGTCAAAAGCTGGATCTTGACTCTTCTTGAGTTTCTTCATCTTAGCGACTGATGTCCTTTCCACTTTAGAAGCTCCTGCAGATGAACCCGTTTTTTATTTTGAACCTTCAGCCTTTTTGGACTTTCCTTTGAGTTTTCTACCTGTATCATCAATGATAGCCCTGTCAAAATCTTTAGAATTCTTGGATGTCTTACTCATGCTTTTTGATATGGGAAGAGATAGATGGATGTAACCATGACCTTGATAGTGTTTGAAGACAAGTTTTATAGAGAGCTTGGATTGAACCAAAATCAATGTCGAGTAATAGAGATATATTCTTGGTCTTCAAGCACGTCTTCCCTGCCTTGACTGCTTTATTACTCTCAAAAGCTTAGCTGTCAGAACCTATCTTGACCATCTTGAGAATTATAGAAGTTGTTTCCCAACCATTCTAACCAATTTTCAATCTCTTTCTCACAATTTTTTTTATAAGAAAAGAGAGAAAAGAAAATATGATTTTAAATTATTTTTATCTAGATCTGATAAAATCCCAAACATTTTTAATAGTTTTTTACTTCTTTGGTTATATGAAATTAATTTTCTCCAGTATCTTTTCTATTTCCTTTCATTATTTTTATTGATGACAAAAGGGGGAGCAGATATAGAACTATTTAAGCACCTGAAACATGACATTTATTATCTTGCATAAAATTCTGAAGAATTTTATATGTGCTTTAAAAGTTTTAAATTTAATTAACTGGATAGGACTTAGTGGGAGCTTACAAACCTCACCTTATAGACTGTTAGACTCAGGGGGGCTTACGAGCCTCAGACTCGGAAGTCAACTAGTTAATTAAATTATAAACCATTGTTCTTAAATACTTATGTTTGTCATCATCAAAAAGGGGGAGATTGTTGGAACAAAATTGGGTTGTCCCATATCCATTAGGTTTTGATGATAACAAAGTATTTAAAGAAAAATTTGATATACTAATGTTTGTTTAAGTGTGCAGGACCATGGACTAAAATTTCATATAAAATCCAAGTATTGATTCAGACTATAAATATTCAATGAAAAGCTTGAAGGTCAAAATCCGATGGATCAGAAGCTGAAGACCATACTCTGAAGAAGTTATTTTCTGAAGAGGTCAATGCCTGAAGGTTAGAGTCTGAAGGAGTCAACCTCTAAAGACCAGACATTGAAGAAGCTTGCCTCTGATGATCATAACCTGAGTCAGTCAAAACGCAAGGACCAAGATAATCCTGATAGGTCACTATTTATCTCTGAACATACTTTGTCACGTGAAGGCCTAAGTTCTACTTTCTTTATAGAGTTTGCTTATATAACTGCTAATTCCTTTTTTAGCAAAGAGTTTTCAAACTAACCTTCACCTAACCTGACAATTTCTTGAAACATCCCAATGTCTCTTTTGAAGCTTCCCAAAGGACTCTACTGTGCTACATCTTCAACGACTCTTTTTCTTCTCTATTTAAGGAGCTAAAAGACTTGAAGACATATACATCAATTGACATTAAAAGGGAAGTCACTATGTCAACATATAAGCACAAGTTGAAACTTAGGATTTCTTATCCTTATATATCTTAGAAATCCATAAGTCTTAAAGAGTATATTTGTTGTGTATTCTTTATACACCTGTAATTATATATCAAGTGTATTTTCCCAATAATCATTTATCTGCTTGGTAGATTGTAAGAAGTCTCTTACTAAATGTTTGAGCATTGAAAGTCTCTTGCTTGTGTGCTTGAGCAAATGAGTCTCTTACTTTAGTGTTTGAGGAAAGGAAATCTTTTTCTTGTGTGCTTGAGCAAATAAGTATCTAACTTTATTGTTTGAGCAATGGAAGTCTCTTGCTTGTGTGCTTGAGCAAATTGTAATCTTGTGTGATTATAGTGAAAATCTCTTGTAAGTATAAGAGGACTCGATTACTCTCAAGTTGTGAGAGGAAGCAGGATAACTCTGTGGGTTTGTAATACCCCATATTATTTAAGTGCTCAATTGGATATCAGATGAGATCAGATGAGCTTTTGTGTATTCTATCTTTGGATAATTGGATTAATGGAATCCTCTAAGTACTTTAAGTATTATCAATTGGGATCAATAGAGCAACTGGTGAACTCTGAAGAGATCAATTATTTATTAAAGGGACGGATCAATATTTATTAGTTCAAGAGAGTGTTTTAAGGTAACTCTAATAATTGATCAATTGGTGTCAGACGATAAAATATCAATTGGAGATATTTTACTCTATTGGATTATATTGTATAATATTGGTATTAGATATATATATGTGTGTGTGTGTGTGTGTGTGTGTGTGTGTGTGTGTGTGTGTGTGTGTGTGTGTGTGTGTGTGTGTGTGTGTTATAAGAAAAGAAAAGAAAGATAGTAAGAAGAAGAAGAGAAGGGGGAAAAAGAGGAAAGAAGAGAAAGAGAAGAGAAGAAGAAAATCTTGGAAGAAGAAGAAGAAGCTTGGATTCATCATCTCATCTTCTTCAACCTCCTCTTCAATTATCAGTTGGGTTCTAGTTAGAGACTCTAAGTTCTAGAAATATATGTTTAGAACTTAGGTTAGATTTGAGAGAAAATGATTAAACGAATGAATCAATGAAATCTAACGGATGAAATTCGATATAAATCGCGTAGTGTAGTCGTAATATGCATGTGATCAATTGATGATACTTGTTTTGATGTTTGGAAATGATCTGGTATAGAAAGGGTGGGATTTGAGGCCCTTGGAACCCTAAAAACGCAGCTGAGAAATGTTGTTTCTGGTAGGCACCGTCGGGCGGCGCTTTGAGCGTCGGGCGAAACTTAAGGGGCGCAACATGGAAAGTTACTGGAACTTTTTCTGGTTTTGGAATTGGGACTTACGCCGCTGCTTCGCCAGGCGAAGCACAGGCGAAGGGGGCACCGCCGGGCGAAGCATGGACCACCGGGCGCTCCTGGAAGTTTTTCAAATAATTTCTTTTCTTTAAAAATTCATAACTTTTAAAAATTCATAATTATTTGGTGGAAAATGAATGAAATAATGTTTATGTGATATGTTGAAATTCCATATCTTTTGGATCGTAAATCCGATCGAGGCATGGTTATAGCCGATGTAAAGCTGTGAAAATATCCTACAGGATAAAAGTGAAAAGTATTGATTTCGATACCCGATTAAATGAATCGGAGGGAACCCTAAAGTGATGTTTTATGTGATGTGTTTACTTGTAATAATTGTGTTATGCCATATTTATCCAACTATTGTGAAGTATGAATGAGAATATATGCATGCTTAAAATATGAATTAGGAAGAGTGAGGAAACTGTACCCCAAAACCTAATGGTATGATTCTAGGTTGTGAATAGAATTGTGCAGCAATGCTTACATCGATACTAGAAGAGTGTCTTTGTTAAGTAGTTGTTAGTGGGGGATCGTAATTCCTCCGGTTTGTAGTCTGTCCCTTAATAAGTACCGTGACCCGTGTTGAAGAGCCCCTTGTGCGGGATGGCCAGGGAGAAGTATTTATTAAGTAAGTAACCGTGACCCGTGTTTAATCTCCTTGTGCGGGATGGCCGGGGAGAAGTTACTTAGTGGTTGGTACCGTGACCCGTGTTTAATCCTCTTGTGTAGGATGACCGGGGAGAAGTACCATTTGTAGATAATCGTGACCCGTGTTTAATCTCCTTGTGCGGGATGGCCGGGGAGAAGTTATCTACGTTAAGGATCCGTGACCCGTGTTTAATCTCCTTGTGCGGGATGGCCGGGGAGAAGATTCCTTAACTAGTTGCCATTTGCATTTATAGATAACCGTGACCCGTGTTTAATCTCCTTGTGCGGGATGGCCGGGGAGAAGTTATCTACGTTAAGGATCTGTGACCCGTGTTTAATCCCCTTGTGCGGGATGGTCGGGGAGAAGATTCTTTAACTAGTTTGTCGTTTTGTGAATGGTACGATTGTTTCTTTAGTCAGAAATGTTTGAACTCAAGGTCTAGTTCCTTTCCTCCGACTTGAGTTAGGCTAAGATAGAACCCTGTAAAGCCGAGAGAATCTATAAGATAGGGAACTCACTGAGATTTGATGTATCTCACCCCACTATTATTGATTATTTTCAGGAGGTATTTGCAGGTTTGATTTATAAGTGGAGCTATGCTTGGATGTATCAAGAGAAACTTAGTTTTATTATTTCCGTTGTGTATCATTCTTGTACAATGAGGAATATTGTACCTTATTCTTAGATTTTATTATTTTGGATAGTTTCCATGATTTTTGCCATATGTTGTATTATGTTTTTTTTTTAAATGGTCATGTATGTGAATTATGCCAATAGGCACTTACGATGGTGTCAATACTAAATAAAACACTTGTATGGTATTATTCTAGATATATATTATACAGGGCGTTACAGTGTTATTCTTCTTACTTGCATTTTATATCTATTGCCTACCTCAGACTAAATAAAATCTTATAACCTTGTGTTTAGAATCTGACTTAAGAGATTAAAAAGAAAGAAAAAGTCAACATGATTCAACCCTCATCTTCTTGTGTTTTTCTCACCTTTATAGTTATCATATATGTGTATTATGTAAATTATCATGTTTATGATGAAGTCTTATACTATATACGCATACCATGTGAATGATCGTGTATATGAAGAACTCTAAACAATGTGTATATTTACTGTGTGAATGATCATGTGCAAGAGAAACTATTTAAATAATGTATGTGTCTATTGTGTGACTGATCACGCATATTAGAAGCTAGTTATCATGGGTTACTCATAGGTTCAAAATGACCAATTCCTTGAGAGGACTTGTCGTTTTAGTGAGGACCTCACTGAGATTTAGCATCTCACCCCATGTTTATTTTTATTCTTTTCAAATGAGCGGATATCGAGCAATGCAAAAGGAAAGATGGTCTGAAGGATGTTTAGTGACATGATATATTTACTATTCTTGTTATATACATATCTATGACGTGATGTACCATGACATTTTGTACATAGATGCGTACTTGATGTACCTTAGGTTATCTTATGTACTTATTTCATTTTGAACAACTATGTGATGTATCAGTCCCAAACATGTTTAATATTCCAGTTGAAATTCTAGATATTCTTACCTGGGATGTTACGGTTAGTATTAGAGCAAGTCAATTCTAGACCTAACCTTGAGACATTAGTAGTAAATCATTGAATTCTCATGGGTATTTCCAGTATAATTCTTATTATCAAACCAACTGAGCATTGAGTCTAATCAGCTTGTTTTTTGTGTATATAATAGGAAAGGGAATGTGGCAGAACCCACACGAGGAAGGGGGAAACCGAGGATGAATCGAGCACCGAGTGTGCCAACTGGACAAGGTGGATGAGGAAATGAATATCGTTGGACTCAAATGATACAACACCATCAACTTAAAAGTTGTTCAAATGTGTTGTGTGTTACTCCCTGTGCAAAAGTATGGAAAAAGGTATAAAAAAAGATGAGTAAGAAATGGATGTATTAAATAATAAAATTAATGAATAAAAACAAAATTAAATAATGAATAAAAAATATTTATATAGATAAATAATTATTGAAATAAACAAATAATAAAATAAAATAACAAATGAATATAAAAATAATCATTAAATGAATCATGATTCAGTAAAAAAAAATACTTTCCCAAGAACTCATTTCCTTAAAAAAATGTTAAATAAAAAATTTAAATAAAAATTGAAAGTTTATAAATAATATAAAATGTATTAATTATAGTTTTGATGTCTCGATTTTAGTTGATTCTTGAAATAATTCTCAATTTTTATTCAAATAGCTGTGATCACCTCTCATATTTTTTCACTTAAAATTTATGATGCACTCATTTTTAATGACATATCACTTGTGAAACATGACAAATCATCATAAAGAAATTTTGTGAAATTTGAGAGATAAAAAATATATGAAACACGGCATTAACATATATTCATGTCATCAAATTTTCAATACAAAAATGTGAGAAAAAGTTAAAAACGTATGAATTTAAAATAGAGAAACCAGTTTAATGAATGAGGTAAAATATAGAAATAAAAATATAATTTTCTAGACAAATATATAATAATAATAATTATTATTATTATTATTATTATTATTATTATTATTATTATTATATTATATGAAATTTATATGAAAAATTAATGAAAAGTTTAAATAAAATTAATAAATAAAATAATGGTTGAATAGAAAAATAATAATAAAATGGAAAAATGTCAGAAAAAACGGAAAAACATTTTAAGGAACTTAGTTTCTCGACGAAAACAAAGTTTAAAAAAATAAATTTTATAACTATACAACTAAAAACAGTAATAAATAATATATAAATATATTTTAAAAAAAGGAATTAGTTATAGAGAATATAAATCACCAAATTTTGATTCTCGTAATTTATTTAACTGAATTGAGCCTTACTAGATAATTAATCAATGATTCCCAACTTTCATTTGCCGATAAAGTCACTTTAGCGAAGGCTGTTATTGAGGCGCTTCCTACTTACACGATGATGTCGGTGCTCATTCCTTTATCTTGCATCAAGAAGGTCCATAAGTGTCAAAGAGATTTTATCTAGGGTGACTCTTTGGAGAATAAGCATCTTCATTCTATCCATTGGAGCACTCTTATCAAAGATAAAAAGTTTGGAGGGCTTGGTCTTAGAAATTTGGCTATCATGAATAAATCCTGAATTTCTAAATTGGGGTGGAAGTTCAACACTGATGACAATTTTCTTTAGTGCAATCTTATGAAGAGCAAGTATGTTTCCAAGTATCAGAACTTTAACAGGTTCACTGCCAAGTTTGAATATTTGAAATTCTGTTAGTCTTTACAGGCGTAGTAAACAGTTGTTTTACGAAGTTAATTCCATAGCTAGAAATCCCATCTTAGTTCATTGGAATCCCCCTTCTTTGGTTTGGGTGTGCTTAAAATTTGATGGGGCTGCTAAGATTGGTATTGGTGCAGCTTGTGAGGGTCTTTATCGTGAGAACCTGGGAACTTGGCTTGGTGGATATCATAGTTCTCTTGGTGATTGCAGCAGTGTTAATGCTGAGCTCTAAGGAGTGTTTTTTAGGTTTGATTTAGATTGGAAACATGGTTTTAAGAAAGTCATTTTCCAAGTGGATAACAAGTCGTTGGTGGAAGCCTTTCAAGGGCCTAATTGTTTGCTCAAACATGGATCAGTTTTGTATAGCCATATTTCCCGCCTTCTTCCTCTTTTTAAAGAAGTTCAGTTTCAGCATATCTTCAGAGAAGCAAATTAGTGTGTGGACTCCCTTGTGAAGCTTGGTATTTCTAGTTCGTTTAGAGCTTCCATGTTGGATGAGTGCCCTCTTTCTATGAGGATTTTGTTTAGGTTAGATTGTTCTAGGTTGTCTTTGAGGCTTGTTACCTAGTTTCTCTTTATTTTGGCTTTGTACCAAAAAAAATTGTTTTTACTAAAGACATACTCGAAAATGGTTTGATAATAAATGACTTACTTTTATTTCCATAAAATATTCCTTTAAACATACTTCTTTACTAGAAAATTAGTACTCCCTCCGTCCCAAAATAAATGTCACATTTGATAAAATTATTTGTCCCAAAACAAGTGTCACTTTTAATTTCCAATGCAATTCTAATTTGTATCTTCTAATTGTACCCTTTAATTAATACTCTCAATTTATTATTCTCACACTTTACATTTATGATTATTCGAATGCACCAATAATAAACAAGGATAGTTTGGTAAAAATACTATTCTCTCTCTTCTATTTATCATATTTTCTTAATCTATGTGAAATGATTGACTATGACATATATTTTGGGACGGAGGGAGTAATATTTTACTCTTCGGTAGAGATATTCTGACTCTCAACTATCACAGAGCTCGTAAAGGAAACAATCCAACGATGTGATAGAAAATCTAAATCACCAAACTTTTAATCTTGTAACTTATTCTACTAAACAAACGTTCTTACTATAAAACTACTCGTGTATTGTACTCTTTAGATCTAAACATGTACTCAGAAATTTCAACCGAAGAAATTCCAACTCTAAACAACCACATGTCATAAGAAAAAATTTCAATGGTGTGCTAGATAATTTAAATTACCTTAATTTAATTCATGCAACATATTTCAATAAACAAACACCTTTACTAGAAAAATAGTTGAATATTGTATTTTTCAAGCCAAATAGATACTTAAAAATTAACTTCGATCAGATAAATTCTAACTCTAAACTACCATAGACGTCATAAGGAAACAAATCAACAGTGTGATAGAGAATATACATCACCAAAACTTAATTATCATAACTTATTCCACTACACTTAATTCCTTACTAGGAAATTAATCATTTATTGTACTTGTACTAGTATATTTGTAAAAGATCAATGCAACATGAGATTCACTAGTGGTATGCGGATGGCACACCCCACCCAAAGTAGGGAAACTATCCGCCCAGTTATCACAACACACACACACACACACACACACACACACACACACACACACCTAGTTATCATAATGTTAACCCATTATCTATAGCATTCTCCCTTTTATCATGTCACTCGTCTTATGGGCTTGGATAAAACTACTTGTTGTCCACTCACGAAACTTAGGGATTGACGTGACCTAAAACACTAGTGACATGAAAGTCTAGTCAAGCAGGACAAGCCATATTCTCTTGAAGAGTATGGAAAATAACGGCTCCATGCTCCTAGGAGGAACAAAATAATTTTCTCTTAAGTCCTAGGGTATATGCCCAATCATTCTCTATAAATATCTCAACCAATAGTTTGGGAGGGTACATTCAATCACATTTAACATTCACCTAAATACATAACTCTTCACCATCCATGTGTGAGCTTTGTTTAATACCACAACAACCATGAAAGCCTCATAAAACCCAATACAACTAGAGTCTGGAGTGTACTTGCAAACGGGGGTTAAGAGCTTGAGCTTGAGCAAACTAGAAACTAATTATGCTCTAAGCTTAAGGAACTTTGAGGGAGTTTCACGAAAGGTTGAGAGAAGAATAGATGGAAAATGGTAAAAAGTAAGTGTTGAATTCCTTTTATAAGGACTTGAAGGCTATCTGTTGGGGGTAATCATGGACCTCTGATAAGTGCAAATTGTACCTATTTTTGTATTTATGTTTTGTTTCACTTATCGATACTTTTTGTTGATATCGTTTGAATAAACCCCGCTTTGTTTGTAAATACGTTTAGTTTACGTTTTAGTGTATATATTGCGTATATTGTAAATATCATTGATTTTAATTGATTTTATCTTATTCTTGCAGGTATCCAATCAAGGATGTCTTGCCATTGTTGTATAGAGCATTGAATAAGCTTTCCAGCGCTTCAAACCGTGCGTAAAACGGAGTTGCGGTTCAAAAGTTATGAATAAAACAGTGCTGGAAAAATGTTGTTCTGTCAAATTCGCCAGGCAAATTTCAATCCGCCGGGCGAAATTGAGAATTTCGCCGGGCGAGGCTGTGGCGAGTGAAAAGTTGGAAATTACAGTGGTTACTGTCTTGTGCTCGCGTCTAGCTCGCGTCATGTTCGCCGGGCGAATTTTGGGCAATCCGCCAGGCAAATTTTCAATCCGCCTGGCGAATCTAGATATTTTCTATTAGGCGGTTTATGTATGCAGCTGTGTGAGAGAAAAAGGGGAATCCGCCTGGCCAATTTTCAATCCGCCAGGCGAATTTGTCTGAACCAAAATTTTGTATTTAATTCATTTAACTTCATTTTTGTTAAGGGATGATGTTTTGGGGGTGATTTTTGTCTCCAAACTTCATCAACCTCATTCTTTGATAGATTAGGTTAGAAAACAACATGGAAGCATGCATACGGATGAACCGGGGTGGATTGATCGTCGATCGGCGTTGACAAACCGCGAGATGTTTGGTTCATTTCTTTTCTTCTTTGTGTTTTTCTTCTATGTTGGGTTGTGTATATGTATTTATTTTGAACTCATGTATATTTTTCGCCCATGGCGTTGTATAAAACTTGCTTTACAAATCTTTATTGGTGATTGTCTCTGATTTTTGCTTTATGCGCGGGGTTTGGGTTGCGTTAGACATAACCCTCACGAACTTCGATTAGGGATGGTTATCTGTTAGTTTCTGGACTCTAGAGATAGATTTAGGAGCTAACAATCTTCAATAGGCGTCGAATCTTAATGCCTTCCGTGTTTCGAGGCTTCGCTCGCGAGAGTGACGAAGAGAGTGACACGGTTGTTATCTCAACTTTGCGTTAGACATAACCTGTGTTGTGAGCGATGCTGGCTGATATTGAGGAGTATTGTAGGTTGAGTATAACTGGTCGGTAAGTTTAAGTTTGTGAGGAGTTGATTATGTACATTGCCGGACAAGTTTTTCTCTCTGAAGAATGAGTTTTGTTTTATGTTTTAATGTTTACTTTTCTGTTTTCTTGTTTAAAACCATTTTAATCCAAACTCATAAACGCGAGAGACTGTCGAACGGCATTTTTTCCCTCGAACCGATCTCTGTGGACACGACATAAATCCCGGAGGGAATTCTTCCGAAAATAAATGTTTTTGCTGCTTGCCCTATTCTGCATTCAACAAAATGGCGCCGTTGCCGGGGATTGGTTTTGATATTGAATCGCATTGCAATAGTTTCTTTGTTTTTGAGTTTTGTATATATCGTATATATTGTCTATTTTCATTATGTTTGTTCAAGTGTTGTATACATTTTGTTCCCGTAACCGTTTGTTCATATGTTTGGTTAGGACATTTACTTTAGGTTTGCGCGGTGAGGCATCACTATGGCATGAAGGAAGTGAGTTTGCTAGCTAAGCAATGTAAAGGCGTCGAGCTTACGACGTAAAACAAACATGTGTTATAGTTTTTCTTTTCTAAAGTTTTGTTTGTTGTTTGGTTGCAAGTCTTGGTCGACTTATTTGAGGATGCTTTTGTGATTTTCCAAGTTGGTTCGTTTCAACTTGTGGATGTATGGTAATGATCTTGTTAAGTTTTGTACACATCAGAGGTATGTATTTATCGCTTTCTATACTTTAGCATATTCATGATACTTAGGCATTTTACAAACTTCCATGCCATCCATTCTTTTGTATACTTGTTCTATTGTGAACCACTTTAGTTCCTAACCTTTTTGTGAGGTGGCTTTCCATTGTTCATATATGCGCGGAGAACCAACATTCTTGTTATAACTGGATTTTATTATGTTGAATCTTTTATTTGTGTTGATTATATGAATGCATGAAAAGGATCAAGGCAATTGTTTCATTTTGAGCACAACTACCTTAGCCAAATAGTCAATTCACCTTGTGAGTGTGTGATCATTTGTAACCCCTTTGAGCCTTTGGTCATTATCCATGTTATTTGACCTTAATGCTTGTCTATGAGTATTTAGTTCACTTATTTTTAAATGGATTTTGTTTTTTTTCTTGGACCTCAATTTTGTGTTGTTGTATGGATTTTTTTCCTTGCCTTAGAAAGTAGGGAGTATTCACATGATGGTACGGTTGAATTCAAGTTGGGGAGAGGATGATTGTGTACTCATTGGTTGGATTCTATGCGGATTGAAAAAGAAAAGAAAAAAGAGAAAAATATGACAAAGAAAATAAAAGAAAAAAGTGAAAAAGGAAGAAAAAAGAAAAAACCTTGAAAAAGGAGACAAAAAGAGTTTCAATAATTGTGTTAAATAAGTGTTGCGTGTTGTGTAGCACTTGGGATTTTGGAAGAAGTTGGTTGAAATTTGTGTGTGAATCTTTGTGAGTTTTCACTCCCTTAGGTTTATGCAAGTTTTTGTTTCAATTACCTTTAGAAATTGCCCCTTGTTTGTTTACCCGACCACGTTACAACCTTGAAAGTCCTTGTGATTCTTGCTTTTGTATTCTCAATATGAATTTGTGGATGTATGCATAATTTAGTCTTTTGTTTGCATGAGTGTTGTGTGAGTGTAAAGTACCTTATTGTGTGTTTTTCATCTACCGATGATTATTTTTGCTAGGTGTGATTCACTTTGGAACTTGTGTTGTTTTAGAATTTTTGGCATGATTTTTGAATTTTGCATTTGTTTCGTGACTATGTTGTCGTCGTAGTTTAGTGGTAAGTATTTACTTTTTGTGTGTACCGTTTTCATTTGAACCATTCATTCGTCCATTTTTCAAAACCTGTTGATTCGGCATTCTTTGGATATCGCTTTTGTGTTTTCAAGTTTGTTTGATTCTTGTTTGTGGACAAACAATTAGGTAAGTTGGGGAGAGTTTGATAAGTGCAAATTGTACCTATTTTTGTATTTATGTTTTGTTGCACTTATCGATACTTTTTGTTGATATCGTTTGAATAAACCCCGCTTTGTTTGTAAATACGTTTAGTTTACGTTTTAGTGTATATATTGCGTATATTGTAAATATCATTGATTTTAATTGATTTTATCTCATTCTTGCAGGTATCCAATCAAGGATGTCTTGCCATTGTTGTATAGAGCATTGAATAAGCTTTCCAACGCTTCAAACCGTGCGTAAAACGGAGTTGCGGTTCAAAAGTTATGAATAAAACAGTGCTGGAAAAATGCTGTTCTGTCAAATTCGCCAGGCAAATTTCAATCCGCCGGGCGAATTTGAGAATTTCGCCGGGCGAGGCTGTGGCGAGTGAAAAGTTGGAAATTACAGTGGTTACTGTCTTGTGCTCGCGTCTAGCTCGCGTCATGTTCGCCGGGCGAATTTTGGGCAATCCGCCAGGCGAATTTTCAATCCGCCTGGCGAATCTAGATATTTTCTGTTAGGCGGTTTATGTATGCAGCTGTGTGAGAGAAAAGGGGAATCCGCCTGGCCAATTTTCAATCCGCCAGGCGAATTTGTCTGAACCAAAATTTTGTATTTAATTCATTTAACTTCATTTTTGTTAAGGGATGATGTTTTGGGGGTGATTTTTGTCTCCAAACTTCATCAACCTCATTCTTTGATAGATTAGGTTAGAAAACAACATGGAAGCATGCATATGGATGAACCGGGGTGGATTGATCGTCGATCGGCGTTGACAAACCGCGAGATGTTTGGTTCATTTCTTTTCTTCTTTGTGTTTTTCTTCTATGTTGGGTTGTGTATATGTATTTATTCTGAACTCATGTATATTTGTCGCCCATGGCGTTGTATAAAACTTGCTTTACAAATCTTTATTGGTGATTGTCTCTGATTTTTGCTTTATGCGCGGGGTTTGGGTTGCATTAGACATAACCCTCACGAACTTCGATTAGGGATGGTTATCTGTTAGTTTCTGGACTCTAGAGATAGATTTAGGAGCTAACAATCTTCAATAGGCGTCGAATCTTAATGCCTTCCGTGTTTCGAGGCTTCGCTCGCGAGAGTGACGAAGAGAGTGACACGGTTGTTATCTCAACTTTGCGTTAGACATAACCTGTGTTGTGAGCGATGCTGGGTGATATTGAGGAGTATTGTAGGTTGAGTATAACTTGTCGGTAAGTTTAAGTTTGTGAGGAGTTGATTATGTACATTGCCGGACAAGTTTTTCTCTCTGAAGAATGAGTTTTGTTTTATGTTTTAATGTTTACTTTTCTGTTTTCTTGTTTAAAACCATTTTAATCCAAACTCATAAACGCGAGAGACTGTCGAACGGCATTCTTTCCCTCGAACCGATCTCTGTGGACACGACATAAATCCCGGAGGGAATTCTTCCAAAAATAAATGTTTTTGCTGCTTGCCCTATTCTGCAGTCAACAACCTCTTGCTAAGTTATCCAAAAATTACAAAAGATTCCTCATATTTTTAACACTTGTGGGTAATTAAGGCCAATTTGTTTTTCCAAGGCTAAATTATATCATTTATAACATTTAATGTTGCGCGTTCATTAACCTTACCTAACATTTGGGGATTTATCTCAACTAAAATTTTAGGATCCACATCCCTAATACTTGGAGGTTTATCCCTGGCCATGCTTGAGGGACTCGCCTAAGGCCATACTTGAGGAACTCGTCTAAATGCAAAAAGGCGATAAATCTAAATCACTTCATCTTTTACAAGCCCTTGTGCTTGAAGGATTGTGTACTTGTATACTTGTAAAGGATACATAGAAGGCAACATGAGATTCACATAGGGTAAGCATATGGCACACCTCACCCAAAGTAGGGTAACTAGCCGCTCAGTTATCACAATGTTCACCAAATTATCCTAATTTCTGCCCCATTATCTTTAGCGTTCACCATTTTATCAAATCATTCACTTCATTGGCTTGGATAAAACTACATGTTACCCACTTATGACATGCAGGGATTGACGTGGCCTAAAAAACTAGCAACATGGAAGCCTAGTCAAATAGGGAAAGCCATGTTCTCTTAAAGAGTAGGGAAAATAACTGCTCCATGCTCCTAGGAAGAATAGAATAATCGTCCCTTGAGTTCTAGGATCAAAGCCTAATTAGTCTCTATAAATATCTCAACCACTAGTTAGGGAGAGAACATTTTATAAGTGATTTATGTAAAATACATAGACTTTCATTAACTTATTTTAGAAGCAATCAATATAAAACCTCCAATTTTTCTATAAAAAGTGATATAACACCTGTTTTGACTTTCCTAGCTTGTATTAACCAAAAAAAATAGGTAAAAAGGATTGGAAAACCATAATTCATGGCACAAAGACCAAGCTAGAGCAATTCCTTACAAAGCAAGGTTTGCTAGGCCATGATCATAGGCGCGACTAGCAAGCTCAGGAAGTTATATGTCCCTTCAAGGCTAAAGTATTTCATGGTGAAGAAAATGTTTGCTTGCTAAGCGAAAGGGGGGTGCACCCAGCGAAGCAATGTGTAACCACCTGTCAGACAACTAGCATTGCTTAACCAAGAAGACAACACGCTCTCTAGGGGAGGATGAGTGGTGCTCCTAGCGAGGCCCCTGAATCCACAACTATAAATAGCGGTCTCCAACTCATTTAAAATGGAGAATGTTTGCACAAAGTTATCTAGGCGAGGAGCCTTGGGCTAGGCGAAGACCTTTGAATTTCACTAATATTTTTTTTACCTAAGGACAGGTAAATGTTTTCTATGGGGGTTGGAATATAGAGATGATCAAAGACGGTACCTATTAACCTATAACTATTTAATTTAAATTGTTTTCATAATTAAGTGATGTTGTAAATTCTAAAATTTTAATTTAAAAAAGTATTGCAAAAAAGAAAATTTGTCTACAAATGATTCAATGATGATATGAAAATCCAAATGCATGGAATCGCAAAAAGGCTGAGCTCAAAAGGCCAAAGAAAAAATGACATGAAAAAGGTTTTATTCTCTTTAAAAGCTTCATTCATGATTAATATTTTAACTATTTGTGAAATATAACATGATTATGAATCATTTGCTTTATTCAGAGTTTTATTTTCTACTATCTAGTAAAAACATTTTGATATAAGTCAAGAATCATGAGCCTACCCAAGTAAAATGTATGAAACCTCATGTTTTACATAAATAATGAGAGTAGACATGCATGCTATCTATGTAGACTTTGCATCAGTCTTGTTATTACGTGATAAGTTTGAAAGTCATGGATATGATCAAGGTGTTGTTTGTTATTGAGTGAAAAATTACATAATCTAAAAAGTCTACCTTGTGAGGGTGTGAATCCTTTAACAAACTCCTTTGAGCCTTAAAATGATTTTTTTTTCTTTTCAAATGTTACAACTCTTAGCCGATATAAAAGAAAAATAATGTTTGATGCCTTATCTTAAGGATATGGGAGCACATAAAGCAAGGGTATTTCAAAAACAAAAGTTGGGGAGAAAAATAAAAAGGAAATGTTTTGAACAATAAAATTCAATTAGTACTAGTGAAATGAAAGAAAAAGAAAATGTTTTGACATAAACAATCCAAAAAGCAATAATCAAGCATACAAAAAAAAACATTAAAAAAATTGATGTAAGAAAGTGGACATAAAAGAAAAATAATTTTGGAAAGAAATAATTTATACTATCTTATCTTTAGGAATTGGAATCCAAAGAAAAACTAATATTTTTAAAGTCCAACCATGTTATAACAAAAAAAAAAAATCTTAGTGATCCATGAATGATAATATATCTGGTGATACTGTTTAGATGAAATAAAAGTGTTTCTATAGTTCATGAATTTTCTAATTTTGAGAGAAACACTAACCATTGACACATAGTCAGTGAGACCATGCGTCTGATAAATGATTAACGGTTGATTTAGACATGTTTTACAAACTTACTTTGGTCCAAAAAATGATTTATCTTAATGCTATGATTTATGGATAGGAATTATAATGATTATGAACTTGCATTTAAAAAGAATAAAGAATACCATGCCATAAAAACAATTTTAAAAAAATTTATTGACCCAAGTCAATCAACCTTTCAGTAAAATATACATTCATAAGATTTTTGAACATTTGAAAATAATTGCGTGAGGCCAAAAAAAATAAGTTGAAGAGAGTTGATAAGTGCCTAATTTATGTAAAATACGTAATCACTTATTAACATATATTACAAGCAATCAATATAAAAAAAAAACTCCAATTTATCTATAAAAAGTGATAGAACACCTGTTTGGAATTTCTAGAATTTATTGACTAAAAACACGTAAAAAAGACTGGAAACCCGTAATTCAACCATAATTCAAGATACAAATACCAAGCAAGGGTAATTCCATAAAAAGCAAGGCTAGGTAGGGCATGATCATAGGCGCGCCTAGCGAGCTCAAGAAATCAGATGGAACTTCAAGACTAAAGTATTTCATAGTGAAGAAAGGGGGAAACCCATAATTCAACCATAATTCAAGATACAAATATGAAATACCAAGCAAGGGTAATTCCATAAAAAGCAAGGCTAGGTAGGCCATGATCATAGGCACGCCTAGCGAGCTCAAGAAATCAGATGGAACCTCAAGACTAAAGTATTTCATAGTGAAGAAAGGGTTTGCTCACTAAGTGAAGGGGTGATGCATCCAGTGAAGCAAGGTGGCTAGGGTTGCTTAACCAAAAAGACAGCAGGCTCACTAGACGAGGGCCCCGGATCATCAACTATAAAGAGCTTTCAAGTTCTTTGCAAATGGAGTTTGGGTGAAATGAGGTAGTATATAATTACAATAGATTCACCTTGATCTACAATAAGAGAATAAGAAAGGAATATTGAAGGTGGAAGCGCTACTTTTTTGTGGATGAACCAACTCAAGTGAATATATACATTTTATTCATTCGGTTTTTAATAATACTTCTTAAAGTATAATATAAATGTCACAACCAATAATTTGATAATATATTTAATTTTTGCAATGATTATAACATGTATTCATAAAATCAATATTATATTATGGAAAAGATTAATTATTACTCCCTCCGTCTCATAAAAAGTGTCTTATTTGAGCAATGCGCGGTTCTTAAGAAAATGATTAGATGTGTTGGTTGTAATGAAAAAGTTAATGTCATTTACTAAAATACCCCTATTAAATGTAGTTGATAAAGTAGTTGAATAAAGTGAAATTTAATTAATAGGGGTATAGTAGTGGAAAATTTATAATAATTACAACATTGGTAATGTAAATGGACAATTATTTTGAGACAAAGAAAAAGTGCAAATGAGACACTTTTTATGAGACGGAGGGAGTATTAAATTATTTTTAGTTTATCTAACAAAGAAATATAATACTTTTTCTTAAACACCAAATCTTAGTCTGTCAATTGTTAATTCTAGTTAATACTAGAATGGGAAAGAGAACCTTTAACCTAACTCACCACTTTTAGCTGCCATTTCTAAGAGCAATTGAGGTAAACTTAATACACTCAAAAATATATATATTATAAATATGTATAGTATAAATTAAAATTAACTTTCATATCTCAATATCTTTTGAATTAGATAAACAAATATTTGTGTTTTTTTCTTTTACAAAAACATATATTAGTGGTTAATTCATTAAGAGGAGAAATAAATTTAACCTTAATAGTGTGTTCCAATCCATATCATTGGACTAACATGCCAGGGCAGGAATGTATATGATCAGTACAGAAACCAGCAACAAATGAAAACTTGTTTGGTGCAAGATTCAGACACAACATTTTAACATATACCTATACTCTGTCCCTGATTAGTAAATAAGCTTTCATTTTCCGGTGTCAAAAAATTTGGTAAGCATAGCTTTTCCTGTTTTTTACTGCATCAAATTCTAGGTGCTGCATTAAGAATCATATGTTCATGTCAGTTGCGTGCCAGAAAAAGTAGTGAAACAATTAGCATAGAACAGTATAGTAATGCAAAATTGCTAATAGGAGATGTAGAAGATTGGCTTGACAAATAAACCGATTTCAAATTCATAGTTAGTTAGCTAACGTATATTATAAAATATAAATTCAGAGTAGCTACCTCCGCCAATTGTTGCTTCAGGCAACCGCTCGATTGAGTATCGGTGTTTGGTGATGTACATTATCGGCACACCAGGAATCTGCAATACAGAAATCCAGTTCATGGGTCATGCATCCAGGTCCAACATCAAAGTAATAACAAGCAGAGAAAAGATTAATTAGTTTACCTTCCGGATCCTCCTCTTCAAGTCTCGGTCACATGTTGCGACAATGAAGCACTTATTCTGCTCCCAAGGAAATGGTTTGATTAAATAATTTGGAACAATGTGATGAATAGAATGCAAGTGTGTGTTGCTTAGAATCTTGCTTGATAAAAATGTTTAATTAAATGGATAAACATCGCAACCACCAAAAACTGAGAATTAAACAAGTAGTATTAATTCACCATCAGAAAAGCTTTGTTGCAATATTTCGATGTTTTCAAAAGTAGATGAAGATGCAAGTGTCAAAATATTTTAGTATGCAATGTTTAACATATACTTAAAAATAAACCACACCGCAGTAACTCTTTGAACAAGGCAGTCATCAGCATAGGTACCCTTATGAATACAGAGTAATCTCTCAAATCGAGGATCCTTTGCAATCCTGTCATAATAAAAGAGATACATCAATACAACCAGTAGCAAAAACTAGAAAAATATAATTCATTTTCAACACTAAACTGATACATGGCTTGTATCATAACCCAAAATGTAATAAATAGTAGCATGAAAAACTATGTACGCATATAGAAGGAATGATTTTCACATTTTACTAGAGAAAACGGATGGAGATATAAATTTGGATACCTGATTTCTTTTACACCTTCCAAAAATATAGGGTTTTAGCATGAAAATATCTCAAAAAAAAATGGACACGCCCAGCATGCATAATTGCATATGTAAGTTTGAATGCTTACACATACATAGCAGGCGTATGAAAGTATAGACCAATAATAATCAAGCCATATAACATGAGAACTACCTCAAAGCTACACGATATTTTTGGCCCAACTTCTCTAATTCTGCCATTACACAGTCTGTAATACACGGGGTACCTGAAAATCCAAAGTACGAGTAGAGCAAGGGTAAGAATAATGCATAGGATGATAGATTCAAAGACACCATGCCACATTGAAAAACCAGGTTTTCAATCAAGTAAAAGACAATCAAACACATAACCAGGCTCTAGAAAACCGCATTAGGAACCCCAACATTCAACTAAACTTATACATAAACCGAGTCAAGTTATAATCAATTCAAACTCACATTTTGCATATAAGCAATCCATCATTCCTTTCTCCAAATCCAACTGCATAAACAAATCCCTTATGTGAGCCACCAACAAAGAAACTTCAAAAAGAAAATTATAAAACTCATACAATGCTAATTATATCAATCAAACGCTAAAATCACAATACCAAAAATATCAAATAGAAAGAAAAAAAACACATACTTTATTCTGGATGGAGAAATTGATGAAGTTAGTATCCACCAAAACACGATAAGGAGGTCCCAAGGCAGTATTGTATTGAAAGAAAAGCGCCGAAGAATGCTTAGGGCTGAATGATGCAAAATTCAAATCAGAGATTATTAAACCCTAAAAAAAACACAGAACACAAATTGATATATTAAATTGGAATGAAGAGCGAGAATCAATGCTTACACGTTTCTAGGTAACTTTTCATCAGGTGTTTTCTTCTTTTCCGGATTCAAAACATCTTGTTTATAGCTGAAATTGACAAAAATTCACCCATTGAAAATGTAGAAAAAAACAAAACAAGCATAACAATTGAGAGGTAAAAAACTTACCTTTTGATTGCTTTAGAAGTGACAAGCTTCTTCATAACAGCAAATTTGGGTGATTTTTTAGCTTTACCCATTGTAGCTAGCAGTGGCGGAAGTGAAGAACGGTGAGGAGACAGAACCGTGAAGAAGGAAGCAAAATTAGGTCACAATAATAATTTGATAATTTTAGTATAAAATATATTTAAAAGTATATTTAAATTTGATACGATATAAAATACATTTATATATATATTTAAATTTAAAATTAACTATTAATTTTAAAATGAATAATGATTATGTATATTCAATTAAATTTAAATATAAAGAAAAAAAATGGACTCGTGAGATGAAAAAAAAAGAATATTTAATATTTAAAAATAAGGATTTTATTTTTTAAATTAAAATAACTATTGATTAAAATAAAATATGTATTGTGTTTATAGTGATCCGTAAAATAAAAAATTCATTTGATACAATATAAAATATATTTATATACAGATGTAAAATTGAAATTAGTTATTTAATTGTAAAATGAAAAATAATTATACTATTTTAATAAATAATGATGCAAAAAGAAAAAAAAAAGATTCGTGAGATAAAAAAGACAAAAAAGAAAATTTTGATGCGATAATGACCTGTAAGATAAAAAAATTATTTGATATGATATAAATGTATTTAGATAAAAATGCAAAATTCAAAATAATTTACTTAATTGTAAAATGAATAATAATCATACAAATTTAATTGTATTAAATAATTATATAAAAAAGAAAAAAAAAAGGAATCATGAGATGAAAAAAGAAAAAAAAATAGTATTTAAAAATAAAAATTTTGTCTCTTAAATTAAGATAATGGTTGATTAAAATAAAATTGATATTGTGTTGATAGTGACCCGTGAGATAAATATATAGTGTTATTTATTAAAATTAAAAAATAGATTGTTAATATTTTTAGTGATAGTAAATAAATAAATAAAGAAAAAATTAAAATAAAAGTGAGAAAGTGTGGGAAAAAGAAATATGAGAAAGATTTGAAATTTGAATGAAGAGAGAGAATAAGTGGATAAAGAAGATTGACACTTGGCATGTAAATAGAGGAATGATTGAAAATTAATTGAGACATTTGTGAATTGTCAATTTATCCATAATGTAGTGTAATAGTTTTTTTATGGAAGGGCAAATGAGGCAAGCATGCAATCTACTTTTAATGGGTTGATAGTAGATCAATGAAGAAAGCCTAAAAGAGTGAAAAAGTTAACATACCTTAAGTGAGTGATAATCTTGAAGGGTGTGTATTGTATTGTATTGTTTTATTTTTTGTATCCGGCCTTCCGACCGACTAATTTAAGAGAGACCAATTCCAGCGTCCACTAGCGGGGAGCCCGTTTAAAGCCGGATCAAAGCTCTGTATGGACTGACCCACACAAGGGTTGATTGCATGTAATACCCAGTATTTAATTGCTCTAGATAATATTAGTTGTGATCAACTGAGTTCCGGTGTGCTCTAAGAAATCATCTGCAAAGATAATTAGAGTAATTGTTGAGCTCAGAGTATATCCAATTAATATTATCTGACTCTGAGGTTTTATTAATTTGAGCTATAGAGACTTTTTGGACATTCAGTAGTATTGCTAACTAATGATATTTTTGCTGTATCATTCTTTTTCCCCCTTTCCAAACATAAAAAGAAAAAGATAGTAAGAGTTAGAGAGAAGTTGGAGAAGGAAGAGAAAAAGGGAGAAAGGAAGAAGAAGGAAACCTAGAAGGGAGAAAGACAAAGATCATCATCCATTCTTCATCAAATCATCTCACAATCTTCATCATCACCTTCTAATCCGGGTGGGTTCTAGATAGATGCTTTAGTGGTAGAATTTCTTGAGTTTTAGAGTTAGGTTTGATATTGAGAGAAAATGAGAAATCTTGCTAAAATCATGAATCTAACGGTTGAAAATCGATATAAATTGCGTAGCATAATCGTAATATGCATATGAATATTATTGATGCTTGGTTGTGCTGTTTGGGAATGATTGAGTTGAGAAAGATGGGTTTTTAACCCTTGGAACAAGAGAAAACGCAGCTGAGCATGGCTGTTCTGGTGTAAAGCGTCGGGCGGTGCTCAGAGCGCCGGGTGATTCGAGGCAAGCGCATGTGCTTCGTCGGGCGATGCCCAAGAGGCGCAGCATGTAACGCCCATGCAACTTTCAAGTTTGTGAAGAAATGTTTACGCCTCTGCTTCGCCGGGCGAAGTGAGAGGCGAAGGGGATTCCGCCGGGCAAAAATTGGAGCGCCGGGCGCTCCTGGGGCTTTTCCAAATGTCCCCTTTTCTTTTAAAATTCATAACTTTTTGACTCGGGTGTCCGTTTTAAGCATTCTTTATATCATTGTGAAGCTATGAATGTGTTCTATGCTATGGGAAGTGAAAATATTGATTATGAGTTGAATTTATTTCGATTATGTTGAAATATCGGGATTTCGGGAATTATGTAAAAACGGAACTTTTGAAAATTTAAAAGCTCCAAGTGGTGAGCTAGTGATGAAACCTATGATCAATAGAACAACCTAGAATGTAACTAGGTCTTGATAGAGGTTTAGAGGATAATGCTTATGCATCGGTACTAGAAGAGTATCCTTGATGAGTAGTTATGAGTGGAAGCTCGAGGATGGATCTTGTGATCTCCTCCGAGTCAAACGCGTGTTTCCCCTAATAAATATTAGTGACCCTTGTCGAGATCCTCTAGTGTGGGATGGCCGGGGAAAGTATTTATTAGTGTTATCCCTTAATAAATATTAGTGACCCGTGTCGAGATCCTTTGGTGTAGGATGGTCGGGGAAAGTATTTATTAAGTAAGTAACTGTGACCCGTGTCGAGATCCTCTTGTGTGGGATGGCCGGGAAAAGTTGCTTAGTGGGTGGTATTAGTGACCCGTGTCGAGATCCTCTGGTGTGGGATGGCGGGGGAAAGTACCATTGGTAGATAATTAGTGACCCGTGTCGAGATCCCATTGTGTGGGTTGGCCGGGGAAAGTTATCTACGTTGAGGATCTGTGACCCGTGTTTAATCTCCTTGAGTGGGATGGTCGGGGAAAGATTCCTCAACTAGTGGGCGTTTGGTGTATTATGCAATGGTTTCTCTAGTCAGAAATGTTTGAACTCAAGGCCTAGTTCCTTTTCCCCCGACTTGAGTTAGGTTTTGGTTAGAACCTTGTAAAGCCGAGAGAATCCATAAGATAGAGAATTCACTGAGATTTGATGTATCTCACCCTACTATTTGTTGAATATTTCAGGTACTTCAGGTTCCGCGAAGGGTAAGGATAAGGCCGTGTGATTATCCTTACTAGTCTGATGGCTTTGCCTCCGTTGTGGAGTTTTTTTGAGATCGTTGACGATCTAGTTCTTAGTATTTATCCTTGGAACATCTTGTATATATATTTATGCCATAGTTTTTTTGTATTAGGCTTTTTGGGCATGTATATGTATAATGTGTTTACTAAGGACTTATTGGTATTTCAGTATCAGACGTGGATTTCATGTATAATATATGCTTTGATGTATGTATTTATATATGGGCGTTACATTGCACCTAGCAGGATTCGAACCTGAGACCTTGAGAGGAGAACACTCTTAAGACCCAAACCTCCACCACTAGACCAATCCTTGAGGCTTAGTGTATTGTATTGTTAATTACGAGTGTTGATAATCGAAAGTGAAGTAGAAAATAAATATCCTGAGAACCAAAACAGTTTGTTTTTGTTAATTACTTAATTAGGTTAGGATTGAAGAATATGAGAGGAAATTGTTGGGCCGTTGTATTGGAAAATTACGATCAATTTTTGGATGGTTGAGATCTTTGCGTGTTTAGGATTATATTAAATTTGATAAAACTAAAATTAAATGGTTTTTCATACTGTATGAATATATAAACTAAAATTAAATTTAATATTAATTTTTAGATAAAGCATATTTTAGTTCGATTCAAAATAAAACATACTTCTTTCTCTTCTATTTACCTATACCAAACAATACACAAAATCTATTCTATTTATCTCTTCTCACAATCTTCCTCACTTTATTCTCTCTTCACACTTTCCTTTCTACGCTAAATGTTACACCCGAGGCTGAAGAGATCGGAGAGTGATTACATATAACACTCGAAAGTGAGAGAGTGATTATCGGTGCACGAGGCATGACAATGAGACATTCCAGCTTCTAGGAAAAACCGAATTCACATCGGAATGAGAGAGATTCTGAGATTGTGCAAGTATGGGACTGCATGGTTGAAAGAATGCTTATAAGGATTAATTAGTATTATCTATACCAACAAGATGCATAGTTAAGCGTGTTTGACTTGAAGTAGTATTGGGATGGGTGACCTTCTAAAAAGTTTCTTGAAAAGCATGCGAGTGAGGACAGACATGTTGAAAAAACCCGTATTAATTTGTGGGGTCAGTCGGTCATCATGAAAGCAGTTTGGGCGTTACACCAAATATAACCTTAAATAGAGAGGAATTGATAACAAACAATCTCCCAAAATATGTTATTATTTATTTAACATTATAGTAAAAAAAAAATATTTAAAAAATTATTATTATAAACTAATTTAGAAAAACAATGTCTTTTTCTTTAACAAGGTTAACTTATATTTCATATCATTAAAATACGTATACAAATCATAAAACATATGGTAAAAATATTAATCGAGTTGATATCATGCATGCATTAGGAAGAAAGAACTGTTACTACTCAAAATGAGGAAAGAACTGGTAATTACTAAAAAAAAAAATTGAGATAGGAGATATACAATATAACCACGCGTCCGTTTATCTGTTTTTTTTATATACGCACAAATGTTAAAATATAAATAGATATTTTTCATCTTTGTATTTTCGTGCTCGTTTATTACTTTTTTTAGTGTGAATCTTCCCGTTTATCTACATTTGTGTGTAAATTTTATGATACATTTATTAATGTTTGTCTTTCTGTTTTATCTCATACATATAAGAAATTATAAAATTTTCTCTCCCATGCACATAAATTCTAAATTAGTGTCAAAGTTTTCGATTTCTAAAACTATCAATTTTATAGAGCCTTGCTTTTTTTATTTTATTAAAATTGTGAGATTATTTCTAAAACATAGAATTATGAATGAAACAAATGAAGAAAAAATTAAAAGTCAATAAAATCAATAAAACATAATAATTTAATGAATAAAAGAGCCCCAAAAGCATTTAATTACGTTCAGTCATCAAAATGCATGGCATATGAAAATAGAGACTTTGTAGGTTCAATCATCAATTTCTAAAACTATCAATTTCATAGAGCCTTGCTCTTTTTTATTATTATTAAAATTGTGAGATTTGTTGAATTTCTAAAACATCACCTATAATAGAATTATGAATGAAACAAATGAAGAATAAATTAAAACAGTCAATAAAATCAATAAAACATAATAATTTAATCAATAGAAGCATTGTTCCTTACCATAGAAATTCAAAAGCATTTATGAACTATTCATATATTTATGAACTAACCATTTCTCAATGTGATTATTTCATGATTATATTCAACCATTTAATAATTTAACAACATTTACAATGGCAATCTTTGTCTTCCTCCTTGCGACACTCTCCACTTGCAGAAAATGATTTACATATTGCTTTGCAGTTTATTTTGCAACGTAAACTCCCTCCCTTGTAACATAAACCATCTATGATTTTATTACATTCGTCTGCTTCTAATATTTGCACCTGATTTGCTGCAGAAAAACATAAATTAAATATTAAAAAAATTTACTCGTGAGATATCTCAAAAACTAAATACAAATATTATTATAACTCATACCAAAATGAATTG
This sequence comes from Lathyrus tuberosus, assembly GCA_022829125.1. Classification (NCBI taxonomy): domain Eukaryota; kingdom Viridiplantae; phylum Streptophyta; class Magnoliopsida; order Fabales; family Fabaceae; genus Lathyrus; species Lathyrus tuberosus. The sequence goes on along the minus strand of JALAZF010000013.1, from coordinate 26,620,557 downwards.
AAAAAATAAGTAAAATAATGAAGACAATTTTCATATCTTTAATTATGAGAATAAAATGTTCAACTTTGAATTGTGATGTTTCACTATGTGAGCATGGGCGTCTATTTATAAACAATAATCATTAATATACTATTAATGTGTTAAGTAATTCTTACCTAACTAAACATTAGGATATCAAAGTAATTATATTTTTATTTATTCATTGTTTTTAAAGTTGAATATTAATTGGTGTTTTAATGATAAATAATCATGGATATATATAGAAAAACATATGAATCTTTAATAAACAGTAGTAAGATTTTATTTTTATTGTTATTTGGAAATAACCCACGACAATTATAAATAAATTAATGAAATAATATATCGTGGTGTTATGTCATTTTTTTTGGGAATGTCATAGTATTATTGTGTCTTTACTCTATTGCTATTGTCTAAAATATTTATATAAATGTTTATATGACAGCAAAATAATTGAGTTTTTGTGTAATCTTTCATGCAAGTGTATCTACTTCATTCGCTTATAGTATTATTATAAAATAATATAATATAAATATATAATTCTAATTATTTATTTTTAATACTGTTATAATTGATACTTTGATGTTAATTTTTTTATGTAATCGATACTTTAATTATATATAATGTTAATTATATATCTTGAAGAATTGGGCTCGCCGAAACTCTTGAAGGTTGCCAGAGTTATTCGCTGGAATCTGTTTTTGGTCGGTTCGTTTTTCGTTTCTTTTGTTATTTTCTTAATGGATTTGTATTGCTTGATGCTTGAATACCCCTTCCTCGTGTTAATCTTTTGATCTTATCGGACCAGAAAGTGATCAGCAGCCAGCAACATGTCGTGAGCCCCTAGTTCACCGGTGGTAGAGAAGAGGAGGGGGTGTACCTACAAGGCACTCCGATGCTAAAGTCAATTTCAGCAAGAGAGAAAGCAAGTACAGAAAAAGGTGTGAGAATAGCATACCTGACCCTCTAGTGAAAGAGGGTATTTATAATGTGCCCCCAGCGCTGGGCCAACGGTTATTTGCATTGAGTTGGATCATTAGGTCCAATACGAATAACTGCCAGGATCTATGTGGCGTAGGGAAGACCAGCACGTGATCTTTGTCCTGGGTCAATTGCCCCGTGAACTTCGGAAGGGAGATGTCTGATTCTTTCGCTCGTGGGTAGTTGGCTGATGATGTATCCCCGCAGGGGGGAGCACGTGGAGACCGTGGGAGAGACGCGTGAGCACTCCCTGTGTGATTTGATGAGTTGGGCCTTCACTTGGCCCTCCCCGACGGGGAGATAGGTTGGGTCGTGCCAGACAGTGGGGCAGCCTCTGGCCCAGTCCAGAACAGGAGCCCCCAAGTCGTTGCTCTGAAGTAGATGAGTAATCACTTAAGAGTCAGATCTCGTGTAGAGGAGGAGCCCAGGGGTTTGCCCGGAGGAACATCGCGTGTGCCCGAAGTGTTGAGCTCGCGGAAAAATATGGGTGGTTGGGATCTACTAGTTACGCTCGACAGAGGGCCGACGACAGGGTCGACCGGGCGTTCATCGCGTGGACAGGTGCTCGTGGGGAGGCCCGTCCATCACCTGTAGTCATGGCTCTTTTTCTACCTCTCCCGGGGAAACATTCCCGGAAGTGTATGGCTCGGGCATTATGGGCGACGATGTAACGAAAGCAAAAGGGAATGGACACGCTGCGTCCTCGAGCAGGTGAGGGATCTGAAGGGACACATGTTGTGTCCTCTAGGGCCACCTGTCAGGAGCAATAAATGCCTGTGGCGGCTATGAGTAAGGGTACTTGATTGCCTAGGTGATGCCTTACTTCCCGTGCTAGGGTTTATAAATAGGGGGAAGTCCGCTTCATTTGCATGCTCTCATCTATTCTAACTCAGAAATTTCCCCAAGTCTCTCAAAGCTCACTCTGCTCTCCCAAAGTCCGTCCGCCGCTGCAGACGTCGTCAATCCTTTCTCTGTCGTGTAGAATCTTCTAAATATAAGTAAGTCCTTTACCCTTCTCCAGATTCTATGCATTTTATGAGTTTTCCGGGGGTTTCTTGAGTCTCGGATGAATTTTCTGGGAGACTCATGAAGTTTCCGGCCGCTCTCCTAGGAAGCCCTTGAATTTTCCAGCGACCACATGAAGTTCCTAGCGGAATCAAGAAGTTTTCGATGAAGATTCTGGGAACATCACAAAGGTTATGGAAAAAGGATGGGGTTTCTGATGAAGGTCGCGAGCACCTCGCGAGGCTTCACTGTCGGGGACCCTTCCCCCCATGGGTGCGAGCGTACCAAGAGGAGGTCTCTTGTCGAGGAGGGCTCGTGTCGAGGAATCTCTTCCCCACGGAGGGGTTTCGCGTCCCACAGAATGGAGGGTTTCCTCACGACCACGCGCTTGTCGGCAATGGCTCCCGTCGAGGACGTGTGTCGAACATTTCCTCGCCCTTTCACTTGATTTGCGGTGGAAAGGTGGATTTGATCTTATCGTCGAATTCACTGTTCCCTTCTGCTTTTCAGGTTAAATGGAACCCAAGTCCGAAGACGTCGTCATGCTCGACGAAGAGGCCATCAACGTGGAAGACGTTGGCGGGGAGGTCGAAAACAGCTCGGGGGATGCGAGCGGGGAATCTCCCTCTGCGTGGGTCGGGCTGGAACTGTAACACCCTTCTAAGCCCCACGATTATTTGCAAATGTTCTAATAGATGATACGTACAATTCACCAACAAGGGTGTCACATCTTTATAAAAACATCATAATAAAATATCCTGCTCCGTAACATGGGTTTTCAAAAATTAAAACATCCACCCTTTTTGGAAATATCATCATGAAACTTCAAACATCGCAGCGGAATTATTGTCTCAAAACACCATTATTAGATACTTAAAATAAAATACCATTGCACTTCATAATTCATAAGTAATACTTAAAACAACTTAGAACGAATAAAAGCATCTCAATACATCTTGTCAACAAGGAACATATAGTTCGATTCAAACGATCCCAAAACCCCGATGTTACATATCAGAGCAAGACCCTCTTTATTCGAAAATAAAGCAACTAAAAGACTCCATAAAGCTATCCATCGAGCTTCTACTTCTAATCCTGATTACCTGCAAGTTACCCACGTATCGAGGCAACATTTCCAAGCAGAAAGGGTGAGTAATCACAATTCATTACAAAAGATATAGGGAAAAGATATAGTAGTTACAAACAACATCATCATGAAACCTATACATCATCATTTACCAAGTATTATACTCACACCTTTATATCATAGTAACATATATACATCTTCGTCATAAAATCATCACATCAACATTTACCACCAAAACATCACTTAAGTCACAACATCATCAAACATCATTTAACACTCAATTATGCAATGTCACTTAGTATGAAATGCACAACACAAACTCATGCATGTGGTACCAATTCGTCATGTTTAATGGACACTAGGCCATCACCCTCCAAAGATCCCCACCAATAGGATCGATTCTACACAAGAACCAGAGCAACGTCATACACCCCAATCCATACAATGGGATTGAAGCCACCACTGGACCGAAGTCCCAATATCATAATTGGACCGAAGTCCCAACATCATCACTGGACCGAAGTCCTAAAATATGTTATGAATGCATGATGCAAAATGTCACAGATTCATGACCATGGCTAGTCAAATTGCATCATTATTCATAAAATCGTCATAATACTTCACATAGCATGCATAAACATCAACATGTACATCATCATCATAAACGTCATAACATTATCATAAACATCGTAGTACAACATCACAAACGCATCAAAATCATCATAATAGTTCCCAAAAACACCATCATATTCACCGATAAGATCAACGTATTCCTAAGCACTAATTACTCAAGGTATCTACAAGTATTCAACAAGACGACATAACTCGACGCGTACTAAGTACCTATCCTTACATTAAATAGTTGCAAATCTGGTACCAAAAATAATTTTAAAATAAAGTACATCTAACCAGCTTTCCAACATTTCAATACCCATTTATTCCAACACTCATATGATTCAACATATTTTCACAATACGACAATAATACATCACAATAGACATTACCTACACCAAATCATCATCATGAATCACATCATTTACATCACAACAGCATCATTAACAAATCACCACAATAAAACATCATAATCAACATCATGTTTATCATCAAATATCACATCATAGTATAATAACATGTGATAAATCAATCTCATAAACAAATAGATATTAGAATCATGCATCAAAACACTCATATAATTCAATCATAATGTAGTTCATCACATCAGTTTTCCAACGCTTCTAACGGCACGTCAAACGGACTCACGAAACTCAATTTATGACACTTCAAAGATTTAGTCTGCTGCCCTCGCTTGAAGCTCGCCCGGCGAATCTGGGGCGACTGCCGGCGAGACAACACTGCTCAGTCTGCGATTTTCTGCGGTTGGAGGCCTTCCAGACCTCCAAATTCGATTTCGTAAAAAGTCCCAGTTTCGTAATTCAAACTCCTACGATTGTATAACATTTATAACATCATATAACACTTATTTAGGGGTCCTAATCATCATGTATTCACCAAGGATTCATTCATTCATTCACTCAATTACATGGTTTTCACCAATTCCATCAATATCCATCAAATTCATCGCACAAAACACAAACCTACCAACACTTTAATCCGATATCAATTATAATAAACGTGATTAAACCCCTTACCTTAGTTCTTAGCAATTGATCTCTTTCAAGCTCTACGGGATGAACTCCCCTTCTCTTCTCTCTGTGCCCTAGCCGCTTCTCCTTTTCTCCAAAAGTCACGATCGTACAGAATGACCTCTAATTCTCTTATTTCTTTATTCTTATATTACCCCTTGGACCCTAATATGACATTCCCCATCTTACCCTCACTTATCCCATCATAAAAGACCACCTTACCCTTAATGTTTCTCCTCATTTTAATGTAAATAATAATCATAATATAAATAATATTATTTATATTATTTTATTATTATTAACACTAAAATAATTCTAATCAATCACTTATTTTCCACATACTCTTATTATTCCCTTAACTCGTCACTAACTCACAACACGAAATACAAACACACCATTCATCCACATATTTCATCAACATTCACCGAAAATCACGAATATTTATATTAAATCAATCAAATAAATATTCTAATTATTTTGGGGTGTTACAACTCTCCCTCACTTAAAGAATTTCTGTCCTAAAAAATTACCTGAAGCAAATAGAGTCAGATACGACTCCCTCATTTGATCTTCGTATTCCCAAGTCCAACTTTCGTCAGCTGGTCCGCCCCACAATACCTTCACTAAGGCAATATCTTTATCCCGCAACTGTTTCATTTCTCGAACACCTACCCGCATGGGTGATGCTTCAACAGTCAGATTATCTCTAACCTGTACATCATCTATTTGGATCACGTGCGATGGATCCGGAATGTATTTCCTCAATTGAGATACATGAACCACATCACCAAGATACACAAGCGACGGTGGTAAACCAATCTGATAAGATACTTCTCCTATCTTCTGCATGATCTGATACGGACCAACAAAACGCAGAGTGAGCTTTCTAGACTTCAAAGCTCGACCCATGCCAATTACCGGCGTAACTCTTAAAACACGTGATCTCCCCCTTGAAGCTCAAGTACTTTCCTTCTCTTATCATGATAACTCTTCTAACGACTCTGCGAAGCTCTCATCCTCTCTTGGGTCATCTTAATCTTCTCAGTCGTCCCTGCACAACCTCAGGTCCGAGTACAACACTCTCGCCTGACTCATACCAACACAGTGGAGTTCTACACCTCCTACCATACAACATTTCATACGGCATCGTACCAATACTAGTATGGAAACCGTTGTTGTACGTAAACTCAATAAACGACAAGTGGCTATCCCAAGATCCTCCTAGGTCCAACACACGCTCCCTCAGCAACTCCTCCAAAAACCGAATAGTCATCTCTACCTGACACAATACTCGAAGGTATCCCATGCAACTTCATTATGTTAGGAGTCTCCTCACATACTAAACGCATGTCTCTTAACCGCTCGATCAATTCCAGCTCTCTCACCATAAGCATCGACATATGCAATGACTTCTTCTTCAAAGCATAAACTACCACATTTGCTTTACAAAGATGGTACCTCAAATCAAAGTCATGATCTTTCAACAATTCCATCCATCTCCTTTGCCTCATATTTAATTCTCTCTGATCGAACAAATACTTTAAACTCTTATGATCACTGAACACCTTAAACTTAGAACAAAAAAGATAATGTCTCCAAATTTCCAACACGAATACTACATCTGCCAATTCTAAATCATGTGTAGGATAATTCCTCTCGTGAACCTTCAGTTGTTTGGAAGCATAAGCAACAACCTGACCATTCTGCATCAACACTCCACCAAGACCCATCTTTGACGCATCACAATATACTACAAAAGACTCACTCGGGTTAGGCAAGATTAGTATTGAAGTAGTCATGAAAACCACAACAAACTTATCCAAATACTCATGAAAAATCTGATTCATCTACTCCATGAACACACCTGGTGCATTGGATACACCAAACAGTATCACAGTGTATTCCTAGTAACCATACCTCATCCTGAAAGCCATCTTCGGAATATCATCTGGTTTAACATGAATCTGATGATAACCAAACCTCAAATCGGTCTTGCTAAACACATAAGCGCTTACTAGCTGATCCGTATTTACCAAACTACAATAGCGTTCCTTGCATCTTGTGCACGAAGCTACCTAAGGCACAAATTCTTAGTTGCCATAAGCCATATCTTCGTATTTCCTTCAGTTTCAGAAACAACACAACTCCCACAATGCCCGCACCCTTGCAATCAGCGGCACACCTATTTAACATTCCACAACCAAAACATCTCAGAGAAGGAAAAGCTTCTCCCCCACTTGTTTCAAACTAACTCCTGCAGACAATGGTTAGAAAACAAACAAGTACCGACAGTGTTTCACACACATGTCGCGTACTAAGGAACAAACAACATTAGACAACCTGGCCGGACGGACCGACCTGCTCTGATACCACTAATGTAACACCCTTCTAAGCCCCACGATTATTTGCAAATGTTCTAATAGATGTGTTACGGTGAAAATCGGATAACAAATTATTAATTAATTTGCATCATATTTCTTTTACAACCGACTTTGATTTATCCAAAGGAAAGGTTCAAGATCGTTAGAAAAACCTAAAGGGGAAAGATCTAAGGTTCGGGGGTTGGTTACGCCTAGGGAAGGTATTAGCACCCTAAGCGTTCGTAGTACTCTACGGGAACCTCTTGTTAAATGTTATCTTATGTTTGCTAAAGGTTCTATGCTAAAGGTTAGTTAGCGGGAGAGGTGATAAATTCATTATGATGAATATCACTAAGAGTTAAGGAACTCTCTCCTAATGCTAGTTGTAATTTCTATGGCTCTGATGAGGCCAAGAAATAAGGTTTCTTCCTAAGAGGTTACTTAGGTTAAGATGGGGGCTATGACTCTAGAAGTCAACATAATTCACCTTCCTTTGGAATGAGGGGAAAACCATGGATAATAACAATAAATAAAACATGGTAGAAGATAGGACATTGTTAGAATAGATAAAACAACATAAGCATGAGGATGGCAATATGTTTATGACAAAGATATGAATCGGATGAACATGATTAAAAGAGTACATCAAATATGCTTCAATCTTTAGGAAGACAAACGTGTAGAAATGATATACAAGAACACGTCAATATGCTTAAATCTTTATGAAGACAAACATAGAGAAATGATGTAAAAGATGATATTTAAAGAAAAATAATATTCATACAAAATCAAACATATGGCCAATCAACATGGATATAATGTTTTAAGAATTAAACAAGTCAATTTAATAATATAACATGTCAAGAAAAATACTCATAGTTGATGTTAATACTTGAAACAACAATTGATAATTAATTGGCAAGGCAATTAGAATTAACAATTACAACACACAAGGTAATTAAAATCAATTACACATGGATAATCAACATTAACATTTAACCACATATTGAAAATCTCAAAATTAAGACGTGAATTGATAATTCAAGAATTAACAACATGGTTAAAAATAACAAATTATCACCACAAGGATTAACAATGTATTTGAGATATAATTGATAATTAAAAATTAAAAGCTAAATAAACAATTGACAATTAATTAACAATAAAAAATATCACATATTAATTATTCTCATGAAATTAAATCAAACAAACAAAATAAAATAAAAAAGATTTAGAAAACGCAGGGGGTGCATTGGAACAATTCTGGGTAGTTAAAAATAACAAAGGAAACTAATGGGCCAGAATATGGGGGGTGCATGTAATAAAGGCGCAAGGCCCAGGAAAAACAAGGCAGGCGAAAAAAGAAAAAAAAAAGACCAAAAGGTTGATCCGCAGGATCGAACCTTGGTCATTGGGGTGAAAGGTATTGGCATGGCATTTGGTGAACCGTTGGGACGGCTATACATCCGTTTATTAACTCGCATCAATTAACATATAAGCCAACAAAAGCATGGAAAATATATAGAGAGGAAACAGCATGCGCGTGTAGAGTGTGTCGTGTGGTGTGTGATAGTGTATGGTGATAGCATGGTATTAAAGCACTACCAGACAAATAAACACCAAATAATTATTATGCATGGGGAAAGAGAAATATGCAGTGCGTAAACATGCTACCACATGGAGAAAAATCATGCAAAACAAATAGCCACATTCCAATACCAAACACGCATGGAAAAAAAAACGAAAACATGCAGAACCATCAATCATCATGTTTCAAACTTAGCACTTCCAGAACAGAACATTTAAACTTTCGTTTCATACTACTACCTCAAAACATGACTGAATATCATAAGACAACGTATCAAAATGGAGCTTCTCACGCATAGAAAACGATAGTGATAATAACTAACAGAATTATCACTTAAGACATGGGTAGAAAGCCAAACAAAACACCAGTTTAAGATTGAAAACACAGTTGAAAAAAAGATGAGCAATTACCAACTGGTTCAACATCAATACCAACTTGGAGACCCCTCATACAATCAACACTTAACATGGTACTATTAGTCAAAACTCTCATGAAATCTCAATTTAAAAAGCTTCAAACAAGATACTCACAACACATAGTCCAAGTTTAAGAGAAGTTGAAAATACATCAAAACCGTCATGCACATGATACACACCCACACTTCACTGATGCTTACACACACAATGTGCAATATAAAGACAAACACTACTTTGACAAAGACAACCTGAGCTCGCACTAAGTAGACATGAATAAACCACATTGCATATATACTCAACCTTACATTATGCACTGAACATACGCACAATCATATAAATAAACTCTTACATATTGTTCTTTTTTCATATCTAAGTTTAAAAAAAAACTAGCACAATACATACACATACATTAAACAACAGCCACAGTATGACATACTTAAATAAAAACACGCCATACATATTATCATATCATAGTCCTATTCTCATATTATCAACTTTATAAAGCACAGAAACCACATCATGCTCAACAGAGTACACTCTTACACATATTATAATATCATGATTACACACACACAACACCTACATATTAAAAACGACAAAGCAAAACTGTGCACATAGAGTTAAAAACCAAGATCATACAACATAGCAAGAACATATTATAATCTCGCGCAAGACATAACACTACACATGAGTTACATCACATACACCACAGCCAGTATTCCACCTTGCATAACATGCATACAGTAAACACGATAGCGTATTTAAAATCATACACATGGTAATTTGACAACACTATAATGCTACACAACGAGTATGAAACATAATACAACTATAACTGCGTAGCCACCACCAGAATATCACATTTAACATATTTGTGTTTACAGTGACAATTAGAATGTAGTTCTTAGCATAACAATACAACAGCTACTAAAGTAAACCACACAAAAACTAGACATACGCAGTAAGCGTAACAACAGTTATTCACCATCATATAATGTGTACTAGTGTTCAAAGCTAAGACCAACACAACTTCTATCATGGATTCATAGTGGTACTCATGGCATCATTTTAAAATAATATAGAAACAACATGTAAACCTTATAACATTAACATTCCAACCATATAGACTTCATAACCAAACCAACCAGCATGCTTCCCAAAACAAATTATGCGTGAAAGATTAAAGTTAAGGCAGCCATGGAGTTTTCTCAAAACGACTTATCATGATGCTACAAAAAACAAGATACATGCCAAGCATTTCAAACATTAAAAACAACCGAGATGATGATCTAACATGGATGTAATAAGCATGGTAAAAGAGAGTTTGAAAGACTTACCTCTTCTTCACACAAATTTGCAATAGCTTTCTCCTTCTCCCAGCTAGCTCCTTGTATGCTCCAAGAAGTATCTTTGAGATATTCTAGTGTTATTGTTGGGGATTGTTGTGTTTAAATGAAGGATAGGGAGGTCCCTTTTATAGTGAACCCAGCTGGTCCAAGGGAGTGAAAGACCAACGTGCCACAAGTTTGTCCTAGGGAGAAATATCAATGGAAATACGTTTGAGATATGGCTGTGGTTTTCTGAGCACATAGAGCCAAGTGAATTTCTCTTTTGATACCAAATGAGTCAGAGAAAGCATGCTTTTGGCTTGTGTCCTTTGGTCCAAGGTAGTGTACAGAGGACATGATTTAAGGTAGCTTGCAAAGGTGAGTAAGAGTACAAAAGCAACAATATTTGCAGCGGGCTTTAAGGGATGAAGAGATGTTGGAAAAGGTGGCAGCAGGTCTGCAAATTGTACTTGAAGGGGGAAAACGAAATTCAAATGGAAAAAAAATGGTGTTCTTGGTGCAACAACCATTTTCGTGTGACCATGTTGTAGAAATTATTTCTCACAAATTAATGATCCATTTTCCATGCTCTTAGGCTCAAATGATAGCTCTTGTATGATACTTCAAGTTTGATGTTGAAAAATTGTTGAGATAAAGCCTTGAAGTGGTAGAAAAGTGGCTCACAAAACGTGTCCTCAAAACTGTCCCAAAGAACTTAGAAAAAATTCTAAGTGTTGGATTTTGACAATTTCAAGTGCTCTTCTTAAAGAATTCATATCTTGAGAACGGTTTATCCTCTTGAGACATGCCACATATGGTTGGAAAGCTCTCAACAAGCTCTACAACTTTCATTTGGGACTCAAGACCTAAATCCAAACGGAAAAGGGTGAAAAGTAGCTCCAAAGTTGTGGAAAAAAGTGATGAAACATGCTGAAAATTCTTCTAAGTGTTGGTCAAAATGCCTTGGAAGCTCCATAACTCAAAATCCAAGCATTTTTAGACAAAAATTCATATTGAAACAATTGAAGATCTTGGAAAGAGCTTTCCAAAGAGCTTTGAACCATTTTAATTGGATGTGTATTTTAGGAGTTATGGTCCTTTCAAAATAGGCTATTAGGGGAAAAATCTCACAAATGACACATTCTTTGGTTAAAACCCTACTTCCCTTTCAAGAAACCTCATGAAACTTGATATGAATACTTTGTATACTCCATGAGACAACATACGATGATTAGAACCAAAAATTCCTCATTTGACCCAAAATTCCAAAAGATTAGGGCTTCAGTCAAGCCCTAATTTTGACTGAGAATGCACTGAGGTTAGCTCTTGTGAACTTGCTTCTTCCTTCTCATCCAAAGGTCTTAGGAGACTCTTGAGGATGTTGATAACCCAATGGAACCAAGAATTAGGGCTCAGGAGTCCATCTTGATGAAGACCAAAGCTGTTGACTGACAAGTGCCACAGAAACCCTAGTTTGGAGGCACAGTGTGGCTGAGGCTCAAACTTCTCTTGTTGAGGACCCAAAGATCTCGGATTCTTGTTGGATGATGTCTTTGAATGTAGATGACTTTATATGGTGAGTGAACCACACAAAACTTGACTTGATAGAGCCAAATCCTTAGTGATTTCTTTAGGGTAAACCCTAATTCCACAATCCTTGCACTAGATGTCCTCTGGTTAACTTAACTTGCTCAAACCACTTGTGAAGCTTCATGATGATAGGTGAACCTAATTTGAACACAAAGAAATAAGCTACAAGATATGGGTTAGTTCAAACAATGCAGAGATGCTCCTAAGATGCACAAGAACTGGATGACATCTAAGGGTAAAAATTTAGGGTACAACAGTTGCCCCTATTTAAATAGCTTCACCAGAGGGTGCGAGGAACGAAGGTTCCAGAGGGCCTCAAGTGAAAGGTATTTAAATTTAGCAAACCAAAAATTTTGCCCTTAGATGAAAGGCAAATGCTAAGGACAAGCGACAGACATGCACATGCTGACATGCCATGAACTTCTAAAATGATGATATGATGCCAGGAATGCAAGAGAATGCGGACAGACCAGACACCATGGACAACAGGAAACAAACACACAAGAAAAGCTTCGCCGGGGAAAGATGAAAGCTAGTATCCATAAGCAAAGACTCACTGGGGTTACGGGATAACCAACAGAAGAAATTCACTGGGGAGACTCCAAAGAAACACTGGGGAAAGACCAAAAGACAATCTCCACCGGGAAAGATCCAGGGAGATTGACTACTGGGGACAAAACAAACCCACACTCTTTCTGGGCACGAAACCAGAAAGAAAACAACATGATCAACAGGGATCAGCCCAAAAGAGACAAACAACCAGGCGAGGACTTCCTGGGAATCTTAAATTAAAGAGTTCAAAATGGGATCTTCAGAAAGAGCCAGGAAAAGCAGAGACTAACCCTGCGCACCAGATAGGAGTCTTATAAGGTTAAATAAAAATTGATCCAAGAAAATTTAGCTTAAAGCAGTTTTAGAAAAGAAACAAGATAAAGAAGTGTTCACTGTCCGACATGATTCGAACAAGAACAGTTTTAAAACAAAAGACAGTGCTTGACACGATTCAAGCAAAGTCCCAATTCAAGTTCGACACGATTCGAACAGGAACGGTTTTAAAACAGGGGGTCAGTGTCCGACACGATTCGAACAAAGACTCTGTTCAGGTTTGACACGATTCAAACAAGAACACATAGGACAATGCTTGACACGATTCAAACAAGGTCCAAGTTCAAGTTTGACACGATTCAAACGAGAACAAGAAAAAAGACAATGCTTGACGCGATTCAAACAAAGTCTAAGTTCAAGTTTGACATGATTCAAACGAGAACACATGAGACAATGCTTGACACGATTCAAACAAAGTCCAAGTTCAAGTTTGACACGATTCAAACGAGAACAAGAAAAAGACAATGCTTGATGCGATTCAAACAAAGTCTAAGTTCAAGTTTGACACGATTCAAACGAGAACACATAAGACAATGCTTGACACGATTCAAACAAAGTCTAAGTTCAAGTTTGACATGATTCAAACGAGAACAGGTTCAAGTTTGATGCGATTCAAACAAGAACAGTTCTGAAAATCCCTTAAAGTTAAACTTCTTGGGGAGCAGAAAAAGATTTTAAAGATTCAAACCTGGCGCGCAGAGGTTAAGACCGAACAAGCACGACACCAAACTAACCGGGAATGTCTTTACCTCACTGGGGAAATAAAGACAGACACAACAAAAGACCACAAGCAATACAGAGAAATGCAAAGATGCAAGGGGAATGCATATGCTTAGCTATATGCTAGAAACGATGCGAACGACGCAAAACAGAAAAGAATAAAAGGAAGCGCAAGCCAATGCCCCGAAATCCAAACATCAAGGATGGCTAGGACAATCTTCTTTCCACTGGAGATAGCAGATCCAATGCCATGAATAGTACTACTAATCTTCTTGCACCAATTGATTCCAAAATATCTCAATTCCAGAGTAAACTTAGCCTATCTTTGTGTTCTCTTTAGAGAATGCAACATTTACGTTTTCAAAAATCAAGTGAAAATGACTAAGAAATTTTGCAGAAATAAAGATGATAGCGTATTAAACAAGAGATGATTCAATAGCTGATATTCATTGAAAAATGGTGACTTGCCAAATAGCAGAGTCCCATGAAATATTACAAATGCAACAAAATGGCAATTTATCAAAGGTTACATTGTATTCAATGACCAATAACTCTAATGACTAAGGACTCTAGCTGTAGCTATCTTGAGCTTCTCTGGGGATTCCCGGATATCACAGAGGTGTCATAGTCTTAAGCATAATACTTCCGCACTGAATCAGCATTCACAGGATGCGCAAGCTGTTCACCGTCCATAGTTGTAAGGAAAAGAGATCCTCCTGAAAACACTGTCTTGACTATGTATGGACCTTCATAATTAGGAGCCCATTTTCCTCGGGCGTCTCTTTGCGATGGCAGAATCTTCTTAAGTACCAACTCGCCCACTCGAAATTCGCGAGTACGGACCTTTTTATCAAATGCTCTTTTCATCTTCTTTTGATACAACTGGCCATGACACATAGCTGTCAGGCGCTTCTCATCAATTAAGTTCAACTGATCATATCTCTCTTGAATCCACTCAGCTTCATCAAGCTTTGTTTCCATCAATATTCTCAGCGAAGGTATTTCCACTTTTATAGGGAGAACAGCATCCATTCCATATACCAACGAAAAAGGGGTTGCCCCTGTTGACGTTCTGACATACGTTCTATACCCATGTAGCGCATATGGCAACATCTCATGCCAATCCTTGTATGTTTTGACCATTTTCTAGAGAATTTTCTTGATATTCTTGTTCGCAGCTTCAACCGCTCCGTTCATCTTTGGACGATACGGTGAGGAGTTATGGTGCTCAATCTTGAAATTGTCACACAGCTCCTTCATGGTTCTGTTATTCAAATTGGTCCCGTTGTCGGTTATGATTCTGCTTGGGATCCCATAACGACAAATGATGTTGTTCTTAATGAAACGAGCAACTACTTGCTTAGTTGCATTTGCAAAAGAGGCAGCTTCCACCCACTTGGTAAAGTAATCTATAGCCACCAAAATGAACCGATGCCCATTAGACGCTTTAGGCTCAATTGCCCCAATCATATCAATGCCCCACATAGAGAACGGCCAGGGCGATGATAACACATTCAACAACGTAGGAGGAACATGCATTTTGTCCGCGTAAATCTGGCATTTATGGCATTTCCTAGCATACTGGATGCAATCAGTCTCCATAGTCAACCAATAATATCAAGCCCTCAAGATCTTCTTAACCATGGCATGCCCACTGGCATGGGTGCCAAAAGCTCCTTCATGAATATCATGGATCAACAAGTCTGATTCTCTCTTATCGACACATCTTAACAAAACCATATCATGATTCCTTTTATATAGTACACTGTTGCTGATGAAGAACTTGGCCGACAATCTTCGCAGAGTCTTCTTATCAAGAGTGGAGGCATTGGCCGGATATTCTTGATTCTTCAGGAAGTTTAAAATGTCATGGAACCAAGGTTTGCCATCTGATTCTTCTTCAATGACCTGGAAGTAGGCCGGCCCGGTCCTTCTTCCAATACTGATTACTGGATCTTCATTGATAAATCTAACTTGCCACATCGAAGCCAGTGTTGCCAAGGCATCAACCACATGATTCTCAGTACGTGGCACATGGCGAAAAGTTATCTCATCAAAACACTTAATCAACTCTAAAGCATATGCCTGATAGGGAATAAGCTTCTCATCTTTTGTCTCCCACTCGCCTCTGATTTGATAAATGACCAGAGCGGAGTCACCCATAACCTCAAGAAAACAGATTCCAAGATCAATTGCAGCTTCCAGACCCAGAATGCATGCTTCATACTCAGCAATATTATTCGTACATCCAAAATCCAACCTGGCTGTAAAAGGGGTGTAACCACCCTCAGGATTAATTATAACAACACCCACTCCATGCCCCTTGCAATTGGACGAACCATCGAACATCATCTTCCATTTGTACTCAGCCCTGAGATCTTCTTCAAAACTTGACTCTTCATCATCCTTTCCTGCCATAATATCCTCGTCAGGGAAGTCAAACTTGAGTGGTTCATAGTCTTCGACTGGTTGATCAGCAAGATATTCTGAGAGAATACTTCCTTTAATGGCCTTTTGAGCGACGTACTGAATATCATATTCAGATAATAACATGTGCCAACGGGCAAGTCTGCCTGATTGAGCAGGTTTCTCAAAAATGTACTTTATCGGATCCATCTTGGAAATCAAAAGGGTAGTATGACAAATCAGATACTGCCTCAGGCGTTTGGCGGCCCATGCCAAAGCGCAACAAGTCTTTTCCAGTAATGAGTAGCGACATTCGCTGTCTGCGAATTTCTTACTCAGATAATAAATTGCATGCTCTTTCCGGCCAGTCTCATCATGCTGCCCCAAAACACAGCCCATAGATTCTTCTAAAACAGTCAAATACATAAAGAGGGGTCTTCCAGGAACTGGAGGAACCAAAACAGGAGGTTCTTGGAGATAACTTTTGAGCTTCTCGAAGGCCTGTTGACATTCAGCATTCCATTCTACTGGCTGATTCTTACGGAGTAGCTTGAAAATTGGTGCACATATCGGAGTCATGTTGGAGATGAACCGGGAGATGTAATTCAAACGGCCCAAAAATCCTCTGACTTGAGATTCAGTTTGCGGAGTTGGCATTTCTTGAATTGCTCGTACTTTGTCTGGGTCCACTTCAATACCCTTCTGGCTGACGATGAAACCTAATAACTTCCCAGATCTGACCCCAAAGGTACACTTTGCAGGGTTCAGCCTCAACTGATATTTCCTAAGTCTCTTGAACAATTTCAACAAATGATCTACATGTTCTTCTTCATTATGAGATTTGGCTATCATATCGTCCACATACACCTCTATCTCTTTGTGGATCATATCGTGAAACAAAGTCACCATAGCCCTTTGGTATGTTGCCCCGGCGTTCTTTAGTCCAAAAGGCATAACCTTATAACAATAAGTTCCCCATGGAGTGATGAAGGTGGTTTTATCCATATCAGCTGGATCCATTCTAATCTGATTATAACCTGAAAAACCATCCATAAATGAGAATATGGCGAAACGGGCAGTGTTGTCTACCAACGTGTCGATATGTGGTAGAGGGAAATCATCCTTAGGACTAGCTTTGTTAAGATCCCTGTAGTCCACACACATTCGTACCTTTCCGTTCTTCTTCATAACAGGAACAATATTAGCTACCCATTCTGGGTACTTGGAGACTGCTAAAAATCCGGCATCCAATTGCCGCTTAACTTCGTCTCGGATTTTGAGGGCCATGTCAGGATGACTTCTGCGAAGCTTTTGTTTTACTGGCGGGCACTCGGGCTTGAGCGGTAATTTATGAACCACAATATCTGTATCCAGTCCGGGCATATCTTGGTAAGACCAAGCAAACACATCCATATACTCTTCAAGTAGTGAAATCAACTGCTGCCTGATTTCTGGCTTCAGGGATGCCCCAATCTTAACTTCTTTCTTCTCTTTCTCAGAACCAAGATTGATGACATCCACCTGCTCTTCATGTGGCTGGAGGTCTGTATACTGATAGTCGTACATATCTGCTAACTCTTCGGGTACCTCAAAATCCTCCTCCTCGGCTTGATAGACAGGGGAGTCGAAATCAATGGTAATAGCAAGGTCATTGAATACAATGGGTTTATGATTCATACTGCATAATAGAATGACTTATATTATTAAAGTGCACAACAGTTCACAAACATGCAAGATGAAGATGTTTTGTTCGAAAAGATTGCCATTTTTTAGAAACAGAATGCAGTAAAGCAAAAACAAAGAGAATTGCAAAAAAGTTATTTCATTGATTAATATTGAAAACGGAGGCCCGTACAAAATAATCCACTAGCTTTGGGCGAGACTAGGGAAATGAAAACAACAAGTCAAAACAAGTTACTCTGGTTCCGGGTACACGGTTGGGATCTCTACAGCCTCCCAATTGCTCAAAGCACCCTCTTGGCGAAAAACCAGGCGATCAATATCTTCTTCTTCTTCAGCGCTTTCGATAATTGCGTGGACCTGATGTCCACTCCTGACAAAAACTTCCTGTACAGTCCTCGTCTTCGTCCTTCTTCTTATCCTTGAAGCAGCCTCATCCTCTGGAGTTGGTTTGTAACCCAATCCCTGGTGTCGGTCTCTCTTCTCAATCTCGATGATTTCGCCCCAACCTGCGGGCACGCCTTCCTGAAGGGCAGACTGGATACTCTTATACGAAGCAAAAGATGGATATTCGGGTACTACTGGCTTCTCATTGTCGACCATGACCGCATTAGCTATTTCCAAAGCTTGGAAAGAAGTCTCCAATGCACCCTCGTCAGCCTCAATGTAACGAAATGAGGACAGGTTACTGACCATCAAATCCTCTTCACCATGTATGATGACTAACTTTTCATCGGCCACGAACTTCATCTTCTGATGTAAGGTAGAGGCTACAGCACCGACCTCGTGGATCCAAGGTCTTCCGAGCAAACAGCTATAAGTAGGATTGATGTCCAGAATTTGAAATAGAATACTAAACTCCTGAGGTCCAATCAACACTGGGAGCTCAATTTCCCCCATAACAGATCTTCGCGAACCATCGAAGGCTTTAACAATTAACGATGTGGGTCTCATGACTCCTCCCTTGTATGCCAATTTATCAAGAGTTCTCTTTGGTAAAACATTTAGAGAAGATCCTGTATCCACGAGGACTCTAGCTAACGTGTCCTCCTGACATGTCATGGATATGTGTAGAGCAAGGTTGTGCTTCCGACCTGCTTGGGTTAACTCTTCATCACTGAAACTGAGTGTGTGCAAGCGGTAATGTTAGCAACAATGTGATCAAACTGCCCGATGGTGATATCTTGAGCTACATGAGCCTGAGCCAAAACCTTCTGCAATGCTGATCGGTGGGATGGTGAATTAATCAACAGAGATAAAACAGAAATCTTTGACGGGGTTTGATGGAGTTGATCCACAATCCTGTAGTCACTTCTTTTTATTATTCTAAGGAATTCTTCGTCATCCTCCTTGGAAATTACTTCTTTTCCTTTATCATTGGCAGGTACATGACTAACACCTTCTTTTCTAGACGTTTCCGTGTTCACAGGGGGACAGATCCTTCCACTCCTCATCATTCTCCCTGTTCCTACTATGTTAGACACGTTCTTCTCATCAGCCCCCACCTCTTTCCTTGGGACCGGTTCTTCTATCGTGACCCCCACCTCTTTCCTTGGGATCATTTCTTCTTTCTTCCTTTCGCCTGTAATGTCTTCATAAATCCACGGTACTGCCTTGGTTCCTCTGAACCTGAATGGGACTGGTTTTGGGAAACTGTATCGCATTGCGTGGTCAACAGGGGAAGCAACTTCAGATCTATTAAATCTTGGAACTATTTGTTTAAATACTGGACTCACAGTATTTGCCCCGGGATTGTTGAACACAGGGACTACTGACGTGCTTTCTTCATCAGGCGCTGGAATTCGCTTTGGCAGATTGAACACTGGTTCAATCACTGCTATTCTGCTTTCTTTTCTAAAAATTTGTAAGAAACCTTCGTCAATTAGTTGCTGGATATCGTTCTGAATTAAACGGCATCCTTTATTACTAACATCACATTCTTTGCAATCATCATGGCAAGCTTTGACCAATCCGGCACTAAACAGCTTGGCATGAAACGTTTTCAAGGGAGTTTTAATCTGTGCCGCGTCTGAGATTAATACCTCCTCACCCTCGTTTTCAACAGCATTAGTTGACCCATGAGTTGGCAAAGGATTGTTCTTTACATTTGGCGGGTTATTAGCAAAAGACAGAATGTTCTTTTCTATCAAACTTTTCACCAAATTCTTTAATGCCAAACACCCTTCTAAATCGTGGCCTACTCCCCCTTGATGGAAAGCGCATGTTGCATTAGGGTTATAGAACTGCATAGACTTCTCAGAGGGTGGGCCCAACGACCTAGTAACAACTAACCCTTGTTCCACCCGAGAGGGATACAATGCTGTATACGTCATTGGTATGGGTGGAAAATTTGGCGTTGCTGCCTGTCTTCTTTGAGGTGTGTTTTGCTGTGGCGCTGGCCGCCGCTGCTGTTGGTAATTCTGGTTTTGATTCCTTGGCCACTGCTGTTGATTTTGTGGCTGGGAAACAGGAGCCTGTTGCATTACTGGATGATTAAAGGTGGGCATAACAGATGCCACGTACGGTTGCTGTGGGAATTGCATAGCATAAACCGGCTGTTGGGGAAAACTGGGACCTGGCTGTGGTTGGAAAAGAGCTCGCTTCCAACTAGGACTTTGTTTCTTCCCTGTCATGACGGCATTAGTCTCGCCTTCCTTTTTCTTATGAAAATTTCCTGGAGACCTCTTGACACCGGCACTAGTGGCACTGTTAGGTGAACTGGCCACCTTTCCACTTTTCAGACCTGCCTCTACCTTCATACCAATTGCAATGATGTCTGAGAAATTGGCGCCGATGTTACTAATCATTTTATCATAGAATTCCGGTTTCACAGTGTCTACAAACCAATCAGCTAGTTCTTTCTCGGTCAATGGTGGTTCAACTTGTGACGCAGTCTCTCTCCACCTCTGAGCATATTCTTTGAACGATTCAGTGTTCTTCTGAGTCATAGTCAAAAGTTGCCTACGATCAGGTGCCAAATCCAAGTTATACTTATAATGCTTTATGAAAATGTCCATAACATCTTGGAAACACTTAATCTGAGATTGGTCTAGGCTTAAATACCACTTTGCGGCAGCGCCCTTCAGGCTATCCTGGAAACAATGGATCATCAGCTTATCATTATCCATATATGCCGCCATTCTTCGGAGATACATGACCAAATGTGCCTTAGGACATGTAGCGCCAGAGTACAATTCGAAGCTTGGTAATTTAAACTTTGGTGGAATTACTAAGTCAGTGACCAAGCACATATCCCTTAGGTCAGAACTGAAGACATTATCTCCCTCCATGGCCTTCAACTTTCTCTGCATAACCTCCATATTAGCTCTTAATTTCTCATTACTGTCATCCCCTTCCATGGATATGTTATCGTTAATAAAATGATGCTGATTCTAAAAAACGGGTTGAAACTGGGTCTGAACCACAGGTGGAGTATAAGTTGGGATAGCTTGTTGGTTTTCACCAAACAATGGTACAGCTTGTTGTGTTGACTGAGGAGCTGTGGCTCGCATAAACTCAAATGGTATCCCTAGGGTAGTGTCCATAACAGGTATGCCTGATGGCTCAACAGTTGTAGTGATGATTTCTGAGACTACAGTAGCCTGAGTATCCATTTTTGCTCGTATAACATGCAAAACCTCCATAATCTGCCCCATGCCCACTCTCAACTCATTGAGCTCGTCATTGACTTGATCCAAATTCTCACAATTATCAAACATATTATCTCTTCAAGGTTGCGCCTGGATGTTGCAATGATGTAGGGAACTCGGGGTGATAGTTTAATGACAACAACAGCTGAAGAAGACAAACGGAATAATGAGACACGGAAGAGATGCACATGCACATGCAAAAATGCAGACGAGATGCACATGCAAGCTAAACCATCAAGAACTAAAAAACGTTCGCAAACAGTGTAAAATACAGGATTACTAAAAACATACTTTCCATTGAAAATAATATAAGAGTTTACAGAAATGAAATGTTACAAACATTGTCTGGATCTCATTAAAAGGGAATACAACTCTTAAAAATAGGATTACAACAACAGATTACAATTATGGAAAATAAGGCCCTTCGCCTTCCCTGATCCCTTTCATGATTTCTTTGATAAGTCGCTTGGTTTTGGCTTTCTCCAAAGTCAGCTCCCCTAACAACTCCATCCTTCTCTGTTCAGCACTAGTGGATGCCTCATGATATGGAGTGGGCTTTCTCATGGTGAGTGAAATCCCTCGTGCCCATTTCTGATGAGCTTCAGTGACAGGACCGTTGGTGATCCAATTTTGGTAATTAATGAAATGCCAAGCTTCTCCCATCTTGAGTTTTTCTTCAAACCCTTCTTCGTATCCATAGTACATCAGCTTCAATTCTTCTGGTCTAGGCTCCTCCTCAATTGGATGACCCAACTGGCAACGTGCGAGTACAGGGTTATAGTTTATGCAACCGAGTCGACCCATGAGTGGCACATTGGGATAGTCTCCACAGCTAACAATCATCACGGTTCCTTCAGGGCGTGCATCGTACCACTTGATGTCAGAATGCCTTAGTTCCATTAGTTTTCTGACCCAAAGAGCGTTGTCACTTACTTCCCAGAACGTTGGTGTAATAGGTAAGTATGAAATGAACCACTTGTATAGTAATGGAGCACAGCAAACAATCACGCCCTTACTCCTCATAGTCTGCGTGGTGACCGAGAAGTACATGTCAGTCAGTAAAGTGGGAACAGGGTTCTGTCCCATAAAGATTCTGATTGCTTGGATGTCGACGAAATCTTTAACATTGGGAAATAGGAATAACCCATACACCAGTAAAGCAAACATTGACTCAAACATTGCAGAGTTCCCGCTTTCTTGAAAGTTAAGAGCTGTCTCAATTAGAAATTGGGCAGGTAGCCCCCGATACCCTTCCCTGGTGGTCATGTTTTCTCGGATGTGTCTCTTTCGGATCCCCAGGCCTACGGCAATCTCTTGATTAATGAATTCCTCTTCCACACCAGAAAAAGGGGGATAATGCTGAACGGGTAGTCCTAGCATATGTGAATATTCTTCTATAGTTGGGACCAACTGGAAGTTTGGAAAGATGAAACATCTGTATGCCGGATGATACCTCTGCACCAAGGTTTCTAGTAGTCCTTCTTTTACCTGCAACTTCATTAATGATAGCAGGTCCCCATATTTGTCAATAAAGCTCGGTGGATCTTCAATCCTCCCCCCGATCTCTATCAAATGCTCAACATCAGGGATCAGGAAGGTGACGGGCCAGTTTATGTTCTTAGCAGCGTCCATTTTCTACGCAATCTGCAAAACAAAGTTTAGTATCCTGACAGTTTAGCAAAATAATGCAACAAAAGATGCGACATGCAATGCAGAATGCAAAGCTAATCTATCAAGAAACACAGAAGATTGCAAGGCTTTTGACAATGGTATTTCAAAAAGTTTTCTTCATTAAGCAAATTTGGCAGTCATTACAATCGGAGCAGAGTATTTTCATGCTCTCAGTACAAAGATGGGTTATCCCAAAACTGAAAATACAACAACAACAATGAAAATAAATAACATGGGGAATCAGCAGCAAGCTCTTTAGAAGTTAGATCTGCTGGTAGATGTCCCCCCTTCCTCATCCATTTCCTTCATCAATTTCTCAATGCGTCCCTTAATCCTTTTCTTCTCGAGTAACAATCCTGTCAGTGTCTCCTCCAGTCCTTGTCTAATTCTGAGTGGCTTGTGGAGGGAATAGGGTCTCCTCATTACACTGGCTATCTCACGAGACCACTCCAGATGTGTCTCGTTGACAAAGCACTCCGCTTTCCACAACTGCTTATTGATTTGACACCAGACTTGCTCAAGACACATCTTCATTTCGTAGCCGTCCCTTTCCCCATAATACATCATGTGCAAGTCTTCATTGACTAGAGGTCCCTTCCCCATATGACCCAATTGTCGACGGGCGAGTACGGGGTTGTAGTTAATACAACCGTTTCTTCCCATAAGGGGTACATTAGGGCAATCCCCACAGCTGGTAATTACGACGATCCCCTCTTCCGTTGGGTTATGCCTCTTAACATCAGTGTGCTTCAAACTCATTAGTTTTTCAATCCAGACCTGGCAATGTTCTACCTCCCAGAAAGCAGGGGTTTTTGGCAAGTAGGTTGTGAACCACTTATATAAAAGGGGTATGCAGCACACAATTTGTCCGCATCCTTTGTTGTATTTGGTGTGAACTGCGTGGTACATATCAGCCAACAAGGTAGGGACCGGGTTATGGATTCTGAAGATTTGTATTGCTTGAGTATCAATAAACTGCTTCGCCCCTGGAAACAGCACCAACCCATAGATCATTAAGGCCAGTGTTGCCTCATACAGATCCTCCTTTCCTCTGTTCTTGAAGTACATTGCTTTCTCAAACAAGAATAGTGAAGGTAATCCAAATCGTCCTTCCTGGACAACTAAATTTGCCTGGATATCAGCAAATCTGATTCCGGTAATCGTTGCGATATCCCTGGCTGATGGCATTAATTCCAAACCAGAGAAAATTGGGGCATCGTTGACGGGGATCCCAATTATAGCAGAGAATTCTTCGAGGGTTGGAACCAATTGGAACTCAGGGAATAAAAAGCAACGGTAATTGGGGTGATACAATTGTACCAGCACCTCCAATGGTCCCTCAGTCACCGGAACCCTCAGTAATTGTGAGAGATCTCCATATTTGGCAGCAAAGCTTGAAGGATCCTCAATCCTATCACACATCCAGATCAGTTGCTGAAGTTCCGGGAGCTCAAAGTAATAAGGCCAAACTTGCTTCTTAGATTCCATATCAACAAAGTCTGCAAAAATATCATTGGTTTCTTGATAGTTAGCAAAAATGCTGATGCAATGCAGAATGATGGTTGTGATTCAAGAGAACTCAGTATTGTATTTTTGCAAATTTTAAGGAACATTTTCTTAGAGGAAAACTCATTTCATTGATAATAAGAATTTGAATTACAACATAAGACAAATACATCTTCAAAAACCCAAAATAGAATATAAAGTAAACTAGGTCCTAAGTCATCAATCAATCTTCTCCCCTTAATCTCAGGGCGAGTTTTTGGTTCTCTTTTTGTAGCCTTTCGTTCTCGTCCATAAGCTCAACCAACCGTGACTTCCATGGTTCGGGCGGAGATGATGTGCTGGAGAATAAGTCCTCTTGCATCTTCCTTCTTTTGACAGATTCTTCTTTCTTCCTCCTGAGACCCTTCTGCAATTCATTCATCTCAAAGTTAAGGATCTGATACTTGTTCATCCAAGCATTCCTTTCTCGCTCTGCTTGAGCCAACCGAATCTTTAATTCATCTTCATTGCTAGTGAAATAAAGAACAGGATCTCTGGGAGCTAGTGGGATGGGATCATGACGATCATAGGGTATCTGCAACTCAATAGCCCTCTTTTGCACCCATTGAGTGTAAGATTCTGAAGCCAAACACTTGGGTACACCCAAAGCAGATATACCTCTGGTGTGAACATGTCGCCAAGCGTGAGCCATCTTCTCCTTAAGTACAGGGTCCTTACCCTCTTCAAAGAACAAACCCTCCAAGTAAATGTTATTAGGTTTAGCTTCCATAGAATAACCAAGTTGACGACAAGCCAAAGCAGGATTGTAGCTTATGCCTCCTTTTGTGCTAAGAAGTGGTACATTAGCAAATCCTCTACAGCTAACAATCATATCCTTGCCTATGAGCGATGGGTGGTACCACTCGAGATCAGTGTTGGTGAGAGACATGATCTTTTCTGACCAAAGAAGTCCATCCTGGAGATCCCAAAAGGTCTTAGAACGGGGTAAATGGGAAATATACCACCTATACAACAGTGTGGCACAACATGTTACCATCCCTCCCCTATGTGCAGTCCTTAAGTGCACTGAGTGGTAGGCGTCTGCAAGTAGGGTTGGAACTGGATTTCCAATGATGAAGATCTTGATTGCATTCATATCCACAAAGTTCTCGATGTTGGGGAACAAGAACAACCCATAAATAAGCAAGGCCATAACAGCTTCAAAATCCACTACATTTTTCATGCTGTCATATTGACGGGCCTTCTCCATTAAAAACTTGGCAGTGAATCCAAAAAGACCTCCCTTGACGACCAAGTTAGCCTTAACTTCTGACAACTTAAGATGAGCCGCTTCTGCAATTTCCTTTTCTTTAGGCGTCCTTTCCAGACCAGAGTAAGGTAGGTTTGGAGTGACGGGAATTCCAACCAGAATGGCATACTCCTTGATCGTAGGCATTAACTGATAATCCGGAAAAGTGAAACAATGATACATGGAGTCATAAAATTGTATGAGAGTAGGGAGCAATCCGTCTACCATCTTGGTCTTCATCAGAGAGAAAATCTTCCCATATTTGTCTTGAAATGTTGTTGATTCGTTGATTGGCTTACCCAGATTCTTCAGATCTTCTAATTTTGGACTAATGAAGGTGTATTTCTTTGTTTTCCTTTTTTCGAAATCCATCCTATAAAGTTTGCAAAACAACACTGAGTTTCTTGAATACACAATGCATATGATGCAAGGATGAATGCAACAAACACACATAGACAGGTAAGCACAAAGAACACAGAGCAACCTAGGTTAAGGGTCACAAGCATGGAGTCAGAGGTCTACCCATCCCAAAGGTATGTACTATGGTTTTCACCTGCAAGACAAGGTTCTAAAAGTTCCCAGAGTCGACAACCCATCTTTCGGATTTTATCGACTTTCCAATTGCTTGGTGATCAATAAAATCCTCAAGAGAGTCTCATCTGAGTGTAGTATCGCGTAGCAACCATTTGGGATTGCTCCCTCACAGTTCCCGCACTACGTCCTAAACAGGCCAAGTGAGGTAAAGGGTAACTAAAGGTCATCAGTATCTCTGGCTCCTAGGTCGCAAGTAGTAATGCATTCACGATTGCTCGTTCAACATATACCATTTTTGAGAGGGCCTCAACTGAGTGTGGACTTCAAGTTCCCTCCTTTGGGATTTCTCCCTCGAAGTTCCCTTGACTATGTCCACGATTCCTAAACATATGTGTTCTCTCAAGTCCGGGTTAGGACTTATCTCACTCATTGATATCATGTCAACCCAAACCAAGCAGAATAATATCAGACATAGAACAAATATACGAACATACAAGCAGATAGGTCATACAAGCAATCATACAAATAGATAAGCAAACATGAATAACATAAAACAAAGTAGGCTTAACCCTCTTAGGAAAGGACCAGCATATGTCTACTTATCCCCAGTGAAGTCGCCATTTCTGTTGCGGTGAAAATCGGATAACAAATTATTAATTAATTTGCATCATATTTCTTTTACAACCGACTTTGATTTATCCAAAGGAAAGGTTCAAGATCGTTAGAAAAACCTAAAGAGGAAAGATCTAAGGTTCGGGGGTTGGTTACGCCTAGGGAAGGTATTAGCACCCTAAGCGTCCGTAGTACTCTACGGGAACCTCTTGTTAAATGTTATCTTATGTTTGCTAAAGGTTCTATGCTAAAGGTTAGTTAGCGGGAGAGGTGATAAATTCATTATGATGAATATCACTAAGAGTTAAGGAACTCTCTCCTAATGCTAGTTGTAATTTCTATGGCTCTGATGAGGCCAAGAAATAAGGTTTCTTCCTAAGAGGTTACTTAGGTTAAGATGGGGGCTATGACTCTAGAAGTCAACATAATTCACCTTCCTTTGGAATGAGGGGAAAACCATGGATAATAACAATAAATAAAACATGGTAGAAGATAGGACATTGTTAGAATAGATAAAACAACATAAGCATGAGGATGGCAATATGTTTATGACAAAGATATGAATCGGATGAACATGATTAAAAGAGTATATCAAATATGCTTCAATCTTTAGGAAGACAAACATGTAGAAATGATATACAAGAACACGTCAATATGCTTAAATCTTTATGAAGACAAACATAGAGAAATGATGTAAAAGATGATATTTAAAGAAAAATAATATTCATACAAAATCAAACATATGGCCAATCAACATGGATATAATGTTTTAAGAATTAAACAAGTCAATTTAATAATATAACATGTCAAGAAAAATACTCATAGTTGATGTTAATACTTGAAACAACAATTGATAATTAATTGGCAAGGCAATTAGAATTAACAATTACAACACACAAGGTAATTAAAATCAATTACACATGGATAATCAACATTAACATTTAACCACATATTGAAAATCTCAAAATTAAGACGTGAATTGATAATTCAAGAATTAACAACATGGTTAAAAATAACAAATTATCACCACAAGGATTAACAATGTATTTGAGATATAATTGATAATTAAAAATTAAAAGCTAAATAAACAATTAACAATTAATTAACAATAAAAAATATCACATATTAATTATTCTCATGAAATTAAATCAAACAAACAAAATAAAATAAAAAAGATTTAGAAAACGCAGGGGGTGCATTGGAACAATTCTGGGTAGTTAAAAATAACAAAGGAAACTAATGGGCCAGAATATGGGGGGTGCATGTAATAAAGGCGCAAGGCCCAGGAAAAACAAGGCAGGCGAAAAAAGAAAAAAAAAAGACCAAAAGGTTGATCCGCAGGATCGAACCTTGGTCATTGGGGTGAAAGGTATTGGCATGGCATTTGGTGAACCGTTGGGACGGCTATACATCCGTTTATTAACTCGCATCAATTAACATATAAGCCAACAAAAGCATGGAAAATATATAGAGAGGAAACAGCATACGCGTGTAGAGTGTGTCGTGTGGTGTGTGATAGTGTATGGTGATAGCATGGTATTAAAGCACTACCAGACAAATAAACACCAAATAATTATTATGCATGGGGAAAGAGAAATATGCAGTGCGTAAACATGCTACCACATGTAGAAAAATCATGCAAAACAAATAGCCACATTCCAATACCAAACACGCATGGAAAAAAAACGAAAACATGCAGAACCATCAATCATCATGTTTCAAACTTAGCACTTCCAGAACAGAACATTTAAACTTTTGTTTCATACTACTACCTCAAAACATGACTGAATATCATAAGACAACGTATCAAAATGGAGCTTCTCACGCATAGAAAACGATAGTGATAATAACTAACAGAATTATCACTTAAGACATGGGTAGAAAGCCAAACAAAACACCAGTTTAAGATTGAAAACACAGTTGAAAAAAAGATGAGCAATTACCAACTGGTTCAACATCAATACCAACTTGGAGACCCCTCATACAATCAACACTTAACATGGTACTATTAGTCAAAACTCTCATGAAATCTCAATTTAAAAAGCTTCAAACAAGATACTCACAACACATAGTCCAAGTTTAAGAGAAGTTGAAAATACATCAAAACCGTCATGCACATGATACACACCCACACTTCACTGATGCTTACACACACAATGTGCAATATAAAGACAAACACTACTTTGACAAAGACAACCTGAGCTCGCACTAAGTAGACATGAATAAACCACATTGCATATATACTCAACCTTACATTATGCACTGAACATACGCACAATCATATAAATAAACTCTTACATATTGTTCTTTTTTCATATCTAAGTTTAAAAAAAAACTAGCACAATACATACACATACATTAAACAACAGCCACAGTATGACATACTTAAATAAAAACACGCCATACATATTATCATATCATAGTCCTATTCTCATATTATCAACTTTATAAAGCACAGAAACCACATCATGCTCAACAGAGTACACTCTTACACATATTATAATATCATGATTACACACACACAACACCTACATATTAAAAACGACAAAGCAAAACTGTGCACATAGCGTTAAAAACCAAGATCATACAACATAGCAAGAACATATTATAATCTCGCCCAAGACATAACACTACACATGAGTTACATCACATACACCACAGCCAGTATTCCACCTTGCATAACATGCATACAGTAAACACGATAGCGTATTTAAAATCATACACATGGTAATTTGACAACACTATAATGCTACACAACGAGTATGAAACATAATACAACTATAACTGCGTAGCCACCACCAGAATATCACATTTAACATATTTGTGTTTACAGTGACAATTAGAATGTAGTTCTTAGCATAACAATACAACAGCTACTAAAGTAAACCACACAAAAACTAGACATACGCAGTAAGCGTAACAACAGTTATTCACCATCATATAATGTGTACTAGTGTTCAAAGCTAAGACCAACACAACTTCTATCATGGATTCATAGTGGTACTCATGGCATCATTTTAAAATAATATAGAAACAGCATGTAAACCTTATAACATTAACATTCCAACCATATAGACTTCATAACCAAACCAACCAGCATGCTTCCCAAAACAAATTATGCGTGAAAGATTAAAGTTAAGGCAGGCATGGAGTTTTCTCAAAACGACTTATCATGATGCTACAAAAAACAAGATACATGCCAAGCATTTCAAACATTAAAAACAACCGAGATGATGATCTAACGTGGATGTAATAAGCATGGTAAAAGAGAGTTTGAAAGACTTACCTCTTCTTCACACAAATTTGCAATAGCTTTCTCCTTCTCCCAGCTAGCTCCTTGTATGCTCCAAGAAGTATCTTTGAGATATTCTAGTGTTATTGTTGGGGATTGTTGTGTTTAAATGAAGGATAGGGAGGTCCCTTTTATAGTGAACCCAGCTGGTCCAAGGGAGTGAAAGACCAACGTGCCACAAGTTTGTCCTAGGGAGAAATATCAATGGAAATACGTTTGAGATATGGCTGTGGTTTTCTGAGCACATAGAGCCAAGTGAATTTCTCTTTTGATACCAAATGAGTCAGAGAAAGCATGCTTTTGGCTTGTGTCCTTTGGTCCAAGGTAGTGTACAGAGGACATGATTTAAGGTAGCTTGCAAAGGTGAGTAAGAGTACAAAAGCAACAATATTTGCAGCGGGCTTTAAGGGATGAAGAGATGTTGGAAAAGGTGGTAGCAGGTCTGCAAATTGTACTTGAAGGGGGAAAACGAAATTCAAATGGAAAAAAAATGGTGTTCTTGGTGCAACAACCATTTTCGTGTGACCATGTTGTAGAAATTATTTCTCACAAATTAATGATCCATTTTCCATGCTCTTAGGCTCAAATGATAGCTCTTGTATGATACTTCAAGTTTGATGTTGAAAAATTGTTGAGATAAAGCCTTGAAGTGGTAGAAAAGTGGCTCACAAAACGTGTCCTCAAAACTGTCCCAAAGAACTTAGAAAAAATTCTAAGTGTTGGATTTTGACAATTTCAAGTGCTCTTCTTAAAGAATTCATATCTTGAGAACGGTTTATCCTCTTGAGACATGCCACATATGGTTGGAAAGCTCTCAACAAGCTCTACAACTTTCATTTGGGACTCAAGACCTGAATCCAAATGGAAAGGGGTGAAAAGTAGCTCCAAAGTTGTGGAAAAAAGTGATGAAACATGCTGAAAATTCTTCCAAGTGTTGGTCAAAATGCCTTGGAAGCTCCATAACTCAAAATCCAAGCATTTTTAGACAAAAATTCATATTGAAACAATTGAAGATCTTGGAAAGAGCTTTCCAAAAAGCTTTGAACCATTTCAATTGGATGTGTAGTTTAGGAGTTATGGTCCTTTCAAAATAGGCTATTAGGGGAAAAATCTCACAAATGACACATTCTTTGGTCAAAACCCTACTTCCCTTGCAAGAAACCTCATGAAACTTGATATGAATACTTTGTATACTCCATGAGACAACATACAATGATTAGAACCAAAAATTCCTCATTTGACCCAAAATTCCAAAAGATTAGGGCTTCAGTCAAGCCCTAATTTTGACTGAGAATGCACTGAGGTTAGCTCTTGTGAACTTGCTTCTTCCTTCTCATCCAAAGGTCTTAGGAGACTCTTGAGGATGTTGATAACCCAATGGAACCAAGAATTAGGGCTCAGGAGTCCATCTTGATGAAGACCAAAGCTGTTGACTGACAAGTGCCACAGAAACCCTAGTTTGGAGGCACAGTGTGGCTGAGGCTCAAACTTCTCTTGTTGAGGACCCAAAGATCTTGGATTCTTGTTGGATGATGTCTTTGAATGTAGATGACTTTATATGGTGAGTGAACCACACAAAACTTGACTTGATAGAGCCAAATCCTTAGTGATTTCTTTAGGGTAAACCCTAATTCCACAATCCTTGCACTAGATGTCCTCTGGTTAACTTAACTTGCTCAAACCACTTGTGAAGCTTCATGATGATAGGTGAACCTAATTTGAACACAAAGAAACAAGCTACAAGATATGGGTTAGTTCAAACAATGCAGAGATGCTCCTAAGATGCACAAGAACTGGATGACATCTAAGGGTAAAAATTTAGGGTACAACAAGATGATAAGTACAATTCACCAACAAGAGTGTCACATCTTCATAAAAACATAATAATAAAATATCCTGCTCCGTAACACGGGTTTTAAAAAATTAAAGCATCCACCCTTTTTGGAAATATCCTCATGAAACTTCAAACATTGCAGCGGAATTATTGTCTCAAAACACCTTTATTAGATACTTAAAATAAAATACCATTGCACTTCATAATTCATCAGTCATGCTTACAACAACTTAGAACGAATAAAATCATCTCAATACATCACGTCAATAAGGAACATATAGTTCGATTCAAACGATCCCAAAACCCCGATGTTACATATCAGAGCAAGACCTTTTTTATTCGAAAATAAAGCAACTAAAAGACTCCATAAAGCTATCCATCGAGCTTCTACTTCTAATCCTGATTACCTGCAAGTTACCTGTAATACCCCAAATTTTGACCACTAAGATTTCCCATCATTGTGAAAATCATCATCACAATATGGATGAACCATCATGCTTCATCAGTCTCCCCAAAGAAGGGTGAGCATCCAATACAAGCAAAATTAGGGTTTCAAGCCCTCTCTGAGTGCTTAGACAAATGATCAATCAAGAAATGACATGATCTTCAACTTGTCTAATCTCTTAAACATCCACAATGGATCAAAAAGGACTCCCACTTCAAGGATTAAGCACAAGGCTGCTCCCTTCTAGGTGGATCAAGTCTCAAGATCGACAGTGTCACCAAATTAGGGTTTTGGTCGACCAGGGCCTCCAGATGGAAATTTTCATCTGGGCACAAGCCATTGATCCAAAACATAACCTAATATACTTCATGGAACCTCATGAACCCATGCATCAAGTCAATTTTTCCTCAGGGGATGCATTCATCAAAAATCAGGAATTAGGGTTTCTTGACCTAATTCACCCCTAAGTTGACTTTTGGGACAAACCATGAGCCAAGACCTCAAGAGATGATTTGAGGGTCTCTAATACACCATGTTGATCCATTTGGAACAATGGATTGATCCAAGAAGTTTGAGCAACAAGTCTCAATTTCATCTGCACCACAATTAGGGTTTTAAGAGAAAAGTCAACTGTAACTTTGACTTTTGACCAAGGCATGCTCCCAAACCCTAAAACATGATTGAATATACCCTATGACACCCATGGAACATGTCCATCAAGTTTGATTTAGGTCAAGGACATGATTTCCTGAAGAATTGCACAGTTTGGAATTCATCTGATAAAAAGTCAATTGTGCACAAAAGTCAACTTTGACTTTTTGAGATTTTTCACCAAAATGGATTTTTAACCCTAAAATGATGTTAATGTATGATTTGAGTCATCATTCATCAAGAAAAATCAAGAAAAGTGAGATAACTTGTAAAAGGGGTAACCATAAAACTTAGAAAATTTTCTAAGTTAAAAATAAAGTGGCAAAGGTACCAACTTTGGAGGACCATAACTCCTAAACCACAGGGCCATTTTTTCTCATCCAAATATGGATTTGTAGCCCTCACTATCACCTACAAAAACTTCAACTACAAGTCATTCCAATTCATTAAGGATTTTGAGTTATGGAGTGATCAAAGTGGCTGAAAAGTGAAAAAGTCACTTTTTCCAACACTTAGTGAAATTTTCACTAAGTCAGAATTCTGCTTCACTTTTTGCCAAATGTAGGGGGATTTTTCACTTGGAATCAAAAGAGATCAAAACCAAACTTGTTCAAACAGTTGTTGTATCATGTTAGGGCTTTCCAAAATGGCCAAGAACATTGCCAAATTCAACCTACATCATGAGATACAACATTGGCAAGTTGCCTTGCTGAAATCTGTCAAGGCAAGGCAGAATTTGCATTTTGGATCGATTTTCCAAAATCATCCAATTGCAATTGCTCCAATCCACTTGGACACCTTAGAGGATTGAATCCAAAGGGGACAATCACTGAGCCAAGCCTCCAAGGTCCAAGGAACAAGGAATAACATGTTGAACCTAGAGTTGCCAAAGTAGGGACAAGACTTCAAATTTGGAATGAGGCATTCAATGGAACCATCAAGGTGGCATGGACTGAGCCATTCTCATCTGAAATCAGTCAAGACTTATCCAAGACCAAGGGGACCAAAGCTCTGTGCCCTAACCTCTAGTCAATGGCTAGAGGAGACTTTCATTTCCATTGGCCAACATTGAGGAAACCTACTTACCAGCTGCCATGCACTATTCCTTGCAAAACAAACTTGCTCTACTATAAATAGAGCTCAATTGTGATCAGTTTAAGGACACCAAAGCCATCTAACAGATGCTTTCCTCAAAATCTCTTTCTCTTGGCAAAAATGCCTTTCTTAGCAAGGTAGCTATCGGGTTTTGAGTTTGAGAGCAATTCTGCACAAACCAATCACTCACACACCTCACATACATCACATATGAGCTGATCAAACACTCACATAACATCTGGAACATCAAAATCTCAAAATCACTTGCCATCCACACAAGTTTGAAGTGAAGTTGCAGCTGAGATGCCATAAACTGATCCAGTCCATTTCAATTCAATCCAAGTGTTCAAACACACTCCATATGGTGTAGGGAAGCTGTCCAGATCATCACAAATTGTCTGTAACACCTCCAACTCAAAATCACATCTGCTCTTGCTGTCACGACTTGGAGGTAAGCCTAAACTTGGTCATCTCTCAATCTATGCATATTTCCTCGCACAATAATTTGGCCATATGTTCATAATCATGCATGGAATGTTTTCCCTCAATTAATTGCATTGTTTGAATCGTGTATCAAAAATCCTAGCCTTCATGCAGAAATTAGGGTTCTTGAGGTCTCTTCGTGATTTCTTGTTGTATGTTTAATTTAAATGAAATTAAAGTACATAGACATGATCGTGAGGTTGAGGCGAGCATAATGATATGTGGATTGCATGATATGGTTACGTATTCATGGAGATTGGATAGAAAATGCAAATCTGGGCAAACTGAAAAACGCGCGTGTTCTTGGTGTTGTTCTTGGCGCCATTTTCATATATTTGAATATTTGAATTTTGTGATTTTGTTTAATTGATTCAAAAATTAATTTCTCTCTAAGTTTTAATGATTTTGAGTTGATTCTTTTTTTAATAATTCACAAAAATGTTAAAATATTTTATTTTCACAAAAAATCCCAAAAATATTATTTATTTCATATAATTGATATTTTTGTGAAGAATTAATATTTTAATTGTTTTTGACATTTTAAATATTTTTTCTACATTGATTTTGCAACTTTTAATGCTTTCTAATTATTTTGTAGGTCAATACTTAATTTTTGAAGCATTAATCCAAGATCACAATTTGTTTTCCATGTGTTAAACAATTTTTGATCATTTTAATTGAATTTTTATTCAATTAAATACATTTTGAAAACAAATTAGGGTTTTGGATTAATTCAACTCTCAAAAAATCATTTTCAAAACACTTTGGGCCTCTATTAGAGTGTAAGACCCAACCCCCTTTTTTTGACCAAATCATCTTTGGGCCTCACTTATTGTATAAGTCCCGATACCGTCAAAAAAATAAACGGCGCGATCGTCGCCTTTTCAAAAATCATCTGGGCCTACCCTCGAGTAGTAAGACCCATTTATTTTTCTTTAAACCTTTTTGGGCCTCTTGAGAGAGTGTAAGACCCATCCCCCCTTGTACAAAAATTTTTTGGGCCTCACTCAATGTATAAGTCCCTCTGTACAAGTAAACGGCGCGATCGTCGCCCGTTTAAAATTAAAAACCACCTGGGCCTACCCTCGTGTTATAAGCCCTACTCTTTTCTTTAAACCTTTTTGGGCCTCTTGAGAGAGTGTAAGACCCATCCCCCCTTGTACAAAAACTTTTTGGGCCTCACTCATTGTATAAGTCCCTCTGTACAAGTAAACGGCGCGATCGTCACCCGTTTAAAATTAAAAACCACCTGGGCCTACCCTCGTGTTATAAGCCCTACTCTTTTCTTTAAACCTTTTTGGGCCTCTTGAGAGAGTGTAAGACCCATCCCTTTGTACAGAAAACCTTTTTGGGCCTCACTCATTGTATAAGTCCTGCTGTACAAAGTCAAACAGTGCGCTCACTGATAAAACCCTGGGACTCTCCTTGAGCTGTAAGCCCCAAATCTTTCTTTTTCAAAGTACTTTCTCCTTTGATTTTGAATATACTGTTGTTTTTATCTTTCTTTGTTGAACAACTAACCAAACAACATGGAAGCACTACAACCGAGTAAGTGGTTATCGCTTTCATTTACTGCTTTCATATTATAAACTGTATTGTGGGGCTGCTCACTGTAAGTCTCCTTTCATAAACTCATATCTACTGTGTAATAATAGTATAGATATTTCGAGTTTCCCCAGCTACTACGTCTAGAACTAGGTGACGCCGTTTCACTTATTCGTAGAAATAAACGCCTAGATCCCCAATAGGAGCACCAGATACAGTCTTCTCTTCGGCTGTCCTCCTTAGGAATTGTCAAGAAATTCTATCCCCCAGAGATGAATTATTCTCGGTGAAACTTCTCTTGAATTTCTTCAAACCGCCGAACGGTTCGGACTCTCTCTAAAAGTAAAAGTTGATGGATAGTAAACCTCGCACGTTTACCAGTGGTTTTAACTCTAAAAGAGTTTTCCTGGACTTTTCTTTGGTTTGGGACCCACGGGCTTCTTAAAAGCATCGGCCTCCTCTTGGGCATCGTACAAGGACCCACAGGCTTCCTATAAGCAACCCGACCTCCTCTTGGGCATTATTCAAGGACCCTACGGCTTCTTAGAAGTATTCAGAGCCTCCTCTTAGGCTTCGTATAATGATCTCTTCCTCCAGGAATGATAGCCTCCTCTTGGGCTTCGTACAAGGACCCGTCGGCTTCTTAAAAGATTCCAGCCTCCTCTTGGGCTTCGTACAAACTGTCCCGACGACCTCCTAGAGGTATAGGAACAGAACCTAGTCATCCTCATAGAACAGTCCTTTCATAGAGTCTACTACTGTTTCTCGAAGCATAGTACAAAAGATAAAACTCTAGACAAGGACAATCTAACTTCCTTGAGTCTCAAAGACATTCTCAAGCACCCTTCGTTAAATAGGAAGGAAACCCGCAGACTCGGATAGTCTCAATACCCTTTGGATTTCCCGTTTCCTCAAAGAAAAGGAAATATCCCTGATCCTCAAATTAAATCCCTGTGTACAATGTTACTCATATAAGAACTGATTTTCTCTTTTAAATTAGTATATTGGATCTGTCACTCAACTAAAACAGTTACAATAGCCTCCATCTCGGGCTTCGTACGAGATACCAAAATTCTCCCCAGTGGAGTCAAAACAACCTTTTAGCCTCTCTCTCAGGCTTTGTATGAGACACAAAAGATTCCCTCGTAGAGTCAATCACCCCTTTTTTTGCCTCCATCTCGGGCCTCGTACGAGATATAAATCCCTTAAGCAAGAGTCGAACTCTTTGCTAGCCTCCTCTTAGGCTTTGTATAACGATATGCCCCACTGGGTCAAAAACTTTTAGCCTCTCTCTCGGGCTTTGTACGAGACACAAAATAGCCTCCTCTTAGGCTTTGTATAATGATTTTCCTAGCGGAAATTAGCCTCCTCTTAGGCTTTGTATAAGAAAACCACTGGTTGATCCAATCGACCTTTTAGCATCAAAGCTGTGCCTCGTTCACAGTACACAAACATCAACAACTCCTTTCCCTTCATCTAATCGCTGTAAGCGGTAAGCCTCTGGATCATCTATATCCACGCCACTGTCCCTCTTTTAGCATGAGAAATTCCTAAGGAAAGATGGCATTGCTCTACACTGAGTTAAAGTCTTCTCCTTCAGGTTAAAACCCTTTCTGCGGAAATTATGGCATTGCTCGGATCCGCGTATCCCAGTTAAAGTAATTCTCCTTCTCCCCTCTTTAGAGATGACAAATTCTCTCTAAAGTCGAGGTCTTTCAGCTTCACGTCTTGGGCTTTGAACAAGACACAAATAGACCTTTCAGCTTCACATCTTGGGCTTTAAACAAGATACAAATCACCTTTCGCTTCACGTCTTGGGCTTTGAACAAGACACCAAAAACACCCATTTCCTCCCATAGAATAGGCGGAACTACGAACGCTCTGATTTCCCTGTTTCGGTAAACGGGAATACGTAGGCATAAGATCGAAAGAAAAGATCTTAGCGAGCGCAATCAACAAAAAACCCAAATCCCATATCTCCATCAATTAAAAGCAGTAATTCAAAAGCATCAGTCCTAACATCCTAATCCTTATTCCCCACCAGAAACCTTTTGCCCAAGCCCTAGAAAGAAAGAAATTGTATTGGCGAAATACGAATAACCAGTACAAAGGCCCCCCCACATTGATAGCATCCGTAACCTAACAGACCGCTGTTTAAACTCAGTATGCAAGCAGGGTTAATTGGAGACATCTATTTCCCTTCCTTATTCAGCTCACAATAGGATAAAAAATGAATCGACCTGTAGTTTTAAGCTCAACCGCAGAGAGCGACCAACGCTTAAGAACCGCGTCCAAAATCGCTCGCTACATTACCCACGTATCGAGGCAACATTTCCAAGCAGAAAGGGTGAGTAATCACAATTCATTACAAAAGATATAGGGAAAAGATATAGTAGTTACAAACAACATCATCATGAAATCCATACATCATCATTTACCAAGTATTATACTCACACCTTTATATCATAGTAACATATATACATCTTCGTCAAAAAATCATCACATCAACATTTACCACCAAAACATCATTTAAGTCACAACATCATCAAACATCATTTAACACTCAATTATGCAATGTCAATTAGTATGAAATACACAACACACACTCATGTATGTGGTACCAATTCGTCATGTTTGATGGACACTTGGCCATCACCCTCCAAAGATCCCCACTAATAGGATCGATTCTACACAAGAACTGGAGCAACGCCATACACCCCAATCCACACAATGAGATTGAAGCCACCAGTGGACTGAAGTCCCAACATCATCACTGGACTGAAGTCTCAACATCATCACTGGACCGAAGTCCTAACATCATCACTGGACCTAAGTCCTAAAATATGCTATGAATGCATGATGTAAAACGTCACAAATTCACGACCACGGCTGGTCAAATTGCATCATCATTCATAAAATCGTCATAATACTTCACATAGCATGTATAAACATCAACATGTACATCATCATCATAAACGTCGTAACATCATCACAAACATCGTAGTACAACATCACAAACGCATCAAAATCATCATAATAGTTCCCAAAAACACCATCATATTCACCGATAAGATCAACGTATTCCTAAGCACTAATTACTTAAGGTATCCACAAGTATTCAACAAGACGACATAACTCGACGTGTACTAAGTACCTATCCATGCATCAAATAGTTGGGAATCTGGTACCAAAAATAATTTTAAAATAAAGTACATTTAACCAGCTTTCCAACGATTCGAACCATACGTCGATCGAACACTCACCGCTCGAGTTATGAATTTTCAAAGTTTTAGAAATTATTCTGCCAGCTGCCCCTCGCATGAGGCTCGCCCGACGAAACAGTCTGTTCGCCTATGGCTCGCCCGACGAAGCTGGAGCAAAAACACTCCCCTATACAATTTCCAGAAGCACCTCTTTTCCACGCTTCCTTCGCCTCTCATCTCGCCCGGCGAAGCTCGAGCGAATATGCTTCGCCCAACGGCGCAGAAGGCTTGCTCGGTGAAAACCTCGTAATAGCAACTTCCTATTGCATTTTCTGCACCAGAGCAATCCCAAATCCCATACCATTTCAATACCCATTTATTCCAACACTCATATGATTCAACATATTTTCACAATACGACAATAATACATCACAATAGACATTATCTAAACCAAATCATCATCATGAATCACATCATTTACGTCACAACAATATCATTAACAAATCACCACAATAAAACATCATAAGCAACATCATGTTTATCATCAAATAACACATCATAGCATAACAACATGTGATAAATCAATCTCATAACCAAATAGATATTGGAATCATGCATCAAAACACTCATATAATTCAATCATTATGTAACTCATCACGTCATCTTTCCTACGCTTCGAACGACACGTCAAACGGACTCATGAAACTCAAGTTACGACACTTCAAAGATTTATTTTGCTGCCCTCGCTTGAAGCTCGCCCGACGAATCTGCGGCGACTGCCGGTGAGACAGCACTACTCAGCCTGCGATTTTCTGCTGTTGGAGGCCTTCCGGACCTCTGAATTTGATTTCGTAAAAAGTCCCAGTTTCGTAATTCAAAATCCTACGATTGTATAACATTTATAACAACATATAACACTTATTTAGGGGTCATAATCATCATGTATTCACCAAGGATTCATTCATTCATTCACTCAGTTACATGGTTTTCACCAATTCCATCAATCTCCATCAAATTCATCGCACAAAACACAAACCTACCAACACTTTAATCTGATACCAATTATAATAAACGCGATTAAACCCCTTACCTTAGTTCTTAGCAATCGATCTCTTTAAAGCTCTACGGGATGAACTCCTTTTCTCTTCTCTCAGTGCCCTAGTCACTTCTCCTTTTCTCCAAAAGTCACGATCGTATATAATGACCTCTAATTCTCTTATTTCTTTATTCTTATATTACCCCTTGGACCCTAATATGACATTCCCCATCTTACCCTCACTTATCTCATCATAAAAGGCCACCTTACCCTTAATATTTCTCCTCATTTTAATGTAAATAATAATCATAATATAAATAATATTATTCATAATATTTTATTATTATTAACAATAAAATAATTCTAATCAATTAATTTTCCACATACTCTTATTATTCCCTTAACTCGTCACTAACTCACAACACGAAATAAAAATACACGATTTATCCATATAATTCATCAAAATTCACCGAAAATCACGAATATTTATATTAAATCAATTAAATAAATATTCTAATTATTTTGGGGTGTTACAGGAACCCGCTGTTTCGCGGTTTGTCCACGAAGACTCAGAAGTCTTTGCTATCGTCGAGAACTAGGCTTAGGAGACCCCGATGAATTAAAAAGTTTACCGGCCTAAGGAAATCGACCGGATCTGCTCGAGCTACGAGGGGAACACTTTCCCATGTACGAGTTCATCTTCCGGGGAGCCGGTCTTCGCCTACCCTTCACCAATTTCCAAATGGGGGTGTTTCAGTGGTTTGACTTGGCGCCTTCGCAGATTCACCCTAATGTCATCGTGTTTATGCGGTCGTTTGAGCTTGTCTATCAATACCTCGACGTTGTGGCCACACTCCTGCTGTTTTCCTGCCTCTTCCATCTGCAGTTCCAAATTCAACATGGTCGACACAGCTGGGTGTCCTTGAAGCAACAGAGGAAGTTGTTCAAAGTGTACTTGGACTCTGTCCATTCCTTTTAGGACATATATTTCGTTGTGAAACCGGTGTCTCATGCCGCCATCGACTCCTTGTTCGACCGCGTGGAGACGCTCGTCTACGGGCGGCGGGAGGTGAACCTGGAAGCCAAATTTCCCCTTGAATGGCAGAATGCCCACTTCAAAAAGGGGAATGAGAGCTACATTGCGAAGCCCTAAGACTTAGACAAAGTTGATAAGCTCGCATATGATAGGATAGTGGGCTTCGTCGACAGCTTTACCTTTGCCAAGTGCGTGAATAAAGATGAGAGCTTCGTCCAAGAGGCCAACGAGGATATCTCCCTCGAGCTCCGTTTAATCAATACCAAAGCGCTCCTCGAGTACGGTTCTGACAAGGAGGCCTTGAGGCTCCTAGGTAGTGAATGTTTTTACTTGCTTGACTGCTCGCTTCTCCTTGTTATACTGACTCGATTTTCTTTGTTGCATGTCAGATGTCGAATCTCCAAAAGCGCGTGCTGAAGCTCGCGGTGACAAAAGGCGGGAAGAAGGCTCCTCCCAAGGGCCATCTCGCTCAAGTCCAGCAGGCAGCGAAGGTCGATCAGCAACCCGGAGGTTTCACCTCCTCTCCTCGTGGGAGTCAGTCTTCGGCCTCTCAAGAAAATCCGTCGAAAAGGTCACGGTCATAGGAGTTTGGCCCTGTCAACCTCACAGAGGGTGTTCTCGGGGAGAGGTTTGTGTTGCCTCCCTACCATCATAATCGGGAACTCTTTGCCGCAGAAGACTCTTTGATCGTGCCTGAGGTAGAGGCCAAACAATTACGGGGGTCGACCAGGCGACCAGGAGAAAAACGTTGTTCGAGGACGCGACTGCTGTGATGAGAGTCCTTGAGATGGCTTTAGCTCTCATTGACAGGACCCATCCCCTTGCCGAGGTGAGGGAGCTGAGGACAGAGATCGAAACCCTTGAGGCGGAAAAG
The DNA here is from genome assembly GCA_022829125.1 of Lathyrus tuberosus. Taxonomy (NCBI): domain Eukaryota; kingdom Viridiplantae; phylum Streptophyta; class Magnoliopsida; order Fabales; family Fabaceae; genus Lathyrus; species Lathyrus tuberosus. Next base: position 26,578,095 of record JALAZF010000013.1, on the reverse strand, counting down.
GTCAAGGTAGAGAATGACTTCGTTGACTACAATGAGAGGTATAAGATCTAAATCAGTCTTTACTGCGACCTCAGGGAGATACGGCAGAAGGTGGTCAAAGCCGACGAGGAGAGGGAATAGCTCCAGGCGAGGGTCGCCGAGTTGGAGGCCGCTGCTACGCCCGCTGAGGATGAAAGTGCCATAGAGAAGCTCTTGGTAACCCGAGGTGATTTAGTTTCTCGGATCAGGGTGCTCGAGCAGGATTGCCTGGGCACCCTCGAGTCGGGCTTCAACATGGCGGTGGAGCAAATTTGAATTGTTAACCCTGGGCTCTTGTTTATCACTGATGGGACCAGTCCTTTCCACCGGATGATCGACGGCCAAGTAGTTTCTCCCGAGGTGTTCGACAGTGGAGTTGGCCAGAGTGACAGAGAGACTCGGCCTAAGGAGGAAACTGCTGTTTAATTCTTTTTAGTTGTTTGTCCTGTGGGCCACATTTTAATTATGATCTTGCACGACCTGTGTGATGTAATTTGTAATCTGACTTTAACCGGCCTGCGTGCCATGGGTTGATATTGCCTGGCCTGCGCGCTATGGCTTGTATTGTTTGAACAATGGGCTTCGCCCGCCCTCTGTAATGCATTATTTCTTTTATCACTAGTCTTTTTCGCATTTTGTGTGTGCTATTGTATGTCAAGTACTTATTTTCCTCGTAGATATGGAATATTGTGCTTGTCTATTTTTATCAAGCATTTGGGGCTTTTGCTCGACGTAGTTGATCCTCGGCTGTGTAGAGAACTGGTCGAGTGGTCAGAGTTGGGTTCCGACCTTCGACAAAGCTAAGAATTCGATCGAGGTCTTTCCTTCGTGGCGTGAACTTCCCATCACGAGCTGGGCGTTCTGCCTAATTGGTACGACAACGGTGGAGCTCGGTTGAGGTGTCCCAGACGGATCAAAAGTTCGCTCGCACACACAAGAGCAGGGCTCTTGTCTTTTTGTTTCAAGTTTAGGAGTCGCGCTTGTAATGTATCGCACTCCTGTGGTTGGGACTCACTTCGTCGCGGTCAAACCAAGTATGCCACGGGCAATGCTTAACTGTAATATTGTTTGAGCTTCTCAGCATTCCATGGTCGAGTAAGTTCCACCTCGTGCGGGTTTTTGAGGTAGTAGGCCCCGTTTTCCGTTTTCGTGCGGATGCGATAGGGGCCTTCCCAGTTCGTAGCGAGTTTTCCCTCGCGTGAGTCTTTCTGGTTCCTTCGTAGAACTAGGCTGCCTACTTGGATTTCGTGTTTGATGAATTTGTTGTCATGTCGCAAAGATATCTTTTATTTGAGGGAGGATTTGCAGAGGGTTGCCCCCGACCGGATTTCTTCGACCAGGTCGAGCTCCTCCCTCAGTGCCTCGTCGTTCATCTCCTCGTCGAGGGGCGATTCGGTCCGCCTAGAAGGTTCTCTTATCTATACCGAAATAACTGGCTTAGTTCCGTACGTTAGTCAGAATGGGGTCTCCCATGTGGCCGAGTGTAGGGCCGTCCTATAGGCCCAGAGCACGCTGTGTAGATCCTTGACCCACCTCTTTTTGGCCTCGCCTAGTCTTCGTTTTAGGCCTCGCAGAATCACTCTATTCGCGGCTTTGGCTAGCCCGTTCGTCTGCGGGTGCTCGACAGATGTGAAATGTTGCTTTTGTGCCCAGCTTGGTAATGAAGTCCTAGAAGTTCTTGTCGGTGAACTGTGTTCCATTTTCGGTGACAATTGCTTGGGGTACGCCAAAGCGGGCAAGTATGTTCTGTTTGTAGAAGCGGAGAATGTTATGTGTTGTGATTTTGGCGAGGGCTTCAGCCTCTATCCACTTCGTAAAGTAGTCGACTATCAAATATTTGTTTTGGTATGATCTTATGTTGAAGGTTCCAAGGATGTCCATCCTCCACTAGGCGAAAAGTCACGGGGACGAGAGCGTTTTTAGCTCGTTGGGCGAGGCCAGGTGCATGTCTCCGTGTCGTTGGCACTTGTCGCACTTCTTAACATGCTCCTTGGCGTCCTGTTGCATGGTGGGCCAATAGTATCCCGCCAGTAGAGCCTTACGGGCAAGGGATCGTCTGCCGAAGTGATGTGTGTTGATCCCTTCGTGGATCTTCTGAAGTACGTGAGGGACTTTGAACTCATCAACGCACTTTAGGATGGGGATGAAGAATCCCCGCCTGTACAATTTGTCCTCGATCAAGACGTAAGAGAAAGCTCGGCATTTGACCCCGCTAGCCTCATTGGAGTCGTCGGGCAGTTCCCCCGTTCTGGTATTGTGTTCGCGGGGAACATGATTCACCTCCGCGGAGTTGAATTTTTTTGTCCTCTCTTTCACCAAAGCCAAGTACTTGACAAGGTTGTCATTTTTGGCCTGGTACTCCCCCCGTACCTGAGAGGCGATGAATCAGGAGTTGGTATATATCTTCACTTCCTTCGCGGCCAGGTCCTCGGCCAGGCGCAGTCCGGCGAGGAAGGCCTTGTACTCGACCTGGTTGTTTGATGTCGGGAAGGATAAGGCGAGGGAGACCTCGATAAAGATGCCTTCTTCGTTCTCCGGAATGATGCCCGTTCCACTTCCTGTCGAGCTGGATTCCCCATCGACATAGATTGTCCACTTAGGGGACCCGTCAGTCGAGAAGATCAGGGCGGTCATTTCTGCGACGAAGTCGGCTAGCACTTGAGCCTTCAGGGCCTTCCTGCATTCGTATTGGACATTAAACTCAGAGAGCTCGAGCGACCACTTGAGCATCAAGCCCGCCATGTCGCGACGGCCAAGCAGTTGCTTCACGGGTTAGTCCGTCCTAACCACGATTGTGTGGGCCAGGAAATAGTACTGCAACCTTCTGGCCGCATTGATGAGGGCCAGAGTGACCTTCACGATCTGCTGGTACCTGAGCTCGGGGCCTTGGAGGGCTTTTCTGGTGAAGTAGATTGGTTTCTGTCTCTCGGGGGTCTCGTGAATGAGAGTCGCGTTGACGACCTCAGTTGCAACGACGAGGTACAGATACAAAGTCTCCCCGCTTTCTAGTCGTGAGAGGATCGGGGGTTGCGAGAAAACTTTTTTGAGGTGGAGGAGGGCTTGCTCGCACTCCTCGGTCCACTCGAACGTGGCCTCTTTGTGCAGGAGCTTGAAAAATAAGAGTGCGTGTTGGGCAGACTTGGCCACGAAGCAGGATAGTGAGGCGAGCATCCTATTTAGGGATTGGATTGATTTCTTCAAGTTCGGTGTTGGGAACTCGAAGAATGCTTTGCGCTTGTCGGGGTTCGCCTCGATTCTCCGCTCTGTCAAATAGAATTCTAAGACTCTTCTAAGATGAGCGGTGTGGTCGATTTCTTCTCGTAATTTCACGATCATGTCGTCCATGTAGACCTCGAGCATGTCTCTAATTTTGCCCCAGAAGACTTTGTATCATTCGCTGGTAGGTCGCGCCAACGTTTTTCAGACCGAAGGGCATTGTGTTGTAGTATTAGTTGCCTGACTCGGTCATGAAAGTTGTGTATTGATTGTCGGCCTTCACCATGGGGATTTGGTTGTATCCCGAATACGCGTCCATGAATGACAGTAGTCTAAAACTTGCATAATTGTTGACCAGTTTGTTGATGTTAGGCAGTGGATATGCATCTTTGGGGCATGCCCTATTGAGATCGGTATAGTTAACACACATTCTCCATTTTCCATTAGACTTTTTAACCAATACAACGTTGGACAGCCGGGTTGTGTATTGGGCTTCCGAAATAAAATTTGCCTCTAAAAGGTCTTTTACAGCTTTTTCAGCAGCCTCTGCTTTCTTGGGAGACTGCCTACGCCTACGTTGTACAATGGCCCTAGCGATCAGATCTATGGTGAGATGGTGGTAGGCCACGTTGGGGTCGAGCCTTGGCATCTCTACAGCGCTCCACGCGAACAGGTCAGCATTCTCCCTAAGGCAGGCCTTCAGCTGCTTCCTCGCTAAGTTGGGGAGTCCTGTGTTGATCTTTACGCTCCTGTCCGGGTCGTTGCCGATAGTGATGAGCTCGAAGTCACCATCTAGAATAGGGCACACGGGATGGAGAGGCTGCCCGTTGCCACCATTTACTGGATAGGTGTCATCTGATGTTTCGTTCTGCTCCTACTTGCTGGGGAAGTGGCTGTCGAGGTCGACCGAGTTGACACGCGGTAGTGGCTTCTGCTCCTCGGCTCGGGCTGGCTTGCCGGCAGTCTTGGGCTTGATGTTAATCGAGTTCAGCCCCTTGGTGGCTGCCTTAAAGTATCTTCTGGCAGCTTCAATGTCTCCGTGGAGGGTGACGACGCGACCTCTGGCCATGTAGCACTTCATCTTCATGTGGACTGTAGATGGTACCGCTGTTAGCTCGGCTAGGGTTGGCCTTCCCATAATGCATTGGTATAGAGAGGGGCAGTCCATCACCAAGAAGTGAATCTTGACCTGCCTGGCAGTCTCCTCGTTCCCGGAGGTGACAAGTAGCCCGTCGTAGCCCCATGGCCTCGTGGTGGTGCCGTTGAAGCCCTGCAAGTCGGAGCAGACGTACGGGGTCAGATGTGTCTCGTCGAGCTGGAGGGTGGGGAACAGGTGGGCATACATTATGTCCACTAAGCATACATTACGAGGATGCGGCAGACGTCGAAGTTCACCATCTGGGCCCTGATCAAGAGAGGGATGCTGGAATTGGGAGCGCCAACCGGTAGCTCATCGAGGTAGAAAGTGACGGGGTTTGATCTCGCCTGGATTTTGTCGAATATGGCGTTCTGCGCTGAGCTTGCCTCGATCAGCTCGTCAAACTCCCGCTTCACTGACCCCACAGAGAGCTTGTTGAACCCTCCGCCGAATATGACCATGGCGGCAAGGAAGCTCTCCCATGGGCTACGAGCGGACATAGGTGTGTCGGCTTCGTGGGGGAGGTAGAAGTCCTCTGGTCGGTGTTACATCCTCGACCTTCTTCGCCTCGCGGGCTTCCTGTCTAGGAGCTTCATTCCTCCCGGTATATTGCTTTAGGTTCCCTTCCTTGATTAGGATTTCGATGGCATCCTTAAGGTGGAAGCAATCTTCCGTGATGTGTCCATGGCTCCTATAGAACCGGCAGTACTTGGACTTGTTGACGTTGGGCTTGAGGGGTGTCAGTTTTGGGAAGCGGACACCGCCCCTTTGGAACTTTGAGTTGATGCACTCAGCCAAAATGCGCTTGTGGGGAGCTATGAGTAGCGTGTACTTGGTGAAGCGACTTGCTACCCCCCTATTGTAATACCCCAAAATTTGACCACTTAGATTTCCCATCATTGTGAAAATCATCATCACAATATAGATGTACCTTTATGCTTTATTAGTCTCCCCAAAGATGGGTGAGCATCCACTACAATCAAAATTAGGGTTTCAAGCCCTCTCTGAGTGCTTAGACAAAGGATCAATCAAGAAATGACATGATCTTCAACTTGTCTAATCTCTTAAACATCCACAATGGATCAAAAAGGACTCCCACTTCAAGGATTAAGCACAAGGCTGCTCCCTTCTAGGTGGATCAAGTCTCAAGATCGACAGTGTCACCAAATTAGGGTTTTGGTCGACCAGGGCCTCCAGATGGAAATTTTCATCTGGGCATAAGGCAATGATCCAAAACATAACCTAATATACTTCATGGAACCTCATAAACCCATGCATCAAGTCAATTTTGCCTCAGGGGATGCATTCATCAAAAATCAGGAATTAGGGTTTCTTGACCTAATTCACCCCTAAGTTGACTTTTGGGACAAACCATGAGCCAAGACCTCAAGAGATAATTTGAGGGTCTCTAATATACCATATTGATCCATTTGGAACAATGGATTGATCCAAGAAGCTTGAGCAACAAGTCTCAATTTCATCTGCACCACAATTAGGGTTTTAAGGGAAAAGTCAACTGTAACTTTGACTTTTGACCTGGACATGCTCCCAAACCCTAATACATGATTGAATATACCCTATGACACCCATGGAACATGTCCATCAAGTTTGATTTAGGTCAAGGACATGATTTCCTGAAGAATTGCACAGTTTGGAATTCATCTGATAAAAAGTCAACTGTGCACAAAAGTCAACTTTGACTTTTTGAGATTTTTCACCAAAATGGATTTTTAACCCTAAAATGATGTTAATGTATGATTTGAATCATCATTCGTCAAGAAAAATCAAGAAAAGTGAGATAACTTGTAAAAGGGGTAACCATAAAACTTAGAAATTTTTCTAAGTTAAAAATAAAGTGGCAAAGGTACCAACTTTGGAGGACCATAACTCCTAAACCACAAGGCCATTTTTTCTTATCCAAAGATGGATTTGTAGCCCTCATTATCACCTACAAAAACTTCAACTACAAGTCATTCCAATTCATTAAGGATTTTGAGTTATGGAGTGATCAAAGTGGCTGAAAAGTGAAAATGTCACTTTTTCCAACATTTAGTGAAATTTTCACTAAGTCAGATTCTGCTTCACTTTTTGCCAAATGTAGGGGGATTTTTCACTTGGAATCAAAAGAGATCAAAACCAAACTTGTTCAAACAGTTGTTGTATCATGTAAGAGCTTTCCAAAATGGCCAAGAACATTGCGAAATTCAACCTACACCATGAGATACAACATTGCCAAGTTGCCTTGCTGAAATCTGTCAAGGCAAGGCAGAATTTGCAACTTTGGTCGATTTGCCAAAATCAGCCAAATTCAATTGCTCCAATCCACTTGGACACCTCAGAGGATTGAATCTAAAGGGGACAATCACTGAGCCAAGCCTCCAAGGTCCAAGGAACAAGGAATAGCATGTTGAACCTAGAGTTGCCAAAATAGGGACAAGACTTCAAATTTGGAATAAGGCATTCAATGGAACCATCAAGGTGGCATGGACTGAGCCATTCTCATCTGAAATCAGTCAAGACTTATCCAAGACCAAGGGGACCATAGCTCTGTGCCCTAACCTCTAGTCAATGGCTAGAGGAGACTTGCATTTCCATTGGCCAACATTGAGGAAACACCTGCTGCAGTTGCCATTCATTGTGGATCCCAAAACAAACTTGCTCTACTATAAATAGAGCTCAATTGTGGTCAGTTTGAGTACACCAAATCCATCTAACAGATGCTTTCCTCAAAATCTCTTCTTTCACTCCAATTTTGCCTTCTAAGGCAAGTCACTATCGGGTTTTGAGTTTGAGAGCAATTCCAATCAAACCAATCACTCACACACCTCACATACATCACATATGAGCTGATCAAACACTTAGATTACTTCTGAAACATCAATTTCATGAAATCACCAGCTGGTTGCTCAAGGTTTTAACCAAAGTGCAGCTGAGGTACCACAAAATGATCCAGCCAATTTCAATCAAGTCCAACCATCCAAACACAATCCATAGGGTGTAGGGAAGCTGTTCAGATCATCACCACTCATCTGTAACACCTCCAAATCAAAAATCACTTTGAACTTGCTGTCACGACTTGGAGGTAAGCACATACTTGGTCATCTCTCAATCTATGCATATTTCCTCGCACAATAATTTGGCCATATGTTCATAATCATGCATGGAATGTTTTCCCTCAATTAATTGCATTGTTTGAATCGTGTATCAAAAATCTTAGCCTTCATGCAGAAATTAAGGTTCTTGAGGTCTCTTCGTGATTTCTTGTTGTATGTTTAATTTAAATGAAATTAAAGTACATAGACATGATCGTGAGGTTGAGACGAGCATAATGATATGTGGATTGCATGATATGATTACGTATTCATGGAGATTGGATAGAAAATGCAAATCTGAGAAACCAAGAACACGCGCGTGTTCTTCAGCTGTTCTTGGCGCCATTTTTCATGTATTCAAATATTTGAATTTTGTGATTTTATTTAATTGATTCAAAAATTAATTTCTCTCTGAGTTTTAATGATTTTGAGTTAATTCTTTTTTTAATAATTCACAAAAATGTTAAAATATTTTATTTTATCAAAAAATCCCAAAAATATTATTTATTTCATATAATTGATATTTTTGCAAAGAATTAATATTTTAATTGTTTTTGGCATTTTAAATATTTTTTCTACATTGATTTTGCAACTTTTAATGCTTTCTAATTATTTTGTAGGTCAATACTTAATTTTTGAAACATTAATCCAAGATCACAATTTGTTTTCCATGTGTTAAACAATTTTTGATCATTTTAATTGAGTTTTTATTCAATTAAATACATTTTGAAAACAAATTAGGGTTTTGGATTAATTTAACCCTCATAAATCATTTTCAAAACACTTTGGGCCTCTTGAGAGAGTGTAAGACCCATCCCCCCTTGTACAAAAACTTTTTGGGCCTCACTCATTGTATAAGTCCCTTTGTACAAGTAAACGGCGCGATCGTCGCCCGTTTAAAAATAAAAATCATCTGGGCCTCTCCTTGAGCTATAAGACCCATTCAAAACACTTTGGGCCTCTATTAGAGTGTAAGACCCAATCCCCCTTTTAACCAAAACATTTTGGGCCTCACTTATTGTATAAGTCCCTCTGCGTTAAAAGAAAACCTCGGCGCGATCGCCATTTTAAACGAAAAAATCATTTGGGCCTACCCTCGTGTTATAAGCCCCACTCTTTTTTAAACCTTTTTGGGCCTCTTGAGAGAGTGTAAGACCCATCCCTTTGTACAGAAAACCTTTTTGGGCCTCAGTCACTTGTATAAGTCCCTCTGTATAAATTCAAATAGTGCGCTCACTGATAAAACCCTGGGCCTCTCCTTGAGCTGTAAGCCCCAAATCTTTCTTTTTCAAAGCACTTTCTCCTTTGATTTTGAATATACTATTTTTTTCAATCTTTCTTTGTTGAACAACTAACCAAACAACATGGAAGCACTACAACCGAGTAAGTGGTTATCGCTTTCATTTACTGCTTTCATATTATAAACTGTATTGTGGGGCTGCTCACTGTAAGTCTCCTTTCATAAACTCATATCTACTGTGTAATAATAGTATAGATATTTCGAGTTTCCCCGGCAACTACGTCTAGAACTAGGTGACACCGTTTCATTTATTCGTAGAAATAGACGCCTAGATCCCCAATAGGAGCACCAGATACAGTCTTCTCTTCGGTTGTCCTCCTTAGGAATCGTCAAGAAGCTCTACTCCCCAAGATGAATGTATTCTCCGTGAATGGCATCTTTGAGTTTCTTCCAAATTCTCGAACTTTCCTGACTTGATCTATTCCCTGTGGATAGCTTGCCTTGAATGTCTCGGGGTTTGGGTACCCACTACGGTCATAATCTTGGACCTTAACTAAGGAACCCTCTTTAAAAGTTAAAAGTCGCTGGATAGTAAACCTCGCACGTTTACCAGTGGTTTTTATCTCTAAAAGAGTTATCTCTCCTAATGGAAAGGAGATGATGGACCCACGGGCTTCTTAAAAGCACCGGCCTCCTCTTGGGCATTATTCAAGGACACTACGGCTTCTTAGAAGTATTCACAGCCTCCTCTTAGGCTTCGTATAATGATCTCTTCCTCCGGGAATGATAGCCTCCTCTTGGGCTTCGTACAAATTGTCCCGACGACCTCCTAGAGGTATAGGAACAGAACCTAGTCATCCTCATAGAACAGTCCTTTCATAGAGTCTACTACTGTTTCTCAAAGCATAGTACAAAAGAAAAAAACTCTAGACTTGGACAGTCTAGCTTCCTTGAGTCTCAAAGACATTCTCAAGTGACCCCTTCGTTAAATAGGAAGGAAACCCGCAGACTCGGACAGTCTCAATACCCTTTGGATTTCCCGTTTCCTCAAAGAGAAGGAAATATCCCTGATCCTCAAATCAAATCCCTGAGTACAGTGTTGCTCATATAAGAACTGGTTTTCTCTTTTAAAACCAGTATATTGGATCTGTCACTCAACTGAAACAAACCTTTAGCCTTCATCTCGGGCTTCGTACGAGATACAAAAACACTCTCTTGTTGAGTATCAAAGACTCTCTTGTTGAGTCAAACTTTTAGCCTTTATCTCGGGCTTCGTACGAGACACAAAGACTCCCTCGTAGAGTCAAACAAACAATAGCCTCTATCTCGGGCTTTATACGAGATACCAAAAGATTCCATCGTCGGGTCAAAAACTTTTAGCCTCTCTCTCGGGCTTTGTACGAGACACAAAATAGCCTCCTCTTTGGCTTTGTATAATGATTTTCCTAGCGGAAATTAGCCTCCTCTTAGGCTTTGTATAAGAAAACCACTGGTTGATCCAATCAACCTTTTAGCATCAAAGTTGTGCCTCGTTCACAGTACACAAACATCAACAACTCCTTTCCTTTCATCTAATCGTTGTAAGCGACAAGCCTCTGGATCATCTATATCCATGCCACTGTCCCTCTTTTAGCATGAGAAATTCCTAAGGAAATATGGCATTGCTCTACACTGAGTTAAATTCTTCTCCTTCAGGTTAAAACCCTTTCTTCGGAAATTATGGCATTGCTCGGATCCACGTATCCCAGTTAAAGTAATTCTCTTTCCCCCTCTTTAGAGATGACAAATTCTCTCTAAAGTCGAGGTCCCTTCGCTTCACGTCTTGGGCTTTGAACAAGACGCAAATAGACCTTTCAGCTTCACATCTTGGGCTTTGAACAAGATACAAACCACCTTCAGCTTCACATCTTGGGCTTTGAACAAGATACAAACCACCTTTCGCTTCACGTCTTGGGCTTTGAACAAGACACCAAAAACACCATTTCCTCCCATAGAATAGGAGGAACTACGAACGCTCTGATTTCCCTGTTTCGGTAAACGGGAATACGTAGGCATAAGATCGAAAGAAAAGATCTTAGCGAGCGCAATCAACAAAAAACCCAAATCCTATATCTCCATCAATTAAAAGCAGTATTTCAAAAGCACCAGTCCTAACATCCTAATCCTTGTTCCCCGCTAGAAAGTCCTAGAAAGAAAGAAAACCGTATTGGCGAAAATACAAATAACCAGTACAAAGGCCCCCCACATTGATAGCATCCGTAACCTAACAGACCGCTGTTTAAACTCAGTATGCAAGCAGGGTTAATTGGAGACATCTATTTCCCTTCCTTATTCAGCTCACAATAGGATAAAAAATGAATCGACCTGTAGTTTAAGCTCAAACCGCAGAGAGTGACCAGCGCTTAAGAACCGCATCCAAAATCGCTCACTACACCTATGCTCTCGGGAGTCTCGGGGCCGATCTTCTATTCTTTTCTCCCTGCTCGTCGGAGAGCAACAGAGTCTTTGTGCCTAGTGCTTTTGGCACTTTCCTGGTTCCGCGAGTCGCAGGCACTGTTGGCGGCCTCCTTCTCCTCATATTGGATGTAGGCTTGGGCCTTGTGGAGGAGTTTGTCCAGAGTGTTAGGCCTTTCGATACTAACCGCCTTGGCGAAATCAGTGTGAGGACGCAGTCCTCGCTCGATCAGATATCTCTTCATGTTGTCCGAGGTAGACACTTAGACAACCTCTCGATTGAATATCTCTATGTAGTCCCGGAGAGATTCTTCCTTCCCCTGAATGAAGGCTTCCAGGGACGCCTCCGTCTTTGGGTGTCGTCGGGAAGTGGTGAAGTGCCTGGAGAATTGCCTCTTAAGTTATTTCCAGGAGGTGATAGATTCGGGCTCGAGGCTCTTATACCATGCCATCACGCCCTTCCTCGGGTCTTGGGAAAGAGCCTACACTTTATGGCTCCCCGGATGTTTCGGTAGTCATGCATCGCATTGATGCTCTCAATGTGGTCGTCTTAGACAGTGGACCGTGGAGGTCCTCCTCGTCGCTCCTGATGGATGACTGCGACGGGGACATGTCGTACCGAGGACTCCTGCCGCGGTGGGGAGAACTCCTTGGACAACTCTTCGGTTTCTCCGCGTACCCGTTAACTTTGTTTCTCTTAGGAGCCAGGGAGCGTTGCTCTTTCCGGAAAGGAGAGCGGTCACGCTTCTGGGCGGCCATGGGCTAAGGCATTTCCAGTCGCGGACGACGTCCAGGTTGTCGCGGAGAGGGACTCCGAGACTTATTGTGTTAAAGTCTCCGCAGGGGAAAGGAATGATGGGTTTCTCGCAGGGATGGGCAGCGAGAAACTAAACGGCGATGTCTCCACGGGGGAGAGCGTGATTGTCGTTCTTTTTCTAGCATCCCGATCCGCTCGTTCTGCTGGAAAATCATCAGGTTCATCTAGTTGATTGTTGCGAACAAGGCTACCATGGTCGGGTCGGCGTTGGGCGGCATAGGGTTTGGCTGGAAGACAGTCGGGCTGTCGAAGCGTTGGGCGGCGTTAAAGGTCGCATCGTCGGGTGAGGGAAAGGCGGTGCACCTGCCCCTGGCGTCGCCTTCCTCGACGTGAACGGTCATGTTGAACCGTGATCTTCGCCGTTGCTGAACATGGTGAAGGGGGTTCCATGGAGGTTATCCTCAACGCGTGGGCTGGCCATAATCGATGGAAGTTGAGATGTGCTTTGGTTCTTTGGTTTCTGAGGAAGAAAGAACGGGGAAGCAAGAGTTTCCCACAGACGGTGCCACTGATCTTACCAGACCAGAAAGTGATCAGCAGCCAACAACACGTCGGGAGCTCCTAGTTCTCCAGTTGTGGAGAATAGGAGGGGGTGTACCTACAAGGCACTCCGATGCTAAAGTCAGTTTCAGTAAAAGAGAAAACAAGTACAGAAAAAGGTGTGAGAATAACATACCTGACCCTCTAGTGAAAGTGGGTATTTATAATGTGCCCCCAGCGCTGGGCCAGCGGTTATTTGCATTAGGTTAGATCATTAGGCCCAATGCGAATAACTGCCAGGAACTATGTGGCGTAGGGAAGACCAACACGTGGTCTTCGTCCTGGGTCAACTGCCCCGTGAACTTCGGAAAGGAGATGTCTGGTTCTTTCGCTCGTGGGTAGTTGGTTAGTGACGTGTACCCGCGGGGGGAGCACGTGGAGACCGTGGGGGAGACGTGTGAGCACTTCCCGTGTGATTTGAGAAGTTGGGCCCTCCCCGACGGGGAGATGGGTTGGGCAGTGCCCGACGGTGGGGCAGCCTCTGGCTCAGTCCAGAACATCTTTGTTGTATGCTTTTTAACCATGAGACTAAGTTAGGGTAGGGTAGTGTTTAGAGTTTTTTTTATTTGGTTATATTTTGGTGAATCTGAAAAAATGGTGAATAACATTCATCATGTTCTTTGTCTGTTCTTCACCAACCATTGTGTTTGATATTGTTTCCGGCAATGTTATGTTTGTTTTTTATGTTTGTTAGGCAGAGAGAGAGAGAGAGAGAGAGAGAGAGAGAGAGTAGAGAGAACTGAAGGGAAGAGAGAAAGAAAAACAGATGAGAAATGAGAGAGTTAGCTTGACTCTCTCCTTAAGTACTCTATCGCTTTGCCCCTAGATGGTGCCATATGGCACATCTAGGGCCTTTGGATCTATTGAATGCATTGGTTGACTTATGGACACCTATACAAGGAGTCCCATCTGGTTGCCATGCACTCTTCATTTAGCGTCCTAGGATCATGTTGACCCCAAAAGCATGTTAATCCAATGTGCGAGGTCTGTTTTAGCTTGGTGCGATCTGAGCCTTACGATTAATCTAAGGGCTAAGCGATTTTGTTTTATTTTTTTGTTTTCCTGTAATGGAGTGGGCCTTTCTTATGAGCCCAAACGCCCCATTTAGGATTACCATCCCTTTTTGGCATGCACCCCTCTACTTTTTTTTATAATTATTTTCTTCCATATTGGGCCTTAAGCTCATTTAGTGTTTTTTTACTCTTTCACACCCTTTTATTGTATGCACCACCTTTTCCTCTAGTTTGTTTCTTTCTTTACTTTTATTTTCGTTTTATTGTACCTTTGTTAGTGATAATAACCAAATAATTAAATAAAACGACTATTAAAATCAATCTTTTCAAAGCAAAAAAAAAACTTAATCAACATCAAGTTACTTTTCAGAAACCATTTTGTTTTCAAATCAATTTCATACAAAAACAAATCAAACACTTGATAAACATCAAGTCTTTTTCAAACTTAAGTCGAAATACGTCAAAATCTTTTTCTCAATAAAATCGGATTAAAAAGGACAATTAGGTGCACATTCTTTTGATCCCCAAATAATTGGGCCTAGGGTGTACACCTTGGTCCAATCGAGCATTTGTCTTCCGCCAAAAAACACATGACAAAATTAGGATTAAAAAGGACAACTGAGTGCATTCCCTTTTGATTCCCGAATAATCGGACCTGAGGCACACCTTGTTCTAACCAATTATTTGTCTTCCGCAAATAATTTTTATAAACAACTGGATTGAAAAGGACAATTGGGTGCACACCCTTTTGATCCCCGAATCATCGGACCCGGGGAAAATGCCTTGGTCCAACCGAATATTCGTCTACCACCTAAAATAAACTCAACCAATCAAACCTACTTTTTCCACCTTATAGGACCGAAATCCTTTTCATAAATGAATGATGTTTTATCCAAATTGACGCAAACAAACAATGCTTCAGCCTCCCATGCGTGAGCAAAAAGCCATATTTAACCTCTCGAATGTGATCCAAGCGAGCAATAAGAATTATTTAATCGCTCGAATGCGACATAAACATTGTCCATTAAAACCAACAAACACAAAGTTTTTCTACAAAGAACTATGTAGGGTTGAGTTCCCCATCGTACATAGGGATATGTAAGAGCGAGATCTAACGTCTCGTCAAACACCCTAATAAAAAACCTATTTTTAGTCCTCTTTCCATTTAAATAAGATATAGTAATAATTAGAAGAAAGAAAATAACATCACACTAACACTTATTCACAAAACTAACTAAATGGTTCCCGTTGAGTACAGCGAATATGAGAGGTTCTAATATTTTCCCCTCGTATAATAGACTTCCAAACCCGATTTAGTTGCGACGACCACTTTCTTTTTTCTTTAAGGGTTTTATCGATATTTTCCCTTTCCTTTTGGATAAATAAACTTCGGTGGCGACTTTGTTGTTATTTTGAGCATCTGTGCACTTGAGTATTTTTCACTCTGCGACAACCATTAATTGGCAACCCTAAATATTTGAACAATAATTGATCACATTATAATATAACAACAAAAATACTTCATTAAGCCAAGGATCATTAACATTCACACCAACAAGAAGCGAAATTTTTTCCTCCTTCTAGAAAGATGTGAAGCAATGTGCCAGACAATGGGTGTGAAAAATCGAATGCAATAACAATTAAAATACAAATAAAGTAAATAGGACACGAGTAGTTGGTAACCCAGTTCGGTGCAATGTCATATACGTCAGGAGAGCGTTAACCCAAGAAAGGAAATCCACTATTAATAGTAAAAGTACAAACTGGTCTTAGATGAACTCTTCTAGTTTAATACCTTTTTTCTTAATACTACCCGTGAATTTCTATTTATGACACCCCCTAAATATGAGACCCCTCTCACTTTCTCTCAACTATTATTCCTAGTGTTGGACAATTATAAAATAATCTGAATGATTAAACTATTATAACTTAAAACCCAAACTCTATTCCTTTGTATAATAATCAATCAAATGAATAGAGTATCACAAATAAAACACACAAAACACAGACTCAACCACTAAAATATGCCTTGCTATATCTCTGTATGTCTAAGTCTTATGTATGGAGACCTATTCCTTAAGTAGCAAAACATCCACATGCAATTGCCATTAGAGTTTTAGAATTACTTGTTGTTGAAGAAACAACAAAAAGCGTAACTTGAAAATATGATTTAATTTGACTTGCAATCAATCATAAATTAAATCACTATTAACACTACTACAAATAATACATTTCATGAAAAAACTTTCACCTCACCCAACCAAAAACTGAGGTATAATGCCAAGGCCCGCCATGTTTTATTTCTTAAAAAAATAAATATCATATATTCCCTTGGTTTCTAAATATAATCGAGGGGAAAAATAATTCAGGATATGCTTTGAACCCCAGCAACAACAGTTTATGTGTTTATTTATTTAATAGTGGTGTTTTTCTTTTTATTTTTAAATTAATGATCTACTCCTTCGGTCATATTTAATAATTAAGGGATTAGATAACCAGATTTTACTATAAAAACACTCGTAATTAGATTTTAACCAAAACCTAACTTATATGTAGTCACTTTAAAATTGTACGCACCATACTTTGGGATGGATTGCAAGACAGAAAAAAATCTTTAATGTTTTTTTATCTTGAACAAAATATTCTTTCTGCTCTTGAAATCCATCCCAATATAATGGTGTTGATGTTGTTGTTGCATTTTTTAATAACCTTCATATGTCGTCAATCAAAGAAAACATTCTTTAATTTATTATTTTCCTTGGTTGAAAACATTGAGAAATTTATTCCTAAACACAATTATCTTGTTCTCTTTCATGTTAAAGCATTTGACATGAAAATATTTGCTCAGGATAATGAAATCTCTTTGGGATGGATTGTAAGTCAAGAAAAAAAGACATTTCTCTTGGCAGGAAGAGATAACTTATCAGAAATTTGAAAACATTTGATGTTCTCCAAGAATCCATTGTCAAAATCTGGATTTGTTTAAACAAATTATTTTAATGTTTTGTGTAAACAGTGTAATTTAAAAAAAAATTCCCTTGATTTTTTTTACAGAAACCGAGAGATATGTGGCGCTTGGGATTGAACATATTTTACTATATTTTTTATTTAAAAAGAAACACATTTTACTTTAGTTGTGAGTAATAACCAGGGGAAAATATAGCGTGTTTATTGAGTTTCTTGATTGTCCTTAAACAAATCTTTGACGTCCATCATGAATGTTGTTTTGGGAAATTCTAATGGATTCATTCGTATGTGATTGTACCCTGAGTAGGCATTCAAAAAACTAAGAAGACGAAAACCGGAAGCCCCATCTATGAGTCGATCAATGTGAGGCAGCGGGTAAGGATCTTTTGGACATGCCTTATTTAGGTCGGTGAAATCGACACACATTTGCCATTTTCCTGATTTCTTCTTTACCATGACTATGTTAGCTAACCACGTTGGGTACCTGATTTCCTTAATAAAGCCAACCTTCATGAGCTTTCCGACTTCATCATCCACAACCTTTCTCTTTTCTTCGCCTTTCTTCTGCTTCTCTGTGTCAGTGACTTGATAGTCGGATCCAATGCTAAATGATGACAGACTATATTGGGGCCAATTCCGGGAATATCATCTAGTTTCCATGCAAACAGGTCCATATTTTCTCTCAATATTCAGACGATATCAGATTCATCCTCAGTGGACAAGACGAAGTCGATCTGAGCTGTTTGTGATGATTGGACACTGATATGTATTGTCCTCACATCCTCCATGGGTGTAAGACTATCTTCCACCGGATCTTCCCTTAGATTTATGTCAACCAAGTTTAATTTTAACTGGTCATCTCCGACTGGTTCATCGGCGCGATTTCTTTTTCTGAGTCTCAGACTATCTTCATATAACACTTTCTTGTCATCTCTTGATCACCTTTTATTATTCCTTCTCGGCCATCTTCTAGAGGATATTTTAGTGTGAGATACAGGGTGGACAACGCTGCTTCTAGAGCATTAAAAGAAGGCCTACCAGTAATAATATTGTAAGAAGATGCAGCGTTGATAACCAAGAACCTCACGTGGACACTTTTCGCGCTTTCCCCATCACCGAAGTGGTTATCACGGACAGATACCCCAACACTTGTACCTATTCTCCTGAAAACCCAACTAACGTTCTCTTAAAGGATAACAACTTGGTGATATCAAAGCTCATGCCTTTGAATGCTTCCCAATATAAAACGTCCGTTGAACTTCCCAAATCGACTAGAACTCGCTTCACATTCTAGTTTCAGATTTTCACTTTGATCACCATCGGGTCATCTTCACGGGCTATCATTCCTTCGGAATCATTTTTAGAGAAAGTGATTGTGGCCAAATTTTCTCTTCCTTCTAAAGGCAACTTTTGCCTGACATGCATTAATTTCCGGGCATATCTTTTTCGAGCCGAACTGGTTTCTCCCCCCATGCGAATCCTTTGGCAATAGTGTTCAACGTAAGACGAGTCATCCAAACTTCTCGGACTTCATCTGTGTTCATTTCTTTCTTCTGTGTAGGGTCGTCTGAGCTGATGCCTTCTCATGGATCAGTTTTAACATTGAAATACATTAACGACGGTGGTATGAAGTTCTCAAGGACTTGATCATCTTGGATAGCTTTTGATAAAGGTTGGAATCCAAAGGCTCCTCCTATGTATCTCCCTCATGTTGACTTTGTGTTTTCAAAACTTGGACACTGTCTTGTAGAGTTTCATTTTACTGACAGTGAGTCTCCACCACTAGAAGCAGTTAGGTTATATCTGGTGGCAGAGTTAGGTCACTTCAGTTGTGAAATGCCCTAGACATAACACAACTGGGTTGCCAATGATATTGATGGGTTGTTGTGGCCTAGGTAAGTTTTACCGAGGCCCTACGGTGAGCACCAAATGTTCTTTCTAAAAACACTAAAAGGTTTACTTTCTCGTTCTAACTTGAGGAGAGCCTTAAACGAATGCTTGAGGTGTCTGTTAGGTATGTTTTCGCAGGTTACTTCTTGCCTTCTCCTTCCAATATAACTCCTATTTATAGGTCATTCCCCTCCCTCTACTTTCATCCATTTTTACTCTTTACATTCCTCATAAATGCCTCTGCATGTAATGTCCGCCGTCGTATATAATTGTTACGTAACAGCTGCCTCTTCAGTAATAATACATCACCATTTCTTGTGACCCTTCAAATGATCTACTGTCATTGGATCTGACTTTTGTGGGCTATAGATATAGCACGACCGTCCGACTTGAACCCTAATCGGATTCCAGCTTGTAAGCATGGTCGTCCGACTTGTTAATGTTATTAACTCGTCCTTAAAGAATTCTGGGATGTACATAACGCATGCGAGTTTTTCTAAGAAAACTTCCTTTCTACTCATTCCTTGTTATTAATTTCATTTATTGCAATTACTAATTTCAAGAAATGATTTATTAAGCAATCACCCATTACCATGAATTCTTCACATCTTTCCACATCTTAAATCGTAAGAAACCTTCTTTGGCTAAATTGGCTCTTCATAAAAGCATTCAAACTTTAAACATAGAATCCTCGAAACTACTCATTTATGTGAAGGCGTTGAAGATTTCAAAAATCTTGTTGAAAATGGATACAGTGTTAGTCCCCTCTTCAATAGAATGGGTTGAAAAAATTATTTTGAATTTGAGAAAATTACTAAGGTAAAAAAAGAATCTATCACAACCTTACTTCATGAAGATAAATATGAAGATCCTTTACCTCTTAACAAAAGTCTAGAATGGACAAGTCTTCTAATCCACCTACTAATAATAGTATTAATATTTTTTACACAATTTATTTTCCTCCCTCTCATTATATTTATTCTCTAATCAAACCCATTTCACCTGCCTTCTCAACCACTACTCCAACTGATAAATTTTATGCATATTAGATTACATTTTTTAAAAATTACTAAATAACTAATATGATCCAAATTATAGAATTATTTATATAAGTTTTTAATAAATTTTTGGTAACTTATAAAGAAATGTGTTACAAAATAATTTGGGAAAACAATATGTCTATGTTACACAATGTTAAATTTGTCACTTCATTTTATACCTTATCATTACAAAGTGTATATCAAATACATACTATGAAAAAAAATATAACTAGATTTATTATTTCATATTATATGCACAATAAACACATGATAAGATATGATTATCATGGCTATGGCATATATCATATATCTATCTTATATACTTTACATTATATCTTGTCTCTATTATATCATGAGACTATCATATTTCATCATTATATAACCAATTAATTTAACAACAACTACAATGACAATCTTTGTCTCTTCCACATTCTCCACGTGCAGAAAATGATCCACATAATGCCTTGCATTGTATTTTGCATTGAACACTCCTTCCAGACTTGCGACATAAACCAGCTACAACTTTGTTACATTCTTTTGCTTCTAACATTTCCACTTGGTTTCCTGCAGAAAAACACAAATCTAATTACTTAAAGAAACAAAAAAAGAAAAACTCTTGAGTTTTAAAATAATTAAATGCAAGTATTATAATTCATACCAAAATGAATGGAAAGAATAAGCAAAATAATGAAGACACTTTTCATATTTTATATTTTGAGATTAAAATGTTCAACTTTCAATTGGTGATGATGTTTCATTAAGTGAGCATTTATGTATATATATACACGAGAATGCTAAATGTAAGGAATATCAATAGCGCTTATTTCTCTCTCTCATTAGTATTTTTAGTTATTTATCTCTCTATTTCTTCTTCTACAACCACTTTACACCATCCAAAGTTGTGTGTATATTTTTACACCTATGTACAATTATAGAAGCATTTTTAACCACAAGTATATAATAGTGATCCCTAATATTATCTAGATATTGATGGCATGGAACACACTATGAGATTGGTATGAGAAGACATTTGGATAGAATTTTAGAAGTGGATGTCAAAGTAGAACACTGATCTCTTATAACCTATGTTTCCAAGAGTTACACCACATGTTCAATTCAAACGTCACGTTCCTCAATTCTAGTGTGTTGTGGTGAAAATCGGATAACAAATTATTAATTAATTTGCATCATATTTCTTTTACAACCGACTTTGATTTATCCAAAAGAAAGGTTCAAGATCGTTAGAAAAACTTAAAGGGAAAGATCTAAGGTTCGGGAGTTGTGTTGCTGCAAAACAGGGCAAGCAAGCAAAAAGAATTGGAAGTATTTTTCCGGGAATTTATCGTGTCCACAGAGATCGGTGCTACTGAACTGCCGTTCGACAATTTCAATGTTAATGAGTTTGGTTTTAAAATGGTTTAAAGCGAAAACATAAAAGTAAATAAAAACATAAAAACTAATTCATTCTTCAAAGAGAAAAGACGCATCAAGCATGTATATATTCCACTCGTCACAAACTTAAACCAATCGACCAGTTACACTCAACTTACAATACTCCTCAATATCACCCGGTATCGCTCACAATAGTGTTCATCTCTGACACACCGAGCTGAGAAACAACCGTATCACTCTCTTCGTCACTCTCGCGCACGAAGCCTCGAAATACGTAAGGCATTTAAGTTCCGACACCCATACGGATTGTTAGCTCTAAATCTATCTCTAGCATCCAGAAACTAACAGATAATCATCCCTAATCAAGATTTGCGATGTTTATCTCTAACACAACCCAAACCTCGCGCATAAAGCAAAAATCAGAAACAATCATCGATAAAGATTTGTAAAGCAAATTAAATATAACACCATGATCAACAAATATACATGAGATCTAAGTACAAACATATACAAACCCAACAAGATAGAGTTTACAAAAAGAGGAAAAAGAGATAAACCAACACTTCTCGAGTTGTCAAGCCGATCGATGAGAATCCACCTCCGATTCGACAAGATGCAAGCTCCATTTGTTGTTTTCAAGCTAATCCTATGAAGAAATGAAGTTTGATGGAGTTGGGAGCAAAAAAATACCCAAAACCATCCCAAAAAATGTATTTTTTTCACTATATTTATTGCTGTCAAAGTCGCAGAGCGCGCTCCGGGCGCTCAGCGCGCGTTTTTTGAAGTTAAACCGCCTTACGAGCGCGCTCAGCGCGCAACTTGCTGGAATTTGCTTCTTCCTGGGGCTTGGAGCGCGCTCCAAGCATGCTTGAAAATCCAAACTTGTTTTCTTCATAACTTTTGAACCGTAATTCCGTTTTTCGCCCGGTTCGAAGCGTTGGAAAGCTTATTCAATGCTCTATACAACAATGGCAAAATCCCACTGCTTGAATACCTACAAAAATGAGATAAAATCAATTAAACTCAATGATATTTACACGAATCGTAATATATACACTAAAATGTAACTATACGCATTTATAAACAAAACAGGGTTTATTCGTATGATATTTAACAAAAAGCAACGATAAGTGCAACAAAACATATATACATAAATAGGTACATTTTGCACTTATCAACTCTCCCCAACTTACATAATTGTTTGTCCTCAAACAAAGCCAACAAATTAAAGGAACAAAAGTGAAATCCAAGAAATCACACAACAACAAGTTTTTACAAACAACAACAAATGCAATGGTTCAATCGAAAATGGTACACACAAAGTAAATACTTACCACTAAACTACAACGATAACATAATCACGAAACAAATGTTAAATACAAAAATCATGCCAAACATTCTAAAACAACACAAGTTCAAATGTGAATCACACCTAGCAAAAACAATCATCGGTAGATGAAAAACATAAAATGAGGTACTTTCACTCACACAACAATCTTGCAAACAAAAGACTAAATTATGCATCCATCCAAAAATTCACATTGAACATACAAAGGCACGAATCACGAGGACTTTTCAAGGTTGTAATGTGGTCGGGTAAACAAACAAGGGGTAATTCCTAAAGCTAATCGAAACAAAAACTTGCCTAAACCTAAGGGAGTGATCAACTCACAAAAGTTCAAACACAAAATTTCAATCAAACTTGTTCCATAATCCCAAGTGTTACACCAAACACATAGAACTTATTAGCACACCATTATTCTACTCTTTTTGTTTTTCTTTTTCAAAGCTTTTTTCAATTTTTTTTTTCTTTTCTTTTCTTTTCTTTTCTTTTCTTTTCTTTTTCAACCTCATAGCAACCAATAACATAAGTGAGAAAGCATTGCTCTCCCCAACTTGAATTCAACCACATCATTATGTGAATACTCCCTACTTTCTAAGGCAAGGTAAAAATTCATACAACAACACAAAGTTGAGGGTTCAAGAAAAAAAAAACAACAATCAAGATCCACACAAAAAATGAATTTGACACTCAGAGACAAGAATCAAACTCAAACAACATGGATAATGACCAAAGGCTCAAAGGGTTTACGAACGATCACACACTCACAAGGTGAATTAACTATTTGGCTTAGGTAGTTGTGCTCAAAATGAAAAAATGCCTTGATCATTTTCATGCATTCATATAAGCAATACAAACAAAAGATTCAACATAAGAAAATCCAGTAAAACAAAATTGTCGGTACTCCGAGCATATAACAATGGAAGGATTCCTCACAAAAAGGTTGGGAACTAAAGTGATTCACATACGAACAAGTATACAAAAGAATGAATGGCATAGAAGTTGTAAAAAGCCTAAGTATCATGAATATGCTAAAGTAAAGAAAGCGATAAACACATACCTTGAACGTGTACAAAACTTTAAACACTATCATTACCACGCATTCGCAAGTTGAAATGATCAATATCGGAAAAATCACCGAATGCGACTTCAAGCAATCGGGCAAAAATTTGAGTCCAAACAATCAACAAAAGAATTAGAAAAATTACTAATAATTACTAATATATATAAGGCCTTGGTGGAAGTGGGAAGAAGGGGGAACCAAGTGAACAATTAAAAGAATTCACTGGTTCAGCACAGCAGAGCGCGCTCAGCGCGCAGGCCCGCGCTCAGCGCGCTACACCAGAACCAGAAAAATCAGTACATCTACAGGGTTCTGGTGTAGGCCTCCACTTAACACCTACACAATCTCATATACAATGAAAAAGTAATAACGGGACAAAAAACGATAAAACACGCTTGTTTTACGTCGTAAGCTCGACGCCTATTATTTATACACACTTCTCCAAGTTGCCTCTTTACACGGTTAGCGCTCGCCGGCGACGAAACCTAACCAAACACTTAGCAAACGTGAAGAGAAACAAACAAATACACTAAATTTACAAGTATGCAAAACATGTAAAATTCACAAATATGGTAAACATATACAAGTATCAATATCAACAAGTGAAAATAGACAATATATACGATATCTACAAAACTCAAAAACAAAGAAACTATCGCAATGCGATTCAATAAAAACACCAATCCCCGGCAACGGCGCCATTTTGTTGCTGCAAAACAGGGCAAGCAAGCAAAAAGAATTGGAAGTATTTTTCCGGGAATTTATCGTGTCCACAGAGATCGGTGCTACTGAACTGCCGTTCGACAATTTCAATGTTAATGAGTTTGGTTTTAAAATGGTTTAAAGCGAAAACAGAAAAGTAAATAAAAACATAAAAACTAATTCATTCTTCAAAGAGAAAAGACGCATCAAGCATGTATATATTCCACTCGTCACAAACTTAAACCAATCGACCAGTTACACTCAACTTACAATACTCCTCAATATCACCCGGTATCGCTCACAATAGTGTTCATCTCTGACACACTGAGCTGAGAAACAACTGTATCACTCTCTTCGTCACTCTCGCGCACGAAGCCTCGAAATACGGAAGGCATTTAAGTTCCGACACCCATACGGATTGTTAGCTCTAAATCTATCTCTAGCATCCAGAAACTAACAGATAATCATCCCTAATCAAGATTTGCGATGTTTATCTCTAACACAACCCAAACCCCGCGCATAAAGCAAAAATCAGAAACAATCATCGATAAAGATTTGTAAAGCAAATTAAATATAACACCATGATCAACAAATATACATGAGATCTAAGTACAAACATATACAAACCCAACAAGATAGAGTTTACAAAAAGAGGAAAAAGAGATAAACCAACACTTCTCGAGTTGTCAAGCCGATCGATGAGAATCCACCTCCGATTCGACAAGATGCAAGCTCCATTTGTTGTTTTCAAGCTAATCCTATGAAGAAATGAAGTTTGATGGAGTTGGGAGCAAAAAAATACCCAAAACCATCCCAAAAAATGTATTTTTTCACTATATTTATTGCTGTCAAAGTCGCAGAGCGCGCTCCGGGCGCTCAGCGCGCGTTTTTTGAAGTTAAACCGCCTTACGAGCGCGCTCAGTGCGCTCCCAGCGCGCTCAGCGCGCAACTTGCTGGAATTTGCTTCTTCCTGGGGGCGCGCTCCAAGCATGCTTGAAAATCCAAACTTGTTTTCTTCATAACTTTTGAACCGTAATTCCGTTTTTCGCCCGGTTCGAAGCGTTGGAAAGCTTATTCAATGCTCTATACAACAATGGCAAAATCCCACTCCTTGAATACCTACAAAAATGAGATAAAATCAATTAAACTCAATGATATTTACACGAATCGTAATATATACACTAAAATGTAACTATACGCATTTATAAACAAAACAGGGTTTATTCGTATGATATTTAACAAAAAGCAACGATAAGTGCAATAAAACATATATACATAAATAGGTACATTTTGCACTTATCAGGTTGGTTACGCCTAGGGAAGGTATTAGCACCCTAAACGTCCATAGTACTCTACGGGAGCCTCTTGTTAATGTTATGTTACGTTTGCTAAAGGATTCTATGCTAAAGGTTAGTTAGCAGGGGAAGTGATAAATTCATTATGATGAATATCACTAAGAGTTGAGGAACTCTCTCCTAATGCTAGTTGTAATTTCTATGGCTCTAATGAGGCCAAGAAATTGAAGTTTTATCCTAAAAGGTTACCTAGGTTAAGGTGGGGGTCATGACTTATGAGTCAACATATTTCACCTTCCTTTGGAATGTGGGGGAGAATAGTTGATAAAATATTAAAAGATGACAAGTTATAGTTCAAATAAAAAGATATGAATAAATTTATGAGATAAAATCATGATATCAATGCAAAGTGGAATCATACATGTATTAAATAAGGATTAATCATGATATGTAGACATAACATAGTATGATGAATAAGAAAGTGCAATAAGAAAGCATTTATGATCTAATCATGCGTAAAAGTCTAAAAAAAATATTAATATTTTTGTCAATTTCTTTTTATATATGAAAAATAGGTTTAATAAAGGAAATGAAGCAAAAAGAAGGGAAGAAAAATGATAAGAAATGAACAAGTTATGATATTTAGAAATTGAAGCATTAATTTAAAAATAGGTAAAATTAACAAGTGATAAAAAGATGAGAAATGGCAATCTTAAGGCTTGAACTCATGTCATTCCACATACAGCTTAAAACCATAGCCAACAAGCCAAACGCGCACATTCAAACACATAGTGAAAACATAAACATATATTATGAAGCGAGCGAAAATCAGGAAAATAAAAAAAAAGGTTGGGCGAGGGGATCGAACCCCTGTCCTTAGCATAAACAACTCTTATAACTCTCCTCCTGGACCAGCGGTGCTACGCCCTCATCCAGTTATTATATGATTCAAAAAAGATATAAAGCAAAACGCTTCCTAATTTCCCAAATAACCAAAACACGCGCACAACTTTGCCCATCTGATTCCAAACTACTCACTTACCCAGCCATACTCAAAACAAACATAAATCAACCAAAATAAACCTTCAAATGAGTAGCGCAAAGCAAGGAAAACAAAGGTATTCATGGTTTTGCCTAAACCCTAACATACAAAACGCACACGGGCTACAAGAAAACAGGTTGCCACAGAGGTTCAAAAAGCCATCATAAGAATACTATAGCATCACAACAATGTTCCAACAAGCAAAGGCAAAATAGATAGAAGCCAAATCTGATTTAACATGTTCTCAAAGTCACAAAGCATCCAGAACTTAAACTAGCATACGACAAGGCACACGATATGAGTTCAAGAATTACCCATAAAACAGAAACATGGCCATGTTAAACCTCAGATTAAAATTTCTATACCATCTAAATTAGGATTTAACAAGACACACAATAAAAGAATAAACACATAAGTCCAAAAGTGACAACCATAGTCCCAAACTTCCAACATGTAAATACTAAACATTTCGCAAGGCACATATTTCCTAGATTCAAGTATGCAAATGGTTCAACATCAGATTGCTCAAATGAAATAGTTGGGCCAGACATTCTAATCAATTAGAAGCAAGTAGTGTGTTAAGGACTTAGACAATGTGGTAAAATGCAGATCATTGGTCATTACACTGTTAGTTTTAAGGACTCAAAATTAGCAGCTCAAATGTTAAGTAAACACTTAATTCAAGAGGTCTAACAGCTAGTCAACATGATTACAACATATGGACAAATCATGGGCAATTACAGACGTGGATTATTTCAAACATTAACTCCAAACAAAATCAGCATGTTAATTTGCAATTGTATGATGAGTTCAAAGAGGTACACATATAGAACACACATTGACCTAATTCAAATCAGATTGGCATACATCAACAAGAAAATGAAACAATGATTTGAACAAATTCGCATAGTCTGTAAACAAACGTAACAATTAAACACACACATGCTTAGATGTCTATGCATTTACAACATATGTCAGAGACAATCCAAAAGATTAGATACAAACCAACTAAAAATTTTGCAGCATGAGAACAAAACTGTGACTGGTGTGTGATTGTGTGAGCAGTGGCAGTAACACAAGCAGCAGTCAAGATTTCAATAAGAAAAGTGCAAGCAAAAGTCTGAGTTATATGAATCATGTTCTAAAGTTTTTAAAACTGAGACCAAAGTAGCAGGGTCAATGTTAAGAAAATAATACATATGACACTCACATCAACCTACAGATGATAAACAAGATAAAATACTAACTTCAGACCTAGTCATGCATATATGTTTCATATCTCAAACATTAGATTGAATATAGGGATCATCCTGGCCTAAAACAACTGAGGTCAGAGTTATCAAAAGAATGCACAGATAGTTCCATGCCAACATATAGCAGGACTTGGGTACTCACACATACATTAACATGCTGACAGAGTATACTTACATATTTAGATGTACGACTTGGATTAAGAACAAACATTGCAGAGACATACTAAAATCATTGTTTAACTTAAACAGCAATCCTATATGCAAGCTTTAAGCATTCATGAACAGAAAATTCAAACAAGGCTAGGTTAAGGTATAAGTATCAACAACTTAGTTTCAACAATCATGCCATAAGCTAACATGTATATTAGTGTAGGTTAATGTAAAGCATCATGCACAAGAAGATATAACAGAAACATTTGCACTAAGATTGATGGCTTTCTAGATTGAATACATCAAGATAACACTCATTCAAAATATATTATAAAGGACCCAAACCTTATATAAATGGACTGAGATCAAGACCAACATAAGAGTTCACGAATGATAGTATTCAACATGATATACCAATATATGAGACCTGTAAAACACATCCCTTTTATGAACAAATTAGCAATTACCTAATAACTTATGATCATTGAGCATGGCATCATAGAGAGCAAGATGTACATATGAGCTAAATTAAAGTATTAAATAGGCCTTAGGCTAGCACACACACAAGGATTTAGCAAAGAATGAGCAGCTGTGACAGATCAAGCTAAGAACTAAATGTGACAACAATTATAGTGAAGCTCCATATGTAAATGAGGTACATGATTCCTTGGTAGTAAGCACATGGTACTGTCATACCCCAAATTTTGACCACTAAGATTTCCCATCATTGTGCAAATCATCATCACAATATGGAGGAACCATCATACTTCATTAGTCTCCCCAAAGGTGGGTGAGCATTCACTACAAACAGGATTTAGGGTTTCAAGCCCTCTCAGAGCCTTTAGACAAAGGATCAATCAAGGAATGACATGATCTTCAACTTGTCTAACCTCTTAAACATCCATAAAGGATCAAGAGGACTCCCACCTCAAGAATCAAGCACAAGAGTGCAACATTTAAAGTGGATCAAGCCTCAAGTTCATCTAATACAAAGTCAACTGACGCAGAAAGTCAAAGTTTGACTTTTTGGTCAACTTTGACCTTCACAAGCAATTACTCAAGAAAATATGATGGATGATTTAATTTGATCAAATTTAAATCAAGAAATCATGCAAAATTGCAAAATTGATCAAATTGAAAGAAACTTAGAAATTTTTTCTAAGTTAAAATCATGTTCAAGTGCACAACTTTTCAAGGTTGTAACTATTGATCCAAGCATCCATTGATTTTGAGTAAGAGCTACTTTTAAATAGGGTATTTGATACTTCAACATTGTAGAAGAAATCAACTCAAAATATCATAAGGATTGAAATATATAAGTGATCAAAGTTGGGAATTCTTAATGTCCAATGTTCTGACATTGCATAGGACATCATTAATATTTTTTCAGCAAGAATGCCCCAACTTCAAGGACGTTTTTCTCCATGATCCAAATTGAACCAGGTCTGGAGTCAAACATGAAAGTTGAAGTACGTCATCTCAGGTTTCCAGAAAGTCCTAGAACGTCCTTGTAGCATACTCGAGCAGGGAGATATGATTTTCGCAAAAAGCATTGATAAAGTAGAATTTTCATGACAGCTTTTAGGACAGATTTGACTACACAAGTTCAAGACCATTTTTGATGACTTTGCAAGCTGAACCAAGACCAAAGTCAAACATCAAAGTTAAAGTATGTCATTAGGGCTTTCGAAAATGTATTAGAACTCCCATTAATTCAACTTGAGCAAGGAGTTATGAACCTCACAACAGGCCTTGCTCGAGCTGATTTTTTAGGACAGATTTTGTGCACTTTTCTTGTGCCACCCAATTTTCAAACTTTGTCACCATGCAAGACAAGCATCAAAGATGCAATTCACTTCAATTCAAAATATCATAGTGGATTAAAATATACAAGTGATTAAAGTTTGGAATTATTGATGATCAAAGTTGTCAAATGTTTCAACATTTCATAGGACATCATTAATATTTTTCCAGCAAGAATGTCCCAACTTCAAAGATGTTTTTCTCCATGATCCAAGTTGATTCAAGCCAAACCTTGAACATCAAAGTTGAAGTACATTGTCTCAGCTTTCCAGAAAGTTATAGAACGTCCTTGTAGCATACTCGAGCAGGGAGATACGATTTTCGCAAAAAGCATTGATAAAGCAGAATTTTCATGACAGCTTTTAGGACAGATTTGACTACACAAGTTCAAGACCATTTTTGATGACTTTGCAAGCTGAACCAAGACCAAATTCAAACATCAAAGTTGAAGTACGTCATCTAAGCTTTCCAGAAAGTCCTAGAACGTCCATGTAGCATACTCGAGCAGGGAGTTATGAATTTTACAATAGGGCTTGCTGCAGCTGATTTTTAAGACATGTTTCAAGACAGATTTGCACACTTCTTGTGCCACACAAATTTCCAAGCCTTGTCATCACTTTGGACACCTCTGAGGATCAAATCTAAAGGGGACAATCACTGAGCCAAGCCTCCAAAGTCCTTAGAACAAGAAGTAGCATGCTATTCCTAAAAATCCCTAAAAGAGGGACAAGACTCCAATTTTGGATTGGAGCATTTAATAGATGCTTAGAGGTGGCATGAACTGACACATTTGCAACTGAATTCAGTCAAGATTCCTCCAACAAGAAGGGAACCAAAGCTCTGTTCTCTAACCACTAGTCAATGGCTAGAGGAGACTTGGATTTTCATTGGCCAACATTGGCCAAACCTCTGCTGCATCCACCATTCACTGTTGCTGTGAAAACAAACTTGCTCTACTATAAATAGAGCTCATTTGTGTTCAGTTTGAGTACACCAAAGCCATCAAACAGATGCTTTCCTCAAAATCTCTTCTTTCACCTCAAATTTGCCTTCCAAAGCAAGTAATTCTGAGTTTTTGAGTTAGAGAGCAATTCCACTCAAACTAATCACACACACACACCTCATATATATCATATGTAAGCTGTGCAAACTATCACAAGTGACCTGTAATCACAAAATCACAAAGTCACTTCTCAAAACCTCAAAATGGCACTTTTTGCATTTTTCAAGCCATGTCTTGATTCAGTCACTTTCCAAACCAGATAAAACCTCAAACACACTCCAAATATCATCCTTGAACTATCCCAAATGGTTCCCAACATCTGGAACACCATTTGAGAGAGTTGCTATTTTGGTCACTTTTAACCCCTTTTGCAAGAAGGGACAGTTTGTGTTTTTGCAGGTACCAGTTGATTCCAATCATCCTAAAAGCTTCTAAGGGATCATTTGAGTATGTCTAAAGCATCAAATCATTTCTGGAACAAGAGGCTTGACAGATTGCACAAAAACTCCAAAAAGCTCAAAAAGAGGTAAGCATCACAACTTGGAATCCTTGGAATCATGCATTGCTTTGAAGTCCACTGATCATACACATCTCATACATGTTGTATATGTTGTGTTTGGGCTAATTCACCATGTAATCCATGCCTGTATCAAAGTGTAGCACAGAAAATGCAATTATAGGTCCTTTTCCAAACCACTATCGGGTTTTGAGGAGGGAGTGTGATTTGAAAAAAAACTACCACCACCATTGGATTCCTTGTGAAATTCCTTGAGAGAGTATAAGACCCATCCCTTTGAACAGAAAACCTTTTTGGGCCTCAGTCACTTGTATAAGTTCCTCTGTACAAATCCAACAGTGCGCTCACTGATAAAACCCTGGGCCTCTCCTTGAGTTGTAAGCCCCAAATATTTCTTTTTCAAAGCACTTTCTCCTTTGATTTTGAAATATATTGTTGTTTTCAATCTTTCTTTGTTGAACAACTAACCAAACAGCATGGAAGCACTACAACCGTTTAAGTGTTTATACGCTTTCATTTACCGCTTTCATATACATATAACTGTATTGTGGGGCTGTTTCGCTGTAAGTCTTCTTTCATAAACTCATATCAACTGTGTAATAATAGTATAAATATTTAGAGTTTCCCCGACAACTACGTCTAGAACTAGGTGACGCCGTTTCGTTTATTCGTAGAAATAGACAACTAGATCCCCAATAGGATCACCAGATACAGTCTTCTCTTCGGCTGTCCTCATTAGGAATTGTCAAGAAACTCTACTCCCAGAGATGAATGTATTCTCCATGAATGACATCTTTGAGTTTCTTCCAAATTCTCGAACTTTCCTGACTTGATCTATTCCTTGTGAATATCTTGCCTTGAATTTTTCGGGGTTTGGGGACCCACGGGCTTCTTAAAAGCATCGGCCTCCTCTTGGGCATCGTACAAGGACCACAGGCTTCCTAAAAGCAACCCCGCCTCCTCTTGGGCTTAGTATAAGGACCCTACGGCTTCTTAGAAGTATTCACAGCCTCCTCTTAGGCTTCGTATAATGATTTCTTCCTCTGGGAATGATAGCCTTCTCTTGGGCTTAATACAAGGACCCGTCGGCTTCTTAAAAGTCTCTAGCCTCCTCTTGCGCTTCATACAAATAGTCCCGACGACCTCCTAGAGGTATAGGAACAGAACTTAGTCATCTTCATAGAACAATCCTGTCAAAGAGTCTACTACTGTTTCTCAAAGCATATTACAAAAGATGAAACTCTAGACTCGGACAGTCTAATATCCTTGAGTCTCAAAGACATTCTCAAGTGACCCCTTCGTTAAATAGGAAGGAAACCCGCAGACTCGGACAGTCTCAATACCCTTTGGATTTCCCGCTTCCTTAAAGAATAGGGAATAACCCTGGTCCTCGAATAAAAAATCCTTGAGTACAACATTACTCATATAAGAACTGATTTTCTCTTTTAAAATCAGTATACTGGACCTATCACTCAACCGAAACATTACCATAGCCTCCTCTTGGGCTTTATACAATGATTCTCCCCAGCGGAGCTAACAATTTTAGCCTCCATCTCGGGCTTCGTACGAGATACAAAAGACTCCCTCGTTGAGTCAAACAACATTTAGCCTCTCTCTCGGGCTTTGTACGAGACACATAAGAGACTCCCTCGTTGAGTCAATCACCTCTATCGCCTCCATCTCGGGCTTTATACGAGATACAAAAAGGTTCTTATTGAGCCAAACAAATTTCAGCCTCCATCTCGGGCTTCATACGAGATACAAAATCACTCTCTTGTTGAGTATAAAAGATTCTCCTGTTGAGTCAACCCTTTTAGCCTCTCTCTCGGGCTTCGTACGAGACATATAAAAACTCTCTCTTGTTGAGTCAAATAGCCTCCATCTCGGGCTTTATACGAGATACCAAAAGACTCCCTCGTTGAGTCAAAACCCTTTTAGCCTCTCTCTCGGGCTTTGTACGAGACACATATTAGCCTCCTCTTAGGCTTTGTATAAGAAAACCACTGGTTGGTCTAATCAACCTTTTAGCATCAAAGATGTGCCTCGTTCACAGTACACAAACATCAACAACTCCTTCCCCTTCATCTAATTACTGTAAGCGGCAAGCCTCTGGATCATCTCTATCCATGCCACTGTCTCTCTTTTAGCATGAGAAATTCCTAAGGAAAGATAGCATTGCTCTACACTGAGTTAAAGTCTTATCCTCCAGGTTAAAATCCCCTATAAAGGAAATTATGGCATTGTCGGATTCGCATATCCCGGTTATAGTAATTCTCCTTTATAACCAGTCACCCAACAGCTGTGACAGATAAACCTTTCTTTAGAGATGACAAATTCTCTCTAAAGTCGAGGCCCTTCAGCTTCACGTCTTGGGCTTTGAACAAGACACAAATAGACTTTTCAGCTTCACATCTTGGGCTTTGAACAAGATACAAACTACCCATTAGCTTCATGTCTTGGACTTTGAACAAGACACCAAAAACACCATTTCCTCCCATAGAATAGGAGGAACTACGAACGCTCTGATTTCCCTGTTTCGGTAAATGGGAATACGTAGGCATAAGATTGAAAGAAAAATCTTAGCGAGCGCAATCAACAAAAAACCCAAAATCCCATACTCTCAGATCAAAAAGCATCAGTCCTAACATCCTAATCCTTGTTCCCCACCAGAAACATTCTGCCAAGATAAAAAGAAAGAAAACAGTATTGGCGAAAATACAAATAACCAGTACAAAGGCCCCCCCACATTGATAACATTCGTAACCTAACAGACCGCTGTTTAAACTCAGTATGCAAAGCAGGTTTAATTGGAGACATCTATTTCCCTTCCTTATTCAGCTCACAATAGGATAAAAAATGAATCGACCTGTAGTAAGCTCAAACCACAGAGACCGACCAGCGCTTAAGAACCGCGTCCAAAATCGCTCGCTACCGAAAAATGGCGCCCACCGTGGGGCTTATCTCTTCAGTTTGTTTTCTTTTTTCTTCACTTGTGTGAAAACCACAGATTGGGGCTTCCGCTGGGGAACCCATTTTCTGTCAGGAACATAGGATTCATAGCTTTAAAGGTCTAGGATGTTTAGGACAAATATATATACTGCTTTTCCTAATTGCTATACATGTTTATTTTTCTGCTAATGGGAATGCGGGTGATGCCGTATGTGGAAAGATTAAGTATACACTTAAGATAAGTGATGGCGACGAGGTCGACCATCAACCTCAGTGGAGGCTAACTAATGTAACCATTCTCTCGCCTAGACAATGGGTCGGTTGTGATGCCTAAGAAGCTAAGGAGCCAAACCCTTTCGTAGTGCGGAAACTATCGGAAATAGTTGTTACGCGATACTACCCTCATTTGAGGCTGGTGATTTATTCACGGTGAATGGCACTTACTCTAAGATTGCACTACAACTCGCTGGCGATCTGCTTGTTGTTTTGCTTTCCTGGGAGGAGCTGATGATAATGAGTACAGGTACAAAATATCACCCTAGTATAAACCTTTGGGGATGGGTAGAGCCTTGACTTCATGACAACAACCCTTTGACCCCATGTTTTTTCTATGTTTTTGTGTGCTGCATTCATGCATTCATTTAATAAAACATTAAAACATTCAAAAAACTTCTCTTCTAGTCTCTCTGTTTTTCAAATTAAACTAAGACTGTGATTGCAAATATCAGAGAAGAGGATTACGCTAATGGATTTCGGTAGAAGGAGAACTCATACGTACACCTTCAAGGTTCCAAAACTAGAGGATTTGAGAAG
Source organism: Lathyrus tuberosus (assembly GCA_022829125.1). Lineage (NCBI taxonomy): Eukaryota > Viridiplantae > Streptophyta > Magnoliopsida > Fabales > Fabaceae > Lathyrus > Lathyrus tuberosus. The sequence continues at coordinate 26,543,346 of JALAZF010000013.1, read as the reverse complement.
GTTAGCAGGGATGATCACTAACCGAGAGGCTTTCAGAGCCAAGTACAGAGGTTTGCTACCACTGTTAAGAGTCCATGTGATTGAGGGAATCATGGATGCGCTCATTCAATTCTACGATCCGGTTTATCACTGTTTCACATTCCCGGATTACCAGCTATCACCAACGCTGGAGGAGTATTCTCATCTGATTGATCTACATATCACCGATCGAGCTCTTTTTTCTGGACTGGAAGAAATTCCAAAGAATCAGACAATTGCAAGAGCAATTCATTTGGATGAGTCTGAGGTCAGGACTCACATGACCGCTAAGGGTGGCATCCAAGGTTTGCCAGCCCAGTTCTTGACGAAGAAAGCCCTGTATTTTGCCAGTATAGGAAACGTAACTGCTTTTGAAAGCATCTTTGTCTTGCTCACCTACGGGTTATTTTTGTTTCCCAACATCAATAACTTCGTCGATATTAACTCCATTAAGGTTTTTCTCATTGGAAACCCTGTACCGACTTTGCTCGCAGATGCGTATCATTCTGTATACTTGGGAAATTTGTACAGCGGAGGGGAGATCACATGCTGTGTACCTCTACTATACAAATGGTTTATCTCTCACTTGCCCAAGTCTGCTGCTTTTTGGGATTGCAAGAGTGCCTTACGTTGGTCGCAGAAGATCATGTCTCTTACCAACTCTGATATAGATTGGTGTAATAGGATTTATGATGGAATCAGAATCATTGATCTTTGTGGAAACTTCCCCAACGTACCCCTCATAGGAACTAAGGGAGGAATCAACTACCATCCGGTATTGGTTCTTCGTCAATTTGGATACCCGATGAGACACGTCCCACGGGGTGTTCATCTGGAAGGTCTTTTCTTCAAAGAGGGAGAAAGTGACAGAGCACTTAAGATGGAAATAGTGCACGCTTGGAAAAACGTTCATAAGAAAGGACGAGAGTTTCTAGGAAAACCAGACTGTGTCTCGGTGGAGCCTTATCTCCACTGGGTATAAACTAGAGCTCTCAAGCTGAAAATGCCTTATCCTCGTTACGGAATTCTTCCGCCAAAGGAATCTGTCATGTACTTCATGACGGAAACTGAAAAGCTTCAGGTTACTCTCAACAAAGTTCAGAAGGAGAGAAGGTCTTGGAAGAACAAGTACCGCACCCTTGACGTAGAGTGCATCAAAATACAGCAACTACTGAAAGAGAAAGATGCTCTAATTGAGATTTTGGAGCAACATGTTGTAGAGAATCAAGACGATAAAAGGAATTTGCTCACTCCTTTCACCTGGCAAAGGAATGACAACCCGACAACGGCCCAAGAGCCCCGGTCAAAGAAAAGGAAAGTACCAGAATCAGCACCCGATTTCTCTTCAGAGAGGACTCAGGACCCATTAGCTTAGGTTTCTGTTTCTGCACCTTGTAATCTACTGTATTTCCATTTCTGTAATCCTTTGAATTTCAATAAAAATGGGTTTCCCCACTGTTTGATATTTGCAATCTAATTGTCGAAGTTTATTTTGATTAAACCAAAAAACAATTAATATAATCATTGCATTCATCATTCTCACATCGCGTATTCTTCTTCCCTACGAATCTCACGTTTGTGTCTCGATTCTAGAGTCAAACTGTCTCATTCGTATAATACTCGGGCCAATCGTCAGAAAAGGATGGATGATCTTGAGGAAGAAAATAGAGAGTTGAAGGAAGAGATCGACGCTCTGAGAGAGGATATGAGAAAGCTTCGTAACGACATGCAAGCCATGGCAAAAGCTCAACTACAAAGAACTGTGATCTCAGAGATCACCTCAACGCCCATAGTGGAGAAGTATGATCCTAGGTATCAGATTCCAAAAGATCGTCCTTGGGGCATGCCTGTTAACTATATCCCGGAAGGATATGTTCCGCCGATCACTGAAGATCAGGGAATCTCAACAGAAGCTGTTGGGCCTGAAGGTTACAAACTTCGGGAAAGCGAAGATGCCAGAGGCATACTGAAGACTCCTGAAGGTTACAAACTTTGGGAAACGCCAAGATTCACTGCCGTAGTCACGGTACCACCCCCTGTGGAGTACACTGTCCCAGAAGGACAGATTCCACAGATACCTTCTGGTAAAAAGGAAACTATGTTTGACAGAATGGAGTAATTCCAGGAGCAGTTCTTGGAAATGCAGAAGGAGTTGCAGGCCACTCGCGGTCAGGATTTATTTGGAAAGAACGCCGCAGATCTCTGCTTGGTCCCCAATGTGAAAGTTCCGCACAAATTTCAAGTGCCCGACTTTGGAAGGTACAAGGGTAACTCTTGCCCTCAGAGCCATCTGGTGATGTACGCTCGGCGGATGTCAGTTCAGACGGAGAATCAGGACCTACTGATTCACTACTTCCAGGATAGTTTAACTGGTGCCGCATTGAAATGGTACATGGGTTTAAACCGTACTACGATCAGTACATTCAGAGATCTTGGTACTGCCTTTGTCCAACAATACAAATACAATTTGGACATGGCACCCGACAGAGATAAACTCAGATCAATGTCATAAAAGGAAAAGGAAACCTTTAAGGAGTATGCTCAAAGGTGGCGTGAAATTGCCGCTCAAATTTGTCCACCTCTTGAGGAAAAAGAGATGACAAAGATCTTCTTAAAGACCTTAAGCTCATTTTACTATAACCGAATGGTTGCCAGTGTGCCCAGTGATTTCACCGAGATGGTCGGCATGGGCGTACGTCTTGAGGAAGCCGTCCGAGAAGGACGTTTGGTAAAAGACACTGGATCGACGACCGGTACTAAAAAATACTGTAGTGTTCTCCCTAATAAAAAAGAGCAAGATATTGGGAATATCTCTCTCGGAAAGCAAAGGCGACGTTATCAGCCGGTAGCAGCTGTAATCCCAGCTATCAGCCCTGCGCCTATTCCTATGTATCAACCTCAGGTTGCGCAGAGCCAACCTGACCAGCAAAGGACACAACAACCTCTTCAGCAGGCTCGTCCTCCATATAACAACAACCGTACAACACGACCACCAGGATTTGATCCTATACCCATGTTGTACGCAGAATTATTTTCATTACTACTGGCTAAGGGGCACATCCAGACTAAGTCTCCTCTTACAGTACCGGGAAATCCGCCTTTTTGGTTTAAGGTGGATCAGACATGCCCTTATCATCAAGGAGCATCAGGGCATAACATTGAGACTTGCCTCAATTTTAAATCTGACGTGCAAAAGCTTGTTAGGAGCGGGCTCTTATCTTTCAAAGATACGAATCCCAATGTTCTCACGAACCCGCTGCCTCAACATGAGAAAGTTGCAGTCAATCTGATTGAGAGAGAGTCTAACAGCGTCTATCAAATTCACGATGTACTCTTATTGAGGACCAATTTGGTCAAGATGCATTGTAGACAAAGTGGATATGGCCATGTGCCACCTCATAATTATCATCAATGTGATGTCTGCTCTAAAAACAATCAAGGATGTTTGGTAGTGCAAGCAGCTCTACAGGAACAGATGGATCTCGGATGGATCCAAGAGCACCGAGTTCGTGGAGTTAACATGGTCTATACGAACTCCAACATCATTCAGAACCACGACATTTGTTCAATGAATGTCAACTTGGTGGCAATGCACTCAAGGCAAAGCCAGTATCATAATCTGCCACGGCACGATTACAGTTCCTGTCTGACTTGCTCGGTAAACAAACAGGGATGCTCTTTCATACAGGAGGCCCTCCAGCGTCAGATGGATCTTGGATGGATCTAAGACTACCATGATAGGAACCCTTATCAGATCAATATGGTTCAAATCTTCGATATTCGCGTGATGAATACCAGCCTGGTAGAGTTACATGCTGAGCAGGTCCGACTCGGATTCTTAATATCACATGACTATCAAAGCTGTAAAGCGGGTTGAAAAAACGATCAGGGTTGTACCCTTGTCCAGGAGGCACTTCAGCACTTGTTAAATCACTGGTGGATGCCAATCTACATGGACGAAGATACTCAGCAAATTAGTATCAGTAACAGGAATCCTACTCGTCGTCAAAGTCAGGATGTCCGATCAGCCGAAGGTAACCTAGTGAGGTTACATTGTATTCAAAGTGGGCGTGGCCAGGTGCCACCACTCAATTACGACCGTTGTAGCATCTGTTCGGAAAGTAACCAAGGGTGTTACCTTATGAGAATAGCTCTTCAGGGTCAGGTGGATCGTGGAGAGATTCATCCATATCCGGGTTCTGGACCCATCAACTGGACACCGAACTACCTTGCCAATCAAGTCAAGGATGTTGTCACAATCTCTGGTCATCACCAGACCATGGATGTTTTTTCCATCATCCCTCTACTTGACGAATCTAAAATTCCCAACCGGGAACGGATCGAGATTACTTACGATGGTTAGAAAAATCAGAAAGGTCCCATAGTCATCTATCTACCGGGACCACTACCGTATGAATCAACTAAGGTTATCCCTTACAAATACGGTGCAATGATAATTGAAAATAGAAAGGAAATTCCATTACCCTCCGTCGTGAATATTGCAGACATCAGTCGTGTAACACGGAGCGGTTGAATCTTCAACCGAGGGGTTGGGGAACCTAACAAGGAAAAGGAACTTCAGACAGAAGCTCCCGGTCCATCAGTCGGTCAATCCAGTAATCCCGACCTTTTGAAAAATAATGATGAGATGCTGAAGCTCATCCAAAGGAGTGAATATAACATTGTTGATCAGCTGTTACAGACTCCTTCAAAGATCTCGGTATTAGCACTGTTACTCAGTTCAGAAGCCCACAGGGAGGCTCTACAGAAAGTCTTGGAGCAAGCCTTTGTGGAACAGGATGTAACAATCAGACAGTTCGATAGCATTGTCTCTAACATCACTTCCTGCAACAATTTGGGATTTAGTGATGAGGAATTACCCGAAGAGGGTCGCCGTCATAACATGGCGCTCAACATTACAGTTAACTGCCAGGACGATGCTTTAGCCAGCGTACTAGTAGACACAGGGTCAGCCCTGAATGTTATGCCGAAGTCCACTTTGATGCAATTATCATTCAAGGGTCCTCCGATGAGAATTAGCGAGGTCGTCGTCAAAGCATTCGACGGATCCAGAAAAACAGTTATCGGCGAAGTTGATCTTCCCATAACTATCGGTCCTCACACTTTCCAAGTCACTTTCCAGGTCATGGACATCCGGGCAACATACAGTTGTTTATTAGGAAGACCTTAGATACATCAAGCTGGAGCAGTCACTTCGACCCTCCACCAAAAGCTAAAGTTCATCAAGAACGATCAACTTGTCACAATCTATGGAGAACAAGCCTTGTTTATAAGCAACTTATCATCATCTACTGGTATAGAACCCGAGGAGGTTATTAGAACTCAGTTCCAAGCACTTTAGTTGAGCAAGGACAATCATTTCAAAGGAGGAACCTCGATTTCCTCATACAAAGATGCTATCAAAGTGGTCGAGAGTATCGATACAAATGGATGGGGACAGCTTATCATTCCTATTGACAATAAAACAAAGAAGGGTCTTGGTTTTTCTGCAACCTGTACCCGGACAGCTGCCAACGATGAAAGTCTTCATCCCCTTCAAAATTTCTTCCACAGTGGAGGTCCCTCTGACACAGATGAAGAATGGAAGTCCTACCTTAACAAGGACGGTTATATGTCTCAGGAAGAGGTGCCTATGCCTTTTTACTTTCCTACAGAAAGTCTGAGATTTATACCAAGATCAGACGTCGAAATGATATATGGAGATTGTGATCCGGAAGGATGTCGTGCTCCGCCGAATTCATTAGAGGAAGACACTCCGATGAAAGACAACTTTGACTACAACTACTATGGCCCAATGGATGGTCTGGCAATGTGGCAACCTTATCCAGGAGACTTGGGGCCAGAAAGTCAGCCGAGTAATGAGACTCAGCTGAGCATCATTGAACAGAATACCTGTGTCCCCACCATGTCATGGGATCAACACTTAGGTCATTCAGAAACTACTCAACATGAAGATGAATTCGCAACGTTTGTAGGACTTGAATTCATCAACTATGCTTTTCCCGAGGTCAACGTCATCGAGAGGGATGACTCCTCCAGTTCCAAAGAAGTGTGGGACACCTTGGGACAACCGAGTGAAAAATTCGACTTCATGGTCAAGTACACTGCTCCCGAAAGCTCTCGTATCAGGCTCGAAGATATTCAGCCAACAGAATGGGGAGATACAGCTAAGAGCATAAATGCTATGCAAAATGCAACTGAGGAATCCTCCTACGACAACTCTGTCTGGGAGACATATTCCAATGATCCTGCTCTACCAGAAATCAGCGTCCTTTCTGAAGACAAATCGAGGAAGATGCCAGACTTTGTGATTCACCAAGGAGTTCGCCGCCAATGGGTTGCCGTTGAGGTTCCGAAGGTCGTTCGTCAGTCAAAGTAATTGCCATCTTTAACCTTTCACCCTGCCCAGGTGAAACGGATGTTTTGATAGGGCTCGCTTTCTGTAAATATCCCTCTTCGCTTCGCCCAAAGCGATAGAGTTTTGTTTTATAGGGCTGTAGTTTCAAGAATCGAGTGATCATAAATAAAATAACGTCGTTCTGTAATTTCCGCATTAATTGCTGTTTTCTCTTTTCGCTTTTTTTCAGAAAATGGTAATCCTAAAAAACAAATAATAAAAACAAGCAGTAAAAATAAAACACTGCACACACTTGCATTTTCTCTATCTCTTCTAAACACAAATCATCACGTCATGCAGATTGCTTGTTTTACACCCCGTTGAAACATACGATCTGATGCTTTCTCCCAACTTTGAGTTCCCGGTATTCGAGGCTGAAGAAGAAGTTGACAACGAAATTCCAGAAGAGATCTCCCGACTACTCAGACAAGAGGAAAGGTCCATTGAACCTCATAAAGAACCGTTGGAAATGGTAAACTTGGGTTCAGAGCAAGAGAGAAAAGAAATCAGGATTGGGGCACTGCTCAGTCCAACTGCCAGAGAGGGTTTGATAAAGCTTCTCAGAGAATTTCCCGATGTATTCGCTTGGTCCTATCAGGATATGCCAGGGTTGGATACCAGCATCGTGGAACATCACTTACCGTTGAGATCGGAATGTTCGCCAGTAAAGCAGAGGTTGAGACGCACTCACTCGGACATGGCCATCAAAATCAAAGAGGAGGTGCAGAAACAGATCGAACAAGGCAAGTCCAAAGGACGACTTTCCTTTACCACACATTGATATGCTGGTAGACAGTACAACAAAGTTCAAAGTTTTCTCCTTCATGGATGGATTCTCGGGCTATAACCAGATCAAAATGGCGCCAAAAGACATGGAGAAAACTTCGTTCATTACCCTATGGGGTACCTTTTGTTACAAGGTAATGCCGTTCGGTTTGAAGAACGTCGTGGCAACCTATCAAAGGGCCATGACTACTCTGTTTCATGACATGATACACAAAGAAATCGAGGTATATGTCGATGATATGATTGCAAAATCAAAAATAGAGAGTGAGCACGTTGAACATCTGTCAAAACTATTCGAGCGGTTGAGAAAGTACAAACTCCGCTTGAATCCCAACAAATGCACGTTCGGTGTCCGTTCAGGGAAACTACTAGGGTTCATCGTCAGCCAGAAAGGAATTGAGGTTGATCCTGACAAGGTCAAGGCCATTCAAGAAATGCCTTCTCCGAAAACTGAAAAACAAGTCAGAGGATTCCTGGGACGTTTGAACTACATCTCCAGATTCATATTCCTTATGACTGCCACTTGTGCGCCGATTTTCAAATTACTCAAAAAGAACCAGGATTGCGTTTGCTCAGAAGATTGCCAAACCACCTTCGATAGTATTAAGGAATATCTGTTGAATCCTCCGATTCTATCATCTCCAGTGGAAGGAAGACCACTGATCATTTACCTCACAGTCCTAGAGGGCTCAATGGGATGTGTACTTGGCCAACAAGACGAAACCAAACGGAAAGAGTCTGTCATCTACTATTTAAGCAAGAAGTTCACCGACTGTGAAACTCGGTACACGATGCTTGGGAAAACTTACTGTGCTTTGGCTTGGGCAGCTAAACGTCTTCGCCAGTACATGATTCGTCATACTACTTGGTTGGTCTCCGAAATGGATCCAATCAAGTACGTTTTCGAAAAACCTGCTCTCACGGGAAGAATTGCCCGTTGGCAGATGTTGTTATCAGAATATGACATAGAGTACCACGCTCAAAAAGCCGTTAAAGGAAGTATTTTGGCCGATCATTTGGCTCATCAACCGATTGACAATCAAGAATCAATCGAATTTGACTTCCTGGACGAAGATGTCATGTATCTAAAGATGAAAGACTGCGATGAACCGCTACCCAGTGAAGGGCCAGAACCAGGTTCCCAATGGGGACTTATCTTTGACGGAGTAGTTAATCAATATGGAAACGGAATTGGGGCAATCATTGTTACCCCTCAGGGTACCCACATTCCTTTCACTGCCAGACTTATGTTCAAATGTACGAACAACGAGGCCGAATACGAAGCTTGTATTATGGGTCTCGAGGAAGCAATTGATTTAAGGATAAAAAACTTGGACGTATACGGCGACTCAGCCCTGGTTATCAATCAGATAAAAGGAGATTGGAACACATACCAATCAGGATTGATTCCTTATAAAGACTATGCAAGAAGGTTGTTACCCTTCTTCAACAGAGTTGAGTTTCATCACATCCCTCGTGATGAGAATCACATGGCTGATGCATTAGCCACTCTCTCTTCCATGATTAGTGTAGGTCAATGGAATGACATACCTAAGATCGACATAATGCACCTTGAACGGCCCGCCTATGTCTTCACGATCGAAGTAATCATAGACGACAAACCTTGGTATCACGATATCAAATGCTTCCTTCAGAAACAAGAGTACCCATCTGGGGCACTCAGAAAAGACAGGAAAACCCTCAGAAGATTGGCTGGAAACTTCTTCCTGAGCGGTGACACTCTCTATAAGAGAAATTTTGACATGGTCTTGCTCCGATGCGTAGACAGACTAGAAGCAGACATGCTTATGAAAGAAATTCATGATGGGTCCTTTGGAACTCATGCCAACAGACACACAATGGCGAGAAAAATTCTGAGAGCATGGTACTATTGGGTGACAATGGAATTCGACTGCTACAAGTACATGAGGAGGTGTCACAAGTGTCAGATATACTCCGACAAAACTCATGTACCGCCATCACATCTCAAAGTTCTTTCTTCCCCGTGGCCTTTTTCCATATGGGGAATCGACATGATTGGCTTGATCGAACCTAAGGCTTCAAACGGACATCGGTTCATCTTGGTAGCCATTGATTACTTCACTAAGTGGGTCGAAGCAGCGTCGTATGCTAATGTAATCCGACAAGTGGTGGTCCGATTTATCAAAAACAATATCATCTGCCGTTATGGTGTTCCAAGCGAGATCATTACTGATAATGGGTCTAACTTGAACAATAGGATGATGAAAGAGTTGTGCGTTGAGTTCAAGATCGAACACCATAACTCATCTCCCTACCGACCCAAGATGAACGGAGCGGTAGAAGCGGCTAACAAGAACATCAGGAAGATCATTCAAAAGATGGTTATAACCTACAAAGATTGGCACGAGATGCTACCCTTTTCTCTTCACGGTTATCGCACATCTGTCCGCACTTCAACAGGGGCTACCCCTTTCTCTCTAGTGTATGGCATGGAGGCAGTGCTCCCCATAGAAGTAGAGATCCCATCAATCCGGGTATTGATGGAAGCTAAGCTCACCGAAGCTGAATGGTGTCAAAGCCGACACGACGAATTAAACCTGATCGAAGAGAAGCGAATAACGGCACTATGCCACGGTCAGCTGTATCAACAGAGAATGAAAAGGGCGTTCGACAAAAAGGTCCGACCTCGTGTCTTCACAAAATGAGACCTCGTGCTCAAGAAGATACAATCTTTTCTCACTGACTCTCGGGGCAAATGGACCCCAAATTATGATGGCCCCTATGTGGTCACGAAAGCTTTCTTAGGCGGCGCCTTGAGACTTGAAACCATGGACGGAGAGGAATTTTCCTACCCCACGAATGTTGATGTAGTCAAGAAATACTTCGCCTAAAAAAAACCTCTCGGTGGATTGAAAACCTTAAAGGGCTGTCCAGGCAAAACTTAGAGACAAAATAAAAAAAAAATCATCCCGATGGATTGGAAACATCACAGTACAATCCAGGCAAAAATTAAGGATAATGGTAAGTAACTATGTTCAACAGAGGCAAGTCCCTCAGCAGCAGCAGCTACATCATCCGTCAGGAAAACTCCAGTCAAGGTCATCTTCGACAGAAGCTCAGGATGCCCCGAATTCAAAATTGGTAGAAGGATAGTGGTCGTTATGTTTCAACGTAGCCCTTTTCCCTGTAAATTACCATTTTCTAACTTTGTAAATACTCTATGGAATCACACGTTTGGCTGATCTCCATCTTATCAATAAAATTTGAGCCCTTGTGCTTTTGTTTGTAATTCTTATTTGTTTTAGCTTTACAAAACGACGTTGTTAACATGATTAACGATTCTTGAAAGAAAACAAAAATGAATTTACTTGTTATAACTTTTTCTTCTTTTAAAATAAAGTCGGCAATTTCTTTTGACTGTTGAACATCAAAAGAACCTCAACCGTTTCTCCGGAAGTAAGCGAACTTCAAAGTGCAGAATCAAAGTACTCCTTCTACGCCAGTGCGCCTGAATGAAGGATCAACAGTGTCGGATGCGACTATTTTGTCTGACATCCACGGCAGAGTTCTTACCTCCTAAGCCCGACCAATATAGCTCCCAACAGGGACTATCTCTCCTAAGCAAGGTGGAATTGCTATCTTGAACCAACGGTACTTCTTCGCCCCGCGATGGTCGAGTATCCAGTCGTGTTCACTCGTCAGTCTGTATGTCGCGTCAGTTTTGTCAGCATATACATACATACATCATGCATTATTGATTTACATTCATATTGCATCACTGTCACTCAGGTCGGTCTTATCCCCTAGTGATAACAGTCCTCTCAATCGAGTCGTCGATTCTTTCCTCGTCAGAAAGTGTCGCGTCTGAACAATCTCACCTCCAGTTTATTTCTGGATTGAAGTTGGGTCATCGACCACTTTGATAACTTGAAACTCTGAAAAACCAGAGGAACCTTCAGTCAGCATCACTCTTCGCCATTGAAGATGATATCCTTGCTTTCCCAGATTAAGGAAAATCCACAGAGAAAGCCTCGTAATCAGAGATTCGGCAGCATGCCAGTTTCGCTCTGAAAAGATTACTGATGAAAAGGTCATCGGCACCTCAAAATTGGATCCCATCATATGGCATTTCTCTGGAAAGATCCCGAGAAAAGTATGATGTAAGCCCTCAAACGAAAACAGTCTCTCAAGAGAATCGCTTTCCCCAGTAGAATCGACAAATAGCGTCTCCAAAACAGAGAAGTTTGTGTACCTCTACAATTCAGACGAATGGGTTTCCCAGCAAGTCTGACATCAAAACTTTTTCCACTCAAATGGCATTTCCCCAGGAAAATTCGGCGAGAAGTTTGAAGGAAAACCGCTACTAATAGCGTTCCTTGTCAAGAAAGTTTATTGACAAAAGAAATTGAGACCAGTTCCTTGGTAAAAAACTAGGATCGAGGGGAAGTTTATTTCAGCAACTAAGACCAGGTCCTTGGTAGGAAACCAGGATCGAGGGGAAGTTTATATCAGAAACCGAGACCAGATCCTTGGTAGGAAACCAGGATCGAGGGGAAGTTTTCAAAAGAAACTAAGACCAGTTCCTTGGTAGGAAACCAGGATCGAGGGGAAGTTTTCAAAAGAAACTTAGACCAGTTCCTTGGTAGGAAACCAGGATCGAGGGGAAGTTGACAAAAGAAACTTAGACCAGTTCCTTGGTAGGAAACCAGGATCGAGGGGAGGTTTATTTCAAAAGAAACTTATACCAGTTCCTTGGCTGAAGACCAGGATCAAGGGGAAGTTTACCTTTTCTAAGCATTGTTGCTTAGCAAAAGAAGATGAATGCGCAGGCTGCCATTCATAGCCATCAAAATTTTGGGTATTTCGATATTTAATCCTCTTGCACACCGAATGCCCGAATACCTTCGTCATTCACACCTTCGGGTCCAAGAAGATTAAATAGGGGTATCTGTCATACCCTAAATTTTGACCACTAAGATTTCCCATCATTGTGCAAATCATCATCACAATATGGAGGAACCATCATACTTCATTAGTCTCCCCAAAGGTGGGTGAGCATTCACTACAAACAGGATTTAGGGTTTCAAGCCCTCTCAGAGCCTTTAGACAAAGGATCAATCAAGGAATGACATGATCTTCAACTTGCCTAACCTCTTAAACATCCATAAAGGATCAAGAGGACTCCCACCTCAAGAATCAAGCACAAGAGTGCAACATTTAAAGTGGATCAAGCCTCAAGTTCATCTAATACAAAGTCAACTGACGCAGAAAGTCAAAGTTTGACTTTTTGGTCAACTTTGACCTTCACAAGCAATTACTCAAGAAAATATGATGGATGATTTAATTTGATCAAATTTAAATCAAGAAATCATGCAAAATTGCAAAATTGATCAAATTGAAAGAAACTTAGAAATTTTTTCTAAGTTAAAATCATGTTCAAGTGCACAACTTTTCAAGGTTGTAACTATTGATCCAGGCATCCATTGATTTTGAGTAAGAGCTACTTTTAAAGAGGGTATTTGATACTTCAACATTGTAGAAGGAATCAACTCAAAATATCATAAGGATTGAAAGATATAAGTGATCAAAGTTGGGAATTCTTAATGTCCAATGTTCTGACATTGCATAGGACATCATTAATATTTTTTCAGCAAGAATGCCCCAACTTCAAGGACGTTTTTCTCCATGATCCAAGTTGAACCAGGTCTGGAGTCAAACATGAAAGTTGAAGTACGTCATCTCAGGTTTCCAGAAAGTCCTAGAACGTCTTTGTAGCATACTCGAGCAGGGAGATATGATTTTCACAAAAAGCATTGATAAAGCAGAATTTTCATGACAGCTTTTAGGACAGATTTGACTACACAAGTTCAAGACCATTTTTGATGACTTTGCAAGCTGAACCAAGACCAAAGTCAAACATCAAAGTTAAAGTATGTCATTAGGGCTTTCCAAAATGTATTAGAACTCCTATTAATTCAACTTGAGCAAGGAGTTATAAACCTCACAACAGGCCTTGCTCGAGCTGATTTTTTAGGACAGATTTTGTGCACTTTTCTTGTGCCACCCAATTTTCAAACTTTGTCACCATGTAAGACAAGCATCAAAGATGCAATTAACTTCAATTAAAAATATCATAGTGGATTAAAATATACAAGTGATTAAAGTTTGGAATTATTGATGATCAAAGTTGTCAAATGTTTCAACATTTCATAGGACATCATTAATATTTTTCCAGCAAGAATGTCCCAACTTCAAGGATGTTTTTCTCCATGATCCAAGTTGATTCAAGCCAAACCTTGAACATCAAAGTTGAAGTACGTTGTCTAAGCTTTCCAGAAAGTTATAGAACGTCCTTGTAGCATACTCGAGCAGGGAGATATGATTTTTGCAAAAAGCATTGATAAAGCAGAATTTTCATGACAGCTTTTAGGACAGATTTGACTACACAAGTTCAAGACCATTTTTGATGACTTTGCAAGCTGAACCAAGACCAAAGTCAAACGTCAAAGTTCAAGTACGTCATCTAAGCTTTCCAGAAAGTCCTAGAACGTCCATGTAGCATACTCGAGCAGGGAGTTATGAATTTTACAACAGGGCTTGCTGCAGCTGATTTTTAAGACATGTTTCAGGACAGATTTGCACACTTCTTCTGCCACACGAATTTCCAAGCCTTGTCATCACTTTGGACACCTCTGAGGATCAAATCTAAAGGGGACAATCACTGAGCCAAGCCTCCAAAGTCCTTGGAACAAGAAGTAGCATGATATTCCTAAATATCCCTAAAAGAGGGACAAGACTCCAATTTTGGATTGGAGCATTTAATAGATGCTTAGAGGTGGCATGGACTGACACATTTGCAACTGAATTCAGTCAAGATTCCTCCAACAAGTAGGGAACCAAAGCTCTGTGCTCTAACCTCTAGTCAATGGCTAGAGGAGACTTGGATTTTCATTGGCCAACATTGGCCAAACCTCTGCTGCAGCCACCATTCACTGTTGCTGCGAAAACAAACTTGCTCTACTATAAATAGAGCTCATTTGTGTTCAGTTTGAGTACACCAAAGCCATCAAACAGATGCTTTCCTCAAAATCTCTTCTTTTACCTCAAATTTGCCTTCCAAAGCAAGTAATTCTGAGTTTTTGAGTTAGAGAGCAATTCCACTCAAACTAATCACACACACACACCTCATATATATCATATGTAAGCTGTGCTAACTATCACAAGTGACCTGTAATCACAAAATCACAAAGTCACTTCTCAAAACCTCAAAATGGCACTTTTTTGCATTTTTCAAGCCATGTCTTGATTCAGTCACTTTCCAAACCAGATAAAACCTCAAACACACTCCAAATATAATCCTTGAACTGTCCCAAATGGTTCCCAACATCTGGAACACCATTTGAGAGAGTTGCTATTTTGGTCACTTTTAACCCCTTTTGCAAGAAAGGGACAGTTTGTGTTTTTGCAGGTACTAGTTGATTCCAATCATCCTAGAAGCTTCTAAGGGATCATTTGAGTGTGTCTAAAGCATCAAATCATTTTTGGAACAAGAGGCTTGACAGATTGCACAAAAACTACAAAAAGCTCAAAAAGAGGTAAGCATCACAACTTGGAATCCTTGGAATCATGCATTGCTTTGAAGTCCACTGATCATACACATCTCATACATGTTGTATATGTTGTGTTTGGGCTAATTCACCATGTAATCCATGCGTTTATCAAAGTGTAGCACAGAAAATGCAATTATAGGTCCTTTCCAAAACCACTATCGGGTTTTGAGGAGGGAGTGTGATCTGGAAAAAAACTACCACCACCATTGGATTCCTTGTGAAATTCTGGGCCAGATGCATATAAATTTTGTGTCAAACCATTGAGATTTGAGAAAGTTATGGGTGTTGAAAGTTTGATAAAAAAGATGTTGAAAACTCATGAAAGATGTAGAATGTGATGTTGTGACATCTTTCTTCTTTTTCTTAGTTTATCTTCAAAACTCAGCCAATTATTTCACATAGCAAAAATCATCATTTTCAAAATCTGTTTTACACACTTTTTATTCATACTCCATAATATTTTAATCCACCAAAAAATCACAAAAAATATTATTATTTGATATATTTTTAATATATTCAAAAATATTGTTTTAAATTGTTTTAAATGCTTTTAAAATTCTTTTTCTTGATTTTTAAAACCAAAATGATTTTAAATATTCATGTGGATAAAATACTTTTTCATAAACCTTAATCACTGTTTATAACATGATTAATGATTTTATTTGATATTTTTTTTATCATTTTTTACTTGATTTTTCTTTTAAAAATGCTCTTTAAAAAATGAAATTAGGGTTTTTGATTATTTCAACACTCATCAAACTTTTTCAAACACTCATCGGCCTCTAATAGAGTGTAAGACCCAACTCTTTGTAAATACAACCCATTTTGGGCCTCACTTATTGTATAAGTCCCGTTGTATTTCAAAAAGTTCGACGCGATCATCATCCGTTGAAAAACAAATTTTGGGCCTCTCCTTGAGCTATAAGACCCATTCAAAACTTTTGGGCCTCTATTAGAGTGTAAGACCCAACCCACTTGTACAGAAACAATTTTGGGCCTCATTCGTTGTATAAGTCCCCCTGTACATTTTTCAAATAAACGACGCAATCATCATCCGTCGAAAAACCATTTGGGCCTCTCCTCGAGCTATAAGACCCATTCAAAACTTTTGGGCCTCTAATAGAGTGTAAGACCCAATCCTTTTTTTGACCAAATCATTTTTGGGCCTCAGTGTATTGTATAAGTCCCGATACCGTCAAAAACAAACGGCGCGATCGTCGCCTTTTGAAAAATAACCTTCTGGGCCTCTCCTTGAGCTATAAGACCCATTCAAACCTTTTGGGCCTCTATTAGAGTGTAAGACCCAACCCCATTTTAACCAAAACCATTTTGGGCCTCACTTATTATATAAGTCCCTCTGCGTTAAAAGAAAACCTCGGCGCGATCGCCATTTTAAACGAAAAATCAATTGGGCCTACCCTCGTGTTATAAGCCCCACTCTTTTTCTTTAAACTTTTTGGGCCTCTTGAGAGAGTGTAAGACCCATCCCTTTGTACATAAAACCTTTTTGGGCCTCAGTCACTTGTATAAGTCCCTCTGTACAAATTCAACAGTGCGCTCACTAATAAAACCCTGGGCCTCTCCTTGAGCTGTAAGCCCCAAATCTTTCTTTTTTAAAGCACTTTCTCCTTTGATTTTGAAATATACTGTTGTTTTCAATCTTTCTTTGTTGAACAACTAACCAAACAACATGGAAGCTCTACAACCGTGTAAGTGTTTATACGCTTTCATTTACCGCTTTCATATACATATAACTGTATTGTGGGGTTGTTTCGTTGTAAGTCTTCTTTCATAAACTCATATCAACTGTGTAATAATAGTATAGATATTTAGAGTTTCCCCTACAACTACGTCTAGAACTAGGTGACGCCGTTTCGTTTATTCGTAGAAATAGACAACTAGATCCCCAATAGGATCACCAGATACAGTTTTCTCTTCGGCTGTCCTCATTAGGAATTGTCAAGAAACTCTACTCCCAGAGATGAATGTATTCTCCGTGAATGGCATCTTTGAGTTTCTTCCAAATTCTCGAACTTTCCTGACTTGATCTATTCCTTGTGAATAGCTTGCCTTGAATTTTTCGGGGTTTGGGGACCCACGGGCTTCTTAAAAGCATCGGCCTCCTCTTGGGCATCGTACAAGGACCCACAGGCTTCCTAAAAGCAACCCCGCCTCCTCTTGGGCTTAGTACAAGGACCCTACGGCTTCTTAGAAGTATTCACAGCCTCCTCTTAGGCTTCGTATAATGATCTTTTCCTCCGGGAATGATAGCCTTCTCTTGGGCTTAATACAAGGACCCGTCGGCTCTTAAAAGTCTCTAGCCTCCTCTTGCGCTTCATACAAATAGTCCCGACGACCTCCTAGAGGTATAGGAACAGAACTTAGTCATCTTCATAGAACAGACTTGTCAAAGAGTCTACTACTGTTTCTCAAAGCATAGTACAAAAGATGAAACTCTAGACTCGGACAGTCTAATATCCTTGAGTCTCAAAGACATTCTCAAGTGACCCCTTTGTTAAATAGGAAGGAAACCCGCAGATTCGGACAGTCTCAATACCCTTTGGATTTCCCGCCTCCTTAAAGAATAGGGAATAACCCTGGTCCTCGAATCAAAAATCCTTGAGTACAACATTACTCATATAAGAACTGATTTTCTCTTTTAAAATCAGTATACTGGACCTGTCACTCAACTGAAACATTATCATAGCCTCCTCTTGGGCTTTATACAATGATTCTCCCCAGCGGAGTTAACAATTTTAGCCTCCATCTCGGGCTTCGTACGAGATACAAAAGACTCCCTCGTTGAGTCAAACAACATTTAGCCTCTCTCTCGGGCTTTGTACGAGACACATAAGAGACTCCCTCGTTGAGTCAATCACCTCTATCGCCTCCATCTCGGGCTTTATACGAGATACAAAAAGGTTCTTATTGAGCCAAACAAATTTTAGCCTCCATCTCGGGCTTCATATGAGATACAAAATCACTCTCTTGTTGAGTATAAAAGATTCTCCTGTTGAGTCAACCCTTTTAGCCTCTCTCTCGGGCTTCGTACGAGACACATAAAAACTCTCTCTTGTTGAGTCAAATAGCCTCCATCTCGGGCTTTATACGAGATACCAAAAGACTCCCTCGTTGAGTCAAAACCCTTTTAGCCTCTCTCTCGGGCTTTGTATGAGACACATATTAGCCTCCTCTTAGGCTTTGTATAAGAAAACCACTGGTTGGTCTAATCAACCTTTTAGCATCAAAGTTGTTCCTCGTTCACAGTACACAAACATCAACAACTCCTTCCCCTTCATCTAATTGCTATAAGCGGCAAGCCTCTGGATCATCTCTATCCATGCCACTGTCCCTCTTTTAGCATGAGAAATTCCTAAGGAAAGATAGCATTGCTCTACACTAAGTTAAAGTCTTATCCTCCAGGTTAAAATCCCCTATAAAGGAAATTATGGCATTGCCGAATTTGCATATCCCGGTTAAAGTAATTCTCCTTTATAACCAGTCACCCAACAGTTGTGACAGACAAACCCTTCTTTAGAGATGACAAATTCTCTCTAAAGTCGAGGCCCTTCAGCTTCACGTCTTGGGCTTTGAACAATACACAAATAGACTTTTCAGCTTCACATCTTGGGCTTTGAACAAGATACAAACTACCCTTTAGCTTCACGTCTTGGGCTTTGAACAAGACACCAAAAACACCATTTCCTCCCATAGAATAGGAGGAACTACGAACGCTCTGATTTCCTTATTTCGGTAAACGGGAATACGTAGGCATAAGATTGAAAGAAAAATCTTAGCGAGCGCAATCAACAAAAAACCCAAAATCCCATACTCTCACATCAAAAAGCATCAGTCCTAACATCCTAATCCTTGTTCTCCACCAGAAACCTTCTGCCAAGATAAAAAGAAAGAAAACTGTATTGGCGAAAATACAAATAACCAGTACAAAGGCCCCCCACATTGATAGCATTCGTAACCTAATAGACTGCTATTTAAACTCAGTATGCAAAGCAGGGTTAATTGGAGACATCTATTTCCCTTCCTTATTCAGCTCACAATAGGATAAAAAATGAATCGATCTGTAGTTTAAGCTCAACCGCAGAGAGCGACCAATGCTTAAGAACCGCGTCCAAAATCGCTCGCTATAGGTACCAGGACAAATATCTCAAGATTTTAGAAACTTCCATCAAACAGGGTTACATGGATACAAGTAGGTCAATAGTCAATACTCCTCATAATTTTGACACTTAAAAGCACACACATTATTGGAGACACCAAGTAATACATATTGACATTAGATAACACCTCTTAAACATACATATACCATACCAAAACAGTGTATCATAAAGTTCAACAGATGATAAGGCATTTAAGGATTTTCAGCTTAATAAGTGACAGTAGTTTCATGGATCAACTTCAGGTTTAACAGCGCCTACACTTATAAACAGCACCAAAACCACACAACCTAGAATACAGCTCATGTTTAAACAAAAAAAATCAGGCCAACATAGATCTTCAGACATAGCTTGAGGTGACACCAATTATATTAACATTAACCAAAGGTGAAGTACAGATGGTGACGAGAGTTTATCAGGCATAATAACATGAGTATTTAGAGGCACATAAAGGACTAGACATCCATTAACCTCATCATCCAAGCAAACATGAATAGGCTAGCATTTCAAACTCCAATTTAACACTATAACATCAAGATAGAACTTACAAGACTAACAGTCCTCATGACTTCAATCATGATGACATATTAGCCACAAATGACTTAATAAGGCATATAGGTATCTTATTAAAAAAACGAGTCGTTTACAAACAAACAGTCAAATATTCAAACATACATTAGCAAATAAGGAGCACATATTAAAACCATGGAATATGACACAATGATATTAAGCAAATGTGATTTAAATAAGAAGGGAGAAAATGATACCAAGTGAGTGATAATACACTGTCTTCAGATATGCAGATTCCCTCTTTCCACAATGCTCCAAAAAACAAAATCCTTCCTTGAGTGCTCACAATTTATGAAACTTCAGAGTATATTTCGTGAGAATTGTTGATGATTTGCGTTAAAACTGAACCCCTTTATATAAGCTGAGATATGGGCCGGGTTGAACTCATCCATGGATCCAAACTTGGTGGCTAGGGTTTTGAAATTGAATTGCTTCAAGGGACAGACGCTCCCTCCTTCTGACTTGCAAGGTAGAAATGGAAAGCATCTCCCCATCTTTCTTCGCTATCAGCCTATGTATGCATTTTTTGGGAAATTGAGAATAACGTCGCTCTGCTCTTCTCGCAGATGGTACAGACAATGACGAGAATGGAATGTTGAATCTTTGCTTTGTGCCAACGAAATCTCATGAAGCAAATGAGGCAAAATTAGGGCAAGATGGGATTGAATTATGGCGCCACGATTTGATGAGATGAATTCAAAATTGAATTTGCAACGGGTTGAGAAAATTGGTTTCTCTGCAAAAGTTGGAAACGAAACGAAGAGAGGAAGAAGGAAACTATTCCCCAAACGCGTGCCATATTCCCATTGGTCCAAAACAAACGTTGAAAAGTCAAAGGAAAATAAAGCATTCTGATTAGCCAATGGTTTTATTCATTCTCCAATCAAAAATTTCCATAAATCCAACAAGACCAAATGGAAAAAACCACACGTATTGTTTTCTTGATTACACTTAAATGACATTTAACTTATCACATTTAAATTAAAGCTTAATGTTATATATTTTTAAAAGAAAACTAATGATAATTAAATTAATTGCTAATAAAATCTAGCTCAATTTTAATTAATAAATTATCTTGAAATTAAAATTAAGGTAATTTGAATAGACTTAACCAAAATAATAAAAAGGTAATTAATTCAAAATCAAACAAATTAGGCTAAAATTATATCATCAACTAAATTAACTAATTAAGCTACTAATCAATTAAAATATAAACACAAGAACATGTTAAAATTAAATCAAGATAGGATAAATAAAATGAAATGCTAAATAAATCAAGGCAAAAATAGATAAAGAGAAATTTAAGATAAAATAAAGAAAAATAAAACCACATAGCATCTAGCAGAAAGATGAGGGTAAAATTTGGGGTACAACAGTTGCCCCTATTTAAATATCTTCACCTGATGACATGAGAGATGAAAATCTTCATGTAATCAACAGTGAAAGATATTTAAATACAGATAACCAAAAATTTTTCCCTCAGATGCACACACATGCAATGCAACAGACATGATGCCAAGGAGATGCAAGAAAATACAGACACAACAAGACACCAAGGGGCAAACAAGAAGCAAAAAGATCACAGAGCTTCACTGGGGGAAGGATGAAAGTTAGTATCCATGAGAAACACCTCACTAGGGATACAAGCTAACAAAAGAGACCCTACCGGGGAGACTCCAAAGAAAAACTAGGGAAAAGACCACAAAACAATCTCCACTGGGAAAGAAAAACCAGGGAGATAGCTTGCTGGGGGCACAACAAGCCCACATTCTTCCTGGGCATGAAACTAGGAGAAAAAAAAAACCTGATCACTAGGGATCAGCCTAAAAAAAGACAGACAACCAAGCAAAGACTTCCTGGGGAATCTAAGCTGAAGAGTTCAAAATGGGATCTTCAAGAAAATCCAGGGAGACGAAAACAAACCCTGCGCACCAGACAGGAGTCTTATAAGGTCGAAGAAATTTGTTCCAATAAGCTTAACTTTAAAGTAAGTTTTCAAAAAACTAAAGTTAAGGGTTCAATGTCCAACACGATTCGAATAAAGAACAAGATTTAAGACAAGAAGATAGTGTTTGGCATGATTCAAGCGAAGTTCAAGTTCAAGTTCGACACGATTCAAACGAGAACAAGTTTTAAAACAAGCAGACGATGCTTGACATGATTCAAACAAAGTCCAAGTTCAAGTATGACACGATTCAGACAAAAACATGTTTTAAAGCACAAGACAATGCTTGACACGATTCAAACAAAGTCCAGGTTCAAGTCTGACACAATTCAGACGAGAACATGTTTTAAAACACGAGGCAATGTCCGACACGATTCGAACACAGTCCAAGTTCAGGTTTGACACGATTCAAACGAGAACAAATTTTAAAACAAGCAGACGATGTTTGACGCGATTCAAACAAAGTCCAAAAGTTCAAGTTCAAGTTTGACATGATTCAAACGAGAACAAGTTTTAAAACACAAGGCAATGCTTGACACGATTCAAACAGAGTCCACGTTCAAGTTCGACACGATTCAAACAAGAACAGTTTTAAAACACAGGACAATGCTTGACATGATTCAAACAGAGTCCACGTTCAAGTTCGACACGATTCAAACAAGAACAGTTTTAAAACACAGGACAATGCTTGACATGATTCAAATAGAGTCCACGTTCAAGTTCGACACAATTCAAACAAGAACAGTTTTTAAACACAGTACAATGCTTGACACGATTCAAATAGAGTCCACGTTCAAGTTCGACACGATTCAAACAAGAACAGTTTTAAAACACAGGACAATGCTTGACACGATTCAAACAGAGTCCACGTTCAAGTTCGACACGATTCAAACAAGAACAGTTTTACAAAATCTTTAATGTTAAACTTTTTGGGGAACGGCCAAAAGGCTTAAAGATTCCAACCTGGCGCGCAAAGGTTAAGACCGAACAAGCACGACACGAAGCAAGTCGGTAATGTATTTATTTCACTGGGGAGATAAAGACAGACACCAACACAAGACCACAAGCAAAACAAAGCACAAGGAGTGAAGATGCTAGGGTATGATGCATATGCTTAGCTATATGCTAGAAACGACGCGAACGACGCAAACAGGAAAGAAGAAAGGATAACACAAGCCAACACCCTAAAACCCAAACATCAAGGATAACCAGGCAATCTTCTTTCCTATGGAGATGGCAGATCCATGCCAAAAAACTGCACTGCTAACTCTTCCTGCACCGACTTGATTCCAAATCGTCTTAATTCCAGAGTAAAACTTAGTTTATTTTGTGTTTTCTTAGAAATTACAACATTTCTGTTTTCAAAATCAAGTGAAAATGTCAAAGTTTTGCAGAAAAAAGATGATAGTACAATAAACAAGAAAATGGCTCAATAGCTGATATTCATTGAAAAATGGTGACTCGCCAAATAGCCGAGTCCCATAAAATATTACAAATGCAACAAAATGGCAACTTGGTAAGGTTACATTATATTCAATGACCAGTAACAAACTCTACGGACTAAAAACTCTAACATCTGACTTCTCTGGGGATTCCCGGATACAGGTGAGACGTCTTTCAAGCATAATACTTTCGTACCAAATCTGCATTCACAGGGTGCGCAAGCTGTTCACCATCCATAGTTGTAAGAAACAAAGACCCTCCTGAAAAGACTGTCTTGACTACAAATGGTCCTTCATAATTGGGTGCCTATTTTTCGCGGGCGTCTCTTTGTGAAGGTAGAATCTTTTTAAGTACCAACTCGCCTACTCGGAATTCCCGAGTGCGAACCTTTTTATCAAATTCCCTTTTCATCTTCTTCTGGTACAGTTGACCATGACACATGGCTGTTAGGCGCTTCTCGTCAATTAGGTTCAACTGATCACATCTTTCTTGAACCCATTCTGCTTCATCAAGCTTGATTTCCATCAATATCCTTAATGAGGGTATTTCAACCTCTATAGGGAGGACAACATCCATCCCATATACCAGAGAAAAAGGGGTTTCCCCTGTTGAAGTTCTAACTGATGTTCTGTACCCATGTAGTGCATATGGCAACATCTCGTGCCAATGCTTGTATGTTATGACCATCTTCTGAAGAATTTTCTTGATATTCTTGTTCGCAGCTTCGACCGCTCCGTTCATCTTTGGACGATATGGTGAAGAGTTATGGTGTTCAATTTTGAAGTTGTCGCACAGTTCCTTCATGGTTTTGTTGTTCAGATTGGTCCCGTTGTCAGTTATGATCCTGTTGGGGATCCCATAACGACAAATGATGTTGTTCTTGATGAAGCATGCAACTACTTGCTTAGTCACATTGGCGTATGAAGCGGCTTCTACCCACTTAGTGAAGTAATCAATAGCCACCAAAATGAATCGATGTCCATTAGACGCTTTAGGCTTAATTGCCCCAATTATGTCAATGCCCCACATAGAGAACGGCCAGGGCGATGATAGCACATTCAATAGAGTATGAGGGACATGCATTTTGTCTGCATAAATCTGACACTTATGGCATTTCCTAGCATACTGGATGCAATCAGTCTCCATAGTCAACCAGTAGTATCCAACCCTCAAAATCTTCCTAACCATGGCATGTCCATTGGCATGGGTGCCAAAAGCTCCTTCATGGATATCATGGATCAGCAAGTCTGCTTCTCTTTTATCGACACATCGTAGCAAAACCATATCATGATTCCTTTTGTATAGTACCCCATTGCTAATGAAGAACTTGGCTGATAGTCTTCGTAGAGTCTTCTTATCAAGAACGGAGGGGTTGGCTGGATATTCTTGATTCTTTAGAAAGTTCATAATATCATGGAACCAAGGTTTGCCGTCAGACTCTTCTTCAATGGACTGACAATAGGCACGCTCAGTCCTCCTTTCGATACTAATTACTGGATCTTCATTGACAAATCTAACTTGCCACATTAAAGCCAAAGTCGCTAAAGCATCAGCCATATGATTCTCAGTACGTGGCACATGATGAAATGTTATCTCATCAAAACACTTAATCAACTCCAAAGCATATGCTTGATAAGGGATAAGCTTCTCATCTTTTGTTTCCCATTCGCCCTTGATTTGATAAATGACTAGAGAGGAGTCACCCATAACTTCAAGAAAGCAGATTCCAAGATCGATTGCAGCTTCCAGACCCAGAATGCATGCTTCATACTCAACAATATTATTTGTACACCCAAAATCCAACCTGGCTGTAAAAGGGGTGTAGCCACCTTCAGGATTAATTATAACAACACCTACTCCATGTCCCTTAAAATTGGACGAACCGTCGAACATCATCTTCCACCTATACTCAGCTCTGGGATCTTCTTCAGAGCTGGACCCTTCACAATCTTTTACTGCCATGATGTCCTCGTCAGGGAAATCAAAATTGAGCGGTTCATAGTCTTCGACTGGTTGATCGGCAAGATATTCTGAAAGAATGCTTCCTTTAATGGCCTTTTGAGTGACATACTGAATGTCGTATTCGGATAATAACATGTGCCAACGGGAAAGTGTACCTGTTTGGGCAGGTTTCTCAAAAATGTACTTTATCGGATCCATCTTGGAAATCAACAAGGTAGTATGACAAATCAGGTACTGTCTTAGACGTTTGGCGGCCCAAGCCAGGGCGCAACAAGTTTTTTCAAGTAATAACTAACAACTTTCACTATCTGCAAACTTCTTACTCAGATAATAGATTGCGTGCTCCTTCCGGCCAGTCTCGTCATGCTGTACCAAAACACAGCCCATAGACTCCTTCAGAATAGTCAAATACATAAAAAGAGGTCTTCCGAGAACCGGAGGAATTAGAATAGGAGGTTCTTGGAGATAACTTTTGAGTTTCTCGAAAGCTTGTTGACAGTCAGCATTCCATTCTACTGGCTGATTCTTACGGAGCAATTTGAAAATTGGAGCGCATATTGGAGTCATGTTGGAGATGAACCTGGAGATATAATTCAAACGGCCCAAAAATCCTCTGACTTGAGACTCGGTTTGAGGAGCTGGCATTTCTTGAATCGCTCGTACTTTATCTGGACCCACTTCAATGCCCTTCTGGCTAACAATGAAACCCAATAACTTCCCTGACCTGACTCCAAAGGTACATTTTGCAGGGTTTAACCTCAACTGGTACTTCCGAAGTCTCTTGAACAATTTCAGCAAGTGATCTACATGTTCCTCTTCATTTCGAGATTTGGCTATCATATCGTCCACGTACACCTCTATCTCTTTGTGGATTATATCGTGAAACAGAGTCACCATAGCCCTTTGGTATGTTGCCCCGACGTTCTTTAATCCAAAAGGCATAACCTTGTAGCAATAAGTGCCCCATGGGGTAATGAAAGTGGTTTTATCCATATCAGCCAGATCCATCTTAATCTGATTGTAGCCTGAGAAGCCATCCATAAATGAGAACATGGCAAAATGAGCCGTGTTATCTACTAGTGTATCGATATGGGGTAGAGGGAAATCATCCTTGGGACTAGCTTTATTGAGATCCCTGTAGTCCACACACATTCGTACCTTTCCATTCTTCTTCATAACAGGGACAATATTAGCTACCCACTATGGGTACTTGGAAACTGCCAAAAATCCGGCATCCAACTGTCTCTTAACTTCATCTCGAATCTTGAGAGCCATGTCGGGATGACTTCTGCGAAGCTTTTGCTTTACTAGCGGGCACTCAGGCTTAAGGGGTAATTTGTGGACCACAATATCCGTATGTAAACCAGGCATGTCTTGGTAGGACCAAGCAAACACGTCCACATACTCTTTAAGGAGCGAAATCAACCGCTGTCTGATTTCTGGTTTCAGTGATGCCCTAATCTTAACTTCTTTCTTCTCATCCTCAGTGCCAAGATTAATGACATCCACCTGTTCTTCATGAGGCTGGAGATCTGTATACTGGTAGTCACACATATCTGTTAGATCCTTCGGCACCTCATAATCCTCCTCCTCCTCAGCTTGATAGACGGGGGAATCGAAGTCAATGGTAAAAGCGAGGTCATTGAATACAATGGGTTTATGATTCATTCTGCATGGTAGAATGACTTATATTATTAAAATGCACAACAACTCAAGAACATGCAAGATGCAAATACTTTTTTTTTGAAAAGATTACCATTTTTTAGAAATAGAATGCAATAAAGTAAAGCAATAAAATTTTAGCAAAAGAGTCATTTCATTGATTTAAAGTTTGAAAACGGAGGCCCGTACAAAACAATCCACTAGGTTTGGGCAAGACTAGGAAGATGAAAACAACAAATCTAAACAAGTTACTCTGGTTCCGGGTACAAAGTTGGGATCTCAATAGACTCCCAATTGCCTAATGCGCCTTCTTGGCGAAAAATCAAACGATCAATGTCTTCGTCTTCTTCAGTACTTCCTATAATTGCATGGACTTGATGTCCACCTCTGATAAATGTCTCTTGCACAGTCTTTATCTTCATTCTTCTTTCTCTTGTACCTGAAGCAGCCTCCTCTTCTAGAGTTGGTCTGTAACCCAACCCTTGGTGTTGGATCCTTTTCTCAACCTCAATCACTTCGCCCCAACTTGCGGGCATGCCGTCTTGAAGGGCAGACTGGATGCTCTTATATGAAGCAAAAGATGGATATTCTGGTACCACTGGCTTCTCATTGTCAATCATAACTGTGTTAGCTATTTCCAGGGCTTGAAAAAAGGTTTCCAATGCATCCTCATCAGCCTCAATATAACGGAAGGATGACAAGTTACTAACCATCAAGTCTTCTTCCCCGTGGACGATGACCAGCTTGTCGTCGACCACAAATTTCATCTTCTGGTGTAAGGTTAAAGTAACAGCGCCTATCTCGTGGATCCATGGTCTTCCAAGTAGGCAGCTATAGGCAGGGTTAATGTCCAAAATCTGAAATAGAACATTGAATTCCTGGGGTCCAATCAGAACTGGCAGTTCAATTTCCCCCATCACAGATCTTCGTGAACCATCAAAAGCTTTGACGATTAACGATGTGGGTCTCATGATCCCTCCTTTGTATGCCAGCTTGTCGAGGGCCCTCTTTGGTAAGACATTCAGAGAGGATCCTGTGTCTACAAGAACTCTAGCCAGTGTGTCCTCCTGACACTTCATTGATATATGCAGAGCAAGATTGTGTTTTCGACCTGATTGGGTCAGTTCTTCATCACTGAAGCTGAGCGTATTGCATGCAGTAATGTTGGCGATAACATGATCAAATTGTCTGGCGGTAATGTCTTGGGTCACATGAGCCTGAGCCAATACTTTCTGTAATGCTGATCGGTGGACCGGCGAATTAATCAACAGGGATAAAATAGAAATTTTAGACGGAGTCTGGTGAAGCTGATCCACGACCCTGTAATCACTTCTTTTTATTATCCTGAGAAACTCCTCATCATCCTCCTTGGAAATCACTTCTCTACCTTTGTCATTGGTAGGTATACGCACATCACCTTCTTTACCAGACACTTCTTTGTTCATAGGGGTATAAATCCTCCCACTCCTCGTCATTCTTCCTGTCCCTACTATATTAGACACATTCTTCTCATCAGCCCCCACCTCTTTCCTTGGGACTGGTTCTTCTATAACGACCCCCACCTCTTTCCTTGGGATTATTTCCTCCTTATTCTTACCACCTGTAATATCTTCGTAGATAAATGGTAATGCTTTGGTTCCTTTGAACCTGAACGGGACTGGTCTTGGGAAATTATCTTGCCTGGCATGATTAATAGGGGAAACAACTTCAGATTTATTGATTCTTGGAACTGATTGTTTAAACACCGGACTTACGGTACTTGCCCCTAGATTGTTGAACACAAGGACTACTGACATGTATTCTTCTTCCTCAAATACTGGCACTTGTTTTGGTAAATTGAACACTGGTTCAATTACTGCTACTCTGCTTTCTTTTTTGAAAACTTGTAAAAAACCTTCATCGATCAGTCGCTGAATATCATCTTGAACCAACTGACACCCTTCACTACTACCATCACATTCTCCACAACCATCATGGAAAATTTTGACCAATCCGGCACTGAATAGCTTAGCGTGAAACATTCTCAAAGGATTTTTAATCTTTGCTGCATCTGAGATCAATACTTCATCATTCTCCTCCTCGACAGCATTAGTTGACCCATGAGTTGGTAAGGGATTACTCTTCACATTTGGCTGGTTATTAGCAAAAGACATAATATTCTTCTCTATCAAACTTTTCACCAGATTCTTTAATGCCAAACACCCTTCTAAATCATGGCCCACTCCCCCTTGATGGAAATCACATGTTGCATTAGGGTTGAAGTACTGCATAGATTTTTCAGATGGTGGCCCCAAAGGCCTAGTAACAATTAATCCTTGCTCCACCAGCGAAGGATACAATGCTGTATACGTCATCGGTATGGGTGGAAAATTTGGTGTTACCGCCTGTCTTCTTGGAGGGGTATTTTACTGTGGCGCTGGCCGCCGTTGCTGTTGGTAGTTCTGATTTTGATTCTTCGGCCACTGCTGCTGGTTATGTGGCTGGGAAATAGGAACTTGTTGCATTATCTGGTGATTAAAAGTGGGCATAACAGACGCCACGTATGGTTGTTGTGTGAACTGCATAGGGTAAACTGGCTGTTGAGGAAAACTAGGACTTGGTTGTGGTTGGAATAGAGATCGTTTAAGATTCTGCCTCTTCCCTGTCATAACGGCATTAGTCTCGCCTTCCTTCTTCTTATGAAAACTACCTGGAGCCTTCTTGACACTAGCGCTAGTGGAACTGTTAGGTGAACTGGCTATCTTTCCACTTTTCAGACCTGCCTCCACTTTCATGCCAATTGCAATGATATCAGAAAAATTGGCACCGATATTACTAATCATTTTCTCATAGAATTCAGGATTTAAAGTGTCCACAAACCAATCAGCTAATTCCTTCTCAGTTAATGGTGGTTCAACCTGTGATGCAGTCTCTCTCCACCTTTGAGCATATTCTTTGAATGACTCAGTGTTCTTCTGAGTCATGGTCAACAGCTGTCTACGATCAGGAGCTAAATCTAAGTTATACTTATAGTGCTTTATGAAGACGTCCATAACATCTTGGAAACATTTAATCTGAGATTGGTCTAAGCTTAAGTACCACTTTGCGGCAGCGCCCTTCAGGCTGTCTTGGAAACAATGGATCATTAACTTATCGTTATCCATATATGCCGCCATTCTTCGAAGATACATGACCAAATGTGCCTTAGGACACGTAGCACCAGAGTATAATTCAAAGCTTGGCAACTTGAATTTTGGTGGAATTACTAGATCAGTGACCAGACACATATCCTTAAGGTCGGAACTTAAGACATTGTCTCCCTCCATGGCCTAGCTTTCTCTGCATAATCTCCATGTTGGCTCTTAATTTCTCATTACTATCGTCTTCTTCCATAGACATCTCGTCATGGTCTAAGTGACGCTGATTTTGAAAAACGGGTCGAAAATGGGTCTGCACCGCTAGTGGGGCATAAGTTGGAATAGCTTGCTGATTCCCATCAAACAGTGGCACTGCTTGTTGCGTAGATTGTGGAGCCGTGACTCTCATAAAGTCTTGTGGCATTCCCAGAGTAGGGCCCTCAACAGGTATGACGAGTGGTTCCACAGTTGTAGCTGCGACTTCTGAGACCATAGTGACCTGCATATCCATCTTTGCTCGTCTAATATTCAGGGCTTCCATGATCTGCCCCATACCACCTTTTAGCTCATTAATCTCATTGTTGACTTGGTCCAAGTTCTCACAATCTACCGACATTCTTCTTCTTCGAGCCTGTGCCCGGGTATTGTAATGATGGGAGGAATTCAGGGTGACGGTTCAACAACAACAATAACTGAAGAAGATAAAACGACAATGGGACACAGAAGAAATGGACATGTACATGCGAAAATGCAAATGATATGCGCATGCAGGCTAAACCATCAAGAACTAAAAGGGTTCGCAAACAGTGTAAATAATAGGATTACTAATAACATAACTTTCCCATTAAAAATAAGATAAGTGCTTACAGAAAAGAAATATTACAATCATCGTTTGGATCACTTTTAAAAAGAAATACAACTTAAAATAGAATTACAACAATACATTACAACTACGGAAAATAGGGCAACCCTTCGCCTTCCCTGATCCCTTCCATGATTTCTTTGATAAGTTGCTTGGTTTTGGCTTTCTCCAAAGTCAGCTCTCCTAATAACTCCATCCTTCTCTGTTCAGCACTTGAAGATACCTCATAATGCGGAGTGGGCTTTCTCATGTTGAGTGAAATCCCTCGTACCCATTTTAGATGAGCTTCAGTGACAGGACCGTTGGTGATCCATTTTTGATAATTAATGAAAAGCCATGCTTCCCTCATCTTGAGTTTTTCTTCAAATCCTTCTCCGTATCCATAGTACATCAGCTCCATTTCTTCTGGTCTAGGCTCCTCTTCAATTGGATGGCCCAACTAGCAACGTGCGAGCACGGGGTTATAGTTTATACAACCAAGTCGACCCATGAGTGGCACATTAGGATAGTCTCCACAACTAACGATTATTATGGTCCCTTCAGGGTCTGTATCGTACCACTTGATGTCAGAATGCCTTAGTTCCATTAGTTTCTTGACCCAAAGAGCATTGTCACACACTTCCCAAAACGTTGGCGTCGTGGGTAGGTATGAAGTGAACCACTTGTATAGTAATGGAGCACAACAAACAATCACACCTTTACTCCTCATAGTCTGCGTGGTAACCGAGAAGTACATGTCAGCCAGTAAAGTGGGAACAGGGTTCTGACCCATAAAGATTCTGATTGCTTGGACGTCGACAAAATCTTTGACATTGGGAAATAGGAATAACCCGTACACCAGCAAAGCAAACATTGACTCAAACATTGCAGAGTTTCTGCCTTCCTGAAAGTGGAGAGCTGTCTCAATTAAAAATTAGGCAGGTAGCCCACGATACCCCTCCCTGGTGGTCATGTTTTCTCGGATGTGTCTCTTTTGGATCCCCAATCCTAAGGCAATCTCCTGATTAATGAATTCTTCTTCCAAACCGGAAAAGGGGGGATGATACTGAACGGGTAGTCCTAGCATATGTGAATATTCTTCTATGGTTGGAACTAACTGAAAGTTTGGAAAGATGAAGCATCGGTATACTGGATGATACCGCTGTACCAAGGTTTCTAGCAGTCATTCTTTTACTTGCAACTTCATTAATGATAACAGGTCCCCATACTTGTCAATAAAGCTTGGTGGGTCTTCAATTCTTCCTCCAATCTCTATCAAATGCTCAACATTAGGGATCAGGAAAGTGACGGGCCAGTTTATGTTCTTAGTAGCGTCCATTTTCTACAAAGTCTGCAAAACAAAATTTAGTATCTCGATAGTTTAGCAAAAATGCAAAATGATGCAATATGATATGCAGATGCAAATCTAGTCTATCAAGAAACACAGAAAATTGCAAAACTTTTGACAATGGTATTTCAAAAAATTTCTTCATTAAGCAAGTTTGGCATTCATTACATTCGGAGCAGAGTATCTTCATGCTCTTAGTACAAAGGTGGGTTGTTCCCATAACTGAAAAGATAACAACAACAAAGAAGAAAAAAACAACATAGGGAACCAGCAACAAGCTCTTTAGAAGTTAGACCCGCTGGTGGATGTTTCCCCTTCCTCATCCATCTCCCTCATCAGCTTTTCAATGCGTCCTTTAATCCTTTTCTTCTCGAGTAACAACCCTGTCAATGTTTCCTCCAGCCCTTGTCTAGTTCTGAGCGGCTTGTTATGGGAATAAGGTCTCCTCATCACACTGGCTATCTCACGAGACCATTCCAGATGCGCCTCATTGACGGGGCACTCCGCCTTCCACAACTGCCTATTGATTTGACACCATGCTTGCTCAAGAAGCATTTTCATTTCTTAGTCGTCTCTTTCCCCATAATGCATCATGTGTAAATCTTCCTTGATTATGGGTCCATTCCCCATATGACCCAGTTGTCGACGGGCGAGCACAGGATTATAGTTGATGCAGTCGTTTCTTCCCAACAGGGGTACATTAGGGCAATCCCCGCAGCTGGTAATTATGACAATCCCTTCTTCCATTGGGCTATGTCGTTTGACATTTGTGTGCTTCAAACTCATCAGTTTCTCAATCCATACTTGACAATGTTCTAACTCCCAAAAAGCAGGGGTTTTTGGCAAGTAGGTTGTGAACCACTTATAGAAAAGAGGTATACAGCACACAATTTCTCCACTTCCTTTGTTGTATTTTGTGTGGACCGCGTGGTACATATCAGCCAACAAGGTAGGTACCGGGTTATGGATTCTAAAAATTTGTATTGCCTGAGTATCAACGAACTGCTTCACGCCTGGAAACAGAACCAGTCCATAGATCATTAAGGCAAGTGTTGCCTCATACAGTTCCTCCTTCCCTCTATTCTTGAAGTACATTGCTTTCTCAAACAAGAATAGTGAAGATAGTCTAAATCGTCCTTCTTTAACAACTAAATTTTCCTGGATATTAGCAAATCTGATTCCGGTAATCGTTGCAATATCTCTAGCTGACGGCATTGATTCTAAACCGGAGAAAACTGGAGCATCTTTGATAGGAATCCCAATTATAGCAGAAGACTCTTCTAAGGTTGGAACCAATTGGAATTCAGGGAATAGGAAGCATCGGTAATTGGGGTGATACAACTGCACGAACACCTCCAATGGTCCCTCAGTCACTGGAACCCTTAGTAGTTGTGAGAGATTTCCATATTTTTCAGCGAAGTCTGAAGGATCCTCGATCCTATCGCACATCCAGATCAGTTGTTGAAGTTCCGGGAGCTCGAAGTAATAAGGCCAAACTTGTTTCTTAGATTCCATATCAACAAAGTCTGCAAAAATATCATTGGTTTTTTTATAGTTAGCAAAAAAATGCTGATGCAATGCGAAATGATGGTTGTGATTCAAGAGAACTCAGTATTGTATCCTTGCAAATTTTAAGGAACATTTTTCTTAGAGGAAAACTCATTTTATTGATAATAAAGCTTAGAATTACAACATAAGACAAATACATCTTCAAAAACCAAAATAGAATACAAAATAAAGAAAACTAGGTCCTAAGCCATCAATCAATCTTCTCCCCTCAATCTCATGGCGAGTTTCTGGTTATCTCTTTGTAGTATTTCGTTCTGGTCAATGAGCTCAACCAACCTTGACTTCCATGGTTCGGGCAGAGATGACGAGCTAGAAAATAAGTCTTCTTGCATCTTCCTTCTTTTTACAGATTCTTCTTCCTTCCTCCTAAGACTCTTTTGCAATTCATTCATTTCGAAGTTAAGGATCTGATACTTGTTCATCCAAGCATTCCTTTCTCGCTCTGCTTGAGCCAATCGAATCTTTAATTCATCCTCATTGCTGGTGAAATAGAGAACAGGATCTCTGGGAGCTAATGGGATAGGATCATGACGATCATATGGTATCTTCAACTCAACAGCCCTCTTTTACACCCATTGAGTGTAAGATTCTGAAGCCAAACACTCGGGCAAACCCAAAGCAGATATACCTCTAGTGTGAACATATCGCCAAGCGTGAGCCATATTTTCCTTAAGTACAGGGTCCTTATCCTCTTCAAAGAACAAACCTTCCAAGTAAATGTTACTAGGTTTAACTCCCATAGAATAACCATGTTGACGACAAGCCAAAACGGGATTGTAGCTTATGCCTCCTTTTGCGCTAAGAAGCGGCACATTAGCAAATCCTCCACAGCTAACAATCATGTCCTTGCCTTTAAGCAATGGGTGGTACCACTCAAGATCGGTGTTGGTGAGAGACATGATCTTCTCTGACCAAAGAAGCCCATCTTGGAGGTCCCAAAAGGTCTTAGAACGGGGTAAATGGGAGACATACCATCTATACAATAGTGTGGCACAGCATGCTACCATCCCTCCCTTATGAACAGTCCTCAAGTGCACTGAGTGGTAGGCGTCTGCAAGTAAGGTTAGAACTGGATTTACGATGATGAAGATCTTGATTGCATTCATATCAACAAAATTCTCAATATTGGGAAACAAGAATAACCCATAAATAAGCAGGGCCATAATAGCTTCAAAGTCCACCATATTCTTCATGCTAGCATACTGACGGGCCTTCTCCATTAAAAACTTAGCAGGTAACCCAAAAACTCCTCCTTTAACAACCAAGTTAGCCTTAACTTCTGACAACTTGAGATGAGTCGCTTCTGTAATTTCCTTTTCTTTAGGCGTCCTCTCCAGACCAGAGTAAGGAAGGTTTGGAGTGATGGGAATACCAACTAGAATGGCGTACTCCTCGAGCGTAGGCATTAACTGGTAATCCAGAAAGGTGAAACAATGGTACACGGGGTCATAAAACTGTATGAGAGTAGGGAGCAATCCATCTACCATTTTGGTCTTCATCAGAGAGAAAATCCTCCCATACTTGTCTCGGAATGTTGATGATTCATTGATTGGCTTACCCAGGTTCTTTAGATCTTCTAATTTTGGACTAATGAAGGTGTACTTCTTCGTTTTCCTTTTTTCAAAATCCATCCTATAAAGTTTGCAAAACAACACTGAGTTTCTTGAATACACAATGCACATGATGCAAGGATTAATGCAACAAACACACATAGACAGGTAAGCACAAAGAACACAGAGCAACCTAGGTTAAAAGTCACGAGCATGAAGTCAAAGGTCTACCCATCCCAATGGTATGTACTATGGTTTTCACCTACAAGACAAGGTTCTAAAAGAGTTCCCAGAGTCGACAACCCATCTTTCGGATTTTATCGACTTTCCAATTGCCTGGTGATCAATAAAATTCTCAAGAGAGTCTCATCTGAGTGTAGCATCGCGTAGCAACCATTTGGGATTGCTCCCTCACAGTCCTTGCACTACATCCTAAACAGGCTAAGTGGGGTCAAGGGTAACTAAAAGTCATCAGTATCCCTGGCTCCTAGGTCGTAAGTAGTAACGCATTCATGATTGCTCGTTCAACATATACCACTTTTGAGAGGGCCTCAACTGAGTGTGAACTTCAAGTTCCCTCCTTTGGGATTTCTCCCTCGAAGTTCTCTTGACTATGTTCACGGTTCCTAAACATATGTGTTCGCTCAAGTCCGGGTTAGGACTTATCTCACTCATTGATATCATGTTAACCCAAACCAAACAAGATAATATCACACATAGAACAGATATATGGGCATACAAGCAGATATGACATACAAGAAATCATACAAGTAGATAAGCAAACATGAATAACATAACACAAAGGTAGGCTTAACCCTCTTAGGAAAGGACCAGCAATAGGTCTAACTTTCCCCAGTGAAGTCGCCATTTCTGTTGCAGTGAAAAACGGATAACAAATCATTAATTAATTTGCATCATATTTCTTTTACAACCGACTTTGATTTATCCAAAGGAAAGGTTCAAGATCGTTAGAAAAACCTAAAGGGAAAGATCTAAGGTTCGGGGGTTGGTTACGCCTAGGGAAAGTATTAGCACCCTAAACGTCTGTAGTACTCTACGAGAGCCTCTTGTTAATGTTATGTTACGTTTGCTAAAGGATTCTATGCTAAAGGTTAGTTAGCAGGGGAAGTGATAAATTCATTATGATGAATATCACTAAGAGTTGAGGAACTCTCTCCTAATGCTAGTTGTAATTTCTATGGCTCTAATGAGGCCAAGAAATTGAAGTTTTATCCTAAAGGGTTACCTAGGTTAAGGTGGGGGTCATGACTTATGAGTCAACATATTTCACCTTCCTTTGGAATGTGGGGGAGAATAGTTGATAAAATATTAAAAGATGACAAGTTATAGTTCAAATAAAAAGATATGAATAAATTTATGAGATAAAATCATGATATCAATGCAAAGTGGAATCATACATGTATTAAATAAGGATTAATCATGATATGTAGACATAACATAGTATGATGAATAAGAAAGTGCAATAAGAAAGCATTTATGATCTAATCATGCGTAAAAGTCTAAAAAAAATATTAATATTTTTGTCAATTTCTTTTTATATATGGAAAATAGGTTTAATAAAGGAAATGAAGCAAAAAGAAGGGAAGAAAAATGATAAGAAATGAACAAGTTATGATATTTAGAAATTGAAGCATTAATTTAAAAATAGGTAAAATTAACAAGTGATAAAAAGATGAGAAATGGCAATCTTAAGGCTTGAACTCATGCCATTCCACATACAGCTTAAAACCATAGCCAACAAGCCAAACGCGCACATTCAAACACATAGTGAAAACATAAGCATATATTATGAAGCGAGCGAAAATCAGGAAAATAAAAAAAAGGTTGGGCGAGGGGATCGAACCCCCGTCCTTAGCATAAACAACTTTTATAACTCTCCTCCTGGACCAGCGGTGCTACGCCCTCATCCAGTTATTATATGATTCAAAAAATATATAAAGCAAAACGCTTCCTAATTTCCCAAATAACCAAAACACGCGCACAACTTTGCCCATCTGATTCCAAACTACTCACTTACCCAGCCATACTCAAAACATACATAAATCAACCAAAATAAACCTTCAAATGAGTAGCGCAAAGCAAGGAAAACAAAGGTATTCATGGTTTTGCCTAAACCCTAACATACAAAACGTACACGGGCTACAAGAAAACAGGTTGCCACAGAGGTTCAAAAAGCCATCATAAGAATACTATAGCATCACAACAATGTTCCAACAAGCAAAGGCAAAATAGATAGAAGCCAAATCTGATTTAACATGTTCTCAAAGTCACAAAGCATCCGGAACTTAAACTAGCATACGACAAGGCACACAATATGAGTTCAAGAATTACCCATAAAATAGAAACATGGTCATGTTAAACCTCAGATTAAAACTTCTATACCATCTAAATTAGGATTTAACAAGACACACAATAAAAGAATAAACGCATAAGTCCAAAAGTGACAGCCATAGTCTCAAACTTCCAACATGTAAATACTAAACATTTCGCAAGGCACACATTTCCTAGATTCAAGTATGCAAATGGTTCAACATCAGATTGCTCAAATGAAATAGTTGGGCCAGACATTCTAATCAATTAGAAGCAAGTAGTGTGTTAAGGACTTAGACAATGTGGTAAAATGCAGATCATTGGTCATTACACAGTTAGTTTTAAGGACTCAAAATTAGCAGCTCAAATGTTAAGTAAACACTTAATTCAAGATGTCTAACAGCTAGTCAACATGATTACAACATATGGACAAATCATGGGCAATTACAGACGTGGATTATTTCAAACATTAACTCCAAACAGAATCAGCATGTTAATTTGCAATTGTATGATGAGTTCAAAGAGGTATACATATAGAACACACATTGACCTAATTCAAATCAGATTGGCATACATCAACAAGAAAATGAAACAATGATTTGAACAAATTCGCATAGTCTGTAAACAAACTTAACAATTAAACACACACATGCTTAGATGTCTATGCATTTACAACATATGTCAGAGACAATCCAAAAGATTAGATACAAACCAACTAAAATTTTTGCAGCATGAGAACAAAACTGTGACTGGTGTGTGATTATGTGATCAGTGGCAATAACACAAGCAGCAGTCAAGATTTCAATAAGAAAAGTGCAAGCAAAATTCTGAGTTATATGAATCATGTCCAAAAGTTTTTAAAACTGAGACCAAAGTAGCAGGGACAATGTCAAGAAAATAATACATATGACACTCACATCAACCTACAGATGATAAACAAGATAAAATACTAACTTCAGACCTAGTCATGCATATATGTTTCATATCTCAAACATTAGATTGAATATAGGGATCATCCTGGCCTAAAACAACTGAGGTCAGAGTTATCAAAAGAATGCACAGATAGTTCCATGTCAACATATAGCAGGACTTGGGTACTCACACATACATTAACATGCTGACAGAGTATACTTACATATTTAGATGTAAGGCATGGATTAAGAACAGACATTGCAGAGACATACTAAAATCATTGTTTAACTTAAACAACAATCCTATATGCAAGCTTTAAGCATTCATGAATAGAAAATTCAAACAAGGCTAGGTTAATGTATATGTATCAATAACTTAGTTTCAGCAATCATGCCATCAGCTAACATGTATATTAGTGTAGGTTAATGTAAAGTATCATGCACAAGAAGATATAACAGAAACATTTGCACTAAGATTGATGGCTTTCTAGATTGAATACATCAAGATAACACTCATTCAAAATATATTATAAAGGACCTAAACCTTATATAAATGGACTGAGATCAAAACCAACATAAGAGTTCACGAATGATAGTATTCAACATGATATACCAATATATGAGACCTGTAAAACACATCCCTTTTATGAACAAATTTGCAATTACCTAATAACTTATGATCATTGAGCATGGCATGATAGAGAGCAAGATGTACATATGAGCTAAATTAAAGTATTAAATAGGCCTTAGGCTAGCACACACACAAGGATTTAGCAAAGAATTAGCAGTTGTGACAGATCAAGCTAAGAACTAAATGTGACAACAATTATAGTGAAGCTCCATATGTAAATGAGGTACATGATTCCTTGGTAGTAAGCACATGGTACCAGGACAAATATCTCAAGATTTTAGAAACTGCCATCAAACAGGGTTACATGGATACAAGCAGGTCAATAGTCAATACTCCTCATAATTTTGACACTTAAAAGCACACACATTATTGGAGACACCAAGTAATACATATTGACATTAGATAACACCTCTTAAACATACATATACCAGACCAAAACAGGGTATCAAAAAGTTCAACAGATGATAAGCCATTTAAGGATTTTCAGCTTAATAAGTGACAGTAGTTTCATGGATCAACTTCAGGTTTAACAGCTCCTACACTTATAAACAGCACCAAAACCACCCAACCTAGAATACAACTCGTGTTTAAACAAAAAAAATCAGGCCAACATAGATCTTCCGACATAGCTTAAGGTGACACCAATTATATTAACATTAACCAAAGGTGAAGTACAGATGGTGACGAGAGTTTATCAGGCATAATAACATGAGTATTTAGAGGCACATAAAGGACTAGACATACATTAACCTCATCATCCAAGCAAACATGAATAGGCTAGCATTTCAAACTCCAATTTAACACTATAACATCAAGATAGAACTTACAAGACTAACAGTCCTCATGACTTCAATCATGATGACATATTAGCCACAAATGACTTAATAAGGCATATAGGTATCTTATTAAAAAAACGAGTCGTTTACAAACAAACAGTCAAATATTCAAACATACATTAGCAAATAAGGAGCACATATGAAAACCATGGAATATGACACAATGATATTAAGCAAATGTGATTTAAATAAGAAGGGAGAAAATGATACCAAGTGAGTGATAATACACTGTCTTCAGATATGCAGATTCCCTCTTTCCACAATGCTCCAAAAAACAAAATCCTTCCTTGAGTGCTCACAATTTATGAAACTTCAGAGTATATTTCGTGAGAATTGTTGATGATTTGCGTTAAAATTGAACCCCTTTATATAGGCTGAGATATGGGTCGGGTTGAACTCATCCATGGATCCAAACTTGGTGGCTAGGGTTTTGAAATTGAATTGTTTCAAGGGACAGACGCTCCCTCCTTCTGACTTGCAAGGTAGAAATGGAAAGCATCTCCACATCTTTCTTCGCTATCAGCCTATGTATGCATTTTTTGGGAAATTGAGAATAACATCGCTCTGCTCTTCTCGCAGATGGTACAGACAATGACGAGAATGGAATGTTGAATCTTTGCTTTGTGCCAACGAAATCTCATGAAGCAAATGAGGCAAAATTAGGGTAAGATGGGATTGAATTATGGTGCCACGATTTGATGAGATGAATTCAAAATTGAATTTGCAAAGGGTTGAGAAAATTGGTTTCTCTGCAAAAGTTGGAAACGAAACGAAGAGAGGAAGAAGGAAACTATTTCCCAAACCCGTGCCATATTCCCATTGGTCCAAAACAAACGTTGAAAAGTCAAAGGAAAATAGAGCATTCTGATTGGCCAATGGTTTTATTCATTCTCCAATAAAAAATTTCCATAAATCCAACAAGACCAAATGGAAAAAACCACACGTATTGTTTTCTTGATTACACTTAAATGACATTTAACTTATCACATTTAAATTAAAGCTTAATGTTATATATTTTTAAAAGAAAACTAATGATAATTAAATTAATTGCTAATAAAATCTAGCTCAATTTTAATTAATAAATTATCTTGAAATTAAAATTAAGGTAATTTGAATAGACTTAACCAAAATAATAAAAAGGTAATTAATTCAAAATCAAACAAATTAGGCTAAAATTATATCATCAACTAAATTAACTAATTAAGCTACTAATCAATTAAAATATAAACACAAGAACATGTTAAAATTAAATCAAGATAGGATAAATAAAATGAAATGTTAAATAAATCAAGGCAAAAATAGATAAAGAGAAATTTAAGATAAAATAGAGAAAAATAAAATCACATAGCATCTAGCAGAAAGATGAGGGTAAAATTTGGGGTACAACATAGTGCCTCAGAAATGAAAAAAAATTGATTAAAATTGATAAGAAAAAATATGAGAAAATAAATCACAGAATCACGAGACATATCATACGAGATGCTTAATTAAGCATTGTTCAGTGTTTAATGTTGTATTTATCTTTACAAACATTGATTTATCTTCTTCCATAATTTTTTAATGACTAGATAATATATTATAAAATGAAAAAAAACCATGAAAGTACAAATGAAAGTAAATAATAGTAGTACAAGATATACAAAAAGGTCTAGGGAGAATACACTAAGAAAATAGACAGAAAAAATAAACAACCTAAAAAAAAACTATCTCAGCACCACCGATCCACCGCGGGGCCTTGCAAATAAAAGACTAATGCTACTGAAAACAACCTCAATAAATTTAGGCTAGATTTCATACATTCAGACTCACCATCAACAAATCAGAAACCACCAACAAAGCACTAAAACCACCAACCACTATCTTCTTTTGAATGAAGGCAAACATTTGATCTTCTATTGGTGTAAGTGGAGAATAGAGTTCTAAAAGCAATAAGAAAAAGTGTAAGATTTTGCCATTGCTCTACCTAGAAACCATTTCCAGACTTAAAAAATACTCTTCTCCTACACCTCTTTCACAATTACTGCATCACCATTAATAATTATGAACTCTTCAAAGAGATCAGACTACAACATATTAAATCATAAGAAAACAACCCTTATACTTAATTCTACGCCCTAAAAAGTGGAAAGACTAAAAAAGAGTCTTGGTTCTCTAGGTAGCACTACCTACCAACCCAACCACTGAAAGATCTTATGCCATACATACCAAGCAAAATCACAAGTGACAAAAGATGAGAAACTGACTCAATCAAAGTCTCATACAATGGAAACGATATCCCACTAGGATCAACAATCATTCCCCAATTTGACAAGTTCTCCCTAGAGAAAACCACGACCTTAGAAGAAGCCCAACTAACTTAGATAAACAGTAGGTTCGAACTCACATTCGAGTTATACTCTGGATTAGAGATTGAAAATTCCCACCAAACATGATATGCAGAAGCAATGAGAAAGTCTCTTATCTAGAATACTTTTAAGTCCACTTGTCTATATCGAGGGAAGGATCAACACCTCGGAGAATAGAAACAAAGTTTTCAAACACATGTCACTCTCGAAGAAAAAAGATCTCTATTATCTAAGATCCCAAACCATTTCCTCATTAACCACCAGACCGATCTCTCCCACCAACCCATCCTGGTGAATTGATCGAGAAACTTAATCTTAAGAGGAATGGAACCCAACTAAGGGTCATTCCAAAAGGATTTTTGGATGCCTGGCTCAACTTTCCAAAGGATGTCATCAACAAACCAATAAGAGGGATCTCCCTCTTTAAATCCAAGGAGAAACATCTTTTTCCACCAAGAAGAGGTATACTAAAAATCCCATGTCATATCCCCGAAGA
Organism: Lathyrus tuberosus; assembly: GCA_022829125.1. Taxonomy (NCBI): domain Eukaryota; kingdom Viridiplantae; phylum Streptophyta; class Magnoliopsida; order Fabales; family Fabaceae; genus Lathyrus; species Lathyrus tuberosus. The sequence continues at coordinate 26,500,801 of JALAZF010000013.1, read as the reverse complement.
GAGGAAACAACTCAAGCACCGTACTTGACTATAAGAATATCTCTCCAAAGATTACTGAATATCTGCAAAAAATACTAGCAAACACATAACCTCTCATCCAATATTTTCACTTTTCACAGAACCCATATCTTATAAGCATATAATCTAGGAAGCTCCAGCTAACTGAGTCGTGCGCTTTCTCAAAATCTACCTTAAAAATGAGACAAGCTTTCTTACATCTCTTGTACGAGTTTCTCACCTTATTCATAATTACCACTCAATCAACCAACACGTTCCCTTTAAAGAAACACAATTGATTAGGAGAAATAAGCTTATACATCATTGACCCTAGTCTTATGGCTAATACTTTAGCCACTAACTTATATAAGGATCCCGCCAAGGAAATCGACCTAAAGTCACCAAATGAGACAAGAAGTTAACTTTCTAGATCAAGGTCACAATGTAGGATACAACAATAAGAGGTATATATGCAAAATAATGTAATTGATCAAACATAATCTCTCAATTTCCTCTAACTAGATTTCAGAATCTTTAGAGAAAGGAGAAGTTAAACTCGTTTAGACCCGACTTTTCTTACTGTCACAATGGGAAACAACATTATCTAATTCAAGAAGAATAAAGGATGCGAAAAAAAAATTATCATCCTCTGTAAGAGAGTGGAAGACGACACCATCAAGGCTAAGTCCATTAAAATTTGGAAAGTTGTCAAAAATGGTCCCTTTAATACTAGTACAATTATCGAGGTTATAAATCAACCAAAAGCCAAAAATGCATGGAATGAAGATGATAAGCAGAAAGTTCTATATGATAAGAAGGCCATAAATACTATAGCATCTGCCTTAGGGATGGAAAAATTATTTAGGGTGTCAAATTGTCAAACCACTACAGAAATATGGGAAACCTTGAAAACCACACATGAAAAAATGAAAAAAGTAAAGCAATATAGACTAAAAACTCTCTCTCTCTCTCTCTCTCTCTCTCTCTCTCTCTCTCTCTCTATATATATATATATATATATATATATATATATATATATATATATATATCAAGAATATGAGATGTTTAGAATACTCATAGGAGAAAAGATTCAAGATTTGCAAAAGAGGTTCATTCATTTGAAAAACCATTTAACCGCTCTTGGAAAAACCTTCACCAACAATAAATTAAATTCAAAGTTTCTTAGAAAAGAAAAGAAAGGAAAATAAATGTTCTTGGAAAAACCATTTAAACTCTCTTTAAAAACCATGTCAACCAAAAGGGACTCCAATTTCAAAAAATAAAAGTCTATCAAATATGACATCGGCAACACTATTTGAAAAATTTCAAGAACATGAAATGGAACTTAATCGATTGGAAAAATATGAAGGTCGTGAACATAAAATTAGATCTATTTCTCTAGACTAAAGTCAAAACTTATTATTGTGATCAATATTAATAATCTCAATAAGATAGTGAAGAAGAAGCTGATGAAGATATAGAAGTACTAGTTAAGATGTTTTAAAAAATCTTGAAAAATGATAAAACAGTGAAAATTGGTCAAGGAAAGAAGATTATCAAAGCATCAACTTTAAAACAAAAGGTCGCCTACTTTAAATGTAGACAATAAGGGCATATTAAGAGTGATTGTCATTTTCTCTAAAAGAATCATAGATTCAACAATAAGAAGGATATAAATCCAAGAAAAACGTACATTGTTTGGGAAGGAAATGTTGTGATTACAAGTTCTTAAAATGAAGAACAAGCACATCTATATTTTATGGTTTCACATCACTCTGATGATGATGATGACAAGGTCAGTAACTTTGACTCAAGTGATAAGCCTTCTTATGATGAATTACAATATTCCTTTAATGATTTGCATGATGAATGTCTAAAGTTTTCTAGATTATGTACTGAACAAAAATTTATAATCTCTAAAAATTAAAACTAATAACATGCATATGTGAAATTAGACAAAGTTAAAACAAGTTCAACATGTAATAAATGTAATTCTTTTGCATTAAGATTGATGAGTTAAATCAAGTGAGGGTTTTTTCGACAACTACCCTGCCCCTGGTTAAATGTGAGGGTTTTTTCGAATGAAAAGAAACTCCTACTTCAAGGTTCAAAGGGGTTGACGAGGGTCTATCTCCCTTATCTCTCCGGTGTTTGGGGATTGAAACAATGCATGTACATCCTCAACAGGGTTTTATCCAAAAGCACACAACCAAAGATTTTGCGTTTTTACCTCATCATCCTCCCTCCAAGAGTTTAAGCAAGAAAGTTGGTATTGCAATGCGCAGAAAAATTATATGAATGAATAAAAATGAATTACTTCAAGAAAAACATATTTATTGCATTAAAACATCATTCCGAATACAAACAACTTTTTTTTTTAGGCATACAATGCTTTAACAGAAAATGAAAAACTACAAATGAAAATGCAGTAAAGAAACTGAAGATTGCCATCGCTGAGGAGGCTTGATTCTGTCTGGACGTCCTTGTAAACTGAGTGCTCACTTGAGACAGGAGGCTTCAATTGATGTACATATCATCTTCAGTGAATGCAATGATCTCTGAGTCCACCAGGTCTTGCACCTTGTGCTTGAACACATTACAATTTTCAATGGAATGACCCGGTGTGTCTGAGTGATACTCGCATCTAGCATCCAGATCATAATCAGGAGGAATGGGGTCAGGAACAGGCTTGGCATCCCTTAGTTCAACCAGAGAACTCTCAAGTAGACGTGCAAGAACATCACTGTGAGGAATAGGGAGTGGATCGAACCTTCTCGCAGGCCTTCGTGATCTTTGTTGTCTCTGTTGCTGAGGAGCATAAGGTCGCTGATACTGAACAGGCTGTTGAACAACAGAAGGAAAATACACGGCACTAGTTTCTCCTTCCTTTCCCTTGGAGGACCCAACATAAGGTTTCTTTGCATCTTCAACAGCAATTCGAATCTTTCCCGTCTTGATGCCATTTTTGACTCTTTCTCCTGCCAATACAAGACCTGAAAATCCAGATGACACACATCCAACCAATTTCTCATAATAATTCCCCTGAAGCGTATCCATGAACATATCAACAAGCTCTCTTTCCAACATCGGAGGTTGAACTTGGGAAGCCAATTCACGCCACCTCTGGGCGTATTCTTTGAAGCTTTCGTTTTGTCTCTGAGAAAGACTTTGCAATTGCATTCTACTGGGCGCCATGTCCGTGTTGAATTGGTAGTGCTTGATGAAAGCTTCTGCCAAATCTCTCCAGCTTTTAATATGCGTTCTCTCCAAGCTCATATACCAGTCTAAAGATGCCCCAGTTAAGCTGTCCTGAAAGAAATGCATCAGCAGCTTCTCATCATTCGTACAGGCAGACATTTTGCTGGAATATGCCATGATGTGAAGCTTAGGACAGGTGGATCCATTGTACTTCTCGAAAGTAGGTGCCTTGAACTTCGGAGGAACCTTCACACCTGGGACCAACCCTAAGTCGTACATGTTCATGCCCAACTCATTATGGCCTTTTAAAGCATTCACTCTCTCTTCGAGCATACAAAACTTCTTATCTGTGTCAGTAGGGAAATTCATCTCAGCATCATAAAATTGTTCCTCCTGATTATTCACCTTCTGACGAGGAACATGAATCCTAGCAGCACTTCCTTTGGATTGCATCATAGGAGAGGGTGGAGGAATATCAACACGTGGTGGATTCACAACTCCGCCCGGAGTATTACCAACAACATTCCTATTACCAGCCTCTGGGATAACAACAGTCCTTTGAATAATTGCCTCAAGTTCCTCTTGTTGTTGAGACATGCCATGCATCATCTCAAAAAACTGAGCCATACGAGTCTGGAATTCCGACAACTCTGCTCGCATCTGATCCATGATCCTTCTCTGATTGCTTCAAGTTGTGTAGTGGTGAGAAGTCAGGTTTGCAGTTCTGGAGACAATAGCAAGTCAGAATAAGAATCCCCTCTCTGAATACCTGTTATGCATATGAGTATGAGAATACAAAATGACATGCGATGCAAATGCAAAGACACGGGATCAAGGTATCCACAAAGCTCTGGATAAGTGTTGTGCTGATGAATGAATAAGCTCATAGGTCTGCTCTAAAGAGAATGTCGGAACACCGGAATATCCGAATAATCATAATACCATAACACCAGACTGATACTGATAAGAAATCCAAAGTACCGGGTAGGTAGAAGGTTAAGGTTACCTGCAAACCTGTAAACACCCGCCCATTCTCACATGTGGGTACTAAGATCCTCAGTATCCCGGGCTCTCAGGTCGAGAAATGATGATACGTTCACCATTTCTGGTTTGGCATCATCATCAATCGAGGAGGCCTCAACTGATTCACCAAAATGAAAGGTCCTCAGCTTCTGGCACTGAGGTCGAGAAGCAATAGTACATTCATCCCTCGGGGTACAGTACTATCGCCAATCGAGGAGTGCCTCCACTGATTCTCTTTCAAAAAGGATATCCTATAGCGAGTTCCCAGCATTGGGTCCTAGGATCGAGAATATGCAATGGGTTTGCCACAGAATGTGGTCTGCCACTGTCACATCTCGGGAGGAGTGCCGCAACTGAGTCCTCGGGAATGGTCACCAGAGTCGACAGCTCTCTAGATCGACATCCTGAAATGCGCAAGATACGCACGTCAGAACATGTCCCAAGATAGCCTCGTCTGGCTGTGAATTTCGTGAATACCCAACGTACTCCAGACGGCACGTAGGTCCCACTACTCTCCACTCTAATCCTAAGTGTATACTCAAGCCTGTGTAATGGGCTTATCTCTCAGAAATCCCAATCCCGCCAAACAGACAGCACAGTGCAACACAGTATAATATATGAAATGTAAATTCTACAATGCTGTAAATATGGTACAAGTAATAAAATACAGTAAACAGCAAATACAAGATAACAGTAAACACCCAATGAAAGAAAAGCACACAAGCGCTAGGATTGACTCGCTTAGGGATGGACCAGCAGGAGGTCAATCGTTTTCTCCCCAGCAGAGTCGCCAGCTGTCGCTCCCGGGATTTTCATCCAAGTACAAACGCGAAAGTGGCACAAAACAGAGTCGCCAGCAATGTGTATTTATCCCAAGAGAGGGAAAGGAAACACCGCATAAACCTGAAGGGAAAGGAAAGAGCAAGGTCTTGCGACCAAGAGAATGGGTAAGGGAGTCGGTTACGTGAGAGGAAGGTATTAGCACCCCCTCACGTCCATCGTACCCGATGGGATCCACGCTTGCTTGTCTCGATCAAAGGGTGTAAAGAAAGATACTAGAAAAGGAACTGGAAAAGGAATGGAACGAGAAAGAGAAACAAATGTAGGGAAAATAAAAGGGGTGCTCGCATGGGCCCTACCCCACTGCCTACGTATCTCATCGGGAGCATGAGAATCAGAGCGACGTAGTTCCCCTCAACGAGGGTCGCTTTGTTTGTGTTTTTTAGAGAACGGCTGACGTTCTAGCTCAGGTGTTGCAGACTCGCTGGTCCGAGTGCGTTACCATCTTGCAAGAGAACGAGTAGAAGCACGTTCTTACGCTGAGAGTGGTGAGAAAAGAAAAGAATTTCCGAAGGAAAGACGTAATTGTTTGTTTTTGTCTTTTAGAAGTTTTTCCCATTTATTTGCATATGATAGTGTATCTGAATCTTAGTTATTGGAATGTGTACATTCTCACATTCCAAGATGGAATGAGCAAGAAGACACACTAAGAGCGAAGAAGACCCCCACACTTAGTTCCAATTGTCAAGGTTCAAACACACTAGCATACTTGTGTTTATTAAGTGTTTTTGTTGATTAAGAAATGAAGAAGTGTTTTTTATTATTTGTACCTTCAACAAGTATTGCATTCAAGTCCCTCATACAAGATCGAATGTTTAACACATTGACCCAAGATGGGCTATAATGCTATACATTCTAAGATTATAAGAGAAAACCCCTTTATAATCTTTTCTTTATATGAAAGGCCTAAATGCAATAAATGCTTACCTTTATTAGATGTTTTGGATTTTCTTTAAGATGAGAAGAGAGACTCAAGAGAGGAGTAAAGGTGAAAACTAAGGGGAGACTAAGACACACCCTAGTGTTAGCATGCTTGGAGATCCTATGGTTAATGAGGTATAAGAACTAAGTCTAAAAGGAAAAGAGGGATAGCACTACTTAATGCATATCCTACCTCACTTTAATCAAAGATTAAAGTTGAGCTAGGATCCCAAGGGAATGTGAGAAAATTCTACACATAGCATTATATCATGCTATTCATAAAAGAGAAATACAAGTAAAAGACAACTCAAGTATTAATCAAAATGAATATCAAAAACAAGATTTAAACTCAATCAAGTGTATCCACAAAAATTAAAATGCTAATTGAGCAAGGTTAAATCCTAAGTAAAAGTTAGTCTAAAATTAATACTAGGATTAATCCTAAAATTAATATGTAAATCTATTGCTTATTCAAGTTAATTCTTAAAAATCTAATTCTAAAATTAGACCTAAAGTTAATTCAATCTAAAATCTAAACTAATTCTAAAATTAAATCTAAAGAAACTAGTCCTAAAATTAATTCTAGAATTAAACTAATATTAAACTAAAATTCTAATTAGCCAAAATTCTAAAGTTAACTAAATGAAATTCTAATTTCTAATCAAAATGTAATTAACTATTGGTTATCCTACGATTATTGTCTAAAACAATTAATAAACCAAAACTAAAATCTAAACAACACAAATAATAAAAAAAGAAATGTGCAGCAAGGGCTGGGGGTGTGCGCAGTGTGCTGAGGGTGTAGAAAGAAGCAGGCGCTTGGGCTTATGGTTTTAGGCTCGAGGGTTATTATGAAGCTACATGGGGGTTTGCGCGTGAAAACAGAGGGTGTGGAAAAGAGAGTGAAATGGGCTTAAGCAAGCCCGGTCCAAGTTCGGTTTGATGATACAAGTTAAAAATTCATCAGCAGAACCCTAGCTGTCCATATCCCTCTCTTCTTCTTCACGACGCCGCCGTCAAACATATCCTCTCCCTTCAAACCGCCCATTGCCGGAAAACGAACAAAACCCACACGCCGGCGGAAAAACAAATAGCACAACCTCTGTCTCAAAATCTCATCCGCCGTCCAACAAAACTCCGTCGCCAAACCTCTCTCCATCAGCTTCTCCTTCTTCTCCGATTCATCCTCCTTTGCGCGAACTCCACCATTAATTTGCTTACACCAACATCATCTCCGATTCGAACTCTCTTCAATCTAACGCCGTCTCAACCATCTCCGTATCCGTCTCAAGCTCACAAACAACATCGCTGTCACACAACTCCATTCAATCTCCATCTGCGACACCTCATGTGTGATCGGAAAAACAAAATAGAACCTCACACTAACGACGGAAAGGATCACACAACATCAACACCGCGTCATCTTCCACGGTTTCAACCGAAAACTAAATCTCCGCTACGAATCAAAGACTAAACAGAACCGATCTAATCCTTACAAAGAAAGAGACGCGAGAGAAGAAAAAGCTTACCTATCGGAGTTCGTCCGATGCGTCTTCAACGACGGCAAGAGAAAACCGGAGATCTTCAATTTCGTGCTCAGGTACGTGCGTTGCTTCCTCTACTCTATCTCCTTCTTGCTTCTAAGATTCACCGCAAAACCGTAATCTGGTTATCGCTACGTACTTGAGAGCGTTGGATTTGAGGTATGGCGAAGATGTTGGACCGTCGAGCTATCAACGAATTCTTCTTCTTCTTCGTGATTTCTGATCACTTGTGTTTGTCGTTGTTGATTTTCTTGTAGGTTGATGAAGTGTTGTTGAAGATGAATTCGAGAAGAGCTATATTGAAGAAAATGAGCCACAGAGGATGTGTGGATTACTGGAGATTGATGAAGAATTGTCGAAACGGAATCGCAAGGTGCTGAAGTTGAAGGTTGCAGTGAGAATTTGGAAGTTAAAAAAAAAAGGAAAAAAATGGATGAAGTTGCAGAGAAGTGCTGGAGAAGATGAAGATTGGTGATTGAAGGTGGTGATGAGTTTGTGTAGAAAAAATGGAGAGCCCACTTGAAGAATGAAGAGGACCCAGTTTTATAGCAACAATCAGGGAGGGTAAAATAGTATTTCCTGGTGAAATTCTGTTACAATTCTGTTAGAGTTTCTGTTATGAATTTTTTTTGAAATTGGAGGTTAGTTCAAAGAGTTCTGTTAGCAGTTGTTACAAGTAAGCCCAAATTCTGTTATCAACTTCTAACCCTGTGTCTCATAACTTATTCCACTGGTATTAAGCTTTTTGCTGCGTATAAAGTCGTTTTCACCTTGCTGCTAATTTTCTTGCTGTGCTTTTTCTGATGTGAGCTTGACCTTTCTAACTTGTGATGTAATTGGTTCGTGCAGATCCAACAATGATGAGCGTGTATATTGATATCACAAGGTTCGGTGGAGACGAGGCACGTCGCAATGAGCAACCTTTAGTAGTGATTCTAGAAGTTACTTTTCATTGAATTCTCCTTGTAATTTTCTGCCTGCAACTAAATTTACTCCAGCTATGTATTGAATGGATTAGCCTGTAATTAGCCCTTTTTGTTATTTTTCCGTAGTGAGTATTCATGAATTCCGCCGCCATATAAAATAGCCCCTGCGTTTTTCCCAAATGGAATTCTTTTGTTTTGCTGTGATTGATTGTTATATAAATTACATTAGATGTACGTTTGAGAAAAGTGCACAGGGTACTTGTACTCAATTTTGCAGCATTTCATATTCTCTCTCTCGTTGGTCAGAACATGGTCAATGTATTGCCAGGTGAACATGCTGCTCAATGCCAATTCGCAACATGTCTTTCATGTACATGAGAAGCCTTCTCATATGGTGCACTTAGACCACCTACCACTGAGGCAAGACCAGTCAATATATGTCGTTGTGAATTGAGATTGGACGGCATGCCTTCTATGTGTTTCTGAAACATAATTCAAAGGAATATTTTCATTTTCATGCTCAAGCACAATTACTACGTCATTGCTTGCCTACACCATGCTTTATCGTGAGATTTGAATCCACGTCAGCCAATGATAGCACCAAAACAACAACTACTCTTGTTCCCAAAAGTTGTTTGAATATGATTTGTGTGTGAATGAGTTGGATAAAATGGTTTGGACTTTATAAATGGATATGGATAATAATATTTGGATTTCAAATGATATGGATAAAGAATTGGTTTATCATAGTATTGGAAAATGGTTCAAGTTTGAAATGGAACTTGGGATTTGAATTAGGTACGGTTTAAGGAGATGGATAATTGATTATGAATTGGATGGATGTTTATGAAATGTGGATTGAAAAATGAACATGGATTCTTATGTGGAGAAATGGGTATTATGGAAATTAAAAAATAAAATGGAAATGGGTAAAAACAAATGGATAACCTTGGATATAGAAAGGATTGAGAAAATAAAAGTGGATATTAAAATGAAATGGAATTTAGAAAAAAAAATGGATTATGGATAAAAACCAATGAGTTTGGACATTTAAGGTGGATATTGAAATGGATAAAAATGGTAAAGGAACATGAAAATGACTAATGGGTTTATTGTAGAAATTTGAATTCCAAGTAGCCCACACAACTAATCTTGACACGCCCAATTCTACACCAAAATCATATCTTCCCTGAATTCCAACAATTCAATCAGTAAGCTCAATCAACCATGACCCATTGCTCCTCAAGTCAATCCACAAATGATTCGTCTGATAACCATTGATTTCCAAAACCTGAAACCCTGATCTCATGATCTTAAATTGATGATTGTCCCCACACCCAACCTTGAAAGATAAACCCTGATCTTCCTTGAATGTACTAATAAATCTTGAATACGGAAAGCTCAAACCAAAGGAAGATGCCTTGATCACCCGTCTTAGGAACCCAATGCAAATGAATGAATGAGTTATGACCTAAAAATGCAGATGGATGCGAAACAAAAAACCAGAAAAAAGGGAGGGCAAATTTTGGGGTACTACAGCTGCCCCTATTCAATCGACTTGGACCTAAAAGGCTGATAGCAACTGCTTTCATACATTCAAGGTACAAGGTGATTGAATACAAAAAGAACCGCAAAATTTGCACCTTGTGAAGAATAAGGAAAGGGATATAAACCCAATCAAATGAACACTGTTTGGATAAAACTCTGATGGAAAGAATAACACTGAAGGGATGTCTTTTGTACAACGCCAGGCGACTACTGGCTTGCCACACTACGGGTGGACTTTAATAACGTCTTTTGTACAATGCCAGACGACTACTGGCTTGCCACACTACGGGTGGACTTTGCTCATCTGCCACCCGAAGATGGACTTTTGCCAATCTACTGTTGGACTTTCGCTGCTTTGCCACCCGAAGATGGACTTTTGCCAATCCACTGTTGGACTTTTAGAATTTGCCACCCTTAGATGGAACTTTCGCCAATCCACTGTTGGACTTTTGCCACCCGAAGACGGACTTTTGCCAATCCACTGTTGGACTTTTGCCACCCGAAGACGGACTTTTGCCAATCCACTGTTGGACTTTTGCCACCCGAAGACGGACTTTTGCCAATCCACTGTTGGACTTCAAGAATTCCAAAATTGGATTACTCTCTGCATCTGTGTCAGACATCTCTGCTGACTCTGCTGAGGAACAATGATCAATGATTTGACTTCGGAGACTCCTGAAAGGATAATATCTCTACTGAAGAATGAATGAATAATCCGTCTGCTTCGAATTGTCATGTTTGCCAAAAATAAATTGGACTTTGAGATATGAGGGGAGTGGTGATTCTTCCAGGAATTATTTCATCTGCTTGGGGATGAATTCTGGTCACAGCAACTCCGCTGGGGATGAGAGGGTAGACCATCAACTCTGAGGTTGAGGAAAAATGGCATCATCTCTGAGATTGAGAAAATTTGAAGTAAACAATAACACTGAGGTTGAGGAAAAGGTAGACATCAACTCTGAGGTTGAGAAAAACCATAACTTCAACTCTGAGGTCAGAAGAAGGATATACGTCAACTCTGAGATTGGGAAAAGGGTATACATCAATTTTGAAACCGGCGATAAACCATTGACTTCAACTCTGAGGTTGGGGAAGAAAAGCATTTTCATCAACTCTGAGGTCAAGAAAAGGTATACGACAACCTTGAAGTTGGAGAAGGGAGGATATTCATCAACTCTGAGGTCGCGAAAAGATATACAACAACTTTGAAGTTGGGGAAGAAAAGGATATTCATCAACTTTGAGGTCGAGAAAAGGTATACGTCAACTTTGAAGTTGGAGAAAGGCGTCAACTCTGAGGTTGGGAAAAAAAGGCTATTCATCAACTCTGAGGTTGAGAAAGGGTACACGACAACTTTGAAGTTGGTATAAAGAGGCGTCAACTCTGAGGTTGGACAAAATAGGCGTCAACTCTGAGGTTGGAGAGAAAAGGGCGTCAACTCTGAGGTTGGACAAAACAGGCGTCAACTCTGAGGTTGGGGAAAAAGGGCGTCAACTCTGAGGTTGGACAAAACAGGCGTCAACTCTGAGATTAGGGAAAAAAGCGTAAACTCTGAGGTTGGGAGCAAAAGAAGGTACGACAACTCTGAGGTTGGGGACCACTGCTTTAATTAAGGGTTGATCTGGGCTTTCGTACAAGGTACCAAATCTGGCTTATGCTTCGATGCATGTTTGAATTTTTCTTTCTATGACGTAATGCTCCATATGAAATGGAAATGCTACGCATTTTGAGGATGCAATGCAATGATGATTACTATATGCCAGAATGAGATGACATTCCGCCGAGGAATGCGCAGAACAGAACAAGCAAACTTCGTTGAGGAAGGATCACCAATATCTGATCTCCTGTGGGGAAATAACCAACCGTAATACCAATAACCACTGGTGATGCCAACCCTGTCGAGGAACTGCAAGCTGAATTGCAAACTCTGTTGGGGAGATGCCAATGACGATTGGACTTTGAACTGCAAAGAATGCCAATAATTATTGGACTTTGACTTGCGAGGAAGAGAAATACTCTGACTTCTCACCGTCTTCAAACTGCTTGAAAATATTCCACCGTCTTACCCTGCTGAGAATGAGGAATCCACCTACACTGCTGAGGGTAAGGAATCTTCATAGAGAACCCCTTTCGATGTAAGAACGATTCTCTGTTTGGGGAAGAATATCAATTCCAACACCTTGCTGGACAAAGATACCTTCAGGCTCATTGCTGGGGAAGAGACTTAGTACTTCAAGTTTCTGCTGACCGACTGCATACCGATTGCCAGAAGTGAACAACGGTTGCTTTACGACTTGCCCCAGACCACATGGTCCATTGGAAGAAATCATCTCAAGAGGATTTTACAGAAGACCGGGCGTTCACACTGCCCCAGGGTCTTCAAACTCTTGGAGAGATTCATCGGATCTCGACGTGACTGCCCCAGACTGTATGATCTGTGAAGAAATTTGCCCCGAGAGGACTTGTAATGACCTGAAATACCCCGCCTCAGTATTTTGAACCTTGAAGAGGTATTTCTGATTAACTATCTTCTGGAGAGGATAACTTCTCATGCTCCGGAGGTGGCTTGCCTCGACATGAGCTTTGAAGTGACTTTGCCCCTGATCTGAATGAATGCCCCAGAATAACTGAACTTTAGAGAGATTTCTCGACGTAACTGCCCCAGATTGGCTATATCTCATCACGACTTACTGGGGAAAGCCCACGACACTGAGTCTCTTGGCAATATGCCCCTTGATATGACTGTCCTTCAGAATTTTCAGGCATCCCAACTCGGCAGGATCAAGCTTCTCGACTGGCATTCACTGTGTAAGCTTCATTGATGCTTAGGCACATGTATGCAAGCAAAATAAGTTTATTATGAGAATGATAATTCTAATGCCACAAACATGTTCACCTTGAAGTTTTTATTGAAAAAAACTGTCGCAAAGCCATGTGAGCGAGTCACTAATTACGAAATTGATTTTTGAATGGAAAATAATATGCACATGCAATACCAACAAAAATCTTATTAGCACAACTCATGGGAGTCAGGAACGCTATCTCGTTGAAGTACGCCTTCAGAATAAACCCTGTTTCAATTAGGACTTTTGAGGGTTGTAATGTGGCCTGGCTCACGGTTTTAGAAAAAAGGATTTATGGCTCAAAATTTGTTTGTACCCACCCATTCTCCTTGATGTTCTTCAGTCCTACATCCAGTTAATTTGGCACAAGCGCTCATCTCCCAAAAGGATTTTTGTGAGGATCGATGGTTAAGGAACCCATGAAGATTTTTTTTTTTTTTTTTGAATGACAGTCACCCCTATTGTCTTCAGTGTTTCGGTCACACGACTTGTTCTTTATCGAGGATTTTCTCTTTTGAGCCTTTCTTTTTCATTTTTTGCTTTTTTTATTTCCCTGATTTTGCCTGGACTGATTCTTTCTGAGTTCTTCAATTTTGAAGTCCAGCGGGATGCCCTAACTTTTGCCTAAGTCACTTGTTTTCAATTTTGGACTTAGCGGGCTTTCTTTTTTCTTTTTCTTTTGATTCTTTTTTTGAACAAATCGTGTGACACAGGCTGTCTGACTTGCTTGAGAGGGTTATGACTACCTCATTACTTTGAACACTGATGGATAACCATTGGGGTTTCACATCTCTTGACCTCCTCAAGGTAATGGATCCTCAGATGCACACTCCTTTTGAAATATGAACGCTTGGTCAAATTACTGACAACTACCCTGCCCCTGGTTAAATGTGAGGGTTTTTTCGAATGAAAAGAAACTCCTACTTCAAGGTTCAAAGGGGTTGACGAGGGTCTATCTCCCTTATCTCTCCGGTGTTTGGGGATTGAAACAATGCTTGTACATCCTCAACAGGGTTTTATCCAAAAGCACACAACCAAAGATTTTGCGTTTTTACCTCATCATCCTCCCTCCAAGAGTTTAAGCAAGAAAGTTGGTATTGCAATGCGCAGAAAAATTATATGAATGAATAAAAATGAATTACTTCAAGAAAAACATATTTATTGCATTAAAACATCATTTCGAATACAAACAAGTTTTTTTTTTAGGCATACAATGCTTTAACAGAAAATGAAAAACTACAAATGAAAATGCAGTAAAGAAACTGAAGATTGCCATCGCTGAGGAGGCTTGATTCTGTCTGGACGTCCTTGTAAACTGAGTGCTCACTTGAGACAGGAGGCTTCAATTGATGTACATATCATCTTCAGTGAATGCAATGATCTCTGAGTCCACCGGGTCTTGCACCTTGTGCTTGAACACGTTGCAATTTTCAATGGAATGACCCGGTGTGTCTGAGTGATACTCGCATCTAGCATCCAGATCATAATCAGGAGGAATGGGGTCAGGAACAGGCTTGGCATCCCTTAGTTCAACCAGAGAACTCTCAAGTAGACGTGCAAGAACATCACTGTGAGGAATAGGGAGTGGATCGAACCTTCTCGCAGGCCTTCGTGATCTTTGTTGTCTCTGTTGCTGAGGCGCATAAGGTCGCTGATACTGAACAGGCTGTTGAACAACAGAAAGAAAATACACGGCACTAGTTTCTCCTTCCTTTCCCTTGGAGGACCCAACATAAGGTTTCTTTGCATCTTCAACAGCAATTCGAATCTTTCCCGTCTTGATGCCATTTTCGACTCTTTCTCCTGCCAATACAAGACCTGAAAATCCAGATGACACACATCCAACCAATTTCTCATAATAATGCCCCTGAAGCGTATCCATGAACATATCAACAAGCTCTCTTTCCAACATCGGAGGTTGAACTTGGGAAGCCAATTCACGCCACCTCTGGGCGTATTCTTTGAAGCTTTCGTTTTGTCTCTGAGAAAGACTTTGCAATTGCATTCTACTGGGCGCCATGTCCGTGTTGAATTGGTAGTGCTTGATGAAAGCTTCTGCCAAATCTCTCCAGCTTTTAATATGCGTTCTCTCCAAGCTCATATACCAGTCTAAAGATGCCCCAGTTAAGCTGTCCTGAAAGAAATGCATCAGCAGCTTCTCATCATTCGTACAGGCAGACATTTTGCTGGAATATGCCATGATGTGAAGCTTAGGACAGGTGGATCCATTGTACTTCTCGAAAGTAGGTGCCTTGAACTTCGGAGGAACCTTCACACCTGGGACCAACCCTAAGTCGTACATGTTCATGCCCAACTCATTATGGCCTTTTAAAGCATTCACTCTCTCTTCGAGCATACAAAACTTCTTATCCGTGTCAGTAGGGAAATTCATCTCAGCATCATAAAATTGTTCCTCCTGATTATTCACCTTCTGACGAGGAACATGAATCCTAGCAGCACTTCCTTTGGATTGCATCATAGGAGAGGGTGGAGGAATATCAACACGTGGTGGATTCACAACTCCGCCCGGAGTATTACCAACAACATTCCCATTACCAGCCTCTGGGATAACAACAGTCCTTTGAATAATTGCCTCAAGTTCCTCTTGTTGTTGAGACATGCCATGCATCATCTCAAAAAACTGAGCCATACGAGTCTGGAATTCCGACAACTCTGCTCGCATCTGATCCATGATCCTTCTCTGATTGCTTCAAGTTGCGTAGTGGTGAGAAGTCAGGTTTGCAGTTCTGGAGACAATAGCAAGTCAGAATAAGAATCCCCTCTCTAAATACCTGTTATGCATATGAGTATGAGAATGCAAAATGACATGCGATGCAAATGCAAAGACACGGGATCAAGGTATCCACAAAGCTCTGGATAAGTGTTGTGCTGATGAATGAATAAGCTCATAGGTCTGCTCTGAAGAGAATGTCGAAACACCGGAATATCCGAATAATCATAATACCATAACACCAGACTGATACTGATAAGAAATCCAAAGTACCGGGTAGGTAGAAGGTCAAGGTTACCTGCAAACCTGTAAACACCCGCCCATTCTCACATGTGGGTACTAAGATCCTCAGTATCCCGGGCTCTCAGGTCGAGAAATGATGATACGTTCACCATTTCTGGTTTGGCATCATCATCAATCGAGGAGGCCTCAACTGATTCACCAAAATGAAAGGTCCTCAGCTTCTGGCACTGAGGTCGAGAAGCAATAGTACATTCATCCCTCGGGGTACAGTACTATCGCCAATCGAGGAGTGCCTCCACTGATTCTCTTTCAAAAAGGATATCCTATAGCGAGTTCCCAGCATTGGGTCCTAGGATCGAGAATATGCAATGGGTTTGCCACAGAATGTGGTCTGCCACTGTCACATCTCGGGAGGAGTGCCGCAACTGAGTCCTCGGGAATGGTCACCAGAGTCGACAGCTCTCTAGATCGACATCCTGAAATGCGCAAGATACGCACGTCAGAACATGTCCCAAGATAGCCTCGTCTGGCTGTGAATTTCGTGAATACCCAACGTACTCCAGACGGCACGTAGGTCCCACTACTCTCCACTCTAATCCTAAGTGTATACTCAAGCCTGTGTAATGGGCTTATCTCTCAGAAATCCCAATCCCGCCAAACAGACAGCACAGTGCAACACAGTATAATATATGAAATGTAAATGCTACAATGCTGTAAATATGGTACAAGTAATAAAATACAGTAAACAGCAAATACAAGATAACAGTAAACACCCAATGAAAGAAAAGCACACAAGCGCTAGGATTGACTCGCTTAGGGATGGACCAGCAGGAGGTCAATCGTTTTCTCCCCAGCAGAGTCGCCAGCTGTCGCTCCCGGGATTTTCATCCAAGTACAAACGCGAAAGTGGCACAAAACAGAGTCGCCAGCAATGTGTATTTATCCCAAGAGAGGGAAAGGAAACACCGCATAAACCTGAAGGGAAAGGAAAGAGCAAGGTCTTGCGACCAAGAGAATGGGTAAGGGAGTCGGTTACGTGAGAGGAAGGTATTAGCACCCCCTCACGTCCATCGTACCCGATGGGATCCACGCTTGCTTGTCTCGATCAAAGGGTGTAAAGAAAGATACTAGAAAAGGAATTGGAAAAGGAATGGAACGAGAAAGAGAAACAAATGTAGGGAAAATAAAAGGGGTGCTCGCATGGGCCCTACCCCACTGCCTACGTATCTCATCGGGAGCATGAGAATCAGAGCGACGTAGTTCCCCTCAACGAGGGTCGCTTTGTTTGTGTTTTTTAGAGAACGGCTGACGTTCTAGCTCAGGTGTTGCAGACTCGCTGGTCCGAGTGCGTTACCATCTTGCAAGAGAACGAGTAGAAGCACGTTCTTACGCTGAGAGTGGTGAGAAAAGAAAAGAATTCCCGAAGGAAAGACGTAATTGTTTGTTTTTGTCTTTTAGAAGTTTTTCCCATTTATTTGCATATGATAGTGTATCTGAATCTTAGTTATTGGAATGTGTACATTCTCACATTCCAAGATGGAATGAGAAAGAAGACACACTAAGAGCGAAGAAGACCCCCACACTTAGTTCCAATTGTCAAGGTTCAAACACACTAGCATACTTGTGTTTATTAAGTGTTTTTGTTGATTAAGAAATGAAGAAGTGTTTTTTATTATTTGTACCTTCAACAAGCATTGCATTCAAGTCCCTCATACAAGATCGAATGTTTAACACATTGACCCAAGATGGGCTATAATGCTATACATTCTAAGATTATAAGAGAAAACCCCTTTATAATCTTTTCTTTATATGAAAGGCCTAAATGCAATAAATGCTTACCTTTATTAGATGTTTTGGATTTTCTTTAAGATGAGAAGAGAGACTCAAGAGAGGAGTAAAGGTGAAAACTAAGGGGAGACTAAGACACACCCTAGTGTTAGCATGCTTGGAGATCCTATGGTTAATGAGGTATAAGAACTAAGTCTAAAAGGAAAAGAGGGATAGCACTACTTAATGCATATCCTACCTCACTTTAATCAAAGATTAAAGTTGAGCTAGGATCCCAAGGGAATGTGAGAAAATTCTACACATAGCATTATATCATGCTATTCATAAAAGAGAAATACAAGTAAAAGACAACTCAAGTATTAATCAAAATGAATATCAAAAACAAGATTTAAACTCAATCAAGTGTATCCACAAAAATTAAAATGCTAATTGAGCAAGGTTAAATCCTAAGTAAAAGTTAGTCTAAAATTAATACTAGGATTAATCCTAAAATTAATATGTAAATCTATTGCTTATTCAAGTTAATTCTTAAAAATCTAATTCTAAAATTAGACCTAAAGTTAATTCAATCTAAAATCTAAACTAATTCTAAAATTAAATCTAAAGAAACTAGTCCTAAAATTAATTCTAGAATTAAACTAATATTAAACTAAAATTCTAATTAGCCAAAATTCTAAAGTTAACTAAATGAAATTCTAATTTCTAATCAAAATGTAATTAACTATTGGTTATCCTACGATTATTGTCTAAAACAATTAATAAACCAAAACTAAAATCTAAACAACACTAATAATAAAAAAAGAAATGTGCAGCAAGGGCTGGGGGTGTGCGCAGTGTGCTGAGGGTGTAGAAAGAAGCAGGCGCTTGGGCTTATGGTTTTAGGCTCGAGGGTTATTATGAAGCTACATGGGGGTTTGCGCGTGAAAACGGAGGGTGTGGAAAAGAGAGTGAAATGGGCTTAAGCAAGCCCGGTCCAAGTTCGGTTTGATGATACAAGTTAAAAATTCATCAGCATAACCCTAGCTGTCCATATCCCTCTCTTCTTCTTCACGACGCCGCCGTCAAACATATCCTCTCCCTTCAAACCGCCCATTGCCGGAAAACGAACAAAACCCACACGCCGGCGAAAAAACCAATAGCACAACCTCTGTCTCAAAATCTCATCCGCCGTCCAATAAAACTCCGTCGCCAAACCTCTCTCCGTCAGCTTCTCCTTCTTCTCCAATTCATCCTCCTTTGCGCGAACTCCACCATTAATTTGCTTACACCAACATCATCTCCGATTCGAACTCTCTTCAATCTAACGCCGTCTCAACCATCTCCGTATCCGTCTCAAGCTCACAAACAACATCGCTATCACACAACTCCGTTCAATCTCCATCTGCGACACCTCATGCGTGATCGGAAAAACAAAACAGAACCTCACACTAACGACGGAAAGGATCACACAACATCAACACCGCGTCATCTTCCACGGTTTCAACCGAAAACTAAATCTCCGCTACGAATCAAAGACTAAACAGAACCGATCTAATCCTTACAAAGAAAGAGACGCGAGAGAAGAAAAAGCTTACCTATCGGAGTTCGTCCGATGCGTCTTCAACGACGGCAAGAGAAAACCGGAGATCTTCAATTTCGTGCTCAGGTACGTGCGTTGCTTCCTCTACTCTATCTCCTTCTTGCTTCTAAGATTCACCGCAAAACCGTAATCTGGTTATCGCTACGTACTTGAGAGCGTTGGATTTGAGGTATGGCGAAGATGTTGGACCGTCGAGCTATCAACGAATTCTTCTTCTTCTTCGTGATTTCTGATCACTTCTGTTTGTCGTTGTTGATTTTCTTGTAGGTTGATGAAGTGTTGTTGAAGATGAATTCGAGAAGAGCTATATTGAAGAAAATGAGCCGCAGAGGATGTGTGGATTACTGGAGATTGATGAAGAATTGTCGAAACGGAATCGCAAGGTGCTGAAGTTGAAGGTTGCAGTGAGAATTTGGAAGTTAACAAAAAAAGGAAAAAAATGGATGAAGTTGCAGAGAAGTGCTGGAGAAGATGAAGATTGGTGATTGAAGGTGGTGATAAGTTTGTGTAGAAAAAATGGAGAGCCCACTTGAAGAATGAAGAGGACCCAGTTTTATAGCAACAATCAGGGAGGGTAAAATAGTATTTCCTGGTGAAATTCTGTTACAATTCTGTTAGAGTTTCTGTTATGAATTTTTTTTGAAATTGGAGGTTAGTTCAAAGAGTTCTGTTAGCAGTTGTTACAAGTAAGCCCAAATTCTGTTATCAACTTCTAACCCTGTGTCTCATAACTTATTCCACTGGTATTAAGCTTTTTGCTGCGTATAAAGTCGTTTTCACCTTGCTGCTAATTTTCTTGCTGTGCTTTTTCTGATGTGAGCTTGACCTTTCTAACTTGTGATGTAATTGGTTCGTGCAGATCCAACAATGATGAGCGTGTATATTGATATCACAAGGTTCGGTGGAGACGAGGCACGTCGCAATGAGCAACCTTTAGTAGTGATTCTAGAAGTTACTTTTCATTGAATTCTCCTTGTAATTTTCTGCCTGCAACTAAATTTACTCCAGCTATGTATTGAATGGATTAGCCTGTAATTAGCCCTTTTTGTTATTTTTCCGTAGTGAGTATTCATGAATTCCGCCGCCATATAAAATAGCCCCTGCGTTTTTCCCAAATGGAATTCTTTTGTTTTGCTGTGATTGATTGTTATATAAATTACATTAGATGTACGTTTGAGAAAAGTGCACAGGGTACTTGTACTCAATTTTGCAGCATTTCATATTCTCTCTCTCGTTGGTCAGAACATGGTCAATGTATTGCCAGGTGAACATGCTGCTCAATGCCAATTCGCAACATGTCTTTCATGTACATGAGAAGCCTTCTCATATGGTGCACTTAGACCACCTACCACTGAGGCAAGACCAGTCAATATATGTCGTTGTGAATTGAGATTGGACGGCATGCCTTCTATGTGTTTCTGAAACATAATTCAAAGGAATATTTTCATTTTCATGCTCAAGCACAATTACTACGTCATTGCTTGCCTACACCATGCTTTATCGTGAGATTTGAATCCACGTCAGCCAATGATAGCACCAAAACAACAACTACTCTTGTTCCCAAAAGTTGTTTGAATATGATTTGTGTGTGAATGAGTTGGATAAAATGGTTTGGACTTTATAAATGGATATGGATAATAATATTTGGATTTCAAATGATATGGATAAAGAATTGGTTTATCATAGTATTGGAAAATGGTTCAAGTTTGAAATGGAACTTGGGATTTGAATTAGGTACGGTTTAAGGAGATGGATAATTGATTATGAATTGGATGGATGTTTATGAAATGTGGATTGAAAAATGAACATGGATTCTTATGTGGACAAATGGGTATTATGGAAATTAAAAAATAAAATGGAAATGGGTAAAAACAAATGGATAACCTTGGATATAGAAAGGATTGAGAAAATAAAAGTGGATATTAAAATGAAATGGAATTTAGAAAAAAAAATGGATTATGGATAAAAACCAATGAGTTTGGACATTTAAGGTGGATATTGAAATGGATAAAAATGGTAAAGGAACATGAAAATGACTAATGGGTTTATTGTAGAAATTTGAATTCCAAGTAGCCCACACAACTAATCTTGACACGCCCAATTCTACACCAAAATCATATCTTCCCTGAATTCCAACAATTCAATCAGTAAGCTCAATCAACCATGACCCATTGCTCCTCAAGTCAATCCACAAATGCTTCGTCTGATAACCATTGATTTCCAAAACCTGAAACCCTGATCTCATGATCTTAAATTGATGATTGTCCCCACACCCAACCTTGAAAGATAAACCCTGATCTTCCTTGAATGTACTGATAAATCTTGAATACGGAAAGCTCAAACCAAAGGAAGATGCCTTGATCACCCGTCTTAGGAACCCAATGCAAATGAATGAATGAGTTATGACCTAAAAATGCAGATGGATGCGAAACAAAAAGCCAGAAAAAAGGGAGGGCAAATTTTGGGGTACTACAGTTAGGATTTTGATGACGACAAATAAATGAACAAAAGAAGAAAACGAGAAAGAAAACAATGACAACAAAAAAGATAAAGATGAAGATAATGATTGATCAAAGTTAATTGGAAAAGATCTTCAAATTTTAGGTTAAATGTCTTGATCTTTAAAATATCATGATTCATATCTTATATCACATAAAGACTCAGAAACATTTCTCAAACCTCATCTACAAACTTTTTAAATCATTGTGCATAAAAAACCATTGAGTTGTACCTTAAAATGTTGTATTTTTTGTTGGAATTGAAGTTGTAATCAATTACAACATACTTGTAATCGATTAAAAGTTGTCTGATTTAATTTTTTTGCATGTTGGAATAATGTAATCAATCACAAGCTTATTGTAATCAATTACAACCTGAAGCAGTATATTTTTTCATAAAACAAAAACATTGTTTTGAATGGAAAAGTTCTGTTCTGGACTGGACCAATGGCTAGACATGGCCCAATCCACCTCTACTCCCAGAACGGCCCAATTGCCTAAGTCCAATCTACAAAGGGGCAAAAGTTACCTTTCTGCCCCTCCAACTGGGCAAAGACTGCATCGCTCCTCCCCGGAAATGTTGCCCGTTCCGCACGGCTTCTTCACTCCCCGAACAGCTAAGGGCGTTTTCCCAACACTATGCATATGCCCGACATAATGGCTAGTTTTGGGCACCCGCCCAACATAACGGCTAGTTTTGGGCAGTTACCTATTCTTTGGGAAAACAGTTATTTCGCCCCGAAAATAGGACTGTTGGCCACTCGCTGGGGACACTATATAAACCCTCCCACTTGAGAGGGTCAGGTATCCAATATTCACCCTTGAAACTCATACTTTGTACTTGCCCCTCTTCTCTGACCCTTACTTACTTGAGCGTCGGAGTGCCTTGCAGGTACACCCCCTCCTCCTCTTCATACGCCCAGCATCTCAGACGTACTTGGTGGCCCACTTCAACAGGATCTGATCCAGCCATCACGATCAATGGCGCCGTCTGTGGGAATTCTTGTTCTCCCCATCTTTCTTTCCCCGGAAACCAAAGATCAAAACAAACTTTCAAGATCATCATCATGGCCTCTCAAGATCACGCCAAAGGTGCTCTCCAGTCCGCTGTCCTGTCATACCCCAAATTTTGACCACTAAGATTCCCATCATTATGTCAATCATCATTATAATATGGGTTTATCATTATGCCTCAATAGTCTCCCCAAAGATGGGTGAGCATTCACTACAATCAAAATTAGGGTTTCAAGCCCTCTCAGAGCTTTTAGACAAAGGATCAATCAAGGAATGACTTGATCTTCAACTTTTCTAACCTCTCAAACATCCACAATGGATCAAAAGGACTCCCACTTCAAGGATTAAGCACAAGGCTGCTCCCTTCTAGGTGGATCAAGCCTCAAGATCGCCAGTGTCACCAAATTAGGGTTTTGGTCGACCAGGGCCTCCAGATGGAAAATTTCATCTGGGCATAAGCCAAGGATCCAAAACATGACCTAATATACTCCATGGAACCTCATGGACCCAATCATCAAGTCAATTTTGCCTTAGGAGATGCATTCATCAAAAATCAGGAATTAGGGTTTCTTGGCCTAATTCACCCCTAAGTTGACTTTTTGGGCAAATCATGAGCCAAGACCTCAAAGGAGGGTTTGAGGGTCTCTAATGAACTATATTGATCCATTTGGAACAATGGATTAATCCAAGAAGCTTGAGCAACAAGTCTCAATTTCATCTGCACCACAATTAGGGCTTTAAGGGAAAAAGTCAACTGTAACTTTGACTTTTGACCAAGACATGCTCCCAAGCCTAGGGCATGCATAAATATACCCTATGACACCCTTGGAACATGTCCATCAAGTTTGATTTAGGTCAAGGACATGATTTCATGAAGAATTGCACAGTTTGGAATTCATCTGATAAAAAGTCAACTGTGCACAAAATTCAACTTTGACTTTTTGAGATTTTTCACCAAAATGGATTTTTAACCCTAAAATGATGTTAATGTATGATTTGAATCATCATTCATCAAGAAAAATCAAGAACAGTGGGATAACTTGTAAAAGGGGTAACCATAAAAACTTAGAAAATTTTCTACATATTAAAATTAGGGTTAAGAATAGTTAAGGCTAGAGGAAGACCACTAGATGGCATTAATGCAGAAAAAAACATTAAATTTTATGTTTAATTTACATATATATTCAAAATATTTTACATGTTTTTATTGTTACATTTAATTTTAGCAAAAAAAACCTAAATTAATAACAATAAATAAAAGAAAAAAATATATATTATTAATTAAAAATATTTTTTATGTCATTTTGTATTTATCAGCTATTACAATTGTTCATTTATCAAATTTTTTTATATTTATAAATTATCAATCACTTGTTATAAACTACCTGTCATTAGCTATAAACTATGAACTATTATCTAACGTACTAGCTAAGGTGGCAAAGTAAATTTGAACTCTTCTTTATCTAGAGTTCTGCCAACAAACACCACAATGTGAACTTTTTTTTTTAAGACAAAAAGTTAATAATCATAGTGACAATACATAAATCTCTAGTGTTTTCAAGTAGCTGACAGTTTTGCAAACCAACACCGAGGTGTTTGTTTAAGCCCACGCATAGATTTATTCAGTTTACATACTATGTTGTATCATTGAGGAAGAAAACCAGAAGATGCCTCATGTACACAATTTCTTCAAAAATGTATTGTAAGAATATATTTTTGTACATCGACCTAGGGCTTGTCTGTTTCGTTTTTTCAAAAACAATTTAGCTTAAATGCACTTTTGATCCCTCTAGTTTGAACATTTTACACTATTGATCCCCCTATTACAAAACCTGCGATTTTGGTCCCTCAATTTTGATGGTCTTTGCATTTTTGTAGTCCCCCTCCAATTTTGCATACGTGGCAATGGTGATTGGGATAAAAAATTTTTTTTTTAATAATATGTTATTGATGACTAGGATAATTTATTAATTAATATTTTTTATAGACTAAATTAATAACTAATTGTTTTAATTAATATTTTTAGAAATTAATTATTTAAAATTTTGAAAAGAATTACTGGGCCTAAGCCCAATTCATAGCAGCATCCATCTCATTTAGCATTTGTCCAACACACAAGATGACAACAACCCATATGTTACTAAGTTTTATAAACACTCATTTTATTTGCAAACAAAACAATGTGGGACTTTGTTGATAACAATACAACTCAGCCACCACCCATTCTATCACCACATCAATTGTAATACCCCGTATTTTAATTGCTCTGGATAATATTAGTTGTGATCAACTGAGTCCCAGTGTACTCTAAGAAATTATCTGCAGAGATAATTAGGGGAACTGTTGAACTTAGAGTAAATCCAATTAATATTATCTGACTTTGAGATATTTTAATATTTGGAACTTTAGAGACTTTTTGGACATTTAGTAGTGTTGCTAATTGATGATATTTTCTATATCATTTCCTTTTCCACTCATTTTCCACTTAGAAGAAAAGAAAGGAAAAGATAGAAAGAATTTGGAGAGAATGGAAAGGAAAGAAGAGGAAAAGAGGAAAAAGCTCAAGAACACAAGATCTTCAACCATCATCCAATCTTCATCGAATCATCTCATCTTCTTCATCATCATCCTCTGTATAAGGTGGGTTCTAGATAGATGCTCTAGATGCAGAATTTCATGAGATTTAGAGTTAGGTTGAAATTGTGAGAAAACGAATAATTATGCTAAGATCATGAATTTAACGGATGGAATACAATATAATTGTTGTTAAATGCTTGTTGTTATGATCATACTATATTTTGATGGTTATAATAAGGTTTGGATGTGTTTTGATTGGAAAATTATTGATTTTGGGATGAAGAACAGCGCTGTTGAGAAGTGGGATTTTCCAGGCTTCGCCTAGCGAACCTGGGGCGAGTCGCAGCGAACAGATTTTCGAGGGTTCGCCTAGCGAACCCGTCAGCGAATGTTCGCCAACGACGTTCGCCTAGCGAACTTTGTGCCTTTTCAGTGTTGTTTGGTTCTGCCTTGCTTCGCTGAGTTGTTCGCGAAGCGAAGGGAGAGGCGAAGGTTCGCCAGGGAGTTCGCGAAGCGAACTTTATGTCTATTTTTGTTCTGTTTGTACATTCGCCAGGAGCTTCGCCTAGCGAAGGCTGAAGCGAATGCTCGCTGGGACGTTCGCCTAGCGAACATGGCAGGTTATGTGGTTTGGTTTCTCTCATAACTTTTGACTCGTTTATCCGTTTTGCGTATTCTTGGTATCGATGTGAAACTATGAATACCCTCTATTTAATGGAAGGGAGAAATACTGGTTTTGATGTCCGATTAAATAAATCGGAGGGAACCGTGAATTCGTAAAATTGGGGATATGTGGAATTATGTGTTTCCATTATGTGATTGATGACTAATTGCCTATGTTCTTATTGTTAAACATGTTTGAGTATGTATGCATGTTAAAATACGAAATAGGTAGGGTGAGGAATATTACCGTAAAACAATGTAAGAAAGTGTGGAAATGACATAGTGACAACGCTCGTGCAGAAGAGGTCGAGGTGTGTGTCTAGTAATCATAACCGATTTATCTTGCGGTGTAGTTTTATGAGACTCGAGCACCTCCTCTGAAACGTATGCATAATTACTTGGCAGGTTTGATTCCCGCGTATAGTACGAATGGAGCCTACGGGTAAAGAGACTTGTGACGGTGTACGGGCCGTGTGAAGTGACGGATCACGGTGTACGGGCCGATGATCCCGAATCCATTTTGTATGCCAAGTAAATGCAAGGATCCATGACTCGGGTCGTCTTCTAGACTTAGAAGCGGATGGGAACAGGGGATGCCTTGGTACGATTATTGATTAGCGAGATTCTTGAGTTAACAGGCTCAGGACTTACTTTGGTACTAGTGTGAGTTCACAGCCTCACGAGTGTGAATGCATATATGGCGTGTGTGTACTTAAGTCACTTCCCTTCCTCTTTGACTTGAGTTAGGATGTTAGAACCTTGTAAAGCCGAGAGGACAATAAGATAGCGAACTCACTGAGATTTGATGTATCTCACCCCACTGTTGTTGTTTACATCACAGGTTCTGCAGGTTCGGCGAAGGGTAAGGACAAGGTTATTTGACTTTCCTTAAGGATCATAGATTTTACGTGGCAAGGCTTCCGTTGTGAAGATTTTTGAGATCATTATGTGATCTAGTTCTTAGTATTTGTCTTGGAACATCTTGTAGATATACTATGTCGTAGTTATTTGTATTTAGGCTTTTTGGGCATGTATATGTATAATGTGTTTATTAAGAACTTATTGTATATTTCAGTACCAAACGTGGAATTCATGTATAATATATGCTTTGATGTATGTATATATATGTGGGCGTTACAGTTGGTATCAGAGCAGGTCGTATCCTCGACCTAGCCATGAAATAGTATAAGTGTTTCTTTCTGTTTCATATGTGTTGTGTCGTCAATGGTCTTACGTGTTATATTTATGGTATTGAGCCTGATCAACTTAATCCTATCTCTATGACATTTAAGAACATGGCCGACCAGTGCAGAAACAACCGTGGTAGACCGAGAACTACTCCAGCAGGGACAAATCTGCCAGGGGAAGAAGGGAATGCCCCTCTGTATCAGTTTATGCAACAGATGCAGCAACAGCAGAATCAGTTTGTGCAACAAATGGTACAACAAATGGCTGGTGGTGTGCATCCTCCAGTGGTTGTTCCTGAAGCTGCAGGGAGAACCTTTAGGGACTTCATTCGTATGAACCCTCCGGAGTTTCAGGGAGGGTTAGATCCAGTAAAGGCTCATGAATGGGTATCCGGTATGGAGCGAATTTTCTTGATAGTTCAGTGCAGTGAGGAAAATAAGGTTGTTTTTGCTTCTCATTTGTTGAAGGGTTCTGCCATGAGGTGGTGGGAGAGTGCTTCGGCCTTAATGACAATTCAACAGGTACCGAAAGTATGGGAGCAGTTTAAGGTAACTTTTATGGAGAAGTACTTTCCAAGTTCCTTAAGGTCTCAGAAGGAATTCGAATTTTAACAGTTGAGACAAGATAACTTGACCGTGGCTTCTTATGCAGAAAAGTTCGAGGTCATGGCTACTTATTCTAGACAAGCCATGTATGCTCCTGATGAGAGGTGGAAGGTAGATCAGTTTCTTTTTGGTTTAAGGGCTGAAATTTCACATAGTGTGTCTCAGAGGGAATTTACTAGCTATGTTGAATTGTTACAACAGTGTTATGTGGCGTAGCATAGCTTGAAGAAGGTGCAAGCAGAAGGAGAGTTAAGTAGGGTAAATCAAAGTGATTGTGGGCAATTAAACCAACCATTTAGACCGAGACAACAATCTTTCAAAGGGAAACAAGTTCAGAATTCCAGGACTAGTGCGCCTCCGGTATGCCGTAATTGTGGAAAGAACCATTTTGGTAGATGCAATTGGGAAGGAATAAGGTGTTATCAGTGTAATAAGGTGGGCCATTTATCAAGGGATTGTCCTCAGAAGAGGAATCAGATGCAAGAAAAGAATACCGGCCGAGTGTATACCTTGGATGCAAGGAAGACAAAGGGTGATAACTCCTTGATTGCTGGTACGTGTTTTGTGAATGGGAATCCTTGTTTTGTTTTATTTGATTGCGGAGCTGCACACTCTTTTGTATCGATGCAATGTGTAAAGCGGCTTGGGTTGCAAGTGGTTCCGTTGTCTCCACCCATGGTGGTTACTACTGCCATGGATGAGATGGTTGAAACACCTTTAATGTGTGAAAATTGTGTTTTATCTGTGGATGGAAGAGTTTTCCAGATTGATTTGATTTGCTTACCGCTTAAGAAAGTGGATGTTGTTCTGGGAATGGATTGGCTTTCAGCTAATTCAGTATTTATCGGGTGTGAAGAAAAACTAATCATTATTCCATCTACTGAAGCTACTCCGAGGGATGTGTTAACTACTATTTTAGAAGGTACGGTTGGAATGATTAATTTCTTGTTTGAGGAGGAAAAATCCGTTCTTTTGATTCTTACTAAGGAGGAGAGTAGTAACCGTCAAGTTTTGAGTATTCCGGTAGTTTGTGATTTTCCTGAAGTTTTCCCCGAGGATATCACTTCTCTTCCCTAGGAGCGGGAAGTGGAATTCTCTATTGACCTGATACCGGGAACGGCTCCAATATCCGTTTCTCCGTATCGGATGGCACCACTTGAATTAAGAGAATTAAAGGATCAATTGGAAGAGTTGTTGACTAAGCATTTTGTTCGACCAAGTGTTTCGCCCTGGGGAGCTCCGGTGTTGTTGGTAAAGAAAAAGGATGGTGGAATGCGGTTGTGTATTGATTACCGTCAGTTGAATAAGGTCACCATCAAGAATAAATACCCATTACCAAGGATAGACAATTTGTTAGATCAATTGAAAGGAGCCTGTGTGTTCTCGAAGATTGATTTACGGCCGGGTTATCATCAGATTCAGGTGAAGAGTTCAGATGTACCGAAGATTGCGTTTAGAACCCGTTATGGTCATTATTAATTTTTGGTGATGCCTTTCGGTGTGACGAATGCTCCGACAGTTTTCATGGATTATATGAATCGGATATTTCAACCTTATTTGGACCAATTTGTGGTGATTTTCATTGATGACATTCTTATCTATTCTCGTGACCCCCAAGAGAACGGATAACACCTAAGAATCATTTTATCCATTTTGCAAGAGAGGCAACTTTTTGCTAAGTTAAGTAAGTGTGAGTTTTGGATGTCAGAGGTTAATTTTCTTGGACATGTCATATCTCAAGGGGGTGTAGCGGTTGATCCATCAAAAGTTGAAGCAGTGATAAATTGGGAGAGACCGAAGAATGTTTATGAAGTTAGAAGCTTTTTGGGACTAGCAGGTTATTATAGAAGGTTTATTAAAGGCTTTTCCCAACTGGCTTTACCGATGACGAGACTTACTCGGAAGGATTGTTCGTATGAATGGGATTCGGCTTGTGAGCAAAGTTTTATGAACTTGAAGGAGAGATTGACGACCGCTCTTCTTTTGGTCATCCCTGATCCTAGCAAGTCGTATGAGGTATATTGTGATGCATCGAAGATGGGATTAGGGGGTGTGTTAATGCAAGAGGGACGTGTAGTGGCTTATGCTTCTAGACAGTTGAAAGTCCATGAGGAGAATTATCCAACGCATGATTTAGAATTGGCGGCAGTAGTATTTACCTTGAAAATGTAGCGTCACTATTTGTATGGTGTACGTTTTGAGATGTTTAGTGACCACAAGAGCTTAAAGTACCTCTTTGATCAGAAGGAGTTGAATATGCGTCAAAGGAGGTGGATGGAATATTTGAAAGATTATGACTTGGAGCTAAAATACCATCCGGGTAGAGCGAATAAGGTGGCGGATGCTTTAAGCAGGAAAGTGTTGCATAGTGTCGACTTGATGATGCTAGATTATGCCTTAATGGAAAAGTTTAGAGATCTAAATCTTCAATTTAATTGGACTCCAAATTGTGTGGTTATGGGAAATTTAGATATCACTTCTACTCTTCGGGAAGAAATCCACCAAGAACAAGGTTTAGATGAGAAGTTACAAGAAGTGTTAGTGCAACCGGGTTTTATGCGAGCTACCAACGGAGTTATTGTATTTAACCAAAGGATTTGTGTTCCGGATAACACGGAGTTAAAAAGGAGGATTTTGGAAGAAGCGCATAAGGGTACTTTTACTATACATCCGGGATCTTCAAAGATGTACCAAGACCTAAAGAGGGACTATTGGTGGTCCGGGATGAAAAAGGATATTGCGGTGTATGTGTCGGAATGTGCGGTGTGTCAACAAGTAAAGATTGAACACCAAAGACCGGGTGGCTTGTTGCAACCTTTAGAAATTCCAGTGTGGAAGTGGGATGGTATTTCGATGGATTTTGCAGTGGGATTACCCCGTGCCCAAGGTGGTTATGATTCGATTTGGGTAATTGTGGATCGGTTAACAAAGTCTGCTCATTTCTTGGCCGTAAAGACTACTTATAAGGCGAGTCATCTCACAAGGTTGTTCATTTCAGAGATAGTGAGATTGCATGGTATTCCTACTAGAATTGTTTCGGATAGAGATCCAAAGTTCACTTCGAGATTTTGGAGAGCTTTTCAACAAGCTATGGGAACGAAGTTATGTTTGAGTACGTCGAGTCATCCGCAAACGGATGGTCAGACAGAACAGACAATACAAACTATGGAGGACATATTGAGGGCTTGTGTACTTGAAAGTGGAGGAAACTGGATAGAACTTATGTCGTTGATTGAATTCTCTTATAATAACAGTTATCATGCAAGTATTGGTATGGCACCTTATGAGGCATTATATGGAAGGAAGTGTAGGACACTGTTGTGTTGGGCAGAAGTTGGTGAAGATAGGATGTTGGGACCCGAGATTATTCACGAGACTACAGAGAAGATTAGGATGATCCATGAAAAGGTCAAACAAGCACAGGATCATCAGAAGAGTTATGCGGATAACCGAAGGAGACCTTTAGAATTTGAAGAAGGCGATCACGTGTTTTTGAAAGTTACTCCGAGATTGAGGTTGAAAGGACCATTTAAATCGCGGAAGTTAAGTCCGAGATACGAGGGACCGTATCAAATTTTGGAAAGAATTGGGGAAGTAGCTTATAGATTAGCCTTACCGCCTTCTCTGTCGGAGATGCATGACGTTTTTCATGTATCTCAGCTTCAAAAATTTGTCCCAGATCCTCTTCAGCCAATTTTACCAGATACAATTGAGATAGAAGCAGATTTGACGTTTGAACCTCAATCGAGTCGTATCACCGGAAGAGAAACTAAAGTGTTAAGGAATAAAGAGATTCCTCTTGTTAGGGTCCAATGGGATGAGACGCATCCGGGCGATGCAACTTGGGAATTGGAATCGGAGATGCGGGAGGTTTATCCTCATCTTTTCAGGTAATTATTTTAAATTCGTGGGTGAATTTCTATTTAAGGGGGGGAGGATGTAATACCCCGTATTTTAATTGCTCTGGATAATATTAGTTGTGATCAACTGAGTCCCAGTGTACTCTAAGAAATTATCTGCAGAGATAATTAGAGGAACTGTTGAACTTAGAGTAAATCCAATTAATATTATCTGACTTTAAGATATTTTAATATTTGGAACTTTAGAGACTTTTTGGACATTTAGTAGCGTTGCTAATTGATGATATTTTCTATATCATTTCCTTTTCCACTCATTTTCCACTTAGAAGAAAAGAAAGGAAAATATAGAAAGAATTTGGAAAGAAAGGAAAGGAAAGAAGAGGAAAAGAGGAAAAAGCTCAAGAACACAAGATCTTCAACCATCATCCAATCTTCATCGAATCATCTCATCTTCTTCATCATCATCCTCTGTATAAGGTGGGTTCTAGATAGATGCTCTAGATGTAGAATTTCATGAGATTTAGAGTTAGGTTGAAATTGTGATAAAATGAATAATTATGCTAAGATCATGAATTTAATGGATGGAATACAATATAATTGTTTTTAAATGCTTGTTATTATGATCATACTATGTTTTGATGGTTATAATAAGGTTTGGATGTGTTTTGATTAGAAAATTATTGATTTTGGGATGAAGAACAGCGCTGTTGAGAAGTGGGATTTTCCAGGCTTCGCCTAGCGAACCTGGGGCGAGTCGCAGCGAACAGATTTTCGAGGGTTCGCCTAGCGAACCCGTCAGTGAAGGTCAGCGAATGTTTGCCAACGATGTTCGCCTAGCGAACTTTGTGCCTTTTCAGTGTTGTTTGGTTCTACCTTGCTTCCCTGAGTTGTTCGCGAAGCGAAGGGCGAGGCGAAGGTTCGCCAGGGAGTTCGCGAAGCGAACTTTATGTCTGTTTTTGTTTTGTTTGTACATTCGCCAGGAGCTTCGCCTAGCGAAGGCTGGAGCGAATGCTCGCTGGGACGTTCGCTTTTGCGTGGCAAGGCTTTCCTTGTGAAGATTTTTGAGATCATTATGTGATCTAGTTCTTAGTATTTGTCTTGGAACATCTTGTAGATATACTATGCCATAGTTATTTGTATTTAGGCTTTTTGGGCATGTATATGTATAATGTGTTTATTAAGAACGTATTGTATATTTCAGTACCAAACGTGGAATTCATGTATAATATATGCTTTGATGTATGTATATATATGTGGGCGTTACATCAACACCAACGCTACTGGTGAATATTCTTCCCTAACTCCAGTCACGAAAATGGACCACCAATGTTCAATTGAGCTCAATCCATCGTGTGGTGAATAAGTAGCTTACCTTGATCCTACTGCAAAGCACAAGATAATAATGAATAGACTTTACAAAAAAAAAAGGTTCAGTCTCAACATCCACCATTGACAGCATCTTCAATAGGCTATCTTCTACTCCATAAATTATTTCGTAATATCATGCTTTATTCCACAGTGGTTAGAGTTAAAAAAGGTTGGTACCATAAGGGGTGAAACTACTTGGATAACCAACAATCTCAAAACACTTTGCTTTGATATGCCCAGTTTTTCCACAATGATCACATTTCAATTTGGAGTTGTCTTTCCACTTTGATTTCTCTGTCTTGGATTAGTAGAAAGCATAACTCGTTTCAATCTTAGTGCTCTTTTCCTTATCTACTATATGACGTGATTCCTCTATTTGTATATGGTTGAAGATGCGACGTAAGGAAGGAAGAGGTTGTTGATACATGCATTTATATAGGCTAGGAAAAGTTATAAAATATCAACTAACTATAACAAATTTACTTAACCTAACTGACTAGGATATTTAAAAGGGAATAACTAACTTTAAGTGTAATATGAAATATTATTCTCTAATAAGATGGAAGGAGGAAATATCTGCAATATTTTAACTTCATTCTTTGTAAGAGAAGGAGTGCACAATCTTTGTAAGTTAATTTTTAGCAACATTTTTTTATTTATTGTTTTGTGTAACTTAATGAAATAGCAAAATCATCCATTGATGATAGTGATATCTGAACTTTAACTCAACTGAAAACCAGATTGTGACATGAATTATCACAAGGGTAAGGACAATTAATGACCTTAACACCCAGCCTGTCGAAAAACTAGTCTCCATCCGCTAAAGCAATCACCTACATATAATATCATCAATGTATATGCATATTATAGGAAATTAATAGTATAATTAATGTGTACATTTTACAACTGAAAGTTCAATGCTCACCTTGTTCCCAATAACTGGAGAATTGTCTAAAAACCATGTATCATGTCTCTCGGTTTGATAGTGAGCGAAACACGAATTAACAAAGCAAAGATATGGAATTGAGAAACTAGTTTCAACCCTTATGGTACCAACCTTTTTTTAACTCCAACCACTGTGGAATAAAGCATGATATTACGAAACAATCTATGGAGTAGAAGATAGCCTATTGAAGATGCTGTCTATGGGTTGTGGTTGAGTTGTATTGTTATCAACAAAGTCCCACATTGTTTTGTTTGCAAATAAAATGAGTGTTTATAAAACTTAGTAACACATGGGTTGTTGTCATCTTGTGTGTTGGACAAATGCTAAATGAGATGGATGCTGTTATGAATTGGGCTTAGGGCCAGTAATTCTTTTCAAAATTTTAAATAATTAATTTCTAAAAATATTAATTAAAATAATTAGTTATTAATTTAGTCTATAAAAAGTATTAATTAATAAATTATCCTAGTCATCAATAACATATTATTAAAAATTATTTTTTATCCCAATCACTATTGCCACGTATGCAAAATTGGAGGGGGACTACAAAAATACAAAGACCATCAAAATTGAGAGACCAAAATCGCAGGTTTTGTAATAGGGGGATCAATAGTGTAAAATGTTCAAACTAGAGGGACCAAAAGTGCATTTAAGCCAAACAATTTTTATAGTGTAAGATATTTTTGTTTACAAAAATTATAAAGAATTTTTTGATAAAAACTTCAAATATAAATTTGATTTGAATAATTATTCTTAAAATGTATTTTAGATATTTAATAATTTTATTAAATTTCTTTTGATGTCAAAATTTCAAAAAATCACTTAATTTTAAAGTTTTTTCAAATAGTTTTTCATAAAAATCTTTTTTGAAATACAACTTTTTAAAAAATTAATCAACTACTAATTGTGATTTAAACTATTATAGACTCCCTTCAGATTTATATTCTTTATTTTGTAAAACCACTTACAATCAAGTGCTTTATTTTTTAGTGGAAAATTTATTTTCTACGGCTCGGGAACACCAATGAGATCATTGCTCTAGGACCACAAGAGAGAAAGGCGTCACATATCAACCCAAAATCTGAAGGTATTAGTTAAATGGGTCATCTCTCTTATAGATCCAATATTTCACTCATTCACAGGCAATGTGAGACTTTAAACACTCACAATTGCGTCCAACATAAAATAACTATATTTGTCTCGTTAAATCAACTTAGTTGATAGTTGGTAGTTGTGTATAGACATAAGTCACTAAACTACTTAATAAAAAGTGTGACTATACTTTGCATAGCCTTCGCTGACTATCTCAATTACACTAGGGATATCATATTTTTTGGATGTAGTAGCTACAACAAAAGGGAATTAAATTTTAAAAAAATACTCAATATCTTAATGCATAAAAATGTCTTATGTTTCTAAATTAAACAATTTTTATCCTTTCTTTCTGTATGGATATGAAACAAAATCACACTTCTTACTCCTATTTGAAAATTTATCATTATTTCCTCTTTGATTGTGAACATGACATACAGATCCGAATATCATTTAAAGACCATACTCAGGGTGTTCTCCATGTAGCATCTCATAGAGTTTTCCCATTTAGGATAATGGAATGAGTTCAGTTGATTAAATATAGTGCAATTAAAGTGAATTCTCCCCAAAACTTAATAGGTGGATTACCTTAAAACCCAATGCTTGTGCCACATTCAAATATGTCTATGTTTTTTGGTTGAAGATGTTCGAAAATTTATGCCATGGTTAAGAAAATATCTTCTCATGTAGGCGAGTTTTGTCCCATTATTACTTCTAAATATGTTCACTTGATTATTAAATTTTCTCTTAACCATATCCACACAAAAAAAGTGAGGCATTGTCGAGACTTTTTGTTAATCATTAAATAAATATACCCATAAAGTATGTGGATAATCATCAACTATTATCAGAAATAAGATAGCACCACAAGTAGAAGAAGTTTTATATGCTCTCCATACATCACCATGAATTAATGTAAATGCACTACTGGCTTGATTTTTGATCAAAGGAAGCACGGGAAAGTGTGTTACGACAACTAACATGTTTTCATACCATTTACCTTTGATATTTTTGATTTTCTAACATCGGGAGTGGTGAATATTTTACAGAGAGTGCAAAGACTCATGCATAACAATGTTGTGTTTTATAGCACAATGAATGTAGTTTTTAAAAGGACTGGTTTTGTCATCCAAAAAGGATAGTGGTGCAACTTGTTGCCCATTTGCATACTTTTTTTTTATACAATCTAAATTATATATAAATCTAAAAAGGAAATTTCTCCCTGGTTTGTTTGACTATAAAATAAATTTATATCATACTCACCAGTCATCATCTCATTTGTAAAAGATGAAGAAAATCAGTTACGAGTAACTTGCATTCAGTTAATTGCTTCCTAAAACAATAATTGTAATCATTGTTTTCTGTTATTAGTTAGCTTTCATCTTTGTAACTACTAATTGGCATCTTACTCACACAATGTGTATATAATTTGATCCATCTCTTTGTAATAGTTAGATTTTGTGTTTAATAAAGATCTTCTGACTCTAAGCTCAAATTGTGTCTAAGTCTTTTGCTTCATCTTCTTCTTTCCTATGCTTGTTTATCAACAATGGTGAATTACCATTAGTTTATACATGGTTTCAGAAGCAATTATGGTATCCACCATTGTCTTCCTCATAATTTCTTGGCTCACAATTCTCCTTTTTTTAGTTTAAAAATTTATTCTTTTAGTTGAAGCCTCTTGAACCTTCAACAAGATATGTTCATTCATCATATCTGCAGAAAGCTCTATAAGTAGCGACCATGGTGTTTAACCTCAGGTTAATCTTCAACCCAAAGATTACCAAATTGATATTCTTAACCCATATTTCATGCATTCAAATAAGAACCCTGGTAACGTTCTTGCTACTCCTATTTTACCTGGTCCCAATTACCACTCTTTGTCACATGCTTTGACTTTGCTCTTAGATCCAAGCACAAATTGCACTTTATCAATGGTGTTTTACCTCATCCTTCTGATGATGACCAAGATTCTATTGCTTTGGATTGCTGCATCACCATGATTATCTCATGGATTAGTAATTTCGTAGAGCCCTAAATTTCATAAAGCATCTTATGGATGGACATTGCTGCAGAAATTTGGAAGAAACTCAAAGACCGGTTCCATCAAGATGATGTTTTCCGTATCTCTGATCTTCAAAAAAGAGGATTACAGTTTAAAACAAGGGGACTGCATTATGTCTACATATTATACCAAAATGAAGAAGTTATGGCAAGAATTAGATAATTTTTGTCAGATTCCTAATAATAGTTGTAATGTTGCCTGCAAAGTACTTGAGAAAATGCGTGCTTATAGGGATGGTGATCAAGTCATTCGATTTCTTAAAGGAAATTTTGAGAGGGTTTGAAATGGTATCACGACTGAGAATAAACTTATTTAAAAGTAATTGTCTTGGCCTAAATGTAAGAGAAAATTCCATGGAGGCAACATTGCATCTTCTTTCATGTTGTTAAGGCTCCATCCCTTTTTAACTTTTTAGGGATATCGGTTGGCTAAAATCTAAGAAGATGTTCCACCTAGAAACAAATAATATAAAAGATAAGAAGAATACTTTCATCATGGAAAAATAAAATAATGTTAATAAGATCACCCTTCTAAACTCGACCATGTGTAATATCCCTATTTACCTATTTTCCTTTTTTAATGCTCCAAGTAAAGGTGAGAATATGTCAGGCCGACCTACAGGGGCCTATGGTCTGGCCTATTTAGGCCAGTCCTGGCCTATTTAATAAAAAGGCTAGGCTTAACTTTTTTTAAAATCCTATTTAATTAAAAATAGGCTAAATAATATATATAAGGCCATGTTGTCTATTTTTAAAAAATAGGTAAAATGGACTATTTGAAAGCCTTAATATGAAATAAGCTTTAAAATGGGACTTCAGGCAATACCTGACTCTTAAAAAGACCAAACCAAGCTAAATAAAAAGGCCTATAATAGTCCATAGGCTAGGCTCATGCCTTTTAAGGCCTGGCCTATTTCCACCCCTAGCTCCAAGGCAAGTTCTGAAGGGGATTATCAAGATTCATAGTGACTTTCTATGGCTTGGAGGTGAAGGAAAAAATGAATCAAATAGGTGTGATGGCTTGATGTATGTAAAGCAAAAAAAAGATGGGATATGAGTCAAGACTGTGAAAGGCTTTAACTTGTCTCTGCTGAAAAATGGAAATGGAGATTATTGACTGTAAAGGAAGCACTATGGAGATGGTTACTGGAACATGGATATGGAGGCATTCAATGGATAACTCTATGTAGATATGAAAACAAAAGGATGAACAAATAGTCAATATAATGGTAAGATATGCAGTTAATATGAAGCGAGCTGGTGGGGAACTCTGACTGGTTTGTTGATAACATCACATGTAAGTTGGGAGAAGGTAGCAATATTGCTTTTTAGAGAAGTACATGGTTAGGCTCCCATCCCTTTATGCAGGCATTCCCAACCCTGTTTAATTTTATAGGAAACAAAGAGGAAAAATTGGGGGAAATGGGGGTGTGGAGTAGAGAGACGTATGAAATTGGAACATCAATATACCACACAAGTTAATATAGTAGTACAATGTAAAGACTTGAAGGAAATCCTAACAGAAGTTGCCCATATATGAAACGGGGCAAATGGCTCAAATGGATACATAATGAAAATGGAAATTTCATAGTCAAATCGTGTTATACTAGGCTAATAAACATTGAAGAATAAATTTCTATAGAAGAAGAAACATTGAAGGCAATGCATAATGTATGAAAAGAAAAAACCCCCTCAAAAGCTCGTGTATTTGGATGGAGAATCCTGATAAATAAACTGCCCATCGGGATAAAACTCATGAGGAAATGGACAACCATGAATGAGTATGAAAGTGCTTGTGTATTGTGTTTTCAAGAAAAGGATAGATTAAACAATTTCTTTTTCAAGTGTCCTTTCTCTGTGGAAATCTGGTGTAGGATTCCTAATTGGCTCACAATAATTATATCAACTGTAACACCCATATATAACATCATACCTCAAAGCATAAATATTATACATGAATCCAAGTTTTGGTATTGAAATACCATAAGTTCCTAGTTAACACATTGTATACATTACATGCCCAAAACACAAAATGCTAAAATCTATGGCATAATATACACAAGATGTTCCAAAGTACTAAGAACTAGATCAACAAAGTGATCTCAAAATAAAACTCCACAACGGAAGCCATAGCCATCCCAAAAAGCCAAGATGTGTAAGGAAAATCAAACAGCTTTATCCTTACCCTTCGCGGAACCTGGAGTACCTGTAATATAATAAACAACATGGGGTGAGATATTAAATCTCAGTGAGTTCCCAATCTTATAAATTATCTCGGTTTTACAAGGTTCTATCAATCCTAACTCAAGTCAAGGGGAAGGGAAGTAACCTTGAGTTCGAAATCTCACACTATATGGAAACATGTTTATGAGCCTGTTAACTCAAAATTATCACTAATCGACAACCTTATCAAGACATCCCCTTTTCCCGTCCTCTTCTACGTCTAGAAGTCAGAACGAGTCATGGATCCTCGTAGATTACTTGGCATACAAAATGGATTCGAAACTAAGGGACACATTATCACCTTAATTCGTCACTTCACACGGTCCGTACACCATCACAAGTCTCTTTACCATATAGGTTTCATTCGTACTATACTCATGAATCAAACCTACCAAGTAATCGTGCATTCATTCTAGAGGAGCTCGTTACTCATGGAACGACACATACTAGGGAAACGGTTACGATTACGTGATTTCACATACAACCGTGATTGTATTCGACAATCACAAGGCCACATTCGCCTTAAGGCCCATTCGCCTTTTTCTCATAATTACAATGATTCATACATGTTCCATACTAGTGTCTTATTCGGTTCTAGACCATTTCGATATTTGGATGCACGCCTCGGCATCGAGTGCACGAGCGTCGTCATCTAGATCATTTATAATTTCCTAGTCACACTACTAGGTTCCACTATAGTTTTATGTTAAGATTTTCCTCACCCTTCCTATTCCACATTTTAACATGTTTCCACTCAATTTCTTTTCACAATAAGAGGTTAGATACAAGCATTACAATAGTTTAACAAAATGTATATGATAATTCAACTCATAAAATTAACACATTTCTTGGGTTTTCCTCCAGTTATTTTATCGGGTAACAAAACCGATATTTTTTACTTTCATTGTGTAGTATATTTTCATAGCTTTCCAACGATACCAAGAACGCTTCGATCGGAAACACGGTTCAAAAGTTACAGCAATGTAATCGGTTACCTCAAACATATAACCGGTTACATGAGGTTTCACAATTCACATAGAATCAAAATCATAGTTAGAGACACCTTGAGGTAACCGGTTACCTCAAACATGTAACTAGTTACTTCACCTCTGCTCTGCGCAAAACCTCACATTTTTCTTCATGTAACCGGTTACTTCAAACATGTAACCGGTTACATCACTGAAGTAGAAACTAAAAACTTGTTTTTAATGGTACAATTCCAATCAAACTCAACCAAAAGATATTCTAACATGGTAACAAGTATTATGCATCAATTTCTCACACAACCCAATCATGTTATTTATTCTATATCATATTTCAACCATGGAAACAACATTTAACACATTTAATCAAAATCTACCATTTTTATTCAAAGTTCTAACCTAAGTTTTTACACTTAGGGTTCTAACTAGAACTCACCTAAGAATAAGATGATGAAGATTGTGAGATGATTTGATGAAGAAATGATGAAGTTTCAAGCTTGTTCTTCAATTTCCAAGTTTTCTCCTCTTTCTCCCTTTTGCTCTTCTTTTCTCTACCTCTTACTATCTTTCTTTCTAACTTGGCACACAAAATCAAGAGGAAAGGAAATGAATATGATATGTAGAGATATCAGTAAGTTAGTAACACTAACTTAAATGTTCAATTTGTCTCTAAAGTATCAATTGATAAAACTTCAGGATCAGATAATATTAATTTGATCTGTTTTAAGTTTATCGGTTGTTCAAATTATCTTTGCAGACAATTTTTCATAGTACACCGGAATCCAATCGATCAAAACTAATATTATTCAGAGTAAATTAAAATACGGAATATTACATCAATAGACTAAGTGAAAAGAAACCACTTTGTGGAATTCTCCAAACAACCGAAAGGCAGGATTACAAAGAACAATGGGTCATTGTTTTACCTTGCTACTTGCTGGAGCATCTGGCTTAAGAGGAATAACATATTGTTTAATGATGATATTTGTGGAGTGAATGACATTGTAACCAATATAAAAATTGTACCATGGATTTGACATTTAATTGGGGTCAAAGATAACAGATGTAAGAACTTTTGTGATTGGTGAAACTTGAAAAAACCCATTTGTTTTCCTAAAGTAGAGTTGTATCCTTGTAAATTTGATAGAGTATCTCATGTATTCCTTCAATGAATTTGCTTATAAAAAATAATATATAAAGGTTATCAAGAAATATTTAATGATTTTTAAAATTACTTTTTAAAAGTTTATCTTTTTTAAAATAGAAAATATATTTTTAACAAAAGGTTCAAAATCACACTTTGATCCTGTACGAGAATATCAAGCAAAAGTGAATCAAAAACTCTAAAAGAAAAACTCTGAAAAAGGAAATTTATAAAAACAATAACAACCACCCATTATTAAAAAAGCAAAAAGAAAATACAAATTCACAACTAGAACTTATCATCAGAATCAAAGTATTTCTCACCTTAGAAACCTTTTATCTCTCAATATTTTATCATCAATGATATTAAAACCAAAACTAGGGGTGCTCATAGAAATAGAAATTTTTTCTAACCGAATTCTCTCATTAACATGCAACAAACTAGTAATTAGGAGTGGATAAATTTGAACCGACCGATTGAAACTGATCGATCTATTATATTTTTTGTATAAATGGATCGGGTCGGATGTCAGGTTGATTCAGTTGCTTAATTTGAATAATGTACAGTTGTTTCGGTCAAGCTCGGATGCTTATTTTAAAACCGACGAAAACCGAAACCGATCAAACTTAATTAATATATATTTTATTTATTTTTATTACTGTATAACTGACTCACTATAAAAATAAGATTTATAATGTTTATAAAAATGAGATTTATAATGTTTGAGAATATTATCATTTTTATAATTTAATGATACTATTGTGTACTCTTAAAAATACAAGATATTCAATATAAAATTTTAAACATTTTTAATTTATGGTTTAAAGTATGATAATGATCAAAATTAATAAATAATATTAAAAATATTATCCCAAAATAATATTTTTTTTAATAATACAAAAATTGTTCTATTCTAAAAATTTAATATTTTTTATAATAAATTTAAAAAGTAACTATTTTTATAAGATTGTTCTAATAAATATTAAATCGCCTAAATTGACCCGACTTAATCGACAGATCGACTTAACCGAATTCGACGAAAACCGAAATTTAATCGGTCAAAATTGAACCATAAAACTAAAACCGCGATTTATATCAGATTTAAATTTTGGATCCGAAACCGACCGAACCCGACCGATTGTTATGAAGAAAGAACTAGTAACACATCAGAATGTATTATTCAATGGTTATATAAAATAACCATTTAAGAACAACAATTACAATGACAATCATTGTCTTCACTACGACATTTTCCCTTTGCAGCAAATGTACTACATTCTCCCATGCAATTTAAGTGGCAAAGGAAACTCTTCCATTTCTGACTGCAAAATCCAGGTATGATTCTGGTACATTCTTCTGCCTCTAGCATTTGCACTTCATTTCCTGCAAAACAAAAACAAAAAAATCCAATTCATCCTAAACATAGTTAGTTACGTTAAAGGAAAAACAAACTCCTTAAATTTCGCGAAGAATATAAACAAGTTTCATAACTCATACCTAAATGAATGGAGAGAATCAACAAAATAATGAAGAGGATTTTCATATCTTTGATTTTGAGAAGAGAGATGATGATGCAACTTTCAATGTTGATATTTCATTAAGTGTGCATATATATATATATATATATATATATATATATATATATATATATATATATATATATATATATATACAATTGTCAGTAAATAATTTGATATTTTAGTTAATTATTAAATAGAAATAATATATTACATAAATTAAGTAAAATCTCAAATTATTTATTTTTTAATACGGTTATAGTTGTTATTGATTATATTTTCATAATTACAATGTGAATCAAATATTAAATGTCCATATCTATACCGTAATTAATACATTCAAATTCTTTATGACAAAATTAATACACTTTTTTTTTTTGGTAAAAAATTCTAATACATTTAATTTTCAACACGCTATATATCTTGGTCAATCACATAAATAATATGACATATTAAGTCGATTCTAATATCTTGGTCAATTACATAAATAATATGACATATTAAGTCGATACTATGAATTTTTTGGTACATTTGCTAAAAGAGGAAAAAGAAAAAGGTTGGGAATAAAAAAAAAAACAAAAAAACAAAAAAAAAACCTTACACTTTAAAGAAAAGGATTATTATAGAATCATCTAAGAGAATATCTTGAAATCCAAGTCACTTAGGCTCTATTTAGCGAGACATTTTTTGAGCTTATAGATTATATCTTATAGCTTATAAGCTTGTATGACAATAAAAGACCTGTGTGATAACAGTCTTTTTATCATGAGTTTATAACTTATTTTATTAACTTATAACTTATTTTTCATACGCTATTTTAAATAGCGTTTTAGCTTATACCTTATAGTTTATCATTTTTTCTTTCACTTTTACACTTATTATTTTAACTAAAACCCATCATTATCCTTTATAATTTATTATAATTTAAAATAAAATAATAATTATTAAATATCTTTTATGTCATCAGCTATAAGTCATCAGCCATCAACTATAAAGCATAAGTTAGTCACCAGCTATCACTCATAAGCTATAAACTATCAGCTAATTTATCAGACAACCGCTATTTTTACCAAATAGAACCTCTCAAATCATGAGTCACATCTCTTATTAGAGCCATAATTCTTCAAAGGATGATTTTGGTCAACTTCCAAAAATAGACAAATAATTTTTTATACACAAACAAATATTAAATATTGGCTTAAATTTTTGTTCTTGCTAAAAATAATGGGTGGTTTGTACCAAAAAATAAATAAAAATAACATAGTGGGTTTTGACCAAAATAAAATGGTTATTATCATGCATGCACAAAGTGTAATTAGGTTGTCCCAAGAAATTATAGAAAACTATATTTTTATGAATATTGTACTCTGCAATTCAACAATGCGATATTACTCTCGCCTCTGTGTTATTCCCTCCGTCCCAAAATATAAGAGAAAAAATTAAAAACACACTTAT
The DNA here is from genome assembly GCA_022829125.1 of Lathyrus tuberosus. NCBI lineage: Eukaryota > Viridiplantae > Streptophyta > Magnoliopsida > Fabales > Fabaceae > Lathyrus > Lathyrus tuberosus. Next base: position 26,456,423 of record JALAZF010000013.1, on the reverse strand, counting down.
TAAGAAAAGTAAAAAGTATAATAGTTTGACTAAGATTTTGTTGAAAAAATTTGTCTTGAAAGATGTAAAAACAATTCTAATTGGTTGTTAGTTATAGAAAAGATGAGAGAGAAAGCAAATTAAATATAACTTGCATTTAATTTTACCTTGAAAAAGATGAAAGTTATTTTTTTCTCTTATATTTTGGGACAAGAAAAATACATTTTTTTCTCTTATATTTTGGGACGGAGGGAGTATATTTTTATTTTTGCTCTGTGTTATATTTTTATTTTTATTTTCAATTAAATTTGATCTATAATTTAATTTTGCAACTTCAAATTACATGATTAGTTAGATGATTTAAGTGGATCCGTGATCTTTGTACTATTTGATTGATTGACTACATTAGGGTCGGCCCAAAACATTTTGGGCCTTAAGGTGAAATTCAAAAGGGAAATTTTTACCCCATCTTATATGGTGGAAAAGCGATTTCTATAAAAATTTAAAACAGGTCTTTAGATTTCAGAGATACATCTCTAAACACACCGTTGTATTTGGTCAAAATGTTAAAATATATTTTACAAAATTTAATCTGAAGATGCATTTCCGGAATAATTCAACGTACACACCATGCATCCTTCTCTGAAACGCCCATTTTCCCATACATTGTTCCGAAGATGCATCTCCGTATCCACACCAGACAGAATCCGAACATGCATCTCTGTAACCATATCAGACATTAAATTTTAAGTTTGTTTTAGTGATGGTAAGATGAAATTGACGAAATATTATAGTTATACTATGATGAATTAGACCATAAAACCGATATAAGAAAATGACATATATAAAGTAATAAATCCATAGTACACAATGAAGTCGAAATAAGTCTAAATAAAATACAACTGGAAAAAATCCATAGTACAAATAGTATAAACTATTGCGTATGATGGACTCGGACTCGGGGCCCCTGTTCGTACACTGCCTCATGTACTCTAGTGCTTCTTGTGCCTCCGCCATCATGGCATCTACAACGTTTCTCGCCTCAGAACCATCCATAAAGAGTCCTCTTTCAATACCCGCCTTCCCAGTCTCCATGATATAGTGATATTTAGGTAACACATCAACAACGTGATCTGTCATAGTCTGCTCCTCCTCCAGTATCTCCTGATGAGCTAGCCTTGGTGGATCTCATGGAGCATCATGTATCATATAAAGATGTGACACCCTAAAGAACCACCAGATGTAATTGTCTACATAGCTTCAGTCACTCTTAGATATGGTATTTTGTGCCTCTTCCTAAACCAGATGATTAAGATAATCATCAAACATAACATTAATATCCCTACGTGTCATAGCGGGAGGAGCAAACACATAAGGGTCTCTAGGATTAATGTACTACATGTAGCCAAACTGTCATATGATGCACTCAGGCAGATGAGGAAACATCGCACGTGAATCACAAGTCAACCATCTCGAGTCAAGACTATGTCGTCAAAGGGACACGTCTCACGGTGATCAACGTATGTATGAAAGTGTATATCCTCTGCTACCAAGCGGTCAAGATACACTCTGAACGGCTCTGTCACATGGTTCTCTCTGAGCGGGGCGAATGCAAAAGCACGTGGTATATGCTCAGTATAAGTCGGTACACATGACCAGTCAAAGATGTGTGGGAAATGCTGGAGGATCCAAGCCTGAAAAGTGTTGGAACATATGATCATTATAAATGGCGTAGCAAAAGTGTAATGAAAATGACACACAAACACTAAAAGACTAAGAAATATTATCGTCAATAGTGTGATGTTTCTTGTCACCTGTTTCGTCTTCCATATACAGCCTTCCGATAACTTAGAGTAAAAGTAGACCAAACAAGCCCCTCTAGTTATACTCATTCATCTGCTCAAATTCATTTAAGTATCGCAAGTAAATGACATCCACAAAAGTGACACTCTTGTCCATAAAAATGGCAGTGCCAACCAAATACAACAGGTATGATCTCATAGCATATGTTTTATGTTGCACAACCTGTCCATCATCACCAGTTGCCTGATGTGCTCTAAGTAGCTCATCAGTGTACACCTTATCCAAGAATTGAAACCTAGCATGAGCCCCTCGGTTGGTTTCAAACTCCTTCATGACATCCTCTAGGTCATCTCTCAGATAGTCTACCATCAACTCCATTGCATCATCTATGTTAATCTTTCCATGATATAAAAGTTTCCGCCTAATCGGGAGATGGAGCAGACACGAGACATCGTTTAGTATGATGGATATATCACCTTGTGATAGATGAAATAATGACATTTCTGTGAGCCATCTATCTACAAACGCATTAAACATGTGTGATTAATTGTAACATAATTGGTATTGCACAAGTCTCTAATCCCATATAGCCGCAAAACATCTTGAAACCACAACTTATTAGGTTGTTGCAGTCCAGTAATCTTGCACCCATGGTTGATGAATTTCAGCGAACCACGGTCTTGTAGAAAAATAAATCATCGTTAGAAACTTTTAATATTATAACAAACATGGTTTAAAAAGAATGAATCCAACTAGTTTTACCTCTTCGTCCCAGACATATCTGGCAGTATAGTTTGAGTAAAAAGGCAGTAGTGACAAGTCTGATGGGCCTTCTCTGAACCCATGTGGTGCCTAGGGTGCTTCATGGGCATGGGGTGCCTAAGGTACTTCTACTGCCTTCTGTTCCCGAGGGGCCTCAGGTACCTTTGATGTTTGTGGTACCTCTGGTGACTCGAGTACCTCTTCCTGCCTCGGATGCATGAATAAGTGAATCTTATTGCCTAAAGGAAGATGAAGGTTGGGATGCATGAAGAGGTAAAATTCGTATCATACGAGAAGAAGAAGAAGACGGGGATACATGAGCCCTAGAAGCACAAGGCGGAGATACATAAACCCTAGAAGTCGATGCCTCCACATCAACCAGACTAGAGTTAAAAGAATCACGTGATGGCTGATTCTTTTCCCTCTGAACATATGTATGTTGTGGAATTCGGTTGTGCCTCAATCAGTCTTGCCTATCGACCATAATACTTGTAAGTAAACCACATAAGCATTGCACGATAAGTACAAGCAACAAAAAAACAACAAAAAATGCAGACTAAAAAACTTCATAGATGCATCTTTGGTTTCAGAGAATCAAAACGTTGGAAATTTTCAGAGATGTATCTCCGAAATTTTATGCAACTCTCATCAGCGTCAATGGCACTAATGCAATCTCCCAAATCAGCAAAAAATAGTGCTTTTATCAATAAAATTACCTATGTAAGACGTTTCTCTTAATGTATAACCTATCAAACATGTATAACCTATGTATTTCATAACCTAAACATCAATTTATACAAATTTATACAAAAACGTTTAAAAAAATTGAAAACTTACAAATTGTGAGTTTACTTCAGTGTTGAATGAGCTCTTTGATGGACTTGATGTTAATGGAAGAATCTTTAAAGTTGGTTGGATAATTTTAAGATAATGTGAGTTGAGAGAGTTTGATGGAAGAAAATGTTTTTTGTAGAAGTGAGGAAGGAGAAAGGGTTTTGGCGTATTTTTTAATAAATAACGTCTGAAGACGCATCTTCGTAATGTACAAAGAGATGCATCTCTGTAATACTTTTTTCACATTGAGTTAGGGTTTGATTCAGAAATGTATTGGCTTAGGGCGTGTCCAAAGACACATCTCCAAATTTTGGAAGTATTGTTGTATTTTCACGAGGTGTACTAGTAAGGCATAAATTGCATTAAAAAATCTCCAATTTAAAATTAAGCCTTTATAATATAATTATAAAATAAATATTTTTTTGTTTTGTTTTGTTATAATTATTTATTAAATTGTTATAACTAATTTTGTTTAATACTTTCTTTTCAATTGATAATAAAATCAGTTTATCTAAACTGTAATACCTCGTATTATCTAAATGCTCAATTGGATATCGGATGAGATCAGATGACTATCTATGTGCTCTATCTTTGGTTAATTGGATTTGAGGAATCCTCTAAGTGTTGTGAGTATAGTCAAATGAGATCAATAGAGCAACTGGTGAGCTCTGAAAAGATCAATTATTTAATGAAAGAGACAGATTAATATTTATTAGTACGAGAGAGTATTTTAAGATAACTCTAATAATTGATCAATTGGGTTGAGATGACAAAATATCAATTGGAGATGTTTTACCCTGTTGGATTATATTATATAATATTGATTTTTATATATATATATATTTGTTATAAGAGAAAGAAAAAGATTGAAAAGAAGGAAAGGAAGAGAAGAAGAGAGAAAGTGGAGAAAGATGAAGAAGAGAAGTTTTTGGATCATCATCTTCTTCAAACTCCTCTCCAATTATCAGGTGGGTTCTAGTTAAAAACTCTAAGTTCTAGTAATCCATGATTTGAACTTAGGTTAGATTTGAGAGAAAATGATTAAACGGATAAATCAATGGAATCTAACGGATGAAATTTGATATAAACTGCGTAGTGTAGTCGTAATATGCATGTGATCATTTGTTGATACTTGTTTTGTGGTTTGGAACTGATTTGGTGGGGAAAGAGCGAGTTTTGGACCCTTGGAACCATGGAAAACGCAGCAGAAAATTCTGCTTCTGATGCGTACCGTCGGGCGGCGCTTTGAGCGTCGGGCGATGCGGGCTTGCGTCGGGCGAAACTTAAGGGGCGCAGCATGGAACGCTACTGGAATTTTTTTGGTTTTGGATTTGGGACTTACGTCGCTGCTTAACCGGGCGAAGCACAAGCGAAGGGGCACCCCCGGGAGAAAATTTGTACCGCCGGGCGCTCCTGGGAGTTTTCAAATAATTCCTTTTCTTTAAAAATCCATAACTTTTGATCCGTAACTTGGATCGAGACGTTCTTGGTACCGTTGGAAAGCTATGACGATTCTATACCCAATAAAAAGTGAAAATTATGGGTATGATGTGGGATTAATTATTTAGTGGAAAATGAATGAAAATAATGTTTATGTGATATGTTGAAAATCCATATCTTTTGGGTCGTAAATCCGATCGAGGTGTAATTATAGCCGATATAAAGCTGTGAAAATATCCTACGGGATAAAAGTGAAAAGTATTAATTTCGAATTCCCGATTAAATGAATCGGAAGGGACCCTAAAGTGATGTTTTATGTTGTGTGCTATTAAATGGTAATGTGAGACCATGATTTTAACCAAGGATGCTTGGTAGAAGATAGTAGTGGCTGGTATGCCTTAAAAATATGTGTAAACTACTATATGGATTATGTTTGACATGTTATGCTATCATGTGTGTTTTATGATTTATGTTGTATTATGCTTATCTAATATTGTTGTTGAACATAATCGAGAGAATATGCATGCTTAAAATGAATTAGGAAGAGTGAGAAATCTTACCCCAAACAAATGATATGATCCTAGAGATGTAACTAGGTCTTGGTATAGGTTTGAATGGCAATGCTTAGACATCGATACTAGAAGAGTGTCTTTGTTAAGTAGTTGTTGGTGGAGGATTGTAGTCCTCCGGATTGTAGTCTATCCCTTAATAAATATCGTGACCCGTGTTGAGATCCTCTTGTGTAGGATGGATGGAGAGAAGTATTTATTAAGTAAGTAATCGTGACCCGTGTCGAGATCCTCTTGTGCGGGATGGCCGGGGAGAAGTTACTTAGCAGTTGGTACCGTGGCCCGTGTCGAGATCCTCTTGTGTAGGATGGTCGGGAGAAGTACCAATTCTGGATAACCGTGACCCGTGTTTAATCTTCTTGTGCGGGATGGCCGGGGAGAAGTTATCTACGTTAAGGATCTGTGACCCGTGTTTAATCTCCTTGTGCGGGATTACCGGGGAGAAGATTCCTTAACTAGTTGTAGTTTGCATTTGTGGATAACCGTGACCCGTGTTTAATCTCCTGGTGTGGGATGGACGGGGAGAAGTTATCTACGTTAAGGATCCGTGACCCGTGTTCAATCCCTTTGAGCGGGATGGCCGGGGAGAAGATTCCTTAACTAGTTTTTTGTTTTGTGAATTGTATGATTATTGCTCTAGTCAGAAATGTTTGAACTCAAGGTCTAGTTCCCTTCCCCTTGACTTGAGTTAGGCTAAGATAGAACCCTGTAAAGCCGAGAGAATCCATAAGATAGGGAACTCACTGAGATTTGATGTATCTCACCCCACTATTTTTGATTATTTTTAGGAGGTATTTGCAGGTATGATTTACAAGTGGAGCTATGCATGGATGTTTCAAGAGAAGCTTAGTTGAGCTTTTCCGCTGTGTATTATTTTCTTGTACAATGAGGAACATTATACCTTATTCGTAGATTTTCTTGTTTTGGCTAATTTCCATGCCTTGCACCATAGTTGTATTAGGTTTTTAAAATGGTCAAGTATGTGAATTATGCCGATAGGCACTTATGATGGTGTCAGTGTTAGCTCATAAATTCAACGCCCACATTAAATTGGAAGTATTGATTGGAAAGCTAAGCTCTTGAAGAGGTTTAAAAGAGCTTTCGACTGGATTGTTGTGAGAGGTTTTAGTCGAAGATGCTCATAAGAGTGAGAGATACTTTTGGGACTTAGAGAATATTTCTAAAAGTTAGGGGAGTCACCTTCGACTGAGAATACTAACTACGACCGACGCTGAGAAGTTCAAATTCAAATAAAGGAGGGAGTAGTTACTTGTGCTTCACTCCTGAAAAGACAAGTGGCGCATATCCAAGTGTCAGAAGCATGCAACGCGATACTTGTCATGTGTTGATTGTCTTAGGAAGTTAACAGTAGTTAGTTTTAGTATTATAAATAGGGGTTCTAGTAATAGGATTCGAGGTTTTGTGTTCACTTTGTACAAGTTACTCCAAAGTTACTCAAAGTATCCGTGTGTAAAGAAAAGAGTCTTGTGAAAATGTACGTGATGTAAACACCATTTATCTTTTCAATGCAATTTACTTCAATCGTTCATTAAGAACTTGTCCTTTATTTTTAACGCAAGTTATGTTTCTGCACTTTGTCTTATTTTCATATTTCCGACTTTTACCGCACACCTTCGACCCTTTCTTTTACATTTCCAGCCTTTTAACTTAACATTTTAGAACGTTGTTTAGATTATTTTTCAACAAACCTTTCTTCATGTTCACTATCGAAGTGCTAGTTTTTTAGAATTTACTTTAGGTTAGTGGTTAGCACATGTCCTAGGATCAATCTGATCGATACTGTGAGTCACCAAAGTTAGATTTGGAAGATTAGCGGTTGTTTACCAATTTTCACGATAAACAAATTGGCACGCCCAGTGGGACAGTGCAAACTCTATAAAGATCTCTACAAATTTTGAAATTTTGTACATATCAATCTTTTCCTTCTTAAAAAACTTCGTTACATGTTATTGAGAAGTGGTAAGGTAGCCACTACAAACGAAGAGAGACCAAGGAGAAGATATATAAGAAAAATGGCGACGAACACTAGTCAGCCAAATAATCCAAACCCTCAGGGGAGTGGTTCTAATCCTCAACCAAGTAATTCGAATGCCCAGCCTAGTAACACTAACCCTCAAAATGTGTCTAGGAACAATGTGGTACCACCCCCAGTCCCTTCGACAGGAGAGCCAATACCACTTCCTGTTATGTCTGAACCAATGCCATCAGTGACAGGTTCAGGGTCAACATATACCAGATCTTACGCTCAGCCTATTTTGGAGTACATTGGGCCACAAGGATCTAATCCCCAAACTCCACCAGGAGGAACTTCGACGTTTAGGCATTTTCTCCCTCCAGGATTTTCACAACCATTGCCAAGGAATCCACCTTATGGAATGCCAACGTCAATAATGCAAAGCCTCCAAAATGTCCCCCAGTATTCTCAGACAATGTAATGTCTTCGCCATTACAAGGATCGGGATCTGGGATAAATGTGGGTCGAAACAGCCAAAGTGTAGGTGTGGGGTATTCCACTCAAGGTCCTAGTCTAACCAATACCTCTATAGCATGTTTAAGACAACAAATGGATGAGAGTAACCTACAAATGGTATAAACCTTATCCCAAACTATGGGGGAGATTTTCCATCCTTTGATCCAAAACACTACCCAAACCAATCAACAATTAGCAGCGCAATTGGTGCGCATGGCAGAATTTATGGGTGTACCAACCCCCGCGCGAGGTGCGACTGTTGTGGAGAACATCCCACGGTGGAACCTAAGAACTATACCTGAGGCGAATCTAGAAAACCAGGAGATAGTCGAACCCCCTAGAGTCGAACCACCTAGGAACCAAATGCCAGTTCCTGTAGAGAGAGAGCAAAGGGTAGTTATAGTAAACAAAAATCAAGATGTTGACCATGTTGTACAACAGGTTCGACGTAATAGCATAGCAGTAGATAATAACCTATCGGCCATGGTCGAAAGAATAATGGTTCGAAATGGGGTAAATTTTGGCTTTACTAGGCCAAACTATACATCACCGATAGTACATTACATTTTCCAAGCAGAATTACCTCCTAGGACGAAGGTCCCAAAGTTTACTAAATTCTCAGGAGATACTACAGAATCTACTGTCGAACACGTAGCCCGGTATATGATCGAGGCCGGAGAGATCGCAAATGACGAAAGTCTTAAGGTGAAGTATTTTCCAAGTTCTCTTACCAAAAATGCTTTTACTTGGTTTACAACCCTACCCCTTAACTCAATCTGTAATTGGACCCGTTTTAGAACGTTTATTCCATGAACAATTCTATATGGGACAAACTAAGATTAGTTTGAAGGAATTGGCTAGCATAAAATGAAAGTTTACCGAGCCAACAGACGATTACCTAAATAGGGTTTGATTACTTAAGGCCAGGTGCTTTACACAAGTGCCAGAGCATGAATTGGTCGAAATGGACACTGGTGTCCTTGATTACTCTATTAGGAAGAAGTTGGATACCCAGTATCTGAGAGATATGGCCCAACTGGCTGATAAGGTTCGACAATTAGAACGTCTGAAAGACAAAAAGGTTAAGTTCAATAAGGGTAAAAAGGTAGCCTAAGTTGAATATAATGAGGATGTCGAAGGTTTATATGACGAACCATTATATTTCGACAAGAGTGAGGTAGACTTTGTTGAGTTAAAGCAAGGTCCTCCGTATGCTTGTAAAATGTTAGCCCATTCGAACGGAAACAATTCTGTCGAATCTGAGAAGAATGATAAGTTTCCAAAGAAAACATACATTTTCGATATCACTAAATGTGACAAAATTTTTGATTTGTTAGTAAAAGATGGGCAAATGACAGTGCCTCCTGGCGCTAAAATGCCACTTTTAGAGCAAAGAAAAAAGAGAGGATTTTGTAAGTACCATAATTTTCTGGGTCATAAAACTTCTCAGTGTTTTCTTTTCAGGGATCTGGTGCAAAATGCTATTTAAGAGGGCAGGCTGAAATTCGGGGAGAAGAGCAAAGGTCAAATGAAAATTGACTCTGACCCATTGCAAACAGCGGAGGCCCATTATGCTGAGCCAAAGGTACATATGGTTGAGGTTGCTGATGACTTCGACTGTTTAGTCAACATGGTGGAAATTGCTGAAGATTTCGCCAACGATGCTGTGTTAGCCAAGGTTACTGAAGACCTTGACATTAATGTTGTGGAAAAACTCATAAGCGAGGCTGCTGATGGCTTCGACAAAGCCAGTGAAGGCTTAAATGATGGGATCACTGAGAGTTCCAACATGATGCTGGTTACCAAAGAAACTGTTGAGAGATTCATTAAGATGGATAAGGCTGCTGAAGGCCTTGATGTAGACTTCTGCAATCTGAACCTTAGTGTTGATGTCGACATGGACATAAATATGGTCGAGATTACACAAAATAAGACCATGGAGGTGGATGAAGCAAGCTGCCAAGAAGAGCGTAACAAAGTGGCGTATCCAAAACAGGATGAAACTATCATTGAATTCCTTCACCGCTGCCAAAAGAAGGGATCAGGTGTCATGCTATGCCCCAGGTGCAGTGCAATCTTCGACATGGTGGTCACTAGATCTTATTTTGTTTTTTATGGATGTCAATGACTTTTTGAATTTGACATGGTGGTCACTAGATCTTATTTTGTTTTTGCTGAGGATTTTGAGGACCTCTTTTGATTTTGCTTTTGATCCCTATCTTTTGCATGGACTAATTTCGCTTTTCGAGTCCATCGGGATTGCCTAAGTCTCCTTTTGAGGTGTTCACCTTAGCAGGCTTTTGATTTTTTGATTTTTTTTGTTCGATTTTGTTGGAGGATTGTGACTGCCAAGTCATGGTTATTGATGAACAACTGACATATCTTTTAGTTTTTGTCTTGTGATTTGAGTGCTTAATTGGATTGACTGAACACTACCCATGCCCCAGGTTAAGCGTAAGGGTTTATTGATCCGAAGGAAACTCCTACTTCTTGGCTCGAAGTGGTTAACTAGGGATTAACTCCTTGTCTCTCCAGTGTTTTAGGTATTGAAACAATGCTTGTACATCATCAACAGGATTTTGTCCGAAAGCATACAATTTGCAATTATAGGTATTTCGCTTTCATCATCCTCCCTCCAACATTTTCTATTCAGCAATTTGATAAAGAAAGCGAATTGGAGAAATACGTGTATGTGCTTTGCAATAAATGGAAAGATGAGTGAATACAACGTAACTATTTCAGAACATGCATAATCACTATATTAATAAAACCAAATACAAACGACAATGTTTAGAGCAAATAATACTTAAGACAAACAAAACAAAATACAAGAATGCAAATGACGGGATGGCATGATGACTTCCTTCTTCGGGGAAACTGATATTCCTTCCTTGACTTGATGCTGACACTAGCTTGGCGGAAGCATAGGGTTGTTCGTGATATTTGGAGTCCTCTGAGTCAATGTGAGAAACTTTGAATCAATCTGGTCTTGAACTTTATGTTTGAAGGCTCTGTAGTCCTCGATCGTATGCCCTGGAGCGCCCTTATGATACTTACAGTGAGCATTAACATCATAATCTAGAGGAATGACAGTTGGCGGAGCTAGGTCTCTTGTGGTAATCGCCCCATCCTTCAGCAGTCCAGAAAAAATCTGAGCATATGTCATAGGTAGACAATCAAAGTTTCTCTCTGGCCTCCTCATCCTTTGTTGATTTGGTTAACGCTGCTGTGGAGCGTGTTGCTGAAGAGCTCATTGTTGTTGATTCTGTGGCAGATATTGATACCATTGTTGATGATATGACTGTTGCTGAGGAGCATGTTGCAGAGACATTGGAGCTTGGATAGCTAGTTGATAAGGCATCAGAGCATATTACGCAACAACAATATATGGATACTAAAAGTAAGGATTTGAACAGGCACTGAAGCAGGTGCTCCCAGTTGAGGTTGTCCCTTCTGAGCAGAGATGGCATTTGTTTCTCCCTCCTTCTTTTTGTATCCATTGAAAGGCTTCTTAGTTCCAGTCTGGCTGCTAGAACCTCCTTGGATCTTTCCGCTTTTCAGACGCTCTTCGATTCTCTCACCGAAGATCACCAAGTCAGAGAATCCAGAAGAGACATTGCTGATCAGCTTTTCTTAGTATTGGCCTTGAAAGGTGCCCATGAAGATGTCAATCAATTCACGGTCAACAATTGGTGGATGCACCCTTCCAGCTAACTCTCTCCAGCGATGTGCATACTCCTTAAAGGATTCGTTGAACTTTTGAGCCATACTCTGAAGTTGGGTACGGTTCGGAGCAAGGTTAGTGTTGTATTTGTACTGCTTAACAAAAGCTTCAGCTAACTCAGCCCATGTACTCACAGTACTATGCTCCAATTGCATATACCATTTAAGAGATGCTCCGAGTAAGTTATCTTGGAAGCAATGAATCATCAGTTTTTCATCTCTGGCGTAGGCAACCATCTTGTAGCAGTACATCTTCAGGTGAATGTTGGGACAGCTGAGACCATTGTACTTCGAGAATTTTGGCACCTTGAACTTGGGATGAATGATAACATCTGGCACGAAGTACATTTCCAAGGCATTCAAGGAAGTCGAGTTATGCCCTTCCATGACTCGGAGTTTTTCAGCTAGATCACGACACATTTTGATAGCTTCAGAATCCTGAGAAGCAGCAGGATTGGCAATAGGGATAACAGCATGATAGTTTTGCACCTCATCATACTCATCTTGCAGATTTTCTTAAGCATGAGGGATGAGAATCTGAGCAATAACAGGTTGGGCTTGCGGAATAGCTCCAACAGTACCTCCAGATGTTGGAAATGGTTAAGAAGTGGCTCCTTCAACTGCAGAAGTAAAGTTCATCGGCACTCCATAGATGATGGGGTTGGGAACGGGAACTGAAAGCCTTGAGGTAGACCCTTGCATAGGAACATTATTGTTGGCGATCGCGGCTTCACGCAATTCTTCTTCCTTCCTGGCCATAGTGATGGCTTCGAGAATCTGGTCGATCTTTCCTTTGATAGAGTCCAACTCTTCTCTAAAGGCGTTTTTCTCTTGTTGAATTTGTTCCATCATTCGTCTAGTGTTGGCTCGAGTTGCGTACTAGTGTTGAGGAATCAGCTTGATTTACTGGGGATGAAGGAAGGTGAAATGAGTTTCTGCTTTTGAAATGAAATGCAAGATGCATAACTGATCAATGCAATGCAATGACATGTATGGATGCGATGCAAGATGCAAGAATCCAGGATCACAAGTTCAATAAATTCTGAGGTTGGCTGGAGTGACGAGTAAACAACCAAAGTCTCTAATCAAAGAAATCCCACAGGTAGGATTCTAAAACGGGTAGGTTCCCAGAGGCATGAATATCTTTCAAAGACATTATATCCATGACGAAGACTAATCAGACGATAATATCCTTGAAACGATCTCTTCTAGGTGAGGTTTTCGTATCTTCCCTACGAGAAAGACTCCTCGGGGGCTTCAACTACACAACCATCGACGCACAGGTTCTAAGAAAGGTTCTCATAGTCATAGATCGATGTTGAAAATATTACTGTCAGGAAGTAATACGTTCAAGGGATCTCATCTGATTGAGGCTTTCGTATTAACCCAACAAGGAGTTAACACTACCAACCACCGTGGATTGACCGGGTTGAAGGTCCTTAGAGTCACCAATTCAGGCTTGAAAATATTATCATCATGATGAAGGCTCATCAAAACAATAACATTTCCAAGGGAATCTACTCCAACTGGGGTTTTCGTATCGGCCTTACGCGGAACATTCCATGCAAGTATCAACTACACAACCATTATTCTAATCCTAGGGTTTTTTCTCAGACTCGGGTATAGAGCTTATCTCACAAAGCACCCAAAATCATAGAATCCCAACAATGTCACAATAAGAAAAAGCAACACAGATAAGGATAGGAAAGCAAATAAACAAACGAGAAGAAAACAAATAAGCGAAGCTAACAGGCATCACAATTCGAACTAAGATAGGCTTGACTCTCTCATGCATGGAGCAATGTATGGGCCCCATCAGAGTCTCCAGCTATCGCACCTCAAAAAATCAAAATACGATCCTCGCGCAAAAGGCGCGAAAGAAGTGGTTCAGACAGAGTCGCCACCAAACTTTATTTATCCCAAAAGAGGGAAAGGAAAATATCGAGAAAAACTTTAAGAGATAAGAACATGGTCATCGCAACCACATTCTGGGTTCGGGAATAGGTTACGTAAGAGAAAGATATTAGCACCCCTCACGTCTGTTGTACTCAACAGGAACCTCTTAGTTCAATTTGTGATGAATGTTAGCTAAGTTTATTTGTTTTCTTCTAAATGAGTTATGCGGAAAGGTAAAGATAAGAGAATTCGATTCTAAGGGGAAATAGGTGGTTTTATATGAGAGTGCTCGCCAAGGATTAGGGTCTTTGTGCCTACGTATGCTCATTCGGACGAGAATGAGGAATCAGAACGTTTGTAGTTCGGACTACGGGAGAAAGGGTTGCTAAAGAAAAGAAAAGATAGACGCGAAATGGCGGAAAAAGAAAAAAGTAGATGTAAACGGAGGAAAAAGAAAAAGGTAGCTCGCCAAGGATTAGGGCTCTTGTGCCTACGTATCTTCATTCGGACGAGAATGAAGAATCAGAGCGTTCGTAGTTCGTGGAACTACGACTTGGTTTGTTTTTAGAGGTGACAATTGTCTACACGCGAGTAAGGGAACTGACACCCAAACAATCGAAGAGAGGAATCGAAGCCTCCAAACCCCTCATTTTCACCTTTTAAGAAATTGTGTTTAAATATGGATTAAATGTTTTAATGAACGACGAGTGCTTATAAAAATGGTTTGAATCTTATCGAGTTAGAAGTCTTTTAGAGATATCAATTGTTCACATACGAGTAAGGGAACTCGCACCCAAACAATTGAGGACAAGGATCGAAGACTCCATCCCCTCTCTTTCACCTTGAAAAGAGTTTCGATAGTTGTTATGTGTTTTGAAAAGATTCTTTGAAATGACAAAGAGATTCAGTTGAGATAAGTGTTTTGCGTTTGAAAAATATAAGATATAAGTTAGTTGGACTAGGAAAAATCCTAATGATCTCTATAATCAGTTTTATTATAGTAGAAATCTATCGGCATGGAAGAATTGGACATAACTTAAGGGGATGAACCAGAATAAACTTCATGTGTAAATTTATCTTCCATTGCCATTTTACCCTACAACAGTTATGATTGATTTGAATTTAAATTAAAACATCTACAAAAAGTTTTAATTGGTCAACATAATTTAAACCTTTTTATTATGTTTTTATCACATTCACCACACTTATATAGGAAGGATCCAAAATGACATGCCATGTAGAAGAGAATGTGAGAGATTCACTGCGACCTTTAGTGGGTCAAAAACCAGTCTCTAACTGACCCGTAGGTTAAACCCGGACAAGCAAGAGAATGGAAGGTGACCATTTTACTCAAATATGAAAGATAACTACCTTCACCATGTTAAAGAGAAAAATTATCCAATCATGAAGTTGGACACACATCCATGACCAATATGGAGAAATCGTTACCTGACTAGGCCTATAATGACCAATCAAAGAAAATAAATATGAAATGCCTATAAATAAAGGGTTAAAAAAGAACCAAAATGTCTCATTCTT
Source organism: Lathyrus tuberosus (assembly GCA_022829125.1). Lineage (NCBI taxonomy): Eukaryota > Viridiplantae > Streptophyta > Magnoliopsida > Fabales > Fabaceae > Lathyrus > Lathyrus tuberosus. Next base: position 26,441,387 of record JALAZF010000013.1, on the reverse strand, counting down.
ATCTTATACCAAACATACACTACATAGTCATTTGACATGAGCACGAAGTGACATAGACACATTTTTAATGCGCAAATCACAAAGGCATGATAAATGATTGACCAACTCGGAAAAAAATTGGACTTCTGTTTCAACATCGAGTTTCAAGTCTATGTACAACATTGATACACCATCCTCTCGCTAGGACATAGTTTCCACCTTAAAGTTTTTTTTTTTTAAACTTCATGACTTTTAGGCCAATTACTTGTTAAAATAGTTAATGATCTATGAGACATCTATAATGGTATGAGGCTAAAAGACCTTACTCAATAAATAATTAAGTCATGCATCACAAAACTCACACCACACAAAAAGATATATTCAAGTTGCTTAATCTAATAAGGAGTAAATATGACGTGGATACTATTAGAGTTTAACTTAACTCATCCTTACAAAACCGACTTATAAGACGAGGGTGTCACTCTATATAACCACTTTCAATATTCTATCTCTAACCAATGTGGAATTTTGAATTTTCCCAATACACCCCCTCACACCCAACACTATTTTGGGTTTGGTGCGTGGATATTAACGGTGAATGGTTAATGGTTTGATCGATAGACTCTGATACCATATTAGAGTATGACCTAACTCATCCTTACAAAATCGATTTGTAAGGTGAGGAGTGTCACACTGTATAAACACTTTCAATGCTCTACCTCACACCAATATGGGACTTGGGATTCCCAATAGATACTTCGACTAGAATAAGTGACGTGACACAAAAGTTACCTCCTAAGTCATATCAAAAGATAAGAATATTAACAAATAAAAATTCTCATAAATACGAGGTGACTGTATTGTTCTGCATACTAAGAAACTCGTTTGACTCAAAGACGTGCCTCAATCTATATTTGATATCAGGTACATAAACATGTAACACCTATCTAATATGATTTGAAAATTTACTTCAATAGAGATAGCAACAAACTATAACACATGATTACAAACACTATATAAATAAAGGGATCGCCTATATATAATAATTCAACTCATCTCATTAAAACCGAGTTACAACTAGGGGGAGGAATAAGCCGTGCCGAGTTAGGCTTTGTCAAGCCTAACCCTAACCTATCAAAAAAATGAAGCCTAAGCATGACATATAATTTTTCATAGAGTTATTTTTAAACCTGAGTCTGATCTTTTCGAAGACCTGGTTAGTCTGTCAACCAACATAAAAGTCTATTTATTTTAGACATATGTAAATAAGCAATTCAAATAATATTTAAATAGACTAACAAACTAAAAGACCAATGAGACTAAATTCCACGACAATTAGCACGGGAAGAATATTGTATAGTTGTAAAATTTGTTCAACCTTGTTTCTTATACAAGACCAATATGCATTCAGTTTTATAATTGTAAAATTTGATTCAAATTTATTAATATCAAAGTACAATATATGATAATTTTGTATATATTAAAATGTACTACTATATTTTATAAATAATCTAAATTAAAAAAAGATTAATTAGAATATACTATCAGTGTAAAACTACTTTACACTGTCATCCAATTAAAATTAATTATTTTGACACATATTTATGGATTAAAAATAAAAAATATTAAATTATAAATAAATTATTTTAATAATAACTTCTTCCATGTTTCTCTCTTCTCATGTGTCAAAATAATTAATTCTAATTAAATGACAGTGTAAAATAATTTTACACCGACAGACAGTGTATTTTAATTAATCTCGTTAAAATTTTTGGGAAAAAGGAGTAATAATGTTGTATCCATACAAGAAAGAGAGAAAAGGAAAATAGAGATCTCATATCGTTGCGCTACTACGCAATAGAATCCATCGAATTTTGCTTCAATTAACACTACGCATCTTCATATCCTTTCCCTTCGGATCAGATCTACATCCTCTCGTTTCGCAGATCCGCCATGGATTTCATGAAAGTCTTCGATCAAACCGTTCGAGAAATGTATGTTATTCATCCTTTCGCATTTCAATTTCACTATCATTTTCGTTTTTTAATTCATCAAATTCGAAATATATTTCAATCTTCTTATTGTTCTTTGTGATTATTTGATTTGATTGATTGCTTCATAACAGAAAGAGAGAGGTGAATCTGAAAGTGCTTAAGGTTCCCGAGATCGAACAGAAGGTGAAAATTCTAACCGTTGCTAATATTTGCATAGTTTTCATTGAAAATCCTGCGATTATTTTTGTGTTTTTGAAATTCTGATATTTTGATTTGAATTTCTATTGTCAGAGTAGAAGAATCGGATCTATTCATTAATTTATATATTTTTCTCTATAAGGATTCGTGTGTTTATCTGAAATTGATTTGAATAAAATGTGTCTGAGAATTGACGGTGGCAACATATTATCAGTATTTTTTGAATAACTTGTTGATGATTGTCTTTGTTTCCATAGAATCACAAACTTTAGGAATAATAAATTTTCCTATGCGTATGTAAACTCTGGAATGCATCCATATTAAAACTTCAAAGCATATCGGTACTGCTTAAAAAGTGAATTTCACATGTTAATGATGTTTTTGGTTTCATTCAGAATGTCAAAATGTTTTGAAGATTTTATTTTCTTTTACTTTAACAATGTTTTGTATCTATGACTATATACGTGAATGAAGAATAAGAATGTAGATTGATTATCATGCTAGTGCTTCATAACATGCAATCCATTGGTATTGCTTTGTTGATTTTTTTCTGCCACTTTTTATAATTTAGGTTCTGGATGCAACTGACGATGAACCTTGGGGTCCTCATGGTACTGCGCTGGCAGAGATTGCAACAGCTACCAAAAAATTGTAAATACCTACCTACTGCTTTTCCCGTTGAATTGCTTTTTAATTTTTGAATTTCTTTTGGCTTTCATAGAGAAAGTTTCTGATGTAAGTTAGTTGATTGCTTCTTCTTGTACCTTCCAGTACTGAATGTCAGCTGGTTATGAATGTCCTTTGGACAAGATTGAGTGAAACCGGAAAGGATTGGCGATATGTATACAAGGTAACAATATCTAAATATATTTATCATATACTATTGCTTAAAACTAAGGTACAAACGAGAGGGATTTCTTTATTATATTTCCGTTGTTGATACATCAACTCACTTTTTTTTTTCTATTTGATGTCAGGCATTAGCTGTTATAGAGTATTTGGTATCACATGGATCTGAACGTGCAGTTGATGACATTATAGAACATACTTTTCAGATCTCTGTAAGGGCCATTCTCCTGTATTTAGCTTGTTTGTCTTGCAGTTCTTAACAGTGCTGATTAGTAAAACATAAGAGCATTTTCTTACATAAACATCGTTTATTTTGATTGGTAAAGGCACTTTCTAGTTTTGAATATGTTGAGCCCAGTGGGAAGGATGTGGGACTCAATGTAAGGAAGAAGTCAGAAAACATTGTGTCCCTTTTGAATGATAGAGAAAAGATAAGTCAGATTAGAAATAAAGCTGCTGCAAACCGCGACAAGTAGGTCCAATTTGTCAACATTTCAATCCCATAATGATTAGTTAAACTAAGCTACTATTATGTTCTCAGCATACTATTTTCTTGTTTTTATTTGGGGGTGCTTGCTTTAGGTATGTTGGAGTTTCGTCTAGTGGAATCACATACAAGTCCGGGACAACCTCGTTTAGTAGTGGGAGTTCCCAGAGCAGTAGTAAATATGGAGGTTTTGGTTCAAGAGACGGTGATAGGTATAGTGATAGCTACGGAGACAAGGGGCGCTACGATGAAGATAAAGTAGACAATTACTCAGGAAAATCACGCTATGGTGACTCAAGTAACGATCAAGAAAACTCCTTCAAGAAGAGTTCTGCACGGTCTGTCAGGTAGGGTGTGTCTAACTGCTAATATAGTCTGCAAGAAATGGTAAATGTATTTTATGCTTGTTCAGTAGTTCCATACCGTAGTTGGAATGTATTGCCAGAGATAATCTTGGAAAGTTTGAATCTGGAGTACCTAGTAACTATTTTTATCTTTACTGTTAGGGAAAAAAGGCTTGAACTTCGACACTAGTTCTCGTTCTTCATAAATGTATTTTATGCTTGTTCAGTAGTTCCATACTGTAGTTGGAATGTATTGCCATAGATAATCCTTGGAAAGTTTGAATCTGGAGTACCTAGTAACTATTTTTATCTTTACTGTTAGGGAAAAAAAGGCTTGAACTTCGACACTAGTGCTTGTTCTTCATAAAGGAAACTTGTTATTTAAAAATGAATTATCCTCTTAAAAACATTTCTCTGAATAATATTAATCAACAAGGCACTAATTGTAACTTGCTCTGTTTTATTTTCTTATAGGTTTTATGATTCAATTTCCTTGAGAAGAAAATGTATGTTATTGATCTATTACAATTAAAATGTTGGGAAGTGCCCATAACAAAGATTTCTAACTGGTTAAAGTTATATAAGAGCTGAAATAAATTTGTACCTAGTCAAAGACAGGCTACCCAAGCATGATACTTACTAAATGCTCACACAGGATAGATGTCCAGACTCAGCTTTAATGCTTGATCGTTGTTGCCTAATTCAACAAGCTTTTTTTACTTTTGAAAACATTATGTACAAGAATTTGGCTAATGGTTGAGAATTGAGATGCTTATCTCAACCCATCCTTTTACTTTCACTTGCTTTTTGTCTTATGCGCGGATAGATACATGTTTCTGCCTCTCCATACTGCAACCATTCTATTTTGTTACCTGTATTCTTATTTCGGAATGTCTTCTTTGCAGCAAAAGTAAGGAAAAGGCATCTTCTAGAGCATCAAAGTCATCTGTTAATGCAAGTTCAGTTCCTTCTCAAAGTTCAAGTGTAACTGCAAACAATACTGAGGATGACTTTGATGATTTTGATCCTAGAGGAACATCTAATAGTAAGTATTCTGAACACAGTCTTCAACATTGTAGTTGTTGATTCAATTCATTTAAGAGAAGGGTTAAGCTAGTTATTAAAGCCGAGTTTAAATTACCATGGTGGTCATTTTACTGATTTATGTGTGGTGCACTTGCAACTTTCATACACAAACTTTCTCAACTCAATGTTTTTTCTGTAGGTTTTACAACCCCGGGTCACTAGAAAATAAAAATAATGAAAAATCAAATTTTGTAATTGACTAGTTTTTACCTTGTAAATTGTAAATATTTTCTTCAACAGAGACTGCAGCTGGGAGCTCAAACCAGGTTGATCTCTTTGGACACGATTTGATTGGTGACCTCATGGATGCTCCAACATCTGTTCCTGTAGAAAAGCCAGCAACTAATGATGCATCAGAGGTTGATCTCTTTGCAGATGCGGCATTTGTATCAGCACCACCACATACGGACAAAGGAGCTAGTTCTCAACCACAGGTTAGACTTCGTTGCCTATAACATTTGTGTTAGATTTTTTCCCTCATGTCGGCTACCAAGCATCCACATGTTTAACGGCATGAATCTCCACCATTAAGTAGGTCCTATCTCAAAACTTCTAGGTTCCACATTCATTGGTGCTCCAATAGCATGAATGTTGCCAATATTGAATAGGATTGTTTGAGTGCATTCTAAACCATTGATGGAAATAATGCTGGTCTATTACTTATGATGAATTATAACTGAACTAATATAGAGACTGAAATCAGTTAACTGTAAAAGTTAGCATACTGGAATTGTGTGGGGGAGGAAGAGCCATGAGATGGAACAAGGTACACCATTGGCAGATATTGATGTTGCATAAATTTTCACACGAGCGTATTAATTGCAGGTGAGAACAATTATTCAGCTTATTAAACTGTGATCATAAATTATTCATATTAGAGAATAACAAGTTTGGACGTTTGTTTAGAAGACTCGTAGAACCACAAGAGAGAGTAGACTAAATGGAGGGTGGTGGATAGTTTAGTAATTGAAGATAAAGGATAGACCATGGAAAACTTTAGCTGAAACCATTGAGAGATTTAGAATTAAATGATCTATCATTGGAATTAATTCATGACAAGATAGTGTGCTGTTGTTGGATTCATGTGGCCAAAACCACCTGGTGGGGAAAAAACTTTGGTTTTGACTTTGGTAGTTTTTGAAAGAATTATGGATTTACCTGCTTAACTTCTTTCTTCACATTTTCATTCAGAGTGCTTAATTCTATTTGTGTGTATCGTATTGATTGCATGGACAGGAAGAAGTGGATCTTTTTTCTTCACAATCAGCCATTTCTTCAGCTACACCAACAGTTGACTTGTTTTCCATTCCTGCACCGTCTGTGCAGCCTGACAGCAAGTCGGAAAGCTCTGCTCCTGTGAATAACAGCACTTTTGATCCCTTCGCTTCTGTTCCACTTAATAATTTTGATGGATCTGATCTTTTTGGCGATTTTACTTCTCAATCTGATACTGTATCTTCACAGCCCTCAGCTAATTCTATCCCCGATGGTAGTACAAGTGCTAAATCTTTAGCAGTCTCTGACGTTTCCCCTAAAAAGGATGCTTTTCAGGTGAAATCTGGCATTTGGGCTGATTCGCTAAGCCGTGGGCTGATTGATCTCAATATATCTGCTCGTAAGTTTTTATGCTGACTACTTCAACAGCTTTTTCAAAGCATAATATATTGTGTTAAGATACTGCTATATACTCTGTACCTGCATGCCTTCACTCGCAAACACAAAAAATCATCTACCTGCATGTCTTCACTCAGAAACACAAAATCATGTACCTGCATGTTTCAAATAATCTGTAATTCCACGGTCCTTTTCATCCATCATTACATCTGTTGGAAATTCCGCTTTTCTTGCGGTCCGCTCCTAGCCATGCAATTGTGGCATTTGGGTTGCCTTCTTTGCAGTCTCCAACACCTTTCATTGTGTTGTGTGTGAAGGGTAGATTTAATCTTACATTGCTTAAGAGATATCATCTGTGTAGTGCTTATAATGTTTGGGCACCTTCACCTTACAAGTCGGTTTTGTAAGGTTAAGATAGTCACAACCCAAGTTTTATTATGATATTAGAGTCTATCCAAAATCTATTAGGCCGCCTGCCATCATATTTCTGCTATAGGGCCACTTGAATCACGCCCCAGATGTCTAGTAATGGGCGTGACTAGAGTGTGTTAAGAGCCCTACATTGGATGAGAGATGACTAGAACATGTTCTATAAATATGGACAAGCTTTACTTTACAAATCAATTTTGTAAGGTTGAGTTAGGACCAATCCAAAATTCTAAGAACATCCAAGCATAATTTACTTTTTAGGTTTTAGCCTTTTTGGGATTCAATCTAGCGTCTCAAGGTGAGGTGATTAATGCATTACATTCTAGTACGTGTTATCTTGAAAAATGATGCACGAGGGTCTGTACATGAGTTTGGTTGGAGGACCCTTGTAAAAACTACTTGTGTGTTTGTCCACTTCCTTATTGCTATCCGTGTCTCAATCCTCAAATTATGCGCCCTTGAAATAAATGCACTGGACTAGTCTGCCAATTATTTTAGCAGCTTCTGTAATTATGTTATATTATTTTGCAGCCAAAAAAGTATCCCTTGTAGATGTTGGAATTGTTGGTGGATTGAGTGATGGATCAGATGAAAGGGAGAAAGGCCCTCCAGCTACATTTTACATGGGTAGAGCCATGGGTTCTGGATCTGGCCTTGGTATGTATGGTGGCACTCCTTCACAGCCAACAACTGGAGACGACATATTTTCAAACTTTGGCAGCCAAAACTATCAATTCGGTGGGTTCCAAAAGTAAAATTAACAAACTGTATACTCATTCTTTGTGTGTCGGCATTATCAAGACTGTTGAGCTATTGGCATGATGGTGGATTTTGTTAATATGTATTTTTCAAACTATTGTGATTATATTATTATAGTTCATGTTACTGTTGCATCTTAATGTTGATTACAAGTATCAGTATACTACAGTGCCCAAAATTTTGGTGACACGACTTTTGAGTTGTAAAATGGATGGTTGCCTTGGCCTTTTTTGTTTTTTGGTTTTTTGGTCTTGTTCATTCCTTAAAGATGTTGAATGAAATATCTTCTGGTCTTGTTTTTTGGTTGCCTTGGCCTTTTTTGTTTTTTGGTTTTTTGGTCTTGTTCATTCCTTAAAGATGTTGAATGAAATATCTTCTGGTTGTGCTGTGATAATTGCAGCTGCGATTCAAAAATACTGCTTTATTCTCACTTTACTCATCGTTTATATCAACCCCCTAGGATTGTCGGATTAAAAGCTTCTCTCATTAGGAATAGTCGTCCATGCTTTGGACATAGAAAGAGGGGAGGAAGAAGTGGGTCTGGATCCTCTCCAGTGAGGTTTTCACTGGAAGCAGTCCGGCGCCAATCGTCCCCATCCATTATTTTAATTAATGATTTAACTAATATATTACACAAAAGATCAATGGTTCAGATTTCACTGAACCAATTTATCATGGGAGAAATCTCTTCCCAACTAGACTATTATGTAATATATAATCTTTTGCGAAATAATATTATTTTTCAGTCAAAAAAAAGTTTTTTACTCGACCCTATCCTCCCTTAAATTGGCTATAGAAAAATACTGAACCAATATTTTTTAAATTAATTGACATAATTTAGTAATTTTTCTAAAGACTCCACAAACATACAAAATTTGTTATTCCCTCCGTTTATTATAAATTATCTTTTATTATTATTTTTATGTATTAAAAAAATTATTGTTAAAATTGTTTTAGATTTGGAAAAGTAAATTTAAAAATTTGAAATAAGAGAATAATAGAAAAACATCATTACTGATTTATTTATATTAATGATTTCTGATATTGTAAATTCAACTGCTTTTCATTTTAAAAGATCCTGAATATTTCACTGTCTTTTCAAGGGCAAGCATTTCACCCTTATATATGGAAATAAGTGAAATACCGCCTGTTCAAACTAGTTCATGCAACTACCAAATGAATTGTGTACCAACTGAATTAACAATTTTATCGTTCTGGTTAGATTTAAATTCAAACAAAAGTTATTTATGTCAGAGTCCATATCAATATACATGATCGCAAAATTTTCAAAATAAATTATAGTTAAATTGAGCTTCATAAATATTTATCAAATTATATCATGATTAAATAGAACTTCAATTATATCCTCACTAAACTGTAAATAACCTATAGAGTTTCGAAAAACTTGAGACAGCTTGTCAATATAGAGTATGTAGTTTTCTTAAAGGACTAAAATTAATACTACTAGCATATTACTGGGATCAAAAGTAAAACAAAATACATTTACATGGAGTAAACAACTTTTTTTTTACAAAAAACACAGTATTTTCATAGAAATGCATATATTTTAATTGAACCAATCAAACTATAATCTTAAGTGCGGCAAAATTCTAAGACTTTTTGCTAAATAGCTCAAATGGTTGAGGTAACGCAGGTTTGAAGAGGTCTATAATTTTTACCCCCCAAATAAAAATAGAGATCTATAATTCAACTAGCTATTAATACGGTCATAATATACCATTTATAACTAATATTTGCTTGATAAAAAACTATTTCTTAGAGTTATAATCACCAGCAAAAGTCGGTGCTGATAGTGTTGAAGATTTGGTTTTTGAAGGAGAAATCCCAGATTATATTAGGCATTTGGTTAATTCTGATGTAAGGGCAACCCTTTTCCTGAGGTTGACTCTATTGTAGTAGGCCCTCTTTTTCAAAAACAAAAAAATAAGTTATAATCACTATTAGTAAGCTACCCAACTATTCTCGCCACTAAACTATTTGACAAGGCAGAGAGCTACCCCACGGTCTATTCTCTCTTCCATTCAACAACAATCTATTCGGGCAAGTCTATTAATATGTATGCCTAAAAAGAATGACATAAAATAGCAACAACAAAGCTGGCACCAAATGAGAGAATTGAAACAGTTTATTCAGTTTTGATTTAGACATATTTTGATTATTTTTTTATTTGGTTTTTCACGGTCCAACAACGGATGTGAGTGGGGGGAAAAGGACTCAAGTATTAACAATTCCTATCCCCTTAATCATTCCAACTATCATTGGCAGCAAGTCCCAGAAAACTGACTTATTGCAGAAATTTGATTGAGAGAGATGTTAAGAGTTTTCAGATATACAATAATCTACCCCTTAACATAGCCTCAGCTTTCTTCACTTGCTTCGCCGGTCCTAAGATGAAGACCTACGGAAAAAAACATTAACACTTAAGACAGGCAAAGTTAAATAGTAGTGTTTTCAAGTGTACTGATATACTGATTTACAAACCTTGTCAGGTGGACCCCTGGCACCTCCAATGAGAATTTCAGCACTGCACAAACGAATACAAAATTATTTAAAAAGACTACAGTGGCGAGAAACTAACTATACCAAATCAGAAGGATCCAGATTGACTGGAGTCACAAAATGCTGTAGTCCGTAAACTTTGATCATTAGATGGAGATAGGACAGTTTAAGTTTTAAATTCTAAAATCAAATTTTCAATACAGCTTAAAATCATAATCGTCCGTCTTATCTTCAATGCAAGACCAAAGTTACAACTGCAGAAAATGTTGATTGTGTGCAATCCATTTCCAAATGGAATTGTATTTACTAAATCTGGGGAATAGAAAAGGGAGAAACAAATCATTACTTGCAAGATTCCTTAATTGCCATAATCGAAGCTCCCTTTTTCCCAATAATGCATCCCATCTTTCCTTTGGGAACATCAAGAACTGAAAGAATTTCTTCCTCAGGACCATTTTCATCAACTTTCAGCATGTCTACAAGAAAGAAGCAGACATTCTTTAAAACAGTGGATAGCATGAACCAATCAAACAAGCATTCCTAGTACGTATGTGTATCAAAATAGTAGATTAATATAAAATGCTTAAAAATAAAAAGTGAAATATTTCTTATTAGTTGTAACGAAATCAAACGAACAAAGTGGACCAAAGCTTCACTGAACATAAATTCATTTTGCATGAACCTCAAACAAGAGTCACTATATCAAAAATGGAAAGAACCCTCGAGCCTCGCAATGAAATTATAGTTCGTAGTTCCTGTCAAATTCGTCCCTTATGTTTACAGAGGAGCTGCATATATTTCCATTTTTGAGGTAACTTTCAACAGGAAAGTTGTGCCATTACTATTATGAATGACATCATACATTGTATTATTTCAATTTAAAATTAAACTCCGTCGGTTCAAACTGTAGGAAGATTGAAGGGATAAACAGTATATCATACTGGCAAAATAATGTGTCGAAACAGTCTCATAATATAAAAACAAGAAAATATAAATTGTACTGGCCAGATTTAAAAGACCTGGAATTGGAGGTAGAGCCGGCCAATCAGCAAAATCATTACTGTTCACACAGAAACAACGGCAGTACAAGGCACCACGAACAGCAAGATGCCATAAAGATCGTTCAGTTAATTTTTCCATCATTTGGTGATAAATGTAGAGAAGGAAACGGACATCATCGGCAGCAGAGTGGATCATTTGTTCAGATAAAGGTCTGTAAGTCCAAAAGTTGGGGTCCTGACAAAACATTTAGAAATGACGTCACTAGCAAATTGAGTTAAGTACAGATTACATAAATATTTCATATTTTTAATGAAACTCTTCCACGAATATATGCAAACAATAGATAAATAAAATACACAAGTTATGATATACAACAACAACCAAGCCTTATCCCACTAAGTGGGGTCGGCTACCACAACAAATTAAGATTAATGAAGTTCCACTGTTTCTTTTATTCAAAAACTTTCTACAGTTACATGTTCGGTACCACAATCAGATCTTTAATATACACGATGGAATCAAGCATAATGGAATCAAGCAAAAGAAAACCAATAATTTTAACTTTATGAGAAGGAAACACAACAAATTATCATTCTAAAAACCAACCTGTCGAAGAAGGACCCGAACTTCTTCCTTGTCAACATATGATAAGCCTGCATGCAAACCCACAAAGTGAATAATGAATATTGAGAGAGAAACTAATCGACTCGAAAGAACTTATCAGAAAATATTAATCATCTACACCTAGAATAATATGGTCAATAATATAAAGAAACCATGACCATCAAAAATATTTTAATGGATACCACGACGCATTTAATACCACAATATCGTGGATCTGCAAGGAGAGCAACTAGTGAAATGTAGTCATCTGGCAATCTCTTTTGTCCTTCTTGCTCTTCTATAAGTGAATAAGCAATCTAAGCAAAAACAATAATTATGATTAATAACTCAATAAAGCATAAGAATTATCAGTAATACTAATGAAGAAAAAAAGGACAAAACATGATATACTGATAAGGGAAATTATACAATTTTCATCTCTTTCCTGTCTTGAGATTTCCTATTTTCAAATGGATCACTTGGGGGAGAGGATTAAGCAAACTTCCTTTAAGACTTTCATAAGTCTTCACCATAAATATATTTTTTTTTGCAGTTAGTACAAGGTTATAACAATTCCCCTAAAATTGAAACTTATTCATTATAAGGCTATCAACATTTTCAAATGAGCACACTTGAAAAAACTAATTCGGAAATACAATGTGGAAAATAAACCATAGCTGGAAAGAAAACACAGCCATGAAGTGATGCTTGAGGCAAAATAGGAAAAAAGTGTACTACTGGAACAATAACTCGGCAAGATGGTCGAAATCATACAGCTCTAGAAATGTTGGTAGCAATGTTACCCAACCAAGAATAAATAAACATTGAAGGAAAGATCTCTAACAAAAATTTCACAGCAAGCAATCATACAAAGCAATGCACGGACTCCTTAAAGTTAACCAAGAGGATCATATGGAGTTTAGCAAGAATAACCTCAAATTGACCCAAGAGCTCTTGGAAATGAATCATGCTCTAATTGGTTATAAAACAGCTTGTGCCTAGAGGATAACAAAACAAACAGGAGGAAGTGGAGCCATATCAGCTGGTAGCCAAGTGAAACTTGTCAGCTGGTGCAAAACATAGCCAACTATGATGGTTCATAGTGCCACTGGAATGGAAAGAGAGCAAAGCTAGAAAGTGGGGTCTGATGTAAATCGCAATTATTAGAAATCACAGCCACTGTGTGTGGTTTTTAGTGGATACGGTATAAAAACGCTGGCAGTGGACCCAGTATGGGTTGGTGTAAATCCAGCAAAGACTGGTCACTATTGCTATGTATGGTTCTCTAGATCAAGGTTGTGTAACTCAAGAACCAACATAAGCTTTTTGCTATAGTACGGATACAATAAAAGGAGATAATTGGCACATTACTATCAATATAAGAGTAAATTACTTGCTACATTATGGTAATGAAAATAATACAGCTGAGAGTTGACTAAACACTAATATTTTAAGAGTATTTAACAACAATAAAATTTGTTTCCCACTAGATTGAGTTGACTACATAGATATCATAATATCCGATCATAAATCATGTTTGTTGAGAATTCATTTAAATCAAAATCCTTTTGATTTGATCTTTAATTTTTGTTCATTTCCGAGAGTCCCTCACTTCTAACTATTAATTAAATTATTCTCTATCTAATTTACCATCCTTGTCAAGGTTTCTATAGGTCCTCTCCGCACATGCCCAAATCAACTAAATTAATACTCAACCATCTTTTCCAGAATAAGTACTATACTGTCTCACACTCTAGTAAACTCATTTAAAATACAGTCTTGTTTTGTCTGTCTACTCATCTATACTATCATTCTCGTTTATATATTGAGCTTATTTTCGAATTAAATTTCAACTCTCAAGCACTTAGCCTTGCTAAACACCGACAGTTTTATTGTTGTGTGGTAACATTTTTACTTAAACGCGAGTCATAATTTGCTATAAAATATAGCACCTGAAGAACAAATTCATTTTATTCATCTCACTTAGATCCTGAAGTACCCCCACTTCTCTATTAATTAATTTGTGTAATGAAACTTAACTATGTGCCTTGTGTTATGGTATATTCCCTAATGTTCACATCTAAAGTAGAACTAGAGTCTCTCCTGAAAATATCAAATAGCATAAAATTCATATATTCTAATAGAAGTAAACACGTTTTACAGAAAAGGAGTGTCCTATAACCATGAAAACTAAACAAGGAATATGGAGCAAAATTTGTCAGTAACTAAAGGTAGACAATAAACTTAAAAGAAAACAACTTAAACCTTAAACATATTGACATCATAACAGTCATATCGTTGTTAAAAGGATCCAAAACAAAGCAGAGATAAGTAATTGAATTTAGATTTACTATGAACATATTCAAGGGATCACAAACGATGAGAAAACATATATAGGCAGCATATTCAAGCTGGCATGAAAATGATATCTCATTATAGGAGATGTGTTATCATGGATATGGAAGTAGTTTAATTTGCCAACATAAGAAGATCTATTAAGATGCTGGATTCCAAGATTAATGGAGGTAGTCTCGTAATAAGATAGCTCACCTGGGTATCCACCACGTTGTTTAACTTGATGCCGAATTGAAAATACAAAGCCTGGAACCAACAATATGTTTGTAAGGGCTTAAATCAACGGATCAAATTGAGAATTGTTGAGTTGACAACTTAAGTCTAAACTTTTTATTTATTTTAAAAATGTTTTTTTTTTTAAATGTCCATGAAATGTCACCTAAATTTAAAACAAATAAAAAAAGCGGCGGGAAAAAAGGAAATCAGAAACCTCACTGTCACGTTTGCAATCATGAATCACTTTTGTGATATAATCAGACTCAAGTGCAGGCTTACAGGCTTGGATAAGCACATTTCCCCCCACAATTGCATCAACAAGGTATATAGCATCCGGAAATGCAAGCTGCACAAACATAAACTTAATCATATAACAAGAGCAAACATACTAATGTCTAATGGTAGCATAAAATCATTATCATTTAAAGATAACAAAACACAGTAGTGATAGGATGTAATTTTATACAGACACATTTAGCTAAACAATCTAATTAAACTACTTAATCAGTAAACTATTTTAGAGATATCAAATAAGATCTTATACACAACCTATTCCGGAAACTTTGAGAGCTTATTGAAATCAATAACTTGTATACAAATTAAGATTTTATTCACTAAAAACTCTCCATATTATATCCTAAAGCCTCTAACAATAACATTCAAGTTCACTGTGTGTATACGCCTATACAATGTCAATTTTCATCGTAATTTCAAATCATCACATCACGATCGCAGAAATTTCAGACAATTACCAAACAACAAGACCAAAGTTTCAAAGCACATTGCATCATTCATGCATGAACTAGAACACAAGCACAAAAAACAGAAGAAAAAGTGAATTTAACCTGTATAATACAAAGTTTTCCATAGCGACACAAGTCAACAGCCTCACAATCAAAACCGATAACGATCTTCGACTGAGGCGAAGGCTCGAGAAAATCCACCGGAAGTTGAGAAGCTTTAGTCACTACATGAATCGGAACTCGCGGTTCCTCTTCTTCTAAAACCTTCTCACCTAATTCAAACAAAATTTCATCAATCAAAATCCAAACACCAAAAAATAATATAATATTAAACTAAAAAACGATCAAAATTACTAAACAGCTGAAAAACTATGAATCATCGTAGCTTTGAGAAAAACGAATCCCTAACTGAATCGGAAAAGACGAAACGAGAAATGAAGGAAAAAGCGAATCGAGAAAACGTACTGGAACGAGAGGGAGAAGACGGAGCAATGGGAAGGTGAGTGATGTATGACGGCGGAGGAGTTGGAGAAGAAGAGTGACGCGGAGGAGGAGACGGAGAAGAAGCCATGTGATCGGAACTGAATTTCCAACCGCATCACAGGGTTCTTTCTCTCGTTGAAGCTACGACTTCACTCTTTTCTCTGAGTTCTTTTTTTCCCTCTTTGTTTTTTTTTTCTTTTTATATTTACCAGGAAATAAAAAAATTGAAATCAGTGTGCAATGCACTTTAACCCGTTTTCCCCGTTGAATATTCCAAGATTTCTGATGATTTTGTTCGGCTAGATTTTGATTTTTGACTTGAGGAAAAAGTATCATTCTTATTTTTATTTTTATTAGTCTTAAATACATTTTTGGTCTTCCTAGTTTAGATTTTTTACACTTTCGGTTTCCTTATTACAAAACCTGCGATTGTGGTCCCTACATTTTGATGGTCTTTGCAATTTTGTGGTCCCCTCCAATTTTACTCCAAAACCGTACATGAACAGTACACTGTTCATGTACGGACATGCACTGTTCATGTACGGACATGCACTGTTCATGTACTGTTTTGGAGCAAAATTGGAGGGGGACCACAAAATTGCAAAGACCATCAAAATGTAGGGACCAAAATCGCAGGTTTTGTAATAGGGAGACCGAAAGTGTAAAAAATCTAAACTAGGGAGACCAAAAGTGCATTTAAGTCTTTTTATTATTTTGAATAACTTTATTTTATTTTTATAGAATGCATTTATTTAATTTAACCATAGATATATGTCATGTAGAGATAAAATATATGTGAAAATAATATTTTTTAGAAGTGTGGAAATAATAATAATAGAGATTAATTTTTAGAAGTGTAAAAAGTTTTACACTCTAAATGCATCACAATAAAGTGTAAAAAATTTTACACTCTAAATGCATCACAACCATCCGTTAGTATTATTTTTTAATTGATTAAAATAAAAGTTAAACTTTTTAAATAAATTGATGATTATAATTAAATATTTACATTATTAGCATATCAATTAAATTAATAAAAATAATGGTAAAAAATAATTTAGTAATAATAGAATAAAAATAATTTAATATATTGGATTTGGATGATGTCAGGGCCGCATAATATGTATGTCTAATAGGGGATGGATGTACAAGTACAACTGATGTAGGAAAGAGACATTTTAATTCAGGAAAGGATTGAGATAGTACTAAGTTATTCTCTAGTTAAATATTTATAAAAGAAAAAGGAAAAATTTGTATAAGTATAAATATTGTTTAAAAAAAAACAATTGATTGATAAATTAGACTTCATAATTTATAGTTTATGTTTGATGGTAGATAATTGATAATTTGTAATTTATAGTTGTTGGTCGATCACTGATAACAATAAATTAATTGAAGTGTCTGATAAAATTAGAAGTCTAAGAAACTCATAAATATAAAATAACATAATTATTTGATTTTTTTTACATTTAATACATAATTATTTTATTTTGAATTCAAATAAATTATAAAACATAAAAATAAAGTTTAATTAAAATAATAAAAATAAAAATGAAAGAAAAAAAAAATAAACTATAAATTATAAGCTAAAACAGGATTTAAAATAGTGTTTGAAAAATAAATGATAAATTAGTAAAATAAGTTATAAACTTGTAATAAAAAAAATTTTAATAATTAAATTTTTTATTATCATAGAACTTATAAATTATAAATGTTAAAATATGCGATGCCAAACATGGTTATAGTATTAGTTAGATGATGTAGTTAAAAAAACTTAATATTATATTAAATATTGAAAAATATCATTCATTTTAAAACATTATAAAAAAATTATTCAATTTAATGAAAGTTTATTTTTTTAAGGGTTAAATGGCACCTTACAGAGAGTGAAAAGATTGAAAATTTGTGGTTTTCACTATTTATAGTTGATGAAGTGGAAGCGGTTTACTGCATGCTTTAATGGTTGGAAGAAATAATGGGACACGTGTCGTACAAAGAATGCATGATGGGACGGTGGTAGTTGATCTGACCCACGATCTCCTAAGGACTAGGTGTGTGTGTGTCGCAACTGCGAAAAACAACCGGCGAAAAACAAAGTCGCCACCGAACGTTATTTATCTCGACGTGGGAAAGGAAATGATCGAAGAAATCCTCAAAAGGGAAAGAACATGGTCTCACAACCAAATCCTGGGTTCGGGAGTCGATTACGCGAGAGGAAGGTGCTAGCACCCCTCGCGTTCGTTGTACTAAACGAAATCCACTCTTGTTGTTCTAATCAAAGGGTGTGTTTATGTAAAGCCTACTTGCTAAACATAAATGAAAAGGAGAAAAAACAACAAGGAGACTCGATAGGACTTCGACGTCCTATGCCTACATATTCCCTCGTGCAATAGAAAAGTCAGAGTCAACGTAGTTCGGAGGATTACGGGGGAAAAGGGGGAAGGTTGCTCGCTAAGAATTCGCCGTCTTGTGACTATGTATCTTCATTCGGACAAGAATAAAGAAATCAGAGCATTAGTAGTTAATCCTACTAATTGTTAAGTGTATTTTATGAGCGATGCTAAGTTCGCGTCCCAACAGTTAGGGTCGATGCTTGTTTGCGGTAGAACGGAAATAACATGCCCTTTCTGAAAATGTTTGACGAAACATCTCGAGGGACAAAATGATTTGCAGTTTATTTGAGATTTTTAACAGAAGTGAATTGACTTTATTTGAGATGCGTATTGCACTAAAGTCTATGACATAGGAGCGAATGCTTTGCAGGATCGCCCCTAAACGGGACGTATGCTAGGCACTCTAAAAGAAGTAAGGAGAGACTCCTCACTCAGCATTTCCCATATACTTAATGCTCGTGGCGCACAATACTCATCATATTTATTACGTGTTTTGGTTTTGTTTTAAGAAGAGAAGAAAGAGACTCAAAGGGCAAAGCAAAATCTAAGGGAAACTCACCTAGATGTTGTCATGCCAAATGGTCCTATAATTGAGGATAGAAAAGGGAAGTATACCTAATGTTATCATACAAATATGGACCTAAGGTTGAGGTCAAGAAAGGAGAACCCTAATGTTGTCATGAAAAGGATTGAGAGCCTAATGTCTATCCTACTCCAAACTTAATCAGAAATTAAGTTGGACTAGGAGCCTTAAGGGAGCATGTGATCAAACACAAGTAAACATTATACAACTCAATCTCAAACAACAAATAGGAAACCAAAACTTAAAGGAGAAGAAAAGATATGAAGAGAAGAATGATATCAAAGCAACACAAGGTAAGAAGAATCAACCATCAATTCTCAAGTGTCAAACATCAAGGCTAAAGTCAAGGCATGCTTATCATATGAATGAAAACATAAAAGGTGGATAAGGCACACGATTAACATACATATTCTCAATCATCAGAAACCATGATCAAAGTATTCACACATTGAAGTTCAAGAAGATAGGTAAAGACAATCATAAAAGTGCACAAGCAAACATGTCTTAGAACCACATCAAACAACAACAATAAGCAAACCAAATAAAGATAGGTTAAGCAAGGTAGGAATCAAGGAAGGTCAGAACCTACATCATATCATGATAAACTCATTCCAAGGATGAAGAAAGAAGCACAAAAGTGTCAATCACGAATCACAACAAAAACTATGCAATTCTCAACAATTGTCTCATAAGAAAAAAACCATAAAAAATAAATCAATAAGATTAAGGCATGAATCCAAGAAGAGGAAGTAGCATGAACATGAACATAAACTTAAAATCAACTCAAGGATAGCAAGAAGAATCATCAAGGATCGAGTTCAAAACATGCATCAAAAGCTAGGTATGCATCAACCATTATCATCTTCAAAAGAAGGCGAGTATCCAAGTAAAGTGTAAGGAACAAATGATCAAGTAATGAATATTAAAATATGAAGGTCAGAAGCTCACATAAGCCAATTAAGTCATATAAGAGTCATGAATATCAAGGGATCACACAAGAAAGCAAACTCAAGAAACTAGGTCAAGAACATCCAAGAATCATGTTCAAAACATCATCAAATTGAATCAACATTAAAAAATAGTTATATGACCATATAAATTCAAGTTTAAAGCTCAAACTCATGTCAAAGCATTCAAGAATAAGTAAGGAAGATATTTCCAAAAGAAAAGCACAAATGCACTTCCAAATCAAATCAACAAGGCAAGCACATTTCACTAATCGAGCACAAATCGAGGGCTAAACAAAACCAACTAAGAAACATCCAAGAATTGATCATCAAGGCACAAAACATCCCTCAAATTTCATTAATCAAGTATCAAAACATGGTGAAAAGCATGGCTCAAGAATACAATCAAAAGGCATCAAGATCACAAACCCTAATTCAAGGTTAAAAAGGTAAGAACATCCACTATTTAATTAAAAAATAAAATAGTAAAAACAAATGAAAAATAAAATAAAAATTAGGCTTAATACTCTTTTTAGTTCTCTAACTATACCCCGGGTCCAATTCGGTCCTCTTTCTTTTAAAAGTTTCAAGTTGGTCCCTTATGTATTAAAATGGTATCACGTTTGTCTTGTCCGTTAGAAACGTTAGTTTTGCACGCTGATGTGGTATGTTTTAGCTTATGTGTATGTGAAGGAATGGCAATGTGTCACGCTGACTAAGATGTTTTGCTGACGTGTTAAAAGTATTACAACATGTGGCATGTTGACTAAGTTATTTTTCTAAGTAATACACCATACCCCTAGGCAACTTCATCTTTTTGGAATTAGATTTACAAATTAAATATATAATCAAATATTAATTATTTACAAACCCAAAACCAGAACTTGAAACCCAGAACTTAAACTTTTTTCGGCAAATCTTTTGAACAACATACACACCTTGTCATTTCCATGACCTTTTTCACGTGGGTAGTAAGATGGTGCTCAATACCTGTTTTTTCAAAAAATACCAAAAACTGTATTTCTAATATTCCCAGAGTTTATTATTTTGCTATAAGAAAAAAAGAGACTGATAGAAGTATTTATCTAGCATCTATAACACCCATGACAACACATGAAACTTCTTCTATTCACTTCAATTTCATGCATATCAGTAGTTAAACAGAAGGCATAGTAATATTTTGAACATCAAATAAAAACCAAAATAGTAAATAATCATTCAAACCAAAGCAAATAGCCAATGCTAATGAACTAAACCGAAATATAAAAACCGTAGCAAGTAAATAATCATAGCAAGTAGCCAATGCTAATAAAAACTGAAATAGTAAATAATCATTCAAACCAGTACCTCTGATTACCGAAACAAAATCGTAGTCAGGTGTATGCTTTTAGAACTTGAACTACTTTCAATGAATAAAAATAAAATTAGGGGATTTTTGGATTTAAAAAGATTTGTTTCAGATTTGTTCCAAATTAGGGAATCAATTTTTTTGTTTAAGATTTGTAAAGATCTGTTCAAAAAATGGAAAGATTTTGTAAAGATTAGTTTTTCAATTAGGAGATTTTTGGATGAATTTCACTAGGTTACAATTTAGGGAGAATGTAAAAATATTTCAGCAAAAAGGAATAAGAAGGTGGTGATTAGACAATCCACTCATCCACCTCAGCTTACACATCAGCTAAACTAACACCGTTTACCAGTATTTGACAGAAAAGACCACTTTAATCCTATTAGACAACGTAAGTGACCAATTTGAAACTTTTAAAAGAAAGAGGATCAAAATGGACCCCGGGGTATAGATAAGGGACCAAAAAGGGTATTAAGCCTAAAAATTACTAAAAATATCTCAAGACATCCAACAATCAGAAACCTATTTTTGTGGATTTTTAAAATGATATTATCAATTAAAATAAAAATCAAATTGAAAATGTAAAGAAAATAGGAAAAATAGAAAGAAATATAAAGGATGGGTTGCAAGAGTAAAATACTGATGAACTAAGTTTATGTAGGATGCGTGCTATGGGCTCCAAATCAGGGGGTGGGAGTATCAAATGTGCTAGGCCCAAACACAATAATCAGAAATCAAACAAAAAATATACACGCGTGGAGGCCATGTCACCCTCATTAATTGAGGTGGCAATGATTCATCCCAGCAAATAAATCAGGCACAAACACACAAACACATTAAAATTCAAAAAGATGGCGCCAAGACCACATCAGGTTATCCCTGACCTCAGAGACGCCTGAGCCCTAGCTCAGGTCGTCTTCTCCGGTGAGACCCCACCAGAGCAACCTGCAACCACCCAGAAACACCAACCAAGACCACTATTCCACGCAAAATCTCATTCGGAGTTCAAATCTAGCCTCCATTTTCACAAATAAACAAGTTAACATGGTGAAATCAAGGCACTGAAGTTAAACACCAAAACTGAAACTCAACCAAAACAACATAACAACCATTGCAATCAGTGCCTACTAAGTAGGACATCAAATTCAACAATAATGAACTCATAATGCACCTAAATCTGGCCAGAAAAGTTTGTGAAGGTTACCTAGTGGAAAGTGTCTACCACACCTTCAAAACTTGCAAAACCTTGTGGAAAACTTTTAGAAAAGCTTCAATAATCCTCAAGGATGGTGATGTTAGCAAGAAAATGTGGAGAAAACTCTTGAACACTGGGCTTTGAAGATGAGAAGTTTAGACATAAATTTTGAATCTCAGATCTGAAATGAAGTGAATGAAGCTCATGTTTGGAATGAAATGCTTATAAAGAGTGCATTTAGGGTTAGAATGAAGTTAGGTAATGAGCCAACATTGTTTGGAGTTGGTTATAGTGGTTTGGCAAATGAAAATGTGAATAAAGGGTGCACATGTGCTTGGCACGGTTTAAGGGTTGGAGGGAGGCTTGGAGAGTGGAAATGAGTGAGGTTTGTTGGTGAAATGAGAGCGTGAGAAGTGTGAATGCAAATGGCACGTTAGAATGAAGAATGAGGTGATATTTATACATTTTATCTTTTCATATTTTTGACAAAACAAATAGAAAAATGTGCATGAAGTTGGCATGTTGTTTGGCTTATTTTGGCAAGAGATGAGGTCATGTACGTGTGGAATGATCATGTTGCATGAATAGACTCAAGTTGTGCCAAAAATAATAACATGACTTGTCTTGGAATCAAAATCATATAGCCACCTTTGAACCATCTTAACTTGATGAATTTTGCCTTAAATCATGAACTCTTGAGCTTGTATGAAACTAGGAAGAGAAATGAACAACTTTCATGTTCATTACATCTTGAATTGCAACTTGGAATGCTAAGAAAATTGGCCTAAAGTCATGTCCACAAATCTGCCTAAGGACTTGTCAAATTTTCTAAGTTATTAAGAGGTTTTGGCATCCATGAACCACCCACTTTGGACCTTCATAACTTGAGGAGTTTTCATCCAATTGAGGAGATCTTGGTATGCATGGAAAGCTTGAAGAATGAGGATCAACTTTCATGTTGAAAGAAAATTACTAGTTAGACAAGAATCCACAGCAGTATCCTTGTTATCAGATATATAAATCACATATAAATCCAATATAGCAACAATGACAGGCTCACCATACCAGCGTAAACCACATCAAATCCTTATCATCAGTTTTAGCATCCTTCCTACTGATTTCATCTTCTGAATCCAAGTCTAACCACAGACTAATTTTTTGGAAGCTATTTTTTTAGGAGCCCAAAATGACCCTAGAACCCGTAACCGCGAGGGCCCTGTATTTTCATTGGCTTGCAATTCTGGTATAAGTTAGTCTTTTTCATGAGTAGGCAAGGGTCCTTCTCCAATCAAGAGGTCACTCAACTTCCAGAACATCTAGGCCACTTTTAACTTTGAGAGTATCGGCTCTGTTTGAGCTATTATAATGTTTTAACTCATCCAAGGCATCTGATAAATCTGGGTCGCGAGAAATTACCAAATAATTTGTCGGTGCCTCGTTTCTACCTGTACTTAAAAATAAGTTAGCTAAACTGATCTTATCCACATCCTTGTAATCTGTTAAAATTAAAAGGGCTAATACACATTTTAGCCCCTGCCATTTGGGGCGAATTCGAAAAAGGACCCTGTAAAAAAAACACAGATTTCGTCCCTGTCATTTGAAGATTCTTTCATTTTGGCCCCTCAATGCACACAGTCAACAAAATGTGTGACATGGCGCTGCTTTGTTGGCTTTTTTTTATTTTTTATTTTTTTAATGTGATGTGGCGCTGCCTTGTTGGAATTTTATTAATTTTTTCTTTATATTTTATTACACACGTGGCCTATTTATTGCATGTTGAAATATTAAAATAGCAAAATGTCTTCAACTAGTGTTGAACACAAGACCTTTTGCTTGCAAAGAGTAACCTCTTCCACTAAGATAACATGTTTTTGTTGTATATTCATGATCGGAGGTGATCAGACTGGATCGTCGCGGCCTTCACGCATGACGGATGAGGATGCTTGTAGGAGAGGAAATGGGGGTTGTACCTGCAAGGTACTCCGATGCCAAAGTAAGTGTTTGGTCGAAAGAGAGAAAACAAGTATGAAAATATCAAGGTATTGAGTGTTTGATATTGGATACTTGATCCTCTCACTTGAGAGGGTATTTATAAAAGAACCCCCAGCGCGGGGACAAGGTCTCTCATGTGGCAAGACATCCGGTCGACCAATGAGAGACTGCCAGGTGGAGGGCAAGGCGCGTGGCCCCTTTAACCTGGTCCAACTGTCTCTGTGAGATCCGGGGAAGCGGTTGGTCGCGTGAATTGTTAAGTGAGTGAGGGGGACGTGCCCAACGGCTAGTTTCTTCCCAACGACTAGTTCCTGTCCAACGGCTAGTTTACGACAATTGGGCCTGGCCAATGGCTGAACTGGATTGGGCCTTGCACTACTGAGGGCAAGGCGCCTGCCCAGTCCAAAACAGGATCCCCCCAAATCTTTGCTCTGCTGAAGAGTGACGACTTAAGGTAGCTATGTTGTCTGAGCGCTAAGGTAGAGGCATGTCCATTGTCTTTGCCAATATTGAGGTGGTCGTCGTTAGTGTTTTGTCTGGCCCGACCAGCAGCTGACGCTCGGGGAGCGTACTTGTGAAAAGGTCATTTTTGTCGACCAGGATTTTGGGAAGATTCCCTCTGGATTGGCGTTTGTATGTCGGGGAGCTCCGTCGAAAACAAAGCGCTTGCATTGTCGAGGAGAGGTACTCGCGGGATAACAAGAGAATTGGTGCATGTAACGTCTACTTTTGGGAATGCCAAACAAAGATACCTTTTAACACGTGGTGGACATGCAACCCCTGTCAAACCTAGAGCCGCCTAGGCTATGATGGCCTTTGCGCTTCCCCACGAGCAAATGCTTATAAAAAGGGGGGAGGAAGGATTCATTTGTACACTTCACACAAATTTCTCTTCTCAACCCTTTTGCTCTGTAACTCTTCTTCTCGCCGGAGCTTCTCTTCGCCACCGTTAATCTTCATTGTCTTCATCCCAACCTTCATCTTCAACCCAAGTAAGTTATTTATCTTTTTCTGCAATTCTCATGGTGTTCTTCTTTTTTTGGGTTTCTTCATGAATTTTTCGGCGACTTATGAGTTTTTCGGTCGAAGATTCATGTGTTCTTTGATGAACACATGAATTTCTGGGAAATTCATGAAGAACATGAAGAACACGAAGAACATGGAATGGATGTTGGATTTTTTGGTGTAGATTCTCCTAGATTCTGGTTAGGATTAGTTTTAGGTTTGTAGTCGGGCACTAGGCCTGGTCGACATAAAACTCTGGTTCTTTCGTGAGGAGCTTACTTCATCCGACGAGCTCCCTGTCTGTTGAGTCGCGGAGACGCGTCCCCGTCATAGGGGACTGGGGTTCATTATATTCTGTCGCGACCGATGCAAGCTCGAGGTTGTCCACAGCTTCTTCCTCGCCCTTTCACTTGACTAGTGGTGAAAGGGTGGATTTGATCTCAGTCGTCAAATTCCCCTTTTCTTTTGCTTTTCAGGTGAAAATGGCTGATCCTCGCGAGGAAGTCGTGCCCGACAATGAGGCCGCAAACGAGGAGACGGAGCAGTCCGTTGAATATGCCAACGTCCACATAGCAAAGAGGGACCTCAAATGGATCGCTCCAGAACCTTTGTCGACAAGGTCAACGTTCACCGAGGAGGAGATTCGGGAGTTCCCCTATCTGGAAGAACGGGCGGAGGATGCGCCGGTGCAATGGAGGGCTATCTGCCCGACGGAGAATGATAGAATCTACTCGATATATCTGGGGATGTGTTTCCCCATGTATGAGTTTGCGTTCGTGGAGGCAAAGTTCTGTTTGCCCTTTACCGACTTCCAGGAGGCCATCTTTCGTCACTTGGAACTGTGTCCTGCCCAGCTTCATCCAAACGCATTGGCTTTCATACGTGCTTTCGAGCTGGTGTGTCGTTTTTTGAATGTCGGGGCGACGATGGACCTGTTCTTCTGCATCTTTGAACTTCAACGAAGCCCCATAGGCTCGAAGCAAAGCTGAGTGTCTTTCAAATAGCAGAGCAGGCTCTTCTGGCCATATTCAGAGTCTGTTCGACACTTCAAGGACAAGTTCTTGGTGGTGAAGCCTGTCTCCGAAGCGGCCAAGAGGTCTATTTCTACGCTCAAAACCGTGACCGTTGATGGTCGAGAGGTTGTGAGGCTTGTGTCTAAGTTTCCTTTGGAGTGGGTGTTTGCCCATTTTAGGTATAGGACCGACCAATTCCTTGTTAAGCACGAGCAGTTAAGCAAGGGGGACAAGGAATCCTACCGGGCTTTACATGCTTACGTGGAGACCTTCAGTCCGGCTTTCGTGGTGGACAGGGATAGACGGGAGTTGCTCGGGGAGGATGGAGAACCTGCCCAGGCAGCTCGCTTTATCAACACCAAAGCCTTTCTTGAGTGTGAGAACGACGGTGTTGTGTTCCAGCTCCTCGGTACAATTTATTCTCGTGCCCGTGTTAATTAACTTTGTTGTACTGTGCTGACCCTTCCTCTTTTATGTTCGCAGGGAAAATGGCAGACATGAGGGAGCGCCTAGTGAGGTCCTAAGCGACCAAGAACCAGAAGAAGGTGCCCGTGATGTAGAAGGCTGGTGCCGCTAAGTCCCAAGTGACGTTGGAGAAGTACGTGGCTGGCGCCGCCGCTACTCCGGGGACGTCCTCCACGCCTCCGACCCCAGACACGTCCCACTAGAGGAAGAGGGACGACATTGGCTCTTCTCTAGCTGGCTTCTCGGAAGATAAAATTGTGTTGCCCTCGTGCTACCTTCAGGGGAAGATGTTCGAAGGGGAGAGCTCTATCGTTGTCCTAGAACTTGACGCCTCAATGATCTTGTCCACCGACCCTCAAGTTCGGAGGAAACTTCTCTGCCAGGATGCAGCCGGTATGATCAGGATATTGGAAGCGGCGCTGGCCCTTGGAGATGCTGAGGTGGCTCCTCTCACCGACCTTAAGAAGTCCAAGACTAGGATCACTGACTTAGAGCTGGAAAATGTGGAGATATACAACGAGCTGAAGAAGATGCAAGGCCACTAGGAGGCCAAGATACTGCTCCAGCAGGAAGTGACCCAGATAAGGGAGAAGGTGTCCAAGGTCGACGAGGAAAATGCTCGTTTGAAGGCGAGGGTGGCTGAGCTGGAGGGGTCGTCAGCGGTGGGCGATGACGAGACCGACGATGAGAAGGCCTTGAAGACGAGGAGGGACCTAATCAAGAGGATTCGTCTCCTTGGAGAGGATAACTTGGGGGCAGCGGAGTTTGGTTTAAAGCTGCTACGGAGCAATTGAATCAAAAGACGGGGGAGCTAGTTCTCACAGACGGCGCCACTGATCGGAGGTGATCAGACTGGATCATCGCGAACTTCACGTAGGACGGATGAGGATGCTTGTAGGAGAGGAAAGGGGGGTTGTACCTGCAAGGTACTCTGATGCCAACGTAAGTCTTTGGTCGAAAGAGAGAAAGCAAGTACGAAAATATCAAAGTATTGAGTGTTTGATATTGGATACCTGACCCTTTCAAGTGAGAAGGTATTTATAGAAGAACCCCCAGCGCGGGGCTAAGGTCTCTCATGTGGCCAAGGCATCTGGTCGACCAATGAGAGACTGCCAGGTGGAGGGCAAGGCGGGTGGCCCCTTTGACCTGGTCCAACTGTCTCCGTGAGATCCGGGGAGGAAGTTGGTCGCGTGAGTTGTTAAGCGAGTGAGGGGGACGTGCCCAACGGCTAGTTCCTGCCCAACGACTAGTTTATGACCATTGGGCCTGACCAATGGCTGAACTGGATTGGGCCTTGCACTGTTGAGGGCAAGGCGCCTGCCCAGTCCAGAACAATTCATTTGCTTCAATTATATATACTTAAATGCATAAATGACTTAAATATTAAATGTTAATATTTTATTTATTTATTTATTTTATTTTAGTTTAATATTTATTATATTTATAATTAATAAATTGGTTTATTTTTTAATTATTAAATGTTAATATAAATATTTAATTTATTTTTTATACAAACGTTAATATATATTTATTATATTTATATTTAATAATTAGTTTAAAAACATTATTTTTTTAATTATTTAACGTTAAGATAATATTAATTTTTTTATTTTAATTTTTTCATAAAAATGTAATTTATTCAATTTCATTTTTTATATATTTATAATTATTTACCGTTAAGATAATTATATAATAAAAATGTAAATTTATTATTAATTACTAAAATTAAAATTAAAAACTGCTATTTTAATTTAAAAAAAAATATTTTCAGTTTATTATTAATTACTATTAAAAACTGCTATATTTTTATTTTTATTTTCAGTTTATTATTAATTACTATTAAAAACTGTTATATTTTTATTTTTATTTTCAGTTTATTAGTTTTAGTTTATTAATATTAAAAACTGCTATTTTAATTAAAATTAATATTAAACTGAAAGTCAAAATTAAATAATTAAAATATAAGTATGTTAAAATAAATATTTTAATTAACAATTCCATTAATATAAATATTTACTAAATTTTAATATATAAATATTTAATGTTATTATAAATATTTACTATATTTACTAAATTTTAATATATATTTAAAATATATTTATTATATATTATTTTATATATTTAACATTAATATAAATATTTACTATATTTATAAATATATTTAACGTTAGTATAAATATTTAACATTATTTATTTTAATATAAATATTTAATTTAACGTTAATATGTATTTAATATATTTATTATATTATACAAATGTTATTTTTTAAATTAGTTAATTTTTTTTTTTAATTTTTAATTTTTTATTATTATTTAACGTTCAGATAATATTAATTTTTTAATTATGTAACGTTAAGATAATATTAATTATTTTAATATATATTTTTGAAAATTAATGTATATCTTTATATTAATTATTTTAATATATATTTTTAAAAGTTAATGTATATCTTTATATTAATATTTTAATATTAAATATATTAACATATTAATATTAATTCAGTTTAAAATTAAAAGTTAGTTAATATTAATATTAATACATTCTCATTATTTATTTATTTAGAAATTAGAAGTTAGTTAAATGTTATATTACATTTAAATAGATGCATTTAAAATGTTGTAATATATACATTTAAAGTAAACAAATAGATAACAAAGATGAAGTAGCCTAGTGGAGGAGGTTCATCTTGCTACTATGAAGATATGGTTTCAAATCTTGGTGTGTGCAAAAGTTTTAATTTTTTATCCTTTAACATTTCAACAACCAAATAATAAAATAATAATAAAAGGCCACGCATGTAATAAAGTATAAAGAAAAAAATAAATAAAATTCCAACAAGGCAGTGCCACGTCATATTAAAAAATTAAAAAAAAAGCCAAATGGCAGCGCCACGTCACAAATTTTGTTGACTGTGTGCATTGAGGGGTAAAAATGAAAGAATCTTCAAATGGCAGGGATAAAATGTGTATTAACCCAAATTAAAATAATAATTAGATTTAATCAAATTTAAGAAAATAAATGACAAAAAATATTTTGAACCCAAATCAAATAAACTCCATTCCAGTTGTGAGAAAAATTCCAATGAGGTCTGACAGTCTATTAATATCTAAATTCTTTAGAAAAAGTTTTGCCAATCGGCCCTAAAAAATTATTCTTAAGCAGTGAGTTTTTTTATCTTGCGTGTTATATCCCTTTCATTAACGTCATTTGGAATCGGACATGTGTCCAAGTCCCATACGATAAAAATCGACGCTTCTGTGTACTCACAAGGTTCATAGTACATAGAGGTTGTGATATGTGTTAATTTGATTGAAGGACGATACCATGCCTCCTTCCCAACTCTTTTAATATGTTTTTTTAAATAATTCTTGGAATTTTATCCCACTTCAAAACAGTGTCAGTAGTTGCAGTTAAAAATTTAGCTGCTTGTTTAGGTTTAACTAAAATAATACAAAAACAACGATTGCGTAGTTTTTGTAGAGCGTAAGAAAAATCACCATTCCCAGATATTAACTCCACGTTAGCGAACGGATAATTATCCATTGCCCACTTAAACATATTTGTTATTATTAATTTGTCAGCATGATCTTTTTTTATTTTTTCATCTGTCATGCATATAAAACAAATTATTATTAAAAAAACATAAAAAAATTATTTACCTATAGCATTAGGAGCAATGTGATAAATAGTAATAACTGAATTTTTCAATACTGACTCCATTTTTGGATTAATGTTTTCGTAAACATCAATTGAAATATCACCGGTTATATGCATCCCTTTTAACATTGAAATGATTCCGGATGCAACTTGCTCAGATTTAGTTTCTTTTGGAATACTGCAATTCTCGATATCCCATCAAACGTTGGTTTTTGCGTTCGTATTCAACTCTGCCATGAAATATGAGTTACTCACGAATAAGAGAGGTGACTAGAAGGCAAAAAAAAATGAATAGGAATGAGCTGAGAAATATCGATTTTAAGTAAAAAAGTTGAAACAATTAAAGGTACCAACCAGCAATATAGCAGGAACTATGATGAGAGATAATAAACAATAATTGTAATAAATAAATTCATCAAGTGTACTTTCCCCATTTTTCTTTTGGTACTTTTACTATGTATTTTGATTGGATGAAAGAGATAAAGAGGCATGACTATCCAAGTCAAATGATAAGTAATACAATAACACGATTGCGTAGTTAGTGTAAAGCGTAAGAAAAATCACCATCCCTAGATATTAACACCAAGTTAGCGGGCGGAGAATTATCCATTGCCGACTTAAACATATTTGTTATTATTAATTTGTCAGCATGATCTTTTTTTACTTTTTCATCTGTCATGCATATAAAACAAATTATTATGAAAAAAAAAACATAAAAAAAATTATTTACCTATAGCATTAGGAGCAATGTGATAAATAGTAATAACTGAATTTTTTAGTACTGACTCCATTCTTGGATTAATGTTTTCGTAAACATCAATTGAAATATCACCGGTTATATGCATCCTTTTAACATTGAAATGATTCCGGATGCAACTTGCTCAGCTTTAGTTTCTTTTGGAATACTACAATTCTCGATATCCCATCAAGCGTAGGTTTTTGCATTCGTATTCAACTCTGCCGTGAAATATGAGTTACTCACGAATAAGAGAGGTGACTAGAAGGCAAAAAATGAATAGGAATGAGCTAAACAATATCGATTTTAAGTAAAAAAAATTGAAACAATTAAAGGTACCTACCAGCAGTATAGCAGGAACTATGATGAGAGATAATGAACAATTATTGTAATAAATAAACTCATCAAGTGTCCTTTCCCCGTTTTTCTTTTGGTACTTTTACTATGTATTTTGATTGGATGAAAGAGATAAAGAGGGATGACTATCCAAGTCAAATGATAAATAATACAAAAACCACGATTGTGTAGTTTGTGTAGAGGGTAAGAAAAATCACCATTCCCAGATATTAACACCAAGTTAGCGGGCGGAGAATTATCCATTGCCCACTT
This sequence comes from Lathyrus tuberosus, assembly GCA_022829125.1. Taxonomy (NCBI): domain Eukaryota; kingdom Viridiplantae; phylum Streptophyta; class Magnoliopsida; order Fabales; family Fabaceae; genus Lathyrus; species Lathyrus tuberosus. Next base: position 26,409,783 of record JALAZF010000013.1, on the reverse strand, counting down.
AAACATATTTGTTATTATTAATTAGTCAGCATGATATTTTTTTACTTTTTCATCTGTCATGCATATAAATCAAATTATTATTAAAAAAACATTAAAAAAAAGTTATTTACCTATAGCATTAGGAGCAATGTGATAAACAGTAATAACTGATTTTTTCAATACTGACTCCATTTTTGGATTAATGTTTTCGTAAACATCAATTAAAATATCACCGGTTATATGCATCCCTTTTAACATTGAAATGATTTTGGATGCAACTTGCTCAGGTTTAGTTTCTTTTGGAATACTACAATTCTCGATATCCATCAAACGTAGGTTTTTGCGTTTGTATTCAACTCTGCCATGAAATATAAGTAACTCACGAAGAAGAGAGGTGACTTGTAATATCCCGTAAATTATTCCACTCGGGATAATATTATGGCGGTCAACTGGGTTCTAGATTACTCTGAGATTTTATTGGATAAAATAATTAGAGTAATCTGGCGAACTCAGAACTGGTCAGATTAATATTATTTAACTCTGAGGTTTTATTATTGGTGCATTTGAGATAATTTGGACATGTAGTAGTATTACTAAATTGATAACATTTTCTATATCGTTTCCTTTCCCTCATTTGGCCAAAGTTAGTAACATTTGAGAGAGAGAAATTAGAGAGAAGGAAGAGCAAAAGAAAGAAAAAGGGAGAAAGGAAAAAGAAGGAAATTCCAAGAAACTCAAGACCAAGAATCATCATCTCCTCTTCATCAATCATCTTCCAATCTTCATCATCATCATCTACTCAAGGTGGGTTCTAGTTAGAAACTTTAGTTGTAAGATTTCTTGAGGTTTTTCCATGTTAGGTTAGGTTTTGAGAAAAATGGATATTTTGCTAAAATCATGAATTTAACGGTTGGAAGTTGATATAAATTGTGTAGTATGATCAATGCGTGTGTAGAAACATTTATAGATCATTGTTATGATGTTGGTATTGATTGGAATGAGTTTGGAATGAAATGGGTTTTGGAAAAATGTTAGGTTTTGTGAGAAAATTATGTTTTTTGAAATTGTTTAATCAACCATGATGGGATCATGATAATACACCTCTCTTGGCTGTTTGGATGTGTTTGTGAGGGTGGTTATGCAGGTTGGAATCGGCTGTCAAAAGAAAAAAAATTCTGCATAACGCAGAGCGCGCTTAGCGTGGTATGGAAAATTTCGAACCCTTCCAGGCCGAGAGCAGCGCGCTTAGCGCGACCTGGAGCGAAAAGAAAAAAAAAGATTATTTTTAAAATCCATAACTTTCAACTCGTTTACCCGATTTAAGTGTTCTTGGTACCGACGGAGAGCTAGGAAAATATTCTACCTAGTGGAAGTAAAAAATATTAGTTTGATGCCCGATTAAATAAATCGGAGGGAACCGGAATCGGTGTGAATTGTGATATGTTGTTTTATGTGTTTCTATTATATTATTGACTTGTTATTTCCTAATTCCCCTATTGTTTAATTTCGATTGAGAGTAAATATGCATGCTAAAAGATAAAGATGTAATAGGAACAGTGAGGAAACCTCAATGTGGAACTATAGTATAATCTAGTGCTATGACTAGGAAATTATCGAAAACCCTAGACGACAAGGCTCGGGCACCTGATGTAGGAAGGTACATCCGTGACGAGATTGGCCTAGGTGAGAGTGAACACTAGTATGGAACATGTGTGTAAACCATTGTGGTTTGGTGAAAGGCGAATGTGGCCTTGAGGCATTGTGAGCTAGTGATTGTCGAATACAATCACGTTTGTGTGTGTGATCACGTAATCGTAACCGGTTGTTTTGTGTTGCAATTTCATGAGTCTCGAGCTCCTATGAAATGTATGCATGACTACTTGGCAGGTTTGATTCCCGTGTGCAGTACGAATGGCGCTCAGGGAGCGTATGCTTGTGACGATTAATGGCCCGTGTGAAGTGACAGTTCATAACGGTTAATGGTCTGTAGAACCCGAATCCATTCGTATGTCAAGTAGGTTACAAGGATCCATGACTCGGGTCGACTTCTAGACGTAGAAGCAGACGGGAAAAGGGGATGCCTTGGTATGGTTATCGATTAGTGATATTGTGAGTTGATGAACTCATGACATGTTTCTATATAGTGTGAGAATTGGAAGTGTGAACTCAAAGTCCTTTCCCCTTTCCCCTTGGACTTGAGTAGGATCGTTAGAACCTTGTAAAGCTGAGAGGACCCATAAGATAGGGAACTCACTGAGATTGATGTATCTCACCCCATGTTGTTGTTTACATCACAGGTACTACAGGTGCGGCGAAGGGTAAGGATAAAGTTGTTTGACTTTTCCTTACGAATCATAGCTTTTGTGTGGCGAGGCTTCCGTTGTGAAGATTTTTGAGATCATTACTTGATCTAGTTGTTAGTATTTAATTTTTTGAACATCTTGTATATATATTATGCCATAGTAGTTCTTTGTATTAAGTTTTGGGGCATGTATGTGTACAATGTGTTTACTAGGAACTTGTACATCTCAGTACCAGACGTGTCATTTATGTATAATATATGCTTTGATGTATGTATATATATATATGGGCGTTACAGTTGGTATCAGAGCAAGTCGTATCCTCGACCTAGCCATGAAATAATATAAGTATTTTCTTTCCGTTTCACATGCGTGGTGTCGCCATTGGTCTTGCGTGTTATATTTATGGTATTGAGCCTGATCAACTTAATCCTATCTGTATGACATTCAGGAACATGGCAGACAGGCGCAAAAACAACCATGGTAGACCGAGAACCACTCCGACAGGGACAAATCCACCAGGTGACGAAGAGAATGCCCCTTTGTTTCAATTCATGCAACAGATGCAGCAACAACAAAATCAATTCGTGCAGCAAATGGTACAGCAAATGGCTGGTTGCTTACATCCTCCAGTAGTTGTTCCTGAAGCTGCAGGGGGAACCTTTAGGGATTTCATTCGTATGAATCCTCCGGAGTTTCAGGGAGGGTTAGATTCGATCAAGGCTCACGAGTGGATAGCCGGCATGGAAAGAATTTTCTTAATAGTTCAGTGCAGTGAGGAAAATAAGGTGGTCTTCGCTTCTCACTTGTTGAAGGGTCCTGCCATGAGGTGGTGGGAGAGCGCTTCAGCCTTAATGACAATTCAAGAGGTACCGAAGGTATGGGAACCGTTTAAGATAAATTTTATGGAGAAGTATTTTCCAAGTTCCTTAAGGTCTCAAAAGGAATTCGAGTTTCAACAGTTGAGACAAGGTAACTTGACCATGGCTTCTTATGCGAAAAAGTTCGAGGTTATGGCTGCTTACTCTAGGCAAGCCATGTATGCTCCTGGCGAGAGGTGGAAGATCGATCAATTTCTGTTTGGGTTGAAGGCTGAAATTTCACATAGCGTGTCTCAGAGGGAATTCACTAGCTATGCCGAATTGTTAAGACAGTGTTACATGGCAGAAAATAGCTTGAAGAAGGTACAAGCGGAAGGAGAATTGATTAGGTTGAATTAAAGTGACCGAGGGAGATCGAATCAACAGTTTAGACCAAGGCAACAATCTTTCAAAGGAAAGCAAGTCCAGAGTTCTAGGACTAGTGCACCTCCCGTATGTCGCAACTGTGGTAGAAATCATCATGGAAGGTGTGGTATCGAAGGAGTGAGGTGTTATCAGTGCCAGAAAGTGGGCCATTTGGCGAGGGATTATCCTCAGAGTAGGAATCAGATACCAGGGAGGAATACCGGGTGGGTTTACACTTTGGATGTGAAGAAAGCAAAGGGTGACAACTCTTTGATTGCTGGTACGTGTTTCGTAAATGGACATCCTTGTTTTGTATTATTTGATTGTGGAGCAACGCACTCCTTTATATCGATGCAATGTATGAAGTGGCAAGGGTTGCAAGCTATCCCATTGTCTCCACCCATGGTGGTTACTACTGCCATGGACGAGATTGTTGAAACACCGTTAATGTGTGAAAATTGTGTTCTATCTGTGAATGGAAGAGTTTTCCAAATAGACCTGATTTGTTCGCCGCTTAAGAAAGTGGATGTGGTTTTGGGGATGGATTGGCTTTCGGCTAATTCGGTAATTATCGATTGTGAGGAAAAGCTAATCATTATTCCATCCGATGAGGCTACTCCAAGGGATGTGTTAACTACTGTTCTGGACTGGACCAATGGCTGGACATGGCCCAATCCGCTTCTGCTCCAGAGCGACCCAAATTGCCTAAGTCCAATCCATAGAGAGAGGGGGGGGGGGGGCAAAAGTTACCTTTCTGTCCCTCCAGCCGGGCAAGAAATACGACATTCCTCGTCGGAATTACTGCCCGTTACGCACGGCTACATTGCTCCCCGAACAGCTGTGGCCAGGTGCCCGAAACTATGTCTGTGACCGACATAACGACTAGTTTTGGGCACCCTGCCCGACATAACGGCTATTTGGGTAGTTACCTATTCTTTGGGGAAAACGGTTATTTCGCCCCGAAAATAGGACCGTTGGCCACGCGCTGGGGGCTCTATATAAACCCTCTCACTTGAGAGGGTCAGGTATCAAATATTCACCCTAAGAACTCATACTTTGTACTTGCCCATTTTCTCTGACCCTTTCTTACTTGAGCGTCGGAGTACCTTGCAGGTACACCCCCTCCTCTCCTTACGACCAGCATCCCTGACGCACTTGGCGATCCAATTCTACAGGATCTGATCCAGCCTTCACGATCAGTGGCACCTTCTGTGGGAATCATTGTTCTCCCCATCTTTCTTTCCTCAGAAACCGAAGATCAAAATAATTCTCAAACATCATCACGATCATGGCCTCCCAAGATCGCACCAGGGATACTCTCCAAACCACCATCCTCCCCGTCAACAAATCTGACATTGACGGCCAGTCATCTCTCCTCCGAGATACCCGTTTCCTCAAGGATGGAGCCACTGCCTCTCCTTCCCCTACCCCTGCTGATTGCAACAACGATCATCCTTCACTTGACGTCCAGCCCGTTCCTGTTCCGCCCAATGCCGACCCGGCCGTGGCAGCCCTCCTGGAGGCGATCAACAAAACCAACACCTTGATCCTGCAGCAAAACAAGAGGATCGGGGTGTTAGAAGAGTCCAACAGTCCAAGATCCCCTCCTCCGCAGAGGAGCCAGCGACGATCAAGGAGCCCGCAGCCTCGGAGAGACATCGACTGAAGACTGCGCCAAGAACCTGATCCTCGCGCAGCCCGGAAGCGTGACCAGATCTCCCCGCGTGACCAGCACGCTCACGACCATAAGAGGACTCGAAGGAATGAGCAATCTCTGCCGGTCAAGTCTAAAGGATGGGACCGCTCACCTTCTCCGCGAAGGAACCGCCCCCCCTCTCCCAGGAGGAACCGCCGCCGCGAGCATCCCATTCGGGCCCCATCATACACCAATTCTAGCAGCGACGACGAGCCTCGCGACCCTTTGTCCCAGGAGATCTTGGCTACCCGTCTCCCAAAAAGCTTGGAGAAACCCCCATCTTTGGGCACGTACGACGGAACCACGGACCCCGACGAGTACATCGAGAACATCGATGCGCTGTTAGATTACCGCGGCGTACGAGGTACCATCAAATGCCGACTGTTCCCGATCACGCTCCGCAAGGGAGCGATGACATGGTACAAGCAACTGCCCGAGGAGTCCATTACCTCGTGGAGACAACTGGGCAGGATGTTATCACGGCATTTCACAGCATCTCACCGCCACCCCAAGACCGAGGCCTCCCTTGGGGCCATAATCCAAGGAAAAGATGAGCCTCTCCGCGCATACATCGAGAGGTTCAACAAGGAAGCAGTGCAGGTCCCTATAACGGACAAAATGAAGAAGTTTCTGCTCGAGCAAGGGGTCCGCCCGGGCTCCGAGTTTTCTAAAGCTATTGGCCTTGCACCACTGAGGAACTTAGACGCCCTCCTCCTCAAAGCCCAATCACACATTCAGTACGAAGAGAAGATTGCGGCCTGTAACGTCTGAGCATCACGCTATCAGGAGAACGCTCGGGCCTCCAAAGGAGAAGAAGCCTCGACATCTCGTCGAGGTGAACGGAGGCGCTAGGACCGTCCACGGGACTCCCGCGACAGCAAGGGACCCTCCGGGCGTTTTCATGACTACACCCCCCTGACCGTCTCCAGGGAGAAAATATTGACCGAATGTGCCAATTCAGAGTTCAAACAGGCAGGGGTCCGCTTCCCCAAACAACTGCCGAACAGACCAAATGTGGACAAATCAAAATACTGCCATTTCCATAAAAGTCACGACCATACTATAGAAGACTGCATCCATTTGAAGGATGTCATTGAGATACTGATAAGGGACGGACACCTGAAGCAGTTTGCGAAGAAGAAGGACACTCCTCGGCAGGACGTCCAGGAGTCCAAGAAGATAGAGGAGGAAGTACCCTCCTTGGAAGACGCCAACATACAGGTCGCAATGTCCATATCGCGACCGGCGGACTTCTACGTCCCGGACGGGCTCAACGCCCCTGCTTATTTTGCAGCCCACAGCCCGTGGGAGACTTTCCCCTCCGCCATGGTCATTTCTGGCGGGGGTTTTAATAAGTCACTGTGGGCTCCGTGAAATGCAAGTTCGAGCATCTGATCAACACGAGCTCCAATAAAGTGACCACGCTCGATCAGGCCCAGAAGGGATCCGTCCCCATCTCCTTCTACCGGAAAGAGCTCCTCGGCGGATCCCCGAACTTGAGCATACCTTTGCTCGTCAGAGCCCGAATGGCGAACTTCGACGTTCGCAGAATCCTCGTCGACCAGGGCAGCTCGGTCGACATCATGTACTCCCAGTTATTCTCAATGCTTCAGCTGAACGAATCACACCTTACCCCCTATGTAGGGTCCGATTTACAAGGATTCAATGGATCAGTGACCAAGTCGTGGGGCTACGTTGAACTGATTTTAACCTTCGGATCAAATGAGACGGCCAGATCTGTCAAGGTACAATTTCTGGTGATCGACTGCCCGTCGCTTTACCAGTGCATATTCGGAAGGCCAACTCTGGCCGAGTTGGTAGCAGTTCCCTCAATAGTCCACCTGAAGATAAAGTATTACACTTCAATGGGGATGGTTGCCACCCTCCACGGCGACATTGAAGCTGCACGTAGGTGTTTTGAGGCAGCTACAAAGGGGCTCAACGCCATTGCGTCCAAGCCAAAAGCATCGGGCAAGCCAGCATTTCCCAGCAGCTTCGAGGAAGCCAAGCCTCTTCCCCAGGTCGACTCCATCGACCTCGACAGTCACTTCCCAGAAGAAGACCAGCAGGAGGAACGGGCAGCTTCAGCCAACCCGTCCACATCGTCCAGCAGCAGCTCCCATCCGATGCGCCTAATACCAAATGACAACTTCGAGATCGTTCTGTTCGGCGACGACCCTCAGCGGGGAGTGAAGATTGGAGCAGACCTACCCGACATCGCGAGGAAGCAGCTCAAAGCATGCCTCCGTGAGAATACCGACCTCTTCGCATGGAGCACCGCCAAAATGCCCAGCTTGGATCTGTCCGTCACCTGTCACCAGCTGACAATTGACCCGCCCGTCAAGGCCGTAACACAACGTAGGAGAAAGCAGTCTCCGGAGAAGACGGAGGCTGCTGAAAAAGCTGTAAAGGTCCTCCTCAAGGCCAAATTTATTTCGGAGGCCAAGTACACCACTTGGTTGTCCAACGTTGTACTAGTTAAAAAATTTAATGGAAAATGGCGCATGTGCATTGATTACACCGATCTCAATAAGGCATGCCCGAAGGATGCCTACCCCCTCCCCAATATTGATAAACTTGTTAATAATTCTGCTGGTTTTAAACTTTTATCGTTCACGGACGCCTACTCGGGCTATAATCAAATTTCGACGGCAATGTCCGACAAAAAATACACGGCCTTCATGACCGAATCGGGCAACTATTACTACAACATAATGCCCTTCGGCCTGAAGAACGCCGGAGCAACGTACCAACGAATGATGAACAAGGTATTCCGGGGAGAAATAAGCGACATGCTCAAAGTCTACATGGACGACATGATCGTAAAATCCCACGAGGAAACCGATCATACTGCCCATTTGAGAAAGGTCTTCGAACAGGCCAGAAAATACAAAATGCATTTTAATCCGGAGAAGTGCACGTTCGGTGTCCGGCCAGGCAAATTCCTCGACTTCTACTTAACGGAACGAGGAATCGAAGCCAATCCTGATAAATGTCGGGCATTCTCCGAGTCTCCTACGCCCAGGTCCAAAAAATCCATCCAGTCCCTCAACGGGATGCTCGCATCTCTATCTCATTTCGTGGCTAAGTCCACCCAGCACGCCCTACCATTCTTCAAACTCCTCCGCAAGGAGGAAGCATTTGAATGGACCGAGGAGTGTGACAAGGCCCTTATCCATCTAAAACGAGCACTCTTAGAGCCACCAGTCCTCTCTCGCCCAGACAATGGCGAAACATTGTACCTGTACCTGGCCGTGGCGACCGAAGCAGTGAGTGCCACTCTCATCTGCGAGACACCTGACGAGCAGAAAACCATATATTTCACGAGTAAAGCGCTGCAAGGACCAGAGTTAAGATACCAACAGATAGAGAAGGTGGCGCTGACCCTCATCAACGCAACCAGAAGATTAAGACACTACTTCCTGGCTCACACGATCGTGATTCGAACAGATCAACCCATAAAACAGTTGCTCGGACGACCAGACATGGCCGGTCGGATGCTCAAATGGTCGTTAGAACTGTCCGAATTTGACATCCAATACGAAAGCAGAAAAGCCCTCAAGGCCCAAGCTCTGGCCGACTTCGTCGCGGAAATGACATTCGCAGACTCCCCCACGAGCGAAGCGCGCAAATGGACCATTTTCGTTGACGGTGCCTCAAGCTCGGCAGGCAGCTTCGCGTGCATCATACTGGAAAGTGATGAAGGAATCATCGTCAAAGTATCGCTCACCCTATCATTCCCAACCTCCAACAACCAGGCTGAATACGAGGCCTTCCTCGCTGGGCTTCGCCTGGCCGAGGACCTAGGCGCAGAAGAGGTCGTCATCTGCACAGATTCATAACTCGTGGCCCTCCAGGTCCGGGGAGAATATCAAGCCAAAAACGACAACCTGACCGAATACTTGGCCCTGGTAAAAAAGGAGATGGCGAAGTTCACAACGGTGGAAGTGAAACATGTTCCCCGCGAACATAACGTACGAGCGGACGTGCTATCCAAGCTAGCCAACACAAAGAAGAAAGGCAGAAACAAATCCGTCATACAGGAAGTACTTCCTCGACCCAGCATCGAGAAGGCCTCCCCGACACTCGATGTGTAGGTGATCGGCAACAAAAACTTCTGGATGACCCCCGTCTACAACTATCTCGCCAAAGACGAACTTCCGTCCGACCCAAAGGAGGCCAGTACAATCAGGCGAAGAGCCTGCTCTTATGTATTAGTCAAATATAAACTCTACAGGCAGGGATTCTCCATTCCGCTGCTCAAATGTGTCGAAGAGGAAATGGTCGCGCACATCCTACGCCAAATCCACGAAGGAATCAACGTCTAACATCTCGGCGGAAGGTCGCTTGTCCGAAAGGCCCTCCGAGTAGGATACTACTGGCCGACCATGCAGCACGATGCAAAAGAGCATGTGAAGAAATGCGATAAATGCCAACGACACGAGGACATGCACCTGGCTCCGCCTAACGAGCTCAAGGCTATGTCCTCCCCATGGCCATTCGCCTGGTGGAGCCTAGACATCCTAGGACCTTTCGTGGTAGGATCAAGTCAGAACAAATACCTAATAGTGGGCATAGACTATTTCACAAAATGGATAGAAATGGAAGCTCTAGTCAAAATAACTGCCCTCAACATCCTGCATTTCTACAAACGAAACATTCTTGCACGCTTCGGCATCCCCCAAGCGATAGTAACGGACAATGAGACGCAATTCACGGACAGGAAGTTCCAAGACTTCGTCGCCCAACTGGGAACGAAGCAGCACTTCGCATCCGTGGAGCACCCTCAAACAAACGGGCAGGCTGAAGCAGCCAACCGAGTCATCCTTCGAGGCCTCAAGCGAAGGGTGGACGAAACAAAGAAGGCATGGGTCGAGGAACTGCACAGCGTACTCTGGGCATACCGCACAACTTCACACTCAACGACCGGTGAAACACCTTTCCGTCTAGCATACGGGACCGAGGCTGTAATTCCCGTCGAAGTTCACGTGCCCTCTAGGCGGACAGAGTCGCCCCTAGAAGATGAGATAAACGACGAGTCACTGCGAGAAGAACTCGACCTTGTCGAGGAAATCCAAACCGGGGCAGCCCTCCGCAAAGCCTCACTGAAACAAAAAATTACCATCAGGCACAACACCAAGGTGATACGACGAGAGTTCGACGTGGGAAGCCTTGTTCTAAGAAGAAACCACAAAGACTCTCGAGAAGGCAAACTAGCAGCCAACTGGGAAGGACCCTATCGCGTCCGAGCGAAAATGGAAAATGGGGCCTACTACCTAGAACATCTCACCGGGGAAGAACTTGCTCGACCATGGAAGGCCAAAAAGCTAAAATAATACTATAGCTAAGGCCTTGATTCTCAGTTCGACCGTCACGACGGCGGGCATTAACTACCGACCACTATGCACGTCTAGGTACAAGCGTCGCATACGAATAAAGCAGAACCCTACTCAGTAACGAGCCAGGTAACTGCTCGACAGCGGTCCTCGATCGAGCATCGCCGTCATCAAATTACCATGACTGGTAGAACCCCAGCTCGCGATGGGACGTTCACGCTGCGAACTCAGGCCTTAAACGCGACCTGAGCTCCGCACCACCGCCAGGATATTCCCCGGCCATTTGACCAGTTCCCCTCACTGCCGAACACATCTACAATGAGCATTCCCTCTAAATTATTCGCACAAGTCAAATACCCCCTATCACGGGTGGACATACATTCACAACGAGCATGAGTACAACACTTAGCAAAAAATAAAAGCAAGTAAATTCATGCAGATAACAGAATCGAACATACAATAACTTAACATAATAAGTGGCCACAAGGACCACAATTGTACTGAGTTACGTCAAACGGGGGCCACGCCCCCCCCAAAAAACAAATTACAACAATACACGGCGCGCAGGCCGGACAAGTTACAACAACGTCAAAAACACAAACTACTCACTCCTCCACATGCTCTGCAGGCTCGGACTGAGGCCCCTAGTCCTCCACGGGATGGTCCTCGTTATTCCCTTCGAGGAGGGCTTCAGACATGACTATCCGGCCATCCTCAATGTGTGCCAGATAGTGGGTACCCTCATCAGAAAAATCAAGCTCAGGATTCACCACCCGCGGTTGAGCCACGACGTTTTTGAAAGACTCCTCCGCGACGACAATACCATCATCCTCGGTCATCAGCAAATGGGCAACTAGCTCGGATCTTGTCTTCAATTCCTTCACGTCTTCTGGCTCATCGTCACCCGGGGCATTGGCCGCCCTCCGCCGCTGGATCAACTCCTCGGCAGCCTTCTTCTCCGCCGCCAGCGTGGAGTTCTCCTCCTTCAACCGAGCTACCTCCTCCACAGCTTTCTTCCGAGCATCATTGGCACCCTTAGCTTCTTCCTTGAGGGACGCCATGGTAGTGCGGGCTGCAATAAGTTCGGCCTCAGTTGCCGAGTCCCCTTCGGCGTAAATAGCTGCCATCTCCAACATCCTGACCAAGGCAGAAGCGTCATGAGCCACCAATGCCTTCTTGCTCGGGCGATCCATACTTTCCAAGCGAAGAGACTCCGCCCGAGGCACAATCAGAGAGTTCCCCTCGAAGAACTTCTGATCATGGATGCAAGGAGGAAGCTCGAACTTCCCCTTCTCCGACGCCCGAGTGAGGTCCACAGCGTCATTAAACCTTGGCTGCTTAGATCGACCGGTCAAAGAAAGAGGAGACCCCCGGGGAGTAGGAGCAGGAGAAGAAGAGGTCCCCACAGCAGACTGCACGGGAGGAGGAACACGGGTACCAGCAAACCGAGACTTCGGAGGGGCTACCCCGACCTTGTTCCTCGCAAGAGTATTCCTCACAACTCTGTCATGGGCCTGAGGTATCTCACCTGCACAAACAAAATACGAGCATGTTAGATATGAGGAAAAGAAATGACGCGAACAAAATCTAAATAACTAAGACTACCAAGCAGCTTCTCGGCATCCACTGGAGTTTTGCACTCCAGCAGTGCCTTAATATTAATAAATCGATGCTCAACCCTCTGACTCCCATCCTCCTCAAAGACCGGATTACCCTTGCTCATCCAGCACTCAGTAAGCCGGAAGGAGTTGACCCACTGCACCAGCACCTCGTACGCCACGGCGTCCTGCCTGTGTAGATCGCTCGGTTGAAGAACATAGTCACTGGGCTTCTTGACAAAATGATCGGGTGCCCAATGGATGAGGAACTTATAGATTCTCTGCCCGATGAACTTCCCCTCCTCGTCGCGCATGTCGTTCCCGTCTTCATCCACCTCAATCTCCCAGACGTATGTACTGTCCTGGGCAGCTTCGGACAGGGGCTCGACAACGTAATAACGCTCCTTGAACGTCCGAATTGACTCCGAGAAGGGCTTAAGCAACTTGCGGGGTTGCTTTAAAGAAACCCAGCTGTACTTCCTCCCCGATAGCTGCCTTTGAAGATGGAAGACAGTGAAGAACAGAGGGAGAGTAGCCCCTATGGTGAGATGCTCGCATACCAGCTCGAACGCCCGGATGAAGGCCAACGAGTTTGGATGCAGCTGCGTGGGGGCCAGTTTCAAATGCACGAACACTGACTGTTGAAAATCAGTGAATGGCAACCTCAGGCCCAGCTCCTTAAAGGCGTATTCATACATCGTGAAACGATCCCCAAAGTTCATTCAGACCCGTTCATCCACGGAAGGGAAGTGCACCTTCCACTCTCCCTCCGGTCCAACCTCCGTGAAAACGTCCCCTAAATACCTCGCAAAAGAAGACACGTGCTCAGCAGGTTCAGCCACCTCCCATTCCTCGGCGGAGTCCACGACAACGTCCTCGTCCATATCGTCCACTTCCTCTTCCTCCCCGACATCGCTGGGGGAACTCGAAGTCGTCGAACTCGTGGTCGTCGAGCTACTGTTATCCTCGAAGTCGGTTTCTTCCTCAGACGTGTCTATGATAACCTCCCTATCTGGCCCCGTCGCCATTACAATCACCTGAAAAGCAGAGAAGAAAGTGAATTCGACAACAAATCAAATCCACCCTTCCACCGCTAAGTCAAGTGAAAGGGCGCGCAAAAAGCTGAGGACAACGTCCCCGGCCTAAGCCCTAACATCAAAGGAAAAGGTGAAACCTCCCCGCGAGGAGACGCTCGAAACTAATCATCCCCGAGCGAGGAGCTTCCCCGCACTCACACCCAGTTTCTGTTTGAAGCTTCGTAGGAAATCGCAAAGCTTCACCGGAATCTGGGAATGTTTTACCGGAAAACTCATCACCTACTCAGAGGATGAACAAACACGGTGGCCACACATGCATAGCTACCGCAACATCGCCGTGAACCACCCTCCTCACTGAAACATACTACTAACTCCGGCGACGTGTCAGAGGTAGAAAAATGGCACAACCACCATCCACCACCAACAATCGCCGGAAACTCACCCATTTCGTCCTCTAAACCTAGCCCTAACCACATGCAACCTACCATTGACAACAAAAGGGAGTAAAACAAGCAAAGGATCAGAAAACTTACTTGATTTAAGTAAACGAAAGTAGCTGCTCGAAGCTTGAAACGGTGGTCGGAGTAGGCAGACGGCGGTTACGGGCAAGAACGCTGAAGGAAACGAAGAGAAATCAAAGCAAAAAGTTCCAAATGGAACGATTTTCCCCTTTTTATACAAAGGGGCACGTGCGAATACGCGCTCGTAGGCCATGATGGCTATCCACTAGCCATCATTGCCTATTAACTGCTACACGGCGCTCTAGGCACACGTGGCGTCCCATCATTTCCAATTCTGTTTGACCATTATTCTCCCCAAACACTAGGCAACAAGGTCACGACCACGAATTTCACGAACACCAGGGGTCACAGGCGCCTTGAGACAATCCTCCACATCTTCAAACGACGACTCCATGCTAGCTCCCCGGAGCAACGAACTGCCCTTAAGTCATCGCTCCCATGCTCGGGAGCAACGACTTGGGGGGCTCCTGTTCTGGACCAGAACAATGGCTGGACATGGCCCAATCCGCTTCTGCTCCAGAGCGGCCCAAATTGCCTAAGTCCAATCCACAGGGGGGCAAAAGTTACCTTTCTGCCCCTCCAGCTGGGAAAGGAATACGAAATTCCTCCCCGGAATTACTGCCTGTTACGCATGGCTACATTGCTCCCCGAACAGCTGTGGGCAGGTGCCCGGAACTATGCCTGTGACCGACATAACGGCTAGTTTTGGGCACCCTGCCCGACATAATGGCTAGTTTGGGTAGTTACCTATTCTTTGGGGAAAACGGTTATTTCGCCCCGAAAATAGGACCGTTGGCCACACGCTGGGGGCTCTATATAAACCCTCTCACTTGAGAGGGTCAGGTATCAAATATTCACCCTAAGAACTCATACTTTGTACTTGCCCCTTTTCTTTGATCCTTTCTTACTTGAGCGTCGGAGTACCTTGCAGGTACACCCCCTCCTCTCCATACGACCAGCATCCCTGACGCACTTGGCGGCCCAATTCTACAGGATCTGATCCAGCCTTCATGATCAACTACTATTTTGAAAGGTACGGTTGGAATGATTAATTTCTTGTTTGAAAGGGAAAAGTCTGTTCTTTTGGTTCTTACTAAGGAGGAGAGTAGCAACCTTCAGGTGTTGAATATTCCGGTAGTCTGTGAATTTCCCCAAGTTTTCCCCGAGGATATCACTTCTCTTCCTCCGGAGAGGGAAGTTGAATTCTTTATTGACCTGATACCGGGAACGGCTCCAATATCCGTTTCTCCGCATCGGATGACACCACTTGAATTAAGAGAATTAAAGGATCAATTGGAAGAATTGATGGCTAAGCATTTTGTTCGCCCAAGTGTTTCGCCCTGGGGAGCTCCAGTGTGTAGCGAGTGATTTTTGGATGTGGTTGCGAAGCACGATCGCTCTAGTACTACAGTTCGATTCATTTTTTATCCTATTAAAGCTGATGAAGGAAGGGAAATAGATGTCTCCAATTAACCCTGCAGATGCTACAAAGATTCGGGGTTTTTCCTAGTTTATTTTGTTGACGAGGGGTGCTTTAGGCTATTAGTTGAGATGTTAGGACGGATATATATGAAAGTATGGGATTTTGGGTTTTGGTTTAGTGTGCTCGCTAAGATTTTTCTTTCAATCTTATGCCTACGTATTCCCATTTATCGAAACAGGGAAATCAGAGCGTTCGTAGTTCCTCCTATTCTATGGGAGGAAATGGTTGTTTTGGTGTCTTGTTTGAAGCCCAAGACGTGAAGCGAAAGGTGGTTTGTATCTTGTTCAAAGCCCAAGATGTGAAGTTGAAGGGTTTATTTGTATCTTGTTCGAAGCCCAAGATGTAAAGCTAAAAGTGTTAACCTTAGAGAGAATTTGTCATCTCTAAAGAGGGGTTTGTCTGTTACGACTGTTTATAAAGGAGAATTACTTTAACCGGGATTTGTGAATCTGGCAATGCCATAATTTCCTTTATAGGGGATTTCAACCTGAAGGAGAAGACTTTAACTCAGTGTAGAGTAATGCTATCTTTCCTTAGGAATTTCTCATACTAAAAGAGGGACATTGGCATGGATGTAGATGATCCAGAGGCTTGCCGCTTATAGCAGTTAGATGGAGGGGAAGGAGTTATTGATGTTTGTGTACTGTGAACGAGGCACAACTTTGATGCTAAAAGGTTAATTGGATTAACCAGTGGTTTTCTTATATAAAGCCTAAGAGGAGGCTAATATGTGTCTCGTACAAAGCCCGAGAGAGAGGCTAAAAGGTTTCGACTCGACAAGGGAATCTTTTGGTATCTCCTATAAAGCCCGAGATGGAGGCTATTTGACTCAACAAGAGAGTTTTTTTTGTATCTCATACGAAGCCCGAGATGGAGGCTAAAATTTGTTTGGCTCAATAAGAACCTTTTTGTATCTCGTATAAAGCCCGAGATGGAGGCAAAATGGGTGATTGACTCAACGAGGGAGTCTCTTATGTGTCTCGTACAAAGCCCGAGAGAGAGGTTAAACGTTGTTTGACCCCGCTGGGGAGAATCATTGTACAAAGCCCAAGAGAGAGGCTAACTTCACTGGAGAAGGATCATTATAAAAGCCTAAGAGGAGGCTGTGGCGACTGTTTCAGTTGAGTGACAGGTCCAGTATGCTGATTTAAAGAGAAAATCAGTTCTTATATGAGCAATGCTGTACTCGAGGATTTGGTTCGAGGATCTGGGTTATTCCTGTTCTTTAAGGAAGTGGGAAATCCGAAGGGTATTGAGACTGTCCGAGTCTACGAGTTTTCTTCCTATTCTTGAAGGGGTCACTTGAGAATGTCTTTGAGACTCAAGGAGATTAGACTGTCCAAGTCTAGAGTTTCATCTTTTGTACTATGCTTTGAGAAACAGTAGTAGACTCTATGAAAGGACTGTTCTATGCAGATGATTAAGTTATGTTCCTATACCTCTAGGAGGTCGTCGGGACAATTTTTACGAAGCCCAAGAGGAGGCTAAAAACTTTTAAGAAGCCGACGGGTCCTTGTACGAAGCCCAAGAGGAGGCTATCATTCCCGGAGGAAGAGATCATTATACGAAGCCAAAGAGGAGGCAGTGAATACTTCTAAGAAGCCGTAGGGTCCTTGTACTAAGCCCAAGAGGAGGCTAGGTTGCTTTTAGGAAACCTGTGGGTCCTGTACGATGCTCAAGAGGAGGCCGATGCTTTTAAGAAGCCTGTGGGTCCCCAAACCCCGAGAAATTCAAGGCAAGCTATTCACAAGGAATAGATCAAGTCAGGAAAGTTCGAGAATTTGGAAGAAACTCAAAGATGCCATTCACGGAGAATACATTCATCTCTGGGAATAGAGTTTCTTGACAATTCCTAATGAGGACAGTCGAAGAGAAGACTGTATCTGGTGGTCCTATTGGGGATCTAGTTGTCTATTTCTACGAATAAACGAAACGGCGTCACCTAGTTCTAGACGTAGTGGCCGGGGAAACTCTAAATATCTATACTATTATTACACAGTTGATATGAGTTTATGAAAGAAGACTTACAGTGAAACAGCCCCACAATACAGTTTATATGTATATGAAAGCGGTAAATGAAAGCGATAACCACTTACTCGGTTGTAGAGCTTCCATGCTGTTTGGTTAGTTGTTCAACAAAGAAAAATTGAAAACAACAGTATATTCAAAATCAAAGGAGAAAGTGTTTTGAAAAAGAAAGATTTCGGGGCTTACAGCTCAAGGAGAGGCCCAAGGTTTTATCAGTGAGCGCACTGTTATTTTTGTACAGAGGGACTTATACAAGTGACTGAGGCCCAAAAAGGTTTTTTGTACAAAGGGATGGGTCTTACACTCTCTCAAGAGGCCCAAAAGGTTTAAAGAAAAAGAGTGGGGCTTATAACACGAGGGTAGGCCCAATTTGACTTTTCGTTTAAAAATGGCGATCGCGCCGAGATTTTCTTTTAACACGAAGGGACTTATACAATAAGTGAGGCCCAAAGTTTTTGGTTAAAAGGGGGTTGGGTATTACACTCTATTAGAGGCCCTAAAGTTTTGAATGGGTCTTATAGCTCGAGGAGAGGCCCAAGGTTATTTTTCAAAAGGAAACGATCGCGCCGTTTGTTTTTGACGGTATCAGGACTTATATAATACACTGAGACCCAAAAATGATTTGGTCAAAAAAAGGATTGGGTCTTATACTCTATTAGAGGCCCAAAGTGTTTTGAAAATGATTTATGAGGGTTGAATTAATCCAAAAACCCTAATTTGTTTTCAAAAATGTGTTTTAATTGAATACAAATTCAATTAAAATGATCAAAATTGTTTAACATAGCAAAAACAAATTGTGATTTTGGATTAATGTTTCAAAAATTAAGTATTGACCTACAAAATAATTAGAAAGCATTAAAAGTTGCAAAATCAAGGTGGAAAAATATTTTAAATGTCAAAAACAATTAAAACATTAATTCTTTGCAAAAATATCAATTATATAAAATAAATAATATTTTTGGGATTTTTTGGGAAAATAAAATATTTTAACATTTTTGTGAATTATTAAAAAAAGAATCAACTCAAAATCATTAAAACTCAGAGAAAAATTAATTTTTGAATCAATTAAATAAAATCACAAAATTCAAATATTTGAATTTTTGAAAATGGCGCCAAGAACACACCAAGAACACGCGCGTGTTCTGGGTTTGCCCAGATTTGCATTTTCTCTCCAATCTCACTGAATACTTGATTATATCATGCAATCCACATACCAATCAACTCGTTTCAACCTCACGATCATGTCTATGGTATTTAATTTCATTTAAATTAAACATATAACAAGAAATCACGAAAAATCCTCAAGAACGCTAATTTCTACATGAAGGCTAGGATTGTTGATACACAATTCAAACAATGCAATTAATTGAGGGGAAACATTCCATGCATGATTATGAACATTTGGCAAAAGTATCGTGCGAGGAAATATGCATAGATTGAGAGATGACCAAGTTTAAGCTTACCTCTAGGTCGTGACAGCAAGAGCAAATTGATTTCTGAGTAGGAGGTGTTACAGATGAATTGTGATGATCTGAACAGCTTCCCTACACCCTATGGAGTGTGTTTGAATGCTTGGACTTGACTGAGAATGGCTGGATCACTTCATGGCATCTCAACTGCACTTTGGTTAAAACCCTGAGCAATTGACTGGTGATTATGAGAAATCAGTGTTCCAGTTGTTGTTTAAGTGTTTGATCAGCTCACATATGATGTATATGAGGTATGTGTGTGTGATTGGTTTGAGTGGAATTGCTCTCTAATGAAAAACCCGATAGTGACTTGCTAAGAAAGGCATTTTTGAGAGTGAGAAGTGGTTTTTGAGAAAGGCAAGTGTTGTAGGCCTTTGGTGTCCTTAAACTGATCACAATTGAGCTCTATTTATAGTAGATCAAGTTTGTTTTGGGATCCACAGTGAATGGCAACTGCAGCAGGTGTTTGGCCAATGTTGGCCAATGGAAATCCAAGTCTCCTCTAGCCATTGACTAGAGGTTAGGGCACATGGCTGTGGTTCCCTTGGTCTTGGATAAGTCTTGATTGAATTCAATTGAGAATGGCTTAGTCCATGCCACCTTGATGCTTCCATTGAATGCTCCAATCCAAAATTGGAGTCTTGTCCCTATTTTGGCCATTCTAGGTTCAACATGTTATTTCTTGTTCCAAAGACTTTGGAGGCTTGGTTCAGTGATTGTCCCCTTTAGATTCAATCCTCTGAGGTGTCCAAGTGGATAGGAGCATTTGGATTTGGCTAATTTTGGTAAATCGAGCAAAAATGCAAATTCTGCCTTGCCTTGGCAGATTTCAGCAAGACAACTTTCCAATGTCATATCTCATGACTCAAATGGAATTTGGTAATGTTCTTGGCCATTTTGGAAAGCCCTTACATGATACAACAACTTTTTGAACATGTTTGGTTTTGATATCTTTTGAATCCAAGTGAAAAATCCCCCTACATTTGGCAAAAAGTAGGGTAAAATCTGACTTAGTGAAATTTTCACTAAGTGTTGGAACAAAGTGACTTTTCTTGATTTTGATCACTCCATAACTCAAAATCCACAATGAATTGGAATTAGGTCTAGTTGAAGTTTTTGTAGAGGGAAATGAGATCTACAAATCAAGCTTTGGATGGGAGAAAATGGCTTTGTGGTTTAGGAGTTATGGTCCTCCAAAGTTGGTACCCTAACCACTTTATTTTTAACTTAGGAGTTATGGTTACCCCTTTTACAAGTTATCCAACTTTTCTTGATTTTTCTTGATGAATGATGATTCAAATCATACATTAACATCATTTTAGGGTTAAAAACCATTTTGGTGAAAAATCTCAAAAAGTCAAAGTTGACTTTTGTGCACAGTTGACTTTTTATCAAATGAATTCCAAACTGTGCAATTCTTCATGAAATCATGTCCTTAACCTAAATCAAACTTGATGGACATGTTACATAGGTGTCATAGGGTATATTTATGCATGTCATAGGGCTTGGGAGCATGTCCTGGTCAAAAGTCAAAGTTACAGTTGACTTTTTCCTTAAAACCCTAATTGTGGTGCAGATGAAATTGAAACTTGTTGCTCAAGCCTCTTGGATTAATCCATTATTGCAAATGGATCAATATAGTTCATTAGAGACCCTCAAACCCTCTCTTGAGGTCTTGGCTCATGATTTGCCCTAAAAGTCAACTTAGGGGTGAATTAGGTCAAGAAACCCTAATTCCTAATTTTTGATGAATGCATCCCCTGAGGCAAAATTGACTTGATGATTGGGTCCATGAGATTCCATGGAGTATATTAGGTTATGTTTTGGATCATTGGCCTGTGCCCAGATAAAAAATTTCATTTGGAGGCCCTGGTCGACCAAAACCCTAATTTGGTGACACTGTCGATCTTGAGACTTAATCCACCTAGAAGGGAGCAGCCTTGTGCTTAATCCTTGAAGTGGGAGTCCTTTTGATCCATTATGGATGTTTGAGAGGTTAGAAAAGTTGAAGATCATGTCATTCCTTGATTGATCCTTTGTCTAAGAACTCTGAGAGGGCTTGAAACCATAATTCTTGATTGTAGTGGATGCTCACCCATCTTTGGGGAGACTGATGAAGTATGATGGCCCATCCCTATTGTGATGATGATTTGTACAATGATGGGAAATCCTAGTGGTCAAAATTTGGGGTATGACAGATGCCCCTATTTAATCTTCTTGGACCCGAAGGTGTGAATGACGAAGGTATTCGGGCATTCGGGGTGCAAGAGGATTAAATATTAGAATACCCGAAATTGTGATGGCTATGAATGGTAGCTTACGCATTCATCTTCTTTTGCTAAGCAATGATGCTTAGAAAAGGTTAACTTCCCCTCGATCCTGGTCTTTAGCCAAGGAACTGGTCTCAGTTTCTGATTTAAACTTCCCCTCGTTCCTGGTTTCCTACCAAGGAACTGGTCTTAGTTTCTGATTTAAACTTCCCCTCGATCCTGGTTTCCTACCGAGGAACTGGTCTAAGTTTCTTTTGTCAATAAACTTTATTGACAAGGGACGCTATTCGTAGCGGTTTTCCTCAAACTTCTCGCCGAATTTTCCTGGGGAGATGCTATTTGAGTGGAAAAAGTTTCGATGTCAGACTTGCTGGGGAACCCAGTCGTCTGAGTTGTAGAGGTGTACAAACTTCTCTGTTGGAGATGCCATTTGTTGACTCTACTCGGGGAATGCGAGTCCCTTGAGAGACTGCATTCTTTTGGGGTCTTTACATCATACTTTTCTCGGAGATCTTCTCGGAGAAATGCCATATGATGTGATCCAATTTTGAGGTGCCGATGACCTTTTTATCGGTGGGTTTTTCAGAGAAAAACTACCGTACTGCCGAATCTCCGATTTAAGAGGCTTTCTCTCGGGATTTTCTTTAATCCGAGAAAACAAGGATATCATCTTCAATGGCGAAGAGTGATGTTAACTGAGGGTTCTCTGGTCTTTCAGAGGTTCAAGTTATCAAAGTGGTCGAGGACCCAACTTCAATCCAGAAATAAAACTGGAGGAGAGAGATTGTTCAGACGTAACACTTCCTGACGAGGAAAGGGCTGACAACTCGATTGAGAGGACTTTTATCACTAGGGGACAAGACCGACTAGAGTGATAGCGATGCAATATGAAATGTGAATGCAAATCAATAATGCAATGATGCATGTATGTTTATGCTGACAAAACTGATGCGACATACAAACTGACAGGTGAACACGACTGGATACTCAGCCATTGCAGGGCGAAGAAGTACCGCTGGTTCAAGATAGCAATTCCACCTTGCTTAGGAGAGAGAGTCCCTGTTGGGAGCTATGTTGATCGGGCTTAGGAGATGAGAACTCGGCCGAGGCGTGTCAGACGAAACAAGGTCTCTGACACAGTTGATCCCTTCATTCAGGCGTACTGGGTTAGAATAAGTACTTTGATTCTGCACTTTGAGGTTCGATTACTTCTGGAGAAGCGACCGATGTTCTTCTGATATTCAACGGTCAAAAGAAATTGTCGTCTTTATTAAAAAGCAGAAAAAGTTTTAACAAGTAAATTCATTTTTGTTTTATTTCAAGAATCGTTAATCATGTGAAAACGCCATTCTGTAAAGCTAAAACAAATAAGAACTACAAACAAAAGCACAAAGGCTCAAATTTTATTGATAGGATGGAAATCAGCCAAACGCGTGATTCCAAAAAGTATATACAAAGTTAGAAAATGCTAATTTACAGGGAAAAGGGATACGTTGAAACATAACGACCACTATTCTTCTACCAACTTTGAATTCGGGACATCCTGAGCTTCTGTCGAAGATGACCTTGACTGGAGTTTTCCTCCGATGGATGGTGTAACTGCTGCTGAGGGATTCGCTCGGTTGAACATAGTTACTTGCCATTATCCCTAATTTTTGCCTGGATTGTACTTTGATGTTTCCAATCCACCGGGATGATTTTTTTTATGTCTCTAACTTTTGCCTGGACCGCCCTTTCGGGTTTTCAATCCACCGAGACGTTTTTTTTAGTTTAGGCGAAGTATTTCTTGACTACATCAACATTCGTGGGGTAGGAAAATTCCTCTCCGTCCATGGTCACAAGTCTCAAGGCACCGCCTGAGAAAGCTTTCGTGACCACATAGGGGCCATCATAATTCGGAGTCCATTTACCTCGCGAATCAGTGAGAAATGAATGTATCTTTTTGAGCACGATGTCTCCTTTTCTGAAAACACGAGGTCAGACCTTTTTATCAAACGCCCTCTTCATTCTCTGTTGATACAACTGACTATGGCATAGTGCCGTTATTCTCTTTTCTTTAATCAGATTCAGTTCGTCGTGTCGGCTTTGACACCATTCAGCTTCGGTGAGCTTAGCTTCCATCAATACTCAGATTGACGGGATCTCTACTTCTATGGGGAGCACTGCTTCCATGCCATATACTAGAGAGAAAGGGGTTGCCCTTGTTGAAGTGCGGACAGATGTGCGATATCCGTGAAGAGCAAAGGGTAGCATCACGTGCCAGTATTTGTAGGTTACAACCATCTTTTGAAGGATCTTATTGATGTTCTTATTGGCCGCTTCTACCGCTCCGTTCATCTTGGGTCGGTAGGGAGATGAGTTATGATGTTCAATCTTGAACTCTGCACACAACTCTTTCATCATCTTGTTGTTCAAGTTAGATCCATTATCAGTAATGATCTCGCTTGGAACACCATAACGGCAGATGATATTGTTTTTGATAAATCGGGCCACCACTTGTCGGGTTACGTTGGCGAATGACGCTGCTTCGACCCACTTGGTGAAATAGTCAATGGCTACCAAGATGAACCGATGTTCGTTTGAAGCCTTGGGCTCAATCATGCCAATCACGTCGATTCCCTATATGGAAAATGGCCACGGGGAAGAGAGAAATTTGAGATGCGATGGCGGTACATGAATTTTGTCGGAGTATATCTGACACTTGTGACACCTCCTCATGTACTTGTAGCAGTCGGATTCCATTGTCAACCAATAATACCCTGCTCTTAGAATTTTTCTCGCCATTGTATGTCCGTTGGCATGAGTGCCAAAGGATCCTTCATGAATTTCTTTCATAAGCATGTCTGCTTCTGGTCTGTCTACGCATCGGAGCAAGACCATGTCAAAATTTCTCTTATAGAGAGTGTCACCGCTCAGGAAGAAGTTTCCAGCCAATCTTCTGAGGGTTTTTCTGTCTTTTCTTAGTGCCCCAGGAGGGTACTCGTGTTTCTGAAGGAAGCACTTGATATCGTGATACCAAGGTTTGTCGTCTATGACTGCTTCGATCGTGAAGATGTAAGCAGGCCATTCAAGGCGCATTATGTCGATCTTAGGTAGGTCGTTCCATTGACCTACACTAATCATGGAAGAGAGAGTGGCTAAAGCGTCAGCCATGTGATTCTCATTACGAGGGACGTGATGAAACTCGACTCTGTTAAAGAAGGGTAACAACCTTCTTGCATATTCTTTGTAAGGAATCAGTCCTGATTGGTATGTGTTCAATCTTATTTTATCTAATTGATAACCAGGGTTGAGTCGCCATATACGTCCAAGTTTTTGATCCTTAAATCAATTGCTTCTTCGAGACCCATGATACAAGCTTCGTATTCGGCCTCGTTGTTCGTACATTTGAACGTAAGTCGAGCGGTGAAAGGAATGTGGGTACCCTGAGGGGTAATAATGATTGCCCCAATTCCGTTTCTGTAATGATTAACTACTCCGTCAAAGATAAGTCCCCATTGGGAACCTGGTTCTGGCCCTTCACTGGGTAACGGTTCATCGCAATCTTTCATTTTTAGATACATGACATCTTCGTCTGGGAAGTCAAACTCGATTGATTCCTGATCGTCAATCGGTTGATGAGCCAAATGACCGGCTAAAATACTTCCCTTAACGACTTTCTGAGCATGGTACTCAATGTCATATTCTGATAACAACATCTGCCAACGGGTAATCCTTCCCGTGAGAGAAGGCTTTTCGAAGACATACTTGATTGGATCCATTTCGGAGATTAACCAAGTAGTATGACGAATCATGTATTGGCGAAGACGTTTGGCTGCCCAAGCCAAAGCGCAGCAAGTTTTCTCAAGCATCGTGTACCGAGTTTCGCAGTCGGTGAATTTCTTGCTCAAATAGTAAATGGCAGACTCTTTCCTTTTGGTTTCGTCTTGTTGGCCAAGTACACATCCCATTGAGTCCTCTAGGACTGTGAGGTAAATGATCAGTGGTCTTCCTTCCACTGAAGGTGATAGAATCGGAGGATTCAACAGATATTCCTTGATACTGTCGAAGGCGGTTTGACAATCTTCTGTCCAAACGCAATCTTGGTTGTTTTTGAGTAATTTGAAAATCAGCGCACATGTGGCGGTCATGAGGAATATAAATCTGGAGATGTAGTTCAAACGTCCCAGGAATCCTTTGACTTGTTTTTCAGTTTTCGGAGAAGGCATTTCTTGAATGGCCTTGACCTTGTCAGGGTCAACCTCAATTCCTTTCTGGCTGACGATAAACCCTAGTAGTTTCCCTGAACGGACACCAAAGGTGCACTTGTTGGGATTCAAGCGGAGCTTGAATTTTCTTATACGTTTGAACAATTTTGACAGATGTTCAACGTGCTCACTCTCTGTTTTTGATTTTGCAATCATATCATCGACATAGACTTCGATTTCATTGTGTATCATGTCATGAAACAGAGTAGTCATGGCCCTTTGATAGGTTGCCCCGGCGTTCTTCAAACCGAACGACATTACCTTGTAACAAAAGGTACCCCATGGGGTAATGAACGAAGTTTTCTCCATGTCTTTCAGCACCATTTTGATCTGGTTATAGCCCGAGAATCCATCCATGAAGGAGAAAATTTTGAACTTTGTTGTGCTGTCTACCAGCATGTCAATGTGTGGTAAAGGAAAGTCGTCCTTTGGACTAGCCTTGTTTAGATCCCTGTAGTCGACACACATTCTAACCTTTCTGTCCTTTTTGGGAACGGGTACGATGTTGGCTAACCATTGAGGATATTCAGACGTAGCGAGGAAACCCGCGTCAATCTGTTTCTGTACCTCCTCTTTGATTTTGATGGCCATGTCCGGGTGAGTGCGTCTCAACCTTTGCTTTACTAGCGGACATTCCGATCTCAATGGTAAATGATGTTCCACGATGCTGGTATCCAACCCTGGCATATCCTGATAGGACCAAGCGAATACATTGGGGAATTCTTTGAGAAGCTCTATCAAACTCTCTTTGGCAGTTGGACTGAGCAGTGTCCCAATCCTGATTTCTTTCCTCTCTTATTCTAAACCCAAGTTTACCATTTTCAACAGTTCTTTGTGAGGTTCAATGGACCTTTCCTCTTGTCTGAGTAGTCGGGAGATCTCTTATAGAATTTGGTCGTCATCTTCTTCTTGAGCCTCGAATGCCGGGAACTCAAAGTTGGGAGAAGGCATCAGATCGTATGTTTCAACGGGGTTTAAAATAAGCAATCTGCATGACGTGATGATTCGTGTTTAGAAGAGATAGAGAAAATGCAAGTGTGTGCAGTGTTTTTATTTTACTGCTTGTTTTTATTTGAATTGTTTTTTAGGATTACCATTTTCTGAGAAAACAAAAAGAGAAAACAGTAATTAATGCGGAAATTACAAAACGACGTTATTTTATTAATGAACAAGTCGATCCTTGAAACTACAGCCCTATAAAACAAAACTCTGTCGCTTTGGGCTAAGCGAAGAGGGAAATTTACAGAAAACGAGCCCTATCAAAACATCCGTTTCACCTGGGCAGGGTGAAAGGTTAAAAGATGGCAATTACTTTGACTGATGAACGATCTTCAGAACCTCGACGGCAACCCATTGGCGGCGAACTCCTCGGTGAATCATAAAGTCTGGCACCTTCCTTGATTTGTCTTCAGAAATGACGCTGATTTCTGGTCGAGCGGGATCATTGGAGTCTGTCTCCCAGGCAGAGTTGTCGTAGACGAACTCTTCTGTTGTATCTTGCACAATGTTTGCACTCTCAGGTGGATCTCCCCATCCAGTAGGCTGGATGTCTTCGAACCTGATACGAGAGCTTCCGGGTGCAGTGTACTTGACCATATAGTCGTATTTTCCACTTAGTTGTCCCAAGGTGTCCCACACTTCTTTCGAACTAGAGGAGTCACCTCTCTCGATGACGTTGATCTCGGGAAAAGCATAGTTGATGAATTTAAGTCCTGCAAACGTTGCGAATTCATCTTCATGTTGAGTAGTTTCTGAATGACCTGAGTGTTGCTCCCATGACATGGTGGGGACACATGTATTCTGTTCAATGACGGTCAGCTGATTTTCATTGTTCGACTGACTCTCTTGCCCCAAGTTTCCTGGGTAAGGCTGCCACATTGGCAGACCATCCATCGGGCCATAGTAATTGTGGTCAAAGTTGTCTTTTATCAGAGTGTCTTTCTCTAATGAATTTGGCGGAGCACGACATCCTTCCGGATCACAATCTCCGTAAATCATTTCGACGTCTGACCTTGGTATAAATCTCAGACTATGTACTGTAATACCCCAAATTTTGACCACTTAGATTTCCCATCATTGTGAAAATCATCAT
Source organism: Lathyrus tuberosus (assembly GCA_022829125.1). Classification (NCBI taxonomy): domain Eukaryota; kingdom Viridiplantae; phylum Streptophyta; class Magnoliopsida; order Fabales; family Fabaceae; genus Lathyrus; species Lathyrus tuberosus. Next base: position 26,382,501 of record JALAZF010000013.1, on the reverse strand, counting down.
CACAATATGGATGTACCTTTATGCTTCATTAGTCTCCCCAAAGATGGGTGAGCATCCAATACAATCAAAATTAGGGTTTCAAGCCCTCTCTGAGTGCTTAGACAAAGGATCAATCAAGAAATGACATGATCTTCAACTTGTCTAATCTCTCAAACATCCACAATGGATCAAAAAGGACTCCCACTTCAAGGATTAAGCACAAGGCTGCTCCCTTCTAGGTGGATCAAGTCTCAAGATCGACAGTGTCACCAAATTAGGGTTTTGGTTGACCAGGGCCTCCAGGTGGAAATTTTCATCTGGGCACAAGGCAATGATCCAAAACATAACCTAATATACTTCATGGAACCTCATGAACCCATGCATCAAGTCAATTTTGCCTCAGGGGATGCATTCATTAAAAATCAGGAATTAGGGTTTCTTGACCTAATTCACCCCTAAGTTGACTTTTGGGACAAACCATGAGCCAAGACCTCAAGAGATGATTTGAGGGTCTCTAATATACCATATTGATCCATTTGGAACAATGGATTGATCCAAGAAGTTTGAGCAACAAGTCTCAATTTCATCTGCACCACAATTAGGGTTTTAAGGGAAAAGTTAACTGTAACTTTGACTTTTGACTAGGACATGCTCCCAAACCCTAATACATGATTGAATATACCCTATGAAACCCATGGAACATGTCCATCAAGTTTTATTTAGGTCAAGGACATGATTTCCTGAAGAATTGCACAGTTTGGAATTCATCTGATAAAAAGTCAACTGTGCACAAAAGTCAACTTTGACTTTTTGAGATTTTTCACCAAAATGGATTTTTAACCCTAAAATGATGTTGATGTATGATTTGAATCATCATTCATCAAGAAAAATCAAGAAAAGTGAGATAACTTGAAAAAGGGGTAACCATAAAACTTAGAAATTTTTCTAAGTTAAAAGTAAAGTGGCAAAGGTACCAACTTTGAAGGACCATAACTCCTAAACCACAAGGCCATTTTTTCTCATACAAAGATGGATTTGTAGCCCTCATTATCACCTACAAAAACTTCAACTACAAGTCATTCCAATTCATTAAGGATTTTGAGTTATGGAGTGATCAAAGTGGCTGAAAAGTGAAAATGTCACTTTTTCCAACACTTAGTGAAATTTTCACTAAGTCAGATTCTGCCTCACTTTTTGCCAAATGTAGGGGGATTTTTCACTTGGAATCAAAAGAGATCAAAACCAAACTTGTTTAAACAGTTGTTGTATCATGTAAGAGCTTTCCAAAATGGCCAAGAACATTGCCAAATTCAACCTACACCATGAGATACAACATTGGCAAGTTGCCTTGCTGAAATCTGTCAAGGCAAGGCAGAATTTGTAACTTTGGTCGATTTACCAAAATCAGCCAAATTCAATTGCTCCTATCCACTTGGACACCTCAGAGGATTGAATCTAAAGGGGACAATCACTGAGCCAATCCTCCAAAGTCCATGGAACAAGAAATAACATGTTGAACCTAGAATGGCCAAAATAGGGACAAGACTCCAAATTTGGATTGAAGCATTCAATGGAAGCATCAAGGTGGCATGGACTGAGCCATTCTCATCTGAAATCAGTCAAGACTTATCCAAGACCAAGGGGACCAAAGCTCTGTGCCCTAACCTCTAGTCAATGGCTAGAGGAGACTTGGATTTTCATTTGCCAACATTGGCCAAACCTACTTACCAGCTGCCATGCACTATTCCTTGCAAAACAAACTTGCTCTACTATAAATAGAGCTCAATTGTGGTCAGTTTAAGTACACCAAAGCCATCTAACAGATGCTTTCCTCAAAATCTCTTCTTTCACTCCAATTTTGCCTTCTAAGGCAAGTCACTATCGGGTTTTGAGTTTGAGAGCAATTCCAATCAAACCAATCACTCACACACCTCACATACATCATATAGAAGTGATCCAAACACTCACATAACATCTGGAACACTGATTTCACAAAATCACCAGCTGGTTGCTCAAGGTTTTAACCAAAGTGCAGCTGAGGTATAACAAAATGATCCAGCCAATTTCAATCAAGTCCAACCATCCAAACACAATCCATAGGGTGTAGGGAAGCTGTTCAGATCATCACTACTCATCTGTAACACCTCCAAATTAGAAATCACTTTGAACTTGCTGTCATGGCCTAGAGGTAAGCACATACTTGGTCATCTCTCAATCTATGCATATTTCCCCGCACAATAATTTGGCCATATGTTCATAATCATGCATGGAATGTTTTCCCTCAATTAATTGCATTATTTGAATCGTGTATAAAAAATCCTAGCCTTCATGCAGAAATTAGGGTTCTTGAGGTCTCTTCGTGATTTCTTGTTGTATGTTTAATTTAAATGAAATTCAAGTACATAGACATGATCGTAAGGTTGAGACGAGCATAATGATATGTGGATTGCATGATATGATTACGTATTCATGGAGATTGGATAGAAAACGCAAATCTGAGAAAACAAGAACACGCGCGTGTTCTTCAGCTGTTCTTGGCGCCATTTTTGAATAATTCAAATATTTGAATTTTGTGATTTTGTTTAATTGATTCAAAAATTAATTTCTCTCTGAGTTTTAATGATTTTGAGTTGATTCTTTTTTTAATAATTCACAAAAATGTTAAAATATTTTATTTTCACAAAAAATCCCAAAAATATTATTTATTTCATATAATTGATATTTTTGCAAAGAATTAATATTTTGATTGTTTTTGGCATTTTAAATATTTTTTCTACATTGATTTTGCAACTTTTAATGCTTTCTAATTATTTTGTAGGTCAATACTTAATTTTTGAAGCATTAATCCAAGATCACAATTTGTTTTCCATGTGTTAAACAATTTTTGATCATTTTAATTGAATTTTTATTCAATTAAATACATTTTGAAAACAAATTAGGGTTTTGGATTAATTCAACCCATTTCTTTTTCTTAATCATCTTTGGGCCTCTTGAGAGAGTGTAAGACCCATCCCCCCTTGTACAAAAAACTTTTTTGGGCCTTATCCATTGTATAAGTCCCTCTGTACAAGTAAACGGCGCGATCGTCGCCCGTTTAAAAATAAAAATCATTTGGGCCTCTCCTTGAGCTATAAGACCCATTAAAAACACTTTGGGCCTCTATTAGAGTGTAAGACCCAATCCCCCTTTTAACCAAATATTTTGGGCCTCACTTATTGTATAAGTCCCTCCGCGTTAAAAGAAAACCTCGACGCGATCGCCATTTTTAAACGAAAAATCAATTGGGCCTACCCTCGTGTTATAAGACCCACTCTTTTCTTTAAACCTTTTTGGGCCTCTTGAGAGAGTGTAAGACCCATCCCTTTATACAGTAAACCATTTTGGGCCTCAGTCACTTGTATAAGTCCCGCTGTACAAAGTCAAACAGCGCGCTCACTGATAAAACCCTGGGCCTCTCCTTGAGCTGTAAGCCCCAAATCTTTCTTTTTCAAAGCACTTTCTCCTTTGATTTTGAATATACTGTTGTTTTCAATCTTTCTTTGTTGAACAACTAACCAAACAGCATGGAAGCACTCCAACCGAGTAAGTGGTTATCGCTTTCATTTACTGCTTTTATATTATAAACTGTATTGTGGGGCTGCTCACTGTAAGTCTCCTTTCATAAACTCATATCTACTGTGTAATAATAGTATAGATATTTAGAGTTTCCCCGGCAACTACGTCTAGAACTAGGTGACGCCGTTTCACTTATTCGTAGAAATAGACGCCTAGATCCCCAATAGGAGCACCAGATACAGTCTTCTCTTCGGCTGTCCTCCTTAGGAATCGTCAAGAAGCTCTACTCCCCCAAGATGAATGTATTCTCCGTGAATGGCATCTTTGAGTTTCTTCCAAATTCTCGAACTTTCCTGACTTGATCTATTCCTTGTGGATAGCTTGCCTTGAATGTCTCGGGATTTGGGTACCCACTACGGTCATAATCTCGGACCTTAACTAAGGAACCCTCTTTAAAAGCTAAAAGTCGCTGGATAGTAAACCTCGCACGTTTACCAGTGGTTTTTATCTTTAAAAGAGTTATCTCTCCTAATGAAAGGGAGATGATAGACCCACGGGCTTCTTAAAAGCATCGGCCTCCTCTTGGGCATTATTCAAGGACACTACGGCTTCTTAGAAGTATTCACAGCCTCCTCTTAGGCTTTGTATAATGATCTCTTCCTCCGGGAATGATAGTCTCCTCTTGGGCTTAGTACAAGGACCCGTCGGCTTCTTAAAAGTTGCCAGCCTCCTCTTGGGCTTCGTACAAATTGTCCCGACGACCTCCTAGAGGTATAGGAACAGAACTTAGTCATCTCCATAGAACAATCCTTTCATAGAGTCTACTACTATTTCTCATAGCGTAGTACAAAAGATAAAACTCTAGACACGGACAATCTAACTTCCTTGAGTCTCAAAGACATTCTCAAGCACCCTTCGTTAAATAGGAAGGAAACCCGCGGACTCGGACAGTCTCAATACCTTTTGGATTTCCTGTTTCCTCAAAGAGAAGGAAATATCCCCGATCCTCAAATCAAATCCCTGTGTACAGTGTTACTCATATAAAAACTGATTTTCTCTTTTAAAATCAGTATATTGGATCTGTCACTCAACTGAAACAGTTACAATAGCCTCCATCTCGAGCTTCGTACGAGATACCAAAATTCTCCCCAGTGGAGTCAAACAACCTTTTCGCCTCTCTCTCGGGCTTCGTACGAGACACATAAGAGACTCTCTCGCTGAGTCAATCACCCCTTTCGCCTCCATCTCGGGCTTTATACGAGATACAAAAAGGTTCTTATTGAGCCAAACAAGCAACAACCTCCATCTCGGGCTTCATACGAGATACAAAAAACTCTCTTGTTGAGTATAAAAGATTCTCCTGTTGAGTTAACCCTTTTAGCCTCTCTCTTGGGCTTTGTACGAGACACAAAATAGCCCCCTCTTAGGCTTTGTATAATGATTTTCCTAGCGGAAATTAGCCTCATCTTATGCTTCGTATAAGAAAACCACTGGTTAATCCAATTAACCTTTTAGCATCAAAGATGTGCCTTGTTCACAGTACACAAACATCAACAACTCCTTCCCCTTCATCTAATCGCTGTAAGCGGCAAGCCTCTGGATCATCTACATCCATGCCACTGTCCCTCTTTTAGCATGAGAAATTCCTAAGGAAAGATGGCATTGCTCTACACTGAGTTAAAGTCTTCTCCTTCAGGTTAAAACCCTTTCTTCGGAAATTATGGCATTGCTCGGATCCGCTATCCCAGATAAAGTAATTCTCCTTCTCCCCTCTTTAGAGATGACAAATTCTCTCTAAAGTCGAGGTCTTTCAGCTTCACGTCTTGGGCTTTGAACAAGACACAAATATACCTTTCAGCTTCACATCTTGGGCTTTGAACAAGACACCAAAAACCAATTTCCTCCCATAGAATAGGAGGAACTACGAACGCTCTGATTTCCCTGTTTCGGTAAACGGGAATACGTAGGCATAAGATCGAAAGAAAAGATCTTAGCGAGCGCAATCAACAAAAAACCCAAATCCCATATCTCAGTCAATCAAAAGCAGTCATTCAAAAGCATCAGTCCTAACATCCTAATCCTTGTTCCCCGCCAGAAACCTTCTGCCTAGATAAAAAGAAAGAAAACAGTATTGGCGAAAATACAAATAACCAGTACAAAGCCCCCCCACATTGATAGCATCCGTAACCTAACAGACCGCTGTTTAAACTCAGTATGCAAAGCAGGGTTAATTAGAGACATCTATTTCCCTTCCTTATTCAGCTCACAATAGGATAAAAAATGAATCGACCTGTAGTTTTAAGCTCAAACCGCAGAGAGCGACCAGCGCTTAAGAACCGCGTCCAAAATCGCTCGCTACAGAAAAAATGGCGCCCACCATGGGGCCCTTCTTTCTTTCTTTCTGTTTTCCTTGTGTAGAAACTACAGAGTGGTAACTCAGCCGGGGAACCCATTTCTGTCAGGAACTTAGGATTCTTAGCTTTATAAGTCTAGGATGATTAGGACAAATATATATACTGCTTTTCCTAATTGCTATACGTGTTTATTTTTCTGCTAATGGGAATGCGTGTGATGCCGCATGTGGTGAGAATGAGTATACACCTAGAAAAGCCAAACTCTTTCGTAGTGCGGAAGCTATCGGAAATAGCTGTTACGCGATACTACCCTCATTTGAGGCTGGTGATCTATTCTCGGTGAATGGCACTTACTCTAAGATTGCTTTACAACTCGTTGGTGATCCGCTTGTTGTTTTACTTTCCTGGGAGGAGCTGATGATAATGAGTACAGGTACAAAAATCACCCTAGTATAAACCTTTGGGGATGGGTAGAGCCTTGATTTCATGACAACGACCCTCTGACCCCATGTTTTTTCTATGTTTTTGTGTGCTGCATTCATGCATCCATTTAATAAAACATTAAAACATTCAAAAAACTTCTCTTCTAGTCTCTCTGTTTTTCAAATTAAACTAAAACTGTGATTGCAAATATCAGAGAAGAGGATTACGCTAATGGATTTCGGTAGAAGGAGAACTCACCAGTATACCTTCAAGGTTCCAAAACTAGGGGATTTGAGAAAGTTAGCGAGGATGATCGTTAACCCAGAGGCTTTCAGAGCCAAGCACGGTGGTTTGCTACCACTGTTAAGAGTCCATGTGATTAAGGGGATCATGAACGCGCTCATTCAATTCTACGATCCGGTTTATCATTGTTTCACATTCCTGGATTACCAGCTATCACCAACGCTGGAGGAGTATTCTCATCTGACTGATTTACATATCACTAATCGAGCTCCATTTTCTGGACTGGAATAAATTCCAAAGAATCAGACTATTGCAATAGCAATTCATTTGGACGAGTCTGAGGTCAGGACTCACATGACCACTAAGGGTGGCATCCAAGGTTTGCCAGCCCAGTTCTTGACAAAGAAGGCCCTATATTTTGCCAGTATAGGAAACGTGACTGCTTTTGAAAGCATCTTTGTCTTGCTCACCTACAGGTTATTTTTGTTTCCCAACATCAATAACTTCGTCGATATCAACGCTATTAAGGTTTTTCTCATTGGAAACCCTGTGCCGACTTTGCTCGCAGATGCGTATCATTCTGTACACTTAGGAAATTTGTACAGCGGAGGGGAGATCACATGCTGTGTACCTTTTCTCTATAAATGGTTTATCTCTCACTTGCCTAAGTCTGCTGCTTTTTGGGATTGCAAGAGTGTCTTACGTTGGTCGCAGAAGATCATGTCTCTTACCAACTCTGATATAGATTGGTGTAATTGGATTTATGAGGGAATCAGAATCATTGACTGTTGTGGAAACTTCCCCAGCGTACCCCTCATAGGAACTAAAGGAGGAATCAACTATCATCCGATATTAGTTCTTCGTCAATTTGGATACCCGATGAGACACATCCCACTGGGTGTTCATCTGGAAGGTCTTTTCTTCAAAGAAGGAGAAAGTGACAGAGCACTAAAGATGGAAATAGTGCAAGCTTGGAAACAGGTTCATAAGAAAGGACGAGAGTCTCTGGGAAGACCGAATTGTGTCTCAGTGGAGCCTTATCTCCACTGGGTACAAACTAGAGCTCTCAAGCTAAAGATGCCTTATCCTCGTTACAGAATTCTTCCACCGAGGGAAACTGTCATGTACTTCATGACGGAAACTGAAAAGCTTCAGGTTACTCTCAACAAAGTTCAAAAGGAGAGAAGGTCTTGGAAGAACAAGTATCGTACCCTCGACGTAGAGTGTATCCAAATACAGCAACTACTAAAAGAGAAAGATGCTCTGATTGAAATTTTGGAGCAACATGCTGTAGAGAATCAAGATGACCAAAGGAATTTGCTCGCTCCTTTCACCTGGCAAAGGAATGACAACCCGACAACGGCCCAAGCGCCCCGGTCAAAGAAAAGGACTCAGGACCCATTAGTTTAGGTTTATGTTTCCGCACTTTGTAATCTACTGTATTTCCATTTCTGTAATCCTTTGGAATTCAATAAAAAGGGGTTTCCCCACTGTTTGATATTTGCAATCTAATTGTCGAAGTTTATTTTGATTAAACCAAAAAACAACAATTAATATAATCATTGCATTCATCATTCTCACATCGGGTATTCTCCTTACCTACGAATCTCACGTTTGTGTCTCGATTCTAGAGTCAAACTGTCTCATTCGTATAATACTCGGGCCAATCGTCAGAAAAGGATGGATGATCTTGAGGAAGAAAACAGAGAGTTGAAAGAAGAGATCGACGCTCTGAGAGAGGATATGAGAAAGCTTCGTAACGACATGCAAGCCATGGCAGAAGCTTAGCTACAAAGAACTGTGATCTCAGAGATCACCTCAATGCCCATCATAGAAAAGTATGATCCTAGGTATCAGATGCCGAAAGATCGTCCTTGGGGCATGCCTGTTAACTATATCCCGGAAGGATATGTTCCGCCGATCACTGAAGATCAGGGAATCGCAACAGAAGCCGCTGGGCCTGAAGGTTACAAACTTCGGGAAAACGAAGATGCCAGGGGCATACTCAAGACTCCTGAAGGTTACAAACTTCGGGAGGCGCCAAGACTTACTGTCGTAGTCACGGTACCACCCCCTGTGGTGCACACTATCCCGGAAGGACAGATTCCACAGACGTCTTCTGATAAGAAGGAAACTATGTTTGACAGAATGGATGAATTCCAGGAGCAATTCTTGGAAATGCAGAAAGAGCTGCAAGCCATTCGCGGTCAGGATCTATTTGGAAAGGACGCTGCAGACCTCTGCTTGGTCCCAAATGTGAAAGTCCCGCACAAGTTCCAAGTGCCCGACTTTGGAAAATACAAGGGTAACTCTTGCCCTCAGAGCCATCTGGTGATGTACGCTCGGCGGATGTCAGCTCAGACGGAGAATCAGGACCTGCTGATTCACTACTTTCAGGATAGTTTAACCGGTGCCGCACTAAAATGGTACATGGGTTTAAACCATGCCTCGATCAGCACATTCAGAGATCTTGGTACTGCCTTCGTCCAACAATACAAGTACAATTTGGACATGGCACCCGACAGAGATCAACTCAGATCAATGTCACAAAAGGATAAGGAAACCTTTAAGGAGTATGCTCAGAGGTGGCGTGAAATTGCCGCTCAAATTTGTCCACCTCTTGAGGAAAAAGAGATGACAAAGATCTTCTTAAAGACCTTAAGATCATTTTATTATGACCGAATGATTGCCAGTGCACCCAGTGATTTCACCGAAATGGTCGGTATGGGTGTACGTCTTGAGGAAGCCGTCCGAGAAGGACGTTTGGTGAAAGACACTGGATCAACGAGCGGTACTAAAAAATATGGTAATGCTCTCCCTAAGAAAAAAAGCAAGATATTGGGAATATCTCTCTCGGAAAGCAAAGGCGACGTTATCAGCCAGTAGCAGCTGTAACTCCTGCTATCGGCCCCGCGCCTGTTCCTATGTATCAACCTCAGATTGCGCAGAGCCAACCTGACCAACAAAGGACACAACAGCCTCTTCAGCAGGCTCGTCCTCCATATAACAACAACCGTACAATACGGCCATCAGGGTTTGATCCTATACCTGTGACGTACGCAGAACTGTTTCCGTTACTGCTGGCTAAGGGGCACATTCAGACTAAGTCTCCCCTTTCAGTTCTGGAAAATCTGCCTTTTTGGTTTAAAGCGGATCAAACATGCCCTTATCATCAAGGAGATTCAGGGCATAACATTGAGACTTGTCTCAATTTCAAATCCGACGTGCAAAAGCTTGTTAGGAGCGAGCTCTTATCTTTCAAAGATACGAATCCTAATGTTCTTACGAACCCGCTGCCTCAACATGAGAAAGTTGCAGTCAATCTGATTGAGAAAGAGACTAACAATGTCTATCAAATTCACGATGTACTCTTATTGGGGACCAATCTGGTCAAGATGCATTGTAGACAGAGTGGATATGGCCATGTGCCACCTCATAATTATCACCAGTGTGATATCTGCTCTAAAGATAACCAAGGATGTTCGGTAGTGCAATCAGCTCTACAGGAACAGATGGATCTCGGATGGATCCAAGACTACCATGATAGGAACTCCTATCAAATCAACATGGTTCAGATCTTCGATATCCGCGTAATTAATACCAACCTGGTAGAGTTACATGCTGAGCAGGTACGACTTGGATTCTTAATATCACATGACTATCAAAACTGTAAAGCGGGTTGCGAAAACGATCGAGGTTGTACCCTTGTCCAGGAGGCACTTCAACACTTGTTAAATCACTGGTGGATGCCAATCTACATGGATGAAGATACTCAGCAGATTAGTATCAATCACAGGAATCCTACTCGTCGTCAAAGTCAGGATGTCCGATCAATGGAAGATAACCTAGTGAGGTTACATTGCATTCAAAGTGGGTGTGGCCAGGTGCCACCACACAACTATGACAGTTGTAGCGTCTGTTCGAAAAGTAACCAAGGGTGTCACCTTGTGAGAGCAGCTCTTCAGGGTCAGGTCGATCATGGAGAAATTCGTCCATGTCCAGGTTCAGGACCCGTCATTTGGTCGCCGAACTACCTTGCCGAGCAAGTTGAGGATGTCGTCATGATCTCTGGTCATCACAGGACCAGGGATGTTTTTGCCATCATCCCTCTACTTGATGAATCTAAAGTTCCCAACCAGGAACGGATCGAGGTTACCTATGATGGTCAGAAAAATCAGAAGGTTCCTATAGTCATCTATCTACCGGGGCCACTACCGTATGAATCAGCTAAGGCAATCCCTTACAAATACGGTGCAACAATAATCGAGAATGGAAAGGAAATTCCATTACCCTCCGTCGTGAATATTGCAGACATCAGTCGTGTAACCCGGAGCGGTCAAATCTTCAACTGAGGGGTTGGAGAATCCAACAAAGAAAAGGAACTTCAGGCAGAAATTCCTGATCCACCAGTCGGTCAATCTGGTAATCCATACTTTTCAAAAGACAAAGATGAGATGCTAAAGCTCATCCAAAGGAGTGAATATAACATTGTCGATCAACTGTTACAAACTCCTTCAAAGATCTCAATATTATCACTGTTACTCAGTTCAGAAGCACACAGAGAGGCTCTACAGAAAGTCTTGGAGCAAGCCTTTGGGGAACAGGATGTAACAATCAGACAATTCGATAGTATTGTCTCTAACATCACTTCCTGCAATAATTTGGGATTTAGTGATGAAGAATTACCTGAAGAGGGTCGCCGTCATAACATGGCGCTCAACATTACAATTAACTACCAGGGCGATGCTTTAGCCAACGTACTGGTAGACACAAGGTCAGCCCTGAATGTTATGCAGAAGTCCACTTTGATGCAATTATCATTCAAGGGTCCTCCGATGAGAATCAACGAGGTCGTCGTCAAAGCATTTGACGGATCCAGAAAAACAGTTATCGGCGAAGTTGATCTTCCGATAACTATTGGTCCTCACACTTTCCAAATCACTTTCCAGGTCATGGACATCCGGGCAACATACAGTTGTTTATTAGGAAGACCTTGGATACATCAGGCTGGAGCGGTTACTTCAACCCTCCACCAAAAGCTAAAGTTCGTCAAGAATGATCAACTTGTCACGGTTTGTGGGGAACAAGCCTTGCTAGTAAGCAACTTATCATCGTCTACTTGTGTGGAACCCGAGGAGGTTATTGGAACTCAGTTCCAAGCACTATCGGTGAGCAAGGATAATCAGTCCAAAGAAGGAACTTCAATTTCTTCATACAAAGATGCTATCAAAGCGGTCGAGAGTACCGATACGACAGGATGGGGACGGCTTGTCGTTCCTATTGACAATAAAATAAAGAAGGGTCTTGGTTTTTCTGCAACCTGTACCCAGACAGTTGCCAACGATGAAAGTCTTCATCCCCTTCAAAACTTCTTCCACAGTGGAGGTTTTCTCCACCCAGTGTCTCAGACAGTTTATGCTATCAATGAGGAAGATCCCTCTGACACAGATGAAGAGTGGAAGTCCTGCCTTAACAAGGACGGCTATATGTCTCAGGAAGAGGTGCCTATGCCTTTTTGCTTTCCTACAGAAAGTCCGAGATTTATACCCAGGTCAGATGTTGAAATGATCTACGGAGATTATGATCCGGAAGGATGTCGTGCTCCGCCAAATTCATTAGAGGAAGACACTCTGATGAAAGACAACTTTGACCACAATTATTATGGCCCGATGGATGGTCTGCCAATGTGGCAGTCTTACCCAGGAAACTTGGGGCAAGAAAGTCAGCCGAGTAATGAAACTCAGCTGAGCATCATTGAACAGAATACCTGTGTCCCCACCATGTCATGGGATCAACACTCAGGTCATTCAGAAACTACTCAACATGAAGATGAATTTGCAACGTTTGCAGGACTAGAATTCATCAACTATGCTTTTCTCGAGGTCAACGTCATCGAGAAAGATGACTCCTCCAGTTCCAAAGAAGTTTGGGACACTCTGGGACGACCAAGTGGAAAATACGACTTTATGGTCAAGTACACTGCTCCCGAAAGCTCTCGTATCAAGCTCGAAGATATCCAGCCAACTGGATGGGGAGATACAGCCGAGAGCACAAATGCTATGCATAATACAACTGAGGAATTCTCCTACGACAATTCTGCCTGGGAGACAGATTCCAATGATCCTGCTCCACCAGAAATCAGCGTCATTTCTGAAGACAAATCAAGGAAGGTGCCAGACTTTGTGATTCACCGAGGAGTTCGCCGCCAATGGGTTGCTGTCGATGTTCCGAAGGTCGTTCGTCAGTCAAAGTAATTGCCATCTTTAACCTTTCACCCTGCCCAGGTGAAACGGATATTTTGATAGGGCTCGTTTTCTGTAAATTTCCCTCTTCGCTTTGCCCAAAGCGACAGAGTTTTGTTTTATAGGGCTGTAGTTTCAAGATTCGACTTGTTCATTAATAAAATAACGTTGTTCTGTAATTTCCGCATTAATTGTTGTTTTCTCTTTTTACTTTTTCAGAAAATGGTAATCCTAAAAAACATTCAATAATAAAAACAAGCAGTAAAATCAAAATACTGCACACACTTACATTTTCTCTATCTCTTCTAAACACGAATCATCACGTCATGCAGATTGCTTGTTTTATACCCCGTTGAAACATACGATCCGATGCCTTCTTCCAACTTTGAGTTCTCGGTATTCGAGGCTGAAGAAGAAAATGACAACGAAATTCCAAGAGAGATCTCCCGACTACTCAGACAAGAGGAAAGGTCCATCGAACCTCACAAAGAGCTGTTGGAAACGGTAAACTTGGGTTCAGAAAAAGAGAGAAAAGAAATCAGGATCGGAGCATTGCTCAGTCCAACTGCCAGAGAGGGTTTGATAAAGCTTCTCAAAGAATTCCCCGATGTGTTCGCTTGGTCCTATCAGGATATGCCAGGGTTGGATACCAGCATCGTGGAACATCACTTACCGTTGAGATCGGAATGTCCGCCAGTAAAGAAAAGGTTGAGACGGACTCACCCGGACATGGCCATCAAAATCAAAGAGGAGGTACAGAAACAGATTGACACTGGTTTCCTTGCTACATCTGAATATCCTCAATGGTTAGCCAACATCGTACCCGTTCCCAAAAAGGACGGAAGGGTCAGAATGTGTGTTGATTACAGAGATCTGAACAAGGCAAGTCCAAAGGACGACTTTCCTTTACCACACATTGACATGCTGGTTGACAGCACAACAAAGTTCAAAGTATTCTCTTTCATGGATGGATTCTCGGGCTATAACCAGATCAAAATGGCGCCGAAAGACATGGAGAAAACTTCGTTCATTACCCCATGGGGTACCTTTTGTTACAAGGTAATGCCGTTCGGTTTGAAGAACGTCGGGGCAACCTATCAAAGGGCCATGACTACTCTGTTTCATGACATGATACACAAAGAAATCGAGGTATATGTCGATGATGTGATTGCAAAATCAAGAACAGAGGATGAGCATGTTGAACATCTGTCAAAATTATTCGAACGTCTAAGAAAATTCAAGCTCCGCTTGAATCGCAACAAGTGCACCTTCGGTGTCCGTTCGGGGAAACTACTAGGGTTCATCGTCAGCCAGAAAGGAATTGAAGTTGATCCTGACAAGGTCAAGGCCATTCAAGAAATGCCTTCTCCAAAAACTGAAAAACAAGTCAGAGGATTCCTGGGACGTTTGAACTACATCTCCAGATTCATATTCCTTATGACCGCGACGTGTGCGCCGATTTTCAAATTACTCAAAAAGAACCAGGATTGCGTTTGGTCAGAAGATTGCCAAACCGCCTTCGACAGTGTCAAGGAATATCTATTGAATCCTCTGATTCTATCACCTCCAGTGGAAGGAAGACCACTGATCATTTACCTCACAGTCCTAGAGGACTCAATGGGATATGTACTTGGCCAACAAGACGAAACTAAAAGGAAAGAGTCTGCCATTTACTATCTAAGCAAGAAATTCACCGACTGCGAGACTCGGTACACGATGCTTGAGAAAACTTGTTGCGCTTTGGCTTGGGCAGCCAAACGTCTTCGCCAGTACATGATTCGTCATACTACTTGGTTGGTTTCCGAAATGGATCCAATCAAGTACGTTTTTGAAAAACCTGCTCTCACGGGAAGGATTGCCCGTTGGCAGATGCTGTTATCAGAATATGACATAGAGTACCGCGCTCAGAAAGCTATTAAAGGAAGTATTTTAGCCGATCATTTGGCTCATCAACCGATTGACGATCAAGAATCAATCGGGTTTGACTTCCCAGATGAAGATGTCATGTATCTAAAGATGAAAGATTGCGATGAACCACTACCCAGTGAAGGGCCACAACCAGGTTCCCAGTGGGGACTTATCTTTGACGGAGCAGTCAATCATTATGGAAACGGAATTGGGGCAATCATTGTTACCCCTCAGGGTTCCCACATTCCTTTCACCGCTCGACTTACGTTCGAATGTACGAACAACGAGGCCGAATACGAAGCTTGTATTATGGGTCTCGAAGAAGCGATTGATTTAAGGATCAAAAACTTGGATGTATATGGCGACTCAACCCTGGTTATTAACCAGATAAAAGGAGATTGGAACACATACCAATCAGGATTGATTCCTTACAAAGACTATGCAAGAAGGTTGTTACCCTTCTTCAACAGAGTCGACTTTCATCACATCCCTCGTGATGAGAATCACATGGCTGATGCATTAGCCACTCTCTCTTCCATGATTAGTGTAGGTCGATGGAATGACATACCTAAGATCGACATCATGCGCCTGGAACGGCCCGCTTACATCTTCGCGATTGAAGCAGTCATAGACGACAGACCTTGGTATCACGATATCAAATGCTTCCTTCAGAAACAAGAGTACCCATCTGGGGCACTCAGAAAAGATAGAAAGACCCTCAGAAGATTGGCTGGAAACTTCTTCCTGAGCGGTGACACTCTTTATAAGAGAAATTTTGACATGGTCTTGCTCCGATGCGTCGACAGACCAGAAGCAGACATGCTCATGAAAGAAATTCATGAAGGATCTTTTGGCACTCATGCCAACGGACACACAATGGCGAGAAAAATTCTCAGAGCAGGGTACTACTGGTTGACCATGGAATCCGACTGCTACAAGTACATGAGGAGGTGTCACAAGTGTCAGATATACTCCGACAAAATTCATGTACCGCCATCACATCTCAAAGTTCTTTCTTCCCCGTGGCCATTTTCCATATGGGGAATCGATATGATTGGTATGATTGAGCCCAAGGCTTCAAATGGACATCGGTTCATCCTGGTAGCCATTGACTATTTCACCAAGTGGGTCGAAGCAGCGTCATTCGCCAATGTAACCCGACAAGTGGTGGTCCAATTTATCAAAAACAATATCATCTGCCGTTATGGTGTTCCAAGCGAGATCATTACTGATAATGGATCTAACTTGAACAATAAGATGATGAAAGATTTGTGTGCAGAGTTCAAGATCGAACACCATAACTCATCTCTCTACCGACCCAAGATGAACGGAGCGGTAGAAGCGGCTAACAAGAACATCAAAAAGATTGTTCAAAAGATGGTCGTAACCTATAAAGATTGGCACGAAATGCTACCCTTTGCTCTTCACGGTTATCAAACATCTGTCCGCACTTCAACAGGGGCAACCCCTTTCTCTCTAGTATATGGCATGGAGGCAGTTCTCCCCATAGAAGTAGAGATCCCATCAATCCGAGTATTGATGGAAGCTAAGCTCACCGAAGCTGAATGGTGTCAAAGTCGACACGACGACCTGAACCTGATCGAAGAGAAGCGAATCACGGCACTATGCCACGGTCAGTTGTATCAACAGAGAATGAAGAGGGTGTTCGACAAAAAGGTCCGACCTCGTGTCTTCAGGAAAGGAGACCTTGTGCTCAAGAAGATACAATTATTTCTCACTGATTCTCGGGGCAAATGGACCCCAAATTATGATGGCCCCTATGTGGTCACAAAAGCTTTCTCAGGCGGCGCCTTGAGACTTGCAACCATGGACGGAGAGGAATTTGCCTACCCCACGAATGTTGATGTAGTCAAGAAATACTTCGCCTAAAACTAAAAAAAAAAAACGTCTCGGTGGATTGAAAACCCGAAAGGGCGGTCCAGGCAAAAGTTAGAGACATGAAAAAATCATCCCGATGGATTGGAAATCTCATAGTATAATCCAGGCAAAAGTTAGGGATAATGGCAAGTAACTATGTTCAACAGAGGCAAGTCCCTCAGCAGTAGTTACATCATCTATCGGAGGAAATCTCCAGCCAAAGGTCATCTTCGACGGAAGCTCAGGATGTCCCGAATTCAAAGTTGGTAGAAGGATAGTGGTCGTTATGTTTCAACGTAGCCCTTTTCCCTGTAAATTACCATTTTCTAACTTTGTATATACTCTTTGGAATCACGCGTTTGGCTGATCTCCATCTTATCAATAAAATTTGAGCCCTCGTGCTTTTGTTTGTAATTCTTTACTTGTTTTAGCTTTACAGAACGATGTTGTTTAAACTTAATCAGGGATTCTTGAAATAAAACAAAAATGAATTTACTTGTTAATTTTTTTCTGCTTTTAAATTAAAGATG
Source organism: Lathyrus tuberosus (assembly GCA_022829125.1). Lineage (NCBI taxonomy): Eukaryota > Viridiplantae > Streptophyta > Magnoliopsida > Fabales > Fabaceae > Lathyrus > Lathyrus tuberosus. The sequence goes on along the minus strand of JALAZF010000013.1, from coordinate 26,365,389 downwards.
GCATTTCTTTTGACTGTTGAACATCAGAAGAACATCGATCGCTTCTCCTGAAGTAAGCAGACTTCAAAGTGCAGAATCAAAGTACTCCTTCTAAGCCAGCATACCTGAATGAAGGGATCAACTGGGTCAGAGACCTTGTTTCGTCTGACACGCCTCGGTCGAGTTCTCATCTCTTAAGCCCGATCAACATAGCTCCCAACAGGACTATCTCTCCTAAGCAAGGTGGAATTGCTATTTTGAATCAACGGTACTTCTTCGCCCCGCGATGGCCGAGTATCCAATTGTGTTCATCCATTAGTCTGTATGTCGTGTCTGTTTTGTCAGCATATACATACATACATCATGCATTTTTTATTTGCATTTACATTTCATATTGCATCGTTATCACTCTAGCCGGTCTTGTCCCCTTGTGATAAACAGTTTTCTCAATCGAGTTGCCAGTTCTTGCCTCGTCAGGAAATACTGTGTCGGAACAACCTCGCTTCCAGTTTAATTCGGGAAAGAAGTTGGCACGTGGCCACTTTGATAATTTGAACCTCTGAAAGACCAGAGAACCTTAAACAGATGTCACTCTTCGCCATCGAAGATGATATCCTTGCTTTCCCGGATTAAGGAAAATCCACAGAGAAAGCCTCGTGATCAGAGATTCGGCAGCACGCCAGTTTTGCTCCAAAAAACCACTGATGAGAAGGTCATTAGCACCTCAAAATTGGACCCCATCATATGGCGTTTCTCTGGGAAGATCCCGAGAAAAGTATGATGAAAGATCCCAAATGAAAATAGTCTCTCAAGAGACTCGCTTTCCCCAGTAGAATCGACAAATGGTGTCTCTAACACAGAAGTTTGTGCAACTCTACAACTCAGGCGTTGGGTTCCCCAGCAAGTCTGACATCAAACCTTTTTCCGTCAAATGGCATCTTCCCAGGAAAATTCGGCGAGAAGTTTGAAGGAAAACCGCTACACATAGCGTCCCTTGTCAATGAAGTTTATTGACAAAAGAAACTAAGACCAGTTCCTTGGTAGAAAACCAGGATCGAGGGGGAGTTTAAATTAGAAACTAAGACCAGTTCCTTGGTGGAAAACCAGGATCGAGGGGAAGTTTAAATCAGAAACTAAGACCAGTTCTTGGTAGGAAACCAAGAACGAGGGGAAGTTCAAAAGAAACCAAGACCAGTTCCTTGGTAGGAAACCAGGATCGAGGGGAGGTTTATTTCAAAAGAGACTGAGGCCAGTTCCTTGGTAGGAAACCAGGATCGAGGGGAAGTTTACCTTTTCTAAGCATCATCGCTTAGCTAAAGAAGATGAATGCGTAAGCTACCATTCATAACCACCATCAAAATTTCGGGTATTCCGATATTTAATCCTCTTGCACCCCGAATGCCCGAATCCCTTCGTCATTCACACCTTCGGGTCCAAGAAGATTAAATAGGGGCATCTGTAATACCCCAAATTTTGACCACTTAGATTTCCCATCATTGTGAAAATCATCATCACAATATGGATGTACCTTTATGCTTCATTAGTCTCCCCAAAGATGGGTGAGCATCTAATACAATCAAAATTAGGGTTTCAAGCCCTCTCTGAGTGCTTAGACAAAGGATCAATCAAGAAATGACATGATCTTCAACTTGTCTAATCTCTCAAACATCCACAATGGATCAAAAAGGACTCCCACTTCAAGGATTAAGCACAAGGCTGCTCCCTTCTAGGTGGATCAAGTCTCAAGATCGACAGTGTCACCAAATTAGGGTTTTGGTTGACCAGGGCCTCCAGGAGGAAATTTTCATCTGGGCACAAGGCAATGATCCAAAACATAGCCTAATATACTTCATGGAACCTCATGAACCCATGCATCAAGTCAATTTTGCCTCAGGGGATGCATTCATAAAAAATCAGGAATTAGGGTTTCTTGACCTAATTCACCCCTAAGTTGACTTTTGGGACAAACCATGAGCCAAGACCTCAAGAGATGATTTGAGGGTCTCTAATATACCATATTGATCCATTTGGAACAATGGATTGATCCAAGAAGTTTGAGTAACAAGTCTAAATTTCATCTGCACCACAATTAGGGTTTTAAGGGAAAAGTCAACTGTAACTTTGACTTTTGACCAGGACATGCTCCCAAACCCTAATACATGATTGAATATACCCTATGACACCCATGGAACATGTCCATCAAGTTTGATTTAGGTCAAGGACATGATTTCCTGAAGAATTGCACAGTTTGGAATTCATCTGATAAAAAGTCAACTGTGCACAAAAGTCAACTTTGACTTTTTGAGATTTTTCACCAAAATGGATTTTTAACCCTAAAATGACGTTGATGTATGATTTGAATCATCATTCATCAAGAAAAATCAAGAAAAGTGAGATAACTTGAAAAAGGGGTAACCATAAAACTTAGAAATTTTTCTAAGTTAAAAGTAAAGTGGCAAAGGTACCAACTTTGAAGGACCATAACTCCTAAACCACAAGGCCATTTTTTCTCATCCAAAGATGGATTTGTAGCCCTCATTATCACCTACAAAAACTTCAACTTCAAGTCATTCCAATTCATTAAGGATTTTGAGTTATGGAGTGATCAAAGTGGCTGAAAAGTGAAAATGTCACTTTTTCCAACACTTAGTGAAATTTTCACTAAGTCAGATTCTGCCTCACTTTTTGCCAAATGTAGGGGGATTTTTCACTTGGAATCAAAAGAGATCAAAACCAAACTTGTTCAAACAGTTGTTGTATCATGTAAGAGCTTTCCAAAATGGCCAAGAACATTGCCAAATTCAACCTACACCATGAGATACAACATTGGCAAGTTGTCTTGCTGAAATCTGTCAAGGCAAGGCAGAATTTGCAACTTTGGTCGATTTGCCAAAATCAGCCAAATTCAATTGCTCCTATCAACTTGGACACCTCAGAGGATTGAATCTAAAGGGGACAATCACTGAGCCAAGCCTCCAAAGTCCATGGAATAAGAAATAGCATGTTGAACCTAGAATGGCCAAAATAGGGACAAGACTCCAAATTTGGATTGAAGCATTCAATGGAAGCATCAAGGTGGCATGGACTGAGCCATTCTCATCTGAAATCAGTCAAGACTTATCCAAGACCAAGGGGACCAAAGTGCCCTAACCTCTAGTCAATGGCTAGAGGAGACTTGGATTTTCATTTGCCAACATTGGCCAAACCTACTTACCAGCTGCCATGCACTATTCCTTGCAAAACAAACTTGCTCTACTATAAATAGAGCTCAATTGTGGTCAGTTTAAGTACACCAAAGCCATCTAACAGTTGCTTTCCTCAAAATCTCTTCTTTCACTCCAATTTTGCCTTCTAAGGCAAGTCACTATCGGGTTTTGAGTTTGAGAGCAATTCCAATCAAACAAATCACTCACACACCTCACATACATCATATAGAAGTGATCCAAACACTCACATAACACCTGGAACACTGATTTCACAAAATCACCAGCTGGTTGCTCAAGGTTTTAACCAAAGTGCAGCTGAGGTATCACAAAATGATCCAACCAATTTCAATCAAGTCCAACCATCCAAACACAATCCATAGGGTGTAGGGAAGCTGTTCAGATCATCATCACTCATCTGTAACACCTACAAATCAGAAATCACTTTGAACTTGCTGTCACGGCCTAGAGGTAAGAACATACTTAGTCATCTCTCAATCTATGCATATTTCCTCGCACAATAATTTGGCCATATGTTCATAATCATGCATGGAATGTTTTCCCTCAATTAATTGCATTGTTTGAATCGTGTATCAAAAATCCTAGCCTTCATGCAGAAATTAGGGTTCTTGAGGTCTCTTCGTCATTTCTTGTTGTATGTTTAATTTAAATGAAATTAAAGTACATAGACATGATCGTAAGGTTGAGACGAGCATAATGATATGTGGATTGCATGATATGATTACGTATTCATGGAGATTGGATAGAAAACGCAAATCTGAGAAAACAAGAACACGCGCGTGTTCTTCAGCTGTTCTTGGCGCCATTTTTGAATAATTCAAATATTTGAATTTTGTGATTTTGTTTAATTGATTCAAAAATTAATTTCTCTCTGAGTTTTAATGATTTTGAGTTGATTCTTTTTTTAATAATTCACAAAAATGTTAAAATATTTTATTTTCACAAAAAATCCCAAAAATATTATTTATTTCATATAATTGATATTTTTGCAAAGAATTAATATTTTGATTGTTTTTGGCATTTTAAATATTTTTTCTACATTAATTTTGCAACTTTTAATGCTTTCTAATTATTTTGTAGGTCAATACTTAATTTTTGAAGCATTAATCCAAGATCACAATTTGTTTTCCATGTGTTAAACAATTTTTGATCATTTTAATTGAATTTTTATTCAATTAAATACATTTTGAAAACAAATTAGGGTTTTGGATTAATTCAACCCATTTCTTTTTCTTAATCATCTTTGGGCCTCTTGAGAGAGTGTAAGACCCATCCCCCCTTGTACAAAAAGCTTTTTTGGGCCTTATCCGTTGTATAAGTCCCTCTGTACAAGTAAACGGCGCGATCGTCGCCCGTTTAAAAATAAAAATCATTTGGGCCTCTCCTTGAGTTATAAGACCCATTAAAAACACTTTGGGCCTCTATTAGAGTGTAAGACCCAATCCCCCTTTTAACCAAACATTTTGGGCCTCACTTATTGTATAAGTCCCTCCACGTTAAAAGAAAACCTCGGCGCGATCGCCATTTTTAAACGAAAAATCAATTGGGCCTACCCTCGTGTTATAAGCCCCACTCTTTTCTTTAAACCGTTTTGGGCCTCTTGAGAGAGTGTAAGACCCATCCCTTTGTACAGTAAACCATTTTGGGCCTCAGTCACTTGTATAAGTCTCGCTGTACAAAGTCAAACAGTGCGCTCACTGATAAAACCCTGGGCCTCTCCTTGAGCTGTAAGCCCCAAATCTTTCTTTTTCAAAGCACTTTCTCCTTTGATTTTGAATATACTGTTGTTTTCAATCTTTCTTTGTTGAACAACTAACCAAACAGCATGGAAGCACTCCAACCGAGTAAGTGGTTATCGCTTTCATTTACTGCTTTCATATTATAAACTGTATTGTGGGGATGCTCACTGTAAGTCTCCTTTCATAAACTCATATCTACTGTGTAATAATAGTATAGATATTTAGAGTTTCCCCGGCAACTACGTCTAGAACTAGGTGACGCCGTTTCACTTATTCGTAGAAATAGACGCCTAGATCCCCAATAGGAGCACCAGATACAGTCTTCTCTTCGGCTGTCCTCCTTAGGAATCGTCAAGAAGCTCTACTCCCCCAAGATGAATGTATTCTCCGTGAATGGCATCTTTGAGTTTCTTCCAAATTCTCGAACTTTCCTGACTTGATCTATTCCTTGTGGATAGCTTGCCTTGAATGTCTTGGGATTTGGGTACCCACTACGGTCATAATCTTGGACCTTAACTAAGGAACCCTCTTTAAAAGCTAAAAGTCGCTGGATAGTAAACCTCGCACGTTTACCAGTGGTTTTTATCTTTAAAAGAGTTATCTCTCCTAATGGAAGGGAGATGATAGACCCACGGGCTTCTTAAAAGCATCGGCCTCCTCTTGGGCATTATTCAAGGACACTACGGCTTCTTAGAAGTATTCACAGCCTCCTCTTAGGCTTCGTATAATGATCTCTTCCTCCGGGAATGATAACCTCCTCTTGGGCTTAGTACAAGGACCCGTCGGCTTCTTAAAAGTTGCCAGCCTCCTCTTGGGCTTCGTACAAATTGTCCCGACGACCTCCTAGAGGTATAGGAACAGAACTTAGTCATCTCCATATAACAGTCCTTTCATAGAGTCTACTACTGTTTCTCATAGCGTAGTACAAAAGATAAAACTCTAGACACGGACAGTCTAACTTCCTTGAGTCTCAAAGACATTCTCAAGCACCCTTCGTTAAATAGGAAGGAAACCCGCGGACTCGGACAGTCTCAATACCCTTTGGATTTCCTGTTTCCTCAAAGAGAAGGAAATATCCCTGATCCTCAAATCAAATCCCTGTGTACAGTGTTACTCATATAAAAACTGATTTTCTCTTTTAAAATCAGTATATTGGATCTGTCACTCAACTAAAACAGTTACAATAGCCTCCATCTCGGGCTTCGTACGAGATACCAAAATTCTCCCCAGTGGAGTCAAACAACCTTTTCGCCTCTCTCTCGGGCTTCGTACGAGACACATAAGAGACTCTCTCGCTGAGTCAATCACCCTTTTCGCCTCCATCTCGGGCTTTATACGAGATACAAAAAGGTTCTTATTGAGCCAAACAAGCAACAACCTCCATCTCGGGCTTCATACGAGATACAAAAAACTCTCTTGTTGAGTATAAAAGATTCTCCTGTTGAGTCAACCCTTTTAGCCTCTCTCTCGGGCTTTGTACGAGACACAAAATAGCCTCCTCTTAGGCTTTGTATAATGATTTTCCTAGCGGAAATTAGCCTCCTCTTAGGCTTCGTATAAGAAAACCACTGGTTAATCCAATTAACCTTTTAGCATCAAAGCTATGCCTCGTTCACAGTACACAAACATCAACAACTCCTTCCCCTTCATCTAATCGCTGTAAGCGGCAAGCCTCTGGATCATCTACATCCATGCCATTTTCCCTCTTTTAGCATGAGAAATTCCTAAGGAAAGATGGCATTGCTCTACACTGAGTTAAAGTCTTCTCCTTCAGGTTAAAACCTTTTCTTCGGAAATTATGGCATTGCTCGGATCCGCGTATCCCAGTTAAAGTAATTCTCCTTCTCCCCTCTTTAGAGATGACAAATTCTCTCTAAAGTCGAGGTCTTTCAGCTTCACGTCTTGGGCTTTGAACAAGACACAAATAGACCTTTCAGCTTCACATCTTGGGCTTTGAACAAGACACCAAAAACCAATTTCCTCCCATAGAATAGGAGGAACTACGAACGCTCTGATTTCCCTGTTTCGGTAAACGGGAATACGTAGGCATAAGATCGAAAGAAAAGATATTAGGGAGCGCAATCAACAAAAAACATAAATCCCATATCTCAGTCAATCAAAAGCAGTAATTCAAAAGCATCAGTCCTAACATCCTAATCCTTGTTCCCCGCCAAAAACCTTCTGCCTAGATAAAAAGAAAGAAAACAGTATTGGCGAAAATACAAATAACCAGTACAAAGCCCCCCACATTAATAGCATCCGTAACCTAACAGACCGCTGTTTAAACTCAGTATGCAAAGCAGGGTTAATTGGAGACATCTATTTCCCTTCCTTATTCAGCTCACAATAGGATAAAAAATGAATCGACCTGTAGTTTTAAGCTCAAACTGCAGAGAGCGACCATCGCTTAAGAACCGCGTCCAAAATCGCTCGCTACATGTGCGGGATAGCAAAATAGCGTAGGCACCTCTTCCTGAGACATATAACCGTCCTCATTAAGATAGGACTTCCATTCTTCATCTGTGTCAGAGGGATCTTCCTCATTGATAGCATGTACTGCCTGAGACACTGGGTGAAGAAAACCTCCACTGTGGAAGAAGTTTTGAAGGGGATGAAGACTTTCATCGTTGGCAGCTGTCTGGGTACAGGTTGCAGAAAAAACAAGACCCTTCTTTGTTTTATTGTCAGTAGGAATGACAAGCTGTCCCCATCCTATTGTATCGGTACTCTTGACCTCTTTGATAGCATCTTTGTATGAGGAAATGGAAGTTCCTCCTCTTGATTGATTGTCCTTGCTCACCGACAGTGCTTGGAACTGAGTTCCAATAACCTCCTCTGGTTCTATACCAGCAGACGATGACAAGTTGCTTACAAGCAAGGCTTGTTCCCCGCAGACTGTGACAAGTTGATCGTTCTTGACGAACTTTAGCTTTTGGTGGAGGGTTGAGGTGACCGCTCCAGCCTGATGTATCCAAGGTCTTCCTAATAAACAACTGTACGTTGCCCGGATGTCCATGACCTGGAAAGTGACTTGGAAAGTGTGAGGACCGATAGTTATGGGAAGATCAACTTCGCCGATAACCATTTTTCTGGATCCGTCGAACGCTTTGACGACGACCTCGCTGGTTCTCATCGGAGGGCCTTTGAATGATAATTGCATCAAAGTGGACTTTGGCATAACATTCAGGGCTGACCCTGTGTCTACCAGTACGCTGGCTAAAGCATCGTCCTGGCAGTTAACTGTAATGTTGAGCTCCATGTTATGACGGCGACCCTCTTCGGGTAATTCCTCATCACTAAATCCCAAATTGTTGCAGGAAGTGATGTTAGAGACAATACTATCGAACTGTCTAATCGTTACATCCTATTCCACAAAGGCTTGCTCCAAGACTTTCTGTAGAGCCTCCCTGTGGGCTTCTGAATTGAGTAACAGCGATAATACCAAGATCTTTGAAGGAGTTTGTAACAGTTGATTGACAATGTTGTATTCACTCCTTTGGATGAGCTTCAGCATCTCATCATTATTTTTCAAAAGGTCGGGATTACTGGATTGACCGACTGGTGGATCAGGAGTTTCCGTCTGAAGTTCCTTTTCCTTGTTAGGTTCTCCAACTCCTCGGTTGAAGATTCTACCACTCCGTGTTACTCGAATGATGTCTGCAATATTCACGACGGAGGGTAATGGAATTTCCTTTCCATTTTCAATTGTTGTTGCACCGTATTTGTAAGGGGTAGCCTTAGTTGATTCGTACGGTGTTGGTCCCGGAAGATAGATGACTATGGGAACCTTCTGATTTTTCTGACCATCATAATTAATCTCGATCCGTTCCCGGTTGGGAACTTTAGATTCGTCAAGTAGAGGGATAATGGCAAAAAACACCCTGGTCTTGTGATGACCAGAGATCGTGACAACATCCTCAACTTGATCGGCAAGGTAGTTCGACGTCCAGTTGATGGGTACTGAACCCGGATATGGGCGAATCTCTCCATGATCTACCTGACCCTGAAGAGCTGCTCTCACAAAGTAACACCCTTGGTTACTTTCCGAACAGACGCCGCAACATTCATAGTTGTGTGGTGGCACCTGGCCACACCCACTTTGAATACAATGTAACCTCACTAGGTTAGCTTCCACAGATCAGACGTCCTGACTCTGATGTCGAGTGGGGTTTCTGTTATTGATACTAATCTGCTGAGTATCTTCATCCATATAAATCGGCATCCACCAGTGATTTAACAAGTGCTGAAGTGCCTCCTAGACAAGGGTATAACCTTGATCGTTTTCGCAACCTGCTTTACAGCTTTGATAGTCATGTGATATTAAGAATCCGAGTCGGACCTGCTCAGCATGTAACTCTACCAGGTTGGTATTCATCATGCGAATATCGAATATCTGAACCATGTTGATTTGATATGAGTTCCTATCATGGTAGTCTTGGATCCATCCAAGATCTATCTGATACTGGAGGGCCTCCTGTATGAAAGAGCATCCATGTTTGTTTACCGAGCAAATCAGACAGGAACTGTAATCGTGCCGCGGTAGATTATGATACCGGCTTTGCCTTGAGTGCATTGCCACCAGATTGACATTCATTACATGGATGTCGTGGTTTTGAATGACGTTGGAATTCGCGTAGACCATGTTAACCCCAAGAACTCGGTGCTCCTGGATCCATCCGAGATCCATTTGTTCCTGTAGGGATGCTTGCACCACAGGACATCCTTGATTAGGGGTGTTCGCGGTGCGGTTTGGTTCGGTTTTGAGCATAAAAATCATCCTAACCGCGAGATAAAAATGCATGCGGTTCGGTTTGGTTCGGTTGATTTTTAAAAATTCATCCAAACCAAACCAAACCAAACCAATGCGGTTAGAATCAGTTCGGTGGTTGCAGTTTATAGACTTCTTGATTATGGAATTATAAAACTAAGAAACTAATCATATAATTTCCTAAACAGAACAATCATACAAAGCAAGTTGTTTATTACAAATAAGTTATTTATTAAAAAATGCTAGTTATATGACCATGTTTTTCTGACAGGGGTAATAGTTACCGCATATAAAACATATCCATAAAAAGTTAATCTTCAACAAAAAAAATAAAAAATAAAAAAATAAAACAAACATTACTAGAATTAAATTAATAGAGATACTGCAGTCATTTTAGAAGGAAATCTTATCACTAACAAAGAAAATACAATTTGGAATTGAAATTGATATTGCAGTCAATAAATTGAAATTGACATTGAAAGTTTAATTTAAAATTAAAATAGTAGTATTACTGTTTAAAAAAGAAAACAAGTTTAATATGATAATAAAAATTAGATATTAGTATTGAAAGCTAATGACTGAATGGAATTGGAAGTGAGTCACGTGGAATTGGAAATATAAAAATAGAAATTAGTAACTTAAGTTTAAAATGTGGTTTGGTTCGATTTTGTGAAATGAAAACCGCAAACCGAACCAAACCGTGCGGTTCAGTAAAAAAATCATCCAAAATCATCCAAACCAAATGCAGTTTTTGCGATTTTCGGTTTGGATTGGTTCGATTTACGGTTTTGCTTTTGGATTGGTTCGGATACGATCACCCCTATCCTTGATTGTCTTTAGAGCAGATATCACACTGGTGATAATTATGAGGCGACACATGGCCATATCCACTCTGTTTGCAATGCATCTTGACCAGATTGGTCCTCAATAAAAGTACATCGTGAATTTGATAGACATTGTTAAATTCTCCTTCTATCAAATTGACTGTAGCCTTCTCATGTTGAGGCAGCGGGTTCGTGAGAACATTAGGATTTGTATCCTTGAAGGATAAGACCCCGCTTCTAACAAGTTTTTGCACGTCGGACTTGAAATTGAGACAAGTCTCTATGTTATGCCCTGATCCTCCTTGGTGGTAAGGGCAAGTTTGATCCACCTTAAACCAAAAAGGTGGATTTTCCGGTACTGTAAGAGGAGATTTAGTCTGAATGTGCCCATTAGCCAGTAGTAATGGAAACAGCTCTGCGTACGACACGGGTATAGGATCAAATCCTGGTGGCCGTGTTGTACGGTTGTTGTATGGAGGACGAGCCTGCTGAAGAGGTTGTTGTGTCCTTTGCTGATCAGGTTGGCTCTGTGCAACCTGAGGTTGATACGTAGGAATAGACGTAGGGTTGATAGCAGGAGTCACAGCTGCTACCGGTTGATAACGTCGCCTTTACTTTCCGAGAGAGGTATTCCCAATATCTTGCTCTTTTTTCTTAGGGAGAGCACTACCGTATTTTTTAGTACCACTCGTCGATCCAATGTCTTTTACCAAACGTCCTTCTCGGACGGCTTCCTTAAGACGTACGCCCATGCCCACCATCTCGGTGAAATCACTGGGTGCACTGGCAACCATTCGGTCATAGTAAAATAAGCTTAAGGTCTTTAAGAATGATCTTTGTCATCTCTTTTTCCTCAAGAGGTGGACAACTCTGAGCGGCAATTTCACGCCACCTTTGAGCATACTCCTTAAATGTTTCCTTGTCCTTTTGCGACATCGATCTGAGTTGATCTCTGTCGGGTGCCATGTCCAAATTGTATTTGTATTGTTGGACGAAGGCAGTGCCAAGATCTCTGAAAGTGCTGATCGTGGCACGGTTTAAACCTATGTACCATTTTAATGTGGCACCGGTTAAACTATCCTGAAAGTAATGAATCAGTAGGTCCTGATTTTCCGTCTGAGCTGACATTCTCCGGGCGTACATCACCAGATGGCTTTGAGGGCAAGAGATACCCTTGTACCTTTCAAAGTCGGGCACTTGAAATTTGTGCGGGACTTTCACATTTGGGACCAAGCAGAGATCTGTGGCGTCCTTTCCAAATAGATCCTGACCGCGAATGACTTGCAGTTCCTTCTGCATTTCCAAGAACTGCTCCTGGAATTCCTTCATTCTGTCAAACAAAGTTTCCTTTTTACCAGTAGGTATCTGTGGAATCTGTCCTTCCGGGACAGTGTGTACCACAGGGGGTGGTACCGTGACTACGGTAGTGAGTCTTGGTGTCTCCTGAAGTTTGTAACCTTCAGGAGTCTTCAGTATGCCTCTGGCATCTTCGCTTTCCCGAAGTTTATAACCTTCAGGCCCATCGGCTTCTGTTATGATTCCCTGATCCTCAGTGATCAGCGGAACATATCCTTCCGGGATATAGTTAACAGGCATGCCCCAAGGACGATCTTTCGGAATTTGATACCTAGGATCATACTTCTCCACTATGGGCGTTGAGGTGATCTTTGAGATCACAGTTCTTTGTAGCTGAGCTTCTGCCATGGCTTGCATGTCGTTACGAAGCTTCCTCATATCCTCTCTCAGAGCGTCGATCTCTTCTTTTAACTCTCTATTTTCTTCCTCAAGATCATTCATCTTTTTCTGACGATTGGCCCGAGAATTATACGAGTGAGACAGTTTGACTCTAGAACTGAGACACAAACGTGAGATTCGTAGGTAAGAAGAATACGCGATGTGAGAATGATGAATGCAATGATTATATTAATTGTTTATGGTTTAATCAAAATAAACTTCGACAATTAGATTGCAAATATCAAACAGTGGGGAAACCCCTTTTTTATTGAATTCAAAGGATTATAGAAATGGAAATACAGTAGATTACAAGGTGCAGAAACAGAAACCTATTCTAATGGGTCCCGAGTCCTCTCTGAAGAGAAATCGGGTGCTGATTCTGCTATCTTCCTTTTCTTTGACCGGGGCTCTTGGGCCGTTGTCGGGTTGTCATTCCTTTGCCAAGTGAAAGGAGTGAGCAAATTCCTTTGGTTATCCTGATTCTCTACAGCATGTTGCTCTAAAATTTCAATCAAAGCATCTTTCTCTTTCAGTAATTGTTGTATTTTGATGTACTCTACGTCGAGGGTGCGGTACTTGTTCTTCTAAGACCTTCTCTCCTGTTGAACTTTGTTGAGAGTAACCTGAAGGTTTTCAGTTTCCGTCATGAAGTACATGACAGATTCCTTTGGCGGAAGAACTCCGTAACGAGGATAAGGCATTTTTAGCTTGAGAGCTCTAGTTTGTACCCAATGGAGATAAGGCTCCACCGAGACACAGTCTGGTTTTCCCAGAGACTCTTGTCCTTTCTTATGAACATGCTTCCAAGCGTGCACTATTTCTGTCTTTAGTGCTCTGTCATTTTCTCCTTCTTTGAAGAAAAGACCTTCCAGATGAACACTCCGTGGGACGTGTCTCATCGGGTATCCAAATTGACGAAGAACCAATACCGGATAGTAGTTGATTCCTCCTTTAATTCCTATAAGGGGTACGTTGGGGAAGTTTCCACAATGATCAATGATTCTGATTCCATCATAGATCCTATTACACCAATCTATGTCAGAGTTAGTAAGAGACATGATCTTCTACGACCAACGTAAGACACTCTTACAATCCCAAAAAGCAGCAGACTTGGGCAAGTGAGAGATAAACCATTTGTAAAGCAAAGGTACACATCATGTGATCTCCCCTCCGCTGTACAAATTCCCCAAGTGAACAGAATGATACGCATCTGCGAGCAAAGTCGGCACCGGGTTTCCAATGAGAAAAACCTTAATGGAGTTAATATCGACGAAATTATTAATGTTGGGAAACAAAAATAACCTGTAGGCGAGCAAAACAAAGACGCTTTCAAAAGCAGTCACGTTTCCTATACTGGAAAAATACAGGGCTTTCTTTGTCAAGAACTGGGCTGGAAAACCTTGGATACCACCCTTGGTAGTTAGGTGAGTCCTAACCTCAGACTCGTCTAAATGAATTGCTCTTGCAATGGTCTGATTCTTTGGAATTTCTTCCAGTCTGAAAAATGGAGCTCGATCAGTGATGTGTAGATCAATCAGATGAGAATACTCCTTCAGTGTTGGTGCGAGCTGGTAATCTGGGAATGTGAAACAGTGATAGACCGGATCGTAAAACTGAATGAGCGCATCCATGATTCCCTCAATCACATGGACTCTTAATAGTGGTAGCAAACCTCCGTGCTTGGCTCTGAAAGCCTCTGGGTTTGTGATCATCCTTGCTAACCTTCTCAAATCCTCTAGCTTTGGAACCTTGAAGGTATAACTATGAGTTCTCCTTCTACCAAAATCCATTAGTGCAATCCTTTTCTCTGATATTTGCAATCACAGTCTCAGTTTAATTTGAAAAACAGCGAGACTAGAAGAGAAATTTTTTGAATGTTTTAATGTTTTTTAAATGAATGCATGAATGCAACACACAAAAACATAGAAAAAACATGGGGTCAAAGGGTTGTTGTCATGAAGTCAAGGCTCTACCCATCCCCAATGGTTTATACTAGGGTGATTTTTGTACCTGTACTCATTATCATCAGCTCCTCCCAGGAAAGCAGAACAACAAGCGGATCGCCAGCGAGTTGTAGAGCAATCTTAGAGTAAGTGCCATTCACCGAGAATAGATCACCAGCCTCAAATGAGGGTAGTATCGTGTAACAACTATTCCTGATAGTTTCCGCACTACAAAAGGGTTTGGCTCCTCAGCTTCTCAGACATCACAATCGGCCCATTGTCTAGGTGAGAGAATGGGTTGCATTGGTCAGCCTCCACTGAGGTTGATGGTCGATCTCATCGCCATCACTTATCTTAAGTGTATACTCGATCTTTCCACATGCGGCATCACACGCATTCCCATTAGCAGAAAAATAAACACGTATAGGAATTAGGAAAAGCAGTATATATATTTGTCCTAATCATCCTAGACTTTAAAAGCTAAGAATCTTAAGTTCCTGACAGAAAATGGTTTCCCAGCGGAGTCACCAATCTGTGGTTTCATTCCAAGTTAACGGCGTTTTGACCTAAGATCCTAGTGACGTCAAGGTTTATACAAGATCCCTAAAGAGACCTACAGTAGTCCCCAGCAGAGTCGCCATTTTTCTGTAGCGAGTGATTTTTGGATGTGGTTGCGAAGCACGATCGCTCTAGTACTACAGTTTGATTCATTTTTTATCCTATTAAAGCTGATGAAGGAAGGGAAATAGATGTCTCTAATTAACCCTGCTTGCATACTGAGATTAAACAGCGGTCTGTTAGGTTACAGATGCTACAAAGATTCGGGGTTTTTCCTAGTCTATTTTGTTGACGAGGGGTGCTTTAGGCTATTGGTTGAGATGTTAGGACGGATATATATGAAAGTATGGGATTTTGGGTTTTGGTTTAGTGTGCTCGCTAAGATTTTTCTTTCAATCTTATGCCTACGTATTCCCGTTTACCGAAACAGGGAAATCAGAGCGTTCGTAGTTCCTCCTATTCTATGGGAGGAAATGGTTGTTTTGGTGTCTTGTTCGAAGCCCAAGACGTGAAGCGAAAGGTGGTTTGTATCTTGTTTAAAGCCCAAGATGTGAAGCTGAAGGGTTTATTTGTATCTTGTTCGAAGCCCAAGATGTGAAGCTAAAAGTGTTGACCTTAGAGAGAATTTGTCATCTCTAAAGAGGGGTTTGTCTGTTACGACTGTTTATAAAGGAGAATTACTTTAACCGGGATTTGTGAATCCGGAAATGCCATAATTTCCTTTATAGGGGATTTCAACCTGAAGGAGAAGACTTTAACTCAGTGTAGAGTAATGCTATCTTTCCTTAGGAATTTCTCATTGTAATACCCCGTAAATTTATAAACGCTCTAGTTAATATTATTATGATCAACTGGGTTCCGGAGTACTCTGAGCAATTATTTGATAAAATAATTAGAGTAAACTGACGAACTCAGAGTTGATTAAATTAATAGTATTTAACGTTGAGTTTTTATTATTTGGTGCATTTGAGCTAATTTGGACGTTTAGTAGTATTGCTAATTGATGACAATTAATTTCTTTACTATGTCTCTTTTCCATTTGGAAAACAAACAAAAGTTAGAAAAGAAAGAGAAAGGAAAAGGAGAGGAAAAGAGAAGGAAAGGAAAAGGAGAGAAAATTCCACAAAGAGCTCAAGATCATCATCAAGCATCCATTCTTCATCTCTTCATCTCAATTTCATCATCCTCATCTTGTTGTCCAGGTGGGTTCTAGTTAGACCCTTTAGAGTAGAGTTTATTTTGAGTTTAGGGTTAGATTGGAATTGTGAAAATTGAGTATTTTTGCATAAAATCATGAATCTAACTGTTGAAATTCAATGTTTGATTGTATGTTATACTGCTTGTTCTGTTATGACATGTTTTGATGCTTTGTGATTGATCAAAAATGGGATTTTGGGGTGATTTTGGATCAACCCGTAGCAGGAAAATTCTGCTGGTTTTTCTGCATTTTTCTCTGCCCATACGCGTATGGCCTTGGGCAATACGCGTATGGCTGGGTGAGAATTTTGGGCAATACGCGTATGGGATGTGCCAATACACGTATGGCCAGGAGAATTGCAGAAATTCTGCTGTTGTGATTATTTTTCCGATCGTTTGTTTCCAATGCCGTAACTTTTTGTACGTAACTCGGATTTGAACATTTTTGGTATCGTTGGAAAGATAATAAAATGTACTTTCTTATTACAATGGTTTTAGGATTGTCGACCGATTTAATTAAGTCGGGATTTCTGGAATAGCGTCGTTTTGTCGACTTTTATTTGTTAAAGGTGTGTAATAGTTGCTGACAATGTATGCATGTTAAAATATGGAATAGGCAGAGTGAGGATTATTACTATAACTGTGTCGGGAGTGTGATTTTACCATATGTGGCAACGCTCGTGCATGAAAGGCCGAGGCGTGTGCACTTTAATCATAAACCACTGTTTCTTGCGGTGTAGTTTCATGAGACTCGAGCACCTCCTCTGAAACGTTATGCACAACTACTTGGCAGGTTTGATTCCCGTAGTGAGTACGATTGGAGCCTACGGGTAAAGAGACTTGTGACGGTGTATGGGCCGTGAGAAGTGACGGATCACGGTGTACGGACCGGTGATCCCGAATCCAATTCGTATGCCAAGTAGCTACAAGGATCCATGACTCGGGTCGTCTTCTAGACATAGAAGCGGACGGGAATAGGGGATACCTTGGTATTGGTTATTGATTGTGAATCCTTGAGTTTGCAGGCTCAGGAGGTACTTCGGTACTAGTGTGAGTTACAGGCTCACCGTGATGGTTACTTGTGTGTGTGTACTCATGGTCTTTCCCCTTTCCCCTTTGACATGAGTTAGGTTTATTTAGAACCTTGTAAAGCCAAGAGGACTTTAAGATAGGGAACTCACTGAGATTT
The DNA here is from genome assembly GCA_022829125.1 of Lathyrus tuberosus. NCBI lineage: Eukaryota > Viridiplantae > Streptophyta > Magnoliopsida > Fabales > Fabaceae > Lathyrus > Lathyrus tuberosus. The sequence continues at coordinate 26,348,234 of JALAZF010000013.1, read as the reverse complement.
GATGTATCTCACCCCACTGTTGTTGTTTACATCACAGGTTCTGCAGGTTCCGCGAAGGGTAAGGACAAGGTTATTTGACTTTCCTTACGGATCGTAGCTTTTGTGATAGCATGGCTTCCGCTATGGCGTTTATGTTTTGAGATCATTGTTTTGATCTAGTTCTTAGTTTTTATCATCTTGGAACATCTTGTATATGTAATGCCTTAGACTTTTAGTGTTTTGTATTAGAGGCATTTATGTGTATAATGTGTTAACTAGGAACTTATTATATTTCAGTACCAAAAGTGAAACTCATGTATACTATGAGATTTGATGCAAGTATTATATATGGGTGTTACAGTTGGTATCAGAGCAGGTCGCATCCTCGACCTAGCCATAAAATAGAATAAGTAATTCTTTCCGTTTCAGATACGTGGTGTCGCCTCTGGTCTTACGTGTTATATTTATGGTATTGAGCCTGATCAACTTAATCCTATTTGTATGACATTCAGGAACATGGCCGACGAACGTAGAAACAACCTTGGAAGACCAAGGACTCCGAGGACTACTCTGGCTGGGACGGTTCCACAGGGTGGTGAAGGGAACGCCCCTTTGTATCAATTCATGCAACAGATGCAGCAGCAGCAAAATCAGTTTATGCAAGGAATGGTACAGCAAATGGCTGATGGTCTGCATCCTCCAGTGGTTGTTCCTGAAGTTACAGGGGGAACCTATAGGGAATTCATTCATATGAATCCTCCAGAGTTTCAGGGAGGGTTAGATCCGGTGAAGGCGCATGAATGGATATCAGGTATGGAACGGATTTTCTTGATAGTGCATTGTAGTGAGGAAAATAAAGTGGTCTTTGCTTCTCACCTGCTAAAGGGCCCTGCCATGAGGTGGTGGGAGAGCGCTTCAGCCTTAATGACAATCCAAGAGGTACCAAAAGTGTGGGAGCAGTTTAAGGTAACTTTTATGGAGAAATATTTTCCGAGTTCTTTAAGGTCTCAGAAGGAGTTTGAGTTCCAACAGTTGAGACAGGGAAATTTATCAGTGGCTTCCTATGCGGAAAAATTTGAGATCATGGCTGACTATTCTAGGCAGGCCATGTATGCTCCTGATGAGAGGTGGAAGATTGATCAGTTTTTGTTTGGTTTGAGGGCTGAAATTTCACATAGCGTGTCTCAATGGGAATTTGCTACTTATGCTGAAATGTTAAGACAATGTTATGTGGCTGAGAATAGTTTGAAAAAGGTACAAATGGAGGTGGATTTGAACAGGGCAACTCAAAGTGACTGTGGAAGGTCGAATCAACAGTTCAGGCAAAGGCAACAATCTTCCAAAGGGAAGCAAGTACAGGGTTCTAGAACTAGTGTGCCTCCGGTATGTCGTACTTGTGGAAGGAATCATTATGGTAGGTGCAATTCGGATGGAATACGGTGTTATCAGTGTAACAAGATGGGTCATGTATCGAGAGATTGTCCTCAGGGTAGGAATCCGACACAAGGGAAGACTACTGGCCGAGTGTATACCTTGGATGCAAGGAAAGCAAAGGGTGACAACTCCTTGATTGCGGGTACGTGTTTCGTAAATGGACATCCTTGTTTTGTTTTATTTGATTGTGGGGCAACGCATTCTTTTGTGTCTTTGCGATGTGTGAAGCGACTTGGGTTGCGAACTATTCCTTTGTTTCCTCCTATGGTGGTTACTACTGCCATGGATGAAATGGTTGAAACACCGTTGATGTGTGAAAATTGTGTGTTGTCGGTGAACGAAAGAGTCTTCCAGATTGATCTTATTTGCTTGCCGCTTAAGAAAGTGGATGTTGTTCTGGGAATGAACTGGCTTTCAGCTAATTCGGTTTTTATCGGTTGTGAGGAGAAGCTAATCATTATTCCATCTGCTGAGGCTACTCCGACAGATGTATTATCAACGATTTTAGAAGGTACGGTGGGAATGGTAAATTTCTTATTTGAGAAGGAGAAATCTGTTTTATTGGTTCTTACTAAGGAAGGGAGTAGTGAACAGCAAGTTCTGAGTATTCCAATAGTGTGTGAGTTTCCTGAAGTGTTTCCTGAGGATGTTACTTCTCTTCCTCCGGAGAGAGAAGTTGAGTTCTCTATTGACCTGGTACCGGGAACGACTCCTATATCCGTTTCTCCTTATCGGATGGCACCGCTTGAATTAAGAGAATTAAAGGACCAATTGGAAGACTTGATGTCTAAGCACTTTGTTAGACCTAGTGTTTCACCTTGGGGAGCTCCAGTGTTGTTGGTAAAGAAGAAAGATGGGGGAATGCGTTTGTGCATTGATTACCGTAAGTTGAATAAAGTCACCATTAAGAACAAGTACCCCTTACCCAGGATAGACGACTTGTTAGATCAATTGAAAGGAGCCTGTGTGTTCTCGAAGATTGATTTACGGTCGGGTTATCATCAGATTCCAGTGAAGAGTTCTGATGTGCCAAAAACTACATTTAGAACACGTTACGGTCATTATGAATTCTTAGTGATGCCTTTCGGTGTGACTAATGCTCCAGCTATTTTTATGGATTGCATGAACCGTATATTTCAGGTTTACTTGGACCAATTTGTGGTAATCTTTATTAACGACATTCTTATTTATTCTCGTACTCCATAAGAGCACGGAGAACATCTGAGAATTTTCTTATCGGTATTGTAAGAGAAGCAATTGTTTGCTAAGTTGAGTAAGTGTGAGTTTTGGATGTCGGAAGTAAATTTTCTTGGACATGTTATATCTCAAGGTGGTGTGGCAGTGGATCCATCGAAGGTAGAAGCGGTAATTAATTGGGAGAGACCGAGAAATGTTTCAGAGGTTAGAAGTTTCTTGGGCTTGACAGGTTACTATAGAAGGTTCATTAAGGGTTTTTCTCAATTGGCCTTACCAATGACGAAACTTACTCGGAAGGATTTTGCTTTTGAGTGGGATTCGGGTTGTGAACAAAGATTTATGAAATTGAAGGAAAGTTTGACGAGTGCTCTAGTATTAATTATTCCTGATCCTAACAACTCTTACGAAGTATTCTGTGATGCTTCTAAGAGGGGATTAAGAGGTGTTCTGATGCAAGGCGGTCAAGTAGTAGCTTATGCTTCTCGACAGTTAAAAGTCCATGAGAAGAATTATCCAACTCATGATTTGGAACTAGCTGCAGTGGTGTTTGCACTTAAGGTGTGGCGTCATTATTTATATGGTGTACGCTTTGAGATGTTCAGTGACCACAAGAGTTTGAAGTATTTGTTTTACCAAAAGGAGTTGAATATGCGACAAAGAAGGTGGATGGAGTACTTAAAGGATTATGACTTAGAATTGAAGTATCATCCAGGAAAAGCGAATAAAGTAGCGGATGCTTTAAGTCGGAAAATGGTTCATAGTGCAGAATTGATGATTTTGGAGTATTCGTTGTTGGAAAAGCTTAGAGATCTTCATCTCCAATTTGTGTGGACTCCGAATGGTGTAATTATGGGGAATTTGGAGGTCAATTCTACTTTAAGAGTTGAGATTCAACAAGAACAAAAGTTATAGGAGGAGTTACAAGAATTGTTACTTCAACCGGGTTTTACACGAGCAACTGATGGGATTGTTCTATTTAATCAACGGATTTGTGTTCCGAAGGATGAGGCATTGAAAAGGAATATTTTAGATGAAGCTCATAAAGGTACTTTTACGATACATCCTGGTTCTTCGAAGATGTATCAGGATTTAAAGAAGGATTATTGGTGGTCTGGGATGAAAAAGGATATAGCGGAATATGTGTCAGAATGTGCGGTGTGCCAACAGGTGAAGATTGAACACCAAAGACCGGGCGGTCTATTGCAACCTTTGGATATTCCAGTTTGGAAGTGGGATAGTATTTCTATGGACTTTGCAGTGAGTTTACCCCGTACACAAGGTGGGTATGATTCTATTTGGGTAATTGTAGATCGAATAACGAAATCTGCACATTTCTTAGCCGTGAAGACTACTTATAAGGCAAAGTCATCTTGCAAGGTTGTTTATTGCTGAGATTGTGAGATTGCATGGTATTCCTTCTAGTATTGTGTCCGATAGAGATCCGAAGTTTACTTCAAAGTTTTGGAAGGTGTTCCAACAAGCGATGGGTACAAATTTGCGGTTGAGCACGTCGAATCATCCTCAAACGGATGGTCAGACTGAGCGAACAATACAGACGATTGAGGATATGTTAAGAGCTTGTGTGCTAGAGAGTAGAGGGAATTGGAAAGAACTTTTACCGTTAATTGAGTTTTCCTATAACAATAGTTACCATGCGAGCATCGGTATGGCTCCTTATGAAGCATTGTATGGGAGGAAGTGTAGAACACCTTTGTGTTGGGCTGAAATTGGCGAAGATAGAATTTTGGGACCCGAGATTATTTAAGAGACTTCGGAAAAGATTCGAATGATCCGTGAGAAAGTTAAACAAGCACAAGATCGTCAAAAGAGTTATGCGGACAACCGTAGGAGACCTTTGGAATTTGAAGAAGGTGACCATGTATTTCTGAAAGTTACTCCGAGATTGATACTGAAAGGACCATTTAAGTCACGCAAATTAAGCCCGAGATACGTGGGACCGTATCAGATTTTAGAAAGGATTGGTGAAGTTGCTTACAGATTAGCCTTACCACCCTCTCTATCTGAAATGCATGATGTTTTTCACGTATCTCAGCTCCGTAAGTTTATTCCTGATCCTCTTCAGCCAATTCTACCAGAATCCGTGGGAATAGAAGCGGATTTGACCTTTGAACCACAATCGAGTTGCATTGTGGGAAGAGAAACCAAAGTGTTAAGGAACAAAGATATTCCACTCGTTAAGGTGCAATGGGATATGACGCATCCGGGTGATGCTACTTGGGAACTCGAATCGGAAATGCGAGATTCTTATCCACATATGTTCAGGTAATATTTTAAATTCGAGGATGAATTTCTATTTAAGGGGGGGAGGATGTAATACCCCGTAAATTTATAAACGCTCTGGTTAATATTATTATGATCAACTGGGTTCCGGAGTACTCTGAGCAATTATTTGATAAAATAATTAGAGTAAACTGACGAACTCAGAATTGATTAAATTAATAGTATTTAACGTTGAGTTTTTATTATTTGGTGCATTTGAGCTAATTTGGACGTTTAGTAGTATTGCTAATTGATGGAAATTAATTTCTTTACTATGTCTCTTTTCCATTTAGAAAACAAACAAAAGTTAGAAAAGAAAGAGAAAGGAAAAGGAGAGGAAAAAAGAAGGAAAGGAAAAGGAGAGAAAATTCCACAAAGAGCTCAAGATCATCATCAAGCATGCATTCTTCATCTCTTCATCTCAATTTCATCATCCTCATCTTGTTGTCCAGGTGGGTTCTAGTTAGACCCTTTAGAGTAGAGTTTATTTTGAGTTTAGGGTTAGATTGGAATTGTGAAAATTGAGTATTTTTGCATAAAATCATGAATCTAACTGTTGAAATTCAATGTTTGATTGTATGTTATACTGCTTGTTATGTTATGACATGTTTGGATGCTTTGTGATTGATCAAAAATGGGATTTTGGGGTGATTTTGGATCAACCCGTAGCAGGAAAATTCTGCTGGTTTTTCTGCATTTTTCTCTGCCCATACGCGTATGGCCTTGGGCAATACGCGTATGGCTGGGCGAGAATTTTGGGCAATACGCGTATGGGATGTGCCAATACGCGTATGGCCAGGAGAATTGCAGAAATTCTGCTGTTGTGATTATTTTTCCGATCGTTTGTTTCTAATGCCGTAACTTTTTGTACGTAACTCGGATTTGAACATTTTTGGTATCGTTGGAAAGATAATAAAATGTACTTTCTTATTACAATGGTTTTAAGATTGTCGGCCGATTTAATTAAGTTGAGATTTCTGGAATAGCGTCGTTTTGTCGACTTTTATCTGTTAAAGGTGTGTAATAGTTGCTGACAATGTATGCATGTTAAAATATGGAATAGGCAGAGTGAGGATTATTACTATAACTGTGTCGGGAGTGTGATTTTCCCATATGTGGCAACGCTCGTGCATGAAAGCCCGAGGCGTGTGCACTTCAATCATAAACCACTGTTTCTTGCGGTGTAGTTTCATGAGACTCGAGCACCTCCTTTGAAACGTTATGCACAACTACTTGGCAGGTTTGATTCCCGTAGTGAGTACGATTGGAGCCTACGGGTAAAGAGACTTGTGACGGTGTACGGGCCGTGAGAAGTGACGGATCACGGTGTACGGACCGGTGATCCCGAATCTAATTCGTATGCCAAGTAGCTACAAGGATCCATGACTCGGGTCGTCTTCTAGACGTAGAAGCGGACGGGAATAGGGGATACCTTGGTATTGGTTATTGACTGTGAATCCTTGAGTTTACAGGCTCAGGAGGTACTTCGGTACTAGTGTGAGTTACAGGCTCACTGTGATGGTTACTTGTGTGTGTGTACTCATGGTCTTTCCCCTTTCCCCTTTGACATGAGTTAGGTTTATTTAGAACCTTGTAAAGTTGAGAGGACTTTAAGATAGGGAACTCACTGAGATTTGATGTATCTCACCCCACTGTTGTTGTTTACATCACAGGTTCTGCAGGTTCCGCGAAGGGTAAGGACAAGGTTATTTGACTTTCCTTACGGATCATAGCTTTTGTGATGGCATGGCTTCCGCTATGGCGTTTATGTTTTGAGATCATTGTTTTGATCTAGTTCTTAGTTTTTATCATCTTGGAACATCTTGTATATGTAATGCCTTAGACTTTTAGTGTTTTGTATTAGAGGCATTTATGTGTATAATGTGTTAACTAGGAACTTATTATATTTCAGTACCAAAAGTGAAACTCATGTATACTATGAGATTTGATGCAAGTATTATATGTGGGTGTTACATCTCATACTAAAAGAGGGGCATTGGCATGGATGTAGATGATCCAGAGGCTTGCCGCTTACAGCAGTTAGATGGAGGGGAAGGAGTTGTTGATGTCTGTGTACTATGAACGAGGCACAACTTTGATGCTAAAAGGTTAATTGGATCAACCAGTGGTTTTCTTATATAAAGCCTAAGAGGAGGCTAATATGTGTCTCGTACAAAGCCCGAGAGAGAGGCTAAAAGGTTTCGACTCGACGAGGGAATCTTTTGGTATCTCGTATAAAGCCCGAGATGGAGGCTATTTGACTAAACAAGAGAGTTTTTTTTTGTATCTCGTACGAAGCCCGAGATGGGGGCTAAAATTTATTTGGCTCAATAAGAACCTTTTTGTATCTCGTATAAAGCCCGAGATGGAGGCAAAAGGGGTGATTGACTCAACGAGGGAGTCTCTTATGTGTCTCGTACAAAGCCCGAGAGAGAGGCTAAACGTTGTTTGACCCCACTGGGGAGAATCATTGTACAAAGCCCAAGAGAGAGGCTAACTTCACTGGAGAAGGATCATTATACAAAGCCTAAGAGGAGGCTGTGACAACTGTTTCAGTTGAGTGACAGGTCCAGTATGCTGATTTAAAGAGAAAATCAGTTCTAATATGAGCAATGCTGTACTCGAGGATTTGGTTCGAGGATCCGGGTTATTCCTGTTCTTTAAGGAAGTGGGAAATCCGAAGGGTATTGAGACTGTCAGAGTCTACGGGTTTTCTTCCTATTCTTGAAGGGGTCACTTGAGAATGTCTTTGAGACTCAAGGAGATTAGACTGTCCAAGTCTAGAGTTTCATCTTTTGTACTATGCTTTGAGAAATAGTAGTAGACTCTATGAAAGGACTGTTCTATGCAGATGATTAAGTTCTGTTCCTATACCTCTAGGAGGTCATCGGAACAATTTGTACGAAGCCCAAGAGGAGGCTAGAAACTTTTAAGAAGCCGATGGGTCCTTGTACGAAGCCCAAGAGGAGGCTATCATTCCTGGGGGAAGAAATCATTATACAAAGCCTAAGAGGAGGCTGTGAGTACTTCTAAGAAGCCGTAGGGTCCTTGTACTAAGCCCAAGAGGAAGCTAGGTTGCTTTTAGGAAGCCTGTGGGTCCTTGTACGATGCCCAAGAGGAGGCCGATGCTTTTAAGAAGCCCGTGGGTCCCCAAACCCCGAGAAATTCAAGGCAAGCTATTCACAAGGAATAGATCAAGTCAGGAAAGTTCGATAATTTGGAAGAAACTCAAAGATGCCATTCACCCTTCCTTCATCAACTCCAATAGGATAAAAAAAATCGAACTGTAGTAAACCCCCAAAGAGCGGTAGTGCTTCCCAACCACGTCCAAAATCGCTCGCTACAGAAAAATGGCGCCCACCGTGGGCCGGTCTTTCTTTCTTTCTTTCTTTTCTGGGATAGGACTTTTTGTTGACTTCACTAGGATCTTAGGTCAAAACCCTTTAAGTGGGGAAGGAACCACAGAATGGCGTCTCCGCCGGGGAGTCATTTTCTGTCAGGAACATAAGATTCGTAGCTTTTAAAGTCTAGGACATTAGGACAAATATATATACTGCTTTTCCTAATTGATATCTGTGTTTATTTTTCTGCTAATGGGAATGCGTGTGATGTCGCATGTGGAAATATTGAGTATACACTTAAGATAAGTGATGGAGATGAGGTCGACCATCAACCTCAGTGGAGGCTTCCCAATGCAACCCATTCCCTCTCATAGGCAATGGGCCAATTGTGACGTCTGAGAAGCTGAGGAGCCAACCCTTTTGTAGTGTGGAAACTATCGGAAATAGTTGTCACGCAATACTACCCTCATTTGAGGTTGATGATCTATTCTTGGTGAATAGCGTTTACTCTAAGATTTCATACAACTCACTGGCGATCCGCTTGCTGTTTTTTATCCTGGGAGGAGCTGATGATTTTGAGTACAGGTACAAAAAATCACCCTAGTATAAACCTTTGGGGATGGGTAGAGCCTTGACTCCATGACAACGACCCTTTGACCCCATGTTTTTTCTATGTTTTTGTGTGCTGCATTCATGCATTCATTTTAAAAACATTAAAACATTCAAAAAATTTCTCTTTTAGTTTCTCTGTCTTTTCAAAATAAACTAAGACTGTGATTGGAAATATCAGAGAAAAGGATTGCGCTAATGGATTTCGGTAGAAGGAGAACTCATAAGTACGCCTTCAGGATTCCAAAACTTGAGGATTTAAGAGGTTTGGAGAGGATGATTACAAACCAAGAGGCTTTTAGAGCCAAGTACTGAGGTTTGCTATCTCTGCTAAGAGTCCATGTGATTGAGGGAATCATGGATGCGCTCGTTCAGTTCTACGATCTGGTCTATCATTGTTTCACATTCTCAGATTACCAGCTAACACCAATGCTGGAGGAATATTCTCATCTGATTGATCTACACATTACAGATCAAGCTCCATTTTCTGGACTGGAAGAAATTCCAAAGAATCAGACCATTGCAAGAGCAATTCATTTGGACGAGTCTGAGATCAGGACTCACATGACCACTAAGGGTGGCATACAAGGTTTGCCAGCCCAGTTCTTGATAAAGAAAGCCCTGTACTTCGCCAGTATAGGGAACGTGACTGCTTTTAAAAGCATCTTTGTTTTACTCACCTACGGTTTTTTTTGTTGCCCAACATTAATAACTTCATTGATATCAACTCCATTAAGGTTTTTCTCATTGGAAACCCTGTGCCAACTTTGCTCGCGGATACGTATCATTCTGTACACTTAGGGAATTTGTACAGTGGAGGGGAGATCACATGCTGTGTACCTCTGCTTTATAAATGGTTTATCTCCCATTTGCCTAAGTCTGCTGCTGTTTGGGATCACAAGAGTGCCTTACGTTGGTTGCAGAAAATCATGTCCCTCACCAACTCTGACATTGATTGGTGTAATAGGATTTATGATGGGATCATGATCATTGACCGTTGTGGAAACTTCCCCAACGTACCCCTTATAGGAACTAAGGGAGGAATCAATTACCATCCAGTTCTCGTTCGTCGTCAAATTGGATACCCGATGAGGCATGTCCCACGGAGTGCTCATCTGGAAGGTCTTTTCTTCAAGGAAGGAGAAAATGACAGAGCACTAAAGACAGAAATAGTGCACGCTTGGAAACATGTTCATAAGAAAGGACGGGAGTCTCTAGGAACACCGGACTGTGTCTCGGTGGAGCCTTATCTCCACTGGGTACAAACTAGAGCTCTCAAGCTAAAAATGCCTTATCCTCGTCACAGAGTTCTTCCACCGAGGGTGTCTGTCATGTACTTCATGACTGAGATTGAAAAACTTCAGGTTACTCTCAACAAAGTTCAACAGGAGAAGAGGTCTTGGAAGAACAAGTACCGCACCCTCAACGTGGAGTGCATCAAAATACAACAACTACTGAAAGATAAGGACGTTCTGATTGAAATTTTGGAGCAACATGCTGTAGAGAATCAAGATGACCAGAGGAATTTGCTCACTCCTTTCACCTGGTAAAGGAATGACAACCCGACAACGGCCCAAGAGCCCCGGTTAAATAAAAGGAAAGTACCAGAGTCAGCACCCGATTTCTCTTCAGAGAGGACTCGGGACCCATTAGCTTAGGTTTCTGTTTATGCACCTTGTAATCTACTGTATTTCCATTTCTGTAATCCTTTAAATTCAATAAAAAGGGGTTTCCCCACTGTTTGATATTTGAAATCTAATTGTCGAAGTTTATTTTGATTAAACCAAAAAATAATTAATATAATCATTGCATTCATCATTCTTACATCGCGTATTCTTCTTACCTACGAATCTCACGTTTGTGTCTCGGTTCTAGAGTCAAACTGTCTCATTCGTACAATACTCGAGCCAATCGTCAGAAAAAGATGGATGGTCTTGAGGAAGAAAATAGAGAGTTGAAAGAAGAGATCGACGCTCTGAGAGAGGATATGAGAAAGCTTCGTAACGACATGCAAGCCATGGCAGAAGCTCAGCTACAAAGGACTTTGATCTCAAAGATCACCTCAACGCCCATAGTGGAGAAGTATGATTCTAGGTATCAAATGCCGAAAGATCGTCCTTGGGGCATGCCTGTTAACTATATCTCGGAAGGATATGTTCCGCCGATCACTGAAGATCAGGGAATTATAACAGAAGCCGTTGGTCCTGAAGGTTACAAACTTCAGGAAAGCGAAGGTGCCAGAGGCATACTGAAGACTCCTGAAGGTTACAAACTTCGGGAAGCGCCAAGATTCACTGTCGTAGTCACGGTGCCACCCCCTGTGGTGCATACTATCCTGGAAGGACAGATTCCACTGATACCTTCTAGTAAGAAGGAAACTATGTTCGATAGAATGGATTAATTCCAGGAGCAGTTCCTGGAAATGCAGAAGGAGCTGCAAGCCATCCGCGATCAGGATTTATTCGGAAAGGACGCCACAGACCATTGCTTGGTCCCCAATGTGAAAGTTCCGCACAAATTTCAAGTGCCCGACTTTGAAAAATACAAGGGTAATTCTTGCCCTCAGAGCCATCTGATGATGTACGCTCGGCGAATGTCAGCTCAGACGAAGAATCAGGACCTACTAATTCACTACTTTCAGGATAGTTTAATCGGTGCCGCACTCAAATGGTACATGGGTTTAAAACGTACTACGATTAGTACATTCAGAGATCATGGCGCTGCCTTCGTCCAACAATACAAATACAATTTGGACATGGCACCGGACAGAGATCAACTCAGATCAATGTCACAAAAATACAAGGAAACCTTTAAGGAGTACGCTCAGAGATTGCGCGAAATTGCCGCTCAAATTTGTCCACCTCTTAAGGAAAAAGAGATGATGTTGGTGCTAGAATAGCAGCAAGCAAAAATATATAAGTAACCCAATTTATCGTTCTCCACAGGGATCAGTGCGAGGGAAAGAATTGCCATTCAAGGGTTTCTATATTTCTAAGCTCATGGATTAAAAGTTCTGGTTTAAAGACGAACCAAAAGCAAATGCGGAAAATTAAAGGAACAAAAAGCAAGTAAATAACAATAACACATTCTTTGGAGAAGAGAAACTCAATAGAGATCACTCAATAACACATGTATTCTTCCGACCATTTCATACACAAATCAAGCGTTCGTCTAATATCATCATGTATCACTCACAACATACATGTCCTCTCGGCCCCCGCATATCGTAAGTGATTTTATACCGATCAATAATTCCTCTCGGACATCACCAATCAGTACAAAGCATATAAAGCCTACATGAATGTTAAGCCTAATCCATCTCTGGAATCAAAACTCAACAGATATTACTATAACATCAATATCAAACTCATGAGCAATTCATATACAAAGCCCTGACCAGAATACAAACATATGATTAACCCTGCATTCAACTAATTTACCAACTGTATACGAACGCCGTTCTTCATCGCTATTGTCACGCATCCTCGCAATACCGTATCGATCCTACTCATGCTACCCATGCTACTTAATCAACACAATACAACAAAAGATACAATGAATATCAATTCACAAACCCCTGTCAAAAGCTTGCTCATTGACAGATGAAAATCTAAGATTAACGATTCGATATAGGTTTTGTCACGACCCACAAATAATCAATCAAAGACAAACAATCAATAGAGAATCAAAAAATATTCATAAACATAGATTAGATGAAATACAATAGGTATCAAGAGATTTACATACCAACATCAACAAAAGAGAACACAAAGAGAAGAAAGGAGAAAAACAAACTTCTCACGGCGTGTCAAAGTCGATCGAAGCGAATCCGACTCCGAATCATCAAGATGCATCATCCAATGTTGTTTCTAAGCTAATCTACTCCTAAAACATGTTTGATGAAGTTGGGAGAAAGTTTCCCCAAAAACATACATAAAAAATAGTGTTTTTGGCCATAAATGGTGTTTCAGTCCGCACAATTTCGCCCGGCGGAATTTCCGCCCGACACAGCAGGGGCGAATCACACCAGAAAATTCTGCACTGTTTTATTCGTAACTTTTGAACCGTAACTCCGATTGACGCACGGTTTGAAGCGCTGGAAAGCTTATTCAATGCTCTATACAACAATGGCAAGATCCCATTGCTGGAACACCTGCAAAAATAAATGAAAAATCAATTAAACTCAATGATATTTACACTATACGCAATATATACACTAAAAAGTAAAGTAAACGTATTTATAAACAAATCGGGTTTTATTCGCACGATATTTACCAAAAAGCATTGATAAGTGCAACAAAACATATATACACAAATAGGTACATTTTGCACTTATCAACACTCCCCAACTTACATAATTGTTTGTCCTCAAACAAAAGTCAATCAACTCAAAGAAACAAAAGCAATTATCAAGAAATCATGCTCAACAAGTTTTTACAGCCAGAGAATAAACGTATGGTACAAATATCAAAAGTACATGCAAAGCAATGCTTACCACTAAACTACAACGACACCATGAATATGAAACAAAGTCTAAAAACAAAACAAATGTCAACATCCAAAAGCAATACATATTCAAGAATGAATCATACCTAACACTCCACTTCAAATAAAAATGAAGAAATTAATGCGCGTTTGCAACCGCGGGGAAATTTCACTCATCTGAAAAACAATGCAGATAACAATTCAATTCATACAACATCTAACAATAAAAAATGAAAATATGGAAGCAAAAAGATCACTAAGGGCTTTAAGGGTTGTAGCTTGGTCGGGTTCACAATAAAGGGACATTTCTACAGGCCATTGAATCGAAATTGCCGATGCAAAAAGAAACATTCACTATACATAGTATTTACCCATCACAACTTCATTCACCAATTTCATTCCTTTACCACAAACCTTCTCAAACTACCTTTATGCACAATTATTTCACTCTATTTTTCTCCTCAAACAAGCATGCTTTTTCTATGTTTTTCACATTCATAATTACACTTTTTTCTGTTCATGCTTGTTTGAACTTTTTCAAAAGTTTCAAGCAACTTACCAATCTTCTTTTTCATTCTCCCCAACTTGATTTCAACCAAACCTCAAGTGAATGCTCCTTGCTTTTTACGGCAAGGAAATCAAAGTATACAATTTCAAAGGTTCAAGAAGAAATAGTTAGAAACTCACAAAATTCAATGATGAACCAAACTTGCAAATTATGTACATAAACCAAGTTCATCACTAAAAATGAGATCTAAACTGTTTTAGTCTCAAAGGGGCTAACAAATTCTCACTACTCACGGGTAAGATACTTTTGGATACGGTTGTGCTCAATATAAACAAATGCCTTGATCATTTCTAATGCTTCCACAAAATCACAATAATCAGCAGATAAAGCATGAATCAAACGAATTAAACAAAGTTTATCAGTCATCCAAGCATTTAGTAAACAATGGAGGTTTCCTCACATGGGGCTATGAACTAAAGTGATTCATAAATGAACAAAAATTGCAAGAGAATGAAAGACATGTAATTTGTACAAATCCTAAGGTTCATAAACATGTTATGTTCTAGAAAAGCAATAAACACCAACCAAAGCAATGCACTTTCTTTAAACTTTTCACACTACCATAACATTTTCTTGTTGAAACAATCAAAATTGAAAAATCACACAATGCATCCTCAAGCTAATCAAAAACAAAACTTGAGAACAAACACAAAAATTTCTAAAACTAATAAACATATACTAACAAAATGAGTGAAAGTGGATAAGAGAATAAGAGAGTTTTTCCACAAAAAGCAAGGCGCGCTAAGTGCGCACAGGCTTGCTAAGTTTTTCAAGTTCTTTCTCGCATTCAATCCATCCAATCTCACACAATACTACAATACTACTAAATATAAAACTGTACAAACTCAAATCGTTGGGTTGCCTCCCAACAAGCGCTTGTTTCACGTCATAAGCTCGACACCTTATTTACGTACAAGCTCTTCTATGTTGTTTCGTTCACTGGTAGCGACCCAATAAAATCTGCAACACTTGAGCAAACGTAAACCAAAAACAAAAATATGTACACACACATAAACATGATGGAAATCACATATATACAATCACTTATGGAAAACAACTATTAACAAGTATGTACAAAAGCAAAACAAGTGTTTATACATGTAAATATACAATATAGACAATTATGTACGAAGCTTAAAAACATAGAAACTATGCGATGCAACTTAATATCTAAACACCAATCCCCGGCAACGGCGCCATTTTGTTGTTGCTAGAATAGCAGCAAGCAAAAATATATAAGTAACCCAATTTATCGTTCTCCACAGGGATCAGTGCGAGGGAAAGAATTGCCATTCAAGGGTTTCTATATTTCTAAGCTCATGGATTAAAAGTTCTGGTTTAAAGACGAACCAAAAGCAAATGCGGAAAATTAAAGGAACAAAAAGCAAGTAAATAACAATAACACATTCTTTGGAGAAGAGAAACTCAATAGAGATCACTCAATAACACATGTATTCTTCCGACCATTTTATACACAAATCAAGCGTTCGTCTAATATCATCATGTATCACTCACAACATACATGTCCTCTCGGCCCCCGCATATCGTAAGTGATTTTATACCGATCAATAATTCCTCTCGGACATCACCAATCAGTACAAAGCATATAAAGCCTACATGAATGTTAAGCCTAATCCATCTCTGGAATCAAAACTCAGCAGATATTACTATAACATCAATATCAAACTCATGAGAAATTCATATACAAAGCCCTGACCAGAATACAAACATATGATTAACCCTGCATTCAACTAATTTACCAACTGTATACGAACGCCGTTCTTCATCGCTATTGTCACGCATCCTCGCAATACCGTATCGATCCTACTCATGCTACCCATGCTACTTAATCAACACAATACAACAAAAGATACAATGAATATCAATTCACAACCCCCTGTCAAAAGCTTGCTCATTGACAGATGAAAATCTAAGATTAACGATTCGATATAGGTTTTGTCACGACCCACAAATAATCAATCAAAGACAAACAATCAATAGAGAATCAAAAAATATTCATAAACATAGATTAGATGAAATACAATAGGTATCAAGAGATTTACATACCAACATCAACAAAAGAGAACACAAAGAGAAGAAAGGAGAAAAACAAACTTCTCACGGCGTGTCAAAGTCGATCGAAGCGAATCCGACTCCGAATCATCAAGATGCATCATCCAATGTTGTTTCTAAGCTAATCTACTCCTAAAACATGTTTGATGAAGTTGGGAGAAAGTTTCCCCAAAAACATACATAAAAAATAGTGTTTTTGGCCATAAATGGTGTTTCAGTCCGCACAATTTCGCCCGGCGGAATTTCCGCCCGACACAGCAGGGGCGAATCACACCAAAAAATTCTGCACTGTTTTATTCGTAACTTTTGAACCGTAACTCCGATTGACGCACGGTTTGAAGCGCTGGAAAGCTTATTCAATGCTCTATACAACAATGGCAAGATCCCATTGCTGGAACACCTGCAAAAATAAATGAAAAATCAATTAAACTCAATGATATTTACACTATACGCAATATATACACTAAAAAGTAAAGTAAACGTATTTATAAACAAATCGGGTTTTATTCGCACGATATTTACCAAAAAGCATTGATAAGTGCAACAAAACATATATACACAAATAGGTACATTTTGCACTTATCAACACTCCCCAACTTACATAATTGTTTGTCCTCAAACAAAAGTCAATCAACTCAAAGAAACAAAAGCAATTATCAAGAAATCATGCTCAACAAGTTTTTACAGCCAGAGAATAAACGTATGGTACAAATATCAAAAGTACATGCAAAGCAATGCTTACCACTAAACTACAACGACACCATGAATATGAAACAAAGTCTAAAAACAAAACAAATGTCAACATCCAAAAGCAATACATATTCAAGAATGAATCATACCTAACACTCCACTTCAAATAAAAATGAAGAAATTAATGCGCGTTTGCAACCGCGGGGAAATTTCACTCATCTGAAAAACAATGCAAATAACAATTCAATTCATACAACATCTAACAATAAAAAATGAAAATATGGAAGCAAAAAGATCACTAAGGGCTTTAAGGGTTGTAGCTTGGTCGGGTTCACAATAAAGGGACATTTCTACAGGCCATTGAATCGAAATTGCCGATGCAAAAAGAAACATTCACTATACATAGTATTTACCCATCACAACTTCATTCACCAATTTCATTCCTTTACCACAAACCTTCTCAAACTACCTTTATGCACAATTATTTCACTCTATTTTTCTCCTCAAACAAGCATGCTTTTTCTATGTTTTTCACATTCATAATTACACTTTTTTCTGTTCATGCTTGTTTGAACTTTTTCAAAAGTTTCAAGCAACTTACCAATCTTCTTTTTCATTCTCCCCAACTTGATTTCAACCAAACCTCAAGTGAATGCTCCTTGCTTTTTACGGCAAGGAAATCAAAGTATACAATTTCAAAGGTTCAAGAAGAAATAGTTAGAAACTCACAAAATTCAATGATGAACCAAACTTGCAAATTATGTACATAAACCAAGTTCATCACTAAAAATGAGATCTAAACTGTTTTAGTCTCAAAGGGGCTAACAAATTCTCACTACTCACGGGTAAGATACTTTTGGATACGGTTGTGCTCAATATAAACAAATGCCTTGATCATTTCTAATGCTTCCACAAAATCACAATAATCAGCAGATAAAGCATGAATCAAACGAATTAAACAAAGTTTATCAGTCATCCAAGCATTTAGTAAACAATGGAGGTTTCCTCACATGGGGCTATGAACTAAAGTGATTCATAAATGAACAAAAATTGCAAGAGAATGAAAGACATGTAATTTGTACAAATCCTAAGGTTCATAAACATGTTATGTTCTAGAAAAGCAATAAACACCAACCAAAGCAATGCACTTTCTTTAAACTTTTCACACTACCATAACATTTTCTTGTTGAAACAATCAAAATTGAAAAATCACACAATGCATCCTCAAGCTAATCAAAAACAAAACTTGAGAACAAACACAAAAATTTCTAAAACTAATAAACATATACTAACAAAATGAGTGAAAGTGGATAAGAGACTAAGAGAGTTTTTCCACAAAAAGCAAGGCGCGCTAAGTGCGCACAGGCTTGCTAAGTTTTTCAAGTTCTTTCTCGCATTCAATCCATCCAATCTCACACAATACTACAATACTACTAAATATAAAACTGTACAAACTCAAATCGTTGGGTTGCCTCCCAACAAGCGCTTGTTTCACGTCATAAGCTCGACACCTTATTTACGTACAAGCTCTTCTATGTTGTTTCGTTCACTGGTAGCGACCCAATAAAACCTGCAACACTTGAGCAAACGTAAACCAAAAACAAAAATATGTACACACACATAAACATGATGGAAATCACATATATACAATCACTTATGGAAAACAACTATTAACAAGTATGTACAAAAGCAAAACAAGTGTTTATACATGTAAATATACAATATAGACAATTATGTACGAAGCTTAAAAACATAGAAACTATGCGATGCAACTTAATATCTAAACACCAATCCCCGGCAACGACGCCATTTTGTTGTTGCTAGAATAGCAGCAAGCAAAAATATATAAGTAACCCAATTTATCGTTCTCCACAGGGATCAGTGCGAGGGAAAGAATTGCCATTCAAGGGTTTCTATATTTCTAAGCTCATGGATTAAAAGTTCTGGTTTAAAGACGAACCAAAAGCAAATGCGGAAAATTAAAGGAACAAAAATCAAGTAAATAACAATAACACATTCTTTGGAGAAGAGAAACTCAATAGAGATCACTCAATAACACATGTATTCTTCCGACCATTTCATACACAAATCAAGCGTTCGTCTAATATCATCATGTATCACTCACAACATACATGTCCTCTCGGCCCCCGCATATCGTAAGTGATTTTATACCGATCAATAATTCCTCTCGGACATCACCAATCAGTACAAAGCATATAAAGCCTACATGAATGTTAAGCCTAATCCATCTCTGGAATCAAAACTCAGCAGATATTACTATAACATCAATATCAAGCTCATGAGCAATTCATATACAAAGCCCTGACTAGAATACAAACATATGATTAACCCTGCATTCAACTAATTTACCAACTGTATACGAACGCCGTTCTTCATCGCTATTGTCACGCATCCTCGCAATACCGTATCGATCCTACTCATGCTACCCATGCTACTTAATCAACACAATACAACAAAAGATACAATGAATATCAATTCACAAACCCCTGTCAAAAGCTTGCTCATTGACAGATGAAAATCTAAGATTAACGATTCGATATAGGTTTTGTCACGACCCACAAACAATCAATCAAAGACAAACAATCAATAGAGAATAAAAAAATATTCATAAACATAGATTAGATGAAATACAATAGGTATCAAGAGATTTACATACCAACATCAACAAAAGAGAACACAAAGAGAAGAAAGGAGAAAAACAAACTTCTCACGGCGTGTCAAAGTCGATTGAAGCGAATCCGACTCCGAATCATCAAGATGCATCATCCAATGTTGTTTCTAAGCTAATCTACTCCTAAAACATGTTTGATGAAGTTGGGAGAAAGTTTCCCCAAAAACATACATAAAAAATAGTGTTTTGGCCATAAATGGTGTTTCAGTCCGCACAATTTCGCCCGGCGGAATTTCCGCCCGGCACAGCAGGGGCGAATCACACCAGAAAATTCTGCACTGTTTTATTCGTAACTTTTGAACCGTAACTCCGATTGACGCACGGTTTGAAGCGCTGGAAAGCTTATTCAATGCTCTATACAACAATGGCAAGATCCCATTGCTGGAACACCTGCAAAAATAAATGAAAAATCAATTAAACTCAATTATATTTACACTATACGCAATATATACACTAAAAAGTAAAGTAAACGTATTTATAAACAAATCGGGTTTTATTCGCACGATATTTACCAAAAAGCATTGATAAGTGCAACAAAACATATATACACAAATAGGTACATTTTGCACTTATCAACACTCCCCAACTTACATAATTGTTTGTCCTCAAACAAAAGTCAATCAACTCAAAGCAACAAAAGCAATTATCAAGAAATCATGCTCAACAAGTTTTTACAGCCAGAGAATAAACGTATGGTACAAATATCAAAAGTACATGCAAAGCAATGCTTACCACTAAACTACAACGACACCATGAATATGAAACAAAGTCTAAAAACAAAACAAATGTCAACATCCAAAAGCAATACATATTCAAGAATGAATCATACCTAACACTCCACTTCAAATAAAAATGAAGAAATTAATGCGCGTTTGCAACCGCGGGGAAATTTCACTCATCTGAAAAACAATGCAAATAACAATTCAATTCATACAACATCTAACAATAAAAAATGAAAATATGGAAGCAAAAAGATCACTAAGGGCTTTAAGGGTTGTAGCTTGGTCGGGTTCACAATAAAGGGACATTTCTACAGGCCATTGAATCGAAATTGCCGATGCAAAAAGAAACATTCACTATACATAGTATTTACCCATCACAACTTCATTCACCAATTTCATTCCTTTACCACAAACCTTCTCAAACTACCTTTATGCACAATTATTTCACTCTATTTTTCTCCTCAAACAAGCATGCTTTTTCTATGTTTTTCACATTCATAATTACACTTTTTTCTGTTCATGCTTGTTTGAACTTTTTCAAAAGTTTCAAGCAACTTACCAATCTTCTTTTTCATTCTCCCCAACTTGATTTCAACCAAACCTCAAGTGAATGCTCCTTGCTTTTTACGGCAAGGAAATCAAAGTATACAATTTCAAAGGTTCAAGAAGAAATAGTTAGAAACTCACAAAATTCAATGATGAACCAAACTTGCAAATTATGTACATAAACCAAGTTCATCACTAAAAATGAGATCTAAACTGTTTTAGTCTCAAAGGGGCTAACAAATTCTCACTACTCACGGGTAAGATACTTTTGGATACGGTTGTGCTCAATATAAACAAATGCCTTGATCATTTCTAATGCTTCCACAAAATCACAATAATCAGCAGATAAAGCATGAATCAAACGAATTAAACAAAGTTTATCAGTCATCCAAGCATTTAGTAAACAATGGAGGTTTCCTCACATGGGGCTATGAACTAAAGTGATTCATAAATGAACAAAAATTGCAAGAGAATGAAAGACATGTAATTTGTACAAATCCTAAGGTTCATAAACATGTTATGTTCTAGAAAAGCAATAAACACCAACCAAAGCAATGCACTTTCTTTAAACTTTTCACACTACCATAACATTTTCTTGTTGAAACAATCAAAATTGAAAAATCACACAATGCATCCTCAAGCTAATCAAAAACAAAACTTGAGAACAAACACAAAAATTTCTAAAACTAATAAACATATACTAACAAAATGAGTGAAAGTGGATAAGAGACTAAGAGAGTTTTTCCACAAAAAGCAAGGCGCGCTAAGTGCGCACAGGCTTGCTAAGTTTTTCAAGTTCTTTCTCGCATTCAATCCATCCAATCTCACACAATACTACAATACTACTAAATATAAAACTGTACAAACTCAAATCGTTGGGTTGCCTCCCAACAAGCGCTTGTTTCACGTCATATGCTCGACACCTTATTTACGTACAAGCTCTTCTATGTTGTTTCGTTCACTGGTAGCGACCCAATAAAACCTGCAACACTTGAGCAAACGTAAACCAAAAACAAAAATATGTACACACACATAAACATGATGGAAATCACATATATACAATCACTTATGGAAAACAACTATTAACAAGTATGTACAAAAGCAAAACAAGTGTTTATACATGTAAATATACAATATAGACAATTATGTACGAAGCTTAAAAACATAGAAACTATGCGATGCAACTTAATATCTAAACACCAATCCCCGGCAACGGCGCCATTTTGTTGTTGCTAGAATAGCAGCAAGCAAAAATATATAAGTAACCCAATTTATCGTTCTCCACAGGGATCAGTGCGAGGGAAAGAATTGCTATTCAAGGGTTTCTATATTTCTAAGCTCATGGATTAAAAGTTCTGGTTTAAAGACGAACCAAAAGAAAATGCGGAAAATTAAAGGAACAAAAAGCAAGTAAATAACAATAACACATTCTTTGGAGAAGAGAAACTCAATAGAGATCACTCAATAACACGTGTATTCTTCCGACCATTTCATACACAAATCAAGCGTTCGTCTAATATCATCATGTATCACTCACAACATACATGTCCTCTCGGCCCCCGCATATCGTAAGTGATTTTATACCGATCAATAATTCTTCTCGGACATCACCAATCAGTACAAAGCATATAAAGCCTACATGAATGTTAAGCCTAATCCATCTCTGGAATCAAAACTCAGCAGATATTACTATAACATCAATATCAAGCTCATGAGCAATTCATATACAAAGCCCTGACCAGAATACAAACATATGATTAACCCTGCATTCAACTAATTTACCAACTGTATACGAACGCCGTTCTTCATCGCTATTGTCACGCATCCTCGCAATACCGTATCGATCCTACTCATGCTACCCATGCTACTTAATCAACACAATACAACAAAAGATACAATGAATATCAATTCACAAACCCCTGTCAAAAGCTTGCTCATTGACAGATGAAAATCTAAGATTAACGATTCGATATAGGTTTTGTCACGACCCACAAACAATCAATCAAAGACAAACAATCAATAGAGAATAAAAAAATATTCATAAACATAGATTAGATGAAATACAATAGGTATCAAGAGATTTACATACCAACATCAACAAAAGAGAACACAAAGAGAAGAAAGGAGAAAAACAAACTTCTCACGGCATGTCAAAGTCGATTGAAGCGAATCCGACTCCGAATCATCAAGATGCATCATCCAATGTTGTTTCTAAGCTAATCTACTCCTAAAACATGTTTGATGAAGTTGGGAGAAAGTTTCCCCAAAAACATACATAAAAAATAGTGTTTTGGCCATAAATGGTGTTTCAGTCCGCACAATTTCGCCCGGCGGAATTTCCGCCCGGCACAGCAGGGGCGAATCACACCAGAAAATTCTGCACTGTTTTATTCGTAACTTTTGAACCGTAACTCCGATTGACGCACGGTTTGAAGCGCTGGAAAGCTTATTCAATGCTCTATACAACAATGGCAAGATCCCATTGCTGGAACACCTGCAAAAATAAATGAAAAATCAATTAAACTCAATGATATTTACACTATACGCAATATATACACTAAAAAGTAAAGTAAACGTATTTATAAACAAATTGGGTTTTATTCGCACGATATTTACCAAAAAGCATTGATAAGTGCAACAAAACATATATACACAAATAGGTACATTTTGCACTTATCAACACTCCCCAACTTACATAATTGTTTGTCCTCAAACAAAAGTCAATCAACTCAAAGAAACAAAAGCAATTATCAAGAAATCATGCTCAACAAGTTTTTACAGCCAGAGAATAAACGTATGGTACAAATATCAAAAGTACATGCAAAGCAATGCTTACCACTAAACTACAACGACACCATGAATATGAAACAAAGTCTAAAAACAAAACAAATGTCAACATCCAAAAGCAATACATATTCAAGAATGAATCATACCTAACACTCCACTTCAAATAAAAATGAAGAAATTAATGCGCGTTTGCAACCGCGGGGAAATTTCACTCATCTGAAAAACAATGCAAATAACAATTCAATTCATACAACATCTAACAATAAAAAATGAAAATATGGAAGCAAAAAGATCACTAAGGGCTTTAAGGGTTGTAGCTTGGTCGGGTTCACAATAAAGGGACATTTCTACAGGCCATTGAATCGAAATTGCCGATGCAAAAAGAAACATTCACTATACATAGTATTTACCCATCACAACTTCATTCACCAATTTCATTCCTTTACCACAAACCTTCTCAAACTACCTTTATGCACAATTATTTCACTCTATTTTTCTCCTCAAACAAGCATGCTTTTTCTATGTTTTTCACATTCATAATTACACTTTTTTCTGTTCATGCTTGTTTGAACTTTTTCAAAAGTTTCAAGCAACTTACCAATCTTCTTTTTCATTCTCCCCAACTTGATTTCAACCAAACCTCAAGTGAATGCTCCTTGCTTTTTACGGCAAGGAAATCAAAGTATACAATTTCAAAGGTTCAAGAAGAAATAGTTAGAAACTCACAAAATTCAATGATGAACCAAACTTGCAAATTATGTACATAAACCAAGTTCATCACTAAAAATGAGATCTAAACTGTTTTAGTCTCAAAGGGGCTAACAAATTCTCACTACTCACGGGTAAGATACTTTTGGATACGGTTGTGCTCAATATAAACAAATGCCTTGATCATTTCTAATGCTTCCACAAAATCACAATAATCAGCAGATAAAGCATGAATCAAACGAATTAAACAAAGTTTATCAGTCATCCAAGCATTTAGTAAACAATGGAGGTTTCCTCACATGGGGCTATGAACTAAAGTGATTCATAAATGAACAAAAATTGCAAGAGAATGAAAGACATGTAATTTGTACAAATCCTAAGGTTCATAAACATGTTATGTTCTAGAAAAGCAATAAACACCAACCAAAGCAATGCACTTTCTTTAAACTTTTCACACTACCATAACATTTTCTTGTTGAAACAATCAAAATTGAAAAATCACACAATGCATCCTCAAGTTAATCAAAAACAAAACTTGAGAACAAACACAAAAATTTCTAAAACTAATAAACATATACTAACAAAATGAGTGAAAGTGGATAAGAGAATAAGAGAGTTTTTCCACAAAAAGCAAGGCGCGCTAAGTGCGCACAGGCTTGCTAAGTTTTTCAAGTTCTTTCTCGCATTCAATCCATCCAATCTCACACAATACTACAATACTACTAAATATAAAACTGTACAAACTCAAATCGTTGGGTTGCCTCCCAACAAGCGCTTGTTTCACGTCATAAGCTCGACACCTTATTTACGTACAAGCTCTTCTATGTTGTTTCGTTCACTGGTAGCGACCCAATAAAACCTGCAACACTTGAGCAAACGTAAACCAAAAACAAAAATATGTACACACACATAAACCTGATGGAAATCACATATATACAATCACTTATGGAAAACAACTATTAACAAGTATGTACAAAAGCAAAACAAGTGTTTATACATGTAAATATACAATATAGACAATTATGTACGAAGCTTAAAAACATAGAAACTATGCGATGCAACTTAATATCTAAACACCAATCCCCGGCAACGGCGCCATTTTGTTGTTGCTAGAATAGCAGCAAGCAAAAATATATAAGTAACCCAATTTATCGTTCTCCACAGGGATCAGTGCGAGGGAAAGAATTGCCATTCAAGGGTTTCTATATTTCTAAGCTCATGGATTAAAAGTTCTGGTTTAAAGACGAACCAAAAGCAAATGCGGAAAATTAAAGGAACAAAAAGCAAGTAAATAACAATAACACATTCTTTGGAGAAGAGAAACTCAATAGAGATCACTCAATAACACATGTATTCTTCCGACCATTTCATACACAAATCAAGCGTTCGTCTAATATCATCATGTATCACTCACAACATACATGTCCTCTCGGCCCCCGCATATCGTAAGTGATTTTATACCGATCAATAATTCCTCTCGGACATCACCAATCAGTACAAAACATATAAAGCCTACATGAATGTTAAGCCTAATCCATCTCTGGAATCAAAACTCAGCAGATATTACTATAACATCAATATCAAGCTCATGAGCAATTCATATACAAAGCCCTGACCAGAATACAAACATATGATTAACCCTGCATTCAACTAATTTACCAACTGTATACGAACGCCGTTCTTCATCGCTATTGTCACGCATCCTCGCAATACCGTATCGATCCTACTCATGCTACCCATGCTACTTAATCAACACAATACAACAAAAGATACAATGAATATCAATTCACAAACCCCTGTCAAAAGCTTGCTCATTGACAGATGAAAATCTAAGATTAACGATTCGATATAGGTTTTGTCACGACCCACAAACAATCAATCAAAGACAAACAATCAATAGAGAATAAAAAAATATTCATAAACATAGATTAGATGAAATACAATAGGTATCAAGAGATTTACATACCAACATCAACAAAAGAGAACACAAAGAGAAGAAAGGAGAAAAACAAACTTCTCACGGCGTGTCAAAGTCGATTGAAGCGAATCCGACTCCGAATCATCAAGATGCATCATCCAAATGTTGTTTCTAAGCTAATCTACTCCTAAAACATGTTTGATGAAGTTGGGAGAAAGTTTCCCCAAAAACATACATAAAAAATAGTGTTTTGGCCATAAATGGTGTTTCAGTCCGCACAATTTCGCCCGGCGGAATTTCCGCCCGGCATAGCAGGGGCGAATCACACCAGAAAATTCTGCACTGTTTTATTCGTAACTTTTGAACCGTAACTCCGATTGACGCACGGTTTGAAGCGCTGGAAAGCTTATTCAATGCTCTATACAACAATGGCAAGATCCCATTGCTGGAACACCTGCAAAAATAAATGAAAAATAAATTAAACTCAATGATATTTACACTATACGCAATATATACACTAAAAAGTAAAGTAAACGTATTTATAAACAAATTGGGTTTTATTCGCACGATATTTACCAAAAAGCATTGATAAGTGCAACAAAACATATATACACAAATAGGTACATTTTGCACTTATCAACACTCCCCAACTTACATAATTGTTTGTCCTCAAACAAAAGTCAATCAACTCAAAGAAACAAAAGCAATTATCAAGAAATCATGCTCAACAAGTTTTTACAGCCAGAGAATAAACGTATGGTACAAATATCAAAAGTACATGCAAAGCAATGCTTACCACTAAACTACAACGACACCATGAATATGAAACAAAGTCTAAAAACAAAACAAATGTCAACATCCAAAAGCAATACATATTCAAGAATGAATCATACCTAACACTCCACTTCAAATAAAAATGAAGAAATTAATGCGCGTTTGCAACCGCGGGGAAATTTCACTCATCTGAAAAACAATGCAAATAACAATTCAATTCATACAACATCTAACAATAAAAAATGAAAATATGGAAGCAAAAAGATCACTAAGGGCTTTAAGGGTTGTAGCTTGGTCGGGTTCACAATAAAGGGACATTTCTACAGGCCATTGAATCGAAATTGCCGATGCAAAAAGAAACATTCACTATACATAGTATTTACCCATCACAACTTCATTCACCAATTTCATTCCTTTACCACAAACCTTCTCAAACTACCTTTATGCACAATTATTTCACTCTATTTTTCTCCTCAAACAAGCATGCTTTTTCTATGTTTTTCACATTCATAATTACACTTTTTTCTGTTCATGCTTGTTTGAACTTTTTCAAAAGTTTCAAGCAACTTACCAATCTTCTTTTTCATTCTCCCCAACTTGATTTCAACCAAACCTCAAGTGAATGCTCCTTGCTTTTTACGGCAAGGAAATCAAAGTATACAATTTCAAAGGTTCAAGAAGAAATAGTTAGAAACTCACAAAATTCAATGATGAACCAAACTTGCAAATTATGTACATAAACCAAGTTCATCACTAACAATGAGATCTAAACTGTTTTAGTCTCAAAGGGGCTAACAAATTCTCACTACTCACGGGTAAGATACTTTTGGATACGGTTGTGCTCAATATAAACAAATGCCTTGATCATTTCTAATGCTTCCAGAAAATCACAATAATCAGCAGATAAAGCATGAATCAAACGAATTAAACAAAGTTTATCAGTCATCCAAGCATTTAGTAAACAATGGAGGTTTCCTCACATGGGGCTATGAACTAAAGTGATTCATAAATGAACAAAAATTGCAAGAGAATGAAAGACATGTAATTTGTACAAATCCTAAGGTTCATAAACATGTTATGTTCTAGAAAAGCAATAAACACCAACCAAAGCAATGCACTTTCTTTAAACTTTTCACACTACCATAACATTTTCTTGTTGAAACAATCAAAATTGAAAAATCACACAATGCATCCTCAAGCTAATCAAAAACAAAACTTGAGAACAAACACAAAAATTTCTAAAACTAATAAACATATACTAACAAAATGAGTGAAAGTGGATAAGAGAGTTTTTCCACAAAAAGCAAGGCGCGCTAAGTGCGCACAGGCTTGCTAAGTTTTTCAAGTTCTTTCTCGCATTCAATCCATCCAATCTCACACAATACTACAATACTACTAAATATAAAACTGTACAAACTCAAATCGTTGGGTTGCCTCCCAACAAGCGCTTGTTTCACGTCATAAGCTCGACACCTTATTTACGTACAAGCTCTTCTATGTTGTTTCGTTCACTGGTAGCGACCCAATAAAATCTGCAACACTTGAGCAAACGTAAACCAAAAACAAAAATATGTACACACACATAAACATGATGGAAATCACATATATACAATCACTTATGGAAAACAACTATTAACAAGTATGTACAAAAGCAAAACAAGTGTTTATACATGTAAATATACAATATAGACAATTATGTACGAAGCTTAAAAACATAGAAACTATGCGATGCAACTTAATATCTAAACACCAATCCCCGGCAACGGCGCCATTTTGTTGTTGCTAGAATAGCAGCAAGCAAAAATATATAAGTAACCCAATTTATCGTTCTCCACAGGGATCAGTGCGAGGGAAAGAATTGCCATTCAAGGGTTTCTATATTTCTAAGCTCATGGATTAAAAGTTCTGGTTTAAAGACGAACCAAAAGCAAATGCGGAAAATTAAAGGAACAAAAAGCAAGTAAATAACAATAACACATTCTTTGGAGAAGAGAAACTCAATAGAGATCACTCAATAACACATGTATTCTTCCGACCATTTCATACACAAATCAAGCGTTCGTCTAATATCATCATGTATCACTCACAACATACATGTCCTCTCGGCCCCCGCATATCGTAAGTGATTTTATACCGATCAATAATTCCTCTCGGACATCACCAATCAGTACAAAGCATATAAAGCCTACATGAATGTTAAGCCTAATCCATCTCTGGAATCAAAACTCAGCAGATATTACTATAACATCAATATCAAGCTCATGAGCAATTCATATACAAAGCCCTGACCAGAATACAAACATATGATTAACCCTGCATTCAACTAATTTACCAACTGTATACGAACGCCGTTCTTCATCGCTATTGTCACGCATCCTCGCAATACCGTATCGATCCTACTCATGCTACCCATGCTACTTAATCAACACAATACAATAAAAGATACAATGAATATCAATTCACAAACCCCTGTCAAAAGCTTGCTCATTGACAGATGAAAATCTAAGATTAACGATTCGATATAGGTTTTGTCACGACCCACAAACAATCAATCAAAGACAAACAATCAATAGAGAATAAAAAAATATTCATAAACATAGATTAGATGAAATACAATAGGTATCAAGAGATTTACATACCAACATCAACAAAAGAGAACACAAAGAGAAGAAAGGAGAAAAACAAACTTCTCACGGCATGTCAAAGTCGATTGAAGCGAATCCGACTCCGAATCATCAAGATGCATCATCCAATGTTGTTTCTAAGCTAATCTACTCCTAAAACATGTTTGATGAAGTTGGGAGAAAGTTTCCCCAAAAACATACATAAAAAATAGTGTTTTGGCCATAAATGGTGTTTCAGTCCGCACAATTTCGCCCGGCGGAATTTCCGCCCGGCACAGCAGGGGCGAATCACACCAGAAAATTCTGCACTGTTTTATTCGTAACTTTTGAACCGTAACTCCGATTGACGCACGGTTTGAAGCGCTGGAAAGCTTATTCAATGCTCTATACAACAATGGCAAGATCCCATTGCTGGAACACCTGCAAAAATAAATGAAAAATCAATGAAACTCAATGATATTTACACTATACGCAATATATACACTAAAAAGTAAAGTAAACGTATTTATAAACAAATCGGGTTTTATTCGCACGATATTTACCAAAAAGCATTGATAAGTGCAACAAAACATATATACACAAATAGGTACATGTTGCACTTATCAGATGACAAAGATCTTCTTAAAGACCTTAAGCTCATTTTACTATGACAGAATGGTTGCCAGTGCGCCCAGTGACTTCACTGAGATGGTGGGCATGGGAGTTCGTCTTGAGGAAGTCGTCCGAGAAGGACATCTAATAAAAGACGTTGGATCATCAAGTAGTACAAAACGATACGGTAGTGCTCTCCCTAAGAAAAAAGAGCAAGATATTGGGAATATCTCTCTCAGAAAGCAAAGGCGACGTTATCAACCGGTAGCAGCTGTAACTCCTGCTATCAGCCCTGCGCCTATTCCTACGTATCAACCTCAGGTTGCGCAAAGCCAACCTAATCAGCAAAGGACACAACAGCCTCTTCAGCAGGCTCGTCCTCCATACAACAACAACCGTACAATGCGGCCACCAGAGTTTGATCCTATACCCATGTTGTACGCAGAACTATTTCCCTTACTACTGGCTAAGGGGCACATCCAGACTAAGTCTCCTCTTACAGTACCGGAAAATCCACCTCTTTGGTTTAAGGTGGATCAGACATGCCCTTATCATCAAGGAGGACCAGGGCATAACATAGAGAACTGTCTCAATTTCAAATCTGACGTGCAAAAGCTTGTTAAGAGCGGGCTCTTATCTTTCAAGGATACGAATCCCAATGTTCTCACAAACCCGCTGCCTCAACATGAGAAAGCTGCAGTCAACCTGATTGAGAAAGAATTTAATAACATCTATTAAATTCATGATGTACTTTTGTTAAGGACCAATCTGGTCAAGATGCATTGTAGACAGAGTGGATATGGCCATGTGCCACCTCATAATTATCATCAGTGTGATGTCTGCTCTAAAAACAATCAAGGATGTTCTGTGGTGCAAGCAGCTCTACAGGAACAGATGGATCTCGGATGGATCCAAGAGCACCGAGTTCGTGGAGTTAACATGGTCTATACGAATTCTAACGACATTTAAAACCACGACATCCGTGCGATGAATGCCAACTTGGTGGCAATGCACTCAAGGCAAAGCCAGTATCATAATCTACCACGGCACGATTACAGTTCTTGTCTGACTTGCTCGGTAAACAAACAGGGATGCTCTTTCATACAGGAGGCCCTTCAACGTCAGATGGATCTTGGGTGGATTCAAGACTACCATGATAGGAATCCCTATCAGATCAATATGGTTCAGATCTTCGACATTCGCCTGATGAATACCAACTTGGTTGAGTTGCATGCTGATCAGGTCCGACTCGGATTCCTGATATCACATAATTATCACAACTGTAAAGCGGGTTGCGAAAACGATCAGGGATGTGCCCTTGTCCAGGAGGCACTTCAGCACTTGTTAAATCATTGGTGGATGCCGATCTACATGGATGAAGATACTCAGTAAATTAGTATCAATAACGGAAACCCCACTCGGTGTCAAAGTCAGGATGTCCGACTCGTGGAAGCTAACCTAGTGAGGTTACATTGTATTCAAAGTGGACGTGGCCAGGTACCACCACACGATTATGAACGTTGTGGAGTCTGTTTGGAAAGTAACCAAGGGTGCTACCTTGTGCGAGCAGCTCTCCAAGGGCAGGTGGATCGTGGAGAGATCCACACATATCCAGGTTCCGGACCCATCAATTGGGCGCCGAATTACCTTGTCAATTAAATTGAGGACGTTGTCGTCATATCTGATCATCATAGGACCAGGAATTTTTTTTCCATTATCCCTCTGCTTGATGAATCAAAAATTCCCAACTGGGAACGGGTCGAGATTACTTATGCTGGTCAGAAGAACCAGAAGGTTCCCATAGTCATCTATCTACGGGGACCACTACCGTATGAATCAGCTAAGGCAATCCCTTACAAATACGGTGCAACAATAATTGAAAATGGAAAGGAAATTCCATTACCCTCCGTCGTGAATATTGCAGACATCAGTCGTGTAACACGGAGTGGCAGAATCTTCAACAGAGGAGTTGGAGAGTTCAACAAAGAAAAGGAACTTCAGACAGAAGCTCTCGATCCATCAATCGGTCAATCCAGTAATCCCGACCTTTCAAAAAACAATGATGAGATGCTAAAGCTCATCCAAAGGAGTGAATACAACATTGTTGATCAACTGTTACAAACTCCTTCAAAGATCTCAGTATTATCACTATTACTCAGTTCGGAAGCGCACAGGGAGGCTCTACAGAAAGTCTTGGAGCAAGCCTTTGTGGAATAGGATGTAACAATCAGACAGTTCGATAGTATTGTCTCTAACATCACTTCTTGCAATAATTTGGGATTTAGTGATGAGGAATTACCTGAAAAGGGTCGCCGTCATAACATGGCACTCAATATCACAGTCAACTGCCAGGACGATGCTTTAGCCAGCGTACTGGTAGACACAGGGTCAGCCCTGAATGTTATGCCGAAGTCCACTTTGATGCAATTATTATTCAAAGTCCCTCCGATGAGAACCAACGAGGTCGTCGTTAAAGCATTCAACGGATCCAGAAAAACGGTTATCGGCGAAGTTGACCTTCCCATAACTATTGGTCCTCACACTTTCCGAGTCACCTTCCAGGTCATGGACATCCGGGCAATGTACAGTTGTTTATTAGGAAGACCTTGGATACATCAGGTTGGAGCGGTCACTTCAACCCTCCACCAAAAGCTAAAGTTCGTCCAGAACGATCAACTCATCACAGTCTGTGGGGAAGAGGCCTTGCTCGTCAGCAATTTATCGTCATCCACTTATGTGGAACCAAAAGGGATAATCGGAACCCAGTTCCAAGCGCTTTCGCTACACAAGGACGATCAATCCGAAAGAGGAACTTTGATTTCCTCATACAAAGATGCTATTAAAGCAGTCGAGAGTACTGATACAACAGGATGGGGACAGCTTGTCATTCCTACTGACAATAAAACAAAGAAGGGTCTTGGTTTCTCTACAACCTGTACCCAGACAGCTGCTAACGATGAAAGTCTTCATCCCATTCAAAATTTCTTCCACAGTGGAGGTTTCCTTCACCCAGTGTCTCAAATAGTCCATGCTATCAATGAGGAGGATCCCTCCGACACAGATGAAGAATGGAAGTCCTATCTTAACGAGGACGGTTATATGTCTCAGGAAGAGGTGCCTACGCCATTTTTCTATCCCGCACAGAGTCCGAGATTTATAACACGGTCAGATGTCAAAATGATATATGGAGGTTGTGATCCGGAAGGATGTCGTACTCCGCTAAATTCATTAGAGGAGGACACTCTGATGAAAGGCAACTTTGACCACAATTACTATGGCCCGATGGACGGTCTGCTAATGTGGCAGCCTTACCCAGGAAACTTGGGGCAAGAAAGTCAGCCGAGTAATGAAACTCAGCTGAGCATCATTGAGCAGAATACATGTGTCCCCACCATGTCATGGGATCAACACTCAGGTCATTCAGAAATTACTCAACATGACGATGAATTTGCAACGTTTGCAGGACTAGAATTCATTAATTATGCCTTTCCCGAGGTCAACGCCATCGAGAGGGATGACTCCTCCAGTTCCAAAGAAGTGTGGGACACCTTGGGACAACCGAGTGGAAAATACGACTATATGGTCAAGTACACCGCTCCCGAAAACTCTCGTATCAGGCTCGAAGACGTCCAGCCAACTGGATGGGGAGATTTACCTGAGAGTGCAAATACTATGCAAAATACAACTGAGGAATCCTCCTACGACAATTCTGCCTGGGAGACAGATTCCAATGATCCTGCTCCACCAAAAATCAGCGTCATTTCTGAAGACAAATCAAGGAAGGTACCAGACTTTGTGATTCACCGAGGAGTTCGCCGCCAATGGGTTGCTGTCGATGTTCCAAAGATTATTCATAAGTCAAAGTAATTGCCGTCTTTAACCTTTCACCCTGCCCAGGTGAAACGGATGTTTTGATAGGGCTCGCTTTCTGTAAATTTCCCTCTTCGCTTCGCCCAAAGCGACAGAGTTTTGTTTTATAGGGCTGTAGTTTCAAGAATCGACTTGTTCATTAATAAAATAACGTCGTTCTGTAATTTCCGCATTAATTGTTGTTTTCTCTTTTTGCTTTTTCTCAGAAAATGGTAGTCCTAAAAAACAAACTCAAATAATAAAAACAAGCAGTAAAAAAAAAATACACTGCACACACTTTTGCATTCTCTCTATCTCTTCTAAACACGAATCATCACGTCATGCAGATTACTTATTTTAAACCCCGTTGAAACATACGATCTGATGCCTTCTCCCAACTTTGAGTTCCCGGTATTTGAGGCTGAAGAAGAAGTTGATAACGAAATTCCAGAAGAGATCTCCCGATTACTCAGACAAGAGGAAAGGTCCATTGAACCTCACAAAGAGCTGTTGGAAACGGTAAACTTGGGTTCATAAAAAGAGAGAAAAGAAATCAGGGTTGGGGCACTACTTAGTCCAACTGCCAAAGAGAGTTTGATAAAGCTTCTCAAAGAATTCCCCGATGTATTCGCTTGGTCCTATCAGGACATGCCAGGGTTGGATACCAGCATCGTGGAACATCACTTACCGTTAAGATTGGAATGTCCGCCAGTAAAGCAGAGGTTGAGACGCACTCACCCGGACATGGCCATCAAAATCAAAGAGGACCACATCAGAATATCCTCAATGGTTAGCCAATATCGTACTCGTTCTGAAAAAGGACGGAAAGGTCAGAATGTGTGTCGACTACAGAGATCTGAACAAGGCTAGTCCAAAGGATGACTTTCCTTTACCACACATTGACATGCTGGTTGACAGTACATCAAAGTTCAAAGTTTTCTCCTTCATGGATGGATTCTCGGGCTATAATCTGATTAAAATGGCGCCGGAAGACATGGAGAAAACTTCGTTCATTACCCCATGGGGTACTTTTTGTTACAAGGTAATGTCGTTCGGTTTGAAGAACGTCGGGGCAACCTATCAAAGGGCCATGACTACTCTGTTTCATGACATAATACACAAGGAAATCGAGGTATATGTCGATGATATGATTGCAAAATCTAAGACAGAGGAGGAGCATGTGACCCACCTGTCAAAACTATTCGAGCGTCTAAGAAAATACAAACTCCGCTTGAATCCCAATAAATGCACCTTCGGTGTCCGTTCAGGGAAACTCTTAGGGTTCATCATCAGCCAGAAAGGAATTGAGGTTGATCCTGACAAGGTCAAGGCCATTCAAGAAATGCCTTCTCCGAAAACTGAAAAACAAGTCAGAGGATTCCTGGGACGTTTGAACTACATCTCCAGATTCATATTCCTCATGACCGCGACATGTGCGCCGATTTTCAAATTACTAAAAAAGAACCAGGATTGCGTTTGGATAGAAGATTGCCAAACTGCCTTCGACAGTATTAAGAAATACCTGTTGAATCCTCTGATTCTATCACCTCCAGTGGAAGGAATACCACTGATCATCTACCTCACAGTCTTGGAAGACTCAATGGGGTGTGTACTTGGCTGACAAGACGAAACCAAAAGGAAAGAGTCTGCCATTTACTATCTAAGCAAGAAGTTCACCGACTGTGAAACTCGGTACACGATGCTCGAGAAAACTTGATGTGTTTTGGCTTGGGCAGCCAAACGTCTTCGTCAGTACATGATTCGTCACGCTACTTGGTTGATCTCGAAAATGGATCCAATCAAGTATGTATTTGAAAAACCTGCTCTCACGGGAAGGATTGCCCGTTGGCAGATGTTGCTATCAGAATATGACATAGAGTACCATGCTCAAAAAGTCGTTAAGGGAAGTATTTTAGCTGATCATTTGGCTCATCAGCCGATTGACGATCAGGAACCCATCGAGTTCGACTTCCCAAACGAAGATGTCATGTATCTAAAAATGAAAGATTGTGATGAACCGCTACCCAGTGAAGGGCCAAAACCAGGTTCCCAATGGGGACTTATTTTTGACGGAGCAGTTTATCATTATGGAAACGGAATTGGGGCAATCATTGTTACCCCTCAGGGTATCCACATTCCTTTCACCGCTCGACTCACGTTCAAATGTACAAATAACGAGGCCGAATACGAAGCTTGTATTCGGGGTCTCGAGGAAGCAATTGATTTAAGGATCAAAAACTTGGACGTATATGGCGACTCAGCCCTGGTTATCAATCATATAAAAGGAGATTGGAACACATACCAATCAGGACTGATTCCTTACAAAGATTACGCAAGAAGGTTGCTACCCTTCTTCAACAGAATCGAGTTTCATCACATCCCTCGTGATGAGAATCACATGGCTGACGCCTTAGTCACTCTCTCTTCTATGATTAGTGTATGTCAATTTAATGATATACCTAAGATCGACATAATGCGCCTTGAAAGGCCATCTTACATCTTCATGATCGAAGCAGTCATAGACGACAAACCTTGGTATCACGATATCAAATGCTTCCTTCAAAAACAAGAGTATCCACCTGGGGCGTCTAGAAAAGATAGAAAGACCCTCAGAAGGCTGGCAGGAAGTTTCTTTCTGAGCGGTGATACTCTCTATAAGAGAAATTTTGACATGGTCTTGCTCCGATGCGTAGACAGACCAGAGGCAGACATGCTGATGAAAGAAATTTACGAAGGATCCTTTGGCACTCATGCCAACGGACACACAATGGCAAGAAAAATTCTAAGAGCAAGGTACTATTGGTTGACGATGGAATCCGATTGCTACAAGTACATGAGGAGGTGTCACAAGTGTCAGATATACTCCAACAAAATTCATGTACCGCCAACGCATCTCAAGGTTCTTTCTTCCCCATGGCCTTTTTCCATATGAGGAATCGACATGATTGGCTTGATTGAGCCCAAAGCTTCAAACGGACATCGGTTCATCCTGGTAGCCATCGACTATTTCACCAAGTGGGTCGAAGCAGCGTCATACGCTAAAGTAACCCGACAAGTGGTGGTCTGATTTATAAAAAACAATATCATCTGCCGTTATGATGTTCTAAGCCAGATCATTACTGATAATGGATCTAACTTGAATAATAAGATGATGAAAGAGTTGTGCGCAGAGTTCAAGATCGAACACCATAACTCATCTCCCTACCGATCCAAGATGAACAGAGCAGTAGAAGCGGCTAACAAGAACATCAAGAAGATTGTTCAAAAAATGGTTGTAACCTACAAAGATTGGCATGAGATGCTACCCTTTGCTCTTCACAGTTATCGCACATCTGTCCGCACTTCAACAGGGGTAACCCCTTTCTCTTTAGTATATGGCATGGAAGCAGTGCTCCCCATAGAAGTAGAGATCCCATCAATCAGGGTATTGATGGAAGCTAAGCTCACCGAAGCTGAGTGGTGTCAAAGTCGACGCGACGAACTGAATCTGATTAAAGTAAAGAGAATCATGACACTATGCCACAGTCAG
The DNA here is from genome assembly GCA_022829125.1 of Lathyrus tuberosus. Taxonomy (NCBI): domain Eukaryota; kingdom Viridiplantae; phylum Streptophyta; class Magnoliopsida; order Fabales; family Fabaceae; genus Lathyrus; species Lathyrus tuberosus. The sequence goes on along the minus strand of JALAZF010000013.1, from coordinate 26,310,838 downwards.
TTGTATCAACAGAGAATGAATAGGGCGTTTGACAAAATGGTCCGACCTCGCGTCTTCAGGAAAGGAGACCTTGTGCTCAAGAAGATACAATCATTTCTCACTGATTCTCGGGGCAAATGGACTCCGAATTATGACGGCCCCTATGTGGTCACGACAGCTTTCTCAGGCGGCGCCTTGAGACTTGCAACCATGGATGGAGAGGAATTTTCCTACCCCACAAATGTTGATGTAGTCAAGAAATACTTCGCCTAAAAAAAACGTCTCGGTGGATTGAAAACCCGAAAGGACGGTCCAGGCAAAAGTTAGAGACAAAAATAAAAAAAAAAATCATCCCGGTGGATTGGAAACATCACAGTACAATCCAGGCAAAAGTTAGGGATAATGGCAAGTAACTATGTTCAACAGAGGCAAGTCCCTCAGCAGCAGTTACACCATCCATCGGAGGAAAACTCCGGTCAAGGTCATCTTCGACAGAAGCTCAGGGTGTCCCAAATTCAAAGTTGGTAGAAGGATAGCGGTCGTTATGTTTCAACATAGCCTTTTTCTCTACCATTTTCTAACTTTGTAAATATTCTTTGGAATCACGCGTTTGGCTGATCTCCATATTATCAATAAAATTTGAGCTCTTGTGCTTTTGTTTGTAATTCTCACTTGTTTTAGCTTTACAGAACGACATTTTAATATGATTAACGATTCTTGAAACGAAACAAAAATGAATTTACTTGTAAAAATTTTCTGCTTTTAATAAAGATGGCAATTTCTTTTGACTGTTGAACATCGAAAGAACATCGATCGCTTCTCCAGAAGTAAGCGAACTTCAAAGTGCAGAATCAAAGTACTCCTTCTAACCCAATACGCCTGAATGAAGGGAGCAACTGTGTCAGAGACCTTGTTTCGTCTGACACGCCTCGGCCGAGTTCTCATCTCCTAAGCCCGACCAACATAGTTCCCCGCGAGGACTACTTCTCCTAAGCAAGGTAGAATTGCTACTTATTGGACTAACGGTACTTCTTCGCCCCGCGATGGCCCAGTATCCAGTCATGTTCATCTTTTAGTTTGTATGTCGCGTCAGTTTTGTCAGCATAAACATACATACATCATGCATTATTGATTTACATTCGCATTTCATATTGCATCGCTATCACTCTGGTCGGTCTTGTCCCCTAGTGATAACAGTTTTCTCAATAGAGTTGTCCGTTTTTTCCTCGTCAGGAAATGTTACGTCAGAACAATCTCTCTCCTCCAGTTTATTTCTGGAATGAAGTTGGCTCCTCGACCACTTTGATAACTTGAACCTCTGAAAAACCAGAGAACCCTCAGTCAACATCACTCTTCGCCATTGAAGATGATATCCTTGCTTTCCCGGATTAAGGAAAATCCCGAGAGAAAGCCTCCTAATCAGAGATTTGACAATACAGCAGTTTTTCTCCGAAAGAACCACTGATGAAAAGGTCATCGGCACCTCAAATTGGATCCCATCATATGGCATTTCTCCGGGAAGATCCCGAGAAAAGTATGATGTAAGACCCCAAACGAAGGCAGTCTTTCAGGAGACTCGTCTTCCCCAGTAGAAACAAATGGCGTCTCCAACAGAGAAGTTTGTGCACCTCTACAACTCAGACGACTGGATTCCCCAGCAAGTCTGACGTCAACTTTTTCTGTCAAATGGCATCTCCCCAGGAAGATTCGGCCAAAAGTTTGAGGAAAATTGCTACGAATAGCGTTCCTTGTCAATAAAGTTTATTGACGAAAGAAACTTAGACCATGTCCTTGGTAGAAACCCAGGATCGAGGGGAAGTTTATTTCAGAAACTAAGACCAGTTCCTTGGTAGAAAACCAGGATCGAGGGGAAGTTTATTTCAGAAACTTAGACCAGTTCCTTGGTAGGAAACCAGGATCGAGGGGAAGTTTAAATCAGAAACTAAGACCAGTTCCTTGGTAGGAAACCAGGATCGAGGGGAAGTTCATCTCAAAAGAAAATTGAGACCAGTTCCTTGGCTGAAGACTAGGATCGAGGGGAAATTTACCTTTTCTAAGCATTATTGCTTAGCAAAAGAAGATGAATGTGATCTTCCATTCATAACCACCATCAAAATTTTAGGTATTCCGATATTTAATCCTCTTGGACCCCGAATGCCCGAATACCTTCGTCATTCACACCTTCGTGTCCAAGAAGATTAAATAGGGGCATCTGTCATACCCCAAATTTTGACCACTAAGATTTCCCATCATTGTGCAAATCATCATCACAATATGGATGAACCATCATACTTCATCAGTCTCCCCAAAGATGGGTGAGCATTCACTACTATCAAAATTAGGGTTTCAAGCCCTCTCAGAGTTCTTAGACAAAGGATCAATCAAGGAATGACATGATCTTCAACTTGTCTAACCTCTCAAACATCCACAATGGATCAAGAGGACTCCCACTTCAAGGATTAAGCACAAGGTTGCTCCCTTCTAGGTGGATCAAGCTTCAAGATCGCCAGTGTCACCAAATTAGGGTTTTGGTCGACCAGGGCCTCCAGATGAAAATTTTCATCTGGGCATGAGCCAATGATTCAAAACATATCCTAATATACTCCATGGAACCTCATGGACCCAATCATCAAGTCAATTTGACCTCAAGGGATGCATACATAAAAAATCAGGAATTAGGGTTTCTTGACCTAATTCACCCCTAAGTTGACTTTTGGGACAAATCATGAAACAAGACTTCAAGACATGATTTGAGGGTCTCTAATATACCATATTGATCCATTTGGAACAATGGATTGATCCAAGAAGCTTGAGCAACAAGTTTCAATTTCATCTGAACCATAGTTAGGGTTTTGCGAGAAAAGTCAACTGTAGCTTTGACTTTTGACCAGGACATGCTCCCAAGCCCTAAGACATGATTCAATACACCCTATAACACCAATGGAACATGTCCATCAAGTTTGATTTAGGTCAAGGACATGATTTCCTAAAGGATTGCACAGTTTGGAATTCATCGGATAAAAAGTCAATTGTGCACAAAAGTCAACTTTGACTTTTTGAGATTTTTCACAAATATGGATTTTTAACCCTAAAATGATGTTTATGTATGATTTGAATCATCATTCATCAAGAAAAATCAAAGAAAGTGGGATAACTTGTAAAAGGGGTAACCATAAAAACTTTAAAATTTTCTAAGTTATGAAATAAAGTGACAAAGGTACCAACTTTGGAGGATCATAACTCCTAAACCACAAAGCCATTTTATCCCATCCAAAGCTTGATTTGTAGATCTCATTGCCCTCTACAAAAGCTTCATACTGACCTATGTCCAAATTCCTCATGGATTTTGAGTTATGGAGTGATCAAAATCAAGAAAAGTCACTTTGTTCCAACACTTAATGAAAATTTCACTAAGTCAGAATCTGCCTTACTTTTTTCCAAATGTAGGGGGATTTTTTAGTTGTATCCAAAAGGTATCAAAACCAAATATGATCAAACAGTTGTTGTATCATATAAGGGCTTTCCAAAATGGCAAAGAACATCACCAAATTCAATTTGGGCCATGAGATATGACATTGGCAAGTTGCCTTGCTTGAAATCTGCCAAGGCAAGGAAGAATTTTGCACTTTTGCTCGATTTGCCAAAATCATCCAATTCCAAGCCTTGTCATCACTTTGGACACATATGAGGATTGATCTAAAGGGGACAATCACTAAGCCAAGCCTCCAAAGTCCTTGGAACAAGAAATAGCATGCTAAACCTAGAATTGCCCAAAATAGGGACAAGACTCCAATTTTGGATTGGAGCATTCAATGGAAGCACCAAGGTGGCATGGACTGAGCCATTAGCAACTGAATTCAGTCAAGACTTATCCAAGACCAAGGGGACCAGCAGCATGTGCCCTAACCTCTAGTCAATGGCTAGAGGAGACTTGGATTTTCATTTGCCAACATTGGCCAACCCTACTCAGCAGTTGCCATTCACTATTCCTTGCAAAACAAACTTGCTCTACTATAAATAGAGCTCAATTGTGATCAGTTTAAGTACACCAGAGGCCTACAGCACTTGCCTTTCTCAAAATCCACTTCTCAATCTCAAAAATGCCTTTCTTAGCAAGTCACTATCGGGTTTTTCATTAGAGAGCAATTCCACTCAAACCAATCACACACACACCTCACATACATCATATGTGAGTTGATCAAACACTTAAACAACATCTGGAACACTGATTTTTCAGAATCACCAGTCAATTGCTCAAGGTTTTAACCAAATTGCAGTTGAGATGCCATGAAGTGATCCAGCCAATTTCCATCAAGTCCAAGCATTCAAACACACTCCATAGGGTGTAGGGAAGTTGTTCAGATCATCACAATTCATTTGTAACACCTCCAACTCAGAAATCAATTTGCTCTTGTTGTCACGACCTAGAGGTAAGCCTAAACTTGGTCATCTCTCAATCTATGCATATTTCCTCGCACAATACTTTTGCCAAATGTTCATAATCATGCATGGAATGTTTCCCCTCAAGTAATTGCTTTGTTTGAGTCGTGTATCAAAAATCCCAGCCTTCATGCAGAATTTAGGGTTCTTGAGGATTTATCGTGATTTCTTATTTTATGCTTAATTTAAATGAAATTAATTGTCATAAACATGACCGTGAGGTGAAAACGAGCAGATTGATATGTGGATTGCATGATATAATCAAGTATTCAGTGAGATTGGATAGAAAACGCAAATCTGGGCAAGGCAGAAAACGCGCGTGTTCTTGGCCCATGTTCTTGGCGCCATTTTCACAAATTCAAATATTTGAATTTTGTGATTTTACTTAATTGATTCAAAAATTAATTTCTCTCTGAGTTTTAATGATTTTGAGTTGATTTTTTTTTAATAATTCACAAAAATGTTAAAATATTTTATTTTATCAAAAATTCCCAAAAATACTATTTATTTCATATAATTGATATTTTTTGCAAAGAATTAATGTTTTAATTGTTTTTTACATTTAAAATATTTTCTCCTTATTGATTTTGCAAATTTTAATGATTTCTAATCATTTTGTAGGGCAAAACTTGATTTATGAAGCATTAATCCAAGATCACAATTTGTTTTCCACATGTTAAACAATTTTGATCATTTTAATTGAATATTTTATTCAATTAAAACACATTTTGAAAACAAATTAGGGTTTTTGATTAATTCAACCCTCATAAATCATTTTCAAAACTTTTTGGGCCTCTAATAGAGTGTAAGACCCAATCCTTTTTGTAAAATAACCTATTGTTGGGCCTCACTTATTGTATAAGTCCCTCCGGGTATTTTCAAAAACCTCGGCGTAATCGTCGTTTTGTACGCAAATAACCTTGGGCCTACCCTCGAGTAGTAAGACCCATTCTTCTTTTTTAAACTTTTTTTGGGCCTCTTGAGAGAGTGTAAGACCCAAACCCCCTTGTACAAACCATTTTTGGGCCTCACTTATTGTATAAGTCCCCCTGTACAAGTAAACGGCGCGATCGTCGCCTTTTAAAAATCAATTGGGCCTCTCCTCGAGCTATAAGACCCATTCAAACCTTTTGGGCCTCTAATAGAGTGTAAGACCCAATCCCCTTTTAACCAAAACAACTTTGGGCCTCAGATATTGTATAAGCCCCTTTGCGTTAAAAGAAAATCTCGGCGCGACCGCCATTTTAAACAAAAAATCATCTGGGCCTACCCTCGTGTTATAAGCCCCACTCTTTTTCTTTAAACCTTTTGGGCCTCTTGAGAGAGTGTAAGACCCAAATCCCTTTGTACAGCAAACCATTTTTGGGCCTAAGTCACTTGTATAAGTCCCTCTGTACAAATTCAACAGTGCGATCACTGATAAATCATCTGGGCCTCTCTTTGAGCTGTAAGCCCCAAATCTTTCTTTTCAAAGCACTTTCTCCTTTGATTTTGAAATATACTGTTGTTTTCAATCTTTCTTTATTGAACAACTAACCAAACAACATGGAAGCTCTACAACCGAGTAAGTGTTTATATGCTTTCATTTACCGCTTTCATATACATATAACTGTAATGTGGGGCTGTTTCACTGTAAGTCTTCTTTCATAAACTCATATCAACTGTGTAATAATAGTATAGATATTTAGAGTTTCCCCGGTAACTACGTCTAGCATTAAGCCCGTTGATCACTCTTAAATAGTCAAAACTAGATCCCCATAGGATTACCAGACACAGTCTTCCCTCCTCTTGGGGTTAAACAATATGGAGATGTGAAAGGCAGATTCCTTTTGAACCCTTTCTCAGACTGTCACTCGTAGAAGTTGTCAAAGAAACTCTATTCCCCAGAGATGATCTCTTCTCCGTGAATTGCATCTCTTGAGTTTCTTCCAAATTCTCGAACTTTCCTGGCTTGATCTATTCTTTGTGAATAGCCTGTCTTGAATTTCTCGGGGTTTGGGGACCCATAGGCTTCTTAAAAGCACCTTAGGAATTGTCAAGAAACTTTATTCCCCAGAGATGGTCTTTTCTCCGTGAATGGCATCCCTTGAGTTTCTTCCAAATTCTCGAACTTTCCTGGCTTGATCTATTCTTTGTGAATAGCCTGTCTTGAACTTCTCGGGATTTGGGGACCCACAGGCTTCCTAAAAGCATCCTTGCCTTCTCTTGGGCGTTGTACAAGGATCCGTCGGCTTCTTAGAAGTATTCACAGCCTTCTCTTAGGCTTCATATAAATGATTTCTTCCTCCGGGAATGATAGCCTCCTCTTGGGCTTAGTACAAATTGTCCCCCGGCTTCTTAAAAGTTTCCATCCTCCTCTTGGGCTTCGTACAAATTATCCCGACGACCTCCTAAAGGTATAGGAACAGAAATCAGTCATCTTAATAGAACAGTCTTTCCAAGAGTCTACTACTGTTTCTCAAAGCATAGTACAAAAGATGAAACTCTAGACTTGGACAGTCTAATTTCCTTGAGTCTCAAAGACATTCTCAAGCACCCTTCAAGAATAGGAAGGAACCCCGTAGACTCGGACAGTCTCAATACCCTTTGGATTTCCCATTTCCTTAAAGAACAGGAAATAACGCCGATCCTTAGAACAAATCCATGAGTACAACATTACTCATATAAGAACTGATTTTCTCTTTGAACCAATATACTGGACCTGTCACTCAACTGAAACAGCACCATAGCCTCTCTCTTAGGCTTTATACAATGATTCTCCCCAGCAGAGTCAAACACCTTTTAGCCTCCGTCTTGGGCTTTGTACAGGACACAAATCACTCCCTTGTTGAGTATAAACAACATTTTTGCCTCTCTCTCGGGATTTGTACGAGACACATTAAAAACACCCTCTTGTTGGGCCACTAGCCTCCTCTTAGGCTTTGTATAAGAAAACCACTGGTTGAACCAAATCAACCTTTTAGCATCAAGGTTGTGCCTCGTTCACAGTACACAAACATCAACAACTCCTTCCCCTTCATCTAATCGCTGTAAGTGGCAAGCCTCTGGATCATCTACATCCATGCCACTGTCCCTCTTTTAGCATGAGAAATTCCTAAGGAAAGATAGCATTTCTCTACACTGAGTTAAAGTCTTCTCCTTCAGGTTGGAAATCCCCTATAAAGGAAATTATGGCATTCTCGGATTCACACATCCCAGTTAAAGTAATTCTCCTTTATAAGCAGTTGTGACAGACAAACCCCTCTTTAGAGATGACAAATTCTCTCTAAAGACAAACCCTTTTAGCTTCACATCTTGAGCTTTGAACAAGATACAAACTACCTTCAGCTTCACGTCTTGGGCTTTGAACAAGACACCAAAACACCATTTCCTCCCGTAGAATAGGAGGAACTACGATCGCTCTGATTTCCCTGTTTCGGAAAAACAGGAATACGTAGGCATAAGATTGAAAGAAAAATCTTAGCGAGCACACTAATCCAAAACCCAAAATCCCATACTTTCACATCTCAATAGAAAAGCATCAGTCTTAACCTCCCACCAATCGACCAGACACTGTTTTTTTTAACAAAGTAACCTAAAAGAGACCCATAATCTTTGTAGCATCTGTAAACCAACAGTCATATGTTCAAACTCAGTTTGCAAGCAGGGTTAATTGGAGACATCTATTTCCCTTCCTTCATCAGCTTCAATAGGATAAAAAATGAATCGAACTGTAGTAAACCCCAAAGAGCGGTAGTGCTTTGTAACCACGTCCAAAATCACTCGCTACAACATTTAAGATAGAGAACTCACTGAGATTGATGTATTTCACCCCATGTTGTTGTTTACATCACAGGTACTACAGTTTCGGCGAAGGGTAAGGACAAATTTGTTTGACTTGTCCTTACGGATCGTAGCTGTTGCGTGGCAAGGCTTCCGTTGTGGAGTTTATTTTGAGATCATTGTTGATCTAGTTCTTAGTTTTTATCTTTTGAACATCTTGTATATATATAATGCCATAGTGTTTTTGTATTAGGTTTTTGGCATGTATATGTATAATGTGTTAACTAGGGACTTATTGTATTTCAGTACCAAAAAACGTAAATTCATGTATTATATGGATGCTTTGATGTATTATATTATATATGGGTGTTACACAATTAATTTGTCAGTATGATCTTGTAATACCCCGTAAATTTATAAACGCTCTGGTGAATATTATTATGATCAACTGGGTTCCGGAGTACTCTGAGTAATTATTTGATAAAATAATTAGAGTAAACTGACGAACTCAGAGTTGATTAAATTAATAGTATTTAACGTTGAGTTTTTATTATTTGGTGTAATTGAGCTAAATTGGATATTTAGTAGTATTGCTAATTAATGGAAAGTATTTTCTTTACTATGTTTTCTTTTTCTCATTTGGAAACACAAACCAAAGTTAGAAAGAAAAACAAAGGAAAGGAAAAGTGAAGGAGAAGGGAAAAGGAGAGAATTTTCTCAAAAGCTCAAGATCATCATCAAGCATCCATTCTTCATCTCTTCATCTCAATTTCATCATCCTCATCTTGTTATCCAGGTGGGTTCTAGTTAGACTCTTTAGAATAGAGTTTATTTTGAGTTTAGGGTTAGATTGGAAATTATGAAAATTGATTAATTTTGTATGAATCATGAATCTAAATGCTAAAATTCAATGTGTGATTGTATAGAATACTGGTTGTTGTGTTATAACAGGTTTGGATGTATGGTGAATGATCAAAATGAGATTTTGGGGTTGATTTTGGATCAACCCGTAGCAGATTTTTCTGCTGGGTTTTTTCTGCATTTTCTTCTGCCCATACGCGTATGGGGCATGGCCTTACGCATATGGGGCATGGGCGTTACGCGTACGGCACGGGAATGGCAAGGGTGATACGCGTATGGGATTTTTAAAAGGAAATTTTCAATGAAAACCAGTCTCTGCCCATACGCGTATGGCCTTGGGCAATACGTGTATGGCTGGCCGAGAATTTTGGGCAATACGCGTATGGGGTGTGCCAATACGCGTATGGCCAGGAGAATTGCAGAAATTCTGTTGTTGTGATTATTTTCCGATCGTTTGTTTCAAATGCCGTAACTTTTTGTACGTAACTCGGATTTGAACATTTTTGGTATCGTTGGAAAGATAATAAAATGTACTTTCTTATTACAATGGTTTTAAGATTGTCGGCTGATTTTATTATGTCGGGATTTTTGGAATAGTGTCGTTTTGTCGACTTTTATCTGTGAATGGTGTGTAATTGTTGTTGAAAATGTATGCATGCTAAAATATGAAATAGGTAGAGTGAGGAACATTACCATAAACTGTGTCGGAAGTGTGAATTATCAATTGTGGCAACGCTCATGCATGAAAGGCCGAGGCCTGTGCATTTCAATCATAACCACGGTTTCTTGCGGTGTAGTTTCATGAGACTCGAGCACCTCCTCTGAAACGTTATGCAGAACTACTTGGCAGGTTTGATTCCCGTAGTGAGTACGATTGGAGCCTACGGGTAAAGAGACTTGTGACGGTGTACGGGCCGTGAGAAGTGACGGATCACGGTGTACGGACCGGTGATCCCGAATCCAATTCGTATGCCCAGTAGCTACAAGGATCCATGACTCGGGTCGTCTTCTAGACGTAGAAACGGACGAGAATAGGGGATACCTTGGTATTGGTTATTGATTGTGAATCCTTGAGTTTATAGGCTCAAGAGGTACTTCGGTACTAGAGTGAGTTTACAGGTTCACCGTGATGGTTACTTGTGTGTGTGTACTCATGGTCTTTCCCCTATCCCTTTGGACATGAGTTAGGTTTCTTCTAGAACCTTGTAAGGCCGAGAGGACTTTAAGATAGCGAACTCACTGAGATTTGATGTATCTCACCCCACTGTTGTTGTTTACATCACAGGTTCTGCAGGTTTGGCGAAGGGTAAGGACAAGGTCATTTGACTTTCCTTACGGATCGTAGCTTTTGTGATGGCATGGCTTCCGCTATGACGTTATGTTTTGAGATCATTGTTTTGATCTAGTTCTTAGTTTTTGTCATTTTTGGAACATCTTGTATATGTAATGCCTTAGACTTTTAGTGTTTTGTTTTAGAGGCATTTATGTGTATAATGTGTTAACTAGGAACTTATTGTATATTTCAGTACCAAACGTACTTATCATGTATAGTATATGATTTGATGCATGTATTATATATGTGGGCATTACAGTTGGTATCAGAGCAGGTCGTATCCTCGACCTAGCCATGAAATAGAATAAGTAATTCTTTCCGTTTTAGATACGTGGTGTCGCCGTTGGTCTTACGTGTTATATTTATGGTATTGAGCCTGATCAACTTAATCCTATTTGTATGACATTCAGGAACATGGCCGACAGACGTAGAAACAACCGTGGAAGACCAAGGACTCCGAGGACTACTCCAGCTGGGACGGTTCCACAGGGTGCTGAAGGGAACGCCCCTTTGTATCAATTCATGCAACAGATGCAGCAACAGCAAAATCAGTTTATAAAAGGAATGGTACAGCAAATGGCTGATGGTCTGCATCCTCCAGTGGTTGTTCCTGAAGTTGCAGGGGGAACCTATAGAGAATTCATCCGTATGAATCCTCCGGAGTTTCAGGGAGGGTTAGATCCGGTGAAGGCGCATGAATGGATATCAGGTATGGAACGGATTTTCTTGAGATTGCATTGCAGTGAGGAAAATAAAGTGGTCTTTGCTTCTCACTTGTTAAAGGGTCCTGCCATGAGGTGGTGGGAAAGTGCTTCAGCCTTGATGACAATCCAAGAGGTACCAAAGGTGCGGGAACAGTTTAAGGTAACTTTTATGGAGAAATATTTTCTGAGTTCTTTAAGGTCTCAGAAGGAGTTTGAGTTCCAACAGTTGAGACAAGGCAATTCGTCAGTGGCTTCTTATGCGGAAAAATTTGAGATCATGGCTGACTATTCTAGGAAGGCCATGTATGCTCCTGATGAGAGGTGGAAGATTGATCAGTTTTTGTTTGGTTTGAGGGCTGAAATTTCACACAGCGTGTCTCAACGGGAATTTGCTACTTATGCGAAAATGTTAAGACAATGTTATGTGGCGGAGAATAGTTTGAAAAAGGTACAAATGGAGGTGGATTTGAACAGGGCGACTCAGAGTGACCGTGGAAGGTCGAATCAACAGTTTAGGCAAAGGCAACAGTCTTCCAAAGGGAAGCAAGTACAGAGTTCTAGAACTAGTGTGCCTCCGGTATGTCGTACTTGTGGAAGGAATCATTATGGTAGGTGCAATTTGGATGCAATATGGTGTTATCAGTGTAATAAGACGGGTCACGTATCGAGAGATTGTCCTCAGGGTAGAAATCAGACACAAGGGAAGACTACTGGCCGAGTGTATACCTTGGATGCAAGGAAAGCAAAGGGTGACAACTCCTTGATTGCGGGTACGTGTTTCGTAAATGGACATCCTTGTTTTATTTTATTTGATTGTGGGGCAACGCATTCTTTTGTGTCCACGCGTTGTGTGAAGAGACTTGGGTTGCGAACTATTCCTTTGTTTCCTCCTATGGTGGTTACTACCGCCATGGATGAAATGGTTGAAACACCTTTGATGTGTGAAAATTGTGTGTTGTCGGTGAACGAAAGAGTCTTCCAGATTGATCTTATTTGTTTGCCGCTTAAGAAAGTGGATGTTGTTCTGGGAATGGACTGGCTTTCAGCTAATTTGGTTTTTATCGGTTGTGAAGAAAAGCTAATCATTATTCCATCTGCTGAGGCTACTTCGAAAGATGTAGTATCAACGATTTTAGAAGGTACGGTGGGAATGGTAAATTTCTTGTTTGAGAAAGAGAAATTTGTTTTATTGGTTCTTACTAAGGAAGGAAGTAGTGAACAGCAAGTTCTGAGTATTCCAATAGTGTGGGAGTTTCCTGAAGTGTTTCCTGAGGATGTTTCTTCTCTTCCTCTGGAGAGAGAAGTTGAGTTCTCTATTGACCTAGTACCGAGAACGGCTCCTATATCCGTTTCTCCCTATCGGATGGCACTGCTTGAATTAAGAGAATTAAAGGACCAATTGGAGGACTTGATGTCTAAGCATTTTGTTAGACCTAGTGTTTCACCTTGGGGAGCTCCAGTGTTGTTGGTAAAGAAGAAAGACGGGGGAATGCGGTTGTGCATTGATTATCGTAAGTTGAATAAAGTTACCATTAAGAATAAGTACCCCTTACCCAGGATAGACGACTTGTTAGATCAATTGAAGGGAGCCTGTGTGTTCTCGAAGATTGATTTATGGTCGGGTTATCATCAGATTCGAGTGAAGAGTTCCGATGTGCCAAAAACTGCATTTAGAACACGTTACGATCATTATGAATTCTTAGTGACGCCTTTCGGGGTGACTAATGCTCCAGCTGTTTTTATGGATTACATGAACCGGATATTTCAGGCTTACTTGGACCAATTTGTGGTAATCTTTATTGACGACATTCTTATTTATTCTCGTACTCCACAAGAGCACGGAGAACATCTGAGAATTGTCTTATCGGTATTGCAAGAGAAGCAATTGTTTGCTAAGTTAAGTAAGTGTGAGTTTTGGATGTCGGAAGTAAATTTCCTTGGACATGTTATATCTCGAGGTGGTGTGGCAGTGGATCCATCGAAGGTAGAAGCAGTGATTAATTGGGAGAGACCGAGAAACGTTTCAGAGGTTAGAAGTTTCTTGGGTTTGGCAGGTTACTATAGAAGGTTCATTAAAGGTTTTTCTCAATTGGCCTTACCAATGACGAAACTTACTCGGAAGGATTTTGCTTTTGAGTGGGATTCGGGTTGTGAGCAAAGTTTTATGAAATTGAAGGAAAGTTTGACGAGTGCTCCAGTATTAATTATTCCTGATCCTAAAAACTCTTATGAAGTATTCTGTGATGCTTCTAAGAGGGGATTAGGGGGTGTTCTGATGCAAGGCGGTCAAGTATAAGCTTATGCTTCTCGACAGTTGAAAGTTCATGAAAAGAATTATCCAACTCATGATTTAGAATTAGCTGCAGTGGTGTTTGCACTGAAGGTGTGGCGTCATTATTTGTATGGTGTACGTTTTGAAATGTTCAGTGACCACAAAAGTTTGAAGTATTTGTTTGACCAGAAGGAGTTGAATATGCGACAAAGAAGGTGGATGGAGTACTTAAAGGATTATGACTTAGAATTGAAGTATCATCCAGGAAAGGCGAATAAAGTAGCGGATGCTTTAAGTCGGAAAATGGTTCATAGTGCGGAATTGATGATTTTGGAGTATTCGTTGTTGGAGAAGTTTAGAGACCTTAATCTCCAGTTTGTGTGGACTCCGAATGGTGTAATTATGGGAAATTTGAATGTCAATTCTACTTTAAGAGTTGAGATTCAACAAGAACAAATGTTAGAGGAGGAGTTACAAGAATTGTTACTTCAATCGGGTTTTACACGAGCAACTGATGGGATTATTCTGTTTAATCAACGGATTTGTGTTCCGAAGGATGAGGCATTCAAAAGGAAGATTTTAGATGAAGCTCATAAAGGTACTTTTACGATACATCCTGGATCTTCGAAGATGTATCAGGATTTAAAGAAGGATTATTGGTGGTCTGGGATGAAAAAGGATATAGCGGAATATGTGTCAGAATGTGCGGTGTGCCAACAGGTGAAGATTGAACACCAAAGACCGGGCGGTCTGTTGCAACCTTTGGATATTCCAGTTTGGAAGTGGGATAGTATTTCTATGGATTTTGTAGTGGGTTTACCTCGTACACAAGGAGGTTATGATTCTATTTGGGTAATTGTAGATCGACTAACGAAATCTGCACATTTCTTAGCCGTGAAGACTACTTATAAGGCAAGTCATCTTGCGAGGTTGTTTATTGCTGAGATTGTGAGATTGCATGGTATTCCTTCTAGTATTATGTCCGATAGAGATCCGAAGTTTACTTCGAGGTTTTGGAGGGTGTTCCAACAAGCGATGGGTACGAATTTGCGTTTGAGCACGTCGAATCATCCTTAAACGGATGGTCAGACTGAGCGAACAATACAGACGATGGAGGATATGTTAAGAGCTTGTGTGCTAGAGAGTAGAGGGAATTGGAAAGAACTTTTACCGTTAATTGAGTTTTCCTATAACAATAGTTACCATGCGAGCATCGGTATGGCTCCTTATGAAGCATTGTATGGGAGGAAGTGTAGGACACCTTTGTGTTGGGCTGAAATTGGCGAAGATAGAATTTTGGGACCCGAGATTATTCAAGAGACTACGGAAAAGATTCGAATGATCCGTGAGAAAGTTAAACAAGCACAAGATCGTCAAAAGAGTTATGCGGATAACCGTATGAGACCTTTGGAATTTGAGGAAGGTGACCATGTGTTTCTGAAAGTTACTCCGAGATTGAGATTGAAAGGACCGTTTAAGTCACGTAAATTAAGTCCGAGATACGTGGGACCGTATCAAATTTTAGAAAGGATTGGTGAAGTTGCTTACAGATTAGCCTTACCACCCTCTCTATCTGAAATGCATGATGTTTTTCACGTATCTCAGCTCCGTAAGTTTATTCCTGATCCTCTTCAGCCAATTCTACCCGAATCAGTGGAAATTGAAGCTGATTTGACTTTTGAACCACAACCGAGTTGTATTGTGGGAAGAGAAACCAAGGTGTTAAGGAACAAAGATATTTCACTCGTTAAGGTGCAATGGGATATGACGCATCCGGGTGATGCTACTTGGGAACTAGAATCGGAAATGCGAGATTCTTATCCACATCTGTTCAGGTAATATTTTAAATTCGAGGACGAATTTCTATTTAAGGGGGGGAGGATGTAATACCCCGTAAATTTATAAACGCTCTGGTGAATATTATTATGATCAACTGGGTTCCGGAGTACTCTGAGTAATTATTTGATAAAATAATTAGAGTAAACTAACGAACTCAGAGTTGATTAAATTAATAGTATTTAACGTTGAGTTTTTATTATTTGGTGTAATTGAGCTAATTTGGACATTTAGTAGTATTGCTAATGAATGGAAAGTATTTTCTTTACTACGTTTTCTTTTTCTCATTTGGAAACACAAACCAAAGTTAGAAAGAAAAACAAAGGAAAGGAAAAGTGAAGGAGAAGGGAAAAGGAGAGAATTTTCTCAAAAGCTCAAGATCATCATCAAGCATCCATTCTTCATCTCAATTTCATCATCCTCATCTTGTTATCCAGGTGGGTTCTAGTTAGACTCTTTAGAATAGAGTTTATTTTGAGTTTAGGGTTAGATTGGAAATTGTGAAAATTGATTAATTTTGTATGAATCATGAATCTAGATCCTAAAATTCAATGTGTGATTGTATAGAATACTGGTTGTTGTGTTATAATAGGTTTGGATGTATGGTGAATGATCAAAATGAGATTTTGGGGTTGATTTTGGATCAACCCGTAGCAGATTTTTCTGCTGGGTTTTTTCTGCATTTTCTTCTGCCCATACGCGTATGGGGCATGGCCTTACGCGTATGGGGTATGGGCGTTACGCGTACGGCAAGGGAAATACGCGTAATGGTTTTTAAAACGAGAAATTTCAAAGGAAAAAGCCTATGCTCATACGCGTATGGCAAGGGTGATACGTGTATGGGATTTTTAAAAGGAAATTTTCAACGAAAACCAGTCTTTGCCCATACGCGTATGGGCTTGGGCAATACGCGTATGGCTGACCGAGAATTTTGGGCAATACGCGTATGGGGTGTGCCAATACGCGTATGGCCAGGAGAATTGTAGAAATTCTGCTGTTGTGATTATTTTCCGATCGTTTGTTTCAAATGCCGTAACTTTTTGTACGTAACTCGGATTTGAACATTTTTGGTATCGTTGGAAAGATAATAAAATGTACTTTCTTATTACAATGGTTTTAAGATTGTCGGCCGATTTTATTATGTCGGGATTTTTGGAATAGTGTCGTTTTGTCGACTTTTATCTGTGAATGGTGTGTAATTGTTGTTGAAAATGTAGCATGTTAAAATATGAAATAGGTAGAGTGAGGAACATTACCATAAACTGTGTCGGAAGTGTGAATTATCAATTACGGCAACGCTCGTGCATGAAAGGCCGAGGCGTGTGCATTTCAATCATAACCACGGTTTCTTGTGGTGTAGTTTCATGAGACTCGAGCACCTCCTCTGAAACGTTATGCACAACTACTTGGCAGGTTTGATTCCCGTAGTGAGTACGATTGGAGCCTACAGGTAAAGAGACTTGTGACGATGTACGGGCCGTGAGAAGTGACGGATCACGGTGTACGGACCGGTGATCCCGAATCTAATTCGTATGCCAAGTAGCTACAAGGATCCATGACTCGGGTCGTCTTCTAGACGTAGAAGCGGTCGGGAATAGGGGATACCTTGGTATTGGTTATTGATTGTGAATCCTTGAGTTTATAGGCTCAAGAGGTACTTCGGTACTAGAGTGAGTTTACAGGCTCACCGTGATGGTTACTTGTGTGTGTGTACTCATGGTCTTTCCCCTATCCCTTTGGACATGAGTTAGGTTTCTTCTAGAACCTTGTAAAGCCGAGAGGACTTTAAGATAGCGAACTCACTGAGATTTGATGTATCTCACCCCACTGTTGTTGTTTACATCACAGGTTCTGCAGGTTCGGTGAAGGGTAAGGACAAGGTCATTTGACTTTCCTTACGGATCGTAGCTTTTGTGATGGCAATGGTTTCCGCTATGGCGTTATGTTTTGAGATCATTGTTTTGATCTAGTTCTTAGTTTTTGTCATTTTTGGAACATCTTGTATATGTAATGCCTTAGACTTTTAGTGTTTTGTTTTAGAGGCATTTATGTGTATAATGTGTTAACTAGGAACTTATTGTATATTTCAGTACCAAACGTACTTATCATGTATAGTATATGATTTGATGCATGTATTATATATGTGGGCATTACAGATCTTATTTTACTTTTTCATCTGTAAGGCATATAAAACAAATTATTATTAAAAAAAACATAAAAAAAATTCTTTACCTATAGCATTAGGAGCAATGTGATAAACATTAATAACTGAACTTTTCAGTACTGACTCCATTTTTTTATTAATGATTTCGTAAACATCAATTGAAATATCACCGGTTATATGCATCCCTTTCAACATTGAAATGATTCCGGATGCAACTTGCTCAGGTTTAGTTTCTTTTGGAATACTACAATTCTCGATATCCCATCAAATGTAGGTTTTTGCATTCGTATTCAACTCTGTCGTGAAATATGAGTTACTCACGAATAAGAGAGGTGACTAGAAGGGAAAAAATGAATAGGAATGAGCTGAAAAATATTTATTTTAAGTAAAAAAAATTGAAACAATTAAAGGTACCAACCAGCAGTATAGCAGGAACTATGATGAGAGATAATGAACAATAATTGTAATAAATAAACTCATCAAGTGTCCTTTCCTCGTTTTTCTTTTGGTACTTTTACTATGTATTTATATTGGATGAAAGAGATAAAGAGGGATGACTATCCAAGTCAAATTATAAATAATACAAAAACCACGATTGCGCAGTTTGTGTAGAGCTTAAAAAAAATACCATCCCCAGATATTAACACCAAGTTAGCGGGCAGAGAATTATCCATTGCCCACTTAAGCATATTTGTTATTATTAATTTGTCAGCATGATCTTTTTTTATTTTTTCATCTGGCATGCATATAAAATGTTTTCGTAAACATCAATTGAAATATCACCGGTTATATGCATCCCTTTTAACATTGAAATGATTTCGGATGCAACTTGCTCAGGTTTAGTTTCTTTTGGAATACTACAATTCTCGATATCCCATCAAGCATAGGTTTTTGCGTTCATATTCAACTCTGACATGAAATATGAGTTACTCACGAATAAGAGAGGTGACTAGAAGGAAAAAAAATGAATAGGAATGAGCTGAAAAATATCGATTTTAAGTAAAAAAATTGAAACAATTAAAGGTACCAACCAGCAGTATAGCTAGAACTATGATGAGAGATAATGAACAATAATTGTAATAAATAAACTCATCAAGTGTCCTTTCCCCGTTTTTCTTTTGGTACTTTTACTATGTATTTTGATTGGATGAAAGAGATAAAGATGGATGATAATACAAAAACCACGATTGCGTAGTTTGTGTAGAGCGTACGAAAAATCACCATCCTCGGATATTAACACCAAGTTAGCGGGCGGAGAATTGTCCATTGTCCACTTAAACATATTTGTTATTATTAATTTGTCAGCATGATCATTTTTTACTTTTTCATTTGGCATGCATATAAAACAAATTATTATTAAAAAAAATAAAAATAATTATTTACCTATAGCATTAGGAGCAATGTGATAAACAGTAATAACTGAATTTTTCAGTACTGACTCCATTCTTTGATTAATATTTTCGTAAACATCAATTGAAATATAACCGGTTATATGCATCCCTTTTAACATTGAAATGATTCCGGATGCAACTTGCTCAGGTTTAGTTTCTTTTGGAATACTACAATTCTCGATATCCCATCAAGCGTAGGTTTTTGCGTTCGTATTCAACTCTGCCATGAAATATGAGTTACTCACGAATAAGAGAGGTGGTTAGAAGGCAAAAAAATGAATAGGAATGAGCTGAAAAATATTGATTTTAAGTAAAAAATAAAAATTGAAACAATTAAAGGTACCAACCAGCAGTATAACAGGAACTATGATGAGAGATAATAAACAATAATCGTAATAAATAAACTCATCAAGTGTCATTTCCCCGTTTTTCTTTTGGTACTTTTACTATGTATTTTGATGGGAAGAAAGAGATAAAGAGGGATAACTATCCAAGTCAAATGATAAATAATACAAAAACCACGATTGTGTAGTTTGTGTAGAGGGTAAGAAAAATCACCATTCCCAGGTATTAACACCAATTTAGCGGGCGAAGAATTATCCATTGCCCACTTAAACATATTTGTTATTATTAATTTGTCAGTATGATCTGTTTTTACTTTTTCATCTGTCATGCATATAAATCAAATTATTTAAAAAAAACATTAAAAAAAAGTTATTTACCTATAGCATTAGGAGCAATGTGATAAACAGTAATAACTGAATTTTTCAGTACTGACTCCATTTTTGCATTAACTTTTTCGTAAACATCAATTGAAATATCACTGGTTATATGCATCCCTTTTAACATTAAAATGATTCCGGATACAACTTGCTCAGGTTTAGTTTCTTTTGGAATACTACAATTCTCGAAATCCCATCAAACGTAGGTTTTTGTGTTCGTATTCAACTCTGCCATGAAATATGAGTTTCTTACGAATAAGAGAGGTGACTAGAAGGCAAAAAAAAAAGATTAGAAATGAGCTAAAAAGTATCGATTTTAAGTAAAAAAAATTGAAACAATTAAAGGTACCAACTAGCAGTATAGCAGAAACTATGATGAGAGATAATGAACAATAATTGTAATAAATAAACTCATCAAGTGTCCTTTCCCCGTTTTTCTTTTGGTACTTTTACTATGTATTTTGATTGGATGAAAGAGATAAAGAGGGATGACTATCCAAGTCAAATTATAAATAATACAAAATCCATGATTGCGTAGTTTGTGTAGAGCCTAAAAAAAATCACCATCCCCAGATATTAACACCAAGTTAGCGAGCGGAGAATTATCAATTGCAAACTTAAACATATTTGTTATTATTAATTTCTTAGCATGATGCTTTTTTACTTTTTCATCAGTCATGCATATAAAAGAAATTATTATTAAAAAAAACATAAAAAAATTATTTACCTATAGCATTAGGAGAAATGTGATAAACAGTAATAACTGAATTTTTCAGTACTGACTCCATTTTTGGATTAATGTTTTCGTAAACATCAATTGAAATATCACCGGTTATATGCATCCTTTTAACATTGAAATGATTCCGGATGCAACTTGCTTAGGTTTAGTTTCTTTTGGAATACTACAATTCTCGATATCCCATCAAACGTAGGTTTTTGCATTCGTATTCAACTCTGCCATGAAATATGAGTTACTCACGAATAAGAGAGGTGACTAGAAGGTAAAAAAATGAATAGGAATGAGCCGAAAAATATCGATTTTAAGTATAAAAAAATTGAAACAATTAAAGGTACCAACCAGCAGTATAGCAGGAACTATGAGGAGAGATAATGAACAATAATTGTAATAAATAAACTCATAAGTGTCCTTTCCCCGTTTTTCTTTTGGTACTTTTACTATGTATTTGGATTGGATGAAAGAGATTAATAGGGATGACTATCCAAGTTAAATGATAAATAATACAAAAAGCACGATTGTGTAGTTTGTGTAGAGCGTAAGAAAAATCACCATCCCCCGATATTAACAACAAGTTAGCGGGCGGAGAATTATCCATTACCCACTTAAATATATTTGTTATTATTAATTTATCAGCATGAACTTTTTTTACTTTTTCATCTGTCATGCATATAAAACAAATTATTATTAAAAAAAACATTAAAAAAATTATTTACCTATAGCATTAGGTGCAATGTGATAAATAGTAATAACTGAATTTTTCAGTACTGACTCCATTTTTGGATTAATGTTTTCGTAAACATCAATTGAAATATCACCGGTTATATGCATCCCTTTTAACATTGAAATGACTCTGAATGCAACTTCCTCAGGTTTAGTTTCTTTTGGAATACTACAATTCTCGATATCCCATCAAACATAGGTTTTTGCGTTCGTATTCAACTGTGCCAAGAAATATGAGTTACTCACGAATAAGAGAGGTGACTAGAAGACAAAAAAATGAATTGGAATGAGCTAAAAAATATTGATTTTAAGTGAAAAAAATTGAAACAATTAAAGGTACCAACCAGCAGTATAGCAGGAACTATGATGAGAGATAATGAACAATAATTATAATAAATAAACTCAATAAATGTTCTTTCCCCGTTTTTCTTTTGGTACTTTTACTATGTATTTTGATTGAATGAAAGAGATAAAGAGGGATGACTATCCAAGTCAAATGATAAGTAATACAAAAACCACGATTGCGTAGTTTGTGTAGAGCGTAAAAATAATCACCATCCCCAGATATTAAAACCAAGTTAGCGGGCGGAGAATTATCCATTGCCCACTTAAACATATTTGTTATTATTAATTTGTCAGCATGATCTTTTTTTACTTTTTCATCTGTCATGCAAATAAAACAAATTATTATTAAAAAAACATAAAAAAAATTATTTACCTATAGCATTAGGAGCAATGTGATAAACAGTAATAACTGAATTTTTCAGTACTGACTCCATTTTTGGATTAACGTTTTCGTAAACATCAATTGAAATATCACTGGTTATATGCATCCCTTTTAACATTGAAATGATTCCGGATGCAACTTGCTCAGGTTTAGTTTCTTTTGGAATACTACAATTCTCAATATCCCATCAAACGTAGGTTTTTGCGTTCGTATTCAACTCTGCCATGAACTATGAGTTACTCACGAATAAGAGAGGTGACTAGAAGGCAAAAACAAATGAATAGGAATGATCTGAAAAATATCGATTTTAAGTAAAAAAATTGAAATAATTAAAGGTACCAACCAGCAGTATAGCTAGAACTATGATGAGAGATAATGAACAATAATTGTAATTAATAAACTCATCAAGTGTCATTTCCCCGTTTTTCTTTAGGTACTTTTACTATGTATTTTGATTGGATGAAAGAGATAAATAGGGATGACTATCCAAGTCAAATGATAAATAATACAAAAAGCACGATTGCGTAGTTTGTGTAGAGCGTAAGAAAAATCACCATCCCCAAATATTAACACCAAGTTAGCGGGCGGAGAATTATCCATTGCCCACATAAACATATTTGTTATTATTAATTTGTCAGCATGATCTTATTTTACTTTTTCATGTGTCATGCATATAAAAATAATTATTATTAAAAAAAACATAAAAAAAATTATTTACCTATAGCATTAGGTGCAATGTGATAAACAGTAATAACTGAATTTTTCAGTACTGACTCCTTTTTTGGATTAATGTTTTCGTAAACATCAATTGAAATTTCACCGGTTATATGCATCCCTTTTAACATTGAAATGATTCCGGGTGCAATTTGCTCAGGTTTAGTTTCTTTTGGAATACTACAATTCTCAATATCTGTAATACCCCGTATTATTTAAATGCTCAATTGGAGATCAGATGAGTATCTGTATACGCTATCTTTGGATAACTGGGTTAATGGAATTCTCTAAATACTTTATGTATTATTAATTCGTATAAATAGAGCAACTAGAGAACTCTAAAGAGATCAATTATTTTATGAAAGAGACAGATCAATTATTTTAGTCCAAGAGAGGAGTATTAAGGAAACTCTAATAATTGATCAATTGGGTTGAGACGATAGAATATCAATTGGAGATATTTTACCCTGTTGGATCTATATTATATAATAAGTATTATATATATATGTTAAGAAAAGAAAGAAAAAGATAGAAAGGAGAAAGAAGAGAAAGGTAGAGAAGAAGAAGAGGAAAAGAGGAAAATGGAAAAGAAGGAAAGCTTGGATCATCGATTCATCATCTTCTTCAAACTCCTCTTCGATTACCAGGTGGGTTCTAGTTAGACACTCTAAGTCTAGAAATATAAGTTTTCGGCTTAGGTTAGATTTGAGAGAAAATGAAATCTAACGGATGAAATTCGATATAAATTGCGTAGAGTAGTCGTATAATGCATGTGATTAATTGTTGATACTTGTTTGGATGTTTGGTAATGATTTGGTTGGGAAAGAATGGATTTTGGGGCGGTTTTGGAACCCTTATTATATTGTTAATGCCCCATATTTTATTACTCCGGATAATATTATATTGTGATCGACTGAGCCCAGTGTACTCTGAGAAATTATTTGACAAAATAATTAGAGTAACTGTTGAACTTAGAATAAATCCAATTAATATTATTTGTCTCTGAGGTATTTTATTTATTTGGACTTAAGAGACTTTTTGGACATTTAGTAGTATTATTTCTAAGGTTAATTATATGAAACCCCCCTGCCATTAGGGCGACACTTGATGTTGCCCCCTTGAAGTTTTTTTTTTTTAAACTCCCCCTTATAAAACCTAAAACCAACTTTTACCACACCCTTTTACTGGGCCTGCTGACTGGACCTGCTGACTGGGCAAGGATTGAATATTAATTTCCACGTTCTCTCTTCTTCCTCAAAAAGTCAAACTGCAAGTAACCTCATTTTATTTCACTTATGTTAACACAACAGCAACCAAAATGCTTGAGTTCGTACTGTTCTACAAGAACCCATTTCCTGTGGTGTACTTTATTTGCAGGATGGGAGTTAGTTAGGTTATAGCAGCTGATTATTGAAGCACTAAGCAGAAGGCTCAATAGCACAACAACACAGTTTCTTTCCAGCTCGATTCACCAAATCTGTTTTGACGGTTTCGAACTCGCGAAGTTGGTGCTCTGTTTTGTGTGGATTGTTGTGTAATGTTGGTATTAGAATATTTATATGATGGAATTTGAATATTTATATATCTCATAAGTCCTTATAAGTTGGTTGATTTGTTTGAAAAATATAGTTGTCGTATTTTATATGATCCCCATAAATCACTACTAATTTGTCTTTGTAGATTGAAGATAGTTCTTATGCAACCTTTCACATTAAGATTTCTTTTGATCAAATGCCCTGCATTTTACTGATGCAATGTTTGTAAGTTAACGATGTTTTAGCTTCTTTGTTAGAAACTAACCTTTTTCACCATTTGATTTGATGCTAAATCATGAATGTATTTTGGGCTGCCTTGCTCTGTGCATTACATTTTCATATGGACTTAATTTAGGAACTAAATGCTCTCGATTTCATTAAAACCAAGTGGCACTGACTTATTCGAACACGTGTTTGTGTTTCACATTAAATTTAAATCTTTTGACTTCAGGTTCCTTTCTAGTATCTTTGTGTATCTCCTACACTTGACTTCAGTGGCATTATGCTTAAATAACCATCCTGATGCATTTACAAATGTTTGTTATTTGTGTTACAAGTATTCTGGTAGATGATCAGTTTTCAGCTATTTAAAGTATGCTATTATTTTCGTAGATGATTTTCTTTTACTCTAAAAACCCATTTCTTTGAGAGAGAGTCCAGGTGTTGTTAATTAAAGCATCATATTCTGCTTGCATGGCTTCCTTCCACTGCAAGTCAGCCAAAGCTTGTTTAACAATCTTGGCTCCAATCTGTGTACACCTCTCAAAAGATTTGTTTCTTCTTTAAGGAATTGGAAGACTTCCCACAGGGTAAACAATAATACTGCCGTTTCTGCCATTTGACTCATCTCATATTGCTAGCTGCTACCTTGCAATTATGCTGCTGAGATCATGTGTATATGATTCTAGTATTGTGTTTTCCCTCTCTTTTCCCCTATGGGTATAGTAGCTTTGAATAATGCCAAGGAAAACTAAGCTTCAAAAGTCAAAGGAAAGGATTGCAATGATTTTTGCTGCTCAGCCTATGGTGATGTCACAAAACGTGACTAAGATTTAGTTTGAGATCACTAGTTAAGTTGGAAGATGCAATTACAATCACACCTGAGCTCCTTCCAGATTATATTAAAATTTGTTATGCAAAGTCGTACTTAATGCTCGACCTGAGTTGGTCCAAATGGAAGGGATGAAATCTTCTAAGCTAGAGGTTTCAATATTTTTACCTCGAGAGATTATTCTATACGCAAAATCTATAGAGTGATGAAATCATTGAAGTGTCTGTATGATATTATAAATGGCCTCTGTCAATTTACTCTCCTTCAAAAGAGCCAGAAACTTCCGGGTTTGTAAGCGCTACTAGTTTCTGATGCCTGACCCTGATGATCCGGCTCAGGGCAGATGAAGTCCAGTTTGAATAATGTATTTCGTGTTCTATTCCTATCTTAGACTTTTAGTTGTGTCGTGTGAGTGTGAAGATTCACATGGTTGGAGAGAGTGCCAATGTTTATGCGAGTGTGTTGATGATGGTAGTATGGTGAGTCGCAGAGAAGATGTTTGAAGAGGTTGAAGAGTGGTAGGGCGAGGAAGAAGCAAGTCGAAGAAGATGATGAACAGTAAAGTCAAAGAAGCAAGGTTGCACAGTCAGCAGGCCCAGTCAGCAACACCAGTAAAAGGGTGTGGTAAAAGCAGGTTTTTGGTTTTATAAGGGGTGGTTCAAAAAAAAAAACTTCAGGGGGGCAATATCAAATCTCGCCCTAATGGCAGGGGGGTTTCATATAATTAACCCTTATTTCTAATACTAGTTTACTACATAATTCCTTTTCCTCCCATTTGTCCAAACAAAAGAAAAAGATAGTAAGAAAGAGAGAGAAAGAAGAAAGAGGGAAAGAAAAGGAAAAGAAGAAGAAAAGAAGGAGAAAGAGGAAATTGAAGAAATCCTAGAGCAAATCATCATCCATTTATCCAATCCTTTCCCAATCATCTCATTCTCTTCATCTTCATCTTGTTTAAGAGGTGGGTTCTAGTTAGTACCATTGTTTAGAGGTTTTGGATAATATGAGTTTTAGGTTAGAATGTGGGAATCGATGTTTTAACGGTTGGAATTTGATGTAAATCGAAATGAATGATCAATGTACTTGTAGAAACATATATTGATGCTTGTTTTGATGTTCTGGTTACTTTGGATTGATTGGAAAATTAAAGGGTTTGTGGAAATGTTGTGTTCTTGAGAAAATGTAGGTTTTAAGAATGTTGTTGTTCAAGCCATGCTCAAACTATGTTATTGTACCTCTGTTGGTGGTTGATTGTGGTTTGGAGGAGGTTTGGAGGTGTAGGAAGGAAACTTCTGTTTTACTGAAGCATTTTTCTGAGTTTCGCAGAGCGCGCTTAGCGCGCAGAAGCCCGCTCAGCGCGGTGTTGGAATCCTGCAAACCCAGATGGAAGAGATATGCGCGCTTAGCGCGGGCAGGGCGCGCTTAGCGCGACCTGGGACTTGGGATTTTATTCCAAAACGAGAAAATTCATAACTTTCGACTTGTTTATCGAATTCGATCATTCTTTATATCGATGTAAAGCCGAGGAAATATTCTATGAAATGGAGATGAAATATGTCGATTTTACCGACCGATTAAATAATCGAGAAAGTTCCAAAAGTGATATATTTGTGTTTTAATTGTTATATATTATTCTACTATACAATTATGACATGTCTTGCTTATCCTATGATTGTTTAACATGATTGTAAGTGAATATGCATGCAAATATGAAAACAATATAGGAAGAGTGAGGAAACCTCAACTTGAACCATAGGAGAATCTAGTAAGGAACCAGAAATTATTGACAACTCTAGATGGCGATGCTCGGGCACGTGTTGTTGTAAGATACATCCTTGCCGAGTATTGGCCTAGTTGAGAGTGAACACTAGTATGGAACATGCGGTTAACATTTGTGGTTATGAAAAGGCAAGAGAGTCCTTAAGGCGTGTAGTCTTGTGATTTTCGAATACAATCGTATTGTTGTATGTGATCATGAAATCGTAACCGGAATATTTTGAGTGTAGTTTCATGGGTCTCGAGCTCCTCTAAAACAGGTACACAATTACTTGGTAGGTTTGATTCCCTACGTGTAGTACGATTGGAGCCTATTCTATGGGTAGATACTTGTGATGGTTAACAGGCCATGAGAAGTGACGGTTCACGGTTAACAGGCCGATGATCCCGAATCCAATTCGTATGCCAAGTAACTACAAGGATCTATGACTCGGGTCGCCTTCTAGACGTAGAAGCGGACGGGAAGATGAGATGTCTTGGTATGGTTATCGATTAGTGATGTTGTGAGTTAATGAACTCATGTCATGTTTCCATATAGTGTGAGATTTGGATGTGAACTCAGGAGTCCTTTCCCCTTTTCCCTGGACTTGAGTTAGGATTGTTAGAACCTTGTTAATCCGAGAGAATCCATAAGATAGGGAACTCACTGAGATTTGATGTATCTCACCCCACGTTGTTGATATATTTCAGGTGCTTCAGGTTCCGAGAAGGGTAAGGATAAGGTCGTGTGATCTTTTCCTTGCTTGTTGATAGCTACCTTCCGTAGCGAAGTGTATTTTAGGATCATTGTTGATCTAGTTCTTAGTTTTTATCATTTGAACATCTTGTGTATAATATGCCTTAGGTTTTTGTACTTTGTACTTTAGGGCATTTATTTGTATACAATGTGTTAACTAGGAGCTTATGTGTTTCAGAACCAAACACTTGGATCTATATATAATATTTATGCTTTGATGTATGAGTTTTATATATGGGTGTTATAGTTGGTATCAGAGCAGGTCGTATCCTCGACCTAACCATGAAATAGTATAAGTATTTCTTTCCGTTTCATATACATTGTGTCACCATTGGTCTTAAGTGTTATATTTATGGCATTGAGCCTGATCAACTTAATCCTATTTGTATGACCTTTAGGAACATGGCTGAAGGACGTAGAAACACTCGTGGCAGACCCTGCATCACTCCTGAAGGGACGAATCCGCTAGGCGGCGATGGTAATGCTCCTCTGTATCCGTTTATGCAACAGATGCAGCAGCAACAGAATCTATTCATGCAGCAAATGGTGCAACAAATGAATGGAGGGTTGCATCCTACGGTAGTTGCTCCAGAAGTTGAAGGTGGGAAATTCCGAGATTTTATCCGCATGAATCCCCCAGAATTTTATGGTGGATTAGATCCCGTGAAGGCTCACGAATGGATTTCTGGTATGGAGAGGATTTTCTTGATAGTCCAATGCAGCAAAGAGAACAAGGTGTTGTTCGTTTCTCATTCACTGAAGGGTCCCGCTATGAGGTGGTGGGAGAGCGCTTCGGCTTTAATGGCTATTCAGGAAGTGCCTAAGGTTTGGGAGCAGTTCAAAGTTATTTTCATGGAGAAGTATTTTCCGAGCTCATTGAGGACTCAGAAAGAATTTGAATTTCAACAATTAAGACAAGGTAGTATGATTGTGGCCAGTTATGCTGAGAAGTTTGAGGACATGGCTGCTTATTCTAGGCAGGCTATGTATGCTCCTGATGAAAGGTGGAAAATAGACCAGTTTCTGTTTGGACTAAAAGCTGAAATATCTCATAGTGTATCTCAGAGA
Organism: Lathyrus tuberosus; assembly: GCA_022829125.1. NCBI lineage: Eukaryota > Viridiplantae > Streptophyta > Magnoliopsida > Fabales > Fabaceae > Lathyrus > Lathyrus tuberosus. The sequence goes on along the minus strand of JALAZF010000013.1, from coordinate 26,282,311 downwards.
GAGTTCACTACATATGCTGAAGTTTTAAGGCAATGCTATGTGGCCGAGCATAGTTTGAAGAAAGTCCAAACTGATGGTGTTGCGAGTAGAGTGAATCAAGGGGATCGCGGAAGATCCAACCAACAATTCAGGCCTAGGCAACAATCCTTCAAAGGGAAATAAGTTCAAGATTCGAGGACGAGTACACCTCCTGTGTGTCATACTTGTGGCAAGAATCATTCTGGAAGGTGTAGTTTAGAAGGGGTAAAGTGTTTCCAATGTCAGAAGGTGGGTCATCTGAAAAGAGATTGTCCTCAGAATAGGACTCAGACACAAGGAAGGGTTTATACCTTAGATGCAAGGAAGAAGAAGAGTGACAATTCCTTAATTGATGGTACGTGCTTCGTTAACAGATTTCCTTGTTTTATTCTATTTGATTGCGGAGCTACACACTCTTTTGTATCGATGCAATGTATGAAGCGACTTGGGTTGTGGTCCGTTCCTTTCTCTCCTCCTATGGTGGTCACTACCGCCATGGATGAAATAGTTGAGACACCGTTGATGTGTGAAAACTGTGTTTTGTCTGTGGACGGTAGAGTTTTCCAGATTGATCTTATTTGTCTACCGCTTAAGAAAGTTGATGTCGTTTTGGGAATGGATTGGCTTTCTGCTAATTCGGTGTTTATTGGGTGTGAAGAAAAGCTCATCATCATTCCATCTATTGATGCTACCCCGAAAGATGTCTTAACAACTATTCTAGAAGGTACAGTTGGAATGATAAATTTCTTGTTCGAAGAAGAGAAATCTGTTATTTTGGTTCTCACTAAGGAAGGGAGTAGCGACCATCAAGTTTTGGATATTCCAGTAGTTTGCGAGTTTTCCAAAGTTTTCCCCGAAGATGTCACTTCTCTTCCTCTGGAGAGGGAAGTGGAATTTTCTATTGACCTGGTACCGGGAACGGCTCCTATATCTGTTTCTCCGTACCGGATGGCACCGCTTGAATTGAGAGAACTGAAGGAACAATTGGAAGAGCTTATGGCTAAGCATTTTGTTAGACCTAGTGTCTCACCGCGGGGAGCCCCAATTTTGTTAGTAAAGAAGAAAGACAGCGGGATGCGATTGTGTATTGATTATCGTCAGCTGAATAAAGTCACCATTAAGAACAAGTATCCCTTGCCAAGGATAGACGACCTATTAGATCAACTGAAAGGAGCATGTGTGTTCTCAAAGATTGATTTGAGGTTGGGTTATCACCCAATCCGAGTGAAGAGTTCTGATGTACCTAAGACTGCATTTAGGACCCATTATGGTCATTACAAATTCTTAGTGATGCCTTTCGGTGTGACTAATGCTCCAGCCATTTTTATGGATTATATGAATCGGTTATTTCAAGCTTACTTGGATCAATTTGTTGTGATCTTCATTGATGACATTCTTATCTATTCCCGTACTCCACAAGAGCACGAAGGACATTTGAGAATCGTCTTATCGATCTTACAAGAGAAGCAACTTTTTGCCAAGTTGAGCAAGTGCGAGTTTTGGATGTCTGAAGTTAGTTTTCTTGCTCACGTTATATCACAGGGTGGTGTAGCGGTGGATCCGTCAAAGGTTGAAGCTGTGACTAATTGGGAAAGACCGAAGAATGTTTCAGAAATTAGAAGTTTCTTGGGTCTAGCAGGTTACTACAGAAGATTTATCAAAGGCTTTTTGCAATTAGCGTTGCCAATGACTAAGCTTACTCGGAAGGATTGCCCCTTTGAGTGGGATTCGGCGTGTGAACAAAGTTTTATGAGTTTGAAGGAAAGATTGACTACAGCTCCCGTTCTGATTATTCCCGATCCTAGCAAGTCGTATGAGGTATTTTGTGATGCGTCTAAGATAGGATTAGGAGGCGTTTTAATGCAAGAAAGTCACGTGGTGGCTTATGCTTCTCGACAATTGAAAATTCACGAGAAGAATTATCCAACCCACGATTTGGAATTAGCGGCGATGGTGTTTACTTTGAAGGTGTGGCATCACTATTTATATGGAGTACATTTTGAAATGTTTAGTGACCACAAGAGTTTAAAGTACCTCGTTGACCAAAAAGAGTTGAATATGCGTCAAAGGAGGTGGATGGAATATTTAAAGGATTATGATCTAGAGCTAAAATACCATCCAGGTAAAGCGAACAAAGTGGTCGATGCCTTGAGTAGGAAAGTTTAGAGAAAGGCCGAATTGATGATGTTAGAATATTCGTTGTTGGAGAAGTTTAGAGATTTAAATCTTCAATTTGTGTGGACTCCCAATGGAGTGATTATGGGGAATTTGAATGTCAATTCTACGTTAAGAGTTGAAATTCAACAAGGACAATTATTGGATGAGAAGTTGCAAGAGATGCTAAGTCAACCGGGTTTTGTGCATGCTAGCGATGGAATGATTATGTTTAACCAAAGAATTTGCGTTCCGAACAATGCGACTTTGAAAAGAAGGATTTTAGAGGAAGCGCATAAGGGTGCCTTCACTATACATCCGGGTTCTTCAAAGATGTATCAAGATTTAAAGAAAGACTATTGGTGGTCCGGTATGAAAAGAGATGTTGCGGTCTTTGTGTCGGAATGTGCGGTGTGTCAACAAGTTAAGATTGAACATCAAAGACCGGGTGGGTTGTTGCAACCTTTAGACATTCCAGTGTGGAAGTGGGACAGTATTTCTATGGACTTTGCAGTAGGTTTACCCCGTATGCAAGGTGGTTATGATTCGATTTGGGTGATTGCGGATCGATGATGAAATCTGCGCATTTCTTAGTCGTGAAGACTACTTTCAAGGCAAGTCATCTTGCGAGGTTGTTTATTGCGGAGATTGTAAAATTGCACGGTATTCCCTCTAATATTGTGTCGGATAGAGATCCGAAGTTTACTTCAAGGTTTTGGAAAGTTTTTCAACAAGCTATGGGGATGGAGTTGCGTTTGAGTACGTCTAATCATCCTCAGACGGATGGTCAAACCAAACGAACAATACAAATAATGGAAGATATGTTGAGAGCTTGTGTACTAGAAAGTAAGGGTAATCGGAAAAAACTACTACCATTGATTGAGTTCTCTTATAACAATAGTTACCATGCGAGCATTGGAATGGCTCCTTATGAAGCATTGTATGGAAGAAAGTGTAGGACCCCTTTGTGTTGGGCGGAAGTTAGGGAAGATAGAATCTTAGGACCCGAAATTATCCAAGAGACTACGGAAAAGATTCGAATGATCCGCGAGAAAATTAAGCAAGCACAAGATCGACAAAAGAGTTATGCGGACAATCGAAGAAGACTTTTAAAATTTGAAGAAGGTGACCATGTGTTTTTGAAAGTCACTCCTAGATTGAGACTGAAGGACCGTTTAAGTCACGGAAGTTAAGTCCGAGATACGTGGGACCGTATCAAGTTTTAGAAAGGATTGGCGAAGTAGCATACAGGTTGGCCTTACCTCCTTCTCTGTCAGAAATGCAAGATGTTTTCCATGTATCTCAACTTCGAAGGTTTGTTCCAGATCCTCTTCAGCCGATTCTACCGGATACTGTTGAAATAGAAGTAGACTTAACATTTAAACCTCAACTGAGCCGTATTGTGGGAAGAGAAACGAAAGTATTAAGGAACAAGGACATTTCTCTCGTTAAGGTTCAGTGGGATGTAACACATCCGGGCGATGCAACCTGGGAACTTGAATCGGAAATGCGAGAAGCTTACCCTCATCTATTCAGGTAATCTTTAAATTCGAGGGCGAATTTATATTTAAGGCGGGAGGATGTAATACCCCGTATTTTATTACTCCTGATAATATTATATTGTGATCGACTGGGCCCAGTGTACTCTGAGAAATTATTTGACAAAATAATTAGAGTAACTGTGGAACTTAAAATAAATCCAATTAATATTATCTGACTCTGAGGTATTTTAATTATTTGGACTTAAGAGACTTTTTGGATATTTAGTAGTATTATTTCTAATACTAGTTTACTACATAATTCCTTTTCCTCCCATTTGTCCAAACAAAAGAAAAAGATAGTAAGAAAGAGAGAGAAAGAAGAAAGAGGGAAAGAAAAGGAAAAGAAGAAGAAAAGAAGGAGAAAGAGGAAATTGAAGAAATCCAAGAGCAAATCATCATCCATTCATCCAATACTTGCCCAATCATCTCATTCTCTTCATCTTCATCTTGTTTAAGAGGTGGGTTCTAGTTAGTACCATTGTTTAGAGGTTTTGGATAATATGAGTTTTAGGTTAGAATGTGGGAATCAATGTTTTAACGGTTGGAATTTGATATAAATCAAAATGAATGATCAATATTTGTAGAAACATATATTAATGCTTGTTTTGATGTTTTGGTTACTTTGGATTGATTGGAAAATTAAAGGGTTTGTGGAAATGTAGGTTTTAAGAATGTTGTTGTTCAAACCATGCTCAAACTATGTTATTGTACCTCTGTTGGTGGTTGATTGTGGTTTGGAGGAGGTTTGGAGGTGTAGGAAACTTCTGTTTTACTGAAGCATTTTTCTGAGTTTCGCAGAGCGCGCTTAGCGCGCTGAAGCCCGCTCAGCGCGGTGTTGGAATCCTGCAAACCCAGATGGCAGAGAGATGCGCGCTTAGCGCGACCTGGGACTTGGGATTTTATTCCAAAACGAGAAAATTCATAACTTTCGACTCGTTTATCGGATTCGATCATTCTTTATATCGATGTAAAGCCGAGGAAATATTCTATGAAATGGAGATGAAATATGTCAATTTTACTGACCGATTAAATAATCAAGAAAGTTCCAAAAGTGATATATTTGTGTTTTAATTGTTATATATTATTCTACTATGCAATTATGACATGTCTTGCTTATCCTATGATTGTTTAACATGATTGTAAGTGAATATGCATGCAAATATGAAAACGATATAGGAAGAGTAAGGAAACCTCAACTTGAACCATAGGAGAATCTAGTAAGGAACCAGAAATTATAGACAACTCTAGATGGCGATGCTCGGGCACGTGTTGTTGGAAGATACATCCTTGCCGAGTATTGGCCTAGTTGAGAGTGAACACTAGTATGGAACATGCGGTTAACCATTGTGGTTGTGAAAAGGCAAGAGAGGCCTTAAGGCGGTGTAGTCTTGTGATTGTCGAATACAATCGTATTGTTGTATGTGATCATGAAATCGTAACCGAAATATTTTAAGTGTAGTTTCATGGGTCTCGAGCTCCTCTGAAACGGGTACACAATTACTTGGTAGGTTTGATTCCCTACGTGTAGTACGATTGGAGCCTATGTTATGGGTAGAGACTTGTGATGGTTAACAGGCTATGAGAAGTGACGGTTCACGGTTAACAGGCCGATGATCCCGAATCCAATTCGTATGCCAAGTAACTACAAGGATCTATGACTCGGGTCGCCTTATAGACGTAGAAGTAGACGGGAAGATGAGATGTCTTGGTATGGTTATCGATTAGTGATGTTGTGAGTTAATGAACTCATGTCATGTTTCCATATAGTGTGAGATTTGGATGTGAACTCAGGAGTCCTTTCCCCTTTTCCCCGGACTTGAGTTAGGATTGGTAGAACCTTGTTAATCCAAGAGAGTCCATAAGATAGAGAACTCACTGAGATTTGATGTATCTCACCCCACGTTTTTGATATATTTCAGGTGCTTCTGGTTCCGAGAAGGGTAAGGATAAGGTCGTGTGATCTTTTCCTTGCTTGTTGATGGCTAGCTTCCGTAGCGAAGTGTATTTTGGAATCATTGTTGATCTAGTTCTTAGTTTTTATCATTTGAACATCTTGTGTATAATATGCCTTAGGTTTTTGTACTTTAGGGCATTTATTTGTATACAATGTGTAAACTAGGAGCTTATGTGTTTCAGTATCAAACACTTGGATCTATATATAATATTTATGCTTTGATGTATGAGTTTTATATATGGGTGTTATAATATATGTTAAGAAAAGAAAGAAAAAGATAGAAAGGAGAAAGAAGAGAAAGGAAGAGAAGAAGAAGAGGAAAAGAGGAAATTGGAAAAGAAGGAAAAGCTTGGATCATCGATTCATCATCTTCTTCAAACTCCTCTTCGATTACCAGGTGGGTTCTAGTTAGACACTCAAAGTCTAGAAATATAAGTTTTGGACTTAGGTTAGATTTGAGAGAAAATGAAATCTAACGGATGAAATTCGATATAAATTGCATAGAGTAGTCGTATAATGCATGTGATTAATTGTTGATACTTGTTTGGATGTTTGGTAATGATTTGGTTGGGAAAGAATGAATTTTGGGGCGGTTGGAACCCTTAAGGCGCAGCAGAAAATTCTGCATCTGATACGAAGCGCAGGGCAGCGCTCAGAGCGTCGGGCGACATGAAGTAAGCGCCTCTGCTTCGCCGGTGTCATACCCCAAATTTTGACCACTAAGATTCCCCATCATTGTGCAAATCATCATCATAATATGGAGGAACCATCATACCTCATCAGTCTCCCCAAAGATGGGTGAGCATTCACTACAATCAAAATTAGGGTTTCAGGCCCTCTGAGAGCCCTTAGACAAAGGGTCAATCAAGAATTGACATGATCTTCAACTTGTCTAACTTCTCAAACATCCACAATGGATCAAGAGGACTCCCACTTCAAGTATTAAGCACAAGGTTGCTTCCTTCTAGGTGGATCAAGCTTCAAGATTGCCAGTGTCACCAAATTAGGGTTTTGGTCGACCAGGGCCTCCAGATGGAAATTTTCCTCTGGGCATGAGCCAATGCTTCAAAGCATAACCTAAAATACTCCATGGAACCTCATGGACCCAATCATCAAGTCAATTTGACCTCCGGGGATGCATACATCAAAAATCAGGAATTAGAGTCTCTTGACCTAATTCACCCCTAAGTTGACTTTTGGGACAAATCATGAACCAAGACCTCAATACATGATTTGAGGGTCTCTAATATAACATATTGATCCATTTGGGACAATGGATTGATCCAATAAGCTTGAGCAACAAGTTTCAATTCCATCTGAACCACAATTAGGGTTTCGCGGGAAAAGTCAACTGTAACTTTGACTTTTAGCCAGGACATGCTCCCAAGCCCTAGGACATTGATCAATATACCCTATAACACCCATGGAACATGTCCATCAAGTTTGATTTAGGTCAAGGACATGATTTCCTGAAGAATTGCACAGTTTGGAATTCATCTGACAAAAAGTCAACTGTGCACAAAAGTCACCTTTGACTTTTTGAGATTTTTCACAAAAATGGTTTTTTAACCCTAAAATGATGTTAATGTATGATTTGAATCATCATTCATCAAGAAAAATCAAAGAAAATGGGATAACTTGTAAAAGGGGTAACCATAAAAACTTAGAAAATTTTCTAAGTTATGAAAAAAAGTGACAAAGGTACCAACTTTGGAGGATCATAACTCCTAAACCACAAAGCCATTTGTTTCCATCCAAAGCTTGATTTGTAGATATCATTGCCCTCTACAAAAGCTTCATACTGACCTATGTCCAAATTCCTCATGGATTTTGAGTTATGGAGTGATCAAAATCAAGAAAAGTCACTTTGTTCCAACACTTAGTGAAAATTTCACTAAGTCAGATTTTGCCTTACTTTTTTCCAAATGTAGGGACATTTTTCACTTGGATCAAAAAAGTATCAAAACCAAATATGATCAAACAGTTGTTGTATCATATAAGAGCTTTCCAAAATGGCCAAGAACATCACCAAATTCAATTTGGGCCATGAGATATGACATTGGCAAGTTGCCTTGCTGAAATCTGCCAAGGTAAGGCAAATTTTTGCACTTTTGGTCGATTTGCCAAAATCAGCCAATTCCAAGCCTTGTCATCACTTTGGACATATCTGAGGATTGAATCTAAAGGGGACAATCACTGAGCCAAGCCTCCAAAGTCCTTGGAACAAGAAATAGCATGCTAAACCTAGAATTGCCCAAAATAGGGACAAGACTCCAATTTTGGATTGGGGCATTCAATGGAAGCACCAAGGTGGCATGGACTGAGCCATTAGCAACTGAATTCAGTCAAGACTTATCCAAGACCAAGGGGACCAGCAGCTTGTGCCCTAACCTCTAGTCAATGGCTAGAGGAGACTTGGATTTTCATTTGCCAGATGGCTCGAGAAGATCGGTGATGGAAGAAATTAAGCTACCTGTCTTGATTGGCCCTCAAGTATTCAACATCCTTTATCAGATCTTGGATATCAACCCTGCCTACAGCTGTTCGTTGGGTAGACCATGGATCCATGAGGCTGGCGCTGTAACCTCTACCTTGCATCAGAAGATGAAGTTCATGGCCAAGGAGAAATTAGTTATTATACATGGTGAGGAAGACCTGATGGTTAGCAATCTGTCCTCGTTTCGTTACATTGAAGCGGATGAAGATGCTTTGGAAACTTATTTCCAGGCTCTTGAAATAGCGAATGTCGTTATGCTTGATGATAAGGAACCAGTGGCCTCCGGTTGTTCATCTTTTGCTTCTTTCAAAAGCATTCAATCTGCTCTACGAGGAGGAGTACCTGAAGGCTGGGACAAGATCGTCGAAGTCCCAGAAAGAGAGAGATACCAAGGGTTGGGTTACAAACTAATTCTTGAGGGAAGAGCTGCTTCAACAAGGGGAAGACCAAGGACCATTCAAGAGGTGTTCGTTAGTGGAGGATAGCAGGTCCATGCCATTATTGAAGACGCTGAAGACGAAGATATTAATCACTTGGTGTTTCGGTGTGACACCGCTTTAAGTAATTGGGAAGCCATTGAGATACCTACTTTGTACCCTATGCCAGAGTAATTTGTTTGTTTTGATGTTTTCAATTCCGCAGCCTTGCCCAAGGTTTTCAGATTATTTTGTATGGGCCACCACTTTTAAATCTTATTAATCAATGAAAGTGTTTGTTTTGTTAAACTCTTTGTCTTTATTCTTGTTTTCACTTTAAGAAAAATAGCAATCTTTTCAAAACTACAAATTTCTCCTTCTTGCGTTCATGTTTATGCATTTTTAATAAAATAAATCCCTCCATCATGCAAAGTGATTCCCAAACCCGTTGTATTCAATGACCCTACTCTCACTATGGACTTTAATTCACCTATTTATCAAGCGGAGGAAGAAGAGGATTACAAGGTCCCCGATGATTTGGCAGAAATGTGTGAGTATCAGTACACGGATCTCCAGCCACATGAAGAGAAAGTTGACGTCATCAACCTTAGCACTGAAGAAAAGAGGAAAGAGGTCAAGATTGGGGCAACACTTGGGGCAGAAATCAGACAACGGTTAGTCCTGCTGTTGGAAGAATATGTAGATGTGTTTGCCTGGTCTTATCAAGACATGCTTGGATTGGATACAGACATAGTAGTTCATAAGCTACCACTCAAGCCAGAATGTCCACCTGTGAAGCAGAAGCTCCGTAGAAGTAGACCTGATATGGCTCTCCAAATCAGAGATGAGGTTAAGAAGCAATTGGATGTAGGATTCTTGGCAGTTTCAAAATATCCGGAATGGGTAGCCAACATCGTGCCAGTTATGAAGAAAAACGGCAAGGTGCGAATGTGCGTAGATTACAGGGATCTCAACAAAGCTAGTCCCAAGGACGATTTCCCCTACCACATATCGACACTCTTGTGGATAATACAGCCAAGTTTGCAATGTTCTCCTTCATGGACAGTTTCTCTGGTTACAATCAGATCAGAATGGACCCAACAGACATGGATAAAACTACATTCATCACCCCATGGGGAACCTACTGTTATAAAGTCATGCCCTTTGGTTTGAAGAACGCAGGGGCAACTTATCAGAGGGCTATGGTGACTTTATTCCATGACATGATCCACAAGGAGATTGAAGTATACGTGGATGATATGATTGCTAAATCCCGAAGTGAGGAGGAACATTTGGACCATCTCTTGAAGTTGTTCAAAAGACTCTGGAAGTATCAGTTGAAGTTGAATCCGGCCAAATGCACTTTTGGTGTCAGGTCAAGGAAGTTGCTTGGTTTCATCGTCAGTCAAAAAGGAATTGAAGTAGATCCTGACAAGGTACGAGTTATTCAAGAGATGCCAGCTCCACAAACCGAATCTCAAGTGAGAGGATTTTTGGGTCGCTTAAACTATATATCCAGATTCATATTCAACATGACTCCAATTTGTGAGTCGATCTTCAAACTGCTCCGCAAGGATCAGACTGTAGAGTGGAATCCTGATTGCCAACAGGCTTTTGAAAAACTCAAGAACTATTTGCAAGAACCATCTATTCTGATCCCTCCTGTTCCTGGAAGGCCTCTCATTATGTACATGACTGTTTTAGAAGGATCCATGGGTTGTGTATTGGGCCAACGTGATGAAACTGGTCGCAAAGAATATGCCATTTATTACCTGAGTAAGAAGTTCGCTGATAGCGAAAGCCGTTATTCACTGCTTGAAAAAACCTGTTGTACCTTAGCATGGGCCGCCAAACGCTTGAGGCAGTATTTGATATGCCACACTACTTTGTTGATCTAGAAAATGGATCCAATAAAGTATATCTTTGAGAAGCCTGCTCAAACAGGAAGACTTGCCCGTTGGCATATGCTATTATCAGAATATGATATCCAATATGTACCTCAGAAGGCTATCAAGGGGAGTGTATTATCAGAATACCTTGCAGATCAGCATGTTGAAAATTATGAACCTCTAAAGTTTGATTTCCCGGATGAAGACATTATGGTAGTAAAAGATTGTGAAGGGCCTGAGACCGGTTTTAGATGGAAGATGATGTTTGATGGTTCTTCCAATTTCAAAGGACATGGTGTAGGTGTTGTATTTATAAATCCCGATGGTGGATATACTCCTTTCACAGCAAGGTTGGACTTTGGATGCACGAACAATATTGCTGAGTACGAAGCGTGTATTTTGGGTCTAGAAGCTGCAATTGACCTTGGAATCAATGTTCTTGAAGTTATGGGTGATTCTGCTTTGGTTATCTACCAAGTCAAGGGTGAATGGGAAACCAAGGACGAAAAACTCATTCCATATCGTGCTTACATCATGGAATTGATTAAGTGCTTTGATGAAATCACTTTCCGTCATGTACCTCGTACTGAAAATCACGTAGCTGATTCCCTAGCCATGTTAGCTTCAATGTGGCAGGTTTGGTTCCACAATGAAGCACCGCTCATCAGTATCGAGCGCAAGACCGAACCCGCTTATTTCTAGTCAGTTGAAGAAGAGACAGATGGAAAACCATGGTTTCACGGCATCATGAATTATCTGAAAACTCAAGAGTACCCCGCCAATGCTTCCAGTCTTGATAAGAAAACTTTGCGAAGATTTTCGTCCAAGTTCTTTCTCAGTAACAACGTGCTTTACAAGAGGAATCATGACATGGTCCTGCTAAGATGTGTTGATAAACGAGAAGCAGACCTATTGATTCACGACATTCACGAAGGAGCCTTTGGCACTCACGGCAATGGATATGCCATGGTTAAGAAAATCTTGAGGACTGGATATTATTGGTTAACTATGGAAGCTGATTGCATCCAATACGCCAGGAAATGTCATAAGTTCCAGATCTACGCTGATAAGATGCACGTTCCTCCGACCTTGCTGAATGTTTTGTCATCCCCTTGGCCTTTCTCTATGTGGGGCATTGATATGATTGGAGTTATTGAGCCGAAAGCTTCCAATGGCCATCGTTTCATTTTAGTGGCCATTGATTATTTCACCAAGTGGGTTGAAGCTGCTTCTTTTACTAATGTAACCAAGCAGGTGGTTGCTTGTTTCATCAAGAATAATATCATTTGCCGTTATGGAATCCCCAACAAGATCATCACTGACAATGGAACAAATTTGAACAACAAAACAATGAAAGAGTTATATGGCAATTTCAAGATTGAACATCACAATTCCTCACCTTACCGTCCTAAGATGAATGGAGCTGTCGAAGCTGCGAATAAAAAAATCAAGAAGATCCTGCAGAAGATGGTCAAGACTTATAAGGATTGGCACGAGATGTTACCTTTTGCTTTGCACGGATACAGAACTTCAGTTCGAACCTCAACAGGGGCAACCCCTTTTTCTCTTGTATATGGAATGGATGTGGTCCTCCCCATTGAAGTAGAAATACCATCTCTGAGAATCCTGATGGAAACTAAGCTTGACGAAGCTGAATGGGTTAGAGAGAGATATGACCAACTGAACCTCGTCGATGAGAAGCGACTGATTGCTATGTGTCATGGTCATCTGTATCAAAAAAAGAGTGAAGAGGGCATTCGACAAGAAGGTCCGTGTTCGGGAATTTTCAGAAGGAGAGCTTGTACTCAAGAAGATTCTGCCATCTCAAAGGGATGCTCGTGGAAAATGGGCGCCCAACTACGAGGGTCCATTTATAGTAAAGACTGTATTTTCAAGAGGTTCCTTATTCCTCATAACAATGGATGGTGAACAGCTCGCACACCCTGTAAATGTCGACGCAGTACGAAAATATTACGCCTGAGAATCTAGGACATTTTGCCCACATCAGCAGCAAAGAATTCTAAGATTTTGGTCATTAGGGATGATAGTGGTCATTGAATATGATGTAATCCTTTCCCATTTCCATTTTTCAATTGTAATGATCCATGGAACTTCGCTATTGGCAAGTTACCTTTCTAATGAAATTAGATTTTTGAGCCATTCTTTGTTTGTTATTTATCACTACTTTGATATTTTCCTTGTTATGCAAAACTTCACTTATTTATTAATAATGATTTTAAAAGCGGAAAATGTTTTGAAAACTTTGAACTCTCTTTGTTACTAAAAGAGGATTACCAATATTTCCCTGAATTAAACGTTTCAACAATGGCTGACCACTAATACAAAAGACGTCTCCCCAGTATCTTTACAAGATGATTGTTGAAAAATTGTTTCCCCAGCAAACTAAGGATGTTCTCACATAGACTGACTACCTGCTCAGATTTCAGTGTGATTCCCTGTAGTAGACACGGTGTCTTTCCTTTTGCTGTCCCCGGTCTTTTGTCTCTTGTCGGAGTCATTTCTTGCATATCATTAAGCATTCGCATCATACCATAGCATTAAGCATCTTTGCATTTGGGTGTTTTGTTTCCTTTTCCCTTTCTTTTTCCTCTTTGTGGGTCTTTGGTTCTTTGTCTTTGTTTTGCTTGTGTCCGGTTTTTCTCCTTTGTGCGCCAGATTTTGACTCTTTATGCAATATTCCCCAGGAAGTCTAACCTGTAACCATTTTGTTATCACCCCATTTGGAAACCCAAAATTCCAATAACTGCTGACACTGTTTATATCAGGTTATCGTGGACCTAAATTTCCGGTTATCGTGAACCAGTTGTTTATATCAGGTTATCGTGAACCTAAATTTTCGGTTATCGTGAACCAGTTGTTTATATCAGGTTATCGTGAACCTAAACTTCCGGTTATCGTGAACCAGTTGTTTATATCAGGTTATCGTGAACCTAAATTTCCGGTTATCGTGAACCAGTTTTTTTATCAGGTTATCGTGAACCTAAACTTCAGGTTATCGTGAACCAGTTGTTTATATCAGGTTATCGTGAACCTAAACTTCAGGTTATCGTGAACCTGTATTACTTAAACTCAGGTCAAATATGAACCTAAACCAAAATTACAAATCCAGCTCATACTGGTTTTCCTCATAAAGTAAATTATTTATTATTCAACCAACTCATGTGAGTATCAGAGTCTATTCTTGGCTTATTAACCTTGTTCCCATTTAAACTCCAGTTGTTTTATTTATCTGGCGTGCAGAGTTCATCTCTGTCTTTTCTAGCTTTTCTTGAAGATCCCGTTTGAACTCTTCAGTATAAGAAATCTCCAGAAAATCTTTCCTTTGGGTGTCCATCCTTTTATTTCAAACTGATCCCTGGTGGATCATGTCTTCTTTCTGGTTTCATGCCCAGTAAGAACGTGTCTTATTTTTTTTTCCCAGTGTCGTCAGGTCACATATGAACCTTTCATCCATCTCCCTGGATCTTTCCCCAATGGAGAACATCTCTCTGGCTCCTATCTCCAGTAAGGACCTGTAGGGTTCCCCTCAGTTTCATTTTTTATCCCCAGTGTGTCCTCAGAGTCTCCCCAGTGAGTCTTGTTTTTTTGCTGGTCAGCTTGTATCCCCTTTGAGTCTTCCTCGTGGATACTAACCTTCATCCTTCCCCGGTGATGCTCACTTGTGGTTGTTTGCTCTTTATCTTTTGGTGTCCTGTTTGTCTGCATTTTTGCATTATCATGGCATTATATCATCATATTAGTAGCATTGCATGTCTTTGCATCTAAGGGAAAAATTTTTAGTTATCTGTATTTAAATATCTTTCACCATGATTTCATGAGGATTTTCATCTCTCATGTCATCCGGTGAAGATATTTAAATAGGGGCAACTGTTGTACCCCAAATTTTACCCTTAGATCCATTGATCTTTTGCATGTCATATTAGGTCAATCATGTTGCATAGCTAACCCTTTTTCAAGTTTTGTTTATTTTTGTTTCATTTGTGAATCAGGTTTTATTTTAAGAAGATTCAAGAGGTGATTAATCAAGATTTTGGACGGAGCATTGAATCAAGCAAGTCTCTCATTTCAAAGAAATATCTCCATAACTATCTCCATGATCCTCTCCATAACCAAATATCTATCCATTTTATTCACCCTCAATTGTCACCCTTAATTCCAAACCAATTTCAATAGTCATCTATTAACCAATTTTATCCTATTTCTCTATTTGTCAATATTAATTCTCCTAAGCCATAACCATTTCAATTACCTAATTCACCTATTATTTGTTTTTCCTAACCATTTCTTTTATAACAAAAAGAAGAGAAAACTAATCCTACAAATATTTGCTAATAAGCCCATCATCAATAGGCCCATCGTTACCAAATTTATGTTACAAGCTATATGGAAATGAAACTCATTTGGCTGAGGACCAATGGGAAATAAGCAATGTGCTTTGACTTTTCAACCTTGCCTCTCTGACCAATGAAGAGACGACGCGTGGCTTACAAAGAAGAAAAACAACCAAATTTTGTTCTTCTCCTTGGCCGTGCTTACGAATTGCAGAAGAAAAGAGGAAATTCAAAGCCAAGTCGTATCAATTCATCCAAAATCACTTCTACAATTCAATTCCTTGGCGCATTTTCTCGCTTTTGAATTCTCCAAAATATTTCCCGTTTAAGCTTTCACTAGTTTGGTTCATTAAAAGTTGTTTTGAGGAATTACGTGTTTCAGCATACAGACTATGTTCACCTGCAAATTCCCCCATGTAATCCCAATCTTTACCTCATCTGATACCCTCTCATATGACAATGGATAAGGAGCTCTTAAGCAAGGCACGAAGTCATGAAATTGGCCCTGCAACCTCTGAGGTTTTGTGCAGCAGAGAAGCGCATTTGTCTCCAAGAAGTGGACCAATATTTGAATTTGAAAAGAGACGTTGTAAACCCTAGTTTTCTACTCAGCATACCAAGTGTTTGCTCTTTGGTCTCAATGAAGCAAGGCCCATTTGCTCAGCCTATAAAAGGAGCTTACTTCAACACTTAAACTCGCTAACAAATTTTCACAAACACTCAAATAGTCTCTAAGTTTCGTAAGTTTCGAGCAATAAAGGTGAAAGGTGGCTTTGGAGTTCTTTGGTTAGCTCAGAAGGAAAGCATTCAGCACACTTGAAGGTGCAGTGGACATTACTCCACTTGGTATCACACTCTTTCCCTCTTGTTAATCATGCTTATTTGATATCATTATGTCATATGCATTATGTTGTTCTTTTACATATGTAGCTTGCTAATATGTGCTTGAGTATGTTGACTGTTTGCTCATGGTTTAATATCGTAAAATAGATGATGTTGTTTATTGATATGTTGAGATATACATGTATGCTTTTTGTGTTAAGTTATAATGCCTTTGGTTTTGTTCACTGAATGGCTGCAAGTTTACAGATTTCACTGAGGTATTGTACTGTCAAGTCTAGATGGCTGAATTGCTAACCTACTTATGTATGTCATATGTGCTTGGATGTTATTTTGAGATGAGAAATCCATGAATCTTAGTTCCCTATGTATTCCTAATATGCTCATAGTTTTCATGGTGGATGAACCTATCTATCACTTTTAACTGAATGCTGTTAAAGTAGCTCTAGTTTTCTTTTTCTGTCACCATCAATATATGATCATTTTGTGTACTCAAGTCATGGTTTTGAAACTTTGTTATTATTAATGCTTGTTGTATGATGGTTGACTAATGTGACTGAGTTTGGTTTATTTGAACCGCTAATGTAAGCAAGTAATTACTTAGTGTTTTAGCTTCTTGTGTTGCAACTCATTGGTATGATATTGTTAATGTATGTGTAAGGTTCAAGTTCATGAATGTTGAACCTAGGATAAGAATTGTGTTGCTGTTAATTTGCTTTGGGTTGTTCCTATTAACCTTACCCTCTCAATGTTCCATGACCTGCCATACCTTGTTATTTCACCTTGTACATGCTGAAGCTATTTTGTTGAAACTGTTAATTTCAGAAAGTTATGTGTTGTGACATCATGCTCTTGTTCTCCATGTTAAACTTTGTGTTCATGATATGTGTTGCTAGCTTTGATTTGTCTTTTGACATGCTTCTAAGTTATGAATGCTTGATACCACTTTGTGCTTCAATATGTACCAGCCTGCCCTGAACCTAGTCCATGTATGTGTTATGTATGTGTCTTCATGATTGTTGCCCAGGTTGGACTTTACCATGTCATATGCTACTGCCTATTTTAAATGGTGTAACTCCCACATATACATACATACATCAGTGCATATATCATACATGAAAAATACGTTTGGTACTGAAATATATGTGTACAAGTTCCTAGTTAACACATTATATACATTAAATGCCCTAAACACAAAATCTAAAGCCTACGGCATAACATATATAAGATGTCTCAAAAAGCACTAAGAACTAGATCAATAAAATGATCTCAAAATAAAACGCCATAGCGGAAGCCATGCCATCTCAAAACCCACGATCCGTAAGGAAAAGTCAAACCACTTTGTCCTTACCCTTTGCCGAACCTGCAGAACCTGTGATGTAAACAACAACAGTGGGGTGAGATACATCAAATCTCAGTGAGTTCGCTATCTTATAGTCCTCTTGGCTTTACAAGGTTCTAAAAGCCTATCTCAAGTCAAAGGGAAGGGAAGTGACTTTGAGTACACACACGATATAAATACATTCACACTCGTGAGCCTGTTAACTCACAATAGTACCAAAGTAAGTTCTGAGCCTGTTACTCCAGAATCTCACAAATCAATAACCGTACCAAGGTATCCCTTATTCCCGTCCGCTTCTACGTCTAGAAGACGATTCGAGTCATGGATCCTTGTATCTACTTGGCATACGAATTGGATTCGGGATCATCGGCCCGTACACCGTGATCCGTCACTTCTGATGGCCCGTACACCGTCACAAGTCTCTTTACCCGTAGGCTCCAATTGTACTATACGCGGGAATCAAACCTGCCAAGTAGTTGTGTATACATTTCAGAGGAGGTGCTCGAGTCTCATGAAACTACACCGCAAGGTAAACCGGTTATTATTACTAGACACACGCCTCGGCCTCTTTTGCACGAGCGTTGTCACCATGTTATTTACACACTTTCGATATCATTTCCGGTAATGTTCCTCACTCTACCTATTCATATTTTAACATGCATACATATTCCAACCTGTTTCACAATAATAACATAGGCATGTAATCATCAATCACATAATGGAACACCAAAAGTCAACATACCACAATTCATACCAATTTATGGTTCCCTCTGATTTATTTAATCGGGCAATAATCAGGTATTTCTCACTGCCATCAGCTAGAATATGTTCCTAGCTTCACAACGATATAAAGAACGCTTAAATCGAACACCCGAGTAAAAAGTTATGAATTTTAGAAAATATTTTTCCAAAGGTTACAGTGTTAATCGGTTAACGCATATGGTTAACCGGTTAACCAGTCCAATTTTCACGTAAAACACCATTTTTCCATGGGTTAATCGGTTAACCCATACCGTTAACCTGTTAACCCTGTTGCAGAAGCCAAAAACTCTGTTTTTAATCACACATTTCCAATCCAAACTCATGCAATTCATGATCAAACTTCATAACAACTATAAACAGATGATTCCACACATATATTGAGCATGCTGCATAATTTATAACACATTTCAACCGTTGATTTCCAAGATTTTGCAATTAATCCAATTTCCTTACAATTCTAACCTAAGTCTTAGAATCCTAGAAAATCTAAAACAAAAGCATTTAACTAGAACCCACCTTGAATAGATGAAGATGGTGAAGATTTGAAGATGATTGGATGAAGATTTGATGAAGAGATGATGATGTTCTTGCTCTTGAGCTTTTCCTCTTTTCCTCTTCCTTTCCTTCTCTTCTCTTTCTCTCCAAAACTCTTTCTATCTTTTCTTTGCTTTGGTTCTAGTGGAAAATGAGAGGAAAAGGAAAAGATATAGTAAACATCATCAATTAACAACACTACTAACTGTCCAAAAAGTCTCTAAAGTCCAAATATTGAAATATCTCAGAGTCTGATAATATTAATGGGATTTACTCTAAGTTCAATCGTTACTCTAATTGTCTCTGCAGATAATTTCTCAGAGCACACTAGGACTCAGTTGATCACAACTAATATTATCCAGAGTAAAAGAATTTATGGGGTATTACATCCTCCCCCCTTAAATAGAAATTCGCCCACGAATTTAAAACAATTACTTGAAAAGGTGAGGATAGACCTCCCGCATCTCCGATTCTAATTCCCAAGTTGCATCACCCGGATGCGTCTCATCCCACTGGACCTTAACAAGAGGAATCTCTTTATTCCTTAACACTTTTGTTTCTCTTCCGGTGATACGACTCGGTTGAGGCTCAAAGGTCAAATCTGCTTCTATCCCTATTGAATCTGGTAAAATTGGCCGAAGAGGATCCGGTACAAATTTCCTAAGCTGAGATACATGAAAAACATCGTGCATCTCAGACAGAGAAGGCGGTAAGGCTAATCTGTAGGCTACTTCACCAATTCTTTCCAAAATCTGATACGGTCCCACGTATCTTGGACTTAATTTCCGCGATTTAAATGGTCCTTTCAATCTCAATCTCAGAGTAACCTTCAAAAATACATGATCACCCTCATCAAACTCCAATGGTCTCCTACGGTTGTCCGTATAGCTTTTTTGATGGTCTTGGGCTTGTTTAATCCTTTCCCGAATCATTCTAATCTTTTCCGTGGTCTCGTGAATAATCTCGGGTCCCAAAATTCTATCATCGCCAACCTCCGTCCAACACAATGGCGTTCTACACTTCCTACCATACAATGCCTCATAAGGTGTCATACAAATACTTGCATGATAACTGTTATTATAAGAGAATTCGATCAACGGCAAAAGTTCTCTCCAATTTCCCCCACTTTCAAGCACACAAGCTCTTAACATGTCCTCCATGGTTTGTATTGTCCGTTCCGTCTGACCGTCCGTTTACGGATGATTCGACGTACTCAAACACAACTTCATTCCCATGGCTTGTTGAAAAGCTCTCCAAAAACTGGAAGTAAATTTTGGATCTCTATCCGAAACAATACTAGTAGGAATACCATGCAATCTTACTATCTCTGAAATAAACAACCTTGCGAGATGACTCGCCTTGTAAGTAGTCTTTACGGCCAAGAAATGAGCAGACTTCGTCAACCGGTCCACAATCACCCAAATTGAATCATAACCACCTTGGGCACGGGGTAAACCCACCACGAAGTCCATCGAAATACTATCCCATTTCCACACCGGAATTTCTAAAGGTTGCAACAAGCCACCCGACCTTTGGTGCTCAATCTTTACCTGCTGACACACCACACATTCCGACACATATACCGCAATATCTCTTTTCATCCCGGACCACCAATAGTCTCCCTTTAGATCTTGGTACATCTTTGAAGATCCCGGATGTATAGTAAAAGCACCCTTATGCGCTTCATCCAAAATCCTCCTTTTTAACTCCGCGTTGTCCGGAATGCAAATCCTTTGGTTAAATACAATAACTCCATCGGTATCTCGTACAAAACCCGGTTGCAGTAACACTTCTTGCAATTTCTCATCTAACTCTTACTCTTGTTGGATTTCTTCCCTAAGAGTAGAATTGATATCCAAATTTCCCATAATCACACAGTTAGGAGTCCAATTGAATTGAAGATTTAGATCTTGAAATTTCTCTAATAAAGTATACTCGAGCATCATCAAGTCAGCACTATGCAACACTTTCCTGCTTAAAGCATCCGCCGCCTTATTCGCTTTACCCGGATGGTATCTTAGTTCCAAGTCATAATCTTTCAAATATTCCATCCACCTCCTTTGACGCATATTTAATTCCTTCTGATCAAACAAGTACTTTAAGCTCTTTTGGTCACTAAACATTTCAAAACGTACACCATACAAATAGTGACGCCACACTTTCAAGGTAAAAACAACTGCCGCCAATTCTAAATCATGCGCCGGGTAATTCTCTTCATGGACTTTCAACTGTCGTGAAGCGTAAGCCAATACATGTCCATTCTGCATTAACACTCCGCCTAAACCCTTCTTCGATGCATCACAATATACCTCATATGACTTGCTAGGATTAGGAATAATCAAAACATGAGCGGTCGTCAACCTCTCCTTCAAACTTCTAAAACTCCTTTCACAAGCCGAATCCCACTCGTACGAATAATCCTTCCTAGTAAGTCTTGTCAATGGTAAAGCCAATTGCGAAAATCCCTTGATAAACCGTCTGTAGTAACCTGCTAATCCCAAGAAACTCCTAACTTCTGAAACATTCTTCGGTCTCTCCCAATTAATTACTGCTTCCACTTTTGATGGATCGACCGCCACACCTCCTTGAGATATGACATGACCAAGGAAATTAACCTCAGACATCCAAAACTCACACTTGCTTAACTTCGCAAAAAGTTGCTTCTCTTGCAAGATGGATAAAACGATTCTCAGGTGTTCACCGTGCTCTTGAGGATCACAAGAATAAATAAGAATGTCATCAAAGAAAATCACCACAAATTGGTCCAAGTAAGGTTGAAATATCCGATTCATATAATCCATGAAAACTGCAGGAGCATTCGTCGCATCGAAAGGCATCACCAAAAATTCATAATGACCGTAACGGGTTCTAAACGCAGTCTTTGGTACATCTGAATTCTTCACCCGAATTTGATGATAACCCGACCGTAAATCAATCTTTGAGAACACACAGGCTCCTTTCAATTGATCTAACAGATCGCTATCCTTGGTAATGGGTATTTGTTCTTGATGGTGACCTTATTCAATTGACGGTAATCAATACACAACCGCATTCCACCATCGTTCTTCTTTACCAACAACACTGGAGCTCCCCAGGGTGAAACACTGGGTCGAACAAAATGCTTCGCGAACAACTCTTCCAATTGTCCCTTTAATTCTCTTAGTTCGAGTGGTGCCATCCAATACGGAGAAACGGATATTGGAGCCGTTCCCGGTATCAGGTCAATAGAGAATTCCACTTCCCGCTCAGGAGGTAGAGAAGCGATATCCTCGAGAAAAACTTCAGGAAAGTCGCAAACTACTGGAATACTCGAAACTTGAAGGTTACTACTCCCCTCCTTAGTAAGAATCATAAGAACAGACTTTTTCTCTTCAAATAAGAAATTAATCATCCCAACCGTACCTTCTAAAATAGTAGTTAACACATCCTTCGGAGTAGCTTCAGTAGATGGAATAATGATTAACTTCTCCTCACAACCGATAAAAACCGAATTAGCTGAAAGCCAATCCATTCCCAGAACAACATCCACTTTCTTAAGTGACAAACAAATAAGATCAATCTGGAAAACCCTTTCATTCACAGATAATATGTAACACCCTTCTATCCCACATACAATTATAAGAAAAGAATTCATTTTATCAGAGAAAAACAACATGAAAGGTGTCACACTTCTTTAAAATATCATTTTAAATTTAGGGTTAATTGTGATTTACCCCCCTGACATATGAGCGTGTTTTGGTTTACCCCCCACCGTTGCCATAGGCAGGTTTTGGCAACGATTTTTTCAAAAAAACCGTTGCCTAAAGGCATGTAGGGGGGTAAATCAAAACTCGCTCATATGTCAGGGGGGTAAATCACAATTAACCCTTAAATTTATTGTCCTGTCCCGTAACACGAGTTACTCAATCATCAATATAAAAATTATCATCTACGCAGCGGAAATCAACTTTTATTTCATAGTAAATTCAATTAATAAACTTCATAGGAATTATCCAATCAAAACCACATTATCTCATCAATATAGGGATTTCAACAAGAAAAATTCAAAAGAACACTAGGTTCACAATCAATCCCCAACCCGATGTTACATGACACAGAGCATGACACTTCTAACTAGACAACAATAATGAAAACTCTCCAAAGCTACTTCCTCATCACCTCGAAGCTAATCTTGGTTATCTGCAGGATGGCGCATAGACCATCACCATACACAGGCAGAGTGAGAAAATATAATTCAATATAGTAATATAAGGACATGGAAATTAAATAAATTAAGCAACAACAACAATGGGTCATCATCAACAATTATTCACATCATCATCAACGAATATTCACATTATCATCAACAAATGATTCATAATACAACTCATCACAATTACTTCATAAGAAATGCAATGTCAACTTCAATGAAAATGCAACGTATGCATGCGGTACCGACTTTTCTCCATGTGATGAACACTGGCCATCAACCCTCCCCAATGGGAGCACAACATAACAACATATCACTCCAATCCGCACTATGGGATTGAAGCTACCAATAGGCCGAAGCCCTAACATAAAAAAATGCTATGAAAATGCAATGATGCCAAACTCCTCAAATCATCAAAAATCCACATGTGCATCATGCATTTCATATTTCACTAAAAATCACCATATAATCAACAAGAAAATCACCATATAATCATATTTATCGCCATATCATATTCAACAAGAATTCATCACGTAATCATGTTTATCATCATATCATTTCAACAAGAATTCATCACATAATCATGTTTATCATCATATCATTTTTCAACAAGAATTCGTCATACAATCATGTTTAATCTCATATCATATTCAACAATAATTCATCATGTAATTATATTCATCATCACATCATTTCAACAAGAATTCACTATATAATCATGTTTTTATCTCTCATATATTATCAACAACTATACAACAATGAATCCACACGAAAACATCAAAAACCCCATGAAAGAATCGACAAAAACAACAAAACAGAAGCCTGACACGGTCACCCGTGTCCTGTGACACGGCCCGTGTCAGAAGCATGCGTTAAAAAGAAACAAAAAGACAAAATCCAGCAACTACAGTGGTCTGACACAGCCGCCCGTGTCCTGTGACACGGCCGTGTCAGGAAGTCTGCACCCATAATTTTTCAAAAGATTTTTCTGCTGCGTTTTGGCCTCAAATATCCCAAAAATTCAGTTTTTTCCAATACGAAAATTTGACCAAAAGACTCACACAATACACATACATCAACACATAACATTCTATCTCATTATATTTCATCGAATCATTCATCCCTAATTCATTCTACATCATCAAACACCACAATTTCCCAAAAATTCATTTTTCTATGTTTTCGACTCGAAATACCCTAAAAACTCAATTTTTCCCAAAACGAAAATTGACCAAAAATGCTTACACGATACACTTACATCAACATATATATATATATATATATATATACATGCCAAACAATTCATCATATTTCACATCACATCATATATTTCACATCAAAATCATCAAAATCAAACAACATTCATACAAAACCTAATCTATTCATCTCCAACCTCATAAACTATAAGGAATTAGGAATTCTCCCTATACCTTAGAGTAATCTGAAGCCTTTCCTTTTTTTCTTCAAGATTCCTCTAGAAATCCTCAAGCCCTAGCCTTCTTCTCTTCTCCTCTTCAGAGTTCTTCACAAAAATACGATAATGAGAAAATGTGATCATGTTTCTCCTTTCTCTTGGATAACTAATCCCAACTTATGAACTTCCCATCCTATCCTTACTCATTTTCGCATAAGACCACCTTGCCCTTTTCTCATTTTAATTTTTAATAATAATTATAACATAAATAATATTTGATTATTTACTTTATTAAAATTATTCAAAATTGCATCTTTTAATCCATAATTCTCCAAAATTGTCACAAGCCTCAATAATTCATCTAAATTAATTAAATAACTCATTAAATAAATAATTTAGATTTTCGGGTCGTTACATAATACACAATTTTCACACATCAACGGTGTCTCTACAATCTCATCCATGGCAGGAGTAACCACCATAGGAGGAAACAAAGGAACAGCTTGCAACCCAAGTCGCTTCACACAACACGTTGACACAAAAGAATGCGTTGCACCACAATCAAATAAAACAAAACAAGGATGTCCATTCACGAAACACGTACCAGCAATCAAAGAGTCGTCACCTTTGTCTTCCTTGCATCCAAGGTATACACTCGTCCGGTATTCTTCTCTTGCATCTGATTCCTTTTTTGAGGACAATCCCTCAATAAATGACCCACCTTGTTACACTGATAACATCGTATTCCATCCCAATTGCACCTCCCAAAATGATTCTTACCACAAGTACGGCATACCGGAGGCGCACTAGACTTAGAACTCTAAACTTGTTTCCCTTTAAAAGGTTGTTGTCTTGGTCTAAATTGTTGATTCGATCTTCCACGATCACTTTGATTCACCCTACTAAGCTCTCCTTCTGCTTGTACCTTCTTCAAACTATGCTCCGCCACATAACACTGTCGTAACAATTCAGCATAGCTGGTAAATTCTCTCTGCGACACACTATGTGAAATTTCAACCCTTAAACCAAACAGAAACTGATCAATCTTCCACCTTTCATCAGGAGCATACATGGCTTGTCTAGAATAAGCAGCCATATCCTCGAACTTTTCCGCATAAGAAGCCACTGTCAAGTTACCTTGTCTCAACTGCTGAAATTCGAATTCTTTTTAAGACCTTAAGGAACTTGGAAAATACTTCTCCATGAATGTTATCTTAAACTTTTCCCACACTTTCGGTACCTCGTGAATTGTCATCAAGGCTGAAGCGTTTTCCCACCATCTCATAGCAGGACCTTTTATCAAGTGAGAAGCAAAAACAACCTTATTTTCTTCACTACACTGAACGATCAAGAAATCCGCTCCATACCGGATATCCATTCATGAGCCTTTACTGGATCTAACCCTCCCAGAAACTCCGGAGGATTCATGCGAATGAAATCCCTGAAGGTTCCCCCTGCAGTTTCAGGAACAACCACTGGAGGATGCACACCACCAGCCATTTGTTGTACCATTTGTTGTACAAACTGATTCTATTGCTGCTGCATCTGTTGCATGAATTGATACAGAGGGGCATTCCCTTCGTCCCCTGGCGGATTTGTCCCTGCTGGAGTAGTTCTCGGTCTACCACAGTTGTTTCTACGCCGGTCGGCCATGTTCCTAAATGTCATACAGATAGGATTAAGTTGATCAGGCTCAATACCATAAATACAACACGTAAGACCAATGGCGACACAACACATATGAAACGGAAAGAAACACTTATACTATTTCATGGCTAGGTCGAGGATACAACCTGCTCTGATACCAACTGTAACTCCCACATATACATACATACATCAGTGCATATATCATACATGAAAAATACATTTGGTACTGAAATATATGTGTACAAGTTCCTAGTTAACACATTATATACATTAAATGCCCTAAACACAAAGTCTAAAGCCTATGGCATAACATATATAAGATGTCTCAAAAAGCACTAAGAACTAGATCAATACAATGATCTCAAAATAAAACGCCATAGCGGAAGCCATGCCATCTCAAAACCCACGATCCGTAAGGAAAAGTCAAACCACTTTGTCCTTACCCTTCGCCGAACCTGCAGAACCTGTGATGTAAACAACAACAGTGGGGTGAGATACATCAAATCTCAGTGAGTTCGCTATCTTATAGTCCTCTCGGCTTTATAAGGTTCTAAAAGCCTAACTCAAGTCAAAGGGAAGGGAAGTGACTTTGAGTACACACACGATATAAATACATTCACACTCGTGAGCCTGTTAACTCACAATAGTACCAAAGTAAGTTCTGAGCCTGTTAGTCCAGAATCGCACAAATCAATAACCGTACCAAGGTATCCCCTATTCCCGTCCGCTTCTACGTCTAGAAGACGATTCGAGTCATTGATCCTTGTATCTACTTGGCATACGAATTGGATTCGGGATCATCGGCCCGTACACCGTGATCCGTCACTTCTCACGGCCCGTACACCGTCACAAGTCTCTTTACCCATAGGCTCCAATCGTACTATACGCGGGAATCAAACCTGCCAAGTAGTTGTGCATACGTTTCAGAGGAGGTGCTCGAGTCTCATGAAACTACACCGCAAGGTAAACCGGTTATTATTACTAGACACATGCCTCGGCCTCTTTTGCACGAGCGTTGTCACCATGTTATTTACACATTTCCGATATCATTTTCGGTAATGTTCCTCACTCTACCTATTCATATTTTAACATGCATACATATTCCAACCTGTTTCACAATAATAACATAGGCATGTAATCATCAATCACATAATGGAACACCAAAAGTCAACATACCACAATTCATACCAATTTATGGTTCCCTCCGATTTATTTAATCGGGCAATAATCAGGTATTTCTCACTGTCATCAGCTAGAATATGTTCCTAGCTTCACAACGATATAAAGAACGCTTAAATCGGACACCCGAGTAAAAAGTTATGAATTTTAGAAAATATTTTTCCAAAGGTTACAGTGTTAATCGGTTAACGCATATGGTTAACCGGTTAACCAGTCCAATTTTCACGTAAAACACCATTTTTCCATGGGTTAATCGGTTAACCCATACCGTTAACCGGTTAACCTTGTTGCAGAAGCCAAAAACTATGTTTTTAATCACACATTTCCAATCCAAACTCATTCAATTCATGATCAAACTTCATAACAACTATAAACAGATGATTCCACACATATATTGAGCATGCTACATAATTTATAACACATTTCAACCGTTGATTTCCAAGATTTTGCAATTAATCCAATTTCCTTACAATTCTAACCTAAGTCTTAGAATCCTAGAAAATCTAAAACAAAAGCATTTAACTAGAAACCACCTTGAATAGATGAAGATGGTGAAGATTTGAAGATGATTGGATGTAGATTTGATGAAGAGATGATGATGTTCTTGCTCTTGAGCTTTTCCTCTTTTCCTCTTCCTTTCCTTCTCTTCTCTTTCTCTCCAAAACTCTTTCTATCTTTTCTTTCCTTTGGTTCTAGTGGAAAATGAGAGGAAAAGGAAAAGATATAAACATCATCAATTAACAACACTACTAACTGTCCAAAAAGTCTCTAAAGTTCAAATATTGAAATATCTCAGAGTCAGATAATATTAATGGGATTTACTCTAAGTTCAATCGTTACTCTAATTATCTCTGCAGATAATTTCTCAGAACACACTAGGACTCAGTTGATCACAACTAATATTATCCAGAGTAAAAGAATTTACGGGGTATTACAAATGGTATCACTTAAATGAATTTGATTGCTATGTTGCCTTGTAATATGTCATGTTTTGTCTTGAATACATGTGTTTGATTCATAAGGGCCCTTGACCATCATGATGTGTTGTTTGTGTACTTATCATTGTAAACATGATTGACTTTCCTTATATCAACATGATGAGTGTAGCTTTTTGTGTATCTGATATTCATGCCTAGCTGCAACTTGATTTGGATGCCAATATGTGTGAACAACTATGTTTGAACCCTTGTTTTATGACAGTGCTGTGTTTCAAAAATACCATGAACCTATGAAATTTGTGTGCCCTTAATCTAACTTTGATACATGAATCATCACTATGCCTGCTACCATTATGATTGAATGCATTTTTCCTTGACATTATGTGACATTATGTTTGATTAGTATTACTTGATGAGCATTTAAGTTGTATTGAACTATCATCATGTCTTTGTATGCTGAACTATAATCAAGCCATGCTGAGTTTTGTGATATATGCACTGACCTTAAATTTTTGTTTAGTATGTGAATATGCTGGATGTATGCATCAAACTGCCTTGTACCTGCTAGGTCACGATTTTGTTCTAAGTCCAATGTTTAAAACTGATGTATTTGGTTTGCGGACTTGTTAAGTTTATGTATTTGGTTTGACTTATTTGCAATCTGCTAATATTGGTCCTACATTGAACATTACCTGTGAGATCACTTTGATATTGACAAACTCACACACTTTTCCATAAACCAACTGAATTTACAAATCACCAGGTTATGTGTTTTATTGTCAATACAGCCTGCCTCATCAAGTTTATCTTATAAGAACTGTGTGATTTACTTTTCAATTGATTGGTCTAACATGACTGCTTAACCCATCTGTAGGGTTTTAATCTCCAATTTATTGACTGCCTGTGTATGACTTTACTAACCTACCATGCTTTTGCACTGATTTGTTTGTCAACATTAAACTTATGCTTGAATCCATGCCATGTTTGCTTTGTTGACATTTTAAGAGATGACTAGTTTGATTGTCTAGAGCCCATAGTATGTATGCTTTGTAGTTCTCCCTCTTGTGTTGGTCATCCATGAGCTTATGATGCATCATAATACCATTAACTATCATAAAACTGCGCATTTAGGGTGATGTTTCCTTCCAATCTTGTTGGTTCTGGCTGTAGGCATAAAGAGAATTTAATTCATTCCATTATTTTGTGTTCATCATGTGCTAGCCTCTGCCCATGGTATACTTGTGCTTAGCTGTTAATATACATGATGCTTAACCATTGAACCTGTTGCTCATATAATATCCATGCCATGCGTAACTTTTCTGCAATGTTCTTGTCAAGATGGTATGTGGTTTTGTTTTAATGATTGGCCAAATTGATGAATTGATGATATGTTGCTTGATCAGTGAGAGTATCGTATATGCTTATCCTTGCTAGAATTTTGGTTTGTCAGTTTTGACCATGGGCGATTTTAGCTCTGTTTTGGTATCTCTGCTTTGATGCTTCATGCTTCTTTAACTGTGGTAACTTGTTAGTATTCATTTCTTCGTTTGCCAAGGCTTATATATTTATTGAGTTGAGTTTGTTACCGGATGTAACAGCCACCCCAGTGGCAAGCACACACTATTATGCGCCCTTTAACCCTCAGGACTGGGCTTCGATTCCCCCTCGCCCCAGTCCTTTTGTTTTATTTTCTGAATTTCGCTCTCTTTACATATATACACATGTTATCATTACTTGTTCAAGGCGCGCGCATGGCACGATTGGTAAGGTTTTAGGCTTGTGCACGCAGGGTCCTGGGTTCAATCCCTAGGAATGCCATTTCCTTTCTTTTTACTACTTGGTTGTTTTATCTATTTTATTTTCAAGTTTATGCTTATTTTCAAACTTTCATAACTTATTCATTTTTCATCCTTTTTCTTCCATTCTTCTTGCTAAATGTTTCTAACTGAATTTACTTGTTGAGCATAAAAAGAAATTGTTGAAAATATTTAATCTTGATGCATTTATTCATGATAAGTTTGGAAGTATCTTTTAGGGTTTTATTGCACTTCTTTATTCATCTTGCCATGTTATCTTTGTTCACCTTGTCTAAGTAATGACTAATATGTATGATTCTAACCTTGCATGATTTTATGAACCTTGTTATTATCTTGTTTATGCTTCTTTTACATCATCTTATTGAATTCATATAACTCTTTGCTTCTTGGTAATTTTAAAACTGTAATCTTTCCCCTCATTTCAAAGGGAGATCATCCTAAATTGACTCATGAGTCACTAAACAACCACCCTACCTTATCCTCTTTAGGTTTATCCCATTTCTTGGCCTCATGAGAGCCATGAAATCAT
Organism: Lathyrus tuberosus; assembly: GCA_022829125.1. Taxonomy (NCBI): domain Eukaryota; kingdom Viridiplantae; phylum Streptophyta; class Magnoliopsida; order Fabales; family Fabaceae; genus Lathyrus; species Lathyrus tuberosus. The sequence continues at coordinate 26,252,299 of JALAZF010000013.1, read as the reverse complement.
AACTTAGAAATATGTTAGAGTTTTGAACTCTATGTGATTCTCACCATCATGAGAACTCACTTTCCCCCTATAACTTAGATTTAGAGAGTTATCGTGAACTCTGGAATGAGCTCATACTCATTTCCCCTTGGAACTTTGGCCATAGTCAATGGTTCCTTTTCACCCTTAGATCGGTGAACTACGGATACTCTGATTCCACTCCCGTCAGGATACATAGGCGCAAGGTGCGATACCTTGTCGAGTATACTTAGATACTAACCCCTAGGGTTTCAACCTTTAGCATAGCACCCTTAGCAAGCGAGTAAGGCATAACACAAGCTAAAACAAGAGGTTCCCGTAGAGTACTACGGGCGTTTAGGATGTTAATACCTTCCCTAGGCGTAACCAACCCCCGAACCTTAGATCTCCCCCCCCCCCCTTTAGGTTTTCTCGATCTTGAACCTTTCCTTTGGATAAATCAAAGTCGGTGGTGAATTCAAAGTTTTGTGATGCAAGTTAATTAATAGCTTGTTATCCGATTCTCACCGCAACAGGTAGTATTCTGTCCGACTATCTTGCTGAGCAACCAATTGATGATTATCAGCCAATGAAGTTTGAGTTCCCTGATGAAGACATCATGTACTTGAAAATGAAAGATTATGACGAGCCACCGGTTGATGAAGGACCAGATCCTGATGACAAGTAGAAGTTGATGTTTGACGGGGCTGTTAATGTGAATGGTAGTGGCGTTGGGGCAGTTCTCATAACTCCGAAAGGTTCCCATATACCTTTCACTGCCAGACTGACTTTCGATGTCACCAACAACGAAGCCGAATATGAAGCTTTCATCATGGGTATTGAAGAAGCTATTGATTTAAGGGTCAAGACTCTTGACGTATTTGGGGACTCCGTTCTAGTGATCAATCAGGTCAATGGAGATTGGTACACCCATCAATCCAACTTGATCGCTTACAGAGATTATACGAGAAGACTGTTGACTTTCTTCAAGACAGTGAAACTGTATCATGTACCTCGTGATGAGAATCAAATGGCAGACGCTTTGGCAACATTATCTTCTATGATTCAAGTGAAATTGGTGGAATCATATACCTAAAATTGATGTGATGCGGCTTGATAGACTCGCTCATGTGTTTGCTGCCGATACGGTGACTGATAATAAACCTTGGTATTATGATATCAAGCATTTCTTAAAGAGTCAAGAGTATCCGGCCAGGGCATCCAATAATGACAAGAAGACTTTGAGACGGTTAGTGGGCAGTTTCTTCCTGAATAAAGATGATGTGTTATACAAGAGAAATTTTGACATGGTCTTGCTCAGATGCGTGGATAGACACGAAGCGGACATGTTAATGCAAGAAGTGCATGAAGGTTCTTTTGGTACCCATGTTGGTGGACATGCCATGGCAAAGAAATTGTTGCGAGCTGGTTATTACTAGATGACCATAGAGGCTGATTGTTTCAAATATACTCGAAAATGCCACAAGTGCCAGATTTATGCTGATAAAGTGCACGTGCCACCGAATCCTTTAAACGTGATGAGTTCCCCTTGGCCCTTTGCCCTGTGGGGCATTGATATGATTAGGAAGATTAAGCCCACTGCCTCTAATGGACATCGTTTTATCCTGGTGGCCATTGATTACTTCACCAAATGGGTGAAAGTTGCTTCGTTTGCAAATGTCACCAAGCAGGTGGTTGCCCGGTTTATCAAGAAAGAGATTATTTGTCGATACGGGGTGCCCGAGAGGATCATCACTGATAATGGTTCTAATTTTAATAATAAAATTATGTAAGAGCTGTGCCAGAGCTTCAAAATTAAACATCACAATTCTTCTCTGTACCGCCCAAAGATGAATGGTGTCGTCGAGGCAGCCAATAAAAACATCAAGAAGATTGTACAGAAGATGGTTGTGACGTACAAGGATTGGCATGAGATGTTGCCTTTCGCTTTGCATGGGTATCGTACATCAGTGCGCACGTCTACTGGGGCAACCCCGTTTTCTCTTGTGTATGGTATGGAAGCGGTTTTACCGGTTGAAGTTGAGATCCCTTCTCTGAGGGTCATGATGGATGTCAAGCTTGATGAGGCTAAATGGGTTCGAACGAGGTTCAACGAGTTGGGTCTCATAGAAGAGAGGAGATTGGCAGTAGTATGTCATGGGCAACTGTATCAGAGAAGGATGAAACGGGCATTCGATTAGAAAGTACGGCCTTGGAATTATCAGACAGGTGACTTGGTGTTGAAAAGGATTCTTCCTCCTAGTACAGATCACAGGGGCAAGTGGACTCCAAATTACGAAGGTCCATATGTTGTAAAAAAGGTTTTCTCGGGCGGAGCCTTGATGCTCACAACTATGGATGGTGAGGATTTTCCATCGCCTGTGAACTCAGACGCAGTCAAAAAATACTTCGCATAAAAGGACCCGTTGGACAGTAAAAAGAGAGTCCAGACAAAAAAGGGCATCCCGGCGAACCAAAAACAAGGGTTCGGGAAAAAGTTAGGGATAAAAAAAAATGAGTACACCCGGTAAGTTGAATACCCGAAAGGGCAACTTAGGAAAAAATGGGTATCCCGGTGGATTGAAAACCCGCAAAGGACGATCCAGGCAAAAGAGGGATTTAGCGAAAGGTTGCGATCTGAGTAACCTGTATACTGTCTCATTTCAACAAGAGTCATCTCGAAGGATAGGAATCGGTTCAATCATCCCCCTCGGAAAGCGAAGCACTTGGAGAGTCAGGAAGACATATGAATCATAGTAGAATCGAAACTCAATGGATTTCCGTTGTCCACATTGCCATTAGGATAGTTTCTTTTCTCTTTTAAGCAATTACCTCTTTCCAGGAATTGCCTCTTGATGTAAATGCCTATTTTCAGGCCTTTCAATCAATAAAATTTTCTTTATTCAGAATATCCATTTCTTATGTTTCTTTTATAGTTTGTTTTGATTGCAAAAAACGTCCAAGTTTTTTTGATAAACATTGCATTTGAAAACATCGAGGTTTTACAATAACATGCGTGCAAAAGAAAACAATTAAAATTGATGTAAATGCCAGGTGTCCTTGGGTGATGAATTCAAAACCCAGTAATACCCTGGGGCATATATGTACACCCTTTTGTTTGCAGGTGTTAATGCTCGCTAGTTAGCCCATCAATGGCAGGTGATGTCTTCAGTGTTTTTGTTTTCCCAGCAGGACTTAAATAATAGTTATCTCCAAGCAGAAGCGGTTACCTCAACAGGAATTTTTCTTCCTTAAGGTTGTCATCTCCAGCAGGAACGTGGTTGATCCCAGACCCTCAGGAGGTATTTCCTTCCTCAGTAAGAGTTCGTCTGATCTCAACTCTTCCAGCAACCAGGTCAGAAAGTTATCACTTCCCCAGCAGGAGTTTTATGGCTAGTTGTTCCCCAAGCAGACTGGTTCAGATGATACATTCCCAGCAAGGTCATCATTCCTTTACAGCAATATCAACAAGTTTGGCAGTTCAGAGCCCAGATTGTGTCAACATTATCCCCAGTTGGGAGGATACTTCCTCACAGGCTCTCGGAGATCAAGTGATTTGCCTTCCTCGGCTCGTTTGCGACCACAAGGACAATCTAGCTTGTTATCCCCAGCAGAGTTACCTTTTTTTCCCCAGCATTTATTTTGCTGAGGAACCTCTTTGCATCTTGCATGTAGTATTCATTGCATCCTCAAAAATGCGTAGTATTTCCATCCGGGATGGAGCACTATGCCATGGAAAAATGCAAACATATGCATGTGGAGCATAAGCCAGTTTCGGTACCTCGTGCAAGGGCCCAAAATTAATTTTCCTTCTATCACATTGACAAAACCGAAATGAACGCCTTATTCATTCCCCAACAAACTTCTCACAAGAAATATCAGGGTTTCACCACTTTTCTCCCCCACTGAGTCCTTTTCCTCAGTTTGTAAATCTTTTGATCTTACATTTTAACCGTATCTCTTAGGAACCATTCCCGATATGATTCCTTTAGCCGTTCCCGACAGGCACCCTTTTGAGTTTTAAACCTAGTCGTTCCCGACTGGCCCATTTACCATTCTCGACTGGTAAGCACGGGTTTTCAACTTTAGCTGTTCCCGACAGGCACCCTTTTGAGTTTTAAACCTAGCCATTCCTGACTGGCCCATTTACCGTTCCCGACTGGTAAGCACAGGTTTTCAACTTTAGCCATTCCCGACAGACACCCTTTTGAGTTTTAAACCTAGCCATTCCCAACTGGTCCATTTACCGTTCCCGACTGGTAAGCACAGGTTTTCAACTTTAGCCGTTCCCGACAGGCACCCTTTTGAGTTTTAAACCTAGCCGTTCCCGACTGGCCCATTTACTGTTCCCGACTGGTAAACACAGGTTTTCAACTTTAGCCGTTCCCAACAGGCACCCTTTTGAGTTTTAAACCTAGCCGTTCCTGACTGGCCCATTTACCGTTCCTGACTGGTAAGCACAGGTTTTCAACTTTAGCTGTTCCCGACAGGCGCCCTTTTGTGTTTTAAACCTAGCCGTTCCTGACTGGCCCATTTACCGTTCCCGACAGGTAAGCAACAGGTTTTCAACTTTAGCCGTTCTCGACAGGCGCCCTTTTGTGTTTTAAACTTAGCCGTTCCCGACAGACATATTTCAACTGTTCCCGACAGGCATACCATAAGTTTTAAACTCAGCCGTTCCCGACAGGCATATTATAATCTTTAGACCTTAGTGTTCCCAACGGGCGACCTTTGAACTTCATTTGTTCCAGACTCTATTCCACCAACATCCGTCACCACAACTGCTTTGTTTGTCACACATATACTTCTCTTTTACCCACAAAGCACAAATTTTCTGGTTATTTTTGTATTCAATCCCTATGAACCTTGAGTCTTTGACAGCCGTTGTTCTCATCCCTTCAGGTCCACAGTTGATTGAATGGGGGCAGTTGTAATACCTCAAAATTTGACCCCTTATTTTTTCAATAATTGGCTTATGTTTCACTCATTTGCATTTCATAATAGGTCATACTAAACCATATACATCATTGGTTGCAAGGCATGGGATCAGGTGTCTCAGGACATAAGCAGTTCATAGGAAAAGTACAAGAGGAAAGCTTTTCCAAATAAGGCACAAGGGCTTTTCATATCTCAATTCATTTCATTTAAGTCCTCAAGGTATCACAAGAGGGGAATTCAATAGAAGATTGAAGGAAGTTATATTCTCATAACCAGTACAAACTAGGGTTTTGGAATTCTGAAGCATAATACCCCAATGGGTGAGATCCTTGAGCTTTTATCATCTCCAAATGGCATGTCTCATCTTTGTTAGAAAGGATACACATCATACTCAGAGGAATTTGGATTTGGAGGATGTGTTATTTTCTCCTAGACTGAAGGGTCAAATTAGGGTTTGCCATAAAATCAGTTTATTTCTGATTTTTTGGGAAAAACTTGATCCTATGATATTCTACATGTCCTCAAGGGTCTAAGGGTGAAGAAGTGTCCATCAATTTGATTTGGAAGGGTTTCAATTGATCAATTGATTGAGAATCAGGAGAATTGAGGAAAGTCAACTGTGCAGAGGAAAAAGTCAACTCTTGACTTTTTGAGGACAAATCCATGTTCCTCATGTCAAACATGATCATTGGTGAGGGTTTGGTCAATAAATAATGAAAGATTCATCAAAATTCAAGAAATGTGCAAAGTTGCCAAAAATAGAAATTAGGGTTTCTATTTATGGCAAGTTTTGGCAAGGTGAGAGGTCAACTTTGGGGCTTTCTTTCTCTATGCTCCAAGAACCAAATGGAAAGTCTAGGGAGGCCTATCAAAAATTCACATTCTAAGCTTCAAATCTATACCAAGAACATCCTCATTAGATCAAAATTAAGAGAGATATGGTGGACTAAAGTTGAAGCAAATCAAGGTAAAATGACAAGTCATGATCAGCCAATGTGCCATAATTTTTACAAACACTTGGTGTGCATGTTGTGTTCAAGTTCAAGGCCAAATTTCTCATTGATTCGATCTTTAAATGGAAAATTGTTCAACATCAATCTTGTTCATCTCCATCTCCTCTTCAACTTTGATGTTTGACTTTTTTTCATTTGATCAATGGTTTAAGAATAATGATGAGTCAAAGTAGGTAGCTTCACACTGATTTCTTCCACACGCCATGGTAGGTCAAGGCCAGGTTAGGGTGATTTGCTACAGTAGCTATGCAAGCACATATTCATGATCATTTTTGGATGTCTTGGAGAATCCCTTTGCAATTGTCATTGACACCAATCTTGTTCTTCTTTATTCCTTCTTTCCAAAGACCATAAGAGCTCACCATTTCATTCATTAATCAATGAGATAATGCCTTCCAAAATTCACCTCATGCAACTTGTCTTCTTCCCTTCTAAGCAAATCATGCAGCAAAAAAACAAAAACAACCTTGCTCTCCTTATACATCATGTGTATGCTTCAGTCATGCCATGCCAAACTTTGCTATTTTAAACCAAACCATGCCCTTACACAACATACATAATCATGCACTCCATACCGTAAGGATGTAAACCAAGTAAAAAAAGGAAAAAAAAAACTTTGCATGACAAGCTGTGCAGTGGCTGCAAGCTCAGAGAAATCATCACCATTCAACTTTAATCCACCCTAAGCTGCCATGGTCTCTCTTCACTCTAACAAAACCATGCAACTCGTGTCTAACAGAATTGACTCACCATTGAACTCAGTTAACTTGAGTTCTAACTGTTAACCAAGGTGGTTAACAATTAACTCACCTTATAAATTCAATCTCCAACAGAATTTAGAGGAATTTTTGGATCATTCTTCACATTTCATCAACATTTTTCAATCTCTCTCTCTGAAGTTTCTCTCTCTCGAATCCTCATCCATTCAAGAATTCTTTGCATTCTCTCCTCTCTTCATCAACAAGAATCAAGGAACTGAAGAGGTAGATCGTATAGCATCACCCTCTACTTTAACTCCATTGTTTCTTCTTCAGGATTTTTGAGTAGATAGCATTGGTAATAGCCTTTATTTGGCTGAAGATCAAGTTCAAGAGAAAAGGAACCTCCTCTCTGGCCTTCTTTTTTAGCAAAGGAAGCATTCACATCACAGGTTTTTTCCTCAATCTGGTTGATCTCTCTATGCTCTGAGTTTGGTTGTTTTTATGTGTTGTTGAGCTTAATAGAAGCAATGTAGATATCCGGCTAGTTGATAGGCTCTGTAGGAGCATAGATCTAAAAATTAGGGCAAAATATTTCTCTTCGAATCTCCCTGTGCGTGATTTGTTTGCAATTTTCATTGGTGGATTTGTGATCTACATGACTTAAGGATTATTTTGATGTGCGATTTATCCGTTTCTGATGACCTGCAACTTGAACCACGGTGGTGAGTGGCCGGAGAAGATGACCGGAGACTTCTCCGGCCAGTGGTGTTCTTCATATGTTAAACCCTAGGGTTTTAATCTCAGATTAAATCATGACCGTGTGATCTTTTGATCCAATGAACCAGAGCTTGCCAGCATATTAATGAAATACATTCTCTCTCACGTGCCTCTTTTTGTGACTGACTGGTTATGTGTGTATGTTGTACAATACCTTAGCATGTGCGTGCATCCTTAGCCACTTGATTGCTTTGCCTTTATGATCATCACGTTTGACTTGTATTCAATGGCTTTGATTGAGTCAATTTGTTGACTGAACTGCATAGTATGGACCTATCTGATCACATATACTTGGACTGAACCTAGCTTGCTACTCGCACCCCCTATCTTGGGCCCAATATGCATGTTTAACTGGATATTTGCTAATGTTGCACCTCCCTGCAGTATTTCTTGTTTTTTATTTTTCTTTTCCATAATTGTTTGATTCTTATTTTTTGAAAATTGTTTCTAAGCATAGGAAAATTCCACAAAAATTCATGAGGCATAATAAAACATTTAAATAATTTTTGGTCATGTTATTTTTTGGTTTTATTATATTTTTCCATATTTCCATGAATTTTCTTTCATTTTCTTTTGTTTGTGCATTTCATCATGACACATGCTCCATCTTGATTTTATTTGACATAGTTGTGCATTGATGTTTTGCATAATAATTGGTATGTACCTTTATGATATGATGAGGCATGTTATACATTTTTTTAAATTTTCTAAGTCATTTCTTGATGACTTTTGTGTGATGTTTTTGAGCCATTTGTGAGGTGCTTTGTATGATAGTGTGAGACCTCTTTGAGCATGTTCCTCAATGATTTTTGGGCCACTTTCTTGTGACATGTTTACCCACTGGTTGCACTTCAAATAACTTGAATCTCACAATTTTTTTGAGCCTTTAAATTCCATTTTGATCCATTAAAATGCATGTGTATTTGTGTACACTAGATGATTTGTGCTTAGGTTTTGATTTGTATTATGTGCCAATCTTCTTTGACTATTTGTTGAGGTCTTTAATTCATGTTGTATGAATATTATAGATCATTTTTACCATGTCATAAGTCATCCAAAGTTCATTCTTATATGATGTTGGTGCACATGTTCTAAAGTGAAATATCTTGTGTAATTGTGTTTTCTTTTCTAATCTTCTTTGAGTACATGTTTGCCCCAATACATGAGTGATCCCAAATCATTCCTTGATCATGATTCACTTCTGTTTTCAACCATTTTCAATTATATTCCATGACCTGTAATTTCATGTTACATGTTTCTAAAGCTCACAAACTTTTGCACACTTGTTTGAATTTGTTTGAACCTAACTTGTTTCTCTTCTTCTTAACTTGTCAACATGAGTTGTGTGTGAACTTCATATGTCATTATTGCATTCTTAATTGCATATTATACATCATATGCTACTGGTTTGTATCCATTGGACATGCATGACCTCATTTCATCTCTATCTTTAATTTGCATTACAAGTATGCATTATTGTCGAACTTAAATAGTTGTTTGTTCACTTCTTCTTGCTTCATTTCTTAAATGCTTGCATCCATGAGTTGTATGCTCATTCAATGACATTCATATGCATTCCTAAATGTCATTTAATTCTAACCATGACTTATAATCATGCATTAATACATGTTTACCTTTCATAAGCATTCATCCTTCATAAGTAACACATAACTTGCATTTGTGTGACTTCTTAGTGCATAGTTTAACTTGGTGTGATATCATATGACATGTTTACATTAGTATGGTACCTTAGCATATACCTACTGACTTGGCATGTCCCTTAACCATTAGGACCCTTTCCTTTTGGTTTGAACTTCATTTTCTTATTATCTTGTCTTCTTGAATCAAATAGTTGTGTTTGGTTTAGGTTTCTTGTGCTAGTTTTCATTACTTGTGATAATAATGCACTAACCTTTTGTGTAGGGGCAGAGGTAAGTCACTTGAGTAAGTGGATGTTAATCCATACTCATCTCTCATCTCTTTTACTTATCATTCTCTTTTGTGAATAGCATGATATAATGCTTGATTGTGTAGAACTTTCTCACATCCCTTAGGGATCCTAGCTCATCCTTAATTTTTTATTAAGGTGAGGTAGGATAAGCATTAGGTAGTGATATCCCTCTCTTTTCTTTAGGCTTATGTGGTCCTTATACCTCACACAACCATAGGATCTCCATGCATGATGACTTTAGGATTATTAGTCCCCCACTTAGACTTTGTCCTTTCTTCTCTTTGAGTCTCTTCTTTTCTCATCTCAAAACAAAAAGCAAAAACATCTAATAAAGGATTAACATGTATTGCACATGAGCCTTGTATGTGGGAAATGGAAGAAGGAGGGTTTCCCTTCGTCTTTCTAGAGTATTTAGCATACGTCCTGTTAGGACGACCATGCGACGCATTCGATCCTATGTCATATACTTTAATGCAATACGTGTTATAAACACATAAATAATCAAAGCACTTCTTATTAAAAGACAAAAACAAACAACAATTCTCTTCTCATCTTCCTTACTCCATTCTAAAGGATTCGTCACGTCCATTCTACCGCAAACAGGTAAATGCCTAAGACTCCATACAACGAGCTGCGACACCTAACTGCTAGAACGCACGCCTGGACATCTTCCATTAAAAGACATAAACAAAGCAAATCCATCCCTAGTGAGGGGAACTACATCGCTCTGATTCTCACGTGCGAGGGAGATACGTAGGCAGGAGATCGTGCGAGATCTCTCCGAGCATAATCCTTCTCTTTTCCCCAAAACTGTAGTCCGAACTACGTTGACTCTGACTTTCCCATTGCACGAGGGAATACGTAGGCCTAGGACTCCGACGATGTCCTATCGAGTCACTTCTTTTTCTCTTCTTTGTCGTTTCTTCGTTCTTTTCCACCCCTGTTATTTTGCCTTTCCAGTAGCAGTGGAGCTCTAGATGACGACACCCTTTGATCGAGACAACAAGCGTGGATCCCATTGAGTACGATGGACGCATGGGGGTGCTAATACCTTCCCCTCGCGTAACCGACTCCCTTACCCATTTTTCTTGGTCGCAAGACCATGCTCTTTTCCTTCCCTCAGGTTTACGCAGTGTTTCATTTCCCTCTCTAGGGATAAATACGCATTGCTGACGACTCTGTTTCCGCGCCACTTTCGCGTTTGTACTTGGATGAAAATCCCCAGAGCGACACATGCCCTTGGCATCTTCGCTTTCCCGAAGTTTGTAACCTTCAGGCTCAACGGTTTCTGCTGCAGTTCCCAGATCTTCAGTGATTAGCAGAACGTATCCTTTAGGGATAAAGTTAACAGGCATGCCCCAAGGACGACCTTTCTACATTTTATACCTAGGATCATACTTCTCCACTATGGGCGTTGATGCGATCTCTGAGATCACATTCCTTTGTTGTTGCATCTGAGCTTTTGCCAGAGCTTGCATGTCACTGTGAAGCCTTCTCAAGTCTTCTTTCAAAGCGTCGATTTCCTCTCTCAACTCTCTGTTCTCTTCCTCGAGATTATCCATCTTTTTCTGATGATTGGCTCGAGTATTGTACGAATGAGACAATTTGACTCTAGAATCGAGACACAAACGTGAGATTCGTAGGTAAGAAGAATGTGTTACGTGAGAATGATGAATGCAATGATTATTGTATATTTTTGTTTAATCAAAGTAAACTTCGACAATTAGATTGCAAATATCAAACAGTGGAGAAACCCCGTTTTATTGAATTCACAGGTTGCGGAAATGGAAATACAGTAGATTACAAAGTGTTGTAAAAGGAAATGTCTAAGCTAATGGGCCATGAGTCCTCTCTGAAGCGAGCTCAGGTGCGGGTTCTGGTACTTTCCTTTTCTTTGACCGGGGCTCTTGGGCCGTTGTCGGGTTGTCATTCCTTTGCCAAGTGAAAGGAGCGAGCAAGTTCCTTTGGTTATCCTGATTCTCTACAGCATGTTGCTCCAAAATCTCAATCAGAGCATCTTTTTCTTTTAACAGTTGCTGTATTTTCTTGCACTCCACATTGAGAATATGGTACTTGTTCATCCAAGACCTTTTCTCCTATTGAACCTGGTTGAGAGTAACCTAATGCTTTTCCGTCTCAGACATAAAATAAAGGGCAGAGTTCCTTAATGGAAGAACTTCCTGACGAGGGTAAGGCATCCTCAGCTTGAGAGCTCTAGTTTGTACCCAGTGGAGATAAGGCTCCACCGAGACACAGTCTGGTTTTCTTAGAGACTCTCTTCCTTTCCTATGAACATGTTTCCAGGCATGCACTATTTACATCTTTAGTGCCCTGTCATTTTCTCCTTCCTTGAAGAAAAAACCTTCCAGATGAGCATTACGCAGGATATGCCTCATCGGGTATCCAAATTGACGACAAGCTAAAACTGGATGATAATTGATTCCTCCCTTAGTTCCTATAAGGGGTACATTTGGGAAATTTCCACAACGGTCAATGATCTTGATCCTGTCATAGATTCGATTGTACCAATCGATGTCAGAGTTGGTAAGAGACATGATTCTCTGCGACCAACGTAAAGTATTCTTTTGATCCCAAAATGCTGCAGACTTGGGAAAATGGGAAGTGAACCATTTGTACAGCAGGGGTACACAATAGGTGATCATTCATCCGCTATACAAATTCCTTAAGTGTACCGAATGATAAGCATCAGCGAGCAAAGTCGGTACAGGGTTTCCAATCAGAAAAATATTAATGGCATTGACATCTACAAAGTTATCAATGTTGGGAAACAAAACTAACCCGTAGGTAAGCAAAACAAAGATGCTCTCGAAAGCGGTCACATTCCCTATACTAGCAAAGTACAGAGCTTTCTTTGTCAAGAACTGGGCTTGCAAACCCTGGATCCCACCCTTAGTGGTCATGTGAGTCCTGACTTCTGACTCGTCCAAATAAATTGCTCTTGCAATGGTTTGATCCTTTGGAATTTCTTCCAGTCCCGAAAATGGAGCTTGATCAGTAATGTGCAGATCAGTCAGGTGAGAGTATTCCTCCAGCGTTGGTGCTAGTTGATAATCCGGGAATGTGAAACCGTGATAGACCGGATCGTAGAACTGGATTAATATGGACAGGATTCCTTCAATCACGTGGACCCTTAACAGAGACAGCAGTCCCCCATACTTAGCTCTGAAAGCCTCAGGGTTGGTTATCATCCTCGCCAGACCTCTTAAATCCTCTAGTTTTGGAACCTTGAAGGTATACTTATGAGTTTTCCTCCTACCGAAATCCATTAGCGCAATCTTTTTATCTGGCATTTGCAATCATTGTCTTAGTTTAATTTGAAAAAGAGAGACTAGAAGAGAAGATTTTTCTTTGTTTTAATGTTTTTTAGATGAATGCAGCACACAAAAACATAGAAAAAAGATGGGGTCAAAGGGTCGGTGTCATGAAGTCAAGGCTCTACCCATCCCCAAAGGTTTATACTGGTGATTTTTGTACCTGTCTGCAAAATCATTGACCCCTTTTGGGATAACAACAGCAAGCGGATCGCCAGCGAGCTGATGCATCCTAGAGTGATCTCAAATGAGGGTAGTATCGTGTGACAACTATTTTTGATAGCTTCCTCACTACAAAATGGTTTAAGTCTACTAAAAACCTCAGCTTCTCAGATAACCCAGTCGACCACACTACTTTCAACAACCGAAGTCGTATATGTAATGTATCTGCAAAGGGAGTCTCCACTGAGTTTGATGGTCGATCAGGGACTCTTAACTAGGATTCACTCCCTGCAAGATCACCCTCATTTCCATCACTTATCTTAGGTGTATGCTCAATCTTTCCACATGCGGCATCACACGCATTCCCATTAGCAGAAAAATAAACACATATATCAATTAGGAAAAGCAGTATATATATTTGTCTTAATCATCCTAGACCTCTAATCTTATGATCCTACACAGACAATGACCCCCCAGCAGAGTCGTCATTTTTGGGAACTGAACTTAGGGTTTCATCCCTTGGGAAAGCAAGTCCGATCATACTCTCCCACTGTGGTCGCCATTCTTCTGTAGCGCGATTTTTGTGGTTTCGAATCACTATCGCTTTGGTACTACAATTCGATTCATTTTTTATCCTATTAAGCTGATTAAGGAAGGGAAATAGATGTCTCCAATTAACCCTGCTTGCAAACTGAGTTTAAACAGTCAAAACTGTTGGTTTACAGATGCTATCGAAATAGGGGGTTCTCCCTTTGGGTTATTAACTAAAACAGTGTCTAAGCTATTGGTAATATGTTAGGACTGATGCTTTTCGATTGATGTATGAAGGTATGGGATTTTGGGTTTTGGATTAGTATGCTCGCTAAGATTTTTTCAATCTTATGCCTACGTATTCCCGAAACAGGGAAATCAGAGCGATCGTAATTCCTCCTATTCTATGGGAGGAAAGAGATTGTTTTGGTGTCTTGTTCAAAGCCCAAGACGTGAAGCTAAAGGTGGTTTGTATCTTGGTCAAAGCCCAAGATGTGAAGCTGAAGGGTCTATTTGTATCTTGTTTAAAGCCCAAGATGTGAAGCTGAAGGGTTTATGCTGAGAGAGGATTTGTCATCTCTAAAGAGGAGTTGTTGATGTTTGTATGCTGTGAGCAAGGCACAACTTTGATGCTAAAAGGTTGATTGACTCAACCGGAGTTTTCTTTAAACAAAGCCTAAGAGGAGGCTAGAAGTTGACTTTTCTGGGGAAAATGTTCTTTCTGTCTTGTAGAAAGCCCAAGATTGAGGCTAAAAGGGTTTGACTCAACGAAAGAGTCTGTCATACTCAACAAGAGAGTAATTTGGTGTCTCGTATGAAGCCCGAGACGGAGGCGAAGAGGGAAGATGGACTCAACGAGAGAATCTGAAAAAGTGATGGACTCCACAAGAGTCTGAAAATTGACCCAACAAGAGAGTCTTTAATACTCAACAAGAGAGTGTTTTTATGTGTCTTATATGAAGCCCAAGACGGAGGCTAAAAGTGGTTAACTCAATAAGAGAATCTTTTATACTCAACAAGAGAGTATTTTGTTGTCCCGTACGAAGCCCGAGATAGAGGCTAAAAGGAAATTGACTCAATAAGAGAGTCTTTTATACTCAACGAGTGAGTGTTTTATATGTGTCTTGTATGAAGCCCAAGACGGAGGCTAAAGAGGGATTGACTCAACAAGAGAGTCTTTTATACTCAACAAGAGAGTGATTTGATATCTCGTACGAAGCCCGAGATTGAGGCTAAAAGGGTTTACTCAACAGGAGAGTCTTTTATACTCAACAAGAGAGTAATTTTCTGTCTCGTACGAAGCCCGAGATAGATGCTAAAAGTGGTTGACTCAACAAGAGAGTTTGAAAAGGTTATCTTCACTAGGGAGAGTCATTTGTACAAAGCCCAAAAGGAGGCTGACTTACCGCTGAGGATTATTGAGATCCGGAAGCGGGTCCGAGTGTGGGGAACTCTCATGAGAGAGACTGGGTTTTGGAGTGATCGGTGTTTCTTCCTATGTTTGAAAGGAACTTGAGAATGTCTTTGATACTCAAGGGTCTTATACTGTCCAAGTCTAGAGTTTTATCTTTTGTACAATGCCCAAGAGGAGGCGCGAGCATTAAGGGATGAATATCAACCCTACAATGGCCAGAGTTTTGACGCTGGAAAGACTGCTCTAGCAAAGGATGACTAAGTTCTATTTTATACCTTTAAGAGGTCGTCAGGGTCCATGTATGAAGCCCAAGAGAAGGTATGAGAACTTCTAAGAAGCCGAAGGGTCCTTGTACAACACCCAAGAGGAGACGGGGATGCTTTTAGGAAGCCAGTGGGTCCCCAAACCCCGAGAAGTTCAAGACATGCTATTCACCGAGAATAGATCAAGCCAGGAAAGTTCGAGAATTTGGAGGAAACTCAAGAGATGCCATTCACGGAGAAAAGATCATCTCTGGGGAGTTAGAGTTTCTTTGACAATTTCTAAGGGTGACAGTCTGAGAAAGGGTTCACCGAGAATGCTGTCTTTCACGTCTCCATATTGTTTAACCCCAAGAGGAGGGAAGACTGTATCTGGAAATTCTACGGGGGATCTAGTTTTGTTTGTATTTAAGAGTGACCAACAGGGCTTTACCTAGTTCTAGACGTAGTTGCCGGGGAAAACTCTAAATAACTTTACTAGTATTACACAGTGGATATATGACAAGTATATAAAAGGATGTGAAAGAAGACTTACAGTGAAGCAGCCCCACAATACAGTTATATACATATGAAAGTGATAAATGAAAGCGGATAAACACTTACCCGTTGTAGAGCTTCCATGCTGTTTTGTTAGTTGTTCAACAAAGAAATTAAATAAAGTTTTGATGACAACATATATTTTAATTCAAAATCAAAGGAGAAAGTATTTTGAAAAAATTGTTGGGGCTTACGGCTCAAGGACAGGCCCAAGTTTTGGTTAAAAGGGGATTGGGTCTTATACTCTATTAGAGGCCCAAAGATTTACTTTTGTACCAGTGGTGGGGCTTACAGCTCGAGGAGAGGCCCAATGATTATATTTTGAATCGGCGATCGCGCCGAGATCTTTGAAAGCACTGTGGGTCTTATACAATGACTGAGGCCCAAATAATTTTGGTTTCAAAGAGGGGTTGGGTCTTACACTCTATTAGAGGCCCAAAGATTTTTGAAAATGAATAAAGACGAGTCTTATAGCTCAAGGAGAAGCCCAGTGATTATTTTGAAAAGGCGACGATCACGTCGGGGTTTTTGAAAACATCGTGGGTCTTATACAATGACTGAGGCCCAAATAATTTGGTTTTCAAAAGGGATTGGGTCTTACACTCTATTAGAGGCCCGTGGGTGTTTGAAAAAGATTTGTTTTAGGGTAATAAACCCATAAAACCCTAATTTCATCATTTTAAAGTAATTTATTCAAGGAAAATTAATAAAATGATAAAAATACCAAATAAGTGCTAATAAATAACTTATAATTTATGGTTAAGGTTTGAAAAATGATGGATTAATCACAAGATGAATTAAAACTCATTTGGTTTTGATTTCCAAGATGAATATTCACTTTAAAAATGTTTAAAAACAATTAAAAATGAATTTATTCATAAAAATACCAACTATATTAAATAAATAATATAACTCTGATTTTTTTATGGAATAAAATATTTCAACATTTTTCTGATTTTTTGCAAAAAGAACCAATAAAAAATAGTTAAAACTGATGGAGTTATTAATTTTACAAATCATTTAAAAATAATATGAAAAATGACAAAAAAAAAAAAAAGGAAAAGTGGTAAAAAGAGGATCTGGGGCGAGGGGGATTCGAACCCCAGACCTCTTGTGTACAGCATGTGCACCTTACCACTGGGGTGGTGATACATCCGTGTATTGAAACACAACCACAAATATACAAGGTTTGCGTTGTTTTTGGCCTGGCCCAAGGCAAGGCAAGGCAAGATTTTGGTTGGAAACATGAAGGCCATAACTTTCTCATTTCTCCATGGATGGAGACAAAATTTATATGCATCTGGCCTAGAATTTCCTAAGGAATCCAATGGTGGTGGTGTTTTTTTAGATCATGCTCCTATTGAAAAACCCGATAGTGGTTTTGAAATAGGCCATGATTTGCATTTTCTGTGCTATCTCTTGTTACAGGCATGAATTACATGATGAATTAGTTCAAACACAACACATATAATATGTATAAGATGTGCATGATCAGTGGACATCAAAGGAAAGCATGATGCAAAGAATTCAAGTTGTGATGCTTACCTCTTTTTGGAGCTTTTGTGCAATCTGCCAAGTGCTTTATTCCAGAAATGTTTTGATGCTTTGGACACCCTAAAATGATCTCTTAGAAGCTTTTAGGATGGTTGGAACCAGCTGGAAACCTCAGGAATGGAAATTGGCCCTTTCTTGCAAAAGGGGCAAAAGTGGCCAAAATAGCAACTCTCTCAAATGGTGTTCCAGATGTGGGGAACCATTTGGGACAGTTCAAGGATGATATTTGGAGTGTGTTTGAGGTTTTATCTGGTTTGGAAAGTGACTGAATCAAGACATGGCTTGAAAAATGCAAAAAAGTCCTATTTTGAGGTTTTGAGATGTGACTTTGAGATTTTGGTGTTACAGGTCACTTGTGAGAGTTTGGACAGCTTAGATATGACATATTGGATGTGTTTGGATCATGAGCTGTGGTGGAATTGCTCTCTAACTTAAAAACTTAGAGTTACCTTGCTAAAGAAAGTATTTTTGCCTAGAGAAAGAGATTTTTAGGAAAGCAAGTGTTGTAGTGCTTTGGTGTACTCAAACTGAGCACAAATGAGCTCTATTTATAGTAGAGCAAGTTTGTTTTGGCTGCAATAGTGAATGGCAACTGCTGCAGAGGTTTGGCAAATGTTGAGCAATGAGAATCCAAGTCTCCTCTAGCCATTGACTAGAGGTTAGGGCAGAGGCTGCTGGTTCTCTAGTTCTTGGATAAGTCTTGACTGAATTTAGTTGGAAAGGGCTCAGTCCATGCCACCTTGGTGCATCCATTAAATGCTCCAAACCAAAATTAGAGTCTTGTGCCTCTTTTAGGCATTTCTAGGTTTGGCATACTACTTTTGGTTCCAAAGACTTGGGAGGTTGATGGATCAGTGTTTGTCCCTCCTTGGTCTCCCCTTGAGGTGTTCAGATGGATATATTTGCTTGCCCTTTGCAAAATTTTCTCAAATCAAGCAAAATACACAAATCTTCCTTGCCATGACAGTTTGCAGCAAGGCATATTGGCATGGTCATATCTCATGACTTAAGTGGAGTTTCATGGAGTTCTTGGCCATTTTTGAAAGCTCTCATATGATACAACATATGTGTGATCATAGTTTGTCTTGACACTTTTTGGATCCTAGTGAAAAATGCCCTTACATTTTGGAAAAAGTGAAACAGATTCTGACTTAGTGAAAATTTCACTAAGTGTTGGAAAAAGTGACATTTCATGTTTTCAGCCATTTTAATCATTCCATAAATCAAAATCCATGGTGAATTGGAATGAGGTGTAGTTGAAGCTTTTGTAGAGGGCCATGAGAGATACAAATCCAGCTTTGAATGGGGAAAATGGCCTTGTGGTTTAGGAGTTATGATCCTCCAAAGTTGGTACCCTAGCCACTTTGTTCCATAACTTAGAAAATTTCTAAGTTTTTATGGTTACCCCCTTTTGCAAGTTATCCCACTTTTCTTGATTTTTCTTGATGAATGATGATTCCAATCACACATTAACATCATTTTAGGGTCAAATAACCATAATTGTGAAAAATATCAAAAAGTCAAAGTTGACTTTTGTGCACAGTTGACTTTTTGTCAGATGAACTCCAAATTGTGCGATCCTCTGTGAAATCAAGTCCTTGACCTAAATCAAACTTAATGGACATGTTCCATGGGTGTTATAGGTTGTATTGAATCATGTCCCAAGGTTTGGGAGCATGTCTGGGTCAAAAGTCAAAGGCGCAATTGACTTTTCCCTCGAAACCCTAAGCGTGGTTTTGATAAACTTGAAACTTGTTGATCAAGCTTCTTGGACTAATCCATTGTTGCAAATGGGTCAATGTAGTGTGTTAGAGACCCTCAAATCCTCTCTTGAGGTCTTGGCTCGGGTTTTGTCCCAAAAGTCAACTTAGGGGTGAATTAGGTCAAGAAACCCTAATTCCTGATTTTTATTGTATGCATCCCCTGAGGCAAAATTGACTTGATGATTGGGTTCATGATGTCCCTTGGAGTATCTTAGGTTGTTCTCTGAAGCATTGGCTCATGCCCAGAGGAGAAATTCCATCTGGAGGCCTTAGTAGACCAAAACCCTAGTTTGGTGACACTGGCGATCTTGAGGCTTGATCCACTTGGAATGTTGCAACCTTGTACTTAATCCTTGATGTGGGAGTCCTCTTGATCTATTGTGGATGTTTGAGAGGTTTAGATAAGTTGAAGATCATGTCATTTCTTGATTGATCCTTTGTCTAAGAGCTCTAAGAGGGCTTGAAACCCTAAGTTTGATTGTAGTGGCTGCTCACCCATCTTTGGGGAGACTACTGAGGTATGATGGTTCATCCATATTATGATGATGATTTGCACAATGATGGGGAATCTTAGTGGTCAAAATTTGGGGTATGTATGACACTCACTAGTGGTCAAAACCCTTGGGGCTGAAAATGCTGATCCAGAGGGGGATGAAGAAATGGAGGAGGATGAAGAACCAATGTGCCAAACTGAGCTTGGTGGAAACAGTGATGGAGATAATACTGACGACAACATGGATGAAGATGAAGAGGATGAAGACAAAGGCGAGGAAAAGAAAGTTGATGAAGGGCCTGATAATGATTCGACTCCTGTCGGAGCCACTACTATTCCAGCAACTATTATTGCTACTGAAGGCAACATAGCCTCGACTGTGTATGGAGCAGGCCTCTTTAAAAAATAACTTGATGCCTTGAAGGTCAGCGACCCTCGAAGGTACATAAAGATCCTCCTTGGTAGTCGAGGAAGTTCCTCTGATAAGACTTCTAGTGCTTCAATTGCCTCTGAGGATCAACCTTTGAGCAAGCCTGAGGACAACATCCTCCTGAAGATCAAAGAAAATATTTTTAAGGGTGACCTCTTCAAGCTCTTACAAATGGATGATGTCACTCATATTTCCCTGAAAAGTCTCCTTCAACAAGTCGACATTCACATTATTTCTCCTGAATCTGCTAACATAATTTTAGAGCTTGGCACTATGATCGACCAAGTCTATGCTGACCTTAAGCAACTGCCTCAAATTGAGGATGAAATTTCAATCAAATCTGGAAGCGAGGCTACCTCTTGGACCGATGCCACTGAATCTGAAAATAAGGTAGCAGAACTGGAGGAAACCAAAGAGAAGAACAAGCAAGAGATCACCTTTAATGATCGAAACATTGCCTCCTGGGAGAGAAAAATTAAAAAGCTTCAAGCCAAGTTCTCGAAGGCCAAAAAGCGCAGCGTTGAGTTGTCTGCCTTTGATGACTCTGGCTTGTCGAAAGAACTAGACAATGCCATAACTTTTGTTGAGGAAGCTCGACAACTGGAGAAAGAGATTACACATTTAAGATCTGACAAGACCTTGTGTGAGAAGCGCCTTGAACTCCAGAAGTCAAAATATTTGAAGATGAAAGAGAATCTCCCTTTTTAGCTTGTAATTTCTTTGTAATATTTTCTTTTTAGTACAATGTTCCATAGCCCTTTGAGGCTTTTTATGTAATGACTTTTAAGCCATTTTGGCATTTATGAATACCAATGTTGGCTTCGCCTTTTTACGTCAAATTACTCTTTAGCAATTTTAATTTCTTGAAGTGATGGTTTATATTTTTTTAAATACTTGCCATTTACTTTCAAGATTATTTTATCCTCGTCTAATTATTCGACTTCATAGGTCCCATTAGAAAATACTTGCGTAATTTGAAACGGGCCTTCCCATTTTGGGGACCATTTGCCCAAGGCTCCGACCTTTCGATCCAAAGGCAGGATTACCTTCCAAACTAAATCTCCAGGAGAAAAGGTCTTAATCTTAACCTTTTTCTTGTAAGACTTCTCCACTCTTTTCTTTTGTCTCTTTAGTAATTCTAAAGCGTTAAGTCTCTCTTTGTCCAAATCCACCAATTCATCTAACATCATATTCCAATAAGACTCAGAAGGAATTTCATGATGTATTTGGATCCTTGTTGACTGAAGGTAGATTTTGACAGGTAATACTGCGTCATGACCAAAAGTCAATCGAAATGGAGTAGTGTTAGTTGCTTCTTTGGGAGAGGTTCGACATGCCCAGAGGATCTGATCTAATGTCTTATGCCAATTTCTACGCTTCTTTCCCACATGTTTTTTGATCAAACCAATCACCACTTTATTAGCTGCTTCGACCTGACCATTAGCCTGACCATAATAAGGTGTAGAGGTTAAGAGTTTGAAACCCATTTCTTTAGTAAACTCCTGCATTTTCTGACCAGTAAAGACTGATCCTTGATCTATTGTAATCGTCTCTGGGATTCCAAACCTATAAATGATGTATTTTTGAATGAATTCCATCACATCTTCTTGATCCACATTTGGTAAAGGTATCGCTTCGATCCACTTTGTAAAATAGTCAATACCTACCAAAATGTATCTCTGATTTTTGGACGATGCTTGTCGAATCTCTCCAATCAAATCCAAAGTCCAACCTCTAAAAGGCCATGGTTTGACTATGGAATGTAGCTCACTTGTAGGGATATGTTGTATGCCAGCATGAACTTGACATTCCTGGCATCCCTTGGCGAATTCAATGCAATCCTTTAGCATGGTAGGCCAATACATGACTTGTCGAAACAAAAGCCATTTCATCTTACGATCTACTTGATGTGCCCCCACATGCCCCACTATGGACAGTCGAAAGGGCAAGATATGCCTCTGATTCACTCAGGCATTCAAGTAAGACTCCCTCAGTGGTCTTTTTAAATAATTCGTTACCTAGAAGAACATAACTTAAGGCTTGAAACCTGACCTTTCGCTCTGTGGATACTTTTGGATTCTGTAAGTATTCGACTATGGGCTTCCTCCAGTCTTTGTCTGTCAAGCTGTCTATGGAAAAAATCTTGAAATTTTCTTCATCAGCGTATCCAAGCTTCGTTACTTCTAGATCTGATAGGCATAATCCAACAGACATAACTTTACCTCTAACTTCGATTGCCTCTTGTAACTTTTCCTTCGAAACTTTATACCCAGAAGCAATCTGAGCCAAGTCATTGGCCACTTGATTCTCTAGTCGAGGTATGTGTCGAATGCTTACCACTTCGAATTTCTTCAGTAGTCTATTGGCTATTATAAAGTACATGATAAGATTTTCCTTAACCCATTTGTACTCCTTTGTAATTTGCTTTATGACCAACTCTGAGTCTCCCATTATTTCGACTCGAGTTGCCTCCAATTCTAACAAAATTTCAAGTCCAACTATTAGGGCTTCATACTCAGCCTCGTTGTTGGAACAAAGTCCTTCGACCTTGTACTTGAATTTTTTTGGAATTTTATTAGGAGAAATAGTTAACACGCATACGCCTGTTCCATTTTTATGGCTAAAGCCATCGAAGTATAGCTTCCAAGGTTCCAGTTGGACGTAATTCAAAGTGCTTTCATTTATGGAGTGGTCGACTATGAAGTCCGCTACCACTTGTCCTTTAACTGCCTTTAAAGGCTTATATGTTAAAGAGTGTTCAGTTAATGCTAGTGCCCATTTACCAATTCGACTATGCAAAATAGGTTTAGACAACATATGTTTAATAACATCAAAATGAGACGAAACATAAACATCAACAGGTTTTATATATTACTTTAATTTTGTACAAGAAAAATACAAGCATAAACATAATTTTTCGATCATGCTATACCTAGTTTCTGCATCATTCAAAACTCTACTAAGGTAGTAAATGGCCCTTTCGACGCCATTCTCATCTTCTTGAGCTAACATGCTCCCTAAGGTTTTGGTTGACGCAGCTATGTATAATCTCATACTCATATTCCTACAAGGTGGTGAAATAATTGGGGGATGACTCAGGTATTCCTTAATCTTGTCGAAGGCTTCCTGCTGAGCTTGCCCTCATTCGAACCCATCTTTGTTAAATCGAATTAATGGTGAAAAGGCTTGCATTTTTCCGCTTAGGTTCGATATGAACCTTCTCAAGAAATTAATCTTGCCCAGCAGTGATTGCAACTCCTTTTTTGTTGATGGCGCTTTCGCTTCCATGATGGCTTTGGTCTTATTCTGATTGATCTCGATCCCCTTTTTGTGGACCACAAAGCCTAGAAAATCCCCTTCCTGCACACAAAACGCACATTTAAGAGGATTTATTTTAAGACCATGTCTTCTCATCCTTTCAAAGGTCTGTTGAAGATGGTCTAAGTGACTCTTCCCTGAAATAGACTTAACCATAATATCATCAATATATATTTTCATGAAAGTCTCTATGTAATCATGAAAGATTGAGTTCATTGCTCGTTGATACGTTGCCCCAGCGTTTTTGAGGCCAAAAGGCATTACTACCCACTCGTAGGTGCCTAAGGCTCCAGGACAACGAAAAGCTGTCTTGGGGACATCATCTTCAGCAATGAATATTTGGTTATACCCAGAGTACCCATATAACATACTAAGATACTCGTGTCCTGCGGCGGAATCGACTAGCATTTCGGCCACAGGCATAGAATATTCATCCTTTGGGGTTGTAGAATTTAGATCTTTAAAGTCTATGCAAACTCTTAAAGAATCATTCTTTTTAATAACAGGTACAATGTTAGTTAACCATTCGACATACCTGGCAGTGCGAATGAATTTGCATCGAAGCAGTCCTTCAACTTCCTCTTTTATCTTTAAGAGAATTGCTAGTGCAAACCATCTTAGATTATGTTTGACTGGCTTCTTCCCAGGCTTGGTCGGCAGCTTATGCTCGACCAGTTCTCTACTCAAACTAGGCATCTCATCATAATCCCATGCAAAGCAATCCTTAAACTCCTTTAGCAACTGGGTGACTTCGACCTTGAGTTGTGGGTCAAGGTTGGCACTGACATATGTTGGCCTTCTGGTTGCCCCCTCTCCCGGGTCGATCTCTTCTAGTGGATCCTGTGTTAGCATCTTAATGTTATTTGCCATCGGATCCTTTTCAAATCCCAATGGCTCATCGTCATAGATGGCATCGAGCCTCTGGCCTTACTCTACACCCTGAACCTTATCAGGTGGTTCTGGGTCAAAGTCCTTACCAGGACCTTCTTGGTGAAATCCTGAATTGGCTTCGACAGCCATATATTTATTGGCAGCTTCCAAAGCCGCTTGTAATTTGGTTTCGGCCATATAAGCTGAAATTCTTTTCAACGCTTCGAACTCAATCATTATCACTGAATTCGCTTCCCCACCCTGTGGGGTCTACTGAAGGCATGCCAAGGTATAGGAGCCTTTCTCCTGGCACCTCCTTATCCCAACGGAAACCATCGATGGGATGCAAGTACAATAAGCAAAATGTCTCATCATCTAGGAGAAACTCAAAGTCTACTGGACCACAAGGGGCAATATGAGCCAAATGCTTGTCGAACTGACGTCTGTCAACATGATTTATTTGTGCTTTAAAATACCCTTGGTTATCTTCGATGTTCTCGACTATGCCATCCGGCCTCCAGATGGTAATCCTCTTATGCATCGAAGATGGAACTACTCCAATGCCATGTATCCACTCTCGTCCTAAGAGCAGATTGTAGTTGGATTTTGTTTCCACTACCATAAAGACAGTAGGCCTAGTAACCGTCCCAACTGTCAAATCAACTTGTATAACACCCAGTATGGTGCCAACTTTTCCTTCATAATTTGAAAGAACTATATTGTGTGGCTTAGTATTAGTATCATACTTGCCAATCTTGTTTAATAAGAAATGTGGCATCAAGTTTACTGTAGCGCCACAGTCAACTAATATATTGTTTACTGCCACATTCTCAACTTTTCCCGTGATGTAGAGAGGCTTTAGATGGCTTTTTATCGCCTCAGTAGGTCGTTCGAAGAAGGCGTTTTGCTCTTTGACGCACCCATTATTCATAACATAGTAGCACACAGGCTTGCGTGTCGCCATTTCTGCTTCAGTGTAAGCGTCTAAGTTTTCGACCTCTGTAATTCAGTCGAAATCCCTAGGCATTACAGACACCACATATACTATGATGTCAAGGAAAACCTCAGATCCAGAGTCAAAGTTGTTCATCATTTCCTCATCATCTGCGACAGCCTTCTCATGTTTGTCCTCTTGGGAGGAAAACAATTTTCGCCCCACGGGCACTTTTTCAGCAATCTTTATTTGGTCCCCTCCGCTATTAACAATAGGGACATTGGTACTGGACTCTCCTTGGTCCTTCGACTGAGCCTCCCTGAGAGCTTTCCTTCTACGTTGTTCTCTCCTCCATTGTGATCGAGACATCGGATTCTTCCCTTTGTAGTTTTCAGAGATGTAAGCCAATTTTTTGGAAGTCTGGAACTCCTTTCGATACTCAATTGAAGAGCCTCTGTCCACGTCAAACTTCTGCCATTTTTTCTAACCTTTTTCCCTGCCTTCGACAGGTTTCATCCAGCTTCCCATTGGTGCATTACTTGTTGGTTTGAAAGTGTTGGGTTTGGCCCCTAGGAACTGCATTTTTCCTCCCACTTGTTTTGAAAAGGACCTTCTAGGATCGAAACCCCTTTGACCATGAGATATTTTCTGCTCCCTTCTTTCTCTAGCCTTCCTAATCCCCTCGAGATTGTGGGCATTTCCCACTTCTAGAATTATCCATTTCCCACTTGAACATATTTGTTATTATTAATTTGTCAGCATGATCTTTTTTTACTTTTTCATCTGTCATGCATATAAAATAAATTATTATTAAAAAAACATTAAAAAAAAATTATTTACCTATAGCATTAGGAGCAATGTGATAAACAGTAATAAATTAAGTTTTCAGTACTGACTCCACTTTTGGATTAATGTTTCCGTAAACATCAATTGAAATATCACCGGTTATATGCATCCCTTTTAACATTGAAATGATTACGGATGCAACTTGCTACGGTTTAGTTTCTTTTGGAATACCACAATTCTCGATATCCCATCAAACGTAGGTTTTTGCGTTCGTATTCAACTCAACCATGAAATATGAGTTACTCACGAACAAGAGAGGTGACTAGAAGGCAAAAAAATGAATAGGAATGAGTTGAAAAATATCGATTTTGAGTAAAAAAAATTGAAACAATTAAAGGTACCAACCAGCAGTATAGCAGGAACTATGATGAGAGATAATGAACAATAATTGTAATAAATCAACTCATCAAGTGTCCTTTCTGCGTTTTTATTTTGTTACTTTTACTATGTATTTTGATTGGATGAAAGAGAGAAAGAGGGATGATTATCCAAGTCAAATGATAAATAGTATTTGAGACCCTTGATTATTTTCATCCAACGGTAAAAAAGTACTCCCTCCATTCATTCCTTTTTAAATGTCTTTTTTTTTTACTTTTAACACATACAAATAAAATTAATCAATATTATTATTTTTTAAATAATAATCACATTATTTAATAGTTATATATTGTATTTAAAATTAAATTAGTTTTATTCATTATTATTTTGAATATGAATAACGAGTGAAACATGGATGTGAATTAATTTGGTAAATCATAAAGATTTTCTTTTTACACTGATCGTGAAGGCTTGGTCAGATCCTGTGATGGGCCACCAAGAACGTCTGTGATGCTGGGTGTGAGATGAGGAGGAGGGGTGTACCTGCAAGGCACTCCGACGCTCAAGTAACAAAAGGTCAGAGAAAAGGGTAAGTATAAAGTATGAGTTCTTAGGATGATTATTGGATACCTGACCCTCTCAAGTGAGAGGGTTTATATAGTGCCCCCAGCGCATGGCCAACGGTCTTATTTTCGGGGCGAAATAACCATTTTCCTGAAGAATAGGTAACTGCCCAAAATTAGCTGTTAGTCCGGGCAGGGTGCCCAAAACTAGCCGTTATGTCGGGCAACGGCATAGTTTCGGGCACGTGCCCATAGCTGTCCTGGGATTGACGAAGTCGTGCGGGACGGACATCAGTACCGGGGAGGACTGATGTACTCCTTGCTCGGTTGGAGGGAAGAAAGGTAAACTTTGCCCTTCGCGGATTGGGCTTAGGCAATTGGGCCGTTCTGGGAGCAGAAGTGGATTGGGCCTACCTAGCCATTGGTCCAGTCCAGAACAGGAGCCCCCCAAGTCATTGCTCTCGAGCATGGGAGTGATGACTTAAGGATAGCCCGTTGTTCCGGGGAACTGTAACGGAGTCGTCGTTTAGTGACGGAGGGAGTTGTCTCGTGGTACCCGTGGGCCCCAATGTTCGTAAAGCTCGTGACCGTGTCTGGTTTTCCCGTCATACGGGGAGATTAACAGTTAGGAAGAATTGTAACGTTGGGGTGCCACGTGTGCCTCGAGCCCTGTGATGCAGTAACTAGGCAATGATGGCTAGTCTACAACCATTATGACCTATGTGAATGTGCCTCTGCACGTGCTCCTCAGCAGTATAAAAGGAGAAGGAGTCTGGCCATTTTACACTTTCGTTTTTCTCTCTTCTTCTTTGTCTTCTTCAGAAAACTTCGTTCGCCGCCGTCATCGTCCGCTGCTTCAACCATCGCGACAAGCTTTGAGCACCCCTTTTCAGCCTTTTTAACCACGTAAGTCTTCCGATCCTTTGTTTTCTTTCGTCTTCTTCATGCTCATTTTAGAATTCATGCGGTTAGTTTAGATTTAGATGACATAGTAGTGTTTTTCTGGTGGTTGTTGGCGGTGGCCGGTGGCTAAGCCATCTTCTGCTGCTGACGAGGCCGCCGGAACCCTTTAGAGAACTCGCAAGTAGGGCGGTTTCTGGCGTCGTTTCAATGATATCGCATAGATAACCGTCGTGGCTACTCAGTTTCTAGTGCTCTAATGAAGTTTCCGATTTCCGTTTGAAGTTTCCGGTGAACGTTTGAAGTTTCCGGTGAAGCTTCAAACGGAAACTGGGAAGTGATTCAAGGAGCTCCTCGTTGTGTGAGGGACTTGCCCCGAGTGCCTCCTCGTGGAAGACTTGTATTTTTGTTTAATTTAGGGCTTAGGTCGGGGACGCCGTCATCAGCCCTTTGCGTGCCCTTTCACTTGACTACCGATGGAAGGGTGGATTTGATTTTGCAGTTGAATTCACTTTTTTCTCTGTTTTTCAGGTGATCGACATGGCGACAGGGCCTGATGGAGAGATTCTAATAGACTCATCCGAGGAGAGCTCCTCAGAGAGCAGTAGCACGGAAGCTTCAACCGTCCCCAGCGAAGTCGGGGAGGAAGCCGAGGAGAATTCTGCTGAAGAGTGGTCGGTGGCCGAGCCTGCTGAGCACTTATCTATCTTTGCGACCTTCACCGGGAACTTCTTCACGGTCGTTGGACCAAAGGGGGAATGGAAGGTGCATTTCCCCTCCGAGGATGATCGGATCTGTACGGATTCTGGGGAGCGGTTCGCTATGTACGAATATGCCTTTAAGGAGTTGGGGTTGAAGCTGCCCTTCACTGACTTTCAGCAGTCTGTTTTCATGCATCTGGACCTGGCCCTGTCACATCTGTATCCCAACTCATTGGCGTTCATCCACACCTTCGAGTTAACGTGTGAGTTCCTGAAGATAGGAGTTATGCTGCCTTTGTTCTTCACCATCTTCCATCTTCAGCGGCAGGTTACGGGGAAGAGATACGGCTGGGTGTCACTGAAGCAGCCCTGTAAGTTGTTCAAGCCCTTCTCGGAGTCAAACCAGACATTTAAAGAAAGGTTCTATATCATAGAGCCTGTGTCAGAGAAGGCCCAGGACAACACGTATGTTTGGGCGGTGTCCCTTGACGAGAATGGTAATGACGTGCGCGACGAGAACGGGAAGTTGATCGGGGACAGAGAGTTCAAGTTTCCTTTTCACTGGAGTGCTGGCCACTTTTCTAAGGAGCCTAACGAATATGTTGCTCAGCCACACATGCTGGACGGGCAGGATTCGGCCGGCTACGATAAGCTGGTGAACTATGTTAACTCTTTCCGGCTTGCTGAATGCTGGACGAAGAAGGGGTCCCTGATTTTCGAGGAGGATGGTAGCCAGCGGGTGGAGTACCATTTCATTAACACAAAGGCATTTTTGTAGTGCAAGACTCCTGCGGATGCTTATAAGCTGCTCGGTAGTCTTAGCTATTTGACTTACCCGATATATTTTTCCTTCGTCGTCTAACATATTTATTGTGTTTTTGCAGGTGAGATGCTTTCCGCTCATGAAAGAATGGTAAAGAATGCTATCGCGAGGAACAAGCCCGGGGCGGCTGCTCCAAAGACTTGATTTGCCCAGCGTGCTCCTCCTCCTCAACCTGTTGTGGGGAGCTCTTCGCCTACTCCTGCCTAGGGATCCCCCTTGCCTCTGGCCTCAAGGTTTAAGCGGTCCAGGGCCAATAACACAGTAGACCTCAATCGGGCATCAGAGAAAGGGAAGTTCGAGCTTCCTCCTTGTATTCTCGATAGAAAATTCTTCGAATGGACGTCTCTGGTCGTGCCACGGGCAGAATCTCTCCAACTGGATGGCATGGACCGCCCGAGCAAGAGGGCACTAGTGGCGCAGGATGCCTCCGCACTGGTCAGAGTTCTGGAAATTGAGGCCATCTATGCCAAAGGAGATTCTTCAACTGAATCTGAGCTCAAAGCTCCCAGGGCTACCATAGCATCTCTGGAAGAGACGGGGATGAAGGCCAAGGAAGAAGCCAAGAGTGCTGGAGATGCCAGGAAGAAGGCAGGCGAGGAGGCTACCAGGTTGAGGAAGGAGAATGTCGCGCTGGCGGCGGAGAAGAAGGCAGGTGAGGAGTTGATCAAGCAGCTGAGGTCAGCAAGTGCTCCTGCCGAGGATGAACCTGAAGACGTGAGGGCGGTGAAGACGAAGGCCGAGCTTGTTGCTCGTATGTTGAAGGTTGAGGACGACGTCATTGCTATCGAAGAAGAGTCGTTCAAGAATGTCGTGGCCCAACTACGGCTGATCAATCCTAGGGTTCAAATCTCCACGGAGGGTACTAACTATTTGGTTCATGTCGAAGATGGCAAGATAGTCAGTCCAGACTCCTTCCTTGTTGGCGATGAGTATACCCAAATTCTGAACGAGGGGACCTAGGGGACCGAGCCTAACACCGAGCAGCCTGAGCGAGTGGAGGAGTGATTGGGTTTTTATCTTGTTGTAATTTATCCGGCCTGTGTGTCGTGTTTTTTGATGTATCTTATTTTCTTTTAGGGGCATGGTCCCCTTGTTTTGTATCATGCACAGCTTGTGGCCCTTGTGGTCACTTTTAACTTAATTATGTATGTGTCCGGTCATCATGGTCGGCTTTGTATGTTTGTGCATGGGTTTTATCGTTTATTTTTACTAAGTGTTATACTGTTGCTCGATAGGCTTTTTACCTCGTACTAGAATCGTTTGGTTTATCTTAAGATCTGGGGGGTTTCTCGACATAGATATGTTTGACAGTGAGGGGTACTGGTCGAACGGCCAGGGAATGTCCGGGGGAGTAAGCGGAGCTCAGGTCGCGTTTGAGGCCTGAGTTTGCAGCGTGAACCTCCCATCGCGAGCTCGGTGTTCTGCCTATCGTGGTACTTTGACAACGGCGGTGCTTGATTGAGGGACCGCTGTCGGGCAGGGACCTGGCTCGTTCTTGAGCGGGGTTTTGTCTCAACTGACATGCGACGCATGTACCTAGGCGTGCATCGTGGTCGGTAGGTGATGTTCGTCATTTTGACGAGGCGAACCGATGGTTAAGGTTTTAGCTATAGTATTGCTTTAGCTTTTCGGTGTTCCAAGGTCGAGCAAGTTCTTCCCCGTTGAGATGTTCTAGGTTTTAGGCCCTATTCTCCATTTTTGCTCGGACACGATAGGGTCCTTCCCAGTTAGCAGCTAGTTTGCCCTTGCGAGAGTCTTTATGGTTTCTTCTCAAGATGAGGCTGCCCACTTCGAACTCTCATCGTATGACTTTGGCGTTGTGTCGGATGGCAATTTTTTGTTTTAGGGAAGTTTTGCGGAGGGCTGCCCCTGACCGTACTTCTTCGACGAGGTCGAGCTCTTCTCTTAGCGCCTCGTCGTTCATTTCCTCATCCAGGGGTGATTCGGTCCGCCTGGAGGGTACGTGTATTTCTATGGGGATGAAGGATTTGGTCCCGTATGCTAGGCGAAAAGGAGTTTCCCCAGTTGAAGAGTGTGGAGTTATGCGGTATGCCCACAGGATGCTGTGGAGTTCTTCGACCCAAGCTTTCTTCGTTTCTTCTAGCCTTCGCTTGAGGCCTCGAAGGATGACTCAGTTTGCCACTTCGGCTTGCCCGTTAGTCTAGGGATGTTCGACGGAAGCGAAGTGTTGTTTCGTGCCGAGCTGGGCGACGAAATCTTGGAACTTCCTGTCCGTGAACTGCATCCTGTTGTCCGTGACTATTGCCTCGGGGATGCCAAAACTTGCCAGGATGTTTCGTTTGTAGAAACACAATATATTAAGGGTTGTTATATTGGCTAGAGACTCTGCCTCTATCCATTTTGTGAAGTAATCAACGCCTACAATTAAATATTTGTTCTGGTTTGATCCCACTACGAATAGTCTAAGGATATCCAGGCCCCACCAGGCGAACGACCATGGGGAGGACATGGCCTTGAGCTCGTTAGGTGGAGCTAGGTGCATGTCCTTGTGTCGTTGGCATTTATCGCACTTCTTCACGTGCTTCTTAGCATCTTGCTGCATGGTTGGCCAGTAGTACCCTGCCCGAAGGGCTTTCCGGGAAAGGGACCTTCCACCGAGATGTTGGGCATTGATTCCTTCGTGAATTTCGCACAGGATGTGGGCGACCATCTCTCCCTCAACACATTTAAGTAGCGGGATTGAGAACCCTCGCCTGTAGAGTTTGTCTTCGACCAGGACGTAAGAGCAGGCCCTTCGCCTGACTATGCTAGTCTTTTTAGGGTCGGACGGAAGTTCGTCCTTAGTGAGGTAGTTGTAAACGGAGGTCGTCCAGCAGTTGCTATCGCCGATCATTTGTACGTCGAGGGACGGGGAAGTTTTCTTGATACTGAGTCGAGGAAGTACCTCTTGTATGACAGATTTGTTTCCTCCTTTCTTCTTCGTGCTCACCAGTTTAGACAAAACGTCTTCCCTGACGCTGTGTTCGCAGGGAACATGCTTCACCTCTACCGCGGCGAACTTCGTCATCTTCTCCTTGACCAGAGCTAAGTATTCAGACAGGTTGTCGTTCTTGGCCTGATATTATCCTCGAACTTGGAGAGCCACGAGTTGTGAATCCGTGCATATGACGACCTCCTCTGCTCCGAGATCTTCGGCCAGGCGTAATCCAGCGATGAAGGCTTCGTACTTAGCTTGGTTGTTAGAGGTGGGGAAGGATAAGGTAAGCGATACCTCTACGATGATTCCTTCATCGTTTTCTAAGATGATACCTCTACGATGATTCCTGTCGAGCTGGAAGCCCCGTCTATGAAAATGGTCCATTTGCGGGCCCCGCAGGCGGGGGAGTTCGCAAATGTCATTTCGGCGACGAAGTCGGCCAAAGCTTGGACATTGAGGGCTTTTCTGCTTTCATACTGAATGTCAAATTCAGACAGCTCTATCGACCATTTGAGCATTCTGTCAGCCATGTCTGGTCGTCCAAGCAGCTGCTTTACTGGTTGATCTGTCCGGACCATGATCGTGTGGGTCAGGAAGTAGTGTCTTAGTCTTTTAGCGGTGTTGATGAGGGCCAACGCCACCTTCTCGATCTGCTGATACCTCAGTTATGGTCCTTGCAGTGCTTTGCTGGTTAAGTATATGGGCTTTTGCTCATTGGGTGTTTCGCGGATAAGGGTGGCGCTCACTGCCTCAGTCGCTACGGTGAGATACAGATACAGAGTCTCGCCGTTGTCCGGGCGAGAGATGACTGATGGCTTTGAGAGTGTCCATTTCAGCTGGTCGCATTCCTCCGTCCATTCAAACGACGGCTCCTTGCGGAGGAGTTTAAAGAAGGGTAGGGCGTGCTGGGCAGATTTGGCCACGAAGTGGGATAAAGATGTGAGCATCCCGTTGAGGGATTGGATGGATTTCTTCGATTTGGGCGTTGGAAACTCAGAGAATGCCCTGCATTTATCGGGGTTGGCCTCGATTCCTCATTGTGTTAGGTAGAAACCGAGGAATTTGCCTGCCCGGACACCGAACGTTCACTTCTCTGGGTTGAAATGCATCTGGTATTTCCTGGCTTGTTCGAAGACCTTTTTCAAATGGGTTGTATGATCGGCTTCCTCGTGGGATTTTACGATCATGTCATCCATATAGACTTCGAGCATGTCGTCTATTTCTCCCCGGAAGACCTTGTTCATCATCCTCTGATAGGTCGCACCGGCGTTTTTCAAGCCGAAGGGCATTACATTGTAGTAGTAGTTTCCCGATTCGGTCATGAAGGCAGTGTATTTTTTGTCGCACATTGCCTTTGGTATTTGATTATAGCCCGAGTAGGCGTCCCTGAATGATAATAGTTTAAAACGGACAGAGTTATCAACAAGTTTATCAATATTGGGGAGGGGGTAGGCATCCTTCGGGCATGCCTTGTTAAGATCAGTATAGTCAATACACATTCGCCATTTGCCATTAGATTTTTTCACAAGTACAACGTTGGACAGCCAAGTGGTGTACATGGCTTCCGAGATACATTTTTCCTCGAGGAGGTCTTTTACAGCTTTTTCTACGGCCTCCGTTTTCTTCGGAGACTACTTCCTCCTACGTTGTGCTACTGCTTTGACGGCTGGGTCAATCGTGAGTTGATGGCAGGCGATAGATGGGTCCAAGATGGGCATCTCCGCGACGCTCCAGGCGAACAAGTCAGCATTCTCACAGAGGCAGGCTTTGAGTTGCTTCCTTGCGATGTCGAGGAGATCCGCTCCAATCTTTACTCCCCGCTGAGGGTCGTCACCGAACAGGACGAGCTCGAAGTCGCCATCCGGGATAGGGCGTATCGGATGTGAGCTGCTGCTGGTCGAGGATGAGCTGCTCAAGGCTGCTTGGTCCTCTTTCTGGTCCTCTTTGGGGAAGCAGCTGTCGAGGTCGATGGAGTCGACTTGAGGCAGAGGCTTGGCTTCCTCTGAGTTGTTGGGCAAGGCTGGTTTATTGGGTGCCTTTGGCTTGGACGCGATGGTGTTGAGTCCCTTTGTGGCTGCTTCGAAGCATCGTCGTGCGGCTTCAATGTCGCCGTGCAGGGTGGCAACCATTCCCTTTGAAGTGTAGTACTTCATCTTGAGATGGACGGTTGAAGGCACAACTACCAACTCGGCCAAGGTTGGTCTCCCGAAGATGCACTGGTACAGAGACGGGTAGTCAATTACCAGAAACTGCACTTTAATGGATCTGGTTATCTCCGCGGATCCAAAGGTTACGATCAGTTCGATGTATGTCCATGGTTTTGTCACCGACCCATTGAATCCCTCCAAGTCGGAACCCACATAGGGAGTGAGATGTGATTCGTCCAGCCGGAGCATTAAAAATAGCTGGGAGTACATAATATCGACCGAGCTGCCTTGGTCGACGAGAATCCTGCAAACGTCGAAGTTCGCCATCTGAGCTATGACGAGCAGAGGAATGCTCGAGTTTGGAGATCCTCCGAGGAACTCTTCCCGGTAGAAGGATATAGGGATAGAGCCCTTCTGGACTTGGTCAAGTGTGGTCACCTTGCAGGAGCTCATGCTAATCAGGTGCTCGAACTTCCTTTTCACGGAGCCCACCGTGACTTTATTGAAGCCTCCTCCCGAAATGAACATAGCGGAGGGGAACGTCTCCCACTAGCTGTGGGCCGCAAAGTAAGCGGGAGCGCTGAGCTCATCTGGGACGTAGAAATCTTTTGGTCGTAATACGGACATGGCGACTTAGAGGTAGGCTTCTTCTGAGGAAGGCACCTCTTCCTCTACCTTCTTCGACTCCTGGGCGTCTTGCCGGGGAGCATCTTTCTTTTTTGTGAACTATTTCATATGGCCATCCCTGATCAGTATTTCGATAGCATCCTTCAAATGGATGCAGTCTTCGGTGGTGTGGCCGTGACTCTTATGGAAACGGTAGTACTTTGATTTTTCGGCGTTGGGCTTGGCTGACATTTGTTTGGGGAAGCGGACCCCCACCTGTTTGAATTACGAATTCGCGCATTCGAACAGTATCTTTTTCCTGGAGACAGTCAGGGGGTGTAGTCATGAAATCGGCCGGAAAGTCCCTTGTTATCCCTGGAGTCCCGGGGGCGGTCTTCGCGCTTCTGTTCTCCTCGACGATATGTCGAGGGCTCTTCGTCTTTGGAGGTCTGGGCGTTCTCCTGGTGACGGGAGGCTCGGGCAGAGTTGGTCGCTTCCTTTTCCTCGTACTGAATGTACGACTGCGCCTTGAGGAGGAAGGCGTCAAGGTTCCTCGGAGGTGCGAGGCCGACAGCTTTAGAAAACTCTGAGTGCGGACGGAGTCCCTGTTCAAGCAGAAATGTTTTCATGTTGTCGGTGGTGGGGACTTGCACTGCTTCTTTGTTAAACCTCTCGATGTATGCCCGGAGAGGTTCATCTTTCCCTTGGATTATGGCCCCAAGGGAGGCTTCAGTCTTGGGATGGCGGCGCGACGCTGTAAAGTGCCTAGAAAACATTCTGCCCAACTGCTTCCACGAAGTGATGGACTCTTCGGGCAGCTGTTTATACCAAGTCATTGCTCCCTTTCGGAGTGTGGTCGGGAATAGACGACACTTGATAGTGCCTGGGACGCCACGGTAATCCAACAGCGCATCGATGTTTTCGATGTGCTCATCGGGGTCCGTTGTTCTATTGTACATGCCCAATGTCGGGGATCTGCCCGACGGAAAATTATAGGATTTGCTCGATCTACCCGAGGATGCGGTTCCCCATGTACGATTTACCTTTATAGAGGCTAAGTTCCGTTTGCCCTTCACCGACTTCCAAGAGGCCCTGTTTCGCCACTTGGAATTGTGCCCCGCCCAGCTTCATCCAAACGCGCTGGCCTTCATACACGCTTTCGAGCTGGTGTGTCATTTCTTATACGTTGGGGCGACTGTGGATCTTTTCTTTTGCATCTTCCAACTCCAATGAAGTACTACAGGCTCGAAGCAAAGCTGGGTGTCCTTCAAGCAGCAGAGTAGACTCTTCTGCTCGTATTCAGAGTCTGTTCGACATTTTAAGGACAGGTTCTTGGTCGTGAAGCTTGTCTCTGAAGCGGCCAAGAGGTCTATCTCCACGCTCGAAACTGTGACCATTAATGGTCGGCAAGTTGAAAATTATGTGTCCAAGTTTCCTCTAGAGTGGGTATTTGCCCACTTCCGATATAGGACTGACCAGTTCCTCGTCAAGTACAAGCAGCTTAGTGAGGGGGACAAGGAGTCCTACCGGGTGCTTCATGCCTACGTGGAGAGTTTCAGCCCGGCCTTTGTGGTGGACAGAGACGGCAATAAGTTGCTTGGGGACGACTGGGAGCCTGCTTGTGCAGGTCGCTACATCAACACTAAGGCCCTCCTTGAGTGTGAACACGACGATGTTGCATTCCAGCTTCTTGGTACAAGCTGCTCTTGTGCATGTATTTATTAAGTTTCTTCTAACTGCTGACCTTTGTCTTTTTGTGTTCGCAGAGAAAATGGCAGATATGAGGGAACGCTTGATGAGGTCCCAGGCAGCTAAAGTCCAGAAGAAGGTGCCTCCAATGCCCAAAATCGGAGCGACCAAGCAGCAGGCGACGTTGGAGAGGTTCGTGGCCGGTGCTGGTCCTACTCCGGGGACGACCTCTACACCACCAACCCTGGACATATCCCACAAGAGGAAACATGATGATATTGGCTCCTCTCCTGCAGGCTGGTCGGGTGATATCTCTGGAGGGAAATTTGTGCTTTCCTCGTGCTACCTTCAGGGGAATATGTTTGAAGGGGAGAGCTCCATCGTCGTCCCGGACCTGAACGCCTCAGCTATCTTGTCCATCGATCCCCAGGTACAAAGGAAACTTCTCTGCTAGGATGCAGCCGGCATGATCATGATATTGGAAGTGGCGCTGGCCCTTGGAGATCCAGAGGTGGTTCCTCTCACCGACCTCAAGAAGGCTAAAGCTAGGATCAATGACTTGGAGCTGGAGAATGCAGAGATTGACAATGAGCTGAAGAAGCTACAAGACCATCAAGAGGCCAAGATATTGCTCCAGAAGTAAGTGACCCAAATGAGGGAAGAGGTGACCAAGGTCAACGAGGAAAATGCTCGTTTGAAGGCGAAGATAACTGAGCTAGAGGGGTTATCGACGGTTGGACAGGACAAGACAGACGATGAAAAGACCCTGAAGACGCGGAGGGACCTGATCGAGAGGATTCGTCTTCTAGGTGAGGATAATCTGGGGGCAGTTGAGTTTGGCTTTAACGCTGCTTTGGAGCAGCTGAAGGCCCTCAACTCCGACGTCCAGCTGTTGACCGTGGGGATGGATCTCCTCAATGTGGTTGTCAACGGCGAGGTAGTTCCTTCTGGGGTTCCCAACGAGACCGTTTAGTTTGTTTTTTTAATGTACTTTATATTTTGTGTATGTAATGTTTTGTCGGGCACAACCCTTTCCATGTATAACTAACTTATTCCGGCCTTGTGGTCGGTGTTATAAATCTTATTTTGGTATTTTCTTGTCGCATTTATTTATGCATGCTTTTGTTTGAATGGATGTTTGCTCGACTTGTTCTTTTTGTGCTCGACAGTCTGGGAAACTTGTCGAGGAGGGTGAAGCGGTTTCGCCGGTGATGAGACTAGAATCTTGGTTGAGGTACTAATCCCATAGGCTTGGACTGTTCCCATCGCGATCTGGGTGTACTGCCTTATTGGTGTGGCAACGGCGGAGCTCGATTGAGGTATCCCCATTGTGAGCAGAATCTGCTCGTCCCATAAGCAAAAACTGATCGGCGTTGTAAACTGGATCGTGCTTACACCGGGGCACGGTCTTGTGGCCGAGTCGTCTCCCCGTTGGGGGTGATCTCGTCGGCAGTTAGCCCGACCTCATAGTTGGTCCTAACTGTAGTATTTTTTGAGCTTTTCAGCGTTCCATGGTCGAGCAAAGGATTCTCCGTCTAGGGTTTCTAAGTAGTAGGCTCCAGTGCCTGTTTTGGACTTGGCCCTATAGGATCCTTCCCAATTTGTGGCCAGCTTTCCCTCGCATGAATCCTTCTGGTTCCTGCGTAGGACCAAGATGCCAACGGGGAAGTTGCGCTTTATGACCTTGGCGTCGTGGCGCAACGTTTTTTTGTTTCAGCGAAGCTTCGCAGAGAGCTGCTCCTGACCGTATTTCTTCGACCAGATCGAGCTCTTCTCTCAGGGTTTCGTGGTTCATCTCCTCGTCGAGGGGAGCTTCTGTTCGTCTGGAAGGTTCTCTGATCTCCACTGGTATCACCGCCTCAGTTCTGTAAGCTAATCGGAAAGGGGTTTCCCCAATGGTGGAGTGTGGTGTTATTCTGTAGGCCCAGAGCATGCTATGTAGCTCATCGACCCGTCTCTTCTTGACTTCGCCCAGCCTTCATTTTAGACCGCAAAGGATTACCCTATTCATAGCTTCTGCTTGCCCGTTAGTCTGGGGGGTGCTCGACAGAAGTGAAGTGTTGCTTCGTGCCTAATTTGGCGATGAAGTCTTGGAACTTCCTGTCCGTTAACTGGGTTCCATTGTTGGTCACAAGGGCCTGGGGTACTCTGAATCGTGCGAGGACGTTCCTTTTGTAGAAGCGCAGTATGTTGAAGGTTGTGATCTTGGCGAGGGTTTCGGCTTCTATCCACTTAGTAAAGTAATCGACGGCCACAATCAGAA
Source organism: Lathyrus tuberosus (assembly GCA_022829125.1). NCBI lineage: Eukaryota > Viridiplantae > Streptophyta > Magnoliopsida > Fabales > Fabaceae > Lathyrus > Lathyrus tuberosus. The sequence continues at coordinate 26,213,530 of JALAZF010000013.1, read as the reverse complement.
TTTTTTTTTATAAGACCCCATTGTGAAGTGGCCGAGTATGTCCACCCCCTACCAGGCGGAGGGCCAAGGCGAGGATAGAGTCTTCAACTCATTTGGGGCGCCAAGTGCATGTCCCCGTGGCGCTGGCATCGGTCACATTTTTGGACATGCTCCATGGCATCATGCTGCATGGTCAGCCAGTAGTATCCTGCCCACAGGGTTTTTCGTGCCAACGATCTTCCTCCCAAGTGTTGCGCGTTGATGCCTTCATGGATCTCTTGGAGAACTTCGGGGACCTTGTTCTCCTCGACACACTTCAGGAGGGGAATGGAGAATCCTCGTCGATAGAGTTTGCCATCGACCAACACGTACGAGCAGGCTCGTCGTCTGGTCACACTGACCTTTTTGCTGTCCTCGGGCAGTTCTCCATTGGTGAGGTAATTGTATACAGGGGTCATCCAACAGTGGCTGTCTCCGATGGCGTTAACATCGAGCAGCTCTGATGGTTTCTCTATGCTTGGTCGGGCGAGTATCTCTTGTATGATGGATTTGTTTCCGCCTTTCTTTCTGGTGCTAGCCATTTTTGACAAGACGTCCGCCCGCGTATTTCGCTTGCGAGGGATGTGTTGGACTTCCCATGCCTCGAACTTGGTAATTCTCTTCATTACCAATGTTAGATACTCGACCAGTTGGACGTTCTTCGCCTGAAACTCTCCCCGTACCTGAGACGCTACAAGCTGGGAATCGGTGAAAATATTTACCTCCTTGGCGCCCAAGTCCTCGGCTAGTCGTAACCCTGTGAGGAAGGCTTTGTATTCAGCTTGGTTGTTAGACGTATGGAAGGACAGGACTAAAGATACTTTGATCAGCATTCCCTCCTTGTTTTCGAGGATAATGCCTGCGTCGTTACCAGAGGGGTTGGATGCCCCGTCCACGTAGATGGTCCATCTCTGTGTTCCGCTTGGCGAGGACGAGGGTGGTGTCATTTCTGCCACGAAGTCGACCAGGACTTGTGCCTTGAGGGCCTTCCTGCCCTCGTAGTGGATATCGAATTCCGATAATTCCAGGGACCATTTGAGAACTCTGCCGGCCATGTCTTACCGACAAAGCAACTGCCTTATGGGTTGGTCCGTGCGTACCACTATCGTGTAGGCTAGGAAGTGGTGTCTGAGCCTTCTCACGGCAAGGGCGAGGGTGAGGGTGACTTTTTCTATCTGCGTGTATCTAATTTCTAGCCCTTGCAGGGCCTTGCTGGTGAAGTAGATGGGCTTTTGCCCGTATGTTGTCTCGCGAATGAGTGCAGAGCTAATGGCTTCACTAGTTACAGAGAGATATAGGTACAAGGTCTCTCTGCACTCTGGTCGTGAAAGTACGAGAGGTTCGGACATGGCTCGCTTAAGATGGGTTAGGGCCTGCTCACATTCCTCTGTCCATTCTAATGTGGCCTCCTTTCTGAGGAGTTTAAAGAAGGGCAGGGCGTGCTGGGCGGACTTAGCTACGAAGCGGGAAAGTGAAGCTAGCATCCCGTTGAGGGACTGTATGGACTTCTTTGACCTGGGCATGGGAAATTCTGCGAATGCCCGACATTTGTTGGGGTTCGCCTCTATTCCCCTCTCGGTGAGGTATAATCCAAAGAACTTCCCTGCCCGTACCCCGAAGGTGCATTTTCCTAGATTAAAGTGCAAAATCGAAAACCTTTTGCAAGTGGGCCGTATGATAGGATTCCTCTTGGGATTTCACGATCATATTGTCCATGTAAACCTCGAGCATGTCTCTGATTTCTGATCGAAAGACTTTGTTCATCATGCGCTGGTACGTGGCCCTAGCGTTCTTCAGGCCGAAGGGCATTACATTGTAGTAATAGTTCCCCGAGGAGGTCATGAAGGCGGTGTACTTCTTGTCCCTTTCGGCCATAGGGATTTAATTGTATCCCGAATAGGCATCCATGAAGGACAAGAGTTTGAAACCTGCGGAATTATCAATGAGCTTGTCTATGTTGGGCAAAGGATATGCGTCTTTCGGGCAAGCCCGGTTGAGATCAGTATAGTCAATGCACATGCGCCATTTTCCACTATGTTTTTTAACAAGTACAATGTTGGACAGCCAGTTTGTATACCTGGCCTCCGAGATAAAGCTTGCCTCTAAGAGGTCTCGTACTAGTTTTTCGGCAGCCTGTGCCTTCTCATCAGACTGCTTGCGTCTGCGTTATGCGGCGGCCCGAGCAGCTGGGTCAATGGCCAGTTGGTTACATGCGGTCTCAGGGTCCAGGCCGGGCATGTCTGCGGCACTCCATGAAAACAAGTTGGCGTTGTCCTCGAGGCATGTCTTCAACTATTTTTTTACCTCATCGGGCAGCCATGCACCTATCTTTACTCCCCTGCTCAGGTTGTCACCGAAGATGATGACCTCGAACTCCCTGTCTGGAACAGGGCGCATAAAGGTAGCTATAGAAGAATTACCTACCCCTGCCGATGTACCTTTACTAGAGTCTTCACCCTCTTCAGAAATTCGGCTGTCGAGGTCGATAATATGCACGGGGAGAGTCGGCTTCTTGTCCGGTTGGCTCTCTTCGTTGGGTTGGTTGTCCTCCCTTGCCCGCTTAGCGACCTTAGGTGCTGCATCGATCGAGCTTTGGCCTCAAGTAGCTGCTTCAAAACACCTCCTTGCGGCCTCTACATCTCCGTGTAATGTTGCGCATGACCCTTCTCCGTGTAGTATTTCATCTTGAGATGAACAGTTGAAGGAACAATGATCAACTCTGCCAAGGTTGGTCGGTCAAAGATGCATTGGTACAGCGAAGAGTAATCGATCACCAGGAACTGTGTCTTGATCGACTTTGACGTCTCCTCCTCCCCGAAGGTGACCTGGAGCTCCACGTACCCCCAGGGTCTGGCCGTCGCACCGTTGAATCCTTGTAAGTCGGACCCTACACACGGCGACAGCTTCTTCTAATCCAGCTTCAAGGCTCTGAATAGACCAATGTACATGATGTCTACGGAGCTGCCCTGGTCGACCAGGATCCGTCGAACATCAGTGTTGGCCAGCCTTTCCCTGATGAGCAGAGGAATATGCGAATTCGAGGATCCCCCAGGAAGCTTCTCCCAGTAGAAGGTTATTGGCTAGGAGCGCCCGCGGACCTTCTCAAGTGTGGACTGCTGGTTTGGACTGCAGTCGATGAGTTGGTTAAACTTTCTCTTGACAGACCCCATGGTGAGTTCGCTGCATCCCCCACACGAGATCACCATGGCCGTCGGGAAGTTCTCCCACGTGCTGTATGCAGATACCTGGGGAGAGTCTTCAATATGGTCGGGGATGATGAAATCCTCTGGCCGTGTGACAGACATGGTGACCTGGGGAGGAAGACTGGGCGGTGAAGATCCTGCTTCCTTCTTGGTCTCTGATGTTTCTCGTCGGGAGGACTCACCCTTCTTCGTGTATTGTTTTAGGTGGCCCTCCTTGATGAGGATTTAGATGGCGTCTTTCAAGTGCACGGAGTCTTTGGTTACGTGGTTGTGGCTGCGATGAAAATGGCAGTACTTACTCTTGTTTGTATTGCCCTTGGACGAAGTTTGTTTGGGGAACCGGACCCCTCCATGCTTGAACTTCAAGTTGATGCATTCAGATAAAATGCATTCACAGGGAGCCGTCAGTAGGGTATATTCTGTAAAACGACCAGCAGGTCCCTTTCCTTCCCGAGGACGATCGACTCGTCGTCTCTCTTGATCTCTAGAGTCTCGGGCTTTGTATGCTGCCTGTAACGCCATGTATTATATTTTTCTAGAATAATACCATACAAGTATTTTATTTGGTACTGACACCATCATAAGTGCCTAACGGCATAATTCATATACTTGACCATTCAAAAAACATAATACAATCCATGGTACAAGATATGGAAACAAGCAAAAATAAAATAAATAAAATCTAAGATCAATATACAATATCCTCAATTGTATACAACAAATACACAGCGGAATAAGCTCAACTAAGCTTCTCTTGAAACATCCAAGCATAGCTCCACTTGTAAACCAAACCTGCAAATACCTCCTGAAAATAATCAACAATAGTGGGGTGAGATACATCAAATCTCAGTGAGTTCCCTATCTTATGGATTCTCCCGGCTTTACAGGGTTCTATCAATCCTAACTCAAGTCAAAGGGGAAGGGAAATGACCTTGAGTACACAATCTCACACTATATGGAAACATGTTCATGAGTTCAGCAACTCACAATATCACTAATCGATAACCTCACCAAGGCATCCCCTTTTCCCGTCCGCTTCTACGTCTAGAAGTCGACCCGAGTCATGGATCCTGGTAACCTACTTGACATACGAATGGACTCGGGTTCTACAGACCATTAACCGTTATGAATCGTCACTTCACACAGGCCATTAACCGTCACAAGCATACGCTCCCTGAGCATCATTTGTACTACACGCAGGAATCAAACCTGCCAAGTAGTCATGCATATGTTTCAGAGGAGCTCGAGACTCATGAAACGCAACTCAAAAGAAATGGTTACGATTACGTGATCTCACACACAAACGTGATTATATTCGACAATCACAAGGCCACAATGCCTTAAGGCCACATTCGCCATTTCACAAAACCACAAAGGTTTACACACATGTTCCATACTAGTGTTTCACTCTTTTCTATATCATTCGGTATTGGACACACGTCTCGGCCTCTTCTGCACGAGCGTTGTCATTAAGTTATTCATCAATTCCCTAGCCATTACTAGGTTCTAACATCTTAAACTATGCCATTTGTTTTGGGGTAAAGTTTCCTCACTCTTCCTAATTCATATTTTAAACATACATATTCTCTCAATTATGTTCAACAACGATATTAGACAAGCATATTACAACATCAATCATAAAACACACAAGATAGCATAACATATCAAACATAATCGACATAGTAGTTCACACACATTTTTAAGGTATACAAGCCACTACTATCCTCTGCCAAGCATCCTTGGTTAAATCATGGTCTCACATACCATATAATAGCACATTGGATTCTCTTTCCAAGGCTTCAAGTCCCATATCAATCGGACTCCCGATTCATTAATTATGGTAGAAACGAGAACTACAATATTCTCACATACATTACTTTTCCATATTTCTTATCAATCCATAGCATATAACCATGTTTCTACCTCACCATCACATAGAGCATTGAAATAGCTTTCTAACGCTTCTAACCGTGCGTCAATCCGAGTTACGAATAAAAAGTTATCAAGGAAACAACATAGAAAAATTTGTCGCGTTCGCTACTGTATTCTCTAGGCGAACCACTCAGCGAACCAAGTCAGAAGAAAAAGGGCATAAAATTCGCTAAGCGAACACTGGGCGAACATTTGCCTTTCATTCTCTTTCGGGTTCGCTAGGCGAACCCTCGACCAACCATTCGCTTTGGGGTTCGCCAGGTTCGCTAGGCGAACCATGCGAAAACCAGAATTTTGCAGCAGTGAGAAACATAGGTCATTGGGCCAAAATACTCACATTTCTTCACCCAAAACACCTCCAAATCATATTATATCAACCAAAACATGTTCCAACATAAACAACAAGTATTCCCATGCATTTATATCGCATTTCATCCATTAGATTTCATTGATTTATCCGTTTAATCATTTTCTCTCAAATCTAACCTAAGTTCTAAACTTGTATTTCTAGAACTTAGAGTGTCTAACTAGAACCCACCTGATAATCGAAGAGGAGTTTAAAGAAGATGATGAATCGATGACGATGATCCATAAGCTTTTCTTCTTCTTCCATGGCTTTTTCCTCTTCTCTTCTTTCCTTTTCTTCCTTTCATTCTTCTTACCATCTTTTTCCTTTTTTTTCTTATAACAAATATATATATATATATATATATATATATATATATATATATATATATATATATATATATATATATAAAATACCAATATTATATAATATAATCCCATAGAGTAAAATATCTCCAATTGATATTTTGTCGGCTCAAACCAATTGATCAATTATTAGAGTTACCTTAATATACTCTCTTGAACTAATAATTATTGATCTGTCTCTTTCATAAAATAATTGATCTCTCTAGAGTTCATTAGTTGCTCTATCGATTCCAATTGACAATACTTAAAGTACTTAGAGGATTCTATTAATCTAATTTACCAAAGATAGTGTGCATAAATACTCATCTGATCTCATCTGATATCCAATTGAGCATCTAAATAATATGGGGTATTACACTGCCTCCTTCTCTTCGTATTGTATATACGACTGAGCCTTACGGAGCAGTGCGGCCAGGTTGTGGGGAGGCTCTATGCCTAGCGCTTAGCGGAATTCACTCTTTGGTCTCAATCCTTTTTCCAGTATGTATTTCTTCATATAATCTGTCGTGCGGACTTCAACAGCCTCATTATTGAACCGCTCGATATACGCGTCTAGGGGCTCATCTCTGCCCTGTACAATGCTTCTAATGTAGTCTCCGACTTAGGGTGTCGCCGAGAGGCAGTAAAATGGTGGGCAAACTGGTTCTTTAGATCTTTCCAAGATTTGACCGAACCCCAAGAAAGTCATTTGAACCAGGCCATGGCCCCCTTCCTTAGATTGATGGGGAACCATCGGCATTTGATAGCCCCGCTCACATTATGATAGTGGAGCATAGCCTCTATGTTCTCTATGTGCTCGCCCGGGTCAGTGGTCCCGTCCTAAGTATCCAGGGGAGGTGGTTTCTCCAATCCGCGAGGAATGCGCGTGTCCATGATCTCTTGGGACACGGGTCCATGGACATCGTCGTCGTCGCTTGTGCTAGATGACCGATAAGGGGAGTCGCTTCGGCCGTGACTTATGCTACGATTGGGAGAGTGTCTGCTTGATCTATGATGCTCGTGATGGCCCCTCGAGGGTCTGCTCCTCTTCAGAGATGGAGAGCGTCTGGATTTCTGCCGGGGAGATCGGTGTCGTCGCCTAGCGAGTACTAAGTCAGGCTCCGCCGATTTATATCGTCTTTGTTCGGGGGAAGGGGTTCTGGACCTATCTCGTCTATGCTTCTGAGGAGGAGATTGTGGCCATGGAGAAGGGTTGTTGGGCCTCTGCGAAGGGCGTTGCTCCTTGAGGGCTTGTTCGAGCATGTCGAGCTTCTCGCCTTGCTGGAAGATCAAGCGGTTAGACCTATTGAGGGAGGCAATTAGGGCGGCGGTGCCTGGGCCCACTTTTTGAGGGACTGGAATAGGCTCAAAAGCGGGACCAACAGCTGGTGCGCGCAACTTCACATCATCGAGGGTAGGAGAGGTAGTTTTCCCATCCCGATGATCTGTCTCCGGAAAAGCGGCTTCGGAGAGCAGGTGCTCGGCGTTGTCAGCGACAATGGTAAGGATGGGCTCTGGACGAGTATCATCGTTCTTGGTGGAGGCCATGATGATCAAAAGGAGTTTGGAGAAAGCTTTAGTCTTTGAGGTGAAAAAAGAGGAGATCTTGAATCAAAAGACGGGGAAGATAGTTTCCCACAGACGGCGCCACTGATCGGAGGTGATCAGACTGGATCGTCGTGGCCTTCGCATAGGACATATGAGGATGCGTGTAGGAGAGAAAAGGGGGTTGTACCTGTAAGGTACTCCGATGCCAAAGTAAGTGTTTGGTCAAAAGAGAGAAAGCAAGTACACAAGTAAGATTTCAAGTATTGAACATTTGATACCTGCCCCTCTCAAGTGAGAAGGTATTTATAGAGGTAACCCCTAGCGCGGGGCCAAGGCCTCCCACGTGGCCGAAATGTCTGGTCGACCAATGGGAGACTGCCAGGTGGAGGGCAAAGCGCGTGGCCCTTTAACCTGGTCCAACTGTCTCCGTGAGATCCGGGGAGACAGTTGGTCGCGTGAACTGCTAAGCGAGTGAAGGGGACATGCCCAACGGCTAGTTTTTGCCCAACGGCTAGTTCCTACCCAACGGCTAGTTTCTGGCTATAAGGTCTGGCAAATGGCTGGACTGGATTGGGCCTTACCCTTCAGGGGCAAAGCGCCTGCCCAGTCCAGAACTATATTATTATTACATTATATAAATTTAGATTGTGGTAGGAGATAGAAAATAATAATAATAATTATTATTATTATTATTATTACCAAATAATTTAGCTATTATAATGTTGTAACTCATCCAAGGCATCTGATAAATCTGGGTCGCGAGAAATTACCAAATAATTTGTTGATGCCTCGTTTCTAGCTGTACTTAAAATTAAAATAATCTGTTAAAATTAAAATAATAATTAGATTTAATCAAATTTAAGATAATAAATGACAAAAAATATTTTGAACCCAAATCAAATAAACTTACTAGAGGCTTCCTGAAACTCCATTCCAGTTGTGAGAAAATTTCAATGAGGTCTGACCGTCTTTTAATATCTAAATTCTTTAAAAACGTTTTGCCTTGGCAATGATATGAAACCGACCCTAGTGAGTTTTTTATCTTCTGTGTTATATCCCTTTCCTTAACGTCATTTGGAATCGGACATGTGTCCAAATCCCACACGATAAAAATCCACGCTTCTATGTACTCACAAGGTTCATAGTGCTTAGGGGTTGTGATATGTTAATTTGATTGAAGGACGATACCATGCATCTTTCCCAACTCTTTTAATATGATTTTTAATAATGCTTGGAATTTTATCCCACTTAAATAAAATAATACAAAAACCACAGTCACGTAGTTTGTGTAGAGCGTAAGACAAATCCATTTGTGTAGAGCGGAGAATTATCCATTTTCCACTTGAATATATTTGTTATTATTAATTTGTCAGCATGATCTTTTTTTACTTTTTCATCTGTCATGCATATAAAACAAATTATTATTAAAAAAACATTAAAAAAATTATTTACCTACAGCATTAGGAGCAATGTGATAAACAGTAATAACTGAATTTTTCAGTACTGACTCCATTCTTGGATTAATGTTTTCGTAAACTTCAATTGAAATATCACCGGTTATATGCATCCTTTTAACATTGAAATGATTCCGAATGCAACTTGCTCAGGTTTAGTTTCTTTTGGAATACTACAATTCTCGATATCCCATCAAACATAGGTTTTTGCGTTTGTATTCAACTCTGCCATGAAATATGAGTTACTTATGAATAAGAGAAGTGACTAGAAGGTAAAAAAAAAATGAATAGGAATGAGCTGAAAAATATCGATTTTAAGTAAAAAAAAAAATTGAAACAATTAAAGGTACCAACCAGCAGTATAGCATGAACTATGATGAGAGATAATGAACAGTAATTGTAATAAATAAACTCATCAAGTTTCCTTTCCCCATTTTATTTTGGTACTTTTACTATGTATTTTGATTGGATGAAAGAGATAAATAGGGATGGCTATCCAAGTCAAATGATAAATAGTATTTGAGACCTTTGATTATTTTCATCCAACGGTAAAAAAATACCCCTCCATTCATTCCTTTTTAAATGTCATTTTTTTTTTACTTTTAACACATACAAATAAAATTAATCAATATTATTATTTTTAAAATAATAATCATATTATTTAATAGTTATATATTGTATTTAAAATTAAATTAGTTTTACTCATGATTATTTTGAATATGAATACAAAGTGAAACATGGATGTGAATTTATTTTGTAAATCATAAAGATTTTCTTTTGACACAAAATTTTAATTAGATTAAAAGATAACTTTAACTAATTACAAAGACAAAGAAATTTATTAAAAAGGAAAAAAAGACTTAATTAAAAAATAATAATTATATTTAGTTAATTAACAATAACAACAAAAACAACAACAATAATAACAACAACAACAATAATAATAATAATAATAATAATAATAATAATAATAATAATAATTAGAAGAAAAATGCAAGAAAAAAAAAATATTAATCATAAATTAAAAAACACATAATTATTAAGTTAGTAATTGTGAAAGCTTAACTTCTTTTTATATTATTAAATCATTTGTTAATATTATATCATTACATAAATTAGGATTCTAATTTAAATTAATAAATCTAAATATTTAAAATTAAATAAAGATTGGAGATTGAATAAAAATTATAATAAAAAAATTCAACATTCACTTTTCTTTTCTCAATTTTCATGAAAGACATTTAAAATAAATAGAGACACACAGGTTTTTGATGAAACATATTATTATTACATTATATAAATTTAGATTGTGGTAGAAGATAGAAAATAATAATAATAATAATAATAATAATAATTACCAAATAATTTAGCAATTATAATGTTGTAACTCAGCCAAGGCATCTGATAAATCTGGGTCGCGAGAAATTACAAAATAATTTGCCAATGCCTCGTTTCTAGCTGTACTTAAAAATAAGTTGGCTAAACTGATCTTATTCGCATCCTTGTAATCTGCTAAAATTAAAATAATAATTAGAATTATTCAAATTTAAGATAATAAATGACAAAAAATATTTTGAACCCAAATCAAATAAACTTACTAGAGACTTCCTGAAACTTCATTCGAGTTGTGAGAAAAGTTTCAATCAGGTCTGACTGTCTTTTAATATCTAAATTCTTTAAAAAAGTTTTGCCATAGCAATGATATGAAATCGGCCCTAGTGAGTTTTTTTTATCTTCCGTGTTATATCCCTTTCCTTAACGTCATTTGGAATCGGACATGTAATACCCCATATTATTTAGAGGCTCCATTGGATATCAGATGAGATCAGATGAGTATTTATGCGCTCTATCTTTGGTAAATTAGATTAATGGAATCCTCTAAGTACTTTAAGTATTGTCAATTGGGATCGATAGAGCAACTAATGAACTCTAAAGAGATCAATTATTTTATGAAAGAGAGAGGTCAATAATTATTAGTTCAAGAGAGTATATTAAGGTAACACATTGTGGTTAACCGTTTAACACAGTGTGGTTAACCGATTAACACGTGCATGGAAGGTGTTTTACGTTGAATTTTGAGAAGTTAACCGATTAGCTCAGATGGTTAATCGATTAACGTGTGTGTAAATTGTGAAATCCCTTAGGAACCATCATTTGTGTTTTGTTACCTCATGTTGCTCCGAGTGGAGAGTATTGTGCGAATGGAAAACGAAATTGCAAGTAAATGAAGGACGGATTTGTGTTTTAAAATCGGAACTTGTGGAAAGGTGTTGCGTAGTTGGCCATTTGTTCAGACAACAAGAGAGTTGACTTGGGAAATAATCTTGTGAACTATGTTGAGTATGAGAGAGTCTTAAGTGTATTGTTATTATTACCGTTGCGAGTCTTAAGGAAGAAGTTGGAGAATACTCACGAAGTATTATTCTTGTAAGAAATATTTCGGTGTGTATTAATGGTATTAGTAAGGTATGAACGGTTGGTTATAGTTATAATTGTTATCTTCCATGCGTTCATGGTATTGGATTTAGGCTCCGTGAAAGTAGTACCAGTTGTGTGCAATTGTGTTTTACCAAGAGAATGAAATTTGGAAATTATCTTTCCGAGTACGAGTAAGAATAGGACGTTCCAAAGGTAAGCATGCAACTTGAATTATATATGAAACAAAACAATTGAGAGAAGTGGATTCAACTGAGAAGTGTGGTATGGACTTCGAAAGTGTGTGTGTATGTCAAGTGTTGTTTGTGATTTGGTGAGTGGTATGAAAACTCACAATTGTGCCTTGGATGGGTTAAGTTTTGATAAGTGGTGACTCTCATATGATTGAAGTTCTGTGTTGGTGTTACGTCATTTAGGGGTTGAGATCTCGAACCAACAAGAAACAATGAGTGAGTCGGAAACCCCGTAAGAAGAATCGATTTGGAATGAGGTAACCAGAACTGGGAGTTGTTAAACCATTTTGGATATGAGTTCGAGTTTGGAATGGATTTGGAGTTGTGTATGTTATGATTGTAGCAGTGTAACTCCTGTGCCTTTATCGTCTGGAGGGTGTTGGACGGATGTTAAAATTTTGTGTGTTGGCAAGGAAATTATTCTACCATAAGACGTCAGTAAATTTCCTGTACCGTTGATTAGTAAGGATCCCAGTGGATAAGTGTGTTTCTCCGTGGACGGTTAGCTACTTGGTAGTGCTTAAGAAATCATGGTGTTCCACTGTTAGAATTTGGTTTGCGCAGTGGAAGGTGATAGATGAAAGAGTTCAGTCAGAATAATAAGGATTTGAGAGATTGTTACTTATAAGTATGGAAATAAGAAGAACTTGTCCTAAGCATGTTATTTTGGGTGTGATACGAAAGAGATGAAATATCGGATGTAATGGTTACAATGCTTAGTATCAGACTAGATGGAACTGGCAAAGAAGTCGTTTGACTAATTGTGAAGAGGTTTTGAATGTTTAAGGATCTACGAAAGAATAGTTGTCGGTAATTGTATGAAGTTAAGGAATCACTAAATTACATTGCGAAGATGTGATGAGTGGTTGTTGTCCTAAACCAAGATAAGGTGTTATGGTTTTGTTTGTGACTCAATAGAGGAATGTAGAATGGTACATTCTTTTCGAAGTAAGATGCGACTAAGTGTTTTGTATGAAACAACAGACAAATTATAGAAAAAAAAATAAGTTGAGAGTTAACCCAATATTGGAATACGAGTATGACTAAGGACGTGGAGTTGATAATTTGTAAAAATATGGATTTTGGTCTGTGAAGTCAAGTTGGAATCGGACTATGTCAGAAAGTTTAACGGAAGTAAAGTTAAGAATGGATCTAAGACAATGATACAAGTTGAGACTATTGTCGAATAGAGGAAATTCGGGGGCGAATTTCAATTTAAGGGGGGGAGAGTGTAATACCCCATATTATTTAGATGCTCAATTGGATATCATATGAGATCAGATGAGTATTTATGCGCTCTATCTTTGGTAAATTAGATTAATGGAATCCTCTAAGTACTTTAAGTATTGTCAATTGGGATCGACAGAGCAACTAATGAACTCTAAAGAGATCAATTATTTTATGAAAGAGACAGATCAATAATTATTAGTTAAAGAGAGTATATTAAGGTAACTCTAATAATTGATAAATTGGTTTGTGACGACAAAATATCAATTGGAGATATTTTACTCTATGGGATTATATTATATAATATTGGTATTTTATATATATATATATATATATATATATATATATTTGTTATAAGAAAAAAAAAAGGAAAAAGATGGTAAGAAGAAGGAAAGGAAGAAAAGAAAAGAAGAGAAGAGGAAAAAGCCATGGAAGAAGAAGAAAAGCTTATGGATCATCTTCATCGATTCATCATCTTCTTCAAACTCCTCTTCGATTATCAGGTGGGTTCTAGTTAGACACTCTAAGTTCTAGAAATACAGGTTTAGAACTTAGGTTAGATTTGAGAGAAAATGATTAAACGGATAAATTAATGAAATCTATCGGATGAAATGCGATATAAATGCATGGGAATACTTCTTGTTTATGTTGGAACATGTTTTGGTTGATATAATATGAGTTGGAAGTGTTTTGGGTGAAGAAATGTGAGTATTTTGGCCCAATGACCAATGTTTATCACTGCTGCGAAATTCTGGTTTACGCATGGTTCGCCTAGCGAACCCCAAAGCGAATGGTTGGTCGAGGGTTCGCCTAGCGAACTCCAAAGCGAATGGAAGGCGAATGTTCACCCAGTGTTTGCTTAGAGAATTTTATGCCCTTTTTCTTCTGACTTGGTTCGCTGAGTGGTTCGCCTAGCGAATACAGTAGCGAACGTGACAGATTTTTCTATGTTGTTTTCTTCATAACGTTTTATCTGTAACTCGGATTGATGCACGGTTGAAAGCGTTAGAAATCTATTTCGATGCTCTATGTGATGCTGAGGTAGAAACATGGTTATATGCTGTGGATTGATAAGAAATATGGAAAAGTAATTTATGTGAGAATATTGTAGTTCTCGTTTCTACCATAATTCATGAATCGGGAGTTCGATTGATATGGGACTTGAAGCCTTGGAAAGAGAATTCAATGTGCTATTATATGGTATGTGAGACCATGATTTAACCAAGGATGCTTGGTAGAGGATAGTAGTGGCTTGTATGCCTTAAAAATTTGTGTGAACTACTATGTCGATTATGTTTGATATATTATGCTATCTTGTGTGTTTTATGATTGATGTTGTAATATGCTTGTCTAATATCGTTGTTGAACATAATCGAGAGAGTATGTGTTGCACCCCAAAATTTGCCCTCCTTACCTTTTACTAACTGGCTTATGTTTCATTTCATTTTTTTACATTATCATGTATGCATATCATTAGCATGGGGTCAAGGTGCTTGAGGCAGTTCAAGAAGGTCCTATCTGGTCTACTACATCATCAAGAGTTCACAGCTTATTCCAGGCATTTTTAATATTTTCGTATTTTCATTCATCTGACTGTAGTTCCACTCTGCATCATCTAAATAGCATAAAATAGTGTTTTTCATCTCGCATACTGCCTAAAATATTGGTCGGAATAATTTCTCGGAAATTTACAGACAGAGTGGTCAAATTGAGTTTCAGCGGTGCTCAAAATCAGGGGACAGAAAATTTTAAAATCGAACTTGCAGACGTCAATCATATTATTCTACGGTTCGCGTGTTCGTTTTAATTTTTCGTCATATTTTGACCAATTTGAGCATTTTTACGGATCAAAATTTATTTTAAAATCTGACCAAATGCTGTATTTTTTTCGAGTCATATATTTCGTACTAATCATTTTAGTGTACTCGGTTTGTTTTTTTCGATTATTTAGGCGTCCGATTTTTATTTATTTGGGGTCCGTTTATATTACCTTTTTTTAACTAATATTATTTAGAATAAATAATTATAATAACTAGCATTGTATTTTAATTTTATTTTAAATATTTATTTTTTATTTTTAATTTAAATAATGTTTAATAGGCTAATTAGTATTTTTTTAATAGTCATTTTTATTTTAAATTTTACTAATTTTAAGAATAAATAAGTAGTGATTAGCATTTTATTTTAATTTTATCTTAAATTTTTATTTTTATAAGTAAGTTTAGTTTTTATTTCAGATTTATTAAATTATTTAAATTTTATTTAACTTTTAATATTATTAAACTTGGGCCTCAAATTGGGTATTAGGGACATTATTGACAACTAAAAATTAACCCTAATTTGGTCCCTATATATTGTTGTTACGGTTAAAAAAAGAGAAAAAGAAAAAAGGGAGGACCGGAAAAAGAAAAGGGAGACCGAAAGAAAGAAAAAGGGATATACGGCGCCGCTGAAAGGAGATTGCATTTTCTAATACGTTTCGTGTCATACCACTGCTGTTTTCGTTCAGGTTTCTAACATATTATAACCAATATATGCACTTCGCATCATGAAACTTATATAATATATAATTAAGTTTTTTGAAATGTTTGGAATGTATATGCCCAAATGACGTTTACCGCAGCACCGTCAATATCTAACGTAAATACATGCCTAGTTTTATATTTTTTTTGTTTTATTAACATGTATACTTAACTAATATTATAATATATGCCTTTTTTTTTATTTTTTATTTTATAATCTTATTTGTTTTATTACATATTGTTTTTAATATATTGTTTTTTATCTTTTTATTCATTTTATTTTTTTGATTGAATCGTGTTGATACGCTGTCTGCATATATGTGCATGATGCGTGACCTTTATATTTAGTTCGATCCAACTGCGATGACCGCGTTTTCGCGATAGCAATATTGTTGAGGTTTTTTTTTCAAAGCTAAATTTCTCTTTTTTTGATTTGCCTTTTTTGTTATATTTAGATCCGTACAATTCAGATCCGGTTGCGATGACCGCGTTTTCGCGATAGCAATATTGTTGAGGGTTTTTTTTCAAAGCTAAATTTCTCTTTTTTTTTTATTTGCCTTTTTTGTTATATTTAGATCCGTACAATTCGGATCCGGTTGCGATGACCGCGTTTTCGCGATAACAATATTGTTGAGGGTTTTTTTTCCAAAGCTAAATTTCTTTTTTTTTTTTATTTGCCTTTTTTGTTATATTTGGATCCGTACAATTCGGATCCGGTTGCAATGACCGCGTTTTCGCGATAGCAAAGTCGTTGAGGTTTTTTTTTTATTTTCTTTTTTTTGTAATATTATTTGAATAATTTCCTTTTGAATTTAATTCATGCACCATTTTTACCATTTTATAAAATTTTCACAAATTTTTATTTATTTATTTATTTATTTTTTATCATCTAAACCAATTGTTTAATTCAATTTCTTTTTGCATCACACATTTCATGCATACCCTAAATTGTCTTTGATTTCTGAATTCATGTTTGGATTATAATTACTATTGTTTGCCATAGTTTGATTTTCACTTGCCTTGATATTATTTGTATCCGTTTCGTACTAACCTTTCACGCAGGGACTAAGGTAAGTTCTTTAAGGGTATGGATAAGTATCCATGGTCACCCTTACTCTTTCCTTCTCTCATCTTCTTCTTTCTCCTTTAGGATTTAGGTTATCGTCAAACCTCACTAACCGTAGGTCACCCATGCATGATAACTTTAGGATTCGTAGTCTCCCTTTAGAGTCACCCTTGTGTCTTCTCTCTTCTCATCTCAAATTTCCTTAAAACACTTAATAAGAATAAGGGGTATTGCGCACGAGCCTTAAGTATGGGGAATGAGAAATGAGGGGCTTCCTCTCATCTCTCTAGAGTGCTTAGCGAGCGTCCTGTCTTGGGACGATGCGTTAAATATTCGCCCATGTGCCCTAGACTTTGGTGCAATGCGACTTAGGAACTAACTTAAGCCACTTCTGTCCTAAAAAAAAGCACAAACCAACTTCAAACCCTTTTGCCCTTCGGGATTTCCAAACTAAAGGCTATTTTCAAAAAGGGCATGTTACCTTCCGTCTGAGTCGCAAACAGGCATCGACCCTAACTGCCGGACGCGAACTTAACGTCGCTCATAAAAAACACAAAAAGAACTTGGTCCGAACTACGTTGACTCTGAATTCCCCATTGCACAAAGGGGGTACGTAGGCCTAGGACGTCGACGTCCTACCGAGTCGGTCTTTGTCTTCCCCTCTCCGTTTTAGCACAGCCCTAGATGATAGTATAACTCACCCTTAGAATAGACAACAAGCGTGGATCCCATTGAGTACGATGGACGCGTGGGGTGCTAGCACCTTCCCCTCGCGTAACCGACTCCCGAACCCAGGTTATGGTTGCGATGACCATTCCTTTCCCCCTCCTAAGGTTTATGCGGTGTTCCCTTTCCCTCTCTTGGGATAAATTTACACGGCTGGCGACTCTGTTTTTCCGCGCCACTCTCGCGTTTGTACCTGGATGAAAATCCTGGGAGCGACAGCTGGCGACTCTGCTGGGGACCCTGGTTGACCTATGCTGGTCCTTACCTAAGCGAGTCAGTCCTAACACTTGCTTGTCTTTGTTCTTTTTGGGTGTTTGGTTTTGATTTGCTTTAAGTGTTGTATTTTTATTTTTATTTTTTTACCGCATTTTCTGCATTTCATTTTCTATTACTGTCATAATGCTGTGCTGTGCTGGCTGTCTTTATTTTGCAGGTTGGGTGGGTTTGAGAGCTAAGCCCAATACCAAGGCTTGAGAATACCCTAGGACTAGAGTGGAAAGTAGTGGGACCTACGTGCCCGCTTGGTACGTTTGTGTGTTCACGAAATTCACAACCAGACGAGGCTATCTTGGGACGCATTCTAACGTGTGTGTCTTGCGCATGTTGGGGTGTTGATCTAGAGAGCTGTCGACTCTGGTGACCGATCATTGAGGACCTTAGTGGAAACATCCCTCTTTAGTGGTGACAGTGGCAGACCACATCCTGTGGCAAACCCATTCGCACCCGAGGGCCCGCTTTGGAACTCGCATAGGACGGCCCCTACGTTTTGAAGAGAATCAGCGAAGGCACTCCTCGATTGACTTTAGTACTGTACCCCGAGGGATGAATGCCCCTCGAACGTAGGGATACTTTAGCAAAAGACGCTTACGAATAATATCATCACAGTCCCTTCGATATAAAGATCATAGTCCCTCGATGACCCTTCAAGTTGCCTACAAAAAATGATCTTGTCCCTCGATGACCCTACGGAAAAATGATAGTAGTCCCTACGAATTGCTAAGGTATCCTTACATGTTGCCTTCTATGACCATTTGATGACCCTTCGCTGTTCCTCCACATCCAATAGATAGGACTACCTACCCACTAATGGTATGGATAGTACTATCTCTCAAGGAAAATGATAAGTACAAGAAAGACCTTATAAATTAAGGGTAGGTAACTTTTAAATGCTCGCTCACAACTCAAAAAACAAATAATTTTCACACCTCACACTTTCAAAAATATTTTCAAAAACAAACGCTTTGTATACGTTCTTCCACGAATTATTACAAAGTCAACTTTTACGAAATATTTTCTAAACACACACCACATTTCAAAAAAGCAAGTTAAAGTGAGCTAGCAATTAAGAGCCCGTAGATAACTACGGATGAAAAGGGGTGCTAACACCTTCCCCTTTCATAACTTACCCCCCGAACTCAAAAATCTTTTCAAACGGTCTTTCCTGTTCTTTTCACCTTTCCTAAATAAATTGGATAAAAGAAAAGTCGGTGGCGACTCTTGCTAACCGCAACATGTTTTGCGAAAAACAAAAGTAAAAAGTCATTTCTCCACCGTACTATTGTTTCTCGACCTCAGTGCCAAAGCTGAGGACCTTCCGCCTTGGAGAATCAGTTGAGGCCTCCTCGATTGATGATGATGCCAAACCAGGAATGGTGAACGTATCATCATTTCTCGACCTGAGAGCCCGAGATACTGAACATCCTAGTACCCACATGTGAGAGGGGATGGGCGTTTGCAGGTTTGCAGGTAACCGAGACTTTCAACCTACCCGGTTTTCTGGATTTCTCATCAATGTCTGTTCATTTAGGTTCCTCAGTGGTTCAGAGTTTTGGTTTTCTGGTTCCTCGTTCAGCTAACAGCACAGCACATCCAGCAGTGTGCCTTGACCCCATGTTTGCATGAGCATATCATTTTTCTTGCATTCTGACGTGTTTGACATTTTTCAGGGCTTGCATCTTACTCTTGATTCCGGTTTTTTGAGGTTACTTCAGTATGGATGTTCAGAGAAAGAAGACTATTGCCTATTCATTCCCAGAGCCAACTTTGACACTGATTCACAAATTGATTAATATGGCTGGTTCCGGAGTTCGTAAAGAGTTCAGTGGAAGGTATGGAAGACTTCTGAAATTTGTCTATAATATCTCCCAGTATGAGAAGGATGCCATTCACACACTTCTTCAGTTTTACGATCCGTCTCTGCGTTGCTTCACTTTCCCGGACTACATCTTGGCTCCGACGTTGGAGGAGTTCTCATTTATTTTGGGAATTCCTATTAGTCATGATATAGTTTTCTTTTCTGGAGAACACCCCAGTATAAAAGATATGGATGTCGTTCTTCATATTAGTGAGCCTGTTCTGAACAGCAACATTGCAGAAAAACAAGGAGTTAAGGGTTTCTTATTGAAGTTCCTATTTGATCAAGCTTGTATACATGTCACAGAGAAGAACTGGACTTCCTTCCAAGCTATTCTGGCCATGTGTATCTACGGGATTGTTTTGTTTCCGAATATCCTGATCTGGTGGATATGCATGCCGTCAGAATCTTTATTTCGAAGAACCCTATACCTACCTTGCTAGGTGATGTGTACCATTCAGTTCACTATAAGAATGAGAATAGGCGCGGGAAGACTGTGAGTTGTTGTGAACCGCTCTTAGCTACTTGGTTTCTGAGTCGTCTCCCTGAATCTGGCGCTTTCGTTGATACGAAAGATTCTCTGAAGTGGTCTAAGAGGGTTATGGGCTTGACTGCTGATAACATCGTTTGGATTAATCGTGACTTGCTAGGAATGGAGATTATTTGCAAATGCGGAGAATTTCCTAATGTTCCCTTGATAGGGAGGAAAGGTGGAATTAACTATAATCCCTCCCTAGCTATCAGACAGTTTGGCTATCCTTTGAAGAATCCACCCGAAGAGAGAGATGTCCGAGAGTCCTTATTCTTCAATGGTATTGAGGATCAAGGGTTGATAAGGAAAGTTGTGAATGCTTGGAAACAGGTGACTAAGAAGGGTAAGATTCCATTCGGGAAAAGTAACAATCGGGCTTTCCATCCATATAAAGAGTGGATTAAGAAGAGAGCAGAAGAGGAGTTTCTCCCATTCCCGGTGGAACCACCTCTGTATCCTTTGGTGATCGAGCCTCCTACCACCGTTGAGTTGGAGAAGTATAACACATTATGGGCTGAAAAGGAAAGGTTGCGGGAAGAAAATAATGAGCTAAAGAGAGAAATTTATCAGTGGAAGCATGAGCGGGTGAAGCTGTTCATACCGCCAAGTTGAAGACAGAGCTCCTTGCTAAAGCAGAAAAAGAGCTTGCTGACATGGTCGCATCCAGGGAAAGAATGAAACAAGCTTTGGATGGTATCAATAGCGTTCTCAAGTCCAAGGATGAGGAATTAGGCAAGGCTTTGTTGAAGATTCACAGGTTCAATGATCACCGAGAAACTGCCATGGCTGAGAATAGGAGAAAGGAAGACGACTACATAGCTAAGATTGATCAGTTGAAGTCGACGCTCAAGAAGAAAGACGCCGAGATCTTATCAGGGATATTCAAGAGACAAGTAGTCGAGGGTCGACTCAAGGAAGCCATAGCCTCCATGGAAGAACTGAAAGTCCAAGCTGAAGTGAAGAAACCTAGACATGAGGGTCCTAGCATGGATGGTGTTTCTGGAGAAGACGCTTGGGAGTTACATTGCCGATACTTGGATGGGATCATACACAGGAGAAACCTTCTCATTCAAGGGCTAATTCAGAGGCCAAAGCATCCCGATACCAGAAAGCTGTTCAAGGAGATTCAAGACTGGTGCAGAAAGCATAATGGATGAGGGGGTTGACACTTGTGGACTTTGATGATATGCCTTAGTTTTCTGTCTTCTTTCATTGTATGTGGATCACCACCAGGCTTGTTGGTTGGGACCTATGGTTTTTATATTCAGACTTGTTATCTCGGATTTGTGATTGTTGACATTTGGCTTTTCTCTGGTTTTCTTAATATATGAGCAGAAGTTCCATTATATCTTGTTATTAAATCGGAATCAAGGGGTGGATCGCCCTGTGAATTTTCAAACACGTCCATTTGCATTTGCATATTCATAATCATTTTGCATGACAGGTGTTTATCTCCGGTATTCTTATCTTGTTCTCATCTCAGAATTGCAGATCAGCGTATTCACCGGTATCCTACTAAGCAAAATCGGAAGAGACTCATGGATCAGCTACAGAATGATATCATTGAGATGCGGACTCGCATGAACCAATTCATGGAATTGATGCAAGGGGTCGCTCAGGGACAAGAACAGTTGAGAACTCTCGTCCAGCCACTGATTGCGAGGGTTGATAATGATGGTGTCCTTCATGGAGGACTTCAGACTGGTGTTACTGATGATGGTCAGAATGGTCCTACTGGCGGAGGTGTTCCTGCTTCTGGTGTTGTGATTCCTCCGGGTGGAGTAGAAAGTGTTGTGGTTCCACTACAGTGGGAGGTGGTACTGGTACTGGCGCAGTTCAGGGACGTCAGTATGATGATGTTCAGGATGATGTATTTTCTTTGCCAGGTGGGGATGCTGGTCCCCAGACCGACCAAGATCAGAAGATCCGTTTGATTGAGGAACAGCTAAGGGGTGTTGTGAATCAGGATTCTGTGGGAATTGATCTAGAAGATCTGGGGCTGGTTCCAGGCGTTGTTATTCCACACAAGTTTTAGACTCCCACTTTCGAGAAGTATAATGGTATGACTTGTCCGAGGACCCACGTCAGGGCGTATGCAAGCAAGATGGCTGCATATGCGAAGAATGAAAAGCTGATGATGCATTGCTTCCAGGATAGCCTATCTGGGGCATCCCTGGAGTGGTACATGTAACTGGAAAGGAAGGATGTGCATAGTTGGAGAGATCTGGCAGGGGCATTTATCAGACATTACCAATATAACACTGATATGGCTCCTAACAGAACACAGCTGCAGAGTTTGTCGCAGAAAAATAATGAGAGTTTCAAGGAGTACGCCCAGAGGTGGCGTGAACTGGCGGCAAGGGTTCAGCCTCCCATGTTAGAGCGTGAAATGATAACTATGTTTATGGCCACCTTGCAGGGTCATTACTTTGAAAAATTGGTACCATGTATGTCTGGAAAGTTCGCTGATTTGATCTTGGTAGGAGAGATAGTGGAAAGTGGAATTAAGGCAGGAAAGATATCGGGCAGTGATGGGTCCTCGTCTGGAGGAAGTAAGAAGCCTTATGCCAATGGTTATAAGAAGAATGAGGGAGATACAAATTCTGTGTCATCTTATCATGGTAGAGAAGGTCCTCGTCAGAATTACAATCAGCAGGTGGCTTCTGTAACCATCCCTGCAGCATCTCAGCAGCCAGCGGCGTCCCAACAACAAAATCAGGGTCCACGCAGATCACAACCTAGGCGGGATAGATATCTTGAAACTCCGCCTATGCCCTATGCTCAATTATTTCAGCACTTGTTAACGCTACAGTTGATTCAGAAGAGAACATTGGCTCCACCTACTGGTAATCCACCTCCCGGTTATGATGCCAACGCCCACTGTGAGTTTCATTCTGGGGCACCTGGACATTATATTGAGAACTGTAGAGCTTTTAAGCATCAGGTTCAAGATTTGGTGGATTCTAAGGCCATCAACTTCTCCAATAACGTTCCAAATGTGAATCAGAACCCGATGCCAAATCATGGTGGGCCGAAGATCAATGCTATCATTGAAGACTGTGAAGACTTGAATCTGATTTCAGATGTGAATGAAGTCCAAACTCCCTTGGGTGTGGTGAAGGAAAGACTGTTGAAGGGAGGGGTGTTTCCAGGCTGTGATGAAGGTTGTGTAGGATGTGTGTCGTAATCTGGTGGTTGTGATTTGTTGAAAGCAGGTATTCAAAAGATGATCAGCGAAGGGATACTACAATTTGACAGAGGTTATAGGCAGAGCAAAATTACCGACAGAGAGATTGATGTTGCCACAATAACAATTCAGTTCAAAATAATAACTATATCAGCGCCGGCGAGACCAGCGCCGGTCACTATCACTGTTCCTGGGCCAGTCCCGTATAAGACTACCAAGGCCATCCCATGGAACTATGGGTCCGAGGTGTTTGTCAATGGTAAGAAGCATGAATTGGGAGACACATCAGTCGTGAATACAGGAGTTGGAAATCTTGTTGAAGCTGGAGCTATCACTAGGAGTGGTAGAGTCTTTATTCCGTCCGAGAATCAGGCTGGTAGTTCAAGTCAAAATAGAGGTAAACAAGTATTGGATGAGTCTATACAGAGGAAAAAAGCTAATAATTCCATGACAAAACCAGGTGGGGATACTTTCTCAGAAGACGTAGGAGAGTTTATGAGGTTGATCAGAAAAAGTGATTACAAGATTGTCGACCAACTTCACCAAACTCCATCGAAGATTTCCATTCTATCCTTACTGTTGTGCTCTGAGGCACGCCGAAATGCACTACTGAAGGTTCTGAATATGGCTTATGTACCACAGGAAATATCCGTCAATCAGTTAGAAGGGGTTGTGGCTCATGTGAATGCTGGTAATGGTTTGGGTTTCACCGATTTAGATCTGACTCCGGCCGGGAGGAATCACAACAATGCTCTGCATATTTCAGTGGAATGCCGTGGTTCTTTTATGTCGCATGTGTTAGTTGATACTGGGTCATCTTTGAATGTGTTACCAAAGAAGGCTTTGATGAAGTTGGATACTCGTGGGTTGATTTGTACGCCAAGTGACTTAGTGGTGCGTGCTTTTGATGGCTCCAAGAGGTCAGTTTTTGGGGAGTTAGTCTTGCCGATCAAGGTGGGTCCTGAGATTTTCAACACCACCTTTTACATTATGGATATTCAGCCCACCTATAGTTGTTTGTTGGGTCACCCTTGGATCCATAGTGCTGGGGCAGTAACTTCTACGTTGCACCAGAAATTGAAATATATGGTGGATGGCCACGTTGTGACTGTTAGTGGTGAAGAAGATATTATGGTAAGTCACCTATCAACCTTCAAGTATGTAGAGGTGGATGGTGAAGTACAGGAAACTTTGTGCCAAGCCTTTGAAGCTGTGAAGATTCCCGGAGAACCCCCAAAGGCAGTTAGTCAGCCTGAGGTGGTTGCCCAACCAGAAATTGTCAGACAACCAAAAGTTCCAATGTCCTCTTTCAAGGAGGCGCGTGCTATAGTTGAAGCTGGTGGTTCTCAGAAGTGGGGCAGTGTTATTGATGTTCAAAGGAAGCAAGATACTCATGGACTGGGTTACAAGCCACCTAGGCGTTCTGAAGATCCTCCCAAGTTCTATGGTCCAGTCCGTTTCACCAGTGCCGGTGTTTTCTTCGACAGAGTCAATGCTATTGAGGATGAAGGAGATAGTGATTGTGACATGGATGAGTGGATCCGTCCTTGCATTCCTGGTCAGAGTCTAGGCAACTGGTCCTCCGAGAAAGTTATCCAAGTGACGCGCTCGGAGTAATTTACTTTTGTTTTCTGTTGTGTTGAGTCCTACGCTCTGCCCAAGGCGTAGTGATATTTATTTGTAGGGCTTGAATGTTTTATTTGCTATTTTTATCATCAATAAAGGACGTTTTTTCATTCAAATATTTTGATCCCTGTCTTTCTATTTTTTTACTTTTTGCATCAACCCACATCAAAATGGCAATGTGTTTTCTCGTTTGTTGCACTCATAATGAACATAAAACATCCATCATGCAGGTTCCTTTGTTCAGATTCCACCCATGACTTAGCTATGGCTCGATATGACTTCGACAATCCCATCTATCAGGCCGAAGAAGAGACTGACGAAGACTGTGACTTACCAGAAGAATTAGCCAGGTTACTGAAACAGGAGGAAAGGGTTATTTTACCTCATCAGGAGGAGGTCGAGACCATTAATCTGGGAACTGAGGATGTTAAACGAGAAGTAAAGATTGGGGCTGCCCTGGAAGACACTGTCAAGAGAAGATTGATTGAGTTACTTCGAGAATATGTGGATATCTTCGCCTGGTCTTACCAAGACATGCCTGGGCTTGACACGGACATTGTTTCACACCGGCTACCGCTTAAAGAGGGTTGTACTCCAGTCAAACAGAAATTGAGAAAGACCAAACCAGATATGGCCGTCAAGATCAAGGAAGAGGTTCAGAAACAGTTGGACGCCGGATTTCTTGCCGTGACCAATTATCCTCCGTGGGTTGCTAATATTGTACCTGTACCTAAGAAGGATGGGAAGGTCAGGATGTGTGTGGATTACCGAGATTTGAATAGGGCGAGCCCGAAGGATGATTTCCCGCTCCCCCACATTGACGTGTTAGTGGACAATACCGCTCAATATTCTGTATTTTCCTTCATGGATGGCTTCTCTGGGTATAACCAAATCAAAATGGCCCCAGAAGACATGGAGAAGACTACTTTCATAACACCGTGGGGAACATTTTGCTACAAGGTGATGCCCTTTGGATTAAAGAATGCTGGGGCAACCTATCAGCGGGAAATGGTGACTCTCTTTCATGATATGATTCACAAGGAGATTGAAGTCTATGTTGATGACATGATTGCAAAGTCACAGACAGAGGAAGAACACTTGGTGAACCTCCAGAAGTTGTTTGAAAGGTTGAGGAAGTTCAGATTGAGATTGAATCCGAACAAGTGTACTTTCGGTGTGAGGTCTGGTAAATTGCTGGGTTTCATCGTCAATGAAAGAGGTATAGAGGTTGATCCTGCAAAGATAAGAGCCATACAGGAGATGCCCGAGCCAAGGACAGAGAAAGAGGTTCGTGGTTTCTTGGGGAGGTTGAATTACATTGCCCGGTTTATCTCTCATCTGACAGCTACATGTGAACCTATTTTCAAGTTGTTGAGAAAAGATCAAGAGGTCAGGTGGAATGAAAATTGTCGAGAGGCGTTTGAAAGGATAAAGACATATCTGCAGGAACCCCCGATCCTTATGCCGCCAGTGTCTGGGAGACCATTGATTATGTACCTTACGGTTCTTAAGAATTCGATGGGTTGTGTGCTCGGTCAACACGACGAGACAGGTAGGAAAGAGCATGCCATTTACTACCTGAGTAAGAAGTTCACTGATTGCGAATCAAGATATTCTATGCTGGAAAAGACATGTTGTGCACTCGCTTGGGCAGCCAAGCGCCTAAGGCAATATATGTTAAATCACACAACCTTGTTGATTTCGAAGATGGATCCGATTAAGTACGTGTTTGAGAAGCAGGCACTTTCCGGAAGGATAGCCCGTTGGCAGATGGTTTTGACAGAGTACGATATTCAGTATGTTTCTCAGAAGGCCATTAAGGGAAGTGTTCTGTCAGAATATCTTGCTGAACAGCCAGTCGAGGATTATCAGCCTATGAAGTTTGAGTTTCCAGACGAGCATATCATGTTTCTGAAAATGAAGGATTGTGAAGAGCCTCTGCCTGACGAAGGACCTGAGATTGGATCACAGTGGAAGATGATTTTTGATGGGGCTGTCAACTCATATGGTAATGGAATTGGGGCAATCATTACAACTCCGAAGGGTTCTCATATACCTTTCACTGCCCGGTTAGCATTCGTGTGTACCAACAACGAGGCGGAGTATGAAGCATGCATTATGGGGTTAGAAGAAGCGATTGATTTGAGGATTAAGAACCTCGATGTCTATAGTGATTCCGCGTTGGTGGTTAATCAGATTACAGGAGAATGGGAGACTCGTCAGGTAAATTTGGTACCTTATAACAACTATGCCAGAAGGTTGTTACCTTTCTTAGATAGGGTGGATTTTCATCATGTGCCCCGAACTGAGAATCAGATGGCTGATGCGTTGGCGACATTGGCATCCATGTATAAAGTGAATCGTTGGAATGAAACACCTTCGATTAGAATCATGCGTCTGGATAGACCGGCTTTTGTGTTTGCAATTGAAGATGTGTCAGATGGCAAGCCGTGGTACCATGATATTAAGGTTTTTTTGAAGAAACAAGAATATCCGGAGGGTGCCTCCACCAAAGATAAGAAGACTCTGAGGAGGTTGGCAGGAAATTTCTTTCTGAACAAGGATGATGTGTTATATAAGAGGAACTTCGACATGGTCTTGCTACGTTGTGTTGATGAACACGAGGCAAGCTCATTGATGGAGGAAGTTCACGAGGGTTCTTTTGGTACCCATTCCAGTGGTCACACCATGGCTAGGAAGTTGTTGAGGGCAGGATATTATTGGATGACTATGGAGTCAGATTGTTTCAAGTACGCTCGGAAGTGCCATAAATGCCAGATTTATGCAGATAAGATGCACGTACCGCCTACGCCTCTAAATGTGTTGTCGTCTCCTTGGCCGTTTACAATGTGGGGTATAGATATGATTGGGAAGATTGAGCCTACTGCTTCCAATGGGCATCGTTTCATTTTGGTTGCCATTGATTATTTCACAAAGTGGGTGGAGGCAGCCTCGTACGCCAACGTCACCAAGCAAGTGGTAGCCCGGTTTATAAAGAAGGACATCATCTGTCGCTATGGGGTCCCAGAGAGAATCATCACTGATAATGGCTCGAATTTGAACAACAAGATGATGAAGGAACTATGTCAGAGTTTTAAGATCGAGCATCACAATTCTTCTCCATATCGTCCGAAGATGAATGGGGCCGTTGAAGCAGCAAACAAGAATATCAAGAAGATTGTGCAGAAGATCGTGGTAACGTATAAGGACTGGCATGAGATGTTACCCTATGCCCTACATGGTTACCGTACTTCGGTACGTACGTCAACAGGGGCAACCCCTTTCTCATTAGTATATGGTATGAAAGCAGTTTTACCCTTAGAGGTCGAGATTCCATCTTTGAGAGTTCTGGCCGATGTGAAACTTGACGAAGCGGAGTGGGTACGTTCCAGATTAGATCAGTTGAACCTTATTGAAGAGAAAAGGTTGGCAGCCATCGCACATGGTCGGTTATATCAGAGCAGGATGAAGCACGCCTTTGATCAGAAAGTGCGTCCTCGGAGTTTTCAGACAGGCGAATTGGTTTTGAAAAGAATTCTTCCTCCTCAGACAGATCACAGGGGCAAGTGGACTCTAAATTACGAGGGGCCGTATGTAGTCAGAAAGGTTTTCTCTGGTGGAGCCTTACTACTTTCAACGATGGACAGCGAAGACTTTACATCCCCTGTGAACGCAGACGTAGTCAAAAAATACTTCGCATGAAAAGACCCGCTGGACATAAAAAGAAAGTCCAGGCAAAAAGGGGCATCCCGGCGAACCATAAAAAAGGAAAAGGTTCGGGCAAAAATTAGGGATAAAACGTAAAAAGAAATGTGTAAACCCGCAAAGTTGAAAACCTGAAAAGGCGACTTTGGCAAAAATAGGTATCCTGGTGGATTGAAAACCCGAAAAGGGCGATCCAGGCAAAAGTTAGGGATTTATAAGCGAAAGGCTACGGTCTGCGTTCGATCTGTGAGCACTCTCGATACTTGGAAATTCTGAAAGGAAGGAATCAGTATAGTTAGTCTCTTCGAAGGTCAAGACATTTGTGGATAAGCAAGTCGTATGGGTCATAGCTGAGTCAAATCATGGCGGATATTTGTTCCCACATTGCCGACATGTGTATTTTCTTTTTGTTTTTGCGCAATTACATCTTTCTAGGAATTGCTTCCCATTGTAAATGCCTATTTACAGGCCACTTTTCTCAATAAAATATTCATTTCATTCAAAGATTTTTCTGTTGCTTGTTTTACTTTTACTGTTTTGTTTGCAAAAACGTCCGATATTTTTGATAAACATTGCATATAAAACTCTGAGCTTTGCAAAGCATAACGAAAAGCAGTAGAAATTACTTAGGCGTTAACAGCAATGGTTATGTTGTGGCATTCTCCTTTGGTTGTTGGTATTTGACTTGCAGGGCAACAGATTGTACATCCCCAGCAGTTGGCTCTCCCCAGCATTGAGATTACTCTCCCCAGCATTGAGGTTGCACTTTCCTCAGCAGAGCAGACCTTCCCTAGCAGGAGACTTAGGAGGTATTTTCCCCAGGTCAAGACGTTATTTCCCCACAAAGTCAAGGTGCTCCTTCTCCCCCATCAGCAGGCTAAGTCCAGCAGTATCCCCAGCAGGTTTTGAATCCAAGTGATATTTGACACTCTCTTGATCCAGGTCGTGGCCTCCTTTTTCAAAGAGTTATGTATAATCCCCAGTAGAGCGAATGTTCATCTGAGACTTCATCCCCAGCAGAAGTTATTGATCCAGAGAGTCGGTCACGGTGATCCTTCTCAACGGAGTTCTGGGATTCAGAGGACAATTTATTTTTGTCAGCCCGATCTGAATCATTCTTTTCTCTCCGACATTTATTTTGCTGGAGGGACCCCTTTGCATATCATAAGCACTTGCATTGCATCCTCAAACGCGTAGCATTTCCACTTCGTGTGGAGCATTACGGCAAAATTCAAACATTTGCATTCGAAGCATAAGCCAGGTTTGACGCTCTATTTGCCAGTTTCTCTTTCTCAGCGGAGATGGCATAACTCAGGAGATTTTGGAGAGGCGCGTTCCTCATATTTGTGTGCCCCGGCAGAGTCTTTTATTTAGACTTATCCATTCCCCAGCGAGATCAATCCCCGGTAAGAGTTGCTTTACACCGTTTTACACCCATCCGTGTACCTTTCAGATACCCGTCCGTATTGAAACCTTTACACCCGTCCGTGTACCTTTTGATACCCGTCCGTATTGAGCTTTCTACACCCGTCCACGTACCTTTTTGATACCCGTCCGTATTGAAACCTTTACACTCGTCCGTGTACCTTTCCGATACTCGTCCGTATTGAACCTTTTTACACCCGTCCGTGTACCTTTTTAATACCCGTCCGTATTGAAACCTTTACACCCGTCCGTGTACCTTTCCGATACCCGTCCGTATTGAACCTTTTTACACCCGTCCGTGTACCTTTTAGATACCCGTCCGTATTGAAACCTTTACACCCGTCCGTGTACCTTTTGATACCCGTCTGTATTGAGCTTTCTACACCCGTCCGTGTACCTTTTAGATACCCGTCCGTATTGAAACCTTTACACCCGTCCGTGTACCTTTTGATACCCGTCCGTATTGAGCTTTCTACACCCGTCCGCGTACCTTTTTGATACCCGTCCGTATTAAAACCTTTACACCCGTCCGTGTACCTTTCCGATACCCGTCCGTGTACCTTTTTGATACCCGTCCGTATTGAAACCTTTACACCCGTCCGTGTACCTTTCCGATACCCGTCCGTATTGAACCTTTTTACACCCGTCCGTGTACCTTTTTGATACCCGTCCGTATTGAAACCTTTACACCCGTCCGTGTACCTTTCCGATACCCATCCGTATTGAACCTTTTTACACCCGTCCGTGTACCTTTTAGATACCCGTCCGTATTGAAACCTTTACACTCGTCCGTGTACCTTTTGATACCCGTCCGTATTGAGCTTTCTACACCCGTCCGCGTACCTTTTTGATACCCGTCCGTATTGAAACCTTTACACCCGTCCGTGTACCTTTCCGATGCCCGTCCGTATTGAACCTTTTTACACCCGTCCGTGTACCTTTTAGATACCCGTCCGTATTGAACCTTTTTACACCCGTCCGTGTACCTTTTAGATACCCGTCCGTATTGAATCCTTTTACACCCACCAGTGTATCTCTTCAGTACCCGTCCGTAATTAATTTTCTGAATTCCTTGACACCCGTCAGTGTTTATCCCCGGCATAGTTAACACTCGTTTGTGTTTATTTCGTGACTTTCCAATACCTTGGTTTTTAACACTCGTACGTATCGTGACAAGTGCAACATTTTTGTTCATTCCCCAGTGAGTCGTCCCTCTTCTGTTGGTCGCAAATTTCTGGAGTTCTTTCAGTATTCAATCCCCGTGTATCCTGGAATGTCCGAGAGCCGTTGCTATCATACACTCGGGACCAAGTTGATTGAATAGGGGCAGCTGTTGCACCCCAAAATTTGCCCTCCTTACCTTTTACTAACTGGCTTATGTTTCATTTCATCTTTTTACATTATCATGTATGCATATCATTAGCATGGGGTCAAGGTGCTTGAGGCAGTTCAAGAAGGTCCTATCTGGTCTACTACATCATCAAGAGTTCACAGCTTATTCCAGGCATTTTTAATATTTTCGTATTTTCATTCATCTGACTGTAGTTCCACTCTGCATCATCTAAATAGCATAAAATAGTGTTTTTCATCTCGCATACTGCCTAAAATATTGGTAGGAATAATTTCTCGGAAATTTACAGACAGAGTGGTCAAATTGAGTTTCAGCGGTGCTCAAAATCAGGGGACAGAAAATTTTAAAATCGAACTTGCAGACGTCAATCATATTATTCTACGGTTCGCGTGTTCGTTTTAATTTTTCGTCATATTTTGACCAATTTGAGCATTTTTACGGATCAAAATTTATTTTAAAATCTGACCAAATGCTGTATTTTTTTCGAGTCATATATTTCGTACTAATCATTTTAGTGTACTCGGTTTGTTTTTTCCGATTATTTAGGCGTCCGATTTTTATTTATTTGGGGTCCGTTTATATTACCTTTTTTTAACTAATATTATTTAGAATAAATAATTATAATAACTAGCATTGTATTTTAATTTTATTTTAAATATTTATTTTTTATTTTTAATTTAAATAATGTTTAATAGGCTAATTAGTATTTTTTTAATAGTCATTTTTATTTTAAATTTTACTAATTTTAAGAATAAATAAGTAGTGATTAGCATTTTATTTTAATTTTATCTTAAATTTTTATTTTTATAAGTAAGTTTAGTTTTTATTTCAGATTTATTAAATTATTTAAATTTTATTTAACTTTTAATATTATTAAACTTGGGCCTCAAATTGGGTATTTGGGACATTATTGACAACTAAAAGTTAACCCTAATTTGGTCCCTATATATTGTTGTTACGGTTAAAAAAAGAGAAAAAGAAAAAAGGGAGGACCGGAAAAAGAAAAGGGAGACCGAAAGAAAGAAAAAGGGATATACGGCGCCGCTGAAAGGAGATTGCATTTCCTAATACGTTTCGTGTCATACCACTGCTGTTTTCGTTCACGTTTCTAACATATTATAACCAATATATGCACTTCGCATCATGAAACTTATATAATATATAATTAAGTTTTTTGAAATGTTTGGAATGCATATGCACAAATGACGTTTACCGCAGCACCGTCAATATCTAACGTAAATACATGCCTAGTTTTATATTTTTTTTGTTTTATTAACATGTATACTTAACTAATATTATAATATATGCCTTTTTTTTATTATTTGAATAATTTCCTTTTGAATTTAATTCATGCACCATTTTTACCATTTTATAAAATTTTCACAAATTTTATTTTTATTATTTTTTTATTTTTTTATTTTTTTTTTATCATCTAAACCAATTGTTTAATTCAATTTCTTTTTGCATCACACATTTCATGCATACCCTAAATTGTCTTTGATTTCTGAATTCATGTTTGGATTATAATTACTATTGTTTGCCATAGTTTGATTTTCACTTGCCTTGATATTATTTGTATCCGTTTCGTACTAACCTTTCACGCAGGGACTAAGGTAAGTTCTTTAAGGGTATGGATAAGTATCCATGGTCACCCTTACTCTTTCCTTCTCTCATCTTCTTCTTTCTCCTTTAGGATTTAGGTTATCGTCAAACCTCACTAACCGTAGGTCACCCATGCATGATAACTTTAGGATTCGTAGTCTCCCTTTAGAGTCACCCTTGTGTCTTCTCTCTTCTCATCTCAAATTTCCTTAAAACACTTAATAAGAATAAGGGGTATTGCGCACGAGCCTTAAGTATGGGGAATGAGAAATGAGGGGCTTCCTCTCATCTCTCTAGAGTGCTTAGCGAGCGTCCTGTCTTGGGACGATGCGTTAAGTATTCGCCCATGTGCCCTAGACTTTGGTGCAATGCGACTTAGGAACTAACTTAAGCCACTTCTGTCCTAAAAAAAAGCACAAACCAACTTCAAACCCTTTTGTCCTTCGGGATTTCCAAACTAAAGGCTATTTTCAAAAAGGGCATGTTACCTTCCGTCTGAGTCGCAAACAGGCATCGACCCTAACTGCCGGACGCGAACTTAACGTCGCTCATAAAAAACACAAAAAGAACTTGGTCCGAACTACGTTGACTCTGAATTCCCCATTGCACAAAGGGGGTACGTAGGCCTAGGACGTCGACGTCCTACCGAGTCGGTCTTTGTCTTCCCCTCTCCGTTTTAGCACAACCCTAGATGATAGTATAACTCACCCTTAGAATAGACAACAAGCGTGGATCCCATCGAGTACGATGGACGCGTGGGGTGCTAGCACCTTCCCCTCGCGTAACCGACTCCCGAACCCAGGTTATGGTTGCGATGACCATTCCTTTCCCCCTCCTAAGGTTTATGCGGTGTTCCCTTTCCCTCTCTTGGGATAAATTTACACGGCTGGCGACTCTGTTTTTCCGCGCCACTCTCGCGTTTATACCTGGATGAAAATCCTGGGAGCGACAGTATGCATGTTTAAAATATGAATTAGGAAGAGTGAGGAAACTTTACCCCAAAACAAATGGCATAGTTTAAGATGTTAGAACCTAGTAATGGCTAGGGAATTGATGAATAACTTAATGACAACGCTCGTGCGGAAGAGGCCGAGACGTGTGTCCAATACCGAATGATATAGAAAAGAGTGAAACACCAGTATGGAACATGTGTGTAAACCTTTGTGGTTTTGTGAAAAGGCGAATGTGGCTTTAAGGCATTGTGGCCTTGTGATTGTCGAATATAATCACGTTTGTGTGTGAGATCACGTAATCGTAACCATTTCCTTTGAGTATCGTTTCATGAGTCTCGAGCTCCTCTGAAACATATGCATGACTACTTGGCAGGTTTAATTCCCGCGTGCAGTACGAATGGCGCTCAGGGAGCGTATGCTTGTGATGGTTAATGGCTCGTGTGAAGTGACGGTTCATAACGGTTAATGGCCCGTAGAACCCGAATCCATTTGTATGTCAAGTAGGTTACCAGGATCTATGACTCGGGTCGACTTCTAGATGTAGAAACGGACGGGAAAAGGGGATGCCTTGGTGAGGTTATCGATTAGTGATAATGTGAGTTGGTGAACTCATGAACATGTTTCTATATAGTGTGAGATTGTGTACTCAAGGTCATTTCCCTTCCCCTTTGACTTAAGTTAGGATTGATAGAACCCTGTAAAGCCGAGAGAATCCATAAGATAGGGAACTCACTGAGATTTGATGTATCTCAACCCACTATTGTTGATTATTTTCAGGAGGTATTTGCAGGTTTGGTTTACAAGTGGAGCTATGCTTGGATGTTTCAAGAGAAGCTTAGTTGAGTTTATTCCGTTGTGTATTTGTTGTATACAATTGAGGATATTGTATATTGATCTTAGATTTTATTTATTTTATTTTAGCTTGTTTCCATATCTTGTACCATGGATTGTATTATGTTTTTTGAATGGTCAAGTATGTGAATTATGTCATTAGGCACTTATGATGGTGTCAGTAATAAATAAAACACTTGTATGGTATTATTCTAGATAAATATTATACAGGGCATTACAGGACCTGTGTCCAAGTCCCACATGATAAAAATCCACACTTATGTGTACTCACAAGGTTCATAGTGCTTAGGGGTTGTGATATGTGTTAATTTGATTGAAGGACAATACCATGCATCCTTCCCAACTCTTTTAATATGTTTTTTTAATAATGCTTGGAATTTTATCCCACTTCAAAATAGTGTCAGTAGTTGCAGTTAATAATTTAGCTGCTTGTTTAGGTTTAACTAAAATAATACAAAAACCACGGTCGCGTAATTTGTGTAGAGCATAAGAAAAATAACCATCCCCAGATATTAACACCAGGTTAGCGGGCGGAGAATTATCCATTGCCCACTTGAACATATTTGTTATTATTAATTTGTGAGCATGATCTTTTTTTACTTTTTCATCTATCATGCATATAAAACAAATTATTATTTAAAAAAACATTAAAAAAAATTATTTACCTATAGCATTAGGAGCAATGTGATAAACAGTAATAAATGAATTTTTCAGTACTCACTCCACTTTTGGATTAATGTTTCCGTAAACATCAATTGAAATATCACCGGTAATATGCATCCTTTTAACATTGAAATGATTCCGGATCCAACTTGCTCAGGTTTAGTTTCTTTTGGAATACCACAATTCTCAATATCCCACCAAACGTAGGTTTTTACGTTCGTATTCAACTCAACCATGAAATATGAGTTACTCACGAACAAGAGAGGTGACTAAAAAGCAAAAAAAAAAATGAATAGGAATGAGCTGAAAATTATTGATTTTGAGTAAAAAAAAATTGAAACAATTAAAGGTACCAACCAGCAGTATAGCAGGAACTATGATGAGAGATAATGAACAATAATTATAATAAATAAACTCATCAAGTGTCCTTTACCCGTTTTTCTTTTGGTAGTTTTACTATGTATTTTGATTGGATGAAAGAGATAAAGAGGGATGGCTATCCAAGTCAAATGATAAATAGTATTTGAAACCCTTGATTATTTTCATCCAACGGTAAAAAAAAAAAAATACCCCCTCCATTCATTCTTTTTTAAATGTCACTTTTTAACACATACAAATAAAATTAATCTATATTATTATCTTTAAAATAATAATCACATTATTTAATAGTTATATATTGTATTTAAAATTAATTTGTTGGGGGAGTTTCACACTAGGGAACATTGATACATAGTGTAGGACTAGACACATTTGTGAGAGACACACCACTCGCCCACCTAAAACCTTAAGATGATAGGTGAGTGGGTTCTCCCACTTATAAATACTCAAGTCACCACATTCCTATCCAATGTAGGATTATTTCTCCACTTACTCACACTTGCTTATATTATGCCAATTAGGGCTGGCAATGAACCGAACCAACTCGAAACTAGTTCAGAACTCAGTTCGATAACCAAATCGTTGAGTTAGGTTCATGAACCAAATGAGCTTCAGCAAAAATTTAAGTTCGTTAACTAAATGAGTTGAACTTGAACTTTACATAGTTCGACTCGTTAGGTTCATGAGTCAACTCGATTATACATGAGAAAGATTATATTGTCTTTAAGAATAGATTTAAAGATTGAATCCAAATTTTAACCCTATATTGTTCTTTCTGTAGTTTTTGAATTAGTAGATTTTTGATATAATGTTCAATTCTAATCTGATAACTTTTATCTTATTTTGAATCATTTCTTTTAAAAAAATATTAATTCAAAATTTTAAATATATATAAAAAAATATACTTTAAAAAATGGCTTTAAAGTCCGTGAAGCAAGTGAACTTAACCTAATGAGACGAATCTAGCGAGTTGAACTAAATTGTTCGTGAACTTATAACGAGTCAAGTTTGAGCTTAAAAAAAAATTGTGTCGAACTTTAACCGATATTTGAGCTGAACAAATTTTTAACGAGTTGAGGTGAGTTCAACTCGACTCGACTCATTTCCAGCTCTAATTCCAATATAAATTAGTTTTACTCATTATTATTTTGAATATGAATACGGAGTGAAACATGGATGTGAATTTATTTTCTAAATCATAAAGATTTTCTTTTGACACAAAATTGTAATTAGATTAAAAAATAACTTTAACTAATTACAAAGACAAAGAAATTTATTAAAAAGAAAAAAAATACTTAATTAAAAAGCAATAATTATATTTAGTTAATTAACAATAATAATAATAATAATAATAAGAATAAGAAAAATGCAAGAAAATAAAAAATAAAAAAATATTAATAATAAATTAAAAATACATCATTGTTAAGTTAGTAATGGTGAAAGCTTAACTTCTTTTTTTATTATTAAATCATTTGTTAATATTATATCATTACATAAATTAGGATTCTAATTTAAATTAATAAATATAAATATTTAAAATTAAATAAAGATTGGAGATTGAATAAAAATTATAATAAAAAAATTCAACATTCACTTTTCTTTTCTCAATTTTCATGAAAGACATTTAAAATAAATAGAGACACACAGGTTTTTGATGAAACATATTATTATTACATTATATAAATTTGGATTGTGGTAGAAGATAGAAAAAATAATAATAATAATAATAATAATAATAATAATAATAATTACCAAATAATTTAGTTATTATAATGTTGTAACCCATCCAAGGCATCTGATAAATCTGGGTCGCGAGAAATTACAAAATAATTTCCAAACAACGAGACTAAAGTTTCAAAACACATTGCATCATTCATGCATGAACTAGAACACAAGCACAAAAAACAGAAGAAAAAGTGAATTTAACCTGTATTATACAAAGTTTTCCATAGCGACACAAGTCAATAACCTCACAATCAAAACCGATAATAATCGTCGACTGAGGCGAAGGCTCGAGAAAATCCAACGGAAGTTGAGAAGCTTTAGTCACTACATGAATCGGAACTCGCGCTTCCTCTTCTTCTAAAACCTTCTCACCTAATTCAAACAAAATTTCATCAATCAAAATCCAAACAGCAAAAAAATATATATAATATTAAACTAAAAAACGATCAAAATTACTAAATAGTTGAAAAACTATGAATCATCATAGCTTTGCGAAAAACGAATCCCTAACTGAATCGGAAAAGGTGAAACGAGAAATGAAGAAAAAAATAATGGAAAAAGTGAATCGAGAAAACGTACTGGAACGAGAGGGAGAAGACGGAGCAATGGGAAGGTGAGTGATGTATAACGGCGGAGGAGTTGGAGAAGAAGAGTGACGCGGAGGAGGAGACGGAGAAGAATGTTAGGATGC
Source organism: Lathyrus tuberosus (assembly GCA_022829125.1). Taxonomy (NCBI): domain Eukaryota; kingdom Viridiplantae; phylum Streptophyta; class Magnoliopsida; order Fabales; family Fabaceae; genus Lathyrus; species Lathyrus tuberosus. The sequence goes on along the minus strand of JALAZF010000013.1, from coordinate 26,175,651 downwards.
TAATGATAAACCCTAACTAGACTATAGAAAACTAAGAAAGACAATAAAACTAATTAATAAAATAAAGACAATTTTCATTTATTTTTGATAATTTTAAGTCTCTCAATGAGAGTACATATATAGTACCAATAGTGGATGGTGAGATAAAAAAACCTAAAACTCAAATAAACAACAAAAGCCCAAATACAAGAATAATCCAATAATAATACTAATAACTAATAATATAAATTCTAAATTATATTTTTCTCCTCTATCATTACTCACCCCTTCAAATTAACTTTGTCCTCAAGGTTGTAGACAAGAAACAGTCTGGTGGGGTGATTGGATATCTTGATTTATCTTGACAATAATCACAGAAAGCACCAAGTAGAACTCAATGCTCCAACGAAATAATCAGAATCAGCAGCCATAAGAAAATTAAGAAGTGGATAGTTTGTGCTTCTCTCCTTTCCCAAGATTCAGTATTAGAATCTGATTCTGATTCCTTCATACTCTGCCATTGACACATTACTCCTATCTTGCCTTCTTACCTTTGTATAATGAAACTTCCATCTTGAAGAATATTCTTTCGTTTTCTCTATCATTTCCTGCATTTATGCATACTTAGAAGAGGTCTTAAGATCCATGGCTTGTGATTCGACGATACATATTTCTCAATATCAGACTTTGATCTTTCACCATTCTCCTCCTTTGGTCATTCTCCAACAAGACTTTCCATAACCATTTTTGCAGCTAATTTTCCAAAGGCAGCATAACGCGCCTCATTCAATAAATTGCATGTGTACTCTGTTGGGAACCTTATTAAGTATCGTACGGCCTGTGCTCTCCACCATCGTCGATCCATTTTTCGATGAGAAACCACCAGACTGCCATTTATATCAGTCGTCGGTTGTAAATAGTTACACGGATCGCCACATATCATGGGTTGAGTGTTATGAACTTCATCATCAACTTCTGGAGTGTCCCATCCTTCACCTTCTTTGAGGAGCTTCTTCTTCAGTCCCTGTATAATATCCAACTTCAGCAATAGTCTCATTATGGTCTCTCCAATGGCAAGTTTCTCCTTGTCATAAGTTTGAAGATTAGAAGGACCTTCAAAAGCCTCGATGCGATCCTTAACATAAGTCACCTCTTTATTGACTTCAGCTATCTGCCTCAGTTTCTTTAAGGGTTCTGATTTGCTTACTAGATAACCACGATGAACAGATTGTATCACAACAGCAGCATCTGCATCCGACAAAACTCGTCTTTCTTTTTTACCATCTTCATGAACTTCTGTGTTTGTGGCCATGTCTTCATTAGTCTTGGTTTAAGATACCGAATCAGTTGAACACAACTCAGTGTTGTCTGTCCTGCTGTCTGAAAGAGTATTGCTTGTTTCAAAATCTATTGCTTTGGAATGTTCCCTTAAAGCAGCCGGACTTAAAGACCTTGATTTCTCATTGCCAATTCTCTTCCTTGGTAATGGATCAACTCTTAGACAGACAAGAGCTAACTTTGATCCCTTAGTTGGAGAAGTTGGAGAAGTAGATCGGTGTTTGCTGACCGAGTGTGAGTCTTTTTTCGCTACATTTTCTTCAGGGACATTCATTTCTCTCTTTTGGCTGCACAAATGATTAGAACAACTGCAACAATGACGATCCTTCAGCATATATTTATCATACTCATATCTCCCTTTCAGTGGCCCCAAAGCATTAGTCAGCCACTCTGATACATCTAGCTTACCTTTATCTCCTTTCTTCGGCACCTCAGCACAAACTACAGCCTTGTTTGTAGATTCATCAGTGCTAAAAACCATCACTGACAACCCCTTCTGATCAATGAATTTTGTAACAGCCTCACGAACTGCTGCAACATCCAGGCCAACATTAACGTGAGATATGCAAAAGGATTTTCCATCTGAGACAGCTAGATCAGCCTTCTCAGCCGTTAATAATACATATTTCCGTTTGTTTTCTTCAGTGTAATGCCCTGTATAATATATATCTAGAATAATATAATACACGCATTAATTTGGTACTGACACCATCATAAGTGCCTAATGACATAGTTCACATACTTGTCCATTTCTAAACATAAGTACACTACATGGCACAAGTCATGGAAACTAGCCAAAAAAATAACAAAACTAAGAACATTATACAATATTCCTCATTGTACAAGAACAATAAAATACACAGCGGAAATAAGCTTAACTAAGCTTCTCTTGAAACATCCGAGCATCGCTCCACTTGTAACCAAACCTGCACCTGAAATAAAACAACTATAGTGGGGTGAGATACATCAAATCTCAGTGAGTTCCCTATCCTATAAGTTCTCTCGGCTTTACAGGGTTCTATCAATCCTAACTCAAGTCAAGGGGAAGGGAAGTGACTTTGAGTACACACACGCCATATATGGATTCACACTCGTGAGCCTATTAACTCACACTAGTACCAAAGTAAGTCCTGAGCCTGTTAACTCAAGAATCTCGCTAATCAATAACCGTACCAAGGCATCCCCTTTTCCCGTCCGCTTCTACGTCTAGAAGATGACCCGAGTCATGGATCCTTGTAGTTACTTGGCATACGAATTGGATTCGGGATCACCGGCCTGTTAACCGTGAACCGTCACTTCTCATGGCCTGTTAACCATCACAAGTCTCTACCCAATGCATAGGCTTCAATCGTACTACACATAGGGAATCAAACCTACCAAGTAATTGCGCATACGTTTCAGAGGAGGTGCTCGAGTCTCATGAAACTACACCATAAGATAAACTGGTTATGATTACTAGACACACGCCTCGGCCTCTCATGCACGAGCGTTGTCACTATGTCATCTCCACACTATCCGACAATTGTTTACGGTAATATTCCTCACTCTACCTATTTCGTATTTTAACATGCATACATATTCAAACATGTTTAACAATAAGAGCATAGGCATATATTCGTCAATCACATAATGGAAGCACATAATGCAACATATCACACATTACACCAATTCACGGTTCCCTCTGATTTATTTAATCGGGCAATAAACAGATATTTCTCACCACCATTAGCTAGAGGATGTTCCTAGCTTCACAACGATGCCAAGAATACTCACATCGGATAAACGAGTCAAAAGTTATGAAAGAAACAAGTTGGAGGATCAGCTATGCTCGCAATGCGAAGCAGCCAGCGAATGCTCGCTTCCTAACTCGCAGTGCGAAGCTCCCGACGAATGCCTAAATACACTGGGTTCACCTTCCCATTCGCAGTTCGAACGTCTGGCGAACCGTGGCAGAACCAAAACAGGGTAATGTTCGCAGTGCGAACCTCTGGCAAATGCTCGCCTTCACCTTCGCCGTGCGAACAACCAGCGAATGTTCGATTTCCCTTTGCCAGGGGACTCACAGTGCGAACCTGCGAAAACCCAGAATTCCGCAGTAACGTACAACAGTTCATTTTCACCAATTATCTCATCCAAAACATGATCAAACACACAAGTAAGCATTGATAGATGATTACATATAGATATCAACCATATTACTCAAATTACAACTCATTTTATCTGTTAGATTTCATTTTCTCTCGATTTAACCTAATTCCAATTCGTGAGTTTCTAGCACTTAGAGTGTCTAACTAGAACCCACCTGATAATCGAAGAGGAGTTTGAAGAAGATGATGAATCGATGAAGATGATCCACAAGCTTTTCTTCTTCATCCATGGCTTTTTCCCTCTTTCTCTTCTTTTCCTCTTTTCCTCCTTCTTCTTTCTATCTTTCTCTTTTTCTTTTCTTTACATATATATATATATATATATATATATATATATATATATATATATATATATATATATATATATATATATATATATATATATATATATATATATATATATATATATATAATGGTTATTATATAATATAATTCCAACAGGGTAAAATATCTCCAATTGATATTTTATCGTCACAACTAAATTGATCAATTATTAAAGTTACCTTAAAATCCTTTCGTGAATTGAAATAATTGATCTCTTCAGAGTTCAACAGTTGCTCTATTGATCCCAAATGTTAATACTTAAAGTACTTAGAGGATTCCATTAATCCAATATACCAAAGATAGAGCACATAGATACTCATCTGATATCCAATTGAGCAATTAGATAATATGGGGTATTACACTCTCCCCCCTTAAATTGGAATTCGCCCCCGAATTTCCTCTATTCGGCAATAACCACCAATTGTATCCTGGTCTTAGATTCACACTTAACTTTACTTCCGTTCAAATTTCTGACGTATTCCAATTCCAAATTAACGTCACAGACCTGAATCCTTATTTTCACGAATTATCAAACTTTGGTTCCTTAGTCATACTCTTATTCCAGTATTAGGTTAACTTCGAACTTAGCTTTTTCCCCTAGTTCATCTGTTGTTCCATACTACAACATTTGGTCGCATTCTACCTTCAGAAAGAATGTACCATTTCATACTCCCCTACTGAGTCACAACAAACCCGTAACACTTTCTCTTGGTTAGGATGACAAACACTCAACAAATCTTCGCGAGGTAATTTAATGATTCCTTATCCCCATGCAATTTCTAACAACTTATCCTTTCATGAATCTTTCAACATCCAAAACCACTTCATAATTAGTCAACGACTTCTTTACCAGTTCCATCTGGTCTGATGCTGTACCAGGTACTCATTAAATCCAATATTCCATTCCTTTTGTGGCATACCAAAAGGTAACACACTTAGAACGAGATCTTCGTATCCTCACACTTATAAGCAACAACTTTCAACTCTCCAATTTTGACTGAACTCCTTCGTCTGTCACCTTCCACTGCGCAATTCCAAAACAAAACTAACAGTGGAATACCACGAATCCTTAAGCACCACCAAGTAGCTAACAGTCCATGGAGAACACACTTATCCAATGGGGTCCTTACTAACCAATGGTACAAGAAACTTACTGGCGTCCTAAGGTAGAACAATTTCTTTGCCAACACACAATATTATATCATCAGTCAATCACTCTTCAGACGAAAAAGGTACATGAGTCACACTGTTACAACCATAACACAGACAACTCCAAAACCATTCGATCTTGAATCCATATATCCCAAAATAGTTTGACAACTTTTGTTTCTGGTTACCACATTCCAAATCGATTCTTCTTACGGTTTCCGACTTACTCAAGGCTTCTGCCATCATCAAATCTCCACTACTGACAATGTAACACCATCACGGAACTTCAAACATATACGAATCACCACTTATCAAAACTTTCACCATTCAAAGTGAGATTGTGAGTTTCTATACTACTCACCAATCCACACACAACACTCTACACGTACACACACCCTCAAAGGACATGCCACGTTTCTCAATTGAATCCACATTTCTCATTCGTTCCGTTCCATAACCAATTCCAAGTTACATGCTTAACTTCGGAATGTCCAATTCTTACTCGTACTTGGAAAGATAACTTTCAAATTCCTTCTCTGGGTCAAACACAATTGTACACAACTAGTACCACTCTCACGAAGTCCAAAATACCATAATTACCCACCGAAATATTCCTTGTAAAAACAATACTTCGTGAGTATTTTCCAACTTCGTCCTTAAAGTTCTCAACAGTAGTACACTTAAGACTTTCCCATACTCAACCCAGTTCATAAGATTACTTCCCCGAAGTCAAATTCCTTTGTCATCTTACCAGATGATCGACTAAGTAACATCCTTCCTCAAGTTCCAACTTCAAAACACAAATCCGTCATTCCTTTAATTACTATCTCGTTTTCCATTTACACAATACTCTCCGCTTGGAGCAACAAAGGTAACAAAACACAGATGATGGTCTCTAAGGGATTTCACAACTTACACACACGTTAATCGATTAACCCTAGAATCAAATCGGTTAACTCCTCAAAATTCAACGTAAAACACTTTCCATGCACGTGCTACTCAGTTAACAATGCTGCAGAAGCTGAAAATAACCAATTTCGTTTAATTCAAAGCCATCCCTACCCAAAACCATCCATCTTGCTCGATCTTGGAATACCATTCTCAACCCGTGGCTCCTTAACTTATATAACATTCACCAACCATGATCCACTCAAGGTAAAACAGAACAAAGTTAAAACGTGTAGATTACACACTCCAACCAAGTGACAAGGTAAAATTTCAAATTCCGACGCAGTCGCACGACAACACCTCAGCGGGGTAGTTCATTCTCTGCTTATACAACTACTCTAGATGAAAGCCGATAATGACGACATTATAGGGTTTCAACCACCACTCATACTTGATTTGTCCATAAGCAAAATCCAACACACAACCATCACATGGTACTACGAAAATGATAGACATCTCATGTCAAGCATACAACCTTGTTCTCTCACTTGAATTCCTTGGTGAGAAATAATACTACAACGTTCTTAGTCCAACAAAAGGTAGATTCCGAATATTCCAACTATTCACAATTACAGAAGGCTCTTTATACTTGAAAATAGATCGGGGTAATGCATCCTCTTGAGGAACCTTTCCATCACTTCGTATACACTAACCGGGATTTCTTACCCTTACTATCCATTACACACCACACTTACACCAAATTACTTAATGGAAAATCCGCAACTGACAATTCTCATCAACTACGTACAAAACCCTTTCGGTAGCAACCATTCCATGATTTGCACTTAGTTCGTAATGAGTCTCGATTTGCTTCTCATTGTTTTACTGCAAATCTTACTTCTTAAAATACAATACTCACTACTCCACAAGGTACGTCCCTTCACGCTTGTCTTAAGAATAAGAATCCATTACGTATAATTGTGACCACGATGCCACTACTACGCTTGTTCTTAATACCAAGGTGTAACTTTCTCATTCCACGTCATACTAATACGGTTCTCATGGGTGAACCATCCGTAAATACACCTCCTTAATTATAGGTTCATCAATACCTTAATAACCCTATAGCACACTTTGTCCCAAAATACCTTTCGTTATCATTTCCTCATAACATACCGTTAATACCGTTTCCATACTGCATTAACTTCGCTCTCCATTGTAATCCTTTTAGGTCCAAATATAAAAACATCTTACTAATATTCCCTTGAATCCAAGGTACTTACTCGGTTTCTTGACACCACCTCTTCTGGTCCGTATCACTACACTTCCGTTACTAAATGAAGTCCAGACTTTCTCTGACACAATACCTCATACTGTTCCTTGGGGTAACTTAACATTTCCAAAATTCCAAATTGGTCTCTAATCGAATACAGAAAATCCCGATGTAATATTTCAAACTTGATCTCTCTACGTAATTAAAGATACGGAATTCATCACACACTCTTCGTCCGACACATACTTGTTTCACTTGAAGCATGTAAACACATCCTTGTGTTTCTTCACACACTTCTCTACTACTTTAAGTCCCCATGGAAACCGAACGTCCTTAACTCTTAACTTTTAACCAGTCGGAAGATATTGTTCCGAATACATTCCTTAAGTTACTCTTGTCCATTCAAGATACCTTAACGACCTTAAAAACGGAAGCACCAATTACTATCTCACTTCCGGACCTTACGTCACACATTCCATAATACAACTTTTCTTTTTCACGGAATGAGATTACTTGAAATCCTTATCCATACTAGTAGTCAATCCAGCTCCACAAGCGACTTTACATATTCCTCAATACCTTATCCAATCGTCCAATAGAGATCCTTAACTTTCAGACTCCATTCATTCCAAAGGATTGCTTGAACAACATAACACTCTTAAATCCCATGCTACCCAAAACACAACTTCTACCAAAACCTCAACAGAGTTGACCAAAACTCCACACTACTAACTCTTGGCTTGAGCCTTCCCTCACAGCACAAGTCCGACAACACTTCGGAGTCCTCGTGGTCACTCAACCATGATTCTACCCATCACATACATAGTATTAGGTTGATCAGGCTCAACACTACATAGTATGATATTAAGTTTCATGATGGCAAGACACACCTAAGAGGTAGGAATAGATTTATTTATGATGTTTCAAGGCTAGGTCGAGAATACGACCTGCTCTGATACCAACTGTAATGCCCTGTATAATATATATCTAGAATAATACAATACACGCATTAATTTGGTACTGACACCATCATAAGTGCCTAATGACATAGTTCACATACTTGTCCATTTCTAAACATAAGTACACTACAGGGCACAAGTCATGGAAACTAGCCAAAAAAATAACAAAACTAAGAACATTATACAATATTCCTCATTGTACAAGAACAATAAAATACACAGCGGAAATAAGCTTAACTAAGCTTCTCTTGAAACATCCGAGCATCGCTCCACTTGAAACCAAACCTGCACCTGAAATAAAACAACTATAGTGGGGTGAGATACATCAAATTTCAGTGAGTTCCCTATCCTATAAGTTCTCTCGACTTTACAGGGTTCTATCAATCCTAACTCAAGTCAAGGGGAAGGAAAGTGACTTTGAGTACACACACGCCATATATGGATTCACACTCGTGAGCCTGTTAACTCACACTAGTACCAAAGTAAGTCCTGAGCCTGTTAACTCAAGAATCTCGCTAATCAATAACCGTACCAAGGCATCCCCTTTTCCCGTCCGCTTCTACGTCTAGAAGATGACCCGAGTCATGGATCCTTGTAGTTACTTGGCATACGAATTGGATTCAGGATCACCGGCCTGTTAACCGTGAACCGTCACTTCTCATGGCCTGTTAACCATCACAAGTCTCTACCCAATGCATAGGCTCCAATCGTACTACACGTAGGGAATCAAACCTACCAAGTAATTATGCATACGTTTCAGAGGAGGTGCTCGAGTCTCATGAAACTACACCGTAAGATAAACTGGTTATGAATACTAGACACATGCCTCGGCCTCTCATGCACGAGCGTTGTTACTATGTCATTTCCACACTATCCGACAATTGTTTACGGTAATATTCCTCACTCTACCTATTTCGTATTTTAACATGCATACATATTCAAACATGTTTAACAATAAGAGCATAGGCATATATTCGTCAATCACATAATGGAAGCACATAATGCAACATATCACACATTACACCAATTCACGGTTCCCTCTGATTTATTTAATCGGGCAATAAATAGATATTTCTCACCACCATTAGCTAGAGGATGTTCCTAGCTTCACAACGATGCCAAGAATACTCACATCGGATAAACGAGTCAAAAGTTATGAAAGAAACAAGTTGGAGGATCTGCTATGCTTGCAATGCGAAGCAGCCAGCGAATGCTCGCTTCCTAATTCGCAGTGCGAAGCTCCCAGCGAATGCCTAAATACACTAGGTTCGCCTTCCCATTCGCAGTGCGAACGTTTGGCGAACCGTGGCAGAACCAAAACAGGGTAATGTTCGCAGTGTGAACCTTTGACGAATGCCCGCCTTCACCTTCATCGTGCGAACAACTAGCGAATGTTCGATTTCCCTTCGCTAGGGGACTCGCAGTGCGAACCTGCGAAAACCCAGAATTCCGCAGTAACGTACCGCAGTTAATTTTCACCAATTATCTCATCCAAAACATGATCAAACACACAAGTAAGCATTGATAGATGATTACATATAGATATCAACCATATTACTCAGATTACAACTCATTTTATCTGTTAGATTTCATTTTCTCTCGATTTAACCTAATTTCAATTCGCGAGTTTCTAGCACTTAGAGTGTCTAACTAGAACCCACCTGATAATCAAAGAGGAGTTTGAAGAAGATGATGAATTGATGAAGATGATCCACAAGCTTTTCTTATTCATCCATGGCTTTTTCCCTCTTTCTCTTCTTTTCCTCTTTTCCTCCTTCTTCTTTCTATCTTTCTCTTTTTCTTTTCTTTACATACATATATATATATATATATATATATATATATATATATATATATATATAATGCTTATTATATAATATAATTCCAACAGGGTAAAATATCTCCAATTGATATTTTATCGTCACAACTAAATTGATCAATTATTAAAGTTACCTTAAAATCCTTTCGTGAATTGAAATAATTGATCTCTTCAGAGTTCAACAGTTGCTATATTGATCCCAAATGTCAATACTTAAAGTACTTAGAGGATTCCATTAATCCAATATACCAAAGATAGAGCACATAGATACTCATCTGATCTCATCTGATATCCAATTGAGCAGTTAGATAATATGGGGTATTACATTCAGCAACATGCTTTTGCGCTTTTCTCACTTGATCCTGAAGTAGGGCAATCTTGGCCTTGATATCCGCTTTCCTAGCTGCATGAATTGATAATGTTTCCACGCTGATTTTCAGAGCTGAAACTTTCTCTTCAAGAAAACTTCCTTCCAGCTTAGCTGCTTCATCTACTTGCTGCTCAAATTCATATGCCAGTTTCATTGCATCAGAAGCACGATCAGTTGTGATAGCTGTTATTCTACAGATTCCTTTAGTAATTCCATCCGCAGCTAAAAGCGCAAAAGCTTTAGCCTCTCGTGTATTTGAAATATGGGTACCGCCACACAATTCAGATGAAATAGATAACCATTTTTCGTTCTCAGGGTCAGCAAGCAAATGTTCAACTTTTTGTCCAACTGACACAACTCTAACTGGATCAGGATAGACTTCTCCAAAAATAGCTCGTAGACCATTAATGCGCTTGGCTTCGGCAAGAGTTACCTCCTTTGCATTTACATCCAATTCAGCTTTAATTTGCTCGTTAATAATTGACTCGATTCCCCTTAAAGAATCAGCATCGACAGGCCTGCCGTGAGGAAAATCATATCTCAATTTTTCAGGAAGAACAATAGATCCTCTTTGGTCTACAAGATTTCCAAGTACTTCCTTTAGAGCAAAATTTAACATGTGTGTGCATATATGGTTAGGGGCTATAAGCGAACTTCTTCCGTAATCAACCTTGCATACTACTTTGTCTCCAATAGAGACACCAGTCCCATTACCAAACTGAAGCACATAACCTCCGTTAACTTGAACATTATGAAATTGATATGAAGCACGTTGGAAATCAAGTGACCCAGTATCGAAACTCTGACCACCTTGCTCGGCATAGAAGCTTGTAGATTCTAGAATCACACCAACATCACCATCCGTATTAACAGAATCAACAAACTCAGAACCGGTATATATTGCTTTTACCACACTTTCATGGTCCTTGAACCAAACAAATTTGAAACTGTCATCAGTTAGAGCAATGCTTCTCTTTTGCAACACTGATATAGCACCAAGGGATTGCAACACAAGCTGGGTTATGGAGGTGAGAAACTCATCAGGTGTTGTGAAAGAATAAGGTGGCAACTTACTCCGGATGGAATCGAGACGGATCTGACTGGAGCGGCTCCGGTGTAAGAGACTCTGGGGTCTGCTGCGGGTGAAAGTGGTGGAGACATGTCGAGATTTCTGGTTCCGTTTGCGGATTTGAGAATCGGTATGAAACACTTTCAAGTGTTTCTCAAAATTTCTTCTATGACTAAAATGGGTTTGATATTTATGACCAAGTATGGAGGAGTTGTTTGTTGGGTTTTGGAATTGATAGGAATTGTTGTAGTAGTATGAATAATGAGATGTAGAATAAGATAAATATGGGTTAGGTGGAGGTGGTGTATACCCATGATTAAAATACAAACATGGTGATGGAATTGTAACATATAGATTGGTGTAATAAGGTGAAAAGATTTCCCATGGAAAAGATGAGAATGAGGAAGTGATTGGAGATGTAAAAGAGGGGTTTGTGGGATAAGTAGGAGGAATGCTCCATTAATGATAATCCATAGGAGGATTTGAGTATATGGATGAAAGCACCAATTGTTAGGATGCTAATGATAAACCCTAACTAGACTATAGAAAACTAAGAAAGACAACAAAACTAATTAATAAAATAAAGATAATTTTCATTCATTTTTTATAATTCTAAGTCTCTCAATGAGAGTACATATATAGTACCAATAGTGGATGGTGAGATAAAAAGGTATAAAACTCAAATAAACAACAAAAGCCCAAATACAAGAATAACCCAATAATAATACTAATAACTAATAATATAAATTCTAAATTATATTTTTCTCCTCTATCAAAGAAGCCATGTGATCGGAACTGAATTTCCAACAGCATCATAGGGTTCTTTCTCTCGTTGAAGCTACGACTTCACTTTTTTCTCTTTGAGTTCTTTTTTTCCCTCTTGTTTTTTATTTCTTTTTATATTTACCAGGAAATAAAAAAGTTGAAATCAGTGTGAAATGTACTTTAACCCGTTTTCCCCATTGAATATTCCAAGATTTCTGATGATAAGCAAAACTCAAACACAACTTCGTACCTAAAGCCTTCTATAAACTCTCCCAGCATCTTGACGTAAACCTCAAATTCCTGTCAAATACAATACTGGAAGGAATCTCAGGCAAACTCATAATCTTTTCAATATACAGCTTTGTTAACTTCTCTAATGGATGATTAAGTCAAATCAGAATGAATTGAGCTGATTTAGTCAACCTATCCTCAATAACCCAAATAGTATCATAATCCTTCATTGTCCTCGGTAATCCCAACACAAAATCGAGCTAATCGATTAACCAATCTCAATTTCGTCCTCTGACCTTCTTTAATCTCTTCAAGAACACTATTAGTAAGCTTTAACATACCAAGATTCACACTCTGAATCATGACTTCACAAACTAAACTCAAGTCTCTAAATTCTTCGATCAGGTCTAACTTTCTAGCCATCAGTGTCGACATATGTAACGTCTTCCTACTCAACGCATCGACTATGACATTGACTTTACTATGATGGTAATTTAAACCAACATTACAGTCCTTCAAAAAATCAAGCCATCTCCTCTGATCGAACAGGTACTTCAGACTTTTATAATCACTAAACACTTCAAATCTAGAGCCAAACAAATAGTGTCTCCAAATCTTAAGTGCGAACACAACGACATATAGCTACAAATCACGTGTAGGATAAATCTTTTCATGAACTCTAAGTTGTCTCAAAGCATAAGCCCTAACTTGTCCATTCTATATCAGCACACCACCTATACCCATCTTAGAAGCATCATAAAACACGACAAAAGATTCAGTTGGACTCGGCATAATCAACACTAAAGTCGACGTCAACCTCTTTTTAAGCTCTTGGAAACTCTCTTCAGATTTCACATCCCACACATACGTCTGACCTTTCATAGTTAGCTTAGTAAATGGCAGTTCCAAATTAAAAAATCCCTCAATGAACTTTCGATAATAACCGACTAATCCAAGAAAACGTTGAATTTTTGTGACAAACTTTGGTGTCTCCCATTGTAACAATCCCTTAAACTTCAAAGGATCAACAACATTACCTCCACTAGAAATCACATGACCGAGGAAACTCACTTCTCTTAACCAAAAATAGCACTTGGATAACTTAGCATATAATTGTTTCTCTTTCAACGATTTCAATACAACTCTTAGATGTTCGACATGCTCTTCGTTAGTCTTTAAATAAATCAGAATATCATCGATAAACATTACCATAAACTTATCCAAATACGGATGAAAGACACTGTTCATATATTCCATGAAAATACCAAGAGAATTAGACACACCAAACGACACCAATGAATACTTGTTCTTAATAGTTACTTTATTCAACTGTCGGTAGTAGACACACAACCTCATACTACCATCCTTCTTATTGACTAACAACATTGGCGCAGCCTACGACAAAACACTCAGACGAACAAACTTCTTCTCAAGTAACTCTTCCAATTGTTCTTTAGCTTACTTAACTCTAAAGAAGACGTCCTATAAAGAGCCACTGACATTGGACTAACACCTGGTACTAAATCTATAACAAACTCAACCTCGCACTCTGGCGACAAATCACTGATGTGTTTAGGAAACACTTCTGGGAAATCATAAACAACCAGAAGATCACTAACTACTCCCTTTACTCCGGCTTCTAACGAGGCTAACATCACCAACACTTGCGCACATCCCTTAAGGACTCCCTTAATTACTTAGTCAATAAAAACTTATCTTCGTCTTCAATAAACTCAAGAAACAACACTGACTTATCCAACAACCTGCACCCTTGCAACAGCGGCACAGTGAACTAACTCTTCATGCTTGAAACATCTCAAACAAGCAGAAACTTTTCCCCTAATTATTTCAATCCCTATCCTACAGACAAGTGGTTTAGGCTCTCGCGCTGAGCATGCCCCCTGGGCTGAGCGCGATTGTGACAGACAAAATGCATAATTTTTTGCGTTTTTCATTGTTTTAGGCCTTCTAGACCTCCGATTTCGATTCCGTAAAAACCCAAACGCTCATAAAACTACAACCTAGGTAATATCCTAATTATCTCAATTTAATTCATAATTTTATCAAAATTAAAACATCAAATCATTAATTTAAGGTTATGCCTAAAACTTTGAAATTGCAATAATTGTGTAAAACACATCAAGTACCAAACAAGAAAAATTAGTAATGAATAATACACAAAATTCATCAATAATTATAGGAAATGAAATTCTGGTATCAGACGTGTGATGTTAAGGTGTGATGTCACAACAACACACTCTGCATAATGGACAGAATAAACAGCAAAATAACACCAAGAATTGTTGACCCAGTTCGGTTACAACTAACCTACTCTGGGGGCTACTAAGCCAGGGATGGAATTCACTACTTGTAGATATAATTTACAGACTCAACAACCCATTGACAATCTCCTAAACTTATACTCTACTAATGACTTCCTACCTAAGAACCCACTTAGGTATGAGAACACCACTCAATCCCTTACAAACTCTCAAAGAACCCACTTTAAGTAACCTTGATCTTACTTCACAGCTTCGATCAAGCAACCACTCTCTATTGTTTCACAGCTTCTAGAGAGGACAGAAACGCAACTTAGCAATTCACCCTAGAATTTTGGTTATACAACTCGTACAAAATACTTAAGACACTCAGCCTATGCTCTTGATCTTCTTTCTGTATTTTTGTACCTTTTCCTTTGGTCTTGTACGCTTTATATAGCTCCTTGAATTGGTCTTGGAATTGCTACAATATCTCCCAGATTTGTTATTTAAAACTGAATATTTAAAACAGATTTTCTCCTAAAATCTTTTTAAATCTTCAACCTTTTAAATCTCCTACAAATCTGCACCAGATCTCCTATGCAGCAGCAAATATCTATCCCAAGATATTCGCATCCAATGAGACAGCTTGCTCTCCACAATTCCAGCTAATACGCAACCCTAACAACATCACAGCCTACTGTTGTTAATTCTGCAGATCTGATGTCACAACATCACCTATGTGACATCAGACATCCAACTTCAGCAAATACATACTTGACACAGCCCAGTGTTAAACTTCAATGTTGTAACATCAGCACCTTGACATCAACATTGAATATACTTTGTTTTACCAAAATTCTAGCCAATCCAAGAACTAACAATCTCCCCCTTTGGCTAATTTTGGCTAAAACAATCTTTGCACTCTGCACCTTCAGAGACTTTAGCAGCGGAAAAACTTCAATAAAAAAACTTGAAACTCTCATCAACAGCAGTTTGACAATTTTCATAGTCTTCATCACTTGATCTGCTGCAGCACCATCTTTATTATTGACAACAGCCAATTGGTGCTCCCCCTAAAAAATATGACCCAGCATCACAGCTGTTCAGTAGCTCACAATGTGCAGCACTTCTCCTCCCACTTGATGTCTGCTTGGCTGCACTCTTCAAATGCTATGATATCTTCACTAGCTCAGTCAAAACTCCCCCTCAAGCACTTTTCAACTAAACACCTTTTACTTTTAGCAGCATCAAATTATCTCCCCCTTTTTAGCCACAATTAGGCAAACTTCAGTTAGAAGCCCTATTAACTATAGTCAGTACACCCTGGCTCTCATTGTTAGCCTCACAGTTAGCAACCAAGCAAAACAAATCATAGAAAACAAAACTAGTGCATATAACAGCACAATATTCAAATTACATAACCAACACAGCAAAAAAAACTAAAAACTGAAACTACTATCTAAAAACAGCAGATGGAGGTTAGTCTTCATCCGAGCTGGTACCATCAGCATCTTCATCACCCTCATCTGACCTGGAATCCTCAGTGTCGCCATTCCCCTTATCTTCCCCCTGTTCCAAGTCTTTAATCATCTGCTCAATCTTCATTTTCCTGTCAGTGCTGGTCTTGATAACCATATCAAGATCCTTGCAGGTTGCCTTTAATTCTTCAATCAGCTCAGATTTTGTACTGACCTTCTTAATCCCAGAACTTGATGTTGTAACAATGTCTGGAACATGACTCCCAGCAAACAATTTGGGATGCAAAGGTAAAGCTGACTCCCTCTTACATGCTACCTCTGTACTGGTTAAGATTCCAGGATGTTGATCTAAGATCATTCCACGGATAAGGGAAGGGAATGATATAGGCATTTTGATAGCATTGGTGGCTCCATGCTTCACTACTTGATCAAATATATAGCTTCCATAGTTGAACTTGACCTTTTTCCCTACAACATAGATGAACCTTCCTAATCCCACAGTTATGGTGGTTTTGTGATTAGTAGGTACCCAGTTAGCTGCACCAATTCTGTGCAATATAGCATACTTGATACTGAGTTTGCTAGCTGTTAATTTATTTTTCAGTGGCCATACCTTAACTTGAGAAGCAGTGATCTCTCTACACACTTCATTATCAGTCACCTCCAGCTCACACTCCTCTTGCTCATCTCTTCCCAGATATTTGTTGACAGTACTAGGAGAGAAGTCAATACAGTGTCCCCTAACAAACACCTTCATGTAGTTCACACTTCTATTGTCATAAATGTCTATGGGAATGTTGACAACAACTTTGGCATCTGGTCACAGTCTTTAGTAGTCCAGCACCATGAATGAGGTCCATAATTTCTTTCATCTCCAAGACATCCTTTCCAAGCTCCCTTTCCAGAGCTAACCTCCTTTGGCACACAAACTTCCACAAGGAAGCATTGCTCGCATAATGAAAGGATATGTTGTCCACTGGCACTTCAGGGACCTTATCAGAGATTCTCTTTAGAATGGTCTTTCTGACTGGTGTGATGTCATGGACATCTTCCTCAACTTCATCTTCAGACTCAGATTCTTCTCTAATCTTTCTCTTTTTGGAGGGTGTAACAACCTTGCTCCAAGGTTTTGTGGGACCAACAACGGTTTTCTTCTTTCCTTCAGTAGGCTTCTTAGGAGAGGATTCATTAGTCTTTCCTTTCCTTGTCTTTAGTCTCTTGGCAATACTTGGAACAGCATTTCCAATGACTTCATTATCAGATAAATCAACCACATTGATCACGTCCTCACTCTTTTCTTCTTCAGGAGTAGTTCTATCATTAATTTCCTCATGCACATCTTCTTCTTCCCCTCCTCTTTCAGAATCCTCAATGACAGACACAACAAGTCTATGAAGATTAGATTCTTCTCCTTGCATGTCTATCTTTTCTGCTGGCATCTGATTCAACGGAGCAGAAATTCCTTTCACAGGTATTCCTTTGTCCAGTATTTTGGTTGCCAGATTACCCATACTCTTGTCAACATCAAACTTTTCTACCACAGTTTGAGACGTGGATGACCTAGGTGTTGATTTATCACTAAATAGGATACTGGTAACCAGCTTCTTTATTTCAGTATTTTTAAAAGTAGTTGCGGCCCTTTTTGAAGCAAGTTTAGAAGGTCTAGGTTTACCTGATTCTGGAAACATTACGGAGATGGGTTGTATATTCAGAGTTTCGTCTTCAGAGTACTCATCTGTAGAAACCCTAGCGTTATTCTGCGATGAACTTTTGGAAGGAGAAGTTGTCTGCTTTGACATGGTTCCTTTGAGGGAGTATAGAGTGAGATGATTCTTCTTGTTGAAGGAGACGAACAGAAGAGAGATATGAGTTTTGATGAACTGTGATTTTGCTATAATAGGAAATGAGGGTCTGAGGTAAGGCGCCAGATTTTGTGTACTCTTTAAAGACCAATTACTAATTTTCTCCCTCCATAAAGACTTTCCTTTTAAACAATTCACATCAGGACTCATTAACTCTGAGTGACCTTTCAGCATCCTGATGTCATAGTCTGATGTTATAACATCGACCTGAACATCATTAGTTAAACTATCTTTAAGAGAAATCCACTGATAGCAGTTATCTCTGGTTCTGGAACCCTTCATAACAACCAGATTATGCTCATCAGAAACCACACAATCATCCTTAGTGTAGTTTACCTTGTAACCTTCATCACACAACTGGCTTATGCTGATTAAATTTGCATTTAAATCACTGACAAACAGAACATTGTCAAGTTCAGGTCTACCATCACCTTGCACCTTCCCAACTCCTGCAACAACACCTATTTCTCCATTGCCAAATATAACCTCATGAGAGGGACAATGACTGACTTCAGCAAACATGGATCTACATCCAGACATGTGTTTGGAACACCCACTGTCAAAATACCATGTTCCTTCTTTAAACTCTCTGTCAGCCATGTGAGCCAATAAGCACTTCACCTTCTCCTTAGGTACCCATTGTTTAACAACTTTGGGCCTATACTCTCTCCATCTGGTTTGAGGTTGAAGGTATCCATGCAGCTTGTAGCAAGAGTACCGCATATGTCCAAACCTTCCACAATAATAGCATCTCACCCTTTCATGTCTGAATCTTCTGCCAAGATGAGATTGCTTAGGTTGCCATCCATAATGTGGTCTCCTCCTACCATAACTGGCATGCCTTCTATTATGTTGATATCTTCTCCCATAAGAGGGCTGAGAATGTTGTTTCCTGGATTGTCTCCCATGATGGTGGGGCTTTCTTCTTCCATAGAACTGAGGAACAACATTGGTGCCTCCATATCCATAACCATACCAATTGTCCTGATGTTGAGACACCTGATGAGACATATGCTGTTTGAACTGAGCAGCTTGTATGCTCTTGTGGTATTGTGGGGGCATATACTAACTAGCACCTTGAGGCTGCCTCTTCCTCTATTGGGGACCATCCTTTTTCTCAACATTCTGAGGCTGAGCACCCTTCTTAGGGGTAGAATCCTGTCTCTTTGTTTGAGACACAGGTTGGGACACCTCCTCCTTTGCTCCTGAGGTGCTTGCCACATATCCTATACCAGACTTATCACCTGCAACCTTTTCTGTCTGAAGGATCTTGTCAAGTGTGTCTGTACCATAGCTCAGCATCCCAACAGACTTGGTCATTTGATCAAGGTGAGCTCTAACTAGCACCACTTCATTTTCCAGATCAGTCTTTTCATTCTCTAGCTGAGCAATCTGTTGCTTGTGGCACTTATTTTCTTGACAAATCTCAGCACTTTTTAAACACAACTCTTGATAAGTAGATGCTAACTCCTCATAAGTTACTTCTTCATCACTAGAATCATCATCAGAAACAACAGCTTCTGTTAGGGCTTTAACATGCTTTGCTGACTCACCTTCACTTTCACTATCTGAGTCAGACCAGGAAACCGTCATGCCTTTCTTCTGCTTTTTCAAGAAGGTGGGACATTCTTTCTTGACATGTCCATACCCTTCACACTCAAAGCACTGAACTTCTTTATCTTGGGTAGTTTTCTCTTCATCCTTCTTGCTGGTGTCAGAAGTCATGTTCTTGACATTAGGCTTGGAGTTATTGTTCATTCTCTTGAACACTTTGGTGAACTGTCTTCCCAACATAACTATGGCCTGAGATAGATCCTCCTGAGATTCAGAACTCTTTCCTTTTTCTTCTGCATCATTTGACACCAAGGCTATACTTTTTGGCTTCTTTTTTGGTTCTTCCTCATTCAACCTAAGCTCAAAAGTTTGAAGAGATCCAATGAGCTCATCTACTCTCATCTTGCTGATGTCTTGTGATTCTTCTATGGCAGTCACCTTCATCTTGTACCTCTTAGGAAGGGACCTAAGAATCTTCCTTACAAGCTTTTCTTCAGACATTTTCTCTCCAAGAGCACTAGATGCATTGGCCAGCTCAAGAACACTCATGTGGAAATCATGAATAGTCTCATCTTCCTTCATCTTCAGGCTTTCAAATTTTGATGTTAAAATCTGAAGTCTTGACATCTTGACTCTAGATGTTCCTTCATGTGTAGCCTGCAAAATATCCCACGCTTCCTTAGCAACTTCACAGGTATTGATTAACCTGAAGATATTCTTATTCACTCCATTGAAGATGGCATTTAGAGCTTTGGAATTTCCAAGGGCAAGCTCATCTTCCTCCTTGGTCCACTATTCTTCAGGCTTTGGCTTAGAGGTACATTCTTTATCTTTTCCAGCATCATCCTTCTCACACATGACAAGAGTTTTCCATTCTTTAATAACAACCTTCCAAGCCCTACTGTCCAAGGATTTTAAGAAAATGGTCATCCTTGGCTTCCAATAGTCATAATTGGATCCATCCAAAATAGGGGGTCTGTTGATGAATCCTCCAACTTCTTTGTCCATCTTTTCACCAGAAAGTAACTTTCCTAGATCTCACCCAGAGACAGACAGGATGCCTGCTCTGATACCAATTGAAATTCTGGTATCAGACGTGTGATGTTAAGGTGTGATGCACAACAATACACTCTGCACAATGGACAGAATAAACAGCAAAATAACACCAAGAATTGTTGACCCAGTTCGGTTACAACCAACCTACTCTAGGGGCTACCAAGCCAGGGATGGAATTCACTACTTGTAGATATAATTTACAGACTCAACAACCCGTTGACAATCTCCTAAACTTATACTCTACTAATGACTTCCTACCTAAGAACCCACTTAGGTATGAGAACACCACTCAATCCCTTACAAACTCTCAAAGAACCCACTTTGAGTAACCTTGATCTTACTTCACAGCTTCGATCAAGCAACCACTCTCTATTGCTTCACAGCTTCTAGAGAGGACAGAAACGCAACTCAGCAATTCACCCTAGAATTCTGGTTATACAACTAGTACAAAATACTTAAGACACTCAGCCTATGCTCTTGATCTTCTTTCTGTATTTTTGTACCTTTTCCTTTGGTCTTGTGCGCTTTATATAGCTCCTTGAATTAGTCTTGGACTTGCTACAATATCTCCCAGATTTGTTATTTAAAACTGAATATTTAAAATAGATTTTCTCCTAAAATCTTTTTAAATCTTCAACCTTTTAAATCTCCTACAAATCTGCACCAGATCTCCTATGCAGCAACAAATATCTATCCCAAGATATTCGCATCCAATGAGACAGCTTGCTCTCCACAATTCCAGCTAATACGCAACCCTAACAACATCACAGCCTGCTGTTGTTAATTCTGCAGATCTGATGTCACAACATCACCTATGTGACATCAGACATCCAACTTCAGCAAATACATACTTGACACAGCCCAGTGTTAAACTTCAATGTTGCAACATCAGCACCTTGACATCAACATTGAATATACTTTGTTTTACCAAAATTCCAGCCAATCCAAGAACTAACAGGAAATTCTCATCACACATCACATATAATTAGAATTCATCCATATCATACACCCTATTGGAGGTTAAGGACTCTTCTAGCCCACCCCTCATGAATAAGCCCTTATTGAAGGTTATTCTCCCCCTTACCTTAGATTTTTCAAGCAAAATTCGTCCACGCTCTATCAATGGATGCTCTCCTTATGCCTTATCTTGTTTTTCCTCTTGCCCTAGTCTCCTTTTCCTTTTTTCTCTAAAAAATTCTACATATTCCTTAACTTCCCCTTCCAATTCTCTTTTTACACTAAAAACCTAGTCCCCACATTAGACTATTCATACATCACCCTTACTTTTCTCTCTAATCCTAACATTGCCCTCAATATCTCTACAACTCTTATTTTCTTTTTATCTTTTTATTTTATTTAAATAATAAAATCAAAACATTATTTTACTTAATAAAATTAATTCTAAGTAATTTTATCTTTTTCTAATTACTTTCCACACCCTACTACAAAGTCGCTCACCATCTCTCTCTCTCTCTCTCTCTCTCTCTCTCTCTCTCTCTCTCTCTCCATATTCAATTGTCCACCCACACACAATAATAAAATAATACACAAAAGTATAATTAAATTAAAATAAAATAATTTACTAAAATTGAGGTATTACAGAGAAAATGGAGCTCCTCTTTGAGTTCAGTTTCAACATGTATTGGGCTTATTCTCTATTCTCTCTGTTCATTACTGGCAGATGGGATGTCTTGGCTGCCAGTAATATATTTATAAGAAAATGGATAATTGGAAGAGGAAGTGCAAAGCTATGTAACCGAAGTGCTTCGCTTTCCAGAAAGACTTGCTTGACTTGCAGGAGAAGGCCAACCTTATTGAAGCTTTGCAAGAAGAGGCAAAGATCCACGACTCTCCTGCAACCTTGGTCGGAAGATTACTGACTCATCCCTGGAGTTAGATAAAATATGGCGTCATAAGGCTTCTGATGTTGTTACTAAGGTGAACCGCCGTGCAGAGGAGGATAAGAAAACTTTTCAACAGGAATTTGAGACTCATGATGAGGTTTTGAAGGCTCTTGAAGATGAGGTTGCCGGTATGAGGAAGAAGTTTCATGTTTCCCTTCAACAAATTGTGTAGGGCGTGTATGAGGTATGTGATCAAGTTGTGGAACAGGCGAAGGGATTCTATCCTTCCGTACCTATTCTTGTCAAGGAGTTATACCCCTTTAAAGATGCTATAGAGGGGGTTCTGGGGGTAAACAAGGTGCTTCGACTCTAAGTGCTTGAAGCTTCATTATTTATTCTTTTTTTTATTTTCTCTATAATACTGGCCAGGATTTTATTCCTTAGCTAGATAATAATATTTATATAAACATATTTTTACCTAAGTAATTTGGAATTTATTTGACTTTGCGTATTGACCATGTATTTGATTCTTCTTTCTTATTTCCTTACGCTTCTAACTAGCTGAAAATTGCTATTGCATTGGGGCTTGCTTGTTATCCAATTAATTTAAAGCTTGTTTTTCTCATGGGTGATTTATATTTTATTTGCCTAAAAGGCATTGTTGGTGTTCACCAGTGGGTTGTGAGTCTGCCGCAGGAGCTTAAAGGTATTGTCCGCTTTGGGCGTGAGAACCCTTACGACATTGCTTTACTTTGAACTATGTTGTCTCAATCAGAGTTTCATTGTCACTATACCTGATTGAGAAAATTTATAGCGCTTTCTCCATGTCACTTGGAACTGTCTTTGACAAAAGGTAAGGTTTAATTTCCTACCCCTAGGACTGACTTGGTTTGAGGTGGATACCTCTGGGCTTCACCGCCTACTCTCTTTGAGTGGCTAGT
This sequence comes from Lathyrus tuberosus, assembly GCA_022829125.1. Classification (NCBI taxonomy): domain Eukaryota; kingdom Viridiplantae; phylum Streptophyta; class Magnoliopsida; order Fabales; family Fabaceae; genus Lathyrus; species Lathyrus tuberosus. The sequence continues at coordinate 26,152,344 of JALAZF010000013.1, read as the reverse complement.
TCCTAAGAGGGGGGAGGGGAGGGGGAGGGGTGCACCAGCTACGTTGAGAAGAGTGTTCCTTAAACGTGAAATATGTCTTAAAAGACCAACTTATGCCATCCTAAATGAAACTCACATTCTTTATGATTGCAATATTTAACAATTAGTATATCAACTATCAAAATTGCGCAACAACTTTACAAAGCATCTAACTAATAGAAGCAGTGGTAAGGATATGATGCCTTTCCTGTTATGATATATTAATATTATTCAGCTAAATGAGGCATAAATGTAGACGTCCTTATCTTCGTCTGATCGATGGGACGATGGTCCACCTCAGATGCCTCAAGGTATCCGTAATTGATGGGCACCAATAGATGACCGACATCCTCAAAGACGTTTCTTGTTGACGACCGCGAATATTCGGAAGCTACATGATCGTCTCTTTGAATAGCCTGCCGCAATATTTTTTGAACAATAGGTTGACAACATCCTAACTTCCTTTTACTATAGGGAGAATACTAACAATGATCCTTCAAGGTGTGACCGACGACATGATTATAAAAGACGTGAGATTTTGTCTTCTAGCGCACAGTTAAATTCTACTAGTACCAAAGATATGGTCGAACGAAGATGAGATTTATTGAAGGACATATCTCTTCGACCTTACTGATTGTGTAACACTCTAAACCTCAATACTTATATATTAAGCTTTACACGACAATATAAGGTGTCACCAACCATAAAACCCTTAACAAATCAAACATTTAGAAAATACACAGAGGAAATAACAATGTCATACAACACTTGTCATCCCACGTTCACCTTCACTTAAGATATCATTGCAACGATATTGATCTTATTTAAAATAACCAAGCATTGCAACTTAGACTATTAGTCTCAACTTTAAATTATATAAACTGGTATCAAAATATGGAGTTATCATGATCAACTATCAACAACTTTAACATAAACTAACATAAACAATTAAACTTCAACAAAACATAATTAAGTAAACAAACATTCCCAACTCCAATGTTACAGAATCAAAGAAAGACTTCTAAAACAACCATGAAACTAAACGAAGTAACTCCAGGAGCTAACTTCCACTTACAGCAGCAAACTCTACTCCTGAGTATCTGTAAGATGCCCATGGTGGACACCATGAAAGTAAAGGGGGTGAGAAACAACAAACCAATATAAATAGTATAAAGAATGCTAAGATAGATAGCATACAACAAACACACATTTAATTACATAATCAATAACCACACAGTCTCACACCTTTCATAACAACATGTACATATTCACATCCAATCAACAACGTCCTGGATAATTAATTACATATGCAATCATGTATACAAATATACCCCACAATTGGCTCATTATGCATGCAATACCATTCATAAACACTCAGGTTCATATCGCTCCCGATCCCCACCAAAGGACCATAGCACACCAAATTGTTACCATCATCATAGGTAACACTTCACCGATCCCTTCCTGAAACTGACTACTCGCTTCCGATCCCAACCTTAGGAACAAAGCACACCAAAATTTGTTAACATCACCAGGTAACATTTCACTAATTTCTTACTTGAACTAGCTACTCTCTCTTGATCCATACCACTGGACCAGAGCACACCAAAATTGGACTAAAGTCCGTACACCATGATGCATGACTCTCGACAAGATGCATTATCACCAAAAAGTTCACCATACACATCTCATCATTTATGCACCACATCATTCATCATGCGCAATAATAAATCAATGTTACGATATCAATAAACGACAACAAACAACAATAACTCAATAAATGTAACTTCATAGGCATTTATTCATGTTACTTCACCAAAACAACAATATATCATCGTCTATACATAACCATTTGCTAACCGATCATACAAGTCAGCACAAACATCCCTACAATAGGCACATGCCTACTTCTAAACTATCTCACCGAGCACCACCATGATGCATCTATGAGCGTTAGCTTGCTAACACTTCAAATAGTGCGTCATTTGGACACGCGGAGCAAAAGTTATGGCGTAAATCGTCGGCTAATTATGCATGTAATTTTCGTCAATTATTCAGGTCACCCCTTGCATTCAGCCTCTGAAAACATTACCATTTGATAATATTTCGCATTATCTTTCCAACGCTTCAAATTGCGTCTCAAAAGAAGTAACAAATCTCAAGTTACGATATTTTTCAAACAACGTTGTGCAGTCAGCGCCGCCAGGTGAGGATCTCCCTCGCTAAGCGACGCTAAACGACGTCTCGTTGAGCGAGGCCCTCTCTTGCTAAGCGAAGACGCACAGACCTGCAACACATAAATACAATTTTCACTATTTGAGGCCTTCCAGACCTTCGATTTCAATTCCGTAAAAACCCTCAATCTCATAATTCGACATATTACAATTATTCAATGATTAAAACAACAAATTCACAATATATCACATATTGGGATCAACAAAATCATAACTTTTCAAGGTTTTTAGGTTATGTTTTCAAAGCTTTTTGAACACAACAGTGGAGGAATTCCAAAGCAAACATAAACAAAATTTGTACACATGATAGTACACGAATTTCATCATAAAAAAATAATCAAAAGGAAATCTAGAATCCTAGTGAGATTAAGTAATTCTCATCACTACCCCATCATGCAATACACCTAATTGATAGCTCTTTCTCCCTCATTATCTTAAATTTTCCAGCAAAAGTTCCTTAAAGCTCTTCAATGGAGTTCTTCCTATATCCTAGCCTTTACCTCCTTCTCTTTTCACCAAATTATGATATTTACGTAAAAACTCTTTAACTCTCTTACTAACCTTTTTAATATTAACCTAATCTTCCTTAATTAGAGACTTCCAATAATACTCCCACTTGCTCTCTTATTAACCACCATGCCCCTCTTGACTCTAATTTTATTTTAATAAAAATAATACTAATAATATCCTCCTATTCAAGTTTTTCCCTCATTAGCCCCAACTTATTCTCTAAATTCCCTAATTGCCCCTTATTTCTCTACCAACTCTTATTTGTCTCCAATTTCTTATTATATTAACAATAATAATTAAAATTTTGATTATTCTAAGTATTATTCAACTTATTCTATTTTACTCGCCACAACATCCTAATTCCACTACACCCCACATACGATCATATTATTTATTTTAATATACACCAACCTCAAATTATAAAATAAAATAAACCCCAATAATTCAATTAAATTATTTAATTGAATTTTGGGTATTACAGATTGAGCTTGACTTTCTTCATTCACCTGATTGTATCCTTATAAAATAGTGAAGTTAGACGAGAAATTAAATAAAAGTGTTGACGAGAGGTGTCTTCGATGAAACTTTACTCAACTGTTATAAAGGCCTGGTGTGTCGTTTCCCTATAGATTCCTCCATGCGGGGTGTGATCTTCACCGTTCTGTGGGAGTGAGCTAAAGAACTATTGAAGATCATAAGATATTTGTTATCGTGTCCACCCGGTTCTAGACAACGGAAACTGAATCGTGTGAAGACATTAAATCAAAGATTATTGTCCGGAGTCTATCGTTTATTAAATATATCACAAATACTTTTGCAATAGTGGAAATTGTTGTGATCACCAGTGTGCTTGTAAGTGCAGTTTGCAGAACTTCTCGCTCTCTGAACGTCTTCACGTGCGAACATCTTCACTTCTGGACTCACCATCAACTAATCGGACGAAAGCGATATTTTAGCAGCAAATTATTGGTGAAAGTAACTGCGTGGTGGATCTAAATGATGAGAATAAAGTGTGGTAGAGTAGAATCAAAATGTCTAACACCTCGTGTTGTGGTGGTGCGTACCATTATTCACGGTTGTAACCGCTTCAAATGTAGATAATGTTGCGTTGGGAGTTCGTTTCACTTCGTCGCGATTAGGTAACTTTAGTGCAATACGAACTTCATTGTGATCTATCAATTCCTCTATGACGTGATCTCTGTTCGTCTTTCAAAGGTCCTTTGCCTCCTAGAGAAGGTGATTCGGTTATGGATATGCGCTAGAAGTAATTACAAACTTGCTATATCCTTGAAGTCGTCACAATGAGGATCACTGCAGTGAAGGATAATTAAAGCGAATACGAGACTAAAAGGTTAATTGGGAACCTTCGATCAATCTTGGAAGTAACTACCTCCCCTCCTCGTTCATTTCAACATAAATCTGACCTTTGATCTAGAATCATCTACTCGTAGAATTTTCGCAGGAATCACACATTCGATGACTCAAGGAATTGAAGTTGAAGTGCTGCTCGATTACTTGAGAGCGTAGAAGGCAAATATTTGGCAATCCAAGAAATCGCAGTTGAAACGAAACTCAATTAAATTGAACGCGACAGATCTCTGCGTTCAATCACGAATGCTCTTGATTCAATGACATAAGAAGGTTTCGAACTGAAGAATTTGAGAGCGGTTGTGAAATCGTGTAAAACATAGAAACAAAAGTCGATTCCTCCAAACGACGCCAAAGTTTCTTATTAGAATCAGAATTGGCTGCAATTGGTGGTGATGAATCATGAACTGGTGGTGTTGATCTCCGATACAGCGACGTAGGTTGAACCTGCAAGGGTAACACTCTAACGTCCAAGTTAGTTAAAAATTCAAGATAACTGTAGTGAAAAATAAAGATCAGAAAGTGTATCACGTTTTCCATGTGAAATGACTTTTATACATTAAATAAGTGAAGTGAATTTGAGCCTTAATCATCTGGGTCTTTGGCCGACCATATATATAAATATATAAAATACTTTTTCATTTCATATTTATAAAAAATTTTACTTGTAAATTTTAAGCTAAAATACAGTTTTGGTCCCCCTGTTTGTCAAAATTCACGGTTTTGGTCCCCCCATTTTTTTTTAACAGTTTTGGTCCCCATCCCAATTTTGACCCAAAAAAATGATGAACAGTACTTGGTCCGTACATGAACATTACATGTCCGTACATGAACAGTACATGAACAGTGAGGGGTGGGGGACCAAAACTGTTAAAAAATAAAATGGAGGACCAAAACCGTGAATTTTTACAAACAGGAAGACCAAAACTGTATTTTAGCCTAAATTTTACTAAACAATAGAAATTCAATTTTAAAAACTATAAATACTCATACAAAAATCCGCATACCATATAAAGTATAGACCAGCAAGCTCAAAACCCCGTTAACCACGGCTGGTAAATCTACTTCAATCAATAACAATATGAAAATACATAAAATCTAGCGGAAACCATTTCAGTCAGAACCAGACCAGAGAGGGATCGTACAGTCAGAAAACCATAGAAATTTTCTTTCCCCTTTCGTTTAACTGTTTATAGCAAGAAAAGGAATGAGCAGAGGGAAGGGTGATGCCGAGAAGGTGGGACCCATGTTCCCACGGCTCCATGTCAATGACACAGCAGAGAAAGGGGGACCAAGAGCACCACCGAGGAATAAGATGGCACTCTATGAACAATTTAGTGTCCCCTTTCAAAGATTCAACCCTAATTTAGATTCAAATTCTTCTAATTCACTTCCTCTAACACGTTCCTCAAGCTTGGTAAGTCTTTGATTTATGTAGTTTTATGCCCCTTTGATCTGTAAGTGTTGTTTACCGATTATAACATGTTATATAGATTTGATTTTTTAGTTCAATTTAGATTTAGACTTTATATGATTCTACTATTTATGTTGTTGGATACATGATCTATGTCTTGAATTGTGATTGGATAGTAAACCAGATTGTATTACATATGTGGTTGTTTATTTCTTTTTTTAGCATAGAATAAGTATAGTTGCTTTTAGCAATTTAGGGGATTCAGTGTGTGTTTGGTTCTCGGAAAATTTATTTTGAGTGAATTGAGTAGGTAAAATTGATTCAGGCGTGAGTGGAAGATAAAATGATTTATGTTTGGATAGATTTCCGCAAAAGTGAATTGAACAGGAAATTTCAGTGCAAAAATCACGTTTAGACCGTAAAGCTTCAAATCCTAGCTTTAGCCTTTAAGTAGAATAAATTTTCGAAAGCATAATCAATTCTACTCTAGAGCAACCAAACATGTCAAAATCAATTGTACAAACCCATAATCAATTATGGGTGCTCCAAACGTGAAATCAAACATACACTCATTGATTGTGTTGTTTTCTTACTTTATGTATGCGTGTGTAAGTAAGTATGTTAGCAGTGTTTGGGTTAGCTTCTCTAATATAGTTCTTCATTTATAGAAAGGTCCTAATAAGTTGATAGGTGTTTGAGAGAAGTTAGATGAATGAGTCTTTGAAAAAATTGAGATGAAAAAGCTAATTTGAAGTTAATTGAAGAGCTATCACGAAGAAACTCGTAGCTATGGTAAACTTTTTTTTCCGTTTGTGTTTATTGAGAAATTTATTCAAGTTGGCTTATTGTCACATCCTAAATCTTGCAAAAGCTCATTGATGTATTCGGATTATTGTTAGGTTAGAATGAGTCAACCCATCTTTTTTGTTGCTTTTGTGTTGAAGGCTTCAAATGCGTGTATGTTTAAAACCCAAATAAGTTGTCACCGAAGAAGGTGCATTAATGTTTTTATAACCAAAACAGGAGTCTATTCTATTGGGCTTGTACGCCACCTTTTATTGTGTTTCTAACTTTTTATTTGAAAGAATAGTGTGACAATGATTTCGTTGTAGAGGCTTTGTTACTAAGGCCTTGTTTGGTTAAATAACTTAATTTGCAACATATAGAATAAACACTTTATAGGTTATCATGATAAACACTCATGTATAATCTATTTTTATAATAAAGGATAAAGTAATGATAAAATGTTATTGTTTTTTTTTTCTGTAAAAGCTATAAGCTGTTTTCATATGCTATCTTGAAGGGCTTATGAAACTAAGCTGAAAACAGCTTATGAACCTGCCATGATAAGAAACAACTATTCCAAAAGCTTAATTTGTTAAGGAAAAAGGCCCATTAATTTTTTTACATATTATACACATTTACCTAAGAATCGAATGGACTTGCTCTTACTTTTTTAATATTAAAAGAATGGTGTGCCAACAATTGAACTCACCATTTGGTTATAGAGGCCGCATTATGTTATCATGAATGACTTTGTGTTATCATCTCTAACATGAATCACTATATTTGAAGGGAAATGACCCTGAGAGAAGCTACATCTTCCCAGTTGGCTTACCTTTACAGACAGAAAGTTATATTTCTCACCAATCTAATGGAGCAAACATGGACACTTTGTCAGCACAACTTGAACATAGAAAAAAAGTAGATGGAGATGATAGCCGTGTGTATGATCGCTCGAGAATTGGTCAATCTAATGATAAAACAATGAAGAGTTTCAATGGGGAAAAACACACTCCTACGGGCTCCGGGAATTTTGGCTGTTTAGTATCCGGGAAAAATGACGGTGACAAAGATCAAACACAATTTGGCTCCGTGGTCGTCAAAATGAGAAAAGATGTGAGAAATAAGGGTGAAGCGCATATGCAAGAAAGCCTTAGTAGACAGAAAACAGTAATCTCTGTCGAAAGAATATTGACAGGAGAAAATATTGACAGTCCAGTGAGGCAAGCCAAGATGATTTCAGATGAAGAGGATCAAAGTGATGCTTGCATACAGCCGGAATCCAATAATATTGAACATGGTGGAAGTCTCGTTGACTCTGCAATGGATATGGATAATAGAAACAGCCTTGTATTAAGAGGCTGCTTTCGTTCCACAGTGAACCAAACCAGTGTACCTGAAACTGCCGATCATACCGAGTATCATGATACCAACATTGACAGCCCAATAGAAAATGGAAACTCAGAAGGAAGTGATGATCTTTCCAAGAATTCCACTCTAGAAAATATGCCAAGCCCAAAACTTTCTCCCGATGGTGTCGTAGAGATATTAGGTCAACAACTTTTTTGGAAAGCAAGACGAAAAATTTCCAAGTAAGTATCGTCAAATGTCTACAGTTTTGTTTTCTTAAACAATATACCAATTATCATTTGCATCAATATCAACAATTTTATTATTATTCTGAGTGTTCCTTTTCGTTTCTCCATAAAGAAATAAACCATATAACATAAACAATAATTGTAAAGCTTTACCAATTTTCCAGCTCAGTTGATTCTATTAGGAATGCTGAATGTACCATATTTGAGTGTATACTTAATTAATGCTTCCTGTTTGAGTCTCGCCTTTATTTTGAACCAGAAACAATGAAATTGCATAACTATGTTTTGTGTGGAATTCCCAAGCTTTTTTGTCGCGAATCATGTGAGTTAATACATTCCAATCCTCTTAGAAGAATGCTGTTAAGATTTCTGAGAAAATATGATATGCATCAGTTCTGTTTGGCTTGATTGACCGGTTACCTCTGAGGTGACATGAGAATATTTTTGGTAGTTGATGGTTTATATGTTGGTTCTTTCAACTGTTCAACATGGTCAGATCTAGTTTTGAATGTATCATTTCATTGGGTCAAATCCCATATTGGACGAGTATTGTGCAATTTTATTGATTGAACTTTCATTCCTCTCTACAGTCAACAGAGAATGTATGCGGTCCAAGTGTTTGAATTGCACAGACTGATAAAGGTAAAATGATCTTACCGATTAATTCACCCTTCAAAGTACAAACATGTTCATGCCAAGTAATTCATTTAATTTAAACAGGTTCAACATCTGATTGCTGAATCATCAAATCTTTTGCCCAACGTCATTGCTATTTTGGGAAAATCTCCTCTGCAGGGATCTAATTCTAAAAGCCTTTCATTGGAAGAAGTTGTTGAACCTCACACACAAAATCATAAACAGCAAGACCATTCTGAAAACCAAAACCATAAATTGGATTGTTCTACTGAAAATGGAGTTGGGAAAACATCGTTATCCTCCCAAAAATCAAACCAGGCAAATGCTGGTTCACAGTGTTTTAATCAATCACCTGGACATCAGTGGTTAATTCCTGTTATGTCTCCTTCCGAGGGGCTTATCTACAAGCCATATCCCGGTCCTGGATTTCCTGGAGCTGTATACGGAGGATATGAACCGTTTGGACTCAGTCCTCCAGATGGTACATTCATGAATCCTGCCTATGGAGTTCCAAATTTTCATCAAGCGATTGCAATGTCACCATTCATTCCTCCAAGCAGTTATGCCTACTTCTCTCCTCACGGTGTTCCAGCAATGAATCAATCAGCATCAGGGTCAGTTGCTGAACAGGTAAACCAGTTTGTCGCACAAGGTTCTCATGACCGAAACGGTAATTCATCTTTAGTTGGAGCCGATTTTGACACTCATAATAGTGGAGCCGTATTACATGTCACAAAATCTAGGCCATCTAGGGAAAGAGAGTTTGCAAGTAGTCCTAATGAAAAGGCACAGGGAATAAGAATAGAGAAATCTTCTGAAGGAAGAGACACACTTCCGTCTTCCTTTACGGTTCCATTAGCATCAGATGAAGTCTTTCAATCGCTTGAAACAAGACAAAAACCGCAGGTAATCAGAGTTGTGCCACATAACCCACGATCTGCAACGGTATCAGCTGCTAGAATTTTTCAGTCGATCCAAGAAGAGAGAAAACAGTATGATCTATTCTAGTGTTGTTTATGGATGTGTAATCTTTGAGTTGAGTTTATAAAATGGATCAAGTTTCTGTATTACTTTTGTTGTCATGTGTTATAAGTTTATAACTCCAAATCAAAATATACTTTAGTTAACATCTATCAAAATCAACAAAGACCTACATATTAATTAGAATAATTTCTTATTACATCAAGATAAACATAAAACATTTAAAACTCTAATGTTATTAAGGGCACATTAGATTACTACCGGGTCCTCCATAATTAAACTCAGGATCTTCGAGATAATCTGATTGATAGTAAACATCATAACAATTATATTCATCTGAGTAATATTGAACCCATTCTGGAATCTTCAAACTCGGATAATTATCGTGAACTCTCATCCTTAATATGGAAGCTGAATCGCCTCTAGAAAATTGTCCGTTACCCATTTGTGTTTTGGTATGAGGAGTATGTCCAACAGTGGTACTGTAAACTTCACCACCCCACTCCACTGATTCAGCATTGTAGCAAATTGCTCTGAATATTTCTGGTGGCCAATAACCTATGTTGGTCTTTTCACCATATTGCACCCACCAATTATTAGTAATTGGGTCCTAAAGCAAAGGAAAACAATGATTAAACATGAAAAAGAAAAATGAAAATCTCCATAGTAGCTATAGTTCATAAAAATGTGTGTGACCTTATAGATGTAAATAGTTATTTGGTATGGAAGACCACCAGGAACTGGTATTGGATAAATTGCAGCACCTAAGGCAATTTCATTGCTGGTTTGAATAAATCCAGGACAGGTCAGATCAAAGCAACCTGTTTCGTGCGAACCATCGGCCTGCAGAAATCGGTGTTCCAAAGAATTGAAGAAATTTATTAAACTTTCTGAATAAAGGTTAGCCTATAAGCAAAACTAAATGTATCAGGTTGATACAACTGTATATACTTACCGTCCAATATGCGAATAATCGAGTCTTCCTATCTCCATATACACTAGGATTGACCTGTAACAGGTTTATCGAACACAGATAATGAAACCTTTGACCGAATAAACGTTTTAAACCATTAATGAAGTTGATAAAGTAATGAGTTAAAGTGATTTTTACTTTCAAAATCTCATAAAAACTTTATGTTAAAGTAATAAGAATAAGTTATTTTGATGCATAAGTTACTTCTTACCGCCCAACCGGATTCAATGCACTCATAGTAATTGTAAGATCCACTCAAAAGAGAAACCTGAGCAGTGCTGTATTCGTCATCCTTTTCAACCGAAGGACCAAAAACTCTAATGTCTCCTTTACCTCCCACGTAGCGAAATCCATCTGCGAATACTATTGCCTTCTGGTTCACGTGAATGTAAAATCAGCAAAATAGAAGAGTTTGTTGCTTCAACTACAACTAATCTCGTGCTATGTTACTAACTCTTTTTTTAGCATGTATTGTAGAAACTTAGAGTGATTTTGTTGCTGTACAAAGGAATCCAGATTATTATTCAGCTGATGATTTACTTGTCTGTTTAAAAAACTCGGTTTCTTCCTTCCATATTCATCGATTGAGCGAGCCTTAAGAAGCTCTCTCTTTCGTATTCTTCGAACAGGTACCGTTCCCTTTGGACAACTTCCATTTTTCTGCCATATTTGGGAAGTTACTGTCACATAGGACTCTTCATCCTTTTGCTTCTTCATTGTATTCTTTGTCTTACTTCTAGTCCTTTCTATGGGATCCTTCTTAGCTGAATTGTAACTAGGAGCCACCTGGTTACATATTTTATTTTACGCAGATTCATAGACTAGTGAGTCGGAGTTTGCAAAAAGAAAACATGTTTTGCAATCATATATAAAGTATTCACCTGAATTTTGTGATCTTTCAAAGCAGGATGATCAAACACAGGCTGCTTTTTAATGTCGACGCAATCAATAATATCTCCGTCTTCACTCTACAAGCATGGAAAAATAATATAATTAAGCAGTAATGTTAATTAAGCTTAGCACTTTGTGTGACATTTTAGAAAATCTGAAGAATACCAAAAAAATCTCCCTCAACATTCAACAATGTTTGATATTTTCTAATATATTATATTTAACTTCCAAAGAATTTTTGTTACCTGAATGGTTTTTAATGAGTGTTTTCTAAGATGCTGTAGTTTTCTCTCAACTTCCAAAATCTTCTGTTTAGAGAAAGAGCCGTCACTGTTTGTACCATAAACTGTAATTAACAGCATCAAGAGAATGAATATTACTTTAGATCTCATGGCTGGTAAGAACAGTATATTTATCAATTAAACTTATATATAAGTGTAATGTAACAGCTAATTATTATAGGTATTGATTCATAGAACATGAATGAAAGGAAGACAAAGATATGTTTATATAGATAATATTGTGATACACAAGACACTTATTGGTAACATGAACTATATATGTACATTGCTTAACTATAAGTTAGGTAGTGATGTCTGCATGAGTTACCCGTCTATATATTTGTCATTCATCTTCTGTTTACATCAACCCTTCTTCAAATAGTTGAAATTCAAATGCATGCTTCATTTATCAGCCACCTTCCCATCAGAAAAAAATACTTCAGAGAAATATTAATAATTGAAATTGAATTGTCATGATTTCGCCTAAAAATCACTTCGCCCTTAGAGACCTCGTACTTAGGGATCGTGAATCGTCATAACTTAATCTAAGCTCATTTTTTTATGTTGTATTGTTATAAACATATGTCCCACATCCATATTGCATAGAAGAAATCCAATCAACTTGATAAATAACCACGCATGAGGCACGGAGGGTGGAGAGCGATATCTAGCATAACCAATATGTGATTGCCATGTGGACAAGATCATCGTATTACGTGGTCGACTCAGCGTTAAGTTAGGAAGTTGACTCAACCTCAAGTCATGCACTGAATATAGACAGAAGTCACACATTTGAATCCTAGACAAAGAGGGAGCAAGACAGTAAACGGCCATGAAAAACATAACGGTCGGAGACATTAAGGTCGTCTTCTGGATTAAAGTCAAGATAGTTGTAAATACATGATGGGACGAACCATAGAGGATCATCACTTACTCACATATCATTAACCCTGAAATACCTCTTAACGTCACATATCGCAGGCATAGTCTGTACCATTGAACTCTCTGCAAGTATATTTGGCGCCCACCGTAGGACTAGATAAAACTGACTTGGGCCACTTACTCTTAAAAAAAACTCTAGTAGTCATATAATCACTCCACTATGGTAAGTGCTGCCTCAAGAAATGACAATTCAGATGGCATAGCGGAGATGCAGGTCGTTATAGAGGAACTACATCGTCAGGATGGAATCGTGCATAATAATAGCTTATCAAATTTTTTACATCAACTGGAGATCGATAGACAGAGAGGTATAGAGGTCATATACCCTCAGCTCCTCTCTACTGAGATTTGGGAAACACCAATCTCAAAAAACTTTAAGTCGCCCTCATTGGTAGCTTTTGACAGAATGAAAGAGTCCCAGGAGTACGATAGCGCTATCAATAACCAAATGGTGATCTTAGACGCAGACAAACTGACTTGCCATATGTATAATACCACCAAGTTATGCACATTACAAACTCACCTCTAAAGCCGTGCTCTACTTCAGTACCGGAAGTCACCTTTTCACACTGGGACATTGTTGAAATCCTACCCTTTGAAGATGATCCCATGGTCGTCAGCCTGCAAATGCTCAATCGAGATATCAAGCGAGTGCTCATAGATCCCAGAAAGGTTGATGTCCTTTATTGGGAAGCATTCGAAAGGTTGCTATTGGATCCGGAGAACCTACAATCGTTTAAAGGCTCCATGGTGGGTTTCTCGGGCAAACACATACTAGTTCAAGGCTATATCCCCATTAGAACCATTTTTGAATTGGGCGAGAAGGCCTAATCAGTTAAAGTTGGATAGTTCATCGTGAACATGTCCTCATCATATTAGAGTGTTTTTAGATATTTTGTAATATCCCATATTATTTAAATGCTCAATTGGATATCAGATGAGATCAGATGAGTATCTATGTGCTCTATCATTGATAAATTGGATTAATGGAATCCTCTAAGTACTTTAAGTATTGACATTTAGGATCAATAGAACAACTAATGAACTCTGAAGATATCAATTATTATATTAAAGGGATTAGTCCAAGAGAGTATTTTATGGTAACTCTAATAATTGATTATTTGGTGTGAGACGATAATAATATCAATTGGAGATATTTTACCCTATTGGATTTATAGTATATAATAATAGTATTATATATATATATATTATAAGAAAGAGAAAGGAAAAAGTGGGTAAGAGAATGTGAAGTGGGTGAGAGAAAAGAAGAAAAACGTGAAAGGAGAAAGGAAGAGAAGAAGAAGAGGAAAAGAGGAAAATGGAGAAAAGAGGAAGAAGAGAGAAACCCATGGATCATCATCATCATCTTCTTCAAACTCCTCTTCGATTATCAGGTGGGTTTTAGATAGAAGCTTTAAGTTTTAGAGTTAGAGATTGTTTTAGCTTAAGTTAGGTTTTGTGGAAAAATGCTTAAATCGCTATTCGATAAAATCTAACGGTTGAAATGCGTTATAAACTGAGTAGTATGATTGATATATAGATATAATCATCTGTTGATACTTGTTTGTGTGTTTGATTATGTGGGATTGAGTTGAATCAAATTGGTTTGGTTTGAAAACCTAACTTTGCATATTTGATCAAATTGGTATTATTTTTGTAATCATGTTAGATGGCCTGTTGGTTGTTAAAATATTGTAGTATGTCGATTTCTGAGACCGGGGCTTTTTACGGAATCGAAATCGGAGTTCCGGAAGGCTTCTAACGATAAAAATGAAGTTTTCTAGGCACTGACACGGCCCGTGTCACACAACACGGGTGGTCGTGTCAGTCCACTGACTAGGGAGGGTGGAAACGCGAAAAAAGGTGAAATTTAGGATTTCGGGTGACACGGGCCGTGTCACACAACACGGGTGGCCGTGTCATCCCTGCTGTAGGTTTTCTTTCAAAATTGTTTCGATCGTAACTTTTGAACCGTAAGTCCGTTTTGACCCCCGTTTGAAGCGTTGGGAAGCTAATTTTATGCTCTTTGTGATGGTGAGGTAGAAACATAGTTATATGCTATGGATTAATAAGAAAATATAGAAATGTAATGTATTTGATTTTGATTCCACCAAAACTCAAGCATCGGGAATCCGATTGATACGAGTCCAAAGCCTTTGGAAAGATAATCCAATAAGGTAGTGAATGGTGATGAGAGACCATGATTTAACCAAGGATGCTTGGTAGAGAATAGGATTGGCTTGTGTACCTTAAAATGTGCGTGAACTAGTATGTGAAAAGGGATGTTTTATGTGATGTGTGATTATACGTGTTTACTTGTAATATTTGTGTTATGCATATCTATCTAATTATTGTGAATTGTGAATGAGAGAATATGCATGTTTAAAATATGAATTAGGAAGAGTGAGGAAACTTTACCCCAAAACCTAATGATATGATTCTAGGTTGTGACTAGGATTGATAATTATCTAGATGGCGATGCTCGTGCTTTCGATGTAGATGTGCATCCTTGCCGAGTATTGGTCTAGAGGAGAGTGAGACACTAGTATGGAACATGTGGTTAACCTTTGTGGATTTGAACCGGCATGTGAGGTCGAGAGGCATTATAGCCTTGTGATTGTCGAATACAATCGTGGTGTTGTGTATGATCACGTAATCGTAACCGGATTATTTATCTTGAGTGTAGTTTCATGAGTCTTGGACTCCTCTGAAATGGATGCACAACTACTTGGCAGGTTTGATTCCCCGTACTGTACGAATGGCGCCCATGGAGCGTATGCTTGTGACGGTAAAAGGCCCGTGTGAAGTGACGGTTCATAACGGTAAAAGGCCCGTAGAACCCGAATCCATTCGTATGTCAAGTAGATTGCAAGGATCCATGACCCGGATCGACTTCTAGACGTAGAAGAGGCCGGGAATAAGGGACACCTTGGCATGGTTATCGATTAGTGATACTTGTGGGTTGATAAACTCATGGCATGTTTCCATATAGTGTGAGAATTGAATTGTAAACTCAAGAGTCCTTTCCCTTCCCCCGGACTTGAGTTAGGATCGTTAGAACCTTGTAAAGCCGAGAGAATCTATAAGATAGGGAACTCACTGAGATTTGATGTATCTCACCCCACTATAGTTGCTTTCTTTCAGGTTCGGATTGCAGGTTGATTTACAAGTGGAGCTATGATTGGATGTTTCAAGAGAAGCTTAGTTAAGCTTATTCCGCTGTGTATTTTATTGTTCGTGTACAATGAGGAATATTGTATATTGATCTTAGTTTTATTTTATTTTTGGCTAATTTCCATAGCTTGTGCCATAGTTGTATTATGTTTTAGAAATGGACAAGTATGTGAATTATGTCATTAGGCACTTTTGATGTGTCAGTACCAAATAAAAACACTTGTATGGTATTATTCTAGATGAATATTATACAGGGCGTTACAGTTGGTATCAAAGCAGGTCGTGTCCTCGACCTAGTCTTGAAACATCATAAGTAAATCTATTTCTGCCTCTTAAGTGTGTCTTGCCAGCATGAAACTTAATATCATATTATCTAGTGTTGGGCCTGGTCAACCTAATGCTATGTATGTGATAGGTAGAATCATGGTTGAGCGACCACGAGGATTCCGAAGTGTTGTCGGAACTTGTGCTGTGAGGGTAGACTCAAGCCAAGAGTTAGTAGTGTGGAGTTTTGTTCAGCTCATTTGAGGGTTTAGTAGAAGTTGTGCTTTGGGTAACATGGAATTAAAGAGTGGTGTGTTATTAAGCAATCCTTTGGATAGGATAGAGTGTGAAAGTTAAGGATCTTTATCAGACGATTGGTCAAGGTATCGAGGAATGTGTAAAATCGCTAGTAGAGCTGGATTGACCACTGGTATGAACGAGGATTTTAAGTAATCTCATTCCGTGGAGAAAGAAAGTTGTTTTTTAGAACACGTGGCGTAAGGTCCGGAAGTGAGATAAGTTTTGGTGCTTTAGTTTCTAAGGTTGTTATGGTATCTTAAATGGACGAGAGTACCTTAAGGAATGTGTTCGGAACAATATCTTCCGACTGGTTAACATTGAGACTTAAGGGCGTTCGGCTTTTATGGGAACTTAAAGTAGTAGAGAAGTGTGTGAAGGAACACAAGGATGTGTTTACATGCTTCAAGTGAAACAAGTGTGAGCCGAAAGAAGGATAAGACATGAGTTGTGTATCTTCAGTTATGCGTGGAGATTAAGTTCGGGATAATACTTCAGTTTTTTCGTTTTCAGTAAAAGGCCAATTTGGAATTTGGGATTTGTTAACTTACCCAAGGAAGGGTATAAGGTAGTGTGTTGGAGAAAGCTTGGACTTCATTTAGTAATAGAAAGTGTTGTGATATGGACCGATAGTAGTTTGTATTAAGAGATAGAGTAAGTATCTTGGATTGAAGGGAATCTTTGTAAGATGGTTTTATATTTGGACCTAAGAGGATTACCGTGGAGAGCAAAGTAAACGCGATATGGAAAACGGTATCGATGGTATGTTATGAGAAGGTTACACCTTGGTATTAAGAATGAGCGTAGTGGTAGCACTGTGATTACAAGTGTACGTGTTGGATTCTTATTCTTGAGATAAGTGTGAAGAGACGTACTTTGTGGAACAGTGAGTATTGTATTTTAAGAAACAAGATTGTGGTAAAACAACGAGAAGCAAAATCAGGACTTATTACGGGCTATGTGTAAATCATGAATTGATTTATACCGGAAGGGTTTTGTAACTAGTTGATGAGAATTGTCGGTTCGAATCTTCCATTAAGTAATTTGGTGTAAGTGGGATGTGTAATGGGTAGTGAAAGGTAAGAAATCCCGGTTAGTGTGTACGAAGTGATAGAAAGGTTCTTCAAGAGGATGCATTACCCCGATCTATTTTCAAGTATAGAGAAACTTCTGTATTTGTGAATGATTGGATTATTCGGAATCTACCTTTTGTTGGACTAAGGACGTTGTTGTCTTATTTCTCACCAAGAAATTCAAGTGAGGGAATAAGGTTGTGTGCTCGACATGTTATATCCATCGCTTTTGTGGTATCGTATAATGGTAGGGTGTTGGGTTTTGCTTGTGGACGAATTATGTTGAATTGTGGCAAAAACTTTAGAATGTCGTCATTATTGACTTCCAGCCAGTGTAGTTGTTTGAGCAGAAAGATGAACTATCCCACTGAAGTTTTGTAGAGTGATCGCGTCAGAATTTGGAATTTTGCCTTGTTACTTGGTTGGAGTGTGTCATCTGCATGTTTTAATTTTGTCGGTTTTACCTTGGGTGGATCATGATTAGTGAATGTAACGCCAGTTAAGGAGCCACCAGTTGATAATGATACTCTAAGATAAGAACAAATCGGATTGATGATTCGGGAAGGGTGGATTTGAATTATGAGTAACTGGTTTTGTTTCTGCAGCAGTGTTAACCGATTAACCCGTGCATGAAAGGTGTCTTACGTGGAATTTTGAGAAGTTAATCTGATTAGCTTGGATGGTTAATCGATTAACGGGTGTGTAAATTGTGAAATTCCTTGGGAACCATCATCTGTGTTTTGTTACCTTATGTTGCTCCGAGTGGGGAGTTTTGTGTGATTGTAAAACGGAATTCATAGTAAATGAGAGATGTATTCGTGGTTGAAAATTGGAACTTGTGGAGGGTGTTACTTAGTCGATCATTTGTTTAGACGACAAGGTAATTTGACTTTTTGGGAAGGTAATCTTGTGAACTGTATTAAGTATGAGAAAGTCTTAGGTGCATTGTTATTCTTACTGTGGAGAACTTTAAGGACGAAGTTAGAAATGCTCACAAGGTCTTTAACTCACAAGGAATGTGTTGGTGTTAGTAAGGTATGAGCGGTTGGTCAGAGTTTAGTAAGTGTTATCTTCCGTGAGTTCATGGTATGGGATTTAGACCGTGAAAGTGGTACCAGTTGTGTGTAGTTGTGTTTTACCCAGAGGAGAAAATTTAAAGGTTATCTTTCCAAGTACGAGTATGAATTAGACGTTCTGAAGTTAAGTATGTGACTTGGAGTCGTTTATGAAACGGAACGAATAAGAAAGTGGATTCAATTGAGAAGCGTGGCATGTCCTTTGAGGGTGTGTGTACGTGTGGAGTGTGGTATGTGAATTGGTGAGTAATATGGAAGCTCACAGTTGTGCTTGATGGTTTGAGTTTTGATAAGTGGTGATTCGCATATGATTGTAGTTCCATGGTGGTGTTACATTGATGTTGGATGAGATCTCGCGTCAACAAGGAATCTTGAGTAAGTCGGAAAACCGTAAGTATAATCGATTTGGAATGTGGTGACTAGCATCGAAAGCTGTTATGCTATTTTGGATTGATAGCCAATTGGTAGTGCTTAAGAATGCGTGGTGTTCCACTGTTAGAATTTGGATTGCGCAGTGGAAGGTGGCGAATGAAAGGGCTCAGTAGCATTTACAAGAATTGAAGGAGAAATTGATTATAAGATTGGAAATAAGAAGATTTTGTTCTAAGTGTGCTACCTTTTGGTGTGATATGAAAGAGATGAAATATCGGATTGAATGAGTACAGTGTATAACATCAGACTTGATGGAACTGGTAAAGAAGTCGGTTGACGAATTTCGAAGTGGTTTTGAACATTAAAAGATTTATGAAAAGATAACTGTCGATAATTGCTTAAAGGTAAGGAACCACTGAATTACATCGTGATGATGTGTTGAGTGTTTGTTGTCCCAATTCGAGATTGGAACAAGAGTATGGCTAAGGACACAAAGTTTGATAAATTATGGAAATAAGGATTTTGATTTGTGAAGCTAAGAATGGCTCTAAGACAATGATACGAGTTGCGGTTATTGTCGAATAGAGGAAATTCGGGGGCGAATTTCAATTTAAAGGGGGGGGGGGGAGAGTGTAATACCCCATATTATTTAAATGCTCAATTGGATATCAGATGAGATCAGATGAGTATCTATGTGCTCTATCATTGGTAAATTAGATTAATGGAATCCTCTAAGTACTTTAAGTATTGACATTTGGGATCAATAGAGCAACTAATGAACTCTGAAGAGATCAATTATTATATTAAAGGGATTAGTCCAAGAGAGTATTTTATGACAACTCTAATAATTGATCATTTGGTGTGAGACGATAATAATATCAATTGGAGATATTTTACCCTATTGGATTTATAGTATATAATAATAGTATTATATATATATATATATATTATAAGAAAGAGAAAGGAAAAAGTGGGTAAGAGAATGTGAAGTGGGTGAGAGAAAAGAAGAAAAACGTGAAAGGTGAAAGGAAGAGAAGAAGAAGAGGAAAAGAGGAAAATGGAGAAAAGAGGAAGAAGAGAGAAACCCATGGATCATCATCATCATCTTCTTCAAACTCCTCTTCGATTATCAGGTGGGTTCTAGATAGAAGCTTTAAGTTTTAGAGTTAGAGATTGTTTTAGCTTAAGTTAGGTTTTGTGGAAAAATGCTTAAATTGCTATTCGATAAAATCTAACGGTTGAAATGCGTTATAAACTGAGTAGTATGATTGATATATAGATATAATCATCTGTTGATACTTGTTTGTGTGTTTGATTATGTGGGATTGAGTTGAATCAAATTGGTTTGGTTTGAAAACCTAACTTTGCATATTTGATCAAATTGGTATTATTTTTGTAATCATGTTGGATGGCCTGTTGGTTGTTAAAATATTGTAGTATGTCGATTTCTGAGACCGGGGCTTTTTACGGAATCGAAATCGGAGTTCCGGAAGGCTTCTAACGATAAAAATGAAGTTTTCTAGGCACTGACACGGCCCGTGTCACACAACACGGGTGGTCGTGTCAGTCCACTGACTAGGGAGGGTGGAAACGCGAAAAAAGGTGAAATTTAGGATTTCGGGTGACACGGGCCGTGTCACACAACACGGGTGGCCGTGTCATCCCTGCTGTAGGTTTTCTTTCAAAATTGTTTCGATCGTAACTTTTGAACCGTAAGTCCGTTTTGACCCCCGTTTGAAGCGTTGGGAAGCTAATTTTATGCTCTTTGTGATGGTGAGGTAGAAACATAGTTATATGCTATGGATTAATAAGAAAATATAGAAATGTAATGTATTTGATTTTGATTCCACCAAAACTCAAGCATCGGGAATCCGATTGATACGAGTCCAAAGCCTTTGGAAAGATAATCCTATAAGGTAGTGAATGGTGATGAGAGACCATGATTTAATCCAATAAGGTTTTGCAATCATATATAAAGTATTCACCTGAATTTTGTGATCTTTCAAAGCAGGATGATCAAACGCAGGTTGCTTTTTAATGTCGACGCAATCAATAATATCTCCATCTTCACTCTACAAGCATGGAAAAATAATATAATTATTAAGCTTAGCACCTTGCGTGACAGTTTAGAAAATATGAAGAATACCAAAAAAAACTCATTCAATATTCAACAATGTCTGATAGTTTATAATATATCTAACTTCCAAAGAAATTTTGTTACCTGAATGGTTTTTAATGAGTGTTTTCTAAGATGCTGTAGTTTTCTCTCAACTTCCAAAATCTTCTGTTTAGAGAAAGAGCCGTCACTGTTAGTACCGTAAACTGTAATTAACAGCATCAAGAGAATGAGTATTACTTTAGATCTCATGGCTGGAAAGAACAGTATATTTATCAATTAAACTTGTCTTGATTCATAGAACATGAATGAAAGGAAGACAAAGAGATATATATATATATAATATTGTGATACACAAGACATTTATTGGTAACATGTACATTGCTTGACTATAAGTTAGGTAGTGATGTCTGCATGAGTTACCTGTCTATATATTTGTCATTCATCTTCTGTTTACATCAACCCTTCTTCAAATAGTTGAAATTTAAATGCATGCTTCATTTATCAGCCACCTTCCCATCAGAAAAAAATAGTTTAGAGAAATATTAATAATTTAGGGGCAGTTTGTTTCAGCTTTAAAAAAATAGATTTTTTCTTTGTATTTTTAAAAATGGATTCTACAAAAACGTTTTTCAAAATATTACAAATTTTTTGAAATTTGTTTTTTATAAATTAAAAGACTAATTTTGACATTCTATAACATTAATATACATTATTGAAAACCAAAACATAGTCAAAATCACAATTTTTTCAAAAAGTTGTATTTTAAAAATGATTTTCATGAAAAGCTATTTGAAATAGCTTCAAAATTAAGTGATTTTTTAAAATTTTGATATCCAAATTTTTTTTCAATAAAATGATGAAATACCTAAAATAACATTTTAAGAGTAACTATTCAAACCAAATTTTTATTTGAAACTTTTGTGAAAAGTTTCTTTGTAAAATTTTTTTCTACAAAATTATATTACACTATAAAAATCATTTTTAAAAAAAGCCAAAACAAACGGGCCCTTAAACTGAACCATCATGACTTCGCTTAAAAATCACTTCGCCCTTAGAGACTTCGTACTTGAGGGACCGTGAATCGTCATAACTTAATCTAAGCTCATTTTTTTTATGTTGTATCGTTATAAACATATGTCCCACATCTATATTGCATAGAAGAAATTCAATCAACTTGATAAATAACCATGTAGGAGGCACGGAGGGTGGACATTGACATCTAGCATAACCAATATGTGATTGCCACATGGGCAAGATCATCATATTACGAGGCCGACTCAGCTTTAAGTTAGAAAGTTGACTCAACCTCGAGTCATGTATTGAACATAGACGGAAGTCACACATTTGAATCCTAGACAAAGAGGAAGCTAGTAAACGACCATGAAAAACATAATGGTCAGAGGCATTAAGGTCGTCTTCTGGATTAATGTCCACATAGTTATAAGTACATGATGGGACGAACCATAGAGGATCATCAGTTACTCACATATCATTAACCGTAAAAGCCTCTAACATCACATATCACAGACATAGTCTGTACCATTGAAGTCTTTGCAAGTATATTTGACGTCCATCGTAGGACCTGATAAGTCACACATTCTTAAAAAAATCCTAGTAGTCAGATAATCGCTCCACTATGGTAAGTGCTGCCTCAAGAAATGACAATTCATATGCCATAGTGGAGATGCAGGTCGTTATGGAGGAACTACATCGTCAACATGGAATTGTGCATAATAGCTTATCGAAATTTGACAACAATTGGAGGTCGACAGACAGAGAGGTATGGTGGTCCAATACCCTCAGCTTCTCTCTACTAAGATTTGGGAAACACCAATCTCCAAAAATTTTAGTTGGCCTCATTGGTAGCTTTTAAAAGAGTCCCAAGAGTACGATACCGCTATCAACAACCAAATGGCGATCTTACACAGACAAACTGACTTGCCATATGTATAACACCACTGCACGAGGTTTTGCCAGAGGAGGCGAATCAAACTCCTCTCGCAAGAGATATGGCCACCAAGTTATGCACATCGCAAACTCGCCCCTAAAACCTTGCTCTACTTCAGTACCGGAAGTCACCTTTTCAAATTGGGAGATTGCTGAAATCCTAGCGCCTGAAGGCAATCCCATGGTTGTCAGCATGCAAATGCTCAATCGGGATATTAAGCGAGTGCTCATAGATCCCGACAACTCGGTCGATGTCCTTTTTTGGGATGCATTCGAAAGGTTGCTATTGGATCGGGAGAACCTACAATCGTTTAAAGGCTCCATGGTAGGTTTCTCAGACAAACACAAATTAATTCAAGGCTATAATCTCGTTAGAACCATTTTTGAATCGGGCGAGAAGGCCAAATCTGTTAAAGTTGGATAGTTCGTCGTGAACATGCTCTCATCATATCGGATTATTTTTAGACAGTTTATTTTAAATTTGATTTAGGTGGCTAGTGTTTCTATAAATATCACCCCTCTTTGTAATTGAAATAACAACACATTTTAAGAAACTATTTTCCTTCAATCACTCTCTAATTCTCGAAATTTATTATCATTTGTCAAGTAACTTATTATACAAGTTACCCAACAACGTGGCTAGAGAAGAAAAATTCATAGTCGATCTCCTATCGAAACTCTCAATACTAAAAATTCAGGTCACAACAAGACAATGATACATGAAATATTAGCCAACCCTGGTACCAAAGTCATATCCATCAACTCCATAAACACATTATTGGCCAAGAGCTGGATGTCGCCAATAGTTTAGTATTTGACAGACGGATAATTTCCTCGAGATGAGGAAGAAGCAAAAAAGGTAAAAGAGACTATATGCCAAATACACATTGGTTACATGCAAGCTATGTTAGAACAATATTTGTTCATGACAAGTATTGTTTGTGTTTTTAATGATAACAAAAGTATTGAGAGAACAATGACGTTAACTAATGTGTGTTCTAGGTATGCAGGTTCCAAAGTTTAAGAAGAATCTATTCATAATATGATATAAGGATGTGTCATACCCCAAATTTTGACCACTAAGATTTCCCATCATTGTGAAAATCATCATCACAATATGCGGGAGCCATCTTGCCTCATTAGTCTCCCCAAAGATGGGTGAGCATCCACTGCAATCAAATTTAGGGTTTTAAGCCCTCTCAGAGCTTTTGACAAAGGATCAATCAAGGAATGACATGATCTTCAACTTGTCAAACCTCTCAAGTAGCTACAAAGGATCAAAAGGACTCCCACTCCAAGGATTAAGCACAAATCTGCTCCCTTCTAGGTGGATCAAGCCTCAAGATCGCCAGTGTCACGAAATTAGGGTTTTGGTCGACCAGGGCCTCCGGATGGAAATTTTCCTTTGGCCATGAGCCAATGCTTCAAGGCATAACTTAAAATACTCCATGGAACCTCATGGGCCCAATCATCAAGCCAATTTGACCTCAGGGGATGCATCCATCAAAAATCAGGAATTAGGGTTTCTTGACCTAATTCACCCCTAAGTTGACTTTTGGGACAAATCATAAGCCAAGGCCTCAAGACATGATTTGAGGGTCTCCAACATACTACATTAATCCATTTGCAACAATGGATTGATCCAAGAAGCTTGAGCAACAAGTCTCAATTTCATCTGCACCACAGTTAGGGTTTTAAGGGAAAAGTCAACTGTAACTTTGACTTTTGACCAGGACATGCTCCCAAGCCCTAAGACATGAATCAATATACCCTATGACACCCATGGAACATGTACATCAAGTTTGATTTAGGTCAAGGACATGATTTCCTGAAGAATTGCACAGTTTGGAATTCATCTGATAAAAAGTCAACTGTGCACAAAAGTCAACTTTGACTTTTTGAGATTTTTCACCAAAATGGATTTTTAACCCTAAAATGATGTTAATGTATGATTTGAATCATCATTCATCAAGAAAAATCAAAGAAAGTGGGATAACTTGTAAAAGGGGTAACCATAAAAACTTAGAAAATTTTATAAGTTATGGAAAAAGTGACACTAATGTGCCAACTTTGGAGGACCATAACTCCTAAACCACAAGGCCATTGTTCCCCATTCAAAGCTTGATTTGTAGATCACATTTCCCTCTACAAAAACTTCATACTGACCTATGTCCAAATTCCTCATGGATTTTGAGTTATGGAGTGATCAAAATCAAGAAAAGTCACTTTGTTCCAACACTTAGTGAAAATTCCACTAAGACAAAATTGGCCTTACTTTTTTCCAAATGTAGGGGGATTTTTCACTTGGATCCAAAAGGTATCAAAACCAAATATGATCAAACAGTTGCTATATCATATAATGGCTTTCCAAAATGACCAATAACATTACCAAATTCAATTTGAGCCATGAGATATAACATTGGCAAGTTGCCTTGTTGAAATCTGTCAAGGCAAGACAAATTTTGCAGTTTTGCTCGATTTGCCAAAATTGTGCAATTCTAAACACTCCTATCCACTTGGACACATCTGAGGATTGAATCTAAAGAGGACAATCACTGAGCCAAACCTCCAAAGTCTTTGGAACCAAAAATAGCATGCTAAACCTAGAATTGCCTAAAATAGGGACAAGACTCCAATTTTGGATTGGAGCATTCAATGGAAGCATCAAGGTGGCATGGACTGAGCCATTTGCAACTGAATTCAGTCAAGACTTATCCAAGACCAAGGGGACCAGCAGTCTGTGCCCTAACCTCTAGTCAATGGCTAGAGAAGACTTGGATTTTCATTTGCCAACATTGGCCAAACCTACTTAGCAGTTGCCATTCACTATTCCTTGCAAAACAAACTTGCTCTACTATAAATAGAGCTCAATTGTGATCAGTTTAAGTACACCAAAGCCATCAAACAGATGCTTTTCTCAAAATCTCTTCTTTCACTCCAATTTTGCCTTCTAAGGCAAGTCACTATCGGGTTTTGAGTTTGAGAGCTTTTCCAATCAAACCAATCACTCACACACCTCACATACATCATATAAAAGTGATCCAAACACTCACATAACATCTGGAACACGGATTTCACAAAATCACTAGCCAATTGCTCAAGTTCTTGAGAGTTTTGCAGTTGAGGTACCATCTTCAGCTCCAAACCATTTCAATCCATTCCAAGCATCCAGATACACTCCATGGCACCTAGGGGAGCTATCCAAATCATTGGAACCTAGATGTAACACCTCCAACATAAAACACGATCACCAGCTGCAAGAGGTAAGCATGAGCTCTTCTAACTCTATGATCCAGGCAATTTTTGCTGCACAATAATTTGGCCACATGTTCATAATCATGCATGGAATGTTTCCCCTCAATTAATTGTTTTGTTTGAATCGTGTATCAAAAATCCCAACCTTCATGCAGAATTTAGGGTTCTTGAGGATTTTTCGTGATTTCTTGTTTTGTGCTTAATTTAAATGAAATTAATTGTCATAAACATGATCGTGAGGTTGAGACGAGTAGATTGATATGTGGATTGCATGGTATAATCAAGTATTCAGTGAGATTGGAGTGAAAATGCAAATCTGGGCAAACCCAGAACACGCGCGTGTTCTTGGGTGTTCTTGGCGCCATTTTTTGAATATTTGAATATTTGAATTTTGTGATTTTATTTAATTGATTCAAAAATTAATTTCTCTCCGAGTTTTAATGATTTTGAGTTGATTCTTTTTTTAATAATTCACAAAAATGTTAAAATATTTGATTTTTCCAAAAAATCCCAAAAATATTATTTATTTCATATAATTGATATTTTTGCAAAGAATTAATATTTTAATTGTTTTTTACATTTTGAATACTTTTTTCCACCTTGATTTTGCAACTTTTAATGACTTCTAATTATTTTGTAGGTCAATACTTAATTTTTGAAGCATTAATCCAAGATCACAATTTGTTTTCCATATGTTAAACAATTTTGATCATTTTAATTGAATTTTTATTCAATTAAAATACATTTTGAAAATAAATTAGGGTTTTTGGATTAATTCAACCCTCATAAATCATTTTCAAAACTATCTGGGCATCTGATAGAGTGTAAGACCCAATCCTTTTTTGACCAAATCATTTTTTTGGGCCTCAGTATATTGTATAAGTCCTGATACCGTCAAAATAAACGGCGCGGTCGTCGCCTTTTCAAAAACAAAAACTTTGGGCCTACCCTCGTGTTATAAGCCCCACTCTTTTTCTTTTCAAAACTCTTTGGGCCTCTATTAGAGTGTAAGACCCAATCCTTTGTAAATGCAAACCATTTTGGGCCTCACTTATGGTATAAGTCCCGTTGTATTTCAAAAAGTTCGACGCGATCATAGTCCGTTGAAAAACAAACCATCTGGGCCTACCCTCGAGTAGTAAGACCCATTTCTTTTCTTAAAATACACTTGGGCCTCTAATAGAGTGTAAGACCCAATCCCCTTTTAACCAATACAATTCTTGGGCCTCACTTATTGTATAAGTCCCTCTGCGTTAAAAGAAAACTTCGTCGCGATCACCATTTTCAAACTGAAAATCAACTGGGCCTACCCTCGAGTAGTAAGACCCATTTCTTTTCTTAAAACTCTTTGGACCTCTTGAGAGAGTGTAAGACCCATCCCTTTGTACATAAAACCTTTTGGGCCCCAGTCACTTATATAAGTCCCTCTGTACAAATTCAAACAGTGCACTCACTGATAAAACCCTGGGCCTCTCCTTGAGCTGTAAGCCCCAAATCTTTCTTTTTCAAAGCACTTTCTCCTTTGATTTTGAATATACTATTGTTTTCAATCTTTCTTTGTTGAACAACTAACCAAACAACATGGAAGCTCTACAACCGAGTAAGTGTTTATACGCTTTCGTTTACTGCTTTCGTATACATATAACTGTATTGTGGGGCTGCTCACTGTAAGTATCCTTTCATAAACTCATATCGACTGTGTAATAATAGTATAGATATTTAGAGTTTCCCCAGCAACTACGTCTAGTACTAGGTAAAAGCCGTTTCGTTTATTCGTAGAAATAGACAACTAGACCCCTAATAGGATCACCAGATACAGTCTTCTCTTCGGCTGTTCTCATTAGGAATTGTCAAGAAACTCTACTCCCAGAGATGAATGTATTCTCCGTGAATGGCATCTTTGAGTTTCTTCCAAATTCTCGAACTTTCCTGACTTGATTTATTCCTTGTGAATAGCTTGCCTTGAATTTCTCGGGGTTTGGGGACCCACAGGCTTCTTAAAAGCATCGGCCTCCTCTTGGGCATTGTACAAGGACCCACAGGCTTCCTAAAAGCACCCCCGCCTCCTCTTGGGCTTAGTACAAGGACCCTTCGGCTTCTTAGATGTCTTCACAGCCTCCTCTTAGGCTTCATATAATGATTTCTTCCTCCAGGAATGATAGCCTCCTCTTGGGCTTCGTACAAGGACCGATCAGCTTCTTAGAAGTTTCCAGCCTCCTCTTGGGCTTCGTACAAATTGTCCCGACGACCTCCTAGAGGTATAGGAACAGATATTAGTCATCTCCATAGAACAGTCTCTCACAGAGTCTAGATCTTTCTACCATGAACGTACTACTACTGTTTCTTTGAACATAGTACAAAAGACGAAACTCTAGACTCGGACAGTCTAAGACCCTTGAGTCCCCAATGATGTTCTCAAGCACCCTTCAAGTAAGGAAAAACACCAGTAGACTTGGACAGTCTCAATACCCTTTGGATTTCCCATTTCCTTAAAGAACAGGAAATAACCCTAATCCTCTGATCAGTGCCAAAGTACAACCCCACCTGGAATCAGTCTCTTTATAAGAACTTATTTTCTCTTTTATACAACATACTAGACCTGTCACTCAACTGGAATAGTAACCTTTAGCCTCTATCTCGAGCTTCGTACGAGATACAAAGACTCTCTTGTTGAGTCAAAATACTTTCAGCCTCTATCTCAGGCTTCGTACGAGATACAAAGACTCTCTCGTTGAGTCAAATAACTTTTAGCCTCCATCTCAGGCTTCGTACGAGATACAAAAACACTCTCTTGTTGAGTATAAAAGACTCCCTCGTGGGGTCAACCCTTTTAGCCTCAATCTTGGGCTTTGTACAAGACAGAAAGAACATTTCCCTCGGAAAAGTCAACCTTTTAGCCTCCTCTTAGGCTTTGCATAAGAAAACCCAGGTTGAGCCAATCAACCTTTTAGCATCAAAGATGTGCCTCGTTCACAGTACACAAACATCAACAACTCCTTCCATCTAATCGCTGTAAGCGGCAAGCCTCTGGATTATTTACATCCATGCCACTGTCCCTCTTTTAGCATGAGAAATTCCTAAGGAAAGATGGCATTGCTCTACACTGAGTTAAAGTCTTCTCCTTCAGGTTAAAACCCCCTATAAAGGAAATTATGGCATTGCTAGGATCTGCGTATCCCGGTTAAAGTAATCCTCCTTTACAGTCAGTCACCCAACAGTTGTGACAAACAGACCCCCTTTAGAGATGACAAGTTCTCTCTAAAGTCAAAACCTTTTAGCTTCATATCTTGGGCTTCGAACAAGATACAAATAAACTCTTCAGCTTCATATCTTGGGCTTTGAACAAGATACAACCCACTTTTCGCTTCACGTCTTGAGCTTTGAACAAGACACCAAAAACACCCATTTCCTCTCTATGGGAGGAACTACGAACGCTATGATTTCCCTGTTTCGGTAAACGGGAATACGTAGGCATAAGATTGAAAGAAAAATCTTAGCGAGCACAATAAACCAAAAATTCAAATCCCATATCCTCAAGAATCCCAGACCTAAAATCCTACCAAAAGTCAATATTCTTTCAAAATAAGCAGAGAGAGGCCCCACATCCACATAACATCTGTAACCTAACAGACCGTTGTTCAAACTCAGTATGCAAGCAGGGTTAGTTGGAGACATCTATTTCCCTTCCTTCATCAGCTTCAATAGGATAAAAAATGAATCGACCTGTAGTCACCTCCAAAGAGCGACAGTGCTTAAGAACCACGTCCAAAATCGCTCGCTACAGAAAAATGACGCCCACCGTGGGGCCTTTCAAGTTTTTTTATCTCTCTGGTGGAAACCAAAGAATGTTGACTTCACTAGGATCTTAGGTCAAAAACCTTTAAATAGGGAAGAAACCACAAAATGGTGACTCCGTCGGGGAGCCATTTTTGTCAGGAACATAGGATTCATAACTCTTTAAAGTCTAGGACTTTAGGACAAATATATATATATTGCTTTTCCTAATTGCTATACTTGTTTATTTTTCTGCTAATGGGAATGCGTGTGATGCCGCATGTGGAAAGATTGAGTATACACCTAGGAAAAAATCACCTTTTTTGTAGTGCGGTGGCTATCGGGAATGGCTGTTACGCGATAAGCTACCCTCTTCTGAGATTTCTTTGAAAGGACACCACCTAGCACGGTTCCCGGCCCGCTGGAGTTCTCAGGAATCAATGATTTTGAGTGACAGGTACAAAAAATCATCCGTAGAAAACCTTTGGGGATGGGTAGAGCTTTGACTTCATGACAACGACCCTTTGACCCCATGTTTTTTCTATGTTTTTGTGTGCTGCATTCATGCATTCATCTAAAAAACATTAAAACAAGAAAAAAATCTTCTCTTCTAGTCTCTCTTTTTCAAATTAAACTAAGACAATGATTGCAAATGTCAGAGAAAAAGATTGCGCTCATGGATTTCGGTAGAAGGAGAAGCCATAAGTACACCTTCAAGGTTCCAAAACTAGAAGATTTGCAAGAATCATCACTAACCCTGAGGCTTTCAGAGCCAAGCACGGAGGTCTGCTACCACTGTTAAGAGTCCATGTGATTGAGGGAATCATGGATGCACTCATCCAGTTTTACGATCCAGTTTATCACTGTTTCACATTCCCGGATTACCAGCTCGCACCAATGCTTGAGGAGTTTTCTCATCTGATTGATCTACCCATTACTGATCAAGCTCCTTTTTCTGGACTGGAAGAAATTCCAAAGGATCAGACCATTGCAAGAGCAATTTATTTGGATGAGTCGGAAATCAAGACTCACCTGACCACTAAGGGTGGCATCCAAGGTTTGTCAGCCCAGTTCTTGACAAAGAAAGACCTGTATTTTGCCAGTATAGGGAACGTGATTGCTTTTGAAAGCATTTTTGTCTTACTCACCTACGGGTTATTTTTGTTTCCCAACATTAATAACTTTGTAGATATCAACGCCATTAAGGTTTTTCTCATTGGAAACCCTGTGCCAACTTTGCTCGCAGATGCGTATCATTCTGTACACTTAGGAAATTTGTACAGCGGAGGAATGATCACATGTTGTGTACCCCTGCTATATAAATGGTTTACTTCCCATTTGCCTAAGTCTGCTGCTTTTTGGGATTATAAGAGTGCCTTACGTTGGTCGTAGAAGATCATGTCTCTTACCAACTATGATATAGATTGGTGTAATAGGGTCTATGATGGAATCAAAATCATTGATCGTTGTGGAAACTTCCCCAACGTACCCCTCATAGGAACTAAAGGAGGAATCAACTACCAGCCGGTATTGGTTCGTCGTCAATTTGGATACCCAATGAGGCATGTCCCGCGTAATGCTCATCTGGAAGGTCTTTTCTTCAAGGAAGGAGAAAACGACAAAGCACTAAAGATGGAAATAGTGCAAGCCTGGAAGCATGTTCATAAGAAAGGACGAGAGTCTCTGGGAAAACCAGACTGTGTCTCGGTGGAGCCTTATCTCCACTGGGTACAAACTAGAGCTCTCAAGCTAAAAATGCCTTATCCGCGTCACGAAATTCTTCCACCAAAGGAATCTGTCATGTATTTCATGACGGAAACGGAAAAGCTTCAGGTTACTCTCAACAAAGTTCAAAAGGAGAGAAGGTCTTGGAAGAACAAGTACCGCACCCTTAGTGTAGAGTGTACCAAGATACAACAATTACTAAAAGATAAAGATGCTCTAATTGAGATTTTGGAGCAACATGTTGTGGAAAATCAAGATGACCAGAGGAATTTGCTCGCTCCTTTCACTTGGCAAAGGAATGACAACCCGACAACGGCCCAAGAGCCCCGGTCAAAGAAAAGGAAAAAGTCAGCACCTGAAATCTCTTCAGAGAGGGCTTAGGACCCATTAGCTTAGATTTCTATTTCCGCACCTTGTAATCTACTGTATTTCATTTCCGCAATCCTTTGAAATTCAATAAAAGGGGTTTCCCTAATGTTTGATATTTGCAATCTAACTGTCGAAGTTTATTTTGATTAAACCAAAGGAACAATTAATATAATCATTGCATTCATCATTCTCACGTAACGTATTCTTCTTCTCTACGAATCTCACGTTTGTGTCTCGATTCTAGAGTCAAACTGTCTCATTCATACAATACTCGGGCCAATCGTCAGAAAAGGATGGATGATCTTGAGGAAGAAAACAGAGAGTTGAAGGAAGAGATCGACGCTCTGAGAGAGGGTATGAGAAAACTTCGTAACGACATGCAAGCCATGGCAGAAGCTCAGCTACAACGAACTGTGATCTCAGAGATCACCTCAACGCCCATAGTGGAAAAGTTTGATCCTAGGTATCAAATGCCGAAAGATCGTCCTTGGGGCATGCCTGTCAACTATATCCCGGAAGGATATGTTCCGCCGATCGTCGAAGATCAGGGAATCACAACAGAAGCCGTTGGGCCTAAAGGTTACAAACTTCGGGAAAGCGAAGATGCCAGGGGCATACTGAGGACTCCTGAAGATTACAAACTTTGGGAAACGCCAAGATTCGCTGCCGTAGTCACGGTACCACCCCCTGTGGTGCACACTGTCCCGGAAGGACAGATTCCGCCAATACCTGCTGGTAAAAAGGAAACTTTGTTTGACAGAATGGATGAATTCCAGGAGCGGTTCCTGGAAATGCAGAAGGAGCTGCAAGCCATTCACGGTCAGGATTTATTTTGAAAGGACCCTGCAGATCTCTGCTTGGTCCCCAATGTGAAAGTCCTGCACAAGTTCCAAGTGCCTGACTTTGAAAAGTACAAGGGTAACTCTTGCCCTCAAAACCATCTGGTGATGTACGCTCGGCGGATGTCAGCTCAGACGGAGAATCAGGACCTACTGATTCACTACTTCCAGGATAGTTTAACCGGTGTCGCATTAAAATGGTACATGGGTTTAAACCGTGCCACGATCAGCACTTTCAGAGATCTTGGCACTGCCTTCGTCCAATAATACAAATACAATTTGGACATGGCACCCGACAGAGATCAACTCAGATCAATGTCGCAAAAGGATAAGGAAACCTTTAAGGAGTATGCTCAAAGGTGGCGTGAAATTGCCGCTCAAATTTGTCCACCTCTTAAGGAAAAAGAGATGACAAAGATCTTCTTAAAAACCTTAAGTTCATTTTACTATGACCGAATGGTTACCAGTGCACCCAGCGACTTCACCGAGATGGTGGGCATGGGAGTTCATCTTGAGGTAGCCGTCCAAGAAGGACGTTTGGTAAAAGACACTGGATCGACGAGCGGTACTAAAAAATACGGTAGTGCTCTCCCTAAGAAAAAAGAGCAATATATTGGGAATATTTCTCTCGGAAAGCAAAGGCGTCGATATCAACCAGTAGCAGCTGTAACTCCTACTATCAGCACCGCGCCTACGTATCAACCTCAGGTTGCGCAAAGCCAACCTGATCAGCAAAGGACACAACAACCTCTTCAGCAGGCTCGTCCCCAGTACAACAACAACTGTACAACACGGCCACCAGGATTTGATCCTATACCCGTATCGTACGCAGAGTTGTTTCCATTACTGCTAGCCAAGGGGCACATTCAGACTAAGTCCCCTCTTACAGTACCGAAAAATCCGCCTTTTTGGTTTAAGGTGGATCAAACTTGCCCTTACCACCAAGGAGGACCAGGGCATAACATTGAGACTTGTCTCAATTTCAAGTCCGACGTGCAAAAACTTGTTAAGAGCGGGGTCTTATCCTTCAAGGATACAAATCCTAATGTTCTCACGAACCCGCTACCTCAACATGAGAAGGCTGCAGTCAATTTAATAGAAGGAGAGACTAACAACGTCTATCAAATTCACGATGTACTCTTGTTGAAGGCCAACTTGGTCAAGATGCATTGCAGACAGAGTGGATATGGCCATGTGCCACCTCATAACTATCACCAGTGTGATATCTGCTCTAAAGACAGCAGGGATGTTTTGTGGTGCAATCAACTCTACAGGAACAATTGGATCTCGGATGGGTCCAACAACACCGAGTTCGTGGAGTTAACATGGTTTACACGAATTCTAACGTCATTCAAAACCACGACATCCGTGCGATGAATGCCAATCTGGTGGCGATGCACTCAAGGCAAAGCCATAATC
Source organism: Lathyrus tuberosus (assembly GCA_022829125.1). NCBI lineage: Eukaryota > Viridiplantae > Streptophyta > Magnoliopsida > Fabales > Fabaceae > Lathyrus > Lathyrus tuberosus. Next base: position 26,118,012 of record JALAZF010000013.1, on the reverse strand, counting down.
ATAATCTGCCGCGACACGATTACAGTTCTTGTCTGAATTGCTCGGTAAACAAACAGGGATGCTCTTTCATACAAGAGGCCCTCCAACGTCAGATGGATCTTGGACGAATCCAAGACTACCATGATAGGAATTCCTATCAAATCAACATGGTTCAGATCTTTGATATTCGCGTGATGAATACCAACCTGGTAGAGTTACATGCTGAACAGGTCCGACTCGGATTCCTGGTATCACATAATTATCACAACTGTAAGGCGGGTTGCGAAAACGATCGAGGTTGTACCCTTGTCCAGGAGACACTTCAGCACTTGTTAAATCACTGGTGGATGCCAATCTATATGGATGAAGATACTCAGCAAATTAGTATCAGTAACAGGAATCCTACTCGGCGTCAAAGTCAGGATGTCCGATCAGTGGAAGCTAACCTAGTGAGGTTACATTGTATTCAAAGTGGGCGTGACCAGGTGCCGCCACACAATTATGATCGTTGTAGCATCTGTTCAGAAAGTAACAAAGGGTGTTACCTTATGAGAGCAACTCTTCAGGGTCAGGTGGATCGTGGAGAGATTCGTCCATATCCGGGTTCTGGACCCATCAACTGGACGCCGAACTACCTTGCCGATCAAGTTGAGGATGTTGTCACAATCTCTGGTCATCATAGGACCAGGGATGTTTTTACCATCATCCCTCTACTTGACGAATCGAAAGTTCCCAACCAGGAACAAATCGAAATTGCTTACGATGGTCGGAAAAATCAGAAGGCTCCCGTAGTCATCTATCTACCGGGACCATTACCGTATGAATCAACTAAGGTTATCCCTTACAAATACGGTGCAACAACCATTGAGAATGGAAAGGAAACTCTATTACCCTTCGTCGTGAACATTGCAGACATCAGTCAAGTAACACAGAGTGGTAGAATCTTCAACCGAGGGGTTGGAAAATCCAACAAAGAGAAGGAACCTCAAGCAGAAGTTCCCAATCCACCATTCGGTCAATCCAGTAATCCCGACCTTTCAAAAAACGACGATGAGATGCTAAAGCTCGTCCAGAAGAGTGAATACAACATTGTTGATCAGCTGTTGCAGACTCCTTCAAAGATCTCTGTGTTATCACTGTTACTCAGTTCAGAAGCGCATAGGGAGGCTCTACAAAAAGTCTTGGAGCAAGCCTTTGTGGAACAGGATGTAACAATCAGACAGTTCGATAGCATTGTCTCTAACATCACTTCCTGCAATAATCTGGGATTTAGTGATGAGGAATTACCTAAAGAGGATCGCCGTTATAACATGGCGCTCAATATTACGGTCGACTACCAGGGCGATGCGTTAGCCAGCGTACTGGTAGACACAGGGTCAACCCTGAATGTTATGCCAAAGTCTACCTTGATGCAATTATCCTTCAAAGGACCTCCGATGAGAACCAACGAAGTCGTCATCAAAGCATTCAACGGATCCAGAAAAACGATTATCGGCGAAGTTGATCTCCCCATAACTATTGGTCCTCATACTTTCCAAGTCGCTTTCCAAGTCATGGACATCCGGGCAACGTACAGTTATTTATTGGGAAGGCCTTGGATACATCAGGCTGGGGCGGTTACTTCAACCCTCCACCAAAAGCTAAAGTTCGTCAAGAACGATCAAATTGTCACAGTTTGTGGAGAACAAGCCTTGCTTGTAAGCAACTTATCATCGTCTACTTGTGTAGAACCCGAGGAGGTTATTGGAACGCAGTTCCAAGCACTGTCGGTGAGCAAGGACGATCAATCTGAAGGAGGAACATCAATTTCCTCATACAAGGATGCCATCAAAGCGGTCGAGAGTACCAATACAAAAGGATGGGGACAACTTGTCATTCCCACTGACAATAAAACAAGGAAGGGTCTTGGTTTTTCTGCAACCTGTACCCAGACAGCTGCCAACGATGAAAGTCTCCATCCCCTTCGAAACTTCTTCTACAGTGGAGGTTTCCTTCACCCAGTGTCTCAGGAAGTACACACTATCAATGAGGAGGATCCCTCTGACCCAGATATGAAATGGAAGTCCTACCTCAACGAGGACGGTTATATGTCTCAGGAAGAGGTGCCTACACCATTTTACTATCCTGCACAGAGTCCGAGATCTATACCAAGGTCAAACGTCGAAATGATATACGAAGACTGTGATCCGGAAGGATGTCGTGCTCCGCCAAACTCATTAGAGAAAGACACTTTGATGAAAGACCAATTTGACTACAACTACTATGGCCCAATGGATGGTCTGCCAATATGGCAGCCCTACCCAGGAAACTTGGGGCAAGAAAGTCAGCCGAATGATGAAAATCAGCTGAGCATCATTGAATAGAATACCTGTGTCTCCACCATGTCATGGGATCAACACTCAGGTCATCCTGAAGCTACTCAACATGAAGATGAATTCGCAACGTTTGCGGGACTTGAGTTCATCAACTATGTTTTTCCCGAGGTCAACATCATCGAGAGAGATGACTCCTCCAGTTCCAAAGAAGTTTGGGACACTCTGGGAGAACCAAGTGGAAAATACGACTTTATGGTCAAGTACACCGCTCCCGAAAGCTCTCGTATCAGGCTCGAAGACATCCAGCCAACTGGATGGGGAGATACAGCTGAGAGCACAACTACTCTGCATAATGCAACAGAGGAATCCTCCTACAACAACTCTGCCTGGGAGACAGATTTCAATGATCCTGCTCCACCAGAAATCAGCGTCATTTCTGAGGACAAGTCAAGGAAGGTGCCAGACTTTGTGATTCACCGAGGAGTTCGCCGCCAATGGGTTGCTATCGATGTTTCGAAGGTCGTTCACCAGTCAAAGTAATTGCCATCTTTTAACCTTTTACCCTGCCCAGGTGGAATGGATGTTTTGATAGGGCTCACTTTCTGTAAATTTCCCTCTTCGCTTTGCCCAAAGTGACAGAGTTTTGTTTTATAGGGTTGTAGTTTCAAGATTCGACCTGTTCATAAATAAAAAACGTCGTTCTGTAATTTCTGCATTAATTGCTGTTTTCTTTTTTTCTTTTTTCAGAAAATGGTAATCCTAAAAAACAAATCAATAATAAAAACAAGCAGTAAAATAAAACATTGCACACACTCTTACATTTTCTCTATCTCTTCTAAACACAAATCATCACGTCATGCAGATTTCTTGTTTTAAACCCCGTTGAAACATACGATCTAATGCCTTCTCCCAACTTTAAGTTTTCGGTATTCGAGGCTGAAGAAGAAAATGACGACAAAATTCCAAAATAGATCTCCCGACTACTCAGACAAGAGGAAAGGTCCATTGAACCTCACAAAGAGTTGCTAGAAACAGTCAACTTGGGTTCAGAGCAAGAGAGAAAAGAAATCAGGATTGGGGCACTGCTCAGTCCAACTGCCAAAGAAGGTTTGACGAAGCTTCTCAGAGAATTCCCCGATGTGTTCGCTTGGTCCTATCAGGATATGCCAGGGTTGGATACCAGCATCGTGGAACACCATCTACCGTTGAGGTCAGAATGTCCGTCGGTAAAACAAAGGTTGAGACGGACTCATCCGGACATGGCCATCAAAATCAAGGAGGAAGTACAGAAACAGATTGGCGTAGGTTTCCTCGCCACATCAGAATATCCTCAATGGTTAGCCAACATTGTACCCGTTCCCAAAAAGGACGGAAAAGTCAGAATGTGTGTCGACTACAGAGACCTGAACAAGGCTAGTCCAAAGGACGACTTTCCTTTACCACACATTGACATGCTGGTAGACAGTACAACAAAGTTCAAAGTCTTCTCCTTCATGGATGGATTCTCGGGCTATAATCAAATCAAAATGGCGCCGAAAGACATGGAGAAAACTTCGTTCATCACCCCATGGGGCACCTTTTGTTACAAGGTAATGTCGTTCGGTTTGAAGAACGCCGGGGCAACCTATCAAAGGGCCATAACTACTCTGTTTCATGACATGATACACAAAGAAATCGAGGTATATGTCGATGATATGATTGCAAAATCAAAAACAGAGAGTGAGCACGTTGAACATCTGTCAAAATTGTTCGAACGTCTAAGAAAATTCAAGCTCCGCTTGAATCCTAACAAGTGCACCTTCTGTGTCCGTTCAGGGAAACTACTAGGGTTCATCGTCAGCCAGAAAGGAATTGAGGTTGATCCTGACAAGGTCAAGGCCATTCAAGAAATGCCTTCTCTGAAAACTGAAAAACAAGTCAGAGGATTCCTGGGACGTCTGAATTACATTTCCAGATTCATATTCCTCATGACCGCGACATGCGCGCCAATCTTCAAATTACTCAAAAAGAATCAGGACTGCATTTGGACAGAGGACTGCCAAACCGCCTTCAACCGTATCAAGGAATACCTGTTGAACCCACCGATTCTATCACCTCCGGTGGAAGGAAGATCACTGATCATTTACCTCACAGTTCTAGAGGACTCAATGGGATGTGTACTTGGCCAAGAAGACGAAACTAAAAGGAAAGAGTCTGTCATTTACTATTTGAGCAAGAAATTCACCGACTGCGAAACTCGGTACACGATGCTTGAGAAAACTTACTGTGCTTTGGCTTGGGCAGCCAAACGTCTTCGCCAGTACATGATTCGTCATACTACTTGGTTGGTCTCCGAAATGGATCCAATCAAGTACGTTTTTGAAAAACCTGCTCTTACAGGAAGGCTTGCCCGTTGGGAGATGCTGTTATCAGAATATGACATAGAGTACCACGCTCAGAAAGCCGTTAAGGGAAGTATTTTAGCCGATCATTTGGCTCATCAACCGATTGAAGATCAGGAATCAGCCGGGTTTGACTTCCCAGACGAAGATGTCATGTATCTAAAGATGAAAGACTGCGACGAACCGCTACCCAGTGAAGGGCCAGAACCAGGTTCCCAGTGGGGACTTATCTTTGACGGAGCAGTCAATCATTATAGAAACAGAATTGGGGCAATCATTGTTACCCCTCAGGGTACCCACATTCCTTTCACTGCTCGACTGACATTAAAGTGTACAAATAACGAGGCCGAATACGAAGCATGTATCATGGGTCTCGAAGAAGCGATCGATTTAAGGATCAAGAACCTGGATGTCTATGGCGATTCAGCTCTGGTTATCAATCAGATTGCAGGAGATTGGAACACATACCAATCAGGATTGATTCCTTACAAAGACTACGCGAGAAGGCTGCTACCTTTCTTCAACAGAGTCAAGTTTCATCACATCTCTCGTGAGGAGAATCACATGGCTGATGCATTAGCCACTATCTCTTCCATGATTAGTATAGGTCAATGGAATGACATACCTAAGATCGACATAATGCCCCTTGAAAGGCCCGCTTACATCTTCATGATTGAAGCAATCATAGACGACAAACCTTGGTATTACGATATCAAATGCTTCCTTCAGAAACTGGAGTACCCACCTGGAGCATCCAGGAAAGATAGAAAGACCCTCAGAAGATTGACTGGAAACTTCTTCCTGAGCGGTGACACTCTCTATAAGAGGAATTTTGACATGGTCTTGCTCTGATGCGTAGACAGACCAGAAGCAGAAATGCTGATGAAAGAAATTCATGAAGGATCCTTTGGCACTCATCCCAATGGACACGCAATGGCGAGAAAAATTCTAAGAGCAGGATATTATTGGTTGACAATGGAATTCGACTGCTACAAGTACATGAGGAGGTGTCACAAGTGTCAGATATACTCCGATAAAATCCATGTACCGCCAACGCATCTCAAAGTTCTCTCTTCCCCATGGCCATTCTCGATATGGGCAATCGACATGATTGGCATGATTGAGCCCAAGGCTTCAAACAGACATCGATTCATCCTAGTAGCCATTGACTACTTCACCAAATGGGTCGAAGCAGCGTCATTCGCCAATGTAACCCGACAAGTGGTGGTCCGCTTTATCAAAAACAATCTCATTTGCCGTTATGGTGTTCCAAGCGAGATCATTACTGATAATGACTCCAACTTGAACAACAAGATGATGAAAGAGTTGTATGCTGAGTTCAAGATCGAACACCATAACTCATCTCCCTACCGACCCAAGATGAATGGAGCGGTAGAAGCGACCAATAAGAACATCAAGAAGATCGTTCAAAAGATGGTTGTAACCTACAAAGACTGGCACAAGATACTACCCTTTACTCTTCATGGTTATCGCACATCTGTCCGCACTTCAACAGGGGCAACCCCTTTCTCTCTAGTGTATGGCATGGAAGCAGTGCTCCCCATAGAAGTAGAGATCCCGTCAATCCGAGTATTAATGGAAGCTAAGCTCACCGAAGCTGAATGGTGTCAAAGCCGACACGACGAACTGAATCTGATCGAGGAGAAGCGAATCACGACACTATGCCATGGTCAGTTGTATCAACAGAGAATGAAGAGGGCGTTCGACAAAAAGGTTCGACCCCGCATCTTCAGGAAAGGAGACCTTGTGCTCAAGAAGATACAATCTTTTCTCACTGATTCTTGGGGCAAGTGGACTCCGAATTACGATGGCCCCTATGTGGTCAAGAAAGTTTTCTCAGGCGGCGCCTTGAGACTCACAACCATGGACGGAGAGGAATTTGCCTATCCCACGAATGTTGATGTAGTCAAGAAATACTTCGCCTAAAAAAGAAAAAAAAAACGTCTCGGTGGATTAAAAACCCGAAAGGGCGGTCCAGGCAAAAATTAGAGACAAAGTAAAAAAAAAAACATCCTGGTGGATTGGAAATTTTCAAGTGCAATCCAGGCAAAAATTAGGGATAATGGCAAGTAACTATGTTCAACAGAGGCAAGTCCCTCAGCAGCAGTTACATCATCCGTCAGGAAAACTCCAGTCAAGGTCATCTTCGACAGAAGCTCAAGATGCCCCGAAGTCAAAGTTGGTAGACGGATAGTGGTCGTTATGTTTCAACGTAGCCCTTTTCCCTGTAAATTACCATTTTCTAACTTTGTAAATACTCAATGGAATCACGCTTTTGGCTGATCTCCATCTTATCAATAAAATTTGAGCCCTTGTGCTTTTGTTTGTAATTCTTATTTGTTTTAGCTTTACAGAACGACATTTTAACATGATCAACGATTCTTGAAATAAAACAAAAATGAATTTACTTGTTAAAATTTTTCTGCTTTTTTAATAAAGACGGCAATTTCTTTTGACTGTTGAACATCAGAAGAACATCGGTCGCTTCTCCAGAAGTAATCGAACCTCAAAGTGTAGAATCAAAGTACTCCTTCTAAAAAGCCAGTACGCCTGAATGAAGGATTAACTGTGTCAGAGACCTTGTTTCATCTGACACACCACGGCCGAGTTCTCATCTCCTAAGCCCGACCAACATAGCTCCCAACAGGGACTATCTCTCCTAAGCAAGGTGGAATTGCTATCTTGAACCAGCGATATTTCTACACGCCCCGCGATGGCCGAGTATCCAATCATGTTCACCCGTCAGTTTGTATGTCGCGTCAGTTTTGTCAGCATAAACATACATACATCATGCATTATTGATTTGCATTCACATTTCATATTGCATCACCATCACTCTAGTCGGTCTTGTCCCTTAGTGATAGGAGTCCTCTCAATCGAGTTCCCAGTTCTTTCCTCGTCATATAATCACTCCACTATGGTAAGTGCTGCATCAAGAAATGACAATTCAGATGGCATAGCGGAGATGCAGGTCGTTATAGAGGAACTACATCGTCAGGATGGAATCGTGCATAATAATAGCTTATCAAATTATTTACATCAACTGGAGATCGATAGACAGAGAGGTATAGAGGTCATATACCCTCAACTCCTCTCTAATGATATTTGGGAAACACCAATCTCAAAAAACTTTAAGTCGCCCTCATTGGTAGCTTTTGACAGAATGAAAGAGTCCCAGGAGTACGATACCGCTATCAATAACCAAATGGTGATCTTTGACGCAGACAAACTGACTTGCCATATGTATAATACCACTGCAGGAGGTTTTTCCGGAGGAGGCAAATCAAACTGCTCTCTCAAGAGATATGCCCACCAAGTTATGCACATTACAAACTCACCTCTAAAGTCGTGCTCTACTTCAGTACCGGAAGTCACCTTTTCACACTAGGACATTGCTGAAATCCTACCCTTTGAAGATGATCCCATGGTCGTCAGCCTGCAAATGCTCAATCGAGATATCAAGCGAGTGCTCATAGATCCCAGAAACTCGGTCGATGTCCTTTATTGGGAAGCATTCGAAAGGTTGTTATTGGATCCAGAGAACCTACAATCGTTTAAAAGCTTCATGGTGGGTTCCTCGGGCAAACACATACTAGTTCAAGGCTATATCTCCATTAGAACCATTTTTTAATTAGGCGAGAAGGCCAAATCAGTTAAAGTTGGATAGTTCATCGTGAACATGTCCTCATCATATTAGAGTGTTTTTAGACATTTTGTTTTAAATTTGATTTGGGTGGTTAGTGTTTCTATAAATACCACCCCTCTTTGTAATTGAAATAATAACACATTTTAATAAACTCTTTTTCCTCAATCACTCTCTAATTTTCTCTCAATTTATCATCATTTATCAAGTAACTTGTGATACAAGTTACCCAACAACATGCCTAGAGAAGAAAAGTTCAAAGCCGATCTCCTATCGAAACTCTCCAACACTAAAAAATCAGGTCACAACAATAAAATGATACATGAAACATTAGCCAACCCCAGTACCAAAGTCATATCCATCAACTCCATAGACACATTATAGGCCAAATACACATTGGTTACAGGCAAGCTATACAAGATGGAAAGAGCTACAACAATGCTAAGATGGTTGGGCAATGACGAGATCACTTAGGTGTTAATGGAAGTACACAAATGCGTTTATGCAAGCCACATTGGAGGAGTAGCTTTGGCCAATAAGATGTTAACAGTCGACAATTATTGGCCAAATATCCTAAGAGACAATGTAGATTTTGTCAACAAATGCCAACGATTCTCTAACTTACGTCATTCCCCTGCAAAGGTCCTTCACTTAGTGACTTCTCCGTGGCCATTAAATCAATTACCACTCCTAGTGATCCTTCAATCAAGTTACATCGTGACACAAGTCTTGCATTCACAAACGTTCATGCTTATAAGCAATTGATTGGTAGATTGTTATACCTCACAACACACGACCCGATACCACCTTCATCACACAACAAACAAGTCAATTCCTCACCAATCCCACTACATCTCATTATAATTCAACCACAAGAACTCTCATATACTTAAAACAATGTCCTTCTTGAGGTTTATTCTTCCTTAAAGATTCTTCTTTACAATTGATTGGTTTTTCCGATGCAGATTGAGTTGGAAGTTTGAAATGTTGACGATCCATCTCAGTTCAATATTTCTTCTTAGGCAATTAGTGTCTAATATCATTGTGCACCAAGAAACAATTAATTGTTTCCCAATCCTCCTTGTTAGTGATATACTTGTAGCACCCCGAAATTTGCCCTACCTTTTTCTAACTTTTTCTGGCTTATGTTTCTTTTTTTTCATTTGCATCTCATTTAGGTCTTAACTCATAATCATGCATTGCATTGAGCTCTCGAGACATCGGATCACGGTATCCTTGTGGCTAAGGACTTCTCTTATTCTATGCAGCAAGCATTAGAGTTCCCCAACATTTATTTTGCTCGGTAATTTGGTACCAGATCATTCTTTTTCCAACAGGGAATTTTGAGAGTTCACATCTTATTCCAGGCATTTTTAATATTTTCATTCATCTGACTCTGCATCATCTAAATAGCATAAAATAGTGCTTTTCATCTCGCATACTGCCTAAAATATTGGTCGGGATAATTTCTCGGAAATTTACAGACAGATTGGTCAAATTGAATTTCAGCAGGGGATGGAAAATTTTAAAATCGAACTTGCAGACGTCAATTATATTATTCTACGGTTCGTGTAGTTTAACTCGGCGTGTTCGTTTTAATTTTTCGTCATATTTTGATCAATTTGAGCATTTTTACGGATCAAAATTTATTTTAAAATCTGACCAAATGCTGTATTTTTTCGAGTCATATATTTCGTACTAATCGTTTTAGTGTACTCGGTTTATTTTTTTTCGATCACTAGGGCATTCGATTTTTATTTATTTGATGTTTGTTTATTCTACTTTTTTAACTAATATTGTTTAGAATAGATAAATAGGATTTTTAGTTTCTGTTTTAAATTTATTTTAATTGAATTGTTTAAATTTTATTTAATTTTAATATTAGTTATTTGGGCCTTAAAATAGACACTACGGGTATTAGTGTCAATTTGAAAATTAGTTAACTCTAATTTGTTTCATTATATATATGTGTGTTGATGTTAAGAATAAAAAAAAAAGAGAAAAGGGAGTCGGCCATTCCTGTAGATCTTCATTTATCTTTCTGCGCCGTACCGTCACGTTTGTTTAACTGACTTATGTTACTAACTCACTTTTTCTTACAAGCATGCATACATTTACCTCATTATTTAAATTGGTTCCTAATATATTCATATGCTGCCTTAATGTTACTAACAAGTGTATAAATATATTTTCATGCGGCAACTGTTCGGCGATTCACCGTTTTGGGTTTCAAATTATGTATATATATAAGAACGTTTCAAATTATATATATATATATATATATATATATATATATATATATATATTCTCCTTTTTTTTCTTTTTAAATTGTTTAGATCGAATAATGTCGATACGTTGTTTGCAAATATGAGTGCATGATGCGTGACATTCTTGTTGGTTCGATCCGGTTGCGATGATCGCAATTCTTGCATTAGCAACATTATTGTTTTAAAACTTTTTTTAAATTTTATTTTTTTATGCATTCTCTATCTCTAAAAAATTTTAAATCCGTACAATTCGGATCCGGTTGCGATGACCGCGTTTTCGCGATAGCAATATTGTTGAGGTTTTTTATCAAAGTTAAATTTCTCTTTTTTTTTAGTCGCCTTTCTTTCGTTATATTTAGATCCGTACAATTCGGATCCGATTGCGATGACCGCGTTTTCGCGATAGCAATATTGTTGAGGTTTTTTTTATCAAAGTTAAATTTCTCTTTTTTGAGTCGCCTTTTTTTTTCGTTATATTTAGATCCGTACAATTCGGATTCGGTTGCGATGACCGCGTTTTCGCGATAGCAAAGTTGTTGAGGTTTTTTTTTTTTCTTTTTTTTTTGTAATATTATTTGAATAATTTCCTTTGGAATTTATTTCATGCATGCATACCTAATTTGTTCATTTTATTTCTCTGCATCCATAAAATATTTCCAATCCATTCCTTTTGCATTTATTCACCAACATTCTTGAGTGCATTAAAACATTTTTATTTCATTTTTAAATTTATTTCATATTGCATTTTGGTCCTTCCCTTTGGCTCATTGAACCCTACTCCTCACCTGAACTTTGCCTAATTGTTTAGATGACTAATATCTTGATTTTTTGCAGGGATTTTTGATATTTGGTTTATCTCTGGTTGAACAATATTGATGTTTAATTTGGGAATTTTAGGAGTTATTTTTCTAATTATTTGATTGGCTTTCACTTGAGATCTTCTTGTATGCCTATTTCTGACCACATCTGATTATCTGTTTGAAAAGGCACTTGTGCCATTTGCTTTGGGGTTGTTTCTTTGATTTCTGAATTCATATTTGGATTATTATCACTATCGTTTGCCATTGCTGGATTTTCATTTGCTTTGATATTATTTATGTCTGTTTCATACTAACCTTTTATGCAGGGACTAAGGTAAGTTCTTTAAGGGTAAGGATAAGTATCCATGGTCACCCTTATTCTTTCTTTCTCTCCTATCTTCTTCCTTTAGGTTTAGGTTGTCGTCAAACCTCACTAACCGTAGGTCACCCATGCATGATAACTTTAGGACTCATAGTCCCCCTTTAGAGTTACCCTCGTGTCTTCTCTCTTCTCATCTCAAATTTCTTTAAAATACTTAATAAGGATAAATTGTATTGCGCACGAGCCTTAAGCGTGGGGAATGAGAAATGAGGGGCTTCCTCTCATCTTTCTAGAGTGCTTAGCGAGCGTCCGGTCTTGGGACGATGAGTTAAGTATTCGCCCCTGTGCCCTAGACTTTGGTGCAATGCAACTTAGGAACTAACTGAAGTCATTTCTGTCCTAAAAAATACAAACACACTTCAAACCTTTTTGTCCTTCGGGATTGTCAAACTAAAGGATATTTTCAAAAAGGGCACGTTACTTTCCGTCTGAGTCGCAAACAGGCATCGACCCTAACTGCCGGACGCGAACTTAACGCCGCTCATAAAAAACACAAAAAGAACTTGGTTCGAACTACGTTGACTCTGAATTCCCCATTGCACAAAGGGGGTACGTAGGCCTAGGACGCCGACGTCCTACCGAGTCGGTCTTAGGCTTTCCCTTCTCCATTTTAGTACAGCCCTAGATGATAGTATAACTTACCCTTAGAATAGACAACAAGCGTGGATCCCATCGAGTACGATGGACGTGTGGGGTGCTAGCACCTTCCCCTCGCGTAACCGACTCCCGAACCCAAGTTATGGTTACGATTACTATTCCTTTCCCCCTTCCTAAGGTTTATGCGGTGTTCCCTTTCCCTTTCTTGGGATAAATTTACACGGCTGGCGACTCTGTTTTTCCGCGCCACTCTCGCGTTTGTACCTGGATGAAAATCTTGGGAGCGACAGCTGGCTACTCTGCTGGGGATTTTGGTTGACCTATGCTGGTCCATCCCTGAGCGAGTCAATCCTAGCGCTTGCTTGTCTTTGTTTTCTTTGGGTGTTTTATGTTTGTTTTGCTTTATGTGTTGTATTTTATTTTTACCGCATTTTCCGCATTTCATTTTTTATTACTGTCATGTTGCTGTGCTGTGCTGGCTGTCTTTGTTTTGCAGGTTGGGTGGGTCTGAGAGATAAGCCCAATACCAAGGCTTGAGAATACCCTAGGACTAGAGTGGAAAGTAGTGGGACCTACGTGCCCGCTTGGTACGTTTGTGTGTTCACGAAATTCACAACCAGACGAGGCTATCTTGGGATGCATTCTAACGTGTGTGTCTTGCGCATCTTGGGGTGTTGATCTAGAGAGCTGTCGACTCTGGTGACCGATCATTGAGGACCTTAGTGGAAACATCCCTCTTTAGTGGTGATAGTGGCAGACCACATCCTGTGGCAAACCCATTCGCACCCGAGGGCCCGCTTTGGAACTCGCATAGGACGGCCCCTACGTTTTGAAGAGAATCAGTGGAGGCACTCCTCGATTGACGATAGTACTGTACCCCGAGGGATGAATGTACTATTGTTTCTCGACCTCAGTGCCAAAGCTGAGGACCTTCCGCTTTGGAGAATCAGTTGAGGCCTCCTCGATTGATGATGATGCCAAACCATAAATGGTGAACGTATCATCGTTTCTCGACCTGAGAGCCCGGGATACTGAACATCCTAGTACCCACACGTGAGAGGGGATGGGTGTTTGCAGGTTTGCAGGTAACCGAGACCTTCAACCTACCCGGTTTTCTGGATTTTTCATCAATGCCTGATTATGTGGGTTCCTGGTTATCTCAGTGGTTCAGAATTTCGGTCTTCTGGGTTGTGGTTCTCGTTCAGTTAACAGCACAGCACATCAAACAGTGTTGCCTTAACCCCATGCTTGCATGAGCATATCATTTTCTTGCATCCTAACATGTTTGACATTTTTCAGGGCTTGCATCTTACTCTTGATTCCGGTTTTCTGAGGTTACTTCAGCATGGATGTCCAGAGAAAAAAGACTGTTGCCTATTCGTTCCCAGATCCGACTTTGACATTGATTCACAAATTGATTAATATGGCTGGTCCCGGAGTTCGTACAGAGTTTAGTGGAGTGTATGGGAGACTTCTGAAGTTTGTTTATAATATTTTCAAGTATAAGAAGGATGTCATTCACACACTTCTTCAGTTTTACGACCCGTCTTTGCGTTGCTTCACTTTCCCAGATTACATCTTGGCCCCAACGTTGGAGGAGTTCTCATTTATTTTGGGAATCCCCATCGGGCATGATATAGTTTTCTTTTCTGAAGAACACCCCAGGGTAAAAGAAGTGGCTGTTGCTCTTCATATTAGTGAATCCATTCTGAACAATAATATTGAAGAAAAACAAGGAGTTAAGGGTTTCTTATTGAAGTTCTTGTCTGACCAAGCTTGCATACATGTCAAAGAGAAGAATTAGACTGCTTTCCAAGCTATTCTGGCTATGTGTATCTATGGGATTGTTCTGTTTCCCAATATTCCCGATCTGGTGGATATGCACGCCGTCAGAATCTTTATTGCGAAGAATCCTATACCTACCTTGCTAGGTGATGTGTATCACTCAGTCCACTATAAGAATGAGAATAGGCGTGGAAAAACTGTGAGTTGTTGTGCACCACTCTTATCTACTTGTTTTCTGAGTCGTCTCCCCGAATCTGGCGCTTTCGATGATATGAAAGATTCTCTGAAATGGTCAAAGAGGGTTATGGGCTTGACTGCTGACAACATTGTTTGGATCAATCATGATTTGCTAGGAATGGAGATTATTTACAAGTGCGGAGAATTCCCTAATGTACCCTTGATAGGGAGAAAAGGTGGAATTAACTATAATCCTTCCCTTGTTATCAGGCAGTTTGGTTATCCTTTGAAAGGTCCACCTGATGAGAGAGATATCAGAGAGTCCTTATTCTTCAATGGTATTGAGGATCAAGAGATGATGAGGAAAATTGTGAATGCTTGGAAACAGGTGACCAAGAAGGGTAAAACTTCGTTCGAAAAATGTAATAACAGGGCTTTTCCTCCATACAAAGAGTGGATTAAGAAGAGAGCAGAAGAGGAGCTTCTTCCTTTCCCAGTGGAACCACCTTTGTATCCTTTGGTGATCGAGCCTCCTACCACAGTTGAGATAGAGAAGTTTGATAAGTTGTGGGCGGAAAAGGAACGGCTGTGGGAAGAAAATAGTGAGCTAAAAAGAGAGATTTATCAGTGGAAGCATGAGCCGGGTGAAGCTGTTCATACCGCCAAGTTGAAGACAGAGCTTCTTGCTAAAGCAGAAAAAGAGCTAGCGGACATGGTCACATCCAGACAAAAGATGAAGGAAGCTTTGGATAGTATCAGTAAGATTCTCGAGTCCAAGAAGGAGGAATTAGACAAGGCTTTGTTGAGAATTCACAGGTTCGATGAACACCGAGAAACTGCCATTGCTGAGAATAAGAGAAAGGAAGACGACTACCTAGCTAAGATTGATCAGTTGAAGTCGACGCTCAAGAAGAAAGACGTTGAGATCTTATCAGGGATATTCAAGAGACAAGTAGTCGAGGGTCGACTCAATGAAGCCATAGCCTCCACGGAAGAACTGAAAGTCCAAGCTGAAGTGAAGAAACCTAGACATGAGGGTCTTAGCATGGATGGCGCTACTGGAGAAGACGCTTGGGAGTTACATTGCCGATACTTGGATGGGATCATACACAGGAGAAACCTTCTCATTCAAGGGCTAATTCAGAGGCCGAAGTATCCCGACACCAGAAAGCTGTTCAAGGAGATTCAAGACTGGTGCAGAAAGCATAATGGATGGGGGGATTGACACTTGTGAATTTTGATGATATGCTATAGTTTTCTGTTCTCTTTTATTGTATCTGGATCACCACCAGGCTTGTTGGTTGGGACCTATGATTTTTATATTCAGACTTGTTACCTCGGATCGTGATTGTTGACATTTGGTTTTCCTCTGGTTTTCTTAATATATGAGCAGAAGTTCCATTATATCTCGTTATTAAACCGGAATCAAGGGGTGGATCGCCTTGTGAATCTTCAAGCATGCCCATTTGCATTTGCATATTCATAATCATTTTGCATGATCATTTTGCATAATAGGTGTTTATCTTCGGTATTCTTATCTTGCACCATCTCAGAATTGCAGACTTAACTCCTCAGGCCGTTCAGGGTTGATCATGGAGCAAGTTCAAGCTGAGTTGAGGGAAATGCGAAGCCAGATGGGGCAATTTGGGGAAGACATGCTCCAGGAGCAGAGGGTGCTGAGGGAGGAGATCAATCAGATGAAGACTCAGATGGGTTTAATCATGGAGATTCTGAAAACAGTGTTGAAGAAGGAAGACAGTCATGTGCCCGCTTCCACAACAGAGGTCCTTACTCTTCCCATCTCTTTGGGGTCTCCTCTAGGCCATGGATTGCCTCGTGGATCCTCTCCACCGTCAGAGCTTTTTCATCAACAACCGTTTTTTGAGGGTCTTAATCCAGAAAAGCTTGAAAAGAAGTTTGACCAGATTCCGATGCCATACGCTCAGTTGCTTCAGCACTTGCTCAAGTTTCAGCTAATTGAATTGATTGCTGCGGGACCTCCACACACCAAGTTTCGTATGGGTTCCAATGTCCATGATAGGTGTGAATTCCATTCAGGGGCACCTGGTCATAATGTTGAAGATTTTAAGATGCTCAAGTACAAAGTCCAAGAGCTCATTGATTCAGGGGCAATCAAGTTTACATCAGTTGGCACTGGTAAACAAAGTGATGTTACTCCCAGTGTTGCAAAGGGTCTGAGGACTCCCTCTTTTACCAAAGGATCCACCTCGCGTCAGGGATCTCTTCCACAACCCTTGTTTGTGCCTCAGCCGAATGCGGAAAGGAAAGTGCAAGCGCAGGTGAGGCGCCAAATCAACATCGACAGCAGAATTATCAGCAACAGGGGCAACTGAGACCAAGAAGGCCCAACAGGATATTTGATCCTATTCCTATCCCTTATAGTCAGTTGTTTGCTCGTCTGCTCGAGAACTCTCTGATTCAGACGAGGAGTACCACGCCGGTACCATACCCTATTCCTCCGGATTATGACATGACTACTAGGTGCGAGTTCCACTCGGGAATGTTTGGGCATACGATTGATGAGTGTAAGGCATTCCAGCACAAGGTGCAAGACCTGGTAGACTCAGAGATCATTGTATTCACTGAAGATGATATGTACATCAATGGAAGCCTCCTTTCTCAAATGAACACCCAGTCTGCAAGTACGTCCAGGCAGGATTAAGCTTCCTCAGCAATGGCAATCTTCAGCTTCTTTACTGCATTTTCATTTATAGTTTTTTATTCCTTGTTAAAGCATCGTATGTATGCAAGACTTGTTTGTTTTTTAAGATGATATTAATGCAATGAGTATGTTTTCCTTGAAGTAATCCATTCGTATTCACTCTTAAATGTTTTTATGCACTGCAATACCAATTTTCTTTGTTTAGAACTCTTGAAGGAGGATGACGAAATAAGAACGCAGGTTTCTAATGGTACGCTTTTGGATAGAACCCTGTTGAGGATGTACAGGCATTGTTTCAAACCCCTAAACACTGGAGATATAAGGGAGATAGACCCTCGTTAACCCCTTTGAGCCTTGAAGTAGGAGTTTCCTTCGTATGAAAAAATCCTCATAATTAACCCAGGGGCAGGGTAGGCGTCAGTTAGTCTGACCGAGCGTTCAAATTTCAAGGAGAGTGTGCGTCTGAGGAACCACTACCTTCTTCCCACCGACAAGAGATGCGAAACCACGATGGTCATCCATCAACAACTAAGGAGTGAAGCAGTCACAACCCTGTCAAGCAAGTAAGACAACCAGTGTCACACGCTTTGTTCAAAAGAGGGATATAAAAAGAAAGAAAAGAGAAAAGCCCGCTAAGTCGAAGCAACATAGGCAAAAGTTAGGGCATCCCGCTGGACTTCAAAATCGAAAAAACTCAAAAGAGCCAGGAAAAAATTAGGGATCAAAAAGGCAAAAGAAAGAAAAGGCGAAAAGCGTTACAAAAGAAAATCCTCTATAAGAACAAACTCATGTGATTACAGACACAAAAAGGGGTGGCTGTCATTCCAAAACCTCCTTAGGTGTCAAACCATTAGTTGCATGGACTCCTTGAAGATCATAAACCTTCGGAGAGATGAGCGTTTGTGTCAGATTAACTGAACATAGGACTGGAGAACATCACGGAGAGTGGGTGGGCACCGATAAATTTTGAGCCATAAATCCTTTTTTCTGAAACCGTGAACCAGACCGCATTACAACCCTTAAAATTCCTAATTGAAACAGGGTTTATTCCGAAAGCGCACTTCACCAGGATAGCGTTCCTGACTCCTACGAGTTATGCTAATAAGGTTTGTTGGTATTGCATGTGCGCATTATTTTGCCATTCAAAAATCAAGGTCGCGTCCCAGCAAGTGATTCGTTCACAAGGCTTGGCGACGCATTTTCAATAAAAACTTCAAGGTTAACATGAGTGTTGCATTAGAATTGTCATTCTCATAATAAACATTTTCTGTTTGCATATATGTGCCTAAGCATCAATGCAACTTACACAGTGAAAGTCAGTCAAGAAGCTTGATCCTGCCAAGTTGGGTTGTTTGGAAATTCTGAAGGACAATCATATCAAAGGGCATGCTGCCAAGAGACTCAGTGTAGAGTGGGCTCTCCCCAGTAAGTCGTGTTAAGATGTAACCAATCTGGGGCAGTCACGTCGAGAAATCTCTCCGAAATTCAGTTATTCTGGGGCATTCATTCTAAGATAAGGGGCAAAGTCACTTCAAAGCTCATATTGGGGCAGGTCATCTCTAGAGCGTGGGAGATCGTCCACTCCTGAAAATGGTTAATTGAAAACACCTCCTCAAGGTTCAAGATGCTAAAGCAGAGTATTGTCAAGTCATTACGATCCCCTTCGAGGTAATGTACGTCATGGATTATGAAGACTGGGGCAGTTATGTCGAGATATGATAAATCTCTCCAAGAGTTTGAAGACCCTGGGGCAGTGCGAACGCCCGATCTTCTGTAAAATCCTCTTGAGATGAAAAGTTCAAAGAGCCGCTTACGACCATAAAGACAAGTCAGGTTGCAGGGCAACAACATTGCTCCTCCCCCAGCAGTTGGCTCTCCCTAGCATTGAGATTGCTCCTTCCCCAGCAGGACAAACTTTCCTCAGCAGAACAGACCCTCCACTGCAGGCGACGTGGAAGGTATTCTCTCCGGATCGAGGCGTTATTTCCCCACAGAATCAGGGTGTTCACCTTCCCCATCCAGTCAGAAAGCATGCTTTCGCCGACAATGTCATATTCTAGTCCCCAGCAAGGTGGGAGTAAAGTCATTCTCCCCAAACAGCAGGCTAAGTTCAACAGTATCCCCCAAGCAGGATGGTATCATGGACTGTTTTCCCCAAGCGGGATGGTATTATGGGCTGGCATCCCCCAGCAGGTCCTAAGCCCATCTGTTATTGGCAATCCTCAGTAACAGACTTCCAGTTTCGTAATTGGCATTCATTCTCAACTCCCCCAGCAGAGGAGAAATCTTAGGTTTTGGATGTTACCTTCAGTAAAGGACAGGTGTAATCCCCGGTAGTGTGGTTATTCTTTTGGGACTTCATCCCCAGCAGAAGTTGTTGATCCAAGGAGTCGATCAGTGCGATCCTTCTCAGCAGAGTTCCTGGAATTAGAGGACAATTTATTTTTGTCATCCCCAGCTGAATTCGTCTTTTCTCTCCAGGATTTATTTTGCTGAAGGGATCTCTTTTGCATATCATAAGCATTGCATCCTCAAAACGCATAGCATTTCCACTTCGTGTGGAGCATTACGGCAAAATTCAAACATTTGCATTCGAAGCATAAGCCAGGTTTGATACTTTCCTTGCCAGTTCTCTTTCTCAGCAGAGATGGCACAACTCAGGAGATTTTGGAGGGATGAATTCCTCATACTCGTGCTCCCCGGCAGAGTCTTTTATTTAGACTTCTCCTTTCCCCAGCGGAGTCATCTTATCTATGGATCATGGGCCCGTCAGAAGTTTGTCCGACCTTTCTCTTTTGTGAAATCCCGTTCTTACCAGAAGTTTTGTTTCACGTTATCCCCAGTGAAGTCGCCATCGGTATTGCTAGTTTCTCTTTATCAGCAGAGATAGCAATCTTTTGAAGATTTTCTTTCGTCAGTTTCCCTTTATCAGCAGGGATGGCATTTATTTTGCTAGTTTCTCTTTATCAGCAGAGATAGCAATCTTTTGGAGATTTCGTTCGTCAATTTCCCTTTATCAGCAGGGATGGCATTTATTTTGCTAGTTTCTCTTTATCAGCAGAGATAGCAATCTTTTGGAGATTTCGTTCGTCAGTTTCCCTTTATCAGCAGGGATGGCATCTAGTTTGCTAATATCTCTTTATCAGCAGAGATAGCAATCTTTTGGAGATTTCGTTCGTCAGTTTCCCTTTATCAGCAGGGATGGCATTTATTTTGCTAGTTTCTCTTTATCAGTAGAGATAACAATCTTTTGGAGATTTCGTTCGTCAGTTTCCCTTTATCAGCAGGGATGGCATTTATTTTGCTAGTTTCTCTTTATCAGCAGAGATAGCAATCTTTTGGAGATTTCGTTCGTCAGTTTCCCTTTATCAGCAGGGATGGCATTTATTTTGCTAGTTTCTCTTTATCAGCAGAGATAGCAATCTTTTGGAGATTTCGTTCGTCAGTTTCCCTTTATCAGCAGGGATGGCATTTATTTTGCTAGTTTCTCTTTATCAGCAGAGATAGCAATCTTTTGAAGATTTCTTTCGTCAGTTTCCCTTTATCAGCAGGGATGGCATTTATTTTGATAGTTTCTCTTTATCAGCAGAGATAACAATCTTTTGAAGATTTTCTTTTGTCAGTTTCCCTTTATCAGCAAGGATGGCATTTATTTTGCTAGTTTCTCTTTATCAGCAGAGATAGCAATCTTTTGAAGATTTTCTTTCGTCAATTCCCTTTATTAGCAGGGATGGCATTTATTTTGCTAGTTTCTCTTTATCAGCAGAGATAGCAATCTTTTGAAGATTTTCTTTCGTTAGTTCCCTTTATCAGCAGGGATGGCATTTATTTTGCTAGTTCTCTTTATCAGCAGGGATAGCAATCTTTTGAAGTTAGTTCCCTTTATCAGCAGGGATGACATTTATTTTGCAAGTTTCTCTTTATCAGCAGAGATAGCAATCTTTTGGATAGTTTTTCGTCAGTTTCCCTTTATCAGCAGGGATGACATTTATGGTGCTAGTTCTCTTTATCAGCAGAGATAGCAGTCTTTCGGATATGTTCTTCGTCAATTTCCCTTTATCAGCAGGGATGGCATTTATCTTGCTAGTTTCTCTTTATCAGCAGAGATAGCAATCTTTTGAAGATTTTCTTCCGTCAGTTTCCCTTTATCAGCAGGGATGGCATTTGTTTTGCTAGTTTCTCTTTATTAGCAGAGATAGCAAGCTTTTGAAGATATTCTTTCGTCAGTTCCCTTTATCAGCAGGGATGGCATTTATTTTGCTAATTCTCTTTATCAGCAGAGATAGCAATCTTTTGAAGATTTTCTTTCGTCAGTTTCCCTTTATCAGCAGGGATGGCATTTATTTTGCTAATTCTCTTTATCAGCAGAGATAGCAATCTTTTGAAGATTTTCTTTCGTCAGTTTCCCTTTATCAGCAGGGATGGCTTTTATTTTTCTAATTCTCTTTATCAGAGAGATGACAATCTTTTGAAGATTTTCTTTCGTCAGTTTCCCTTTATCAGCAGGGATGACACTTATTTTGCTAATTCTCTTTATCAGCAGAGATAGCAATCTTTGGAAGATTTTTTTTCGTCAGTTTCCCTTTATCAGCAGGGATGGCATTTCTTTTGCTAATTCTCTTTATCAGCAGAGATAACAATCTTTTGAAGATTTTCTTTCGTCAGTTTCCCTTTATCAGCAGGGATGGCATTTTCTGAGATTCCTTGGTCAGTTCTCTTTATCAGCAGAGATGACATAACCCGGGAGAGTTTGTTTCGCTTTATACTCAGCATAGCTAGCACTCGTCCGTATGATGACAGTACATCATTTATGGCTAATTCTCCTTTGAGGATGGCAAATTTCTGGGTTCTTTGGTATTCAATCTCCATGCATCCCGATTATCTGAAAGCTGTCGCTATCATACCCTCAGGATCAAGTTGATTGAATAGGGGCAGCTGTAGCACCCCGAAATTTGCCCTACCTTTTTCTAACTTTTTCTGGCTTATGTTTCTTTTTTTTCATTTACATCTCATTTAGGTCTTAACTCATAATCATGCATTGAATTGAGCTCTCGAGACATCGGATCACGGTATCCTTGTGGCTAAGGACTTCTCTTATTCTAAGCAGCAAGCATTAGAGTTCCCCAACATTTATTTTGCTCGGTAATTTGGTACCAGATCATTCTTTTTCCAACAGGGAATTTTGAGAGTTCACATCTTATTCCAGGCATTTTTAATATTTTCATTCATCTGACTCTGCATCATCTAAATAGCATAAAATAGTGCTTTTCATCTCGCATACTGCCTAAAATATTGGTCGGGATAATTTCTCGGAAATTTACAGACAGATTGGTCAAATTGAATTTCAGCAGGGGATGGAAAATTTTAAAATCGAACTTGCAGACGTCAATTATATTATTCTACGGTTCGCGTAGTTTAACTCGGCGTGTTCGTTTTAATTTTTCGTCATATTTTGATCAATTTGAGCATTTTTACGGATCAAAATTTATTTTAAAATCTGACCAAATGCTGTATTTTTTTGAGTCATATATTTCGTACTAATCGTTTTAGTGTACTCGGTTTATTTTTTTTCGATCACTAGGGCATTCGATTTTTATTTATTTGATGTTTGTTTATTCTACTTTTTTAACTAATATTGTTTAGAATAGATAAATAGGATTTTTAGTTTCTGTTTTAAATTTATTTTAATTGAATTGTTTAAATTTTATTTAATTTTAATATTAGTTATTTGGGCCTTAAAATGGACACTACGGGTATTAGTGTCAATTTGAAAATTAGTTAACCCTAATTTGTTTCATTATATATATGTGTGTTGATGTTAAGAATAAAAAAAAAAAGAGAAAAGGGAGTCGGCCATTCCTGTAGATCTTCATTTATGTTTCTGCGCCGTACCGTCACGTTTGTTTAACTGACTTATGTTACTAACTCACTTTTTCTTACAAGCATGCATACATTTACCTCATTATTTAACTTGGTTCCTAATATATTCATATGCTGCCTTAATGTTACTAACAAGTGTATAAATATATTTTCATGCGGCAACTGTTCGGCGATTCACCGTTTTGGGTTTCAAATTATGTATATATAAGAACGTTTCAAATTATATATATATATATATATATATATATATATATATATATATATATATATATATATATATATATTCTACTTTTTTTCTTTTTAAATTGTTTAGATCGAATAATGTCGATACGTTGTTTGCAAATATGAGTGCATGATGCGTGACATTCGTGTTGGTTCGATCCGGTTGCGATGATCGCAATTCTTGCGTTAGCAACATTATTGTTTTAAAACTTTTTTTAAATTTTATTTTTTTATGCATTCTCTATCTCTAAAAAATTTTAAATCCGTACAATTCGGATCCGGTTGCGATGACCGCGTTTTCGCGATAGCAATATTGTTGAGGTTTTTTATCAAAGTTAAATTTCTCTTTTTTTTTAGTCGCCTTTCTTTCGTTATATTTAGATCCGTACAATTCGGATCCGGTTGCGATGACCGCATTTTCGCGATAGCAATATTGTTGAGGTTTTTTTTATCAAAGTTAAATTTCTCTTTTTTGAGTCGCCTTTTTTTTCGTTATATTTAGATCCGTACAATTCGGATCCGGTTGCGATGACCGCGTTTTCACGATAGCAAAGTTGTTGAGGTTTTTTTTTTTTCTTTTTTTTTGTAATATTATTTGAATAATTTCCTTTGGAATTTATTTCATGCATGCATACCTAATTTGTTCATTTTATTTCTCTGCATCCATAAAATATTTCCAATTCATTCCTTTTGCATTTATTCACCAACATTCTTGAGTGCATTAAAACATTTTTCTTTCATTTTTAAATTTATTTCATATTGCATTTTGGTCCTTCCCTTTGGCTCATTGAACCCTACTCCTCACCTGAACTTTGCCTAATTGTTTAGATGACTAATATCTTGAATTTTTGCAGGGATTTTTTATATTTGGTTTATCTCTGGTTGAACAATATTGATGTTTAATTTGGGAATTTTAGGAGTTATTTTTCTAATTATTTGATTGGCTTTCACTTGAGATCTTCTTGTATGCCTATTTCTGACCACATCTGATTATCTGTTTGAAAAGGCACTTGTGCCATTTGCTTTGGGGTTGTTTCTTTGATTTCTGAATTCATGTTTGGATTATTATCACTATCGTTTTCCATTGCTGGATTTTCATTTGCTTTGATATTATTTATGTCTGTTTCATACTAACCTTTTATGCAGGGACTAAGGTAAGTTCTTTAAGGGTATGGATAAGTATCCATGGTCACCCTTATTCTTTCTTTCTCTCCTATCTTCTTCCTTTAGGTTTAGGTTGTCGTCAAACCTCACTAACCGTAGGTCACCCATGCATGATAACTTTAGGACTCATAGTCCCCCTTTAGAGTTACCCTCGTGTCTTCTCTCTTCTCATCTCAAATTTCTTTAAAATACTTAATAAGGATAAATTGTATTGCGCACGAGCCTTAAGCGCGGGGAATGAGAAATGAGGGGCTTCCTCTCATCTTTCTAGAGTGCTTAGCGAGCGTCCTGTCTTGGGACGATGCGTTAAGTATTCGCCCCTGTGCCCTAGACTTTGGTGCAATGCAACTTAGGAACTAACTGAAGCCATTTCTGTCCTAAAAAATACAAACACACTTCAAACCTTTTTGTCCTTCGGGATTGTCAAACTAAAGGATATTTTCAAAAAGGGCACGTTACTTTCCGTCTGAGTCGCAAACAGGCATCGACCCTAACTGCCGGACGCGAACTTAACGCCGCTCATAAAAAACACAAAAAGAACTTGGTCCGAACTACGTTGACTCTGAATTCCCCATTGCACAAAGGGGGTACGTAGGCCTAGGACGCCGACGTCCTACCGAGTCGGTCTTAGGCTTTCCCTTCTCCATTTTAGTACAGCCCTAGATGATAGTATAACTTACCCTTAGAATAGACAACAAGCGTGGATCCCATCGAGTACGATGGACGTGTGGGGTGCTAGCACCTTCCCCTCGCGTAACCGACTCCCGAACCCAAGTTATGGTTGCGATGACCATTCCTTTCCCCCTTCCTAAGGTTTATGCGGTGTTCCCTTTCCCTCTCTTGGGATAAATTTACACGGCTGGCGACTCTGTTTTTCCGCGCCACTCTCGTGTTTGTACCTGGATGAAAATCCTGGGAGCGACAATACTGTTAAGTAATACTTTGTAACTATATTCTGTTAGAGTATGTGCAAGCTAAGCATATCTAACCAGAATATATATAGTGTACTATGTGTGTATTTGGATAATAGTGAAAATATTAACAACCACTCATTTTCCTTCTTCATCTCTTCCATTTCCGTTTTCACTGTTCATCTTCACTGAGTGAAGATTCTCTGCATGTCTGAAGTTTCTCACACAGAGTGATGAGAACTTCCATCAACTCTAACATGGTATCATTCGCGTAATGATCCGTTCATGCTTTCCGCTTCAATTTCTGATCTGTTCTGTTTTCAATCATTGGCGTGAGTTTGCTATCGTCTCTTCTTCGACGGTGTTGTTCGGTGCTTTTGCATTGGGTTACCTTTCCGTGTTGTGTCGTCAATTTGCTTCAAGAACCTCTTCAACACAACAATGGCGTCAAATGATGAATCCCTCTCCAATTTCTCACAAGATCGGTTAATGGAACTGAGAATCCCAAATCTGTGAAGGCGTTTGGACCAAAGCTTTCAATCAAGTTACAAGAGAACAATTATCTTCTTTGGAATCAGCAGGTTGAAGGAGTGATTCTTTCCCAGAAAATGCATCGCTTGGTGGTGAATCCAAAGATTCCCCAGAAGTTCAATTCCGATCAAGATCGATTCACAGGTACGGTTTCTGATGAATATGAGTCGTGGTTAGTGCAAGATCAGGCTCTTTTTATCTGGTTGTTATCAACAATCTCTGAAAGTGTGTTGCCTCGTGTTCTTGCGTGCAAACACTCGTTTGAAGTCTGGGATAAAATTCATCAGTTCTTTCATGCTCAAATGAAAGCAAGAGTACGACAGTTACGTGTTGAGCTCAAATCGACTAAGAAAGGGACAAAGTCCATCACTGAGTATGTGTTGAGAATCAAAGCTATTGCAAACTCACTTTTAGCTGTTAGTGATTCAATTTCTGAGCAAGATCAAGTAGATTCCATTCTGCAAGGGTTACCTGAAGAGTATAATTCATTTGTAATGCAGATGTATGGTTGTGTGGTACCTCCTACACTATGTGATGTTGAGGCCCTGCTTTATGTGCAAGAAGCACAATTGGAAAAATTCAGGGAGGAGGTAGCTGCTACTAACATTGCAGCCAATGTTGCTCACACAAGTCAAGAAGAAACTGGCTCCAGAGGAGCTTATTATGCTAATCGAGGTAGAGGAAGATACACTCGAGGTAGAAGTCGTGGCAGGGGCAGGTCTACATCTGGAAATCGCCCTACCTGTCAACTCTGTGGCAAATATGGTCATGAAGTCTCAACTTGTTGGCATCGATTTGATGAAAACTACATGCCAGCTAATTCACAACAAAGTTCAACTGGGTCTAGTAATAACAACAATAATGCCAAGCAAGAAAGTCCTGCATCGGAAGCTAATTCAAAAACTCAGGTTGCAGCTATGATGGCAACAACTGGAAAACAGGCAGCATATACGCAGGAGTATCATCTACCATCTGAACTTGAATCACAGGCTTGGTTTGCTGATTCAGGTGCTTCTCATCATCTAACTTCCAATGCCTTACTTTTACAAAATAGTAAACCCTATGTAGGACACAACAAAGTATATGTAGGAAATGGTCAAAAACTTACTATTCAAGCTGTAGGGTCTTCTAAATTTACATCTAGGAGTAATCCCACATGTGTGTTGTCTCTCTCTAATATACTTCATGTTCCTCATATCACTAGAAATTTGTTGTCAGTCTCAAAGTTTTCTAGTGATAATGTTGTTGTATTTGAGTTCCTACCTGACAGGTGTTTTGTTAAATCACAGGGTTCTAATCAAGTTCTTATGGAGGGTATTCTCGATGAGAGTGGCCTGTATTGTTTTCCACAGGTGCACATCAAGTCCAAAACTACTCATAGTCAAAGCATCCAGTCTAGAATTTCTACTAATGTTCACAATTGTGTTGTTTCACATGATAAGTCAAATAATAGTAATACTTGTAAAGTTAGTACTATATGGCACAATAGACTTGGTCATGCCAATGCCAAGGTTGTTGCTACTACATTGAAACTGTGTAATGTTCATCCTCTTAATAAAGATAATTCTTTGCTTTATACTTCTTGTAGTCTTGGTAAGGCACATAAATTGTATGCACCTCTCACTGACACTATCTATCACAAACCTTTTGAGTTGATCTATACTGATTTATGGGGTCCTTCCCCAGAATATTCAAGTACTGGCTACAAATACTACATAGCATTTATAGATGCTCACACCAAATATACCTGGTTGTACATGCTCAAACAAAAATCTGAAGCATTACAAGTCTTTAAACTCTTTTCAGCTTTTGTTCAAACTTAATTTAATACCACAATTAAGGCTGTTCAATCTGATTTTGGGGGAGAATTTAGAACATTTACTAAATACTTGAATGAATTAGGGATCATTCATAGACTCACTTGTCCTCATACCTCTCACCAAAATGGGTCTGTAGAAAGAAAACATAGACACATTGTAGAAATGGGATTGACATTACTTGCTCATGCATCTCTACCAGTTAAATATTGGGACTATAGTTTTACTACATCTGTCCATATTATAAATAGACTTCCAACTTCCATATTGCCCAATGCTAACTCACCCTTTCATGCTCTGTATGGGAGAGATCCTGACTACACTACCTTAAGAGTATTTGGATGTCTATGTTTCCCTTTACTTAGACCTTATAATAAAAATAAGCTGCAATTGAGAAGCCAGGAATGCATTTATTTGGGTCCTTCACCTCAGCATAAAGGGTTTAGATGTATGAACAAAGAAGGGAGAGTGTATATTTCAAAAGATGTAACCTTCAATGAACAAGTCTTCCCCTTTTCAAAACTGTTTCCCACCAAGTCAACTACTGACAAGTTTCACACTGTTTCCTCCATGTCATGTCCTGGCACTAGTTATATGGGTGTTATACCTCCTATGATAGGTCATACCACTGTTCAGGCCAGTTCAAATGAAGCTCAGCCCTCAAATTCAGTTACTTTACTTGAGCCAAATAATGTCACAACTGTCCAAACTCATGAGATAACACCTCACTCTAGTCAAGGAGGTGTGGGACCAACACCTGACATATCAGATCAGTCTTTATTTTTTGAGAATATAATTGTACCTGATTCACCTCAGGCTTCTTCTAGCCCATCTGTTCAAAATCACAGAGTTGGTGTAGAGCCAGCTGTACAAAGTACTAGCCTGCATCAATGTGATTTAACATGTCCTGTGAATAGCAGTCTGTCTAGTCCTAGCCCTATCACAGCTCCTAATGTCTGTGACAACACTCATCTCAGTGGTACTTCCAAACAAACTGAGCTAATAACATTACCCAAGGTCACTTCTCATAGTCCTCACAATGGTTCATCTGCTGTCAAAACTGTTTCCACACAATTACATTCAGTTTCTCCTCAAGTTACTAAGTCTCCTAACAGGTCATCTCCTACTCAAAATCAAATTGCCTCCTTTTGTTCAAATGAACTTACTTTATCCTCATGCATACCTCTATCTGAGTCATCTGAGTCTCTATCTATTGCTTATGTTCAACCTGTTAGTTCAGTTCCTGTTAACAGTCACCCCATGGTAACTAGAGCTAAAGCTGGCAAGTCCAAACCAAAGATCTTTTTGGCTCATTCTGAAGTTGAACCCACTAGTGTGAAGCAAGCCTTATCTAAACCTGAGTGGGTTCAAGCTATGACAGATGAATATAATGCACTTATGGCAAATAATACCTGGACTCTCACTACACTACCTCCTGATAGGAAGGCAGTAGGATGTAGGTGGGTGTTCAAGATCAAGGAGAATGCTGATGGTTCCATACACAAATATAAAGCTAGACTTGTTGCAAAGGGATTTCATCAAGAGTATGGATTTAATTACACAGAAACTTTTTCTCCAGTGGTTAAGCCTACAACCATTAGGATCATTCTTACTCTTGCTATCACTCACAAGTGGCTTATTCAACATATTGATGTGAATAATGCCTTTCTCAATGGCACTCTTCATGATGAGGTTTACATGACTCAACCAACTGGTTTTCAACAATCTGATAAAAGTCTAGTCTGCAAGTTGAATCGTGCTATATATGGGCTTAAACAGGCCCCAAGGGCCTGGTATGAGAAGTTGGCTAAGGCACTGATACAGTTTGGTTTTCTTTCATCTAAATGTGACAGCTCTCTATTTGTGTATTCTAAACTTGATGTCACTCTATATGCTCTTGTTTATGTTGATGATATATTTATCACTGGTTCCAATACAGCTATGATTCACACACTGATTAACAAGTTGCATCAGGAATTTGCCTTAAAACAGTTGGGGCAGCCTAGATATTTTCTGGGGATTGAAGTGGAACACTGCAGTGATGGCTCCTTATTTCTTACACAGTCAAAATATATTAGGGATCTGCTGGCTCGTGCCTTGATGACAGATGCCAATGGTGTTCCTACACCTATGTTAAGTACATGTCAGCTGAGCAAACATGGTTCCAATCTCTTCTCTGATCCTCAACTCTACAGGTCCATAGTTGGAGCTCTTCAGTATGTGACTTTGACTCGGCCAGATATTGCATTTAGTGTCAACAAGGCCTGCCAGTTTATGTCTTCTCCTTTAGACACACATTGGTCTGCAGTCAGAAGGCTCTTGCGGTATCTCAGTGGTACTCTTTCACATGGACTGGTGTTATCTCCTTCCTCTGCTAAATCCAAGTTCTCTCTTCGTGCTTATAGTGATTCAGACTGGGCAAGCGATCTGGATGATAGAAGATCTACATCTGGTTCCTGTATTTTCTTTGGTCCAAATCTGGTCTCTTGGAGCTCTAAGAAGCAGTCCCTCGTAGCTCGATCAAGTATCGAAGCAGAGTATCGTGCCCTAGCTCACACCACTTCAGAATTACTTTGGGTAGAATCTCTGTTAACAGAACTTGGTATTCCTATTCATCCTCCTGTCTTACTTTGTGACAATCTAAGTGCGGTGCTACTTTCACATAATCCTATACTTCACGCAAGAACAAAGCATATTGAGCTGGATATTCATTTTGTTCGTGAACGTGTCGTAGCTGGTAAACTTTTCATTCAACATGTGCCAGCTGCTCTTCAAATAGCAGATACTCTCACAAAGCCTCTTGGCACTGCTGCTTTCCAGAACTTGAGGGACAAACTCAAGGTAGTGTGTAAATCCCACTATCCTCCAGTTTGAGGGGGGGTGTTAGTGATATACTGTTAAGTAATACTTTGTAACTATATTCTGTTAGAGTATGTGCCAGCTAAGCATATCTAACCAGAATATATATAGTGTACTATGTGTGTATTTGGATAATAGTGAAAATATTAACAACCACTCATTTTCCTTCTTCATCTCTTCCATTTCCGTTTTCACTGTTCATCTTCACTGAGTGAAGATTCTCTGCATATCTGAAGTTTCTCACACAGAGTGATGAGAACTTCCATCAACTCTAACACTCCTCGAGAGCTTAATATTGAGCCCTTGCCTTCATACTCCAATGATTTCTATACATTCTCTAAGATATTCGAGTTTCTTGCTCCAAATCTCATGTGCTTTCATATCACAACCTTAATTTTATCCAAATAATAGGCAACTCGGTCTTCCATGAAAGGACCAAACCTTTGGAGAATGACTGTTACATAGTTCGAGCGAAGCTTCGAGCTGACATTTTCAAATTGTTGTCTGTTTCCTTCAAAGATCAACTTGCTGATTTCTTCACAAACCCTCTACTCCCTCATCCTTTTTATACTTTTTTTTTATCCAAGTTGGGAATGATCAACATCTATCCTCTTCCAACTTGTGGAAATATTACACAATAATAATGATCCTTAGACTAACTAGTTTTGGCTTATGCAAGTTAGTTATGTGACTTATACAAGTTTGTTATATTAATTATACTTGTAACTAACTTGTCTCGAGTTGTTAGCAGTTAGAGTTGGTTAAAAGTGCTCTATATGCTCGCTCACCTAATACTTAGTTAGCATGAAGATTAACTTCTCCTTATAATTCTTTTGTATAGTTCACTTCCAATTAATAAAAAAATTTCCTTTATTCATATTAATGATTGAATATCAGAATCTTATAAATGTTATTAAGGACACATTAGATTGCTACCGGGTCCTCCATAATAAAACTCAGGATCTTCAACATAATCTGCAAGATATCGAACATCATAACAGTTGTATTCGTCCGAGTAATAATAAACCCATTCTGGAATCTTCAGCATCGCAGAATTATCATGAATTCTCATCCTCAATATAGAAGCCGAATCAACCCCAGAAAATCGTCCATTACCCATTTGTGTTTTGGTATGAGGAGTATGTCCAACAGTTGTACTGTAAACTTCACCACCCCATTCCACTGATTCAGCATTGTAGCAAATTGCTTTGAATATTTCTGGTGGCCAATAGCCTATGTTGGTCTTCTCACCATATTTCACCCACCAATTATTAGTAATTGGGTCCTAAAGCAAATGAAAACAATGATTAAACATGAAAAAGAAAAATGAAAATCTCCATAGTAGCTATAGTTCATAAAAATGTGTGACCTTATAGATGTAAATAGTTATTTGGTATGGAAGACCACCAGGAACTGGTATCGGATAAATTGCAGCACCTAACGCAATTTCATTGCTGGTTTGAATAAATCCAGGACAGGTCAGATCAAAGCAACCTGTTTCATGCGAACCATCGGCCTGCAGAAATCGGTGTTCCAAAGAATTGAAGAAAAATAACTAACTAATTGTATCAGGTTTATAGAGCTGTGTATACTTACTGTCCAATATATGAATAATCGAGTCTTCCTGTCTCCATATACGCTAGGATTGACCTGTAACAGGTTTATCGAGCACAAAGATAATGAAACCGTTATGTTAAAGCATTAAGCTTTTGTTTTTTGATGTGTAAATTACATCTTACCGCCCAACCGGATTCAATACACTCATAGTCATTGTAAGATCCACTCAAAAGAGAAACCTGAGCAGTGCTGTATTCATCATCCTTTTCAACCGAAGGACCAAAAACTCTAATGTCTCCTTTGCCTCCCAAGTACCGGAATCCATCTGCGAACACTATTGCCTTCTGATTCACATAGATATCGAATCAGCAAAGTAGTAGAGTTTGTTGCTTCAACTACAAGTAATGTATTGCAGAAACTTACAGAGTGATTTTGTTGTTGTACAAAGGAATCAAGATTATTATTCAGTCGATGATTAACTTGTCTGTTTACAAAACTTGGTTTCTTCCTTCCATATTCATCGATTGAGCGAGCCTTAAGAAGCTCTCTCTTTCGTATTCTTCGAACAGGTACCGTTCCCTTAGGACAACTTCCATTTTTCTGCCATATTTGGGAAGTTACTGTCACAGACGACTCTTCATCCTTTTGCTTCTTAATGGTATTCTTTGTTTTAATTCTAGTCCTTTCTATGGGATCCTTCTTAGCTGAATTGTAACTAGGAGCCATCTGGTTATATATTTTATTTTATGCAGATTCATAGACTAGTGAGTCGGAGTTTGCAAAAAGAAAACATGTTTTGCAATCATATATAAAGTATTCACCTGAATTTTGTGATCTTTCAAAGCAGGATGATCAAACGCAGGTTGCTTTTTAATGTCGACGCAATCAATAATATCTCCATCTTCACTCTACAAGCATGGAAAAATAATATAATTATTAAGCTTAGCACCTTGCGTGACAGTTTAGAAAATATGAAGAATACCAAAAAAAACTCATTCAATATTCAGCAATGTCTGATAGTTTATAATATATCTAACTTCCAAAGAAATTTTGTTACCTGAATGGTTTTTAATGAGTGTTTTCTAAGATGCTGTAGTTTTCTCTCAACTTCCAAAATCTTCTGTTTAGAGAAAGAGCCGTCACTGTTAGTACCGTAAACTGTAATTAACAGCATCAAGAGAATGAGTATTACTTTAGATCTCATGGCTGGAAAGAACAGTATATTTATCAATTAAACTTGTATTGATTCATAAAACATGAATGAAAGGAAGACAAAGATATATATATATATATATATATATATATATATATATATATATATATATATATATATATAATATTGTGATACACAAGACATTTATTGGTAACATGTACATTGCTTAACTATAAGTTAGGTAGTGATGTCTGCATGAGTTACCCGTCTATATATTTGTCATTCATCTTCTGTTTACATCAACCCTTCTTCAAATAGTTGAAATTTAAATGCATGCTTCATTTATCAGCCACCTTCCCATCAGAAAAAAATAGTTTAGAGAAATATTAATAATTTAAACTGAATCATCATGACTTCGCTTAAAAATCACTTCGCCCTTAGAGACTTCGTACTTGAGGGACCGTGAATCGTCATAACTTAATGAGAAATGATATCTTGACACCACTTCCATACACCTACACTGTATTTCACTGTTCACCAATACGGTGAACAGTGAAATATTATAATAATATTAAATTTTTTTTTTTAATTTTAATTTTTTTTTATTAAGGAATGTTATATAGAATTGTGTGATTAACCAACTTTATAACTTCATTAACCAAGTTTTTGCATTGTATTAACCAAGTTTTATTATTGTTAAAAATTAATTTTAATATCTGAATGGTTATTAACCAACTTCATAAATGCATTAACCAACTTTTTACATTGCATTAACCAACTTTGTTTTACTGATAAAAATTATTTTTAATATCTGGACATTTATTAACCAACTTCATCACTATATTAACCAAGTTTTTACATTTCATTAACCAAGTTTGATTTACTATTAAAAGTCACTGTTCACAGTCACTGTTCATAGACACTGTTCATCCACTATTCATGTACGGATTTACTGTTCATAGACACTGTTCACTCCACTATTCACGTACGGATTTACTGTTCACGCACTGTTCACAGTATTTGTGAACAGTGCATACGGTGTAGTGTAAGGGTGGGGTGTCAAGGTAGCAATGCTCTAACTTAATCTAAGCTCATTTTTTTATGTTGTATCGTTATAAACATATGTCTCACATCTATATTGCATAGAAGAAATTCAATCAACTTGATAAATAATCACGTATGAGGCACGGAGGGTGGACAGTGACATCTAGCATTACCAATATGTGATTGCCACGTGGGCAAGATCATCGTATTACGAGGTCGACTCAGCTTTAAGTTAAAAAGTTAACTCAACTCGAGTCATGTATTGAACATAGACAGAAGTCACACATTTAAATCCTAGACAAAGAGGGAGCAAGATAGTAAACGGCCATGAAAAACATAATGGTCAGAGGCATTAAGGTCGTCTTCTGAATTAATGTCAACATAGTTATAAGTACATGATGGGACGAACCATAGAAGATCATCACTTACTCACATATCATTAACCGTAAAAGCCTCTAACATCACATATCACAGGCATAGTTTGTACCATTGAAGTCTTTGCAAGTATATTTGACGTTCATCGTAGGACCTGATAAAAATGATATGAGTCACACTCTTAAAAAAATCCTAGTAGTCAGATAATCGCTCCACTATGGTAAGTGCTGCCCCAAGAAATGACAATTCAGATGCCATAGTGGAGATGCAGGTCTTTATGGAGGAACTACATCGTCAAAATGGAATTGTGCATAATAGCTTATCGAAATTTGACAACAATTAGAGGTCGACAGACAGAGAGGTATGGAGGTCTTATACCCTCAGCTTCTCTCTACTAAGATTTGGGAAACACCAATCTCAAAAAATTTTAGTTGGCCTCATTGGTAGCTTTTAAAAGAGTCCCAAGAGTACGATACCGCTATCAACAATGAAATGGCGATCTTAGACAGATAAACTGACTTGTCATATGCATAACACCACTGCACGAGGTTTTGCCAGAGGAGGCGAATCAAACTCCTCTCGCAGGAGATATGGCCACCAAGTTATGCACATCGCAAACTCGCCCCTAAAGCCTTGCTCTACTTCAGTACCGGAAGTCACCTTTTCAAATTTGGACATTACTGAAATCCTAGCCCCTGAAGACAATCCCATGGTCGTCAGCATGCAAATGCTCAATCGGGATATTAATCGAGTGCTCATAGATCCCGAAAACCCAGTCGATGTCCTTTTTTGGGATGCATTCGAAAGGTTGCTATTGGATCTGGAGAACCTACAATCGTTTAAAGGCTCCATGGTAGGTTTCTCAGACAAACACATACTAATTCAAGGCTATAATCCCATTAGAACCATTTTTGAATTGGGCGAGAAGGCCAAATCTGTTAAAGTTGGATAGTTCGTCGTGAACATGCTCTCATCATATCGAATTGTTTTTAGACAGTTTATTTTAAATTTGATTTAGGTGGCTAGTGTTTCTATAAATATCACCCTCTTTGTAATTGAAATAACAACACATTTTAAGAAACTATTTTCCCTCAATCACTCTCTAATTCTCGAAATTTATTATCATTTGTCAAGTAACTTATGATACAAGTTACCCAACAACGTGGCTAGAGAAGAAAAATTCATAGCCGATCTCCTATCGAAACTATCAATACTAAAAATTCAGGTCACAACAAGACAATGATACATGAAATATTAGCCAACCCTGGTACCAAATTCATATCCATCAACTCCATAAACACATTATTGGCCAAGAGCTGGATGTCGCCAATAGTTCAGTATTTGACAGACAGATAATTTCCTCGAGATGAGGAAGAAGCAAAAAAGGTAAAAAGGCTATCTGCCAAATACACATTGGTTACATGCAAGCTATGTTAGAACAATATTTGTTCATGACAAGTATTGTTTATGGTTTTAATGATAACAAAAGTATTGAAAGAACAATGACGTTATCTAATGTGTGTTCTAAGTATGCAGGTTCCAAAGTTTAAGAAGAATCTATTCATAATATGATATAAGGACGCATTTGAGAGAAGCTGAGTTATTGGCATTTGGTGGTTCAGAAACGAAGAACGTTTTTTAAGTGAATTCTGATAATATAGGTTTACGTAGACTTTGAAGTTGAAGGTATCACCATCAGAAGAGCAATATATTATATCTACACTTAGTGAATGTATCAGCTTGTGGTGATCATTCAGAACCAATGACAAAGTTGAATTATATGTACTGCAGAAAGTAAGGTAAATGTCAAATCAGTTTGTCAGTTAGAGTCTGTGTTCACATGGCTCAAGAAAAGTTGACATGCTTTACGGATATCCACTCTCAATGGATTTATAGTACAAGATCACAAGGAAGACGTTATGGCTAAAAGAGTTACACAATAGATAAAGCTCTTTTGGTGTATCTATCTTCAACGTCTCTTGTACTATGGAGTAACAAAGGCATTTGTACAAGTTATCTCTTCCAACGGCTATCATTCTTCAACTGCTATATAAGTAGCTGAAGATTCAATCTGGAATCAACAAGGAAAATAAAGAAAGATAGTCAAGAAGAAAGAAGTGTTTCACGCTTCTATCAGAATGGAAGAATAACAAGATCAACAATGGCAACACAATCGAGGATGCATAAATTTTGTTATTTGTTGTAAATTGTACAAATCCTTAAGATTTCTTAAACATTGAATATCTTAGAAATCTTAAGAGTTATGATCTTTGTTATGGTTATTTTTATGTACCTCTGATTGTATCAAGTACACCTTGTTGTCTATTCTGCTAAACAAATTGTGTTTAGTAGTTTAGAAAGAAAGTCTCTTGTTATGTGCTTGAGCATCAAAGTCTCTTGCTATGTGTTTGAGCCAAGTAAGTCTCTTGCTACGTGCTTGAGCATTGAAGTCTTGATCAGTTATTGATTGAGTAAGGAAGTCTTGTACTCGAGGAGTATGAGAAGAAGTCTTGAACCTGAGGGGTTTAAGTAAGGAAGTCTTAGATTCGTGTAATCTAAGCAGGAAGTCTTGAATCTGTGGGATTTAAGTAGGAAGTCTTGAACCTGAGGGGTTTAAGCAGGAAGTCTTGGGCTGAGGGTATAAGCAGGAAGTCTTGAATCTGTGGGATTTAAGCAGGAAGTCTTGAACCTGAGGGGTTTAAGCAGGAAGTCTCAGACTGAGGGTTTGAGCAGAAAAGTCTTATACTCGAGGGTATAAGCAATTGTAATCATGAGTTAATTATAGTGAAAAATCTTTTGTGCTGCAAGGGGACTGAACTATTCTCAGTTTAGGAGGAATCAAGATAAATCTTTGTGTGTTCTATTGTTATTTATTTGCTTCTGTTATTATTTTGTTGTAATTTATAATCAAAATCTGAACTTAGTTTAGAATCAGAACTCCGTTCAGAAGTAAAGTAAAAATGATGAACATAATTCAACCCCCATTTTGTGTATTTTTCTCACTTTCAAGCTATACAAGATGGAAAGAGCTACAACAGTGCTAAGATGCTTGGGCAACGACAATATCACTTTGGTGTTAATGGAAGTACACAAATGCATTTATGGAAGCCACATTGGAGGAATTACTTTGGCCAATAAGATGTCAAAATTTGACAATTATTGGCCATCTATCGTAAGAGACAATGTAGATTTTGTCAACAAATGCCAATGATTCTCTAACTTACGTCACTCCCCTGCAAAGGTCCTTCACTTAATGACTTCTTCGTGACCATTAAATCAGCAGTTACCACTCCTAGTGATCCTTTAATCAATTGCTTATAAGCATGAACGTTTGTGAATGCAAGACTTGTGTCATGATGTAAATTCTTCACCAATCCCACTTCATCTCATTATAATTCAACCACAAGAACTCGCATATACTTAAAAAACAATGTCCTTCTTGAGGTTTATTCTTCCTTAAAGATTCTTCTTTACAATTGATTTGTTTTTCCGATGCAAATTGAGTTGGAAGTTTGAAATGTTGACGACCTATCTCAGATCGATATTTCTTCCTAGGTAATTAGTGTCTAATATCATTGTACACCAAGAAACAATTAATTGTTTCTCAATCCTCCTCAAGAGCTGAATATTGAGCCCTTGCCGCATGAACATATGAACTCCAATGATTTCTATACATTCTCTAAGATATTCGAGTTTCTTGCTCCAAATCTCACGTGTTTTACTATCACAACCTTAACTCGGTCTTCCATGAAAGGATCAAACGTTTGGAGAATGACTGCCACGTAGTTCGAGGGAAGCTTCAAGCTGGCATTTTTAAATTGTTGTCTGTTTCCTCCAAATATCAACTTGCTGATTTCTTCACAAAACCTCTACTCCCTCATCCTTTCTATACTTTTTTTTATCCAAGTTAGTGGGAATGATCAACATCTATCCTCTTTCAACTTGTGGGAGTATTACACAATAATAATGATACTTCGACTAACTAATTTTGGGTTATGCAAGTTAGTTATGTGGCTTATACTACAAGTTTGTTATATTAATTATACTTGTAAGTAACTTGTCTCAGTGGTTAGTAGTTAGAGTTAGTTAATATGAAGATGAACTTCTCTTTATAAGTATTCTTTATAGTTCAATCACAATTAATAAAGACATTTCCTTTATTCATATTAATGATTGAATATCAGAATTTTATAAATGTTATTAAGGACACATTAGATTACTACCGGGTCCTCCATAATTATTAGCATACATATAGATTCTCATTTATATTTTATTGTTGTATAGATGAATGCCACATGTAATTTTTAATTCAAATATTAGCCACATATCTCATGTACTTTATTCATGTATATTGTACTTATCCTTTTCATTTTTGGATAATGAGAATTGAATGAACACTTGTACAGTTACAAGTTCTAACTGTTTTCTCTAACAAACTTTTCTCTTCTTCTTCCTTGATGGATTTTGATTCCATCTTCATCATTTCTGTTAACAAATCTTCTGATACTTTGAACATTGACATGATATCAGAGCCTGGTTTAAGATCCAGTGAGCCACCTTCTATGGTTTCTGCTATCGGGCCACCCACCATTTATTTCTACGTTTCAGTTGTCTAGTCCTGAGCGTGAGGGAGTGTGTTAAGAGTCCCACATCGGACAATATATGGCATGAACATGTGTTTATAAGTGGGGGTAATCCTCACTCTACCAACCAGTTTTGTAGGGTTGAGTTAGGTCCAACTACATTTCTTAACAATAATAAAATTCAGGATCTTCAACATAATCTACATGATATTGAACATCGTAACAATTATATTTGTCCGAGTAATAATAAACCCATTCTGGAATCTTCAGCATCGCATAATTATCGTGAATTCTCATCCTCAATATAGAAGCCGAATCAACCCCCGGAAATTGTCCGTTACCCATTTGTGTTTTGGTATGAGGAGTATGTCCAACAGTTGTACTGTAAACTTCACCACCCCATTCCACTGATTCAGCATTGTAGCAAATTGCTTTGAATATTTCTGGTGGCCAATAGCCTATGTTGGTCTTCTCGCCATATTGCACCCACCAATTATTAGTAATTGGGTCCTAAAGCAAAGGAAAACAATGATTAAACACGAAAAAGAAAAATGAAAATCTCCATAGTAGCTATAGTTCATAAAAATATGTGTGACCTTATAGATGTAAATAGTTATTTGGTATGGAAGACCACCAGGAACTGGTATTGGATAAATTGCAGCACCTAAGGCAATTTCATTGCTGGTTTGAATAAATCCAGGACAGGTCAGATCAAAGCAACCTGTTTCGTGCGAACCATCGGTCTGCAGAAATTGGTGTTCCAAAGAATTGAAGAAATTTGCTAAACTTTCTGAATAAAGGTTAGTCTATAAGCAAAATAACTAACTAATTGTATCAGGTTGATAGAGCTATATATACTTACCGTCCAATATACGAATAATCGAGTCTTCTTGTCTTCATATACGCTAGGATTGACCTGTAACAGGTTTATCGAGCACAAAGATAATGAAACCGTTATGTTAAAGCATTAAGCATTAGTTATTTTGATGTATGTTACATCTTACCGCCCAACCGGATTCAATACACTCATAGTCATTGTAAGAACCACTCAAAAGAGAAACCTGAGCAGTGTTGTATTCATCATCCTTTTCAACCAAAGGACCAAAAACTCTAATGTCTCCTTTACCTTCCAAGAAGCGGAATCCGTCTGCGAACACTATTGCCTTCTGGTTCACATAGATATTGAATCAGCAGAGTAGTAGAGTTTGTTGCTTCAACTACAAGTAATGTGTTGCAGAAACTTACAGAGTGATTTTGTTGTTGTACAAAGGAATCAAGATTATTATTCAGATGATGGTTAACTTGCCTGTTTAAAAAACTTGGTTTCTTTCTTCCAAATTCATCAATCGAGCGAGCCTTAAGAAGCTCTCTCTTTCGTATTCTTCGAATAGGTATCGTTTCCTTTGGACAACTTCCATTTTTCTGCCATATTTGGGATGTTACTGTCACAGAAGACTTTTCATCCTTTTTCTTCTTCATGGTATTCTTTGTTTTACTTCTAGTCCTTTCTATGGGATCCTTCTTAGCTGAATTGTAACTATGAGCCAACTGAATTTTTTGATCTTCCAAAGCAGTATGATGAAATGCAGGTTGTTTTTTAATGTCGATGCAATCAATAATATCTCCGTTGATATGCAGCCCAATAAATCCACCAGAATTGTGAAGAAACCCTTTTGGCAACAAGACTATATTATGGTTAATTTTTGTTTTGGGCCTTGGTTAATTTTAGTACCTATTTCTTTTCCTCCAAGTGGGCCTAGCCCAGTGCTTATTTTTCTGATAGTACTTTGTATTTAAAGGAGAATTACTGTCTCTTGTATGGCAGAAAAATTAATGACAACTTTCTTTATCTTATTTTATTTTTTTACTGCTTATTAGTGTTTATGAGTAAAACCCTAATTCATTGGTAGCAGCTTGAGCATACCATCATTTGGTGCTTTCATTTCCCTTTCTCAATGCCTCCTAAACTTTCTAATCCTAAGGATATTGATGACACCCTACAAGCCACAAATCAGCGGCTGGAGAATCTCATCTTAACCCATGAGAACCTTGATTCCTCCATTGAAGCCAACAATCAGGCTGTTGCTTTGCAGCTGGGTCAAATCAACACCAACCACAATAACTTGGAAACATCAATGAACAGTAACTTCGAAACTCTCACAACACTCATGAATCAACAGTTCGCAGCAATGGCAGCCGCATCTGCTATACCCAGATCTACCCCAATATCTACACCTAGATCTACACCAACTTCAACACCCAGATCTACACCTGGTATATCATCTATTCTCTCTACTACCCCTCTTTCACTAGCTAACTCGTCTTTAACTTCCACTCAACTATACACACCACCACCACCACCACCACCATCTTTTACTCGCATTATTCCCACCATACTTTCTGCATCTTCAGCATTCCAACCATATCCATAAACACTCCCATATCAATACCAACCGCTCTTTACCCATCGACAACCCATCTACCCCCCTTTTACAGTCACACCAACTCAAACACAACCACCCCTTTACCCTCCTTTTCCTTACCCCAGCCCCATCACACAAAACACACTTTACCCCCACGTACCAGTTAATAACGTTATGCACACCCCCACCAATACGAACACCCAAAATTGAATTAAATGTTTTTTATGGCACAGATGCATTAGAGTGGTTGTTCCAAGCTGAACAGTTCTTTGCTTTTTATAACATTCCCTATGAAAATCGATTGTCTATGGATGCATTTTATATGAAAGGTGATGCGCTTGGTTGGTATAAATGGATGTTTCTAAGTAATGAATTATCTGATTGGCACTCTTTTGCTAGAGCCCTAGAGCTACGATTTGGGTCTTCAACATATGAAAATCACCAGGCCCAGCTTTTTAAACTACGGCAGTAAGGGTCAGTTATAGAATATCAGACCCAATTTGAGAAACTTAGCAATCGAGTTATTGGATTACCACCGGATGCAATTATAAATTGTTTTATTTCTAGTTTAATTCCTAAAATTCAAAATGAACTTGCTGTCCAAAAGCCTCAGTCCATTTCGCATGCAGTGGGCTTGGCAAAACTCATTGAAGCCAAGATCAAAGATTCAAACCCCAAGTTTAAAACAGCTTATAATTCTCATCAAACCCGACCACCCCCATCCGCCACTCCCAAACCAGTAACTTTCACAAATAACACCACCACCACACCCAAGCCTCTTACTACAACCCAGCCTAACACAACCAATACCTGTTTCCCAATACGTCGGATTACCCTAACCCAACAAGCTGAACGACGAGCTCAAGGGTTATGTTTCAATTGTGATGAAAAGTATATCCCAGACCACAAGTGTATAGCTAGTAAATTCTTGCTCCTCATGGTGGAGGAGGACCCCCCCCCCCCCCCCCCCCGATACCCCACCCCCAGACCTTACTGAAAATTCTGGATGCGTGGAAATTGATTCCACAATTCAAGAAAGTGCGGAAACTTATTTCCAACTTTCTCCACAAGCTGTAAGTGGGGAATTCTCTCCCAAAACCTTGAAATTTAAGGGAATAATTGATGGCCTACCAGTGACAGTCTTAATTGATACTGGCAGTACCCACAATATACTTCAACCTCGCATCGCTCAACATCTCCAAACCCCTTGCAAAACCATTCCCAATTTTTCTGTTATGGTGGGAAATAGATCCAAACTACATTGCTCCGGCTTATGCTCCTAAGTTCCAATTTCCCTACAATCCAATTTATTCTTCATTCCTTTCTACTTATTCCCAATAGAAGGGGCTGATGTTGTATTAGGAATGGAATGGTTGCGAACTCTAGGACCCCTCATGGCTGATTTTTCCATACCCAAGATATTCTTCACCTATCAAAACAAAGACATTACCATATCAGGGGACACTAACCACACCCCAACCCCTTCTACCTTCAGCCAAATACGCCATCTTTTACACACAGATTTTTGTTGCCTCCATACACCTCCTCTTATGCCTATCTACTTCAGACCATAACCCACTCCCTCTAACTCCAAACCCAAATTGTACCCCACACTCTACTACACCAGAAATACTCAACCTCATAAATTATTACCCAACAGTTTTTCAAACACCCCATGGTCTTCCCCCATCCAGACTACATGACCACCACATCCCCCTACAAACAAATACTTCCCCCATCAACTTCAAACCTTACCGCTATCCACACTCCCAAAAGGAAGCGATGTCTAAAATCATTCAGGACATGCTATCTGAAGGCATTATCAAACCCAATACCAGTCCCTTCTCATCCCTAGTCCTACTTGTTAAAAAAAAGATGGTTCTTGGAGGTTCTGTGTTGATTATCGAGCTTTAAATGCAGTCACTATTCGAGACCGCTTCCCTATACCTACCATTGATGAACTATTTGATGAGTTAGGCTCTGCTTCTTTGTTTACAAAGATCGACCTTAGGTCGGGCTACCACCAAATTAGGGTTATACCAGAAGACACTCACAAGACAGCATTCATAACTTTTGATGGGCACTACAAGTTTTTGGTCATGCCATTTGGCTTAACTAATGCTCCTAGTACCTTTCAATCGGCAATGAATGACCTTTTACGTCCATACTTGCGACGGTTTATTCTTGTTTTCTTTGATGATATTTTTATTTACAGTAATTGTTATTCTGATCATTTGCTACATCTGACTTTGATTTTAGACTTACTTGCTTCAAATAAATTTGTGGCCA
This sequence comes from Lathyrus tuberosus, assembly GCA_022829125.1. Lineage (NCBI taxonomy): Eukaryota > Viridiplantae > Streptophyta > Magnoliopsida > Fabales > Fabaceae > Lathyrus > Lathyrus tuberosus. Next base: position 26,074,174 of record JALAZF010000013.1, on the reverse strand, counting down.
AACTTTCGAAGTGTGTTTTTGTAGTTCCTAAGGTAGATTGTCTAGTTCATGTTATTTCATCCAATAGAGTTACCCCTGATCCAGCAAAAATTCAATCAATGTTAGATTGGCCAGTGCCACGCTCACTCTCGCAGCTCAGGGGGTTTTTGGGCCTCACCGGTTTTTATAGACGTTTTGTCCGTCACTACGCCACACTCGCCGCTCCCCTCACCGATTTATTACGTTTCAATAAATTTACATGGAATGCAGAAGCTAATGCTGCTTTTACAAGTTTAAAGAAAAAAATGACGGAAACCCCGGTCTTGGTCCTTCCAAATTTCAGCAAAACCTTCGTTGTTGAAACAGATGCGTCCGCAGTGGCTATTGGTGCAGTCTTGTCTCAGGAGGGACACCCCTTGGCTTTCTTCAGCAAGAAAATGTGCCCTCATCTTCAGGCGTCTTCCGTCTACGTCCGAGAAATGTATGCCATCACGGAAGCTGTAAAGAAGTGGCGTCAATATCTCATAGGACAACACTTTCATATTTTCACTGATCAAAAGAGCCTGAAAAGCTTATTAGTCCAAACCATTCAAACGCCAGAACAGCAAAAATGGGCCGCAAAGTTACAAGGGTTTAGTTTTGAAATTTTCTACAAACCTGGTAACTCTAACAAAGTTGCTGAAGCTCTCAGTCGCCGACATACTGAAGAAGCCTCTCTGTTGCTCGCCATCTCCTCCACTATCCCAACTTTCATCACAACACTCAGACATTACTACACAAACACACCTCAAGGTCAGGCTCTGGTTACTAAATGTCAACAGGACGAAAAGATGAAGATGGTTTATCAGTTCCACAATGGTCTATTGTATTTCAAAGATAGACTTTTTGTACCTGATGACCTGAATTTCAGATTTGGTGTCTTCGACGAATGTCATTCCACTCCTTCTGCTGGACACTCCGGGCTCAAGCTTACACTGTCACGCATCTTCACAACGTTCCTTTGGCCTGGGCTGTACAAAGAGATCAAACGATTTATCCAATGTTGTCTTGCTTGTCAACACAACAAGTATCTGCCAACAAAGAAACAAGGCTTGTTACAACCATTGGAAATTCCAAAACAGGTGTGGGAAGATCTTTCTATGGATTTTATCACTCACCTCCCAACCTCGTTTGGACACACAGTTATATGGGTGGTTTGCGATAGACTTTCCAAATTCGCACACTTTGTATCCTTACCCACTCACTTTACCGCCAAAGATCTGGCCATGCGTTTCTCTGTGGAAATTTGTAGACTCCATGGCGTACCAAAGACCACCATCTCAGATAGAGATCTTCTCTTCTTAAGCACTTTCTGGAAAGAACTTTTTCGAGCTCAAGGTACTACCCAGAAACACAGTACCTCTTATCATCCTGAAACCGACGGCCAAACTGAAGTGCTTAATAGGTGCTTAGAGACATACCTGCGTTGTTTTACCAGCGACAACCCAAAAAAGTGGTTCAAATTTCTGCATCTGGCTGAGTACTGGCACAACTCCACTTTTCACTCGGCTATCCGCATGACGTCGTTCGAAGCCTTATATGGTAGACTTCCACCAGCTGTTAAGGACTACGTTAAAGGTTTTCCCACGTCACAAGATGTTGATGAAACACTGCAACAAAGACAAATCACCATCAATCGTTTGAATCCAACCTTAACAGAAGTCAAAAACTAATGAAGCAACAAGCGAATAAAAAAAGAAGAGATGTTACCTTTGCTGAAGGTGACCTCGTTCTGCTTCGTCTCCAGCCTTATTGTCAAACCTCAGTTCAGCGCCGACCATCCCAAAAGCTCTCAAAACGCTTCTTTGGGCCTTTTCACGTGCTACGTCGCATCGGGGCTGTTGTGTATGAACTGCAACTCCCAACCGACTCCAAGATACATCTGGTATTCCATGTCTCGCAGTTGAGAACATATCACAGTCAAGATCTCACCACGTCTGTATCACATATCCCAGATAACGTGCATGCTAACGTTTTTGATGTACAAGGAAAGGATGAAGACTTAGGAACTTCGCAAACAAAGACAAATGTGACTCTAAGTGGTTTGAGTGACAAAAGCATAAAACTGGAAACCAGAAAGAGGTTAAGTGTGTTTGGAAGTTCAAAGTACTTGGAGAACGTAAATGAAAAAATGAAAGCACATGGGATTATTTATCCTTCAATATCTCTGGGACCTTCCACGACCCACCAAACACTCCCCATACCATGCTTTCCACCGTCAGATCCTGTTTTAGACAAATCCCAACCGTTCACTCACTTTAATCCCAAAACACTCAGCCAACTCACAAAACACGTGGCCACCCCTTTATCTCACCCGACCCCACCATTTTCTGCTATCCCACGTGATCTCTCTCTCTTCCCCAGCTGGACTCGCCGACTGATATTACTATCCCACTTACCAATACACTGCACCAGCCACCTAACCCTGTTATTGCTGTTTCCCATACAAAGACGTTACACGTTTCCTCACCGTTGGATATCCAACGGCTCCATTCTACTCATCCCTTGCCAGTCCCAAGATCTTTCTCACCCACTCCCACTTTCCAAATCTCGTGAATCCCCCACGCCTTTCCTGCCAACACAGACCTTTTCCCTTTCACATGCGAACTAGCTGCCCCTCAATTGGATCGTTTCTTCAAATGACACTGGGCCTTTTCTACCAACATCCAACTTAAACCTTGAGGACAAGGTTTTCACTGGGCCAGATAGTAGTGATAGGCAGCCCAATAAATCCACCAGAATTGTGAAGAAACCCTTTTGGCAACAAGACTATATTATGGGTTAATTTTTGTTTTGGGCCTCGGTTAATTTTAGTACCTTTTTCTTTTCCTCCAAGTGGGCCTAGCCCAGTGCTTATTTTTCTGATAGTACTTTGTATTTAAGGGAGAATTGTTGTCTCTTGTAAGGCAGAAAAATTAATGACAACTTTCTTTATCTTATTTTATTTTTTTGCTGCTTGTTAGTGTTTATGAGTAAAACTCCAATTCATTGGTAGCAGCTTGAGCATACCATCATCCGTCTTTACTCTACAAGCATGGAAAAATAATATAATTAAGCAGTAAGGTTAATTAAGCTTAGCACTTTGTGTGACATTTTAGAAAATCTGAAGAATACCAAAAAAAAAAACTCACTTCCAAAGATTTTTTTTTACCTGAATGGTTTTTAATGAGTGTTTTCTAAGATGCTGTAGTTTTCTCTCAACTTCCAAAATCTTATGTTTAGAGAAAGAGCCATCACTGTTAGTACCGTAATCTGTAATTAACAGCATCAAGAGAATGAATATTACTTTAGATCTCATGGCTGGAAAAAAACAGTTTATTTATCAATTAAACTTGTATAAAAGTGTAATGTAACATAAGATTCACAGAACGTGAATGAATGGAAGACAAAGATATGGTTATATATATAATATAGTGATACATAAGAAATGTATTGGTAACATGAACTATATATGTACATTGCTTAACTATAAGTTAGGTAGTGATGTCTGTATGAGTTACCCGTCTATATATTTGTCATTCATCTTTTGTTTACATCAACACTTCAAATAGTTGAAATTCAAATGCATGCTTCGTTTATCAGCCACCTTCTCATAGAAAAATTAATTTAGCAGAAATATTAATAATTTAAACTGAACCATCATGAATTCATCTAAAAACCACTCCACCGTTAGAGATCTCGTATTTGAGGGAATATGAATTGTTGTGACTTAATCTAAGTTTATTTTTATATTGTATCGTAATAAATACAATGTCTCACATTCATATTGCATAACATAAATCCAATCCATGTGATAAATAACCACGTAAAAGTCATGGAGGGTGGAGAGCGGCATCTATCATAACCAGTATGTGCTCGCCAAGTGGGCAAGATCATCGTATTATAAGGTTAACTCAGCTTTAAGTCAGAAAGTTGAGTCAGCCTCGAGTCATGTACTGGACATAGATATCGATATAGATAGGAGTCACACATTTGAATTTGTAGTGAATTTGTAGTGGTAAAAATGAGAAAGGTCTGAAGGCCAGGGCGAACGATATACGTGTAGTCCCTCGTCCTTCCCACGTCGCCTCTCCGTTCGAGCACCCCTTATACGGACGTGTCGCCCTAAACTGTAACATATCCGCTTATGGTGCGCAAACATGCGTGGAGTGCGTACGGGGTCAACGAACGTTGTATAAGAGATCGTAGAGATTCAACCTCACCTCCAAGCTTTCAGAGAATCAACCACCCATGCTAAAAATGGTTGCTAAATTATAGGAAGATCTGGTTTAAGACCCTTGGGACTATAAATACATAAGTATCATAATACTGAGGGGACACACACACACACACACAGAGTAGCTTCTCAGCTGACGTGAGCTACCTCTCAATATCCTAACAACCTTAAAGTCTCTGACAATCCTTATCCACTAATGGTTGCCAAACATTTGTACTTTAAGCGAGTACAGTTGGCGCCCACAGAAAGGTCTTGGTAAAACTGAATTGGGTCACCCTCAGTGCATTCAACCAGAGTATTGTTTTTGCGCTTATCCCACACCATGGTGAACAAAAAGGGAGCTACTCTAACCAGTGAAGAGTCTGGCGGCGAGAAAAGTCTCATAGAGGAGATACACATCGCTATGGACGACCTTCGTCACTAGAACCAAGCTTTGAAAGATAACGCTCTTCATATTCAGCAGTGCCAATAAGAAACGAACATGGTGGATGAACTTGAAGTGTTGGATCCCCAGCCTCTATCAAAGACGAGATATGGGAGGCGCTCGTCCCATAGAACTTTAAATTTCCATCATTGGCTAAGTTCGATGGGCGCAACGACCCGTATGAGCACGTGGTTTCTATCAACACTCAAATGTCAATAATTTGGGCACCCAATTCCCTAAATTGCAAGCTCTTTTCCGACACCTTTAGGGACGCAACCTTAAGATGGTATATAAGCTTCCCCTAGATCTCCATCACCAGCTATCAAACCTTAGTGAAGAAGCTAGTCCACCAATTCATCGCAACTAGACACCGAAAGTTCACAATTACTAGCCTATTCAATATATATCAGAGGTCGTCAAAATCGTTGAGAGAGTATATGAATCGTTTCAACAAAGCAAGGATCAAGGTAATCCATCCAAATAAGGAAATGTTCGTTGGAGCATTTCAAAATGCTCTCAGGGTAAGAAACTTCAATGAATCTCTCGTCCAAAGACCAGTGGCGTCCTTAATTGGACTAGTGACACGAGTGGAATGTTATATAAAAGGCAAGAAAAATAATGCCGAGAAGAAACCTTGTGATGTAAAGGAGCACACTTCTATCGCAAAGAGCTCACAAAGGAACTAGTACACATCGCCCATGAGAGACAAAGCGACGTTCACTAAAAGTTTCACCCCATGAATGCATGTCGAGGGCAAATATGGAAAGTTGGTATATGCATAATATTCCCAAACCGTCAGCTCTAAAGACTGATGTCATGGGACCTGATCCCTAAAATTGGTGTGAACTCTATAAGATTAATGGACATCAAACAAAAGGACCGTTACCATGCAACTCAAAAAAGAGATTGAGCTCATCATCCAAAAAAAGTCATGAAGAAATAAATTAAGAGCAGTTCCGCCAAAAGACCAAATGAATTCAATTAGCAAGAGCGAGATTCATCAGATAGTCCATAATCTTAGAAAGATAAGGATCAAATTAAAAGAGACAAGGACTAATCCATTTTTGTTTAAATTTCTCTATCACTTTTTAATTATTTTCTTATGACCCGTTTTTTAATCACACTTCCTAATTTTATCTTTAGAAAGGAAAAAGCAAACAGAAAAGACAAAAAAAAATATTTATTATGAAAAAAAACACATTTATATTATTTTATAGTGATCTTATTTAAGAGACAATCTATTTTTAAATACATTCAATAATTAAATAATTAATATATATTATCTTTCATAAATTGGATCGGATAAAATAATTCATCACATGATATAAAAAAAATTATAATTTATCATACATTTTTTATCGTACCTGGATCAGACAGTGATAGTGGACAACGGCGTTTGGAACGGCAGCTCCGATGGTGATGAGAGACGGCCGGGGGGGGGGGGGGGGGGGTGTTACTGCAAGGTACTCCGACGCTCAAGTGAGAGAGTGTACAGAATATCAGCAAATACAGAAAGTGCGAATGGTAGGAAGAAAGTGTCTAACCTGACCCTCTCAAATGAGAGGGTATTTATAAAGAACCCCCAGCGCGGGGCCAACGGTTACCTGCAATGGGCTGGATCAACTAGGCCCACTCCAAGTAACTGCTAGGGCTTATGTGTAGTAGTGAAGACCAACACGTGGTCTTCGCCCTAGGGTAACTGCTCCTAGATTTCCGGAAGTAGGGCAGACCGAATCTTCCGGAAGTGGGAGGTTACTTGGAACGTGTCCACGTGGTATGGACCGTTAGGTACTCCTCGCGGGGAGGAGCCTTCAGTGTCGAGGAGATATGAAGCCCGTAGAAAGGGCACGGCCTCGCGGGGGAGGGTTAGTGTTCGTCGAGGAGTGACGTGTAGCATGCTCGCGGGGGAGAAGCTAGCCTGTCGAGGAGTCACATCTCAGCGGGGGGCGATGTCCTCCTCTCTTATTGTCCCAAGTGCCCGACATTGCCTAAGTGCCCGGCGAAACGTGGCCAGCACGTGGCAGTCGCGTGTCTTGCAGAAGAACCTTATTGGGCCTCCCCAGGCTGTATGGGTTGGGCCTGCTCGACTGTTGGGCAGCCTCGGCCCAGTCCAGAACAGGAGCCCCTCAAGTCGTTGCTCTGAGATGTCGGAGCAATGACTTAAGGGTTATTGGCATGTCGGGGATACGCCAAGAGAGGGACCGAGGAGGCCATTCTCGTGCTCGGCGTTCCTATAGCCGCACAAAAGTCGGGCATCGGACAGCTGTGTTTGGTCGCAACACCGAGGAGACGAGGGGTTTCAGATTCGAAACGTTGGGGAAAACTGAAACGACACGCGTAGGAGGATGGACGGCTGCATGTGTGTCACGTGTCGTCTGTCATTATTACCTAGGTGGGCTAGGGCGGCTGGCTAGTGTAGTGCACTCGAGTGCCCTAAGTCCCTCGAGTTCCGCGAGAGCCCTTATAAAAGCTCCTCCCCTCGCTCACTTCTTACTTTTCCATTTCTCTCTCACAGATCATTCTCCTTCTCTCTCTACCTTCTTCAGTAGCTGTTCGCCACCGTCAACCGCCGGAAACTCCGTGCCGGAATCCTAAACCACCGTTTATAAGGTATTTGCTCCAAAACTGATCTTTTTCTTGCGTTTCTTTTTAATTTTAACTAGTGTATAGCATTTCCTTGGTGAACTTATGAAGTTCCCACGAGAAACGAAGGGATTCCTGGCGAATACGGCGGGACTCTCTAGTTGCTGAGAGAGGGGGTGCTAAGAATTTCACCCGCTTTCGTTGAATATCTCAGGGACCAGGGATGAACATCTCAGGGACGCGTTGAATGTCCCAGGGTCCCCAATAATTACTCTTTTCTTTAGCGTCACGGGAACACGGGGGAAGAATTTTCCGGGGAGGCGATGAGTTCCCTGGTGAACATGTTGATCCTCGGCCAGTTGTGTCGGGGAACCGAGAGAGCCTTGCCCCTTCCTCGCCCGTTCGCTTGAACAGCGGTGGAGGGGTGAATTTGATATGACCATCGAATTCACCGTTTCCTTCTGCTTTTCAGGTAAATGGACGATTTGGCTGCGAAGGTGGCCGTTGGATCCTTCGAAGAAGACGACCAACCCGAATCCCCTATGGCTCACATGGCTTTTTTCCAGGAGCGCCCGCTCGAGGAGTGGGTCTATGAGGAAGCCCTGGAGATGTCGTCTATCTTCGTCTACAAAGATGTGGACGACGCGTTCTGCACCGTCGAGCATAGGCTCATCGGGTCCGACAAATCCTGGAAGGTTTTCCGCCCAGAGGAGCATCACCAGATATGTTCGCCTTATCGGGGAATGCGAATCCCGTTATATGAATTCATGTTCGACAAGGCGGGGTGGAGGCTGCCCTTCACGGACTTACAGGAGGGGATCTTCGCCTGGTTGAAGCTGGCCCCCTCGCAGATCCACCCGAACTTGCTGGCCTTCATCCGGGCCTTCGAGCTCGTCTGTAAGTACTTAAAAATAGTTCCGACAGTGTCCCTCTTCTTCCGGATATTCCACCTCCAAAGGTCGTCGGCTGGTGGACGACACAAATGGGTGTCCTTCAAACAAAGCAAAGCTTTGTTCCATACGTACTTAGATTTCGTCCGGGACTTCAAATTCCGCTACTATTTCGTGAGGCCGGTCACTCTCGAAGCTATCAACTCGCTGTACCGGAAAGTCACCCGCGAGGTCGACGGTCGCTCCGAGGAGGTTCTGGAGCCGAGGTTTCCCCTGTACTAGACGGAGGAACACTTCAAGAAGGGGGTCGACAAATACAAGGTGAAGCATAATCAGTTGGACGTCGACGACCGGGCAGCTTACGATAAAATCGCTTTCGTCGAGAGCTTCAATGAAGCCCGACATGAAACGCTGGGCGGCGAGCCTATAATGGGTGCAGACGGGCAGGTGAAGAAACAACGTCGTTTGATCAATACCCGTGTTCTGCTCGAGACCTTTTCCGACGAAGAAGCAGTCGAGATATTAGGTGGTGAAAACATCCACGATCTAAGCCTTCCTCGCGTCTGTATGCCTTTCCTTACTAATGTTTTCTTTTCTTTTTGCAGGAAAAATGGCCGGAGCCGAGGAGAGACTCAAAAAGTTGAAGGCGAAGAGGGCTCGGGAAGAGCAGGCCCGGGGAGAGACATCTCGTTCAAAGGGTTAAGATGTTGCTCCTTCTGGGGTCGTGCCTGAGGGTGTTTCCTCCGCTGTGATGCCCGAGGGTTCCAGCCAATCTCAGCCGGCTGCGACCGTGTCGGGGATTTCGGACAGGCGGACACCTCTTGCTGGGAGCCAGTCTCCGGGTGTTCAAGGGACGCCGAAACGACAACGGGTTTCGAACGCAGAGATCGTCGACCTGGGCAACGAAGACAGTCCCCCGCCTCCTTCCAGCTTTGATCTCCCACCATGCCATCAAAAGCCCCGCTTCTTCTCCGAAGTCATATATCCTCGCGTCCCTCCCTCTGAAATCCAAGCTGTGTTGGGGGCCGCCGCGGAAGCAAGGAGAAAAACGATCTTTGAGGACCTGTCTGCGGTCATGCGGCTTTGCTCGACTGCCATTGTCCTGAACGATGAGACTCGCCCCGCTGCTAAATTTTCTCGACTGCAAAAAAAGCTCGAGAAATTGGATGCTGAGCTGCTCGACCTGCGCAAAGAGTTGAAGGAATGCAAGGATCTGAACAAAGAACAGAGCGAGCAGCAGCAGCGGGCTGAGACCAAGCTAAAGGAAGTCGAGGAAGCGGAGAGAGGTCACCTTGCCCGAATCATCGAGCTGGAGGCAGAGGAGAAGCGGCTCAAGGAGAGGGTTGCCGAGTTAGAGGATGTTGTGCGGCCAGCTGAAGACGAAACCGAAGAGGATAGGCTCCTAACCACTCGAGCAGCGCTGGTGGCCCAACTCAGGAAACTTGAGCAGGATCTCCGGCTAGCCGAGGATGATGCTCTTGAAACTGCGGGCATAGGGTTCTGGAATGCGGTGGCGCAACTTCGGGTCCTAAACCCCGACCTGGTGACCGATGGGGCAGATGCTGACTTCGAGGTGGTCGACGGCCGGATAGTGCCGCCCGGGCAAGGAGGAGATGCCAACGAGGGAGGTGGGTCGGACGCCGCTGAGACTGCCACAGAGTAGGGATATAGTTTGCTTGGCCTGCGTGCCATTTTGTTGTTTTTGCCTGGCTTGTGGGCTTACTTGATGTAATATTCGCACAATGGTTATTTTTGCCCGGCTTGTGGGCTTATATATGTAACATTCGTACTAAGGGCTTTGCCCGATTTTCATACTTCGCTATGCCTCTTTATTAATTTTGCTTGTGTGTGATATTTTATACGTTACTTATTTTTGCCTAAGTAGTAGAGATCACTGGCGCCTTGGGAGTTTGCTCGACTTTGATGATCCACGACTGCGGAGAGAGCTAGTCGATTGGTCGGGGGTTGTACCCCGACCTTCAACGGGGCCAAGACGTCGATCGAGGTCTTAGCTTCGTGGTGCGAACTTCCCATCGCGAGCTGGGTGTTCTGCCTAATTGGTACGTCGACGACGGAGCTCGATTGAGGCCTCCTCGTCGGGCCAAAAAGTCTCACGCACACACTTCGTGGTTTTTGGCCATCGTGTGTTATATAGAGGTGTCGCACATGTACCGTTGCGCGCCCCCTGTGGTCGCGACGTTGTACTGTCGCGAACAGTGTCTAAATGTAGTATTGCTTGAGCTTCTCAGCATTCCATGGTCGAGCAAGTTGTTCACCGTGGAGGTTCTCGAGGTAATAGGCACCCGTTCCCGTCTTTGCGGTGACGCGGTATGGGCCCTCCCAGTTTGCGGCCAGCTTTCCTTCGCGTGAATCTTTATGATTCCTCCGTAAGACAAGACTGCCTACTTGGAAGTCTCGTTTGATAACTTTGTCGTTATAACGCAGAGTTATTTTCTGTTTTAAAGAGGCTTCCCGGAGGGAAGCGTCGGTCCTTATCTCTTCGACAAGGTCGAGTTCCTCTCGCAGGGCATCGTTGTTTGTTTCGTCGTCGAGGGGAGCTTCTGTCCTCCTCGAGGGTTCCCTGATCTCCACGGGGATAACCGCTTCGGTCCCGTATGTTAGGCGAAACGGGGTCTCCCTAGTCGTGGAGTGTGGGGTTGTTCGATACGCCCAGAGGACGCTGTACAACTCCTCGTCCCACCGTTGTTTGGCCTCGCCGAGTCGTCGCTTCAGTCCCCGGAGTATCACTCTGTTCGCTGCTTCGGCCTGCCCGTTGGTTTGAGGGTGTTCGACCGACGTGAAGTGCTGTTTTGTGCCCAGTTTGGCGACGAAGTCTTGAAAGTTCCTGTCGGTGAACTGTGTCCCGTTGTCCGTGACAATGGCTTGGGGCACCCCGAATCAGGCGAGGATGTTTCTTTTGTAGAAACGGAGTATGTTGAAAGCAGTGATCTTGGCCAGCGCCTCGGCCTCAATCCACTTCGTGAAGTAATCCACCCCGACGATGAGGTACTTGTTTTGGTACGACCCTATGACGAAAGGTCTGAGGATATCCATTCCCCACCACGCAAATGGCCACGGGGATGACAATGACTTAAGCTCATTTGGAGGAGCGAGGTGCATGTCTCTGTGTCTTTGGCAGCAGTCACATTTCTTAACGCGCTCCTTTGCATCGTGTTGCATAATGGGCCAATAATACCCTGCTCGGAGTGCTTTTCGGGCTAGGGACCTTCCGCCGAGGTGCTGGGCGTTGATCCCTTCGTGGACTTCTTGGAGGATCCCCGAAACTTTGCCTTCTTCGACACACCGGAGTAAGGGAATGGAGAATCCTCGACGGTATAGCTTACCCTCGACGACGGTATACGCACATGCCTGCCTTTTGACTATCCCTGCTTCTTTAGGATCGTCGGGCAGTTTGCCAATTGCCAAGTATTCGTAAACCGGGGTCATCCAACAGTTTGCGTCCCCGATTACGTTGACCTCTGTGGTCGGTGCGGTTTTGTTTATGCTCGGCTGGGTCAGTATCTCCTGGATAACTTATTTGTTCCTTCCTTTTTTCTTAGTGCTCGCAAGCTTGGAGAGCACGTCTGCTCGAGTGTTGTGCTCGCGCGGGATGTGAGCCACCTCCGCGGAGGCAAATTTCTTCAACTTTTCTTGCACCAAGGTTAGGTACTCGATGAGACTATCGTTTTTGGCCTGTAATTCTCCCCGAACCTGCGATGCCACGAGCTGGGAGTCTGTAAAGATTTTGACTTCTTTTGCGCCAAGGTCTTCCGCAAGTCGAAGTCCCGCGAGGAAGACCTCGTATTCGGCTTGGTTATTCGATGTCTTGAAGGACAGTTCGAGGGAGACCTCTATCAGGATGCCCTGCTCGTTTTCGAGGATAATGCCCGCTTCGCTACCTTTTGCACTGGAGGCCCGTCGACGTAAATCGTCCATTTCTGGGAGCCACTGGTCGAGGATTCAGGGACGGTCATTTCCGCTACGAAGACGGCCAGTACTTGGGCTTTCAAGGCTTTTCTTCCTTCGTATTGAAGGTCGAACTCGGATAGCTCGAGAGACCACCGGAGCATTCTCTCCACCATATCTGGCCGACTGAGGAGCTGTCTGATGGGCTGCTCTGTCCTTACCACGATCGTGTGGGCCAGGAAGTAATGACGTAATCTTCTGGCTGCAGATACGAGGGCCAAGGCGACCTTTTCAATCTGTTGGTATCTGAGCTCGGGGCCCTGGAGGGCTCTGCTCGTGAAATAAATCGGTTTCTGTCCGTCGGGGGTCTCCCGTATAAGGACGGCACTCACCGCTTCGCCGGTGACGGCTAGGTATAAGAAAAGTGTTTCCCCGGTATCTGGTCGGGACAAGACCGGGGGTTGTGATAAGACTTGTTTTAGATGGAGGAGGGCTTGTTCGCATTCTTCACTCCATTCAAAAGTCGCCTTCTGCCGGTGAAGCTTGAAAAAGGGGAGTGCGTACTGAGCAGATTTGGCCACGAAACGGGAGAGAGCAGTCAGCATTCCATTGAGTGACTGGATCGACTTCTTCGAGTTTGGGGTAGGGATTTCGGAGAATGCCCTACATTTGTCGGGGTTCGCCTCGATGCCCCTCTCCGTGAGGTAGAAGCCGAGGAACTTCCCCGCGCGAACACCTAAGGTGCACTTGTCGGGGTTGAACCTCATGCGACATTTCCTCGCCGTGTCGAACACTTTCTGGAGGTGAGCGGCATGGTCGACTTCTTCCGCAGATTTGACGATCATGTCGTCCATGTAAACCTCGAGTACGTCGCCAATGTCTGCCCGAAAGACCTTATTCATCATCCGTTGGTAGGTGGCGCCAGCATTTTTCAAGCCGAAGGGCATTACGTTATAGTAGTAGTTGCCCGACTCGGTCATGAAAGCGATATGCTGCTTGTCGGCCTCGTCCATGGGGATTTGGTTGTGAAATTCTGGTATCAGACGTGTGATGTTAAGGTGCGATGTCACAACAACACACTCTGCACAATGGACATAATAAACAGCAAAAATAACACCAAGAATTGTTCACCCAGTTCGGTCTAACTACCTACGTCTGGGGGCTACCAAGCCAGGGATGAAATTCACTACTTGTAGAATTAATTTACAGACTCAACAATCCAGTTGACAATCTCTTAAACTTAATCCCTACTAGTGACTTCCTACCTAAGAAACCACTTAGATATGAGAACACTACTCAATCCCTTAAACACTCAAAGAATAACCTCTTTGAGAACCCTTGATCTTGCTTCCTAGCTTCAATCAAGCAACCACTCTCTATTGCTTCACAGCTTCTAGAGAGGACAGAAACACAACACCTATTCAAACCCTAGAATAGTGTAAATACAAGCACTCTAAACAAACTCTAGACACTAAGCCTCCAGCTTCTGATCTTCTGAATGTTTTCTGTACCTTTTTCCTTTGGTCTTGTGCGCTTTATATAGCTCCTTGAATTGGTCTTGGATTTGCTACAATATCTCCCAGATTTGTTATTTAAAACTGAATATTAAAACAGATTTTCTCCTAAAATCTTTTTAAATCTTCAACCTTTTAAATCTCCTACAAATCTGCAGCAGATCTCCTATGCAGCAGCAAATATCTATCCCAAGATATTCGCATCCAATGAGACAGCTTGCTCTCCACAATTCCAGCTAAAACACAACCCTAAAAACATCACAACCTGATCTTATTGATTCTGCAGATCTGATGTTACAACATCACCTGTGTGACATCAGACATCCAACTTCAGCAATTAAATACTTAACACAACCCAGTGTTAAGACTTCAATGTTGCAACATCAGCACCTTGACATCAACATTGAATATACTTTGTTTTACCAAAATTCCAGCCAATCCAGGAACTAACAATCTCCCCCTTTGGCTAATTTTGGCTAAAACAATCTCTGCATCTTCAGAGACTTCAGCAGCGGAATAATCTTCAAAAGTTTGAAACTCTCATCATCAGCAGTTTGACACTTTACATAGTCTTCATCACTTGATCTGTTGCAGCACCATCTTCATTATTGACATCGCCAATTGGTGCTCCCCCTCAAAAATATGAACCAGCATCACAGCTGTTCAGTAGCTCACAATGTGCAACACTTCTCCCCTTGATGTCTGCTTGGCTACACTCTTCAAATGCTATGATATCTTCACTAGCTCAGTCTACACTCCCCCTCAATAACTGCACTTCTGCATCACAACTAGCAGCACTCCTTGTCATTGCAGCACCTCTTGCATCTTGACTGACTCTTGACTATTTCTCCCCCTTTTTAGCCACAATTGGACAAACCTCAACAAGTAAGTCCTATGACACCCTGTACAAAACCATACTTCTTCTGTCAGCAATATCCACATTTTGAAAATCCAGACATATTCTTCATCCATCCAGTTATGAAGGCTTCACACAATCATCCACAAGATCTGAAACACACACACAATGCCTTCCACTGAACTCTAAGTCAACTCCTCACACTTAGAATAACACACACCAAGACAAGTGTACAATCTATTCAAGGCCATGATTCAATCTTGTCATCAGACATCTCCTCAGAAGCATGTGCGCACAAGATTCAAACAATTTGCTTCATATGACTAGAACCATTCAAGGCCACACCAAAACACCAATCAACAGCCTAATGTCATAACATGCTATCTGACATTATATCCTCATAAGAGGCAACCAATCTCCGCAAGCTTGATCAGCACGCAATCTTCATAATAAATGCACCTTTGCTGCAAAATCCATAGACAAGTACTCCCTCTGTCATGATTAACAAATGCTCTAGATGGAGATTAACATTTGAGCACATTTTCTGAGTACATGCATTTTGGTACCACTGTCCCTTTCTACAAAGGCTATCATACAATTCATCTTCACCATCCAAGGCAAACCTTCTACTTCATCATTCTCCCGTATGACTATGTAGATGCTCCTTAGATATAATGTAAGCACTAAGCTTCAGATCCAGAACAAAGACATCCTTCACCAAGGATACTCTTGACACTCTTGACACCAGGGTATTACATATGCTCCACAAATTCTTAGCTTACTTATAAGCTTTACTGAGATCCAGTCTCTTCAAGAGATCACAATTCCTCTATCCTTACATCCACCAGTAGTTGTTGAAACTGGTGAAGTCTTCAAAGACAGTAGTCATGCTTTGCCAGAACAAGCTACTAAACACATGACCATAATCTCCACCTCTTCTGACCAAAAATGCTAGAGCATCAAACTCCACATGTCCAATCTTAATCATCTTCCAGATATAACCACCAGCAAACATGATGCTATAACATCTTTTGGGACATCAGCTTCTCATCACCATTCAAAGGACTCATTGCACAAGGAGTTCCTTCAAGAAGCTCCCAATAAAACACAGTCAGAGCAACTTATTCATACACACCTGAATCCCATAAGTTCCCACACCCTCTCTGAACCATATCCTAGCAAACTCAACCATATCCAGAGTATCTCTACCAAATTCTTTTTCCAGAACATATTTCCACCATTTTATGAAAAACACAGGAATGTTATCCAGTATGGCCTTTTGAATTTTCTCAGAAGTTCTAACAACAACGGCTTCCTTCATTTGAGAGATATCCTGGACATTTTCATCAGACTTATCTCTGATCTTCCTATTTCTGGAAGAGATGAACACTTTACTCCTGGATTTTGTAGTACCATCCACATGGATCTTCTGCTTATCAGTTCTCATCTTTGGAGGTGACTCAATAGCTTTCCTCTTCCTTGATTTCAGTCGTTTAGCAACCCCAGGAACCACTTTTGCAATTAGTTCATCATCACCCTTCTTTATTTTAAGGCTAGAAGTACCTTTCTTGACTTGAGATGTTTTAACATCAGCTCTAGCATCTGCATCTTCCAACCTAAGGATTGTCAACTTATGAAATTTTTCTTCTGAACTATAAAAGTCATTAGTCAGGTTGTCAGCTTTCTTGGCCTTGCAAGTATTCAGCTCCCAACACTTCTTAAGGTCACAGCTTTCGATCCTTCCATCAGCATTGTTGACTCCTTCATCTTGCTCACCATAAGTCATTAACCCAGATTGACTTTTCACCATACTTTCACACTTGATGTCACCATCTGATGTTACAGCATCAACCTTAACATTACTAGATAAGCTGTCCACTTGAGGTATCCACTGATAAAAATTATCTTTGGATCTTACTCCCTTCATCACTACCTCATTTTGCTCATCAGCTACCACACATTCATCTTTGGTGTAGCTTACCTTGTAACCTTCATCACAAAGTTGACTTATGCTAATTAAATTAGCACTCAACCCTTGAACACGGAGCACATTATCAAGAGTAAGACCATCATGATTCTTCACTCTTCCAACTCCTTCTACTACTCCTTTTTCACCATTGCCAAAAATAACATCATTTGCATGGCAAGGATTGAACTCTACCAAATGCTTCTTGGATCCAGTCATGTGCTTTGAACATCCACTGTCAAAGTACCATGCATCCATAGCAAAATGTTCATCTGATGTGTGGGCTAAAAGACATTTCACCTTCTCCTTAGGAACCCATTGTTTAACAACTTTGGGCCTGACCTCCTTTAGTTTTCTTTGAGGAGCAGATTGTGGAAACCCATGCAGTTTAAAACAAGAGTACTGCATATGTCCAAACCTTCCACAATAGAAGCATCTAACTCTGTCATCTCTGAATTGGTTATATCTTCTACCATTATGATGATGATATTGTTATGGCTCCCACTCATACTGTTGTCTCCTTCTTCCATAGTTGGCCTGTCTTCTATGGTGCTGTTGTCTTTTACCATAGGTAGACTGTCTCCTGAACTGAGGATGATGTCTTCTAGGCTGTCTCCTATGGTGATGAGGCTTCCTTCTTCCATAGTAATGAGGCACAACATTGTTGTATCTATATCCATATCCATATTCATACATGTTCCCCTGATGGTGATGAAACATGTTCTGATTGAACCTAGCAGCCTTCATGCTCTTGTGATATTGAGGTGGCATATACTGACTAGCTCCCTGAGACAGCACCTTCTTCTGATGATGAGCATTCTTCTTCTCAATATTCTGAGGCTGTGGATGAGTAACCTTCTTAGGTGTAGAATCATGTCTTTTTGTTTGATGCTGAGACATTGGTTGAGACATCTCCTTCTTTGTTCTTGAAGTGCTAGCTTCTGTAGAACCCTTTTCCTCAACCACATAACCTATACCTGATTTATCTCCAGCAACTTTCTCTGACTGAAGAATCTTATCAAGAGTAGTTGTACCACTGTTCATCATCCTAACGGATTTTTTCATCTGATCAAGTTGAGATTTAACTAGTACAACTTCATTTTCCAGATCAGCTTTTACATTCTCAAGCTGAGCAATCTGTTGCTTATGACACTTGTTTTCTTGACAAATCTCAGCACTTTTTAAACGCAACTCTTGATAAGTAGATGCTAACTCCTTATAAGTTATTTCTCCATCACTATCATCATCAGAAACAACAGTTCCTGTTAAGGCTCTAACATGCTTTGCTGACTCACCTTCACTTTCACTATCAGATTCAGACCAGGAAACTGTCATGCCATTCTTCTGCTTCTTCAAGAATGTGGGACATTCTTTCTTGACATGTCCATAACCTTCACATTCAAAGCACTGAACTCCTTTATCTTGGGCAGTCTTCTCTTCATCCTTCTCTTTTGACTTGCTGATGTCAGAAGAGATGTTCTTGTCATTAGGCCTGGAGTTATTGTTCATCCTCTTGAACACCTTGTTGACCTGCTTCCCCAACATAGCTATGGCTTGAGATAAATCCTCATGGGACTCAGTATTCTTTCCTTTCTCTTCATGAGCATTTAAAGTCAAGGCTATACTTTTTGACTTCTTTTCAGGCTCTTCTTTATTTAACCCAAGCTCAAACGTTTGAAGAGATCCAATGAGCTCATCAACCCTTATCTTGCTGATGTCTTAGCTTCTTCAATTGCAGTCACCTTCATCTTGTACCTCTTAGGAAGGGACCTAAGGATTTTCCTTACAAGCTTTTCTTCTGACATCTTTTCACCAAGAGCACTAGATGCATTAGCCAGCTCAAGAACACTCATATAGAAGTCATGAATAGTCTCATCTTCCTTCATCTTCAGGCTTTCAAACTTAGATGTTAAAATCTGAAGTCTCGACATCTTAACTCTAGATGTTCCTTCATGTGTAGCCTGCAAGATATCCCACGCTTCCTTAGCAACTTCACATGTATTGATTAACCTGAAGATATTCTTATCCACTCCATTGAAGATTGCATTTAGAGCTTTGGATTTTCCAAGGGCGAGCTCATCTTCTTCCTTGGTCCATTTTTCTTCAGGCTTTGGCTTTGAGGTGCCTTCTTTGTCTTTGCCAGCATCATCTTTTCCACCCACAACAGGTGATTTCCACTCTTTAATAACAGCCTTCCAAGCCCTGCTATCCAAGGATTTTAAGAAAGTGGTCATCCTTGGCTTCCAATAGTCATAATTTGATCCATCCAAAATAGGGGGTCTATTGACGAATCCTCCAACTTCTTTGTCCATCTTTACACCAGAAAGTAACTTCCCTAGATCTCACCCAGAGACAGACAGGATGCCTGCTCTGATACCAATTGAAATTCTGGTATCAGACGTGTGATGTTAAGGTGCGATGTCACAACAACACACTCTGCACAATGGACATAATAAACAGCAAAAATAACACCAAGAATTGTTCACCCAGTTCGGTCTAACTACCTACGTCTGGGGGCTACCAAGCCAGGGATGAAATTCACTACTTGTAGAATTAATTTACAGACTCAACAATCCAGTTGACAATCTCCTAAACTTAATCCCTACTAGTGACTTCCTACCTAAGAAACCACTTAGATATGAGAACACTACTCAATCCCTTAAACACTCAAAGAACAACCTCTTTGAGAACCCTTGATCTTGCTTCCTAGCTTCGATCAAGCAACCACTCTCTATTGCTTCACAGCTTCTAAAGAGGACAGAAACACAGCACCTATTCAAACCCTAGAATAGTGTAAATACAAACACTCTAAACAAACTCTAGACACTAAGCCTCCAGCTTCTGATCTTCTGAATGTTTTCTGTACCTTTTTCCTTTGGTCTTGTGCGCTTTATATAGCTCCTTGAATTGGTCTTGGATTTGCTACAATATCTCCCAGATTTGTTATTTGAAACTGAATATTAAAACAGATTTTCTCCTAAAATCTTTTTAAATCTTCAACCTTTTAAATCTCCTACAAATCTGCAGCAGATCTCCTATGCAGCAGCAAATATCTATCCCAAGATATTCGCATCCAATGAGACAGCTTGCTCTCCACAATTCCAGCTAAAACGCAACCCTAAAAACATCACAACCTGATGTTATTGATTCTACAGATCTGATGTTACAACATCACCTGTGTGACATCAGACATCCAACTTCAGCAATTAAATACTTAACACAGCCTAGTGTTAAGACTTCAATGTTGCAACATCAACACCTTGACATCAACATTGAATATACTTTGTTTTACCAAAATTCCAGCCAATCCAGGAACTAACAGGTTGTACCCCGAATAGGCATCCATAAAGGATTGTAATTTAAATCCTGCAGAATTATCGACTAGTTGGTCGATGTTAGGTAAGGGATAAGAGTCTTTCGGGCATGCCCGGTTAAGATCCGTGTAGTCAACGCACATCCTCCATTTTCCATTATTTTTCTTAACGAGTACAACATTTGAAAGCCAAGTTGTGTACTTGGCTTCAGAAATAAAGTTTGCCTCTAGGAGGTCTTTTACAGCTTTTTCAGCAGCCTCCATTTTTTCCGGAGACTGCCTACGCCTACGTTGAGCTACAGCCCTAGCGGTCGGATCTATAGTCAGCTGATGACAAGCTACTTCAGGGTCTAGTCCGGGCATCTCTGCAGCACTCCAGGCGAACAGATCTGCATTTTCTCGGAGGCATGCCTTCAGTTGACTCTTCGCCAGGTCGGGGAGTCCAGAGCCAATCTTCACGCTTCGGTCGAGGCTGTCGGCGAGAGGAACCAGCTCGAAATCTCCATCTGGGACGGGGCGCGTTGGGTGGAGAGGCTGCCCGTTGACTTCGACTGGGAGGTCCTCGCCTGCAGCTTCTTCCTGTTCCCCGGGAAATCTGCTGTCAAGGTCGACCGCGCTGACCGGCGGGAGTGGAGCCTGCACGACGTCTGGGGGTGTCTCGGCCTGAGTCTTAGATTTGATGCCGCCAACGACACTCAGACCTCTGATGGCTGCATCGAAACATCTTCTGGCCGCGTTGATGTCTCCGTGGAGAGTGACCACACGTCCGCGCTTCGTGTAGTATTTCATCTTCAGGTGGACCGTTGATGGTACGGCCGTCAGTTCCGCCAACGTGGTCCTCCCCATTATACAGTTGTAGAGGGACGGGCAGTCCACCACCAAGAAACGCGTCTTCACCTGCCTGGCAGTTTCCTCAATCCCGAAGGTGACCATCAATTCCACGAAACCCCATGGTCTGGTGGTCGCGCCGTTGAAGCCTTGTAGGTCTGATCCTACGTACGGGGACAAGTGTTGCTTGGTCAGCTGGAGGGTCTCGAAAAGGTGGACGTACATGATGTCCACCGAGCTCCCCTGGTCGACCAAAATTCTGTGGACGTCAAAGTTGGCCATCTGTGCCCAGATCAGGAGGGGGATGTTGGCGTTCGGTGCCCCGTCGGGAAGTTCCTCGAGGTAAAAGGTAATCGGATTTGATATTCCTTTAACTCTCTCGAGGGTAGGGGCTCGAGGAGTTGTTGCTTTCAGCTCGTCGAACTTCCTCTTTATTGACCCCACGGTCAAACGGTCAGGGGCTCCGCCCGATATGACCAGGGCTTGGGGGAAAGACTCCCAGGTGCTTCGGGCACTTATCGAGTCTTTTGCCGGGAAGTTCTTCCACATGTCTCGGACAGCTTCAGGGCTGTCGAGTTCTCCTGAAAAACCGAAGTCTTCAGGTCGCGTGATGCTCAACGCGACTTGCAGCGATCCGTTGTTGGGAGAGGGAGTTGACTCCTCGACATTCTGAGCCTCCTGGCCGCTGGGGCGGGGGGCCTCTTGCTGCTTGGCGTACTTCTTCAGGTACCCCTCTTTAATCAGTGTCTCAATTGCGTCCTTAAGGTGGACGCAACCTTCAGTAATGTGCCCATGACTGCGATGGAACCGGCAATACTTGGACTTGTCAGCATTTGGTTTGGAAGCCACCGGTTTCGGGAAGCGGATTGCCCCTTTGACGAACTCCGAATTGGCACAGTCGCTGGAAATGCGCGAGCGGGACACGTTCAGCGGTGTGTAATCTTTGAAAAGGCCAGACGGTCCCCGTGATTCGCGGGGCTCTTTGGTCCGGGCTTCTTTCTTTCTTTCCCCCGCCTCGCCTGGGTGGAGGGGAGTCTTCTCTTCTCCTGTCTCCACCTCGCCTGGGTGGAGGGGAGTCTTCTTCCTTGTTGCCGCGGGGGCCTTCTCTGCGCCTCGAATCGAGGGCAATTTGTGCAGCCTCAGCTTCCTCGAACTCAATATGCGACTGAGCCCTCTCGAGGAGGCCTTCAAAGCTGCGGGGACGGTGCAGCCCGACGGATTCTGCGAACTTAGATCCTATCCTCAAACCCTTGATAATGAGATACATTTTGATGTGATCGGTCACGTGGATTTCGACCGCCTCTTTGTTGAACCTCTCTATGTAGCTCCGGAGAGGTTCGTCCTTCCCCTGAAAGATGGCTTCCAGGGAGGCTATCGTCTTCGGATGTCGACGAGAAGCCGTAAAATGTTTTCTGAAACGCTCCCTCAGGACTCTCCACGACGTGATTGACTCAGATGCTAGGTTTTTGTACCAAGCCATGGCCCCTTTCCGAAGAGTCGTAGGGAATACTCGGCATTTGATAGCGCCGGAGACATTCCTGAAATCGAGCAGAGCTTCAAAACTCTCGACATGGTCATCAGGATCAGATGTCCCGTCATATGTCCCCAAGGACGGGGGCCTCTCCAGGCCCTTAGGAATAGGGGCGTCCATGATGTGCCTGGCCAGAGGGGTCCGGTAATCGTCATCTTCGCTGGCTCCCGGAGACACAGAGGGGGAGCGCTGTCCATGAACATAGTGACGTCTCGGGGAGTGGTCCTTCGGGCGGCCTCTGGGCTCCTCGGCGTCCGTCCTGCTCCTTTTATTTTTCGAGGAGCGAACCGGTCCCTTTAGTGGCGGGGAGCGGTGGCGTTTCTGAGGATACTCCGGCTGAGCACACTCCAAGCGTGGTCTGCGACCCCTGGGAACCGGGGAGGAGCTGCGAGATGCCTCCGGGGACAGTGAACGTCTTGGAAATGGTGGTGGTTGATGCCTTCGCGGGGAAGACCGACCACGACTTTTCTCCAGCGCCTCGATCCGGATGTTCTGGTTGAAGATCATCTGGTTGGTCTGATTGACCAACGCAAACAGGGCAGCAGTGCTCGGATCCGCATTTGGCGGCGGGTCCACGGGCTGGAAAACGGGCTGGAGGACAGTTTCCTGTCCGTCCTAGTGAGCTGTCTCGTACTCCACTTCTTCGGAAGACGGAGAAGCGGTGAGTCCGTCTCTGACGTCGTTCTCCGCGACAGGTCGGGCAGAGTTGTTGTCGACGTGGTTGCCTGTGCTAAGCTGCGCAATAACGTTGTCTAGAGCTTGATTCGCCGACGGGTTGGCCATGATGGTTGTTGAACGGAGAAAGCTTTGGTTTATCGAACAGAAAAACAGGGAAGCTTATAGTTCCCCACAGTCGGCGCCACTGATCGTACCTGGATCAGACAGTGATAGTGGCCAACGGCGTCTGGAACGACAGCTCCGATGGTGATGAGAGACGGCCGGGGGGGGGGGGTGTACCTGCAAGGTACTCCGACGCTCAAGTAAGAGAGTGTACAGAATATCAGCAAATACAGAAAGTGCGAATGGTAGGAAGAAAGTGTCTAACCTGACCCTCTCATTTGAGAGGGTATTTATAGAGAGCCCCCAGCGCGGGGCCAACGGTTACCTGCAATGGGCTGGATCAACTAGGCCCACTCCAAGTAACTGCTAGGGCTTACGTGTAGTAGTGAAGACCAGCACGTGGTCTTCGCCCTAGGGTAACTGCTCCTAGATTTCTGGAAGTAGGGCAGACCGAATCTTCCGGAAGTGGGAGGTTACTTGGAACGTGTCCACGTGGTATGGACCGTTAGGTACTCCTCGCGGGGAGGAGCCTTCAGTGTCGAGGAGATATGAAGCCCGTAGAAAGGGCTCGGCCTCGCGGGGGAGGGTTAGTGTCCGTCGAGGAGTGACGTGTAGCATGCTCGCGGGGGAGAAGCTAGCCTGTCGAGGAGTCACATCTCAGCGGGGGGCGATGTCCTCCTCTCCTATTGTCCCAAGTGCCCGACATTGCCTAAGTGCCCGGCGAAACTGTGGCCAGCACGTGGCAGTCGCGTGTCTTGCAGAAGGACCTTATTGGGCCTCCCCAGGCTGTATGGGTTGTGTCTGCTCGACTGTTGGGCAGCCTTGGCCCAGTCCAGAACAATTTTAATAAGAAAATACTTAATTCACTCATTATAATAACCGCTATATAATTTCTATCAATATTCCTTCTAGAACCATCGATCGAATTCAGGTAGAATTTCGAACAACCCAAACCCAGATAGAAACCGATTGAGTTTGACGCAAACTAAAAAATGGTGAACTACATGCTTATGATCAGTGCCGAACTTGAAAATTTGACCAATCTTGAACCTCAAGGTGGCTGCGATGATCCCAATTTCTCCTATTTCTTCAAGGTACCACAATCTCTTTTTTATTTTCTTCCACATGCTTTTTTTTTCTTCTTTTTTTTCATTAATTTCTTTATCTTTGTGATGATGATGATAGTTGAAATGTGGAAGATGTGGTGAATTGAGCCAAAAGGAAACTTGTGTGTCTCTGAACGACACCGTTCCTCTTCCAGCTGGTAGGGGCACTACTCATCTTGTTCAAAAGGTAATCTAATCTCGGCTCCGCATTTTATCAAACAGCTGGTAGGCCTTTAAATTATTACACTAGCAAGGTTTTAATTTGTGGTCACAGTTAATTCACAATCCTTGATGTTGCTGTTCAAACCATTACCGGTGTCGCCGTGTCAGTGTCGATATCATTTTCGGGGTTTCCTTGCTTCATCATAGCAAATAAATCAATCCAAATAGGCTCTTAATCTAGAGCTTACAGGATAAGCGCTTAGAATATAAATGTTCATGTGTAAGCGATTTCTGTAACAAAAGATAAAGTAAAGTTAAATTATTTTCATATAAGCTATAAAATGTTTTCATAAGGTATAAGATGTTTCCATAGGCAATACTAAGCTCTCTGAATCTGGCTCCAAGTACTTTGCTCACTAGTTCTGCTCATAAATCGATATAAATAGATTTGTAATATGTCAGTTGTCACATAGTAATGTTATTGTCAAATGTTAGGAGAGAATAAATTTTTCAAGAAGTACTTATAGCTAGCAAATGTAAAGAAAAAGTTGAAGTAATCTTGCTACGACTCTTTTAAACCGAAACTCTCTTGTTTAGTTTCTCCATAAGTTGTAAATTTATAAGGGCTTTTCTTGTTTATTGTGAATTTAATATTTATGGTTAGTTTGGATTGATTTATTTGAACTTATTTATTAGTATGATTATGCGTGTGTGTTAGTTTCAGAGACCTAATAAAAACCACTTATGACATGTCTGTAAGTTGTTTTTAACTTGTTTTCATAAGCTTTGCAGGATAGCTTATGGAAGCAAACAGCTAATGACTTTAATAAAAACAATTTGACTTTATTTTATCTTTTGTTATAGAAATAGCTTATATATAAACACATATATGATAAACTTTTATGCTATAAGCACTTAGTTAAGTTGTTTATCCAAAATAGGGTCTTATTTTAGTTGATAAGATCCCATTTAGATACTAAATCTGTATTTACATTTTATTATCTTCTCTAACAAATATCATTTAGAAACATGTGCATTCAGAGAGGTCCCCATTAAACTAGCTTGTATATGCGTATGTTAGAGAAAATGAAAGGCAGCATTATCCCAAATTTCCAATATATTATTTGCATACTTGATTTTTGTGGATCCATCATCGAACCTTTTTTTATCCCACTAGCTAATGAAACACTAAGAAAATGCACCTAATGATTTGCATACAGTTATTAGATATCTCAGTTTAGGTTTTTAGTTGTCTGACATCTATACTTAACAGTATGACTGAGAGGAATTATATTATGTTTGCTCTTGTACTGTTTATGTTCCATCAATTTCATAGGAGGCACGTTCTGGAAATGTTAATTCTGCTGCATAATTTTAGAGTTAGCAATTAGCTCTAGTTTAATTGAAATAATTTGTTTGGTACAAAGTTGTTGTTGAGTTAACCAAAGTTATTAGGAGTTAACTCTTTTGCTGTTATTCAGTTAAGTATATATTGGGGATTAATCCCATTGTATTATTCATTCTGAATTTTATTGTAGTTATTTTGACTAAACTAGAGTTTAGTCACTAACTATAAATGCATGTACTATTTTAATTTGCGGGCATGCGGTAATCTTTAACCTGTATGTATCTGCTGCTGATGGTTGATAGAGATATGGATGAAGGGGTGGGCCTTAACTATGGACCTAAGCCAAAAGTGTGGAGGGTTTATACTAGAAGAAGTGGTAAAGGAATAAAAGAATAAAAAGAATAATTATAGGAGTTTGTTACTGTTATTATAGGAGTTTGTTATTAGAGGAGTTTGTTATTATAATTAGAGGGGTTTGTTACTATAAAATAGGAATAAGCTTGTGACTATAAAAGGGGATAGGAAGGGTAGGAATAGAGTATCTAGAATTCTACTAGGGTTCACCATCTTGGTGAGGGAAGCACTATGTGCTTAGGGGCTGATAGGTATTCACCATCAGTTTGTTATTTTCATCAGTATTATTTTGTTTCTTTTATCCACGATAGTACAATTGAGTTATTCTTTTATTGTTTTCATTCTTTTATTCTTTATTCTTCCATATATTCATATAAGAACCCATCAATGGCTTCTTGACACCCTTTGTTTGGTATACAGTGCAAATTTTGTGGCAGGGAGAGCACTGTAACTATGATCCCAGGCAGAGGAAAACCACTCACCCAGGAAACAAGTGAATCGGGGAAGTTTTCCCCACTGATGTTATTTGACTGCAGGGGCTATGAGCCGATAGAATTTGTATTCGGCACTGGATGGAAAGTTGAGTCGGTGAGTTTCTTTGTTATTTGTTTGATGTTTTCATTACTTTTGGCATCATGTCTTTGATATTCTCCTCTAATTGCTCCATGTTGTTGATTATAAACTAGATATGGTAAATGGCTCATATACTCTATTTTCTCTGTTGTATGTATCATTTGCTTTTATTCCATAATTGTTGCAGTAAAATGTCACATTTGATATTGTTGGAATTTTCGCCTTAATTGCGGTCCTCCCCTAGTCGCCTAAATTGCGGCATTTGGCTTGCCTTGATTGCAGCCTCCAACATCTTCATTGTGTTTGGTTTGAAGGGGAGGATTAGTCTTCACATTGCTTAGAGATATTAGCTGGTTTTGTAAGGTTGAGTTAGGTCCAACCCACACAATCTGAGAGATATGGTTTGATGCTTATTGTCGACAGCTAGATATTTATTCTCATTGGTATCAATTCTGTCTGAAAAGTTTACCTGCAAAACTCCAAACTTGGAAGAATTTGATGTGAATGTGATTAACTTCGAAGTCTTCTACTCTAAAATATGAGAAATTAAACCAATAATCATATGAGAAGATGAGCAAGTTCAAAGTAACTTTCATTCTTCACAATTTTGAAGTCTAAATTATTGTGAAATTTGCGAGATATGCTGTCCCTCTATACCCTGTTGAATCAAGTTTCATGCTAACTATAGAGTATGAACCCTCCCGTTCCTAGGGGAAGAAGCCTTAATAATCTGAAGTTTGGCCAAGAGATATGTAAAGTATGGTCAACGATTGTTAACTCGTGCAATCTTAACAACTAATTGACCACTTTATAGTTCAACCACTTGTCAAATTTCATGCTATAGTTGTACTAAATGATTTCCCAAAGTGAGGGAACCTATAT
This sequence comes from Lathyrus tuberosus, assembly GCA_022829125.1. Classification (NCBI taxonomy): domain Eukaryota; kingdom Viridiplantae; phylum Streptophyta; class Magnoliopsida; order Fabales; family Fabaceae; genus Lathyrus; species Lathyrus tuberosus. The sequence goes on along the minus strand of JALAZF010000013.1, from coordinate 26,046,924 downwards.
TTTCCATCTTTAAGCACCAGCTTTCTTCTTTTACATGTAATTTGTACCATTCTTCTCCCATCCTTTTTTGTCTTTGATCTATTCTCTAATTCTAGGCATTCTCACCTGATTTCCATTTTCAATTTTGAGGAACATGCTTCAGACATTTTCGTTGCATTATAAATTTTTCACTTGTTTGTCCAATTTTCCTTTTAATGCAAGTTGTATTTTGTAGCTGGAGGGAACAAAGTTTGAGAATGTTGACTTGTCAAGTGGAGATTATTCTGAATATGATGAAAAGGGTGAGTGTCCAGTCATGATATCCAATCTCAAAGCTACTTTTGATGTGGTGAAGTAAAGAGAATTAGTTTGATTTTTGAATAATTCCTTGGTATATATATTGACTCTTCTCTTTGAGACAATTGTTTGTAATATGAGGTTCATCATAACCAAACTGTAAACTTCCTCTTAATATTACAAGAAAAAAATCCTGGGATATTTCTTGGAGGGAATTAAAAATTTCCAAGGGATTTGATCAAGTTTACTTTGCATTTCATATTGAGATGTTTACTGTTTTAAGAGAGTTGAGAGTTGAGTGTTTCGCAGATGCAAGAGGTTTTAGCTTTTCAAAACAGTTGAGTATAATTTATTTTAGAGATAAAATTTGCAAATTATCCCTTAAAGTATTTTGTTAAACAGATTTAGTTACAGTTTAATATCAAGTTTTAGATTTAAAAAGTAAACGTAGATAACTTTTTTTTCAATCTCAATTTTAAGTCATGTTAAGATTCAGACCATTTTAAATTTATTCGTAAGTGTTCGTTTGAAGATGTTATATCTTTATACTTTGTAGTATGAAATGTTTCTTAATTCTTAAGATATCTAAGCTATGATGGTCAACTCTGAAATTTAAAAATATATAAAATAATATTTAGACTAAATTACAGTTTTAATCTCTCAATTTTGTCGATTGACAAAATTAGTCTATCTATTTTAAATTCAAACAATTTAAATTTTAATAATTTTAAATCATTCTTACGTTTTTTCATAGAAAATAGATAAGATTTTTCATGAATCAAATAAAATAGAAAATCAAAATTGTAATTAAATCAAATATTTATTATTGAGCGCATAAATGGTTCTGTTACAATGGTTTTTTGAATTCACAAAAAAATTATTGTATAACTTAAATGTTTCTCTGTTACAATGGTTTTTTGAATTCACAAAAAATTATTGTATAACTTAAATGTTTCTCCAATCTGGCTGTCTAATGGTGTGTTTGGTTTAGTTTTTGAAACCTCAAACTCACGTCCCAAAGTATTTCTACCGTGGGAAACCAAAAGCTACAAAGTGTAGCTTCTATGCTATCGTGATTTCCAACCAATGTTTTTTCATTTTCTGCCGCTAAACCAAACATGCACTAAGTAACAAAAATTGTAATATTATTAATCAGAGATCCTTTCCTGTTGGAATTAAACCAAATTTCGTTCAAGAATTTCACCACAACTTCATGAATTCTGAACCAATTCTTGATGAACAAGAATCAATCTTTTTGATTGATTATTATATTTGTTCTTCACTCTTCACTCGAGTGAGTTAACCATTCTTGGTTGATTGGTTTTGTTGCACAATAATAATGAAAGAAGAAAAGAAAATTGAATTGAGAAGAAGTTAGGGTTTCAATATGAGAGGGAATAGAAGATAAAGAGTTGTGAATTATGCAGTTTCTCCCTGCTTCTCAAATTGAAAAATGTTATTCAACTGTGCAACTGCACTTCTGTTGTGTTACAATTCATAATAGGGTTACTCCCTATTTATAGTTTGGATTTGCTTGCTCCCTAAGCAAAGCCCAAATACCTAATTATGTTAACCCTGCAAAATTGGGCCTAAGTAAAAATCCATGTCGAGGCTAACTCCTCGACACTTTGACAACTAGGTGTTTCGACAACAACATGCTTCAACACCATGAATCACATTTCAACACACTACCTAATTTATTGTGTCTAAGCTATCTACATTCATCATAGACCTTAGTCTTTTAAACACTTCGGTCTGTATTCCTTTCGTCATGATGTCTGCAATCTGATTCTCAATTCTGCAGTATTCCAAGTTCATCTTCGCTTCTGCCACCTGCTCTAAGAAATAATGGAATGTCATTTTGATGTGCTTACTTCGTCCATGTGCTATCAGATTCTTCGCCAGATTGATAGCAGACATGATGTCAATCTTCATGGTAATTGTTCCATGACTTTTCTCTGTTACCTCTTCGACCAAATTCACCATTCATGTTGCTTGACATGCACAAAGAGAAGTAACTATGTACTCTGCTTCACACGACGAAAGTGTCACTATTGGTTCTTTTCTTGAGCTCCAAGCACCTGGTGCACCACCTAGCATAAACGCATAGCCAGTTGTGGATTTTCTATCCTCAGCATCACTATACAAACTTGAATCAGTGTAACCCACTAGCTTGCATTCTTTTCCTTTATCATCTGCATGAAACAAAATGTCATAGTCGAGAGTTCCTTTGAGATACCTTAGTATTCTCTTCGTCGCTGCTAGATGTGATACCTTTGGCTTCTGCATGAACCTACTCACCATACCCACATTATATGCTAGATCATGTCTTGTATGACAAAGGTATCTTGATGATCCAATAAGTCTTATGTACTGTGTTGGATCGACATCATCTTCATTTGTGTCTTTCGACAATTACAATATGGGCTTAGCTAGAGTTGAAGTTGGGTTGCAATCTTGCATCTCAAATCTCTTGAGTATTTCGCCTGCATATCTTCTTTGGTAGATCATCAAGCCTCTATTGCTCTTGTAGAATTCGATGCAAAAAGGAAGTATGAGAGATTTCCCAAGTCTGACATTTTAAACTCCTCACTTAAGTCATGTTTGAAATCTTCGATCTCCTTCTTGCAACTTCCTGTTATCAATAGTTCACCGACATAGAGACATAGTATAAGCAATTCATTATTGCTTCATGCTCAGTTGTGCATTTCACAAATTGCTTCTCCCTTAGAAATCTATCTATCTTCTTATTCCAAGCTCTTGGAGCTTGCTTAAGTCCATACAGGGCTTTATGCAACCTGTATACCTTGCTTTCTTTTCTTTTTTTTCACAAACTCAACTGGTTGTGCAACATAAACTTCTTCATCTAAGGCGTCATTTAGGAATGCACATTTCACATCCATCTGATATATATATGCAAGTTGTTCATGTTTACTAGTCCAACAACTAACCCGATTGTTTTGATCCTAACTACTTGTGCAAAAACCTCATCAAAATCGATTCCTTCTTTCTGAAGTAATCCTTTCGCCACAAGCCTTGCCTTGTGTCGAGTTACTCCTCCTTTAAGATTCAACTTCACCTTGTATACCCACTTCACATAGATTGCCTTCTTATCTTGACGCAATTCAACAAGTGACCAAGTGTTGTTAACTTCGATGGACTTTAGTTCCTTATTCATTGCTTTCATCCACTTCGAATCCTTCAATGTCTCAGCTGCATTGATTGGTTCGGAATCTGCATAGAAAGCATAGTGTACCGGCTCACCTTCATTATCAACTACATCATCTGATGTAACCACACATTCTTGTAACCTTGCAGACATGTGTCTTGTTCTTTGAGTTCTGTTTGTGCTTGTTTGACCTCTGACTTCTTCCTGTCGAACTTCTCTTTCGAATTCACTTGTTGGGTCTTCACATAAGATTCTCACTGAATCCTTCTTTACATTTTTAGTCCAATTGCATTCCTTTAACTCATCTATGATCACGTCCCTGTTGAACACTACTTGCTGGTTCACTGGGTCGAACAACTTGTATCCTCCAGTCGAATGATATCCTATTATGATCATTTAACTCGACTTGTCATCAAGTTTTCTTCTCAGCTGATTTTGCACATGTCTATGTGCTATAGATCCAAATACCTTCAGATGACTCAAGCTAGGCTTGACACCAAACTAATATTCTTCTGGCGTAATTCCTTCTAGCCTTTTCTTCAAACATCTGGTCAAAATATATGTTGCAGTCGACGTAACTTCTCCCCATAATTCTTGGGGTAAATGATTGCCTTTCAACATAATTCTCACCATATTTATGATGGTTCTATTCTTTCTTTCTGCAGTTTCATTCTGCTATGGAGTGTAGGGTGACACCACCTCATGCACAATCATTTCTTTCTCACATAATGTGTCGAAGTCTTTGGACACATATTCTCCACCACCATCAGTCCTCAGAATTTTGAGCTTTCGACCACTTTGTCTTTCAACTATAGATTTAAACTTATCAAATACCTCGATCACTTCACTTTTCTTCTTGATTAGGTAAGTCCACATCAGAGTGTATGATTTCAAGAATTTCCTTCGACTTAATTCTGGAATCCTTACTGAAGTTGTTTTTGTGTTGCTTCGCCAGCACACATTCCTCACATAATTCGTTTGGAATGTCGATTTCTGATAATCCTGAAACCATATTCTTCTCTTCAGATCTTTGATGTCTTTGAAATTAAGATGGCTTAGTCGATAGTGCCATATCCATTCATCCCAGCTAGCTACAGTTGCAAGACACTTGAGCTCGATCACATTAAGTTCAATCCTGAAGGTTCTATTCTGTCATACCCCAAAATTTGACCACTAAGATTTCCCATAATTGGGCAAATCATCACCACAGTATGGGTAAACCATCATGCCTCTTTATTCTCCCCAAAGATGGGTGAGTATTCACTACAATCAGAATTAGGGTTTCAAGCCCTCTCAAAGCTTTAGACAAAGGATCAATCAAGGAATGACATGATCTTCAACTTGTCTAAGCCTCTCAAACACCCACAAAGGATTAAGAGGACTCCCACATCAAGGATTAAGCACAAGGTTGCAGCATTCTAAGTGGATTAAGCCTCAAGATCGTCAGTGTCACCAAATTAGGATTTTGGTCGACCAGGGCCTCCAGATGGAAATTTTCCTCTGGGCATGAGCCAATGCTTCAAAGCATAACTTGAATTACTCCATGAGACCTCATGGACCCAATCATCAAGTCAATTTAGCCTCAGGGGATGCATTCACTAAAAATCAGGAATTAGGGTTTCTTGACCTAATTCACCCCTAAGTTGACTTTTGGGATAAATCATGATCCAAGATCTCAAGAGATGATTTGAGGGTCCCTAACACACTACATTGATCCATTTGCAACAATGGATTGATCCAAGAAGCTTGATCAACAAGTTTCAATCTCATCTGAACCACAATTAGGGTTTTGGGGAAAAAGTCAACTGTACCTTTGACTTTTGACCCAGGCATGCTCCCAAACCTTGGGACATGATTCACTACACCCTATGACACCTATGAAATCAATCCATCAAGTTTGATTTAGGTCAAGGACTTGATTTCATAGAGGATCGCACAGTTTGGAGTTCATCTGACAAAAAGTCAATTGTGCACAAAAGTCAACTTTGACTTTTTGAGATTTTTCACAATTATGGTTCTTTGACCCTAAAATGATGTTAATGTGTGATTGGAATCATCATTCATCAAGAAAAATCAAGAAAAGTTGGATAACTTGTAAAAGGGGTAACCATAAAAAACTTAGAAATTTTCTAAGTTATGGAACAAAGTGGCTAGGGTACCAACTTTGGAGGATCATAACTCCTAAACCACAAGGCCATTTTTCCCAATTCAAAGTTGGATTTGTAGCTCCCATGGCTCTCTCTACAAAAGCTTCAAACATAACTCATTTCAATTCCTCATGAATTTTAAGTTATGGAATTATCAAAGTCACAAAAGGTGAAAATGTCACTTTTTTCCAACACTTAGTGAAATTTTCACTAAGTCAGAATCTGCCTTCACTTTTTTCCAAATGTAGGGGAATTTTTCACTTGGATCCAAAAAGTATCAAAACCAACTATATTCAAACAGTTGTTGTATCATAGGAAGGCTTTCTAAAATGGTCAAGAACTCCATCAAATTCCACTTGAGCCATGAGATATGACAATGACAATATGCCTTGCTGAAAACTGTCAAGGTAAGGCAGATTTGTGCATTTTGCTCGATTTGCCAAATTTGTGCAAATGACAAACACACTTATCCATATGAACACCTCAGGGAGAGACCAAAGAGGAATCAACTCTGATCCCAAACCTCCCAAGTCTTTGGAACCAAAAGTAGCATGCCAAACCTAGAAATCCCTAAAGAGGGGACAAGACTACAATTTTGTTTTGGAGCATTCAATGGATGCACCAAGGTGGCATGGACTGAGCCATTTCCAACTGAATTTAGTCAAGACATATCCAAGACCAAGGGAACCAGCAGCCTGTGCCCTAACCTCTAGTCAATGGCTAGAGGAGACTTGGATTCTCATTGATCAACATTGGCCAAACCTCTGCAGCAGTTGCCATTCACTATTGCTTGTAAAAAAAACTTGCTCTACTATAAATAGACCTCATTTGTGATCCGTTTGAGTACACCAAAGCCATCAAACAGATGCTTTCCTCAAAATCACCTTCTCACTTCCAATTTTGCCTTCTCAGGCAAGTCACTATCGGGTTTTGAGTTTGAGAGTAATTCCAACCAAACCAATCACACACACACACACACCTCATAAACATCATATAGAAGTGATCCAAACACTCACATAACATCTGGAACACCAAAATCACAAAATCACTAGCCAATTGCTCAAGTTCTTGACAGATTTGCAGTTGGGGTACCATCTCAAGTTCTAGATCATTTCCATTCATTCCAAGCATCCAGACACACTCCATAGCTCCTAGGGAAGTTGTCCATATCCTTGGAACCAAGTTGTAACACCTCTAACACAAAACATGATCACCAGCTGCAAGAGGTAAGCATGAGTTCTTCTAACTCTATGATCCATGCATTTTTTGCTGCACAATAATTTGGCCATATGTTCATAATCATGCATAGAGTGTTTTCCCTCAATCAATTGCTTTGTTTGAATCGTGTGTAAAATTTCTGAGCCTTCATGCAAATTTTAGGGTTCTTGAGGTTTCTCTTTGATTTCTTATTCCATGCTTAAAATAAATGAAATTAAAGACCATATACATGATCGTGAGGTAAAAACGAGCAAATTGATATGTAGATTCAATGATATAATCAAGTATTCAGTGAGATTGGATAGAAAACGCAAATCTGCAGAAACAGAGGGTGGCGCGTGTTCTTGCCATGTTCTTGGCGCCATTTTTTATCATTTGAATATTTGAATTTTTGTGATTTTATTTAATTGATTTAAAAATTAATTTCTCTCTGAGTTTTAATGATTTTGAGTTGATTCTCTTTTTAATAATTCACAAAAATGTCAAAATATTTTATTTTACCAAAAAATCCCAAAAATATTATTTATTTCATATATTTGATATTTTTGCAAAGAATTAATGTTTTATTTGTTTTTAACATTTAAAATATTTTTTCCTCCATAATTTTCCAAACTTGATTTATTTCCAATCATTTTGTGGATATAAACATGATTTTTGAAACATTGATCCAAGATCACAATTTGTTTTCACACATGTTTAACAATTTTGATCATTTTAATTAAATTTTTATTCAATTAAAATATATTTTGAAAACAAATTAGGGTTTTGATTAATTCAACCCTCACCAAACTTTTTCAAATACTTTGAGCCTCTTGATAGAGTATAAGTCTCATCCCTTTGTTCATAAACCATTTTGGGCCTCAGACATTGTATAAGTCACTTTGCACTTTTCAAAATCACGGCGCGATCGTCGCCTTTTTAACAAAATCAACTGGGCCTCCCTTATGTTGTAAGTCCCATCTTTATTCATTTTTCAAACCTTTTTGGGCCTCTAATAGAGTGTAAGACCCAAACCCTCTTTAAACCTTTTTGGGCCTCTGTCATTGTATAAGACCCACCATGTTTTCAAAAATCTCGGCGCGATCGCCATTTCAAAACGGAAAAACCTTTGGGCCTCTCCTTGAGCTATAACCCCCATCACTTGTACAAAAACATATTTGGGCCTCTAATAGATTGTAAGACCCAATCCCCTATTAACCAAAACCTTTTTGGGCCTCAGATATTGTATAAGTCCCTCTGCGTTAAAAGAAAATCTCGGTGCGATCGCCAGTTCAAAAATCAAATTACCTGGGCCTACCCTCGTGTTATAAGCCCCATTTCTTTTCTTTAAAACTCTTTGGGCCTCTTGAGAGAGTGTAAGACCCATCCCTTTGTACAGAAAACCTTTTTGGGTCACAATCACTTGTATAAGTCCCTGTACAAATTCAAAACAACAGTGCAATCACTGATAAAACCTTGGGCCTCTCCTTGAGCTGTAAGCCCCAACAAATCTTTTCAAAGCAATTTCTCCTTTGATTTAGAATATAATATTGTTATCAAAGGTTTCTTTGTTGAACAACTAACAAAACAGCATGGAATCTCTACAACCGACTAAGTATTTACCCGCTTTCTTTACTGCTTTCATATATATATATATATATATATATAACTGTATTGTAGGGCTGCTCACTGTAAGTCTTCTTTCACAAACTTTTATATACTTGTCAAATATTAAATGTGTAATACTAGTATAGTTATTTAGAGTTTTCCCCGACAACTACGTCTAGCACTAGGTAAAGCCCTGTTAGTCACTCTTAAATACAAACAAAACTAAACCCCCATAGGATTACTAGACACAGTCTTCCCTCCTCTTGGGGTTAAACAATATGGAGACGTGAAAGGCAGCATTCCCAGTGAACCCTTTCTTAGACTGTCACCCTTATAAATTGTCAAAGAAACTCTACTCCCCAGAGATGATCTTTTCTCGGTGAATGGCATCTCTTGAGTTTCTTCAAATCTCGAACTTTCATGAAATGATCTCTTCTCGGTGAATTGCATTTCTTGAACTTCTCTTGGTTTGGGGACCCACAAGCTTCTTAAAAGCATCCCCGCCTCCTCTTGGGCATTGTACAAGGACCCTTCGGCTTCTAAAAAGCTCTCATGCATTCTTTTGGGCTTAGTACAAGGACCCAGAGACCTCTACAGGTATAGGAACGGAACCTAGTCATTAATTTGCTAGAGCTGTCTTTCTGAGTCAAGTATCAGACCAGTTAATGGGTTGACCTTCATCCCTTAACATACCAGCCTTCTCTTGGGCATCATACAAAGATCATTCATCATCTGAGAATCGATTTCTCAAAACACCAGTATACTTGGACAGTCTCAATACCCTTTGGATTTCCCATTTCCTTAAAGAACAGGAAATAACCCTGATCTTCTGATCAGTACCAAAGTACAACCTTACCTTTAATCAGTCCCTTTATAAGAACTGATTTTCTCTTTTATCCAACATACTGGACATGTCACTAAACTAAAACAGTCACCAACAAAGGTAGCCTCCCCTTGGGCTTTGTACAATGATTCTCCCCACACTCTCTTGTTGAGTATAAAAGACTCTCTTGTTGAGTCAAACATTTTTAGCCTCCATCTCGGGCTTCGTACGAGATACAAAACACTCTCTTGTTGAGTATAAAAGACTCTCTTGTTGATCAAACCTTTTAGCCTCCATCTCGGGCTTCGTACGAGGTACAAATCACTCTCTTGTTGAGTAGAAAAGACTCTCTTGTTGAGTCAAACACTTTTAGCCTCCATCTCGGGCTTCATACGAGATACACAAACACTCTCTTGTTGAGTATAAAAGACTCTCTTGTTGAGTCAATCTCCCTTTAGCCTCCGTCTTGGGCTTCATACAAGACACGCATAAATCACTCTCTTGTTAAGTATAAAAGATTGTTGGGTCACAAACCTTTTAGCCTCTATCTCGGGCTTTGTACGAGACATATAAAAAACACCCTCTTGTCGGGTTAAATAGCCTCCTCTTAGGCTTGGTATAAGGAAAACCCCAGTTGAGTCAATCAACCTTTTAGCATCAAAACTATGCCTTGTTCATAGCCTACCAACATCAACAACTCCTCTTTAGAGATGACAAATTCTCTCTCAAACCAAAACCCTTCAGCTTCACATCTTGGGCTTTGAACAAGATACAAACCACCTTTAGCTTCACATCTTGGGCTTTGAACAAGATACATATACTCCCTTTAGCTTCATGTCTTGGGCTTTGAACAAGACACCAAAACAACCTTTTTCCTCCCATAGAATAGGAGGAACTACGATCGCTCTGATTTCCCTGTTCGTCAAACGGGAATACGTAGGCATAAGATTGAAAAATCTTAGCGAACATACTAATCAAAAACCCAAAATCCAGTATTTCCACCGAATCAACCCAAAAGAAGTAAATCTAAACACATCCTACCAAAGACCTCACAAATAGTCCAGACACTCTATTCTTAACAAAATAACCGAAGAGAAACCCACATCTTAATAGCATCTGTAAACCAACAGTTATCTGTTTAAAATCAGTATGCAAGCAGGGTTAATTGGAGACATCTATTTCCCATCCTTAATCAGCTTAATAGGATAAAAAATGAATCGAACTGTAGTACCCAAGCGATAGTGATTCGAAACCACAAAAACCTCGCTACAGAAGAATGACGACCACAGTGGAAGGGACAAAGATCTTGTTCTCCTCCCATCTTTTCGGAAGAAACCTTAAGTTTAGAGATTTTCCACAGAAAAAATGGCGCCCACTGTGGGCCCCGTCTTCTCTTTCTTACACTCTTCGGTAGAAAACCTTGAGTTCACAAAGTATCACAGAAATGACGACTCTGCTGGGGAGTCATTGTTTGTATAGGATCATAAGACTAGAGGTCTAGGATGATTAAGACAAATATATATACTGCTTTTCCTAATTGATATCTGTGTTTATTTTTCTGCTAATGGGAATGTGTGTGATGCCGCATGTGGAAAGATTGAGTATACACCTAAGATAGGTGATGGCAATGCGGGTAATCTTGTGGGGAGTGAATCCCAGTTAAGAGTCCCCGATCGACCATCAAACTCAGTGGAGAATCCCTTTGCAGATACATTGCCTATACGACTCCGGTTGTTAAAAGTAGTGTGGTCGACTGGGTTATCTGAGAAGTTGAGGGTTTTAGTAGACTAAAGCCATTTTGTAGTGCGGAAGCTATCGGAAATAGTTGTCACGCGATACTACCTTCATCTGAGATCACTCTAGGATACATCAGCTCGCTGGCGATCCGCTTGCTGTTGTCATCCCAAGAGGGGTCAATGATTTTGCGGACAGGTACAAAAAATCACCAATATCAACCTTTGGGGGGTAGAGCCTTGACTTCATGACACAGACCCTTTGACCCCATGTTTTTTCTATGTTTTTATGTGCTGCATTCATACATTCATTTAAAAAACATTAAAACCAAAAAAAAATCTTCTCTTCTAGTCTCTCTTTTTCAAACTAAACTAAGATAATGATTGCAAATGTCAGAGAAAGGAGATAGCGCTAATGGATTTCGGTAGAAGGAAAACTCATAAGTACACCTTCAAGGTTCCAAAGTTGGAGGATTTGAGAGGTTTGGCGAGGATGATCACCAACCACGAGGCTTTCAGAGCTAAGTATGAAGGACTACTATCTCTGCTAAGGGTTCATGTAATCGAAGAAATCGTGTCCACACTAATCCAGTTCTACGATCCGATCTATCACTGTTTTACATTCCCGGATTATCAGCTAGCACCAACGCTGGAGGAGTATTCTCACTTGACTGGTCTGCATATCACTGATCAAGCTCCCTTTTCTGGACTGGAAGAAATTCCAAAGGATCAAACCATTTCACGAGCAATTTATTTGGACGAGTCAGAAGTCAGGACTCACATTACCACTAAGGGTGGCATCCAAGGTTTGCCAGCCCAACTCTTGATAAATAAAGCCCTGTACTTTGCCAGTATAAGGAATGTGGCCGCTTTCGAGAGCATCTTTTTTTGCTCACCTACGGGTTATTTTTGTTTCCCAACATTGATAACTTCGTAGATGTCAACGCCATTAAGATTTTCCTGATTAGAAACCCTGTACCAACCTTACTCGCGGATGCGTATCATTCGGTACACTTAATGAATTTATACAGCGGAGGAATGATCATGTGCTGTGTACCCTTGCTTTACAAATGGTTCACTTCCTATTTGCCCAAGTCCGCTGCATTTTGGGATCAAAAGAATACTGTACGTTGGTCGCAGAGAATCATGTCTCTTACTAACTCCAACATCGATTGGTACAATTGAATCCACGACGGGATCAGAATCATTGACCGTTGTGGAAATTTCCCAAATGTACCCCTTATAGGAACTAAGGGAGGAATCAATTATCATCTGGTATTAGTTCGTCGTCAATTTGGGTACCCAATGAGGCATGTCCCGCGCAATGCTCATTTGGAAGGTCTTTTCTTCAAGGAAGGAGAAAATGACAGAGGACTAAAGACAGAAATAGTGCATGCCTGGAAACACGCTCACAGGAAAGGACGAGAGTCTCTAGGAAAACCAGACTGTGTCTCGGGGGAGCCTTATCTCCACTGGGTACAAACTAGAGCTCTCAAGCTGAGGATGCCTTACCCTCGTCAGGAAGTTCTTCCATTAAGGGACTCTGCCCTTTATTTTATGTCTGAGACGGAAAAGCTTCAGGTTACTCTAAGCAAAGTTCAGCAGGAGAAGAGGTCTTGGAGGAACAAGTACCGTATTCCCAATGTGGAATGTAAGAAAATACAACAGCTATTAAGAGAAAAAGATGCTCTGATTGAGATTTTAGAGCAACATGCTGTAGAAAATCAGGATGACCAAAGGAATTTGCTCGCTTCTTTCACTTGGCAAAGGAATGACAACCCGACAACGGCCCAAGAGCCCCGCTCAAAGAAAAGGAAAGTACCAGACCCAGCACCTGAGCTCTCCTCAGAGAGGACTCAGGATCCATTAGTTTAGACATTTCCTTTTTCAGCACTTTGTAATATATTGTATTTCTGTTTTCGCAATCCTTTGAATTCAATAAAACGGGGTTCCCCCACTGTTTGATATTTGCAATCTAATTGTCGAAGTTTATTTTGAATAAAAAAACATACAATTAATATAATCATTGCATATCATTCATCATTCTCGCGTAAACGCATTCTTCTTACCTACGAATCTCACGTTTGTGTCTCGATTCTAGAGTCAAACTGTCTCATTCGTACAATACTCGGGCCAATCGTCAGAAAAAATGGATGATCTCGAGGAAGAGAACAGAGAGTTAAGAGAAGAGATCAACACTTTGAAAAATGATCTGAGAAAGCTTCATAGCGACATACAAGCTCTAGTAGAAGCTCAGATGCAACAACAATGGACTGTGATCTCATAGATCACATCAACGCCCATAGTGGAAAAGTATGATCCTAGGTACAAAATGCCGAAAGATCGTCCCTGGGGCATGCCACTTAACTATATCCCGGAAGGATATGTTCCGCCGATCGCTGAGGGTCAGAGAACCGCAGCAGGAACCGCTGGGCCTGAAGGTTACAAACTTCGGGAAAGTGAAGATGCCAGAGGCATGACAACAACTCCTGAAGGTTACAAACTTCGGGAGGCACCGAGAGTCTCGGCCATAATGAATATACCACTGCCCGTGGTACAAACTGTCCCGGAGGGACAGATCCCACAGATACCTTCTAGTGGAAACGACAACATGTTCGACAGAATGAATGAATTCCAGGAACAGTTCCTGGAAATGCAGAAAGAACTGCAAGCCATTCGCGGTCAAGATCTATTTGGAAAGGATGCCGCGGACCTCTGCTTGCTCCCCAATGTGAAAGTTCCACACAAGTTCCAGGTACCCGACTTTGAAAAGTACAAGGGTAAATCTTGTCCTCAGAGCCATTTGGTGATGTACGCTCGACGAATGTCAGCTCAGACAAAGAACCAGGAGCTGCTTATTCACTACTTTCAGGATAGTTTAACCGGTGCCGCATTAAAATGGTACATGGGTTTAAACCGCGCCACGATCGACACATTCAGAGATCTTGGCACTGCCTTCGTTCAACAATATAAATACAATCTGGACATGGCACCGGACAGAGATCACCTCAGATCAATGTCACAAAAGGACAAGGAAACCTTTAAATAATACGCTCAGAGATGGCGTGAAATTTCCGCTCAGATTTCTCCACCTCTGGAGGAAAAGGAGATGACAAAGATCTTCTTAAAAACCTTAATCTCATTTTACTATGATAGAATGGTTGCCAGTGCGCCCAGTGACTTCACCGAGATGGTGAGCATGGGAGTTCGTCTTGAGGAAGCGGTTCGAGAAGGACGTTTAGTTAAAGACGCTGGATCATCAAGTAGTACAAAATGATACGGTAGTGCTCTCCCTAAGAAAAAGGAGCAGGATATTGGGAATATCTCTCTCGGAAAGCAAAGGCGACGTTACCAACCAGTAGCAGCTGTAACTCCTGCTATTAACCCCGCGCCTGTTTCTACGTATCAACCTCAGGTTGCGCAGAGCCAACCTAATCAACAGCAATATCAGTAAAGGACACAGCAGCCTCTTCAGCAGGCTCGTCCTCAGTACAACAAAAATTGTACAACACGACCATCAGGGTTTGATCCTATACCCATGTTGTGCGTAGATCTATTTCCATTAATACTGGTCAAGGGGCATGTCCAAACCAAGTTTCCTCTTACAGTACTGGAAAATCCGCCTTTCTGGTTCAAAACGGATCAGACTTGTCCTTATCATCAAGGAGGACCAGGGCATAACATAGAAAATTGTCTCAGTTTCAAATCCGACGTGCAAAATCTTGTTAGGAGCGGGGTCTTAGGTTTCAAAGATACGAATCTGAATGTTCTCGCGAACCCGCTGCCTCAACATGAGAAAGCCGCAGTTAATTTGATAGAGGGCGAGTCCAATAACAACTATCAAATTCATGATGTACTTTTATTAAGGGCCAATCTGGTCAAGATGCATTGCAGACAGAGCGGATACGGCCATGTGCCACATTATAATTATCACCAGTGTGATATCTGCTCTAAAAACAATCAAGGATGTTCTGTGGTGCAATCAGCTCTGCAGGAACAATTGGATCTCGGGTGGATCCAAGAGCATCGAGTTCGTGGAGTCAACATGACCTATTAGAATTCCAACATCATTCAGAACCACGACATCCGTGCAATGAATGTCAACTTGGTGGCGATGCACTCAAGGCAAAGCCAATACCATAATCTGCCGCGACACGATTACAATTCCTGTCTGACTTGCTCGGTAAATAAACAAGGATGCTCTTTCATACAAGAGGCCCTCCAGCGTCAGATGGATCTTGGGTGGATCCAGGACTACCATGATAGAAATCCTTATCAGATCAACATGATCCAAATCTTCGATATTCGTTTGATGAATACCAGCTTGGTGGAGTTACACGCCAGGCAGGTTCAACTTGGTTTTCTCACCTCTCACTATTATCTAAGCTATAAATGATGCAGTGAGAGTAACCAAGGGTGCGCTCTTATTTAAAAAACTTTACAATACTTGTTAAACCACTGGTGGCTTCCAATCTATATGGATGAAGACACGCAACAAATCAGTGTGCTTAATGGAAACCCTACTCGGCGTCAAAATCAGGATGTCCAATCTATGGGAACTGACCTGGTGAGGTTACACTGTATCCAAAGCGGATGTGGCCAGGTGCCACCACATAACTACGAATGTTGTAGAGTCTGCTCAGAAGATAACCAAGGATGCTACTTTGTGCGGGTAGCTCTTCAAGGTCAGTTGGATCGTAGAGAGATTCACCCATGTCCGAGTTCCGAGCCAATCAACTGGACGCCGGACTACTTCGCCGATCAGATAAGAGACGTTGTCATAATCTCTGATCATCAACAGAACGAAGATGTTTGTACCATCATCCCTCTATTGGACGAATCAAAGGTTCCTAGCCAGGAGCTGATTGAAGTTACTTACGACAGTCAGAAAAATCAGAAGGCTCCTGTAGTTATATATCTGCCAGGACCATTACCGTATGAATCAGCTAAGGTGATCCCTTACAAATACAGTGCGACAATAATCAAGAATGGAAAGGAAATTCCATTACCCTCCGTCGTGAATATTGCAGACATCAGTCGAGTAACACAGAGCGATCGAATCTTCAACCGAGGAGTTGGAGAACCTAACAGAGAAAAGGAACTTCAGACAGAAGCTCCCAATCCACCAGTCGGTCAATCCAGTGATCCCGACCTTTCGAAAAACAATAATGAGATGCTGAATCTCATCCAAAGCAGTGAATACAACATTGTTGATCAGCTGTTACAAACTCCTTCAAAGATCTCTGTGCTATCACTTTTACTCAGTTCCGAAGCCCACGGAGAGGCTCTACAGAAAGTCTTAGAGCAGGCCTTTGTGGAACAGGATGTGTCAATACGACAGTTTGATAGCATCATCTCTAACATCACTTCCTGCAACAACTTAGGGTTCAGTGATGAGGATTTTCCAGAGGAGGGCAAACGCCACAACATGGCGCTCAATATCACAGTTAACTACCAGGACGATGCTTTAGCCAGCGTACTGGTAGACACCGGATCGGCCATCAACGTTATGCCGAAGTCCACTTTATTGTGACTATCATTCAAAAGATCCCCGATGAGGGGCAATGAGGTCATCGTCAAAGCCTTTGACGGATCTCGGAAAGCAGTTATCGGCGAAGTCGACCTTCCCATAACTATTGGTCCTCACACTTTCCTAATCACTTTCCAGGTCATGGACATCCGGGCAACATACAGTTGCTTATTAGGAAGACCTTGGATACACCAGGCTGGGGCAGTCACTTCAATGCTGCACCAAAAACTGAAGTTCGTCAAGAACGATCAACTCGTCACAGTTTGTGGAGAACAAGCCTTGCTCGTGAGTAACCTGTCATTATCTACTTGTATAGAACCTGAGGAGGTTGTTGGGACTCAGTTCCAAGCACTTTCGGTGGGCAATGAGAATCAATCAGAGAAAGGAACCTCTATTTTCTCATACAAAGATGCTCTCGAGGCAATTGAAAGTAACAATACGAAAGGGTGGAGACAACTTGTCATTCCTACTGATAATAAAACAAAGAAGGGTCTTGGTTTTTCTGCGACCTGCACCCAGACAGCTGCTAACGATGAAAGTTTTCATCCCATTCAAAACTTCTTCCATAGTGGAGGT
This sequence comes from Lathyrus tuberosus, assembly GCA_022829125.1. Lineage (NCBI taxonomy): Eukaryota > Viridiplantae > Streptophyta > Magnoliopsida > Fabales > Fabaceae > Lathyrus > Lathyrus tuberosus. The sequence goes on along the minus strand of JALAZF010000013.1, from coordinate 26,029,865 downwards.
TTCCTACACCCAGTGCCTCAAGCAATCCATACCATCAACGAGGGGGATTCCCTTGACACAGATGAGGAAGAATGGAAGTCCTATCTTAACGAGGATGGCTATATGTCTCGGGAAGAGGTGCCTATGCCATTTTACTATCCGACACAGAGTCCGAGATATATACCAAGGTCAGACGTCAAAATGATATACGGAGATTCTGATCTGGAAGGATGTCGTGCTCCACCAAACTCATTAGAGGAAGACACTCTGATGAAGGACAACTTTGACCACGAATTTTATGGCCCAATGGATGGCCTGCCTATCTGGAAGCCGTATCCAGGAAACTTGGGGCAAGAAAATCAGCTGAATGATGAAAATCAGCTGAGCATCATTGAACAGAATACCTGCGTCCCCACCATGTCATGGGATCACCACTCAGGTCATTTAGAAAACGTCCAACGCGACGATGAATTCGCAAAGCTTGCCGGACTAGAATTCATCAACTATGCTTTTCCCGAGGTCAACGTCATCGAAAGAGATGACTCCTCTAGTTCCAAAGAAGTGTGGGACACCTTGGGACAACCAAGTGGAAAATACGACTATATGGTCAAGTACACCGCACCTGAGAGCTCTCGTATCAGGCTCGAAGACATCCAACCAACTGGATGGGGAGATTTACCTGAGAGTACAAATACTATGCAAAATACAACTGAGGAATCCTCCTACGACAAATCTGTCTGGGAGACAGATTCCAACGATCCTGCTCCACCAGAAATCAGCGTTATTTCTGAAGACAAATCAAGGAAGGTACCAGACTTTGTGATTCACCGAGGAGTTCGCCGCCAATGGGTTATTGTCGATGTTCCGAAGATTGTTCATAAGTCAAAGTAATTGTCGTCTTTAACCTTTCACCCTACCCAGGTGAAACAGATGTTTTGATAGGGCTCACTTTCTGTAAATGTCCCTCTTCGCTTCGCCCAAAGCGATAGAGTTTTGTTTTATAGGGCTGTAGTTTCAAGAATCGACAAAATCATAAATAAAATAAACGTCGTTCTGTAATTTCCGCATTAATTGTTGTTTTCTCTTTTCGCTTTTCAGAAAATGGTAATCCTAAAAAATAATTCAAACTAAAAAACAAGCAGTTTTCCAAAAGAAAAACACTGTACACACTCTTGCATTCTCTCTATCTCTTCCAAAACACAAATTATCACATCATGCAGATTGCTTGTTTTAAACCCCGTTGAAACATACGATCCGATGCCTTCTCCCAACTTTGAATTCCCAGTATTTGGGGCTGAAGAAGAAGTCGACGATGAAATTCCAGAAGAGATCTCCCGATTACTCGAACAAGAGGAGAGGTCCATTGAACCTCACAAAGAGCCGTTGGAAATAGTCAACTTGGGTTCAAAAGAAGAGAGAAAAGAAATCAGGATTGGGGCACTGCTCAGTCCAACTGCCAAAGAGAGTTTGACAAAGCTTCTCAAAGAATTTCCCGATGTATTCACTTGGTCCTACCAGGACATTCCAGGGTTGGATACCAGCATCGTGGAACATCATCTACCGTTAAGGTCATAATGTCCGCCGGTGAAACAAAGGTTGAGACGGACTCACCTGGATATGGCTATCAAAATCAAAGAGGAAGTACATAAACAGATTGATGCAGGTTTCCTCGCCACATCAGAGTATCCTCAATGGTTAGCCAACATCATACCCGTTCCAAAAAAGGACGGAAAGATTAAAATGTGTGTCGACTACAGGGATCTAAACAAGGCTAGTCCAAAGGACGACTTTCCTTTACCACACATTGACATGCTGGTTGACAGTACAGCAAAATTCAAAGTTTTCTCCTTCATGGATGGATTCTCGGGCTATAATCAAATTAAAATGGCGCCGAAAGACATGGAGAAAAATTCGTTCATTACCCCATGGGGTACCTTTTGTTACAAGGTAATGTCGTTCGGTTTGAAAAATGCTGGGGCAACCTATCAAAGGGCCATGAATAATCTGTTTCATGACATGATACACAAAGAAATTGAGGTATATGTCGATGACATGATTGCCAAATCTAAAACGGAAGAGGAGCATGTGACCCACCTGTCAAAACTATTCGAGCGGTTGAGAAAGTACAAACTCCGCTTGAATCCCAACAAATGCACCTTCGGTGTCCGTTTAGGGAAACTTTTAGGGTTCATCGTCAGCCAGAAAGGAATTGAGGTTGATCCTGACAAGGTCAAGGCCATTCAAGAAATGCCTTCTCCGAAAACTAAAAAAAAAGTCAGGGGATTCCTGGGACGTTTAAATTACATTTCCAGATTCATATTCCTCATGACCGCGACATGCGCGCCGATTTTCAAATTACTCAAAAAGAACCAGGATTGCGTTTGGACAAAAGACTGTCAAACCGCCTTCAACAGTATTAAAAAATATCTGTTGAACCCACCGATTCTGTCACCTCTAGTGGAAGGAAGACCACTGATAATCTGCCTCACAGTCTTGGAAGACTCAATGGGGTGTGTACTTGGCCAACAAGACGAAACCAAAAGAAAAGAGTCTGCCATTTACTATTTAAGCAAGAAATTCACCGATTGCGAGACTCGGCACACTATGCTTGAGAAAACTTGTTGTGCTCTGGCTTGGGCAGCCAAACGTCTTCGCCAGTATATGATTCGTCACACTACTTGGTTGGTCTCCAAAATGGATCCAATCAAGTATGTCTTTGAAAAACCTGCTCCCACGGGAAGGATTGCCCGTTGGTAGATGTTGGTATCAGAATACGACATCGAGTACCACGCTCAGAAAGCCGTTAAGGGAAGTATTTTGGCCGATCATTTGGCTCATCAACCGATTGACGATCAAGAATCAATCGGGTTTGACTTCCCGGACGAAGACGTCATGTATTTGAAAATTAAAGACTGCGATGAACCGCTACCCAGTGAAGGGCCAGAACCAGGTTCCCAATGGGGACTTATCTTTGACGGAGCTGTCAATCATTACAGAAACGGAATTGGGGAAATCATTGTTACCCCTCAGGGTACCCACATTCCTTTCACTGCCAGACTGACATTCAAGTGTACAAACAACGAGGTCGAATACGAAGCTTATATCATGGGTCTCGAAGAAGCGATCGACTTAAGGATCAAGAACTTGGACGTATATGGCAACTCAACCCTAGTTATCAATTAGATCAAAGGAGATTGGAACACATACCAATCAGGATTGAGTCCTTACAAAGACAACGCAAGAAGGTTGTTACCCTTCTTTAACAGAATCGAGTTTCATCACATCCCTCGTGATGAGAATCACATGGCTGATGCTTTAGCCACTCTCTCTTCCATGATTAGCGTAGGTCAATGGAATGACCTACCTAAGATCGATATAATGCGCCTTGAAAGGCCCGCTTACATCTTCACAATTGAAGTAGTCATAGACGACAAACCTTGGTATCACGATATCAAATGCTTCCTTCAGAAACAAGAGTACCCACCTGGGGCACTAAGGAAAGACAGAAAAACCCTCAGAAGGTTGGCAAGCAGCTTCTTCCTGAGCGGTGATACACTCTATAAGAGAAATTTCGACATGGTCTTGCTCCGATGCGTAGACAGACCAGAAGCAAACATGCTGATAAAAGAAATTCACGAAGGATCCTTTGGCACATATGCCAATGGACACACAATGGCGAGAAAAATTTTGAGAGCAGGGTACTACTGGTTGACCATGGAATCTGACTGCTACAAGTACATGAGGAAGTGTCATAAGTGTCAGATATACTCAGACAAAATCCATGTACCGCTAACACATCTCAAAGTTCTTTCTTCCCCATGGCCTTTTTCCATATGGGGAATCGACATGATTGGCATGATTGAACCCAAGGCTTCGAACGAACATCGGTTCATTCTTGTAGCCATTGATTACTTCACCAAGTGGGTCAAAGCAGCGTCATACACCAATGTAACCCGACAAGTGGTGGTCCAATTTATCAAAAACAATATCATCTGCCGTTATGGTGTTTCGAGCTGGATCATTACTGATAATGGATCTAACTTGAACAATAAGATGATGAAAGAGTTGTGCACAGAGTTCAAGATCGAACACCATAACTCATCTCCCTACCGACCTAAGATGAATGGAGCGGTAGAAGCGGCTAACAAGAACATTAAGAAGATTGTTCAAAAGATGGTTGTAACCTATAAAGACTGGCACAAGATGCTACCCTTTGCTCTTCACAGTTATCGCACATCTGTCTGCACTTTAACAGGGCCAACCTCTTTCTCTCTAGTATATGGCATGGAGGTAGTGATCCCCATAGAAGTAGAGATCCCATCAATCCGGGTATTGATGGAAGCTAAGCTTACAGAAGCTGAATGGTGTCAAAGTCGACACGACGAGCTGAATCTGATCGAAGAAAAATGAATAACGGCACTATGCCACGGTCAGTTGTATCAACAAAGAATGAAGAGGGTGTTTGACAAAAAGGTTCGACCTCGCGTCTTCAGGAAAGGAGACCTCGTGCTCAAGAAGATACAATCATTTCTCACTGATACTCGGGGAAAATGGACCCCGAATTATGACAGCCCCTATGTGTTCAAGAAAGCTTTCTCAGGCGGCGCCTTGAGACTTGCAACCATGGACAGAGAGGAATTTGCCTACCCCACAAATGTTGATATAGTCAAGAAATACTTCGCCTAAACTATAAAAAAAAACGTCTCGGTGGATTGAAAACCCGAAAGGGCGGTCCAGGCAAAAATTAAAGACATGATCAAAAATCATCCTGGTGGATTGGAAACATCACAGTATAATCCAGGCAAAGTTAGGGATAATGGCAAGTAACTATGTCCAACAGAGGCAAGTCCCTCAGCAGTAATCCTTCCATTCATTAGAAAACTCCAGTCAAGGTCATCTTCGACGGAAGCTCAGGATGCCCCGAATTCAAAGTTGGTAGAAGGATAATGGTCGTTATGTTTCAATACATCCCTTTTCCCTTTAATTACCATTTTCTAAACTTTGTAAATACTCTATGGATTCACGTACTTGGCTGATTTCCATCCTATCAATAAAATTTGAGCCCTTGTGCTTTTGTTTGCAATTCTTATTTGTTTTATCTTTACAGAACGACATTTTAACATGATCAACGATTCTTGAAATAAAACAAAAAACGAATTTACTGGTTAAAACTTTTTCCGCTTTTAAAATAAAGATGGCAATTTCTTTTGACTGTTGAACATCGAAAGAACATTGGTCGCTTCTCCAGAAGTAATCGAGCTTCAAAGTGCAGAATCAAAGTACTCCTTTTAAACCAGTGTGCCTAAATGAAGGATCAGTTATGTCAGATGCGAATACTCCATCTGGCATCCTCGGCCGAATTCTTACCTCCTAAGCCCGACCAACGGTTGCTCCCAACATGGACTATCCCTCCTAAGCAAGGCAGAATTGCTATCGTGAACCAGTAATACTTTTCATCTCCCACCGTGACCGAGTATCCAGTCGTGTTCATCTTTTTGTCTGTATGTCGCGCCAGTTTTGTCAGCATAAACATACATACATTATGCATTATTTATTTGCATTCATATTGCATCACTATCACTTTAGTCGGTCTTATCCCCTAGTGATAAAAGTCCTCTCAATCAAGTTGTCAGTTCTTTCCTCGTCAGGAAATGTTGCGTCTGAACAATCTCTCTCCTCCAGTTTATTTCTGGATTAGAATTGGCCCTTGATCTCTTTGATAACTTGAACCTCTGAAGAACCAGAGAACCCTCGACAAACGTCACTCTTCGCCATTGAAGATGATGTCTTCGCTTTCCCAGATTAAGGAAAACCCCCAGAGAAAGCCTCTTAATTAGAGAGTCGGCAATGCAACCGTTTTTTCTCCGAAAAAATCCGCTGACGAAAAGGTCATCGGCACCTCAAAATTGGATCACATCATATGGAATTTCTCCGAGAAGATCCCGAGAAAAGTATGATGTAATACCCCAAGCGAAAGCAGCCTCTCAAGAGACTCGTTTCCCCAGTAGAGCCAACGAACGACATCTCCAACAGAGAAGTTTGTGCACCTCTACAACTCAGATGACTGGGTTCCCCAGCAAGTCTGACATCAAATGTTTCTGTCAAATGGCATCTCCCCAGGAAAATTCGGCGAGAAGTTTGAGGAAAAACGCTATGAACGACGTCCCTTGTCAAGAAGTTTATTGACAAAAGAAACTGAGACCAGTTCCTTGGTAGGAAACCAGGATCGAGGGGAAGTTTATATCAGAAACTGAGACCACTTCCTTGGTAGGAAACCAGGATCGAGGGGGAGTTTATAAAAGAAACTGAGACCAATTCCTTGGTAGGAAACCAGGATCGAGGGGAAGTTTATAAAAGAAACTTAGACCAGTTCCTTGGTAGGAAACCAGGATCGAGGGGAAGTTTATTTCAGAAACTTAGACTAGTTCCTTGGTAGGAAACCAGGATCGAGGGGAAGTTTATATCAGAAACTGAGATCAGTTCCTTGGTAGGAAACCAGGATCGAGGGGAAGTTTATTTCAGAAACTAAGACCATTTCCTTGGTAGGAAACCAGGATCGAGGGGAAGTTTATTTCAGAAACTAAGACCAGTTCCTTGGTAGAAAGCCAGGATCGAGGGGAAGTTTGTATCAGAAACTTAGACCAGTTCCTTGGTAGGAAACCAGGATCGAGGGGAAGTTTACCTTTTCTAAGTATCAACGCTTAGCAAAAGAAGAAGGATGCATGAACTGCCATTCTTAACCACCATCAAAATTTCGGGTATTCTGATATTTAATCCTCTTGCACCCCGAATGCCCGAATACCTTCGCCATTCACACCTTCGGGTCCAAGAAGATTAAATAAGGGCATCTGTCATACCCCAAATTTTGACCACTAAGATTTTCCATCATTGGGCAAATCATCACCACATTATGGGTAAACCATCATGCCTCATTAGTCTCCCCAAAGATGGGTGAGTATTCACTACAATCAGAATTAGGGTTTCAAGCCCTCTCTGAGCTTTAGACAAAGGATCAATCAAGGAATGACACGATCTTCAACTTGTCTAAACCTCTCAAACACCGACAAAGGACCAAGAGGACTCCCACATCAAGGATTAAGCACAAGGTTGCAGCATTCTAAGTGGATTAAGCCTCAAGATCGCCAGTGTCACTAAATTAGGATTTTGGTCGGCCAGGGCCTCCAGATGGAAATTTTCCTCTGGGCATGAGCCAATGCTTCAAAGCATAACTTGAATTACTCCATGGGACCTCATGAACCCAATCATCAAGTCAATTTAGTCTCAGGGGATGCATTCACTAAAAATCAGGAATTAGGGTTTCTTGACCTAATTCACCCCTAAGTTGACTTTTGGGACAAATCATGAGCCAAGACCTCAAGAGATGATTTGAGGGTCCCTAACACACTACATTGATCCATTTGCAACAATGGATTGATCCAAGAAGCATGATCAACAAGTTTCAATCTCATCTGAACCACAATTAGGGTTTTGGGGAAAAAGTCAACTATACCTTTGAGTTTTGACCCAGGCATGCTCCCAAACCTTGGGACATGATTCACTACACCCTATGACACCTATGAAATCAATCCATCAAGTTTAATTTAGGTCAAGGACTTGATTTCATAGAGGATCGCACAGTTTGGAGTTCATTTGACAAAAAGTCAACTGTGCACAAAAATCAACTTTGACTTTTTGAGATTTTTCACAATTATGGTTCTTTGACCCTAAAATGATGTTAATGTGTGATTGGAATCATCATTCATAAAAAAATATCAAAAAAAAGTTGGATAACTTGTAAAAGGGGTAACCATAAAAAACTTAGAAATTTTCTAAGTTATGGAACAATGTGGCTAGGGTACCAACTTTGGAGGATCATAACTCCTAAACCACAAGGTCATTTTTCCTCATTCAAAGCTGGATTTGTAGCTCCCATGGCCCTCTACAAAAGCTTCATACACAACTCATTCCAATTCCTCATGAATTTTAAGTTATGGAATGATCAAAATCACAAAAAGTGAAAATGTCACTTTTTTCCAACACTTAGTGAAATTTTCACTAAGTTAGAATCTGCCTTCACTTTTTTCCATGTAGGGGCATTTTTCACTTGGATCCAAAAAGTATCAAAACCAACTATGATCAAACAGTTGTTGTATCATATGAGGGATTTCCAAAATGGCCAAGAACTCCATCAAATTCCACTTGAGCCATGAGATATGACAATGGCAATATGCCTTGCTGAAAACTATCAAGGCAAGGCAGATTTGTGCATTTTGCTCGATTTTCCAAATTTTTGCAAATGAAAAACACACTTATCCATCTGAACACCTCAGGGGGAGACCAAGGAGGAACCAACTCTGATCCCAAACCTCCCAAGTCTTTGGAACCAAAAGTAGCATGCCAAACCTAGAAATCCCTAAAGAGGGGACAAGACTCCAATTTTGTTTTGGAGCATTCAATGGATGCACCAAGGTGGCATGGACTGAGCCATTTCCAACTAAATTCAGTCAAGACTTATCCAAGACCAAGGGAACCAGCAGCCTGTGCCCTAACCTCTAGTCAATGGCTAGAGGAGACTTGGATTCTCATTGATCAACATTGGTCAAACCTCTGCAGCAGTTGTCATTCACTACTACTTGCAAAACAAACTTGTTCTAATATAAATAGACCTCATTTGTGATCAGTTTAAGTACACCAAAGCCATCAAACAAATGCTTTCCTCAAAATCACCTTCTCACTTCCAATTTTGCCTTTTAAGGCAAGTCACTATCAAGTTTTGAGTTTGAGAGCAATTCCAACCAAACCAATCACACACACACCTCATAAACACCATATAGAAGTGATCCAAACACTCACATAACATCTGGAACACCAATATCACAAAATCACTAGCCAATTGCTCAAGTTCTTGACAGATTTATAGTTGGGGTACCATCTCAAGTTCCAGATCACTGCCATTCATTCCAAGCATCCAGACACACTCCATAGCACCTAGGGAAGCTGTCCATATCCTTGGAATCAAGTTGTAACACCTCTAACACAAAACACGATCACCAGCTGCAAGAGGTAAGCATGAGCTCTTCTAACTCTATGATCCATGCATTTTTTGCTGCACAACAATTTGGCCATATATTCATAATCATGCATAGAGTGTTTTCCCTCAATCAATTGCTTTGTTTGAATCGTGTGTGGAATTTCTGAGCCTTCATGCAAATTTTAGAGTTCTTGAGGTTTCTCTTTGATTTCTTATTCCATGCTTAAAATAAATGAAATTAAAGACCATAAACATGATCGTGAGGTGAAAACGAGCAAATTGATATGTAGATTGTAACGCCCCAGTTTTGATCATTTTATTTAATCGAGTCGATTTAATTATTTTGAGTATTATATTATTTTATTTGTGATAATATGTTATTTTACATCGTGATTATGTTTTATAGCATTTTGAGAGCGTTTGCGGGGTATTCGAGAGTAGGGGCATTTTAGTCATTTTATATTATATTTTTATAACTTAGAAAGAAAAAGAGAAGAAAAGAGATAGAAATAGAAAGGAGAGAAAAATAGAGAGAAAGAAATAGGAAGAGGAAAAAGAGAAGAAGGAAAAAGAAGAGAAGAGAAAAAGAGAGAAAAAGAGGAAAAAGCTAGGTTGGATCAAATCAACTTCTAGAATCGATTTAATCGGGTAAGGGTGTGAAATTCAATTATTCTATGCATGTGTATGACTATGTATGTGTTTGTGTTGTTGATTTTGGAATGTATGAAAATTTAGAGCAAAAATCATAATGTTTAGAAATTGGTAGAATTTGATCCAAATGTGTCTAAACTCATGTTGTTGTGTTCCTTGTTATTTATGCATGTTGGGTATGTATTGATATACCTCAAATTGGTGTTTTTCTGAATTTGGATGATGATTTGGAAGGTTTTTGGGTGTAAAACCCATAACAGCAAGAAGTCTGCAGAATTCTGGGTCAGCCCAGGTCATACGCGTATGGGGCATGTTCATACGCGTATGGGGCTTGGCAATACGCGTATCATGGGCGATTTTTGGGGCCAATACGCATATGGGATGTCTCTTTTCCCGGCCATCTGGTGAGATACGTATTGTACGCGTACGACGGTTTTGCCATACGCGTATGACAGGGGCCATACGCGTATGGGTAGGAGAAGTGTAAAAATGGGACTTTTCAAAATATCGTTTTCGTTTTTCTTTCGTAACTTGGGTTCCGTTTATCCGATTTTTACATTCTTAGTATCGTTGGAAAGCTATTGAGTTGTACTATATGATTATGATGATTTGGAAGTTGTTAGCCGATTAAATTGAGTTGGTATTTGGAATAGTGTTGTTTTGTCGACTTTTACCGTATTAATTAAGTGTAATTGATGGGTATCATGTAATGTGCTTTTAATATGGATATCGTATGACTTGTGTGATGTTATATGATGTGAATGAATGTGATGACATGTTGTGGTGATGAATTGTGGCCGAAAGGCAAATAAATGCAATGTTTTGTATTTGGGTATATATGCATGTTTATGGTTGCATATATGTGTAAAGATGCATTGGTTGTCATGAGTTCTTGTGTGTCAAGTATCATGATATGCATTTTGTGAAGTCGTATGCCTTATACAAAGAGGTGGGAGCGACAGATTGATTCCTGAGAGAATCTTCTATAACATTGTGAGCCTTATACAAAGAGGACCGGAAACGATGATTATAGATGATCGTGAGCCTTATACAAAGAGGACCGAAAGTGATCGGATTGCGAGCCTTATACAAAGAGGACCGAAAGCAATCCATAAACGTCATGAGCCTTAAAAATAAGAGGACTGAAAGCGATCTAATTGGATCGCGAGCCTTAAAAATAAGAGGACCGAAAGCGACAGGTGAACATCGTTGGCCCGACGGGGTGTTACTTGTAGTAACAAGCGATGGTTCCAATAGTTCCTGAGTGGACTGGTAATGATGAAGTCGGTACCACATATGCATTTGCATAGAGTCGTTGTGTCGGTCTCTTTGCATCTGCATGAATTATGATTGCATTGTTTATATGTGGAAAATCATGATTTAATTGATTATGTGCGAGACATTGTGATATGCATTTGTGATAAATGTATTGTGCATGATTAATATGCAATTGGGAATGGAGTAATTATGTGATTGAGCTTGTGATAGCATTTGTGAATTGATGTGCATTCGTGTTAAATGCATTGAATTATGAATGATATGCTCTGTGTATAAACATATGCATTATGTGTGAATATGTGATTATGTGAATATAATCTATATATGCTTTATGTGTTGGCATGTGATAATTGTGGTGAGAATACTTGATATGTGTATTTTTATGTCGATATATATAATTATATACATTTATATTATAATTGTGTTTCTCACCCTTCTGCTATTTTATAATGCTCTATGAGGCATTACAGATTAGATGTTGGAGGTCTTTTGTGAAGCTTATGTCTTCATTCTTTTGTCGGTCGGCTCTGATATGTAGAACCGGGTAGTCGGGAGATCGATTAGGATTATTTTGATATGTTGTGTATATGCATCTTTATCTTTTGGAGTTGTATATATACATGATTCTGTTGATAACAGATAAACCTTTATGTGATATATATATATATATATATATATATATATATATATATATATATGATATTCAGTTTTAGATTTTCCGCTTTTATTCTAAAATCTGAAATGTGGGTGTAAGGAACTGAGTTCCTCTGTTGATTGCTACCCCACTGTTGCATATCTTTATGAGCAGGTGTTGTATGTTTTGTTTCAATATAATGTGATTCTCCCTGTCTATGCCATGATAATTTGAATATACTCTGACGAAATTTTTATTAAGTGTTTATTGTTTTATTATTAATTGGGGGTATAGATTAGGGGTGTTACGTTAAGTGGTATCAGAGCTGGTTTGTGTCAGTCTGTGTCTGTCTTTGTTATTGGTATGTGGTTGAACTGTTTGTTTAACCGTGTTACTGTTATTGGGAATGATCAGAATATGGCTGGTAGAAATGACGCTGCTATAGCTGCTGCTATGGAGGCAATGGCTAGGGCTGTGCAAGGTGCACCTAATGTTAGTGCGAATGATGAGTTCAGGAAGAATCAACCGCCTGTCTTCAAGGGAAGATATGATCCTGATGGTGCACAAATTTGGCTTAAGGAGATTGAAAGAATCTTCCATGTGATGGATTGTGCTGAAGAGAATAAGGTGAGACTGGGTACTCACATGCTGAAGGAAGAAGCTGATGATTGGTGGGTTAGTTTGCGCCAAGTGTTGGAAGTGGATGATGAAGAGGTTACTTGGGATTTGTTTAGCCGAGAGTTTCTGAGGAAGTATTATCCTGAAGATGTGAAGGGAAAGAAAGAGATTGAGTTCTTGGGGTTGAAACAGGGTAATATGTCTGTTGTGGATTACACTGCAAAGTTTGTGGAACTTGTGCAGTTCTATCCTCATTATGCTGCGATAACTGCTGAGTTTTCTAAGTGTGTGAAGTATGAGAACGGATTGCGTTCTGAGATTAAGCAGGCAATCGGTTATCAGAGGATTAGAAGGTTTTCTGATTGGTGGATTGTTGTAGGATTTACGAAGAGGATAGTAAGGCGCGTGCTACTCACTATAAGAGTGTGAATGACAGGAAAGGGAAACAACAGTCTCGTAGTGGTCCTTATGTGACACCCGCTGACAATGGTAAGCATAGGGGTAACTTTGAGAAGAAGGCAAGTGGGGGAGGAATGTCAAATCCTCTGAGATGTTACAAGTGTGGTGAAGTAGGACATCTTCAGTTTGATTGTGGGAAGAATAAACTGAAATGTTCCAATTGTGGAGGTTCGGGACATGTCACAGCTGATTGTAAGAACAATGTGGTGAAGTGTTTCAACTATGGTGAAACAGGTCATATTAGTACGAGGTGTACGAAACCAAAGCAAGCTCAGGCTGGTGGGAAGGTTTTTGCATTGGCAGGAACTGAGACTACTAGTGCGGATCGTTTGATTAAAGGTACTTGTTTTATTAATAGTACGCCTTTATTTGCTACTATTGGTACTGGAGCGACTCATTCGTTTATTTCGTATGAGTGCGCGAAGCGTTTGAATTTGTTGTTGTCTTCTTGGGGTGGCGAGATGGTTATCGATACTTCTGCTTAGGGGTCGGTAATTACTTATTTGGTTTGTTTAAATTGTTCTTTGACCATTTATGGTAAAGACTTGTGATGGATTTGGTGTGTTTACAGTTGAAGGGGTTAGAATGAGATGAGTGGGGGAGAAGCTGGTACTTCTCCATGTTGCTTCAGGTGTAGAGCGCTAGCTCAGTGTGTTGTGAATTGCAAGATTATAAGTGTGGTTCTCGGTTCAAGACGGGATGCAGAAGTAAGGTTTACGTCAACTAAGAATTTGTGCCTTAGGTAGTTTTGTGCATGAGATGTAAGGAATGCTATTATAGTTTGGTAAAGACGGTTTATGCCCCATCATGGTTGTCGGCTGTCTATTGACAAATTGAGGAACTTATCACCCTTAATCTCTTGTTGATAGCAGACGAGAATTATGTTGGATGGAATGGACGTGTCTTTCCGGCTTTGATAGTGGTGCGGAATGGATTACTTGAAATTTAAGGAAATGATTGTGGATTATTTTGTCAAGTTGAGGAAGATTTTATATCTGACGGTGATGCGGAATCAAGATTTTTGTATGATGGTTAAGTTGGGAAGTCATTGAGAGTTCTTTTTGGTTGGTTGTTGCGATAGGTTGAAATTTGGATTGTCAAGAGAAGAAATTGTGTATGGATTACGGACAGTGGTATAGGGTGACGATTGTGAATAAGTGTTCACTTTCAGGATTAGGTAACTGGAATGGTTTGGTTGAGTTTGATTAGAATTACAATTGTTGGAATGTTTGATAAGAGTGGTAAATTATGTGACTTGAGGCTTTGATCGATTTAATGTGACTGGTTAGGTTTGTTATCCTCGGAATAGGTTGTTATTTACTCGGTTAAGCTTGTATGTGAGTAACCAGTTACCCAGTGAAAAGTTTTGCAAAACCTTTAAGGATTTATATCTTTTGGATTTTGGTTGGGAATTGCAATGTACAGTGATGGTATTTGGTGTTAGTAATGCGTCTCTAATGTCTACAGAGTAGAGGAATCGTATCTTCCATATTTATTTGGATAAATTCATAGTGGTTTTAATTGAGGATATTCGGATCTGTTATAAACTCAGAGGAAGGATGAGTAAAGTGTTTGAGATTTGAATTACAAGTGTTGAAAAGAGACGAAGTTTTATGCTAAGTTATTCGAGTGAGAATTTTGGGTTGAAAAAGGTTAGTTTTCTTGGATATGTTATTTCGGATGAGAGTATGGTTATGGATCCATCGGAAGTAGATGCAGTTCTACATTGAGAGGTTCCAAAGTTGGTTAAGGAGATTAGAAATTTTTGGGTTTAGTTGGTTGTTACTGCAGGCTATGGGAGACTTTGTTGAGTTCGTACTTCTGTTATCTCAGTTGACTTGCAAAGGGTGAGTCGTTTGTTTTGGATGTTCGTTGTGAGTAAGTTTTGGTGAGCTGAAGTAGAAGTTGTCTACGGTTTTAGTTTTGATTCTGTGTGATCCTAATAAACTGGTTCTGAGGTATTGAGATGTGTCTCTGATGAGTTTAGTTTGTGTGTTAATGCAAGAGCGTAAGGTCGTGGCTTATGTTTTTTGACATTTGAGGATTCGTGAAAGGATCGGTACTATTGTGGAATTGGAATTGGTTGCAGTTGTATTATGTTGGAATATTGGAAGTATTATCTTTATGATTCTAGATTCGAAGTGTTTGGTAATTACAAGAATATTGAGTACTTGTTTGGTCTGAAGGAATAGAGACAACGAGGATGATTAGGATTCGTGGCGAGTTACGAATTGGTTTGGGGTTATCCTTGGGGAAAGGCTGTTGTTGTGCCGGATGTGTAAGTCGAAAATCTTTATGCATGTCTGTTTTGATGGTCAGAGAGTTGGAATTATTTGAGCAGTTCAGAGGCTTGTGTCTAGTGTGGGAGAGAACACAGTAGAGAGTGTGGTTGGCTATATTGGCAGTGATTAGTGATTTTGGTGGATATGAGAAAGAGTTAGGTTTTGGACGTGAGATTGATATTCTTGATGGTTTTGGGTAATCAGAGTGCGCAACGGAAGCGTGATGTGGCACATTTTGTATTTGAGAGTGAACCTGTGAGTTTGTGCTTGTGTATTCTTTGAGTTGTGAGTTGGTCGTCAAGTGCATTGTATGGGCTTTGCGTCTTGTCATTGTTGTTGCTGCTGTTAGCAAGGTGGTTTGTCAGTTGTGTTATTCGTGGTGTGCTTTTGGTTGGTCTAATGTTTGTTGGTCGGTTGCGAGAGCCGTGTCCGGAGTTGTTGGTATCGGTTATATTTTCGAGGACGAAAATTTCTAAGTGGGGGAGAGTTGTAACGCCCCAGTTTTGATCATTTTATTTAATCGAGTCGATTTAATTATTTTGAGTATTATATTATTTTATTTGTGATAATATGTTATTTTACATCGTGATTATGTTTTATAGCATTTTGAGAGCGTTTGCGGGGTATTCGAGAGTAGGGGCATTTTAGTCATTTTATATTATATTTTTATAACTTAGAAAGAAAAAGAGAAGAAAAGAGATAGAAATAGAAAGGAGAGAAAAATAGAGAGAAAGAAATAGGAAGAGGAAAAAGAGAAGAAGGAAAAAGAAGAGAAGAGAAAAAGAGAGAAAAAGAGGAAAAAGCTAGGATGGATCCAATCAACTTCTAGAATCGATTTAATCGGGTAAGGGTGTGAAATTCAATTATTCTATGCATGTGTATGATTATGTATGTGTTTGTGTTGTTGATTTTGGAATGTATGAAAATTTAGAGCAAAAATCATAATGTTTAGAAATTGGTAGAATTTGATCCAAATGTGTCTAAACTCATGTTGTTGTGTTCCTTATTATTTATGCATGTTGGGTATGTATTGATATACCTCAAATTGGTATTTTTCTGAATTTGGATGATGATTTGGAAGGGTTTTGGGTGTAAAACCCATAACAGCAAGAAGTCTGCAGAATTCTGGGTCAGCCCAGGTCATACGCGTATGGGGCATGTTCATACGCGTATGGGGCTTGGCAATACGCGTATCATGGGCGAGTTTTGGGGCCAATACGCGTATGGGATGTCTCTTTTCCCGACCATCTGGTGAGATGCGTATTGTACGCATACGAGGGTTTTGCCATACGCGTATGACAGGGGCCATACGCGTACGGGTAGGAGAAGTGTAAAAATGGGACTTTTCAAAATATTGTTTTCGTTTTTCTTTCGTAACTTGGGTTCCATTTATCCAATTTTTACATTCTTAGTATCGTTGGAAAGCTATTGAGCTGTACTATATGATTATGATGATTTGGAAGTTGTTAGCCAATTAAATTGAGTCGGTATTTGGAATAGTTTCGTTTTGTAGACTTTTACCGAATTAATTAAGTGTAATTGATGGGTATCATGTAATGTGCTTTTAATATGGATATCGTATGACTTGTGTGATGTTATATGATGTGAATGCATGTGATGACATGTTGTGGTGATGAATTGTGTCCGAAAGGCAAATAAATGTAATGTGTTGTATTTGGGTATATATGCGTGTTTATGGTTGCATATATGTGTAAAGATGCATTGGTTGTCATGAGTTCTTGTGTGTCAAGTATCATGATATGCATTTTGTGAAGTCGTATACCTTATACAAAGAGGTGGGAGCGATAGATTGATTCCTGAGAGAATCTGCTATAACATCGTGAGCCTTATACAAAGAGGACCGAAAACGATGATTATAGATGATCGTGAGCCTTATACAAAGAGGACCGAAAGCGATCAGATTGTGAGCCTTATACAAAGAGGACCGAAAGCAATCCATAAACGTCGTGAGCCTTAAAAATAAGAGGACTGAAAGCAATCTGATTGGATCGTGAGCCTTAAAAATAAGAGGACCGAAAACGACGGGTGAACATCGTTGGCCCGACGGGGTGTTACTTGTAGTAACAAGCGATGGTTCCAATAGTTCCTGAGTGGACTGGTAATGATGGAGTCGGTACCGCATATGCATTTGCATAGAGTCGTTGTGTCGGTCTCTTTGTATCTGCATAAATTATGATTGCATTGTTTATATATGGAAAATCATGATTTAATTGATTATGTACGAGACATTGTGATATGCATTTGTGATAAATGTATTGTGCATGATTAATATGCAATTGGGAATGGAGTAATTATGTGATTGAGGTTGTGATAGCATTTGTGAATTGATGTGCATTCGTGTTAAATGCATTGAAATATGAATGATATGCTTTGTGTATAAACATATGCATTATGTGTGAATATGTGATTATGTGAATATAATCTATATATGCTTTATGTGTTGGCATGTGATAATTGTGGTGAGAATACTTGATATGTGTATTTTTATGTCGATATATATAATTATATGCATTTATATTATAATTGTGTTTCTCACCCTTCTGCTGTTTTATAATGCTCTATGAGGCATTGCAGATTAGATGCTGGAGGTCTTTTATGAAGCTTATGTCTTCATTCTTTTGTCGGTCGGCTCTGATATGTAGCACCGGGTAGTCGGGAGATCGATTAGGATTATTTTGTGATGTTGTGTATATGCATCTTTATCTTTTGGAGTTGTATATATACATGATTCTGTTGATAACTGATAAACCTTTATGTGATATATATATATATATATATATATATATATATATATGATATTCAGTTTTAGATTTTCTGATTTTATTCTAAAATCTGAAATGTGGGTGTAAGGAACTGAGTTCCTCTGTTGATTGCTACCCCACTGTTGCATATCTTTATGAGCAGGTGTTGTATGTTTTGTTTCAATATAATGTGATTCTCCCTGTCTATGCCATGATAATTTGAATATACTCTGACGACATTTTTATTAAGTGTTTATTGTTTTATTATTAATTGGGGGTATAGATTGGGGGTGTTACATAGATTGCATGATATAATCAAGTATTCAGTGAGATTGGATAGAAAACGCAAATCTGCAGAAACAGAGGGTGGCGCGTGTTCTTGCCATGTTTTTGGCGCCATTTTTGAACATTTGAATATTTGAATTTTTGCGATTTTATTTAATTGATTCAAAAATTAATTTCTCTCTGAGTTTTAATGATTTTGAGTTGATTCTTTTTTTAATAATTCACAAAAATGTTAAAATATTTTATTTTACCAAAAAATCTCAAAAATATTATTTATTTCATATATTTGATATTTTTGCAAAGAATTAATGTTTTATTTGTTTTTAACATTTAAAATATTTTTTCCTCCATAATTTTCCAAACTTGATTTATTTCCAATCATTTTGTGGATATAAACATGATTTTTGAAACATTGATCCAAGATCACAATTTTTTTTCACACATGTTTAACAATTTTGATCATTTTAATTAAATTTTTATTCAATTAAAATATATTTTGAAAACAAATTAGGGTTTTGATTAATTCAACCCTCACCAAACTTTTTCAAATACTTTGGGCCTCTTGATAGAGTGTAAGTATCATCCCTTTGTACATAAACCATTTTGGGCCTCAGACATTGTATAAGTCCCTCTGCATTTTTCAAAATCACGGCGCGATCGTCGCGTTTTTAACAAAATCAATTGGGCCTCCCTTATGTTGTAAGTCCCATCTTTATTCATTTTTCAAACCTTTTTGGGCCTCTAATATAGTGTAAGACCCAACCCCTCTTTAAACCTTTTTGGGCCTCAGTCATTGTATAAAACCCACTATGTTTTCAAAAATTTCGGCGCGATCGCCATTTCAACACGGAAAAACCTTTGGGCCTCTCCTTGAGCTGTAACCCCCATCACTTGTACAAAAACATCTTTGGGCCTCTAATAGAGTGTAAGACCCAATCCCCTTTTAACCAAAACCTTTTTGGGCCTCAGATATTGTATAAGTCCCTCTGCGTTAAAAGAAAATCTCGGCGCGATCGCCAGTTCAAAAATCAAAGTACCTAGGCCTACCCTCGTGTTAGAAGCCCCATTTCTTTTCTTTAAAACTCTTTGGACCTCTTGAGAGAGTGTAAAACCCATCCCTTTGTACAGAAAACCTTTTTGGGCCTCAGTCACTTGTATAAGTCCCTGTACAAATTCAAAACAACAGTGCAATCACTGATAAAACCTTGGGCATCTCCTTGAGCTGTAAGCCCCAACAAATCTTTTCAAAGCACTTTCTCCATTGATTTAGAATATAATATTGTTATCAAAGCTTTCTTTGTTGAACAACTAACAAAACAGCATGGAAGCTCTACAACCGAGTAAGTATTTACCCGTTTTCTTTACCGCTTCTATAAATATATAACTGTATTGTGGGGCTGCTCACTGTAAGTCTTCTTTCATAAACTTTTATATACTTGTCAAATATTAACTATGTAATACTAGTATAGTTATTTAGAGTTGTCCCCGGCAACTACGCCTAGCACTAGGTAAAGCCCTGTTGGTCACTCTTAAATACAAACAAAACTAGACCCTCATAGGATTACCAGACACAGTCTTCCCTCCTCTTGGGGTTAAACAATATGGAGACGTGAAAGACAACATTCTCAGTGAATCCTTTCTCAGACTGTCACCCTTAGAAATTGTCAAAGAAACTCTACTCCCAGGAGATGATCTTTTCTCGGTGAATGGCATCTCTTGAGTTTCTTCAAATCTCGAACTTTCATGAAATGATCTCTTCTCGGTGAATTGCATTTCTTGAACTTCTCTTGGTTTAGGGACCTACAGGCTTCTTAAAAGCATCCCCGCCTCCTCTTGGGCATTGTACAAGGACCCTTCGGCTTCTTAAAAGCTCTCATGCCTTCTCTTGGGCTTAGTACAAGGACCCAGAGACCTCTACAGGTATAGGAACAGAACCTAGTCATCAATTTGCTAGAGCTGTCTTTCTGAGTCAAGTATCAGACCAGTTAATGGGTTGACCTTCATCCCTTAACATATAAACCTTCTCTTGGCCATCATACAAAGATCATTCATCATCTGAGAATCGATTTCTCAAAACACCAGTAGACTTGGACAGTCTCAATACCCTTTGGATTTCCCATTTCCTTAAAGAACAGGAAATAACCCTGATCTTCTGATCAGTACCAAAGTACAGCCTTACCTTTAATCAGTCCCTTTATAAGAACTGATTTTCTCTTTTATCCAACATATTGGACCTGTCACTAAACTGAAACAGTTACCAACAAAGGTAGCCTCCCCTTGGGCTTTGTACAATGATTCTCCCCACACTCTCTTGTTGAGTATAAAAGACTCTCTTGTTGAGTCAAACATTTTTAGCTTCCATCTCGGGCTTCGTACGAGATACAAAACACTCTCTTGTTGAGTATAAAAGACTCTCTTGTTGAGTTAAACCTTTTAGCCTCCATCTCAGGCTTCATACGAGATACAAATCACTCTCTTGTTGAGTATAAAAGACTCTCTTGTTGAGTCAAACACTTTTAGGCTCCATCCCGGGCTTCGTACGAGATACACAAACACTCTCTTGTTGAGTATAAAAGACTCTCTGGTTGAGTCAATCTCCCTTTAGCCTCCGTCTTGGGCTTCATACAAGACACACATAAAAGACTATCTTGTTAAGTATAAAATACCCTCTTGTTGGGTCACAAACCTTTTAGCCTCTATCTCGGGCTTCGTACGAGACATATAAAAAACACCCTCTTGTCGGGTCAAATAGCCTCCTCTTAGGCTTGGTATAAGGAAAACCCCGGTTGAGTCAATCAACCTTTTAGCATCAAAGCTATGCCTTGTTAATAGCCTACCAACATCAACAACTCCTCTTTAGAGATGAAAAATTCTCTCTCAAACGAAAACCCTTCAGCTTCACATCTTGGGCTTTGAACAAGATACAAACCACCTTTAGCTTCACATCTTGGGCTTTGAACAAGATACATATACTCCCTTTAGCTTCATGTCTTGGGCTTTGAACAAGACACCAAAACAACCTTTTTCCCCCCATAGAATAGGAGGAACTACGATCGCTCTGATTTCCCTGTTTCGTCAAACGGGAATACGTAGGCATAAGATTGAAAAATATTAGCGAGCATACTAATCAAAAACCCAAAATCCAGTATTTCCACCGAATCAACCCAAAAGCAGTAAATCTAAACACATCCTACCAAAGACCTCACAAATAGGCCAGACACTCTATTCTTAACAAAATAACCGAAGAGAAACCCACATCTTAATAGCATCTGTAAACCAACAGTCATCTGTTTAAATTCAATATGCAAGCAGGGTTAATTGGAGACATCTATTTCCCATCCTTAATCAGCTTAATAGGATAAAAAATGAATCGAACTGTAGTACCCAAGCGATAGTGATTCGAAACCACAAAAACTGTGCTACATATTCTAAGACATTGGTGCCTTTAAGATTAACCTTCCACCTGAGTCGAGAACTCTCATCATCTTGTCTTTGATAGACACTTTGCAGTTATTTTCGACCAAATGCCTTATGTTGAACAAATTATTTTTCATGTCTGGTGTGTATAATACATTGGAAATTACTAACCTCTTGTCATCTTTCCTCATAATCAGAACATCACCAATACCATCAGCTGCTAGAGTATTGTCATTTGCAAATTTCACTGTGTTCTTCATTGAGAGTTTTATGTTGATAAACTAATCATTCCTGCCAGTCATGTAATGCCCTGTATAATATTTATCTAGAATAATACAATACAAGCATTTTATTTTGTACTGACACCATCATAAGTGCCTAATGGCGTAATTCACATACTTGCCCATTCTAAAAACATAAATACAACACATGGCACAAGTCACGGAAATTAGCCAAAAATAAAAATCTAAGAATAATATATAATTTCCTCAATTGTATACAACAAAATAATACACAGCGAAAAATACTAAGTCAAGCTTCTCTCGAAACATCCAAGCATAGCTCCACTTGTAAATCAAACCTACAAACTGTACCTGAAATATAGCAACTATAGTGGGGTGAGATACATCAAATCTCAGTGAGTTCCATCAAATCTCAGTGAGTTCCCTATCTTATATATTCTCTCGGCTTTACAAGGTTCTATCTTAGCCTAACTCAAGTTGGGGGAAAGGAACTAGACTTTGAGTTCAAACATTTCTCATTAGAGAACAATCGCATAAAACACAAAATGACAACTAGTTAAGGAATCTTTCCCCGGCCATCCCGCTCAAGGAGATTAAACACGGGTCACGGATCCTTAACGTAGATAACTTTCCCCGGCCATCCCTCTCAAGGAGATTTCGACACAGGTCACTCATTATCTACCAATGGTACTTTCCTCGGCCATATTCCACCCGAAGATTTCAACACGGGTCACTAATACCACTCCCTATGGTACTTTCCCCGGCCATCCCACACAAGAGGATCTCGACACGGGTCACTAATACCACCCACTAAGCAACTTTCCCCAGCTATCCCACACCAGAGGATCTCGACACGGGTCACGACTGCTTACTTAATAAATACTTTCCCCGGCCATCCCGCACAAGGAGATCTCGACACGGGTCACTCATATTTATTAAGGGGTACACATACTTAATAAATAATTTCCCCGGCCATCCTACTGTCATACCCTAAATTTTGACCACTGAGATTTCCCATCATTGTGCAAATCATCATCACAATATGGATGAACCATCATGCCTCATCAAATGCCTCAAGGGTTGTTGAGCATTCACTACAATTAAAATTAGGGTTTTAAACCCTCTCAGAGCTTTAGACAAAGGATCAATCAAGGAATGACTTGATCTTCAACTTGTCTAACCTCTAAAATATCCACAATGGATCAAAAGGACTCCCACTTCAAGGATTAAGCACAAAAGCTGCTCCCTTCTAGGTGGATCAAGTCTCAAGATCGACAGTGTCACCAAATTAGGGTTTTGGTCGACCAGGGCCTCCAGATGGAAATTTTTCATCTGGGCACAAGCCAATGATCCAAAACATAACCTAATATACTCCATGGGACCTCATGGACCCAATCATCAAGTCAATTTGACCTCAGGGGATGCATACATCAAAAATCAAGAATTAGGGTTTCTTGACCTAATTCACCCCTAAGTTGACTTTTGGGACAAATCATGAACCAAGACCTCAAGACATGATTTGAGGGTCTCTAATGTACCATATTGATCCATTTGGAACAATGGATTAATCCAAGAAGCTTGAGCAACAAGTCTCAATTTCATCTACACCACAATTAGGGTTGCGCGAGGAAAGTCAACTGTAACTTTGACTTTTGACCAGGACATGCTCCCAAACCCTAAGACATGATTCAATATACCCTATGACACCCATGGAACATGTCCATCAAGTTTGATTTAGGTCAAGGACATGATTTCCTGAAGAATTGCACAGTTTGGAATTCATCTGATAAAAAGTCAACTGTGCACAAAAGTCAACTTTGACTTTTTGAGATTTTTCACCAAAATGGATTTTTAACCCTAAAATGATGTTAATGTATGATTTGAATCATCATTCATCAATAAAAATCAAAGAAAGTGGGATAACTTGTAAAAGGGGGTAACCATAAAAACTTAGAAAAATTTCTAAGTTATGGAAAAAGTGACACTAATGTGCCAACTTTGGAGGACCATAACTCCTAAACCACAAGGCCATTGTTCCCCATTCAAAGCTTTATTTGTAGATCACATTGCCCTCTACAAAAGCTTCATACTGACCTATGTCCAAATTCCTCATGGATTTTGAGTTATGGAGTGATCAAAATCAAGAAAAGTCACTTTGTTCCAACACTTAGTGAAAATTTCACTAAGTCAGAATCTGCCTTTACTTTTTTCCAAATGTAGGGTGATTTTTCACTTGGATTCAAAATAGATCAAAACCAAACATGTTCAAATGGTTGTTGTATCATGTAAGGGCTTTCCAAAATGACCAATAACATTACCAAATTCAATTTGAGCCATGAGATATGACATTGGCAAGTTGCCTTGCTGAAATCTGCCAAGGCAAGGCAGATTGTTGCACTTTTGGTCGATTTGCCAAAATCAGCCAAATCCAAATGCTCCTATCCACTTGGACACCTCTGAGGATTGAATCTAAAGGAGACAATCACTGAGCCAAGCCTCCAAAGTCTTTGGAACAAGAAATAACATGTTGAACCTAAAATTGCCAAAATAGGGACAAGACTCCAATTTTGGATTAGAGCATTCAATGGAAGCTTCAAGGTGACATGGACTGAGCCATTCTTAACTGAATTCAGTCAAGACTTATCCAAGACCAAGGGGACCAGCAGCCTGTGCCCTAACCTCTAGTCAATGGCTAGAGGAGACTTGGGTTTTCATTTGCCAACATTGGCCAAACCTACTCAGCAGTTGCCATTCACTATTCCTTGCAAAACAAACTTGCTCTACTATAAATAGAGCTCAATTGCGATCAGTTTAAGTACACCAAAGGCCTACAACACTTGCCTTTCTCAAAATTCACTTCTCACTCTTAAAAATGCCTTTCTTAGCAAGTCACTATCGGGTTTTTCATTAGAGAGCAATTCCACTCAAACCAATCACACACACACCTTACATACATCATATAGAAGTGATCCAAACACTCACATAACATCTGGAACACTAAAATCACAAAATCACCAGCCAGTTGCTCAAGTTCTTGACAGATTTGCAGTTGGTGTACCATCTCAAGTTCCAGATCATTTCAATCCATTCCAAGCATTCATACACACTCCATGGCACCTAGGGAAGCTATCCAGATCATTGGAACTTAGTTGTAACACCTCCAACACAAAACACGATCACCAGCTGCAAGAGGTAAGCATGAGCTCTTCTAACTCTATGATCCATGCAATTTTTGCTGCACAATAATTTGGCCATATGTTCATAATCATGCATGGAATGTTTTCCCTCAATAAATTGCATTGTTTGAATCGTGTGTGAAATTTCTGAACCTTCATGCAGAAATTAGGGTTCTTGAGGTTTCTCTTTGATTTCTTATTCCATGTTAAAAATAAATGAAATTAAAGACCATAGACATGATCGTGAGGTTAAAACGAGTTGATTGATATGTAGATTACATGATATAATCAAGTATTCAGTGAGATTGGATAGAAAATGCAAATCTGGGAAACTCAGAACACGTGCATGTTCTTGCCTTTGTTCTTGGCGCCATTTTCAAATATTTGAATATTTGAATTTTGTGATTTTATTTAATAGATTCAAAAATTAATTTCTCTCTGAGTTTTAATGATTTTGAGTTGATTCTTTTTTTGATAATTCACAAAAATGTTAAAATATTTTATTTTATCAAAAAATCCCAAAAACATTATTCATTTCATATAATTGATATTTTTGCAAAGAATTAATGTTTTATTTGTTTTTTCCATTTTAAATGTTTTTTCCCTCTTGATTTTGTAACTTTTAATGCCTTCTAATTATTTTGTAGGTCAATACTTAATTTTTGAAGCATTAATCCAAGATCACAATTTGTTTTCCATATGTTAAACAATTTTGATCATTTTAATTGAATTTTTATTCAATTAAAACACATTTTGAAAACAAATTAGGGTTTTTGGATTAATTCAACCCTCATAAGACCCATTCAAAATTTTTGGGCCTCTAATAGAGTGTAAGACCCAATCCTTTTTTGACCAAATCATTTTTGGGCCTCAGTGCATTGTATAAGTCCCGATACCGTAAAAAACAAACGGCGCGATCGTCGCCCTTTTGAAAAATAACAACTGGGCCTCTCCTTGAGCTATAAGACCTATTTAAAATTTTTGGGCCTCTAATAGAGTGTAAGACCCAACCCCCTTTTAACCAAAACAGTTTTGGGCCTCACTTATTGTATACGTCCCTCTGCGTTAAAAGAAAACCTTGGCGCGATCGCCATTTTTAACAAAAAATCATTTGGGCCTACCCTCGTGTTATAAGCCCCACTCTTTTTCTTTAAAACTTTTTGGGCCTCTTGAGAGAGTGTAAGACCCAAATCCCTTTGTACAGAAAACAATTTTTGGGCCACAGTCACTTGTATAAGTCCCTCTGTACAAATTCAAACAGTGCGCTCACTGATAAAACCCTGGGCCTCTCCTAGAGCTGTAAGCCCCAAATCTTTCTTCTTCAAAGCACTTTCTCCTTTGATTTTGAATATACTGTTGTTTTCAATCTGTCTTTGTTGAACAACTAACCAAACAACATGGAAGCTCTACAACCGAGTAAGTGTTTATACGCTTTCATTTACCGCTTTCATATACATATAACTGTATTGTGGGGCTGTTTCGCTGTAAGTCTTCTTTCATAAACTCATATCAACTGTATGATAATAGTATAGATATTTAGAGTTTCCCCGACAACTACGTCTAGTATTAAGCCCGTTGATCACTCTTAAATAGTCAAAACTAGATCCCCAATAGGATCACCAGATACACTCTTCTCTTCGGCTGTCCTCATTAGGAATTGTCAAGAAACTCTACTCCCAGAGATGAATGTATTCTCCGTGAATGGCATCTTTGAGTTTCTTCCAAATTCTTGAACTTTCCTGGCTTGATATATTCCTTGTGAATAGCCTGTCTTGAACTTCTCGGGGTTTGGGGACCCACGGGCTTCTTAAAAGCATCAGCCTACTCTTGGGCATTGTTCAAGGACCCACAGGCTTCCTATAAGCATCCCCGCCTCCTCTTGGGCGTTGTACGAGGACCCGTCGACTTCTTAGAATTATTCACAGCCTCCTCTTAGGCTTCGTATAATGATCTCTTCCTCCGGGAATGATAGCCTCCTCTTGGGCTTCATACAAGGACCTATTGGCTTCTTAAAAGTCTCCAGCCTCCTCTTGGGCTTCGTACAAATTGTCCTGACGACCTTCTAGAGGTATAGAAACAGAACCTAGTCATCTTCATAGAACAGTCCTTTCAAAGAGTCTACTACTGTTTCTCAAAGCATAGTACAAAAGATGAAACTCTAGACGCGGACAGTCTAATTTCCTTGAGTCTCCAAGACATTCTCAAGCCCCCTTCGTTAAATAGGAAGAAAACCCGTAGACTCGGACAGTCTCAATACCCTTTGGATTTCCCGTTTCCTCAAAGACAAGGAATTATCCCTGATCCTCGAATCAAATCCTTGAGTACAACATTGCTCATATAAGAACTGATTTTCTCTTTTAAAATCAGTATATTGGACCTGTCATTCAACTGAAACAGTCATACTAGCCTCCTTTTGGGTTTTGTACAATGATTCTCCCCAACGGAGCTAACAATTTTAGCCTCCATCTCGGGCTTCGTACGAGATACAAAAGACTCCCTCGTTGAGTCAAACAACCTTTAGCCTCCATCTCGGGCTTCGTACGAGATACCAAAACACTCCCTTGTTGAGTATAAAAGACTCTCTTGTTGAGTCAATCACCTTTTAGCCTCCATCTCGGGCTTCGTACGAGATACAAAATCACTCTCTTGTTGAGTATAAAAGATCCTCTTGTAGGATCAACCCCTTTTAGCCTCTCTCTAGGGCTTTGTACGAGACACATATTAGCCTCCTCTTAGGCTTTGTATAAGAAAACCACTGGTTGATCCAATCAACCTTTTAGCATCAAAGTTGTTCCTCGTTCACAGTACACAAACATCAACAACTCCTTCCCCTTCATCTAATCGCTGTAAGCGGCAAGCCTCTGGATCATCTACATCCATGCCACTGTCCCTCTTTTAGCATGATAAATTCCTAAGGAAAGATAGCATTGCTCTACACTGAGTTAAAGTCTTCTCCTTCAGGTTAAAAATCTCCTATAAAGGAAATTATTGTATTGCCGGATTCACAAATCCCGGTTAAAGTAATTCTCCTTTATAAACAGTTGTGACATACAACCCCCTCTTTAGAGATGACAAATTCTCTCTAAAATTCAAACCCCTTTTAGCTTCATATCTTGGGCTTTGAACAAGATACAAATAGACCTTTCAGCTTCACATCTTGGTCTTTAAACAAGATATAAACCACCTTTAGCTTCACGTCTTGGGCTTTGAACAAGACACCAAAATACCATTTCCTCCCATAGAATAGGGGGAACTACGAACGCTCTGATTTCCCGGTTTCGGTAAACGGGAATACGTAGGCATAAGATTGAAAGAAAAATCTTAGCGAGCACACTAAACAAAAACCCAAAATCCCATACTTTCATATACATCCGTCCTAACATCTCAACCGATAACCTAAAACACCCCTTTTCAACAAAATAACCTAGGAGAGACCCCGAATCTTTGTAGCATC
Source organism: Lathyrus tuberosus (assembly GCA_022829125.1). Classification (NCBI taxonomy): domain Eukaryota; kingdom Viridiplantae; phylum Streptophyta; class Magnoliopsida; order Fabales; family Fabaceae; genus Lathyrus; species Lathyrus tuberosus. The sequence goes on along the minus strand of JALAZF010000013.1, from coordinate 26,001,597 downwards.
TGTAAACCAACAGTTTTGACTATTTAACCTCAGTATACAAGCAGGGTTAGTTGGAGACATCTATTTCCCTTCCTTCATCGGCTTCAATAGGATAAAAAATGAATCGAACTGTAGTACTAGAACGACCGTGCTTCGCAACCACATCCAAAAATCACTCGCTACAGAAAAATGGCGACTCTGTTGGGGACATTTTTTTTAGGGATCTTGTTCTCTTCTCTTCTTCTAGGTAGAAATCTTGGACTGAGGTACCACAAAAAGGCGCCTTTCAAGGCATTTTTGTTCCTCTTATCTCTTGAAGCCTTGACGTCACTAGGATCTTAGGTCAAAACACCGTTAATTTGGAATTAAACCACAGGATGGTGACTCCGCCAGGAAACCATTTTCTATCAGGAACTTAGGATTCATAGCTTTAAAAGGTCTAGGACTTTAGGACGAATATATATACTGCTTTTCCTAATTGCTATATCTGTTTATTTTTCTGCTAATGGGAATGCATGTGATGTCGCATGTGGAAAGATTGAGTATACACTTAATATAAGTGATGGCGACGAGGTCGACCATCAACCTCAGTGGAGGCTGACCAATGCAACCCATTCCCTCTCATAGGCAATGGGCCGATTGTGATGTCTGAGAAGCTGAGGAGCCAACCCTTTTGTAGTGCGGAAACTATCGAAAATAGTTGTCACGCGATACTACCCTCATTTGAGGCTGATGATCTATTCTCGGTGAATAGAATTTACTCTAAGATTTCATACAGCTCGCTGGCGATCCGCTTGCTGTTTGTTATCCTGGGAGGAGCTGATGATTTTGAGTACAGGTACAAAAAATCACCCTAGTATAAACCTTTGGGGATGGGTAGAGCCTTGACTTCATGACAACGACCCTTTGACGCCATGTTTTTTCTATGTTTTTGTGTGCTGCATTCATGCATTCATCTAAAAAACATTAAAACATTCAAAAAAAAAGTTTTCTCTTCTAGTCTCTCTGTTTTTCAAATTAAACTAAGACTGTGATTGCAAATATCAGAGAAAAGGATTGTGCTAATGGATTTCGCTAGAAGGAGAACTCATAAGTACACCTTTAGGATTCCAAAACTAGAGGATTTAAGAGGTTTGGCGAGGATGATCACAAACCAAGAGGCTTTCAGAGCCAAGTACGGAGGTCTGCTATCTCTGCTAAGAGTCCATGTGATTGAGGGAATCATGGATGCGCTCATTCAGTTCTACGATCCGGTCTATCATTGTTTCACATTCCTGGATTACCAGCTGGCACCAACGCTGGAGGAGTATTCTCATCTGATTGATTTACATATCACTGATCGAGCTCCATTTTCTGGACTGGAAGAAATTCCAAAGAATCAGACCATTGCAAGAGCAAGTCATATGGACGAGTCTGAGGTCAGGACTCACATGACCACCAAGGGTGGCATACAAGGTTTGCCAGCCCAGTTTCTGACAAAGAAAGCTTTGTACTTCGCTAGTATAGGGAATGGGACTGCTTTTGAAAGCATCTTTGTTTTACTCACCTACGGATTATTTTTGTTGCCCAACATTAATAACTTCGTCGATATCAACGCTATTAAGGTTTTTCTCATTGGAAACCCTGTGTCGACTTTGCTCGTAGATGCGTATCATTCTGTACACTTGGGGAATTTATACAGCGGAGGGGAGATCACATGTTGTATAGCTCTGCTTTATAAATGGTTTATCTCCCATTTACCTAAGTCTGCTACTTTTTGGGATCATAAGAGTGTCTTCCGTTGGTCGCAGAAAATCACATCTCTCACCAACTCTGATATAGATTGGTGCAATAGGATTTATGATGGAATCAGGATCATTGACCGTTGTGGAAACTTCCCCAACGTACCCCTTATAGGAACTAAGGGAGGAATCAACTATCATCTGATATTGGCTCACCGTCAGTTTGGATACCCGATGAGACACGTCCCACGAAGTGTTCATATGGAAGGTCTTTTCTTCAAGGAAGGAGAAAGTGACAGAGCACTAAAGACGAAAATAGTGCATGCTTGGAAACATGTTCATAAGAAAGGACGGGAGTCTCTAGAAAAACCGGACTGTGTCTCGATGGAGCCTTATCTCCACTGGGTACAAACAAGAGCTCTCAAGCTAAAGATGCCTTATCCTCGTTACGGAGTTCTTCCGCCAAGGGAATCTGTCATGTACCTCATGATGGAAACTGAAAAGCTTCAGGTTACTCTCAACAAAGTTCAACGGGAGGGGAGGTCTTGGAAGAACAAGTATCGCACCCTCGATGTGGAGTGTATCAAAATACAGCAACTACTGAAAGATAAGGACGCTCTGATTGAGATTTTAGAGCAACATGCTATGGATAATCAGGATGACCAAAGGAATTTGCTCGCTCCTTTCACTTGGCAAAGGAATGACAACCTGACAACGGCTCAAGAGCCCCGGTCAAAGAAAAGGAAGATACCAGAATCAGCACCCGAGTTCTCTCGGGACCCATTAGCTTAGGTTTCTGTTTCTGCACTTTGTAATCTACTGTATTTCCATTTCCGCAATCCTTTGAATTTCAATAAAAAGGGGTTTCCCCACCGTTTGATATTTGCAATCTAATTGTCGAAGTTTGTTTTGATTAAACCAAAAAACAATTAATATAATCATTACATTCATCATTCTCACATCGCGTGTTCTTCTTACCTACGAATCTCACGTTTGTGTCTCGGTTCTAGAGTCAAACTGTCTCATTCGTACAATACTCGGGCCAATCGTCAGAAAAAGATGGATGATCTTGAGGAAGAGAACAGAGAGTTGAAAGAAGAGATCGATGCTCTGAGAGAGGATATGAGAAAGCTTCGTAACGACATGCAAGCCATGGAAGAAGCTCAGCTACAAAGGACTGTGATCTCAGAGATCACCTCAACGCCTATAGTGGAGAAGTATGATCCTAGGTATCAAATGCCGAAAGATCGTCCTTGGGGCATGCCTGCAAACTATATCTCGGAAGGATATGTTCCGCCGATCGTTGAAGATCAGGGAATTGCGACAGATGCCGCTGGTCCTGAAGGTTACAAACTTCGGGAAAGCGAAGATGCCAGGGGCATACTGAAGACTCCTGAAGGTTACAAACTTCGGGAAACGCCAAGACTCACTGTCGTAGTCACGGTACCACCCCCTGTGGTGCACACTGTCCCGGAAGGACAGATTCCACAGATACCTTCTAGTAAAAAGGAAACTATGTTTGACCGAATGGATGAATTCCAAGAACAGTTCTTGGAAATGCAGAAGGAACTGCAAGCCATTCGCGGTCAGGATTTATTTGGAAAGGACGCCGCAGACCTTTGTCTGGTCCCCAATGTGAAAGTTCCGCACAAATTTCAAGTTCCCGACTTTGAAAAGTACAAGGGTAACTCTTGCCCTCAGAGTCATCTGGTGATGTACGCTCGGCGAATATCAGCTCAGACTGAGAATCAGGACCTGCTGATTCACTACTTTCAGGATAGTTTAACCGGTGTTGCATTAAAATGGTACATGGGTTTAAACCGTGCTACGATTAGCACATTCAGAGATCTTGGTACTACCTTCGTCCAACAATACAAATACAATTTGGACATGGCACCGGACAGAGACCAACTCAGATCAATGTCACAAAAGGACAAGGAAACCTTTAAGGAGTACGCCCAGAGATGGCGTGAAATTGCCCCTCAAATTTGTCCACCTCTTGAGGAAAAAGAGATGACAAAGATCTTCTTAAAGACCTTAGGCTCATTTTACTACGACAGAATGGTCGTCAGTGCGCCCAGTGACTTCACCGAGATGGTGGGCATGGGAGTTCGTCTTGAGGAAGCCGTCTGAGAATGACGTTTGGAAAAAGACGCTGGATCATCAAGTAGTACAAAACGATACGGTAGTGCTCTCCCTAAGAAAAAAGAGCAGGATATTGGGAATATCTCTCTCGGAAAGCAAAGGCGACGTTATCAACCGGTAGCAGCTGTAACTCCTGCTATCAGCCCTGCGCCTATTCCTACGTATCAACCTCAGGTTGTGCAGAGCCAACCTAATCAGCAAAGGACGCAGCAGCCTCTTCAGCAGGCTCGTCCTCCATACAATAATAACCGTACAACACGACCATCAGGGTTTGATCCTATACCCATGTTGTACCCAGAACTATTTCCGTTACTACTGGCTAAGGGGCACATCCAGACTAAGTCTCCTCTTACAGTACCGGAAAATCCGCCTTTTTGGTTTAAGGTGGATCAAACATGCCTTTATCATCAAGGAGGATCAGGGCATAATATAGAGAATTGTCTCAATTTCAAATCTGACGTGCAAAAGCTTGTTAGGAGCGGGCTCTTATCTTTCAAAGATACGAATCCCAATGTTCTCACAAACCCGCTGCCTCAACATGAGAAAGCTGCAGTCAATTTGATAGAGGGAGAGTCTAACAACGTTTATCAAATTCACGATGTACTCTTGTTGAAAACTAATTTGGTCAAGATGCATTGTAGACAAAGTGGGTACGGCCATGTGCCACCTCATAATTATCACCAGTGTGATGTCTGCTCTAAAAACAATCAAGGATGTTCAGTGGTGCAATCAGCTCTACAGGAACAGATGGATCTCGGATGGATCCAAGAGCACCGAGTTCGTGGAGTTAACATGGTCTATACGAATTCCAACATCATTCAGAACCACGACATCCATGCGTTGAATGTCAACTTGGTGGCGATGCACTCAAGGCAAAGCCAGTATCATAATCTGCCACGACACGATTACAGTTCCTGTTTGACTTGCTCGGTAAACAAACAGGGATGCTCTTTCATACAAGAGGCCCTCCAGCGTCAGATGGATCTTAGATGGATCCAAGACTACCATGATAGGAACCCTTATCAGATCAACATGGTTCAGATCTTCGATATTCGCGTGATGAATACCAACCTAGTAGAGTTACATGCTGAGCAGGTCCGACTCGGATTCTTAATATCACATGACTATCAAAGCTGTAAAGCAGGTTGCGAAAACGATCGAGGTTGTACCCTTGTCCAAGGAGCACTCCAGCACTTGTTAAATCATTGGTGGATGCCAATCTACATGGATGAAGATACTCAGCAAATTAGTATCAGTAACAGGAATCCTATTCGGCGTCAAAGTCAGGATGTCTGATCTGTGGAAGCTAACCTAGTGAGGTTACATTGTATTCAAAGTGGGCGTGGCCAGGTGCCCCACACAACTATGACCGTTGTAGTGTCTGTTCAGAAAGTAACCAAGGGTGCTACCTTGTGAGAGCAGCTCTTCAGGGTCAGGTGGATCGTGGGGAGTGAAAATTCTGGTGTCAGATACGAGATGTCGAATACAATGTTACGACACTAATATCTGTTTTGGTTTTGAGAACGAACAAAATAAATAACGCAAACAATTATAAAAGACACAAGTAATTGTTAACCCAGTTCGGTGCAAAACACACCTACGTCTGGGGGCTACCAAGCCAGGGAGGAACTCCACTATTAGTAGTATCAATTCAGGATCAAACCACACAGTTTACAACCTTCACTTAATCCCTACCCAATGCAATTACAAACTCCCCCTCAATCACAGCAGTGATAATAACAGACACAAATAAACGAGACAGAAGAACACTCTTCAAGGACACAACTTGATTTTGCTTAAAAGCTTCAATCAAGCACAATGATACTCTTTGCTTAAAAGCTTAAGAGTAAAAACTTACAACTCAATAAACCTATTCCAAAACAATCATCAAAACAATAATTGCTTCGGTTCACAAGAAAACTATGACCACACTTCAAACTCTTAAAAACCGTGACACAAACAAATGATAGCAGCTGTTTATTTATAGATCCCACAGCAGCAGCAGCTCCCCAGACGCTTTTAACCTAATTAGGTTAATTACCAACAATCAAGGAGAGAAAATAGAAACAAATGAATACTTTCTGGAAATAGCAAATCACACGATTAGGAGAATCTTCCAAAATAAAAGCGCCTAAAAAATCTCAACAGAAACACACTGCAAAACCCAAAGCGCGCGTATACAATCCAAGGCCCAACGAGCTGATCAGAAACAAACATGTCACGACATCAATTTTGACATCCTGATGAAAGCTGCTTACAGGCAGTACTTCATACCTGCAGAGAGGCTACCCAAGCATGTCGTGACATCAGCCTTGACAGGTATGTTTTACCAAAAATTGCTGCCAATTAAAAACACTTACAAACTCCCCCTTTGGCGAAATTTTTTGGCTAAAACATAATAATCGAACAACAATCAGAAATAGCAGCAGCAGAAAAAGAAACAGCAGATCCAAGGAAGTAAGCAGCATAGCATCAGAAATAGCAACTTCCAAAGTTAAGAGAAACAGAAATATCCAGTGCTCCCCCTTTTTAGCCATAAAGAGAGCCAAACCAAAAAAAACACATAGTCTTTACAACCAAAAAGCCAAATAACCAAAAAGAAACTAACACAAGGTGCAGAAGCACATCAAACCAAAAGAACTTCCACAAGAACCAATATGGAAACATATGGCAAAAAAAAACTTAATCTTCATCAGAACCAGAAACATCTTCAGCTTCTTCACCAGACCCAGATTCATCTTCAGCCTCTCCACCAGCATCAGCCTCATTGTCACTCCCACCAGAGTCTTCACCCTCATTGTCAGCTTCAGTCTTTGCATTATCACCATCCTCACGTTCCTCCTTCTCAAGTATTCTGATAAGAGTTTCAAGCTTCAACTTTCTGCTTTCTAGCTCTTTGCAAGTCTCCTTGAGCTCAGAAATGATGGTAGACTTATTCACAGGTCTACTGCTAGAGGATGTCTCAGCAGATGTTACAACAATATCAGGGACATGGGTCCCCTGAAACAGCTTGTAATGAAAAGACAAGACACTTTCTCTTTTGCAAGCAGTGTCTGACTCAGTTAAAATTCCAGGATATTGTTTAAGGATAATGCCACAAATGACAGAGGGAAAAGCTATGGGAAGCTTCACAGCCATCGTACCTGCATGCTTCAATGTCTGTTCAAAGATGTACGTCCCATAATCAAATTTTGCCTTGGTTCCAACAGCAAAAATGAATCTGCCCAGACCAGTAGCAATGGTAGATGTGTGGTTAGTGGGAACCCAATTAGCAGCTCCAATTCTGTGCAGCATCGCATACTTGACACTTAGTAAGCTAGCAGATAATTTTCCCTTTAGAGGCCATTTCTTGACTTGATTCGCTGTAATGGTCGTGCAGACTTGATTATCAGACACCTCCAACTCAGGTTGAGGCTCACCAGTCCTTCCTAGATAAAAATTTATCACATCAGGGGAGAAATTGACACATCTTCCTCTAACAAACACTTTTCTGAACTCCTTAGATTTACCATCAGCACAATTTTCAGAAAGATTAACAATAAACTCTTTAACCAGTGTCTCGTAGCACTTTGAGAAGCGAGTCACAGTCTTTAACAGGCCAGCAAAGTAGATTAAATCCATTACTTCCTTACACTCCATAGCATTTTCACCCAGCTCTCTTTCTAACGCCAACCTCCGCTGATACACATATTTCCATTTGTTAACACTCTCAGCAGAATGAAAAGAGATATTATCTAGAGGAGCATCAGGTATTCTGGTAGCCAGTTTGCTAGCAGAGGATTTCTTTTTGAGACGGATGTCAGGAACATCACTTTCAACATCATCTTCAGAATCAGAAGAGACTCTAATCTTTCTCTTCTTGACAACCACTTTGCTCCAACCCTTGGGGGGACCAGAACCAACCTTCTTGATGTTGCGCTTGGAAGGACTTGGACTAGCTACATTCTTGTGCTTGGGAGAACTTTGCTTAGCACCCTTGTTTCCTTTCCTAGTAACAAGTCTATTAGCTATGCTGGCAAGGAGAGCGTTGTCATCAATCTCATCAAGATCCACAACATCATCAGCCATGACATCTTTGGTTTTAGAGGGTTTACTCCCAGCATCCTTCACACTTTCAAAGGTATCTTCAGCAACAGAGGTCTTAACATCACATGCAACATCTTGAATATCTTCTAGATTTATATCACCATCTTTTTGATGCTTCTGACTAGTTTGAGGGGCTGAAAGTTGCCTCAAAGGGATAGAAATCCCAGCCACAGTATGATCTTCATTAATGATACGAGTAACGATGCTATCAACAGTCTTATGAACATACTCAGATCCTTCCCTTGCCATAGCAGAAAGATCAACAGAAGACGATGTGGGAATGTTACCTGAAGGACTTTCTTTAGGTCTTCTTGCATGTTGAGTTCTATGCCTTTGAACATGAGGCACATCAGCAAGCACCATATTTAACGGGACAGCATCAACCACATCCTTGGGAGAATGATCCATATCTTGTGCCCTAGAATCAGAAGACGAAACAGTCTTAGGAGACACCGGCTTAGAGGGGGACGAAGCTTGTTGGTGAGACATGTTATTCACAGGCAAAGTGATAGACGAAAATCTGAAATGAGGGTTGGCAGTGACAGAATGTTTGGAGAGAAGAAGATAAACAGTATGGCGTGTATGAGTGGGAATGGAGAGCGTTTGATAATGATGCAAAAGAGGGGGAAAAGGATTTATATATTTTGATGGTACAAATTCTTGGAAAACTAAGATGTGCCGGACAATGTTTCCACATGTGATTAATTGCTATAAGCCTTCATAAAGACAAATTCCTAACTTACCCCTTAGGTTCTCAAATTGACTTGCATCCAAAGCCTTTGTAAAAATGTCAGCCAGCTGCATCTCAGTGGCAACATGCTCCAAGGTAATTACTTTGTCTTCCACAAGATCCCTAATGAAATGATGCCTAATGTCTATATGCTTGGTACGGCTGTGCTGGATAGGATTCTTGGAGATATTGATAGCACTTAGGTTGTCACAATATAGTGTCATGACATCTTGTGTGACATTATACTCTGTTAGCATTTGTTTCATCCATACTAGCTGTGAACAACTACTTCCAGCTGCAATGTATTCAGCCTCTGCCGTGGATAAGGAGACACAATTTTGCTTTTTGCTGAACCATGAAATGAGATTGTTTCCTAAGAAGAAGCATCCTCCTGATGTGCTCTTTCTATCATCAGCACTTCCAGCCCAATCAGCATCACAATATCCAGATAAAATAGGATTACACCCATGAGAGTACAGCATACCAAAGTCACAAGTTCCATTCACATATTTGAGAATCCTCTTGACTTGATTTATGTGACTAACTTTGGGATCTGCTTGATATCTGGCACACACTCCAACTGCAAAAGCAATATCAGGCCTGCTAGCTGTGAGATACAGTAAGCTACCTATCATACTTCTATATAGACTTTGATCAACATTAATCCCCTTTTCATCTTTAGATAATTTCAAATGAGTAGGTGCAGGTGTTCTTTTATGGCTTGCATTCTCCATTCCAAATTTTTTGACTATGTTTCTTGCGTACTTACTTTGACTGAGGAAGATTGAATCTTCCATCTGTTTTACTTGTAACCCAAGAAAATAAGTCAGTTCTCCAACAAGACTCATTTCAAATTCAGACTGCATTTGTTGAACAAAGTGTTTCACCATCCTATCTGACATTCCACCAAACACTATATCATCCACATAAATCTGAGCAATCATGATTTTTCCTCCTTCATCTTTAACAAAAAGAGTCTTATCTAACCCTCCTTTTCTGTATCCATTATTAATGAGGAACTCTGTCAATCTCTCATACCAAGCTCTAGGAGCTTGTTTCAGTCCATAAAGAGCCCTTTTTAATTTGTACACATGGTCTGGGAAGGTTGGGTCAATGAAGCCTTTAGGCTGCTCTACATAAACTTCCTCATGCAAATAGCCATTCAAAAAGGCACTTTTCACATCCATCTGGAACAGCTTGAATTTTAGAATGCAAGCCACTCCTAATAGCAATCTGATGGATTCAAGTCTAGCAACAGGGGCAAATGTCTCATCAAAATCAACCCCTTCAACTTGAGTGTATCCTTGAGCTACAAGCCTTGCTTTATTCCTGGTTACAACTCCCTGCTCATCTGACTTGTTCTTGTACACCCACTTTGTACCAATAACATTTGTACCTTCAGGTCTTGGAACAAGCTCCCACACCTCATTCCTTTTAAACTGACTTAATTCCTCTTGCATTGCATTAATCCAAAACTCATCAGTCAGAGCTTCTTTGATATTTTTAGGTTCAATTCTTGACACAAAGCAAGAGCTTGAGATGAGTTCTCTTGATCTTGTAGTCACTCCACTGTTGAGATCTCCTATGATAAGTTCTTTAGGATGATCTTTCTGCACTCTGGTGGAGGGTCCCTTGTTGATAGGTTCACCCTCAGATTCTGTGGTAGTAGGATTGGAGTCAACTTCTTTATTTGATGTACCAGCAGGAATATCCAAGAATGTTCTGACATCATCTGTGACATTTGCTTCCTCATGCAAATCATCAACCACCACATTTATTGATTCCATCATCGTTCTTGTTCTAGAGTTGAAAACCCTATAGGCTCTGCTGTTTGTAGAGTAACCTAAAAAGATTCCTTCATCACTTTTGGGGTCCATCTTCCTTCTTTGTTCACGATCTGTTAGTATGTAACACTTACTACCAAACACATGAAAATATTTGACAGTTGGTTTTCTTCCTTTCCAGATTTCATACAAGGTAGTGGAGGTTCCCTTTCTCAAGGTCACTCTATAGCAAGCGGTATTCATAGCTTCAGCCCAGAAGTGGATAGGGAGTTTCTTGGCATGAATCATAGCTCTGGCTGATTCTTGAAGTGTCCTGTTTTTTCTTTCCACAACCCCATTTTGTTGAGGAGTAATGGGAGATGAAAATTCATGACTGATTCCTTCAGATGAACAGAACTCTGCAAATCTTTGATTTTCAAACTCTTTTCCATGATCACTTCTAATTCTAACAACACAGCCTTCCTTCTCTCTTTGAACCTTTTGACAGAGGTCTTTGAAGACATCAAAAACATCTGATTTCTCTCTGATGAAATTTATCCAGGTATATCTAGAATAATCATCAACAACCACATAGGCATATTTCTTCCCACCAAGACTTTCCACTTGCATAGGTCCCATTAAATCCATGTGTAACAATTCCAAAACTTTAGATGTGGTAAGATGTTTAATCTTTGGATGTGACATCTTGGTTTGTTTGCCAACCTGACATTCACCACACACTCTTTCTTCATTAATCTGTAGTTTTGGAATCCCTCTTACAGCTTCCATAGAGATAATCCTTTTCATACCCCTTAAATGAAGATGACCAAGTTTTTGATGCCATAGCTTTACTTCATTTTCTTTGGTTTCAGAACAAAATGATGAGTAACTAGGTTCATGAGATATCCACAAATAACAGTTATCCTTAGACCTGACACCCCTCATAATCACTTCTTTTTCTTCATTTGTGACCATACATTCAGATTTTGTAAAGTTGACATGATAACCTTGATCACAGAGTTGACTGATGCTGATGAGATTGGCAGTCAATCCTTTTACCAGTAGAACACCATCCAGATTTGGAACTCCTGAACACTCCAGTTTTCCAACACCTTTGATTTCACCTTTGGCTCCATCACCAAAAGTCACATACCTGGTAGCATGAGGTTTGACATCAACTAACAGATTTTTGATTCCAGTCATATGCTTTGAACACCCACTGTCAAAGTACCAATCTTCTTTGGCTGATACTCTGAGGGACGTATGAGCTATTAAGGCAACAACTTTGGGACTCCATTGCTGCTTCTTAATGAGCTGATTCTGTTTAGGTCTGAAATATGGAGTTTGATCAGGGTATCCATACAGTCTAAAGCAGAATGGCTTTATGTGCCCATATCTACCACAATAATGACATCTCCATCTTTGGAATTTCTTTCTTGTGTGATTCATTTTACCCTTATCATGATGTTGAAACATAGGTTTTGACATCTGATTCATCATACTAGATTCAGGTTCTGGTTGACTGTTTCCTGAAGACGATTTCTTTGTTCCTGCAAATCCTATACCAGACATATCTCCTGCACTCTGTCCAGTCTGAAGAATCTCATCCAGTGTGTCAGTTCCACTGTTCAACATTCTGATAGACTTGGTCATCTGATCAAGTTTTGAATTCAGCAAGGTGACTTTATTGTTTAACTGAGATATTGTTCCAAGATGTTCTTTATTCTCAGCTTCCAGCTTGATTATAAGTTTCTTCTGCTTTTCCCCTTGTTGACAAACTTCTGCACTTCTGATACATAGCTTTTTGTAGGATGCTGCAAGCTCTTCAAAAGTTAACTCATCTTCACTTGAGTCTCCATCTGAAGTACAAACACCAGTTAGTGCAGTGACAAGTTTGGCAGATTCATCATCAAAGTCACTCTCAGAATCTTCATCAGACCATGTAACAGTTAACCCTTTCTTTTGCTTCTTGAGATAAGTAGGACACTCAGCCCTAATATGCCCATACCCTTCGCATCCATGACACTGAATCCCTTTGCCTTGGTTAGACTTTTCTTCAGGTTTTGTTTTCCTATTGGAATCATAGGACCTGCTAATGTCAGAAGAATTGTTCCTGACATTTGACCTTGACTTCTGATCCATTCTTTTCATAATTTTGTTGAATTGTCTTCCAAGCATAGCCAAGGCATCTGATAAGTTCTCTTCATTACTAATATCATTTTCTTCTGCCTCTTCTTCAGTATTAGACACAAGAGCTATACCTTTGTTCTTCTTTTCAGAGTTGTCATTTATTCCCATCTCAAAGGTTTGAAGAGAGCCAATGAGTTCTTCAACTTTCATATTGCTGATATCCTGAGCCTCTTCTATAGCAGTGACTTTCATGGCAAACCTCTTGGGCAAGGATCTGAGAATTTTCCTCACCAGTTTTTCATCAGACATTTTTTCTCCTAATGCTCCTGACGTGTTGGCAATCTCAAGAATATTCATGTGAAAGTCATGAATACTCTCATCCTCTTTCATCCTCAGATTCTCAAACTTGGTAGTAAGCAGCTGGAGCCTTGACATCTTCACCTTGGATGTACCTTCATGGGTGGTTCTGAGAGTATCCCAAACATCTTTGGCTAATTCACAGTGATGCACCAGTCTGAATATATTTCTATCAATCCCATTAAACAAGGCGTTTAAAGCTTTAGAGTTGCCAAGAGCCAACTCATCCTCCTCTTTGCTCCATTCTTCCTCAGGTTTAGGAATTGTCTTTCCATCCTTTCCAACAGTGACAGGATGTTCCCATCCTTTGTTTGCTGCTCTCCATGCCTTGCTATCCAAGGATTTCAAGAAGGCTATCATACGAGGTTTCCAGTAGTCATAATTAGAACCATCCAGAACAGGTGGTCTGTTCACAAACCCTCCTCCTTCCATAATACCAGAAAATAATGTCCCTAGATCTCACCCAGAGTAACAGGCAGGGTGCCTGCTCTGATGCCAATTGAAAATTCTGGTGTCAGATACGAGATGTCGAATACAATGTTACGACACTAATATCTGTTTTGGTTTTGAGAACGAACAAAATAAATAACGCAAACAATTATAAAAGACACAAGTAATTGTTAACCCAGTTCGGTGCAAAACACACCTACGTCTGGGGGCTACCAAGCCAGGGAGGAACTCCACTATTAGTAGTATCAATTCAGGATCAAACCACACAGTTTACAACCTTCACTTAATCCCTACCCAATGCAATTACAAACTCCCCCTCAATCACAGCAGTGATAATAACAGACACAAATAAACGAGACAGAAGAACACTCTTCAAGGACACAACTTGATTTTGCTTAAAAGCTTCAATCAAGCACAATGATACTCTTTGCTTAAAAGCTTAAGAGTAAAAACTTACAACTCAATAAACCTATTCCAAAACAATCATCAAAACAATAATTGCTTCGGTTCACAAGAAAACTATGACCACACTTCAAACTCTTAAAAACCGTGACACAAACAAATGATAGCAGCTGTTTATTTATAGATCCCACAGCAGCAGCAGCTCCCCAGACGCTTTTAACCTAATTAGGTTAATTACCAACAATCAAGGAGAGAAAATAGAAACAAATGAATACTTTCTGGAAATAGCAAATCACACGATTAGGAGAATCTTCCAAAATAAAAGCGCCTAAAAAATCTCAACAGAAACACACTGCAAAACCCAAAGCGCGCGTATACAATCCAAGGCCCAACGAGCTGATCAGAAACAAACATGTCACGACATCAATTTTGACATCCTGATGAAAGCTGCTTACAGGCAGTACTTCATACCTGCAGAGAGGCTACCCAAGCATGTCGTGACATCAGCCTTGACAGGTATGTTTTACCAAAAATTGCTGCCAATTAAAAACACTTACAGGGAGATTTGCCCATATCCGGGTTCTGGACCCATCGACTGGACGCCGAATTACCTTACCAATCAAGTCGAGGATGTTGTCACAATCTCGGGTCGTCACCAGACCAGGGATGTTTTTGCCATCATCCCTCTACTTGACGAATCTAGAATTCCCAACCGGGAACGGATCGAGGTTACTTATGATGGTCAGAAAAATCAGAAGGTTTTCATAGTCATCTATCTACCGGGACCACTACCATATGAATCAGCTAAGGCAATCCCTTACAAATACGGTGCAACGACAGTTGAAAATGGAAAGGAAATTCCATTACCCTCCGTCGTGAATATTACAGACATCAGTCGTGTAACACGGAGCGGTCGAATCTTCAACCGAGGAATTGGAGAACCTAACAAGGAAAAGGAACTTCAGACAGAAGCTCCCGATCCATCAGTCGGTCAATCCAGTAATCCCGACCTTTCGAAAAATAATGATGAGATGCTGAAGCTCATCCAAAGGAGTGAATATAACATTGTTGATCAACTGTTACAAACTCCTTCAAATATCTCGGTATTATCAATGTTACTCAGTTCAGAAGCCCACAGGGAGGCTCTACAGAAAGTCTTGGAGCAAGCCTTTATGGAACAGGATGTAACAATCAGACAGTTCGATAGCATTGTCTCTAACATCACTTCCTGCAATAATTTGGGATTTAGTGATAAGGAATTACCCGAAGAGGGTCGCCGTCATAACATGGCGCTCAACATTACAGTTAACTGCCAGGACGATGCTTTAGCCAGCGTACTGGTAGACACAGGGTCAGCCCTGAATGTTATGCCGAAGTTCACTTTGATGCAATTATCATTCAAAGGCCCTCCGATGAGAACCAGCGAGGTCGTCATCAAAGCGTTCGACGGATCCAGAAAAATAGTTATCGGAAAAGTTGATCTTCCCATAACTATCGGTCCTCACACTTTCCAAGTCACTTTCTAGGTCATGGACATCCGGGCAATATACAATTGTTTATTAGGAAGACCTTGGATACATCAGGCTGGAGCGGTCACCTCGACCCTCCACCAAAAGTTAAAGTTCGTCCAGAACGGTCAACTCATCACAGTCTGTGGAGAACAGGCCTTGCTCGTGAGTAACTTATCATTATCTACTTGTGTAGAACCCGAGGAGGTTATTGGGACACAGTTCCAAGTGCTGTCGGTGGGAAAGGACAATCAATCCCAAGGAGGAACCTTGATTTCCTCATACAAAGATGCTATCAAAGCGGTCGAGAGTACCGATACAACCGGATGGGGACAACTTGTCATTCTTACTGACAATAAAACGAAGAAGGGTCTGGGTTTTTCTACAACCTGTACCCGGATGGCTGCCAACGATGAAAGTTTTCATCCCATTCAGAACTTCTTTCACAGTGGAGGTTTCCTTCAACCGGTGACTCAAGAAGTGCACACTATCAATAAAGATGATTCCTCTGACTCAGATGAGGAATGGATGTCTTATCTCAATAAGGACGGTTATATGTCTCAGGAAGAGGTCCTTACGCCATTTTGCTATCCCGCACAGAGTCCGAGATTTATACCCAGGTCAGACATCGAAATGATATACGGAGGTTGTGATCCGGAAGGATGTCGTGCTCCACCAAATTCATTAGAGGAAGACACTCCGATGAAAGACAACTTTAACCACGACTACTATGGCCCAATGGATGGTCTGCCAATGTGGCAACCTTATCCAGGAGACTTGGGGCAAGAGAGTCAGCCGAACAATGAAAATCAGCTGACCGTCATTGAACAGAATACCTGTGTCCCCACCATGTCATGGGATCAACACTCAGGTCATTCAGAAACTAATCAACATAACGATGAATTTGCAACATTTACAGGACTTGAATTCATCAACTATGCTTTTCCCGAGGTCAACGTCATCGAGAGGGATGACCCCTCCAGTTCCAAAGAAGTGTGGGACACCTTGGGACAACCAAGTGGAAAGTTTGACTATATGGTCAAGTACACCGCTCCCGAAAGCTCTCGTATCAGGCTCGAAGACATCCAGCCAACTGGATGGGGAGATACAGCTGAGAGGACAAATGCTATGCAAAATGCAACAGAGGAATTCCCCTACGACAACTCTGCCTGGGAGACATATTCCAACGATCCTACTCCATCAGAAATCAGTTTTATTTCTGAAGACAAATCGAGGAAGGTGTCAGACTTTGTGATTCACCGAGGTGTTCGCCACCAATGGGTTGCCGTCGAGGTTCCGAAGATCGTTCATCAGTCAAAGTAATTGCCATCTTTAACCTTTCACCCTGCCCAGGTGAAACGGATGTTTTGATAGGGCTCGCTTTCTATAAATTTTCCCTCTTCGCTCCGTCCAAAGCGACAGAGTTTTGTTTTATAGGGCGGTAGTTTCAAGGATCGACTTGTTCATTAATAAAATAATGTCGTTCTGTAATTTCCGCATTAATTGTTGTTTTCTCTTTTTGCTTTTTCAGAAAATGGTAATCCTAAAAAACAATTAAAAATAAAAACAAGCAGTAAAATAAATACACTGCACACACTCGCATTTTCTCTATCTCTTCTAAACACGAATTATCACGTCATGCAGATTGCTTGTTTTAAACCCAGTTGAAACATACGATCTGATGCATTCTCCCGACTTTGAGTTCCCGATATTTGGGACTGAAAAAGAAGTTGACAACGAAATTCCAGAAGAGATCTCTCGACTACTCAGACAAGAGAAAAAGTCCATTGAACCTCACAGAGAGCCGTTGGAAACGATCAACTTGGGTTCGGAAGAAGAGTGAAAAGAAATCAGGATTGGGGCACTACTCAGTCCAATTGCCAAAGAGAGTTTGACAAAGCATCTCAAAGAATTCCCCGATGTATTCGCTTGGTCCTATTAGGATATGCCAGGGTTGGATACCAGCATTGTGGAACATCACTTACCGTTAAGGTCAGAATGTCCGCCAATAAAACAAAGGTTGAGACGGACTCACCTGGACATGGCCATCAAAATCAAAGAGGAGGTGCAGAAACAGATTGACGCAGGTCTCCTTGCTACATCTGAATATCCTCAATGGTTAGCCAACATCGTACCCGTTCCCAAAAAGGACGGAAAGGTCAGAATGTGTGTTGATTACAGAGATCTAAACAAGGCAAGTCCAAAGGACGACTTTCCTTTACCACACATTGACATGCTGGTAGACAGCACAACAAAGTTCAAAATTTTCTCCTTCATGGATGGATTCTCGGGCTATAACCAGATCAAAATGGCGCCGAAAGACATGGATAAAACTTCGTTCATTACCCCATGGGGTACCTTTTGTTACAAGGTAATGTTGTTCGGCTTGAAGAATGTCGGGGCAACCTATCAAAGGGCCATGACTACTCTGTTTCATGACATGATACACAAAGAGATAGAGGTATATGTCGATGACATGATTGCAAAATATAAGACAGAAGAGGAGCATGTGACCCACCTGTCGAAACTATTTGAGGGGTTAGAAAATACAAACTCTGCTTGAATCCCAACAAGTGCACCTTCGGTGTCCGTTCAGGGAAACTCTTAGGGTTCATCGTCGGCCAGAAAGGAATTGAGGTCGATCCTGACAAGGTCAAGGCCATTCGAGAAATGCCTTCTCCGAAAACTGAAAAACAAGTCAGAGGATTCCTGGGACGTTTGAATTACATCTCCAGATTCATATTCCTTATGACCGCGACCTGTGCGCCGATTTTCAAATTACTCAAAAAGAACCAGGACTGCGTTTAGACAGAAGATTGCCAAACTCCCTTCGACAGTATTAAGGAATATCTGTTGAATCCGCCGATTCTATCACCTCCAGTGGAAGGAAGACCACTGATCATCTACCTCACAGTCTTGGAAGACTCAATGGGGTGTGTACTTGGCCAACAAGACGAAACCAAACGGAAAGAGTCTGCCATCTACTATCTGAGCAAGAAATTCACCGACTGCGAGACTCGGTACACGATGCTTAAGAAAACTTATTGCGTTTTGGCTTGGGCAGCCAAACGTCTTCGCCAATACATGATTCGTCACACTACTTGGTTAATCTCCGAAATGGATCCAATCAAGTAAGTCTTCGAAAAGCCTGCTCTCACGGGAAGAATTGCCCGTCGGCAGATGTTATTATCAGAATATGACATAGAGTACCACGCTCAGAAAGTCGTTAAAGGAAGTATTTTAGCCGATCATTTGGTTCATCAATCGATTGAAGATCAAGAATCAACCGGGTTTGACTTCCCAGACGAAGATGTCATGTATCTAAAAATGAAAGATTGCGATGAACCGTTACCCAGTGAAGGGCCAGAGCCAGGTTCCCAATGGGGACTTATCTTTGACGGAGCAGTCAATCATTATGGAAACGGAATTGGGGCAATCATTGTTACCCCTCAGGGTACCCACATTCCTTTCACCGCTCGACTTACGTTCAAATGTACAAACAATGAGGCCGAATACGAAGCTTGTATTATGGGTCTCGAAGAAGCGATTGATTTAAGGATAAAAAACTTGGACGTATATGGCGACTCAGCCCTGGTTATCAATAAGATAAAAGGATATTGGAATACATACCAATCAGGATTGATTCCTTACAAAGATTATGCAAGAAGGTTGTTACCTTTCTTCAACAGAATCGAGTTTCATCATATTCCTCGTGAAGAGAATCACATGGCTGATGCATTAGCCACACTATCTTCTATGATTAGTGTAAGTCAATGGAATGACATACCTAAGATCGACATAATGCGCCTTGAACGGACCGCCTACGTCTTCACGATTGAAGCAGTCATAGACAACAAACCTTGGTATCACGATATCAAATGCTTCCTTCAGAAACAAGAGTACCCATCTGGGACACTCCGAAAAGACAAGAAAACCCTCAGAAGATTGGCTGGAAGCTTCTTCCTGAGCGGTGACACTCTTTATAAGAGGAATTTTGACTTGGTCTTGCTCCGATGCGTAGACGGACCAGAAGCAGACATGCTTATGAAAGAAATTCATGAAGGATCCTTTGGCACTCATACCAACGGACACACAATGGCGAGAAAAATTCTGAGAGCAGGGTACTATTGGTTGACCATGGAATCCAACTACTACAAGTACATGAGGAGGTGTCACAAGTGTCAGATATACTCCGACAAAATTCATGTACCGCCATCGCATCTCAAAGTTCTCTCTTCCCCGTGGCCTTTTTCCATATGGGGAATCGACATTATTGGCTTGATTGAACCTAAAGCTTCAAACGAACATCGGTTCATCCTGGTAGACATTGACTATTTCACCAAATGGGTCGAAGCAGCGTCATATGCTAATGTAACCCGACAAGTGGTGGTCCGATTTATCAAAAATAATATCATCTCCCGTTATGGTGTTCCGAGCCAGATAATTACTGATAATGGATCTAACTTGAACAATAAGATGATGAAAGAGTTGTGCGTTAAGTTTAAAATCGAACAACATAACTCATCTCCCTACCGACCCAAGATGAACGGAGCGGTAGAAGCGGCTAACAAGAACATCAAGAGGATTGTTCAGAAGATGGTTGTAACCTACAAAGATTGGCACGAAATGCTACCCTTTGCTCTTCACGGTTATCGAACATCTGTCCGCACTTCCACAGGGGCAACCCCTTTCTCTCTAGTATATGGCATGGAGGCAGTTCTCCCCATAGAAGTAGAGATCCCATTAATCCGAGTATTGATGGAAGCTAAGTTTTCAGAAGTTGAATGGTGTCAAAGTCGACACGACGAATTAAACCTGATTGAAGAGAAGAGAATCACGACATTATACCACGGTCAGTTGTATCAGCAGAGAATGAAGAAGGCGTTCGACAAAAAGGTCCGGCCTCGTGTCTTCAGAAAAGGAGACCTCGTGCTCAAAAAGATACAATCGTTTCTCACTGACTCTCGGGGCAAATGGACCCCAAATTACGATGGCCCCTATGGGGTCACGAAAGCTTTCTCAGGTGGTGCCTTGAGACTTGCAACCATGGACGGAGAGGAATTTGCCTACCCCACAAATGTTGATGTAGTCAAGAAATACTTCGCCTAAACTAAAAAAAAAACGTCTCGGTGGATTGAAAACCCGAA
The DNA here is from genome assembly GCA_022829125.1 of Lathyrus tuberosus. Classification (NCBI taxonomy): domain Eukaryota; kingdom Viridiplantae; phylum Streptophyta; class Magnoliopsida; order Fabales; family Fabaceae; genus Lathyrus; species Lathyrus tuberosus. Next base: position 25,981,179 of record JALAZF010000013.1, on the reverse strand, counting down.
AGGGCGGTCCAGGCAAAAGTTAGAGACATGAAAAAAAATCATCCCGATGGATTGGAAACATTATAGTACAATCCAGGCAAAAATTAGGGATAATGGCAAGTAACTATGTTCAACAGAGGCAAGTCCCTCAGCAGCAGTTACATCATCCATCCGAGGAAAACTCCAGTCAAGGTCATCTTCGACAGAAGCTCAGGATGTCCCGAATTCAAAGTTGGTAGAAGGATAGTGGTCGTTATGTTTCAACGTAGCCCTTTTCCCGTTAAATTACCATTTTCAAACTTTGTATATACTCTTTGGAATCACGCATTTGGCTGATCTTCATCTTATCAATAAAATTTGAGCCCTTGTGCTTTTGTTTGTAATTCTTATTTGTTTTAGCTTTACATAATGGCGTTTTAACATGATTGGCGATTCTTGAAATGAAACAAAAATGAATTTACTTGTTAAAACCTTTTCTGCTTTTAAATTAAAGATGGCAATTGCTTTTGACTGTTGAACATCGAAAGAACATCGATTGCGTCTCCAAAGGCATTTGAATTTCAAAGTGCAGAATCAAAGTACTCCTTCTAGGCCAGTACGCCTGAACGAAGGATCAACTGTATGAGATGTAGCTTTCCCATCTGATACCCTCGGTCGAGTTCTTATCTCCTAAGCCCGATCAACGGTATTCCCCACAGGGATTATCTATCCTAAGCAAGGCAGAATTGCTATCTTGAACCAAGTGATACCTTTCATCTCCAGCAGTAGCTGAGTATCCAGTCGTGTTCATCTGTCAGTCTGTGTGTTGTGTCAAGTCTTTGTCAGCATATACATACATACATTATGCATTTTACTTGCATTCGCATTCATATTGCATCACTATCACTCTAGTCGGTCTTATCCCCTTGTGATAAAAGTCTTCTCAATCGAGTTGTCAGTTCTTGCCTCGTCAGGAAATGCTGCGTTTGAAGAATCTCGCCTCCAGTGTATCTCTGGGTTAGAGTCGGCACTCGACCACTTTGATAACTTGAACCTCTGAAAAGCCAGAGAAGCTTTCTACAAATGTCAATATTTGCCATTGAAAATGATATCCTTGCTTTCCCGGATTAAAGAAAAATCCCCAGAGAAAGCCTCCTAAGAAGAGATTTGGCAGTACAGCTGCCTTTCTCCGAAAGATCGCTGATGAAAAGGTCATCGGAACCTTAAAATTGGAGCCCATCATATGGCATTTCTCCGGGAAGATCCCAAGAAAAGTATGATGTAAGACCCCAAGCGGAAGTAGTCTCTCAAGAGACTCATTTTCCCCAGATAGAGTCGACAAATGGCGTCTCCAACAGAGAAGTTTGTGCACCTCTACAACTCAGACGATTGGGCTCCCCAGCGAGTCTAACGTCAAACTTTTTCCCATCAAATGGCATCTCCCTAGGTAAATCCGGCGAGAAGTTTGAGGAAAACCGCTACAAATAGTGTCCCTTGTCAATAAAGTTTATTGACGGAAGAAACTGAGACCAGTTCCTTGGTAGGAAACCAGGATCGAGGGAAAGTTTACAACGGAAACTGAGACCAGTTCCTTGGTAGGAAACCAGGATCGAGGGGAGGTTTATTTCAAAAGGAGACTTAGACCAGTTCCTTGGTAGGAAACCAGGATCGAGGGGAAGTCTACCTTTTCTAAGCATCATTGCTTAGCAAAAGAAGATGAATGCGCAAGCTGCCATTCACAGCCATCAAAATTTCGGGTATTCCGATATTTAATCCTCTTGCACCCCGAATGCCCGAATACCTTCGTCATTCACACCTTCGGGTCCAAGAAGATTAAATAGGGGCACCTGTCATACCCCAAATTTTGACCACTGAGATTTCCCATCATTGTGCAAATCATCATCACAATATGGATGAACCATCATGCCTCATCAAATGCCTAAAGGGTTGTTGAACATTCACTACAATCAAAATTAGGGTTTTAAACCCTCTCAGAGCTTTAGACAAAGAATCAATCAAGGAATGACTTGATCTTCAACTTGTCTAACCTCTAAAATATCCACAATGGATCAAAAGGACTCCCACTTCAAGGATTAAGCACAAAGGTTGCTCCCTTCTAGGTGGATCAAGTCTCAAGATCGACAATGTCACCAAATTAGGGTTTTGGTCGACCAGGGCCTCCAGATGGAAAATTTTCATCTGGGCACAAGCCAATGATCCAAAACATAACCTAATATACTCCATGGGACCTCATGGACCCAATCATCAAGTCAATTTGACCTCAGGGGATGCATACATCAAAAATCAGGAATTAGGGTTTCTTGACCTAATTCACCCCTAAGTTGACTTTTGGGACAAATCATGAACCAAGACCTCAAGACATGATTTGAGGGTCTCTAATGTACCATATTGATCCATTTGGAACAATGGATTAATCCAAGAAGCTTGAGCAACAAGTCTCAATTTCATCTACACCACAATTAGGGTTGCGCGAGGAAAGTCAACTGTAACTTTGACTTTTGACCAGGACATGCTCCCAAACCCTAAGACATGATTCAATATACCCTATGACACCCATGGAACATGTCCATCAAGTTTGATTTAGGTCAAGGACATGATTTCCTGAAGAATTGCACAGTTTGGAATTCATCTGATAAAAAGTCAACTGTGCACAAAAGTCAACTTTGACTTTTTGAGATTTTTCACCAAAATGGATTTTTAACCCTAAAATGATGTTAATGTATGATTTGAATCATCATTCATCAAGAAAAATCAAAGAAAGTGGGATAACTTGTAAAAGGGGTAACCATAAAAACTTAGAAAAATTTCTAAGTTATGGAAAAAGTGACACTAATGTGCCAACTTTGGAGGACCATAACTCCTAAACCACAAGGCCATTGTTCCCCATTCGAAGCTTGATTTGTAGATCACATTGCCCTCTACAAAAGCTTCATACTGACCTATGTCCAAATTCCTCATGGATTTTGAGTTATGGAGTGATCAAAATCAAGAAAAGTCACTTTGTTCCAACACTTAGTGAAAATTTCACTAAGTCAGAATCTGCCTTTACTTTTTTCCAAATGTAGGGTGATTTTTCACTTGGATTCAAAAGAGATCAAAACCAAACATGTTCAAATAGTTGTTGTATCATGTAAGGGCTTTCCAAAATGACCAAGAACATTACCAAATTCAATTTGAGCCATGAGATATGACATTGGTAAGTTGCCTTGCTGAAATCTGCCAAGGCAAGGCAGATTTTTGCACTTTTGGTCGATTTGCCAAAATCAGCCAAATCCAAATGCTCCTATCCACTTGGACACCTCTGAGGATTGAATCTAAAGGGGACAATCACTGAGCCAAGCCTCCAAAGTCTTTGGAACAAGAAATAACATGTTGAACCTAGAATTGCCAAAGTAGGGACAAGACTCCAATTTTGGATTAGAGCATTCAATGGAAGCATCAAGGTGGCATGGACTGAGCCATTCTCAACTGAATTCAGTCAAGACTTATCCAAGACCAAGGGGACCAGCAGCCTGTGCCCTAACCTCTAGGCAATGGCTAGAGGAGACTTGGATTTTCATTTGCCAACATTGGCCAAACCTACTCAGCAGTTGCCATTCACTATTCCTTGCAAAACAAACTTGCTCTACTATAAATAGAGCTTAATTCTGATCAGTTTAAGTACACCAAAGGCCTACAACACTTGCCTTTCTCAAAATCCACTTTTCACTCTCAAAAATGCCTTTCTTAGCAAGTCACTATCGGGTTTTTCATTAGAGAGCAATTCCACTCAAACTAATCACACACACACCTCACATACATCATATAGAAGTGATCCAAACACTCACATAACATCTGGAACACCAAAATCACAAAATCACCAGCCAGTTGCTCAAGTTCTTGACAGATTTGCAGTTGGGGTACCATCTCAAGTTCCAGATCATTTCAATCCATTCCAACCATTCATACACTCCATGGCACCTAGGGAAGCTATCCAGATCATTGGAACTTAGCTGTAACACCTCCAACACAAAACATGATCACCAGCTGCAAGAGGTAAGCATGAGCTCTTCTAACTCTATGATCCATGCAATTTTTGTTGCACAATAATTTTGCCATATGTTCATAATCATGCATGGAATGTTTTCCCTCAATAAATTGCATTGTTTGAATCGTGTGTGAAATTTCTGAACCTTCATGCAGAAATTAGGGTTCTTGAGGTTTCTCTTTGATTTCTTATTCCATGTTAAAAATAAATGAAATTATAGACCATAGACATGATCGTGAGGTTAAAACGAGTTGATTGATATGTAGATTGCATGATATAATCAAGTATTCAGTGAGATTGGATAGAAAATGCAAATCTGGGAAACTCAGAACACGCGCGAGTTCTTGCCTTTGTTCTTGGCGCCATTTTCAAATATTTGAATATTTGAACTGTGTGATTTTATTTAATTGATTCAAAAATTAATTTCTCTCTGAGTTTTAATGATTTTGAGTTGATTCTTTTTTTGATAATTCACAAAAATTTTAAAATATTTTATTTTATCAAAAAATCCCAAAAATATTATTTATTTCATATAATTGATATTTTTGCAAAGAATTAATGTTTTATTTGTTTTTGCCATTTAAAATGTTTTTTCCCTCTTGATTTTGTAACTTTTAATGCCTTCTAATTATTTTGTAGGTCAATACTTAATTTTTGAAGCATTAATCCAAGATCACAATTTGTTTTCCATATGGTAAATAATTTTGATCATTTTAATTGAATTTTTATTCAATTAAAACACATTTTGAAAACAAATTAGGGTTTTTGGATTAATTCAACCCTCATAAGACCCATTCAAAAAATTTGGGCCTCTAATAGAGTGTAAGACCCAATTCTTTTTTGACCAAATCATTTTTGGGCCTCAGTGCATTGTATATGTCCCGATACCGTAAAAAACAAACGGCGCGATCGTTACCCTTTTGAAAAATAACAACTGGGCCTCTCCTTGAGCTATAAGACCCATTCAAAATTTTTGGGCCTCTAATAGAGTGTAAGACCCAACCCCCTTTTAACCAAAACAATTTTGGGCCTCGCTTATTGTATAAGTCCCTCTACGTTAAAAGAAAACCTCGGCGCGATCGCCATTTTAACGAAAAATCATTTGGGCCTACCCTCGTGTTATAAGCCCCACTCTTTTTCTTTAAAACTTTTTGGGCCTCTTGAGAGAGTGTAAGACCCAAATCCCTTTGTACAGAAAACAATTTTTGGGCCACAGACACTTGTATAAGTCCCTCTGTACAAATTCAAACAGTGCGCTCACTAATAAAACCCTGGGCCTCTCCTTGAGCTGTAAGCCCCAAATCTTTCTTCTTCAAAGCACTTTCTCCTTTGATTTTGAATATATTGTTGTTTTCAATCTGCCTTTGTTGAACAACTAACCAAACAGCATGGAAGCTCTACAACCGAGTAAGTGTTTATACGCTTTCATTTACCGCTTTCATATACATATAACTGTATTGTGGGGCTGTTTCGCTGTAAGTCTTCTTTCATAAACTCATATCAACTGTGTGATAATAGTATAGATATTTAGAGTTTCCCCGGCAACTACGTCTAGTATTAAGCCCATTGATCACTCTTAAATAGTCAAAACTAGATCCCCAATAGGATCACCAGATACAGTCTTCTCTTCGGCTGTCCTCATTAGGAATTGTCAAGAAACTCTACTCCCAGAGATGAATGTATTCTCCGTGAATGGCATCTTTGAGTTTCTTCCAAATTCTCGAACTTTCCTGGCTTGATCTATTCCTTGTGAATAGCCTGTCTTGAACTTCTCGGGGTTTGGGGACCCACGGGCTTCTTAAAAGCATTAGCCTCCTCTTGGGCATTGTTCAAGGACCCACAGGCTTCCTATAAGCATCACCGCCTCCTCTTGGGCGTTGTACAAGGACCCGTCGGCTTCTTAGAAGTATTCACAGCCTCCTCTTAGGGTTCGTATAATGATCTCTTCCTCCGGGAATGATAGCCTCCTCTTGGGCTTCATACAAGGACCTATCGGCTTCTTAAAAGTCTTCAGCCTCCTCTTGGGCTTCGTACAAATTGTCCCGACGACCTCCTAGAGGTATAGAAACAGAACCTAGTCATCTTCATAGAACAGTCCTTTCAAAGAGTCTACTACTGTTTCTCAAAGCATAGTACAAAAGATGAAACTCTAGACGCGGACAGTCTAATTTCCTTGAGTCTCCAAGACATTCTCAAGCCCCCTTCGTTAAATAGGAAGAAAACTCGTAGACTCGGACAGTCTCAATACCCTTTGGATTTCCCGTTTCCTTAAAGACAAGGAAATATCCCTGATCCTCGAATCAAATCCTTGAGTACAACATTGCTCATATAAGAACTGATTTTCTCTTTTAAAATCAGTATATTGGATCTGTCACTCAACTAAAACAGTCATACTAGCCTCCTCTTGGGCTTTGTACAATGATTCTCCCCAACGGAGCTAACAATTTTAGCCTCCATCTCAGGCTTCGTATGAGATACAAAAGACTCCCTCGTTGAGTCAAACAACCTTTAGCCTCCATCTCGGGCTTCGTACGAGATACCAAAACACTCTCTTGTTGAGTATAAAAGACTCTCTTGTTGAGTCAATCACCTTTTAGCCTCCATCTCGGGCTTCGTACGAGATACAAAATCACTCTCTTGTTGAGTATAAAAGATCCTCTTGTAGGATCAACCCCTTTTAGCCTGTCTCTCGGGCTTTGTACGAGACACATATTAGCCTCCTCTTAGGCTTTGTATAAGAAAACCACTGGTTAATCCAATCAACCTTTTAGCATCAAAGTTGTGCCTCGTTCACAGTACACAAACATCAACAACTCCTTCCCCTTCATCTAATCTCTGTAAGCGGCAAGCCTCTGGATCATCTACATCCATGCCACTGTCCCTCTTTTAGCATGAGAAATTCCTAAGGAAAGATAGCATTGCTCTACACTGAGTTAAAGTCATCTCCTTCAGGTTAAAAATCTCCTATAAAGGAAATTATGGCATTGCCGGATTCACAAATCCCGGTTAAAGTAATTCTCCTTTATAAACAGTTGTGACATACAACCCCCTCTTTAGAGATGACAAATTCTCTCTAAAAGTCAAACCCCTTTTAGCTTCACATCTTGGGCTTTAAACAAGATACAAACCACCTTTAGCTTCACGTCTTGGGCTTTGAACAAGACACCAAAATACCATTTCCTCCAATAGAATAGGGGGAACTACGAACGCTCTGATTTCCCTGTTTCGGTAAACGGGAATACGTAGGCATAAGATTGAAAGAAAAATCTTAGCGAGCACACTAAACAAAAACCCAAAATCCCATACTTTCATATACATCCGTCCTAACATCTCAACCAATAGCCTAAAACACCCCTTTTCAACAAAATAACCTAGGAGAGACCCCAAATCTTTGTAGCATCTGTAAACCAACAGTTTTGACTGTTTAACCTAAGTATGCAAGCAGGGTTAGTTGGAGACATCTATTTCCCTTCCTTCATCAGCTTCAATAGGATAAAAAATGAATCGAATTGTAGTACTAGAGCGATCGTGCTTCGCAACCACATCCAAAAATCACTCGCTACACCTACACCAGAGGATCTCGACACGGGTCACTAATATTTATTAAGGGAAAACACACTTAATAAATACTTTCCCCGGCCATCCTACACCAGAGGATTAAACACGGGTCACTAATATTTATTAAGCGACACAAACCTAATAAATACTTTCCCCGACCATCCTACACCAGAGGATTAAACACGGGTCACTAATATTTATTAGGTGATACGCACAAACCGGAGGAAATACGCCCCCCCTCTAACAACTACTTATCAAAGATACTCTTCTAGTATCGATGCATAAGCATTATTCTCAACACATCTCGTAACATCTAGTTACATCTCTAGGTTATAACACTTGTTTTGGGTAAGTTTTCTCACTCTTTCTAATTCATTTTAAGCATATATTTTCATCATGATTAACAACATATTGACATATATAGCATACACAATATCATACATGAAGCACACATAAGGTAGCATAACATACCAAACATAACTAACATGCATACTAATTCCCCCATATTGCACAAAATGGTTTATTACCGTCCACTTATAAATCTTTGACATATAATTATGTTTTACTTCACCATCAATTAGGGCATTTAAATAGCTTCCCAACGCTTCCGACCGTGCGTCAATCCGAGTTACGGATCAATAGTTATGACGAAAACACGAAAACAATGTTTTTGCAGTCCCAGACAAATTCGCCTGGCGAATCCCTGGCGAAGCAGACTAGCCACTAACTCGCCTGGAGAATCTAGACGAACCATAATTCTCCCAAAACGGGTTTGGGACCAAAAAATGGCCAAAACCTTCAACCCATATGATATTATTGCACCCCATGACCCAAAAAACATGTTATAACACATTTAGACATGTTTTTCATCAAATCATCCGTTAGATTTCACAGATTTATCCGTTTAATCATTTTCTCTCAAATCTAACCTAAGTTCTAAACTTATATTTCTATAACTTAAAGTGTCTAACTAGAACCCACCTGATAATCGAAGAGGGGTTTGAAGAAGATGATGAATTGATGATGATGATCCAACCTCTCTTTCTCTTTTCCCCTTCTTCCTTCTCTTCCTTTTCTTTCTCTCTTCTTTCCGTTTTCTTCTCTTTTTTCTTACTAACAAATATATATATATATATATATATATATATAATACTATTATTATATAATATAATCTAATAGAGTAAAATATCTCCAATTGATATTTGTCATCTCTACTAATCGATCAATTATTAATCCGTCTCTTTAATAAAATAATTAATCTCTTCAGAGTTCATTAGTTGCTCTATTGATCCCAAATGTCAATACTTAAAGTACTTAGAGGATTCCATTAATCCAATTTACCAAAGATGGAGCACATAGGTACTCATCTGATCTCATCTGATATCCAATTGAGCATTTAAATAATATGGGGTATTACACTCTCCCCCCCTTAAATTGAAATTCGCCCCCGAATTTCCTCTACTCGACTACAACTACAACTTATATCCCTGTCTTAGATCCACACTTACTTTACTTCCGTTAAACTTGCTGACGTATTCCAATTCCAACTTGATTTCCATAGACCAAAATCTGTATTTTCACAATTTATCAAACTTCGTGTCCTTAGTTATACTCTTGTTCCAATATTGGTTTAACTTCCAACCTTGCTTCCTCTCAATTCATCTGTTATTTTATACTAAAACACTTGGTCGCATTCTACCTTTGGAAAGAATGTACCATTCCATATTCCTCCACTGAGTCACAACAAAACCCTAACATCTTACCTCAAGTTAGAACAATAACACTCAACACATCTTCGCGATGTAATTCAGTGATTTCTAAACTTCATGCAATCAACGACGATTTATATTTCCATAACTTTCAACGTCCAAAACCACTTCATTATTATTTAAACGACTTCTTTACCAGTTCCATCTGGTCTGATGCTAAACATTGTAATCATTACATCCGACAATTCATCTCTTTCGTGCCACTCCAAAGGTAACACACTTAACACAAAATCTCCTTATTTCCTATCTTTCAAGCAACAATCCTTCTAAATTCTTATTATCCTGGCTTAATTCTTTCTTCTGTCACCTTTCACTGCCCAATCCAAATCCAAACAGTGGAACACCACAAATCCTCAAGCACCATAAAGTAGATAACAGTCAGTGGAGGAATACACTTGTCCACTTGGATCCTTACTAACCAATGATACAAGAAACTTACTTACGTCCTATAGTAGAACAATTTCCTCGCCAACACACAATATTATAACATCCGTCCAACACTCTCCAGACAATAGAGGTGCAGGATTTACACTGTTATAATCATAACCATACAACTCCTAATCCATTCAAAACTCGAAATAATTCACCCAAAAGTAGTTTAACAACCTCCGATTCTGGTTACCACATTCCCAATCGATTATCCTTACGGTTTTCCGACTTACTCAAGATTCCTTGCTGATTCAAGATCTCAACCAATAACACGTAACACCTTCACAAAACTTAAACCATCCAAGGCACAATTATGAATTTTCACACTACTCACCAGTTCATATACAACACTCCACAAAAGTCCAAACTTTCAAAGTCCATACTACACTTCTCAGTTGCATCCACTTCTCTCAATTGTTTTGTTTCACAACCGATTCCAAGTTACATACTTCACTTCGGGACGTCCAATTCTTACTCGTACTTGGAAAGCTAACTTTCAAATTTCATTCTCTTGGTAAAACACAACTGCACATAACTGGTACCACTCTCACAGTCTAAATCCAATACCATGAATTCACGGAAGATAACAATTACTAACTCTGACTTACTGCTCACACCTTACTAATCCCATAATTACACGCCGAAATATTCCTTGCAAGACCGATACTTCGTGAGTATTTTCCCCAACTTCGTCCTTAAGACTCTAAATGGTAATACACTTATGACCCTCTCATACTCAACATAGTTCACAATATTATTTCCACAATCAACTCTCTTGTTGTCTGAACAACTGACCAACTACGCAACACCTTTCCAGAAGTCACGATTTCAAAACACAAAACCGTCTTTCATTTACTTGCAATCCCGTTTTCCATTCACACAATACTCTCCACTCGGAGCAACATAAGGTAACAAAACGCAGATGGCGGTTCTTAAGAGATTTCATAGTTTACCCACACGTTAATCGGTTACCCATCTAAGGTTAATCAGTTAACTCCTCAAAATTCAACGTAAAGCACCTTTCCCTGCACGTGTTAATCGGTTAACCACACTGTGTTAATAGGTTAACACTGCTACAGAATCAAAAATCAATTCCTTTTTATTCAAAGGCCCTCTCTACTCAAAACTATCAATCCGGTTTGTTCTAACTTGAAATATCATTCTCAACTTGCGGCTCCTTAACTGGTATAACATTCACCAACCATGATCCACTCAGGTAAAACCGACAAAGTTAACACATACAGATGACACACTCCAACCAAGTGATAAGGTAGAATTCCAAATTCTGACGCGGTCACATGACAACTCTTCGGCGGGATAGATCACTTTTCTACTCAAACAATTTCACTTGCGGGAAACCAATAATGACGACATGCTGGGGTTTTTAATCACAATTCATACCGGATTCGTCCATAACCAAAACCCAACATACAACCTTGTTCTCTCACTTAAACTTCTTGGTGAAAATTAAAACAACAACGTTCTTAGTCCAACAAAAGGTAGATCCCGAATATTCTGATTATTCACAAATATAGAAGTTTCTCTATACTTGAAAATAGATCGGAGTAATGCATCCTCTTGGAGGACCTTCCCATCACTTCGTACATATTAACCGGGATTTATTACCTTTCACTATCCATTGCACATCACACTTAGACCAAAATACTTAACGAAAGATTCGCAACCAACAATTCTCATCCACTATCTACAAAACCCTTCTGATATAAATCGTCCATGATTTACACTTAGTCCATAATAAGTCCTGATTTGCTTCTCGTTGTTTTACCACAAACTTGCTTCTTAAAATACAACAGTCACTATTCCACAGAGTACGTCTCATCAGCCTTGTCTCAAGAATGAGAATTCATCATGTACAATTGTAACCACGATGCTACTACTACGCTTGTTCTTAATACCAAGGTGTAACTTTCTTATAACATACTGTTAATACCAGTTATTCCACATAATCAAATAAAATCCACCTCATAAATAGTATCTTCACTTTCCACAGCATAGAACACTTTCCTAGCTTCATATCGATATAAAGAACGCTTAAATCGGACACCCGAGTCAAAAGATATGAATTTTTTGAAGAAAGGACAAATTATTCAAAAACTGCTAGATTCGCCCGACGGTTAAGAATTTCGCCTGGAGAATCCCCCTTCGCCAGCACTTCGCCCGGCGAACATGCGGAGAATCCTCATTTCATAAAACCCCAAAAGTTCCAGTAGCTACACATGTTCTGTTTCTTCATTTTCGCCTGGCGACTAAGTAATTTGCCTGGCGAATTCCTCTTCGCCAGCACTTCGCCTGGCGAACCAGCAGTGAGACCCCATTCGCCTGGCGAGTTCCTGATTCGCCTAGCGAATCACACCAGAAGCAGAATTTTCTGCTGCATTTTTCATGGTTTCCACACCTCAAAATCCAACTTTTCCAAACCAAAACACTTTCAAATTCCAAATTGGTCTCTCAACGAATACAGAAAATCCTGATGTAATATCTCAAACTTAATCTCCCTACATAATCGAAGATACACAATTTATCTCCTACTCTTCATCCGGCACATATTTATCTCGCTTGAAGTATGTAAACACATCTTTATGTTCCTTCTCCCACTTCCCTACTACTTTAGGTTCCTATAAAATCCGAACTTCCTTAACTTTCAACTTTTAACCAGTTGGAAGATATTGTTCCGAACACCCTCCTTAAAGTACTCTCGTCCATTTAAGATACCATAACTACCTTAGAAACTAAAGCACCAAAACTTATCCCACTCCCGGATCCTACGTCACACATTCCACAAAACAACTTTTCTTTTCCACGGAATGAGATTACCTGAAATTCTTATTCATCCTAGTGGTTAATCCAGCTCCACTAGCGATTTTTCCATATTCTCCAATACCTTAACCAATCGTCCGATGGAGGTCCTCCACTTTCAGACTCCATCCAATCCAAAGGATTGCTTAACAACACACCACTCTCCCATTCCATACTACCCAAGCACAACTTCTACCAAGATCTCAACTGAGCTGACCAAAACTCCTCACTACTAACTCTTGGCTCGAGCGTTCCTTCACAGCACAAGTTCCGACAACACTTCGTATTCCTCGTGGTCGCTCAACCATGATTCTACCTATCACATACATAGTATTAGGTTGATCAGGCTCAACACTACATAGTATGATATTAAGTTTCATGATGGCAAGACACACTTAAGAGGTAGGAATAGATTTACTTATGATGTTTCAAGGCTAGGTCGAGGATACGACCTGCTCTGATACCAACTGTAATGCCCTGTATAATATCTATCTAGAATAATACAATACAAGCATTTTATTTGGTACTGACACCATTATAAGTGCCTAATGGCGTAATTCACATACTTGCCCATTCTAAAAACATAAATACAACACATGGCACAAGTCACAGAAATTAGCCAAAAATAAAAATCTACGAATAATATACAATTTCCTCAATTGTATACAACAAAATAATACACAGCAGAAAATGCTAAGCCAAGCTTCTCTTGAAACATCCAAGCATAGCTCCACTTGTAAATCAAACCTGTAAACCGTACCTGAAATATAGCAACTATAGTGGGGTGAGATACATCAAATCTCAGTGAGTTCCCTATCTTATAGATTCTCTCGGCTTTACAAGGTTCTATCTTAGCCTAACTCAAGTCGGGGGAAAGGAACTAGACTTTGAGTTCAAACATTTCTCATTAGAGAACAATCGCATAAAACACAAAACGACAACTAGTTAAGGAATCTTTCCCCGGCCATCTCGCTCAAGGAGATTAAACACGGGTCACAGATCCTTAACGTAGATAACTTTCCCCGACCATCCCGCTCAAGGAGATTTCGACACGGGTCACTGATTATCCACCAATGGTACTTTCCCCGGCCATTTTCCACCCGAAGATTTCGACACGGGTCACTAATACCACTCCCTATGGTACTTTCCCCGGCCATCCCACACAAGAGGATCTCGACACGGGTCACTAATACCACCCACTAAGCAACTTTCCCGGGCCATCCCACACCAGAGGATCTCGACACGGGTCACGGCTGCTTACTTAATAAATACTTTCCCCGGCCATCCCACACAAGGAGATCTCGACACGGGTCACTCATATTTATTAAGGGGTACACATACTTAATAAATACTTTCCCCGGCCATCCTACACCAGAGGATCTCGACACGGGTCACTAATATTTATTAAGGGAAAACACACTTAATAAATACTTTCCCCGGCCATCCTACACCAGAGGATTAAACACGGGTCACTAATATTTATTAAGCGACACAAACCTAATAAATACTTTCCCCGGCAATCCTACACCAGAGGATTAAACACAGGTCACTAATATTTATTAGGTGATACGCACAAACCAGAGGAAATACGGCCCCCCTATAACAACTACTTATCAAAGACACTCTTCTAGTATCGATGCCTAAGCATTGTTCTCAACACATCTCGTAACATCTAGTTACATCTCTAGGTTATAACACTTGTTTTGGGTAAGTTTTCTCACTCTTCCTAATTCATTTTAAACATATATTTTCATCATGATTAACAACATATTGACATATATATATCATACACAATATCATACATGAAGCACACATAAGGTAGCACAACATACCATACATAACTAACATGCATACTAATTCCCCCATATTGCACAAAATGGTTTATTACCATCCACTTAAAAATATTTGACATATAATTATGTTTTTACTTCACCATCAATTAGGGCATTTAAATAGCTTCCCAACGCTTCTGACCGTGCGTCAATCCGAGTTACGGATCAAAAGTTATGACGAAAACACGAAAACAATGTTTTTGCAGTCCCAGACAAATTCGCCTGGCGAAGCAGACTCGCCACTAACTCGCCTGGCGAATCTGGACGAACCAGAATTCTCCCAAAATGGGTTTGGGACCCAAAAATGGCCAAAACCTTCAACCCATATGATATTATTGCACCCCATGACCCAAAAAACATGTTATAACACATTTAGACATGTATTTCATCAAATCGTCCGTTAGATTTCACAGATTTATCCGTTTAATCATTTTCTCTCAAATCTAACCTAAGTTCTAAACTTATATTTCTATAACTTAAAGTGTCTAACTAGAACCACCTGATAATCGAAGAGGAGTTTGAAGAAGATGATGAATTGATGATGATGATCCAACCTCTCTTTCTCTTTTCCCCTTCTTCCTTCTCTTCCTTCTCTTTCTCTCTTCTTTCCATTTTCTTCTCTTTTTTCTTACTAACAAATATATATATATATATATATATATATATATATATATATATAATACTATTATTATATAATATAATCCAATAGAGTAAAATATCTCCAATTGATATTTGTCATCTCTACCAATCGATCAATTATTAATCCGTCTCTTTAATAAAATAATTAATCTCTTCAGAGTTCATTAGTTGCTCTATTGATCCCAAATGTCAATACTTAAAGTACTTAGAGGATTCCATTAATCCAATTTACCAAAGATGGAGCACATAGGTACTCATCTGAGCTCATCTGATATCCAATTGAGCATTTAAATAATATGTGGTATTACATGTCATCTGTGATGAGCATCCTGAGTTCAAATACCATTGGTCCTGGAATCTTTCTTCATCTCTTGTTGTGACCATCAGCAACATCCTTTCTTCTGCATGCTTTGCAAACTTTGCATCATTTTCTTGGCTCTTTTGTTTTTCAGGACAATCACTAGAGTATTGACCATACTTCTGACAATTCAAACATTGAATGTGACTTTTGTCAGGTTTTCGACCAACACCTCTTCCTCTGCCAGCAACACCACCTCTTTGGTTACTTTGGTATGAGGGTATTCTCTTATTTGACCAACATCCTTCTTGCTGACTCTGACCAATCGAATTGTTGTAGCCTTCTTTTAATTTTGTTTTCGAACCATTTCTCTTTGCCTTTCTTTTCTCTTGTTGATTGCGCCTGCAAAGCCCCATCACTCATCTACTTGCTTGTAGCTCTTTCAACCATTGTTTGTTCACGAGATTCAAGCGTCCCTTTAAGCTCTTCCTTTGTCAATTTTGACAAATCATTCGACTCTTCTATGGCTACTACCACATGGTTGAACTTTGGAGCCAATGACCTCAAGATCTTTGCAAGAACTGATTTTGATGTCAACACTTCTCAACTTACCTTGAATTGATTCACCAGTTTTGTAACTCCAGTGAAAAAATCTGTTATTCTTTCACTTTCTTTCATTTGAAGCAACTCATATGTCCTTTTGTGAGTTTGTAACCTCACCTCTTTCACATTTTTTGCATCTCCAAATGGTTCTCCATAATTTCCCATGCTTCTTTTGATTATTCTATATCACAAACCATTTCGAAATTGTATGGATCAACACATTGATGAATTATAAAGAAAGCTTTATAATCTTTATTCTTCAATTATTTGCATGCAACTTTTTCTTCATCACCCGCGTTTCCTAGAAGTGGTGTCACTCTCTCTTTCATAAGTGTCCTACCCTAATTTTTTACCCTAAAATTTTGTACTTTTCCATGTCGTATATTTCGTACTGATCATTTTAGTGTACTGGATTTATTTTTTCGATCACTCGGGCGTCCGATTTTTTTGTTTATTTAGAGTCCGTTTATTTTACTTTTTTTAATTAATATTATTTAGAATAAATAATTAGAATAATTAGTACTTTATTTTAATTTCATTTTAAATATTTATTTTTTACAAACTAACAACGTTTAGAATAAATAGGGTTTTTTTTATCTTTTATTTTTAATATTTATTTTATTTTAAATTTTTACTAATGTTAATAATAATTATAGTAATTAGCATTTTATTTTAATTTTATTTTGAATATTTATTTTTATTTTTATTTTTAGATTTAACTAATATTGTTTTTCATAAATAAATAGGTTTTAGTTTCTATTTTAAATTTATTAAATTATTTGAATATCATTTAGTTTTAATATCATTTAATTTTAATATTGTTTATTTTTAATTTTATTTAATTTTAATATCATTTAGTTTTAATTTTTATTTAATTTTAATGTTATTTTGGGCCACAAATTATCCACTAGGGACATTATTGGCAACTAATAGTTAACCCCAATTTATTTTATTATATATATATATGTGTGTACTGATGGGGAAGGGGAAATAGAGAAACATTCGAATCATCGCCACTGGCTATTTTCTTCTTCTATCGCTAACCAAACCAATTGAATTTACCTGCCGGTATCGGTACGGTAAGTGAATTCATTAGTGCATTTTATAATGTTATAAAGCCGTGCGTTTCTCGAAGTATACAGGTTTCATGAACAGTTAACCATTGACATATGTTAGTTTCTTATATATATATGAGTGTTACATATAACAGGTTTTTAATATAATACATAATACGTTTCGTTTTAACATATATATATTATCAATATTTTTTGCTTTAGTTTATTTTTATTATTAGATTGTTAATTTCTTTATTTTATTTTTTTATTTATTTTTAAATTGTTCGGATCGAATCGTGTCGATACGCTATTCGCATGTTTATGTGCTTGATGCGTGACATTTACGTTAGGTTCGATCCGGTTGCAATGATCACATTTTTGTGTTAGCACCATTGTTGAATTTTTTTTAGCATGCTAAATTTACCTTTTCTCTGCGTTTTATATTTTATAAATTTAGATCTGATGATTTGGATCCAGGTTGCGATGAGCGCAATTCTTGCGTTAGCAACATTATTGTTTTAAACATTTAAAAATTTATTTTTTATGCATTTTTATTTTATAATTTTAGATTCGCACCATTTGGATTCACGTTGCGATGACCGCGTTTTCGCGATAGCAATAGTGTTGAGGTTTTTTTATCAAAGTTAAATTTCTCTTTTTTGAGTTGCTTTTTTTTTTTATTATATTTAGATCCGTACAATTCGGATCCGGTTGCGATGACCGCGTTTTCGCGATAGCAATAGTGTTGAGGTTTTTTATCAAAGTTAAATTTCTCTTTTTTTTTAGTTGCTTTTTTTTTTATTATATTTAGATCCGTGCAATTCGGATCCGGTTGGGATGATCGCGTTTTCGCGATAGCAATATTGTTGAGGTTTTTATCAAAGTTAAATTTCTCTTTTTTTTTAGTTTCTTTTTTTTTGTTATATTTAGATCCGTACAATTCTGATCTGGTTGCGATGACCGCGTTTTCGCGATAGCAATGTTGTTGAGGTTTTTTTTTTTAATTTTAAATTTTCTTTTCTTTGTAACAATATTACAATTTTAAAACACTTTAAAATTTCTTTTTTATTTTTGTTTCCTTTTTTAAAAATTTAGATCCGCATAATTTGAATCCATTGCGATGACCACGTTGAGTGTAGCAAACCATTTGTCGATTTTCATCGGTGTTTATGCGGATTTATATTTGTTTAGCGTTGCATTTCGATTTCGGAGTTAAAATCTAATTTAACTTTCGATAACCATTTGAGTGCTTATAGTCATTTGTTTGGCTTCTCATAGAGTGATTCTTACATAATCCACTCTTAGTTAGCTTCAAAGCTAAATTCAGTTGCCATTCGATTTCGGTTGGTTTTGGACCCTTATTGTTGGGCCTGGACCCTTTTTTTTCTAAATGCACCCCACTTATTTGTTATTTCTCTTGAGCCCATTCCTTTTCTTTATTAATTTTTTATGTTTAATTTAATTTCTTTTAATTTTATATTTTATTAAATAAAAAAAAACTCAAAAAATAATTATTAAGTAACTCTTGATTAATTTTATTAAATTCTTTTATTTAATACTAATCAATCCATTAAAGGATTAATTTTATTAAATATTTGACTTTAATTCAATTAATTTTTTTAAATTAATTTTTTTCTTAATCCTAAAAATTTCAAAAATACTGCTTATTTAGTTCTCAGTTCTAAATTTTCTTTTTTTAGATATTACCTATTTTAATTGTAATTTTTAAATAACTTCTTCTCCTTATTTCAAGCGATAAATAACATAAATAATAACAAGAGGTTCCTGTAGAGTACTACAGACGTTTAGGATGCTAATACCTTCCCTAGGCGTAACCGACCCCCGAACTTAGATTCTCTTAACTTAGGTTTTTTCGATCTTTAAGATTTGTGATCCTAGTTAACATAATAGCTATGGTATCCGATTCTCACCGCGACAGAAATGGCGACTCTGCTGGGGATTTTTCGAGGGTTTCCCCTAACTTGTTTATATCTATGTTATTTATTTGCTTGTTTGCCTATATATCTTTATATTTCTATATATACCTGTTCTGCTTGGGTTTTCTGTGTGCAGGGTTACAATTTGTGTGGTGAGACAAAGTCCTACACCCGGACTAGAGTGAAATTAAGATAGGAAAACGGTGAGAATTCAAGGATACTTTGAGGGAGTCGATTCCTGAAAAAGTGAATTGAGACTTCACCACTCAGTCTAGGCCCTCTCGAATAAAATATTTGTCCAACGAGTTCATTCGTGAAGACGATATGGTTTTGATCTAAAGGCCGTCGGGACTGGGGACCATAGTTACCTTTAAACCAACTTGGCCTATTAGGATGTAGTGCGGGGACTATGCGGGAGTCTATTTCTGCAATAGTCGTTACGCGATACTACACTCAGACGAGATTCTCTTGAGAATATTATTGACTACCAAGTGATTTGGAAAATCGATAATATCTGAAAGATGGATTGTAGACTCTGGGAACTTTGTAGAACCCGTTCGGCAGGTACATTTGAAACCATAGTACACACCTATTGGGATGGTTAGACCTTGGCTCCATGCTCGTGATCTTCAAACCCAGACCCTTGCTTGTTTACCTGTATATGTGTATACCTGTGTTTATGCATCCATTCATGCATTCATGAATCACCATTCGGTTTCAAGAAACTCAATTGTTCTTTCCCTTGCAAAATCAATAAAAATCATGGATTATAAAATGAAACTTTTTTTCCGAAATGTTTGCAACCTACTTTTGAGTTCCTTAAAACCATTGCATCATATGGCATATCATTTGCATATTTGCATGCGTTCGGTTGTCCATCAACTCATTTCTAGGTGTCTCTATCTTTCAGTGTCACCTGTGAGTTGTCAAGCTGATTCCTCGACATCGATACCAGACTAGAGCTAACTACAGACGCATAATGGCAGAGCAAGAAGCACACAATGCTGAGATGCGAATGGAGATCGATGACCTTAAGTCAAGCATGGCAAAGCTCACTGAAATGCTCCAAGTTTTGATTGCTAGAGGAGAACCACCTCAAAGGACTGTCATTCAGGAAGTTTCAAATGCAGATCCTCACCCTGTTCAGGTGCAACCTTCAACTTGGCCAGAGTTTGGTTTACCTTCCAACTACTCACCACCTCTTGCATCTACTGGTATGATTGGTCAGACTGCTGGACCAGTTTTTCAAGCTCCTGTTTTTGCCGAGCCTCAACCTATAGTCCAGTCTACTCGAGCTTCTTTCGAGAACCCTCTCTACGAGTACAATGCTGCCAGTGCTCAGGGTGAAGACCGTGAAGACTTTGTTGAACCTGAGGTTGTCCGTGAACAGTTTCAGACCATAGACAAGAGACTTAAAGCCGTAGAGGGTACTGATTTCTTCAACATTGATGCAGAAAACATGGGTTTGGTTTCTGACCTTGTTATGCCTGCTAAGTTCAAGGCTATCGATTTTGTGAAGTACAAAGGTGATTCTTGTCCAAGAGCTCATTTGGTCATGTATACCCGAAAGATGGCTGCTCATGCCAAGAATCAGAAGTTGCTTATCCACTGCTTTCAAGATAGTCTGAGTGAAGCTTCTCTCAAATGGTATATGAATCTTGAACAGAACAGCATTCACTGTTTCCAGGATCTTATTAATGCCTTCATGAAGCAATACAAGTATAACCTCGACATGGCTCCTGACCGCCGTCAGCTGCAAAACATGTCTCCGAAGGATAAATAGTCTTTCAAGGAATATGCTCAGCACTGGAGAGAGTTGGCTTCCCAAGTTGAACCTCCTTTGGCAGAGAAAGAATTAACTGGACTGTTTATGGACACCTTGTCTCCATTCTACTGGGAGAAGATGATTGGTAGTGTTTCATCCAGCTTCACTGATTTGGTTACTATTGGTCAGAGACTCGAGGAAGGACTTAAGAATGGTAAAGTATCCAAAGCTGCTGAATCTTCTAATGGAGCGAAGAAATCTTATGGGAACTTCCAGAAGAAAAGAGAATATCAGACCAATGTTGTTATGTTTGAAACCAGAAGGCCTCGTCCCCAACCTCAGTATGCTGATCATCCTGATATTGCTGTTGTTACTCCCGTGGTTACTGCTCCACAACCAGCTCAAGCTCCTCAACGTCCAGCTGTAGGACAGAATTAGTACCGTAATAGGAATAATTTTGATCCTATCCCAATGACATACACTGAACTTTATCCTGGGCTGGTTCAGAAAGGTTTGATTACTACAAGGCCTTTGCCTCCTCCTCCAGATCCACTCCCACTTGGATTCAGATCTGATCTCCATTGTGCATTCCATGAAGGTGCCGCAGGCCACGACTTGGAACATTGCTTTGCATTGAAGGCTAGAGTACAATAGCTGATCAGAATTGGTATTCTTTCCTTTCGTGACACCAATCCAAATGTCAAGAACAATCCTTTGCCAGAGCACGCTAAGTGAAGCTTCAGTTGACTTCAGCAGACCTCAGTGTTTCAGACAGGACAACTCACTCTTGTTTCAGATTAGTCACTAGACCATGTCTCTTATCGTTTGCATTTTCCTTATTTGTATTGGTTGTTTGCTTTCAATTTATGTTTGTACTTTCATAATTAATAAAATGAGCATTGCAACTTTTAATTCAATTCATTTGTGTTTGCTATTTTACGCATTATATTTCAAAAAAAAAAACCAAAACAAAAACAAAAATTATCTCTTTTCCACTTTCCTTCTGATTATGCTAAGATTGGAGGGAGGATGATGAAAATGTTATACTCATAATTGTTGTTGGTATGCTTTCAAATCAAAACTTTGCTGACGATGTAAGGCATTGTTTCAATTCCTAAACACTGGAGAAATAAGGAAGATAAACCCTCATCAACCCCTTCGAGCCTTGAAGTAGGAGTTTCTTTTCTTTACAAATAAAAACCTGCAATCTTAACCTGGGGCAGGGTAGTTCTCAGTTAACTGGATTGTGCATTCAAATACAAGAGTTTCATGCAAGACATCTTTCAACAAAGAGGTTACATTCTCAATTTTTTCCTTCGCACGTAACAAGCAAGTGCTAAGATGTCCTTCAAGTCAAAAGTTGATGATGGTTCGCCGTAATCATTAAGCCAAGCAGTCACTTTCTTTCAAAAAAGATAAAAATTAAAAAAGGAAAAAGCCCGCTAAGTCGAAACCTATGAAGGAGACTTAGGCAAAAATTGGGGCATCCCGCTGACTGTAAGATTCATGAGAAACAGTTCAGGCAAAAGTTAGGGATAATAAAAAGGAGAAATCTTTAAATCCTTACCATGAAATCCTCAATGAAAAAAAAAACCAAGAGTTATAAGGAAGTAGTGACTGTCACCTCAAAAGTCCCTTAACTTCTGAACCATCATCACTATCATCAATGCAATCCCTAACCTATGGGAACCTGAGTGCAAAGTCTGAGTTAACTGAGTGTAGGACTGGAGATCATCAGGAAGATTGGGTGGGTACAAATAAACTTTGAGCCTTTATCCTTTGTTTCTTAAACCGTGAACCAGGCCACGTTATAACCCTCAAAAGACCTAATTGAAGTAAGGTTATTTTGAAAGCATACTACAGCAAGGTTGCGTAAACTAACCCTTATTGTTGGGCCTGGACCCCTTTTTTTTCTAAATGCACCCCACTTATTTGTTATTTCTCTTGAGCCCACTCCTTTTCTTTATTAATTTTTTATGTTTAATTTAATTTCTTTTAATTTTATATTTTATTAAATAAATAAAAAACTAAAAAAATAATTATTAAGTAACTCTTGATTAATTTTATTAAATTCTTTTATTTAATACTAATCAATCCATTAAAGGATTAATTTTATTAAATATTTGACTTTAATTCAATTAATTATTTTAAATTAATTTTTTTCTTAATCCTAAAAATTTCAAAAATACTGCTTATTTAGTTCTCAGTTCTAAATTTTCTTTTTTTAGATATTACCTCTTTTAATTTTAATTTTTAAATAACTTCTTCTCCTTATTTCAAGCGATAAATAACATAAATAATAACAAGAGGTTCCTGTAGAGTACTACAGACGTTTAGGATGCTAATACCTTCCTTAGGCGTAACCGACCCCCGAACTTAGATTCTCTTAACTTAGGTTTTTTCGATCTTTAACCCTTTCCTTTGGATAAAATAAAGACCGGTGGTGAACTTTAAGATTTGTGATCCTAGTTAACATAATAGTTATGGTATCCGATTCTCACTGCGACAATAAGATCCCAAAGATCTTGATAACAAAAAATAACCTTCATTTCTTTACACCAATTCTCATAATTCTGACCCTTCATAATTTGGAGACTCGCCGGAAAATATCCATTCGAATGATTCATCGCCATCATGTTTTGCTTTCCATGAATCGCTCAGCCAGCACTCTAGATACCAGATGTTGGAATTAAACCAAATTCTATTCAAGAATTTCACCAATTCTTGATGAACAAGAATCAGTCTTTCTGATTGATTATCACGCTTTTTCTTCACTCTCCACTCGAGTGAATAAACCACTCTTGGTTGATTGGTTTCACTACACAATAATAATGAAAATTGAAAATAAAATTGAATTGAGTTGGTAATTATGCATAATTTCTATCGGCTTCTCGAACTGAGAAATATTATTCAACTGTGCAACTACATTCTGTTGCGTTACAAATTTACAATTCATAATAGGGCTACTCCCTATTTATATATTGGGTTTGCTTGCTCCCTAAGCAAAGCCCAAATACCTAATTCCGCTAACACTGCAAAATTGGGCCTAAGTAACTAGGTGTTTCGACAGCAACATGCTTCGACACCATTAATTACATTTCAACATTTCCAGGGAATTTAATTTTATAATATTCATCGAAGATCCTTTTCATGGACTTTCATCTTAGAATATTCATAAGAAATCCTTTCATAGACTTTCATCTTAGAATATTCATCAGAAATTTTTTCCATGGACTTTCATAGTAGAATATTCATAAGAGATCCTTTTCAAAAACTTTCATCTTAAAATATTCTTCTGAGATTCTTTCCAAAGACTTTCATCTTAGAATATTCATAGGAGATGCTTTTCAAATACTTTTATCTCAGAATATTCATCGAAGTCCCTTTCCATAGACTTTTATCTTATAATATTCATCAGATGTCCTTTCCATGAACTTTCATTTTAGAATATTCATAGGAGATCCTTTCCATGTAATTTCATCTTAGAATATTTATTGGAGATCATTTCCAAAGACTTTCCATAGTGTTTCATTTTAAAATATTCATAGAAGATTTTGCATAGATTTTCATCTTAGAATATTCATAAGAGATCATTTCCATATACTTTCATCTTAAAATATTCATACGAGATCCTTTCCAAGGACTTTCATCTTATAAAATTCATAGAAGATCCTTTCCAAATACCTTCATGTTAAAATATTCATTGGAGATCATAAAATCATATCTTAAAATATTCATCGTAGATCGTTTCCATAGACTTTCAACTTAGAAGATTCATCGGAGATCCTTTCCATAGACTTTCATCTTAGAATATTCATAGGAGATCCTTTCCAAAGAATTTCATCTTAGAATATTCATAGGAGATCCTTTCCAAAATATTTCATATTAGAATATTCATCGGAGATCCTTTCCATGGACTTTCATCTTAAAATATTCATAGAAGATCTTTTCCATGGACTTTTCTAACACATTAAACCCTAAAACTTATATAAAAAGTCTTAATCAATAATTTAAGGTATCACTACGACAACCATCCAAAAAAATTCGAAAACATTTAACAACGTGCAAGGGAAATTAACATAATAACAACTTCAAAATAAATTTTCACAAATAAAAGTATTTGACTTTAAACCACATAATTCAGCATTAACACCAAACATAATAAAAATGTCTTGTTCCCAATGTTATAGATCTGAGCATTTAACCGACTAAAATATGTTAGCAGTGTAAAAGATCAGGAAGGGTAGCCTAAACAACCACAACAATCATCAACGGGTAATGTATTCACATAAATATCATCAATTCACAAATACAAACTTGTATGCAATGTGACAACACCTCGACTCTATATGCATGTGGTACCAACTCAATAATGGTTCTTCATATAAACCGGGTCCTAACATATGAACCCTGAGCCCCAACATCTGAGCTCCAAGCCCTGACATCTGAGCTTAGGACAAGTCACTAGTCCCAACATCTGAACTCGTGACTCGCCTCTTTCACAATAGCGATAACATATGATGTATGACATACAATAATGCAACGACAACAACACAACAATGATTACAACCCAACTTCTGACTGTAAGCAATCATGCAACGACAACAACACAACAATGATTACATCCCAACATCTGACTATAAGCAATCATGCATCTCAACACATGAAGAATAGTTCTCACTCTGAACCATGCATCTCAATAATAAACAACAAGTATTTACAATAATTCTCATAATTATACTTGCGATTCACATCATATGTTCACACATCTAATAAACATCTAAACAACACTCAATTATATTAATTAATATTATCATCGCTTCATCATAAATTAATTCATTTAAAATAGTTAATAGTTTATTTGTTACTGTCAACTATTACGCAACAAGCAAAACAATTAGTTTTCATAAATTCTAGCACTCATCTAGCCTTTTAATACATCACTATGGAACAACTATACATGTTAGCTTTCCAACACTTCAAACTGCACCTTATTTGGATTTATGAAACTAAAATTATGGCACAAATAATTGGATTAAATAATAGGATTCAACTAAAAAAAATTCAAAATTTAACTTCCATCAATTGATTGCAGGTGAATGTCAACTTAAATTAAATAAAATTAACCTAATTAATTTCTATCATTCCCTTAACTCTCTCTAATACCCACCAAGACACATATATTCGTAAATTATCCAGATAAAAGCATATAAATCACTTAATAATTTAAATAAAATGAAAATAAATTCAATTAAATAAATTAATTGAATTCGGGGTGTTGCAATTCTCCCCCACTTATAGAATTTTCTCCCTTGAAAATAACCTAAAGGAAACAGAGTCGGATACGACTCTCTCATTTGACTCTCAAGCTCCCACATCATGCTACCTCCAACATGTCCTCCCCACACCATCTTCACCAGTGCAATCTCATTGCCTCTCAAGTGCTTCTCTTTGTGGTCCTCTACTCTCAAGGGAGATGCTTCAATGATCAAGTTCTCTCTAACTTGCAGATCGTCCACTTGAATCACATGAGACGGATTAGGAATATACTTCCTCGGCTGAAACACATGAAATACATCATGAAGATTTGAAAGAAACAAAGGTAAGGAAACTTTGTAGGCCACTTATCCAACTCACTTTCAAATCTGATAAGGACCAATGAAAGGCGGCATGAGCTTTCGAGATTTCAAAGCACAACCAACACCTATCACCAGAGTCACTCGTAGTAACACATGATTTCCCTATTGGAACTCAAGTGTTTTCGTCCTCTTATCATGATAACTCTTCTGGAGAATATAAAAAGCTTTCATCTTCTCTTGGATTATCTTGATCTTCTCGATAATCTACTAAACAATCTCAGGTCCAAGCATCACAATTTCACTAGAATCATACCAAGACAATGGTATCTTACACTTTCTACCATACAAATCCTCAAATGCTGCCATTCCAATACTAGAATGGAAATTGTTGTTGTAAGTGAACTCAACTAGAGGTAAGTAACTGTCCCAGTTACCTCCATCCTCCAAAATACAAGCTCTTAGCAAATCCTCCAAAGACTAGATAGTCCTCTCGGTTTGATCGTTTGTTTGCGGATGATAAGCATAACTCAACTTTAGCTTAGTACTCATGGCTTCCTGCAAACTTCCCCAGAACCTCGATGTGAATCTCGTATCTCTATAAGAAACAATACTCGACGAAATACCATGCAAGCTAACAACCTTCTCAATATACACTTCGACCAAGTTCTGCAATGAATAATTGATCTTAATCGGAATGAAATTAGCCAATTTAGTCAATTTATCCAATATTACCCAATCTGAATCATTCCCTTTGGATTTCTTAGGAAAACTCGTCACAAAATCCATGGAAATGCCATCCCACTTCCATTAAGGAATATCCAATGGTCCCATCGAACCCGATAGTTTTTGATGTTCAATCTTTGGCTTCTGGTAAGTCAAACACGCATAGACGAACTCGGCTATATCCTTCTTCATTCATGGCCACCAAAACATTTTCTTCAAGCCTTGCTATATTTTAGTAGCACCG
Source organism: Lathyrus tuberosus (assembly GCA_022829125.1). NCBI lineage: Eukaryota > Viridiplantae > Streptophyta > Magnoliopsida > Fabales > Fabaceae > Lathyrus > Lathyrus tuberosus. The sequence goes on along the minus strand of JALAZF010000013.1, from coordinate 25,953,925 downwards.
AGATGAATACTCAGACTTCTTTTGTGACCTTCTTTAAGAATACTCTTCTTAAGTTCTTGCACACCAAGTACACAAACTCTGTTAGGAAACACATAACACCATTCTTATCTATTTTGAAATCACCTCATTTACCTTGATTGATTAACATTAGTCAATCAAACCCAAATCTGATTTTTGACCTTCTCTAATTTCTTCGACAATACCACTAGTCAGCTTCAACATGCCCAACTTCACATTGTTATAAGTCATTTCAGACAACAGACTCAAATATCTGAATTGCTTGATTAACTCCAATTCTCGACCCATAAGTATCGACATATGCAACAAATTTTTGCTTAAAGCCTCAACTAAGACATTGGTTTTTCCCAGGATGGTAACTCAAACCAAAATCACAATCCTTCAGGAGTTTAAGCCATCTCTTCTGTCTCATATTCAACTCTTTCTAATCGAACAAGTACTTCAAACTCTTGTGGTCACTGAACACTTCAAATCTGGAACCAAACAGATAATGCCTCCAAATTTTTAGCATGAACACCTCGACTGTCAACTCTAGATCATGCATATTATAATTCCTTTCATGGACTTTCAACTATCTAGAAGCATAAGCCACAACTTGACCAATTTGCATCAACACACCACCTAGGCCCATCTTGAAGCATCACAATACATAACAAAGGATTCTCTTGGACTTGGCAAAATAAAAATAGGAGCCGATGTCAGCTTCTTATTGAGTTCTTGAAATCTTTTTTCACATACTCCACACAAAAGCTTGACCATTTCGAGTCAATTGAGTTAAAGGCAATGCTAACTTCGAAAAGCCTTCAATAAATCTTCTTTAATAACTAGCCAAACCCAGAAAACTTATGATCTCTATGACAGACTTTAAAGTTTCCCATTGCAACATAACATCGACCTTCGATGTATCCACTGCGATACCGCCCCTAGATTTCACATGACCAAGGAAAATCACTTCTTTAAACTACAACTCACACTTAGATAACTTCACATACAACTTGTTTTCTTTTAAGGTATGCAACAAAAATTTCAAATGCTCCACGTGCTTTTCATGAGACTTAGAATATATCAAAATATTATCGATGAACACAACCACAAACTGATATAGATAAGGATGGAAAATCCTATTCATATATTCCATAAACACACTTGGCGCATTAGACACACTAAACGACATCACATAATACTCATAGTGACCATATCTCGTTCTGAAAGCAGTCTTCGAAATATCAATTGACTTCACACGAATTTGATGATAACCCGACCGCAAATCAATCTTATTGAATATGCAAGCACCAGCCAACTGATTCATTAAATCATTAATTCTTAGAAGAGGAAAATTATTCTTGATATTCACTTTATTTATTTGTCGATAGTCAACACACAACCTCATGCCACCATCTTTCTGCTTAACTAATAGCACCGACGCTCCCCACTGTGAAACACTCAATCGAACAAACTTCTTCTCAAGTAGATCCTCTAAATGCTTCTTCATCTCACTCAGCTCTGAAGCAAACATCCTATTAGGAGCCATCGACATAGGACTCATACTAGGTGCTAAGTCTATAGTAAACTCCACCTCACGCTCCGGTGGCAAATCACTAATGTCATTTGGGAACACTTCAAGTACCCCACACACAACAGGTAGATCCGTAATCATTATCTCGCTTCCCCCTCTCAAGGAAGCGAACACCATAAACACTTGAGCACTCTCTCTTAAGGACACCTCTACCTTTCTCGCGGTCATGAAACTCGACTCTATACTCTCATTGGATTCAATAAACTTCACTAATTTATCAAAACAATTGATGTGCACATGGTTGAACTCCAACCAATTCATTCCCAAAATAACATCGAGTTGACTTAGAGGCAAATAAACCTAGGCAAACCCAAAATCTCTACCATAAATTGTCAAAGGAATATTCACACATACCAACAAAGTAGCCACTAAACCATTCGCTGGGGTATTAATGACCATGCTACCATTCATAGCAGACACTTCCTGATTCAATTTTTTCACACACTCAGCAAATACAAATTTCAAATCTTCCTCTTTAGAAAACTCATGAAACAACACTGACTCATCCAACAACATGCACTCTTTCAATGGCGACACACTAAGCCAATCCTCCACATCTGAAACCTCCCAGAGAAGCAGAAACTTCTCCCCACATGTTTCAATCCTGCTCCTTCTAGCAAGCGGTTAGAAAAACAAACGAGCATTGACGGTGTTTCATACACTTGTCGCATACTAAGGAACAAACAACATGACAAAAACCTAGGCGGATAGACCGAACTGCTCTGATACCACTATGTAACACACCAAACCTTAAAACTTATATAAAAAAGATTTAATCAAAAATTTAAGGTGTCGCTACAACAACCATCCAAAAAATTTCGAAAACATTTAACAACATGCATCAGAAATTAACATAATATCTACTTCAAAATCAATTTTCAAAAATAAAGTATTAGACTTTAAAACACATAATTCAACATTAACACCAAACATAGTAAAAACGCCCAATTCTCGATGTTACAGATCAAAGCATTTAACCAAGTAAAAACAATAAGCGATAAAGTAAATGAAGATGAGCCCCAAGGCCATCTTCCACCTCACAATAGCTACTACTCATGTTCTTGAGTATTTGTACACATCGTACATCAACACATAAACAAAATAACAAAGGGGTGAGAATACAGTCAAGTATGTTAGCGGTGTAAAAGATCATGAAGGTTAGCCTAAATAACAACAACAACAATCATCAATAGGTAATGTATTCACACGACAATCATCAATTCACAAATACAAATTTGTATGCAATGTGACAACAACTCGGCTTTATATGCATGTGGTACCAACTCAACAATGGTTCTTCATACGAACCGGGTCCCAACATCAAAACCCCGACCTCTAACATCTGAGTTCCAGGCCCCAATATCTGAGCTTGGGACAAGTCATTAGACCCAACATCTGAACTCCTGACTCGCCTCTTTCACAACAACAACAACAACATATGGTGTATGACATACAATAATGCAACGACAACAACAAACTAATGATTACAATCCAACATCTAACTGTAAGCAATCATGCAATGACAACAACACAACAATGATTACAGTCCTGTCGTAACCCAAAATTTGACCTCCCTTTTTTTTACCTTTTTTGCACAAGCATTTGTACTTGAATTCCCAGCATACGCATTGGTATTTTTATATGTGGATTCATTGTAGGTATATATTCAAAATCCCCGCAAAGTCATCACAACATCAATACAAGCAAAACAGAAGGATTTATATGCCTATTTATTAAAGCAAGGGGTCGAAGCACGGAACCACGACCAAGGCACTTCATTTTAAGTAAAAAACTAGAAATTTTCCTGTGTTAATCGATTACACCTACAAGTTTTGCTGATTTTTAGTGGTTTCTCAGCACTACAGCAGCCACTACTCTTCTCCTTTGGTCTACATCATTCTAACATCTTGTGGCAGCTTCTAGATATGTGATACACCATAAAATATCAATTACATTTGATACACTACCTCACTATCATTAATGCTCATCATGCACCCTCATTTCCACTCATTTGGTCCATTTGATCTTGGAGTTGAATTGGGATTCTCCAATCGAGTTAACCAATAACTAATTGAGTTAGACCCCAACTCAGTGAGTTAGATCTAACTAACTCTAAACCAAATGCCAAACCTCATTTAACTACCTCCATACCAAGTTCCAATCCTCTACTCACTCCAAATATATGCTCTATATAAGCAAACCCTCACATTGATGTAAAGGATCCTTGATCATTCTCTTATTTTGCTCTGAATTTTCACTCGCCATTCTCTGAATTTTCTGCAACTTTCTCTCTCAATCATCACCTTCTTCTTTCCTAAACCTCACCAAAGTTCAATCTCCATTAAAGCTTAGCAAGCTTTACATTGAAGCTTGCTATTCTTTGAGCTAGACCTTCATTCATCTTCATTTCACTTCTGAATTCTGCAGAAACATCATCATTTACTTCAATTCAAGCTTTGGAAGTTGATCATTGAATGAGTTTTGGTGCAAATTCGGATCTGAAGCAATTATCGCATTATCTTTGGTTTTCTCGCTACGGATTGCTAGAGATCTCTATATTTTCTGGTTTTCTAAGATTCTTTTCATCACATTTTGATTACAACAACTACCAAGGAAAATCTCAGCCTTGTATGTTGGTGAATCTTGCTTAATTTATCGTTTTCGATCAATTTCGTGTTTTCGCAATGTAGTTCTTAATTAATGCTTTGCTGCTTGAATAATTGCTTGACACGTTTTATTCTATTAGATCTCAATTGCTCTGAATTAACATGAATTTTGCATCTACTTCCATACTATGATCCACTGTGATTGCATGTGATAAGTGATTCTGAAAAGTGTTTTTGGAAATTCTATTTCTGTTATTTTTATAGTGGTAATCAATTAACACATGTAGTGTAATCGATTACACCCTTGCCTGCACCTCAGAACTCAGTTTTGGCACTGTGTAATCGATTAATAGCAGGATGTTAATCGATTACACCTGACAATTTTTGCAAAAATGTTGTTGTTTGGGAGTATTTTGCATATTTTTCTTGTGTATTTTCTCATGCTTATCTATATTCATGTCAATGCCACTGTTTTAAGAAATTTTTGCATGATTAATTGCTTATTTTGCATGATTATTTGTGTAAGTTATATGTGTGCCTAAGAGGGGGTGAATTAGGCTCTTAGACAATTAACCGGATTTTTGACGGTTTTTGAATTTTACTTTCCTAAAAGTAACTAAGTGAGGAAAGCGGTAAATGCGGAAAGTAAAGAACACCAAGACATATAGTGGTTCCCCTCACAGGTCGAGAGTACTCCACTCCCCTTTCAACATGAAAGAGATTTTCACTAATGTTCGATCTTAGGACAAGACACACCTAGTCTTCCTATGCAAGACTCTAACAATCCACACCAAGAACACCCTCTTGGATTTTACAAGTTTAAAGTCCAACCGAGAATCAACCTCTCACAAATGGACCTCTTGTGTCCACAATCCGGATAACAAGGTTTACAACCAAACAATATTATATCCAACAATCCTGGAAAAATAAGACATGTTACAACAAGATTTTTTGAAACAAGTTTGTAGTATATAAATCCTATGAAGGACTTCTTCTCTTTCAAATATGAAATTTCAATATCATAAACTCTCTAAGTGCTCAAATGATACTTTTATGTATGTAATATGAAAATGGTATTCAAAAAGTATCTTGTATAAAATTTCTGTTATGGAAAAATATGCTTAGAGATTATAGAGAGTTTTTTGAAAGAGGTGAATTACAAAAGAAACTTTGAATTCAATATATAGTGTGCATGCACCAATTCAATAATCAAGGCAATGCTTGAAAGAATTTCTGAAAATTATTATACAATGAATGGAAAAGATGCATGCAAGAGGTATCATGAAAAGGTGCTTTTAAGCAAAGAATTTTTCAAAAAAGCTTCAGGTACAATCGATTGCATCAGAATGACAATCGGTTGCACCAAGTGTAACGTGCAAAAAATTTGAAAATTTAGCCTAGTGCAATCGATTGCATCAGGATGACAATCGATTGCATCAGGATGACAATCGATTGCATCAGTGTAAAAAATGAAAAATTCTTAATGCAAATGATTCTAAGCCATATACCATCAAAAAATATGACCAAGACTTTAGATAAACTTTGAAAAATGTTTTCTCAAGGTTTTAAATGAAAGAATGACTTTTTTAAAACATGATTATAAAACTTGAGCACTAAGATTTGTTTTAGTCAAGAATTTCATATACCTAAAAGTTTGATTAATCCTATCTTGCAAGAGTAGTCAAGTCTTATGCATTTCTTCTTTTTCCTTCTTTGAGAAATCTTCAAGACTTGAATTAATATGAAACTTGTTCTAGCTTTGAAGTCTTTGATCCATTTCCTTTTGTACATAAAACCTTGAATGAACATTTTTGTCTTCATCAAAACCATTGAGAAGCTATGTCTTCACATTCTCCCCCTTTTTGATGATGACAACCCAATTCTTGAAAGTTTGATCCAATCTTGTTTCTCTAATCAAAGCTTGCCCCCCCTTGGATATTGCTCCCCCTTAATCCATGATTTTAGAGAGTTTTGAATTCTGCACATTTTGTTAGAGAAACCAAGCAATAATACACAATTTTTCTCCCCCTTTGTCATTAACAAGAAGGATGGGAAAAGACTTGAAGTATATAAAGAAATTATGAAAAATAAAAACAATTTTTACCTATGAGCTTTACCTCATGATTGACTTCATCAAAACATTCATCTTTGGTGAACATGATCTTGAAGCCTTTGTCACCAAGTTGGCTTTGTTTAGAAGATATTGCTTTAGTCTTTTAACATAAAGTACATCTTCAATGAATGTGAAAGTTAGTGCTTCGACTTTGCCAATGCCAAGAATTTTTCTTTTAAGGCATTCCCCAATTGAAATAACCCTTAGACTAGAACTAGACTTGAAAGTTAGTTTATGTCTCCCACCAAAAGCTTAGAGCCACCACTTATCAAAACAACATAGATTTAAAGTGGTCCTCAAGCAAACCTACAAAACAAATTAAGTTTGATTTGGTACCCAATGTGCTTTGGGTCCATCAAAGTTAGTACCTTTCTTTACCCACACATAATGCCCACTTGCAACACTAAAGTTTCTTACATAGCAAGCATTAGGTGTATGGCCAACAATACCACAATAAAAACAAGTAGGTTCAAATTTGCTCTTATATCTTGGAACATAAGATTTCTTTTTAAGAAATCTTTTCTTTTTAGGATTAGGATGCACATTCCTAGGTTTGTTCACTTTCTCTTTGGAAGTTTGATCCTTAGCCTTAACAAATATAGTTTTACTTGAACTTGGTTTAGAAAACTTTGAATAGCCAAGTCCACTTTTATCATTTGAATATCTTTGTTGACTAAGGACTTCTTCCAATCCAATTTGTCCTTTCTCATACCTTTCAAGTACTCTTTTTAATTGAACAATTTGAAAAGAGAGAGATTCACAATTTTTACATACAAAATTTTGTTTTTCACTAATCATCTTTTGTTTCTCATTTTCGATCTCTTTTTCTAATGAAACATTTTTTTCTTCTAAAGTTGAAATTTGTTTCTTTTGAGATGATATAGTTTTATACAGAATTTTGCATTCATTTAACAATTCATTTATGGCACCTTGTGCATCACTATCAAGAGAATTATTACTAACCTCATCTTCTTCATCATCGGAGTGGTGTGATGCTATCAATGCAAGATTTACATGTTCTTCATCTGAAGATGAACTTATTTCGTTGTCTACATATGTTTTACTTTCCTTTTTATGATTCTTTTTCTTGAATTTATTTTTCTTTTGAAGTGTAGGATATTCACTTTTAACATGTCCTCTTTCTCCACATTCAAAGCATTTAATCTTTCTCGTTGGTGCTTCCCCTTTAGTGATCTCCTTTTTCCTTTCTTTTCTTAGAAACTTTTCAAACTTTTTGATAAGATCATCATTTTCATCACTATTGGACTCATCCTCTTGATTGCTATCATAATTTTTTACTTTTGTCTTTAAGGCAACGTCTTTTGAATCTTTTACTTGTATTTCATGCTTCTCCAATCTTTCAAGTTCTAACTCATGCTCTTGAAGTTTACCAAATAGAGATGCGGAAGTCATCGTAGAGAGGCTTTTCTTTTCCGATATTGCCGTTACTTTTGGTTGCCATTCTCTAGTCAATGATCTTAGAATTTTAAGATTTAATTCATCATTTGAGAATGTTTTACCAAGTGCCATTAAGTGGTTAGTCAAATAAACAAATCTCTTCTGTAATGCAACAATGGTTTCTCTGGGCTGCATTCGGAACATTTCATATTCTTGACTTAAAGTGCTTAGTCTGGATCTTTTTACTTCAGTCGTACCTTCATGTGTTTCTACCAACGTATCCCATATTTCTTTAGCAGATTTACATTGACAAACACGAAAGAACTCATCCATACTTAATACACTCTGAAGAATATTGACAGCTTTCTTTTCATTCAAGATTCTTTTCTTGTCATCTTCATCATATGTATTTTTTAACTTTGGAGTACCAACACCATCGACCACATTAACCAGATTATGCGGACCATTCTCAATGGGTTCCCATATACCTTCTCCTTGTGCTTCAAGATGTGCCTTCATGCGGATTTTCCAAAAGTCAAAATACTCTCCAGAGAAAAGTGGGGGCTTATTACTACTTCCACCGTCTTTGAAAACCGGGTTCGTGCTTGCGGAAGCCATGCTGGATCTTGTCGGAACAGGTTACCTAACCTGCTCTGATGCCAATTGTAAGTTATATGTGTGCCTAAGAGGGGGGTGAATTAGGCTCTTAGACAATTAACCCGATTTTTGACGGTTTTTGAATTTTACTTTCCTAAAAGTAACTAAGTGAGGAAAGCAGTAAATGCGGAAAGTAAAGAACACCAAGACGTATAGTGGTTCCCCTCACAGGTCGAGAGTACTCCACTCCCCTTTCAACGTAAAAGAGATTTTCACTAATGTTAGATCTTAGGACAAGACACGCCTAGTCTTCCTATACAAGACTCTAACAATCCACACCAAGAACACCCTCTTGGATTTTACAAGTTTAAAGTCCAACCGAGAATCAACCTCTCACAAATGGACCTCTTGTATCCACAATCCGGATAACAAGGTTTACAACCAAACAATCTTATATCCAACAATCCTGGAAAAATAAGATATGTTACAACAAGAGTTTTTGAAACAAGTTTGTAGTATATAAATCCTATGAAGGACTTCTTCTCTTTCAAATATGAAATTTCAATATCATAAACTCTCTAAGTGCTCAAATGATACTTTTATGTATGTAATATGAAAATGGTATTCAAAAAGTATCTTGTATAAAATTTCTGTTATGGAAAAATATGCTTAGAGATTGTAGAGAGTTTTTTGAAAGAGGTGAATTACAAAAGAAACTTTGAATTCAATATATAGTGTGCATGCACCCATTCAATAATCAAGGCAATGCTTGAAAGAATTTCTGAAAATTATTATACAATGAATGGAAAAGATGCATGCAAGAGGTATCATGAAAATGTGCTTTTAAACAAAGAATTTTTCAAAAAAGCTTCAGGTGAAATCGATTGCATCAGAATGACAATCGGTTGAACCAAGTGTAACGTGCAAAAAATTTGAAAATTTAGCCTAGTGCAATCGATTGCATCAGGATGACAATCGATTGCATCAGTGTAAAAAATGAAAAATTCTTAATGCAAATGATTCTAAGCCATATACCATCAAAAAAATATGACCAAGACTTTAGATAAACTTTGAAAAATGTTTTCTCAAGGTTTTAAATGAAAGAATGACTTTTTTAAAACATGATTATAAAACTTGAGCATTATGATTTGTTTTAGTCAAGAATTTCATATACCTAAAAGTTTGATTAATCGTATCTTGTAAGAGTGTAAGAGTAGTCAAGTCTTATGCATTTCTTCTTTTTCCTTCTTTGAGAAATCTTCAAGACTTGAATTAATATGAAACTTCTTCTAGCTTTGAAGTCTTTGGTCCATTTCCTTTTGTACATAAAACCTTGAATGAACATTGTTGTCTTCATTAAAACCATTGAGAAGCTATGTCTTCACAATTTTCATGATTAAAAATTCTTGCTTGATTAATTGCATGATTTTTCTTGATTATTTTGTGATTTGGTCACATGTTTGAAGCACTTTTTGCACATTTTTGCTTATGTGTAAACATGATTATGTTTGGTAATGCATGTTAGCTTGTCCTTGTTAATGCTTTGCAACTTCAAATTGGTGCATTAGATTTGTTCTCTCTTGAGAAAATTTAATCTTGTTTAACTTTATTCTCACACTTGCTTTGATGATCTTTTAACTTGCTCAAAAGATTATTGGCGTTTTTCTTCCCTTTGATTGATTGATAAAAACTTTGTTTCGATTTATTAATTGCCCCACTCTCTTCTTAGGATCTCCTTAGAGCTTTTATCTCTTAGTCCCCTGCTAATTCGGACGTCTGCACAACAAATTGGAGCAATGTACAAATTACGTCGTTACTTTGTCAGTTTCAACTTCTGCACTACGCTTTGAGTGCTAGAGAAGGAATGAGAATGGAGAATTCCTACCCTCATTCTGACTATTTTTGGTAGGGGACGAATGACCCTGTGCCTATAATAGTCATCTCTATCCCCAGATCCCATTGTCTCCTGAGTTGATCCTTGGTCACTCATTCCTACCCCGAATCTTAATCTTCCTTTTAGGGTTAATAACCTTCTCTTAGTTCAATACCCATTCTTTTGATTAATCACAGTCCGTCTGTTAAAACTAATCTTCCTTTTTAGGTTAATAACCATCTTTTGGTTCAACACCCTCTCTTTTGGTTGATCACCGTCTGTCGATTAAAAAACCAATCTTCTTCTTCCCAAACGCACTTGCAATCTTTTCTTTCTTCGGTTAACCACTGTCTGTCTGTTAACATAACGAATCTTCAGCGGAGTAAGCAACCTTCTTTTAGTTCTAACTTCTTTTTCGTTGGTAAACCATTGTCTATCAGTTAAAAGACCAACCTCTCCTTTTTCTTCGGTTAATCACAGTCCGCTTGTTAATATACCGAGTCTTTTCTTGGGTTAACACCTTCCCTTGGTTCAATACCCTTTTTGTTTCTTAACCACCGTTCATCGGTTAAAAGACCAACTTCCATCCCTTTTTTTTTGTTAACCACCGTCTTTCAGTTAAAATACTGAATCTCTTGTGGGTTAAACACCTCCTTTTGGTTATAGCATCTCGTTCCCTGGTTAACCACTGCTTATCAGTTAAATGACAAATTTTTCTCTTCCTCAGCAGAGACCAACTGCTTTCATCTTTCTCTCCAATGGAGTCAAACCCTTTTCTTGGTTAACCACTGCTTGCCAGTTAAAAGACCAATTCTTTTTATCCTCAGCAAAACTAATTTCTTTTGGCCCCAACCAGGGTTAAGATCCTTTTTCTTCTTTCCCCAGTAGAGTAACTTCTCTCTTCTTTTTTTGGTTAAACATCAAGTCTCGGATAAAGCACCCTTGCTCTGCTCCTTGTCTGTTTTTTCTTACTTTTAAATCTTAATTCCTCTCTCTTGGCTTCAACATAATTTCTTTGCTTCTTGCTCTTGGTTTTGACACTACTTCCTTATTTCTCCCTGTTTCTGTCTTTGTGCTCCGAACTACATAGGCTCTGAATTCCTCATTGCACTATGAGGATATGTAGGCACAAGATTGCGAAATCTTGGCAAGCCATCTTTCCCCTTTCTCTCCCCTGGTTCCATAAACTACGAAGCTCTGAATTCCTCATTGCACTATGAGGATACGTAGGCACGAGGGCCCTAATCCTCAGCGAGCACTTTCTTTGCCCTTTTTCCTTCCCCATTTAGCGAGTAGCCTTTAGATAGATCACCCATCTGAGCCTAGAACGAGCAGAATGGTTCCCGTCGAGTACGACAGGTACGTGGGGTGCTAATACATTCCTCTCGCATAACTGACTCCCTTACCTGTTTCTCTTCCCCTTGGGTTTTATCGATATTTTCCCTTTCCTTTTGGAATAAATAAATTTCAGTGGCGACTCTGTTGTACCGCTGAGCGTGCGACGCGCTCAGGTATATTTCCGCTAGCTCCAAGTCCAACATCTGACTGTAAGCAATAATGCGTCTCAACGCATCAACAATAGTTCTCACTTTGAACCACGCATCTTAACAATAATCAGCAAGTATTTACAACAATTCACATAATTATACTTACGGTTCACATCTGCCAAATTTCCAAAAAAAAATCCAGTTTTAATCACGTTCACATCATCTCCTCCAATCCATAACCCACATACATCATACCATTTCATATTGTAAAATTCAAACACATTATATAAAAACTTTAACAACATGAATCAATTTCATAACAATTGATCATGTCATAACACATAAATTGAATCATGAATCACAACAATTGGAGATACAGTTGACATAATTTTCATCAAGAACACATGAAGACATGAACAATGGGAAAAAAACTAGAAGAGGATGAAGATTCCTCTCTACCTTTTATACAATATACACCTATAGAAGAGTAATCTCCCTCTTACTTTGAATTTCCAGCAAAGCAAGCTCTAAGCTCCTCAAAAATGGTGTTTTCTTTCCAAACCCTAGGTTCCCTCCCTTGTCTCTTTTATGTTGTTCAAAAATAATATGTATTGTAAAAGGTCTAGCCCTCACTTTTTTTAATTAATCCAAAAGCTAATTCCCCTAAATTAGGTTAACCTTTATATACCCTCAACTTACTCCCATATTTCCTATATTACCCTTGTTCCTCTCACTAACTACAATTCCTTTTATTTTAATTTCTAATAATTCAATTTCCGTCAAATTCTACTATTTCACTTATTTTTCTACAACTACCTTTTTTTAATTATTTCATTCAACTTAAATTAATTAAAATTGGCAATTCCTACCATTCTCTTAACTCTCTCCAATACACACCAAGACACATATATTCGTCAATTATCCAATTAAAAACATATAAATTACTTAATAATTCAAATAAAATGCAACTAAAATCAATTGAATTAATTAATTGAATTCATGGTATTACAACTTTCATCTTATAATATTCATCTGAGATCCTTTCCATAGACTTTTATCTTAGAATATTCATATGTGATCCTTTTCACAACTTTCTACTAAGAATATTCATAAGAGATCCTTCCCGTGGACTTTCATCTTAGAATATTAATCGGAGATCCTTTCCAAATACTTTCCACAGACTTTATTCTTAGAATATTCATAGGAAATCCTTTGTATAAACTTTAATCTTAGAATATTCATAGGAGATCCTTTGCATACAATTTCATTTTAGAATATTCATCAAAGATACTTTCCATGGACTTTCATCTTAGAATATTCATAAGATATACTTTACATGGACTTTCATCTTAGAATATTCATCGGGGATACTTTCCATGGACTTTCATCTTAGAATATTCATAAGAGATCCTTTCCATGGACTTTCATTTTAGAATATTCATCGGAGATCCTTTCCATATAGTTTCAACATAGATTATTAATATGAGATCCTCTCCAAAGACTTTCATTTTATAATATTCATCGGAGATCCTTTCCATTGACATTTATCTTAGAATATTCATCGGAGATCCTTTACATGGACTTTCATCTTAGAATATTCATCGAAGATTCTTTCCATAAAATTTCATCTTAGAATATTCATATGAGATCCTTTCCATAGATTTTCATCTTAGGATATTCATCGAAAAATCTTTCTATAAACTTTCATCTTAGAATATCCATAGAAGATCCTTTCCATGGACTTTCATTTAATAATACTCATCGGAGATCCTTTCTAAATACTTTTTAGACTTTCATCTTAGAATATTCATATGAGATCCTTTACATCGACTTTAATCTTAGAATATTCATAGGAAGTTCTTTCCATGTACTTTCATCTTAGAATATTCATAGGATATCCTTTTCATAGACTTTCATCTTATAATAATCATAGAAGATCCCTTCCATGGACTTTCATCTTAGAATATTCATAGGAGATCATTTCCAAACACTTTCTAAAGACTTTCCTCTTAAAATATTCATAGGATATCCTTTCCAAAGACTTTCAAGTTAGAATATTCATCAGATATCCTTTCCAAAGACTTTCATCTTAGAATATTCATCGGAGATCATTTCCAAAGACTTTCATCTTAAAATATTCATCGGAGATCCTTTCCGTAGACTTTCATCTTAGAGTATTCATCAGAGATCCTTTCCGTAGACTTTCATCTTAGAATATTCATCAGAAATCCTTTCCATAGACTTTCATCTTTGAATATTCATATGAGATCTTTTCCAAAGAATTTCATCTTAGAATATTCATAAAAGATCCTTTCTAAAGAATTTGTTAAACCCTGATTTTTAATTAAATATTTTATTTATTTATTGATGTGTTTATTTGTGTAACACCCATATATAATATAATACATCAAAGCATTCATATCATACATGAATTCACGGTTTTGGTACTGAAATACAATAAGTCCCTAGTTAACACATTATACATATACATGCCCAAATTGAAAACCTAAAACAAAACTATGGCATCATATATACAAGATGTTCAAAATGATAAAAACTAAGAACTAGATCCGAAATGATCTCAAAATAAACTCCACAACGGAAGCCTTGTCTCACAAAAGCTACGATCCGTAAGGAAAAGTCAAACAACTTTGTCCTTACCCTTCGTTGAACCTGTAGTACCTGTGATGTAAACAACAACGTAGGGTGAGATACATCAATCTCAGTGAGTTCCCTATCTTATAAGTCCTCTCAGCTTTACAAGGTTCTAATAAGCCTAACTCAAGTCAAAAGGGAAGGGAAGTGACTTTGAGTACCCACACACACTATATGGATCCATGTTCATGAGTCTCTTTAACTCAAAATATCACTAATCGATAACCTGTACCAAGGCATCCCCTTTTCCCGTCCGCTTCTACGTCTAGAAGTCGACCCGAGTCATGGATCCTTGTCATTTACTTGACATACGAAATGGATTCGGGAACAACGGCCTGTTAGCCGTGAACCTTCACTTCACATGGCCGGTTAACCATCACAAGTCTCTACCCTTAGGTTCCATTCGTACTACACACGGGAATCAAACCTGTCAAGTAATTGTGCATACATTTCAGAGGAGCTCGAGACCCATGAAACTACACCAAAATAAGCGGTTACGATTACGTGATAACAAACACACAAATGTGATTGTATTCGACAATCACGAGGCCACATTCGCCTCAAGACCTCATTGTCTTTCCAAATCTAAACACAAATAAAACATGATCCATACTAGTGTAAACATGTCCATACCATTCCGTAATAGACGCACGCCTCGGCCCCTCACGCACGATCGTCGTCATTACGGTATTCAACAATTTCCTAACCGTTACTAGGTTCCAACCTAATTCAAGGGTAATATTCCTCACTCTACCTATTTCATATTTTTACATGCATTACTCTCACTCATGTTCAACATCAATATTAGGCAAAGCATATCATAATTTCACATTAGAAATACATGTAATAATTTAAACATAAGTTATACCACTTTTGGGTTCCCTCCGATTATTTATTCGGGCAATAAAACGAACATCTTTTACCGTCGTCATAAAGATTATTTCCACAGCTTTCTATTGATATCAAGAACACTCAAATCGAATAAGCGGATCAAGAATTATAGAATTTACAAGGAAAGGGAATATTTGGGAAAGTCCCAGGAGCGCCCGGCGCTCCCTCCATCGCCTGGCGGCGTCCCCTTCGCCTCTGCTTCGCCCCGCGAAGCAGGGGCGTAACAACTCTTCTAAAAAATTTGAAAGTTACACGGGTGTTACATGCTGCGCCTCCTGAGCATCGCCCAGCGAAGCAGGGGCGCTTGCCTCGAACCGCCCAGCGCTCCGCACCAGAACAGCCATGCTCAGCTGCATTTTCTCTTGTTCCAATTGGTGAAAATTCATCTTTCTCAATTCAAATCCTCCCCAAACAGCACCAACAAGCATCATAAATATTCACATGCATAATATGATCATTCAACAAGATTATACCGATTTTTAACCGTTAAATTTCATTGATTTGCAAAATTGTTCATTTTCTCACAAAATCCTACCTAACTCTAAAACCTCAAGAAATTCTACACTAGAGCATCTATCTAAAACCCACCTGGATTAGAAGAGGATGATGAAGAAGCTGAGATGAATCGATGAAGATGAGATGATGGTTCTTGGCCTTGAGCTCTTGGACTTTCTCTTCTTTTTCCTTTCCTTTCCTTTCCTTATCTTCACTTTCTCTTACTCCAAATGTTCTCACTTTGGAAATGAGAGGAAAAGAAATGATATAGAAAAATATCATTTGTTAGTAATACTACCAAAGGTCCAAATTAGCTCGAAAGCACCAAGTAATAAGACCTTAGAGTTAGATAATATTAATCTGATCAGCTCTGAGTTCGTCAGTTGCTCTAATTATTTTATCCAATAAATTCTCAGAGTAAACCGAAACCTAGTTGATCATAATAATATTATCTAGAGTAAAATAATTTACGGGGTATTACATCCTCCCCACGAATTTAAAACAATTACCTGAACATATGAGGATAAGTTTCTCGCATCTCTGATTCCAATTCCCAAGTTGCATCGCCCGGATGCGTCTCATCCCACTGGACCCTAACAAGAGGAATCTCTTTATTCCTTAACACCTTGGTTTCTCTTCCTGTGATACGACTTGGTTGAGGCTCAAACGTTAAATCTGCTTCTATCTCGATAGTATCAGGTAGAATTGGCTGAAGAGGATCTGGAACAAACTTCCGAAGCTGAGATACATGAAAAACATCGTGCATCTCTGACAGAGAAGGCGGTAAGGCTAATATGTAAGCTACTTCACCAATTCTTTCTAAAATTTGATACGGTCCTACGTATCTCGGACTTAATTTTCGCGACTTAAACGGTCCTTTCAACCTCAATCTCAGAGTAACTTTCACAAACACGTGATCACCTTCATCAAACTCCAAAGTTCTTATACGGTTATCTGCATAACTTTTCTGACGATCTTGGGCTTGTTTAACTTTATCACGGTTCATCCTAATATTTTTTGTAGTATCTTGGATAATCTCCGGTCCTAACATTCTATCCTCACCAACTTCTGCCCAGCACAATGGTGTCCAACACTTCCTTCCATACAATGCTTCATAAGGTGCCATACCAATACTTGCATGATAACTGTTATTATAAGAGAACTCAATCAACGGCAAAAGTTCTATCCAATTTACTCCACTTTCAAGTACACAAGCTCTCAACATATCTTCCATGGTTTGTATTGTCCGTTCCGTCTGACCATCCGTTTGCGGATGATTCGACGTGCTCAAACACAACTTCGTTCCCATAGATTTTTGAAAAGCTCTCCAAAATCTTGAAGTAAACTTTGGATCTCTATCCGAAATAATACTAGAAGGAACACCATGTAGTCTCACAATCTCTGAAATAAACAACTTTGCGAGATGACTCGCCTTATAAGTAGTCTTTACGGCCAAGAAATGAGCAGATTTCGTCAACCGATCTACAATTACCCAAATCGAATCATAACCGCCCTGCGCACGGGGTAATCCTACTGCGAAATCCATCGAAATACTATCCCACTTCCACACCAGAATTTCTAAAGGTTGCAACAAGCCACCCGGTCTTTGGTGTTCAATTTTCACTTGTTGGCATACCGCACATTCTGATACATATACCGCAACATCCTTTTTCATCCCGGACCACCAATAGTCTCTCTTTAAATCTTGATACATCTTCGAAGAACCAGGATGTATAGTAAAAATACTCTTATGCGCTTCTTCCAAAATCCTTCTTTTCAGCATCGCATCATCCGGAACACAAATCCTTTGGTTAAATAAAATGATTCCGTCGGTAGTTCGCACAAAACCTGGTTGAGTCAACGTTTCTTGTAACTTCTCATCCAACCCTTGTCCTTGTCGGATTTCCTCCCTAAGAGTAGAGGTGACATTCAAATTCCCCATAATCACACCATTAGGAGTCCAAACAAATTGAAGATTTAGATCTCTAAACTTTTCCAATAAGGTATACTCTAACATCATCAACTCGGCATTATGCAACACTTTCCTACTCAGTGCATCTGCTACCTTATTCGCTTTACCCGGATGGTATTTTAGTTCCAAGTCATAATCTTTCAAATACTCCATCCATCTCCTTTGCCGCATGTTCAGCTCCTTTTGATCAAAAAGATACTTTAAGCTCTTGTGATCGCTGAACATCTCAAAATGTACCCCTTACAAATAATGACGCCAAACCTTCAAGGTAAAGACAACTGCCACCAATTCCAAATCATGTGTTGGATAATTCTCTTCATGAACTTTTAACTGTCGAGAAGCATAAGCCACTACATGACCATCCTGCATTAACACACCTCCTAATCCCATCTTTGATGCATCACAAAATACCTCATACGACTTGCTAGGATCAGGAATGATCAGAACATGAGCAGTCGTCAATCTCTCTTTCAAGCTCATAAAACTTTGCTCACAAGCCGAATCCCATTCATACGAATAATCCTTCCGAGTAAGTCTCATCATCGGTAGAGCCAGTTGGGAAAAGCCTTTAATAAACCTTCTATAATAACCTGCTAACCCCAAGAAACTCCTAACTTCTGCAACATTCTTCGGTCTCTCCCAACTAATCACCGCCTCAACTTTTGATGGATCCACTGCCACACCTCCTTGAGATATGACGTGACCAAGAAAATTTACCTCCGACATCCAAAACTCACACTTGCTTAGCTTGGCAAAAAGTTGTCTCTCTTGTAAGATGGATAAAACGATTCTTAGGTGTTCTCCGTGCTCTTGAGAATCACGAGAATAGATAAGAATATCATCAATAAAGATTACCACAAATTGGTCCAAGTAAGGTTGAAATATCCTGTTCATATAATCCATGAAAACTGCCGGAGCATTAGTCACACCGAAAGGCATTACTAGAAATTCATAATGACCATAACGGGTCCTAAACGCAGTCTTTGGTACATCCGAACTCTTCACCCGAATCTGATGATAACCCGACCGCAAATCAATCTTTGAGAACACACAGGCTCCTTTCAATTGATTGATGCGTGTTTTTTTCGCAAGTGTACGAACGCGTCAGAGTAATATAAAAGATTATAGTATCCACAGAGACCAAGTGTCAATCTATCGCTATCTATTGTTAAGGTGTGTATCTAAGGTGATTAAAAATAGTAGTTTTGAAGAGTGCACGGTAGTAAATAAAGTAATTAAAATTAATTGATAAAGACAGGTTCGAATGCAATTCACACAACCAATTGATAATCCAAGTACTTGCAAATAGAACTACTTGCGGGCAATGTTTTCTACTTTGAAAAGAACTAATTTGACAGGAACTGTCGCTTTCGCGTATTCAGAACCGAGTTGTACCCCCTAATCAAACCCTCTTATTGTCACGGATAAAAAGGCGCGCATTGCGTTAGAGTAGTAAACCTATTTTTAAGAAATATAGTATCTTGACCAAGTTGAAAAGTATTTTAACCTGGATTTTCTAAAAAAAAGAGGTCCTTACGAACCAGACTTTAAACTTCTTAACGCGTCCGAAAATGGTTTTAAAATCTCTTTTCTTTTTAAATTAAAAACTCCTAATAAACTAAACAAAGCGCTTTCGCTGTTTTTGAAATAGTTTAAAAACAATTAAGTTTAGATAGGCGTTGGACGGCTTTCGATCTTACCCAACGGAATTTAAGAACAGGAAAACTTATATTGAAAGTTAAAATAGCCCTAAGTGTTTCCACTAACAATTGTACAGATTATCGGCTCGGTTATGATCTTCACATTCTAACCTTTATAAAATTAGCCAGACATGGTAAAGTAAAAGTTCATTTTTAGATTTTTCATAAAAAAGGTATTTAAGTGGGAGTGCGGAAAGTAAATGAAATTAAAGCGAGTGCGGAAAGTAAATGAAATTAAAAGACAGTGCAAGAAATAAAGTTGACAAAAGGTAAAGTAATAAAAACCTGCTCCAATCGGAGTGGTTGAATACAATGCGAACTGAAAGTAAAATGGCGGCAGGATTAACTTCCTTCCAGAGTGCTCCAAGACTTAGTCTCACAGGCTCTTACAGACTCGATCTCTCGAATGTAGTAACACCTCGATATGAAGCGATTACCACTATTACACTGATATATGCTTATGAACAACTAAACTTGGATGAAGAAAAACGAAAATCTAAAGTCCTATTTATAGGCAAGGAAACATGTGGAAAAGACAAGGATGCCCCTAGCATTTGAATTTGGGAGGGAACTCGCTTTGTTCTTGTGGCGCCCGCCACAACACCATGGCGCCCGCCATGAGTGTAAACTTGCTTGGGCAGTTGGAGATCGTGGGGAAAAACAGTTGGGAGGAGTTTGAGACATGGCCACGTCATGGAAGACCCTGTGGCGGCCGCCATAGTGGATGCCATAAGTGTAAAATGCTGATTTTCTCTATTTTAGCTCATTTCGACTTCCTTTTCGCTCCTTTTCTCGCTCGGGGCTCTGATTAGACTAAAAACCTGAAAACAAAGAAAAACATAATAATAACATAATAAAATGACATTAAAAGACTAAGAATGCATGCGAAATCGGAGTCAAAAATACGGTGAAATTCAGTGTCATCAAATTCTCCCACACTTAGACCTTTGCTTGTCCTCAAGCAAAACATTTAAAGCTCAAAGTAAGAAAACTAGTGCTGACACGTGATTCGGGCAAAAAGGGCTTCTAAGTTCAAGTCAGGATGCAGTGACAGGTACTAAGTGAACCAAGGGTATCGTAATGACACTTATCCGCAGAGGCGGACATAAACTTCATTCTTATATTAATCAACCGTACCATCCCACAATAACTAGGCCTACCTCTTCATCTCTTTTTTGGGTCCTTTTCATTCAGGCGCAATCACATTAAGCCCGTTATCCGTACATGTTTCATAGTAGAGTGACCTGTTAGTGATTATGATCCAAAACATAGGGTTTCTGGCACATAAGACTGTGTAAACCCTTTTATTTAACCCAAATGCAGTTGTGGGGGATCGGATCGTAATCCGCCCTACCGAGTTCAGCGCCAGATACCTCTGAACCAACTAATAATGGGTGAGCTAAAATTATATTTTTTTGTGTGGCAACAATTCAACTTTTTGGGTTAAACGACCTTGTGAGGGTCATCTATCCGGAGTTTGCCTTATTCTTTATTTATTTTACTGGATCATTCACTTATGTTCATCGGTCCCCTACGTAGAACATGCTTAGGCCGGAGCTGACTGCAGAAATAAACTACTTAGGACAAATTTGGAAATGATGATTAAGGCCATGGTACATGGGGTTTTAGAATGATTCCTATATTCGTGAAGTCTACGGTGCTAAAACGATACTAATGTTTCAAAAAGTTCACCTAAGTCACCACATCCTAATCCAAACCTGTCTTAAAGCCCAAAAAACGTGTAGAACAACAATGTTTTCTTTTTGCAAAATTTTTTTTTTTTTTTTTTTTTTTTTTTAGGGCTAAAGAAATGGGGAAAAATGAGGGTGCACTAGGGATACACTGTACTGGTGACTCGTCAGACTCATGCATTTTCTAGAAAAAAGACATAGACAAAAACAAGAAATAAACAACTAACTAAAAAAAAAAAAATGGAAATAGAAAGCAATAAAATAGAAAGCAATAAAATCCCCTCCCACACTTAAATCGAACATTGTCCCCAATGTTTCGAAATAAGATAAGGAGAGTAACCTGTAAAACTACTGATGTGGACCACTGGTGCCCTCGTCGTCCTGCTGGGAATGCCTGGGACGATGGGATCTGCTACGATGCTGGTCTCTCCGGTCCAATCGGGCTGATAAGGCTGCCTGGGCATCTCTGACCTGTCGAAGGTTACCTAGAACGGAACCTTGAGTAGCCTCCATAAGCTCGTAATGCCGGCGGTTGAAGTCTTGCTGACGGGATTGCTCGTTTGCTATCGCAAGCAAGGTGTGAGAAACGGACTCGAAGGATCGATCTGTCCTCCGCCGTGATTCTTCCATGAAGCTCATATTATCCGTCAGTTGTTGCTGAATGGTAGAGAGAAGGTCATCTCGCCTTTCTTCTCTAGCCATAAGGTCACGCCACATCTCCTCAGTGACATAGGATCCAGGGACTGAACCTGCAAAAGGGTTAGAGGAAGAGGGTGCGGTGTGTGGTGGTGAAGGATGATGGGGGGACACATGAGGTATGGGAGACTGATCTCTCCGCTCAAATTCTTCGTCAGTGTCGTGTCCCTCCGCATCAGGAATATTAGGAGGAAGTGGACCTAGAACAGGTGGAGCATTTAAATCATAGGTCCAGTTCCTTTCATTACGTACATCGGTACGTCTACTGCAGGGCAAGGCAACAGATGGGATAGCTACACCATGGATCATCAATACAAAACCACCCTCTCTTCTCGCTCGGCACAATTTCATATCTTTTAGAAATTTTAGGTTGATTGTGCGAGGAGTTAAGGGCTCTAGTGTGGCTATCTTATTGTTCAAGTTAAGGGCCCGAGCAATAGACGTAATCAGTCCTCCAAAAACAATCGGTCCTGCTTTATTAATAGTAACAGACATGTGAGAAAGCATAAACGGGACCGGATTGATTCTTCTATTAGTGAGACTTCCTTGTAAAAACTGAAGCTCTTTAGCATTAACCTTATTTGGATTATCCCGGCCAAAAATAGTACATGCCAACAGGTATCTAAAAACTCTGATGGCCGGGTTGTGGATGGTCGATGCAAGAATTCCTTCAAAAGAAGTTATTAAATTATTTGACAATCTCTGCCAAAAAAGAAATGCATCGACCGACCATCCGTCATCCAAAGGGGTCTCACAAATAGCACCTTCCCAAAGAGGAATCCCTAACAGACTTGTTAGTTCGTTGGTACTGTACTTATATTCTATTCCAAACATTCTAAATTGGACAGTACCGACTGTGCTAGCAGTGTTAGGGTGGACAGTGTAGATCAAAGAACTTAAAAACTCAACTGTCAGTTTCTCAAAGGTTGGTTCTCGGTTTTCAAAAATAGAGTGCAGTCCCAAAAAATCAAGTAAATGATAAACACTATGATAAATACCCAAGGTATAGAGACAGTTGTCGTCCACGTACCTCGTCGAGAGAATTTCTCGACCTTGAAGCCTTTGAATATTCCTCCTCTGCCTATCCCCGGGTTTTCCTTCTCGCAAAATATATCCTCCGAACTCCATAGCTTGCTCCTTGAATTGATTTGAAGATAGTGAAGATGGGTTTAAATATAAGTTGGTAAAGGTGAGATTTTTATGGAATTTAATTGGTGGAATTTCAAATGGAAGTTTGAAAGGGTTAATGGATAGTGGGTATTAAATAAATGTGGGAGCTTTTGTGAGTTTTAATGGAGTTTTGGAAAAGGAGAAAAATGGGTTTTGGGAGTTTAGAGGTTCAAAAATGGTGGAAGATGTAGTTCTCCCCCGTATTTACCAGGACGCCGTGGCGGGCGCCATAAGGCTATGGCGGGCGCCATAAGGTCATTTTCGGACCTGGGCCAAAATTTTGAATTTTGGAATGGGCCTCTCTTACCTTTTGCGTCTCGGGGGTCCCGATAGCGTTCTCATTTGCTTTCTTCTTCAACACGGGACTTGCACAATTTTTGTGGAAATAAAAATCAAATATTAAGAAAAATAACATTATTATTGGATATATATATATAAAAGGAAAAATAAAAACACACATAATATATATATATATATATATATATATATATATATATATATATAAAATCAAAGTACATAGGAAATATAGGAAATGCGAAAATACGAAATGTGTCCAGATATGCTAAAAAGTAAAGAAAACGCAGAAATACTGAATAGTAAATAATAGAGTAGTAAGTCAGGGCAATATGATCAATCAGCTGGCTCCTCTGCCTGGCTGGATCCACGAAGCTCAGCGATCTCGCGACGAAGCTCTCCGATCTCCTGGTATAAAGAGTCTGCCTCAGTAGCATGAGTGAGGTCAGATACCTCAATCTGTAAAGCAAGATCAGCTACCTCCTGCTTGAGCTTGGCAGTCTCTCTGCGGAGCTCAACAACCTGGGTGTATAAATCGGGTGGCTGCAAAGACAAATTATTAGATAATACAGTGATTTTGGGAGACGGAGGTGTAGGGGTGTACTCAGCAATAGGAGGCGATCTAGGCTCCTCAATAGTCTCTCCATAACCCTCCAAAGCATATCTCCAATTAGCTGGGTCATGAACACTGGTCATCATCGGATCAGGCAGCAAAAAGTAATGAACAGCCTCGTTGTCGATCAACAATCTGAACTGGTTGGGGTTTGCAGAGGCTCTCCTTATCAACCCTCTGTCTAGGCAGAAATCAACGTCCATGGTGGTGTATTCACAGAAAACCCTGAGATGTAACAACTTACGCGAAAGGCCTAAAGCAGCAGCAATCTGGGTAACAATACCTCCCACATGAATAATACCTACTGATGACCTGGCAATACTGCTAAGACCTTTCAGCAGAAAGTTCCCACATGCCACAGGACGTGACTGGGTCGCACAAAACAGTAGAAAGATCTCCTCCTCACTAAGCAAGGTCTCAGCATCTGGCAATCCAAAGAAAGAGTGTGCTATGATCATCTGAAAATACCTCAATGCAGGGTTGTGGATAACATGTGAGAACTGGGTGGAAGGATCCTGACTCCCTCCACCAGAGATATCACTCCAGAACTTCTCCACTTCCCTACTTAGAAAGTATCCCATAGGTGTCTCAGGAATAGCATCAGGGGTCGTCTGAAAACCTAATAAATCACCAAACTCCTTATGAGTGAAGGAGTACTCAGTCCCAAATAACCTGAAAATAGCACATCCATCTGGTCCGGCCCAGGGGTCATAAGAAAACGAGCTAAGGAACTCCAAAGTGAGGTTCCTATAGGTGTTGTTCAGGTCGTCGAACTGGTCCCATTGAAGCTGGTGGCATAAGAATCTGACACTAGGCTCAATGCCTAAAGCCTCCATGCAAGCCTGATCTGGGTACCTCGTAGGTGCCATAGGACGTCTGAAGTGGACAAAGTAACGCTCTCTCTGGGCGTCATTCCTGAAAGTCACATGCATGTCGTCAAAGTTCTGCATTCTGCACAGAGTTAGGAAGAAAGTCCTGTAAAACACAAACATTTTAAACATTAGTCCTGACAAAATATAACAAGAAATAAAATAAAACAAAATGTAGAAAGAGTAAATAAGGTAAGAAAATCATGGGTTGCCTCCCATGCAGCGCTTGTTTAACGTCGTTAGCTTGACGACTGGAACTTATACATCTCTTGTCGGGATTGGTGGATCACTTAGAGTGTGGCTGGAGTAGGTTGTTGGAATGTCTCCTCCTTCGTAGAGCTTCAGTCTTTGTCCATTGACGATGAATGGTTTACATGTCTCGTTTTTTATTTCAACAGCTCCAGACCTCAGAATTTTTGATACTTTGAAGGGGCCAGTCCATCTTGAACGGAGCTTTCCTGGGAAGAGTCGTAGCCTAGAATTGAACAGGAGAACAGGGTCGCCTAAGTTGAAGTCTTTTCTTACGATTCTTTTGTCGTGCCAAGCTTTTGTTCTTTCTTTGTATATTATGGCATTCTCGTAGGCTTGCTGTCTGAGTTCTTCCAATTTGTGGATGTCAAGGACACGTTTCTCACTAGCAGTTAGGTAATCCAAATTCAAAGTTTTAATAGCCCAATAGGCCTTATGCTCTAACTCAAAAGGTAAATGACAAGATTTTCCATAGACTAGTTGGTAGGGGGTTGTTCCTATAGGGGTTTTGAAAGCGGTTCTGTAGGCCCATAAAGCCTCTTGAAGCTTTTGCGACCAATCTTTTCTGGATACAGAGACAGTTTTTTCTAAAATTTGTTTAATCTCCCTATTAGATACTTCCACTTGGCCACTAGTCTGTGGGTGATATGGTGTTGCTACTCTATGCTTAACTCCATACTTGCTTAAAAGCTTATCAAATATTCTTGATATAAAGTGAGATCCTCCATCACTTATAACTAAACGGGGTGTTCCAAATCTGGGGAATATATAATTTTTAAATAATTTAATCACTACTCTAGTGTCGTTTGTGGGTGTAGCTATCGCTTCAATCCATTTAGACACGTAGTCTACTGCAACTAAGATATACTTGTTTCCTAAAGATGGTGGGAATGGTCCCATGAAATCTATACCCCATACGTCGAAGAGTTCTACTTCTTGGATGTTTCTTAAAGGCATTTCGTCGCGTCTTGATATATTTCCTGTGCGTTGGCATCTATCACATTTGACAATGTAAGCATGGACATCACGCCACATGGTAGGCCAGAATAGGCCAGCTTGAAGAATCTTGGCGTAGGTCTTAGAGGTGCTTGCATGTCCACCATAAGGTGCAGAGTGACAATGTTGAATTATACTTTCTACCTCGTCTTCTGGAACGCAACGGCGGAAAATGCCATCTTTACCTCTCTTGAAAAGAAGTGGCTCATCCCAATAGAAATTTCTAACATCACTTAAGAACTTCTTCTTCTTGTGGTAATCGAGATCAGGGGGTATGATATCAGCGGCTAGGTAATTAACAAAATCAGCGTACCAGGGCACGTTACTTACAGCTAAGGATTTTTGGAAGTGCTCATGAGGGTCTGGTTCTTTATCTTCAATGGTTTCCAACTGGGCTATCAGTCTATCATAGGCAAAATCATCATTTATGGGTACTAATTCAGGATTCAGGTATTCTAGCCTAGATAGGTGATCGGCTACTACATTTTCTGTGCCTTTTTTATCTCGGATATCTAAGTCGAACTCTTGTAGCAACAAAATCCATCGAAGTAACCTGGGTTTAGCATCTTTTTTACTTAGTAGGTAACGGATGGCAGCATGATCGGTGTAAACTATAATTTTGGCTCCCACTAGATATGATCTAAATTTGTCTATAGCGAAAACTACAGCTAGGAGTTCTTTCTCGGTTGTTGCGTAATTGAGCTGGGCGGCGTCTAGGGTTCTACTGGCATAATATATTACATGTAATCTTTTATCTTTTCTCTGACCTAGAACGGCTCCTACAGCGTAATCACTGGCGTCACACATTATCTCAAACGGTTCAGACCAATCAGGGGGTTTCATAATGGGTGCTGAAATCAATGCTTGCTTCAAAAGGTTGAATGCTTCATTGCATTTTTCATCAAAGATGAATTCAGCATCTTTCATTAACAGGCCAGTTAAAGGTTTTGTTATTTTGGAGAAGTCCTTGATGAAACGGCGGTAGAATCCAGCGTGTCCAAGGAAACTTCTAACTTCCCTGATAGTCTTGGGGGGTTTTAGGTTCTCTATAACTTCTATTTTTGCTTTATCTACCTCTATACCTCTTTCGGAGATTATATGTCCTAAAACAATTCCTTCAGTCACCATGAAATGGCATTTTTCCCAATTCAGCACAAGGTTCACCTCCACACATCTTTCCAGGATTTTCTCAAGGTTGATAAGACAATTTTGGAAATCAAAACCGCAAACTGAGAAATCATCCATAAATACTTCCATGATTCCATCTAGATAATCTGCAAAGATTGACATCATGCAACGTTGGAAAGTAGCAGGGGCATTACAGAGTCCAAAAGGCATTCGTCTGTAGGCAAAAGTTCCAAAAGGGCATGTAAAGGTAGTTTTTTCTTGATCTTCTGGATGTATAGGTATTTGAAAGAATCCCGAATACCCGTCTAGATAGCAGAAGTAAGAGTGTCTGGCAAGACGTTCTAACATCTGGTCTATGAACGGTAAAGGGAAATGATCCTTCCTAGTTGCTTTATTTAACTTTCTATAGTCTATGCACATACGCCAACCTCCTTCTATCCGCTTTGCTATTTGTTCACCTTTCTCATTTTGCACAACTGTGATGCCTCCCTTCTTGGGTACCACATGCACAGGGCTCACCCACTTACTGTCCGAGATCTGATATATTATACCTGCTTCAAGCAACTTCAGAACTTCCTTTTTGACAACATCACTCAGTATAGGGTTTATCCTTCTCTGGTGCTCTCTGGAAGGTTTTGAATCTACTTCGAGCGAAATCCGATGCATGCATACGGATGGACTTATACCTTTCAGATCAGAGATATTATATCCTAAGGCTGAGGGATATCTTCGTAAAACGTCCAAGAGTTGATCTATTTCTTTTTGTCTCAAGGCAGCACTAACTATAACCGGACGATTCATTTCTTCATCAAGAAACTCATATCTCAGGTTCTTAGGTAGTTACTTAAGTTCCAAGGCTGGTTTAATAGGGCAAGGCATAGGATCTGGGGTAAGGGATAAACATTCGTAAAGGTTATCATCGATGTAGGGTTTCTTATAATTGTCATCTTCCAAAATAAGAGTTGATGGCAGCTTAATTGTTTCAATGACTTCTTCTTGCTCTAACTCCCTAACACATTCATCAATGATATCTATCGCATAACACGCATCTCCTATCACAGGTGCCATAAGAAATTTTGAAAGTATAAATTCTATCTTCTCGTTCCCTACCTCAAAGGTTAGCTTCCCCTTTTTGACATCTATTATGGCTCCAGCAGTCGATAAGAATGGTCTACCTAGAAGAATTGGTATGTCATCATCTTCTTTAATGTCCATGACAACAAAATCAGTAGGGATAAACAGCTGACCTATCCTAACAGGGACGTCTTCAAGTATGCCTATCGGATATTTAACAGATCTATCGGCTAATTGAAGTGACATCTTGGTAGGTTGCAACTCTCCTAAATTTAACCTTTCGCAAACCGCTAAGGGCATTAAGCTCACACTAGCTCCTAAGTCTAGAAAAGCTTTTTCGATGACATGACTCCCCAAAGTACAAGGAATGGAAAAGTTTCCAGGATCTTTATCCTTTTTTGCTAATTTATTTTCGGCAATAGAATTACATTCCAAGGGTTTCGGATCATCAAGTCTACGTTTATTGGTAAGGATGTCTTTGAGAAACTTTGCGTAGGATGGTATTTGGGTAATGGCTTCTGTGAACGGGATTTCTACGTGAAGTTTTTCTATAACTTTAATGAATTTCTGATACTGATTATTGATCTGGGTTTGTTTAAGTCTTTGCGGATATGGTATTGGTGGTTTGTATGGCGGGGGTGGTATATAGGTTTTGTTTTTGGGTTCTTCTCCTTTTCCTTGACTTTCCTGGTTTACAGATTCCTCTGGTTTCTTCTTTTTATCTGGGATGTTGTCATCTTCCTTAGAAGTTTTGGGATCACTCAACCTCGGGTTACAAGGTTCATCATAAGCGGTCCCACTTCGTAGGGTAATGGCATTTGCTTGTCCTTTCGGGTTTTGTTGAGGTTGTCCAGGGAATTGTCCTCCAGGTGTGGTCTGAGGGGCTTGGTTTAAAGCTACCTGCGAGATTTGGGTTTCAAGCATCTTATTGTGAGTGATTATTTGGTCAACCTTGGTTCCTAACTGGGTAATTAGTTCGTTAACATGAACGTTTTGGTTCATGGACTCCTTGTTTTGTTGGATTTGAGCAGCGACAAAATTATCCACGATTTTCTCAAGGCTCGGTTTTGGTGGTACAGGTTGCATAGGTTGATTTGATCTTGGGGCTTGATAACTTGATTGTCTCGGAGGGGCAGTATTTTGGATAGGGTTATTATTCTTATAGGAAAAGTTTGGGTGATTCCTCCATCCAGGGTTATAGGTATTTGAAAATGGGTTTCCTTGGGTGTAGTTCACTTGTTCAGAGCTGGTCTCGTTTAACAGACTGCATTCTGCGGATTGGTGTCCTTTCGTCCCACATATCTCACAATCTGACGAAACTGTGGCTGCAGTATTCGGGGTTGTACACATATGCTCAACTTTTAGGGCTAATGCGTCCATTTTAGCTTGCATCATGTCTATAGAGCTTAACTCATGTATTCCTCCTTGGGCTTCCTTCTTTTCCACTGTCGCTCGTTCTACTCCCCACGATTGATGGTTTTGGGCCATATCTTCGATAAGGGCACTAGCTTCAGGGTAAGGTTTGTTCATCAGTGCGCCACCTGCGACGGCGTCGATGGTCATCTTAGTGTTATAATGAAGTCCATTATAGAAGGTTTGAATGATTAACCAATTTTCTAAACCATGATGTGGGCATGCTCTTAACAGCTCTTTATATCTCTCCCAGGCTTCGAACAACGATTCTCCTTGGTTTTGGGTAAATCTAGTTATTTGGTTTCGAAGAACAGCGGTCTTACTCGGGGGAAAATATCTGGCAAGGAATACTTTTCTAAGGTCTTCCCAACTTGTTATGGAATTTGGTGGAAGGGAATCTAACCAAGATAGGGCCTTATCTCTGAGGGAAAAAGGAAATAATCTTAAGCGAATCGCCTCAGGAGGGGCTCCATTGGTTTTAAAGGTGTCTGCTAGTTGGAGAAAGTTTTTCAAATGTTGGTTTGGGTTCTCTGTAGCAAGACCTGTGAATTGTCTCTGCTGTACTAACTGCAGCAGGGATGGTTTAAGTTCAAAATTGTTAGCTGGTATGGCTGGATTTACTATACTAGAACTAGGTTCCTCGTTGGATGGTTGGGCGAAATCCTTAAGAGGTCTTTGATTTTGATCTTCGACCATAGCTTTCCTAAGTTTACGGAAATATAAACGTGCGCGAGCGTAACGTTCTGGTTCAGCTAGAGGGTCTACTAAACTTCCGGTACTACGAGTTTTTCGCATTGACCGGCGGGTAACTTCCTTAGTCTAAACGGTATAACAACAGGGTACGAAATTTGACGAAATTGGTCCCCGGCAACGGCGCCAAAAAACTTGATGCGTGTTTTTTTCGCAAGTGTACGAACGCGTCAGAGTAATATAAAAGATTATAGTATCCACAGAGACCAAGTGTCAATCTATCGCTATCTATTGTTAAGGTGTGTATCTAAGGTGATTAAAAATAGTAGTTTTGAAGAGTGCACGGTAGTAAATAAAGTAATTAAAATTAATTGATAAAGACAGGTTCGAATGCAATTCACACAACCAATTGATAATCCAAGTACTTGCAAATAGAACTACTTGCGGGCAATGTTTTCTACTTTGAAAAGAACTAATTTGACAGGAACTGTCGCTTTCGCGTATTCAGAACCGAGTTGTACCCCCTAATCAAACCCTCTTATTGTCACGGATAAAAAGGCGCGCATTGCGTTAGAGTAGTAAACCTATTTTTAAGAAATATAGTATCTTGACCAAGTTGAAAAGTATTTTAACCTGGATTTTCTAAAAAAAAGAGGTCCTTACGAACCAGACTTTAAACTTCTTAACGCGTCCGAAAATGGTTTTAAAATCTCTTTTCTTTTTAAATTAAAAACTCCTAATAAACTAAACAAAGCGCTTTCGCTGTTTTTGAAATAGTTTAAAAACAATTAAGTTTAGATAGGCGTTGGACGGCTTTCGATCTTACCCAACGGAATTTAAGAACAGGAAAACTTATATTGAAAGTTAAAATAGCCCTAAGTGTTTCCACTAACAATTGTACAGATTATCGGCTCGGTTATGATCTTCACATTCTAACCTTTATAAAATTAGCCAGACATGGTAAAGTAAAAGTTCATTTTTAGATTTTTCATAAAAAAGGTATTTAAGTGGGAGTGCGGAAAGTAAATGAAATTAAAGCGAGTGCGGAAAGTAAATGAAATTAAAAGACAGTGCAAGAAATAAAGTTGACAAAAGGTAAAGTAATAAAAACCTGCTCCAATCGGAGTGGTTGAATACAATGCGAACTGAAAGTAAAATGGCGGCAGGATTAACTTCCTTCCAGAGTGCTCCAAGACTTAGTCTCACAGGCTCTTACAGACTCGATCTCTCGAATGTAGTAACACCTCGATATGAAGCGATTACCACTATTACACTGATATATGCTTATGAACAACTAAACTTGGATGAAGAAAAACGAAAATCTAAAGTCCTATTTATAGGCAAGGAAACATGTGGAAAAGACAAGGATGCCCCTAGCATTTGAATTTGGGAGGGAACTCGCTTTGTTCTTGTGGCGCCCGCCACAACACCATGGCGCCCGCCATGAGTGTAAACTTGCTTGGGCAGTTGGAGATCGTGGGGAAAAACAGTTGGGAGGAGTTTGAGACATGGCCACGTCATGGAAGACCCTGTGGCGGCCGCCATAGTGGATGCCATAAGTGTAAAATGTTGATTTTCTCTATTTTA
Source organism: Lathyrus tuberosus (assembly GCA_022829125.1). Lineage (NCBI taxonomy): Eukaryota > Viridiplantae > Streptophyta > Magnoliopsida > Fabales > Fabaceae > Lathyrus > Lathyrus tuberosus. The sequence goes on along the minus strand of JALAZF010000013.1, from coordinate 25,922,074 downwards.
GCTCATTTCGACTTCCTTTTCGCTCCTTTTCTCGCTCGGGGCTCTGATTAGACTAAAAACCTGAAAACAAAGAAAAAAATAATAATAACATAATAAAATGACATTAAAAGACTAAGAATGCATGCGAAATCGGAGTCAAAAATACGGTGAAATTCAGTGTCATCAAATTCTCCCACACTTAGACCTTTGCTTGTCCTCAAGCAAAACATTTAAAGCTCAAAGTAAGAAAACTAGTGCTGACACGTGATTCGGGCAAAAAGGGCTTCTAAGTTCAAGTCAGGATGCAGTGACAGGTACTAAGTGAACCAAGGGTATCGTAATGACACTTATCCGCAGAGGCGGACATAAACTTCATTCTTATATTAATTAACCGTACCATCCCACAATAACTAGGCCTACCTCTTCATCTCTTTTTTGGGTCCTTTTCATTCAGGCGCAATCACATTAAGCCCGTTATCCGTACATGTTTCATAGTAGAGTGACCTGTTAGTGATTCTGATCCAAAACATAGGGTTTCTGGCACATAAGACTGTGTAAACCCTTTTATTTAACCCAAATGCAGTTGTGGGGGATCGGATCGTAATCCGCCCTACCGAGTTCAGCGCCAGATACCTCTGAACCAACTAACAATGGGTGAGCTAAAATTATATTTTTTTGTGTGGCAACAATTCAACTTTTTGGGTTAAACGACCTTGTGAGGGTCATCTATCTGGAGTTTGCCTTATTCTTTATTTATTTTACTGGATCATTCACTTATGTTCATCGGTCCCCTACGTAGAACATGCTTAGGCCGGAGCTGACTGCAGAAATAAACTACTTAGGACAAATTTGGAAATGATGATTAAGGCCATGGTACATGGGGTTTTAGAATGATTCCTATATTCGTGAAGTCTACGGTGCTAAAACGATACTAATGTTTCAAAAAGTTCACCTAAGTCACCACATCCTAATCCAAACCTGTCTTAAAGCCCAAAAAACGTGTAGAACAACAATGTTTTCTTTTTGCAAAATATTTTTTTTTTTTTTTTTTTTTTTAGGGCTAAAGAAATGGGGAAAAATGAGGGTGCACTAGGGATACACTGTACTGGTGACTCGTCAGACTCATGCATTTTCTAGAAAAAAGACATAGACAAAAACAAGAAATAAACAACTAACTAAAAAAAAAAATGGAAATAGAAAGCAATAAAATAGAAAGCAATAAAATCCCCTCCCACACTTAAATCGAACATTGTCCCCAATGTTTCGAAATAAGATAAGGAGAGTAACCTGTAAAACTACTGATGTGGACCACTGGTGCCCTCGTCGTCCTGCTGGGAATGCCTGGGACGACGGGATCTGCTACGATGCTGGTCTCTCCGGTCCAATCGGGCTGATAAGGCTGCCTGGGCATCTCTGACCTGTCGAAGGTTACCTAGAACGGAACCTTGAGTAGCCTCCATAAGCTCGTAATGCCGGCGGTTGAAGTCTTGCTGACGGGATTGCTCGTTTGCTATCGCAAGCAAGGTGTGAGAAACGGACTCGAAGGATCGATCTGTCCTCCGCCGTGATTCTTCCATGAAGCTCATATTATCCGTCAGTTGTTGCTGAATGGTAGAGAGAAGGTCATCTCGCCTTTCTTCTCTAGCCATAAGGTCACGCCACATCTCCTCAGTGACATAGGATCCAGGGACTGAACCTGCAAAAGGGTTAGAGGAAGAGGGTGCGGTGTGTGGTGGTGAAGGATGATGGGGGGACACATGAGGTATGGGAGACTGATCTCTCCGCTCAAATTCTTCGTCAGTGTCGTGTCCCTCCGCATCAGGAATATTAGGAGGAAGTGGACCTAGAACAGGTGGAGCATTTAAATCATAGGTCCAGTTCCTTTCATTACGTACATCGGTACGTCTACTGCAGGGCAAGGCAACAGATGGGATAGCTACACCATGGATCATCAATACAAAACCACCCTCTCTTCTCGCTCGGCACAATTTCATATCTTTTAGAAATTTTAGGTTGATTGTGCGAGGAGTTAAGGGCTCTAGTGTGGCTATCTTATTGTTCAAGTTAAGGGCCCGAGCAATAGACGTAATCAGTCCTCCAAAAACAATCGGTCCTGCTTTATTAATAGTAACAGACATGTGAGAAAGCATAAACGGGACCGGATTGATTCTTCTATTAGTGAGACTTCCTTGTAAAAACTGAAGCTCTTTAGCATTAACCTTATTTGGATTATCCCGGCCAAAAATAGTACATGCCAACAGGTATCTAAAAACTCTGATGGCCGGGTTGTGGATGGTCGATGCAAGAATTCCTTCAAAAGAAGTTATTAAATTATTTGACAATCTCTGCCAAAAAAGAAATGCATCGACCGACCATCCGTCATCCAAAGGGGTCTCACAAATAGCACCTTCCCAAAGAGGAATCCCTAACAGACTTGTTAGTTCGTTGGTACTGTACTTATATTCTATTCCAAACATTCTAAATTGGACAGTACCGACTGTGCTAGCAGTGTTAGGGTGGACAGTGTAGATCAAAGAACTTAAAAACTCAACTGTCAGTTTCTCAAAGGTTGGTTCTCGGTTTTCAAAAATAGAGTGCAGTCCCAAAAAATCAAGTAAATGATAAACACTATGATAAATACCCAAGGTATAGAGACAGTTGTCGTCCACGTACCTCGTCGAGAGAATTTCTCGACCTTGAAGCCTTTGAATATTCCTCCTCTGCCTATCCCCGGGTTTTCCTTCTCGCAAAATATATCCTCCGAACTCCATAGCTTGCTCCTTGAATTGATTTGAAGATAGTGAAGATGGGTTTAAATATAAGTTGGTAAAGGTGAGATTTTTATGGAATTTAATTGGTGGAATTTCAAATGGAAGTTTGAAAGGGTTAATGGATAGTGGGTATTAAATAAATGTGGGAGCTTTTGTGAGTTTTAATGGAGTTTTGGAAAAGGAGAAAAATGGGTTTTGGGAGTTTAGAGGTTCAAAAATGGTGGAAGATGTAGTTCTCCCCCGTATTTACCAGGACGCCGTGGCGGGCGCCATAAGGCTATGGCGGGCGCCATAAGGTCATTTTCGGACCTGGGCCAAAATTTTGAATTTTGGAATGGGCCTCTCTTACCTTTTGCGTCTCGGGGGTCCCGATAGCGTTCTCATTTGCTTTCTTCTTCAACACGGGACTTGCACAATTTTTGTGGAAATAAAAATCAAATATTAAGAAAAATAACATTATTATTGGATATATATATATAAAAGGAAAAATAAAAACACACATAATATATATATATATATATATATATATATATATATATATAAAATCAAAGTACATAGGAAATATAGGAAATGCGAAAATACGAAATGTGTCCAGATATGCTAAAAAGTAAAGAAAACGCAGAAATACTGAATAGTAAATAATAGAGTAGTAAGTCAGGGCAATATGATCAATCAGCTGGCTCCTCTGCCTGGCTGGATCCACGAAGCTCAGCGATCTCGCGACGAAGCTCTCCGATCTCCTGGTATAAAGAGTCTGCCTCAGTAGCATGAGTGAGGTCAGATACCTCAATCTGCAAAGCAAGATCAGCTACCTCCTGCTTGAGCTTGGCAGTCTCTCTGCGGAGCTCAACAACCTGGGTGTATAAATCGGGTGGCTGCAAAGACAAATTATTAGATAATACAGTGATTTTGGGAGACGGAGGTGTAGGGGTGTACTCAGCAATAGGAGGCGATCTAGGCTCCTCAATAGTCTCTCCATAACCCTCCAAAGCATATCTCCAATTAGCTGGGTCATGAACACTGGTCATCATCGGATCAGGCAGCAAAAAGTAATGAACAGCCTCGTTGTCGATCAACAATCTGAACTGGTTGGGGTTCGCAGAGGCTCTCCTTATCAACCCTCTGTCTAGGCAGAAATCAACGTCCATGGTGGTGTATTCACAGAAAACCCTGAGATGTAACAACTTACGCGAAAGGCCTAAAGCAGCAGCAATCTGGGTAACAATACCTCCCACATGAATAATACCTACTGATGACCTGGCAATACTGCTAAGACCTTTCAGCAGAAAGTTCCCACATGCCACAGGACGTGACTGGGTCGCACAAAACAGTAGAAAGATCTCCTCCTCACTAAGCAAGGTCTCAGCATCTGGCAATCCAAAGAAAGAGTGTGCTATGATCATCTGAAAATACCTCAATGCAGGGTTGTGGATAACATGTGAGAACTGGGTGGAAGGATCCTGACTCCCTCCACCAGAGATATCACTCCAGAACTTCTCCACTTCCCTACTTAGAAAGTATCCCATAGGTGTCTCAGGAATAGCATCAGGGGTCGTCTGAAAACCTAATAAATCACCAAACTCCTTATGAGTGAAGGAGTACTCAGTCCCAAATAACCTGAAAATAGCACATCCATCTGGTCCGGCCCAGGGGTCATAAGAAAACGAGCTAAGGAACTCCAAAGTGAGGTTCCTATAGGTGTTGTTCAGGTCGTCGAACTGGTCCCATTGAAGCTGGTGGCATAAGAATCTGACACTAGGCTCAATGCCTAAAGCCTCCATGCAAGCCTGATCTGGGTACCTCGTAGGTGCCATAGGACGTCTGAAGTGGACAAAGTAACGCTCTCTCTGGGCGTCATTCCTGAAAGTCACATGCATGTCGTCAAAGTTCTGCATTCTGCACAGAGTTAGGAAGAAAGTCCTGTAAAACACAAACATTTTAAACATTAGTCCTGACAAAATATAACAAGAAATAAAATAAAACAAAATGTAGAAAGAGTAAATAAGGTAAGAAAATCATGGGTTGCCTCCCATGCAGCGCTTGTTTAACGTCGTTAGCTTGACGACTGGAACTTATACATCTCTTGTCGGGATTGGTGGATCACTTAGAGTGTGGCTGGAGTAGGTTGTTGGAATGTCTCCTCCTTCGTAGAGCTTCAGTCTTTGTCCATTGACGATGAATGGTTTACATGTCTCGTTTTTGATTTCAACAGCTCCAGACCTCAGAATTTTTGATACTTTGAAGGGGCCAGTCCATCTTGAACGGAGCTTTCCTGGGAAGAGTCGTAGCCTAGAATTGAACAGGAGAACAGGGTCGCCTAAGTTGAAGTCTTTTCTTACGATTCTTTTGTCGTGCCAAGCTTTTGTTCTTTCTTTGTATATTATGGCATTCTCGTAGGCTTGCTGTCTGAGTTCTTCCAATTTGTGGATGTCAAGGACACGTTTCTCACTAGCAGTTAGGTAATCCAAATTCAAAGTTTTAATAGCCCAATAGGCCTTATGCTCTAACTCAAAAGGTAAATGACAAGATTTTCCATAGACTAGTTGGTAGGGGGTTGTTCCTATAGGGGTTTTGAAAGCGGTTCTGTAGGCCCATAAAGCCTCTTGAAGCTTTTGCGACCAATCTTTTCTGGATACAGAGACAGTTTTTTCTAAAATTTGTTTAATCTCCCTATTAGATACTTCCACTTGGCCACTAGTCTGTGGGTGATATGGTGTTGCTACTCTATGCTTAACTCCATACTTGCTTAAAAGCTTATCAAATATTCTTGATATAAAGTGAGATCCTCCATCACTTATAACTAAACGGGGTGTTCCAAATCTGGGGAATATATAATTTTTAAATAATTTAATCACTACTCTAGTGTCGTTTGTGGGTGTAGCTATCGCTTCAATCCATTTAGACACGTAGTCTACTGCAACTAAGATATACTTGTTTCCTAAAGATGGTGGGAATGGTCCCATGAAATCTATACCCCATACGTCGAAGAGTTCTACTTCTTGGATGTTTCTTAAAGGCATTTCGTCGCGTCTTGATATATTTCCTGTGCGTTGGCATCTATCACATTTGACAATGTAAGCATGGACATCACGCCACATGGTAGGCCAGAATAGGCCAGCTTGAAGAATCTTGGCGTAGGTCTTAGAGGTGCTTGCATGTCCACCATAAGGTGCAGAGTGACAATGCTGAATTATACTTTCTACCTCGTCTTCTGGAACGCAACGGCGGAAAATGCCATCTTTACCTCTCTTGAAAAGAAGTGGCTCATCCCAATAGAAATTTCTAACATCACTTAAGAACTTCTTCTTCTTGTGGTAATCGAGATCAGGGGGTATGATATCAGCGGCTAGGTAATTAACAAAATCAGCGTACCAGGGCACGTTACTTACAGCTAAGGATTTTTGGAAGTGCTCATGAGGGTCTGGTTCTTTATCTTCAATGGTTTCCAACTGGGCTATCAGTCTATCATAGGCAAAATCATCATTTATGGGTACTAATTCAGGATTCAGGTATTCTAGCCTAGATAGGTGATCGGCTACTACATTTTCTGTGCCTTTTTTATCTCGGATATCTAAGTCGAACTCTTGTAGCAACAAAATCCATCGAAGTAACCTGGGTTTAGCATCTTTTTTACTTAGTAGGTAACGGATGGCAGCATGATCGGTGTAAACTATAATTTTGGCTCCCACTAGATATGATCTAAATTTGTCTATAGCGAAAACTACAGCTAGGAGTTCTTTCTCGGTTGTTGCGTAATTGAGCTGGGCGGCGTCTAGGGTTCTACTGGCATAATATATTACATGTAATCTTTTATCTTTTCTCTGACCTAGAACGGCTCCTACAGCGTAATCACTGGCGTCACACATTATCTCAAACGGTTCAGACCAATCAGGGGGTTTCATAATGGGTGCTGAAATCAATGCTTGCTTCAAAAGGTTGAATGCTTCATTGTATTTTTCATCAAAGATGAATTCAGCATCTTTCATTAACAGGCCAGTTAAAGGTTTTGTTATTTTGGAGAAGTCCTTGATGAAACGGCGGTAGAATCCAGCGTGTCCAAGGAAACTTCTAACTTCCCTGATAGTCTTGGGGGGTTTTAGGTTCTCTATAACTTCTATTTTTGCTTTATCTACCTCTATACCTCTTTCGGAGATTATATGTCCTAAAACAATTCCTTCAGTCACCATGAAATGGCATTTTTCCCAATTCAGCACAAGGTTCACCTCCACACATCTTTCCAGGATTTTCTCAAGGTTGATAAGACAATTTTGGAAATCAAAACCGCAAACCGAGAAATCATCCATAAATACTTCCATGATTCCATCTAGATAATCTGCAAAGATTGACATCATGCAACGTTGGAAAGTAGCAGGGGCATTACAGAGTCCAAAAGGCATTCGTCTGTAGGCAAAAGTTCCAAAAGGGCATGTAAAGGTAGTTTTTTCTTGATCTTCTGGATGTATAGGTATTTGAAAGAATCCCGAATACCCGTCTAGATAACAGAAGTAAGAGTGTCTGGCAAGACGTTCTAACATCTGGTCTATGAACGGTAAAGGGAAATGATCCTTCCTAGTTGCTTTATTTAACTTTCTATAGTCTATGCACATACGCCAACCTCCTTCTATCCGCTTTGCTATTTGTTCACCTTTCTCATTTTGCACAACTGTGATGCCTCCCTTCTTGGGTACCACATGCACAGGGCTCACCCACTTACTGTCCGAGATCTGATATATTATACCTGCTTCAAGCAACTTCAGAACTTCCTTTTTGACAACATCACTCAGTATAGGGTTTATCCTTCTCTGGTGCTCTCTGGAAGGTTTTGAATCTACTTCGAGTGAAATCCGATGCATGCATACGGATGGACTTATACCTTTCAGATCAGAGATATTATATCCTAAGGCTGAGGGATATCTTCGTAAAACGTCCAAGAGTTGATCTGTTTCTTTTTGTCTCAAGGCAGCACTAACTATAACCGGACGATTCATTTCTTCATCAAGAAACTCATATCTCAGGTTCTTAGGTAGTTACTTAAGTTCCAAGGCTGGTTTAATAGGGCAAGGCATAGGATCTGGGGTAAGGGATAAACATTCGTAAAGGTTATCATCGATGTAGGGTTTCTTATAATTGTCATCTTCCAAAATAAGAGTTGATGGCAGCTTAATTGTTTCAATGACTTCTTCTTGCTCTAACTCCCTAACACATTCATCAATGATATCTATCGCATAACACGCATCTCCTATCACAGGTGCCATAAGAAATTTTGAAAGTATAAATTCTATCTTCTCGTTCCCTACCTCAAAGGTTAGCTTCCCCTTTTTGACATCTATTATGGCTCCAGCAGTCGATAAGAATGGTCTACCTAGAAGAATTGGTATGTCATCATCTTCTTTAATGTCCATGACAACAAAATCAGTAGGGATAAACAGCTGACCTATCCTAACAGGGACGTCTTCAAGTATGCCTATCGGATATTTAACAGATCTATCGGCTAATTGAAGTGACATCTTGGTAGGTTGCAACTCTCCTAAATTTAACCTTTCGCAAACCGCTAAGGGCATTAAGCTCACACTAGCTCCTAAGTCTAGAAAAGCTTTTTCGATGACATGACTCCCCAAAGTACAAGGAATGGAAAAGTTTCCAGGATCTTTATCCTTTTTTGCTAATTTATTTTCGGCAATAGAATTACATTCCAAGGGTTTCGGATCATCAAGTCTACGTTTATTGGTAAGGATGTCTTTGAGAAACTTTGCGTAGGATGGTATTTGGGTAATGGCTTCTGTGAACGGGATTTCTACGTGAAGTTTTTCTATAACTTTAATGAATTTCTGATACTGATTATTGATCTGGGTTTGTTTAAGTCTTTGCGGATATGGTATTGGTGGTTTGTATGGCGGGGGTGGTATATAGGTTTTGTTTTTGGGTTCTTCTCCTTTTCCTTGACTTTCCTGGTTTACAGATTCCTCTGGTTTCTTCTTTTTATCTGGGATGTTGTCATCTTCCTTAGAAGTTTTGGGATCACTCAACCTCGGGTTACAAGGTTCATCATAAGCGGTCCCACTTCGTAGGGTAATGGCATTTGCTTGTCCTTTCGGGTTTTGTTGAGGTTGTCCAGGGAATTGTCCTCCAGGTGTGGTCTGAGGGGCTTGGTTTAAAGCTACCTGCGAGATTTGGGTTTCAAGCATCTTATTGTGAGTGATTATTTGGTCAACCTTGGTTCCTAACTGGGTAATTAGTTCGTTAACATGAACGTTTTGGTTCATGGACTCCTTGTTTTGTTGGATTTGAGCAGCGACAAAATTATCCACGATTTTCTCAAGGCTCGGTTTTGGTGGTACAGGTTGCATAGGTTGATTTGATCTTGGGGCTTGATAACTTGATTGTCTCGGAGGGGCAGTATTTTGGATAGGGTTATTATTCTTATAGGAAAAGTTTGGGTGATTCCTCCATCCAGGGTTATAGGTATTTGAAAATGGGTTTCCTTGGGTGTAGTTCACTTGTTCAGAGCTGGTCTCGTTTAACAGACTGCATTCTGCGGATTGGTGTCCTTTCGTCCCACATATCTCACAATCTGACGAAACTGTGGCTGCAGTATTCGGGGTTGTACACATATGCTCAACTTTTAGGGCTAATGCGTCCATTTTAGCTTGCATCATGTCTATAGAGCTTAACTCATGTATTCCTCCTTGGGCTTCCTTCTTTTCCACTGTCGCTCGTTCTACTCCCCACGATTGATGGTTTTGGGCCATATCTTCGATAAGGGCACTAGCTTCAGGGTAAGGTTTGTTCATCAGTGCGCCACCTGCGGCGGCGTCGATGGTCATCTTAGTGTTATAATGAAGTCCATTATAGAAGGTTTGAATGATTAACCAATTTTCTAAACCATGATGTGGGCATGCTCTTAACAGCTCTTTATATCTCTCCCAGGCTTCGAACAACGATTCTCCTTGGTTTTGGGTAAATCTAGTTATTTGGTTTCGAAGAACAGCGGTCTTACTCGGGGGAAAATATCTGGCAAGGAATACTTTTCTAAGGTCTTCCCAACTTGTTATGGAATTTGGTGGAAGGGAATCTAACCAAGATAGGGCCTTATCTCTGAGGGAAAAAGGAAATAATCTTAAGCGAATCGCCTCAGGAGGGGCTCCATTGGTTTTAAAGGTGTCTGCTAGTTGGAGAAAGTTTTTCAAATGTTGGTTTGGGTTCTCTGTAGCAAGACCTGTGAATTGTCTCTGCTGTACTAACTGCAGCAGGGATGGTTTAAGTTCAAAATTGTTAGCTGGTATGGCTGGATTTACTATACTAGAACTAGGTTCCTCGTTGGATGGTTGGGCGAAATCCTTAAGAGGTCTTTGATTTTGATCTTCGACCATAGCTTTCCTAAGTTTACGGAAATATAAACGTGCGCGAGCGTAACGTTCTGGTTCAGCTAGAGGGTCTACTAAACTTCCGGTACTACGAGTTTTTCGCATTGACCGGCGGGTAACTTCCTTAGTCTAAACGGTATAACAACAGGGTACGAAATTTGACGAAATTGGTCCCCGGCAACGGCGCCAAAAAACTTGATGCGTGTTTTTTTCGCAAGTGTACGAACGCGTCAGAGTAATATAAAAGATTATAGTATCCACAGAGACCAAGTGTCAATCTATCGCTATCTATTGTTAAGGTGTGTATCTAAGGTGATTAAAAATAGTAGTTTTGAAGAGTGCACGGTAGTAAATAAAGTAATTAAAATTAATTGATAAAGACAGGTTCGAATGCAATTCACACAACCAATTGATAATCCAAGTACTTGCAAATAGAACTACTTGCGGGCAATGTTTTCTACTTTGAAAAGAACTAATTTGACAGGAACTGTCGCTTTCGCGTATTCAGAACCGAGTTGTACCCCCTAATCAAACCCTCTTATTGTCACGGATAAAAAGGCGCGCATTGCGTTAGAGTAGTAAACCTATTTTTAAGAAATATAGTATCTTGACCAAGTTGAAAAGTATTTTAACCTGGATTTTCTAAAAAAAAGAGGTCCTTACGAACCAGACTTTAAACTTCTTAACGCGTCCGAAAATGGTTTTAAAATCTCTTTTCTTTTTAAATTAAAAACTCCTAATAAACTAAACAAAGCGCTTTCGCTGTTTTTGAAATAGTTTAAAAACAATTAAGTTTAGATAGGCGTTGGACGGCTTTCGATCTTACCCAACGGAATTTAAGAACAGGAAAACTTATATTGAAAGTTAAAATAGCCCTAAGTGTTTCCACTAACAATTGTACAGATTATCGGCTCGGTTATGATCTTCAAATTCTAACCTTTATAAAATTAGCCAGACATGGTAAAGTAAAAGTTCATTTTTAGATTTTTCATAAAAAAGGTATTTAAGTGGGAGTGCGGAAAGTAAATGAAATTAAAGCGAGTGCGGAAAGTAAATGAAATTAAAAGACAGTGCAAGAAATAAAGTTGACAAAAGGTAAAGTAATAAAAACCTGCTCCAATCGGAGTGGTTGAATACAATGCGAACTGAAAGTAAAATGGCGGCAGGATTAACTTCCTTCCAGAGTGCTCCAAGACTTAGTCTCACAGGCTCTTACAGACTCGATCTCTCGAATGTAGTAACACCTCGATATGAAGCGATTACCACTATTACACTGATATATGCTTATGAACAACTAAACTTGGATGAAGAAAAACGAAAATCTAAAGTCCTATTTATAGGCAAGGAAACATGTGGAAAAGACAAGGATGCCCCTAGCATTTGAATTTGGGAGGGAACTCGCTTTGTTCTTGTGGCGCCCGCCACAACACCATGGCGCCCGCCATGAGTGTAAACTTGCTTGGGCAGTTGGAGATCGTGGGGAAAAACAGTTGGGAGGAGTTTGAGACATGGCCACGTCATGGAAGACCCTGTGGCGGCCGCCATAGTGGATGCCATAAGTGTAAAATGCTGATTTTCTCTATTTTAGCTCATTTCGACTTCCTTTTCGCTCCTTTTCTCGCTCGGGGCTCTGATTAGACTAAAAACCTGAAAACAAAGAAAAACATAATAATAACATAATAAAATGACATTAAAAGACTAAGAATGCATGCGAAATCGGAGTCAAAAATACGGTGAAATTCAGTGTCATCATTGATCTAATAGGTCGTCTATCCTTGGCAATGGGTATTTGTTCTTGATGGTGACCTTATTCAACTGACGGTAATCAATACACAACCGCATTCCACCATCCTTCTTCTTTACCAATAACACTGGAGCTCCCCACGGTGAAACACTAGGTCTAACAAAATGCTTAGCAATTAAGTCCTCCAATTGGTCCTTTAATTCTCTTAATTCCAACAGAGTCATCCGATACAGAGAAACGGATATAGGAGCCGTTCCCGGTACCAGGTCAATAGAGAACTCAACCTCTCTTTCCGGAGGAAGAGAAGTAACGTCCTCGGGAAAAACTTCAGGAAACTCACAGACTACCGGAATACTCAGCACTTGCTGGTCACTACTCCCCTCCTTAGTAAGAACCAGTAAAACAGATTTCTCCTTCTCAAACAAGAAATTTATCATTCCCACCGTACCTTCTAAAATAGTTGTTAGCACATCCTTCGGGGTAGCCTCAACAGATGGAATGATGATTAACTTTTCCTCACAACCGATAAACACCGAATTAGCAGAAAGCTAATCCATCCCCAAAACAACATCAACTTTCTTAAGCGGTAAACAGATAAGGTCAATATGAAAAACTCTATCATTCACAGACAACACACAATTCTCACACATTAGAGGTGTTTCCACTATCTCGTCCATGGCAGTAGTAACCACCATGGGTGGAGACAACGGAACAGCTTACAACCCAAGTCGCTTCACACATTGCGTCGATACAAAAGAGTGTGTGGCTCCATAATCAAATAATACAAAGCAAGGGTTCCCGTTTACGAAACACGTACCAGTAATTAAGGAGTTGTCACCCTTTGCTTTCCTCGCATCCATTGTATAAACTCGTCCGATATTCTTTTCTTGCATTTGGTTTGTATTTTGAGGACAATCCCTCGCCATGTGTCCCACTCTCTGACACTGATAACATCTCATTCTTTCAACACTGCATCTACCAGAATGCACTTTACCACAAAAACGACACACTGGAGGTGCACTGGTCCTAGAACTCTGAACTTGCTTCCCTTTGAAAGCTTGTTGCCTTGGTCTAAATAGTTAATTTGATCTACCGTGATCACCCTGATTTGACTTACCCAATTCTCCTTCCGCTTGCATCTTCTTCAAACTGTGTTCTGCCACATAACACTGCCTTAACAATTCTGCATAGCTCGTGAATTCCCTCTGAGACACGCTATGTGAAATTTTAGCCCTCAACCCAAAAAGAAACTGATCAATCTTTCACATCTCGTCCGGAGCATATATGGCTTGTCTAGAATAAGCAGCCATAACTTCAAACCTCTCTGCATAAGCAGCCACCGTCAAGTTACCATGTCTCAACTGTTGAAACTCGAATTCCTTCTGAGACCTTAAGGAACTTGGAAAGTACTTCTCCATAAAATTAATCTTGAACTGCTCCCATACCTTTGGTACCTCTTGAATTATCATTAAGGCTGAAGCACTCTCCCACCACCTCATGGCAGGACCCTTCAACAAGTGAGAAGCAAAAACCACCTTATTTTCCTCACTGCACTGAAATATCAAGAAAATTCTTTCCATGCCCGCTATCCACTCATGAGCCTTTACCGGATCCAACCCTCCCTGAAATTCCGGAGGATTCATACGAATGAAATCCCTAAAGGTTCCACCTGTAGCTGCTGGAACAACCACTGGAGGATAAACGGCACCAACCATTTGTTGTACCATTTATTGCACAAACTGATTCTGTTGTTGCTGCATCTATTGCATGAATTGATACAAAGGGGCATTCCCCTCGTCACCTGGCGGATTTGTCCCGGCTGGAGTGGTTCTCAGTCTACCCCTGTTGTTTCTGCGCCTGTCGGCCATGTTCCTAAATGTCATACAGATAGGATTAAGTTGATCAGGCTCAATACCATAAATATAACACGTAAGACCAATGGTGACACAACACATATGAAACGGAAAGAAAATACTTATACTATCTCATGGCTAGGTCGAGGATACGACCTGCTCTGATACCAACTGTAACACCCATATATAATATAATACATCAAAGCATCCATATCATACATGAATTCACGTTTTTGGTACTGAAATACAATAAGTCCCTAGTTAACACATTATACATATACATGCCCAAATTGAAAACCTAAAACAAAACTATGGTATCATATATACAAGATGTTCAAAATGATAAAAACTAAGAACTAGATCCGAAATGATCTCAAAATAAACTCCACAACGGAAGCCTTGTCTCACAAAAGCTATGATCCATAAGGAAAAGTCAAACAACTTTGTCCTTACCCTTCACCGAACCTGCAGTACCTGTGATGTAAACAACAACGTGGGGTGAGATACATCAATCTCAGTGAGTTCCCTATCTTATAAGTCATCTCGGCTTTACAAGGTTCTAATAATCCTAACTCAAGTCAAAAGGGAAGGGAGGTGACTTTGAGTACCCACACACACTATATGGATCCATGTTCATGAGTCGCTTTAACTCACAATATCACTAATCTATAACCTGTACCAAGGCATCCCATTTTCCCGTCCGCTTCTACGTCTAGAAGTTGACCCGAGTCATGGATCCTTGTAATTTACTTGACATACGAAATGGATTCAGGAACAACGGCCTGTTAGCCGTGAACCGTCACTTCACATGGCCTGTTAACCATCACAAGTCTCTACCCTTAGGTTCCATTCATACTACACACGGGAATCAAACCTGTCAAGTAATTGTGCATACGTTTCAGAGGAGCTCGAGACCCATGAAACTGCACCAAAATAAGCGGTTACGATTACGTGATAACAAACACACAAATGTGATTGTATTCGACAATCACGAGGCCACATTCGCCTCAAGACCTCATTGTCTTTCCAAATCTAAACACAAATAAAACATGATCCATACTAGTGTAAACATGTCCATACCATTCCGTAATAGACGCACGCCTCGGCCCCTCACGCACGATCGTCGTCATTACGATATTCAACAATTTCTTAACCGTTACTAGGTTCCAACCTAATTCAAGGGTAATATTCCTCACTCTACCTATTTCATATTTTTACATGCATTACTCTCACTCATGTTCAACATCAATATTAGGCAAAGCATATCATAATTTCACATTAGAAATACATGTAATAATTTAAACATAAGTTATACCACTTTTGGGTTCCCTCCGATTATTTATTCGGACAATAAAACCGACATCTTTTACCGTCGTCATAAAGATTATTTCCACAGCTTTCTATTGATATCAAGAACACTCAAATCGGATAAGCGGATCAAGAATTATAGAATTTACAAGGAAATGGAATATTTGGGAAAGTCCCAGGAGCGCCCGGCGCTCCCTCCATCGCCCGGCGGCGTCCCCTTCGCCTCTGCTTCGCCCCGCGAAGCAGGGGCGTAACAACTCTTCTAAAAAATTTGAAAGTTACACGGGCGTTACATGTTGCGCCTCCTGAGCATCGCCCGACGAAGCAGGGGCGCTTGCCTCGAACCGCCCGGCACTCTGAGCACCGCCCTGCGCTCCGCACCAGAACAGCCATGCTCAGCTGCATTTTCTCTTGTTCCAATGGGTGAAAATTCATCTTTCTCAATTCAAATCCTCCCCAAACAGCACCAACAAGCATCATAAATATTCACATGCATAATATGATCATTCAACATAGATTATACCGATTTTTAACAGTTAAATTTCATTGATTTGCAAAATTGTTCATTTTCTCACAAAATCCAACCTAACTCTAAAACCTCAAGAAATTCTACACTAGAGCATCTATCTAAAACCCACCTGGATTAGAAGAGGATGATGAAGAAGCTGAGATGAATCAATGAAGATGAGATGATGGTTCTTGGCCTTGAGCTCTTGGACTTTCTCTTCTTTTTCCTTTCCTTTCCTTTCCTTCTCTTCACTTTCTCTTGCTCCAAATGTTCTCACTTTGGAAATGAGAGGAAAAGAAATGATATAGAAAAATATCATTTGTTTGTAATACTACCAAAGGTCCAAATTAGCTCGAAAGCACCAAGTAATAAAACCTTAGAGTTAGATAATATTAATCTGATCAGTTTTGAGTTCGTCAGTTGCTCTAATTATTTTATCCAATCAATTCTCAGAGTAAACCGGAACCCAATTGATCATAATAATGTTATCCAGAGTAAAATAATTTACGGGGTATTACAATTTGTGTGTTATTTGATATATTTGAATTATTTGTATTGTATGGTACTTAAGGGTATTTTGATAATTTAATAATTTTTAGGATTGTAGAATTTGAGGGCGGAAAAATAAAATGAGATTTAGTAGATTATTAGATATAGTTAGATTATTTTAATTATACAGTAATAATTTGAGAAAATACAAATTTGGAGGAATTTTAATTAACAATTTTTTAATTAAAATTTTTATTTAATTAAAATAATAAGAAAATAAGAATTTCAAGAGTTTGGCTGGAAACTAGAGATATTGAGAGTATAAGGTGGACTGATGAGAATTTGGGAAAGTAGGGTTAAATTCTCACCATTCCACCTTGTTAGTTCTTGGATTGGCTGGAATTTTGGTAAAACAAAGTATATTCAATGTTGATGTCAAGGTGCTGATGTTGCAACATTAAGTCTTAACACTGGACTGTGTTAAGTATTTAAATTGCTGAAGTTGGATGTCTGATGTCACATGGCGATGTTGTGACATTAGATCTGCAGAATTAATAACATCAGGTTGTGATGTTGTTAGGGTTTGCGTGTTAGCTGGAATTGTGGAGAGCAAGCTGTCTCATTGGATGCGAATATCTTGGGATAGATATTTTCTGCTGCATAGGAGATATGGTGCAGATTTGTAGGAGATTTAAAAGGTTGAAGATTTGAAAAGATTTTAGGAGAAAATCTGTTTTAAATATTCAGTTTTAAATAACAAATCAGGTCAGATATTGTAGCAAGTCCAAGATCAATTCAAGGAGCTATATAAAGCGCATGAGTTCTAGAGAAAAGCGACGAAGAAGAGAGAGCTAAAGACTAATTGTCGTTTGTGTCTTCGTTTATGATTTGTAAACCATTCTAGTGTGAATCGGTATTAGTGTTTTGAGTTGTTCTTGATCAAAGCTGTGAAGCAGAATCAAGTAGTGATATTTAAAGGGTGTTATCTCATTGAAGTGTTTTAGGGATTGAGTAGTGTTCTCATATATAAGTGGTTTCTTAGGTAGAAAGTCACTAGTAGGAATTAAGTTTAGGAGATTGTCAACTGGGTTGTTGAGTCTGTAAATTAATTCTACAAGTAGTGAATTTCATCCCTGGCTTGGTAGCCCCCAGACGTAGGTAGTTAAACCGAACTGGGTGAACAATTCCTTGTGTTATTGTGTTACTGTTATTGTTGTTCATTAGCAGAGTGTGTTGTTGTGACATCGCACCTTAACATCACACGTTTGATACCAGAATTTCAATTGGTATCAGAGCAGGCATCCTGTCTGTCTCTGGGTGAGATTTAGGGAAGTTACTTTCTGGTGTAAAGATGGACAAAGAAGTTGGAGGATTCGTCAACAGACCCCCTATTTTGGATGGATCCAATTATGACTATTGGAAGCCAAGGATGACCACTTTCTTAAAATCCTTTGACAGCGGGGCTTGGAAGGCTATTGTTAAAGAGTGGAAAGCACCTGTTGTGTGTGAGAAAGATGATACTGGCAAAGATAAAGAAGGCACCTCAAAGCCAAAGCCTGAAGAAGAATGGACCAAGGAAGAAGATGAGCTTGCCCTTGGAAATTCCAAAGCTCTAAATGTAATTTTCAATGGAGTGGATAAGAATATCTTTAGGTTAATCAATTCCTGTGAAGTTGCTAAGGAAGCGTGGGATATTTTGAAGGCTACTCATGAAGGAACGTCTAGAGTGAAGATGTCTAGACTTCAGCTTCTAACATCAAAGTTTGAAAGTCTGAAGATGAAGGAAGATGAGACTATTCATGACTTCCACATGAGTGTTCTTGAGCTGGCCAATGCATCTAGTGCTCTTGGAGAGAAAATGTCAGAAGAAAAGCTTGTAAGGAAGATTCTTAGGTCCCTTCCTAAGAGGTACAAGATGAAGGTGACTGCTATTGAAGAAGCCCAAGACATCAGCAAGATGAGAGTTGATGAACTCATTGGATCTCTTCAAACTTTTGAGCTTGGTTTGAATAAAGAAGAACCTGAAAAGAAGCCCAAGGTTATTGCTCTGGTCTCCACTCCTGCAGAAGCTAAGGAAGTCAAAGATGATGATTCTCAGGAAGATTTGTCTCAAGCCATTGCTATGTTGGGAAGGCAGTTCAACAAAGTGTTAAAAAGGTGTAACAATAACTACAAGCCTAGTGTCAAGAACATCTCTTCTGACATCAGCAAGCCAAAAGAGAAAGATGAAGAGAAGACTGCCCAGGATAGAGGTGTTCAGTGCTTTGAATGTGAAGGGTATGGACATGTCAAGAAAGAATGTCCCACATTCTTGAAGAAGCAGAAGAAGGGCATGTCAGTTTCCTGGTCTGAATCTGATAGTGAAAGTGAAGGTGAGTCAGCAAGGCATGTTAGAGCCCTAACAGGAATTGTTGTGTCTGATGATGATAGGGATGGAGAAATAACTTATGAGGAGTTAGCATCTACTTATCGAGAGTTGTGTTTAAAAAGTGCTGAGATTTGTCAAGAAAACAAGTGTCACAAGCAACAGATTGCTCAGCTTGAAAATGAAAAAGCTGATCGGGAAAATGAAGTTGTACTAGTTAAGTCTCAACTGGATCAGATGACAAAATTTGTTAGGATGATGAACAGTGGTACAGCTACTCTTGATAAGATTCTTCAGTCAGAGAAAGCTGCTGGAGATAAATCAGGCATATGATATGTGGCAAGCACTTCAGGAACAAAGAAGGAGATGTTTCATCCATTGTCTCAACATCAACCTAAGAGACAGAATCCTACCCCTAAGAAGGTTGTTCGGCCCCAGAATGTTGAGAAAAAGAATGGTCCCTATCAGAGAAAGATGCAGCCTCAAGGAGCTAGTCAGTATATGCCTCCCCAATATCACAAGAGCATGCAAGCTGCAAGGTTCAAACAGGACATGTCTCATCAGGTGTCTCAACATCAAGAAATCTGGTATGGAAATGAATACAACCATGTTGTTCCTTATTACTATGGAAGAAGAAAGCCTCATCACCATAGAAGACAGCCTAAGAGATAGCATCCTCAGTACAGAAGAAGGCAATCCAACTATGGAATAAGGAGACAACATTATGGGTGGCAGTCACAGCATTATCATCAAAGTGGAAGAAGATCTAACCACTTTAGAAATGACAGAGTCAGATGCTTCAATTGTGGTAAGTTTGGACATATGCAGTCCTCGTGCTTCAAGCTTCACGGTTATCTAAATTCTGCTTCTCAACCCAGACAGGAAGAGGTCAGGCCTAAGGTGGTGAAGCAATGGGTTCCTAAAGTTACCAGCTTGATAGCTCACACCTCCTTAAGGGTTTCTATCAAAGATGACTGGTATTTTGACAGTGGGTGTTCAAGACACATGACTGGTGTAAAGAATCTGCTTGTAGATGTGAAACCTCAGTCTTCTGGCTATGTTACATTTGGTGATGGGATCAAAGGAGAGATAAAGGGGATTGGTAAACTAAACTGTGGTAGTGCTCCCAGACTGGAGAATGTTCTTCTTGTTAAAGGTATAACATCAAATTTGATTAGTATTAGTCAACTTTGTGATCAAGGATTCAAAGTAGACTTCACAAAGTCTGAATGTATGGTCAAAGATGACAAAGGAGAAGTCATTATGAAGGGAGCCAAGTCTAAGGACAATTGTTATCTGTGGGTGCCCCAAAACTCAAATTCTTCCACGTGTGTGCTTGCTAAAGAAGATGATGTCAAAATCTGGCATCAGAAGTTGGGACACCTTCACCTAAAGGGAATGAAGAGAATTATCTCCTCAGAAGCAGTCAGATGGATTCCCAAACTTAGTATAGAGGAAGGAAATGTGTGTGGAGACTGTAAAAAAGGAAAGCAGACAAAGATGTCTCATCCGAAGCTTCAACATGACACCACCTCCAAGGTATTGGAACTTCTTCATATGGACTTGATGGGACCTATGCAAGTTGAAAGTCTGGCTGAGAAGAAATATGCTTATGTAGTTGTGGATGACTATTCAAGATACACCTGGGTGAACTTCATCAAAGATAAATCAGAGGTGTTTGATGTCTTTAAAGAGCTCTGTCAAAGACTCCAAAGAGAAAAGGAGAGTAAGGTTATCAGAATAAGAAGTGATCATGGAAGAGAGTTTGAGAATAGCAAGTTTGAAGAATTTTGCTCGGCTGAAGGTATAAGTCATGAATTCTCATCGCCTATCACCCCTCAGCAAAATGGAGTTGTTGAGAGGAAGAACAGAACTATACAAGAGTCGGCTAGAGCAATGATTCATGCCAAGAAACTTCCTTATCATTTCTGGGCTGAAGCCATGAACACTGCCTGCTACATTCACAACAGGGTTAAGAAGAGGCACTTCATCCACTCTGTATGAATTATGGAAGGGAAGAAAACCTAATGTTAAGTACTTCCATGTTTTTGGAAGTAGATGTTATATTCTAGCTGATAGAGAGCAGAGAAGAAAATTGGATTCCAAAAGTGATGAAGGAATATTCTTAGGATACTCTACTAACAGCAGAGCATATAGGGTGTTCCACTCTCGAACCAAGGTAATGATGAAGTCAATCAATGTGGTGATTGATGACAGTGACAAGCAGGAAGATGATGATGTTCCAGATGCTATTGAGACATCAGTTGGTGAAGTTGCACCAGAAGCTGAAGACAGAAGCCAAACTCCTAGTGTTGCTGCTGCTGAGCAACCCCATAAGGATCCCTCCATCAGAGTGCAGAAGGACCACCCAAAGGAGCTCATTATAGGTGATCCAAACTCTGGAGTAAGGACTAGGTCTAGAGATGTTATAGCAAGTTCATGCTTTGTCTCCAAAATTGAGCCAAAAAATGTCAAGGAAGCATTGGCTGATGAGTTCTGGATAAATGCAATGCATGAAGAGCTAGAGCAGTTCAAGAGGAATGAAGTATGGGAGCTTGTCCCTAGGCCTGATGGAGTTAATGTTATTTGAACAAAGTGGATCTACAAAAACAAGTCTGACGAGCTTGGAGTGGTCACAAGAAACAAAGCTAGACTTGTTGCACAAGGCTATACTCAAGTTGAGGGAGTTGACTTTGATGAGACGTTTGCTCCAGTGGCTAGATTAGAATCCATCAGACTACTCTTGGGTGTGGCTTGTAACCTAAGATTCAAGCTGTTCCAAATGGACGTGAAGAGTGATTTTCTGAATGGCTATCTGAATGAAGAAGTCTATGTAGACCAACATAAAGGATTCATTGATCCAAACTTCCCCAATCATGTGTTCAAACTGAGGAAAGCTCTGTATGGCTTGAAACAAGCTCTAAGGGCCTGGTATGAGAGGCTGACTAAATTCTTAGCAGCAAATGGATATAGAAAAGAAGGGATTGACAAAACTTTGTTTGTCAAGGAAGAAGGCGGAAAATTAATGGTAGCCCAAATCTATGTGGATGACATTGTATTTGGGGGAATGTCAGATGCTATGGTGAAGCAGTTTGTTCAACAAATGCAATCTGAATTTGAAATGATTTTGGTTAGAGAACTCAGCTACTTTCTTGGGCTACAAGTCAGACAAATGGAGGATTCCATCTTTATTTCTCAAAGCAAATATGCTAAGAGCATAGTAAAGAAATTTGGCCTGGATAATGCCAATCACAAAAGGACACCTGCTCCTACCCATTTGAAGCTATCCAAGGATGAAAATGGAGTGAGTGTGGACCAAAGCTTATACAGAAGTATGATTGGGAGTCTACTATATCTCACAGCAAGCAGACCTGGCATTTCCTTTGTTGTTGGAGTGTGTGCCAGATATCAATCTGATCCTAAGGTGAGTCACTTAAATCAAGTGAAGAGAATTTTGAAATACGTGAATGGCACAAGTGACTATGGGATGCTATATAGTCATGATTTTGGGACTGAGTTAAGAGGATACTGTGATGCTGATTGGGCTGGAAATGCAGATGATAGGAAAAGCACTTCAGGAGGCTGTTTCTTTCTAGGGAACAATCTGATTTCCTGGTTCAGCAAGAAGCAGAATTGTGTATCTCTCTCAACTGTTGAAGCTGAGTATATAGCAGCAGGAAGTAGTTGCTCTCAGCTGGTTTGGATGAAGCAGATGTTGAGTGAATACAATGTCAAACAAGATGTTATGACACTATACTGTGATAATCTGAGTGCCATTAATATATCTAAAAATCCTATACAGCATAGTAGGACAAAGCACATAGACATAAGGCATCACTTCATAAGGGAATTGGTTGAAGACAAAATTGTTACCTTGGAGCATGTAGCCACAGATAAACAGCTGGCTGACATATTCACTAAAGCCTTAGACGCAAACCAATTTGAAAGGTTAAGAAGCAAATTGGGAATCTGCATTTATGAAGACTAAATGTGCTAGAAAGGGTTGTGAGCAGTTGGGGTTTTTTTTTTTTTTAGTCAACTCCCAGGTAAAGGTTGTCAAATTGTGGCTAAAAAGGGGGAGAAGTAGCCAAAGAAAGAAAGAATTTCAAATGCTGCCAAAAGAGTTGTTGTACTGTCAAGTGAATATGTTAGCTATAGTACAGTAAGGCCGAAATTAAGGGGGAGTAATGAGTAATGTTGTTGCTGGTTCATGATTAAGGGGGAGCAACATTGTTGGAGTGCTCATTGTTGCAGCTGTTTAAATGTTTGAAGAGTGTAGTTGTTGAACTTGGTGATACAGCAGATGCAGCAGAGTTTTTGTGAAGCAAAGTCCATAATGAAGTTTTTATGATACTGCTGATGCTGGAGTTTAAGCAATGGTTTCAAAATCATTGATTGAAGTTTTTCCGCTGCTAAAGTCTCTGAAGGTGCAGAGATTGTTTTAGCCAAAATTAGCCAAAGGGGGAGATTATTAGTTCTTGGATTGGCTGGAATTTTGGTAAAACAAAGTATATTCAATGTTGATGTCAAGGTGCTGATGTTGCAACATTGAATCTTAACACTGGGCTGTGTTAAGTATTTAAATTGCTGAAGTTGGATGTCTGATGTCACATGGAGATGTTGTGACATTAGATCTGCAGAATTAATAACATCAGGTTGTGATGTTGTTAGGGTTTGCGTGTTAGCTGGAATTGTGGAGAGCAAGCTGTCTCATTGGATACGAATATCTTGGGAAAGATATTTTCTGCTGCATAGGAGATCTGGTGCAGATTTGTAGGAGATTTAAAAGGTTGAAGATTTGAAAAGATTTTAGGAGAAAATCTGTTTTAAATAACAAATCAGGTCAGATATTGTAGCAAGTCCAAGACCAATTCAAGGAGCTATATAAAGCGCACGAGTTCTAGAGAAAAGCGATGAAGAAGAGAGAGCTAAAGACTAATTGTCGTTTGTGTCTTCGTTTATGATTTGTAAACCATTCTAGTGTGAATCGGTATTAGTGTTTTGAGTTGTTCTTGATCAAAGCTGTGAAGCAGAATCAAGTAGTGATATTCAAAGGGTGTTATCTCATTGAAGTGTTTTAGGGATTGAGTAGTGTTCTCATATCTAAGTGGTTTCTTAGGTAGAAAGTCACTAGTAGGAATTAAGTTTAGGAGATTGTCAACTGGGTTGTTGAGTCTGTAAATTAATTCTACAAGTAGTGAATTTCATCCCTGGCTTGGTAGCCCCCAGACGTAGGTAGTTAGACCGAACTGGGTGAACAATTCCTTGTGTTATTATGTTACTGTTATTGTTGTTCATTAGCAGAGTGTGTTGTTGTGACATCGCACCTTAACATCACACGTCTGATACCAGAATTTCACACCTAATACTAGAGAGGACTGAAATCACTTGATGCCATAACTGATTCCACCTCATACCGGTCGTGAAAAACCAAAAAAAAATATTAGGGTAAAATAATAGTGAAATTTGGTGGAGCTTACGTTACAATACATGAAATTATAACTTTTGGAAAAAAGGGGAAACCAAGAGAGAAGAAGAGGGGGAGCTAGGAAGGATAAGGCATAGCCAAAAGTTTGAAGGTTCTGCAATTCTAAGGTAAATGGAGGGGGAAGGATTTCCTTACTGATGGGTGATAATAGATAGCCGGGGTGGTGAGGGGTCCTTACGCTCCGATCGACACCAAGGTTGATGCTATGTTTCCTTCTATAATATGTTATTCCAAATAAGGTTTAGACAAAACTTTATTGGCATTGATCGATAAATAACTCAACGATGGCGATCAGCAGTGTCCATCGGGTGACGACGATAATTTCGGGTGTGACGGCGAGTCCGGACGGTTCTGGGCGTTTAAAGCATCACAATCATTACTACAAACAACACATGTCATGTCAGACACGAAATGGATATCACTTCGGTTACAATGCCAAGGTAACAAAGGATGACATGAAAAGTGAGAACTTTACCCCTCGGATTATAAATAACCAAGGGGTTTGTTTAAATGATCATGGGTTCGAACCCCAGCAATAGCTTTTTTATATTTTCCAAACTAGCACCATGTACATCTCGATTTAACAATAAAACCGAGGGGAAAGATATATATATATATATATATATATATATATATATATATATATATATGGGTGGGGATCAACTTACTCCAAGAGTAAGTTTTTTTTAATGGTTAATTAAGTAAAAGGCTAATTGAACCATTAAATTAGATTCAGTTCAAAGGCTGTGATTTGGAGTAAGTTAAAAAAACTTATGTTAGACGATAGACTTCAATCTAGAGGGGGGTGAACAGGTCAAATTTTACAACCAAAAATTTTTGGCAAAAATCTGTCTTCAAAAATATGGTGCATCGGAAAAACAACCCGGATCGAATCATCTAATCGAACCTACTATCGAAAAGAAATATGCGTAATGCAAACCAAATAGAGTGATAACGAATGTAAATGTTCAACAATAATCAAATAATGAATTAATTAAATACAATTCAAATTATAACTCGTATATCTAATGAACCGAAACACAAACAAAATGCACATAAATAATTTGTCAAACACTTGATGTGCGATTGATAACAATTGGAAATATAGTTTGTTTTGTTGATGTTAAAACCTATCACAATCAAAGTGATTGTGATTATATCAACAATAACACCTATAAAAGATAGTAGAAAACAATTTCCAATCGAATTGATCAAACTAAGACGAAGCGATAAATTGCATAATCAACAATTAAAATAAATAAAGAGATGAAGATAGAGAGACCAAGATTTGTTTAGATAGTTCCCAAATTAGTCTCGCTATGGGTACGTCTGTCCTCAATTCAAAATCGAATTGAGATAGTGCTATTTACTTTTTCTTTACAAAAATGTTTATAGAAGAGATGAAGAATGCAAACCCCAAAAACCCTATTGTTATGTGTTGACTCTTCCACCTCCAAACCCTTGATCAAAACTTGATCAAGTGACCAACAATGCAGATACAATCCTTCGATTATCCCGAGCATGCAACTTGTTGAAACCTGAGATTCCCAAACACAATTCATCGTCTCGCGCTGCTCCCTTGCAAGGAAACCACCTTGTCCCAAGGCCTTCACTCAGTCGAATCTGTGTTGACGTGATTTCGTCCAAAACCTTTAAATCAACCCGATGTTGAAGGAAAACCCCATCTCGTGTTTCTTATTTGAAACATACAAAGCCCATAACCCAATATTCCCGATTACACCAAACCTAATTGGACATTATCAACCCTAATCTAGAAGGTCATGCAATCGAAAAATGATTATGTGTAATTCAATTGTGTGTATGCATAGAAGAAGCGATGAAGATGATGGGCAACTTTGTAATCTGGTTTTGTTTATGTTTTATTCACTAGGAAACCTTACCTAGAAGAAGATGCATGTACGAGTATATATATAAATATATATATATATATATATATGTGTGTGTGTGTGTGTGTGTGTGTGTGTGTGTGTGTGTGTGTGTGTGTGAATGAATGAGCAAAAGGAATGCAAAAAGTTGGAGCAAAACTGAAATTTTTGGATGGGAAAAACATATAGGTCGGCCTATGAAAGCAATAGGTTGACCTATGCGTGCTGTTTAGGTCGTCCTGTGAAGGTCATAGGTCGACCTGTGAAGGTCATAGGCCAACCTATCTGGCAGCCTGTGACGCAACCTGTGGGCAGAACCTACAGGCTTTAATACTGCTCCATGGGAGCTGGCCTGAAAAATTATGTGCCGACCTGAAATGAGATTATATGCCGATTTGAAAAGTTATGTGTCGACCTATACTGGAACTAAAATTCGTATAGGTCGGCCTGAACTGACTTGTATGACCAAAAACATGTTTTTCAATGCAAATATGATGGTGAATCCCTTTCAAAGTCATTTGAATGTTTCCTAATGACAAGATGCACATCTAGAATGGGAGGATATCGTCCAATATACATAACACTACACTATCCTAGTTTTAACATCACTCAAAATACAAAAGCACTCACAACTTACTCTTGGAGTAAGTTGATCCCCACCATATATATATATATATATATATACATACATATATATTAGAATGCAATATTTATGTTAGAACATGAGAATGAATCTGAACCATTAGATTTTAAAATAAATGGAGATTATGTGTAATTTTTTTCTCTCTCTTCCATCATTTATTTTAATAATGGAGGAGAGAGAAAAAAACCACACATAATCTCCACCATATATATATATATATATATATATATATATATATATATATATATATATATATATATATATATTAGAATGCAATATTTATGTTAGAACATGAGAATGAATCTGAACCATTAGATTTTAAAATAAATGGAGATTATGTGTAATTTTTTTCTCTCTCTTCCATCATTTATTTTAATAATGGAGGAGAGAGAAAAAAACCACACATAATCTCCACCATTTATTTTAAAATAGAATGGTTTAAATTCACTCTCATGTTCTCACATAAAAATGACATTCTCATATGATATGTTATATATATATATATATATATATATATATATATATTCTTTAGTTCTTCACTGGTATCAGAGCCTTTATAGGTGCTGATACGTGATTATTAAGTTATTTTTACAAATTGTTTTATTTTCTCCACAATTATCTTGAACCTTACCCTGACCTTTGAGTCTAGGTTGAAAGCTTCTGAATAGCATGTGGTCCACGTAGTAAAACCCGCAGAGAGAAGGGTAGTAAATCGGTTGGTCAGCTTGTTGAGGTAATCACTCTTAGAACAAACTATAAGGGGGGAGAGATAGTGAAAGAGAAAATATCTTAGTTTGTTTAAAAATTTCTGAAGTAATCATGTCAAGCATCGTTAGGGCTTTGAGTTCACTAGGAAGTAGTAGGAGACATCAGCGTCACCAAAATGATATAGCTATTACGTCTGAACCTAATAACCTGCTAGATTAAGATACATTTCAGAATAAAGAATTAGAAATTCAGGAAATGGAAAATAGATTATTAAATTGGTCTATGCCCGAGGTTAAATTAAAAGAAATATATAAAGTAGGAACTTTTGATTACAACGCTAAAAAGATCATACATACAATAGAAAATGCTAGATCTATTAGCAATAAACAAGAAACTATAGAATTATTAGATAGAAACTTGTTAGAGTCACATTATCGTGAAATTTTTAAATATATACACTTAGGACTAATACAAATTGCTATAAAACCATTACATAAATTAGGACTAAACACCCCTATATTACTAGTTTTAAGGGATACAAGAATTAAAGATTTTCATAATTCAACAATTGTGGTTATAGAATCTAATCTTAATGATGGGCCAGTTTATTTTAACTGCCATCCTAATTACTCAATGAGTCTAGCTGATGAATTTACCAAAAGCTCATTAGTTGCTATGATTGTTGGGTTAGGAGATACCTTTGTTCAAGGCGCCTCAAACCTAAGTATGATAAGTAGGGTAACCTATTGGTTTCAACTGTTAATTATGACTTTAAATCCATAAGAAGTACTCCTAAAAACCAAGTTTGTCTTTTGGAGGCTAACTTAAGACGGTCGAATGTTATTACACCAAAAATTTTAACTGCATCTGAAATTATGGATAAAATCCCAGAAGAATGGATATTAAAAGATGTAATAAAACCTGAAAAAATAGAATTTAGATCAATTAGAAACGTTATATATATACTCATTACATTGTTTACGCAGAATATTAATAAATTAATATGGTTATAAACTACATTGTTTACACAGAATATTAAAGTAAAAATGTTGTTATTCTTCATCGTCATCGATGTCAATGAAGAACAAATGTTGGATATCTTGAGGAAGATCAAATGTTGAATGCAATATATTCTCTATGGTTTTTTCATTCATTTGTTTCTGATATAAAACACAAAAGTTAGATAAATAAAATAAATATTTAGTTATATGATTATTTAAGAACACAAACCTTAAATCCATGATAATTTTTCGCTATTGCAATCCATCACATAAATCTTTGTCAAAGTAAATACAATCTCACCAATCACATATTAAATAAACCTAAATTTTCTCTGCTCTTGCAATCTATCACATTGATACTTTTACTTTGTAAAATCTCATGGCGCTCTAATTAAACAGAGTATTTCACAATAACGTTTGAGTTTCTTGTGGATTCACTACTATTAAATATGATACATTCAGAATGCTTTTATAATGCGGGTTTCACGAGGATCACTAATGACAGTGTCTTGACCGTTGATACTCATTAAATGGACGACAAATATTTGTTTAAGGATGGTGAAGAAATTGAATAAACATGCATATATTTTACCTCAGTTATTACTCAAAACCGAGGTAAAATGTGTTTCTTTTTAAATAAAAACCAATAAAATATGTTACAACCCAAGCCACATACCTCTCGGTTGCAGATAAAAACTGAGGGGAATTTTTTTTTATATTTACATTGTTTACATAGAATATTAAAATTAATTGTTTAGACAAATCAAGAGTTTGACAATGGATTTTTGGAGAACAACCTATATTTTCATATTTTTGAGAAGTTATCTATTCCAACCAAGAGAATTTTTCTCTGTACTTGCAATCCATCCTAGAGAGATTTCATTATTTTTAGCAAATGTTTTCATGGCTAATACTTCCACATGAAAGACAAATGGATGATTGTGTTTAGTAATAAATTTCTCAATGTTGTCAACTGAGGACAATAATATATTTCTTAATGTTTTCTTTGATTGACAACATATGAAGGTTATAACATAAATACAACAAAAACATCAACATCAGTATGTGAAATAGATTGCAAGGGCATAAAAAATATTTTGTTTAAGATTTATGAGCATTTGAGATTTTTTCTGTCTTGTAATCCATCCCAAAGAATGATGTGTAAAACTTTGGAGCGGCTACATATATGTTAGATTTATAGTAAAATCTGATTAACTAGTGCTTTTATAGTAAAATATGATAATTTAATCTCACGGTTATTAAATATAACCGAAAGAATATATCATTAATTTAAAAGTTAAAAATAACAAAAAAAAGACACCACTTTTAAATAAATAAAAACATAAACTGCTGATGTTGTGATTCGAAGTGTGTCCTGAAATATTTTTCCCATCGGTTTTATTTTGTAACGGAGGGAATATGTGGTATTTATAAAAAAAATATATAAAACATGGGGCGCCTTGAGTTGTGACCTCGGTTTTTGGTAGGGTGAGGTGAAAGTTTTGTCATGAAATGTATTCTTTGTAGTAGTGGATACTACAAAAAGATACATCATCGTCAGAAAGTTCGAATATTATAATACATGTGTTTCAATTGTTCTTGGTTGTCAGCCATTTTACCTATAAATAAACCAGACAAAGCAGAAACAATAAAACCCATATGAAAGACATCAAAATAAAAAAAATGCAGACAAAATATGGAAATGCAGTTTCGTATCTCTAGAAATCAAATTCATACAAAATACAAAAGTGAACTTCCATAGTTTCCCGAAACACAAAAAAGCAAAAAAAAATGGCAGAATACACATGGAACACAAAAATGAAAAAAAAAAACACAAAACTACCTATGAATGTAACTACCTATATAATAATGTACCTTAAAGAACCTAATGTACTCCTTCGGGTCTCAAATATAAGCAACAAAAAAAATTCAATGGTGTTAAATATAAGTAAAAGTTACCTATAATTATTACATTCAATGTCATTATTCCAAATATACCCCCTGTTTTTTTCTCACATTTCTATGTTTCTTTTAACGATTTCCAAGACAAAAAGTAGGGGTAAAATTAGAAAGAGAGTAAGACTTTAATGCATTTAGACATTTTTCTTAAAGGGAGAGTTTTTTTTGTAAAGTTTATAACACTCCCTCCGTTCCTTTTTAAGTGTCTCTTTTTGATTTTTTACGCATACCAAAAAAATTAATCAATATTGTTACTTTTCATACAATAATTATCCTTTTACCTATAATACCCTTAATTATTTATTACATTCATTTTACTTTTTCTGTCTCTGTAATAACTATCTAGAGGTAATTTTGACAAAAGTGTATTTAATACTACCTTGAACTTTGCAAGTGACAATTAAAAAGTAACAAAAAATTATCCAAAAAGTGACACTTATAAAGGAACGGAGGTAGTATATGAGACCGGAGGGAGTACTTATTTAGTAATGTGTGTGGAGAAAAAAAGAAGAGGGAAATGAATAAAACTTACCAAATGTGTAGTTGAAGTTGAAGCACTTGGATTTAATGGATATTGAGAAGTAATTGATGGATTGGATGGAGTAGAAAAAACACTTGGATAGATAAAGAACTTGTGAAGCTTGAAAAGTGATTGTGATTTTGTATGTTTTGTTGGAAATAAGGAAAGGGAAGGTCTAATGTAACACCCTATGCCGATGGGGGCGGAGACTAGTCATCGGTGCACAAGGCATGACAATGAGTGACTATTGGCAGTTTCTAGGCAAAAACCAAATTTACATCAGAATGAGAGGGATCCTGAGGTTGTGTCGGTATGGGACTGCATGACTAAAGGAAGACTTATACGGATTGATTAATACTACCTATATCAATAAAATGCATCTTCTTTTCGGTAAACTAACAAATAAGAACCCAATAGTTAAGTGTGCTTGACTTTGGATAATATTTGGATGGGTGACCTTTTAGGAAGTTTCCCATAAACATGTGAGTGAGGACAAAGATTGATAAAAAGACCTGTGTTGGTTTGTGGGGTCAGTCGGTAATCCTGAAAGCAGTCGGGGCATTACAAATGGTATCAGAGCAGACCTCTCGCAGTACGACGTGGTTCGGGAATAAACCAAGCAGAAGCTAGCGGGCATGTAACACCCTAGGCCGACGAGGGCAGGGAGTGGTCGCCGGTGTGCATAAGGCATGACAATGAGCGACTCTTGGCAGCTTTTAGGCAAAAACTGAATTCACATCGGAATGAGAGGGATCCTGAAGTTATGCAAGTATGTGACTGCATGGTTGAAGCAATGCTTATAAAGATTGATTGGTACTACCTATACCAATAAAATGCATTTTCTTTTTAGTAGCCTAACAAATAAGACCTCCATGGTTAAACGTGCTTGACTTGGAGTAGTATTTGGATGGGTGACTTTCTGAGAAGTTTCTCATAAAGTGTACGAGTGAGGACAAATCGTGCTTAAAAGACCCATGTAGGTTTGTGGGGTCAGTCTGTAATCCTTAAAGCAGTCAGAGGCGTTACATCTAGCGTGTATTTTACTTAAACCTTATGTGAAGGTACATTTCCATATTAGTTACAGAGATGCATCTCCATTATAATTTATGGCTAAATGAGGGTGTGATCTCACTTACGAACGAATGTGGTATGGATGGGGTGTGTCCGAAAATGCATCTCCGAATTATAGAGACATTTTTTGTTTTTCACAATGGTACATCAGTACCATTAAGGGTGCCAAAAGTAATGTTTTTTATGGCACGTGGCATATCCTATTTAACTAAATGTGTTTATAAAAAGCCTAGACATTTTCTATTGAAATAAAACATTGCTCTGATCTTGACCTGTGTAGGCTAGGTCGTATGTCCCTATTAGTTGGTTTGACATATTCCCACCCTATCTATAAACGACACGTGATAAAGGTTATATATGGTCGACATTTAAAACGACTTTCCCTAACTCGACGTGTAATGCAAATAGTCGTTCGATCAGATCTAATAGTGAATGATGCTTCAGCAGCTAGGATCCAGCGTGCAACTTTGACAAGGCTTCACCTATTCCTTTTCCATTAAATAAATACTCGAGACAAGGCCTCATAATTGATTGTTTTCTTACGCCATTTGGTCGATGCATAACAATTCTTATTAATTATTTTATTCATTTGAATTTTATCTACTCCACTATTTTATTTTCAAATTACATTTTTAGAAAAGTTATTTTAATTTATAATTTAAAAACTCTCTTTAATCTTTAATATAAGAAAAAAAAATATTTTTATATTAATTGGAAATCAATATATCTAGATTACATACTAATCCAAATACATTGTTTCTTTAATGATTTAAAAAAATAATTTTTTATTATTATATTAAAGACTAGAAATAATATTACTTTCCTATTTAAATTTAAGATAACATTTTCTGATCAATTATATTTTATTACTTATTAATTACTCCTTTTGTTTTTATTCATAAAAAAAAAATACTTTTTAAATATATTAAATAATTAATGTACTTCGACAATATATAAACTAAATGTATTATTAACAAATCAGTTTTAATATATTCAAACAATATCAATTTTAAATACATCCAAACATATCAGTTTTAATATATAATATTAATAATATTATGTTTAATTTCAAGATTTTTTTTTTAACTAACACACTTTTTCAAAAAAAATTCCAAAAAAACCAACTTTTCAGGATAATTACAGAAATGGCTGGGTTTGAAAACTCGATAAAAGGGTGCCGCCATATGAAATGGCGCCTTAGTTAGAGGCCACAAGCCATTTCATATGGCGCCTCAGGCCATATTTTTACCATGAGAAAATTCCCTGAGGACAAGCCATATGAAATGGCGCCTCAGGCCATTTTCCTTTTTTTTTTTTTAAGTTTAATTTATATTTTTTTAATATACTAAAAATTATATTATTTTATATGTTATGTTGTGCCTATAAATAAGGGCTCTCCCTTACTTGTTTTTGCACAACAATTGTCACCAAAACCCTAATTTCCTCCATTCCCTCACCAATATCCCAAACTCTCCCTTACTCAACACGATGTCTTCATCCTCAAATAGCCGGCCGTCGTCGTCATCAGCAACGGAGGAAAAGTGGCCAGAGTTTCCACTGATGAAACGAAATGCCCTAGTTATATATTCAGCTGTCAAGCCTCCGTTGGAGATGCTACTCTGGAACACCCAGACGTTAGAGCATTTGCACAGGGAACTTCGCCGCTAGCTACTAGAATAATTTCAGGCAGGTGAAAAGATCAGGAAGATAGAGAGGCAGGTTGAGAAGTCTAGTCCAGACGGAGTCACCCGAACTTGGAGGAAAGTGGAAAATGATGCTGGCGTCCTCATGATGATGTTAGAACAGGAAATTAAGTTGATGGTTGTAATTGCCTAGATAAGCTGATTTTATGTGTTGTTATTGTTATTGTTATTATTATTGTTATTGTTATTTTATGATTTGGTAATAGGTTTCGTTAAGTGATGCTTCGTTTAGGGTTGTTATGTTGTTGTATTGAGTTATGTATGCCATCAATGAAATGAAGTTTGTTCTTATTATAAATCGACAAGATTAAATAAGTAATTATGTCGTTGTGTTAGGACCTAATACATTTGGACACTTAGTGCGATTGTGGCCTGGCTGGCGGCACAAACTACACAACCTCACCATTTTTTCACCTGTATCCATCTCCGTTTGAATCCGGCTGCTGATAGGGCGACCTTTTTTATTTCTTCGCATCAAGTTGTTATGCCACACAATTTCGCCTTCGTACGTAGGCCAATAGTCCTCCTTTGCGACTACTTGAAAGCTTTTACGGTACACATTACATAGAGTACTGACTTGGTGAAGAACATGGAGATAGTTGGTTGGGTCCAGTCGGACCTTGGAACAGGCTGCTATGACATGGGAGCAAGGCATACGAAATGCCTGAAACTTTCCACAGTCACACCAGCTCCTATCTAGTTCCACTCGATAAGATCCCCTAGACAATTCTTCGTTGTGATCAATAGACTCTGTAATACTGAAGTGTCCTGCAAAACGGTCGAAGACCGTGACGACGTGTGTGTTAGCCTTTGCAGCCTCGCCCTTCATGAATGTCATGGAATAGTCACTAAACAGCTGCCCAGATTGTATGACCGAAACCCACTTAGTCCGTCTGGTATCAAAGAGCACAACAAGCCTAAAATAAGTTAACCTCACAAGAGCAGTTATTGGCAGGTTCCGGATGCCTTTGAATACTGAGTTCATAGATTCAACGAGGTTTGTTGTCATATGGCCCCATCGCCGCCCATTGTCATACGCCCTTGTCCACTTCTCCCGTGGTATGTTATCAATCCAACTCAATGCTTCTGAGTTTGTTTGTCTGATCTCGTATCGGTAGTATCTGAACGTAGGCTCTGATATCCCGCGTTAGTAACCAACTGCTTTAGGCCCTTGTCTTTGAACACCCGCAGGACATTTTGCCCAATGTGCCTAATGCAATACACGTGGCTCGATGGAGGATCCTTCCAGCCGTTATCAGGATTATTATAAGCACTATCGATTGAGGGATGCCTATCGGAGATCAGACATACGTCAGGTTGGGGAGCAACATATTGTCGGAGATTTTTTAAGAAAAAACTCCAACCTCCAGCAGTCTCCCCTTCAACTAGAGCGAATGCGATAGGGAAAATGTTGTTGTTGCCATCCTGTGCCACGACCATTAGTAGCGTGCCCTTATATTTTCCGTACAACCATGTTCCATCAATTTGAATTATAGGTTTACAAAACGTAAATCCTTTTATGCATGGTTCAAACGCCCAGAAGAGTCTGTGGAAAATGCCATTTCCACTTACACAATTCCCGTCAGGCGTATATGCCAGCAACGTCTCTAACAAGACAACAATACCTGGAGCATATTGTTTTAGGGCGACGAGGTATCTTGGGAGTTCTTTGTAAGAGTCCTCCCAATTTCCAAAAATCCTTTCAACCGCCTTCGTCCTAGCAATCCACGCCTTCCTGTACGAGGGAGTATAGTTGTATCTTTGAACCATATGAGTTATGATGGTACTGACTTTCATAGAAGGGTTGTCGCTCACGATTGATAGAATTTTGTTGCAGATCATCTGAGAGCCGAGCTTGCGATGATCCTGACTCGGATTGGTAAGTATGCAAGTGTGCTCTGGACCCATTAACCTTATCTTCCAGGAATCGCTTTGTTCTGGAAAGATGTCGTTAGTCTAAAGGGGCAGGCCTCGTTGCGGCAGTAGATCTTGTATAGAGTCAGATTTGTTCGATCGACTCTATAATCTGCAGCCAAGGTCATATGGTATTGTTTAATTGCTCGAACACAATCTTCTTTTGTACGAAAATTGTCTCCAACTTTTAGTACTCCCTCCGTCTGTTTGTATGGGTCGTAAAAAATATCTGTTGATGGTTGATCGTCGCCTAGGCTTAGTGTTGTCATGTGTTGGGGTGGGCGATAAACATGACTGTCTAGCAATTGGTCTGCCTCGTCGTCGTTTATCATTTCGTCAACAACGTCCTCCGCTTCTTCTTCCTCCTCGTCAACTGCATCCACCTCAGCTTGTTCGTTGTCAGAATCGTTGAAAACCTGCGATACCTCAAGTTGTTGAGGCAATGGTTGATTTTGTAACGTAACATATAACTCAACCTCATTGAAACTGGAATGCTCATGGCTGAGAAACATATTATGCACATCTTCATCATCCCGTATTTTCATCTGAAAAAATTTGCACACATCATGCCCCTCAAAAAAGATAGGGTTTTTGTATATAATTTGCCCAACTGGGCCGCACTGCAATTTCTTCTCTAACCGGGCTTTCAAATGATAGAAATTTGTTCTTCTATCAATTAAAAACCTAGTCACTTCTGTATCCCTAAAATTGAAACCACTCATTGGGCAATTAAATATCTCACCAAGGATATGTGCAGTTATCAAGTATTGTGGTCTTTGAGCCATATCTGAATTTGTGTTAGGAAGAAATGGGTTACAAACTTTAAAGTTTGGAAGAAAAATAGTTTGCAGATTGTAAATGGTTTGAATGTAAGTGGTGATAGGATGTATATTTCATGTGTATTAATAGGCAGAAAAATATTACAAAAAACGTGTCTCTTTAGTCTAATTGCTTCAGAAAAGCATTGCCAAAGAGCCATGTGCTGCTCTGCATGCCTACACACTATCCTTGACATGACCACACAAGACTGCATGCCTATACTAAGCTTGACAAGACCACACAACTCTGCATGGCTACACTATTGACAAGATCACACTCTGCATGACTCAACAATGCATGCCTACACTCTTTTTCTACTGTTCCTTGCCTCTGCACAAATTTAAAAACAAACATTTAAAAAAATAAAAGGAAAATGGCCTAAGGCGCCATTTCATATGGCTTGTCCTCAGGGAATTTTCCTAGGGCAATTATATGGCCTGAGGCGCCATTTCATATGGCGCCACCTTTTGGAACGTTTTCCAAACCCTGCCACTTTCGTAAATAGTTTGAAAAATCAGTTTTTTTAGTATTTTTTTTTTTTGAAAAAGTGTGTTAATTTAAAAAAAAAAATTAATTTCAATAATTAGAAAAATATATACATTTGACTTTTTTTCCCATGTACATTTAACTCATATATGATTATATACATTGTTAAATGTACTAAAAAGAAGTCAAATTTACTTACAATAGTTAGCAGAGAGTATATTAGTTCAGTTGATTATATTTATAAGAAAACATAACTTTTTAAAATTATTGAATAATTAATATATCTAATTTATATTACAATTTAAATATACAATATTGATTATTTAATAAATCTAAAATTTTTTAAATTCATTAAATAGTCAATGTATTTTGTTCCAAAAAAGACAATGTATTTGTTTCATGTTATAATTCACATACATTATTCAATGAATTTAAAAAATAATTTTTTATAAACATGAATATTAGATTAAAAATTGAAATACATTTATGTTAAAACACTCAATACGAGGTGGAGTGCGAGAGTGGTAGGAAACAACCAGCCACTGCTCGTGTGCACAACAAAGCACCAACATTGTTTTCTCAAAATTTCATTCATCATCAATTGTCTCAAAATCAATGTTTTTTTCCTACATGTAAAAATTAAATTACATGTGACAATTCAGTTTCTCTTCTTCTTCCTCTGACTTTTCCAACACCACTGTTCCTGTACCATAGTATTTTCAATTTGCGATAAGATCCAAAATAAAAAACCACCCTTTATCTTCTATTCTTCAGAAAAGTCTCCATTTTGTTACTACCCATGTTCCATAATCTTGTTCTTACCAACCTCACATATTCAATAGTTGACTCGGCAACTTCAATTTAGATCCATAGCGTTTGTTGTAGAGCTTTCATTTATTAAGATTTGATCTTTCATATCCCTTAGTAGAGGGCGGTTACCATAGAAAAATTTAATTTTTATTATAAATTTTGTTTTTTTCGAGTGTTTTAAGCAAGATGCAATCGAGGGTTGTGGCATCTGAAGAAGGAAAATCAAGAGGGTTATCACTGGGATCAATGCGTTTATT
Source organism: Lathyrus tuberosus (assembly GCA_022829125.1). Taxonomy (NCBI): domain Eukaryota; kingdom Viridiplantae; phylum Streptophyta; class Magnoliopsida; order Fabales; family Fabaceae; genus Lathyrus; species Lathyrus tuberosus. The sequence goes on along the minus strand of JALAZF010000013.1, from coordinate 25,884,428 downwards.
TGTTGTTTTCATTGCTCTATGTGTTGTGTTTTCTGTGATAAGCATATATACTATTAAGCATTTTGGAATTAAGAGTGTGGTTACTACAATGAGTTCAACTTTTCAGCCATGTGTTGAGGAACATGGTGGTTTGGAACAATGGATTAAACCTCCTTCGAATCTGATCCATAATATGAGTGATAGTGAACTTCTTTGGAGAGCTTCTTTGGTTCCTAAGATTAAAAATTACCCTTTTCGAAGAGTTCCGAAGATTGCTTTCATGTTTCTTACTAAAGGACCATTGCCTCTTGCACCTCTTTGGGAGAGGTTTCTGAAAGGGCATCAGAGTCTGTATACTGTTTATATTCATCCGTTTCCTTCCTATCAAGCTCATTTTCCTCCTTCATCTGCTTTTTATAAGAGGCAAATCCCTAGCCAGGTATGTAGATTTTGATCTTGTGATATTATTTTTTATATTTTATTTTTTTGTGAAACTTTATTTGCGGAAGATGCTTTACTTGATCTGAAGCTTATGCTAATAGTGCTTAATTTGTGCCAGTTTAGTTGTTTACATTGCTAATCCGATTGATATTCACATGTTATATCCTTTTATTTGGCTTATTTTATGCTTGTTTAAGGTTCTCATGTGAATTTTTGCGGTTATTGATTGTGGCTGATATGCTTATTTTTATTATGTTGTATCTTACTCCAATTTCTGTTCTGATTGCAATGTTGTTTTTTTTCCTCCTTGTTACTTGGTTGGTGCATTAGGTTACTAGAACTAGGCAAGGTTTTTAATAAGGGTCGCGGTAGCGTAAAGGCTTTCACTGTAACTGATGGTACAGGTGTTGTGATATTGATACCGGTTTGTTGCGGCCGTTTTCGTGGCAACGGGCCGTTTTTTAGAACCTTGTAACTAGGTAAGTGTTAAAAGTCCCACATCGGACAATATATGGCATAAACATGTGTTTTATAAGTGGGGGTAATCTTCACTCTACCAACCGGTTTTGTAGGGTTGAGTTAGGCCCAACCACAATTTCTTAACATGGTATCAGAGTCTGGTTTAAGATCCGGTGGGCCACACCATTTATTTCCACTCTCCAGGAAGAGGCTGATGAGGGTATGCAACACATTATTATTAGACTCTAGTCAGCAAGTTAGATTTCTGAAAAGCGATGGGATTTGAAGAATTCTGAATTTCACTGAGAAAATAAACATGCATTTGGGTTGTGTGTTCATGTGTGGAAGCATAGTAACATGTTGACATGCGACCTAATTACGTGTACCTAGTTATTAGTTGTATGTTCAGAATTGTCCCTTTTCATCGCGGTCTGTGTAAATCTTATGCAGAGATATATCTTAAGGACATGATAAAAGTTTGGGAAAAGGTTCATCCAGGCAATAAGGGTAAACTTCCTCTTAGAAATGGTATGGATGTAGTTTTATAACATATTGCGGAACGCCGGAACGTGTTGTCAATTGCAGATCACAGAATATAGGGTTTGTTCGAATTGCTCTATGCTACAATGTTATAGCATCACTATAGTTGCTACTAAACAACACTATATTGAATAGCGTATTGCGAAACAATAGCGATTTGTTTAAATCCCACTATGCTACAGGACTATAGTGCCTGCTATAGCCGTTATTTGACAATGCTCTCGTCTGATATCTTGTTAAAGTGATTATTCTCTTAATGATAGAAATCAGAAAATTAGGTAGCAGAATGTTTATTATTGAACTGAAAATTGGTGAGGTTAATGATCTACAATGGTGGAAAAAGAAAAAGAGAATGTAAACCAGACTTCTATGAACTCCTAAGCCCGAGAGAAAACTCTCTTAACTAACACTAGCAACTTTTCCGCCTCCCTCTCTCCTATAACAGAAATTCCCTTTCTAACGGAATATTGCCACGTTGTTCCTATTTCCATATTCAGACTCTCTACTAGGCTAAGATCCAAATCCACTATCCTATCACTTAACCTTACCTAACATTCCACTTTACTTGGATGACGGATGATATTCAGTTTAAATGAGATAAAATTTGGAGAACTAGCTTACTTGGTTGGCAGTTTAGAGCTGAGAAGTAATCGAAAAATTTAATTGTTGATGAATGTTAGGTAAGCCTTCGAATGCGTTGGTTTATGTTAGTTGAGGGATTTAGAGTTAATGCTTGTAGGTTAGAAATTAGAATTCTAATAGAGTTTGGCAGAGACGGGCTACAAAGATATAGGGATAGAAGATTAGGCGGCATGGACCATGGTTGTCAAAACTCTTAACTCATAGAACCATACAAGAAAAGACTCTACTTATTAAAATCAAGCTATCTAGCTATTAATATCGATAAGACTAGACTCACATATTAAAGAGCGGAACGATAAGGTCGGCATTCTTTCTTTTTCCCCTCCTCGCTGGCAGTTTCCTCCATAGCAGCATCCTTTCAACTAGGATTAACTGTATAAATTACAAATGTCATGAATTTGAGCAATGTGTGTGTATATATATGCGCTCAACCATCGTCTTTTTCATTCTGCCGGGCATTGTGCTGCTCCTTATGCGCTCAACCTGTTGTTACCTTCGGTTCAAACCATGTAATCAAATATCTTTTTGGTAACCAAAACATCAGATTAAGGCCTCTGATTTTGCCTTTCACGAGTTAGAGAAAGGTGAATGGCTTCACATTGGCAGGTGATTGCCATAGTGACCATGTAACGCGGTGGTGACGAAATGGCCTGAAAATTCTCGTAAGTTGGCACCTACATGAACCGGTGCAGCAGAGCTCTTTGCGCATTGTAGCCACCAATTTCACCTGGGTCTGATATCTTATTGCCACTGTTTTTTATTTACCGCACTTTGTCGTTTTTCAACATTATTTGTCTTGTGTAATTTTCAATGTTATATATTCCTTTGTTTGAACCTTTATTTTCATCCAAATATTTAAAATACAACAAAGCCTATAATAATAATAGTTTTCTTTCTTCTGAACATGAAAGTTTTTTATGCAGAAATTTCATTATTCAGTCATCCGATTACGAACTTTGGTTTTCCTTGTGCAGATTGCTGAGTGGGGAAAAATGAGCATGTGCGACGCCGAAAGAAGACTAGTTGCCAATGCACTACTCGACATCTCCAACGAGTGGTTTATCCTCCTGTCCGAATCATGCATCCCTCTCTACAAATTCAGTACAGTCTACAACTACTTATTGAAATCCAAATTCAGCTTCGTCGGCGCATTTGACGATCCCGGTCCATACGGAAGAGGACGCTACAACCCAAACATGGCCCCTCTAGTAGACATTACAAAATGGCGTAAAGGCTCTCAATGGTTCGAAGTAAATCGGAAGCTCGCAGTCAGCATTGTGGAAGACACCGCATTTTATCCTAAGTTCGAACAATACTGTAGACCAGCTTGTTATGTCGACGAGCACTATTTTCCAACCATGTTAACGATTCAAGCGGGGAGTGCGTTGGCGAACCGGAGCATAACTTGGGTGGATTGGTCGAGAGGCGGGGCCCACCCGGCTACATTTGGAAAATCGGATATTACGAAGGAGTTTTTCGATAGAGTTCTTGGAGATCAAAACTGCATATATAATAATAGAAACTCTTCAGTTTGTGTTCTTTTTGCTAGAAAATTTGCTCCTAGTGCTTTGGAACCTTTGTTAGATATGGTGAATTCAAAAGTCTTAGACTTCTGATACATATAGATGTAGAATAAAATTCTTTAGAAAGACTATAAATTTTGTTGTATGGCATGCATGACATGGTGATTGCTTCATTGATGAGTGCTAGATGATGATGATAGTGATGACATCCATTTTCATAACTTTTGAGTCATTTTTGAATGTACAAAGGAACATATTGGATCAAAGACATTTGTTTCATTGATTGTTTGGATCTTTTATTGTTAACCTTTTCTTCACTTTCTTAATATATTTTAATTAATTATTTAAATTTTATTAATCTACATGATTAAAATAAATGAATATTTTTATTGGCCGGATCGTTGAATAGCCTGTAGCGGGTTGTACTAGTTTCTTAGGGGTGCGCATAGATTTCTATCTTTGGTGTTATATTGTCCGATTATCTCATTAGGTCTGATTAATCCTAATAGTCGGTTAGCTTGTAGCTGAGATGTTTCTGTCATCGGTGGTTATATAGTCTGATTAGATCCAATTAATTTTAATAATCAATTAGCTTGCACTTAAGAGCATAGTTTTAAAAATCGGACCGGCGGACCGGTTGAACCGGGAACCGGAGTGGTAATCAGTCTGATTCAATTATTGGATTGGATATGCAGTTGAACCGGTGTGAACTAGTCAAAACCGATGTAAACCGGTAAACCGGCGGTTTTAAAAAACAGACGGTTCAAATGCGTTTTTTTTTAAAATTAAAACGATGTCATTTTTCATTATTTAAAAAAATAAAAATAAAAATATAAGAGAAAGTTAATATTCTTTTCTTTAAAAATTGGTAACAACGATTAAATATAATAAATAGAGCATATTGCAGTATTATATCATTGATAAGTTGTGTAATTTAAACATAATCTATTTTCTCTCCTATATGATTGATATCATTAGTTTTTCTTAGTTGGACTGAGGTGTTGCGTAAAGTAAATGGTAATGCATGTTATATACATAACAAACATAAGTTTGTATTTGAGATTGATATTTTTTTTTAATTTTTAAATCAATTACTTGACTTAGATTCTTAAATTATAAACTTTGTAAAATTATGATGTTTTTAAATTTTTTAGGTGTTAGTAATTTTTTCGACACCGAATTATTTGGTTCGACCGGTTTAATACCTATATAATTTTGTTATAGTGACCGGTTTATTCAGCCGAGTTATCCGGTTTAGTTATGCGGTTCGACCAATGAACCAGTAGTTAGACCAATAAACCAGTAATCCAATACCCTCACCAATTCGATAACTGATCCAATTTTTAAAACATTGCTTGAGAGGTTTCTATCGTCCGTGACCGTGACTATATATTTTGATTATTTTATTTGGTCAAACTTAACATATTTAGATCAACAATTAACAATTTTTCTTCAAATCAATTGAATCAAACAATGCAAGGTACACTATTTTATAATCCTTTAATATTATAATATAATATGCTATATTTTGTAACATGTATAATTACTGTGTTGCTATTTGTGATTTCATCTTGTTGATTTTTCTTTATTCTTCATTAAAGATATGTACATAGTGCTAAATATATATAAACTGTTAAATCAATTTTATTTATTCTTCAAATCAAGTTTTTACCCGTTTACAGTCAAAACAGGCTAAGAAGATGACTAGTAAAAGGAGAAAAAAAAAACTGTTGTTTATCAAAAACGTATATACGCAGTTTATTTTGAGAAATGTAGAGCTATGCAGTTATGCTGGCGGTTTATTTTTCTCAAATAATTATTATTTTAACTTCTCATAATTTCATAGTCTTCATAATTTTTAAACATATAATATATAATATTTTGCTCTGTTGGAAATTCACCACACCCTATGATAATTTTCTTTCAATCTTGATCTCAAGATTGATCACCAACCCACAAACACACGTAATGGTAATGATGAACAAAGAAGAAGAAGAACAATAGCAGCAAGAAAGAAAGAGAGAGAAGAGAAATATTTGGAGAATATTAGCACCCACGAACTGTGGGATTTTAAATCTATTGCACTTTCACTTGCTAATCTGCAAACTGTGAATACAATGTTGTTTACAATGCAAGGGTTACGCCCTTTATATAGATTTAGATTTACAAAGGCCCAAAAACTTTAAAGCCCAAAATATCTATTCTAAATCATATAAAATCTAATCTAATTAAGACAAATCTGAATCCAATCTAAATGAATCTGTCGAAACAACTTCAACAATTCGACACTTAACAATTCGACACATTGCTTCATCACTTCGACTTCGACTTAGACACTAGGAATTACAATTTAACACACCACCTAATTCATTGTGTCTAAGCTATCTACATTCATCATGGCTCTTAGTCTTCTGAAGGCTTCGACCTGCACTCCTTTCGTCATGATATCTGCAATCTGATTCTCAGTTCTGCAGTGTTCCAAATTCATCTTCCCTTCTGCTACCTGCTCTCGAAGATAATGGAACCTCATTTCGATGTGCTTGCTTCGACCGTGAGCTATTGGATTCTTTGCCAAATTGATAGCTGACATGCTGTCGATCTTCATGGTAATTGCTCTATGACTCTTCCCTGTAATCTCTTCGACCAAGTTTACCATCCAAGTTGCTTGACATGCACAAAGAGAAGCAGCTATGTATTCTGCTTCGCTTGATGACAATGCCACTACTGGCTCCTTTCTCGAACTCCAAGCAACTGGTGCACCACCTAACATAAACACATATCCAGCTGTGGATTTTCTATCCTCTGCATCACTACACCAGCTAGAGTCTGTGTATCCCACTAACTTGCATTCTTTCCCTTCATCAGCTGTAGGAAATAAAATGCCATAGTCGAGAGTCCCTTTCAGATACCTCAGTATCCTCTTCGTCGCTATTAGGTGTGATACCTTTGGCTTCTGCATGAATCTACTTACCATACCAACACTGTATGCTAAGTCAGGCCATGTGTGACAAAGGTATCTAAGTGACCCAATAAGTCTTCTATATTGGGTTGGGTCGACATCGTCTTCGTCTGGATCATTCGACAGTTGCAGTCTGGTCTCAGCTGGAGTCGAAGTTGAGTTGCAATCTTACATCTCAAATCTCTTGAGTATTTCGCCTGCATATCTTCGTTGGTGCATCATCAAACCTCTACTAGTCTTGTAGAATTCGATGCCAAGGAAATATGAGAGATTTCCCAAGTCTGACATTTCAAACTCCTCACTCAGGTCATGTTTGAAATCTTCGATCTCCTTCTTGCAACTTCCTGCTATCAACAAATCATCGACATAGAGACACAGTATAAGTAATTCGCCATTGCTTCTTCTTACATATACTCCATGCTCAGTTGTACACTTCACAAATTCCTTCTCCCTTAAGAAGCTATCGATTTTCTTATTCCAGGCTCTTGGAGCTTGCTTAAGTCCATACAGGGCTTTATGCAGCCTGTACACCTTTCCTTCTTCGCCTTGTTTCACATACCCAGCTGGTTGTGCGACATAAACTTCTTCGTCTAGGGGACCATTAAGGAATGCACACTTCACGTCCATCTGACATGTGTGCCAATTGTTCATATTTGCTAGACCAACAACCAACCTGATTGTTTCGATCCTAGCAACAGGTGCAAACACTTCATCGAAGTCTATTCCTTCCTTCTGAAGAAATCCTTTCACCACGTCTCGCCTTGTGTCGAGTTACTTCTCCTTTGGGATTCACTTTCACTTTGTAAACCCACTTCACATCAATTGCCTTCTTGCCTTGAGGCAATTCGACAAGTGACCATGTGTTGTTGACTTCGATGGATTCTAACTCTTCATTCATTGCTTTCACCCACTTCGAATCTTTCAATGCCTCAGCTGCATTGACTGGTTCGACATCTGCGTAGAAAGCATAATGTACCAGCTCACCCTCTTCATCGACCACATCATCTGATGTAATTACACATTCTTGCAACCTTGCAGGCATGTGTCTTGTTCGTCGAGGTCTGCTTGAACCTGCTTCATCTGCAACTGGTTCCTGTCGAACTTCTCTTTCGACTTCAGTGGCTGGTTCTTCACAATAGATTCTCACTAAATCCTTCTTGGCATTCTTTGTCCAATCCCATTCTTTAAGCTCATCTATGATCACGTCCCTGCTGATCACTACCTGCTTATTCACTGGGTCGAACAGCTTGTAACCTCCAGTCGAATGATATCCTATCAAGATCATCTGATTCGACTTGTCATCAAGCTTCCTTCTCAACTGATCTGGCACATGTCTATGTGTTATAGATCCAAACACCTTTAAGTGACTGAGGCTTGGCTTGTCACCAGACCAACATTCTTCTGGTGTGACTCCTTCATGCTTCTTTGTCGGACATCTGTTCAAAAGATATGTTGCTGTCGAAACTGCTTCTCCCCATAATTCTTTGGGTAGATGCTTTCCATTTAACATACTTCTTACCATGTTCATGATGGTTCTGTTCTTGTGTTCTGCAATCCCATTCTGCTGTGGAGTGTAAGGTGGCACCACCTCATGCACAATCCCTTCTTTTCTACACAATGCATCGAACTCTTTCGACACATATTCTCCACCACCATCAGTTCTCAGAGTTTTCAATCTTCGACCACTCTGTCTTTCGACCATGGATTTGAATCTGACAAATACCTCAAACACATCACTTTTCTTCTTGATGAGATAAGTCCATAATTTTTTACTGAAGTCATCTATAAACGTGACAAAATATCTGTTGCCACCAATCGAATCCACCTGGATTGGACCACATACATCAGAGTATATGACTTCAAGAATTGCCTTCGACTTCCTTCCTGCATCCTTGCTGAAGCTATTCTTGTGTTGTTTCGACTGAACACACTCTTCACAAACTTCACTAGGAATGTCGATTTCTGGTAATCCTGACACCATATTTTTTCTCTTCAGCTCCCTGATGTCATTGAAGTTGAGATGGCCTAGTCGAAAGTGCCATAACCACTCATCTCTACTGGCTGCTTTTGCTAGACACTTGTGCTCCATCACATTGAGTTCAATCTTGAAGGTCCTATTCTGAGACATTGGAGCCTTCAAGATCAACCTACCACCTGCGTCGAGAACTCTCATCATCTTGTCTTCGACAACTACCTTGCAGTTCTTTTCGACAAGCTGCCCTATACTGAGCAAATTACTCTTCATGCCTGGAATGTACAACACATTGGAAATTGTTGACCTTTTGCCATCTTTCCTCATAATCAGAACATCATCAACACCTTCAGCTGCTAGAGTGTTGTCATTTGCAAACTTCACCGTGTTCTTCGACGAGGGCTTCATGTTAATAAACCAATCTTTCCTCCCAGTCATGTGTGATGAGCATCCTGAGTCCAAGTACCACTGATCTTGGAATCTCTCTTCATCTTTCGTTGTGACCATTAGCAACGTATCTTCTTCTTCATGCTTCGCCAGATTTGCATCAGTTTCTTGATTTTTCTTCTTTTCTGGACAGTTACTAACATAATGGCCATACTTCTGACAGTTGAAACATTGAATGTGACTTTTGTCTGGCTTTCGACCACCACCTCTTCCTCTACCTGCAGCACCACCTTTTTGGTTGCCTTGGTTCCAAGGTTTCTTCTGAGTCGAATTACTGCCTCCTCTATCTTTGTTGCCATTCACGTTTCCTTTGCCTTTCCTTTCCTTTTCTGACTGCGTCTGCAAAGCCATATCACTCTTCGACTTTCCTGTAGCCCTCTCAGCCATCCTTTGTTCATGAGACTCAAGTGTCCCTTGAAGCTCTTCCTTCGTCAATACTGACAAGTCTTTCGACTCCTCTATGGCTACTACCACGTGGTCGAACTTAGGAGCCAACGATCTCAAAATCTTTGAGACAACTGCTTTCGTCGTCAGCGTTTCTCCACATACTTTGATTTGATTCACAAGTTTTGTAACTCTTGTGAAGAAATCTGCAATACTTTCGTTATCTTCCATCTGAAGCAACTCATAGGTTCTCTTGTGAGTTTGTAACCTCACCTCTTTCACTTTCTCTGCGCCTCCAAACGACTTTTCAAGAATCTCCCATGCTTCCTTTGCTGATTCTGCATCGCTAACTTTTTCAAAGTTATCTGGATCAACACATTGATGGATTATAAACAGTGCTTTATGATCTTTCTTCTTCAATTCTTTGAGTGCAACCTTTTCTTCATCCGTCGCGTTCTCCCCAAGCGGTGTTACTCCTTCCTTCACAAGATCCCAAAGATCTTGATAACAGAAAACCACCTTGATCTGCTTGCACCAATTCTCATAATTATCTTTCTTGAGAATCGGAATACTCGCCGGAAAATGCCCATTCGGATGATTCATCGCCATCACAATTTTCCTCCTTGAATCGCAACCGGAGCTCTAGATACCAGATGTTGGAAATTCACCACACCCTATGATGATTTTCTTTCAATCTTGATCTCAAGATTGATCACCAACCCACAAACACACGTAATGGTAATGATGAACAAAGAAGAAGAAGAACAATAGCAGCAAGAAAGAAAGAGAGAGAAGAGAAATATTTGGAGAATATTAGCACCCACGAACTGTGGGATTTTAAATCTATTGCACTTTCACTTGCTAATCTGCAAACTGTGAATACAATGTTGTTTACAATGCAAGGGTTACTCCCTTTATATAGATTTAGATTTACAAAGGCCCAAAAACTTTAAAGCCCAAAATATCTAATCTAAATCATATAAAATCTAATCTAATTAAGACAAATCTGAATCCAATCTAAATGAATCTTTCGAAACAACTTCAACAATTCGACACTTAACAATTCGACACATTGCTTCATCACTTCGACTTCGACTTAGACACTAGGAATTACAATTTAACATGCTCGTCAAATAATAATAATAATTCAATAAATTTTGAATCTTGTATATCATACATGGATAGTTTTGACTGGTCTCTGAAAGAGAACAACTTATAATTCAATTAGTTCAAAAACTTCATAAAACGGTAATAGGACAAATCAAACGGGTTATGGGTCACTCGATTCACCTCATATGGAGTATAGGTCGCTCAGTCTAAATTTGTATATATCAAATATTAAATGCATCAATGCGTGTCAAATCATGTGTCTTTGAAAGGGTTGTTTTGGCAACGTCTCCAATAAAGAAATAACTTTTCGTATCATTACAAAAGAACGTATCAATAGAAAAGAATGAGTATCCCCATTCCCACGTCCTAACTAAGGAGTCAAGATGGAATTTGTTCTCATCCCAGATTGCCCATGAGTCGTGGCTACAAATACCTTAACCACTAGGGTTGGGATAATACATTCATTATTTATATATTCAACATACAAAAACTCTCTTGCATTCTTTCACATAGGAGAATTCATCACCTTAATTTCCACAAATACAATTGGCTGTATAATACACACTCTCGCTTCACTTTCTTCCGCCTTAGTTATCTTTCTCACCATGGTGACATGATGAGACACCACAATAGCCAACAATACTAGCAGTTGTGATAACGAGGCTTGTGAATCCCGGTAAAGAATTAACAATATGAATAGTTGCATATGAGTCTAACCATCAAGTATCAAAAGGAACATATATTAGATTCAAAACAAGCTAGAGATATATGTGTACATTGTTTCTCAAGTTTCTTTTTATTAAAAAAAACATCTACTTTGTGGTCATACATCTTGCAATACTTACAAATACCTTTAAATAAGACTCTCTTAAAAGGTTTTTTCTTAGGATCTAAATGTTGAGTTATCTTTCCCTTTTTCTTGTCATCAAAATGATATTTTTCTTTACCAAAAGTATTTCTTGACATCCTTTGTGCCAGAAGTGGAAGCAGTAAGCTAAACATTATGAGATTTCATCCTTTTAAGAGTTTATTCCTCTTGACTCATAATATCAATCAATTTATCAATAGTCAACTCAACTTTCTGGGTAATGTAAGAGGTCTTCGTAACATTAGATTGAGAGGGAAAAGACTTAAAAACCCTTAAATTCAAAGTGCTTTCACCAATTTCAATTTTAAAAGTATCCACCTAGCAAATTCATGATATGTTATTGCACATCGCTAGCACCGTCATACTTTGTTTTGTGTGTGTGTGTGTGTGTGTGTGAGTGAGAGAGAGAGAGAGAGAGAGAGAGAGAGAGAGAGAGAGATGTACTCACACTTATTAGCTTTTTCAAGTTGCATTAACTTCTCGGCAACAAACTTTAAATAATCTTTGACACTAACATCTATTTGGCTTTGATATCAATCGATGAAATATTAACATATAGTCTAAAATTTAAAACTTTTAATATAAGATATTATAATGTTAAACACTTATAAAATATGTGTACTTTGCATTGTGTCATATCCCAATTTTGTCCCAATTTTTTAAATTTCAAGGCAATCAGCTTTATTTTGTTTTGTTAAGAATAAAATTTCAGTTTTGCAGACATATTGATTGAATCGGTTACTTAATCGCGGATAAAATAAATGAATTAAATGAATAGTATTTTCAGGTTTAGGCCTGGGACTGTCTGTCTTATTGAACTACATTACGCGTAGTTTAATCTAGTGGGCTCATTTTATTTTATTTTTCGCAACAGTGCGCGTTTGCATTTTGATCAGTTAGAGCATTTTCATCCAAGTATTTTTAACTGCAATATTTGATTCGTGACTAACTGTTTTACTCAACTATATTGCATGTAGATTATTTTAGTGCATTCATTTTTTCCGCATGTTCATGCGTCTGTGCTTGGCTCGATTTAATTCCTTTTTATTTTTTTTTAATCAAAATAATTAAGAAAAATAAATAGAGATACAAATAAAATAATTGAGTTGAATTATTAATTTTTGGTTTATTTTATTTCATCAAATTGAAATTTATTTTGTCACACAATAATATCCAAGAGTAGAGTTGAAATTAAAATAAAATGGAAACCCTAATAACTAGTATATAAAGTTAACTTTATTGGCCAATGAAAAGGTCATCAGTCACTCATTACCTTGACATCGCTCAATCACAATTATTTCAAAGAGAGAGAAGATAGAGGCTGAAGAAAATATTCTTCTTCTTCCTTTGTGAAAACCACACAGTGACCACTCTTCCCTTCTCTTCCTTACACTCCACCACCCAAACTCCATTTTTGGCGAACTCTCTCCTCATCTCCGTCGTTCTCCACCACCTGTAACCACCGGTCCCATTTTCTCATTCTTTGTACCAACTTTCATCACTTTTTTCCTTCCCTAAAATAATCTCCCTCACTGGAGACGTCAGCTCAATGAAGGTTTCAGTTTGCATCAGTTTGTCTATCTGCTGTTGGTTGTGATTTCGCTGTAGGTATAACGGTTGCATTACTAAGTTCGAATTTCGATAATAATATGTAAGTTGCATTCAACTTTTTGATCTGAATCGGTTGTAAATTTTGTATTAATTTTTTTTAATTCATGAATCATTTCTGTTTTGGTTGTTAGTTTAGTACATGATTCAGTTCACGCGGTTTTTGTTTCGTTTCTGAGTTCGCGTTGCTGTTGAAAAGTATTTTAGGTGGGTGTTTTATCGTATCCACAGGGATTGTGCGCAAGATATATAGATGCTCGCCGTTCAATAGTTTAACGTTCTAAGTAAAGAGTTTTCAAAGATTTCTTGTTTTGTAACATAAGTTTGTTGCAAAGAGTAAATTAGGGCAAATATGTTTTGTTTTAAGAAAAGCGTGTCAATATTAGATTTTGTTAACCCTTTTCATACGTATCCGATTAATCAAGCATGTGAACTTAGTTTCGATCAATACAATCGCATATCCTCGCGAATCCGTTTATTTCTAAAGCGGCTTCGTGAATATTAATCTTTTTAATCGCTAGATAATTTCTCGAAATAACAATCGAAATAATAAACATAAAGATCGATACAAAGCAAATATTAACTTTCAAGTCTATGTATAGAGTTTGTTGGTTAATAGATGAATAAATTAGATCAACACTTGGAAAATCTATGTCTAGAGTGATTCAAACCATAAATACATCATTAAAAGCAAATATCTTCATCATCTATTGATCATAAACCTAGTTTGCATACAAAAGATCAAAAGAAATACATAATAGCAAGATTAACTACCTCTAATCTTGACAAAAAAGTGTTTAGCTACCCATCACCATGGTAGCTTGATCAACAAGTAAGAAATGAAGCTTTGCTAGCATCAAAGTCGAAGAATCGAGGATTGATGCTCCAAAGATTTTATTATCACTTCACTTTAAGTTCCTAAAGTTTTTGACCTAGAAAACCCTTTCTATCTTCTAAAAATGCTTAAAAGTAAAAAGTGACAAAAGTCCTTGAAAATATCTATAAAAGAAGATATTTATAGCAAGTGCACAAAGTGCAGTAAGTGGCACCGCGCTAAGCGCCATCACGAGCGCAGTCAGCAAAAACATAGGCAATTTCCCAGAAAGCGCGCTAAGCGCGGTAGTAGGCCTCTTAGCGCGGTTAGAGACTTTAGTTACTGCCTCAGTAGAAAGAACGCGCTAAGCGCGAGTTACCGACACGAAATCCTCGAAAATCATCTTTTAGGCCTTCTTTCCTTCACCAATTGTTCCCACTACTACGAAAAACTCATTTAACAATGGTTGGAATGACATATAATGACGGGGGCGAAGGCGTTGTTATGTAGAGTGTTGTTGTATATGAGGCACGTACAATGACGGTCCGGGAACCGTTGTTGTATTCCAGTTTGCGCGCACCATTTCACGACGGTTAGTTTAGTCTACCGTTGTGATATACTAAACTGTGATCTGGTTCGATTCTCAGCAACAACATTTTTTATTTATATTAGCGTTTAACATACAACTACGGATAAGTTTATAACCACTACCAAAAACAGATTGTTTTAAATATAAAATTTATCTGCGTATCAAATTATTCCCATAATTTATCCTGTCAAAACAGCTTCTGTTTACATGCAAACACAATATGTGCATCAAACACAATTCTTCCTATATTGTATCCTTATAAATGAATCACAGAATTTACATCAAAAGAAATTTACATCAAAAGCTAAATGAATCAGAGAATTAAACTGCTAACATTGTTTAAATCAAAAGCCAATATTATTGATTTCATTATGTGCATCAAAAGCCAAAACTATTGTTCACATTATGTGCATCAAAAGCAAAAAATATGTGCATCAAAAAGTGTTGCTGATATATCATACAGCAGGAGCAGAACCCTTAAGCTGATTGTGGATATACGCCCAACGTTTACGAAGATCCACAAAGTCCTCAAGGGGGAATGGGGTTTCGTCGTTAAACATCTACATAAGAGAAAAAAATTGAAGATACATCATGCATGATAATAATTCAATAGTCAACTTATATATTAATATGAGTAAATATTTTATGGCATATATTACCGTATCCCATGAATCAACAGTGCCGGCAAGGACGATGTTTAACGTATGTTTCATGATAAAATACCCACACTCGTAACTCCCGCGTTGTTTCCTCATCTACAAATTACATGAATATAAAAACATGAATACAACCACACATGCATGAATGTAAATGAAATAAACAGGTAATCGGGCCACTTAGTTTAGGAGCAAGGTATGTGGGCTTTTTTCTAACATTCCTCAATATATTAACTTGCTCCACAATACTGCACATTGAAAATTGAATTAAACATATTACATGATAAACTAATTACAATTAATGCCAAAGAAAATGATATTAAACAAAGACACTTACGTTAATACGAGATCTTTCATTGGTTTGTGGAGTGGATCGTGCAAGGAACACAGTAATGTCACCGTATTTGTCCTAAACGATATTACGATCAATTGCCAATGACCACTGAATGAACACGAGAATATATATATATATATATATATATATATATATATATATATATATATATATATATATATATATATATTAGTTATTACTAAAACAAAACTAAATATAGAATATAGAAATAAATTACAACAATACTAACCTACATAGGAATGGTACAAGGTAACATTCTTTTCCTCCGTCATTTAGCCGGTTTTTCAAGTACTTTTCTCTGATATTTTTATCATTATACGCCCAAGCAATAAAACTTGGGCCCAAGATTCCATATGTACTTGATTTATTCAATTCTATACAAACACGGTGAATGTACCTAAATGGTCAAAGAAAATGAATAAATTAAGGGAGAAAATACAAAAAATTATAATGTTCTATAATGACATGTATATTCGACTATATACTTACGTGCACCAAACTTGCAAAATAGATAAGTCAAGCCACTTATATCCTGCGAGAAAATCTCTCACATCTTCAGGAGTGTAATACACTAAATCCAATTGTGGGCAATGTTCTAGAGTGAGGGGCTGCGCAAGGTCTGTTGTTGAAATGTAGTAGTATAAACTTGTTATTTCATTTGGACTAGGGTCCAATATCCCATTGAGGTTATCTACAGGTGTGGGGGGGGGGGGGGGGGGGGGGAGGGGGGGGGGGGCTGTACAATTACTCCCTTTTGTAGAAGCATGATTTACGACACTTCTACTTGGAGTTTGATCTTCACCAACGCAACGACGATCTTCATTAGTTCGTTGTTCGAGACTTTCGCTTAATCTCTACATCATAACATTCAATTAGAACATAAAACAAAAAAAAACACAATATATTCAATTAGAACATATAATATATATCATACAAAAATAAGCGCGATTTACGACACATACCGAATACATCTCTTGTAACCTTTCCACTTCTTTCTCCCTTTTTTCCCTCTCCTCCTCAAACAGCCTCCTTTGCTCCGCCAATTGCTTCTCAACATTATCAATCTTTTGTCGTTGAGCAAGAAATTCAGCGGTTTTGGTGCTTCTTCTTTGAGATCCAAAGTATGACCTCAAGCCGACACCATCTCCAACACCACGGACACGGCCTCCATGCTCAGCTGTTCCGATAGCTTCGACTAATATGTCATGTCGTGCTTCCGGAACAAATGTGCCTTCACGGGCCGCCACAACCAAGTTATCCTACACAACATGAACAACTTAATTACATAAGCAAACGCATTTAAATAACAACTCATCATGAGCAATTTACATAAGCAAACGTATTTAAACAAAACATATACTTACAATTTTCTCAGTAATTACTCTTGAAGCCTCAGAGGTGTATTCTCCATTAGGTCTTAATCGAGCCCTCTTCCATTTCTCATGTCTTGAAGGTGGAGATGGAATGTCACCATCTCCTCCTTCTTGTAGTTTTTCCTGCAGGATCCTCTTCTCAAGTTTCCTGTAACCCCCACGAGACAATCTATGGGGGTACATGTTTTTCGCCTTGTTCTGAATTCCCACTTCGCTTTTAGCCTGTTATTAACATAGTGAAAAATGTGTATGATTAGTATCTATAACTCATTAGCATAACATTATAGGTTACATAAGACTACTAGTACTAACCTTGAATTCCTCAGAACGGCGTTTCTTCGCAAACTTGTGCCACACCTTCTTCGATAAAAAAACTATACCGAATCCATGGAGGTTGAAGACCGCTCTTAGGCTTCGTAATGTATTCAGCCGTGAGCCGTGACTTAAATCCCCTCCAACGAACACCTGCATAAGTTATCCACTTTCTTTTCAATTTTAAGTCATCGGTAAACTCAAAATTCAACTACATTAAATCAATATATAAGTATGAATTAGAAACTATAGGTAGTGATATCAAATATATGAAAATTATAGTATGAAATACCTTAACGTCTGTCCATAAGCTGTCTTTGACATTACCATCCACTTCTCTCCAATCATCAATCAGTATAGTGACTTTGCTACGTGCAAGGAACGCAACATAACTCCTAAAAGTAACGTAATGTGGACAATCCACTAATCTGTAGTGCGAATCAAACTCGATCTAAATTTTTGCACCAGATGAGTTGTAGACTGATGTGAACTGGGGCATCATTGTGACACCTCTTTGTGATCTTTTCGTTTGACTTTCAGTTGTTTGAGTTTCATTGGCTAACCTTTCATTTGTTTGAGTTTCTTCGCTGGTTTCTGATGAAGAACTCGACAAGGTCGATATCTAAATTCAAAAACAACAACAACAACATGAACAACAATGGCAAAAGAGTTTACTGTAGATGCATGGGGAAAATATTTTACGTACCCTAAACGTGACGATGAAGTAAACGATGTTGGTGTTGGTGTTATTGTTGTCTTCCTTCCTTACGACAACGACGGTGACGATGATGACGACGGTGTTGGTATGTGCGTAATCTTCTATTTTCTTCACTATCGTGAAGATGATGACGAAAATGACAACAAATGGATACTGATGATGCAAGCTTTGGTGGAATCGTGTATTGTTTCACAGTATTGAAGGTTAGGGTTTAGGGTTGAAATCGTGTAACGTTTCGTCTGGTTTTTATTTTCAATGGAATCGAAATAAGGATACTGAAGAGACAATGAGACTACCTAGTTTGGAGACTATTGAAACACTACTGCGACGGTCAAGAATTTACACTGTTATGATATATTATTTACATAATGAAATTTCATATTAAAGCGCCAGAGTTATTTTTAGAATTAAAAATTAAAAAAAAAACATACAAAATATATCAAAACGGTGTATATAAACAACCGTAGTCATAACTTTTAATTTTTTTAATTAGAAGTAAATAAAAAAGTAAATGCGTGCTTTAACATAAAAGGAATAATATATATGAATACGTTGAGGTTCGAACACATGAAAGCTTGAAGGTATCACTACGGTTGATTTATCAACCGTTGTTATATACAGATAATCACCACGGTTGGTTTATCAACCATTGTTATATACAGATAAGTTTTATTCAATAAACAAATAAAATATAACCGCGCCTTAGTTTAGATATGTCACAATAGTGTAGGGATGAAGCGTTGTGAGCATGATGTCGTTGTTTACGCGTTTTGTAGTAGTGTCCTATCATCAAATATAAGCAAGAATACCTGTCAAAGAGCATCAAAATGATCATAATTCACAATATTTACAATAAAATCGGAAATTAGCATAATTACACTAAAACTACTAAATATGCTACTAAATTATCAAGGAAACCAATTGAAAGGCCCATAAAATATAGTCAAAAGTATGCACAATTTGGCCCTTAACAACTCTCCCCAACTTATTATTTTGTTTTACCTCAAACAAAAGTGTCTTGAACTAGAAACGAACCCGAAAACCCGCGCAAGAAATCAGAATCAACCCAATAGAACAAGGACAATTTAATGGTTCAAAAAGTAAAAGTAACAACAAGATAACCTATCAAATTCCAAACACATCATGAAGATGAAACTATTGCTAAGTGCAAAAACACACTTCAAGACTTCTTGAGCAATACAAGTTCGAAATTGAATCACACTTAAGCACACATTCATCAATGGTTGAAAACAAAATGAGGTTTTATCACTCACCAAACAATCATGCAAACATCCGAAACCAATTATGCGTTCAACAAACAACATGCATTAATGAGTGAAAAAGAAGGAATCACAAGGTCTTCTAGGGTTGTAACTTGGCTTGGCTACAAGGAAAGGTCATTTATCAAAGTCATTGAAACAAAATTGCCTATTCCTAAAGAGTATTCCAATCTCACAATCATAGCACTTCAAGACCTTAACCTTCTTATTTTCTTTCTTTGGAAGCATCATTACAACTTTGAGCTTTTTGTTGGCAATTTATGCCCAATTTCTGTTCTTTTTCACTTGTTTCTTTCTTTCAAGCTCTTTCACCATTCAAAACCACTTTTTTTATGATGCTTCAATCTACCTTTTTCTCCCCAACTTTGAACACAACCAAAACATGACTATTAGGAATGATCTCACACATCTTAGGCAAGGAACAAACTGAGCAACCATACTTAAGGTTGGGGTTCAAAAAGTTTTACAACAAAACTCCAAGATCCATTTCAAAATTTACTTCTTTTCCTTGCACAATATTTACACATTTCAACTATTCACACGAATCTTGATACAAAGGCTCAAAGGGGTTATCAAATACTCACTCACTCGCATGGTAGTTTGATCATTCTTATTTGTTCAAGTGGTTTTTCTCAAAATGCACAAAAATTTCCTTGATCCTTTTCTTCCTTTTTTACAAATTAACACACACGCATGATTTCAACATAATAAGAACGAGTCAAACAAGAATGTCGGTATCCTGCATATATTATACAATGAAAGCTTCCTCACAAAGGCAATGTTCTAAATGATTTAAAAATGAACAAGTATTTCAAAAGAAGTAATGACTACAAGTTTTACACTCATCACAAGTTTCATTTCCATGCTTAGTTTAGAACACGATAAAAATGTACCTTGTGTGATACCTTTACTCGATCATATCATTACCACTCAATTGCTTATTGATTCATCAATCTTGGCATTAGTTCATAAGTTCCTTCAAGTCTTCAACTTAGGAACAAAACAAAATAAAAAATTTTCTACTAAAACTAGCAATTGCAAAAAAAAAAAACTACTCAAAATACTAACATAATATCATAATGGCAAAATTTGCGACAACCAAAACAATGGTGCCGCACATGTGTTCCTCATCCTTCCAAGGATGGTACAAAATAATCCAAACATACAATAAAAACATAACAATAAAATACATAAAGTTCAAACATAAATATAAAAACAACAAAAAATAAGATAACCCAGGATCAACTACTCAGAACTAGCCTCAGAACCAATCTCCCATGTGTTATCCCTGCTATCATCGTCGTCGTCATCCACTACTGCCGCAACATCATCCGCGTCATTTGCATCCTCATCCTCTCTAGAAGCCTCTGGCTGGGGCACTTGATCCCCCTGAGGTGGAACCTGCTCCCTCTGAAAATGATAAGGCTTGTCCCCAGGCCAATCTACATAAGCATCAAAGTCCTCTTGAGTCGGGAAAAAGTGCCCAACCTGAGGCTCATAAACCTGCAAATGCAAAGCTCGCATGGATGAATGTAAAAATGAAAAGGCCCTCTCATGAGCCATATGCATATACCACGTGTACATGCACGCGGCATGCTCATCAAAGGTCTGGTCAGCGGGTGGAACTTCGTCGTGCTGCTGTGGTGGCTGATCTGGGTTGGCTGGTGGTGGTGGTGGTGGTGGCTGGTCCAGTCTCGGCATACAGTGACTCTGGATCCAAGTGTCAGTCACTACCCCCTTAATGGTCTTATGGACCACACCTGGGATCGGGACACCCGGCCGCGTACACAAGCCCATAAGAAGTCCTAGAAAACCCAAAATAGTCAGAACCTTAGTGTCCAAGCGATGTCCACTAGCGGCTATGGCTCAGATCTCATCAGAAATGATCCTAGCCACATCAACCTGCCTCTCATCCATGATGTAGTACATCATACATGCAATGTCGACCAGAATGGAGGATGTATGACTCCTTGGCCTGATGTTATGTAGGACAAGGGTCATAAGAACCTGAGCTTTCATATTCATATCACCTCTCTTCAGTATCTTCGGCTTACCTGCCTCATTCAACTCAAATCCTCGTCCCGGGTGTGCCAAGGATAAACAGACATTCTTCAAATTCCAATTCCTCCTTGCCACCCTCTTATAGTAAGAGCACTTCTCACCTTCGGCCAAGACCAATGGATTACCCAGATATTCATTAATCTCATCTCTCAAGAATAACACCTGTCTCCCTCTGACATAAGTCCTGAAAGTATACATCTGACCCTCTGTCGGAATGGCGTTCGCATAGAACTCACGCACAATCTCGTAGTTGAGCAAGGTCAGTGGGGTTAAGAAAGCCTGTCATCCATGTGACTCAATGATGTTTTGACAGCCGCGAAACTCCCTTTGTGGGTTAATCCTGAAAATGCGATCTGTCCAAATAATTCTATGGGTCAACTAGAGGCATCTACCCTGCTGTTAAGCCCCTAAAAATCTATGAGCATCAAACTCCACCGACGGCTGTCTCTGCTGCGATGATTGTCTAGTGCTAAATAAGGCACGTTTCTGAGTCATCTACAATTAAAGAAAAACATACCAAAACAGCACCAAACAAGTTAAACCACCAGCGAGGAAATTCAAAAAAATCATAAGAAACCCCAGGTCAACACGAAACAGTCAAACAGTCGATGGAAATTAAAAATCGAGGAAATTAATCCCAGGGGGTAGCGTGGTCAAGCATGCAAGCATAATCTGCTCTGCAGCAAACCTGCCCTAAACTCAATTATCAACAGCAAAATCACCAAAAAGCAACATTTTCACACATTTACATCAGAAACAACAGAAAAAAATAAAGCAACCAGAACAGGGCAAGAGGGGCGCGCTTAACGCGTCCAGAGCCCGCACAGCATGCCTGCGAAAACACTAAAAAATTCCTCTGCCTCCATGGCCAATCTGTGCATCCATCATCAAATTATAACACCCATGCCAAACCCTATTAACATGCATTAACAGAATAAAACAGAGACAAGTTATTCTCAGCATGCAAAATTAAATTTTAATCACACCCCTAACAGATAATCAAAAATGGTTCGAAACACTTCTACAATATCACTTCCCTCTAACCCTAACAATCAATTTCAACTTGTTCAAATCCAAAACCCTAACAACATGCATTCTACAATAAAGAAAAATAAAGAGTTGTTCCAAACCTGGAAATGGGAGATGAGATGAGAAAAAGGATTTTTCACTTGAAGAGCAAGAGAGACTTTGAGCGAGTGAAGCTGGAATACCAAGAATGAAACAGAGCTGAGTGGGAAAGTGGGGGTTTTTGAGAGCCTGTGCTCCTTTTAATCTATCTGACCCATAGGCCCACTTGATTTCCCACTCAGGTCCACACTTGACTGGGCCAGTTTAGGTGACCGCGCTAAGCGGCCTCAGAAGCACGCTAAGCGCGCTCAGTGAAACATAGCCACTCAAGGTTGGTTTCAGATGGCGTTCTCCCGACTTTTCTTCCCGATTAAATCCATAACACAGAAAATATAATAAATAAAATAGAAAATACTTACAATGTTGGGGTGTCTCCCAACAAGCCCTTTGTTTAACGTCGTTTGAGCTCGACGGTCAAATTCGACCTCAAGAATCGCAAAAAGAGAAACTAAAAACGACCGGGCTGAACTTCCCGACTCAATTGTCTTCATCCATTTTCATGCCCTTTTTTTCTTCGAATTTTCTTTAAGAATGAAAAGTCCCAACACGACTTCATCATTGCCTCTTTCACGTAATCATCCTTCTTTTTCCTTAATGTCACTCTTTCATCTTCTTTTTTCTCATGATAGCCATTTTCCAGAAGACTCAAACATATCACTTCTTTAAAAAGTGTGAAACACGTTTCCTCCTCACTAGTTCCCACCTTCATGATCCCCTCATCAATATCGACCAACATTTTTGCAGCTTTCATGAAGGGTCTTCCAAGGATTATTGGAGTATCCTCATCCTCTTCCATGTCCATGACTACGAAATCAACCGGAAATAGAAATTTATCCACTTTTAATAACATGTCCTCAACAACACCATGAGGACGAGTCCTTGACTTGTCCGCAAGTTGCAACGTCATGTTGGTAGATTTCACCTCCATATTCTCGAGTCTTTTGACCACAGACAAAGGAATCAAATTTAGGCTAGCACCCATATCGATCAAAGCTTTGCATTTAAATTCATTACCTATAGTGATAGGTAGACCTACTCTTCCCAGATCTCCTTCCTTCCGCGGAAGTATACTTTGAATGACGACACTACAGTTTTCATTCAATGCAATGGTTTCTTTGTTCGTATACCTATTCTTTTTTGTAAGTATGTCTTTCATGAATTTTGCATACTTTGGCATTTGTTCTAGAACCTCGG
Source organism: Lathyrus tuberosus (assembly GCA_022829125.1). Lineage (NCBI taxonomy): Eukaryota > Viridiplantae > Streptophyta > Magnoliopsida > Fabales > Fabaceae > Lathyrus > Lathyrus tuberosus. Next base: position 25,861,016 of record JALAZF010000013.1, on the reverse strand, counting down.
AAAATGGAACGGTGATTTGCAATCGGCTAAATATATCCAAGAATCGGGCATAATGGTTCTCATTGTCATTTTTTGTAGGAGCATTGGGATATGGTTTTTTTTTATGGAATGTCACTCACATGCTCCTTTCCTTGTTTATTTTTCTTTTTCTTCTCTCCTCTCTAATTCTTTTCAACTAACTCTCCCTCAACAATTTTTTCTACTTCACTTTCATAAATTTCTTTTTCTTTTTCAACTACTTCTTCTCTCTCCACAACATTTTCCTCAATGCACTTACCAATCTCCCGAACACTTCTAGTAAATATAGCCTTGCAATGCTTCTTGGGATTAACTTGGGCGTTAGCCAGAAACGACCCATTGGGTTGTTCGAATAATTGCTTAGACAATTGTCCAATTTGAGTGTAGCGCGGTTTTTGTGGTTTCGAATCACTATCGCTTTGGTACTACAGTTCGATTCATTTTTTATCCTGTGAAGCTGATTAAGGAAGGGAAATAGATGTCTCCAATTAACCTTGCTTTCATACTGAGTTTAAACAGATGACTGTTAGTTTACAGATGCTATCAAAATAGGGGGGTCTGTCTTAGGTTATTTTGCTTAAGAATAGAGTGTCTTGACGGTTCATGAGGCTTTTGGTAAGGTACTAGATCTGATGTTTTTTTATTGATGTATGAAGGTACTGGACCTAAGGTTTTTAATTGGTATACTCGCTAAGACTTTGCAATCTTATGCCTACGTATTCCCGTTTAAACGAAACAGGTAAATCAGAGCAATCGTAGTTCCCTCCTATTCTAAGGGAGGAAGAAGATGTTTTGGTGTCTTGTTCAAAGCCCAAGATTGAAGCTAAAAGTGATTTGTATCTTGTTCAAAGCCCAAGATATAAAGTTAAAGGGTTTTGGCTTAGAGAGAATTTGTCATCTCTAAAGAGGAACTGTTGATGTTTGCATGCCTTAATCAAAGCGCAAGTTTGATACTAAAAGGTTGATTGACTCAACTGGAGATTTCTTTATACCAAGCCTAAGAGGAGGTTGGATAAGACCGACTCAACAAGAGAGTGTATATATCGGTGTCTTGTACAAAGCCCAAGATGGAGGCGAAAAAGAGACGGACTCTTTGGGGATATCATTATACAAAGCCTGAGAGGAGGCTAAAAGTTTGACTTCTCTGGGGAAAATGTTCTGTTTGTCTTGTACAAAGCCCAAGATTGAGGCTAAAAGGGGTTTTTTACTCCGTTAGGGAGGTTTATATGTGTCTTGTACAAAGCCCAAGACAGAGGCTAAAATGAGTTTGTCTCAACAAGAGAGTGCTTTTATATGTCTTGTACAAAGTCCAAGACGGGGGCTAAAAGAGTTGACTCAACAAGAGAGTCTTGCAAAGGAGATTGGCCCAACAAGAGAGCCTGAAAGTTGATTTACTCAACAAGAGAGTCTTTTATACTCAACAAGAGAGTGAATTTTTGTCTCGTACGAAGCCCGAGATTGAGGCTAAAAGGAGATTGACCCAACAAGAGAGTCTTTTTATCTCTCTTGTACGAAACCTAAAACAGAGGCTAAAAGGGTTGACTCAACAAGAGAGTCTGAAAAGGTGATTGACTCAACAAAAGAGTCTTTTATACTCAACAAGAGAGTGATTTGTTGTCTCGTACAAAGCCCGAGATTGAGGCTAAAAGGAGATTGACTCGAAAAGAGAGCCTTGAAAAGTGAGTGACTCAACAAGAGAGTCTGAAGAGGTTAGCTCCGCTAGGGAGAATCATTGTACAAAGCCCAAGAGGAGGCTGGTTATGTTGAGGAAGGATCATTATACAAAGCCTAAGAGGAGGCTATCTTACTGCTGAGGGTTATTGAGATCCCTAGGCAGGTTAAGTGGGGAGTCAACTCTTGCTGAGGATTATAGAAGAGTTGAGGTATCAGATGCCTTGAGGTTCTGATTTGGGACAAGCTGACCCTGGTTGGGAAATTTTGGGATCAGGATTGGGGTAAGGATTGGGTGTAAACTCTACCGGAGATTTTTTCAAAATGACAAGGGTTTCTATAGTGCTTGAGAATGTCTTTGAGACTCAAGAGGGGGTATAGACTATCCAAGTCTACTGGTGTGGAAGAGTTTTATCTTTTGTACAATGCCCAAGAGGAGGCACGGGCATTAAGGGATGAGAATCAACCCTAAAATGGCCGGAGTTTTGACACTGGAAAGACTGCTCTAGCAAAGGATGACTAAGTTCTGTCTTATACCTTTTAGAGGTTGTCAGGGTCCTTGTATTAAGCCCAAGAGAAGGCATGAGAACTTCTAAGAAGCCGAAGGGTCCTTGTACAAAGCCCAAGAGGAGGTAGGGATGCTTTTAGGAAGCCTGTGGGTCCCTAAACCAAGAGAAGTTCAAGAAATGCAATTCACAGAGAAGAGATCATTCCAGGAAAGTTCGAGGGTTTGGAAGAAACTCAAGAGATGTTATTCACGGAGAATAGATCAACTCTGGGGAGTATAATTTCTTTGACAATTTCTAGGGGTGACAGTCTAAGAAAAGGTTAACTGAGAATACTGTCTTTCTCTTTGTTCCATATTGTTTAACCCCAAGAGAAGGGAAGACTGTATCTGGAATCCTATGGGGGATCTAGTTTTGTTTGTATTTAAGAGTGACCAACAAGGCTTTACCTAGTTCTATACCTAGTTGCTGGGGAAAACTCTAAATAACTATACTAGTATATACACAGTTGATATATGACGAGTATATAGGAGGTGTGAAATAAAACTAACCATGCGCAGCTCCCTACAATACAGTTATATATATGAAAGCAGATAAAAGAAAGTGGATAAACACTTACCCGTTGTAGAGCTTCCATGTTGTTTTGTTAGTTATTCAACAAAGAAATTAAAGAAATTTTTGATAGCAACTATACATTTGGATTCAAAATCAAAGGAGAAAGTATTTTGAACAGAGATTGGGGCTTACAACTCAAAGAGAAGCCCAAAGTTTTAACAGTAATTGCGCCGTTGTTTTGAATTTATACAGGGACTTATACAAGTGACTGAGGCCCGAAAAATGTTTTCTGTACAAAGGGATGAGTCTTACACTCTCTTAAGAGTCTCAAAAGTGTTTTTAAGAAAAAGAATGAGGCTTACAACTCAAAGATAAGGCCCATTGATTATTTCTGAACTGGCGATCGCGCCGAGGTTTCCTGAAAAGGTGTTGGGACTTATACATTGACTGAGGCCCAAAATTTTTGTTATTTACAAAAAGGGGATTGGGTCTTATACTCTATCAGAGGCCCAAAGAGTTTGAAAATAAATAAAGATGGGTCTTATAGCTCAAGGAGAAGCCCAGTTGAAAATAGTTTGAAAACGAAGATCACATCGAAATTTCCGACTATATCAGGACTTATACAATACATTGAGGCCCAAAAATGATTCTTATTTACAAAGAGGTGTGACTTACACTCTATCAAGAGGCCCAAAGATTTTGAAATATTTGAGTATGATTAAAAATCAAAGAAACCCTAATTTTCACTTTTTAAAAGTAAATTTTCAAAGAAAATTAATAAAAAATGATGAAAATACCAAATAAGTTTAAATAAACCATTTGTGATTTTTGGTTAAGGTTTGAAAAATGAGGTTTGAATCCCAAGATGATTTAAAACTCATTTGGTTTTAATTTTCAAGATGAATATTCATTTTTAAAATGTTTAAAAACAATTAAAATGAATTTATTTACAAAAATACCAATTATATTAAATAAATGATATAAATTTGATTTTTTTGTAGAATAAAATATTTTACTATTTTTGTGATTTTTTAGAAAAATAATCAACCAAAAATGATTAAAATTGAGTGAGAAATTAATTTTTCAAATCATTAATAAAAATAATTTGAAAAATGTTAAAAATAGGAAAAAGTGGTAAAAAGGAGGTCTGGGGCGAGGGGGATTCGAACCCCAGACCCTCCACTCACTAGTACACACAAATAAGTTGATCACCCACTAGGGCGCAATGCCAATTCATAATATACATGGCAAATGAAAAACATAAGGCAAACTTGGTTGGTTTCTGAAGCATGGTGCCATGGCCATCTTCAACCTCAAGCTCAGATGCATGAAGCCCTCTAACTCACTCATTTATCAACCATTTGACATGATCCAAGCACCAAATTCATGCGATTTTTAACAAGGAACATGATGGCAATATTTGATTTCATTTATTTTTAGTGTACAGCAAGTTATATCAACATGAATGTATGAACCCTAATTTTGCAAAAGCAATCGTGCATACATGTTGGTGAGTGTTATGATCAAATTTTTTGAGGGGAAATACTCAACATATGATGACAAGCAATTGGAAAAAGTATCATGCGAGGAAATATGCATGGATCATGAAGATGTAGTTTTAGGCTTACCTTGATGCAAGCTGAAATGTGATCTCTGCACAAACTGTGTTCCAAAAGTGATTTGATGATCTCTACAACTCCAATGGATGTTATGGAGTAGATTTCAACCTTTGGACCTCTTGGAAATGGCTTTGATCAAGTTATGGCATCCAAGTTGCAAAATGGATGCATAATGGGCTAGTTGAAGAGTGGTTTTGGGTTAGAGGTGTTACACAGATGGTTTAAGTGTTTGAACACCTCATATACATCATATGTGATGTGTTTGAGAAGTTGGTTTGAGTTGCTTGAGGCTGCAACTCAAAACCCGATAGTGTTTGCTTAAAATGTGGAGTTTTGGCACTTAAGGAGAGAATGAGAGAAAGCAATGTTATCAGCTGCTTTGGAGTGGTTTGAATGATCAGTTAGGACCTATATTTATAGTGGATCAATTCTTGTCTTAGAGGAATAGTGAATGGCTACAAGATCAGATCACATTCAATGGCTTTTTCTTGGTGGCATTTCTTCTCATGCAAGACAAACTAGCCTCTCCCAAGAGCAGGGCTATGTCTTGACCAAATCCACATTTTTCAGATGTTTTAACTGTTTTTTAAGTGAGCATCTTAACTGAGTAGAGTGGCTTTGTTGAAAGTGCCCTATTTCACATAAATGCCTTTGAATTCAAGGCATAATATGCCAAAATGCATTAATCTCAAGTTGGAAGATCCCTTGGCTTTTTTACTTAGCTTTACAGGTTGAATCAGTTGGATTAGGACCAGATTAGATGACTGTGGCATAGGGATCCTTGGTTTTGATTCAGAAATCGTGTGTGACAATAAATCACACAAACTGATTTTTCCAAAACAGTTGTAGCAGCATGACTTTGGGCATGGATTTCTCTTGGCTCAAGTTGAATCAATTCATGCTAATAAGTTCTTTGAATTCTTAGCAACATTTGCAACAACATTGATGTTTACCTTTGGAATTGATTCCACTTCCAACTATGTCAAAAAACCTCACAAGTTTTGGTGTTTTCAACAAAATCTGTCTTGGACAGAATTTTGTCTAAGTGTTGAAAAATGATGTATTTTCATGTTTTTAGTGATTTTGATCCAATCATAACTTAAAATCCATGAGGAATTGGAATGAGGTGTAGTTGACACTTTTAAAGTATGCCATGAGAGCTACAAATTCATCTTTCGATCATTCAAAATAGTTGCTTGGATCTCAAGTTATGATCCTTGGAAGTTGGTACCCTAGCCACTTTGTTTCATAACTCAGAAAAATTCTAAGTTTTTATGGTTACCCCTTTTACAAGTTATCCCACTTTCTTTGATTTTTCTTGATGAATGATGATTCCAATCACACATTAACATCATTTTAGGGCCAAGGAACCATAATTGTGAAAAATCTCAAAAAGTCAAACTTGACTTTTGTGCACAGTTGACTTTTTATCAGATGAATTTCAAACTGTGCGATCCTTGGTGAAATCAAGTCCTTGACCTAAATCAAACCTAATTGCTATGTTCCATAGGTGTTATAGGGTGTATTGAATCATGTCCCAAGGTTTGGGAGCATGTCTGAGTCAAAAGTCAAAGGTTCAGTTGACTTTTTCATCGAAACCCTAATTGTGGTCCAGATGAAATTAAAACTTGTGGATCAAGCTTCTTGGATCAATCCATTGTTGCAAATGGATCAATGTAGTATGTTGGATACCCTCAAATCATGTCTTGAGGTATTGGCTCATGTTTTGTCCCAAAAGTCAACTTAGGGGTGAATTATGTCAAGAAACCCTAATTCCTTATTTTTTTTTTGGTAAATGCATCCCCTGAGGCAAAATTGACTTGATGATTGGGCCCATGAGGTCCCTTTGAGTATCTTGGGTTATATTTTGAAGCATTGGCTCATGCCCAGATGAAGATTTTCATCTGGAGGCCCTGGTCGACCAAAACCCTAATTTGGTGACACTGGCGATCTTGAGGCCTAATCCACTTGGAATGTTGCAACCTTGTGCCTGATTCTTGATGTGGGAGTACTTTTGATCATTTATGTGTGTTTGAGAGGTTAGAAAAGTTGAAGATCATGTCATTTCTTGATTAATCCTTTGTCTAAGGCTCTAAGAGGGCTTAAAACCCTAATGCTTTACTGCAGGGAATGCTCAACAATTCTTGAGGAGATTGATGAGGCATAAAGGTACATCCATATTGTGATGATGATTTGCACAATGATGGGAAATCTTAGCGGTCAAAATTTGGGGTATGACATTGAGTCTCAAGATTCCGAATTGAAGCATCAGTGTTCTTTTGGTTAGAAATTGACATTTGCATAAATTAGGTAAATGTGTCTTCCAACTTTGAATTTCCACTTGGAGCTTGTGGAGGTTGAGTGTAGTTTTGATATTTTTGTTGATGATTAGAAGTTCCGACATCTTGAGGCCTCCATTGTTGTTGATAACCTTGATTACCTCTTTGTTGGTAACCTTGGTTGTCTTGTTGGTAAGGTGGTCGAGGTTGATACCCTTGGTTTTGATTTCCCGCATAATTCGCCTCTTCCATAACCGAAGGACAATATCTGGTAGGGTGATTTCCCTTACAAAGCTCACAACTCGCCACTTGTTTGTTGTTGTTGGGAACTTCCTGCATTTCTTTGATTTATTGTGGAAGTTTTGACATTTGTTGAGTCAACAACTCCACTTATTGTGAAAGCAATTTGTTTTGAGCAAGAATATCATCATTTGTTCCTAACTCGATCATGCCCAACTTCCTTTGCGTTGTACCACGATTATGATTTCCTTGGTGATCATTGTTAGATGTCAATCATGCCTTATATTTCTCATTTATACTTGGCATTTTTCAACTCTTTTATGTTGATTTATTGGAATTTTTACTTGGAAGTTGCCATTCTTCAAATTATGTGAAAATACCTTTGGTACTTGTAATTTGTGTGTTATTATGCAGAAAAAGGCATTAAGTCATCAAAGAGTAAGACACAAGGAAAATGATTCAAGTTTCCAAAGAAAGGGAAGAAACTTCAGTAAGTTCGCTAGGAGAACTTGCTAGCGAATGTTCGCTGGGCGAACATCTGGCGAGGTGCCAGCGAAGGCTCCTAGATTTGAGGTAGTAATAAAAGACCCCTAAGTTCTTTGTGCAAACATGCCAGCGAATGTTCGCTGTGGCGGTGCTTCAGCGAAGACCTGACGAAACATCTCAGAGAAGAGGCAGTAGCTAAAGGGACCTAAGTTCGCTGAGCGAACTTGTAGGCGAATAGTTCGCTAGGCGAATAATCATTCACACTGCGAACTTCTGAAATATCTCAGAGGCAGTTTAATTGTGTAGAGGCACATCAGGTACCTATTTTAACGTTCACTAGGCGAATAAATTGTTCGCAGTGCAAACATGACAGATTTTAAGTGATGTATTTAAGCATTTTTTGTCATTTTTGGGGATCTTAACCCATTTTTACACACCATAACCTAGTTTTCTGAGTTTTCATCATCCAAGAGTGATTTTTCACTTAGAGAAGCTGGATTTGCATCCGATCTTGATTATTCGACGTGGATGGTTTTTCATCTCCTCCCGATACTTGTGAAGCAAGCTACCATGGTGATGGGTAGCTAAACACCTTTGTGTCTAGATTAAAGGTAGTTTATCTTGCTTATATGTATTTCTTTTGATCTTTTGTATATGAACAAGGTTGATGATCAATATATGATGAAGTTATTTGTTCTTAATATTGTATTTATGGTTTGGATCACTCTAGACATAGATTTTCCAAATCTTGATCTAATGTCTTCATCTATTAACAACCAAACTCTAGACATAGATTTGGGGTTTAATATTTGCTTTGTATTGATCTTAATGTTTATTGTTTCAATTATTAGGTTGAGACATCGTCTAAAAATTTAAACAATAATACTCATGAAGTCGCTTTAGACATAAACGGATTCACGAGGATACGCGATTGTATTGATCGAAACTAAGTTCATATGCTTGATTAATCAGATATGTATAAAAAGGATTAACGAACTCTAATCTTGACATACTTTTACCAATCGATTAAAAATCGAAACCTTTTACCGTTGATTACAATTTTTATGTGATCATTGCGATACTATATCAAACCAACAACTTTATATGTTCTATGTTTAAAACGATTCCAATTGTAGAACGTCAGTAATATCGCACAATCCCTGCGGATACGATAACAAAAACCCACACTGATAACTATTTCAACAAAATGGCGTCGTTGTCGGGGATTGTTGTTTAATATTGCAAGCATTACAATAGTTGATATGTTTTAAACTTTGTTTATCTCTGTTACTTTTTCTTGAGCTTCTTAATTTGTTTGGTTAAGTTTTGCAGACCCTGTTTATGCGAGAAAAGTTACTTGCAGATCAACTTCTTTTCGATCCTGAGATTAAGAGAACTGCACGTAAGTTAAATAGCAAAACTAGACAGAGGAGGCAACTTGCCAAAGAAAGATGAGAGAGAGGAGAAAGTTCTATTTCTACACCAACGCCACAGTTTACGCCAAACATGGCAGCACCACCACCACCACCACCTGCTTCAACGCCATGCACCAACAGTCCGAGGCACACGACTCAGTTTGCAGGCAATGCCCACAATGGGAGGCAATCTGAGATGAAGACCAGAATTCTTGCTCTTCTATACCAAAATCCTTTCACCGATATGGATAATGAGGATCCCTTCATTCATCTCACAAAATTTTACGAAATTGCGGGTGCAACGGGAGCGCCTGAAGCTGAAGAGGAGTCATTGTTCAAGAGACTATTTCCTCATTCCTTAATCGGGAAGGCGAAGGATTGGAACCTTGATCAATCGACTGTGATTATGACGGATTGGAATGTGTTAGAAGAAAAATTCCTAGAACGATTTTTCCCATATAATCGTCTCATGGAGGCAAAAATGGAAAATGTGGTTTTCTCTCAAAGCAAAAATGAATCTCTCAACGAAGCTTGGGAGAGATTAAAATCTATTCTAAGAAAATGCAAGGGAAACAGTTTTGATGAACTTACACAAGTGCACATTTTTAGAAATGGTCTCCAACTGGTTCACAAGACCTTGTTGGATGCTACTTCGGGCGGTTCTTTAATGACCAAAAGCACCGAGGAAGCAATTTCTATCATTGATAAGATGGCACTCAACGACCATCAAGGGAATCATAATCGTGGAACTACGCAAAATAAACTGAGAGTTCTTGAATTGGAACTAGTGATGTGATTCTTGCTCAAAACAAATTGTTATCCCAACAAGTGGAGTTGTTGACTCAACAAATGTCAAAGCTTCTACAACAACTAAAAGAGTTGCAAGAATTGCCAAGCAAAAGTGTCCAGGTAGCTGTTTGTGAATTATGCAGAGGAGATCACCCTACCGAGTATTGTCCTCTGGTAGTGGAAGAAGTGAATTATGCTGGAAATCCAAATCAAGGCTATCAAGGAAGACCACCTTACCAAAACACTCAACAACCTTACCAAAACAATCAAGGTTACCAACCAAAAGGGAATAATCCGGGTTATCAACAAGGTTAATGTCAAAATCCTTATCAACCAACGCAAGATCAAGATGGAAGTTCAAAGATGGAAGAGACTTTCACATAATTCATGCAATTGTCAATGGCCACCCAAAAGAGTATGGAAGCTTCAATCAAGAATCTTGAATCTCAAGTAGGGCAACTTGCAAAGCAATTATCCGAGCAACAATGGGGGTCATCCTTTTCCGCTAACACTCAAACAAATCCAAAGGAATATTTCAAAGCCATTTTTACAAGAAGTGGAAGAACAATAGGTGAAGAAGTTGAAGATGATGTGGTAGTTGAAAAGGAGAATGAGATTGTAGAGGAGGAAGTTGAAAAAAATGATGAAGAGGTTGAAGTTGAAAAAAATGATGTAGAGGTGAAGAAGAAAAAAGAGACAAAAAGAAAGGAGTATGAGAGAGAAGTTTTACAAAGAAGGTTACCACATCCTATTGCTCCTAAGAAAAAAGAAAGTGATAGGCATTATGCGAGATTCTTGGACTTATTTAGTCGGTTGCAAGTAATCGTTCCTTTCTCTGAGGCTCTCGAGCAAATGCCTAAGTATGTCAAATTTATGAAGGACATACTTACGAAAAAAGAGGTACATGGATAAGGAGAACATTGATCTTAATGCCAATTGTAGTGCCGTTGTTCAAAGTATACTTTCGCGGAAAGAAAAAGATCCGGGAAGAGTAGCTTTACCTATCATTATAGGTAATGAGTTTAAATTTAAAGCTTTGATCGACATGGGTGCTAACATCAATTTAATTCCTTTGTCCGTGGTCAAAAGACTTGAGAACATGGACGTGAAATCAACCACCATGACATTGCAACTTGCGGACAAGTCAAGGACTCATCCTCATGGTGTTGTGGAGGATGTGTTGTTAAGAGTGGACAAATTTTTGTTTCCGGTTGATTTTGTTGTCATAGATATGGACGAAGACAAGGATACTCCAATCATTCTTGGAAGACCCTTCATGAAAACCGCAAAAATGTTAGTTGATATTAATAAAGGCATCGTGAAGGTGAGGATTAAGTCTAGTGGAAGAGAGGAAGAATCATGTTTCACACTCTTCAAATGAGTGATGTATTCAAGTCAAATGGAAGAAAACTCTCACAAGGAAAAAGAATTTGCAAGAGAGGCTTTGCAGAAAAAGAAGGATGGAGACGCTAAATCAGCAATGATGAAATCATGTTGGGACTTTTCATTCTTAAGGAAAAGGGGTTCAAAAGCAGGTCATGATAATGGTTGAAGTTTTTGTTGTTGGAGTATTTTTCTCGAAAGCTAATCCATGAGCTTTTGGTTTCGATGTTTCAAGCCTCTGGAACGTCGAGCTCAAACAATGTTAAACAAAGCGCTAGTTGGGAGGCACCCCAACATTGTAAGTATTCCTGCATTTTTAGTGTTTTTGTGTTTATAAGTTGTTAGAATGAGTGTGAAAGATGTGTTGCAGACAGAAAAAAATTTCAAACTTCTGTCAGCTTTGCTAGGAAGTTCGCACTACCAACCTGGAGCGAGTATTCGCTGGCCAATTTGTACGACGAACGTAGCGAGACAAATGTAAATTGTCAGCTTCCACATCACGTAAAAAAGTGTAAAAAAGGTGGGTGGCCCAGATGTTAGGGCCCAAGACCCACATTTTTTCTGACTTGAGGAAACCCTACCTCCCTTAACACTCTCATTTCACAAAACTCACACACTTTGCAAACACTCTCACTCTCACAACTTGTCACGAGCTTTGGAGAAACTCTACAACTTCTTACTAACTTTACAAACTAATCTTATCAATAGCATAGGTTTGATCTCATTCTCTTCTTTTTATTCTTCATAGAAACATGTGGTTAGGGTTAGTGTAGAACAACAATCAAAACTAGAATCTAGGTTGAATAGGTTACCAATGCATGTCTATTTTTATTGATTCTGTGATTTGGCAAGTGGGTATTTACCAAACATTAGGGAAAGATGTTGCATGTGGAAGTTCTGATGTTATTAAAAGTGTAGGCAGAACCTACTGAATTATAAATTCGCAGGGTTCGCCACTAGTTCGCCTAGCGAACCTGGGGTGAATATTCGCCAGGACTTCTCCTAGAGAATGTGGGGCAAGTGTTCGCCAGGGCTTCGCCTTGCGAACTTTTGGGCGAACAGAGCAGATTATTTTCAAAAAATTTGTGATGTTTAGTTCTGATTCTGATAATAATTATTGTGTTTCCTTACTAATGAAAACTGTGTTTTGGCTGGTTGGTTTTTACTGATGGTTTTGCAGATGGCACCAAAGATTGTTCCATCCAAGAAACGAAAAGTCGGAGGCACATTGCGACCAATCCCAATCCAATTTGATTCTGAGTGATTTAAAGGAGAAAAGCAAGTTGCTCGATGCCTCATGCTTGAGAGAAGGAGCATCCTTCCAGAAAAATGCTTCAACCTAAACCCAAAAGGATCCTATCGGGCGGTAGCAGCAATCTTGGATAGCAAGAAGTGGGGGAAATTAATCACACCCGAATACAATTACAATGTGGAGCTAGTTCGAGAGTTTTACGCGAACGCACTCCTGAACGACGATGAGGCATTTACATGGACTACTTTGGTGTGCGGGCGAGAGGTAAAGTTCGACCGCGACACAATCAACACGGTTCTAGGTAACCCTCTGACTCTAGGAGAGAATGAGATTAATTCTTATCATCATACTTTGAGGTTGCATCGTGATACCGATGCTATGACTCGTGATTTGTTTATGGAAGGAAAGACTGTTGTATTGAACCCATATGGGGTTCCTAAGAGGTATCACAGGGAGGACATGCGTCCTTTGGCTCAACTTATTCTGTTATTGGTTTTGACCAACATTAAGTCAAAGTCGCACACCTCCACGGTGCCTATACCCATTGCCCACCTTGTCCATAGCATTATGACAAATGTTCAGATTGATGTGGCCAGAATCATTGCGGACGAGATGCGCTCAGTAGTTGAAAGCAGACTTGGTTCCGGATCTAGGAAGAATTGTCCTTTAGTTTTTCCTTGCTTGATTATGTCACTTTGTGTGCATGCGAGGGTGAAAGTACCCTCCAGTCGTCAGGTGACGATTCCGGATGCTATTAATGACCGTTATGTGGACAAGTTCTGTAAGCCCAAAGGTTGGAAGGGAGGACAGACTTCTAGCACCGGTACTAATGCTGGTGGTGCATCTGGTTCAGGCTTGGCTGGTTCTCATGGTAATGACCCCTTTCAGAGGGATGTATGCAGTTATAACTGGGATTGGATGGTAGAGACTCAGGGCCCCATTATTGACTTACATGACTCTATGCATGTACTTCAGCTATAGTACAGGGAGCCCGCAGTGGAGCACCCGATAATGTCTAGGGAGCAGTTCCTAGCACATGCTGCGTGGCCTGAGGTCAGGCCACAGTTTGATGAGGTGGTAGATGTAGGTCATGATGATGATGCTGAGGAGGCCGGACATGATGATGATGTTGGTGATTAGGGTTCTGAGTCTGGATCTGTTGAGGAGTCTGGTGAGGAGGTCGAGATGGAGGAGTCTGAGTCCGAGGAGGACTAGTTTTTTATTATTGTTAATGTCATTTTGTGCAACTTCCATGGGTCTACAAAGTGAAGTTTGTTTCTGATTATTATTATTGTTGTATTAGCTTTTTATTGTACTTTATCCACTTTGTGGAGCATTTTGGATATTATTGTACTATGTACCATTTTGGGGTACAATTACTTTTGTTGGTGTTTCTACACCTTGGCACATTATTATTAGTATTATTATTCAGTTGAATTGTTCAACTTGTATTTTTACTTTCGTTTTTTATTATATTGTTGTTAAGAATTGAATTCTCCAGTTAAAGAATGTTCAACTCTTAAATTGAATTGTTGGTATGCTTATTTTTGTGTTATTATTGGTATGCTTGTGGAAATTTTAATGTTTCCATTTTTGGTGTTGAATTGAAAGAATTTCTAGGTTGGTGATGATTGTTCATCAAGGAAGATTCTTCTAAGTTTGGATGGAAATGATAGTAGTTAAGCATGTAAATGTTGGCAAGGTACATGGTTACCTATTTCTAGGGTTTAGAATGTGTTAGAACTTTTTTTCTTTGTACAAATGTAATTTTGTTTCTTGTTGCAACTTTGTTGAATGCTTATATCACTTAGGTCCAAAAGCCAAAATGGTAAGAAACCTCCATTGTCTACTAAATGCATAGGATTGCTGACAAATTTTGTTTTGTACTTTTGATTCATGCTTTATCTTATGATTTGTTTGATTTTGTGGAAGCATTAGAAATGATCAAGGCATTTGTTTGTCGTAACCCGAAATTTGACCTCCCTATTTTTCCTTTTGCATAAGCATGCGCATTCGCATCGTTAGCATACGCATTCGCACTTTTCTCTGTGTGTTTCTTGTTGCAGGATATTCAGGTTTTCCAAGCCCGATTAATCGCATCCTCTCAAGATTATTTCATCGTCAAAACAAGCTTAAAATAAAGGTTTCCATGCTTACTCATCAAATCAAGAGGTAGAAAATCGGAACCGAGACTCCAGTATCACTTCCTAAGTAATTTGGGCAAAAATTGACTGAAGTAACCGGTTAACACCTGGTGAGTAACCGGTTACACAGTGCAAATTTGTAGTTCCTGCTGCATTTTTGGGACAGCAGCCATGCACTCTCTTTGGTCATTGATTTTACTTGATTCTAGTAGTGTGTGGATTATTCTAGACATCTCTAGACATTTCAAGATAGTCCAAGTGCATTTATTCTAATGCTTCACTCTAATTCAAGTGCACCATGTTCCTTGTTTTCCAAGCAATGTGAATCCTTGGATGTTGGAGTTCACCTTGAGATTGACACCGAGTTGGGTCTAACTAACCGAGTTAACCACCTTGACTCAGTGAGTCAAGTGTAACTAACTCCAACCCTAACTCCAAACCTCCCAAAGCTAAGTCCAAAGCTAGCTCTAAACCTCTCATATTCCAAACCTAAAGTCTATATAAACTCACCTTCACTCATTTTCAAGGACCTTCAACCATTTTCACAATTCACTCTCAATTCTCTCACATTCTCTCTGATTTTTTTCTGCTACATCTTCATCTTCATCCCAATTCTCTTCCAAAACCTCACCAAAGCTCATTTCTACTTTGAAGGATAATCACTTTTACATCAAAAGTGATTATTTCTTGAGCTCAACCTTCATCAATTTTGTAATTCTACTTGGATTTCTGGAGTTATTTCAGCTTGTGGAATTATCTCAAGTATTTGCTTCAACATTCAACGGTTCGAATTCGCATTTTGGAGCGTTATCGTATTTTGCTCGATTTCGACACGTTTCATCACCGAATTGAAGATTCCTCTGGTTTTCTTTAATTTTCTGCATCAAGAATACTTCACAACAATTACCAAGGCATATATCCGCCTTGTAGGTTGGTAGATCTATCTTTGCTAACTGTTTCGATAGTTTTCGCGCATTTACGATGTAATTTTAATCGTTTTCGGTTCGATTTGTTACACATTTGCTTGATCTTTAATCTCCATGATTGTTGCTTGTGATGTGTGTTAATTGCACTTACATGATATAATTTTTGTGCACAAATTCTTGATCTAGCATGTATTGGTTAGTATAAGTGATTAAGTGCTGAAAATCACTTTTGGAAAGCTGCTTTTTCTGTTATTTTTGCCACTGTCACAGTGGTAACCGGTTAACACATGGTGAGTAACCGGTTACTCAGTGCAATTTTCACCAAAACACGCAAGTTTCAAATAAGTAACCGGTTAACGCGTCGTGAGTAACCGGTTACCACTGTACAAAATGGCTATTTTCTTGCATTTTCAAGCTTGTTTGCCATGCTTTCTTCATTTTAACTTCCATTGATTGTCATGCTTGATTTTATGGATGTTTTAAATGTCATTTAACTTCTGTTTGAAGCTTATTCATGAACTTTTGTTGCACACTTTCAATTATTCAAATTGTTCATATTTTGGCATCATGTGAATATAATCATTCTTGCATTTCTCTTTGATCACAATAGCATGACTTTGTGTTGCATATTTGTTGATCATTTGGTATTGTTTTGTACTCCCTTCCTTGGTTTTGCATTAAGTTTCATTCTTCATGGATGAGCTTAATTTTGTATAATCAATAATTCACGCCTTTTGCCTTAATGATTTTTCATCCCCTTTGGAAAATTATTGGCATGCCTTTCCCTTTGGTTAATTGATCGAAACCATGTTTCGATTAGTTGATCTTCCCCTTTCCTCTATTTAGGCTTCCTTTAGAACTTTCTCTCTTTTTCCCCCCGTGGAGTTGGAGTTTCGCGCTGCCCCTTGCATCGGAGCACTGTACAATTGAAGTTGTCACACTGTCCGTTTCTCCACGCAGGAGCACTGTATAAATTGGAGTTGTTACACTGTCCGTTTCAATTTCCGCACTATACTTTGAGTTCTAGAGAATGAATGAGGAGGGAGTTGTCCTACCCTCATTCTGACTTTTTCTTGGGGAAGGGCGTTGGCCCTCTCGCTGAGAATAATCACCTATATCCTTAAACTGTAGTGTTCCTCCATCCCCGGTTGAGTTGATCCCTGATCACTTTTACCTTTTTCAATCTCTCTTTAGATCAATCACCATTTTTCTTGGTTAAAGATCATTGTCTCTTGGGTTAGCACCCAACTCTTACCCTACTCTTTTCTTACAATCATTGTTCTTTTGAATCCCCTGGAGAGTCTCTTTCCTCTTTCTTCGGTTAAACACAGTTTTCCTGTTAAATACCGAAACCCCTGCTGAGTTTGCGACCTCCTTTTGGTTCTTCTCCCTTTGTTTGGTTAATCACTGCCTGTTAGTTAAAACATCAATGTTTGTCTCTTTTCGTAGTTAACCACAGTCTGTCTATTAAAATACTGAGTTTCCCCGGGTTAATCACCTTCTCTCAGTTAATCACCCTTTTCTTCAGTTAACCACAGTCCGTCTATTAAAACACTGAATCCCTTTTTTTGAGTTAATCACCTCCCTTTGGTTAATCACTCACTTTTCTCGGTTAATCACAGTTCTCTTGTTAAAACTGAACCCCGCAGTTGGCAACCTTTATTGGTTCGAATACTTGCACCCTTGGGCTAGTAACCTCTTTTGGTTTAATACCCTTTCTTGGTTGGTCAAGTGTTGTTTGTTCAGTCAATACCAACACCCCTTTTGGGTTACGACCTTTGATCGGTCCTACACTCGCTCTTCAGGTTGATCATAGTTTTCTCTGTTAAGACCAATGCTTCTCTATCCCCACCGAGTTGCAATCCTTGTTTCCTCGGTTAACCACTGTTTATCAGTTAACATACCGATGTCCCCTCCGAGTCAAACACCTTCTCTTGGTTCAGCACTCTCTCTCTCTCTTGGTTTATCACAGTCCTTCTATTGACACCAGCCTCTTTTCCCCGCCAGGGTCTTATTTTCTTTCTTCGGTTAACCACTGTCGGCCAGTTAATACACCGAGTCCCCCTTTTCTCTAGGTTTTGACACCATCCCTTTATTTGGATCCCCAGCAGATTCTTTTCTATACCCCTTCCTCTTACTTTCTTGGTTTCGACACCAATTTCTTTCTGTTATCCCCAGCAAAGTTTCTTTCCTTCTTGGTTTTGACACCATTCTCCTACTAGTCTCTTTTGCAATCGCTCTTACTGTGTGGTCATCCTCAGTAGAGTTTTTCTTTCACTCTTGCTCTTGTTTTTGACACCACTTCTTTTGTTTTCCTGTTTCTTTCTTGTTTTGTTTTCCGTTCAGTTCCCCGAACTACGAAAGCTCTGATTCTGCATTCTTTCGAATGTTAGATACGTAGGCACGAGACGTGATGTCTTTGCGAGCACACTTCCACCCTTCTTTCCTTCTCCATTTCTTCCTTCTTTTCTGTCCCCTGGTTCCATGAACTACAACGCTCTGATTTCCTCATTGCACTATGAGGGTACGTAGGCACGAGGGCCACAATCCTCCGCGAGCACTTTCTTTCTTTACTTTCTTTTTCCCCTTTCTCTCTCTCTCTCTCCTCCTTCTCTTAGCTAGAAGCCTTTAGATAGATAACCCATCCGAGCCTAGAAGCAAGCAAAATGGTTCCCGTCGAGTACGACGGATGTGTTAGGTGCTAGTACCTTCCTTTCGCATAACCAACCCCCCGTTCCCGTTTCTCTTCCCCTTGGGTTTTATCGATATTTTCCCTGTCCTTTGGGACTAAATAAAGTTCGGTGGCGACTCTGATGTATCTTTGAGTGTGTGATTTACTCAGGATGTAAATCAGCCATCTTCAGCTGGCGACTCTGCTGAGGACAGATTGACCTCTTGCTGGTCCATCCCTTGAGAGGTTTAGCCTAGTTTTGTTTGCTTTCTTGCTCATTTGGGTGTTTATCTTTTGCGCTTTACTCGCTTTATTTTACTTGCTTTAGCTTTCTGGTTATTTACTGCTTTAAATATTCATATGCTGTATATTTTGGATGTCTGTTGTTTTCTTTGTTGTTGTCGGTTGGGTTGCTACTTGAGAGATAAGCCCACTACCCAGGCTTGAGCATACACATAGGTATTAACGTGGGCAGGCGTGACGCTAACGTGGTGTTGGCCACGTCGGGTGTTCACGAGACCTACAGCCAGACGAGGTTCTATCGAGAGATATCTGTTACTGTATGTTGATACAGGCCAGTAGTTATTCTCCTGAGGAGCTGTCGACTCTGGTGACCATTCCCGAGGACTCAGTTGAGGCACTCCTCCCAAGGAGCGATAATGGCAGGCCAGAAATGCAAACTCATTAGACTTCTTGATCCGAGGACCCAAAGCTGGGAACTTGCCATATGACCTTTTTTTGGGGGAATCAGTGGACGACCTCTTAGTTTGGCGATAGTATTGTACCCCGAGGGATGAATGTATTATTGCTTCTCAAATCGAGAATCCAAAACTGAGAATCCCGCTTTCTATATCATACCTGTGAGGGGATATTGGGTTTTTTTGCAGGAAACACAGACTCTTCCAACCTTTGTTCTCTCATTGCATCAGATCTCGCACCAACACAGCACTACCTTTGCAGATGTTCAGATTTGACTATTCAGACTATGCTGGCTTGTTGATTCTGGTGTTACATATCATCTCATCATGTCAAATTATTTTTTGCATAAGCATTTTAAAATTTTATTTTTGCATGCATGTCATACATTCATTTGCGCGCATATGCATGTCCCTTTATCCGAAACTGTTGCTCATCCTTGTCCGCATTCCTTGTAGCAAGACAACGACTCGACATCGGTATTTCACTCGCTCAAGCAAATCCAGGATTATGACTGACTTTGAAGCTGAGAACGCTGCTAATAAGGAAACTCTCGCTCAATTCCAAGGTCTGATGGATCAGTTCCAGACGAACATAGATGTCATCATGGAACTCCTTCGTGCTCAGAGGGACGCTGCTGCTGCTGCCACTTTTGTTGCAACCCCTACTGATGCAACTGTTGTCACTCCTGTTGTAACTGTTCCTCCTGTTGTTACGGCTACTCCTGTTGTTATTTTTCCTTCTCCTGCTATGGTTGAGGTACCAGTTGAGCCTGTGAATCAGCCTGTTGTTCAACCCAGTTTGAACCAGATGCCAGTTGGTTTTCCTTGGGGCATGCCTCCGAATTACACTCCTCAAATTGCAAATAATGGTAGTGCCTTCATGCCATATCAGCCTTTTGTTGCGCCCATGCCTAATGGGAATGTTGCTGCATATCCGTGGGTCATGCCTACTCCCGTCCCACCTCCAGTGTTGAATGATGATCCTGAGAATCTTCAGGTTTAAACTCATCAAACTTCCATGTTGGCTGACACTGTAACTCCTGACGAAGAAGAGCATGTGTATAGAGGTCCTCCTATTCATGTTCTGGTTTCATCTCAAGCTGCTCAAACTGCTGTTCAGAATGTTCATCCTGGGATGTTCTATCCTGAGGCATCTTCCTCAGCTGCTGGGGTACCTCCTCCGAATTATTCGTATGGTGTTCCGATGGGTCAGAATGCTAGTCATATGATTAGTCCGGGTTTGGTATATCCTTCTTAGTTTGCTACTCTGCAAGTGAATGTTCCTGCCGCTTCACAGCTGCCAAATCTTCAGCTTCTTGTCAGGCCTGTTAATCAAAGTAGATCTGTTGACTACAAGTTGTTGGAAGACCGTATCAGAGCTATTTAAGGGTTTTATGCTTTTGGCTTGGAGGCCAAAGATTTGTGTCTGGTTCCAAATGTTGTGCTGCCGTAGAAATTCAAGATACCTGATTTGCCAAAGTATTAAGGTTTAAGATGCCCACGTAGTCACATCACTATGTACTGTAGGAAGATGGCATCCCATATTGATAATGATGAATTGTTCATTCATTATTTTCAAGATAGTTTGTCCGGGGCTTTATTGGATTGGTACATGGGCCTGAAGCATAGTCAAATCCGTACTTGGAGGGATCTATCTGAAGCGTTTGTGAAACAATACAAATATAACCTTGATTTGGAGCCAACTAGATTGCAATTGCAGAATCAGTCTCAGCGCTCAGCTGAAACATTCAAGAAGTATGCACAAAGATGGTGTGAGATGGCATCTCGTGTGCGACCGGCTCTCTCTGACAATGAGTTGGTTGACATCTTTATGGGAACCTTACAAGGATCTTACTACGAGAAAATGGTGAGTAGTTCTTTGTCAAAGTTCGCTGATGTTGTAACGATTGGTGAACGGATTGAAAACTATTTGAAGACTGGAAAGATTCCTGGAGCTGCTTCCCAGCAACCGACCACTCGGAAATCTCAGAACAGTCGGTCCAAGAAAAAGGATGGTGAAGCCAACGCTGTGACAGCTCAAGTTTCTCCTCAGTATCAAGCTCCCATGGCTCCTATGCCATATTATCCACATCCATACATTGTTGCTGCACAGTATCAACAACCTCCATATCAGTATCATCCACAACAACCAGTTCAGAATGCTCAAAATCAGCAACAGACTCAATAGAACAAAAATCAGCAGAATCAGAACCGTCAAAACAACAACAATCAAGGAAACCGTAAGCGTCCGAATTTCGACAGAATTCCGGTGTCATACACGGAATTGTTTCCTTACTTGGTTCACCAAGGGGCAATTGTCCCCAAATAGATTGCGCCTGCAATTCCTCCATTTGGCCCGAAGCATAATCCAAATACGTCATGTGCTTTTCATGTTGGATACATAGGACATGCAACAAAGGACTGTTTTGTTTTCAAAACCAAAGTTCAGGAACTCATTGATAAGAAGGTTCTGACTTTCGCCGAGGAAGGACCTAACATTTAGAATAATCCATTACCGAATCACGGTGGACCTGCAGTTAACATGATTGGGGATAGTTCAAGGGCTGAATTTATCATGGATGTCGACGAAGTAAAGACTCCGATGGCTGTGGTTTTCAAGAGGTTGAATGAACACGGGCTGTTGAAAGAATTACATGGTAAGTGTCAGATTTGTGACGATAATCCTAACCAGTGTCGAAGGCTGAAGGGGTGTGTTCAGATTCTGATGAACCGTGGGGAAGTGCAATTTGCCAGATCTAAACCTGTTGAGGAATTTGCTGCCATTGAGCCGTTCACCATCGTCTATAGGAAGGTTCCAGTTGAATTCCCTAAGTAGAAGAAGGTGTAACCCATCGTTGTTTATCCGCCGAAGCCGTTTTCGTATCAGAATTCTAAGGAGGTACCTTGGAAGTACGGGTCTACCATATTTTCTGGAGGTCAAGAGATAAGGTTCGGCGAATCTGAGATCATAAATGTTACAGTCGGTGGAGGTATGACTCATAGTGGACGAGTGTTCACTCCGAAGGTCACTACGAAGCCTGTACAAATTCCAACCGTTGTTCCTCCCAAGGAGACACCTGCATCTACAACCCTTGTTGTTCAATAAGGGGCGTCATCTACTGCCATTCCAGTACCGAATATCCTGACCGAGGATGTTTCAAAGAACAAAGAGACCCTTGATGATCAAGAGTTCCTTAAGTTGATCAAGAAAAGTGACTTTAAGATTGTGGATCAGCTGGGTCAGACTCCCTCGAGGATCTCAATTTTGTCCTTACTTATGAGTTCGCCTGCGCACAGATCAGCTTTTTTGAAAGTCTTGAACAGTGCCCATGTCATGAAAGATATATCTGTCGTCGAGTTTGATGATGTAGTGGCCAACATAAACTGCAAGTCAATATTTGGGCTTTAATGAATCAGAATTGCCT
This sequence comes from Lathyrus tuberosus, assembly GCA_022829125.1. Classification (NCBI taxonomy): domain Eukaryota; kingdom Viridiplantae; phylum Streptophyta; class Magnoliopsida; order Fabales; family Fabaceae; genus Lathyrus; species Lathyrus tuberosus. The sequence goes on along the minus strand of JALAZF010000013.1, from coordinate 25,838,939 downwards.
CCTGAAGGAATTGCCCACAATAAAGCGCTGCACATATCTGTAACCTACACAGATACCCTGTTGTCTCGTGTTCTAGTGGATACCGGTTCTTCCCTCAATGTGATGCCCAAGGGCACATTGAGTCAATTACTGGTGGAGGGAAACGAGATGAGACCAAGTGCCTTAGTTTTTAGAGCCTTTGACGGGTCTCGAAGGCAAGTTATTGGAGAAGTGGACTTACCCATCAATATTGGGCCGCATTTGTTCACCATTACCTTCCAGGTGATGGATATCAATCCGACATACAGTTGCCTATTGGGTCGTCCATGGATCCACGCCGCAGGGGCATTTACCTTAGTTTTCAGAGCCTTTGACGGGTCTCGAAGGCAAGTTATTGGAGAAGTGGACTTACCCATCAATATTGGGCCGCATTTGTTCACCATTACCTTCCAGGTGATGGATATCAATCCGGCATACAGTTGCCTATTAGGTCGTCTATGGATCCACGCCGCAGGGGCAGTTACCTCCACTTTGCATCAGAAGTTAAAGTTCATGTTTGATGATCAGCTTGTCATAGTCTGTGGTGAAGAGGATTTGATTGTAAGCGAGTTATCATCTTTTCGATACGTTGAAACCGAAGAAGGTATAGCTGAGGTGCCGTTGCAGTGTCTCGAGTTCGAAGATGTCAGCTCTGCTTCAATTAGTCAAAGTAGATCACCACAATTGACTTTAGCGTCCGCTAAAAGTTCTAAGGAGACTATCCAGAAAGGTGTTTTGTCCGGCTGGGGGCATGTGATTGATGTGGTTGAGAAGCATAATCGTTTTGGATTGGGTTATCGTCCTGGTCGTCAATCTGGTTCTTCTGGTCAAAAGCAGTGCAATTTAATCAAGTTCCATAGCGCGGGTTTCCAGCAAGGTGACATCGTGGCAGCTACTGATGATGTTGGTCCCAGTAATCAGACTTCAAGCTTTGTGCACAAGTGTTCGTTGGGTTTCAAGCTCAACAATTGGACATCTATTGTGATTCCTGTGGTTTTCCCATATAGCATGTAATGTATTTTGCTTTCTCATTCCCTTGTCCTCGCCCAAGACGAGTGGATAGCTTGTAAAGGGCCTCACATTTTTGCAATATTATGCGATCAATAAATAAAAGTTTTTTTTGCATTCAAAATCATGCTCTATTTTCTTATTTTACTTTTCACAAACAAATGGCAAAAGTTTCTTTTTCTTTTCACTTTTCAAAATAGCTTATTCTATTCATAAACATGCAGAAATAATAAAAGCATTGATATCAACATGGCAAACATCCATTGTAATTCTGGAATTCCAATTAACCAAGCCGAAGAGGATGGTGAGAAAGATTGTGAATTACCGGTTGAACTAGCAAGGCTCCTTGAGCACGAGCGTAGAGAGATTCATCGACACAAAGAGCTAGTGGAAGTTGTCAATCTTGGTAATGATGAGGTCAGAAGAGAAGTCAAGGTTGGCGCATCCCTCGCAAAGCATGTACACTCTGAGTTTGTCAAGTTGTTGAAAGAGTATATTGATATCTTCGCCTGGTCCTATCAAGATATGTCTGGGTTGGATACCAACATCGTTGAACATCACTTACCACTTAAGCCCGGATGTCCTCCTGTCAAGCAGAAACTCAGAAGGACCAGACCCGACATGGCACTCAAAATCAGAGAAGAGGTAAAGAAACAGCTTAATGCTGGGTTCCTAGCCACTTCCGAATATCCTGAATGGATTGCCAACATCGTCTCGGTTCCGAAGAAGAACGGTAAAGTCAGAATGTGTGTGGATTATCGAGATCTCAACAAGGCAAGCCTGAAGGATGATTTTCCTTTGCCTCATATTGATGTCTTGGTAGACAACACAGCGCAGTTCTCTGTCTTTTCCTTTATGGACGGTTTCTCAGGATATAATCAGATTAAGATGTCCCCAGCTGATATGGAGAAGACTATTTTCATCGCGTCGTGGGGTACATACTGCTACAAGGTAATGCCATTCGGTCTAAAGAATGCAGGGGCAACATACCAACGTGCCATGACAACCCTCTTTCACGATATGATTCATAAAGAGATTGAGGTTTATGTGGACGATATGATTGCCAAGTCCAAAACTGAGGATGATCACCTGGTTCATCTGAAGAAACTATTTGATAGACTCCAGAAGTTTAGATTGCAGTTGAATCCTGCGAAGTGCACCTTCGGAGTTCGATCTGGTAAACTGTTGGGCTTTATCGTGAGTCAGAAGGGCATTGAAGTTGATCCTGATAAGGTTCGGGCAATTCAGAACACGTCGCCTCCCAAAACAGAAAAAGAAGTCAGTGGCTTTTTGGGAAGACTCAATTACATTTCAAGGTTCATTTCCCATTTGACGGCTACCTGTGAACCAATGTTCAAATTACTAAGAAAAAATCAATCGGTTGAATGGAATAATGATTGTCAGGAAGCATTTGACAAAATAAAATAATACTTGCAAGAACCACCGATCTTAGTACCACCGGTTCCTGGTAGGCCTTTAATCATGTATCTCACCGTTCTCGATGAATCAATGGGATGTGTATTGGGTCAACATGATGACACCGGCAGAAAAGAACATGCAATATGCTATCTGAGCAAGAAGTTCAATGATTGTGAGACCAGATACTCACTCTTAGAGAAAACTTGTTGTGCTCTGGTCTGGGCTGCTCGACGCCTACGACAATACATGATTTGCCATACTACTTTGTTGATATCCAAAATGGATCCGATAAAGTATATATTTGAAAATCCTGCTATCTCTGGAAGGATTGCTCGATGGCAGATGCTGTTAACCGAATATGATATCCAACATGTTACCCAGAAAGCAATAAAAGGGAGTGTTTTGTCTGACTACCTTGCCCACCAACCTGTAGAGGGTTATCAACATATGAAGTTTGACTTTCCCGATGAGGATCTTCTTTTCATCAGAGATTATGAGACTCCAGACCCTGACATAGGACCCGAACCAGGGGCGCGATGGACGCTCGTGTTCGATGGTACCTCAAATTCTAAAGGTCGTGGAATCGGTGATATCCTCATCTCTCCAACAGGTTTTCACCTTCCCTTCACTGCTAGATTATGCTTCGCATGCACCAACAATATGGCTGAATACGAAGCATGCATCTACAGTATTGAAGCAGCTATCGACATGAGAATCAAGATTCTTGAGGTCTATGGAGATTCTGCCTTGGTCATCGGTCAAGTCAGAGGGAATTCTGTGACTCGGGATTCCAAGCTGGTTCCGTACCAACAACACATTGCGAAGTTGTTTCCTTACTTTGATGAGATTTCTTTTCATCATATCCCCAGAGAGGAAAATCAACTAGCTGATGCTCTTGCCACTCTAGCATCCATGTTCAAGGTCAAGTGGAAGAATGAAGCTCCTCATATCCGCATTGATCATTTGAACGAACCAGCACACTGTTTAGCAATCGAGGAAAAATAGGACATTAAAAGATATCTGGAAAAATAGGAATATCCCGAGGGTATCACTACCACTAATAAGAAAGCTCTTAGGCGGCTTTGCACCAAATTCTTCTTAAGTGATGGTATACTGTACAAGAGGAATTATGATTATGTGTTGCTCAGATGCGTGGATAGACACGAAGCAAACACGGTCATAAGGTCCATACATGAGGGTTGCGAGGGTGTACATACTAAAGGTCCTGCTATGGCCAAGAAGATCCTTCGGGCTGGGTATTACTGGACAACAATGGAGGTAGATTGTTACAACTTTACCAAAAGATGTCATAAGTGCCAAATCTACGGAGACAAGATCCATGTGCCTCCAACTCCATTGAATGTTTTGACTTCACCTTGGCCATTCTCCATGTGGGGTATATATATGATTGGAATGGTCGAGCCGAAGGCTTCCAATGGTCATCGATTCATTCTGGTTGCCATTGACTACTTTACCAAGCGGGTTGAAGCTTCTTCTTATGCAAACGTTACACGACAAGTGGTTGCCAGATTCATCAAGAAAGATATAAACTGTCGTTATGGCATTCCTAGCAGCATTATCACGGACAATGCAAGCAACCTGAACAACAATATGATGAAGGAGTTGTGTCAAGAATTTAAGATCGAGCACCACAACTCCTCACCATATCGACCCAAGATGAATGGCGCCGTTGAAGCAGCAAACAAAAACATTAAGAGGATTGTCCAGAAAATGGTCAAGACTTACAAGGATTGGCATGAAATACTGCCCTTTGCACTACATGGCTACCGAACTTCAGTTCACACTTCTACTGGGGCAACTCCGTATTCGCTAGTGTATGGTATGGAGGCAGTTCTACCCATTGAAGTCGAAATTCCTTCGCTCAGAGTCATCATCGAAGTAGGTCTGGACGAAGCTGAATGGGTTCAATCCAGATACGACCAGCTGAATCTCATCGAAGAGAAGCGCCTTACCGCCGTTTGTCATAGTCAATTATATCAGAGACGCCTCAAACGAGCTTTTGACAAGAAAGTTCTTCCTCGAACATTCTGTGAAGGCGAACTCGTGCTCAAGAGATATTTACCTATTCACTCGGATCCACGAGGCAAATAGACTCCTAACTATGAAGGACCCTTTGTTGTCAAGAAGGCCTTCTCAGGCGGGGCCCTGATCCTTACCACCACGGATGGGGAGGAGTTGTCGTTGCCCGTGAACTCCGATACAGTCAAAAAATATTATGCCTAAAAAAATGGATAAGAGTCCGCTAGATTGACATCCGCAAGGACAATCTAGGCAAAAATGGACGTCTCGATGGACCAAAAAAAGAGATGTCCATGCAAAAGTTAGGGACAGTAGGAAAAAAACAATAATAGCCCGCTAAGTTGAAAACCCGAAAGGGCGACTTAGGCAAAAATGGGTATCCCGGTGGACGAAAAAAATAATATAAAAACATGTCCAGGCAAAAATTAGGGATAAAGGCATTGACTGTGAACACTTAAGCCTCTCTTCATCACAGCTAGACCTCAGACGGTGAAATAACAGTCCAATCATCATCAACTGGTGCAAAAGCGTTGGAACCTAGACTTACAGTGGATGGTGGCCAATGTTGTAATCAATGCAAAGCATGATTTCCCTTTGACATTTACACTTGTTTTTCAATTTTATTGCAAAATTCCTCATCAAGGATTTTGCATCTTTGTACACACTTTATGTACAAAATTTTACATTCAATAAAATGCATTCTTTGTTATCTCAATTTGTTTTCATTCCAGTATTTTGTTTGCAAAATAAACAATTATTTGCGATCACATAATACTATAAAGCATTGAGAACAATAAAAAACTAAATCAATCGAGAAAGCATTATGCATTTCATGTGTTACTGGTAATTCCTGTAGGATAATCGGTAATATCCATTGGTAAGCCTAACGCCTGGACGGCAGTGTGATGGTTCTATGAAGAAGTTGTTGTTGCCTCAGCAGGGTCATCATTCTCCCCAGCAAGCGCCATTATGATTTGTCGAAAAGCTTGTTTGTTTACATATCTTTTCTTTGACAGATTTGTAATGCCTCTAGGTAGGTTGCCGAAGTGTTCCCAGCAAAGACACTTTGCTCTCTTTTCCCCAGCAAGGGTTGTACATCCTCTCCAGTAATTTGAAACTATCTGTCTCCAGCAGCAGTGGGTTATCCTCAGCAAAGTCAACATGACTTGGAAAGATGTTTTTCCCCACACAGAGCCAATCTTGGTAGGAAGGATCAAATTTGATCCCCAACAGGGACAACCATGGTGACTTAGAAACCTGAGGTGTTCTCGGTTTCTTTCCCCGAAAGAATCATCATCCTTTGTGAACTCTCTTCTCCAGCAGAGTTTGTCTTCATCTGCAGATCCTCTCCCCAACCGAGGGTGTCGAAGTCGTTTTGCTACAATTTCTGCCTAACCACTTCACATTATGCTTTATCTTGTGCCTTTTCATTGCATGGTATCAAGCATCATGTAGAAATGCATACATAGCATATGCATCGATCATAGTCCCTCTCTTTTTGCCTGACTTATCTCCCAGCAGATTTTTCAGCCAACTTTACACTTATCTATCCTTTCTTAACACTCTTCTTTTATCGTCGTCGGCCAAATTCTAGAGCTACTCTTTTATTTAGTCCCCGTTTACCTCGAATCATCGAAAGGCTAACGCAATTCGTACATTAAGGTCCAAGCGGATTAAATAGGGGCGGCTGTCGTAACCCGAAATTTGACCTCCCTCTTTTGCCTTTTGCATAAGCATGCACATTCGCATCGTTAGCATACGCATTCACACTTTTCTCTGTGTGTTTCTTGTTGTAGGATATTCAGGTTTTCCAAGCCCGATTAATCGCATCCTCTCAAGATTATTTCATCGTCAAAATAAGCTTAAAATAAAGGTTTCTATGCTTACTCATCAAATTAAGAGGTAGAAAATCGGAACCGAGACTCCAGTATCACTTCCTAAGCAATTTGGGCAAAAATTGACTGAAGTAACCGGTTAACGCCTGGTGAATAACCGGTTACTCAATGCAAATTTGCAGTTCCTGCTGCATTTTTGGGACAGCAGCCATACACTCTCATTGGTCATCGATTCTACTTGATTCTAGCAGTGTGTGGATTATTCTAGACTTCTCTAGACATTTCAAGACAGTCCAAGTGCATTTATTCCAATGCTTCACTCTAATTCAAGTGCACCATGTTCCTTGTTTTCTAAGCAATGTGAATCCTTGGATGTTGGAGTTCACCTTGAGATTGGCATCGAGTTAGGTCTAACTAACCGAGTTAACCACCTTGACTCAGTGAGTCAAGTGTAACTAACTCCAACCCTAACTCCAAAGCTCCAAAAGCTAAGTCCAAAGCTAGCTCCAAACCTCTCATATTCCAAACCTAAAGTCTATATAAACTCACCTTCACTCATTTTCAAGGACCTTCAACCATTTGCACAATTCACTCTCAATTCTCTCATATTCTCTCTGATTTTTTTCTGCTACATCTTCATCTTCATCCCAATTCTCTTCCAAAACCTCACCAAAGCCCATTTCTACTTTGAAGGATAGTCACTTTTACATCAAAAGTGATTATTTCTTGAGCTCAACCTTCATCAATTTTGCAATTCTACTTGGATTTCTGGAGTTATTTCAGCTTGTGGAATTATCTCAAGTATTTGCTTCAACATTCAACGATTCGAATTCGCATTTTGGAGTGTTATCATATTTTGCTCGATTTCGACACGTTTTGTCACCGAATTGAAGATTCCTCTGGTTTTCTTTAATTTTCTACATCAAGAATACTTTGCAACAATTACCAAGGCACATCTCCGCCTTGTAGGTTGGTAGATCTATCTTTGCTAACTGTTTCGATCGTTTTCGCGCATTTACGATGTAATTTCAATCGTTTTCGGTTCGATTTGTTACGCATTTGCTTGATCTTTAATCTCCATGATTGTTGCTTGTGATGTGTGTTAATTGCACATACATGATATAATTTTCGTGCACAAATTCTTGATCTAGCATGTACTGGTTGGTATAAGTGATTAAGTGCTGAAAATCACTTTTGGAAAGCTGTTTTTTCTGTTATTTTTGCCACTGTCACACTGGTAACCGGTTAACACATGGTGAGTAACTGGTTACTCAGTGCAATTTTCACCAAAACACGCAAGTTTCAAATAAGTAACCGGTTAACGTGTGGTGAGTAACCGGTTACCACTGTACAGAATGGCCGTTTTCTTGCATTTTCAAGCTTGTTTGCCATGCTTTCTTCATTTTAACTTCCATTGATTGTTATGCTTGATTTTATGGATGTTCTAAATATCATTTAACTTCTGTTTGAAGCTTATTCATGAACTTTTGTTGCACACTTTCAATTATTCAAATTGTTCATGTTTTGGCATCATGGGAATATAATCATTCTTGCATTTCTCTTTGATCACCATAGCATGAGTTTGTGTTGCATATTTGTTGATCATTTGGTACAGTTTTGTACTCCCTTCCTTGATTTTGCATAAAGTTTCATTCTCCATGGATGAGCTTAATTTTATATAATCAATAATTCACACCTTTTTCCTTAATGATTTTTCATCCCCTTTGGAAAATTATTGGCATGGCTTTCCCTTTGGTTAATTGATCGAAACCATGTTTCGATTAGTTGATCTTCCCCTTTCCTCTCTTTAGGATTCCTTTAGAGCTTTCTCTCTTTTTCCCTCCGTGGAGCTGGAGTTTCGCGCTGTGCCTTGCATCGGAGCACTGTACAATTGAAGCTGTCACGCTGTTCGTTTCTCCACGCAGGAGCACTGTACAAATTGGAACTGTTACACTGTCCATTTCAATTTCCGCACTATACTTTGAGTGCTAGAGAATGAAAGAGAAGGGAGTTGCTCTACCCTCATTCTGACTTTTTCTTGGGGAAGGGTGTTGGCCCTCTTGCTGAGAATAGTCACCTCTGTCCTTAAACTGTAGTGTTCCTCCATCCCCAGTTAAGTTGATCCCTGATCACTTTTACCTTTTTCAATCTCTCTTTTGATCAATCATCATTTCTCTTGGTTAAAGATCATTGTCTCTTGGATTAGCACCCAACTCTTACCCTACTCTTTTCTTGCAATCATTGTTTTTTTGAATCCCCTGGAGAGTCTCTTTCCTCTTTCTTCGGTTAAACACAGTTTTCCTGTTAAATACCGAAACCCCTGCGGAGTTCGCGACCTTCTTTTGGTTCTTCTCCCTTTGTTTGGTTAATCAATGTCTGTCAGTTAAAACACTAACGTTTATCTCTTTTCGCAGTTAACCACAGTCTGTCTGTTAAAATACTGAGTTTCCCCGGGTTTATCACCTTCTCTCGGTTAATCACCCTTTTCTTCAGTTAACCACAGTTCGTCTGTTAAAACACAGAATCCCTTTTTTTTAGTTAATCACCTCCCTTTGGTTAATCACTCATTTTTCTCGATTAATCACAGTTCTCCTGTTAAAACCGAACCCCGCAGTTGGCAACCTTTATTGGTTCGACTACTTGCACCCTTAGGCTAGTAACCTCTTTTGGTTCAATACCCTTTCTTCGTTGGTCAAGTGCTATTTGTTCTGTCAATACCAACACCCCTTTTGGGTTACGACCTTCGATAAGTGCTACACCCGCTCTTCTGGTTGATCACAGTTTTCTCTGTTAAAACCAATGCTTCTCTATCCCCACAGAGTTGTAATCCTTGTTTCCTCGGTTAACCACTGTTTATCAATTAACATACCGATGTCCCCTCCGATTCAAACACCTTCTCTTGGTTCAATACTCTCTCTCTTGGTTTATCACAGTCCGCCTGTTGACACCAGCCTCTTTTCCCCGCCAGGGTCTTATTTTCTTTCTTCGGTTAACCACTGTCGGCCAGTTAATACACCGAGTCCCCCTTTTCTCTAGGTTTTGACACCATCCCTTTATTTGGATCCCCAGCGGATTCTTTTCTATACCCTTTGCTCTTACTTTCTTGGTTTCGACACCAATTTCTTTCTGTTATCCCCAGCGGAGTTTCTTTCCTTTTTGGTTTTGGCACCATTCTCCTCCTAGTCTCTTGTGCAATCGCTCTTACTGTGTGGTCTTCCTCAGTAGAGTTTTTCTTTCACTTCTGCTCTTGGTTTTGACACCACTTCTTTTGTTTTCCTGTTTCTTTCTTGTTTTATTTTCTGTTCAGTTCCCCGAACTACGGAAGCTCTTATTCTGCATTCTTTCGAATGTCAGATACGTAGGCACGAGACGCGATGTCTTGGTGAGCACACTTCCACCCTTCTTTCCTTCTCCCTTTCTTCCTTCTTTTCTGTCCCCTGGTTCCATGAACTACGACGCTCTGATTTCCTCATTGCACTATGAGGGTACGTAGGCACGAGGGCCACAATCCTCCGCGAGCACTTTCTTTCTTTACTTTCTTTTTCCCCTTTCTCTCTCTCTCCTCCTTCTCTTAGCTAGAAGCCTTTAGATAGATAACCCATCCGAGCCTAGAAGCAAGCGAAATAGTTCCCGTCGAGTACGACGGATGCGTTAGGTGCTAGTACCTTCCTTTCGCATAACCAACCCCCCGTTCCCGTTTCTCTTCCCCTTGGGTTTTATCGATATTTTCCATGTCCTTTGGGACTAAATAAAGTTCAGTGGCGACTCTGTTGTATCTTTGAGTGTGCGATTCACTCAGGATGTAAACCAGCCATCTTCATTGTTGATAATGAGCACAACCATTTCCAAACAGTAATTTACCTGTGAGCAGTGAGTATTCATTAATCCTTTGAGCCTAAACAGTTTAGATCTCGTCTTAGTGATGAACTTTGTGTATGTACATAATTTGAACATTTAGTTCATCATTGAATTTTGAGAGATTCTAAAAAAATTTCTTCTTGAACCTTTGAACATTGTTTTCATTGGTTTCCTTGCCTTAAAAAGCAAGGAGCATTCACTTAAGGTTTGGTTGAAAATAAGTTGGGGAGAATGAAAAAGAAGAATGGTAAGTTGCTAAAACTTTTGAAAAATTTCAAGCAAGCGTGAAAAGAAAAAGAAAGTGTGAATATGAATGTGAAAAACAAAGAAAAAGAATGCTTGCTTAAAAGAGAAAAATAGAGACCAAAATAATTGTGCATAAGATAGTTTGAGAGGGTTTGTGGTAAAGGAAAGAAATGGTGAATGAAGTTGAGATGTGTGAATACCTTCTATAGTGAATGTTCTTTTGCATCGAAAATTTCGATTTAATGGCCTTTAGAAATGTCCCTTTATTGTAAACCCGACCAAGCTACAACCTTAAAAACCCTTAGTGATCTTTTTGCTTTCATGATTGCTTTATTGATCGTTTAGATATTGTATGATTTGGTTTGTATTTGCATCATTTGTCAGATGAGCGAAATTGCCCCGCCTTTGTAAGCGCATATTTCCTTCAATTCTTTTTCGAAGAGGAGTGTTAGAGTGATATGAGCATGATAGTTTAGTTGTTACTTGAAACACTGTCTACTATTTGTTTAAGAACCAAGTTCTTTTGCATTGTTTGATTCTAGGAATTTTTAATCATTGCTTGTTTACATTTGTTGTTTATTTGAGCCTTAAATCTCTTCTTGGTTGAGTTAGATGCTTTAGTAAATCCTCTTGTTTTCAATAAGAGGCATACTTTACTTGAGGACAAGCAAAGAGTTAGTCGGGGAAAGTTTGTTAGATGTCAATCATGCCTTATATTTCTCATTTATACTTGCCATTTTTCAACTATTTTATGTTGATTTGTTGGAATTTTTACTTGGAAGTTACCATTCTTCAAATTATGTGAAAATACATTTGGTACTTGTAATTTGTGTGTTATTGTGCAGAAAAAGGCATTAAGTCATCAAAGAGAAAGACACAAGGAAAGTGATTCAAGTTGCCAAAGGAAGGGAAGAAACTTCAGTAAGTTCGCTAGGAGAACTTGCTAGCGAATGTTCATTGGGCGAACATCTGGCGAGGTGCCAACGAAGGCTCCTAGATTTGAGGCAGTAACAAAAGACCCCTAAGTTCGATGTGCGAACATGCCAATGAATGTTCACTGTGGCAGCGCTCCAAGGAAGACCTGGCGAAGCATCTCAGAGAAGAGGCAGTAGCTAAAGGGACCTAAGTTCGCAGTGCGAACTTGTAGGCAAATAGTTCACTAGGCGGATAATCATTCGCACTGCGAACTTCTAAAATATCTCAGAGGTGGTTTAACTGTGTAGAGGTACATCAGGTACCTATTTTAACATTCGCTAGGCAAATAAACTGTTCGCAGTGCAAACATGACAGATTTTAAGTGATATATTTAAGCATTTTTGTCATTTTTGGGGATCATAACCCATTTTTACACACCATAACCTAGTTTTCTGAGTTTTCTGAGTTTTCATCATCCAAGAGTGATTTTTCACTTAGAAAAGCTGGATTTGCATCCGATCTCGATTATTTGACATGGATGCTTTTTCATCTCCTCCCGATACCTGTGAAGCAAGCTACCATGGTGATGGGTAGTTAAACACCTTTGTGTCTAGATTAGAGGTAGTTTATCTGGCTTATATGTATTTATTTTGATCTTTTGTATATGAACAAGGTTGATGATCAATATATGATGAAGTTATTTGTTCTTAATATTGTATTTATGGTTTGGATCACTCTAGACATAGATTTTCCAAATCTTGATCTAATGTCTTCATCTATTAACAACCAAACTCTAGACATAGATTTGGGGTTTAATATTTGCTTTGTATTGATCTTAATGTTTATTGTTTCGATTGTTGGGTTGAGACATCGTCTAACGATTTAAACAATAATACTCACGAAGTCGCTTTAGACATAAACGGATTTGCGAGGATACGCGATTGTATTGATCGAAACTAAGTTCATATGCTTGATTAATCGGATATGTATAAAAAGGATTAACGAACTCTAATCTTGACATATTTTTACCAATCGATTAAAAACTGAAACTTTTTACCGTTGATTACAATTTTTATGCAATGATTGCGATACTAAATCAAACCAACCATTTTATATGTTCTATGTTTAAAACGATTCCAATTGTATAACAGCCGTAATATCGCACAATCCCTGCTGATACGATAACAAAAACCCACTCTGATAACTATTTCAATGATCATTGAGTGCCATCTTATCAATAATAAAAATTACGTCTTCGGCGCTCTTGGACATTAACGATCCACCCGAAGTAGCATCCAATGAAGTCTTGTGGACCGGTTGGAGACCATTTTGGAAGATGTGCACTTGAGTAAGTTCATCAAAACCGTGACCCTTACATTTTCGTAACATGGATTTGAACCTCTTCAAAGCTTCATTGAGAGATTCATTTTCGCCTTGAGCAAATACTGCAATTGTCGTCTTTGCTTCCATGAATTGATTGTGTGGAAAAAATCGTTCAAGGAACTTTTCTTCTAATAAATTCTAATCCGTCATAACCAAATTTGATTGATCAAGATACCATTCCTTTACCTCCCCAATTAAGGAATGCAGAAATAGTCTTTAGAACAATGATTCTTCTTTAGCTTCCGGCTCCCGTTTCACCCGCAATTTCATAGAATTTTGTGAGATGAGTGAAAGGATCTTCATGATCCCTACCGGTAAAAGGATTTTTGTATAGAAGCGTAAGAATTCCAGTTTTCATCTCAGAATGTCTCCCATTGTAGGCGTTACGCGCAAATGGAGCATTATGCCTTAGACTGTTGATACATGATGTTGAAGCACGAGGTGGTGGTGGAGGTGGATCTGCCATGATTGGCGTAACAATTAGTGCGGGTGAAGAAGATTCTCCTTGCTCTTGTCTTTCTCTAGCAAGTTCCTGTCTCCGCCTTGTTCTGCTATTGAGTCTACAAGCAGTTCTTTCAATCTCAGGATAAAAAAGAAGTTCTTCTACAGGTACACTCCCTCGCATAAACAGATTCTGCACACTAGCCAAATAAATTAAAAAGCACAAGAGAATTACAGAGGTAAGAGATTCACAATACAAATATCTTAAAATCACTAAACTAATCTCTCTCACTGGCGACGTCAGCTCAATGAAGGTTTGAGTTTGCATCAGTTTGTCTATCTGCTATTGGTTGTGATTTCGCTGTAGGTATAACGGTTGCATTACTAAGTTCGAATTTCGATAATAATATGTAATTTGCATTCAACTTTTTGATCTGAATCAGTTGTAAGTTTTGTATTAAATTTTTTTTGGATTCGTGAGTCATTTCTGTTTTGGTTGTTAGTTTAGTACAAGATTCAGTTCATGCGGTTTTTGTTTCATTTCTGAGTTTGCGTTGCTGTTGAAAAGTATTTTAGGTGGGTGTTTTATCGTATCCACAAGGATTACGCACAAGATATATAGATTCTCGTTGTTCAATAGTTTAACGTTCTAAGTAAAGAGTTTTCAAAGATTTCTTGTTTTGTAACATAAGTTTGTTGCAAAGAGTAAATTAGGGAAAAAATGTTTTGTTTTAAGAAAAACATGTCAAGATTAGATTTCGTTAATCCTTTTCATACGTATCCGATTAATCAAGCATGTGAACTTAGTTTCGATCAATACAATCGCGTATCCTCGCGAATCCGTTTATTTCTAAAGCAGCTTCGTGAATATTATTGTTTTAATCGCTAGATAATTTCTCGAAATAACAATCGAAACAATAAACATAAAGATTGATACAAAGCAAATATTAACTTTCAAATCTATGTCTATAGTTTGTTGGTTAATAGATGAAGAAATTAGATCAAGACTTGGAAAATCTATGTCTAGAGTGATTCAAACCATAAATACATCATTAAAAGCAAAGATCTTCATCATCTATTGATCATAAACCTTGTTCACATACAAAAGATCAAAATAAATACATAATAGTAAGATTAACTACCTCTAATATTGACACTAAAGTGTTTAGCTATCCATCACCATGGTAGCTTGATCAACAAGTAAGAAAGGCAGTTTTACTACCATCAAAGTCGAAGAATCGAGGATTGATGCTCCAAAGATTTGATTCTCACTTCTCCTTGAGTTCCTAAGGTTTTTGACCTAGAAAACCCTTTCTATCTTCTAAAAATGCTGAAAAGTAAAAAGTGACAAGAGTCCTTGAAAATATCTACAAAAGAAGATATTTATAGCAAGTTCACAAAGTGCAGTAAGTGGCACTGCGCTAAGCGCCATCAGGAGTGCGGTAAGCGCGGTCAGCAAAAACAGAGGCAATTTCCCAGAAAGCGCGCTAAGCGTGGTAGCAGGCCGCTTATCGTGGTTGGAGACTTTAGCTACTGCCTCAATAGAAAGAGCGCGCTAAGCGCGAGTTACTGACATGAACTCCTCGAAAATCATCTTTTAGGCCTTCTTTCCTTCACCAATTATTCCTATCATCAAATATTAGCAATAATACTTGTCAAAGAGCATCAAAATGATCATAATTCACAATAGTTACAATAAAATTGGAAATTAGCATAATTATACTAAAACTACTAGATATGCTACTAAATTATCAAGGAAACCAATTGAAAGGGCCATAAAATATAGTTAAAAGTATGCACAATTTGGCCCTTAACAGTTGCCAATATGCTCAATTATGTGCTACCTTTTTGTTTTTGTTGTGTTGAAATCAGATCTGATGGTTCTGCACATTCGACATAATGTGTATGTTCTGACTTTGCTGGATTTTTATTTTGATAATACCATATGTAACACCCTAAACCCCCGAGACAATTAATAGTAGAATATCAGAGTAAAATAAAACATACAACGTTTAGGATGCTACATTCAACAAACAACTACTCATGCATACGATATGTAACACATAGATATCACAAATCAAAACCATACTTAATTAATCTTTACTATGGCAGCGAAAATTCAACGAAAATATAATATGTTTAATATCACATAATCATCATCAAGTGAATAGAGTGATAACAAATAATAAAACAAGTAATGACAAGCGTTCCAAATCCTCGGTGTTCCACATCAGAGTAGACGCCGACACAACGAAATAAAAGAGAAGACTCTGTCTTCACTAACTTCAACTCCACACTAATCTTGATTATCTGCACGTTACCCGCATAGAGGTAACATTCAAACAAAAGGGGTGAGATTCTCAAATCAACATAAGAAATGCATAAGATAAGTATGAAAGAACATAATCCATATACAGCTCACCCTATCATCACAACATCAACGAAACTACCATTTCCCGCACACAACAGATAATCTTACGATTCACAATACAATACAATATAATGCAATGCAATGAGACTCATTACTCGACTCAATGCATGTGGTACCAATTCGATCCCTTTTTCATAATCATAATTCCCGTCGGAATTTCCATATAAGTCGCTCACACTCCACATGGGCACACGACACCCGTAATCGCTCACACCCTACATGGGCACATGATTACTTGTAATCACTCACACCCCACATGGGCACACGATTACCTCAACAACAACAACAACAATATGATTCCATTTCAAGGAATCCAGATAAGACGCTCACACCCCACATGGGCACACGACTTATCACACAACTTATGCAATATGGCATGCATACAACGACAACATACAATGTCACCAAAATGCATATGACTAACAATAAGCCAATAAAACACACCATAATTTTCCAACACGCAACATATACCTACCAAAACATGCAACAATTGCAATCCACCGCTACAACACACATTCACACAACCGAATTCACTATTTCAATGTGCAACACATAACAACATCCACGAAAACCCAATTAATGCATCAAATAGTTGGAATTCTGGTATTGAAATTAATTTTAACAAAAAGTATGTGAAACAAGCTTTCCAACAATTCGAACGGCAACTAAAAAGGACCTACGGATCAAAAGATACGAATTTTTAAAGTTTTAGAAGGTTCGGTTCGTCTCAGCTCTGCTCGCCTGATGTTCGCCCAGCGAGGCACCAGCGAATCCATTTTCTCCTGGCGAAATCCCCCTTCACCTGGCGAATTCCCCTTTCGCCCCATGCTCACCTAGCGAAGTAGAGGCGAATCTCCATCCCCCATACAAATTCCAGAAACCCTTGTTTTCACTCCTCGCTAGCCTCTCAGTTCGCATGGAGACCTTCAAGCGAGGTCACCTTCGCCTGGCGAAACACCCCATTTTCCTGGCGAAACTACGTGAATCAACAATCTTGCAATTGTGATTCTGCATGATTCAGACCCCAATCCCTCTCCGATTTCACTCACAATCAGTCCAAAAACACACATATGATCACAGATTAACATACAAACAAGTAGGAATACATAAGCCACAATTTAACTGATAAATTTATGCATTTTTTCTATTATCAAAACCTACGACATACAAGGCCCCAATCCCCAAATCAACACAAACCACACATAAGGGATGATCCTAAAGGTTTATCTACCCTCATACAAATATTATGCAACCCTTAGAGATTAAAGAATCCCACCCTTACCTTAGTGACGATTCTTCGAAGGTCCTCTAATCCCTAGCTCTGCTCCTCTCTTCCGTTCCTCTTTTCTCCTAGAATGCGATCGTTTCCAAAACTGATTCTCCCTTTCCAATTTTCTCTTTTCCTTCCTTATCCTCACTAACCACCACGAATGGACCACTTTGTCCTCCCTATTTCTTGTTTTTACATTATATTATTATCTCAATATTATTATTATTATTATTATTATTATTATTATTACTATTATTATTATTATTATTATTATTATTATCTTACTAATTAAATAATAATAACAATATTTCTTAATAATTCACGTTAATATTATTAACCAATATTCCTAATATTAATTAACTAATTACTAACCACACCGCTCCTTCCTACACCTTAATCTCTATAATTCTAAGGTCACTACCCCCTACTAAGGGCAACCCAAACACGATCAAAACACGCATAATCACACACACATACACAACATCATATAATTCTAATTACTAAAAAAATAATAAAATAAATCAGGGTGTTACACCATACATCCTTGATCAGTATAGTTTTGCCATTGTTCAATTTTACTTTGACATTTCTCATTCCTTCAGCATTTAGATACTCATCATCAACACATCTGATCTTGGTCTTTCTACCAGAGTTAAAATCAACCAGCCATTGCTTGTTTCCAATTAGGTGATTTGAGCAACTAGGGATGACAATTTGACCCATCTCTAGTGGGTACCCAGAAAATTACCCACAACGGGTAGGGTAAAAACCCACAAAAATGGTTACGGGTACGGGCTCGGGTAATTACCCACTTAAATAAGCGGGGATGGATTCGGGGATGGGCACTTTAGTACCCAGCCTGCCCCATACCCGCACAATATATATTTATATATTTTAATTTATATTATTATATAAAAATAAATATTTATAAAATTTAAAAAAAACATCAATTTTAAATTACTACATATTTAATATATGTGATCATTTATTTCATAATTCAACAATAAAATTTTTTAAAAACTTAAAATATTATGATATTTTATACTTGATATATTTATTTTTATTAGAAATGCGGGTAACGGGTACGGGTACGAGCACTTATATACCCATAGGGTACGGGGATGGGTGCCAATTTTGATACCCAAGTGGGTATGGGCTCGGGTACGGGGATTTTTTTTAACTGCGGGTATGGGGACGGGTACTATAGTACCCTACCCATACCCTGTCCATTGCCATCCCTATGAGCAACCAATGTCCATATACCACCAGTCTACCAATTTTTCAGTTGCATTCTTATATGCCATCAATAGCACAGGTTCACCATCAAAACCTCATTTGGCTATATTGGCCTCTTCACCATTTCTTTCCTTATTTGACCAGGAATGAGCAGTAAAATGGTCAAACCTGTTGCAATTGAAGAACTGAACCTTTCTCTTATCAAACTTCTCATTTCCCTTTTGAACATTTTTATGTTTCTTATCATATGGATTTGAGAGTTCTAACTTCTGAGCACCACCACCGTTCTTTTTCTTGTTCTCTAGCCATGCTTGTTTCTGGTTCTTCTTGATAAAAGAAGCATTCAGAGTTTGATCTTTCAAAGCCTATCCTATTTCCCTTTCAAATTTCTTTCAGTCAAATGCAACTTTTGTGCCTCTAAACTACTCTGAAACTCTTTAATTCTCATGGTGCTAGTTTCTTTAAAATGTTCTACGGCTACAAGTGTGTCATCAAATTGAGCAGTAAGTGATCATAGTACATTTTCAATGATTACTTGTTTTGAGAGCGTTTCTTTACAAGACTTCATCTCATTCGTGACCACAATCACTCTCAAGATGTAATCAGACACCTTCTCATTGTTCTTCATGTTGAAATTCTCATATTGCTTGCGTAGAGACTCCAACTTCACTTTCTTCATTGTTGCATCACCACTATAGCACTGCACAAGTTTATCCTACATTGTCTTTGTCGTCGTAGGTCGGTAATCTTCTCAAACACCTTCGTATCTACACATTGATGGATTTAGAACAACGTCTAATGATCCTTCTTCCTTATTTCACGTTGCACATTTCTTTTCGCTTCTATTGCATTTTCTGCAACGACGTGTAACCATCATTAACGAGATCAAGACTATCTTGAGAGCCAAACAACATATGCATGTGAATCGGCCACCAATTCTAGTTCTTTCCATCTAATACTGGAAGCTTTCAATTCAAGATACTGTTTTTGTCGTTCATCTTTGTTCTTGTGAAAATCACTTAGTTCTCACCAACACTCGTGTTTCCCAATCCATGCGAATCAAGATTGTGATTCTATTTGATTTCAATCTTCAATTCAGTGTGAATTTGAGAAACGGAATCAATCACACACCTCACATACACTCGTGTTTCTCTGTGAATCATAATCGGAGCACTGGATACCAATTGTTGGAGTTAACAACAAAACTTTATTGTTGCACAAGAAGAAAATGATGAAAGAGTTGCAGATTTTAGAGAGAGAGAGAGAGAGAGAGAGAGAGAGAGAGAGAGAGAGAGAGAGAGAACTAACTTTTCTTCCACAAACTCAGTTTCTCTAAAATTCAATATGTTACAATTTGTAACTAACTTTGGGTGTATATACATTAACCTAAATTCAAATGCAAACCAAATGCAATATCAAATGTAATTGAAATGAAAACTAAGACTAAAAAAACTTGAAT
Source organism: Lathyrus tuberosus (assembly GCA_022829125.1). Taxonomy (NCBI): domain Eukaryota; kingdom Viridiplantae; phylum Streptophyta; class Magnoliopsida; order Fabales; family Fabaceae; genus Lathyrus; species Lathyrus tuberosus. The sequence continues at coordinate 25,819,380 of JALAZF010000013.1, read as the reverse complement.
TTAAATTACATTTAACAGAAATACTTGTGCAAACCTCTCTAAGATCACTTTGTTACGATATTGTGATTGTAAGATATTAATTGGTTAATTTCGTGTGAATTAATATGTGTAAATTATGAGTTGTATTGTTCATGTTTTAAGTTTTTGAGATGATGAATCTAATGTTGATTTGGTGATAATTAGTGAAATAAATGTTGAATTGTATGCAATTTATGTGTTTATTATTATGTGAATTATGGGTGATGAGTTTGTGGAGTTATTAAGTTGAGTCATTATATTTTAGAGTTAAGGCGAGGGTTTTGGAGTTAAGACGAGGGTATTAAAACTCAAAGTCGAGATGAAAATCATTGACACAAATGAAATCGACAAGTGAAACCTCTTTGTTTTGAAGTTACACTCGTGCAAAAATATCTTATGAAAGAAATGGAAAGAGCAATAGTATTTTCCTGTGCAAAGTCAATAACAGTCAAAAGGGAAAAGATGATACTCTGAGAACCTTATATACTCCCATGGAATGCTAAAGATCATTTGATCGCTCTACACTATTATTGGTGAAGATTCACCCAAAATGATTCGAAAGACGCTCAAATACCATAAATAGAGGAATAACAACATCATTGACCAGAGTAGGAATACATATGTCATATGTTCCAACATCGTGAAGTACCACACGGGAGTAGTATGCAAAGTGCTTATTTTCAAGGAATTCGGTATCCCATTGAAAACTTATATTCTCGTGACTTTGTGGCCGAACAAAGATCACTCATTACAAACCCCCGTCCCGTAGTGTAGAAAAAAGTGTTTGAGAGGCAATTGTTCTGGGTCGGGCGTCAACCCCAAAAAAACGCTAAAGCCTAATATTGGTAACGGTAAAAACAACAAGGTAAAAGATTTGTGGATTTCAATTTTCAAATCTCATAGGTAAACTTACACTTAAAATCTATTCTCACCGTCCAGATGTGGACTTCGTTGCTAACTAACTCTTATATTTAAAGGAAGAGTTAAATATGTTTGTAGTCCCTCTACATATATCAAAATTTACTTTTGGTCCCCAAATTTTTTTTCTTTAATGAATGGTCCTCCTAATATTTTTCATCCACACTTTTGGTCCCTACTGCTAACGTTTGTTAACAAAAGCTGACATGCATGACACATGGTAGTACCAGTATGGCAAAGATGCTGACATGGATGCCACATGGAATTTTGTTCCCATTTTATATTATTTATATTAATTAAATTTATAGCGGTGGATATTTCGTCTCTAAATATATCGTTAACATGAACATCATATAGAAACCCATAAGCCATTAATCTGTAGTTAATCCCTAGCTAATTCAAACACATATTTCTTACGACCTAGACTTTGTATTTTTTCATGATTGTTTGCAAAAAAGTTTATTACATTAAAAGGTTTTGTCTCACAATTTTTTTACTTGAGATGAGTTAAATGTGAATTTGTTTAAGAGCCGATTTTCTATAAAACAAAAACAAAGAGAACGTTAGCTTATGATTGAATTTTGAGCTATTATTTTGCAAGGACTTGTATCATAACATATATAAATTATCTTCAAAAGATCATTTTTATGTGTTATTATGTAATTCCTTGTGCAAAAGATAAGCTCAAGATTTAACCATATGTCAATGTTGCGTTGTTTTCGTCTCATGGAAAATCGACGCTTAAAAATTCTTATTTAATTCATTTCATCCAAAAAAAATCAAATTTTGTGGGAGAGATCCTTATAATTTGATACACTAACATGAAAAAATTTAAAGTATGTCATTCTTTTTACAACCAATAGATTTAAATTTCTCATTTCGTCTCTTGAAAAAAACTATTTATACGTGTTTCGATCGAAAAATCAAAATAAATCAAGACTTATTCAAAATGTCATGAAAATTTGAAGATCCTTTTTATGTATTATGATATAAGTCCCTGCAAAAGATTATATGAAAATTCAATCATATGCCAACGTTTGTGTTGTTTTCGTTTCATGGAAAATTGTTGTTTAAAAATTCATATTTAATTCATCTCAAGTAAAAAACAATTAGATTTTTGTGAGAGAGATATTTATAATGTGATAAAATTTATTGCAAAAAATCATTTAAAAAACAAAATTTAGGTCATAAGAATGATGTATTTGAATTAACTAGGGATTAGCTGCGAATTAGCTACAAATTAGCTACAGTTTTTGGATATCTGTATAATGTTCATATTACGATGGATTTAGCCACAAAATCTTCGTCGTTATAAATTTAATAGATATAAATAATATAAAATAGGGACAAAATGTCATGTGGCATCCATGTCAATATCTTTGCCACATTGGCACTGTCATGCGTCATGTCATGTCAGATTCTATTAACGAGCAGGAAAGATCAAAAGTGTGGATGAAAAATATTATGAGGATAATTCTTTGAACAATTTTTTTTAGGAACTAAAAATGAAGTTTAAGATATTAAGGAATATTACAAACACATATAACTCTTAAAGGAATGATCACGTCATTTGCAAGGTATTAAATCTCTTTCTCATTCAAACTTCATCTCTTACTCTCTTAATGACTTGAGTGTTGGAATAATAATATTGCAAATTAGTCATTGTCCATCACGTCGAAACCTACCACCACAACATGCCATAACTTCAATCCCTCCAATCATCACTTAGTTGTTGGGAAAAAAATAAACAGAGCATAAAAAACGAACATAATCGCAACACAAGAACATAACGTGGAAACTCTAAAACTGAAAAAAAAACCATGGTTGTTGTCAATAGGCAACCATAGAATAACACTATGTGAAAATTGTTACAATATATAATATACTATCAACTAACTCAGGCCTCTAGTACATCCATACCCTCCAAAACAAATATTTAACTATGTAACACCCCAATTCCCATCGCGAATAAATAATATATAACTAAATCAGAGTAAGTAAAAGTTTATTTTTCCGACAGAAACAAGGATGCCACAATTAAGGAAAGAAAACACAATCTCTGCTCAATCATTTGATACATAACACAAAATGGAATAAACGCAAAAGGGAAATTTTTTCCATATAAAAGGAAAGTTCAATTATGGAATAAAGTGGAAGATCCATAACTGAATTATTTTACAAAATAAATTATTTTATAACATTAAAGTATACATATAAAGGTAATACAAAATATATTCAACAAAAATATAGATATAACAATAGCGTTCCCCGACTCCCGTGTTACGTATCAGAGCAGACAGACCGACAAAGGACGGAGGACTAATCTTCACAAAAGCCTCCAAGACACAAATCTGCAATTGCCTCATAGAGCAACAAACCACAGCAGAAGGGTGAGAAATAACAACTAAATCAAGACTGCATAATAATATGCAAACACATAAGAACTCACATGCATAATCATTCTCACCACAAGCATCACATACTAATACATATAGCATGCCACATATACATAACATATTTCTAATAATCCAAACACATAGTATATATCAATTATACCAACATAATAACATATTCACACCTAATGCATACTAAAGTGATGACATATGGAAACACACCACCACATCACATAGCATATGTCTATACATAAAACATATTATCCACAACCAATGCATTTATCACATATGCACATCAATTCACCAATCCAATCACAAACTCAACACATAATCAATCAATTCACAATCTTCCACACATAATCAATCCATTCATGATTTTCCACACATAATCAATCCATTCATGATTTATGCAAATGCAAAGAGACCGACACAACGACTCTATGCAAATGCAATGCGGTACCATCCATCCATCATTCTCATCATTAGTCCACTCAGGAACTATTGCAATCATCGCTTGTTACTTAGTGTAACTCCCCGTCGGGCAAACGATGTTCCCCGTCGCTTTAGGTCCTCTTGGTATAAGGCTTACGACGTTTATGGATCGCTTTAGGTCCTCTCGGTATAAGGCTCACGATCTGATCGCTTTAGGTTCTCTTTGTATAAGGCTCACGATCGTCTATAATCATTGCTTTAGGTCCTCTCGGTATAAGGCTCACGATGTTATAGCGGATTCCCTCTGGAACCGTTTCGTCGCTCACACCCACTAGGGCACACGACATCACAAGATGCATATCATGATGCTTGGCATACAATGACTCATGACAATCAAATGCATCTTCACAAATCAACAATATGAATGATCTCATCATCATTATTCATGCATTGGAAATCAATTCAAACAATGCATTTACTTGCCATAAAGCCATCAAATAACACACATTGAATTTCACATAAACCATGCATTTCATCATAATCCACAAACCACAACAATTAGCATTTTAGCATATACACTCATATCAATGCACATCAAGAATTACTCACCATCAACCACAACAATCCTACAATCATACAATGATATTCACAACACTAGGATTCACGCCACAAAGGCTACCCACAACAACATACATTAATACCATACATTTGTATTCAAGTCAACAAAGTATTTTTCCATAAGGCCACAACAATTACAACAACTTATCACATGCTTCAACATCATATAAACCACATAAAATCTCCACGTTATATAACAATAGCACAACACACTGTAAAACACCAACCGCACGCATTTAACGCGATAAAAACCCGACCACCCAACACTTTTACAAAACCACGACTTAAATAATTCATCTACTACCCTCCAAACCATTTTAAATAGAAATAATATTTTATTAGCTTTCCAACACTTCGAACGGCGACCAAAACGGACTTACAGTTTGAAAATTATGAAGAAAACAAAATAGAAAATATGTCACGTTCGCTCCAGTATTCGCTAGGTGAACCCTAGCGAACCAAGGCAGAGGAAAACAAGCATAAAGTTCGCTAAGCAAGCTTCTGGGCGAACATTCGCCTTCCGCTCGCCCCGGGCGAACCCTCGACCAAACATTCGCTTTCGCATTCGCCAGGTTCGCTAGGCGAACAAAGCAGAATTTTGAAATTCGCAGCAGTGAGAACCCAGAAACATTTGGGTCCAAAATCCCAATTCTTCACCCAAAACACTTCCAAACAGCACAACCAAGCATAATCAATGATCATATGCATAATACGATTACACTACGTCATTTATATCGATTTTCAATCGTGAAAACATCGGTTTCTATCAATTATTCACAATTTCAATCAAATGGAAAACATATATTTTTCAACCAAACATTCACACAAATACATACATATATATATACAAGCATGATATAATCGAAACTTCTCACCCTTACCCGATTAATCGCGATTGAAATGGAGATTTCCTCGATTTTCCTCTTTCTCCTCTTCTCTTTTTCTTTCTTCTCCTTTTCCTTCTTTCTTTCTTTTCTTTCTCTTCTTTTTCTTTTCTCTCTATTTCTCTCTAATCTCTATTTATATAAAAATATCTAAACCCCGAAAAATACTATTTTACCCCTTAGCTCAAATATCTCGCAAACGCTCTCAAAATGCGATAAAACATAATAACGATGAAAAATAATATATTGTCAAATAAAATTCAAGAATAAAATAATATAAAAACGAAAATAATTAAATCGACTCGATTAAATAAATCAGACAAAACGGGGCGTTACAAACTACATCCCACAACACTCTAATACAAGAGTATAATAGAACAAATAAAGTCAAATACAACCTTAAAGTGCTTTTGATTGGTGCATCTTAGAATGAAGAACTTGAATCTTATATATATAGCCTTGGACTCTCTCTTCCTTCACAAAACTAAGAGCTGTGGGACTTCAAAGTACTTGTATCCTATATATAGCTTGGATTCACTCTTCATTCACAAAACTAAGCAATATGAGACTTCTTCAACATGTATATTTTCAACAAACCACAACAATCTCCACCTTGATTGAAAATAATACATAAACTTTTATTGTCTTTAGCGACAATCATACTCCACCATAAATAGTATAGTCACTTGAAGCTAAATCACTCCAAGAATTTTGACATTGTATTTACCGACAATCATAGTTTTAAAAAATATCATACTCCCTCATGAAGAATATATTTCACTTGAAGATAAACTATTTCAAGAATTTCACATTGTCATCACTAACAATCATATACTTTATCATTAAGAATAAATTTCAATTGAAGATAAACCACTCCAAGAATTTCACAATGTCTTCACCGACAATCACAATTTTAAAAAACAATCATACTCCACCTAAAAAGAGTATACTTCACTTGAAGTTAAACCACTTCAAGAATTTTTACATGTCAAAAACCACATTGAAACATTATGGCGCAACTTCCCTGTTGGCAGGAAGTTCTTCAACCACCGACTTAATCTTGCACCTTGTGTAATCTTGATTGTTTCAACACATCTTTGGCTTGAACTTTCCACAATTAAAAAAAATTTCATCAATTTATTCTAGTCCAAACTGCATAGAGGAATTTGACACTACAGCTCAACAACTCTTTCACAACACTACCCTTCTTTTCTGATATGAAAGATCAGACACAACTGCAGCCACAGAGCATACTAAGAACAGTTATCCCCGAATCGAACCGAAAGCTCTGATACCAATTGTTAAGAAAAAACAAGCAGAGCATAAAGAAAAAAGAAGAACACAATCACAACACAAGAACATAACGTAGAAACTCCAAAATCGAAGAAAAAAACATGATCGTTGTCAATAAACGACCAAAGAATAACACTATGTGAAAATTGTTACAACACATAATATATCATCAACTAAATGATGTGGGAATTTTTCAACATGTGTATTATCAACCAATCCCAACAATCTTCACCTTAATTGAAAATAATAAATAAACTTTCATTGATTAGATAAGATAACATTACCTATTACTCACTTCGTCCCAATTTTAATATATTTTTTATATATTTTTTATTTTCTATTCATTTAATTTTTTATAAATATAATTTTCTTTTTTTTATTAACGAATATTATAAGACTAAAAATCTTTATATTCTATACTAATTATTATTTTTCCTATACATTATAATTACTTTTTAAAAATCATTTTTGAAAACAAATACATGTAACATATCGGTACCCGTGCGACCGCACGGTATTCATTAATGTGAAACGGAAAAACTTAAACTATTGATTTAAGTATAAAAAAATAAATCATCGTATGAAGATTTTTATAAAAAATATTAAAACAAAATTAATATTTACACACCGGAAATGTACGGTTGATCAAATATTTGTATATATGAAAAACTATATTTATGCTTCAAATATAAATAAAATGTGTTTTTTTTCTAAAAAAAAAAAAATTGGTAAAATAATTTTGTCTTCTTTTTTATTTTTACTTTTTTTATAAAAAAAATATGCATCACCAACCGATGCCCACGACTATTTATTCTATTTTTTAATATAAATTATATCTTTTTTATATTTATTAATTCTATTTTCTTAATAAAAAATTAAATGTAAACAAATGCGCGTCACCGACGGGTACCCGTGCGAAGGCACGGGTATCCCGCTAGTTTCACACGAATTAAGAAACTTAATTAATATTTTATGGAAAAGACAAATTATATATGACTTTATAATATACCCCTCATAATTACATAGGAGAGAGAAATTAAAAGAATTTAAAGAATACATAATAATAAATACTTCAAGCGAGTGAGTTTATATAGAGCCCCCAGCGCGTGGCCAACGGTCCTATTTTCGGGGCGAAATAACATTTTCCCCAAAGAATAGGTAACTACCCAAACTAGCCGTTATGTCAGGCATATGCATGGTTCCGGGACCTGCCCACAGCTGTTCGGGGATTAATGAAGTCGTGCGTAACGGGCAGTGATTCCGGGGAGGGATGTTGCATTCCTTGCCCGGTTGGAGGGGCAGAAAGGTAACTTTTGCCCCTCTGTGGATTGGACTTAGACAAGTTGGGCCGCTCTGGAGCAGAAGCGGATTAGGCCATGTCTAGCCATTGGTCAAGTCCAGAACATATATATATATATATATAAAGTGTCCATTTATTTAATATAAAAATGTGATTCAAATAAAATAATTTGAAGATCATATTTTGAATTTCAAATTTTATTTATTTTGAAATTTAAGTAAAGTTAATTTTTTATTTTCTTGCAATAATAAAAATCATTTTTAATCTTTTATAAAAAAAATTATTATTTATTGAAATTTACTAAAAGTAATTATTTTAACAAAATATAATTAATAAATTTTGATTATTTTTAAAGTATAAACAAACAAAATCAATTTTTTTTAAAGTGGCTTTTGAATAGTGATTATTTTGTGAAATAACCTGCAGCAAACTGATTTTAAATAAGAACAAAATGAGAATTAATTTTATTCATTTTAACTTTTTTTTATATGCATCGGAATATAGACAAATTTTCCAAAAGCATAATCTATTGAGACAGCCTATCAAGGTCAGTACTTTTTTTATAATAAAAAAAAGATTTGCAACATGCAAATTCAACAAAGAAATTTAAATGATCATTTAAAAAAAATCTAAATACGCTTCTTTTCCATTTATTTATTAGAATATTTATTTTTAGAACATTAAAAGACAACAAAAATCTATTATGAAACTGAGTTCTTTGTTTTTTTTTTCTCTATTTACATTTTATATAAAAGGTGACAATTTCTCTACTCATCACTAAAAGGTGGGTAATATATCTTTAACCAATCATATGATACCATTTAAGTTTAACATATTTAATTATTTATTAAATAGTACAATTGTTTGTTGTTTTCAAAACATTTTACATTGAAGATAACTTTACTCAACTTTTTGAGTTGGGTAGATAAGAATTCACCTATATAAAAAGCATTTTTATATTAATATTGATGTTAAAAAAAAACATTATACATTAATTTAAAAAATGAGATATGAGTTATATTGTTTAAAGAGAAAGAATGTCAACAACATTCATGAATCAGTGAGATTTCATTTAATTTGTCTAAGTGAATTTATTTAATGATATGATTATTGAGAATAATAAATGTGAGTTAAAAACTTTGAGAAATAAAGTGTGAAGAAGTTTTACATTAATTAGAAAGGTAGAGATTTGTATTTATAAATGAGAAAATTCACACACCTATTATTTTAAGGTTTTTGGTGAATATGTGGTGTGTCTCTCATAAGGTGTGTTCCTTAAAATAAAAAGCTCCAATAATGAAAATGCTCCCTAGTGATGACCCCCAAATTGATGACCCAATGGTGGTATCGGAAGCCTTTGGTTCGATTGAGAGACCGACTTTTTTGTATCGAAAGTACTTTCCACAGGTGGTGGATAAGAGGTGTCTCATTGAATAGTATCAACGACAATACAAATGTATGTGGATAAAAGAGCGATGGAGCATTGTGGTATGTGGATAGACTCACGCTTGAGTGGGAGTGTTGAGAAAAACAAGTTTGTGTTGTGTGGGAAAGTTCCACATTGATTAGAAAAGTGGAGACTTGATCATTTATAAGTGGGAGAACCTACACATCTATATTACCTTAAGATTTTGGGTGAGTATGTGGCGTGTCTCTCTCACAAGGGTGTGTTGCTTATAAAGAAAGGCCCCAAGTGTAAAAAATGCTTCCTCTTGTTGACTCCTGAATTGACCCTCAACATTGATATCATGAGCCTTTGGTTCGAGTGTGTTGAAATATTATATTAGATTTGATTAGATTTAATATTTAAATATAATCAAAGTTGTGTTAACCCAAGCCTAATTAGGGTTGTATATAAATATTCTTAGTTTGTATCATTATTTGTACAATTCAATAATACAAATCCTTATTTCCTTATTCTCTCTCTATTCTCTCCTCACTAAAAGTGCCTCACGCACTAACAAATTGGTATCCAGAGCTTCCTGGTTATTGTTCTTGATCGAGTATTCAAGAACTTCACGTCAGAGATCGTGTTTCCAGGGCAAGTGAATCAACCGTTGCGAAGATGACTGGTGATAAGAGCATTCTGAATTCCCTTCCAATGTTTGACGACAAGAATTGGATCCGATGGAAAAAATAGATGCAATCCTTATTTGGCTTCCATGATACCCTAGAAGTGGTTACCGGCGACGTTCCTGTGTTGGCGGAAAATGCAACCGAAGAACAGAAAAAGCCCACAACGAAGTCAAGAAGAAAGATTGCAAGGCTGCTTATTGCATTCAGACGGTGGTCGATGCTGTTAACTTCAACAGAATCTCTCATGATGAAACGACGAAGGAGACATGGGATATTCTGGTGAAGTATTATGAAGGAGGTGAGAAAATCAAGGTTGTCAAGTTGCAAACCTTGCGTCGACAATATGAGTTGTTGTCGATGGGAGAAGACGAAAAGGTTGTAGAATATGCGTCGAAGATTCAGAAACTCATCCATCTCATGAAGGGTTGTGGCGAAACCATAACTGATAAGATGATATTTGAGAAGGTAATGAGAACGTTGACCTCTCGCTTTGATCACGTTATCGTAGCAATTCAAGAATCCAACAATCTTGAAACCCTGAAAGTAGAAGATTTGGTTGGTTCGTTGGAGGCGCCTGAGACGAGGATTGTCGAAAGAAAGGGAGTTTAGGATTCGATACAAGCACTGCAGGCTCAGTCATGGAAAAGGAATGGTGGTTCCAACAAATTCAAAGGCAAAGTCAACAAGACTCAAGGAAAGAAGTCTTGGTCAAACCCTCACAAGAATCAGGTCGAAGATAGAGCTTCTGAATTCTCGAAAAGAGAAGGAGGAAACTATCAAAAGGACAAAGAAGATAAGAAAGGTATGCAGTGTTATAACTGTGAAAAATGGGGTCATTTGGCCAAACATTGTTGGTACAGGAAAAACAATGGATCGAAAAAAGGAAAGGACGAAGGAGCGAACCTTGCACGCCAAGATTCAGATGATTCTGAAGGTGGTATGGTGGTTATGGTTGTAGTGGCAGATAACCATGTCGAATCCAAGATCTGGTTCCTCGACTCAGGCTGCTCAAATCACATGACTGGTCGAAAGGAGTGGTTGGCAGATTTTGACGAGTCGAAGAAGAGCAAGATAAAACTTGTTGATAATAGTTCATTGCAAGCAGAAGGTACTGGCAACATAGTTTTTCAACCGAGTAATAGAGCGAAAGCAATTATCAGAGATGTGTTCTATGTATCTGGAATGAAGTGCAACCTGTTAAGTGTTGAACAACTGGTCAAAAAAGGCTTCTCAGTTGTCATGAAAGATGGAGTTTTGAAATTGATCGACCAAGGCTTCCCAGAATAATTTGGTCTTGAAATCTCTGTTGCCGAAGAACAGGACGTTTAAGACCATGATCAATTCGACTGAAGTACAATGTCTAAAAATTGTTGTCGACCACAAGGATAGTTGGTTGTGGCATTTGAAGTTTGGACATTTGAACTTTCGATCACTCAATCAACTGATTACTCAAGATATGGTATCTGGTATTCCAAGTCTTGAGATGCCTGACAAACTCTATGAAGGTTGTTTAGTCGGAAAGCAATCCAGAAATTCTTTCGTTTCGACTATGCCAATGAGATCATCCTGCATACTCGAAGTTGTACATTCAGATGTATGTGGTCCATTCGAAGAACATACCATTGGTGGAAACAGATTTTTTTTTTGTTTGTCGATGAGTTTAGTCAAAAGCTATGGATCTATGTGATCAAGAGAAAGGATGAAGTATTTGAAATCTTTAAGAGATTCAAGATGCTTGTCGAAAACCAGAGTGAGAAGAGGATCAAAGTTCTGCGAACAGATGGAGGTGGCGAATACACTTCGAAGATGTTTGAAAATTTTTGTGCAGAACATGGTGTTGATCATGAGGTAACTGCTCCTTATACTCCTCAACATAATGGAATTACTGAAAGAAGAAACAGAACCATATTGGATATGGAAAGATGTATGCTCAAGCAGAAGAATTTGCCAAAATCTTTATGGGGTGAAGTTGTTTTGACTGCAGTTTATATCCTGAACAGGTGCCCTACCAAGAAATTGAAGAACAAGGTTCCTGAAGAAGTGTGGAGTGGCAAACGACCATCAGTGAGTCATCTGAAGGTGTTTGGCTCTATGTGTTACAAGCATGTTCCAGATGCAAGAAGAAGAAAGCTTGATGACAAGAGTGAACCTATGATTCTGGTAGGATATCATAAGACTGGTGCATACAGGTTATTCAATCCAATTAATGAGAAGATTGTGTTGAGTTGAGATATTGTGATTGATGAAAATTCTGTCTGGGATTGGAATTCTAGTAATTCAGTTAACAAGCCATTGATGAGCTCTGATTTCGAAGAAGAAACTGATGAAGTCGAAGTTGAAGGAATTGCTGAGAATCCAGTTGAAGTCGAAGTAGAAGCAGTTGCTGACATTCCTGACACAGAGGATGTAGCTGAAACAAGCCAAAGACCTCGGCGAAATAGAATTCCTCCAACAAGACTTCATGATTATGAAGTGACTGGTGATGATGAAGTCACACCAGATGGAGAATTAGTTCATTTTGCTTTACTTGCAGGTGCTGAACCAATCAACCATAATGAAGCTTTAAAAATTCAGCAGTGGAAGTTAGCTATGGTCGAAGAGTTACAGGCAATCGAAAGAAACAACACATGGGAGTTAGTCGAATTGCCAGCATATACAAAAGCTATCGAAGTAAAATGAGTGTTCAAGTTGAAACACAATGCTGATGGGTCGATAGCAAGCCATAAAGCAATATTAGTAGCTCGAGGGTTTCTTCAAAGAGAAGGACTTGACTACTCTGAAGTATTTGCTCCAGTAGCAAGACTGGAGACTGTTCGACTAGTGGTGGCATTGACATGTAACCAAGGTTGGTTGACATTTCACTTAGATGTGAAGTCCGCATTTCTGAATGGTTCGTTAGGCGAAGAGGTCTATGTCACACAATCTCCTGGTTTTGTGATTTAGAAGGAAGCGAGTAAAGTATATAAGTTGCACAAAGCGCTCTATGGCCTCAAGCAGGCACCTATGGCACGGAACAAGAAGATCGACTCATACTTAGTCGAATTGGGATTTGTCAAATGCAAGTCTTAGTATGGTGTCTATGTTCAGGTTATAACACAAGATATAACAATCATTTGCTTATATGTTAATGACTTGTTGGTAACTGGAAATAGCTTGGAGAACTTGTCGAAGTTCAAAGAGCTGATGATGAAGGAATTTGAAATGTCGGATCTGGTAAAATTGTCTTATTTCCTAGGCATGGAATTTCAAATGCTGAAGCAAGGTATGGTGCTACATCAAAGGAAGTATGTCAAAGAGATATTCAAGAGATTCAGAATGGATGATTCGAATCCTGCATCCTCGCATGTCGAACCAAACTTGAAGTTGGATAAGCATGGAGAGGAAGACAAAGTTGATGTAACTTTGTTCAAACAAATAATTAGATCTCTGAGATATGAGTGCAACAGTCAACCTGATATAGGTTTCGTAGTTGGATTGGTGAGCAGATTCATGGGTGAACCAAGAGTGTCACACATGAAAGCTGTAAGAAGAATTCTGAGATACTTAAAAGGAACAACAGATTTTGGAATTCTATTTCGACGAGATTATGAAGGCAAAGAAACAATAGTTAATTGCTTTTCAGATGTTGATTGATGTGGAGATAAGAAATATCGAAGAAGTACAACTAGCTATTTCTTTCAAGTATTTGGTGCCCCAATCTCATGGTGTTCGAAGAAGCAACCTGTGGTGGCATTGTCATCGTGTGAAGCAAAATATATAGCAGGATCATATGCTGCATGTCAAGCAATTTGGATCAGATCAGTACTTGAATAAATGGAGGTCGAAGTGAAGAAACCTCTTGTGTTGCAAATCGACAACAAGTCAGCCATAAATTTGGCGAAGAATCCAGTTCTGCATGGAAGGAGTAAGCATGTCGAAGCCAGATTTCACTTCTTTAGGGAAAAGGTAAATCGAGGTGAACTTGAAGTTAGACATTGCTAAAGTGAAGCACAGTTGACTGGCATTTTCACCAAAGGATTGAAGATCGACAAATTCCTGAATTTGAGAAAGAAATTAGGAATAGTGTGTTGAAATATTAGATTAGATTTGATTAGATTTAATATTTAAATATAATCCAAATTGTGTTAGCCCAAGCCCAATTAGGGTTGTATATAAATAGTCATAGTTTGTATCATTATTTGTACAATTCAATAATACAAATCCTTATTTCCTTATTCTCTCTCTATTATCTCCTCACTAAAAGTGCCTCACGCACTAATAGAGTGAATGACCAACTCACTTGTATCGAAAGTACTCCCCACAAGTGGTGGGTAGGAGGTGTCACATTGAAGAGTTTCAACGGCGTTACAAATGTATGTTGATGAAAATAGCCTCTGTTTGAGGGGAAGAATTATTGATAGACTCACACTTGATGGGGAAGTATTGATAGGGAGTGTTGAGAATAACAAGTGTGAATTGGAAACTTTGAGAAACAAAGTGTGGAGAAGTCCCATATTGTTTTGAAAAATGAGGACTTGAACATTTATAAGTGAGAGATTACACACCTATTACTTTAAAGTTTTGGGTGAGTACGTGGTGTGTCTCTCAAATGTGTGTTACTCAAAAGTAAAAGCCCCAAAAATAAAATTGCTCCCTAGTGATAACCCAAAAATTCATGACCCAACAATGATTAATCATTGTAATTTGTTGGACATGTTGGACATGTATACTGAGAGCAGTTTTTTCACTTGACGGTGTAACACTCATGTTAAGAGTCCCACATTAGACAATATATGACATGAACATGTGTTTATAAGTGAGGGGTAATCCTCACTCTACCAATCGGTTTTGTAGGGTTGAGTTAGGCCCAACCACAATTTCTTAAAATGGTATCAAGAGTCTCGTTTAAGATCCAGTAGGTCACCTTCTATGGTTTCCCGCTATCAGGTCACCCACCATTTATTTCCACGCTCCAGTTGTCTAGTCCTGAGCGTGAGGGGGTGTGTTAAAAGTCTCACATTGGACAATATACGACATGAACATGTGTTTATAAGTGGGGGTAATCCTCACTCTACCAACCGGTTTTGTAGAGTTGAGTTAGGCCCAACCACAATTTCTTACAAACTCACTTCATATTCATATTAGAAAGCAATTTGTTAACAACACATGGAAGATTTCTCTAGGTACTGCGGCATTTAAATTAACACAAGTGCATGTTCAATTCATCACCTTCAACATATATATTTTTGTCAATATTTTCAACAATAGGAGGATTTTGGATGCTAGAATCAAAAGGGTTCACACACATATGGATAATCACCAAACCTTTAATTTTATTATGTTTGAGGGAAATTTGCAACAAGAGTATACCAAGATTTTAGCTTAGGAAGAGATGTTTTGGTACCAAGAGTCTCGTGAAAACTCAGTCAAATATGGTAACCAAAATACTAAGTTCTTCCATATGTGAGAAAGTGAAGTGTTTTAAAATATATACTTTTGAAAATTTTTCAATAATAGGAAGATCGTGGATGTTAGAATCAAATAGGTTTGTAGGCAGTTGAATAATCCCCAAACCTGATTTTATTATGTTTGAGAGAAATTAACAACAAAAGTATAACAAGATTTTGGCTTAAGAAGAGATGTTTTGGTACCAGAAATCTCATGAAAATTTAGTCAAATATGGTAATCAAAATACTAAGTTCTTCCGTTTATGCGAAAGTGAGTGTTTTCCAGAACACTTCGAGCCTATTTTAATGCCAAGGTAAAACTGAGTGTTCCATTAGAAATGTGAGCTTGTTAAGAGTTCTATATCGGATAATATATGGCATGAACATGTGTTTATAAGTGAAAGCAATTTTCATTCTACCAGTTAGTTTTGTAGGGTTGAGTTAGACCCAACCACATTTCTTAACATGGTATCAGAGTCTCGTTTAAGATTCAGTGGACTACCTACTATGGTTTCCACTATCGGGTCACTCACCATTTATTTTCACGCTCCAGATGTCTAGTCCTGGACATGAGAGGTGTGTTAAGAATCTCACATCAAATAATATATGACATGAATATGTGTTTATAAGTGGGGACAATCCTCACCTACCAACCAATTTTGTAGAATTGAATTAGGTTCAACCATATTTCTTAACAAAGCTACACCTAAAATTTTTTATGCATAATTTCTCTATTATTCTCTTTATCTGTTATTTGTGAACATGAGTGGTTAAACTCTCATTGTTAGAGATAATTAACTAATTTGGGGATAACCTTGTAATATTGACCGTGATTGCCAATTAAATAGTTATATTTATCTTGTTTATGTAACATTTGTACTTAATATTTTTTTTAGGCTTAAATAGTGTTTTCGTCCCTGTAAGTTGGCGAGATTTTGGTTTTCGTCCCTGAATCTTTTTTTTTCCGGTCCAAGTCCTTATAATTCACTTTTATGTTGCTTTTAGTCCCTAACGTTAAAATTCTGTTAAAAAATAGCTGACTGGACTAACTGTGATAACGTGTCACTGCTGACTTGGTATAGAATGCTGACGTGGCATGCTTTTTTTTTTCTTTTTCCAATTTTTTTATACACAATATTTCCACACCAGCCTTTTTATTATTATTTTAATTATATGAGTGTTAAATAAGAAAAGCTAAAATATTCAAAACATTGCATCACAAGGGTTTCGAACCCTAGTCCATTTGCTTCCAATATAAAGTCCTTTCCACCAAGTCATTTGTGTTGTTTTGTACATAGATATATTGCATATGTATATATTATTAGTTGAAATACTGCAACTTAAAATTATTAGTTGAAATAATTAATACTGCAACTTATACTAATCATTAATACTGTAAATAATTTTGTAACTATACTAATAATTATGAAATATTTAGTAAATAATACTGTAACTTAAAATTATTAGTTGAAATAATTAATACTGCAACTTACACTAATCATTAATACTGTAAATAATTTTGTAACTATACTAATAATTATGAAATATTTAGTAAATAATACTGTAACTTAAAATTATTAGTTGAAATAATTAATTATTTTATTAATTAGTAAAATAATTAGTCTTTAAACTAGTAAAATAATTGAAATAGTAAAATTATTAAACCAAATTTTTAATAAACCAAATAATTATTAATTAATAAATAATTAGTCTTTAAACTAGTAAAATAGTTGCAATATATAGTATATTAAATAATTATTTAATTAAATATTTAGTAAATAATACTGTAATTATTTAATAATAATGATTAACATTAAAATTAAAATTATTTAATAATAATGTAATAGAAATAATTTAATAAAATTGTAATTAATAATACTGTAATTATTTCAGCAATTAATAATGTTGTATTTGAAATTATTTAATAATACTGTAATAAAAATTATTTAACAAACTAATTAAATAATATTTCACTAAAATTAATATTTCATATTCTATTTTAATATTTCACCAAAGTAATTAAAATTATAATACATATGTTTCACTAATTAATATTTCAACTATTTTAGTATTTAAATATTAATAAATAAAAACTACTTATTAATATAGTAATTATTTACAGTATTATTAATATAAATACAATATTATTTACTAAATATTTAATAAAGTAATTTTAAAATATTTCACTATTAGTTAATAGCAGTATTAGTTAATACTGTATTATTAGTAAATAATAATTTATTATTAATTAATTTAAACTAAATATTAAATAATTATTATAAGTATTATTAGTTTAAAATAATATTTGAAATATTAAATAGTTTAATTAGTATTTTTAATAGTTTAATTTACTAAATAATTACAGTAACTTTATTTAGTTTAATTTATTAAATAATTAGAGTATTAATTATTTACAGTAAATTATTAATAATAGTTTAATTTATTAAATAATTATAATATTAATTACATTAAATTAAATAAATGAGATATTAAATAAACATGATTATTAATATTAAAATTATTTAGTTATTTAAATAATTAATAACTATTTATTATCGTAATTATTTATTATTTATTATCGTAACTAATAATTATTTTTTATTTAAATAAATAAATAATTTTAATATAATAATCATTATTATTTAATATCTCATTTATTTAATTTACTCTAATTAATATTATAATTATTTAATAAATTAAACTATTATTAATAATTTACTGTAATTAATTAATACTCTAATTATTTAATATATTAAACTTAATAAATTTACTGTAATTATTTAATAAATTAAACTATTAAAAATAGTAGTTAAACTAATTAATATTTAGTAAATTCAACTATTAAAAATATTAAGTTGCAGTATTTCAACTAATAATATATACATATGCAATATATCTATGTACAAAACAACATAAATGCCTTGGTGGAAAGGACTTTATATTGGAAGCAAATGGACTAGGGTTCAAAACCCTTGTGAGGCAATGTTTTGAATATTTTAGCTTTTCTCATTTAACACTCATATAATTAAAATAATAATAAAAAGACTGGTGTGGAAATAGTGTATAAAAAAAATGGAAAAAAAACATTTAACACTCATATAATTAAAATAATAATAAAAAGGTTGGTGTGGAAATAGTGTATAAAAAAATGGAAAAAAAAAAAACGCATGCCACGTCAGCATTCTATACCGAGTCAATAGTGACACGTCATCACAGTTAGTCCAGTCAGCTTTTTTTTAACAGAATTTTAACGTTAGGGACTAAAAGCAAAATAAAAGTGAATTATAAGGACTTGGACCGAAAAAAAAAAGATTCAGGGACGAAAACCAAAATTTCGCCAACTTACAAGGACGAAAATACTATTTAAGCCTTTTTTTTATTATTATTTAGCCGCCTTTAAATTGATTTAAAGGTTTCCTAATTTATCGATCACCACAATTATCTTAGTTTTATTTTCTTTATTGCCAATATAAATTAATAAAATGAAACCTTTTTGATCAAGTAATGAGAAACATATAATTCAATAATATTCATAATCTTCAAGTGTGATATTCGATAATTCTTATCATTTTCTATAACTTGCAAATACAGTACGCGCTTGATGAAATCAATATCTTTATTTGCCTAATCTTGTATGTCAGGCAACTCTTAACATAAATTTTCTTTGATGCTAAAATAGAAAAGACCACTCAAAAAATTCGAAAGGAGAATCGATTAAGAAAACTCATAGATTTATAGGAAACTAGTAGAATAAAGTCATACACATAAGAAAAGGAACTCGATTCAGACCACAAGATGATTGGGCGTAATCCTCCTTCACAACCACTTGAAGAGGAATAAAGTCAACTTGGTGACTATGGTGGTCGTGCACAAAACACAGTTAGGTTGATAGTCGTTAATCAACCCATAACCGCAGAAAAGTTTGAGTTCAACCCAACAAATATCTGAGTAACTTCATCAAGTTATGTAGTACAATCACAGTGGAATGGCAAAAGATTAATACTATTTTCTTTCACCCTAAGAGATGACGAGAAATAGTGGTTTTAGTCCTTACCTACGAAATGTGTCACCACATGGCCTTCCATGAAATACAAATTTCTAGAGCAACATTTTCCTTCATCCATCTTTGTTAGAAGCAGACATAACATATCCACTTTCAGGCAAAAAGATCTTAGGTTCTTTCCCAAAACATAAATTTGATAACACATATTAGATGCAAATATTTTGCAATGTCCTGCAACTCAAAACAAAGCAGATACTTGATACAATAGCTGATGGTTTTTCAAGTTCCAAGATAGCCACTCAAACGACAAAGTTATTAAATTTGTTGCAACTAATGAGTAGATTGATGTGTATGAAATATGTTCCAATGCTAAAGGACTCTCTAAATATTAATAGACAAATTTAAGAAATAGTGGTAGTTAAGGTAGAAAAAGAATGATAATACTCAACTTAGAGCATCTCCAATGGTGCTACCAAATTTTAGGTTTTTTATGGGACCCATTGAGCCACATCATCTTGAAACAACTCAACCAATTTTCATTCCAATGGTGCAACTCTAAAAAACTTATATTGGGTCCCATAACTTTACTTTATATATTAATATTTTATTCATATTAAATAAAATTTAATTTATAAAAATATATAATAAATAAATAAATCAAATTAAACTTAAAATTCAAAATAATAATTAAAATAAAAGTAAAATTAAAATTAAAAAAATTATTTAAAAAATTGTTAATATGAAATAAAAATTAATATATAAATCATTTATGAATAAATAAATTATTAAAGAAAAGAAATTAAAAAGAAGAATAAGAAAGAAAGTATGCTTGTTTTATTATTAATTTACTATTTATTAAACTTGAAGAACGTTGCATTGCAGTGCAACGGTTGCCTAACTCCAATGGAAAGAAAAATTGAAGCAACGCATGCCACGCTGGAAGAACCAAAAAGGAACTCCCGCTGGAGTTGCTCTTAGGAAAGCCATCAATTGCTCAAGTACATCATATGAAGAACGTATGATGTGATGTGTGAGGGGGACCTTATTTCATCATACATTATAAAGCTTCGTTAACAAATGATAAACATGTCAAATTTGTAAATTTTCTCAATAACCAACAAGATCATTAACATAGCAATCCATATTCTAATACTTACAGTCCAGTTAGAGAAATCTTTCAAAATTTTCTTGGAGATATCAACAAGGTGGACCCTAAATACAACATTAAGAGGGTTATCAATGAGGTTAAACAAATCAACCATCAACCCCACCAAAGAAATAAGTTTGGTGGGTGACAGTTCATGGTTCATAAGAACAAAAAGGAAAACGACGTAGTCAAATATATTGACCAAATGAATCCAAACACAAGATGAATGATGAGTTATGTTGTTTGAATTCAACATAATTTATAAAAAGTTTGTTCTTTAAAACAATTATTTTAGTTTTGATAAACACGCAGAAATAAGGCAACATGAACATAGAAAGAAAGTGGAAATGAAGAGAGATGAGCAACGTAAATAATATAAAAAAATTTAGAGAGAAAAGATAAAGAAAATACACCAAAAATTTATATGAGTTTGACCTAACAATTTCGCCTACTACTGTCCCTAAGAGTATCCTCTTGAGAGTTCCATTAAAATCACACTTTAGCTTTAAACAAGATTTGCCCACGAACCATCAACAACAAATATATAGAGCTTTTATACTAGCTAAGCTTAATAACCAACAGACAAAGCTTTTACACGAGTTTAGATGAGGATTCTTCGAACTGAGCTTTTACACAAGTCAAACTCAAGAACATGCTACCAATTTTTTTGTCATGTTTACCTTGCAACCTTTAAGTCTTTTACAAAATAATTTCACAAAAGAATCACACTCTTAAATAAAGAAAATTAATCATAACACCTATTACAACACAACGTTAACAAGGGCTTTTAAGTTTTTTTGCAATATGGCAATTTTCATGAGAAATAAATTTTTAGAACAAAAAGAATAAAAGAAAATTAGAGAGATTTTTTAATTAAAATACTCAATTAAATTAAATAAATAATAAAATAAGCAAATAATTAAATCGGGGTGTTACAAGCGCGACCCATATCCACCATTGAAGACTAAATCACTAGTTTTGCTTGAAGGCTCGATAAAAGTCTCGCCTTAGAAGTTAAACGTCTTGCCTGAGGGACTTAGTGTCTCATCAGTCAGGTTATACATTATTATGCCTAGAGAACTTAAGCTAACTAAGATTTTTCCTAAGGGACTTAATGTCCCCTCGATCGGGATCATTTCCAATAAATCACACCTAACATGTGTGACCCATATCTGGCCCTAGAGAATGTATCATCAATCTTGCTTGAGGGTTTGATAGAAGTCTCGCCTTAGAAGTTAAACGCCTCTCCTGAGGGACTTAGTGCATCATTAGTCGAGCTATAAATTATTATGCCTAGAGAACTTAGGCTAGCTAAGCTTTCGTTTGAGGGACTTAGTGTCCCCTTAGGCGGTATCTTTTCTAATAAATCACGCGTAAGAGGCGCGATCCATATCCATCCTCGGAGACTAGATCAATAGTCTTGCTTGAGTGCTCGATATAAGTCCTGCCTTAAGGGACTTAACGTCTCATTAGCCACCCCATATTTCCTAAAGGATATGTAATTCCAAAGCCCACTAAGCTCCTGTTAGGTGAAACATGATGAGTTACATCGTACCGTGACTAAAGATTCAGGTTTCCCAAGGAGAGCCAAAAACTTAAGAGAAAAATATGGGCTATCAGGATACTCCCACAAACTGCGATCTAAAAGAACTTTGTCCTCTAACAAAGGCCTAATGCTTGAGGAACTATGTAGTGTTATAATTGCAAAGGATCGCGCCTAGGGAGATGCCTTCATACCGCCCAAGGGGAGGCGACAAGTGAATTTCGCCCAAAGGGAGGTATCACCTCGCCCCACAGAGTTTCCTATCGCCCCGTTACGGGAACATGTGAGAAGATGTTTCTTGAATAAAGGGAAAGTTAAGGTCATTACTGATCCACATCTCCCTTGGAAATAGGCATTCAAGGATCCACAATTGATTAGGTGAGCAACGACCATTTCCAAGGAAACGGACCTCTATAAATATCTCCCCCCTCAAGAAGGGGAGGACGAACTCTAACTCATGTCATAATTCAAATGACACCACGCTCATTACAGTCTTAACACTTACGACTGACATAATTGTCCGTTTGCGACCAAGTTTCGCTGATCATCAATAGGGTCTCTCACCTTACTTGAGTTAGCCCCTTAAACTACCTAAAAACACAATTGTACAGGATTTCTTACTACCGTAAGCAACTCCTCACCATTAAAACATGTTATGCACCTACTAATGACTCTTAGTTTTCCTGTCCTTGCAGGGGGACACACACCTTTATTTTCTAACTTGTACAAGTTTGAAAAAAGAGTTGAGGAGACATCTTTGATTGGAACCGTGTGTGTATATATATATATATATATATATATATATATATATATATATATATATATATATATATATATATATATATTAGTCAAATAAAAGAAAATGTCTACTTGTAGGTTAAATAAATATTGCAAAGACATAGACTTGGGCCCATAAATTTTCTTTAAAAAATTTAAATTATTAATTTCCATATTTATTAATTAATAAAATAACATAATTAAAATTATTAATTTATAATAAAAAAATATTAATCAATAACTTATCATAATCATTGCTACCACATAATTAAAAATATAAAATTCTTTTAATCATCACTCTTATATCTGCAAATATAAGAGATGAAAAACTCAAAAAGTACTAAAATTGAAGGATCAAAAATCTTAATTTTAAAATGTAAGGTTAAAAAAAAGGTAAAAACACTTAAATAATGATAAAGTGCATTTAAACTTATAAATAAAAAAAAAAAAATTATCTTTAACAAATGCCGTAAGAGAATTACGTTTCTCAATTTCTCACTTTCTTCATTATTTACCAACCATCCCAAAAGAGAAGGTTCTGGAATACACGTAAAATATCTTAGTGCACACGTTAGCGCAGTATTCGTCCTATTATAACTTCCCATTCCGTGGTCCCCACTCCAACGCATAAATTCCATTAGTAAGCTTGATTAATGCATAATTAGTCAAGCCGTGGCGTGATTACTGCTAGCACTAATATTGCATTCTCCTTAAATACCTTAATTTTTTTAACCTTTTATTCCGCACGCGCTAAAAAAATACTCAACAATAAAAAATATTATAAATAGTATTGGAAAAAATTAAATTACATTTAACATTTATACCACTTTTTAAAATTAGTTTCGATAATTTTTCAGAGTTTTTTTTGGTTACAATTTGTTCGTATTATTAGGAGTGTCAATTAAACTCTTAAAATAACAAATATTCTTCAATAAATCATTTTTATTTTATATTCTTAGTGGAACCGCAAAATATATAAACAGCTCATGTGTGAGAGAGAACTATACGCGCGACTTGGCGCGCGTGATTCTATTATTGCGAAAACGAGTCATGTGATATCTGAATCTGTTGAGGAGACACAACAGAACTTCATCCAGCTGGCATCTAACCTATCGCCAGTCTGTAATTCGGGCAGCTACCCAACCTGACCGTAACTTCCCTCTCTCCTTCTATATAAACCCTCCCTTCCTCAGCACTCTTTTCATTTCTATTCCTTCAAATCAAAACCCTAGAGAAGAAAATCAAAACCTAAACACTACTAGCACCAATGGCTTCCTCCAAAATGATCGTTCTCGCAATAATGGCGACACTCGTCTCCATCATTTCCGCCGCCGCTGCCGCCGAGGCTCCAGCTCCTAGTCCTACTTCTCCGGCAACCGCTGTTGCACCATCGATCGTTGCAGGTGTTGTTGCCGCCGTTGTTGCTTTTGCTTTTGGATCTACTCTCCGGATCTGAGCGTATTATACTCTATTGCGGATGAATTTACTTTTACTTTTACTTGTGTGGTTTTTTTAGTAGAGGATGAGACTTGATTAGACTAGTAGTATATAAAACTCTCTATCTCTTGTTTTTTTGTTTCGCAGCGTGTAGAGATTACGGATGTTGATATCTGGATCTTGTTGCTTATTTTTTTTGTGATTTGATGAGTATTATGGTTGTTATCATTGTTTCTGGTACATAATAATGGATTTCTTCTATATTTAAGCTCGTTCTTGTTAATCTAGTTTTATTTAGCCTTGTTTTACCTTTTTTTGCATATAATTTTTCTCGATTCATTTGTGAATCTCATTTAGAAGTTTGTAGCAATTGATTTCCCTTTACGGAGCGAATTCTATAGAGAGAATGCTTCGTTTTTCCTTATCAATTTCCATTTTGCTCATTGTGGAAACGAAATCGACCTATTGGAACTTCGATTTTCACCTAAACCAATTTGCGTCTTAATTTCGAAGTGTCCTCTCGTAATAATACAGCTACTATGAAATTTCAGTAACCTATAGTGTACGCTGCGTTGCGGTTTGATATGAAATTGCCATATTTTCAATAATAGCATTGGTTTTTTATTGGATTAATTTAGCTTAAGTAGTTTTAGTAAAGAATGAACTAATACGATAACAAGTTTAACTTTTAACAGATGCGAAATATTTAATTACCGTTTCTGAAGTAGTAGTAATATTTCATGGTTCGTATTAAAATACTAATGGATGACGCTATTCATACACAAACCCTTGGTTGGCAGTATTAGGAATCGTGTGGTTTATTTATTAGAATAGAATTGAATGAGCGAGTGACCCTGGCCTCTTTTTCTACCGTCCTCTTCAGAGTGCTTTGAAATTGTGCCTCACCAATTTTTTACGTATTTGGGTTGGGTAAGTTGTGTGCGCTCCCTTCCTCACGGAAAGCTTATCAATTTAGGTAAATCTTCAATGAGCTTCTCTATACTCCTACAATTTGGGTATATCTCAATTTCACAAAATAGGTCTTTTCATAATTTTACGTTTTAAAAACTATTTCAAATTTTAAATCATCACAATATACTAATAAGCCGAAAATTTTATAGTTCATATTTTTTGAAAAGTAAACGTTTTTTAAAATTTTCACACAAAGTACAATGAAGTTTTCAAAAACATCACATTTTTATCAAATTGAAAAATCTTATTTGTAATTGTTTATTTTATGAAATGTCTGAAAAACTAGTATGGTCTAGTAATTTTGAACATTTTTTAAGAAGTTTTTTCATCTAAATAGGTTCATAAAATATGTGACACTCATTTAATTTTTTTTTCATGTTTTAAGAAACACTATTTAATTTTAAAATAAATGAATTTTAAAATAAAAGATAGAGGAGATAAATGGTGGAGAATATAGGTCAATTTTTTTTTCTCCTCTATTATTTATTTTATAGAGGAGAGAGAAAAACAAAAAGCATAAATAATCTATACAATTTATTTTAAAATTTAATGAGGAGTTTATTAACAACATATGTTTTAGTATATTTTTGTGTGGGACCCACCACTTTTAAATGTATGTTAGCAGTTCCATATATATATCCATCATTTATTTTAAAATCTAATAATTCATATTAGTTTTCATGTTGTTAAATAAAAATTACATTTTCATAAAATATGAACCTATATATATATATTAGTTTTAATATTTATTGTTTTAATCCTCGAGATCAATTTTAGATATATAAGTCTTTAGATGGATAAATTTAATATAACATATCAATAAATTATTTTAATATATCACATGAATATAAAAATTTTCTACTTAACTATATAAACAAAATTGAATTTAAAGTAAGATGAATCAAAATAAAATAAAAAATGGAAAAAACTAGTTTTAAAAAAGTGCCAAAGTACATTAAGACTACTACTATTTATTTGACTTTACCTTTAACAAAAGTAAAATATTAAATTCCTTAACAATCAAGTCCTAAGCCGTGTAAAGAATTGGGCAACAAGGACAGGCGTGGTGTCATTTCCAACGTATGCCTAACGTTTGAAACAACACAAAAGATAAAGAATTACCCCACTTTCATAATTTGGCTTTTGTTTTGTCTAGTAAAAGAATTCTTCATAGACAGATGTTGTGCTCCATTCCACATAAATAATATAAAAAATCATTGTAAAATAAATTAGAGCTATTTTCAAAAGTAATATTCATAGGCATTTGCTTCACTTCACATAAACAATAAATGTTCTTGTTTTATGATTTAGTTATTTGAATATAAGAATATTTTATGTGAAATTTGAGGTTTAAAATTGGATCGTTTTGCCATATTTTTCTTAATTTTTTTTCTATAAATATGGGTTGTTCAATATAAAAAATTATTTATATTTAAAACTAAAAAATGATATAATGAAGACTTGAGGTGAAAACCGAAGCTTCGTTACACACTAGTAGAAATAGAAAACAAGTGATAAAGGCCACATTATATTATATACGAATATATTCCTATTTTTTATGCTTCGTTGTATAAACAAGCAATCATGCGTAGCCACTAACCACCCTTTCAAAAGCGAATCACTTTAATGAGTTGTTCAACTACAAAAGAATGCTATTATAAGATTTTAAAAGTAGTTTCTTTTGTAAAAGTAGCTTCTTTGTAAAATTCATTTCATTTCTTCTCTTTGAAGTTTCATGCGCCTAACAATTTGAAATCTTAGGTATCGCTTCCAATCGATCAGCTAGCCACTCAAATAGTTTCATGTGCTAACAATATGAATTAAGAGCAATTGAACCAATAATTTGAACACCGTGTCAACTAAAATTAAGGGTACGTTTGCAAACTTTGATGTCCATGCACGCGAATATGGATTTGGTATGAGAATTTTTTTAAATTAAAAGTATGTAAATTAGTACTACAATACTCTACTCAAATCCTGCTCATTATCATCTTTAAATAAAACTTTAATATATTTGGATTATAACTAATTTATATTTTATTCAAATTTTTTAATGATAATGTATAACTTAATAATATAGATTTCTACAAATTAAATTAGGATTTTCGGACCTAGCATTCGCGTTTTTATTCGATGTGAAATTTACCAATGATTCTTTAATGCTTCAACTATACTCACAATCTCAATTCATTGTCCCTTCGTCACATCACATGCCTACAACCCAATGACTTTATGAGGCAATATTGAAATATTGAGAATATTAGGGTATTATTTGATGCTACACCTTGTCATTTATTCTCTATGAATCCACCGAATATTTTTGTGTTGGTGAATAATCCACCGAATATGTTATTTATTGTGATCACCTACACAAAACAACATTCCAAATGCTACAAGCCCAAATAGCATGACCTTCTTGTTTGCCGGTTTTCCACGTTATTTTGCGTGTATGTTCACATGTGATTCTTCACGTTCTTTGCTTTTATGTTCACCATATTACACGTCAACAATTATGGCTATATTTAGTTCTATTTTGGTGCAAGCAAATTTTATTCATAATGGTCAAATTGATTGTGCGCTTTAAATTTATTTTGACTTAAAAACGATTCAAATTTAAACTTAAAATTTTGTAACTTTTAAGTTTAAATGTAATTTTCATATTAAGATTTAAGACTCATGAGTTAATTATTTTGACCATTTCTTAATACACCACCCAAGTTTCTTATACACCACGTGAAATTTCGTTTTTGCCCCCTGATTCCGGATGTACACATCCGGACGTACCGTTTTTTTAAAAAACGCCGATGTGTTCCGGATGTGCACATCCGGAAACATAGTATATCTTTATTTTTTTAAATTTCGGAACTGCAGATCCGGAAAATAGCATAACTTTATTTTTTTTTTTAAATCGATTTTGTCGGTTGGTCGCATACGTTAATATACATTCGAATGAGGGGAGCGAGAAGGGATTAGGTTTCCCGCCCATAGAAAACTTTGTTCTTCGTATCTCTTCAATAGAAAACTTTGTTCTTCGTATCTCTCCAATAGAAAACTTTGTTCTTCGTATCTCTCCAATAGAAAACTTTGTTCTTCGTATCTCTTCAATAGAAAATTTTGTTGATCCTTTCTCTCCAGTGTAACCACTGCTTCTGTTATCTTTCTTTGTTGATCGTCCAACACTACAGATGAACTCAATATAGTTCGGAGATAAACCCTTTTCGTTATTGAAAATAAGTAATGTGGCTGGTGCACCAGTAGCAGTAATGTCATCAGAAGGTATAACAAACTCTAGGGTTGGAGTTTCTCTGTCAATATAATGGTTGTCTTCGGCATTCTGATAAAGTTAACAACAGATTTACGGTCAAGAATATAAACAACTATCATTTAACATCATGAATGCATCATGAAAGGTTAAATGTACTTGAATAAGCTCTATGAGAAAATGAACATCTTTAGAATAAAGTTCAGCATAGAGATTCTTGATAGCGTGATGAAGATCTTGAGTCAATGGATTAGGTTTTTTGCCAATAGAAAACTTTGTTCTTCGTATCTCCTATTACCACACTACGCCAAAACTGGACAAAGACAGCGCAACAAAGACATCGCTTTTTAGACAAAGCGCTGCTATAGGTCTTTAAAAAATTTCGCTAAAAAAAAGCGCTGTAATAGATAGCCTTTAGAAAGCGCTTTTCAAAAGCGCTGTTAAATGCCCTAAATGGTAGCCACCTTAGAAAGCGCTTTCTGGAAAGCGCTGCTATAGATAATACTTTAGAAAGCGCTTTAGAAAAGTGATGTCTAAAGGTTAACCTTAGAAAGCGCTTTTAGGAAAGCGCCCTCTAAGGTAATTAAATTCTCCAACTTTAGAAAGCGCTTTATAAAAGCGCTGTCTAAAGGTTAACCTTAGAAAGCGCTTTTAGGAAAGCGCCCTCTAAGGTAATTAAATTCTCCAACTTTAGAAAGCGCTTTATAAGTAAAGCGCCCTCTAAGGTAATTTATGAATTAAAATAATGGTTACATTTCATTTCATTTTTTGAAACTTTTATTCATATTCTTCTCTCGACCGCGCGTTTTAGAAAACCCTTGCTATCTTTCTTCTCTGCTGAAACCCATTCGCCATTGCCGTCGTTCTTCTCTGCCATTGCTTTCGTGAAGTTTCATTGTTGTTCTTGCCATTGTCAGACGTGAAGTTTCACTGCCATTGAAGACGAAATGAAGAAGATGTACGTTGTTCTTGCTTCATTAAGTTTCATTGTTCTTCTTGTTGTTTTTGCTTCATTAAGATTCATTGCTTTCGTGAAGTTTCATTGTATGTTGTTCTGTTGTTGATGTTTAGTTTGTTGATGGTATGGTATTCGTGTGAAAAATAATGGGATGGTATGGTATGTTGTTCTGTTGTTCTGCTTGTAGTGTTGGTGTTATTGTTGGTGATGATGTATGGTTCTGATACTTGGTTTGTTCTCCCTGTTAGATGTTGTTGATATTTCTGGTGTAGTATTTGTTGATGTTGGTGTTGGTGTTTCATACTCATTCTAACACAAAAACCAGGCACCATTTTAAAAATCGTTAATTGATATTTTTATATTTAAAAGATTTTATCAAAATAACTTATAACATTTTATATATTATTTTAAACTTATGTGGAGTGTAGTATAATTTCATAAGCTTAAGTTTTTCATTACTTATAAAATAAGTGCCAGGGTAGTACAATGCATTATTGAAATCTGCATAATGTAGTTTAAAACATCAGTTCAAAATTTTAGACATTGTTGAAGAAGCGATTGAGTTTTGTACTGAATATTTTGTCATTTAATTTTTGTTTTTTTCTTTCATACAGGTAAAATGTCTAGTAACCAGGAAGATATGCACGAGACACATGAAGCTCAGAATGAAGCTTCGAAAGTAGAACATGAAATAAAATGAGGAAAAACCATTATGAAGTCAATCATCCGCGCTAGAGATAAAGGGACAAAATTTGATGTACATTGGAGTGACGAGAACCAACTAGTTGAGCCTAACGGTTCAATGTTGTCTTCATACATTGGTTCACTTGTCCCTCGGCACATTCCAATCAGTAGTGATAATTGGAGGAGTAAATCGTTGGATGCCGGTAAAGAAAAGATATGGACTGAGATACAGGTACTTACCAAATATGATTGACGTTATTAGATTTTTGTTGATGATTAAGTCTTTAATTTACTTATACTAACACGCTTTATGTTTATATGTGTATGTTTTTTCGTAGAGGTCCTTTAATATTGAAGAAAGCCGGGAAAAGTATTGTCTTCAATTGGCCGGAAAGAGACACAGAGGGTTTAGAGCCTTATTATCAAACAAATATCTAAGGGATGAGGACAAAAATTTTGTTGAAGCAGAACTTCCACCGTTGTATGCGGATGTGATTACACCGGAAGAATGGGGCATTTTTGTAGCCAAACGGAAAACCGAAGAATTCAATGTAATGTTATCTTGTCATGTCTATTGATTGTATTATATATTTGTTTCACTAGTTTGTTTTGATATGACTTAAACTTTTTTATCCATAAATTGAGTGCCATTAATCGCGAAAGAGCATCAAAACCCGCGTATCCATACAGAAAAGGGCGTTTGAGATATGCACGGTTACAACAAAAATTGGTAAGTATATATTAATGCTATGATTTTATTAATTGTATTATTGTGTTATAATTGATGAACTTATTATTTAACTAAATGTGTAGTTAAAAGAGTCTAAAAGTGAAGAATCATCACTTCCGGACCATGTTTTGTGGAAGGAAGCTCGCGTGGGTAAGGATGAAGCTGTTAGAGAAGATGTTCAGCATGTTTATGACGAATGTGTAAGTATAACATTATGTTTCAAAGTTAATCGAAATTTTATTAAAATATAATTAATTTTTAATTCCCACTAATAATTTTCGATTTGTCAATGAATTTCAGGAGAATCTATCTAAATCCTTACCCACAGATGAGGATGATTGCAGGAGCATTCTTAGTCGAGTACTAAATGTTCCTGAGTATCCCGGTCGAGTGAGAGGTAAAGGATTTGGTGTGACTCCATCTTCCCTATATAAGCAACCAAAGAGAAAAAATTCCAGCAACCAAGAAGTCATGCAAACTTTGATGGCACTACAAGCGCAAGTCCGTGAATTGCAACAGGATAAAGAGAGATATGAGGCGGAAAAGCGCGGTTCCGGTTTGAAAGATACTAGTGACAAAGCTAGTACCAATTCTCCAAATAAAATTCCCGAGGTAATTATCACATATTTATTTTAATTAAATTAACACATTTATTTTAATTGACCTTTATACATATTAACAGTTACATATTTATTATTGCTTCAGGGCATTTCATCTTGCCAGCTGTATTTGTCGTTACCGACTTATTGCATGGTTGGCAAGGGAAAAGTGCATAACCTTGTGGGAGCGTTACTTCACCATCAACCGCTCCCTAATGGATATCTGAAAGTGTCGGTTGATATCGCTTTAGATACGGATGCGGTACTACCCATACCTGACTCGGTTTCAGAGGTTATATTGTTGCGGGATGCAATAGGTTCGTTTGTTGCATGGCCGTTAGACCTCATTTCCATAGGTGATGAGGTATGTTGAAAACCATTATGAATCTCTTAGTATTCAAATGTCAATTCTGAACGATTATGAAAATCATTCTGAACCATTACTTACATTTTTTTACATGGTAATGTTAGACTCCTACAAAACCCGCAGCTAAGAATAAAAGGGTTTTGCGGCAAAACGAGTCTGTTGAATCACACAGAGAGGTAGCTTTTAAGTGTTATTCTATTATCCGAATTCAAAAGTTTCATGATTTTCTACTTTACCTAACTTATATGATTGATAGGTTCCTGCTCATGCTTCACAACAGACCGGCATGAAAAAAGCTCCTACAAGGACCGTGCAGGAAAAAAGAGCTCGCTTTCAGTCGTGTCTAGAAACACTTATGACAATGTCAGATTTGATGGATGGTGTTATTCGTCAAATAGAAATGGTCGAAGGTGTTTTTGGATTTCCTCATTCCGAGATAATCGGAAAAGAGGACATGGAGCAGATATTCAAGCATACTGAATTAGGCATCGGTGTTATGCATTCATACATCTGGTACTCCAATCAATCTATTATTTATTTAGTTGAACAATTTATTTACACATTTCAATGAAAATAGTCTAATGTTTATTATG
The DNA here is from genome assembly GCA_022829125.1 of Lathyrus tuberosus. NCBI lineage: Eukaryota > Viridiplantae > Streptophyta > Magnoliopsida > Fabales > Fabaceae > Lathyrus > Lathyrus tuberosus. The sequence continues at coordinate 25,786,950 of JALAZF010000013.1, read as the reverse complement.
TTTTTATTTAAGGTGCCTGTATGAAAAATTCATGCGGGGGACGGAATTGTCAAACAGATTCCGTTTCTTCTCTTGCAGCCTTGTTAATGCACCGAGAATTGGTATGAATGTAATTGAAGTAAGAGACCACTTACTTGAGAGATTTATGGCCAACAACACAGAAAGTCTGTTTCTTTTACCGTATAATACTGGAAACGGGTAAGATTTTCATTCTAATTTCATTCTAATCTTTAATTTGTATCTTTTGCGTAGAAATTATCCATCTAAACTTTTGTTATATTTTACAGTGGACACTGGTTGTTGGTTGCCATTAATCCTATAACAGAAGTGGTCTATTATCTTAATTTATTGGATACTGATTGGTCCACATATCAGAATATGAAGGATGTGGTTGACACGTAAGTGAGATTGTTCGAAATATTCGTGTGTATTTGTATATTTAATTATTTCTGTGACATTGTTCTAAGTTTACGTTTTTCTTTTATAGAGCTATACTACTATACCGTGCACAAAGAGAGACTCGAGTAGCACGGGCTAGATCAACCAATATTACATGGGTCAAAGTGGAGGTATATTAATTTTCACAATATTTCTTATTAGTGATGCTACTTGATAACACAAAACATCTATATATTATTTCTTATTTGTTTGTCTATGTGTAGTGCCATCGTCAGCGTAATGGCATAGACTGCGGGTTCGTTTTGAGGTTCATGAGAGAAATCCTTCAAATGGGACAATTGGAGATTCCTATTACGGTATGCATGGTTTTATAACTTAGGATTTATTTTAATATTTATCAGATATGTCATATAATTTATTATTTTTAACTAAATAATGCGTATTTTGTTTTGTTATGTAGTATTTCGATGATATGGCGTGTCCTTATTACACGAGGAAACAATTGCAAGATACTAAGGAGGAATTGTGCGAATTCTTTATTGCAAGAAGAATTCTTTCTTGAATGCATAGTTTTGTGAATGTAAATTCTAGTTTATTGAAATGTAAATTCTGCATTAATGTAAATTCTAGTTTTGAAATAGAATTTGTTAATGGAAATGCGTATCCATACTGGTTTATTGAAATGTGAATTATACAGGTTTATGGAAATGTGAATTATACAGGTTACTGCATAAAAAAAATGGTTAAAATGGGATTTTTAAAAAAAATCTTCAAAATTATACGTAGACAAATGACAACACTTTTGAGAAAAAAGCGCTGTCTAAAGGTATACATTAGACAGCGCTTTGAAAAGCGCTGTCTAAAGTCTCTCTTTAGAGAGCGTTTTTAAGGAAAAAGCGCTCTCTAAAGGTATATAAAAAAATTATTATACGTATACATTAGACAGCGCTTTCAAAAGCGTTGTCTAAAGTCCCCCTTTAGCGTTTTTGAATAAAAAAGCGCTTTCTAAAGTATATAAAAAAATTCTTTAAAATTTTAAACGTATACATTAGACAGCGCTTTTGAAAGCGCTGTCTAAAGTCCCCCTTTTAGAGAGCGCTTTTTCATAAATAAAAAAGCGCTGTCTTTACCTACGGCAGCGCAGCCTTAGACAACGCTTTTAAGCGCTGTCATAGGCCAAAAAAAACGTCCTCTTTTCCCTTGTTTAGCGTAGTGCCACTTGCAGAACCATAATCAGAATTTTCTACTTCACTTATGTAGTATCGAGCGCGGAAAGCTAGCAAGTGTGCAAAATAAGCAGGAGGAACTGTATCATTAATATACAAGTTATAATATATACATATACATCAATAGACATCAGCAAATGTGCATAATAAGCTAGCACGTGGGCATAATAAGCATAATAAACAAGTTATAATATATACATATACATCAATATACATCAGTATGTATCATTTAGAAAAAACCAACGCGAACCTGTAAAATATAATCCTTTTAGGCTTAAACCCAGTTGATTTATAGAAAGCCACACGCCACTCCCTGAATTATCCTATCATGAGGAATACACAAATCTAACAAAATTATCTTATCATTCCAGCGGGCCGATTTCCCTCGTAAGGATCCACTGTTATTTTAAAGAGATCTTGAATTATCTCCTCGCAATGAACCTGAGCAGAAACAATTCCTCTGTATCTTGTGACCCAAAGTCAGTCCATTGGTTCTGCAAGTGGTAATAGGAGTACCACCAATTTTGTGTCGACTCTGGTAATAGAAGTAATGTTTTACTGTTGATTGTTATTCTTTTAAAATACATATTATTATTATTTATTAAAATAAATATACCTTTTTAAGTTTCAGCCATTTTTCCGGATGTGCACATCCGAAATACGCGTAACTTGTCATTCCGGATTTGCACATCCGGAACAAGACAACGTTTTTTAAAAAAACGGTGCGTCCGGATGTGCACATCCGGAACTGGGAGGCAAAAAAATAATTTCACGTAGTGTATAAGAAACATGGGTGGTGTATTTATCATTATTTTGACCTTCAAATATGTCAAAGTTAATAGACCTGGTGTGAAAAGACTTCAGTATAGTTCTTTGAATAATCACAATTCTAATTTTTTTATAACCAATTTCGGGGAATAATATGTCAAACATGCAATTTTGAATTATGACAGTTTCAAATGTTAGGGGACCTTGACATGACGGTGTTAATTTTGGTTTAATTAAGGAATTTTGAAATATTATCAAGCTCTATGTTATTGTTGGTGGATAATATGAAAATGCAGTGGTCTTGAAGGAGGAGGTTTAATAGACTATTCTTCTAAAATCATTTTTAAAAACATTTTTTTTTTATAAAATTGGAGTTTTACAAGAAGATGCGCAAATTAAAAAAAACGGAAGCAAAAGTATGACAAATATTTTGAAAAAAAATACATCTCAATGTCTATCGCAATTACAAGAGTTAACATGAAATAACCACAACCGAAACAGATGAAGTTGCTCTAACAAACAATACAACAATTTACAATATCCAATTTTTAAACGCGGCTCAAATTGAATTCTGATAAATTGATTGTTCAATCTAAAGTTAAAAGTCTTTACAATTATAATAGTAAGATATAATAGCCAATGGATTAGATATATAACAAACCTAAACATATACAATGGATCACTATGAGCATGATAAATCCTAATCACATGATATTCTAAAAACGAAAAACAACTTATTGCATGTAATACTATGTAGTAACGTAAAAGAGATAAAGAGAAGAGAAATGTACACATCATTAATAGTGGTTCATCTCATTCGTTATCGCTAGATCTTAATCCACTCTTTAATGGTTTCACCATTGGATAATTGTAGGATTTTCAACTATTTTGTAAAATTAATAGAAGAGTATTTTTGGTACAATGGATAACCGACGGTGCTAAACACTATAAGCCAATTACTTTAGCCTAACACATGTCTAAATTAATTTTCCCTTATGTTGAAGCAGAACATTGAAACTGCAAATCTTTTAAGATCTTCACTTGATTTTGATCCTAAAATCTTGCTAGACACTAAGAACTGTCTCTAAACTTCCGTTCGACAACAACCTTTACTCAGTCCCACCGATTCCTTATTTGAGCCATTGTTCTACCAAAAAATAATTGAAAAACTCCAAACTTTGTTCTGCAACAACCTTTACACAATTCTACTGAAATCTTCCATGGATTATATAGAAAATTCTTTCTCTTTGCTAGATGTTAGTCTCCAGATAATATAGACACACAAAGATTTTTTATCCTAATACAACAACAAAACTTCACAAAATAAACATTAGCTTCCTTAATGTACCTTGGATTTACCACTCAAACTTAACATTTAGAGTTGAGCACCACATCAATGGTTTTTTTTATTCAAGGTTGAAGATGATGGAGACTATCTAAAGAATATCACACAACGCAACTTCTATCTCACAAGAACAACATTCTAGGAGGTTTTTCACAAGATTGAAACAAGAAGATGATGTATTTATGAAAGAGAAAATTCTCATGGGCTTTTCTAAAGAATGTGAAAATGTAGTTTTGATCTCACTTTATGAGTTTTTCATCATCCATCATTTTTGTTGTAAATGTGCCTTAAAACCTTTGTTGATGAAGAGAAAGAAAACATATTTTGGAGATTGCATTTACCGCGAAAATCGGATGAAAAAAACCGGCCGGTGAATAGTGGCGTCCGTATGGACGAATAGTGTTGTCCGTACGGATAATAGTGATGTCCGTACGGTGAATAGTGTTGTCCGTACGGTGAATAATGTTTTCGAGTTTTCGGGCTTTTTCGATTCGGTCCATGGATCCATATGATTTTGGGCTTTATTTGTTTGGTATTTGCTATTATAAATATGTATCTCTTATATGCTTGGTGTGTGACAATCTTAGAATTTACACCAACAGGGGAGAGCAAGGGTTTAAAGGCATAACATAAGGTTTTAGCTATTCACAAGGAAAACCTTAGAAAAGCAAAGGTTTAGGGAAATCTTTGAAGTTGTTTAAGGTTATCGTGAAACACTGTTACACCTTGGGTTTGAGTGATTCATATATTGAGAGTTGGAGAGGTTGGGAAACACTTGGGTAGAAAATAGGGTTGTTCTTGGGAACCTGAAGGCGAAGACTATTTTCTTGTAACTTATATGTAATCTCTTGTAACAACTTTCTGAGTATAGTGAATTAGAGAGTTGCTCTCTTCCCCAGAGTAGATCGTTTGATCGAACTGGGTAAACAAACCTTCTATTTTTCCTTGCCTTATTCTGTTATATTATCTGTGTACGGATTATTATTGCTGAAAACTATTTATTTTGGTTGCTATTATTCTTTGGCTCACAAATTGATATTGAATTTTGTCGTAATTCACAACAAGATTCACAATAATTTTTATAAACTCAACGGAACACATTGCCTGACCACCACCATGTCAGGAAGACTTTTAATACAAAGTCAATCCCTTGCTCAAATCAGGCACTGAGAGTTTATAAGTGTTAAGAGTATCTCATCATATAATATATAGCATGAACGTGTGCATATAAGGGGAGACAATCCTCGTCCTACAAGTCGTTTTTGTATGGTTGATTTAGAGTCTACTACATTTCTTAACACGCTATCAAGAATCTCGTTTAAGATCTGATAGTCCACCTACTATCAGGTATTCACTATTAGGCCACCCACCATTTATTTCCACGCTCCAAATGTCCAGTTCTAGGTGTAAAAGGGATGTGTTAAAAATATCACATCAGACAATATATAACTTGAATATGTGCTTATAAATATGAACAATTCTCATCCTACAAAACAGTTTTTATGGAGATTGAATTAACACAACACAGTTCTTTAACACATAGCACATTTTAAGTCTAAAATGGTGATCAAGTTTTGAAGAACACGACTCTAGGTAAGCATACTAGGGTCAAAATAGAAGATAAGTATTTCTTTCATGTCTTTTATTTAAAAATAGTAGTAGAATAGAACATAGAAAACATTTCAATGGTAAACTATCTAAAAGGCAAATATATTTAAAATATCCTATTTATAAATTTCTTCTTTATCTAACAACTTGCATTTTACTTGCATTCTATTACTTGCGCATTACTAGGAAATAGTACGGTTCAACATCCTTAAAATATCGATGTTCAATACATAGGTAAACACTCTCCTAAAGTCTACAAGCCTATTTTTTGACTTTAACTACTAATCACTTACTATTAAGTAGTCATTATCAAAATCATGTTTTTTTCTCCATCTTCATGACTTTTAATTTTCATTTTATAGGTCAACGAACTATATTTTTTATACAATACAAATCAAACTACTTTCTCAAGAAGAAATTGAAGTAAGGTATTCTAAAAGAAAATATTTCTAGTTGACAAGTTTGATTTATTATTTTATAGAATTACATTATTTTTATTCGCTATTAATTATATTTTAGTAGGATATAACTTTAGTTGTAAAATCATTAAACTTATTGTATAAAATGTAACTAATATATATTATATAGTTGTCAAGATACAAGAGTTGAAATAATTATATATTAGTTGATAATCCCGTACATTATATATATATATATATATATATATATATGTGTGTGTGTGTGTGTGTATTTTTTTTTTTTTTAAGAATGATACTTCGTATGTGAGAGTGAGAGGATGCAATTGGCTAAGATTATAACATGAACTAGTATGATACCCGTGCGTTCGCACGGGTACACGGCGGTGATGTACATTTGTTTTTAAGATGGATTTTTTTTGTATAATTTATTTTTTTTAGAATGTATTTGTTCTTAAAATGTATTTATTTATATTTAAAAGGGTTAAATAGTGTTTACCCCCTGTCATATAGACGTGTTTTGGTTTATCCCTCTTTAAGAATTTTTTTTTTATTCTCCCCTCAACTTTCTCAGATTTCATTGACAAAGATCCTGATGCACCCATGGATTCAAAATTCCGTGACGTGTTGACCTTGCTGACTGGGTATGAGTTGGTTGCCACGTGGATTTTTATATTTATTTTTTTTTTAATTTTTTAATCTTTATTTTTTACTTTTTAAAATTTTTTTCGTATTATTTTTTAAAATTTTAAAAATTATATTAATTGGGCTAAGACCAATGGACTTAAGCCCATTTTCAACACCTCTTTTCTGACCTATTTATTCTTCTTTTAATTGTTAGTGTCCAAGATAAGTATATAAACACTTACTTATCTACTTCCATTTCCGATGTGGGACAATATCACCACACAATATCACCACACAAAATAAAAGTAATTGATGTCTTAACAGATGTGAGCTAGTGCCAAATACATCACATGCTTGCCTAAACTATACACAATGAAAGAACTTTCACCTCTTTGTCTCTATCATAATCTTCATAAAGAATCCTCAAAATCAAAATTGGTACAAAGCAAAATGAGTGACTCATCCATTTTTTATGTGCACTGACAGGCTTTTGATTTGCATATTCTTCGTAATCATGATTTTCTTTTTTTCCTTCTTCGTTTGTAAAGTTAATGAATAATGTTTCTTGTTTTTCATTTTACAGTGGTGAAGGCACCTGGAATGGAACCTCTCAAAGTTTGTTTGATCAAACAGCATTATGAAGTAGTAGATGATATTGGTTTGTGGGAATGGACTGGCCCTGCCTGGGACGAGGGAGCTGAAGCATCACAGTGGTTCTCGGATTATTTAGGAAGTCCTTGTAGATTGGTCCGCTTCAATACGAGTAACATCTTTAAAAGGATTTGTTTAGAAGGATTTGTTACTTTAGACGTGTTAAAAATTGGTAAAGGAATATCTCAACTCTACAAAACTTGCCTGTAAGAAGAAATCTACCTTCATTTATAAATATAATTCAAACCATAACAGAAACCTGATAGCAAAAAGAGTCTAACAAATCATAATGATAACTCTTGAGTAATGTTTCTAAATGCAGGTATAGTGTTCAGGGCCAGGTTTTGTTCCATAAACCTTGTTCATCTGTTGAAAATATCTGCGACCTTCATCCACAACACCAGCATGGCTACAAGCAAATAATAATCCTATAAATGTGATAAAATCTGGTTTTGTGTCACTTGAAACCATGGCATCATAAAATCTTAAGGAGTCTCTTCCCTTACCATTTTGTGCATAACCAACTATAAGAGTTGTCCATGTAATTACATCTTTAACTTCCATTAAAACAAAAATGGTATCAGCATCATCTAAGCATCCACATTTTGCATACATGGCTACAAGAGAATTATCCACTGACCGTGACGACCAAAGGCCTGATTTAATGGAGTCTGAATGCACCTGTTTACCGAATTCTAGCAGTGTGAGTTCTGCACAGGCACTCAAAATACTTGCAACAATAAATTGGTCTGGATTTACCCCTGCAACTCTCATATCACAAAAAGTCTTCAATGATTCTTCAATAATCTCGGATCTATACTACCTACTACGCAATAGTTCAGGATTTCCATGAAACAATGTCATCATCCTCCATAGTTTCTAACACAGTCCTTGCACTGTTTAAATCTCCACATTTTGCATACATATCAACCAATGCACTTTGAACATAAACAATGAGCTAAAACAGAAGAACATGATGTCAACACAGTTGGAAAGGTATACTGATTTGATTCCACCCCTTGTGCATGCATGTAACGTATACGTTGCTCCTTCGGCCATCAAAGAAACTTGGAATCAAAGACATTTTTGAGGTAATTGAAAACTTAGTAAATTTAGAATTGCAAGGGAATAGATCAGATATCGATGCTTAATGTGAATCACATTGTTGAAAAGCTCGGGTATTTCAAGGAGATGGAGGAGTAATCTTGTTTTATCGAGAAAGTTCTGTTTATCAAACTGTTTTTGTAGCCATCAGGTATGGAAATATCGGAAACATTCTAGAGACAGTCCCAGAATGGAAAATAGATTTAACATTCTATTTAGTTCCACATCAGTTGTAACACAAATAACACAAGGCTTTATAAAGCCAATTCACATAGACCTTTATGAATGGAAAAAGAGGGTGTCTTAATGGGCCATTAACAATTGGAACAAAGGCTTTAAGCCCAATCTGTTTAATTTTAATAATTAATATATAAATAAAAAATAAAAAATAAGATTAAAATAAAATACGAAATAAATAAATACAAAAATTATAACTTAAATAAATTTTAAAAATAAAAAAGAACGTAAATTAAAAAAAAAGTTAAATAAAAAAAATTAAAAATAAGTCTAGTCAGCATATCTTAAATGCCACGTGTGTAGATTCCCTATGTCCAGTTAGTCAAATAAGGGATAGGGGGTTCTGCAAATAGTATTTTGGTTTTACAAGGCGGGAATCACAAAAAAAAAACTTCAGGGGAGTAAACCAAAACACGCCTATATGGCAAGGGGGTAAACATTATTTAACCCTATTTAAAATATGGGAAAAAAAACTAAATATAATAAAATGTAGTGAATTTGTTATTTACTAAAAAGTCATATGATACTCGTGCGTTCACACGGATATTCGTCAATGACGCGCATTTGTTTTCATTTAAAATTTAGGGAAACAATATAATTAATAAAAATCAGTAAATATACAAAGAAAAATGTATATTTAAAAAAAATGGAAATATCATGGAAATTTTGTACGTTGAATAACACAATTAAGATAAGGTTGTATTGCTAAAAAGGGTATATTTTATATAACAATTAAGTTACATTTTGTAATCTCATTTAAAAAATAAATCAATTTAATTGGGTGCTCGTTGTTGTTGTTTATTTTGTGGCAAAAATGCTGTTGAAGGAAATACGGAAATTAATTTGGGGGAAAAATGACAAATATTAGAAATTATTGTAAATGGGAAAAGAAGGAAAAGTTAAATTTTGAGCCATAAAGAAAAGGGGAAAAGCGAACAGTTGGTGATCGCGACTTTCTGAGTCTAACGATTACTAACTGCAAGCGCACAACCTATCGCGTAGTAATAAAGATATCGATCCCACAGGGACTTGATAATCAACCTAGTGCTACGGTTTGCTACTATGTTTAGCTAAGGCGAAGATATTTTTTTTGTTTTAAGTTCAAACGGGAAACTAAAGGGAATCTAAAATTTAAAATAAACTAGTTGATATTAGGATATCGGTACGTAACTTAGTGTACCATCGTGGATTCAATAAAACCTAAGCGTGTAAAAATAAGTCACATTATATTTCTGTAGAAAATATCAGTTTAAAAGCCCTCACCTCACACTCTCGTGGTTATTGCTTCGGACTATACTCTTAAATCATAATGTCTGCTCTCGCTAGCCCATTTGAGTTTAAAAATACTTTTTGAAAATCAATACAATCTAATTAACTTTAAAGCGCTCTCGCTGTTTTTAAAACCAATGCCCGATTTCAGCTATCCGGTTAAAATCTCACACTCTCGTGGTCTTAATCCTAACCTTTGCTACCTTTTTACTCTCGTAAAAAAAGTCCAATTTTAATTAAGAAATCGCAGCCAGAAATTAAGTTGTTTATGGTTTTAGCTTATTTTTATCGAATCCATTCCGGTTAACTAAATTACATACCGATAAATCGGATTTAGCTAGACATATTAATTAAAACAAACATGCATAAATATAAACTACAAAACAATAAATTAGACATGGCAGTGGGAAAACAATAACACTATTATTAAAGTAATGGTAAAAACCTGATAAACAAGCAATAATTTGGTTCTAGCAATTCCTCCACAAGCCGGTAGGCTTTTGCTCGATCGTACCGGAACAATGAATGATGAAGGCAAGATTAAAAATAAATTCTAACTACGGTGCAATAGCTCCTCGATGTGAGAAACTATCACTATTTCAGGTAATGGTGAGCAAGGAATGAAAAAGGGAACAAACAAGAACGAAAATAAATTCTGCAGCAATTCGGGGTAAAATTCTCTAAGTCGTGTGTTCCTTTTGCTGTTCTATCAATGCTGTATTTATAGCCCAAGCCATTCTTTACGTTGGAGAGAATATAGGAGCATAACTTTCAGTTGTTGAGAAATCCAAGGGAGACTGGCTCATGTGCAGTTGAAGTTAAAGTTGAGAGAATTCAGGAGGAAATGTTGTACGTGCGTAACTGCATTGGTCTTCCGTGTCCACGTATGTGTTCTGGACGCTATAACAATTTTGGGCGTGTGACGGTCGTGATGACTCTGTGACGAGCGTGGCACGCTTTGGAATTGTGTGACGGTCGTGGTGAGTGTGTGACGGCCGTCACACACACCACTTTTCATTTTCTGCTTCTTTTTCTTAGTCATTTCTTCCTATTTTCTTCTCATTTCTTCATGTTTCTCTACTTTGCTCCTTTTTAGCTTGGACAATGAAATACCTGCGAAAACACTAGAATACTCGCAGAATAATCAGAACTTAAGCCGAAATAACGTAATTATTAGATGTAAATCAAGGCAGATACATGATACATTTTCGTGTTATCAGTTGGTAAAAGCTCAGGGTCTGTATTGCGAAACCTCAGCAACCGGAAGAGACGACAGGAACCCAAAATGGAGCGGAAATGCAATGATGGTGGAGACATGGTGAGAGCTTCGAAGGGGAGAGCAGTGTTGAAAAGCGAGCATTCACAGACAGAGGGGAAAAGGTAAAGCATAGATTTCATCTTGTGTATTCAGGTTTTAGGGTGTATATGGTTTTGCATGTTTGTTAGACAGTGTTGCAGATGTTTGGAAACTGATTTATGTGTTCAAGTCATTGAAAAAATGTTTTATAATTAATGGTTAGGTTTGTTGTATGGTATAAGGACATAAAGTGTGCGAAGACTGCAAAAAGGAATGCGATGGTAAGTATGTATTAAGACATATTATTTGAAAAGCTGATAAACAAATATATATGGTATAATAGGAATTGTTTGTTGTGATTGTGCAGCAAATTCCCCAACACGTGATTAAGGAATGTTTGGGGCTGGAATCCGATCGAGTTTTGATGTATGACTGTGATACGAAAAAGATTTACAATTGCGAATTCCATATTCGTGATAGAGGATACCATGTGGAGAAATTTGTTGGGCATAGTTAGTATGAGTATTCAAAGGAAAGAGATTTGAAGGATGGGGATAGACTTGGATTCTGCATTCGCAAGCCTTCTGGGAACAGAATGATGGTCAAGCTATTAAATCGTAAATAAGATGAAAGTATGTATGAAGATTTTAGGTTTAGGTTTAAGTATGTATGATGGCGTAACTATTTTGCACAACATTATGATAAATCTGTAATGGATATATTTAAATATAAATCCAGTATTTTGGACACTTATATCAGTTGAAGTTAAGGTCGTGTTCTGATTTTGAAAAGGTCTTAAGTTTGTGTTTATTTTAATCCTGTTTAACTTATTTATGTAAGCGTTGTGATTGAATAAGTGTATGTTTGGATTTTTGATTCTGGTGGAAATAATTGATATTGAGTGAAATGGTTGAGAAAAATAGGTAATCGTGAAAAATCAAAGGAGGTAGTTGTTGAAATTAGTAATCTATTGTTAATTTTAAGTTAAGTTTCATGCTTGAGATTAATGCCAGTTTCTGCAGAATCGCAGTTGAATTAGTTGAGCACAATTCAAGTTGGTTAGTTTTTAATTTGGAATTTCAATTAGTTGGATTTGATTTTGATATTATGTAGTCGTTAAGTTCACTGTGTTTTTTTTATTGTATCATTTCTGCAGATGAGATTGCAAAGCTGTTTTTGGCGATTCAATGGGTGAGTCTTTTGTTTGGTTTATTGATCGGTTAGGTTGAGTTTATTTATTAGTGTTTAATTTTAATTATGTTTGTTGCGTAATGAAACATGGGTTATGATAGCTTGTAAATTAGAAGCAATGGTTCTTGATAGAGTTGTTAGTGTTAGTTTGAGGTGATCTTTTTTGACAAATTTACATGGGGAAATTGTAGATTTAAGATGTTTAGTGTGCTTAGTTTGGAACCTATGAGAATGTGTTAAAAATTCTGTTTGTGTTATAAGTAATTATGCTTTTGTTTGAATTTGCCAGCTTTTTGATTTAAATGAAAAGGATTCGATTTTTTATAAGTTTGAGTGTTGTCTGAGCGGTGATGGACTGCGGGTTGCAACTGGTTCTTACAGGTCAGTGATATAAACTTAATCCATAGTTCAATTGTCTTTGAAATTGGGGAATACGGTAGCCAATGAGATCGGGGATTTAGTTGGCATATAAATGGCAATCGTGATTATGTTGAATCATTGTGAGTTTGATAAAAAATGTTATTTGTTTTTAATGTAGTTCTGAGGAATTGTTGTTTGATGAGTATGAAGTGGTTTTTTTCCATATTTCAATTTTTAGTTGTTGTTGTTCTTTGCTTAATCATGGTTATATGATTGATTTTCCTCATTTTGGTCGTAGGCAGATGGATTTATATATATAATTGGGCTTTAATGCCAGATCATAACCCACTTTTCATTAATCTTCCTTATTGGCACTTATTATTTTGCCTCACTATCTTCCACTAATACATTTTCCAAACTAATGAATGCTTTTGCATTACCAATGCAGGTAGAAGATTAAATGTCTTAGCCCAAAGTTTATATACAACCTTCTTTCTCTTATCCACACAGACTACAATTCAGGAAGTTAGGACTGCTTCTATGGCCACCAACGAAGGAAATCAGGTTTCACAGCCTACACCAGTGCATGTTGCGCCTGTAATGCAGCCATCGATGGCATTACAACACCCATCTGATGTCCATCAACTAGAGGAGGTTCAATTTCCTAAATTACATAGTTTGTTTTTGAAATACTACATACAGTTCTACATTTGTCTTTCTTCCCCTTTCAGCCTTTTTTGTTTGTTATTTAATCAATAGGCGCAACAACAACTAGATGTGGCTGTTCAGGTAACACCACAGGTTTACATCGAACCACTTCCAGAGAATGAACCACATGCTGACGACCACCGCCCCCTGCACCACCAACATCGTCCTGATGTTGAACATCGTCATCAGGTCCAAGCGGTATGGTTCTGTTTAATACTGTATCATTTTCCCCTTTCTTAAACATCTACATCATCGTGGTTTGTTGTTTCTCTTCATGTGACATGAAATATTCTGTTGTTCTTCTTCGCAATAATCAGTTACTGGTTTTTCCCATTAGGTACGTCGGCCTGCTGCTGCGCGACAAAGACGAAAGAGGAAAAGATTAAGCAAATCAGGAACAGTGGGTAGGAGGTTTAACAAATTTGATGCAGTACATGATGACGAACTGGAGGTTGATATGTTTGATTCTGATGATGATGATGAGCACGACTATAACTGGGAGAACTTTATGGCATCGAGTGGTTTTCGAGTTCGTGACTAAGTTTTCAAATTATGGTTATGTGTTTGATGTACTGGGCTACCAAACTTTCTTAATTTGAAATTGTTATTTCTTGACCCATTATTTCAAGTTTGTTTTCTAATTTAGTTGAACTGTTATGCTATATTGATGCTTGTCTTTAAAATATGACGAATTTGTTTGAGTTTTTATGGGGCAGGGCTTGGCTGCCTTTAAGGCGCCAAAGGCACCTGCCTTTGTGTGTAAATTTCTTTTCTAAATTTCTCTTTTATCATTTTATTTATTCATTTTTATTTTTAATTTTATAAAAAATTGATGAATTAGCCTAAAGGTATGGTACCTTTGCCGCCATAAAGGCAGCAAAGCCCAACCCGTTTTTATGTGTGTGCACAAACATTAATGTTGGTTATTAGTTATATTCTTCGTACTTCACTTTATTTTTTATTGAGATTAGAAGTTCATTAAGGATTTTTAAACCCTTTAAATCTAGCTTAATATTTATTATTATTACGTTATACATTATTTTGACTATGTTTTGTTACACTTTAATGATTTCTACAAAAGTTGAATTATAGTTATTCAAAAGAAGTGCAATTCAATGATTGGTTAAAATCTTTAAATAACTTGATTCAACAACTAAATATGTATGAGTAATTTAATTTTACGAAAGCACTATTTTTCAAGTAATTTAATATTATAATAATAATAAAAATGGTGATAATAATAAAATTTATAAGTTTTTAAAAAGTTTATAGTGAATAAATAGTTTGATTATAAAAAATGATGTTTTCCTCAAATGAATAATTATCTTTTGATTTATAAGAATTAAAATATTGATTATAAAATTTGTACTACATAGAGTTATTTAACTATAGGATTATATTTAAAAGGAGAAAAAATTATAAAGTGTAAAATATGGTATGACATCTATAAAATTGATAAAAATGAAATTTGAATAAAAGTAAAATGAATTTAATAGGGAGGCAAGAACGTTTTTTTTTTTAAATAGAATAAATCAATATTAGTAAATATGGAAAATATACTTCATATTAAAAAAAAGATAGAATAAGGAGAGAAAAATAGTATTAATAAAAGTAGGGTTATATATATTTAAAATAGGAAAAAAATTTAGAAAACCAGTTATTTATATTTAAAATTATACCAAATTCGAAAAAATAAGAAAAATTAGTATATTTGTTATTTACTAAAATTTAATATGATACGTTTTTGTGTTGAATTATAAGTTATTTAGTAAAAGAAAGTGCAAAGATCAAAGTTTAGTACAACGATGTAATATATATGCAACATATGTAACAAAATAGCATGTTTTATTGAAAGGTAAAAATTAAAAAGTTGAGGCAATATTAAATTATAACATAACATTCCACAAAAAACACCAAAAATAGACTTTGAGTTGGATACTTGTTGAATTAGCTTTAGGTTCCAAACATAGAACAGTTCCACGACATGAAGTCTGAACATGCCATTCACAATCTAAGGGCGTTCATGTCTTCTAACAACGGAGACATAGAGCCTGTGGGGAGGAATTGTTATTGTGAATTGAAGGCTGTCACCCCTACCAAGCCTCTTATTCACAGCAAACTGGTACCGACCATTTGTCATGAACTTCTCCATCTTGTTGATTTTTCCGTTACGTCGTGCAGAATGCACTTGAGCCTGATAAATGCTGTCGTCGTCTACATCGACCAACTCCATACCTGTCTGGTTGACTCGTAAGATTTCCCGCGTAACCGTGTTTGGAAAATGCTGGGGAAATGGTAGCATAAGACTGAGTTATACAATTTGTCTGCGGTAACTCCATTATGTTCAAGGACTATGTAGTTCGGAACTTACCATGACATTCTTTGTAGTCTTGTATCCGAAAGTGATTGTCTTTTCCTAGTAGAATTCATTGTCGCATTGTTGATCATCTAACATCTGCCCATCAGATTCTTGGTTGGCTGACCCTTGTCCATCAGCATCGTGATCCACATGAATGATATATAGATTTCCATCAGATGTGTGTTGGGCACCCTGTTCGTGCATTGAAGAGCTGTAATGAATGTTGAAGAGATAGTGATTAGTATAAAGGTAAAATGGCGACGACAGATTGAGAGTGCAATATAAATTGTATTTGTAAAGAAATTCAAATAGTTACAGCTGAAGGCGTGTTTGATAGTAGACCACGGGGGTATTTCGTCGCAATGGAGCCTATATGTTTAGTTATGTTACGAATTACCTGATGTTGGTTGGAATGTCAGTGTTATTCTGGATTTTCGCAGTGTTGTTGCTCCCTTGCATTATGTGTATAGGATGCTGAGTAAACATGACGTTCTCAGACGGTAAATGGGCATCCGTCTGAAACTGGGCCTGTGATGCCTCTGTATTCAGTTCCCGTAGTTGGTCGTCAATCTCCTTTCTCTGTCTCAACCATGATTCCACGTTTCTAGCATGACATGAAAACCCCAGAAGCAGTAGTAATAAGTAATTAATGCAGCACGAAGTTAGTTTTGTGAATGCATCGAAGTGTGATATGTGACGTGTACCTTGCCCTACGGGCCCTTAGTGTATCTGGTTCATTAAAAGTAGCCTCAGAATTTAGGTGACCTGTGGGAGGGGCTTTCTGCAAGCTATAGACATGGAATATATGTTTTTAGTTAAATATCATAACAACACTAAGAATGTACCATGTCATGGAATATAGTGATTATTTCAGGTGCATTTGATTTTGATGTAAAATTTGTTACTTTGCAGAGACAATGTTATAAACTAATTTTGTAAGGTGCATGTATACAAAATTGTCATTGCAACATAAGCCATTAGGTGAGTTATGGGAGATTTTACCCGGAACGCATTGGGATTGCAGGTGTTTGCGGGTTATTGGCTGCAACCTGGGGAGGGGAAGAAACCTGTACAGGATGTGCAGCAAATGAGACCCTTTTTTTTGTAGTGTCTGGTCCGTATTCGTCCGTAGGCAATTCAACCCTGCACCAATGTCGCTGCAATGAAAGGATAGCAAAATGAGTTAGGTTTTGATAAGGTATTGGTTAAAGATGCATGCAGGGAAAATAGCGCATCCGCACCGGGATTCCAAGCTCCCATCTTGCGATCCAATGTTGCCTTCTTCTAAACCCTTTTCCAGAGAGAGTCTGAGATAGTCTTCCTTAGTAAGGACACCTTTGAGGCGCCGACGATCATCAGTAGTCGTTGCAACTTCAACAATCAATTCCTTGACGGTTGATTCAACATCCTGCATGTGGGTGTTGCTGAAAATAGGAATGAGAATCATTGAAACCAGATAAAGAAAGGCTACAACAAATAATGGGAAAGGGTTAAAAAGATGGAAGTCGTTTGCCTACTCTTGGGGAAGACAGCGTGATGGTTCTTCAGCCATGAGTGTGTTGCTTTAGCAAGTGTGGTTGGCAACAGTGTTTTTTTGGCTCACATAGAATGTATTATGTGTAACACATTTCCCAAACTTAAGTGATATAATGGGCTATGGTATTTTTGTAACTTATTATTGATGTAATTTTTTTTTATAACTTATTATGTGATACCCTATTTTGTCCCGTTGAATTTATAAGAATAATAGTGGAAACATTTTTGTATTTGATCTCATATTTTAATTTTTATACTGCATCTGATATGTTTATTTATATCTTGTATTTGAAAAATACAGGGAATAAAATAAATAAAAGTATTTATCCAAAAGTACAATAAATACAATTATGTTATGTTATGGTGTAATAATAATAATAATAATGATAATAATAATAATAATAATAATAATAATGATAATAATAATAATAATAATAATAATAATAATAATAATAATAATAATAATAATGATGATGATAATTTTATTGATAACAATAATAAGAATAATAATAATGATAATTTTATTGATAATAATAATAATAATAATAATAATAATAATAATAATAATAATAATGATAATGATAATAATAATAATAATAATGATAATAATAATAATAATAATAATAATAATAATAATAATAATAATAATAATAAGTCATGTAATATTCTTTTTATTCACTTTTGAATTCAAAATCTCGGATTATTAATCTAGTAGATCTAAGTAAAAAATAAATAATAATTTGTTTTAAGATTGAGTTTATTTTTGGTATAACAAATATTAATAAATAAAGTAAATGAATTAAATAAAAAAAATGCATTAGTCAAAGTTGAAGAGATGGGCATGGACCGACATGGCATGGGGGAACGACGTGTGGAGTAACTACTATTTGCATCCCATTGAAATACTAAAAATCAAAGGTTATTGTTTTTGCAAGCAGACCAACGGTTCGTGTAGCATTCCATTCTGGTGAGGCCGAGGACAAAGCAAGGCTGCGGAATGGAAGTGGGAAGGAAATGGGATAAGCTTAGCAGACGGATGTTGGTTCGTCAGGGTATGAAACAACGTCAGGTTGTTAGGGCATGGAGGAAGAAGTTCGTGATGGAGCCAGAACGGGCGAGACTTGCTGGGAGGTTGGAATGAAATTCATGTATATGTAGTAGTTGCATGCAAGGCATTAAGCCTATTTTTTTGAAGATATAATTTGCATGATAGTATTTTTCAAAGCATATATATTTTGCGATGTGTATGTTTAGTGTTGGATTCATGTGACTGATTATATTTAGAGGATAGATTTTATTTGGATTTTTTGAAATTTGTCCTCCCAAAATGGGAAAGTCATGATTCACTCAGGGTTATTGTTATTTTCATTGTGTATTCTGTTAAACTTAAGCAAAAACATATTTGGTATTTCTTGGGTCAATCTAAGTAACCAACAAACCGTTGTGTGTCTGCAGTTCTGATGAAAAGGAAAAACAACAGAATGTGGGGTCTGTTAAAGAAGCAGGAAGTTGGTCCCAAAAAAGGAAAAGGTACTTTTGAGGTTCTTATAATGTAAAGAAGTCATATTTCATGTTTGTTTTGTTGGTTGGGTGCTGAATGGAAAAACTTATCATCTTGTTGTCTCAATCTTAATAACCTCTAAACTCTGTTGTGTCTGCAGTAATCTAATACTGGTGATATATTGCAGGGAAACTCCTGCTATGTTTGAGCATGAAGCAAATTGGACGATGGTGGTAA
The DNA here is from genome assembly GCA_022829125.1 of Lathyrus tuberosus. NCBI lineage: Eukaryota > Viridiplantae > Streptophyta > Magnoliopsida > Fabales > Fabaceae > Lathyrus > Lathyrus tuberosus. The sequence goes on along the minus strand of JALAZF010000013.1, from coordinate 25,768,111 downwards.
AGAATGCAAAGAAGTTGAAGAAAAGCGTGCTTGTAAGTAATGCAGAATTTGATTGATAAGTTTAGGTTCATATTATTAGGAGATAAATGCATTGCTAATGTTTGTGTATATGTGTAGAAAATTCCTACTACTGTCATCAGGAAATGCCTCCGTGGATCGATTGATTATGTTCGTCTCTGGGATTCGAACGAATCTGTTGCATACTATTGTGATGTGAAGAAGACACCAAAGAAATTAGAGAAATATCTATTAGGGAGCTGGTATCGTTTTCCGAAAGATCGAGATATAAAGGATGGGGACCGTCTTCATTTTTCAATTCAGTATCCGCCTATAGAAGAAATTATATTTTCAGTTGAGTGCGGGGATGCAAGCTGAAGGCCGGGATGCTCGTATGCTGGTGTTGAATCTGGTGGGAGTTAAATAATCGTTTTGTTTAGAGTTGGTTTTGGTTGTAGTTTTTGTTTTGAATATTATGAATGTGTTGAATGTTTAGACTTGGTATCTGTTTGTTCATCGATTCTACCCTGTGTTGTATATATTTATATCTATAGTTATCACTGTCTTGAATGATATCAATGTTAAATTTCAAAGGAAAAATGGAATTTATATTTTGGAGAAAAGATTGCCGAAAACAATATTATTACAAATTATGTTTTAATAATATTATGACAGAGATGAAAAATGATAAAATTTGGTTACCATGAACTAATGATAGCATACAAAAGAACCATTCGCAGTAAGCTATGAAGCACGACACAACTAAACAGAAGTGTAATCAAAATGATGAAATACTGAGTCAAGCAAGATTTGCAAAGGTCCTTCAAGTTTCAAACTGCAGATGTTATTCTGTAACAAAGTTAAGATGCAAAGATAATATGAATTAAGTAAATTGACCAAATTATTTCTAAAAAGAATAGGAACAGAAATCGTCGAAATGCACAATTATCGTCTTGGCTCTCCATGTGTTAAAACATTCGTCGGCAAGTAAAGTGCGGAATGGTCCACATCAGAGTAGGATCAGCATAACTGCTGTGACAACATATTATGCAATACCACTGGCCTTAACATGGCAGTATTGGCGCGAATGTGTTGCCAAATCCCGATATTGAGCACATTGAAATTGGCTTGCAGACCAAACAGGATACACAATCCTAAACTTAATACAGACAACAACATTGTTTCAGCTGTGAAAAGCAGAGGTAGTCCTGTACCATTAATGTGCAATGTCATTGGGGTCAACGTGGTAGCCTTGGCGCGAATGTGTTGGAAAATGTTGATATTGACTACATTGATATTTTGTTGTAGATCAAAAGGGATAAACAACCATAACCTTAAAACAGACAAGTTTTGTGCATTTCCTACCAAAGCAAGATTCTCCAAAAAAGTAGCAGCCGAAGACACACATCGAAAGACGAAATGAATCCAAAAGGAAGGATGTAAGTAATAAATATGACACGGTTCAATTTAGATATTATTGAAAACTTCTTTATATACAACATTTGTTGTTGAGTTTTTGGGTTTATCATCTTCACCGTGTATCAATATTTTGATTGCGTTTTTGTTGGTGGCTCTCGATAGTGCAACGTATATTTGACCATGTGTAAAAACATCCTTTGGCAAGTAAAGGCCGACATGATCTAGAGATTGCCCTTGTGATTTATTTATTGTCATCGCAAAGGAAACAACAATTGGGAATTGGCGCCTATTTAGTTTAAAAGGCCAAGGGGATTGTGATGGGGACATATCCATTCTTGGTATATAAACCAAGTTGCCAAAAAAATTTCCATCCATTATAGATGCCTCGAGGACATGATTTTCCATCCTTGTTATGATGAGTCTTGTTCCGTTGCATAACCCGCTTGCCTAATCAATATTGCGCATAAGCATGATAGGCATTCCAATCTTTAATTTAATGTGATGGTTAGGCCATCCTGAGGTAGCAAGTGAACTAAGGAATTCTGGTGTTAGAATATCAACCACACCACTGTCATGAATTTCAGATCTATCGACAGAATTTGAGCTATAAAAATTATGTATGTTGCCTGCAGACAAAATGAAATTGTGAGGTGAATAAAAAAAACATGGTTGTAGGCAATGAAATGGATACAGTATAAAATTGGAACCTGGCATTAATGCGAGGACCCGATCATTAATTTGATCAACCACCTCCAAGGTTGAAGCCAGTATAGATCTACCCTTAAAGTAGTCATTAGATTAAAAGTTAGACAGGAACTGTGGGTATGTGCTCTCAATTATGGCATCAATAGGGTCGGTGTAATCGGTAATCAACAGTTTATTTGGAATTTCAATGTTGGCATATCCGTCGTTTGGTTCAGAAAGTCTGCCCTCACCTATTTTTAAGAGCCAATTTGAGAATTCAAGCATTTCGTTTCTTTCATGCTGATTATGGACGCACTGTAGTCGCATATTCTTAGTCAAAGTTAACACCTTTACAAAATGCCATATATATGACACATTTATCGCATAATGGACTATATCAGAACGACCTCCCCTAGGAACAACTGGCAAAATCTGTCTAAAATCCCCACCGAAGACAACAACTTTTCCCCCAAAGGCACTATCAGAATTGCTGTAACTGCTCATTACATCTTGCAATGTCTGGTCAAGCGCCTCAATAGCATGCCTGTGTGCCATTGGTGCCTCATCCCAAATAATTAATTTTGTTTGCCTTAGTAACTCAGCAACCTCATCACCATAATTAATCTTACAAGTTGAATTCTCTAAAGTGGGGACTGGTATTTTGAACTTTGAATGTGCGGTTCGGCCACCGGGCAATAATAGAGCATCTATACCACTTGTTGCAACTATTAAACATATATTATGCCTCGACCTCAAGGCAGCTGCCAATGTTCTCCACATGTATGTTTTGCGCGTACCACCATAGCCATGTAAAAAGAAAACCTGGCCATTTTGATCCGAAACAGCAGTCATAATTTGTTCATAGATCAGCTTCTGTTCATCTAAGAAGATAAAATCAGATATGTAAGAAGCACATATGCAATACAGAAAGCATAATTAAAAACATTTGCACAGACCTGTCATTGCAGCAAACAGACTCGCAAATTCAGATTTCATTGTAGGGATATCATAATTCCTTTCATCATATATAAACCTATTTCCTAGCTGCCGCAGGACATAATCATCTGGGTATGGAATAGGTTTAAAATCTTTGAGAGTGCTCCGATTTGCCTGTAGTATTTTTTCGATTTCAGTTAACGTCAAATTATGTAATTGGTATTCTGATAACACCAAATCTGCAATACATAAGAGCAATGTTGTTAAATCTAATAATTAATCAGCCAGATTGTGATGCACAAAAACTGGAAACAATGAGATTAAACATGCTGCCACCTGAATTATTAGCCAAAATCCTCTGTTTATATAAGATTCCATCAGATAAAAATCGGAAGGATTCTTTCCAAACATGAATTGGGCTATTGACAGCTCTGGACAGGAGCATAACAATAAAAAGTCTCCTAAGAAAATCCCCTGAACCTCATTCACTCGCCTCTCTAATGGCACCAATATACTCTTTATCGTCTTGAAGAAAGCCCATTGCAAAATAGGCATCCCGAAAAGAATTAAATTGAGTATCTCCGATCTTGCGTATTTCCTCATATGAGGTTGGTCCCGTGACCACTGTCAACATCATCTGCAAGTAATACAGTTCTCCAGTAGTTGGCGGAACCCATATCAAACGTCCGATTGTGAAACCTTTTTTCCGAGGCTTCCATAAACGTTTTGTCTTGACATAAACAAATTTGGAGACAAATTGTGCATACGTTAATAACTTTGCATCTTCATATTTGCCATTAGCAACTAACCATGCAGTGAACATTGATTCCATGACACTTGCTTTTTCTAAAATATCTTCCATGCGAGCAAAATCAGTGTAGTAAATTGGTTTCTCGCCTATCAAATGATAAAACATCCTTTCAACAGATGGTTTCCGACCATGGATATTGATCCGGAGTATTCGAACGGGTCCACGTAAGCTGGTCGTCAGATGGCAAGGTGCGCGGACATATGCTGGTCGTCAGATGGGCGAGGTGTTCGGAATGCTGATGAGGAGAGGAGAGGGTGTACCTGCAAGGCACTCCGACGCTCAAGTAAGAAAGGGTAAGAGAAAAGGGGCAAGTACAAGGCGTATTCTTAGGGTGAAAAATGATACCTGACCCTCTCAAGTGAGAGGGTTTATATAGAGCCCCCAGCGCGTGGCCAACGATCCTATTTTCGGGGCGAAATAACCGTTTTCCCCAAAGAATAGGTAACTGCCCAAACTAGCCGTTATGTCGGGCAGGGTGCCAGAAACTAGCCGTTATGTCGGGCATAAACGTAGTTCCGGGCACTTGTCCTTTGCTGTTCGGGCAGCGAGGAAGCCGTGCGTAACGGGCATAAAAGCCGGGGAGGAACGTTGCGTTCCTTGCCCGGTTGGAGGGGCAAAAATGTCATTTTTGCCCCTATGTGGATTGGGCTTAGGCAATTTGGGCCGCTCTGGAGCAGAGGCGGATTGGGCCAATTCTAGCCATTGGTCCAGTCCAGAACAGGAGCCCCCCAAGTCGTTGCTCCCGAGCATGGGAGTGATGACTTAAGGACTGCTCGTCGCTCCGGGGAGCTAGCGCGGAGTCGTCGTTTGGAGACGAGGATGATTGTCTCGAGGTGCTCGTGGCTCTCTGTGTCCGTGATATTCGTGGTCGAGACTCTATTGCCCGGTATTCGGGGAGATAAAGCGTCAGAAAGAATGGGAAACGTTGGGTTACCATGTGTGCTTCGAGCCCTGTGTAGAAGTTAATAGGTAATGATGGCTAGTGGGCAGTCATTATTGCCTACGGGCGCGTATGTGCACGTGCCCCTCAGTATAAAAGGGGGGGAGATTGTCCCATTTTGCACTTTTTCTCTCTGATTTCTCTTCGCCTCTTCTGCGTTCTTGCCCGTCGCCGTCTTCAGAGCATCCGACCACCGTGCCAAGCTTCGAGCAGTCTCTTTCTTCTACTCAAATCAAGTAAGTTTTCTGATTTCCAGCTTGTTTTACTTTCTTTTGTTGTTAGTGGTAGATTGTATGCGGTTAGGGTTAGCTTTAGGTGACAAAATACGTAGATTTCTGGCGAGTGTTGGTGGTGGACGGTGGTTCTGCCCTTTTGCTGCTTCTAGCATCTCGCCGGAGTAGGTAGTGCGTTCGGTAGGCGTGGTGGTCCACGTCGTGGTTGCGAGTCGTGACCACCGTGTCTGATTATCTTCTGATGGAACGGTGGATTTTCCGATAGAACGTTTCCAGATTCCGGTGGAGCCTTACGGTTTCCGGTGGAGCTTCAAACGGAATCTGGGCACGAGTGTGGGGAGGTTCTTCGTAGGAAGGTGGTATATCTCAGGCATCTCCTCGCGGGGAGGTTTTCCGTTTGATGTTAGGGCTTAGGTCGGGGACGTTGTCCTTAGCCTTTTGCGCGCCCTTTCATTTGACTTGGCAGTGGAAGGGTGGATTTGATTTCCTGTCGAATTCACTGTCTTTCTCTGCTTTTTCAGGTGATCGTAATGGCGACGAGGCCAGGGAGAGAAGTTATTCTAGACACGTCCGAGGAGGAAACTGGATCCGAGGAGAATAGCAGCTCGACGGCTTCGAGTTCTGCGTCTTCGAGCTCGGCGGCATCGAGCTCCTCGAGCAAAGTTGAGGAGGAAGAAGAATTGGATGTCATGGAGGAAGATGTTGAAGGGTTCTGTCCGGAGGAGTGGGAGGTGGCCGAGCCTTCCGAACATATTTCTACGTTCGCAAGGTTTATGGCGGACGCCTTTACAGAGGTGGGCCCAGAGGGGGATTGGAAAGTGCATTTTCCCACCTTGGACGAGCGGGTCTACTCGGATTTCAGGGACCGCTTCACGATGTACGAGTACGCTTTTAAAGAGTTGGGGCTAAGGTTGCCTTTCACTGATTTCCAGCGGTCGGTATTCGAGCATCTGAAGTTGGTGCCCTCTCAACTCCACCCCAATTCGCTGGCCTTTATACGGGCTTTTGAGTTAGTGTGCCAGCATCTCGTTCTGGGGACTACTCTCCCTCTGTTTTTTGCTGTTTTCCATCTTCAACGGCAGCTGGCGGGGAAAAAGTACGGATGGGTTTCCTTGAAGCAGCCCAAAAAGTTATTTAAGCCGTTCTCAGAGTCATTCCGAATATTCAAGAGACGGTACTTCATCGTCGAGCCAGTGTCTGAAGCTGCCCAGAACAGCACGTATATCTGGGAGATAGAGGTCGATGAGGACGGAGAGGAGCTACTCAACGAGGAGGGGGAGTATATCGGGGAGAGGTTGTATAAGTTCCCGATCCGTTGGGCACCTGACCATTTCTCCAAGAAGCCCGACGCTTATGTCTTCGAGCCGAGCAAGCTACGTGGGCAGGACGCCGTGTCTTACGAGAAGCTGGTGAACTGGGTCAACTCCTTCAGTCTTGCCAGCTGCTGGACGAGAAAGGGCAACCCTATCTTCGAGGAGGACGGGAGCCAGAGGGTTGAGCGCAGATTCATTAATGTTAAGGCACTGCTGGAGTGCAAGACTCCCGCGGATGCCGAGAAGCTGCTTGGTAGTCTTGGTTATTTAGACTTTGTTTGTGTTATCTCTTTTCCACATCGCTAACGTGTTCGTTTTCATTTGTGCAGGTGAGATGCCTCAAGCTCGTGATCGCGTGGTAAGGAATGCCATGGCGAGGAATAAAGGTGGAGCGGCTCCTCCCAAGACCCGTCCTGTTGGTGCTCGTGCTCCCCCTCTTGTCCAAGCTGCCGTGGGGACCTCTTCTTCTCCCTCTCCTGCTCCACGGGGATCTCCACTGCCTTTGACCGGGCGGGCGAAGCGGCCACGGACGTTAGATGTTGTGGACCTGACCCGGGCACCTGAGAAGGGGAAGTTTGAGCTCCCCCCGTGCATCCTTGATATGAGATTTTTTTAGGGTAACACCCTGATTGTTCCTCGGGCAGAATCTCTTAGCTTGAAGAGCATGGACCGACCGAGCAAGAGGGCGCTAGTAGCCCAGGATACTTCTGCCCTTGTGAGGATGCTGGAGATGGCGTCCGTTTATACAGAAGGGGACTCTGCGCTTGAGGCCGAACTTACCGCTGCCCGAGCTTCTGAGGTGGCCCTGAAGGAGGAAGTCAAGAGTGCCTGTGAAGCTCAGAAAAAGGCCGAAGAGGAGACGGCTAGGTTGAAAGAGGAAGTCACCAAATTGGCAGCGGAGAAAAAGGCTGTCGAGGAGCTGAACAAAGAGTTGATGGCGGCCAGTGCCCCGGGTGCCGACGAACCGGATGAGATAAAAGCGTTGAAGACTAGGGCTAAACTGGTTGCCGGCATCCTGCAGGCTGAGGATGACGGTATCGTCGTGGCAGTGGAGTCTTTCGAAAGTGTCGTGGCTCAGTTGCGGGTGGTAAACCCTGGGCTTGAGATTTCGACCGAGGGCACTCATTATCTTACGCGCGTGGAGGATGGTCGCATCGTCTTGCCCGTAGGCCTTGTTCTAGATACCCCTGAGGTTCAGCCCGAGGAGGAGCAGAGACCTGAGCCGGCGTCAACCGAGCATGCGGATGAATGAGGAGTTTTGTTATTTTGATGTTGTTGTATCTTGTCCGGCCTGCGTGCCGTTGAATTATTTGTAACTTTATTTTTGGGGGCATGGCCCCGTTCTATGTAATAACGTACAATCGTGGCCCTTGTGGTCATCTGTTATGTTAATTATATTTCTGTCTTCTTCGCGTGCATGATTTTACTTGCGTTTATTTTTGCTAAGTGTTGTATGCATGCTCGCTGTGAATGTATGTATGTCCGTCGGAGGGTGTGTCTGTTAACGGAACTTTCTTTTGAAAGATAGCTCGTTGTGTGTGAATTCGCCAGTGTGGAGAACTGGTCGAATAGCCGGGGAAGGTCCTGGCGAGGTTGCGGATCTCAGGTCGCGATCGAGACCTGAGGTCGCGGCGTGAACGTCCCATCGCGAGCTGGGGTTCTGCCGATCATGGTACTTGGGCGAAGGCGGTGCTCGGTCGAGGACCGCCGACGAGCAGAGTTCTGGCTCATTTACTTGAGCGGGATTCTACTTTGTACGTATGCGTCGTTTGTACCTGAACGAGCATGATGTCCGTTAAGTTGGTCCTTTGATGCGGGGAAGCCTATAGCTTCTTTAGCTGTAGTATTGCTTAAGTTTTTCAGCGTTCCATGGTCGAGGGATTGCATCCCCGTTGAGGTTCTCGAGGAAGTATGCCCCATTCCCCGTTCTGGCACGGACTCTGTATGGCCCTTCCCAGTTGGCTGCTAGTTTGCCTTCGCAAGAGTCCTTATGGTTTCTTCGCAGGATAAGGCTGTCCACATCGAACTCTCGTCGTAAGACTTTGGCGTTGTGCCTGATTGCTATTTTTTGCTTAAGAGATGCTTCGCGGAGGGCTGCTCCTGTTCGGATTTCTTCGACAAGGTCGAGCTTCTCTCGTATTGCTTCGTCATTCATTTCCTCGTCTAGAGGTGATTCGGTCCTCCTGGACGGTACGTGGATTTCAATGGGTAAGACAACCTCCGTACCATATGCTAATCGGAAAGGTGTTTCCCCGGTGGTGGACTAAGGAGTGGTGCGGTACGTCCATAAGACGCTGTGGAGCTCCTCGACCCAGGCTTTCTTTGTTTCATCCAGTCTTCGCTTGAGGCCACGAAGAATGACACGATTGGCCGCTTCTGCCTGCCCGTTGGTCTGGGGATGTTCTACTGAAGCGAAATATTGCTTTGTTCCGAGATGGGCGACAAAGTCTTGGAACTTCTTGTCCGTGAATTGCGTTCCATTGTCCGTGACAATTGCTTGGGGAATCCCAAAACAGGCAAGGATATTCCGCTTGTAAAAGCGCAGAATGTTAAGTGCCGTTATCTTTGCTAAGGCTTCTGCTTCTATCCATTTTGTGAAATAGTCTACGCCCACTATCAGGTATTTGTTTTGGCTGGACCCCGTCACAAAGGGTCCTAGCATGTCTAGGCCCCACCAGGCGAATGGCCACGGGGAGGTCATGGTCTTCAGTTTGTTAGGTGGAGCTAGGTGCATATCCCCGTGCCGTTGGCATTTGTCGCATTTATTCACATGCTCCTTGGCATCGTGCTGCATGGTTGGCCAATAATACCCTGCCCGGAGGGCCTTGCGGGCAAGGGACCTTCCTCCTAGGTGCTGGGCGTTAATGCCTTCATGGATTTCTCGTAATACATGGGGGACAACTTCCTCCTCTATGCATTTGAGCAGTGGGATGGAGAAGCCTCGTTGATAGAGTTTGTTTTCGAGGATGACGTACGAGCAAGCTCTTCGTCTAATGGTGCTGGCTTCCTTGGGGTCATCCGGAAGTTCGTCCCTGGTGAGGTAGTTGTACACGAGCGTCATCCAGCAGTCGCTGTCTCCAATCGCGTGCACGTGTAGGGTCGAGGATCCCTTATCGATGCTGGACCGGGGAAGTATTTCTTGGATGACTGACCTGTTTCCGCCTTTCCTCTTAGTGCTTGCTAGTTTGGACAGGACGTCTGCTCGCACATTATGTTCGCGTGGAACATGTCTTACTTCTACAGCTTTGAACTTCGACATTTTTTCCTTGACTAGGGTTAGGTATTAGAGAGACTGGTGGGCTATGAGCTGGGAGTCCGTGCAGATGATGATTTCTTCAGCCCCTAGGTCTTCGGCTAGGCGCAAACCGGCGAGGAAGGCTTCATACTCGGCCTGGTTATTCGACGTGGGAAAGGACAATGTGAGAGAAGCCTCGACTATGGTCCCTTCGTCGTTCTCCAAAATTACTCCTGCCCCGCTGCCGGTTGAGCTGGATGCTCCGTCTACATAGACGGTCCATCTGTTCGCTATGTGGAACGAGGAGTCTGAGAACGTTATTTCTGCTATGAAATCGGCCAGGGTTTGGGCCTTAAGAGCTTTCCTGCTTTCATACTGGACGTCGAACTCGGACAGTTCCAACGACCACTTGAGCATTCGGCCTGCCATGTCTGGTCGTCCTAGTAGTTACTTTATGGGCTGATCCGTTCTTACCACGATCGTGTGGGCCAAGAAATAGTGTCTCAATCATCTGACAGCGTTGACGAGGGCCAATGCTACCTTCTCTATCTGTTGATAACGCAACTCTGCATCCTGTAACGCTTTGCTCGTGAAGTATACTGGCTTTTGTCCGCCAGGATTCTCGCGAATGAGAACGGCGCTAACGGCCTCGGCAATGACGGCGAGGTACAAGAATAAGACTTCCCCGGTATCTGGTCGTGATAATACGGACGATTTCGACAGGGCCCGCTTCAAGTGAAGGAGGGATGTTTCATATTCCTCGGTCCATTCGAACGCTGCTTCTTTCCGCAAGAGCTTGAACAAAGGAAGGGCGTGTTGGGCAGATTTTGCCACGAAGCGGGATAACGAAGTAAGCACCCCGTTGAGGGATTGGATGTTCTTCTTAGACGTGGGCGTTGGGAACTCAGAGAATGCCCGACACTTGTCGGGTTAGCTTCGATTCCTCGTTCTGTTAGGTAGAAGCCAAGGAATTTACCTGCCCGTACGCCGAACGTGCACTTCTCTGGGTTAAAATGCATTCGATATTTTATTGCTTGCTCGAAGATTTTGCGAAGATGGGCGACATGATCTAGTTCCTCGTGGGACTTGACGATCATATCGTCCATGTATACTTCGAGCATGTCGCCTATTTGTCCTTGGAAGACTCTGTTCATCATTCGTTGGTACGTAGCGCCGACGTTCTTTAGCCCGAAGGGCATTACGTTGTAGTAATAGTTGCCCGATTCGGTCATGAAGGCCGTGTAAGTTTTATCGCTCGCGGCCATTGGGATTTGATTGTAGCTCGAGTAGGCGTCGAGGAAAGATAACAGTTTAAAACCTGCAGAGTTATCTACGAGCTTATCGATATTGGGGAAGGGGTAGGCGTCCTTCGGACAGGCCTTATTAACATCGGTATAATCAACACACATCCTCCATTTGCCATTATTTTTTCTTACAAGTACAACGTTTGAGAGCCATGTAGTGTATTTGGCCTCAGAAATAAACCTAGCTTCTAGAAGGTCTTTGACGGCTTTCTCTGCGGCTTCCATCTTTTCCGGGGACTGTTTCCTTCTGCGCTGGGCAACGGCTTTGACGACCGGATCTATTGTAAGCTGGTGGCAAGCGACGGATGGGTCCAATCCTGGCATTTCAGCAGCGCTCCACGCGAATAAGTCTGCGTTCTCCCGGAGGCACGCTTTTAGTTGTCTCCTGGCCAGGTCGGGGAGGTCTGCTCCGATCTTTACTCCCCGTTAGGGGTCTTCTCCGAACGGAACGATCTCGAAGTTGCCATCTGGGACAGGGCGTAGGAGATAACTGCTGTTGTTGGACTGGCTGCTCGAAGTCGTTGGGTCTTTGGCGTGGTCGTCCTCGATGAAACGGTTGTCCAGGTTGATAGATTCGACCTGTGGGAGCAGTTTTGGCTGTTGGGCAGAGGGGGACGACCAGAAGTCCTTGGTCCTGCTGAGATGGTGCTTAGTCCTTTTGATGCTGCTTCAAAGCACCGACGGGCAGCTTCGATGTCGCCGTGGAGGGTGGCGACCATCCCTTCAGAAGTGTAGTACTTCATCTTGAGATGTACGGTGGAAGGTACTGCAATCAACTCTGCCAGGGTTGGCCTTCCAAAAATGCACTGGTATAGTGACGGACATTCAATTACCAGAAACTGTGCTTTAATTGCTCGGGTTGTCTTTCCGGAGCCGAAGGTCACGATGAGCTCTACGTAACCCCGGGGCTTTGTCACTGCTCCGTTGAATCCCTGCAGGTCGAATCCCACGTACGGAGTGAGGTGAGAGTCATTCAGCTGCAGCGTTTTGAACAGGTGGTTGTGCATTATATCAACCGAACTGCCCTGGTCCACGAGTATTCTGCGAACGTCAAAGTTCGCCATCTTTGCTCGGATAAGCAGTGGAATGCTTAAGTTCGGTGCCCCGCCGAGGAGCTCTTCCTTGTAGAAGGAAATAGGAGCGGATCCTTTGTGAGTGGTGTCCAGCATGGTGACTTCATTGAAGCTTTTGCTGATCAGTTGATCGAATCTCCTCTTGACTGAGCCGACCGTGATTTTGTTGAATCCACCACCAGAAATGACCATGGCTGACGGGAAGGCCTCCCACGGGTTGTGAGCAGCGAGGCACGTGGGGACGGGCAGACCATCGGGGATGCGGAAGTCCTCTGGCCGAGTTATGGACATATCGACCTGTACGTTGGTGTCATCAGAGGGCGGAGTCTCTTCTGCAACCTTTTTGCTCTCCTGGGTTTCTTGCCGGGGAGCATCTTTCTTTTTCGCGAATTGCTTTAGGTGGCCGTCGCGAATAAGGATCTCTATTGCATCTCTGAGGTGGATGCACTCTTCCGTCGTATGACTGTGACTCTTATGGAAGCGACAATACTTGGACTTGTCTACACCCAGTATGGCCGGCAGTTATTTGGGGAAACGGACTCCCGCCTGCTTGAATTATGAGTTGGCACACTCGGACAAGATTTTCTCCCTCGAGGTAGTGAGGGGGGTATAGTCATGGAACCGCCCAGAAGGTCCATTGTGTTCGCGTGCATCGCGAGGTCGATCATCGCGTCTTTTATCTCCTCCACGGGATGTCGAGGCTTCTTCAGCTCTGGATGAGCGGGCACCTTCTTGGTGCGAGAGGCCCGGACAGAGTGTGCGACAACCTTCTCTTCGTATTGTATATGCGACTGGGCTTGGAGGAGAAGGGCGTTAAGGTTCTTCGGTGGATCGAGGCCGATGGCTTTCGCGAAGTCTGAGCCAGGACGTAATCCCTGCTCGAGCAGGAATTTCTTCATGTCGTCGGTCGTTGGCACTTGGACGGCCTCCTTGTTGAACCGTTCAATGTAAGCCCGAAGAGGCTCATCTCTTCCTTGTACGACAGCTCCGAGGGACGCCTCGGTCTTTGGATGGCGTCGTGATGCAGTAAAGTGATGGGAGAAAATCCTCCCCAGCTGCCTCCAGGATGTGATGGATTCTTCTGGAAGCTGCTTGTACCATGTCATTGCTCCCTTCCGGAGCGTGGTCGGGAACAAGCGGCATTTGATGGCTCCTCGTACCCCTCTGTAGTCCAAGAGAGCATCTATGTTTTCTATGTGCTCGTCTGGATCAGTGGTTCCATCGTAAGTCCCTAGAGATGGAGGCTTCTCTGGATCAGTGGTTCCATCGTAAGTCCCTAGAGATGGAGGCTTCTCTAGTCCTTTTGGGAAACGGGTGGCCAAGATCCTGCGGGACAACGGGCCGCGAGGCTCGTCGTCGCTGTCTGAACTCAGAGTTGTTGGTGACCGTTGTCTGCGCTCGTGGCGGCGGTCTTTGCGAGGCGATGGTGAACGTAGCCGGTCACGCGGTCTGACTGGTGGAGAATGCCTATCCTGCCTCGTTCTCTTGTGTCTTGGTGATGATCGATCTCGCGGGGAGATCTGATCGCACTTGCAAATGTGTTGTGATTCAGACCCATGCCTCGATCTATGGTCTTCCCCACGCCTAGGTGGCGGGCTTCTTGATTTTTGGTGCTTACTCTTGGGAGGAGAGGATCTTGGAAGAGATGCCTCCTCGAGAGCTCCTATTATTTCTCCTTGCTGCAAGATGAAGAGGTTTGTGCGGTTGACAACTTCCAAAAGAGCTGCAACGGCCAGGTCGGCGCTGGGAGGGCCAGGAATTGGTCTTTCACCCGACGGTGGCTGCTTGCCTCCTTGCTCGGCGGGAAGAGGAGTTGGAGATGCAGCAGCCCCGTCTCGGAGGAAACAGGGATCAGAAAGTAACGGAGATCTGCCGTCGACGTCCATCTTGTTGACGGGAACGAGAACCGTAACGTCAACACCTTTTGCGGAGTTCTGAGCGGCCATATGTGGGCGGATCAAAGAAAGTATGTTTTGATCTTTTAGTTTCCGAGGAGGAAAGAAAGAAGGGGAGAACAAGGAGTTCCCACAGACGGCGCCACTGATCCGGAGTATTCGAACGGGTCCACGTAAGCTGGTCGTCAGATGGCAAGGTGCGCGGACGTATGCTGGTCGTCAGATGGGTGAGGTGTTCGGAATGCTGATGAGGAGAGGAGGGGGTGTACCTGCAAGGCACTCCGACACTCAAGTAAGAAAGGGTCAGAGAAAAGGGGCAAGTACAAGGCGTATTCTTAGGGTGAAAAATGATACCTGACCCTCTCAAGCGAGAGGGTTTATATAGAGCCCCCAGCGCGTGGAAAACGGTCCTATTTTCGGGGCGAAATAACCGTTTTCCCCCAAAGAATAGGTAACTGCCCAAACTAGCCGTTATGTCGGGCAGGGTGCCAGAAACTAGCCGTTATGTCGGGCATAAACGTAGTTCCGGGCACCTGTCCTTTCCTGTTCGGGCAGCGAGGAAGCCGTGCGTAACGGGCATAAAAGCCGGGGAGGAACGTTGCGTTCCTTGCTCGGTTGGAGGGGAAAAAATGTCATTTTTGCCCCTCTGCGGATTGGGCTTAGGCAATTTGGGCCGCTCTGGAGCAGAGGCGGATTGGGCCAATTCTAGCCATTGGTCCAGTCCAGAACACTTTATATAGATGAATCATAGTTTTTCCATTGTTTTGAATACATATATTATATGATGTGATTATCAGATTGCATAACACACAATTGGCACTGTTGCCACATGAAACAAAAGCAAAAGTGAAATAAGGTGGACCCACCTTTTTGGTTGTAAAATGGTATAATATAATAAATACAAAATGCATGTGATGCTGGATATATTGGAATAAATAGAATGGTTTGGCATACCAAATAAGAAATTAGATCTGGTGTGAAGAACCATAACTGTTGTTACTACTTTCTAAGTTGAGCTATTTGGTTCTGTGTTCAAAATCAATGGCAACAGGCACAGTGATGGGAGTTGCAGATGTGGTGGATACTTTTGAAATTGCAAAGTTGGGCATCCAAGTAAGTTTTCTAGTAATTAAAGTGAATGTGCACCCAAAATAAATTACAAAGTGCAAAAATCAGCATACAAATTCATTATGGTAATATATGTGATGTGGGCTTTTCCGGAGATTGACCCAACATTTGTTAGAAGGCACATAACAGATCTAGAAAAGACATGGAGGATAATAAAGAATGATGGCACTGCTTTCGAAATTGCTTTTAACGCAAATAAGGATGTCCCCATCGTTGTCGCCGGTTGGACGGAGCTGCAACAACTGTATGCACTACCAAATGATGTGGCTGTAGTTGTTGCCTTTTATGGGAACAACAAATTTGAAGTTGATGCGTTCAAAGAGGTAACTAGCTTCAAGGAGCTACCAATGTTTCACAGTAGGTATATAAACCAGAAAGGAATATATGCATTTGATGTTGATCTTTCAGAGGAAATCGTCTCCCGACCAAAATCAGTTGAGTTAGAACTTTGAATGTCATGAATCTTTATTATAGATTGCTTTGTTTACTTTGAACTGATTTACCATTATAAACCATTATGTATGATAGGAATTGCAGCCAGAATTCAGACAAGTTCTGAAAGACCATGATTATGAGGTTGTTACATTGTGCGGCGACAATGGCTCTACTCAAATGCTATTGGTTTTGAACATAGATGATCCACAACACACAAAGATAGGATATGAATGGAATATATTATGTGAGTCAAACCAGCTAAGGGCAGGAGACAGAATCAAATTCAGATTGGAAGTAAACGATGCAAACAAAAGATGCAACGTATTTAAGGTTTCTAATTTCTAATTTTAATGCAAAATATGTATTCCGCAGTCAATGTTTGTAATTAGCAGTTAAGTGTTTAATTCACCGCTATGTTTTATGTGAATGGTTAAGATGTATTGATTTTCAAGGAATTTGTGTTTTTCGCTGGTTGTTCGTGTAATTGTGATTTCAAAACTAAATTATCAACCTTTTTATTAGAAATTTGGCAGATGACAGAACAATATAGGTGATAATTGAACATGAAAACTACAGGTGATAACAATCTGGCTATGACAGGTGCCGGCTAACACAGAAAGAGTAATATCACAAAACATCATGTATAGAACGGTTAACACAAGATCTTGGAATACATAAAAAGATAACATACAATATGACACATTAGGTATTGTAGCCAGAGAGAATTACATTCTCTGTAATTTACATGTAGTATCCAAGATAACAACCGAAATTAAAAGTTAATATACAATTGTACACATTTGGTGTTGTTGCCAGAGGAAATTACATTGTCTGTAATTTAGATGTAGCATCCTAGATAACTACCAAAATCAAAAGACAAACCCAAAATAAGTCAGAGAGTATCGCATGAGTTTTCATTTACATATAGCATTCTACATGCCGACCAAGATAAAAAGGCGATTCCAAAATACAGCATTACAATAGAGAAACGAAAACAAACATCTAGTCCAGCTTCTCCAACTTAATAATCTTCTTCAGTTTCTTGTGAGTTTTGGAAAAACAAAGTTCTCCATCACAGGCAGTCTGCCTCTTTGAAGTTTGTGCGACATGTCCTGGAACCACAGAAAAAGTGTTAACACAAAAGAAACCATGGTGTCCTTAATTTTTTTTTTAATTTAGTGGCACACTATATATACATACCATATCTATGTCTGGGTCCTCTAAGGAATCAGACTCACCAGCATCCACAGAATCTGTATCATCACTCTGAAATTGGCAGCACAGGTTAACAGTTAAACTATATAAATAAAAACAGGAATAGACCAGGTTTTACTTTGTAATACATTTGAACACGACAGTTGATATGCATACCAGACACATGGCAGACTCGTCCAAGGAATCGGATCCGACCTCATCAACATGAGCAGGATTTTCCATGTTTGAAATTTCGATTTTGGGTCCAGTAGCACAGTCAGATTGGATCTCCGCACTCTTGCACGATAAAAAAATTGAGAAGAAATAAAAATCTAGTTGAGAATAAGTTCATAATCAAATTGGGTGGTCTAATTATTATGTATACCACAGGCACGTTAGGGGCATCCACCGAACCGAACTTTATGTCATCAACACAATCTACGATCCACCTCTTTGAAGTTGGCGTAAGAGGTTCATGGTGACACCCAAATGCAATCTGTATTTCCTGTCACCCAAAAAAAGGGTAAAACAATAGAAAGGTCAGTGGGAATAAGTTTGTAACAAATCGGCAGAACCAAATCATCTAACCAATCGCATCGGACCTCATAAACAGCCTCAACATTTTGCATCTTTGAAATCTGGAGTTTGGGTTCAGTGTCATAAATAGATTGGATCTCCGCATCCTGAGAGGGGGGAAAATTAGTGAAGGAATGAAAATAGGTTCATACTGGAATTCTGTGTGCTAATTGCTATGCATACCGCATCCACCGAACCAAACTTGATGTCATCAACCAAATCTCCAGTCTTCCTCTTTGAAGTTGGCGTAACAGGTTCATCATCACACCCCAGTGTAATAAGCATTGGCTGGTTTATTGATATACATATGACAGGCACACCTGAGGCGTTGATACCCGAGGCGTTGAGCGTAACAGATTTAATGTTTTCAAACCTCTCTGCAGTCTACACAGGTGAACTAATATAGTGGCGAAAAAGAAAGGAACTGTAAAGGCCACAATAAAAGCATGTAATCACACAGATAGGAAAACACCGAACCTGTGACAGATGCGATGTAGCTGTCGGGGAAGAATTTGTAGATAGCTGCGACACGGCCGGAGGGTGAGGTCCTGCGGCTTGGTCAGATGTTATTGTCTTGCACATAATAAAGAGTAAAATGAAAATTTGTTTAACAAAGGCAAACAGAACATTCAGAGTAAACTACAATGAGGCATACCTGAGTTATCTCCCACTGAGCCTTGAGCTGTTTGACAGTAGCTTCATCCCTAAGAAACATGACAACAGAGCAACTTTCCCATTCAGGCTGCCACTTGACTCTAAAAGCCATTTCCAATTCCAACATTGCACCGAGTGCTAATGGGAACTCCAGAGGATTAGTGATTCCTTTCTGCATTTTTCCCTCTGAATCAGAAACGACAGAAGAACCGAACACGTGTTATTCAGAATGAAATATAAATATAAATAGAAAATTACACCTTCGCAAGTGAATCACACATTTGAATTGCTGAGACTCCCAACAGTTGATTGCATTCTCTATCCCAGAAAACAAATTTACAACGCTTCTTAGAATAAATAACCTCGATCTCAATCTTGAACCTGACAAAACACAATAAAGAGAATAAAAAGTTAATTATAAAATTAACGATTGAGACATGCCGTAATCCAACAGACTTTAAGCTGACAGCACCTTAAAATCTCAGTCTCTGTCATATGTCCAGCCTCACATATAAAAGGCGGACCATCCCCACGAGAAATCTTTGGGCACTCATGGCATGCATGATAATACCAGCCATGCTGTGAGGCAAGAATTTTTGTGGTTGTGGCAACAGTTGCACAAAAGGTAACCTATGTAAAAAAAGCAAAACCATAAACAAACTATCAACACCATTTATATTTATAAGCAGAGACACAAGATACCTTTGAAAGTTTACAGATTTCATCAAGAGGAAGCACAACTGCCTTTGAGACGATTTTTTCAAAGGGAGTTGGCGGAGAACCACCTGTGTTCTGCGAATAATGGGAAGATGTGCCTTCAGAGAGTGTAACAACAGACCCAGCAGGAATGCTGAGTTGCAACACAAAATTTTTGTTTAAAATTCAACATAAACAGAAAAGCATAGAATTTAAAGATGCAACATACATACATCCTTTTAATAAAGTTGTTGATTGGTGAAACATCAGCATTAATCAACAATGCAGTGACATTAAATGTATTGGAAATGGATAGAGGGTATTTGCCTACATCAGATGCATTAAAAACACATAATATCCAAGTAAAAAAACAATTTAAACCAAGTATGCCAAGATGACAATAAAATTAATAACCTTCTTCCTTGACTTTAGCATATTGCAGAAGAATAACAGTTGGTCCAGATTGACCAACATACTCCCTGTTAAATTTCATAAACTGGTCCGCATATGCCTCCCACAAAGTACAGTTAATCACATTGTTCCTGCAAATGCAGGGAAAATTTAACATGAATCACAAATACAGCAAAGAAACGGGGCATAAATAATATACAACAAAACCCACGCATTATCCCTGAGCATCAAATTAATCTGCTGTTTCCTTCCTCCACCATGGTTTTGGGTGAACCCTATGCTTTCCACCATACCAACGATATCTGCCACCAAAACAAACAATAAACAGGGATAAAACAAACAGTACAGTAGATAAATAATAACGTGAGTCAAACGGAACATTATAACTTATCAGCATATCCTTTTTGAAGTTGCCAGTAATTATATCACCAAAACTGGTAAGGCGAAGCGGCACCGCCGGTATATTATGCTTCCCAACATCAGCAACAGAGGTTCCGCCGGTAAATTTGACCATAAACCGGTAGGACGAAGGCTTGAATACCAAATTATTTTGCACAACCTAGAAATTTGATATACTGTATGTAGTGTCAACCTCCAACATGGAACCAAAAGACTTTTCCACCACCGCTGGAACAACCATATGTATGTCACCACTCTTAGAAATGTAAAAACAGGAAATAATATCAAAACAGGTAATAACAACATAATAAAGAACAACATACACCACCCAAACAACAAACATAGCTGTAAAAGTCAAGGTACAAACTATAATATAAAAACAGGAAATAACAACATAAGACTAAAAGAAACAAACTCACAGCATCATCAACCACAAGCATTTCAAAGTGGCGTTTGTTATTGGTTATGACGGGCCACAAATGCTGCATGCGAACCGCCACCTTCCAAAGATCCTTCGTATCGTTAAGCTCGGCCAAAGGTGTGAAAGGGCGCGCCATTGGGGAAGGAAATTGAGCATGGGATTAAAGGCGAGAACGAAGGAGGAAATGTTTGTTGTGTTGAAAGAGCAGGGGAATGAAGAAGAAGAAGGACGATGAAGCCAAAATGGAATGGATAAGGCAGGGGGAATTGGGAAACGGGATAGAAACAGTGGAGCATTAAATGCATCATGGGCATAGTAAGATATTTAAGAGATGGCATAGAAAGCAGTTTGGCCAATATACCAGAATTTGCAATTTGCAAGCAGCCACCTAGTTTGGCCAGTATACCAGAATTTGCAAGCAGCCACGTGTAGAAACAACACGTGTAAGAGAAGCAGGCAGACAGATGGAAGGGTGGGGAATCAGAAGGGCATGGTGGTACTTTCCCTAGCCATTTAAGTTCTTATATGTAAGATTAAATGAATCACATGAATTTTAATTTTGTTAATTTCTAGTTGGAAAAGTAATAGAACTACTGTATCTTCTTTAACCTTCTTCTACCCTAAATCCAAAGCATTAATCTATTAAGGTGTAATCCAAATTCAGTTAGTATTTTCATTTAAGCTGCATTTGGAGTTAATTTGAAATTCATTTAGGTTTTGTTAGTATATAAGCCAAATTTCATTTTGTGTAAAAAAATCTGTAACAAAATTTCAATTTCAGTGAGAAGTTAGTTATATTTTTTTCTCTACTGTCTCTCTTCCAACGTCATCATCTTCATCTTCTTCCTTTTTGTGCACCAACAATTGGTATCTAGAGCACCTGTTCGGATCCACAAGAAACACCAAGGGAAACACGAGTGAACGTGAGGCATGTGTGATTCATTTTGGTTCTGAAATTCACAGTGAATTAAAGTTTGAAATCGTAACAAAATCATATTTCTTGATTCTGAGATATTGGAAAACACGAGTGTTTGGTGAGATTTGAGTGAATTCTTGCACAAGATTGAAGATGAACGGTGAAAACTGTTAATAAGATTTATTCATGACATATATCTATTGGGTTTTGATGATAACAGAGTATTGAAAGAAAAATGGTGTTATCAAATGTGTGTTCTAAGTGTGCATGTTCTAAAGATTAAAGAAGAATATATTTAGAATCTGATACAAGAACGCACTTGAGGAAAGCTAAGTAATTGACTTCTGGTGGTTCAGAATATGAAGAACGTTCTTTAAGTGAAGACTGATAATATATTTTTGCGTAGACTCTGAAGCTGAAGGCCTCAACATCAGAAGAGCAATATATTGTCTCTATACTAGTGAATGTATCGACTTATGATAATCATTCAGAATTATTAATAAAGTTAAGTTATCCGTAATGCAGAAAGCAAACTATAATGTCAAATTAGTTTGTCAGTTAGAGTATATGTTCACATGGCTCAAGAAGAGTTGACATGATTTATGGATATCTACTCTAAACGGATCTATAGTACAAGATCACAAGAAAGACGCAATGGTTAAACATATTACACAATGGATCAAGATTTTTTGGTGTGTTTATCTTCAATATCTCTTGTACTATGGAGTAACAAAGACATTTCTACAAGTTATTTCTTCCAACGAATATTCCTATGAAACTTCTATATAAGTAGCTGAAGATTCAAGCTGGATTTTCAACAAAGAACAAGGAAAATAAAGAAGAAAAAGAGCCAAAAAGAAAAGAAGCGTTCTACGCTTCTATCATAATGGAAGAATAAGAAGATCAACAATAACAACACAATTGAGTATGCATAATTTCTGTTATATGTTGTAAATTGTACAAAGCCTTAAGATTTTTTAAACATTGAATATATTAGAAATCTTAAGTGCTGTGGTCTTTGTTATTGTTATTACCATGTACCTCTGATTGTATATCAAGTACACCTTGTTCTCTATTCTGCTAGACAAGTTATTCTGCTATGTGCTTGAGCATCTAAGTCTCTTGTTGTGAAGCTAGAGCCAAGTAAGTATTTTGCTATATGCTTAAGCATTGAAGTCATGATCAGTTGTTGATTAAGCAAGAAAGTCTTGGACTACAGGTTTGAGCAGAAGTCTTGGATTCTTGGATCCTAAGTAGGAAAGTCTTGTACTTGGGGGGGGGGGGGGGGGGGTATGAGCATAAGTCTTGGATTCATGGAATCTAAGCAGGGAAGTCTTGGATCGAGGGTTTGAGTAAAAGTCTTAAGCCTAAGGGGATTGAGCAAGGAAGTCTTGAATCTGTGGGATTTAAGCCAGAAGTCTTGGGTCGCGGGTGTAAGCAGGAAGTATTAAACTTGAGGGGTTTAAGCAGGAAGTCTTGGGTTAAGGGTCTGAGCAATAAAGTCTTGTATCATGATATGATGATAATGGAAAATCTCTTGTGCTGCAAGGGGAATAGATTACTCTCAGATTGAGAGGAGCCAGTATAAATCTCCGTGTGTTCTGTTATTATTTATTTACTTCTGTTATTATTCCGCTGCAATTAATTATCAGAATCTGAATAGTGGTTTAGAATCTGAACTCTGTTCAGAAGCAAAGTAAAGAAACAAATAACATAATTTAACCCCCCCCCCCCCCATTTTTGTATATTTTTCTCACCTTCAGTTGGTATCAAAGCAAGGTTTGTGTATAACACTTAACAATGGTACATACAACGATCCAATGAAAAAAATATGTCTGCTAAGGACTTTCCTTTAAGAAGGAATCAAGTACTATATGAAAAATATCACTTTGTTAATCCTTTCATATTCAAGGGTGACTCCGCTGAATTTAAATGATGGAAAAGCAAGATATTTTTAAATCATTGATCTTGATAAATGGTTTTGATGAAGATCTATAAAATACCCTTGAGAAATGTATTACTGTAGAAGTTGATGGTGTAGGGATGATCAAAGATTGAAAATCTCTCACACCAGCTCAGAAGAAGCTTTATGGAAATCTTCTTGGAGTTAGATGCATTCTGGTAGGTGCTCTACCTCATCTAAGTATATCAACATCATTGATATATATAATGCTAAGACTATATTTGAATCCTTGTGTTCTATATTTGAAAGGAATCAGTTTAAAGCTTAACAAGTTACACTTCATCGAATTTTTCCAAGAAAATTATGATAAATTTGCCTGCTATATTCATATCAAAAGTCACAGCTACTCAAGAAGTCAAAAACTTGAGTATGTTGAGTCTTAAAAGTTTGATCATCAATCTTCGAAGTAAAGAAATGGAATTAGATGAAAATAAATTGTCAAAGAACTCAATCTTCCTCGAGCCTATTGAAGAAAATTCTTATGGAATGTCTAATGATGAGGAATTGGTATTCCTTATCAAAAGAGTCTTTCAGCTGGCTAAAAGGAATGAGAAATCTGTTGATAGATAAAGTAATTTTAGAAGCTTCTGAAATATTCATATTTCAACTGATTATCGCAATATTAAGAACAAAGACAAAAGCTACCATACAGAAAAAACCCAAAAAGAAAATGTCAGAGATCTTCAAAGTACATTCAAATGAAGCTGACAAAGTTGAGGATTTAGAAAGAGATGAAAAGAGTAATCTGGCTCAGCTAGCCATTACATCTTCTGAAGAAGCATCTGAATCCCGAAATAAATTAAGTATTGAAGAGAAATAGGTAATTTATAATCTATCTTGCTTCAATATTTTGTGAGCTTATGATCACTCAAAACTGTTTTAATAAATAAGCTGAAATCATAAAGCTAGTGATTGATCATCTAAAAGATGATCTGAAAATTTCTCAAGAGGAGATCAAGTCTCTTGATTTTTTTTGTTTTCTTTTTTTAATAAGGAGTCTGTCTCTCAAGTTTAAATCTTAAGTGACTCCATTGCTCCTAAGAAAATTGAAGGTTATCATATAATTTATGATAAAGGACAATTTTGGGAGAAACCTTTTATTTCTTCTTTTTATTTTGGTAATACTTAAACAATGCTGAACTTACTTTGTGCTAACCTCTGATAGTAAACCCTATTTATATATATGCTTGTCAGAGAATTCAAAATCAAGGATTATAAAGTCAAATGATTTATGATCCAAGATAATGAAATCAAAGACTCTGCTAAGAACAAATTTTGTTAGTGCTAAAACTCTTTCTAGACTTAAACTCTGGAATGAATCAAGGTACTACTATCAGACTTTGGCATGAAGTAAAAGAAAGCCTGTCAGGACTAACATTTCAGGACCCACAGAAATATGGGTACCAAAATCTAAAATTGTATTTGCTGCTGATATCACAGAAGAGAGGAGCAAGGCATCTTCCATGATACTTGATCATTGGTTGTTTACAACTCATGATAAAAGAAAAACCTACACACCAAACTTAAGTGCTAAAGGATGCAGAAGATTTGGAGTTTGGAAAAGAAAGTGGAATCATTGGTACAAGTGCCATTGACTTAAAATCCACTGAAGAAAAGATTCAAATTCCATGGTCAAATATGATTACTCACTTTTAGCCTGACCAAGAAAAACTAAAAAAAAGGTATGTTTTGTTCTTCACCTTGCAAACTTCTTAACTTAATGAACTATTTAAGTATGAATGAATACAAAGTCTCTGATAGATATCTAGAGAAATTCTTTTGGCTGATACCAAAGGAATCTTCAGAAATCTTTAAAAAGAAACTATGTTGTACTTGACTATACTGAATAAGCCATTAACTAGAAGATGATCGTGTTTATGGACACAACATTCTCACCTTTTGTGAAAATGCTACTGCAAGTTAGTAGTCAAAGAAGCCAATTCAACATTCATGAATCAAGCACATCTATCTGAAAAACTTATCTTGAGTTTTAAAGAGAAAATGCTTAGCTTTGAATGGAATATCAAAGACTGATGACTAACAGTATATGTCTCGCTCAAAGTCTAATCCTACTAAACTCCGATGACAGACAACTTCTAAAAAATTATCAGTCTATGAGATTCAGAAAAGGAATATCTACTTCTAATAAAGCAGTTTAAGTAAGAATTTTTTTTTAAAATCCTTGTGTTACTTAAATTCCATAACGATGAAAATCATTTAGTGTGTTCAAGAAATCTGTTGGGTAAGAACCTTTGGGTAATGGTGTTTTCTTTTATATACATCTATGGTCTATATCCCCTATCTTTGTGAAACAACATTTCTTGTCACTTTTTCTGTCTTTTTAACAAGATTCTTTTTCCTTCTTTAGTCAGAGTCTTGTTCAGATATTTTTTTATATATTTTCTTTGTTTGTGTGTTGATCAAACCAAACTTGAGATGAATTCTCTAGTCAATTGTTCTTTGAATCAACTAGTTGTCATCAATGAAAAGTTTATGGATTTTGAAGAGCTGCTTAAGCTAGGTTTTAACTTTTGGAAGACGGTGTCTGAATAAGGTTGGAATGGATACTTTGATATGTTATGTGGTTTCATTTATCCAAGTCTTGTCAAAGAATTTTGGATTAAGGCTTCCATTGTTGAGCTAAATTCTGAGTATGTTATTCTTTCCAAGGTGTGTGGTGTTTCTATAACAGTAACCTCTAAAAGGATTACTAATGTGATCAACTATGAGAAAATTGGAGAAATCCCAGATACTCTTGTTTGGGAATACTATCTTCCTACTTGGCGTAGTTTTGTAGATCCATCAAACATTTCTCTAGTCTCAAATCTTCGTCCTGAAGCAATTGTTTGGAATCAGATTCTGAACTCAAAATTGCTACCTAAGGACAAGGATCAAGACCTTATGGACTCTATTGAAAAAGATTTACTACATCTTCTCAATCCATACTTGCAGATTGATCTTCCTCAAATCATGTTTGACTATCTAAAGAAGACTCTTTCATCCTTTCACAAGGGCAAAACATTTTTCATTCCTTATGGACGAGTTCTTTCAGAACTATTGATCCAACAGGAAGTTGACAATAAATTCATTGGGCAACTAATTTCTCTTTCTCCCTCTTGCTCTTACCTTCTTGATCTCTAATATCCATCGTCATACTTTCTTCCTCATAAACTTCCTTACCACCTTCTCCAAAAATCCAAAGAGAAGTGATGATATCTCAAACCTTCTTCGACACTTTGGAATCCATCTCAACCCAAAATCTCTTATTACCTTGATTGATCTCTGAGTCGGTAACAAAATGGCACCTTTGATTAGAATCCCCTTACGAGATCTCTTTATGATTTGACAACTTTTTCAGAGGAATAGGAAATTCTATTCCACGACTACTCTCAGACGAAATTGGATTGTTGACACTGCAAACTAAAGATTGAGAAGGAGAATTTTCAACAAAAACTAGGGTAGAATTTAAGGGATTTAAAGAAGAAGAGGGGCAAAAGTCTCCTAAAAACCTAATATCTCCCCTTTCTTGTCTATGCTTCTGAAAGAGGGACTAACAAAACCTTCGATACTTTTCTTCTGCCAATTTTTCCGGCCCACTTTGGATTTGGGTTGATGGGCCTTTTGGGCCTTCAATAAAGCATCAAAATTAACACTAGGGGTCTGATCCTACACCTGTTGGACTTCAAGTGAAATGTTTCCCCTTAGTGGACCCACCTCCTTAATTGACATAACACTGTCTCCAATAAACCTATGAGGAAAAGACATACATCTGACGCCTATTCCTTTAGAGTTATTCCTTACCTCATTGATCTCTGCTTCTACACATTGCTTTAAAACGGCTACATCCATGTTATACGCACTAACATCATTGAAAACAAACACACCATTTTCACTAAAAATCTCCTGCGAAGTCCCATCAACTTTATTGCCTTGAGATTCACCTTCAAATTCACCCTCAGAAACATCTTCATTCTTAACGAAAACCTCCCATGAAGAACGCTCTAAAGAAAACAAAGAATCAATATCCGAAAGGGATGAGGTTGCTTTCTTCACCAGTCTATTAGATGGTCCAAGGGTTTCTTCCATAACCCTTAAACGGAAAGAGACATTGTTGATTCTCACATTCAACACCTCATTAATCAACATCCCACATGAAGTCCTAACCATAATGTTAGCAACGTCCATCTTGGAATTATCTGAAGTATTCTCGTCGTAGCAAATGCATTTAACAACCGTGGAAGCCAGAAACTTGAAAAAAAAGGAATGGACCATGCATGACAAGGAATTCCATAACAATGTAGCCACGTAACTCTCTCCGGATCAACATCCTCATCAGACCACTTTCTGACCACCAAAGACCATTGACTATGCTAATCATTCACCCCTTCTACCAAGGCTTCTAATTCACCTTCTTCAAGAAGACAAATATTGGGTCCTAGCGGAGTTACCTTAAGCGCAAAATACCTTTTCTTTGATAAATCCTTTGCATATTTTACGTCGATCCTGGATTCAAAACCTTCCCTACAAATGCTTTATTGAATCTCATCCTATCATCTTCACTGACGTTGAAACTGAGCAGATGAGCAGGCTTGGGTGTAACTTTTTGTGAGGTTGAAGGTAATGAATGTTATATGTAACTTCTACATAAGTGTTGAAACAGTATTTCGGGGGGTGTTTTTATCGTATCTGCAGGGATTGTGCGATATTTTGATGCTTGTCGTTCAATAGTTGCACTGTTTTAAGTTAAAGAGTTTCAAATGGTTCTTGGTTTTGTTTAACATAAATTTGTAGCAAAGAGTAAATTTGTAGCAAAGAGTTTGTAAGGTTTTAGAAAAGCATGTCAAGATTAGGTTTCGCTAATCCTTTTCATACATATCCGATTAATCAAGCATATGACTTAGTTTCCGACCAATACAATCGCGTATCCTCTCGAATAAGTTTATGTCTAAAGCAAATTCGTGAGTGTCGTTGTTTAGACCGTTAGATGATGTCTCACGCTAACAATCGAAACAACAACCTTTAAGATCAACACAAAGCGAATAACAAATCCCAAATCTATGTCTAGAGTTTGGTTTTTAAGAGATGAAAATATTAGGTCATGAATTGTAAAATCTATGTCTAGAGTGATACAACCCACACATACATCATTAAGAACAAATAACTTCATCTCTATTGATCAATAACCTTGTTCATATACAAAAGATCAAAAGAAATACTGTTCTGGACTGGGTAAGCGCTGTGCCCCCACAGGGGCAAGGCTAACCCAATCCAGCCATTGGACATGCCCAATAGCCAGAAACTAGCCGTTGGGCAGAAACTAGCCGTTGGACACGTCCCCTCCAAGCGCAAAGTAGTTCACGCGACCAAC
Organism: Lathyrus tuberosus; assembly: GCA_022829125.1. Classification (NCBI taxonomy): domain Eukaryota; kingdom Viridiplantae; phylum Streptophyta; class Magnoliopsida; order Fabales; family Fabaceae; genus Lathyrus; species Lathyrus tuberosus. The sequence continues at coordinate 25,740,110 of JALAZF010000013.1, read as the reverse complement.
TGCCTCCCCGGATATCACAGAAACGGTTAGTCCAAGTCAAATGGCCACGTGCCTTGCCCTTCATTTGGCAATCCCTCATTGGTAGACCAGACACTCTGCTCGCCAGAAATCCACCTATAAATACTCCCTCGCTTGAGAGAGGCAGGTATCAAATATCCAATACTTGACATCTCTTACTTGTTTTCTCTCTTTTTGACCAAACACTTACTTTGGCATCGGAGTACCTTGCAGGTACCTCCACCCCTTTTTCCTCCCCTACGAGCATCAATTGTCCTACGTGAAGGCCACGACGATCCAGTCTGATCAGCGCAGATCAGTGGCGCCGTCTATGGAAACATTGCTTGCCCGTCTTTTTGAATCAAGATACCTCATCTTTTCACCCAAAAGACCAAAGCTCTCTCCCTAAAATTCCTTTGATCATCATGGCCTCCACTAAGAATGATGCCCGCCAAGTCTCTGTTGCTGCCGTCGTGACTGACAACTCTGACCACATCTTCGCCAAACACGTGCTTCAAAAAACCGACCACCAGGACGGAAAGACTGCGTCCCCAACCCCCGAGGAAGTGAAACCTAGGGCACCAGCTGTCGAACGAGTTTTCGAGCCCATTCCTGTCCCGCAGAATGCTGATTCAAGCACAACTGCCCTCATCGCCTCTCTCAACAAATCGAACCTTTTGATCTTCCAGCAAGGAGAGAAAATTAACGCTCTCGAGCATCTCCTCCAAGAGCGGCTTGCTTCCGAGAAATAACTCAGCCCATCTCCACGACCTCGATCTCCCCCTCAAAAACGGAGACGCGATAGGTTCAGAAGTCCCTCCCCGGCGAGAAGACGATCAAGATCAGAGGAGCCTGCGTCCGATCTCGCCCAAAGGCACCGCAGATCTCCTCCGCGAAAGTCAAGACGCTCCCTGGCGTCCAAAAAACCCCATCAGCCAGACAAACATGAGCGCCGCCATACACACAGGTATTCATCGCGACGTAGCAGAAGCCGTGGTCGTAGCCATTCTTTCTCTCGCTCTCCAAGCTCAAGCAGCGACGACGATGTCCACGACCCCCTTTCACAGGAGATCATGGACACAAAAATTCCTCGCGGGTTAGAGAAGCCCTCTACTCTAGCGACCTACGACGGGACCACCAATCCCAGCGAACACATAGAGAATATAGAAGCCATGCTCCATTACCACAACGTGACCGGGGCCATAAAATGCAGACTATTCCTAATAACGCTGAGGAAGGGGGTAATGGCTTGGTTCAAGCGACTTCCTCGAGGGTCGATCACATCATAGAGAAACCTGAAGATCCAGTTTGCCCGACACTTTACAGCTTCCCGACGACATCCCAAGTCGGAAGCCACCTTGGAAGCTATTATACAAGGGAAGGATGATTCCTTGCGGGCATATATCGAACGGTTCAACAAAGAAGCCGTGGAGGTCCATACAACGGACCATATGAAGAAGTATCTTCTCAAAAAAGGCTTAAAACCAAAGAGCGAGTTTCGCAAAGCCGTCGGGATCGAGACTCCTCGAACATTGACAGAACTCCTCTGGAAAGCTGAAGCGTACATACAATACGAGGAGAATGAGGCTGCCTATCACGCCCAGGACACGAGAGATCGGGACAAACCCCGGGAACCAAAAAAAGAAGAGCCGGAGACATCCCGGCAAGGAAAAGAAAGGCAACGAGATGATCTTCCTCGAGAAGGTAAAGGGCCTGCTGGCCGTTTCACGAAATATACCCTGCTTACCGCTCCCCGTGAACGCATTCTCTCCGAATGCGTCAATACAGAATTCAAGCAGGGGGCGTCAGGTTCCCCAAACCAACAACGTCCAGAGGCAACGTCGACAAGAGCAAGTATTGTCGCTTCCACCGCAGCCACGGCCACACAACCAAGGACTGTGTGCACCTCAAAGACGCCATAGAAATCCTCATCAAGGAGGGTCACTTAAAACAATACATGAAGAAAGGTGAGTCCTCCCGACGAGAGGCATCAGAGTCAAAGAAGGAGACAGAATCGTCTCAATCCAGTCCTCCCCCGCAGGTCGCCATGTCTATTACGCGACCAGAGGACTTCTTCATTCCTGATTACCTCGAAGAGCCTTTCCGGATATCTGCCACAACACTTGGGAAGCCTTCCCTGCAGCCATGGTTATCTCATGCGGTGGGTACAATGAGCTGACAGTAGGATCTGTCAAAAGGAAGTTCGAGCAGCTTATAGATTGCAGTCCCGACCGGTTGTCCACGCTTGAAAAAATCAAGGGACGCTCCCAATCGATCACGTTCTATCGTGAGGAGCTGCCTGGAGGTTCTCCGAATTCTCACATTCCTCTACTCATCAGGGCCAGACTAGCAAACACCGACGTCCGAAGGATCCTAGTCGACCAGGGCAGTTCCGTGGGCATTATGTACACAGGCATGTTCCGCGCCCTAAAGCTGGACCAGAAGAACCTCTCGCCGTATGTGGGATCCGATCTGCAGGGGTTCAACGGAGCCACGACCAGACCTTGGGGATACGTGGAGCTGTTAGTCACATTCAGGGAGGAGGAAGCGTCCAGGTCGATCAAGACGCAGTTTCTGGTGATTGACTGCCCCTCGCTATATCAATGTATTTTGGGCAGGCCAGCACTCGCAGAACTAATCGTTGTTCCTTCAACCGTCCACCTCAAGCTAAAGTATTATACCGAGAAAGGTCACGTCACAACTGTACATGGGGACATAGAAGTTGTACGCAGATGCTTCGAGGCAGCGACCAGGGGACAGAACCAGATCGGAGCAGCACCGAAAGCAGCCAAACGACCAAGGGAGGAAGATCGCCCAACCGAAGACCAACCAGACAAAAAACCTACACTTCCCGTGCACATCATCGACCTTGATAGCCGAATTTCAGAGGACCACAAGGAAGATAATGGTGAGGTCGCGTCAACAGGGACGACCAGCTCACCCTCTTCAACTCTAATGCGGCCAATCCCAGACGGGGAATTGTAGCGAGCGATTTTGGACGTGGTTCTTAAGCACTGTCGCTCTGGGGTACTATAGGTCGATTCATTTTTTATCCTATTGAAGCTGATGAAGGAAGGGAAATAGATGTCTCCAATTAACCCTGCTTGCATACTGAGTTTAAACAGATGACTGTTGGTTTACAGATGCGGTTTAGATTGTGGGCCTCTCTCTGCTTATTTTGTTAAGAATGAAATGACAAGACTATTCATGGGGATTTTGGATAGGTACTGGATTTGATGTTTTTATTTAGTGTGCTCGCTAAGATTTTTCAATCTTATGCCTACGTATTCCCGTTTAACGAAACAGGGAAATCAGAGCGATCGTAGTTCCTCCTATTCTATGGGAGGAAAAAGGTTGTTTTGGTGTCTTGTTCAAAGCCCAAGACGTGAAGCTTAAAGGTGGTTTGTATCTTGTTCAAAGCCCAAGATGTGAAGCTGAAGGGTCTATTTGTATCTTGTTCGAAGCCCAAGATATGAAGCTAAACAGTTTTAACTTTAGAGAGAATTTGTCATCTCTAAAGGGGGGTATTTGATCTGTTTGTCACAACTGTTAGGTGACTGATTATAAAGGAGAATTACTTTAACTGGGATATGTGAATCCAGCAATACCATAATTTTCCTTTATAGGGGATTTTAAACCTGAAGTAGAAGACTTTAACTCAGTTTAGAGCAATGCCATCTTTCCTTAGGAATTTCTCATGCTAAAAGAGGGACAGTGGCGTGGATGTAAGTAATCCAGAGGCTTGCCTCTTACAGCAATTAGATGAAGGAAAAGGAGTTTTTGGTATTTGTATACTATGAGCAAGGCACATATTTTGATGCTAAAAGGTTGATTGACTCGACCGGGGTTTTCTTATACGAAGCCTAAGAGGAGGCTATTGACCCAACAAGAGGGTGTTTTTATGTGTCTCGTACGAAGCCCGAGAGAGAGGCTAAAAGGGTTGACTCAATAAGAGAGTGCTTTTGTATGTGTCTTGTACGAAGCCCAAGACGGAGGCTAAAGGTGTTTGACTCAACAAGAGAGTCTGTGTACCTCGTACGAAGCCCGAGATGGAGGCTGAAAATGTTTGACTCAATAAGAGAGTCTTTTATACTCAACAAGAGGGTGATTTTTATCTCGTACGAAGCCCGAGATGGAGGCTAAAAGGGAAGTGACTCAACAAGAGAGTCTTTTATACTCAACAAGAGAGTGTGAATAGGTTAGCTCCGCTGGGGAGAATCATTGTACAAAGCCCAAGAGGAGGCTAGTGTGCTGGTGACTGTTTCAGTTTAGTGACAGATCCAGTATGTTGGATAAAGAGAAAATCAGTTCTTATAAAGGGAACGATTAAAGGTAAGGCTGTGCTTTGGTACTGATCGGAGGATCAGGGTTATTTCCTGTTCTTTAAGGAAATGGGAAATCCCAAAAGGTATGGAGATTGTCCAAGTCTACGGGTGTTTTGAGAAATCGATTCTCAGGTAGTGAATGATCTTTGTATGATGCCCAAGAGAAGGCTGGTATGTTAAGGGATGAAGGTCAACCCATTAACTGGTCTGACACTTGACTCAGAAAGAAACTCTAGCAAATTGATGACTAGGTTTTGTTCCTATACCTGTAGAGGTCTCTGGGTCCTTGTACTAAGCCCAAGAGAAGGCATGAGAACTTTTAAGAAGCCGAAGGGTCCTTGTACAATGCCCAAGAGAAGGCGGGGATGCTTTTAAGAAGCCCGTGGGTCCCCAAACCCCGAGAAGTTCAAGACATGCCATTCACCGAGAATAGATCAAGCCAGGAAAGTCCGAGAATTTGGAAGAAACTCAAGAGATGCCATTCACGGAGAAAAGATCATCCATGGGGAGTAGAGTTTCTTTGACGATTTCTAATGGTGACAGTCTGAGAAAGGGTTCACCGAGAATGCTGTCTTTCACGTCTCCATATTGTTTAACCCCAAGAGGAGGGAAGACCGTGTCTGGTAATCCTATGGGGATCTAGTTTTGTTTGTATTTAAAGAGTGACCAACAGGGCTTTACCTAGTTCTAGACGTAGTTGCCGGGGAAAACTCTAAATAACTATACTAGTATTACACAGTTGATATTTGACAAGTATATAAAAGTTTTTGAAAGAAGACTTACAGTGAGCAGCCCCACAATATATATAGATATATATATATATATATATATATATATATATATATATATATATATATATATGAAAGCGGATAAAGAAAGCGGGTAAACACTTACTCGGTTGTAGAGCTTCCATGTTGTTTGGTTAGTTTGTTCAACAAATAAAGCTTTGATAAAAATATTATATTCAATAGCAAAGGAGAAAGTGCTTTGAAAAGATTGTTTGGGGCTTACAGCTCAAGGAGAGGCCCAAGGTTTTATCAGTGATTGCACTGTTGTTTTGAAATTGTACAGGGACTTATACAAGTGACTGAGGCCCAAAAAGGTTTTCTGTACAAAGGTATGGGTCTTACACTCTCTCAAGAGGCCCAAAGGTTTATTTTTGTACAAATGGTGGGGCTTACAACTCAAGGAGAGACCCAGGGTTATTTGTTTTGAAAATGGCAATTGCGCCGAGGTTTGTGAAAGCACAGTGGGTCTAATACAATGACTGAGGCCCAAATATTTTGGTTTCAAAAATGGAATGGGTCTTACACTCTATTAGAGGCCCAATGATTTTTAAAGAATGGGGCTTATAACACGAGGGTAGGCCCAAGGGTTTGATTTTTGAACTGGCGATCGCGACGAGGTTCTCTTTTAACGCAAAGGGACTTATATAATATCTGAGGCCTAAAATTATTTTGGTTAAAAGGGGATTGGGTCTTACACTCTTTTAGAGGCCCAGAGTGTTTAAAAGTGTTGTTTGAGTGAAAATCAAGGAAACCCTAATTTTTTTTTCTTTTAAAAGGAAATACTTAAAGAAAATCAAATAAAAATGATACAAATACCAAATAAGTTTGAATAAACCACTTGTGATTTTTGTTGAAGGTTTGAAAAATGAGGTTTTAATCACAAGATAAATTAAAACTCATTTGGTTTTGATTTTCAAAGTAAATATTCACTTTTAAATGTTTAAAAATAAATAAAAAATGAATTTACTCACAAAAATACTAATTATATTAAATAACTAATAGAAATTTAATTTTTTTGTGGAATAAAATATTTCAACATTTTTGTGATTTTTTGCAAAAAGAACCAATAAAAAATAATTAAAACTGAGGGAGTTATTAATTTTTCAAATCATTAAAAATAATAAGAAAAACAATAAAAAAAGTGGAGAAAATAGCAAAAAGAGGATCTGGGGCGAGGAGGATTCGAACCCCAGACCTCTTGTGTATAGGGCGCGCGCCTTACCACTGGGATGGTGATACATCCGTTGATAGAAACACAACCACAAATATACAAGGCTTGCCTTGTTTTTGGCCTGGCCCAAGGCAAGGCAAGGCAAGATTTTGGTTGAAAACGTGAAGGCCATAACTTTCTCATTTCTCCATGGATTGGGACAAAATTTAGGTTTATCCTGTCTATAATTTCACAAGGAATCCAATGGTGGTGGTATTTTTTTCAGATCATGCTCCTATTGAAAAACCCGATAGTGGTTTTGAAATAGGCCATGATTTGCATTTTCTATGCCATCTCTTGGTACAAGCATGAATTACATGATAAATTGGTGCAAACACAACACATATAACATGTATAAGAGATGCATGAACAGTGGACATCAAAAGAAAGCATGATTCAAAGAATCCAAGTTGCGATGCCTACCTCTTTTTGGAGCTTTTGTGCAATCTGCCAAGCCACTTGTTCCAGAAATGATTTGATGCTTTGAACAACCTCAAATGATCTCTTAGAAGCTTTTAGGATGGTTGGAATTAGCTGGAAACCTCATGAACAAGTTTGAGCTATTTCTTGCAAAAGGGGCAAAAGTGGCCAAAATAGCAACTCTCTCAAATGGTGTTCCAGATGGGGGGAACCATTTGGGACAATTCAAGGATGATATTTGGAGTGTGTTTGAGGTTTTATCTGGTTTGGAAAGTGACTGAATCAAGACATGGCTTGAAAAATGCACAAAAGTCCTATTTTGAGGTTTTGAGATGTGACTTTGTGATTTTGGTGTTACAGGTCACTTGTGAGAGTTTGGACAACTTAGATATGATATATTGGATGTGTTTGGATCATAAGCTGTGGTGGAATTGCTTTCTAACTCAAAAACTCAGAGTTACCTTGCTAAAGAAGGTATTTTTGCCTAGAGAAAGAGATTTTGAGGAAAGCAAGTGTTGTAGTGCTTTGGTGTACTCAAACTGAACAAAATTGAGCTCTATTTATAGTAGAGCAAGTTTGTTTTGGCTGCAATAGTGATTGGCAACTGCAACAGAGGTTTGGCCAATGTTGAGCAATGAGAATCCAAGTCTCCTCTAGCCATTGACTAGAGGTTAGGGCACAGGCTGCTGGTCTCCTTGGTCTTGGATAAGTCTTGACTGAATTCAGTTAGAAATGGCTCAGTCCATGCCACCTTGGTGCATCCATTGAATGCTCCAATCCAAAATTGGAGTCTTGTCCCTCTTTTAGGCATTTCTAGGTTTGGCATGCTATTTTTGGTTCCAAAGACTTGGGAGGCTTGGGATCAGAGTTGGTTCCTCCTTGGTCCCCCCTTGAGGTGTTCAGATGGATAAAGTTGCTCTCCCTTTGCAAAATTTGAGCAAATCGAGCAAAACTCCCAAATATGCCTTGCCATGACAGTTTGCAGCAAGGCATATTGGCATTGTCATATCTCATGGCTCAAGTGGACTTTGATGGAGTTCTTGGCCATTTTGGAAAACCCTCATATGATACAACAACTATTTGATCATAATTGGTTTTGATACTTTTTGGATCCAAGTGAAAAATTCCCCTACATTTGGAAAAAAGTGAAGGTAGATTCTGACTTAGTGAAAATTTCACTAAGTGTTGGAAAAAAGTGACATTTTCACTTTTTGTGATTTTGATCATTCCATAACTCAAAATCCATGAGGAATTGGAATGAGTTATGTTTGAAGCTTTTGTAAAGTGCCATGAGAGCTACAAATCCAGTTTTGGATGGGAAAAAATGGCCTTATGGTTTAGGAGTTATGATCCTCCAAAGTTGGTACCCTAACCACTTTGTCCCATAACTTAGAAAATTTTTTAAGTTTTTATGGTTACCCCTTTTACAAGTTATCCCACTTTTCTTGATTTTTCTTGATGAATGACGATTCCAATCACACATTAACATCATTTTAGGGTTAAAAAACCATAATTGTGAAAAATCTCAAAAAGTCAAAGTTGAGTTTTGTGCACAGTTGACTTTTTATCAAATAAATTCCAAACTGTGTGATCCTCTATGAAATCAAGTCCTTGACCTAAATCAAACTTGATGGATTGATTTCATAGGTGTTATAGGGTGTATTGAATCATGTCTTAGGGTTTGGGAGCATGTCCTGGTCAAAAGTCAAAGGCACAGTTGACTTTTCCCGCGAAACCCTAATTGTGGTTCTGATGAAATCGAGACTTGTTGCTCAAGTTTCTTGGATCAATCCATTGTTGCAAATTGATCAATGTAATTTATTAGAGACCCTCAAATCCTCTCTTGAGGTCTTGGCTCATGTTTTGCCCCAAAAGTCAACTTAGGGGTGAATTAGGTCAAGGAACCCTAATTCCTGATCTTTTGTGAATGCATCCCCTGAGGTTAAATTGACTTGATGATTGGGTTCATGATGTCCCTTGGAGCATCATAGGTTATGCTTTGAAGCATTGGCTCATGCCCAGAGGAACATTTCCATCTGGAGGCCCTGGTCGACCAAACCCTAATTTTGGTGACACTGGTGATCTTGAGGCTTAATCCACCTGGAATGCTGCAACATTGTGCCTGATTCTTGCTGTGGGAGTCCTCTTGATCCATTGTGGATGTTTGAGAGGTTAGACAAGTTGAAGATCATGTCATTCCTTGATTGATCCTTTGTCTAAGGCTCAAAGAGGGTTTGAAACCCTAATTATTGTTTGTAGTAAATGCTCACCCATCTTTGGGGAGACTAATGAGGTATGATGGTCCATCCATATTGTGATGAGGATTTGCCCAATGATGGGAAATCTTAGTGGTTAAAATTTGGGGTATGACAGGAATTCGAAGTCGTCACCTTCAGCAATAACCCCAAGAGAGGGGTGAAGATAGGCGCAAGATTGCCCGACGAAGTCAAGCTGCAATTAAAGAAATGCCTGGATGACAACGCTGACCTGTTTGCCTGGAGCGCAGCAGATATGCCCGGATTAGACCCAGATACCGCGTGCCACCGTTTGACCATTGATCCAGCTGCCCGCGTAGTCGTACAATGGAGAAGGAAGCAGTCCGATGAGAAGGCACGGGCTGCCGAAAAACTTGTACAAGACCTCTTAGAGGCAAAATTCACATCGGAGGCCAGGTATACAACCTGGCTGTCCAACATTGTACTCGTGAAAAAACATAGTGGAAAATGGCGCATGTGCATTGACTATACCGATCTCAACCGGGCATGCCCGAAAGATGCTTACCCCTTACCGAGCATAGATAAACTTGTAGATAACTCTGCCGGTTTCAAACTCTTGTTCTTCATGGACGCCTATTCGGGATACAATCAAATCCCTATGGCCGAAGAGGACAAGAGATATACCGCATTCATGACCTCCTCGGGGAACTATTACTACAACGTAATGCCCTTCGGTCTAAAAAACGCTGGGGACACGTACCAGCGCATGATGAACAAAGTCTTCCGATCACAGTTCGGGGACATGCTCGAAGTATACACGTACCAGCGCAAGAGGAATCCGATCACACGAATCACCTGCAAAAGGTCTTCGACCAGGCCAGGAAATGTAAAATGCGCTTTAACCCAGAAAATTGCACCTTCAGCGTGCGAGCAGGGAAGTTCCTCGACTTCTATCTCACCGAAAGGGGAATAGAAGCAAACCCAGATAAATGCCGAGCATTCGCAGAGTTCCCTATACCCTGGTCAAAGAAGTCCATCCAATCCCTAAATGGGATGCTCACCTCCCTTTCTCGGTTCGTGGCCAAATCCACTCAGCACGCCCTGCCCTTCTTTAAACTGCTTAGGAAAGAGACCCGTTTCGAATGGACAGAAGAATGCGAGCAAGCCCTGGCCCACCTTAAGCAGGCTTTGTCCGAGCCACCTGTGCTTTCTCGGCCAGAGTGCAGGGAAACCTTATACTTATACCTCTCTGTCGCTAGTGAAGCCATTAGCGCTGCCCTCGTCCGCGAACCAATAGATGGGCAGAAGCCCATCTATTTCACTAGCAAGGCCCTACAAGGACCAGAAGTCAGGTGCGCGCAGATAGAGAAAGTCGCCCTTGATCTCATCACCGCCGTGAGGAGGCTTAGACACTACTTCCTGGCCCACACTGTAATCGTTCGCACGGACCAACCCATCAGACAATTGCTATGCCGACCAGATATGGCGGGTAGGATGCTTAAATGGTCCCTGGAGTTATCTGAATTCGACATTCAATACGAGGGTAGAAAGGCCCTCAAGGCACAAGCGCTGGCCGACTTCGTAGCAGAGATGACCCCGCTACCATCCCCATCATGTGGGGCACATAAATGGATCGTGTATGTAGATGGGGCATCCAACCCCTCAGGGAGCAGAGCAGGTATCATCCTCGAAAACGAGGAAGGAATATTGATAGAAGTATCGCTGGTCATGTCCTTCCTTACATCCAACAACCAAGCCGAATACGAAGCCTTCCTCACAGGACTGCGCCTGGCCAAGGACGTGGGCGCCAAGGAAATAAAAATCTACACCGATTCCCAGCTCGTAGGTTCACAAGTACGGGGAGAGTTTCAAGCAAATAACGATCAGCTAGCCGAATACCTGGCGCTAGTGAAGGAAATAATCACAAAGTTTGATGCATGGGAAGTCCAGCACATCCCCCGCGAACGAAATACGCGAGCAGACATCTTGTCCAAACTAGCCAGCACTGGCAGAAAAGGCGGAAATAAGTCCGTCATACAAGAAGAACTGTCCCGGCCTAGTATTGAGAAACCATCCGAGCTGCTCGACGTCAACACCATCGGGGACACCCAGGGCTGGATGACTCCCGTATACGACTACCTCACCAAAGGGGAGCTGTCCAAGGACAATAAAGAAGCTAGCATAACTAAACGACGAGCTTGTTCGTATGTGTTGGTTGAAGGAAAATTCTACCGAAGAGGATTCTCCATCCCCCTCTTGAAATGTGTCGAGGAGAGTAAGGTCCCCGAGATTTTACAAGAAATCCATGATGGCATCAACGCGCAACACTTAGGGGGAAGATCCCTGGCATAAAAAGCCTTGCAAGCGGGATATTACTGGCCAACCATGCAGCACGACGCCAAGGAACACGTCCAGAAGTGCGACCGATGTCAGTGACACGGGGACATGCACTTGGCACCCCCAAATGAGTTGAAAACTCTATCCTCGCCATGGCCCTTCGCCTGGTGGGGAATGGACATACTCGGCCCCTTTACAATGGGGTCTTATCAAAACAAATTTCTAATCGTGGCCGTCGACTACTTTACGAAGTGGATTGAAGCCGAAGCCCTCGCGAAGATCACAGCCTTCAACATACTTCGTTTCTACAAAAGAAACGTCCTCGCACGGTTTGGGGTGCCCCAGGTCTCATAACAGACAACGGAACCCAGTTCACGGATCGAAAGTTCCAAGACTTCGTCGCCAAATTAGGCACAAAGCAACACTTCACTTCCGTCGAGCACCCCTAGACCAACGGGCAAGCAGAAGCGGCGAACAGGGTGATCCTGCGTGGTCTGAAGCGAAGGCTGGGTGAATCCAAGAAGAGGTGGGTCTAGGAGCTATATAGCGTGCTCTGGGCTTACAGGACAACACCGCAGTCCACCACCAGGGAAACCTCCTTCCGACTAGCCTACGGAACCGAGGCGGTAATACCGGTAGAAATTAGAGAGTCCTCCAGACGAACAGAAGTTCCCCTCGACGAGGAGATGAATGACGAAGCCTTAAGAGAAGAGCTCGATCTGGTCGAAGAAATACGGTCAGGAGCAGCTCTCTGCGAGGCCTCGTTGAAACAACAAATAACCCTGCGCCACGATGCTAAGGTCATAAAGCGAGACTTCCCCATTGGTAGCTTGGTCCTGCGTAGAAACCAGAAAGATTCGCGCGAAGGGAAGTTGGCCGCAAACTGGGAAGGCCCCTACAGGGTCAAGTCCAAAACGGGCACTGGAGCCTACTACTTAGAAACTCTGGATGGAGAATCATTTGCTCGACCATGGAATGATGAAAAGCTCAAACAATACTACAGTTAAGCCCAACCACAAAGTCAGACTAACTGCCGGCGAGATCTCCCCACTTGGGGAGACGACACTGCCACAGAACCATGACCTGGTGAAGCATGACCTTCTTTTTCAATGCCGGCCAGTCTCTGCTCATGGGACAAGCAGACCCTGCGCCCAACGGGGACACCTCGATCGAGATCCGCCGTTGCCTCACCAATAAGGCAGGACACCCTACTCGCGATGGGAACGGTCCAAGCCTATGGGATTAGCACTTCAACCGAGGTCCTAGACTCATCACCGACAAAACTACTTTGCCCTCTCCGACAAGTTTCAAACTGTCGGGCATAATAAAAACAAGTCGAGCAAACATCCATTCAAACAAGCATACATAAATTCGACAAGAACTTACAACAAAAGGTTAATAACGTTGGCTTCAAGGCCAGAATAAGTTAAGTATACATGAAGGGTTGTGCCCAATAATCATTACAACAAAAAGGGCACGCAGGCCCACAAAATACTAGTACATCCAAAAAAAATGATATAAAACATATCCTGGTGAAACTAGACGACTTCACTGACACCTTCCGGGGGGACCACCTTGCCATCGACGACCACATTGAGTAGACCCATTCCCTCAGTCACCAGCTGGACGCCAGAATTAAGGGCCTTCACCTGCTCCAAAGCAGCATTAAAGCCGAACTCGGCTGCCCCTAGATTGTCCTCCCCAAGGACACGGATCCTTCCGATCAGGTCCTTCCTCGTCCGCAAAGCTTTCTCATCTTCAGTCTCATCTTCACCCGCCGCCGACGAACCCTCCAGCTCCGCAATCCTCACCTTCAAGCGGGCATTCTCGTCGTTGACATTCTTTACCTCCTCCTTCATTTGGGTTACTTCCTTCTGGAGCAGTATCTTAGCCTCCTGGTGACCTTACAGCTTCTTCAGCTCGTTATAGATGTCGACGTTCTCACACTCCAAGGCATTGATCCTGGACTTTGCCTCCTTAAGATCGGAGCGACGAACAGCTTCTGCATCTCCTAGAGCCAACACCGCTTCCAATATCCTGATCAGTCCAGCGGCATCCTGGCAAAGAAGCCTCCTCCTCACTTGGGGATCAGCAGACAGAATCGCCGAGACGTCCAGATCCGGGACGACGACAGAGCTCTCCTCGTCAAACATCTGCCCCTGTTGATAACATGCGGGCAACACGAACTTCCCTCCAGGAGAGCCACCCGAACAGCCCGCAGAAGAGGCCCCGATATCATCCCGTTTCCTCTTGTGGGAAGAGTCAGGAGTTGGCGGAACAGAGGTCACCCCCGGGGTAGGACCAGCGCCAGACACAAACTTTTCTATCGTCGCTTGCTGCTTGGCCGCTCCGGCCTTGGGCACCGAAGGCACCTTTTTCTGGACCTTGGCTGCCTGCGACCTCATTAAACGCTCCCTCATATCAGCCATTTTCTCTGCAAACACAAAAGACAAAAGTTAGCGGACAGAAAACACTTAACACGTGCGGACACAAGAGCAAGGTACACCAAGAAGCTGGAAGGCCACGTCGTCGTTTTCACACTCGATGAGGGCCTTAACATTAATATAATGGCCTGCTCTGAGGGGCACCCCATCATCCCCGACCAGTTCTCTACCATCTCTGTCCACCACGAAGGCCGGTGTAAAGCTCTCCACATAAGCATGGAGAACACGATAGGCCTCCCTATCGACCTCACAAAGTTGATCGTGCTTCACCAGGAACTGGTCGGTCCTGTATCTGAAGTGGGCGAACACCCATTCCAAAGGGAACTTAGACACAGGTTTTTTAACCTCCCGACCATCGACGATCACCATTTTAATCGTCGAGATAGATCTCTTGGCCGTCTCAAAAACGGGCTTCACAACCAGGAATCTATCCTTAAAATGACGAACAGACTCAGAGTACGGGCAGAAGAGCCTGCTCTGCTGTTTGAATGACACTCAGCTTTGCTTCGTGCCCATTGTACTTCGCTGTAGCTAGAAGATACTGAAGAAGAGGTCCACCGTCGCCCCGACATAGAGAAAGCGACACACCAGCTCAAAGGCACGTATGAAGGCCAGCGCGTTCGGATGAAGCTGGGCCAGGCACAATTCCAAGTGATCAAAAAGGGCCTCCTGGAAGTCGGTGAAAGGCAACCGAAACCTAGCCTCCACGAAGGCAAACTCGTACATGGGGAACCGCATCCCCGGGTAAATCGAACAGATCCTGTCATTTTCGGTGGGACGGATGGCCCTCCATTGCATGGGCGCATCCTCGGCCCGATCTTCCAGATAGGGGAACTCCTGAACCTCCTCCTCAGTAAACGTCAACTTGGTCGACAGCGGCTCGTGCGCGATCCATTGAAGATCCCCCCTCGCGACCTGCACATTAGCATACCCAACGGCCTGCTCCGCCTCCTCTTCCGCGGCCTGGGCGTCAGGTACGACTTCGTCACAAGGATCTGCCATGTTCACCTGAAAAGCAGAGGAAGGAAAAGTAAATTCGAAGACTAAGTTCAAATCCACCCTTCCACCACTAGTCAAGTGAAAGGGCGAGGAAGAAGCCAAGGACAACCCCGAGCCCACTTTGACCGCGACCTAGTATGACGACTGTAGTGCCCCCGCGAAGAGGACGAGTCTCCACGACTTAACTACGTTGCTTCGAGCTCAAAATTGGGCAAACTCATCGCGAAAAAAAAAGAGCTTTGGGTCGAACAGGCCTAGGGCCCGACTACAAACCTACAACTAATCCTAACCAAAACCTAGGAGAATCTACACAACATTCGTTCCGTGTTCATCACATTCTTCATGAAAATCATAAAAACTCATGTGTTCATCAAAGAACACATGAATCTTCAACTGGAAAACTCATAAGTTGCCGAAAAATTCATGAAGAACACCTAGAAAATGAAAAACATTTAAGGAAAATGCAGAAAAGATGAACTTACTTGAATACGAGGAGTTGAAGATGACGGTGTGAACGGAGACGATGAAGATCTACGGCGGCTCCGGCGAAAGGACAAGTTACAGAGCAAAAGAGAGGAGAGAAGGAATTTATGAGAAATGGACAAATGAACCCCTCCTCCCTCCTTTTATAAGTATTTGCTCGTGGGGAATCGCAAAGGCCATCATTGCCTAGGCGGCTCTAGGTCTGACAAGGGGGCTGCATGTTCAACACGTGTCAAAAGGCTCCTGCGTTTGCCATTCCCAAGCACGAACGTTACATGCGCCTGACCTTTTGCTATCCCGCGAACACATCTCCTCAACAACAAGCACACCACGGGTCACCGACACAAAAACGCCAATACAACAGGCACTCGCATAAGAGCGTGCCCGACAGAAAATACCACATCTCCCAGTATGTCGTTCGGGCAACCACACATGGTCGGGATGATCAAGGACTTTACACGACTACCTTAAGTCCTCACTCTCCACCAGAGCAAGGACTTGGAGGGCTCCTGTTCTGGACTGGACAAGCGCTGTACCCCCACAGGGGCAAGGCCCAACCTAATCCAGCCATTGGACAGGCCCAATAGCTAGAAACTAGCCGTTGGGAAGAAATTAGCCGTTGGACACATCCCCTCCACGCGCAAAGTAGTTCACGCGACCAACTGCCTCCCCGGATATCACGGAAACGGTTAGTCCAAGTCAAATGGCCACGCGCCTTGCCCTCCATTTGGAAATCCCTCATTGGTAGACCAGGCGCTTTGCTCGCCAGAAATCCACCTATAAATACCCCCTCGCTTGAGAGGGGCAGGTATCAAATATCCAATACTTGACATTTCTTACTTGCTTTCTCTCATTTTGACCAAACACTTACTTTGGCATCGGAGTACCTTGCAGGTACCTCCACCCCTTTTTCCTCCCCTACGAGCACCAATTGTCCTATGTGAACGCCACGACGATCCAGTCTGATCAGCGCAGATCAAATATATATGATCAAGATGAACTACATCTAACCTTAACACAAAAGTGTTTAGCTACACATTCTCATGGTAGCTTGGATGACAAGTTTCAAGAGGAGATGAAAGAACATCTGAGTCGAATAATCGAGATTGGATGTGACTTCAGTTTCTCTATGTGAAATTTCACTCTTGAATGATCAAAGTTCAGAAAACTATGTTTTTGTGTGAAAAATAGCAAGTCCCCCTTCAAGGAAAAGTAAAAATCTATTTATAAGATACTAAAATTCTGCAGACCTCGCCTAGCGAAGGAATCACTCGCCTAGCGAATGGATCAAAAAATGGCACTTTAAGTGCCTCAGAAACTTAAATAGGCCCAATTGTTATCGCGGGTTCGCTAGGTGAACAAATCATTCGCTAAGCGAGCCATTCGCCAAAACCTTCGCCCAAGCGAATTTTAGGTCCTTTAGCCTCTGCCTCAGCCAAGGGTCCTTCGCCAGCACCTTCGCCCAGCGATCAAAGCAGCGAACACTCGCTGGCACTTCGCTACGCGAATTTTACTCCCTTTTCCTACTGACTCTTTTTGGCCCTCCTTGCTGGAAGATTCGCTATCGTTTGCTAGGCGAACCTTCGCTGGTGACTTCGCCAGGATTCGCCTAGCGAACCCTGCTGTTGCTTTCTTGATTCTATGGCAGCTTGCACCAACTCCTTGTGTCGTACTTTTTTGATCATTTCATGCCTATTTCTGCACACTAGCACACAAATTACAAGCACCACAAGTATATTCCAATGTTTGAAGAACTACAACAAATCACCACTAAAATCAACAAGTTAAAGATAGAAAGTAAAGAAAAATGCCAAGTATTGAATACAAATATGTAGCATGTTTGACATCTAACAAACTCTCCCCAACTAACTCTTTGTTTTTCCTCAAGCAAAGTATGCCTCTCGTTGAAAACAAGAGGATTTGCTCGAGTATAAAATTCAACCAAGACAAGATAAACGGCTCAAATAAACAACAATTACAACAAGGCAACAATCACACAATCCTAGAATTGACCATGTAAAAGAACTTGACTCTTAAACAACTTTCAAATGATGTTTCAAGAAACAACTAAATCATCATGCACATGTCATTCTAACACTCCTCTTCGAAAAAGGATTGAAGGAAAACGCGCATACAAGCACGGGAAAATTTCACTCAAATGACAAATGATGTAAATACTAAGCAATTCATACAATATCTAAATGATCACAAAAGAAATCATGGAAGCAAAAGATCACAAAGAGCTTCGAGGTTATAGCTTGGTCGGGTTAACAATAAAGGGACATTTATAACGGCCATTGAATCGAAATTGCCGATGCAAAAGAACATTCACTCTACAAGGTATTCACAACACCTCAACTTCATTCACCACTTTTTTCCTTTATCACACCTTCTTAAACTTCCTTGCACAATTATTGAATCTATTTTTCTCATTCAAACAAGCATTCTTTTTCTCCTTTGTACACAAATATTCACATACTCTTTTCTTTTCATGCTTGCTTAAATGTTTTCACAATTTTGAGTAATTCACCAATCTTCTTTTTCATTCTCCCCAACTTATTTTCGACTCAACCTTACGTGAATGTTCCTTGCTTTTTAAGGCAAGGAAGTCAATTAAAATAAAAGTTCCAAGGTTCAAGAAGAATTTTTTTTAGAAACTCACAAAAATTCAATGATGAACTTGATTTTCAAAATATGTACAACACAAAGTTCATCACTAAAAGAGATCTAAACAATTTAGGCACAAAGGGGCTAACAAATTCTCGCTACTCACGGGTAAATTACTATTTAGAAATGGTTGTGCTCAATATTAACAAGTGCCTTGATCCTTTCTAATACTTCCACAAAATCACAAGAATCACAAGATAAAACATGAATTAAAAGTATAAAACAAAATCTATCATCAATCCAAAGCATATAGTAACCTGGAGGTTTCTCACTTTTGTGATTTTTGGACCTAAATGACATAAGCAATCAATAAAGTTGTAACAAGAAACACAATTTTCATTTGTACAAAGACACAAATTCTAACACATTCAAAATTCTAGAACTAGGTAACTATGTACCTTGCCGACAATATCATGCTTAAATTACTATCATCGCCATCCAACTTGGAAGAATCTTCTTTTAAGATCAAGAATCACCAACCTAAAATTCCCCAAGTTTCATCAACAAAAGAAGGAAACATTAAATATTCACAAGCACCATTCAACCACTACTAAAAAAACTAAACTAAAGTTAACATAAAATAACATTTAATTCAAACATAATACTAATAATAATAGGAATGTAATGGTGTAAACACACCTACAAAGTCAAAGAAAAATACCACCAAGGGTACAAATACATCATACAACCCAAAATAATCCAACACAGTGGATAAAGTACATCAATACTTGTTGCTACTCGAAAAATAGTCGACCGGAGGCGAAAGAGGAAGAAACAGAAGAGTCACCATCGAACTTTATTTATCCCATGAGGGGAAAGGAAAACATCGAGAAAACCCAAAGAAGGAAAGGATAAGATGGTCTCGCAACCAAATTACGGGTTCGGAAGCCGGTTATGCGAGGGGAAGGTATTAGCACCCCTCACATCCATCGTACTCGATGGGAACCATTGGCTTGTCTATGTGTAAGGATGTTTGCTAAAGGATATTGCTTTCTAAGGGTGTTCTAAGAGGGAAAAAGAAGGGTGAGAACCAAAGAATGTGAAAGAAAATAAAAGAAAAGGAGAGGAGAAGAAGAGGGGACTCGATAGGACTTTGCGGTCCTATGCCTACGTATTCCCTCGTGCAATGGGAAAGTTAGAGTCAACGTAGTTCGGAGGACTACGGGTGAAGAAAATGGAAGGGGGCTCGCCAAGATCATTACAATCTTGTGCCTACGTATCTTACATTCGGACAAGAATGAAGAATCAGAGCAATCGTAGTTCGACCTACGATTTGTTGGTGTTTTTTATGGACGATGCTAACGTGCAGGTTCTAGCAGTTAGGTGTTTTGTGGCTCGCTCGTGGAGTCTTATGCGTTACCTGTTTGCGGTAGAACAGACGTAACATGTCCTTTTTGAAAAGGTTGATTTTCGCCATCAAGGCAAGATGTCTCATTTGATTTGTGAGATTGTTTTTTAAGGGTGAAATAAGTCCTCGGATAGGAACCCCTTCGGGTAGTACCCAATTCTTTATCTCAAAAGATTTATTGTGAAAGATGTGTGGCGAATATAGTCACGTCTTCGTATTGAAAGACGAGTATCGAGACCACACACTCTAAAGTGAGCATCCTAATACTCGAAAAGGAAGGGGCCTTCATCCAATCCCCTCTCTTTAGTTCAATACAAAGAGAACATATTCTCTTATTAAGGAAGTGTTTTGATTTTAGATGGTAAGTGCTTTACGACAGTGAACCCTAAAGGTAATGTCAAGCACTCGGGATAGGAGAAGGCCTTCGCCTAACCACTCCACGACCATCTAAGTTTATTGAGAAAAGTTTTGAAAATGCACTTGGTACGAGACCAAGGTTTTATGACTTAAAAAGATGAAATGAAGAGGTTTTTGAAAGAATGGGTGGTGAATATAATTACGTCTTCGTATTGAAAGACGAGTATCGAGAGTACACACTCTAAAGTGAGAATCCTAATACTCGAAGAGGAAGAGGCCTTCACCCAATCCTCTCTTTTTAGTTCAATACAAAGAGAACTTTATTTTAAAGAAGTGTTTTGAGTTTGCATTTGAATCGGTCAAAGGAATTGGATTAAACGGGATGGGGGACCTAATTGACTAGGATAAGGTCGATTGCGACGCACGAGGCGGTCGACTTACAAGGGTGTAAAATGGCTCGACGTTGGATCGAGAATTTATTTTTGAAAGTGTAAACAAGAGATTAACCAATTATTATCGTGGTGTAAACGTATTGCACGAGAAAATCACACAACCAAACTAAATAATCATTACACAAATAGAAT
The DNA here is from genome assembly GCA_022829125.1 of Lathyrus tuberosus. Classification (NCBI taxonomy): domain Eukaryota; kingdom Viridiplantae; phylum Streptophyta; class Magnoliopsida; order Fabales; family Fabaceae; genus Lathyrus; species Lathyrus tuberosus. The sequence goes on along the minus strand of JALAZF010000013.1, from coordinate 25,719,935 downwards.
AAACTAAACAACACACAAAATTATTAATTAAATTAAATATGAATATTTAATAAAATTAACTAAGAATTTAATTAATTAATATTAAATAAATATATTTAAGATAATTAATAATACACATTTTATGATTTTTATTTATGAATTAAACAAATAATAAAAATGAAATAGAAAAATAAAATTAATTAAAAAAAAAAACAAAATGAAAAAGGCCTCTTGGGCTGGATATCAAAAGCAGAAAAGGGGTGCATATAGAAAATAATCCCCCAACCCAAAACAAAAGCCCGCCGTGGTGGGGGTCTACCACAGACCTTCAGTCAACTCAGTTGACCGTTGGCTAATTCCTAAGCGTTGGATCTGAAACTGTTTATATACTGATTCCATCAGAGGACCTAAAACGAGGGTGCACGGTAAGGGGCTTGTGGTTAGATCGCGCAGGATTAAAGAAGGCTGATGAAGATGATTGTTTCTACATGACGGTGACAAGTGTCACCGTCTTCTTCAGCCAACTTAAAAAAAATGGAACGTGGCATCAAACGTCCTCTTATTAAAATACAAAAAAGAAAAAACTAACATTAAAACATGAATCATTTCCTCAGCCATTCTCAATGCGTTCTCTCTCTGAACTAAACACAAACCCTCTTCTCAAGAACAACCTAGCCGGAAAACACAAGAAACTCGCCGGAGAAGGCTTACGGCGGAAACCGCCGTCTACTCCGGCGGCGACATCTCATCTCACCACGGCCCAAACATCAACCCCCCTAAAAAAGAAACCCTAAACCCAAATCTAACACTATTTTCTTCAAAAACCTAACCAAATAACCAAATCGAAAATTTCCTCTTTCGAAACCCTAAACTCAGAACCTCATCCAAATCGTGGAAAAAATGCAAACGAAGATGCACTACACTAAAGCCAACAGAGACTCATGTAAATCAAGATCTGAATCAGAAGACTTACCCTCGGAGCTCCAAAATTACAGGTATGACCTTCTCCCTTCGTATCTCCTTCTTTTTCTCGTTGTCACGACCGTTATGGGGTTTTTTGTGTGTGTAGAAACTTTAGGGTTTTTTTTTAGTGCCGCCGGTTCTGATGTTTTGTTCATGATCCCTCCCTCTGAAATGAAACCTTGTTTATATATCCAAAAAAATTAGGTTTAGAAGACAAATTCTGAAAATCTTGCTCTGCTATGGTTGTGTTTGCTCTGCTACAGTTTCGTCTTTTTCCGTTTTGGTGTTAAGGTTGTTGTACTGTGAGTTTCTGCTATTGCTTTGACTTTTCCATTTTTGCCATTCTGAACATGTGTTGTCCCTTTCCTTGGACTGATACGCTGACTTTTTGCTTGCGTGTTGTATGTTAAAAAAACTTGCACGAAAATGGATAGCTATGATATGGAAATTCTGAACTGGTCTCTTGGTTTTTTTTATGAATTTGTGATGATGTTTAGGAATTGGTTTAGGCCTTGGTGAGTGAGGTTCTCGTTTGATTCTCCTAGGTCTAAGTGTGAAACATAACCCGGTTCTAGGGTAAAGATGAAGCTTTTAGTGACAAGTCTCTTTTGGATTCTTCCCGTTGATGTTCTCTCTATTTTCTTGATGATGAAACGTGGTTTTATAGAAGAACTTCTAGGGTTTATGATCTGAACATCTGATATTCATGGGATAGGACAGAGGTATCATATTGGTTGGTGAGTGATTTTGCTATTCTTGTGTAACCTGCTATATTCTGCTCTGAATTTGTCTATTTGTTTGTGAAAATCAGAAATTTAGTGCACCTGTTATTTGCTTTCTTAGGCTTAGAATCTATTTTACCAAAATAGTGAAAAGTGCTTGTGGTAATTTGCTGCTGATCTTTGCTGTATTCTACCCTGCTTCTGAATTTTTTACTTATTAATGTGGTCCTTGTACTTGCTGTCAATTGTCTTTGGATGCTGAAAAAAAAACATTTGTGTTGCTGCTTTCTACCTCTTGTAGTGTCACGTGAGCTGAATGCTTGGTGCAACTCACATGGTTTGAATTGCTATGGTCATGGCATGATGAGATACAAATTGTTGTTGCTATTCTTGGATGAACTTTTAATGTCATTCCATTTTAACTTCTAACCTCTTCCTTTGTTGTTTCATGTGGTGATGAAGACTTGGCACAATGAAAAGACTGTGATAACACAAGGCGCGCAAGTGAACTGTGGATGATGACTTGGACGATCCGATGCTAAATTGATGAAGCCTTAGTTTTTTTTTAAGTTTCATTTGTTGTAATACTTAGCGTTTATGATTTGTGACAAAATGGGATGTTATGAAATTTTCCCTGTAATACTTGTGCATTTGAATTTGAAATCTTGAGTTTTGGAATGATGAATCTAATTTGGATAATTGAATTTGCAATGGAATAGGCCTTGAGTCTTTCAACTTACAATCTTGAATTTGGATGCCATTTGAACATTGAACTAGAAATTATGTTGTATGAAGATGAACACCTAAGTTTTCAAGTAACTTGTATTTGAAGAAATCCACATGGATGGATTTTCCAATTTGAATCACTCCTTGATTAATGAATCAAAACATATAATGAATCCATACACCAATGTCTTGAATCATGCTCACTTGAAAATGTTGAGTCTTGGCACACTTGAATGCATATTTCATTGTAATGAATACAAATCAAATTTGCAAGCCACGAGTGACCGAAACGATAATGCACATGTTCACACGACTTCATACACTTATCTTCTAGGTCATCTTGTCTGTTTGAAACCTTTGTTCCATTTGCATGCTCTTTGACCTCACACCAATTTCAAAGCCCAAAACTTGCATTTCTTGAAGAAAACTTGAGGAAGATAACACCTTGAAATACGGAGGGATGCTTGGCATGAAGCCCAAAAGTGACCTTAGTCATTTGATGATCTTCGATAACACTTGTATGCAAAGTAGCCCATGACAAGAAGTCACTTAGTAAGTGTAATCCCTTCTTGCTCAAGTTTGATCAAAACCAAGTCAAGTTCCCTCTTGAATTAGGTTGTGAATAGAGATCCAATTAAATCAATCTCAAAACATAATTTGAGGCAAAAACCCTTCCTTGTCCTTTCCTTGCGAACCCATATGCTTGGTACGTATCGTGGTATGATGATGATATGATGAATTTATGATATGAAAGACTAGGGTGAAAATGAGGGTGTGACAGATGCCCCTATTTAATCTTCTTGGACTTGAAGGTGAGAGTGGTAGAGGCTTTTCTTACAGTCAAGGTACAAGGGGATTAAATATAAGAATACCCGGAGTTTCAGCCGGAAAAAGTAGGTGGAATGAAAGGTGATGGATCTGTGGGATGGCTTGGAAAAGGCATCTGTCATTGAGACCAGGTAGTTGGTTATGAGGGACGTGATGATATGTTTGAGATGCAATGCAGAACGAATATGAGTGCTTTGCCGGTCTTGAAAGGGGAGGCATCCCTGTAGCATACTCGAGACATATAAATGGACCTGAGATATTCCTTCTACAAAAGGTAGGTAGGACTCTAGAAAGAAAAAAAAAGTTGTGAGATATAAGTTGGTTTTCCTCTTGCAAAAGGCAAGGAGGACTCCTGATCAAAAGGTTAGGAGAAAAAGTTCCCTTCTACAAAAGGTAGAGAGGACTCCAGAACAAAAGGTTTGGAGATATGATAACTCCCTCTATAACAAGTAGAGGAGACTCCCTTAGGAGAAGACGGTCGTATTTCCTTCTGCAAAAGGCAGAAAGGACTCCATAACAAAAGGTTAGGAGAAAAATTCCTTCTACAAAAGGTATAGAGGACTCCAAAACAAAAGGTTTGGAGAAATGATAAACTCTTTCTACAAAAGGTAGATGAGACTCCCTTGGGAGAAGACGATCGTATTTCCTTCTGCAAAAGGCAGAAAGGATTCCATAACAAAAGGTTAGGAGAAAAATTCCTTCTACAAAAGGAAGAGAGGACTCCAAAACAAAAGGTTTGGAGAAATGACAAACTCTTTCTACAAAAGGTAGATGAGACTCCCTTGGGAGAAGACGATCGTATTTCCTTCTGCAAAAGGCAGAAAGGACTCCATAACAAAAGGTTAGGAGAAAAATTCCTTCTACAAACGGTAGAGAGGACTCCACAACAAAAGGTTAGGAGAATGATGATTCCTCTTTCTACAAAAGGTAGATGAGACTCCCTTGGGAGAAGACGATCGTATTTCCTTCTGCAAAAGGCAGAAAGGACTCCATAACAAAAGGTTAGGAGAAAAATTCCTTCTACAAAAGGTAGAGAGGACTCCACAACAAAAGGTTAGGAGAATGATGATTCCTCTTGCAAAAGGCAAAGAGGATACTTACGAAAGGTAAGCTGAAAAAAAGCTTGTGCGAAAGGCACGGGAGGACTTACAAAAGGTAAGTTGAAACCATTGCGAAAGACAAGGAGGAGATGCTTCATGAAAGACTTACAAAAGGTAAATTAAGGGCAATAACCATCCTCGTGCAAAAGGCAGAGGGAACTTGCATAGGGTATCAGAATATCATAGACCTCATAGGCACAACGGCGGAGGTGACACTCTCTGAGTTGCGACCATTCAGTTCTTGGCCACATAGGCATCAAGCGTCCAAATTGATCGAAGATACATAATACAAATTTTGGTCGCGTGCGCTAAGGCAGCGAGAACGCTTACAAAAGGAAAGCGAAAGGACAAGACTTCACGCGAAAGGCGCGGAAGGAGTTGGAAGTAATAAGTGATGGGGGAGACAATGTCCACAAGAATGCCCCTATCCTCTACAAGAACTGGCTAAACAAGCATGCAAACGATGCAAAAATGTATGCAAAATGCTGGGGATATGAAAGTCTGGAGTGACGGTCGTGCCAAACGTGGTTGGGCTTTGGTTAAGGCGCCAAGGAATAGCTGGGCTTTTTAAGGTGCCAAGACATGGTTGGGCTTGCTGGGGAAAAGGAGATATGTAAGGTGAAGGGTACTAGTTAAAGGTGGATTTTGGTCTAGGGGTGCCAAGGAAGGTTGGGCTTTGGTTAGAAGTGCCAGGTATGGTTGGGCTTTGGGTTGGATGGGAAATGAGCTTAACTTCCCGACACTCGAAATCTGCCGACGCAACCATGCTCTGAAGATGCTAGGGCTCCATGCTGCTTTATGCTAGGTCACCCCAGGCTGGATAGCTCTTGCCTGGGCCAAGTCAATTTGTGGTTTTAATGGTATTTCTGCATGTTATTCAAGGATCATGGTTACCCCACAGACACTTTAAGAGAAAGAGTAATCCCGCATTTCCTTTCCATCACTAAAATTATTATCCCCAAGAATTCAAATGCGATACTTATTATAAATAAAACAATTTTTGCAATCACGGAGCAAAGATTAAAAGAGAAAACTTTTTGATGAAAAAAAAAGTACTTTATTGATGAAGGCCCTTAAAATAGCAAATTACAAGAGGAGGCAATTCCTATAAGAGGTAATTGCTTTGAAAGAAAACAGATAAAAAATAACAACGGCAATGTTGAAACCAGTTTCCATCGAGTTTCAATTCTGCTATGACCCATATATCTCTGAAGACCCTTTAAACCTTGCTTCTGAGCGCAACGATTGTATCGATCCTTCCCATTCGGAGTTTCGCGATCAAGGAGGAAAATTCACCAGTTTTTTACAGACTGCAGTTCTTGCCTTTTTAATCCCTAATTTTTGCCTAGACCGCCCTTTTTGAGTTTTCAGCCTACCGGGATACCCTTTTTTGCCTAAGTTACCCTTGCAGGTTTTTAACTTAGCGGGTCATTTCTTTCGTTCTGTCCCTGATTTTTGCCTGGACCTTCTTCTTTTTTACATGGTCCACCAGGACGCCCATTTTTGCGTGGATTTTCTTTTTTGTCCACCAGGTCTATCTTTTAGGCATAATATTTTTTAACTGCATCTGCATTCACAGGGGATGAGAGGTCATCGTCGTCCATAGTGGAGAGAATCAAGGCTCCTCCAGAGAAAACCTTTCTGACCACGTATGGACCTTCATAGTTCGGTGCCCACTTGCCCCTTGGGTCGGTGTGAATTGGTTGAATTTTCCTCAAAACCAGATCTCCTACTTCGATATGTCGAGGGAGAACTTTCTTGTCAAAAGCTCTCTTTAACCGCTTCTGGTATAGTTGACCGTGACAGATGGTCGTCATGCGCTTTTCATCAATGAGATTGAGCTGGTCGAGTCTTGCTTGCACCCATTCAGCTTCGTCAAGCTTGACGTCTGTTAAAATCCTCAAGGAAGGAATCTCTACTTCGATAGGCAATACCGCGTCCATGCCATACACGAGGGAAAAGGGGGTTGCCCCAGTAGAAGTGCGCACTGATGTGCGATAGCCGTGCAGAGCAAAGGGTAACGTCTCATGCCAGTCTTTATATGTCTTCACCATCTTCTGAACAATCTTTTTGATGTTTTTGTTGGCTGCCTCGACAGCTCCATTCATCTTTGGACGGTACGGAGTTGAATTGTGGTGTTCGATTTTAAAGCTTTCGCACAGATCCTTCATCAATTTGTTGTTGAGGTTCGAACCATTGTCGGTGATGATTTTATTTGGAACTCCATATCTGCAGATGATCTCTTTCTTGATGAAGCGAGCCACCACTTGCTTAGTGACGTTGGCATAAGACGCGGCTTCCACCCATTTGGTGAAGTAGTCAATGGCAACCAAAATGAAACGGTGTCCATTTGAAGCAGTGGGCTCGATACGTCCGATCACGTCTATGCCCCACATGGCGAATGGCCAAGGCGATGTCAACACATTTAGAGGAAGTGGTGAAGCATGGATCTTATCTGCGTAGATTTGGCACTTGTGGCAGGTTTGCACGTGGCGGTAACAATCAGTTTCCATTGTCATCCAGTAATATCCCGCCCTCAAGATCTTCTTAACCATGGTGTGTCCCCTGGCATGTGTCCCGAAAGACCCTTCATGAACTTCAATTATGATTCGATCTGCTTCGTGTCTATCCACGCATCTGAGCAGGACCGAGTCATAGTTCCTCTTATAGAGTACATTCCCACTCAGGAAGAATTTCGATGAAAGCTTCCTCAGGTATTTCTTGTCAGTGATGGTGATATTCTCTAGATACCGCTTGATATCATAGAACCAAGGATGATCATCAATTTCAGGCTCTGTGGCCTCATTCGTCAAACAGTAGGCAGGCTCGTCAAGGTACTCAAGACGAATGACAGGCGCTTCGTTCTTCCATTTGACCTTAAACATGGATGCCAGCGTGGCTAGGGCATCTGCCAATTGATTACTTTCTCTTGGAATGTGGTTGAAAGTAATCTCATCAAAGTATGGAATCAACTTCAAGACATGGTCTCTGTATGGGATAAGCTTGCTATCGCGAGCCATATAATCTCCTTTAATTTGACTAATGACCAACGCGGAGTCCCCATAGACTTCTAGAATTTTGATCCTGTGGTCAATAGCAGCTTCTATTCCAAAGATGCAAGCTTCGTATTCCGCCATGTTGTTGGTGCATTTGAAGCACAACCTAGCAGTGAAAGGGATATGAAATCCGGTGGGTGATGTAATTATTGCCCCAATTCCACTGCCTTGAGCATTTGCGGCACCATCGAACACAAGCGTCCATCGCGATCCTGGTTCGGGTCCGTCATCTGGGTCTAGCATTTCATAATCTCTGGCGAACATAACATCTTCATCGGGAAAATCAAAAAGCATGGGCTGGTAGTCTTCCACAGGCTGGTGGGCTAGATAATCAGACAACACACTTCCTTTGATGGCTTTTTGTGTGACATATTGAATGTCGTATTCTGTTAACACCATCTGCCAGCGGACAACTCGTCCGGTGAGTGCAGGTTTTTCAAAGATGTATTTGATAGGATCCATTTTTGAGATCAGGAGAGTTGTATGGGTGAGCATGTATTGCCTTAGGCGTTTGGCAGCCCAAGCCAATGCACAGCAAGTCTTCTCGAGCATCGAGTATCTCGTTTTGCAATCATTGAACTTCTTGCTCAGGTAGTATATAGCATGCTCCTTCCTACCTGTCTCATCTTGTTGCCCTAGTACGCATCCCATGGATCCATCTAACACAGTTAAGTACATTATGAGAGGCTTCCCTGGCGCAGGAGGTATCAAGATCGGTGGTTCTTGTAGATATTCTTTTATCTTCTCGAAAGCTTTCTGACAATTGTCATTCCACACGACTGCTTGATCCTTTCGCAGCAGCTTAAATATGGGCTCACAGGTGGCCGTCAGATGGGATATGAATCGAGCAATATAGTTCAATCTTCCCAGGAAACCACGAACCTCCTTCTCAGTCTTCGGTGCAGGCATATCTTGGATAGCTTTGACTTTGTCTGGGTCTACTTCTATTCCTTTTTTACTTACAATGAAACCTAACAATTTGCCAGATCTCACACCAAAAGTACACTTGTTGGGATTTAGTCGTAATTTGAACTTCCTCAATCTTGTAAACAACTTCTCGAGATGAACGAGGTGCTCTTCCTCAGTTTTCGACTTTGCAATCATATCGTCAACATAACATTCAATCTCTTTATGAATCATGTCATGGAAGAGTGTTACCATCGCTCGTTGATATGTTGCCCCTGCATTCTTTAGTCCGAATGGCATAACCTTATAACAAAAGGTTCCCCAGGGGGTGATGAAGGTATTCTTTTCCATATCCTCCGGAGCCATCTTAATCTGATTGTATCCAGAAAACCCATCCATAAAAGAAAAGATGGAAATTTGGGCCGTATTGTCCACTAGTACATCTATATGTGGCAAAGGAAAATCGTCTTTGGGACTGGCCTTGTTGAGATCTCTGTAGTCTACACACATCCGTACCTTCCCATCTTTCTTGGGTACGGGGACGATGTTCGCGACCCACCGTGGATAGTTGGATACAGCCAGGAATCCTGCGTCTAGCTGCTTTTGGACTTCTTCTTTAATTTTGATAGCCATTTCAGGTCGGGTTCTTCTCATCTTCTGCTTCACCGACGAGCATCCTTCCTTGAGAGGTAGTCTGTGTATTACAATGTCTTCATCCAGTCCGGGCATGTCTTGGTAAGACCAGGCGAACACGTCCTTGTACTGTTGTAGCAACTCGACCAATCTTCTCTTTACATCTTCCTCTAAAGCAGAGTCTACCTTGACTTCCTTCTTGTCATCTTCGGTCCCAAGATTGATGATATCTACTGACTCCTGATGCGGTTGGATGACCTTTGACTCCTGCTTCAGTAGTCTGTCTAACTCCTCTGGAAGCTCACAAGTTTCCTCGCTGTCTTCATCAGCGTGGTAAATTGGGTTATTAAAGTCATATCCGACCATAGAAGAATCGTTATCAATGGAAACCGGGGTGGATCTGCATGATGATGATTTCATGCTTTATTTTGAGAAATTGAAGAAAGAAAAATGCAAGAAAAACATTGCCATTTTATTTATGCAAAATTAAAAAGAAAGACAGGGAACACAATTGAATGCAAAAAGTTCATTTCATTCATAATAAATATTGATTGAAAACATGGGGGCCCTACAAAATAATCCATATGCCTTGGGCAGAGCATAGGATTGGAAAGCAACACAAGGAAAATTACTCTTCCACAAAGGTGACTTCAGGCATCTCCACGACAGTCCAATTGTTGAGTTGTTGATTTGGTGCTCTTGGATACACCATGCAGACTTCTTTGGACACACCATCTTCAGCTTCCACACAAGTAACTTGGTCGTCAACAAGATGTCCAACACTAGTGAAAACAGGAGGAGGAACAGGTTCTTTGCCTTTGTTGGAGGTTGTCTTCTTTAGATGACTTGGGAATCCCAAGCCAGCCTTGTTCCTGTTAACTGGTAGCTCCAACACTCTTCCCCAGCCTTCAGGGTGACCAGTTTCAATCACAGTCTTCGCGTCCTTCCAAGTAATCATCGGTGACCCAGTCTTTTCTGACTTCTTCTTCTCCTTCTCATCAGGAATCATCTCCACGTTTATAACCTCCAAAGCTTGGAAAGGGGTCTCATGAACTTCCCCTCCCACTTCAACGTAATGAAATGAGGTTAAGTGGCTAACCAGAATATCCTCTTCCCTATCAATTACAACAATCTGGTTGTTGATCATGAACTTTAGTTTCTGATGGAGTGTGGATGTTACTGCGCCAGCAGTATGGATCCAGGGGCGCCCTAGGAGGCAACTGTAGGCTGGATAAATATCCATCACATAGAATGTGATGATGAAAGTGTGAGGCCCAATTTTGATAGGGAGGTCAACCTCACCTATCACAGTTCTCCTAGCCCCATCAAAAGCCTTCACTATCATTGAACTTGGCTTCATCATCAACCCCTCAATGGTAAGCTTGGCCAAAGAATTCTTAGGCAAAACATTCAGCGATGACCCAGTGTCCACCAAAACTTTTGACAAAACAACATCAACGCATTCAATGGATATATGCAGAGCTTTATTGTGATTCTTCCCCTCTGGGGGCAATTCTTCATCACTGAAGCTCAAAACATGTTTGGATGCAATGTTTGACACCACCCCTTCAAAATCGACAACGGAGATCTCTTGAGGAACATGGGCAGCCTTTAAAAACTTCAACAATGCCTCATGATGGGAAGGCGAACACATTAGCAATGACAACATCGAAATTTTAGAAGGTGTTTGGTTGAGCTGATCAACCAACTTATAGTTACTTTTTCGGATAATGCGCAAAAACTCTTCCACTTCATCATTAGGACCTTCCTTCTGAGTAGAGGATTGCCCTTGTTCAACTGTAGTCTGCCTTTCATTTGTCTTTCCAACAGCTCCAGAATTGTTGCTTGGTGGCAGCACAGGTGCGAAAATCCTTCCACTCCTTGTCACACCTCTGGTTCCAGTGAGATTTTCCACAGAATCTTTAATTATTACTGGTTCCTCTTCCACTTTCTGTCCATTGATGTACGCAGTTGAATCATAATTCCAAGGCACAGTCTTGGTGCTCTCAAAAGGGAACGGAGAAGGCACCGTTATTGTCAATGGGGCTAGTGAAGGTGGTGACACTGGAACATCAATCGAATCATAGGGGATTTCCAGAGGCACGCGTACTGGATTACTTGGGATTTGAGTAGGATACCAATCATAATCACACGGGATCTCCAACGGTACATGGGGTTGATTATACGGCACTGCCCACGACACATCATCATCATAGAAAATTTCAATTGGATCATAAGGGATGTCCAAAGTTGCCACCTCTTCAGCAGGGGCTATCTGTTCTACCAATAGAACGCCTTGGTCTAGCAATTTTTGGATTCCCATCTTCAAGTCATCACAACTTTGGGGATCTGCCAAACAATATTGGCAATCCACAGAACATCCTGGGAAGATGTCTAGTATCAGAAGTTGTTCCTTGACTGTTTCAAAAGAAGTTTTCATCTTGCCAACCTTCGACACCAACTTCTTCCCTCTGGACTCTTCAATCATATTCGTGGCATGGTTATGATTCGGCATTGGGTTATTGATAACATTAGGAGTATTTCTGGTGAAATTGATGGCCTTCGAGTCGATGAGATCTTGAACTATGTATTTCAGGGCCTTAAAATTTTCGATGTTGTGCCCGGGAGCTCCAGAGTGGATCACAGTGAGCATTCGCATCGTAACCAGGAGGTAAAACAGCAGGCGGGGGCTTCATGTCCCTCAATTGTACCAATGAACCCTTAAGCAAAAGTGGAAGCAGTATGGCATAAGTTGTGGGAATAGGGTCAAACTTTTTCTCGGGTCTCCTTTGTCTGGGCTGACCTTGGTAGTAGTTTTGGCGTTGAGGCGCTTGTTGCTGAACAGCAGGCTGGCTTGCAGGGATAGTCAAAGGTTGATGATACTGATTCGGGGTGACAGCAGCCACCTGATGATATTCCTGGTATGCTCTACCTTTTCCCCTATTCCCAAAAACGGCGCTCGCCTCTCCCTCTTTCTTCTTTGAAAAACCTTGATGGGGCCTTTTAGCTCCACTAGAAGATTCAACAACATTCTGAATTTTTCCTAACTTTATCATATTCTCAATCCTTTCTCCAGCCATTACTAACTCAGAAAATACAGAGGATGTACTTCCTGCCAAGCGATCCAAGATGGGTCCTTGGAAAGTTCCCATGAACATGTCATTGAGTTCTTTGTCAAGGAGAGGTGGTTGTACTCTTGAAGCTAAGTCCCTGCACCTCTGGGCATAATCCTTAAATGACTCGCCAGACTTCTGAGTCAGACCTTGGAGTTGTGTGTAGTTAGGCGCCATGTCTGAGTTGTACTAGTAATGCTTTAAGAAGGCTCTAGCTAATTCATTCCATGTCCTGATGTTGGTGCGCTCCAATTGCATATACCATTCAAGGGAAGCCCCGCTGAGGCTATCTTGGAAGAAATGCATAAGCAATTTGTCGTCATCTGAATGAGCAGCCATTCTTCTGCAGTATGATCGAATGTGTGTTTTTGGACAGCTGGTTCCCTTGTATATCTCAAAGACAGGGAGTTTGAATTTAGGAGGGATCTTGACACCAGGTACCAAGCACATATCAGCAGCATCTAAACCAAACGTATCGAGTCCTTGCAAGCCTTTCACAGTCTCTTGCAGGGCATGCACCTTCTTCGCCAAGTCAGCATTTGGTGGCCCAAAAGCATCTACGACCGAGTCACCATGAGGGCCATAAAATTTTTCGTGCTCATCATACTGGACAGGCGTCGGGATCGCCCTAGCGGCCGCTGGGATACCTCCGCCCACAGGGATCGGAATTCCCGCGCCATCAGGAATTGGTATACCTCCACCAACAGGAGGCGGGACAATTCCACCAACAGGAGGCGGGACACCAGTGTTTCTTTCGGTAGCTTGCCTCATCTCTTCTTGTGCTCTGGCCATGTTCTGAATGACCTCCATCAGCTGGCTCATCTGAGTCTTCATAGTGAGCATCTCTTCTCTAAGAGCGGCTTGGTTCTACTCAACTTGATCCATGATCCTCTTCCAATTGCTTCTGGTGTTGTAAAGATGTCGGGAAGTCAGCTTGTTCCTACTGCAGCAGGTCAAGTGGTTGTGAGTTTCAGGGTTTGATGAATATGCAAGATGATATATGAATGCGTATGCAATGCTAGAATGATGTTCAAGGAGACTCTCGAGACTTGTGATTATCATAGGCGTTATAGAAGTGAACAGATAATAAAATTTGCACAGCTTTGAGAACAAAAGAAGCTTTTCATTAATTCACTAAAAGATCGAGTACACAAGATTAAGCATGTTCATTAAATGAGTACATAAGTTTTGAAATAAGACATGAGAATACAAAAACAATAATCAAATGGTCTTCTTTCGGATGCGCTCTTCAAGCTTCTTCGACTCGAACATGAATCTCCCTACCATCTGATCGCAAAGGTGAATGAAGTCATTAACTGAGGGAGGGGCGTTGTTACCATCCAAGTCTTGCATTGCGCTCTCCAACCTCCAAGGTACATCACTAATCATGAGATTACAGTATTCCACAAGGCCATTGTACCTAGCACAGTACATATCCAAAGCGGGCTGACAAATGTTCAGGGACTCTACATGAGTGTTGAGCAACTGATTGAGGTTCTTCTCCTTTTTGACCCATTGGGAGCTATCTTTCTTCAAATCCTCAAAACGACTCTTCCAATGCTCCACTAGCCCTTTGGAAGCTTCCAACTCCTTACACTTATCGTTCCACATTTCAGGAGTATAGCGTGCTGACCTCATGGCTTCCTCTTTGAGGTGACGCTCATCTTTGACCAAAGTCAGAGCACTTCTCAATCGTCCTTCGAGCTCATTAATGTTAGCTTCGAGATTTTCTCTAGTTTCCTTCTTAGCAGCAGAAACTTCTTCATATAGGCGCCAAGCCCTACCACAAGAGTCTTTGGCCTCCTCCAAACGTTTTCGGAGAGCTTTCACTGATGCATCAGCCCCTTCAAAGCCATTTTGATACAGGACCCTCAGATCACTTTCGATCTTCAACTTCTTGCTAGTTTCAGCCCCTTGATCTTGCTCAAACTCAAACTTCCTCTTAAACTGGCTAGTCTCTAAACCAGCTTGGTGGACTTGTGCTTGTAGCTCTTCGTTTTCTTTAGTCAATTTCTCCACCAATAACTTCAACTTGTTATACTCCTCCATAGGAACATGTGTGGGTACAGGAGGCTTAGTATGCATGGGAGCCTCATAAGGGTATGGTAACGACCTTTCTGCAACCCTTGCCAATAACCACCTGTTGTATGGTTCTTTGGCCACACAGTTCTTTGCCTTCAATTCCTTTCTCCCACTTGAATGGATCTTATTCCACGCTCTTGAGATCCTTCTTACAAGTTCAGGGTCATCTGCTTTATTGGCTAGGAAGAAACTTTGGATCTTTTCTGCCTCAGGCTCATCCTTCATTGCTCTCCCAATCAGAGGTACATTGCGGAACTCTCCACAACTGAAGATGATTTATGTATCATAATACTCATGAGAGTACCATGCAATGTCATCAGCTACTAAAGACATGATATGGTTGGACCACTTCAGCTTCTGCTTGTTTTCCACGAAAGGGCCATCCTTAGGAAGATGAGAGGTGCACCACTTGTATAGTAGGTGGGAACAACATTGGACCATCCCTGTCTTCTTCTCACTCCTTCAATGAATGGAGTGGTAAGTGTCGGCAAGGAGCGTGGGAACTGGGTTCTTCTGAATGAAGAGAGTAACGGCAACAATGTCTATGAAATTATCTATATTTGGGAAGAGGATAATTCCATAGATGATCAGAGCAAGAAAGATTCCAAATCTCTCCCAATCCTTATCGGTCTTATACTGAGCAACTTTGTCGAGAAGAAATTTCAGAGGGAAACCATGAGTACCTCCCTTATGGACCAAACCAGCATCCACCTCTTCTTTGCTGATGTGAAGTGCATGAGCAATGGATGGAGATCGCAGTTCTTCTTCTAAACTGGTGTAAATGGGTCAATTCTTGATCTTAATATCCAGTATATGGGAGTATTCCTCAAGAGTAGGAGCCAACTGGTAATTTTGAAAGGTGAAGCATCGGAGTGGAGCATCATAAAATTGAGCCAATGCGTACAAAGCCCAAGTATCCAATCTAGTATTGAGGAGATCAAGCAGATTCCCATGCTGCCCTTGGAAATTGATCTTCATTACTTTCGGCACATCTAGCAGAATATCTCGGATTGCACCCAACTTCGGCTCTCTGAACTTTAGTGAATTAGTGCTTATCTTCTTAGAATCATTCATTCTTTCAGCAATACCTGAGATAACTATAGTCTCTTAAGTCCCTTGATATGCAAAAAAATGGTATGCAATGTCATGAATGCAATGCTTCAGAACGGGTTCACAGCACAAAGGGTCAAGATCACAGATTCTGTAGGACAACACAACAATATATCCCTCACCTCGGGGTAGGTTATCTATTGGTTTATAACAGGGCATTCCAAAGGTTTTCAAACAAGGTCCCATGCACTAACCCTCAAAAGTTTCCCATCATAACGACGATTCGTAAGACGGTAATCCCCTCAAAGGATGAGCACAATGTTATGCCTTAGTAACCTTTGGAATAGGGTTCTAAAGGTCCTCAGAATCACGGACTCCCAGGTCGGAAACAAAGACGCCATTACGACTAATCGTAAGACATAATCATTCCCAAAGGGGCCTCATCTGATCGGTGGAAGTCAAACCAACTCGACGAGTCCTAAGTCTCGCAATTCAGTAAGCAACCACCTCCTAACTTAGTGTATACTCGAAAAGCTCGGGTAGAAAGCCTTTCTCCTCACAAACCATCCCCAATATACCCAACAGATAAGAGAAACACAAGAATAAGGCAATAATAAAGCAAACAAATTACACATATGATAAACAAACTTGGCCTGGCTTGCTTAGGGATTTCCATCTCCCTAGCAGAGTCGCCAGCTGTCGCTACTCGAAAAATAGTCGACCGGAGGCGAAAGAGGAAGAAACAGAAGAGTCGCCATCGAACTTTATTTATCCCATGAGGGGAAAGGAAAACATCGAGAAAACCTAAAGAAGGAAAGGATAAGATGGTCTCGCAACCAAATTATGGGTTCGGAAGCCGGTTATGCGAGGGGGAGGTATTAGCACCCCTCACATCCATCGTACTCGATGGGAACCATTTGCTTGTCTATGTGTAAGGATGTTTGCTAAAGGATATTGTTTTCTAAGGGTGTTCTAAGAGGGAAAAAGAAGGGTGAGAACCAAAGAATGTGAAAGAAAATAAAAGAAAAGGAGAGGAGAAGAAGAGGGGACTCGATAGGACTTTGTGGTCCTATGCCTACGTATTCCCTCGTGCAATGGGAAAGTCAGAGTCAACGTAGTTCGGAGGACTACGGGTGAAGAAAATGGAAGGGGGCTCGCCAAGATCATTACAATCTTGTGCCTACGTATCTTACATTCGGACAAGAATGAAGAATCAGAGCAATCGTAGTTCGACCTACGATTTGTTGGTGTTTTTTATGGACGATGCTAACATGCGATTCTAGCAGTTAGGTGTTTTGCGGCTAGCTCATGGAGTCTTATGCGTTACCTGTTTGCGGTAGAACGGACGTAACATGTCCTTTTTGAAAAGGTTAATTTTCGCCATCAAGGCAAGATGTCTCATTTGATTTGTGAGATTGTTTTTTAAGGGTGAAATAAGTCCTCGGATAGGAACCCCTTCGGGTAGTACCCAATTCTTTATCTCAAAAGATTTATTGTGAAAGATGTGTGGCGAATATAGTCACGTCTTCGTATTGAAAGACGAGTATCGAGACCACCCACTCTAAAGTGAGCATCCTAATACTCGAAAAGGAAGGGGCCTTCATCCAATCCCCTCTCTTTAGTTCAATACAAAGAGAACATATTCTCTTATTAAGGAAGTGTTTTGATTTTAGATGGTAAGTGCTTTACGACAGTGAACCCTAAAGGTAATGTCAAGCACTCGGGATAGGAGAAGGCCTTTGCCTAACCACTCCACGACCATCTAAGTTTATTGAGAAAAGTTTTGAAAATGCACTTGGTACGAGACCAAGGTTTTATGACTTAAAAAGATGAAATGAAGAGGTTTTTGAAAGAATGGGTGGTGAATATAATTACGTCTTCGTATTGAAAGACGAGTATCGAGACTACACGCTCTAAAGTGAGAATCCTAATACTCGAAGAGGAAGAGGCCTTCACCCAATCCTCTCTTTTTAGTTCAATACAAAGAGAACTTTATTTTAAAGAAGTGTTTTGAGTTTGCATTTGAATCGGTCAAAGGAATTGGATTAAACGGGATGGGGGACCTAATTGACTAGGATAAGGTCGATTGCGACGCACGAGGCAGTCGACTTACAAGGGTGTAAAATGGCTCGACGTTGGATCGAGAATTTATTTTTGAAAATGATTTTGATAGTGTAAACAAGAGATTAACCAATTATTATCGTGGTGTAAACGTATTGCACGAGAAAATCACACAACCAAACTAAATAATCATTACACAAATAGAATAAACTAAACAACACACAAAATTATTAATTAAATTAAATATGAATATTTAATAAAATTAACTAAGAATTTAATTAATTAATATTAAATAAATATATTTAAGATAATTAATAATACACATTTTATGATTTTTATTTATGAATTAAACAAATAATAAAAATGAAATAGAAAAATAAAATTAATTAAAAAAAAAAACAAAATGAAAAAGGCCTCTTGGGCTGGATATCAAAAGCAGAAAAGGGGTGCATATAGAAAATAATCCCCCAGCCCAAAACAAAAGCCCGCCGTGGTGGGGGTCTACCACAGACCTTCAGTCAACTCAGTTAACCGTTGGCTAATTCCTGAGCGTTGGATCTGAAACTGTTTATATACTGATTCCATCAGAGGACCTAAAACGAGGGTGCACGGTAAGGGGCTTGTGGTTAGATCGCGCAGGATTAAAGAAGGCTGATGAAGATGATTGTTTCTACATGACGGTGACAAGTGTCACCGTCTTCTTCAGCCAACTTAAAAAAAATGGAACGTGGCATCAAACGTCCTCTTATTAAAATACAAAAAAGAAAAAACTAACATTAAAACATGAATCATTTCCTCAGCCATTCTCAATGCGTTCTCTCTCTGAACTAAACACAAACCCTCTTCTCAAGAACAACCTAGCCGGAAAACACAAGAAACTCGCCGGAGAAGGCTTACGACGGAAACCGCCGTCTACTCCGGCGGCGACATCTTATCTCACCACGGCCCAAACATCAACCCCCCTCAAAAAGAAACCCTGAACCCAAATCTAACACTATTTTCTTCAAAAACCTAACCAAATAACCAAATCGAAAATTTCCTCTTTCGAAACCCTAAACTCAGAACCTCATCCAAATCGTGGAAAAAATGCAAACGAAGATGCACTACACTAAAGCCAACAGAGACTCATGTAAATCAAGATCTGAATCAGAAGACTTACCCTCGGAGCTCCAAAATTACAGGTATGACCTTCTCCCTTCGTATCTCCTTCTTCTTCTCGTTGTCACGACCGTTATGGGGTTTTTTGTGTGTGTAGAAACTTTAGGGTTTTTTTTTAGTGCCGACGGTTCTGATGTTTTGTTCATGATCCCTCCCTCTGAAATGAAACCTTGTTTATATATCCAAAAAAATTAGGTTTAGAAGACAAATTCTGAAAATCCTGCTCTGCTATGGTTGTGTTTGCTCTGCTACAGTTTCGTCTTTTTCCGTTTTGGTGTTAAGGTTGTTGTACTGTGAGTTTCTGCTATTGCTTTGACTTTTCCATTTTTGCCATTCTGAACATGTGTTGTCCCTTTCCTTGGACTGATACGCTGACTTTTTGCTTGCGTGTTGTATGTTAAAAAAACTTGCACGAAAATGGATAGCTATGCTATGGAAATTCTGAATTGGTCTCTTGGTTTTTTTGATGAATTTGTGATGATGTTTAGGAATTGGTTTAGGCCTTGGTGAGTGAGGTTCTCGTTTGATTCTCCTAGGTCTAAGTGTGAAACATAACCCGGTTCTAGGGTAAAGATGAAGCTTTTAGTGACAAGTCTCTTTTGGATCCTTCCCGTTGTTGTTCTCTCTATTTTCTTGATGATGAAACGTGGTTTTATAGAAGAACTTCTAGGGTTTGTGATCTGAACATCTGATATTCATGGGATAGGACAGAGGTATCATATTGGTTGGTGAGTGATTTTGCTATTCTTGTGTAACCTGCTATATTCTGCTCTGAATTTGTCTATTTGTTTGTGAAAATCAGAAATTTAGTGCACCTGTTATTTGCTTTCTTAGGCTTAGAATCTGTTTTGCCAAAATAGTGAAAAATGCCTGTGGTAATTTGCTGCTGATCTTTGCTGTATTCTGCCCTGCTTCTGAATTTTTTACTTATTAATGTGGTCCTTGTACTTGCTGTCAATTATCTTTGGATGCTGAAAAAACATTTGTGTTGCTGCTTTCTACCTCTTGTAGTGTCACGTGAGCTGAATGCTTGGTGCAACTCACATGGATTGAATTGCTATGGTCATGGCATGATGAGATACAAATTGTTGTTGCTATTCTTGGATGAACTTTTTATGTCATTCCATTTTGACTTCTAACCTCTTCCTTTGTTGTTTCATGTGGTGATGAAGACTTGGCACAATGAAAAGACTGTGATAACACAAGGCGCGCAAGTGAACTGTGGATGATGACTTGGACGATCCGATGCCAAATTGATGAAGCCTTAGTTTTTTTTTAAGTTTCATTTGTTGTAATACTTAGCGTTTATGATTTGTGACAAAATGGGATGTTATGAAATTTTCCCTGTAATACTTGTGCATTTGAATTTGAAATCTTGAGTTTTGGAATGATGAATCTAATTTGGATAATTGAATTTGCAATGGAATAGGCCTTAAGTCTTTGAACTTACAATCTTGAATTTGGATGCCATTTGAACATTGAACTAGAAATTATGTTGTATGAAGATGAACACCTAAGTTTTCAAGTAACTTGTATTTGAAGAAATCCACATGGATGGATTTTCCAATTTGAATCACTCCTTGATTAATGAATCAAAACATATAATGAATCCATACACCAATGTCTTGAATCATGCTCACTTGAAAATGTTGAGTCTTGGCACACTTGAATGCATATTTCATTGTAATGAATACAAATCAAATTTACAAGCCACGAGTGACCGAAACGATAATGCACATGTTCACACAACTTCATACACTTATCTTCTAGGTCATCTTGTCTGTTTGAAACCTTTGTTCCATTTGCATGCTCTTTGACCTCACACCAATTTCAAAGCTCAAAACTTGCATTTCTTGAAGAAAACTTGAGGAAGATAACACCTTGAAATACGGAGGGATGCTTGGCACGAAGCCCAAAAGTGACCTTAGTCATTTGATGATCTTTGATAACACTTGTATGCAAAGTAGCCCATGACAAGAAGTCACTTAGTAAGTGTAATCCCTTCTTGCTCAAGTTTGATCAAAACCAAGTCAAGTTCCCTCCTGAATTAGGTTGTGAATAGAGATCCAATTAAATCAATCTCAAAACATAATTTGAGGCAAAAACCCTTCCTTGTCCTTTCCTTGCGAACCCATATGCTTGGTACGTACCGTGGTATGATGATGATATGATGAATTTATGATATGAAAGACTAGGGTGAAAATGAGGGTGTGACAGATGCCCCTATTTAATCTTCTTGGACTTGAAGGTGAGAGTGGTAGAGGCTTTTCTTACAGTCAAGGTACGAGGGGATTAAATATAAGAATACCCGGAGTTTCAGCCGGAAAAAGTAGGTGGAATGAAAGGTGATGGATCTGTGGGATGGCTTGGAAAAGGCATCTGTCATTGAGACCAGGTAGTTGGTTATGTGGGACGTGATGATATGTTTGAGATGCAATGCAGAACGAATATGAGTGCTTTGCCGGTCTTGAAAGGGGAGGCATCCCTGTAGCATACTCGAGACATATAAATGGACCTGAGATATTCCTTCTACAAAAGGTAGGTAGGACTCTAGAAAGAAAAAAAAAAAGTTGTGAGATATAAGTTGGTTTTCTTCTTGCAAAAGGCAAGGAGGACTCCTGATCAAAAGGTTAGGAGAAAAAGTTCCCTTCTACAAAAGGTAGAGAGGATTCCAGAACAAAAGGTTTGGAGACATGATAACTCCCTCTATAACAAGTAGAGGAGACTCCCTTAGGAGAAGACGATCGTATTTCCTTCTGCAAAAGGCAGAAAGGACTCCATAACAAAAGGTTAGGAGAAAAATTCCTTCTACAAAAGGTATAGAGGACTCCAAAACAAAAGGTTTGGAGAAATGATAAACTCTTTCTACAAAAGGTAGATGAGACTCCCTTGGGAGAAGACGGTCGTATTTCCTTCTGCAAAAGGCAGAAAGGATTCCATAACAAAAGGTTAGGAGAAAAATTCCGTCTACAAAAGGTAGAGAGGACTCCAAAACAAAAGGTTTGGAGAAATGACAAACTCTTTCTACAAAAGGTAGATGAGACTCCCTTGGGAGAAGGCGATCGTATTTCCTTCTGCAAAAGGCAGAAAGGACTCCATAACAAAAGGTTAGGAGAAAAATTCCTTCTACAAACGTTAGAGAGGACTCCACAACAAAAGGTTAGGAGAATGATGATTCCTCTTTCTACAAAAGGTAGATGAGACTCCCTTGGGAGAAGACGATCGTATTTCCTTCTGCAAAAGGTAGAAAGGACTCCATAACAAAAGGTTAGGAGAAAAATTCCTTCTACAAAAGGTAGAGAGGACTCCACAACAAAAGGTTAGGAGAATGATGATTCCTCTTGCAAAAGGAAAAGAGGATACTTACGAAAGGTAAGCTGAAAAAAAGCTTGTGCAAAAGGCACGGGAGGACTTACAAAAGGTAAGTTGAAACCATTGCGAAAGACAAGGAGGAGATGCTTCATGAAAGACTTACAAAAGGTAAATTAAGGGCAATAACCATCCTCGTGCAAAAGGCAGAGGGAACTTGCATAGGGTATCAGAATATCATAGACCTCATAGGCACAACGGCGGAGGTGACACTCTCTGAGTTGCGACCATTCAGTTCTTGGCCACATAGGCATCAAGCATCCAAATTGATCGAAGATACATAATACAAATTTTGGTCGCGTGCGCTAAGGCAGCGAGAACGCTTACAAAAGGAAAGCGAAAGGACAAGACTTCACGCGAAAGGCGCGGAAGGAGTTGGAAGTAATAAGTGATGGGGGGAGACAATGTCCACAAGAATGCCCCTATCCTCTACAAGAACTGGCTAAACAAGCATGCAAACGATGCAAAAATGTATGCAAAATGCTGGGGATATGAAAGTCTGGAGTGACGGTCGTGCCAAACGTGGTTGGGCTTTGGTTAAGGTGCCAAGGAATAGCTGGGCTTTTTAAGGTGCCAAGACATGGTTGGGCTTGCTGGGGAAAAGGAGATATGTAAGGTGAAGGGTACTAGTTAAAGGTGGATTTTGGTCTAGGGGTGCCAAGGAAGGTTGGGCTTTGGTTAGAAGTGCCAGGTATGGTTGGGCTTTGGGTTGGATGGGAAATGAGCTTAACTTCCCGACACTCGAAATCTGCCGACGCTACCATGCTCTGGAGATGCTAGGGCTCCATGCTGCTTTATGCTAGGTCAACCCAGGCTGGATAGCTCTTGCCTGGGCCAAGTCAATTTGTGGTTTTAATGGTATTTCTGCATGTTATTCAAGGATCATGGTTACCCCACAGACACTTTAAGAGAAAGAGTAATCCCGCATTTCCTTTCCATCACTAAAATTATTATCCCCAAGAATTCAAATGCGATACTTATTATAAATAAAACAATTTTTGCAATCACGGAGCAAAGATTAAAAGAGAAAACTTTTTTATGAAAAAAAAAGTACTTTATTGATGAAGGCCCTTAAAAGAGCAAATTACAAGAGGAGGCAATTCCTATAAGAGGTAATTGCTTTGAAAGAAAACGGATAAAAACTAACAACGGCAATGTTGAAATCAGTTTCCATCGAGTTTCAATTCTGCTATGACCCATATATCTCTGAAGACCCTTTAAACCTTGCTTCTGAGCGCAACGATTGTATCGATCCTTCCCATTCGGAGTTTCGCGATCAAGGAGGAAAATTCACCAGTTTTTTACAGACTACAGTTCTTGCCTTTTTAATCCCTAATTTTTGCCTAGACCGCCCTTTTTGGGTTTTCAGCCTACCGGGATACCCTTTTTTGCCTAAGTTACCCTTGCAGGTTTTTAACTTAGCGGGTCATTTCTTTCGTTCTGTCCCTGATTTTTGCCTGGACCTTCTTCTTTTTTACATGGTCCACCAGGACGCCCATTTTTGCGTGGATTTTCTTTTTGGTCCACCGGGTCTATCTTTTAGGCATAATATTTTTTAACTGCATCTGCATTCACAGGGGATGGGAGGTCATCGCCGTCCATAGTGGAGAGAATCAAGGCTCCTCCAGAGAAAACCTTTCTGACCACGTATTGACCTTCATAGTTCGGTGCCCACTTGCCCCTTGGGTCAGTGTGAATTGGTTGAATTTTCCTCAAAACCAGATCTCCTACTTCGATATGTCGAGGGCGAACTTTCTTGTCAAAAGCTCTCTTTAATCGCTTTTGGTATAGTTGACCGTGACAGATGGTCGTCATGCGCTTTTCATCAATGAGATTGAGCTGGTCGAGTCTTGCTTGCACCCATTCAGCTTCGTCAAGCTTGACGTCTGTTAAAATCCTCAAGGAAGGAATCTCTACTTCGATAGGCAGTACCGCGTCCATGCCATACACGAGGGAAAAGGGGGTTGCCCCAGTAGAAGTGCGCACTGATGTGCAGTAGCCGTGCAGAGCAAAGGGTAACATCTCATGCCAGTCTTTATATGTCTTCACCATCTTCTGAACAATCTTTTTGATGTTTTTGTTGGCTACCTCGACAACTCCATTCATCTTTGGACGGTACGGAGTTGAATTGTGGTGTTCGATTTTAAAGCTTTCCTACAGATCCTTCATCAATTTGTTGTTGAGGTTCGAACCATTGTCGGTGATGATTTTATTTGGAACTCCATATCTGCAGATGATCTCTTTCTTGATGAAGCGAGCCACCACTTGCTTTGTGACGTTGGCATAAGACGCGGCTTCCACCCATTTGGTGAAGTAGTCAATGGCAACCAAAATGAAACGGTGTCCATTTGAAGCAATGGGCTCGATACGTCCGATCACGTCTATGCCCCACATGGCGAATGGCCAAGGCGATGTCAACACATTTAGAGGAAGTGGTGAAGCATGGATCTTATCTGCGTAGATTTGGCACTTGTGGCAGGTTTGCACGTGGCGGTAACAATCAGTTTCCATTGTCATCCAGTAATATCCCGCCCTCAAGATCTTCTTAACCATGGTGTGTCCCCTGGCACGTGTCCCGAAAGACCCTTCATGAACTTCAATTATGATTCGATCCGCTTCGTGTCTATCCACGCATCTGAGCAGGACCGAGTCATAGTTCCTCTTATAGAGTACATCCCCACTCAGGAAGAATTTCGATGAAAGCTTCCTCAGGTATTTCTTGTCAGTGATGGTGATGTTCTCTAGATACTCTTGTGTTTCTAGATACCGCTTGATATCATAGAACCAAGGATGATCATCAATTTCAGGCTCTGTGGCCTCATTCGTCAAACAGTAGGCAGGCTCGTCAAGGTACTCAAGACGAATGGCAGGCGCTTCGTTCTTCCATTTGACCTTAAACATGGATGCCAGCGTGGCTAGGGCATCTGCCAATTGATTACTTTCTCTTGGAATGTGGTTGAAAGTAATCTCATCAAAGTATGGAATCAACTTCAAGACATGGTCTCTGTATGGGATAAGCTTGCTATCGCGAGCCATATAATCTCCTTTAATTTGACTGATGACCCACGAACCTCCTTCTCAGTCTTCGGTGCAGGCATATCTTGGATAGCTTTGACTTTGTCTGGGTCTACTTCTATTCCTTTTTGACTTACAATGAAACCTAACAATTTGCCAGATCTCACACCAAAAGTACACTTGTTGGGATTTAGTCGTAATCTGAACTTCCTTAATCTTGTAAACAACTTCTCGAGATGAACGAGGTGATCTTCCTCAGTTTTCGACTTCGCAATCATATCGTCAACATAACATTCAATCTCTTTATGAATCATGTCATGGAAGAGTGTTACCATCGCTCGTTGATATGTTGCCCCTGTATTCTTTAGTAAGAATGGCATAACCTTATAACAAAAGGTTCCCCAGGGGGTGATGAAGGTAGTCTTTTCCATATCCTCCGGAGCCATCTTAATCTGATTGTATCCAGAAAACCCATCCATAAAAGAAAAGACGGAAATTTGGGCCGTATTGTCCACTAGTACATCTATATGTGGCAAAGGAAAATCGTCTTTGGGACTGGCCTTGTTGAGATCTCTGTAGTCTACACACATCCGTACCTTCCCATCTTTCTTGGGTACGGGGACGATGTTCGCGACCCACCGTGGATAGTTGGATACAGCCAGGAATCCTGCGTCTAGCTGCTTTTGGACTTCTTCTTTAATTTTGATAGCCATTTCAGGTCGGGTTCTTCTCATCTTCTGCTTCACCGGCGAGCATCCTTCCTTGAGAGGTAGTCTGTGTATTACAATGTCTTCATCCAGTTCGGGCATGTCTTGGTAAGACCAGGCGAACACATCCTTGTACTATTGTAGCAACTCGACCAATCTTC
Organism: Lathyrus tuberosus; assembly: GCA_022829125.1. Lineage (NCBI taxonomy): Eukaryota > Viridiplantae > Streptophyta > Magnoliopsida > Fabales > Fabaceae > Lathyrus > Lathyrus tuberosus. The sequence continues at coordinate 25,694,306 of JALAZF010000013.1, read as the reverse complement.
TCTTTACATCTTCCTCTAAAGCAGAGCCTACCTTGACTTCCTTCTTGTCATCTTCGGTCCCAAGATTGATGATATCTACTGACTCCTGATGCGGTTGGATGGCCTTTGACTCCTGCTTCAGTAGTCTGTCTAACTCCTCTGGGAGCTCACAAGTTTCCTCGCTGTCTTCATCAGCGTGGTAAATTGGGTTATCAAAGTCATATCCGACCATAGCAGAATCGTTATTAATGGAAACCGGGGTGGATCTGCATGATGATGATTTCATTCTTTATTTTGAGAAAATGAAGAAAGAAAAATGCAAGAAAAACATTGCCATTTATTTATGCAAAATTAAAAAGAAAGACAGGGAACACAATTGAATACAAAAAGTTCATTTCATTCATGATAAATATTGATTGAAAACACGGGGGCCCTACAAAATAATCCATATGCCTTGGGCAGAGCATAGGATTGGAAAGCAACACAAGGAAAATTACTCTTCCACAAAGGTGACTTCAGGCATCTCCACGATAGTCCAATTGTTGAGTTGTTGATTTGGTGCTCTTGGATACACCATGCAGACTTCTTTGGGCACACCATCTTCAGCTTCCACACAAGTAACTTGGTCGTCAACAAGATGTCCAGCACTAGTGAAAACAGGAGGAGGAACAGGTCCTTTACCTTTGTTGGAGGTTGTCTTCTTTAGATGACTTGGGAATCCCAAGCCAGCCTTGTTCCTGTTAACTGGTAGCTCCAACACTCTTCCCCAGCCTTCAGGGTGACCAGTTTCAATCACAGTCTTCGCGTCCTTCCAAGTAATCATCGGGGACCCAGTCTTTTCTGACTTCTTCTTCTCCTTCTCATCAGGAATCATCTCCATATTTATAACCTCGAAAGCTTGGAAAGGGGTCTCATGAACTTCCCCTCCCACTTCAATGTAACGAAATGAGGTTAAGTGGCTAACCAGAATATCCTCTTCCCCATCAATTACAACAATCTGGTTATTGATCATGAACTTTAGTTTCTGATGGAGTGTGGATGTTACTGCGCCAGCAGTATGGATCTAGGGGCGCCCTAGGAGGCAACTGTAGGCTGGATAAATATCCATCACATAGAATGTGATGATGAAAGTGTGAGGCCCAATTTTGATAGGGAGGTCAACCTCACCTATCACAGTTCTCCTAGCCCCATCAAAAGCCTTCATTATCATTGAACTTGGCTTCATCATCAACCCCTCAATGGTAAGCTTGGCCAAAGAATTCTTAGGCAAAACATTCAGCAATGACCCAGTGTCCACCAAAACTCTTGACAAAACAACATCAACGCATTCAATGGATATATGCAGCAATGGATATATGCAGAGCTTTATTGTGATTCTTCCCCTCTGGGGGAAATTCTTCATCACTGAAGCTCAAAACATGTTTGGATGCAATGTTTGACACCACCCCTTCAAAATCGACAACGGAGATCTCTTGAGGAACATGGGCAGCCTTTAAAAACTTCAACAATGCCTCATGATGGGCAGGCGAACACATTAGCAATGACAACATCGAAATTTTAGAAGGTGTTTGGTTGAGCTGATCAACCACCTTATAGTTACTTTTTCGGATAATGCGCAAAAACTCTTCCGCTTCATCATTAGGACCTTCCTTCTGAGTAGAGGATTTCCCTTGTTCAACTGTAGTCTGCCTTTCATTTGTCTTTCCTACAGCTCCAGAATTGTTGCTTGGTGGCGGCACAGGTGCGAAAATCCTTCCACTCCTTGTCACACCTCTGGTTCCAGCGAGATTTTCCACAGAATCTTTAATTATTACTGGTTTCTCTTCCACTTTCTGTCCATTGATGTACGCAGTTGAATCATAATTCCAAGGCACAGTCTTGGTGCTCTCAAAAGGGAATGGAGAAGGCACCGTTATTGTCAATGGGGCTAGTGAAGGTGGTGACACTGGAACATCAATCGAATCATAGGGGATTTCCAGAGGCACGCGTACTGGATTACTCGGGATTTGAGTAGGATACCAATCATAATCACACGGGATCTCCAACGGTACATGGGGTTGATTATACGGCACTGCCCACGACACATCATCATCATAGAAAATTTTAATTGGATCATAAGGGATGTCCAAAGTTGCCACCTCTTCAGCAGGGGCTATCTGTTCTACCAATAGAACGCCTTGGTCTAGCAATTTTTGGATTCCCATCTTCAAGTCATCACAACTTTGGGGATCTGCCAAACAATATTGGCAATCCACAGAACATCCTGGGAAGATGTCTAGTATCAGAAGTTATTCCTTGACAGTTGCAAAAGAAGTTTTCATCTTGCCAACCTTCGACACCAACTTCTTCCCTCTGGACTCTTCAATCATATTCGTGGCATGGTTATGATTCAGCATTGGGTTATTGATAACATTAGGAGTATTTCTGGTGAAATTGATGGCCTTTGAGTCGATGAGATCTTGAAATATGTATTTCAGGGCCTTACAATTTTCGATGTTGTGCCCGGGAGCTCCATAGTGGATCATAGTGAGCATTCGCATCGTAACCAGGAGGTAAAACAGCAGGCGGGGGCTTCATGTCCCTCAATTGTACCAATGAACCCTTAAGAAAAAGTGGAAGCAGTATGGCATAAGTCGTGGGAATAGGGTCAAACTTTTTCTCGGGTCTCCTTTGTCTGGGCTGACCTTGGTAGTAGTTTTGGCGTTGAGGTGCTTGTTGTTGAACAGCAGGCTGGCTTGCAGGGATAGTCAAAGGTTGATGATACTGATTCGGGGTGACAGCAGCCACCGGATGATATTCCTGATATGCTCTACCTTTTCCCCTATTCCCAAAAGCGGCGCTCGCCTCTCCCTCTTTCTTCTTTGAAAAACCTTGATGGGGCCTTTTAGCTCCACTAGAAGATTCAGCAACATTCTGAATTTTTCCTAACTTTATCATGCTCTCAATCTTTCTCCAGCCATTACCAACTCAGAAAATACAGAGGATGTACTTCCTGCCAAGCGATCCAAGATGGGTCCTTGGAAAGTTCCCATGAACATGTCATTGAGTTCTTTGTCAAGGAGAGGTGGTTGTACTCTTGAAGCTAAGTCCCTCCACCTCTGGGCATAATCCTTAAATGACTCGCCAGACATCTGAGTCAGACCTTGGAGTTGTGTGCGGTTAGGCGCCATGTCTGAGTTGTACTGGTAATGCTTTAAGAAGGCTCCAGCTAATTCATTCCATGTCCTGATGTTGGTGCGCTCCAATTGCATATACCATTCAAGGGAAGCCCCGCTGAGGCTATCTTGGAAGAAATGCATAAGCAATTTCTCGTCATCGGAATGAGCAACCATTCTTCTGTAGTATGATCGAATGTGTGTTCTCGGACAGTTGGTTCCCTTGTATATCTCAAAGACAGGGAGTTTGAATTTAGGAGGGATCTTGACACCAGGTACCAAGCACATATCAGCAGCATCTAAACCAAACGTATCGGGTCCTTGCAAGCCTTTCACAGTCTCTTGCAGGGCATGCACCTTCTTCGCCAAGTCAGCATTTGGTGGCCCAAAAGCATCTACGACCGAGTCACCATGAGGGCCATAAAAGTCTTCGTGCTCATCATACTGGACAGGTGTCGGGATCGCCCTAGCGGCCGCTGGGATACCTCCGCCCACAGGGATCGGAATTCCCGCGCCATCAAGAATTTGTATACCTCCTCCAACAGGAGGCGGGACAATTCCACCAACAGGAGGCGGGACACCAGTGTTTCTTTCGGCAGCTTGCCTCATCTCTTCTTGTGCTCTGGCCATGTTCTGAATGACCTACATCAGCTGGCCCATCTGAGTCTTCATAGTGAGCATCTCTTCTCTAAGAGCGACTTGGTTCTGCTCAACTTGATCCATGATCCTCTTCCAATTGCTTCTGGTGTTGTAAAGATGTCGGGAAGTCAGCATGTTCCTACTGCAGCAGGTCAAGTGGTTGTGAGTTTCAGGGTTTGATGAATATGCAAGATGATATATGAATGCGTATGTAATGCTAGAATGATGTTCAAGGAGACTCTCGAGACTTGTGATTATCATAGGCATTATAGAAGTGAACAGATAATAAAATTTGCACAGCTTTGAGAACAAAAGAAGCTTTTCATTAATTCACTAAAAGATCGAGTACACAAGATTAAGCATGTTCATTAAATGAGTACATAAGTTTTGAAATAAGACATGAGAATACAAAAACAATAATCAAATGGTCTTCTTTCGGATGCGCTCTTCAAGCTTCTTCGACTCGAACATGAATCTCCCTACCATCTGATCGCAAAGGTGAATAAAGTCATTAACCGAGGGAGGGGCGTTGTTGCCATCCAAGTCTTGCATTGCGCTCTCCAACCTCCAAGGTACATCACTAATCATGAGATTACAGTATTCCACAAGGCCATTGTACCTAGCACGGTACATATCCAAAGCGGGCTGACAAATGTTCAGGGACTCTACATGAGTGTTGAGCAACTGATTGAGGTTCTTCTCCCTTTTGACCCATTGGGAGCTATCTTTCTTCAAATCCTCAAAACGACTCTTCCAATGCTCCACTAGCCCTTTGGAAGCTTCCAACTCCTTACACTTATCGTTCCACATTTCAGGAGTATAGCGTGCTGACCTCATGGCTTCCTCTTTGAGGTGACGCTCATCTTTGACCAAAGTCAGAGCACTTCTCAATCGTCCTTCGAGCTCATTAATGTTAGCTTCGAGCTTTTCTCTAGTTTCCTTCTTAGCAGCAGAAACTTCTTCATATAGGCGCCAAGCCCTACCACAAGAGTCTTTGGCCTCCTCCAAACGTTTTCGGAGAGCTTTCACTGATGCATCAGCCCCTTCAAAGCCATTTTGATACAGGACCCTCAGATCACTTTCGATCTTCAACTTCTTGCTAGTTTCAGCCCCTTGATCTTGCTCAAACTCAAACTTCCTCTTAAACTGGCTAGTCTCTAAACCAGCTTGGTGGACTTGTGCTTGTAGCTCTTCGTTTTATTTAGTCAATTTCTCCACCAATAACTTCAACTTGTTATACTCCTCCATAGGAACATGTGTGGGTACAGGAGGCTTAGTATGCATGGGAGCCTCATAAGGGTATGGTAACGACCTTTCTGCAACCCTTGCCAATAACCACATGTTGTATGGTTCTTTGGCCACACAGTTCTTTGCCTTCAATTCCTTTCTCCCACTTGAATGGATCTTATTCCACGCTCTTGAGATCCTTCTTACAAGTTCAGGGTCATCTGCTTTATTGGCTAGGAAGAAACTTTGGATCTTTTCTGCCTCAGGCTCATCCTTCATTGCGTAGCCAAGTTGGCGCAATGCCATGATCGGATTATAGTTAATACAGCCTGCTCTCCCAATCAGAGGTACATTGCGGAACTCTCCACAACTAAAGATGATTTATGTATCATAATACTCATGAGAGTACCATGCAATGTCATCAGCTACTAAAGACATGATATGGTTGGACCACTTCAGCTTCTGCTTGTTTTCCACGAAAGGGCCATCCTTAGGAAGATGAGAGGTGCACCACTTGTATAGTAGGTGGGAACAACATTGGACCGTCCCTGTCTTCTTCTCACTCCTCCAATGAATGGAGTGGTAAGTGTCGGCAAAGAGCGTGGGAACTGGGTTCTTCTGAATGAAGAGAGTAACGACAACAATGTCTATGAAATTATCTATATTTGGGAAGAGGATAATTCCATAGATGATCAGAGCAAGAAAGATTCCAAATCTCTCCCAATCCTTATCGGTCTTATACTGAGCAACTTTGTCGAGAAGAAATTTCAGAGGGAAACCATGAGTACCTCCCTTATGGACCAAACCAGCATCCACCTCTTCTTTGCTGATGTGAAGTGCATGAGCAATGGATGGAGATCGCAGTTCTTCTTCTAAACCGGTGTAAATGGGTCGATTCTTGATCTTAATATCCAGTATATGGGAGTATTCCTCAAGAGTAGGAGCCAACTGGTAATTTTGAAAGGTGAAGCATCGGAGTGGAGCATCATAAAATTGAGCCAATGCGTACAAAGCCCAAGTATCCAATCTAGTATTGAGGAGATCAAGCAGATTCCCATGCTGCCCTTGGAAATTGATCTTCATTACTTTCGGCACATCTAGCAGAATATCTCGGATTGCACCCAACTTCGGCTCTCTGAACTTTAGTGAATTAGTGCTTATCTTCTTAGAATCATTCATTCTTTCAGCAATACCTGAGATAACCATAGTCTCTTAAGTCCCTTGATATGCAAAAAAATGGTATGCAATGTCATGAATGCAATGCTTCGGAACGGGTTCACGGCACAAAGGGTCAAGATCACAGATTCTGTAGGACAACACAACAAGATATCCCTCACCTCGGGGTAGGTTATCTATTGGTTTATAACAGGGCATTCCAAAGGTTTTCAAACAAGGTCCCATGCACTAACCCTCAAAATTTTCCCATCATAACGACGATTCGTAAGACGGTAATCCCCTCAAAGGATGAGCATAACGTTATGCCTTAGTAACCTTTGGAATAGGGTTCTAAAGGTCCTCAGAATCACGGACTCCCAGGTCGGAAACAAAGACGCCATTACGACTAATCATAAGACATAATCATTCCCAAAGGGGCCTCATCTGATCGGTGGAAGTCAAACCAACTCGACGAGTCCTAAGTCTCGCAAATCAATAAGCAACCACCTCCTAACTTAGTGTATACTCGAAAAGCTCGGGTAGAAAGCCTTTCTCCTCACAAACCATCCCCAATATACCCAACAGATAAGAGAAACACAAGAATAAGGCAATAATAAAGCAAACAAATTACACATATGATAAACAAACTTGGCCTGGCTTGCTTAGGGATTTCCATCTCCCCAGCAGAGTCGCCAGCTGTTGCTACTCGAAAAATAGTCGACCGGAGGCGAAAGAGGAAGAAACAGAAGAGTCGACATCGAACTTTATTTATCCCATGAGGGGAAAGGAAAACATCGAGAAAACCCAAAGAAGGAAAGGATAAGATGGTCTCGCAACCAAATTACGGGTTCGAAAGCCGGTTATGCGAGGGGAAGGTATTAGCACCCCTCACATCCATCGTACTCGATGGGAACCATTTGCTTGTCTATGTGTAAGGATATTTGCTAAAGGATATTGCTTTCTAAGGGTGTTCTAAGAGGGAAAAAGAAGGGTGAGAACCAAAGAATGTGAAAGAAAATAAAAGAAAAGGAGAGGAAAAGAAGAGGGGACTCGATAGGACTTTGCGGTCCTATGCCTACGTATTCCCTCGTACAATGGGAAAGTCAGAGTCAACGTAGTTTGGAGGACTACGGGTGAAGAAAATGGAAGGGGGCTCGCCAAGATCATTACAATCTTGTGCCTACGTATCTTACATTCGGACAAGAATGAAGAATCAGAGCAATCGTAGTTCGACCTACGATTTATTGGTGTTTTTTATGGACAATGCTAACGTGCGGGTTCTAGCAGTTAGGTGTTTTGCGGCTCGCTCGTGGAGTCTTATGCGTTACCTGTTTGCGGTAGAATGGACGTAACATGTCCTTTTTGAAAAGGTTGATTTTCACCATCAAGGCAAGATGTCTCATTTGATTTGTGAGATTGTTTTTTAAGGGTGAAATAAGTCCTCGGATAGGAACCCCTTCGGGTAGTACCCAATTCTTTATCTCAAAAGATTTATTGTGAAAGATGTGTGGCGAATATAGTCACGTCTTCGTATTGAAAGACGAGTATCGAGACCACACACTCTAAAGTGAGCATCCTAATACTCGAAAAGGAATGGGCCTTCATCCAATCCCCTTTCTTTAGTTCAATACAAAGAGAACATATTCTCTTATTAAGGAAGTGTTTTGATTTTAGATGGTAAGTGCTTTACGACAGTGAACCCTAAAGGTAATGTCAAGCACTCGGGATAGGAGAAGGCCTTCGCCTAACCACTCCACGACCATCTAAGTTTATTGAGAAAAGTTTTGAAAATGCACTTGGTACGAGACCAAGGTTTTATGACTTAAAAAGATGAAATGAAGAGGTTTTTGAAAGAATGGGTGGTGAATATAATTACGTCTTCCTATTGAAAGACGAGTATCGAGACTACACACTCTAAAGTGAAAATCCTAATACTCGAAGAGGAAGAGGCCTTCACCCAATCCTCTCTTTTTAGTTCAATACAAAGAGAACTTTATTTTAAAGAAGTGTTTTGAGTTTGCATTTGAATCGGTCAAAGGAATTGGATTAAACGGGATGGGGGACCTAATTGACTAGGATAAGGTCGATTGTGACACACGAGGCGGTCGACTTACAAGGGTGTAAAATGGCTCGACATTGGATCGAGAATTTATTTTTGAAAATGATTTTGAAAGTGTAAACAAGAGATTAACCAATTATTATCGTGGTGTAAACGTATTGCACGAGAAAATCACCCAACCAAACTAAATAATCATTACATAAATAGAATAAACTAAACAACACACAAAATTATTAATTAAATTAAATATGAATATTTAATAAAATTAACTAAGAATTTAATTAATTAATATTAAATAAATATATTTAAGATAATTAATAATACACATTTTATGATTTTTATTTATGAATTAAACAAATAATAAAAATGAAATAGAAAAATAAAATTAATTAAAAAAAAAACAAAATGAAAAAGGCCTCTTGGGCTGGATATCAAAAGCAGAAAAGGGGTGCATATAGAAAATAATCCCCCAGCCCAAAACAAAAGCCCGCCGTGGTGGGGGTCTACCACAGACCTTCAGTTAACTCAGTTGACCGTTGGCTAATTCCTGAGCGTTGGATCTGAAACTGTTTATATGCTGATTCCATCAGAGGACCTAAAACGAGGGTGCACGGTAAGGGGCTTGTGGTTAGATCGTGCAGGATTAAAGAAGGCTGATGAAGATGATTGTTTCTACATGACGGTGACAAGTGTCACCGTCTTCTTCAGCCAACTTAAAAAAAATGGAACGTGGCATCAAACGTCCTCTTATTAAAATACAAAAAAGAAAAAACTAACATTAAAACATGAATCATTTCCTCAGCCATTCTCAATGCGTTCTCTCTCTAAACTAAACACAAACCCTCTTCTCAAGAACAACCTAGCCGGAAAACACAAGAAACTCGCCGGAGAAGGCTTACGGCAGAAACCGCCGTCTACTCCGGCGGCGACATCTCATCTCACCACGACCCAAACATCAACCCCCCTCAAAAAGAAACCCTGAACCCAAATCTAACACTATTTTCTTCAAAAACCTAACCAAATAACCAAATCGAAAATTTCCTCTTTCGAAACCCTAAACTCAGAACCTCATCCAAATCGTGGAAAAAATGCAAACGAAGATGCACTACACTAAAGCCAACAGAGACTCATGTAAATCAAGATCTGAATCAGATGACTTACCCTCGGAGCTCCAAAATTACAGGTATGACCTTCTCCCTTCGTATTTCCTTCTTCTTCTCGTTGTCACGACCGTTATGGGGTTTTTTGTGTGTGTAGAAACTTTAGGGTTTTTTTTTAATGCCGCCGGTTCTGATGTTTTGTTCATGATCCCTCCCTCTGAAATGAAACCTTGTTTATATATCCAAAAAAATTAGGTTTAGAAGACAAATTCTGAAAATCCTGCTCTGCTATGGTTGTGTTTGCTCTGCTACAGTTTCGTCTTTTTCCGTTTTGGTGTTAAGGTTATTGTACTGTGAGTTTTTGCTATTGCTTTGATTTTTCCATTTTTGCCATTCTGAACATGTGTTGTCCCTTTCCTTGGACTGATACGCTGACTTTTTGCTTGCGTGTTGTATGTTAAAAAAACTTGCACGAAAATGGATAGCTATGCTATGGAAATTCTGAACTGGTCTCTTGGTTTTTTTGATGAATTTGTGATGATGTTTAGGAATTGGTTTAGGCCTTGGTGAGTGAGGTTCTCGTTTGATTCTCCTAGGTCTAAGTGTGAAACATAACCCGGTTCTAGGGTAAAGATGAAGCTTTTAGTGACAAGTCTCTTTTGGATTCTTCCCGTTGCTGTTCTCTCTATTTTCTTGATGATGAAACGTGGTTTTATAGAAGAACTTCTAGGGTTTATGATCTGAACATCTGATATTCATGGGATAGGACAGAGGTATCATATTGGTTGGTGAGTGATTTTGCTATTCTTGTGTAACCTGCTATATTCTGCTCTGAATTTGTCTATTTGTATGTGAAAATCAGAAATTTAGTGCACCTGTTATTTGCTTTCTTAGGCTTAGAATCTGTTTTCCCAAAATAGTGAAAAGAACCTGTGGTAATTTGCTGCTGATCTTTGCTGTATTCTGCCCTGCTTCTGAATTTTTTACTTATTAATGTGGTCCTTGTACTTGCTGTCAATTGTCTTTGGATGCTGAAAAAAACATTTGTGTTGCTGCTTTCTACCTCTTGTAGTGTCACGTGAGCTGAATGCTTGGTGCAACTCACATGGTTTGAATTGCTATGGTCATGGCATGATGAGATACAAATTGTTGTTGCTATTCTTGGATGAACTTTTTATGTCATTCCATTTTGACTTCTAACCTCTTCCTTTGTTGTTTCATGTGGTGATGAAGACTTGGCACAATGAAAAGACTGTGATAACACAAGGCGCGCAAGTGAACTGTGGATGATGACTTGGACGATCCGATGCCAAATTGATGAAGCCTTAGTTTTTTTTTAAGTTTCATTTGTTGTAATACTTAGCGTTTATGATTTGTGACAAAATGGGATGTTATGAAATTTTCCCTGTAATACTTGTGCATTTGAATTTGAAATCTTGAGTTTTGGAATGATGAATCTAATTTGGATAATTGAATTTGCAATGGAATAGGCCTTAAGTCTTTGAACTTACAATCTTGAATTTGGATGCCATTTGAACATTGAACTAGAAATTATGTTGTATGAAGATGAACACCTAAGTTTTCAAGTAACTTGTATTTGAAGAAATCCACATGGATGGATTTTCCAATTTGAATCACTCCTTAATTAATGAATCAAAACATATAATGAATCCATACACCAATGTCTAGAATCATGCTCACTTGAAAATGTTGAGTCTTGGCACACTTGAATGCATATTTCATTGTAATGAATACAAATCAAATTTTCAAGCCACGAGTGACCGAAACGATAATGCACATGTTCACACAACTTCATACACTTATCTTCTAGGTCATCTTGTCTGTTTGAAACCTTTGTTCCATTTGCATGCTCTTTGACCTCACACCAATTTCAAAGCTCAAAACTTGCATTTCTTGAAGAAAACTTGAGGAAGATAACACCTTGAAATACGGAGGGATGCTTGGCACAAAGCCCAAAAGTGACCTTAGTCATTTGATGATCTTTGATAACACTTATATACAAAGTAGCCCATGACAAGAAGTCACTTAGTAAGTGTAATCCCTTCTTGCTCAAGTTTGATCAAAACCAAGTCAAGTTCCCTCCTGAATTAGGTTGTGAATAGAGATCCAATTAAATCAATCTCAAAACATAATTTGAGGCAAAAACCCTTCCTTGTCCTTTCCTTGCGAACCCATATGCTTGGTACGTACCGTGGTATGATGATGATATGATGAATTTATGATATGAAAGACTAGGGTGAAAATGAGGGTGTGACAATACTAAACTGAAATAAAACAAAATACATAAAACTTGATAAAACTTCACTTTGTAACACAAAGGAAGTACAAAATCTGAACTCCAAAATCAGTCCTCCTCGGACAACTCGATATCCTCCTCCTCAGAACCACGGGCCGAACCAGTCGCCTCATCATCATCCTCAGCCTCCTCAGCAGCACCCTCATCAGCAGCATCATCAGGTGCATCCTCCTCCCCTCTGAGTACTGGCCTGGCCTCAGGCCAACCAGCATGTGTCAGGAACTGCTCCCTAGACATCAAAGAATGCTCACCGGAAGGATCGCGAATCTGCAACTGAAGAACCTGCATAGAATCATGTAGGTCAGTCATGGCGCGCTGAGAAGCTGCCATCCAATCCCAGTTGTATTGACAGATTTCCTGCTGAAAAGGATAAAAAGCATGAGACCCCGAACCAGCAGCTTTACCACCCCCTGTGCTAGCATCAGCACCAGCACCAGATGTCTCACCAATTGCCCCTCTGGGCTTACAAAATTTGTCCACATAACGATCATCTATAGCTGAAGGAATCGTGACTTGTCGGCATGCGGGAATATCAACCCCAGCATGAGCACACAACGACATTATGAGACACGGGAAAGCAAGCGGGGCATTCGCCCGAGCAGCAGTACCTCCAAGACCACTCAGAACAATGGCCTTGATCTCATCAGCAATAATGTGAGCCACATCAATCTCTATATTCGTAATAATGCTATGAACAAGGTAGGTCAACTGTATAGGGATGGTGCTATGATGCGACCTTGGCTTGATGTTTGTGAGCACAAAAAGTAAAATGAGTTGGGCCAAGGGTTGCATATCCACTCTCTGGTATCTAATCGCAACCCCGGATGGGTTGACTTCCACATCTTTACCCGAAACGAGCAGATCACTGGTCATCCTCAGAATGTCACGATGAAGATGAAGATCTCTATGATAAGCATCCAACTGAGTACCTACCAACGACATCGGGTCACCAAGAACCATGTTTATAGTCCTCCCATCAAACCTCACCACAGTCCCCCTCACTAGAGACGTCCAATTAAACAGTTCCCCATCTTCGGGAAGTGCATTTGCATAAAATTCACGGACAATCTCCGCGTTATAACCATCAAGAGGTGTCATTAAGCGATCCCACTTCTTTACTGCCAAAAGTGCATCCACCGATCTATAACTTCCACAATCGCTTAGATTAAACCTCTTCTCTGCCAAAATATGTCTCTTTTCCAAGGTCTCGTAACGTGCAGCCTGCTTGGCTCCTCTGAATCTAGCGTCATCGAACCGAATTGGTACCTGCCGCGAAGTTGTGGCTTTCCTTTTCTTTGCATGATTAGTTGCCATCTTAGGTGCCATCTGCACAAAACAACCAATAAAACACAACAACAACAAACCAACACATTAGTGAAAAGAGCCGACACAACAAGAGACTCAAACTTCATAAAATAATAATTAAATTCAGCTTTGTTCGCCCCAAGGGTCGCTAGGCGAAGGCTGGCGAATATTCGCCCCAGGTTCGCTAAGCGAATGCTGGCGAATGCTCGCCCAGGCTCGCGAAGCGAACACGACAGCGAACCCACGAAAACGCAGAAAAACAATATCAAACAACCAGTCCAACAGCAAACTCACTTTTAAACCAGCACCCTATTCATAATGCTTGCTTAATTTACAACATGCAGCACATAAATATTATGAACAGAGGTACATGCACTTTGAAAACCTAAGTGATTTACATCTAAAATCCAATCCATTCCCTAACCTATTTTCAAAAAGAAATAGAAATGAAAAGGATGTTCAAACCTGAATTTTGCAAGTGAAAAAAGAGGAACTTGGTGAAATGCTTGCAAAGACAATTCGTGCTAAGTGTTCTTGAGAGGAGAGAAAATTTTGAAAAATGCTGGAGAGGCAAAGAGTGAACAAGGAAACTAGGGTTTCCCACTCAAAACCCTCAGAAACGAGTTAGGTCATGGGCCCAAACGGCTGGCCCACCCAAAATTTACACTTTCTTTTTCTGATGTGGCAAAACAACACGACCTGTCTTGCTGGGTTCGCTAAGCGAAGGAGCCAACGAATGCTCGTCCCAGGCTCGCTAGGCGAACACCAGCGAACATGACAGAATTTTTTTCACATTTTTCTGCACTTTACCACATTTCCTAATACTTCAAAACTTCAACAAATACTTAAAATCAGTAAACAAAGCAGTAAATACTTACAATGTTGGGGTGCCTCCCAACAAGCGCTTGTTTAACGTCGGCTAAGCTCGACGGTCCGATGCAACCTCAAGGATCGCAAAAAGGAACAACGGCGGGATTCCGCTCGAAATAACCTCCAACATAAATTTTCAACCTCTGACCATTAACTGTCCAACTCTTATTTGTCTTTGCGTCTTCAATGACTGTTGCCCATATGACTTAATCTCCCGAATCTGAAATGGACCAGACCACTTTGATTTCAATTTACCTGGGAACAATTTTAATCGAGAATTGAAGAGTAGGACCAGCTGCCCTACTTCAAACAATTTGGTCATTATTTTCTTGTCATGGTAAGTTTTGACTCGTTCTTTGTAAAGCTTATTGGAATCATACGCTTGGAGACGCAATTCATCCAATTCATGCAATTGCATTTTTCTTCTATCACCACTCAAAGTTGGCTCAAAATTCATAAATTTCAAGGCCCAAAATGCCTTATGCTCCAACTCGACCGGTAAATGACAATTCTTACCATAGACCATTTTAAAAGGTGTGAGACCAATCAGAGCTTTAAAAGCCGTCCGATAAGCCCACAAAGCATCGTCTAACTTATTCGACCAATCCTTCCTTGAGGATGACACCGTTTTTTCCAAAATTCTTTTAATTTCCCGGTTCAATACCTCCGCTTGCCCATTGGCCTGAGGATGATATGGTGTTGCAACTTTGTGCTTAACACCATATTGCTCAAAGGCTTTTTCAAGCTGAGTGTTGCAAAAGTGGGATCCTCCGTCACTTATCAACACTCGCGGAGTACCAAATCGAGCAAAAATGTTTCTTTTCAAAAATTTTATCACAGTTTTTCCGTCGGCCTTAGCACAAGTTATTGCCTCTACCCATTTGGAAACGTAATCAACTGCGACCAAAATAAACTCGTTGGAAAATGAAGATGGAAAAGGTCCAACAAAGTCAATTCCCCAACAATCAAACACTTTAATTTCCAACATGTTTTGTAAAGGCATTTCATACCGCTTTGAAATTCCACCACTTCTCTGACACTTGTCACAACTTTGGGCATGCGCATGCGCATCTTTGAATAAAGAAGGCCAATAAAAGCCCGATTGAAGGACTTTCATTGGCGTTCTTAACCCGTTAAAATGTCCTCCATACGGAGAGTTGTGACAATGCCAAAGTATGCTCGTGGCTTCATTACTAGACACACATCTTCGCAAAAGGTTGTCGACACCAAGTTTAAACAAATATGGTTCATCCCAAACAAAAGACTTGGAGTCCGACAAAAATTTCTTTTTTTGATGGTGAGTTAGACCATCCAGTATTAATCCGGCGGCTTTGTGATTAGCCATGTCGGCGAACCATGGTCTAACTTGCACCATATACAATTTTTCATCAGGAAATTTCTCTTTGACCTCTAATTCCTTTTTGGTCACGTCTACATTCACAAGGCGAGACAAGTGATCCGCCACCAAATTCTCGGATCCTTTCTTATCACAAATTTACAAATCAAATTCTTGCAACAAGAGGATCCGACGAATTAGCCTTTGTTTAGAATCGGGCTTGGTGAGCAAATATTTAACTGCCCTGTGATCCGTGTAAACGACAACTCACGAACCAATCAAATAGGAACGAAAATTTTCCATTGCATGCACTATCGCAAGCAACTCTTTTTCAGTTGTTGCATAGTTTATTTGAGCTTCGTTTAAAACTTTGCTCGCATAGTGTATAGCATGAAAAATTTTTGTTCTCCGTTGACCCAAAACTGCACCCACCGCATAATCGCTCGCATCATACATGAGTTCAAAATCCATTTTCCAATTAGGTGCGACGATTATGGGTGAGGTAGTCAAACTTTTCTTTAAAACATTAAAAGCAAACCTGCAAGATTCATCAAAATCAAAGGACTTATCTTTATTGAGCAAATTGCTCAAAGGCTTTACAATCTTCGCGAAATCCTTGATGAACCTCCGATAAAATCCCGCATGTCCGAGAAAACTACAGATGCCTTTGACATTAGTTGGAGGAGGCGACTTTTCAATCACTTCAATTTTTACTTGATCAACCTCAAGACCTTTGGAGGAGACTTTGTGGCCAAGCACAATCCCCTCCGTAACCATAAAATTGCACTTCTCCCAGTTCAATACCAAATTCGTCTCAACACACCATTCAAGAACGGCCTCCAAATTTCTCAAACAAAGGTCAAAAGACGCTCCGAAAACGGAGAAGTCATCCATGAAAACCTCCATCGTCTTTTCAATAAAATCGGGGAAAATTTCTTGAACACAACGTTGAAATGTTGCAGGTGCGTTGCATAAACCAAACGACATCTTTCGGTAGGCAAAAATCCCAAAAGGACAAGTGAATGTCGTCTTCTCATGGTCATTCGGGTCCACCTAAATTTGGTTATACCCAGAATAACCATCCAAAAAGCAATAGAATTGTTGGCCCGACAATCTCTCTAACATTTGGTCCATAAACGACAGTGGAAAATGGTCTTTTCTTGTAGCGGTGTTTAGCCTCCTATAATCTATACACATCCTCCAACCCGTCACCGTTTTTGTCGGAATCAACTCATTTTTTTCATTTCGGATCACGGTCATTCCTCCTTTTTTAGGCACAACGTGGACCGGACTTACCCAAGGACTATCGAAAATCAGGTAAATCATACCGGCATCCAAGAGCTTGACAACCTCTTTCCTCACTACTTCTTTCATCGTTGGATTCAAACGGCGTTGCGGTTGAGCGACCGGTTTGAAATCCTCTTCCATGAATATGCGATGCATACAATAAGAGGGACTTATGCCTTTAAGATCGGAAAGAGTCCATCCCATTGCTTCTTGATTTTTCATCAAAACTTGAATTAACCGGTATTCCTCATTGTCAGATAAAATGTTGCTAATGATAACCGGTTTGTTACAACCGTCATCAAGAAAAGCATATTTCAAATTGGAAGGCAACACTTTCAATTCAAGTTGAGATTTCGCATCACTCACCTCTTGTTTTAACACTTCCTCTTCACACTCCCAAGGTTGTAACTCCTCCAAAGATTCAAGTTCCTTTAAACACTCTTCAAGTGCTCTTTCTTCTTCATCGGAGAATACTTCAAAGGAATCATCAAGAGCTCTTTGCAAAGGGGACACTACATGAACTTGCTTTGTGACATCCATAATCGCGTCTTCCGTTGCGTCTATTCTAAAACAGTCACCTTTGTCATTCTTGTGTTTCATGGCCTCAAATAGATTGAAACAAACCTCCTCATCTTGGACTCTAACCTTCATAAGACCGTCGTCCATATCAATTGCCATTCTAGCAGTTTTCATAAACGGTATTCTAAGTATCAATAAAGCGTCTTCATCTTCCTCCATTTCAATCACCACGAAATCAATAGGAAATAAAAATTTGTCCACTTTAACCAAAACATCTTCCGCTACACCATGAGAATGTGTAGTGGATTTGTCGGCGAGTTGCAATGTCATTTGAGTGGATCTCAATTCCATGTGTCCTAACCATTTCACAATCGACAAAGGTATCAAATTGATACTAGAGCCCAAATCAATCAACCCATTGCCCACATAGATATTACCTATTGTAACCGGCAAGGTGACTCGTCCTGGATCACTTTCTTTCCTTGGGAGTGTACGTTGAATGATAGCGCCACAACTAGCATCCACCATGATAGTCTCTTGATCTGTATACCTCTTCTTTTTTGTGAGAATATCCTTCATAAATTTCGCATATTTCGGCGTTTGCTCCAAAGCTTCGGAAAATGGAATGTTTATTTGCAATTGTTTGAAAATATCCATAAACCGAGCATAGTGCCTCGCACTATCTTTCTTTGAAGGAGCATGAGGATATGGTAAATGTTGGATCAGAATATTATTCGCCGGTTCCTTCCCCTTCCTAGTTTTTTTCAAATTTTCTTCTCTCTTTCTTTTTTCTTCTTCCTCACTTTTTCTCATTTCATTTTCAACTAAATTACCCTCAACATTTTTTTCTACTTCAATCTCATCACTATCTTTTTCTTTTTCAACTACAACCTCCTCCTCCACTACAACTTCACCTACACCCATGTCAATCTCTCTTCCACTTCTTGTTAGAATAGCCTTACAATGCTCTTTAGGATTTGGTAGAGTATTCGCTGTAAAGTTTCCTTTTTGTTGGTTGACCAATTATTTTGATAATTGTCCGACTTGCGTTTCAAGATTCCTTATGGCCGCATCGGTATTCTTCTGATTTGACATTGACATTTGCATAAATTGCGTGAGAGTGTCTTCCATCTTTGTATTTCCAATGGGAGCTTGCGGAGGTCGAGTGTAATTTTGGTATTGTTGATGGTTTGACGATCCGGCTTCTTGCGGTCTCCACGGTTGTTGATAACCTTGATTACTTCTTTGTTGGTAACCTTGGTTGCCTTGTTTATAAAGAGGTCGGGGTTGGTATCCTTGATTTTGGTTTCCCGCGTAGTTCACCTCCTCCACAACCGGAGGACAATATCCGGTGAGATAATCTCCTCTACAAAGTTCACATACTAAGACTTGCACATTTTTGCTTGAGGAGTCATGAATCTCCTTGAGTTGTTGAGGAAGTTTAGACATTTTTTTTCGTTAACAACTCGACTTGTTAGGATAATAACTTGTTTTAAGCAAGTATAGCATCATTGGTTCCCAATTCCAAAACTCCCGGAGTCCTTTGAGAAGGGCCACGGTTATGGCTTCCCTGATGGTCATTTAAAGCCATCTTGTCAATTATGGCAATGGCTTCTTCGGCACTCTTGCTCATCAAAGATCCACCCGCGGTGGCATCCAACAATGTTTTCTGCACTAGTTGAAGTCCATTCTGAAAAATATGAATTTGAGACAATTCATCAAAACCATGCCCCTTGCATTTTCTCAACATAGATTTGAATCTCTCCCACGCTTCGTTGAGAGATTCGTTTGTACCTTGGGTGAAAACTGCTATTGCGGTCTTTGCCTCCATGAAACGATTATGTGGAAAGAATCGTTCCAAAATTTTTTCCTCAAGTACATTCCAATCCGTCACTATTGTCGTCGACTGATCAAGATACCATTCCTTGACCTTCCCAATGAGGGAATGCGGGAATAGTCTCTTAAACAGAGATTCCTCTTCAGCTTCGGGCGCACCAGTTGCTCCCGCAATCTCATAGAACTTTGTCAAGTATGTATAAGGATCCTCATGATCCATACCAGTAAAAGGACTCTGATATAGAAGCGAGAGATTACCAGTCTTCATTTCTGAATGCTGACCGTTATGAGCATTGCGAGCAAACTGTGCATTATGTCTTGGACTGTTTGTACACGGTCTAGAATCAGGTGATGGTGGTGGTGGTGGATCCATAGCTGGAAGTAACTGTGGAATTTGCGTCGAAGTTGAACTTCTGTCTCGCTCTCGTCTTTCTTTGGCAAGTTGCCTCCTTCGCCTTGTTCTGCTATTGATTTTATGAGCGGTTCTTTCAATCTCAGGATCGAACAGAAGTTAGTCCACAGGTAACTTCCCTCACATAAAACGAAGTCTGCACACTAAACCAAACAAATCAACAAGCTCAAGAAAAAGTTAACAAGCTTAAAACAAAACAAATATTGCAATGCTTGCAATATCAAACAACAATCCCCGGCAACGGCGCCATTTTGTTGAAACAGTATTTCGGGGGGTGTTTTTATCGTATCTGCGGGGATTGTACGATATTTTGATGCTTGTCGTTCAATAGTCGCAACGTTTTAAGTTAAAGACTTTCAAATGGTTCTTGGTTTTGTTTAACATAAATTTGTAGCAAAGAGTAAATTTGTAGCAAAGAGTTTGTAAGGTTTTAGAAAAGCATGTCATGATTAGGTTTCGCTAATCTTTTTCATACATATCCGATTAATCAAGCATATGAACTTAGTTTCCGACCAATACAATCGCGTATCCTCTCGAATAAGTTTATGTCTAAAGCAAATTCGTGAGTGTCGTTGTTTAGACCGTTAGATGATGTCTCACGCTAATAATCGAAACAACAACCTTTAAGATCAACACAAAGTGAATAACAAATCCCAAATCTATGTCTAGAGTTTGGTTTTTAAGAGATGAAAATATTAGGTCATGAATTGTAAAATCTATGTCTAAAGTGATACAACCCACACATACATCATTAAGAATAAATAACTTCATCTATATTGATCAATAACCTTGTTCATATACAAAAGATCAAAAGAAATACATATGATCAAGATCAACTATATCTAACCTTAACACAAAAGTGTTTAGCTACATATTCTCATGGTAGCTTGGATGAAAAGTTTCAAGAGGAGATGAAAGAACATCCGAGTCGAATAATCGATATTGGATGTGACTTCAGCATCTCTATGTGAAATTTCACTCTTGGATGATCAAAGTTCAGAAAACTATGTTTTTGTGTGAAAAATAGCAAGTCCCCCTTCAAGGAAAAGTAAAAATCTATTTATAAGATACTAAAATTCTGCAGACCTTGCATAGCGAAGGAATCACTCGCCTAGCGAATGGATCAAAAAATGGCACTTTAAGTGCCTCAGAAACCTAAACTGCCCCAATTGTTATCGCGGGTTCGCTAGGCGAACAAATCATTCGCTAAGCGAGCCATTCGCCAAAACCTTCGCCCAAGCGAATTTTAGGTCCTTTAACCTCTGCCTTCGCCAACACCTTCGCCCAGCGAACAAAGCAGCGAACACTCGCTGGCACTTCGCTATGCGAATTTTACTCCCTTTTCCTACTGACTCTTTCTGGCCCTCCTCGCTGGAAGATTTGCTACCGTTCGCTAGGAGAACCTTCGCTGGTGACTTTGCCAGGATTCGCCTAGCGAACCCTGCTGTTGCTTTCTTGATTCTATGATAGCTTGCACCAACTCCTTGTGTCTTACTTTCTTGATCATTTCATGCCTATTTCTGCACACTAGCACACAAATTACAAGCACCACAAGTATATTCCAATGTTTGAAGAACTACAACAAATCACCACTAAAATCAACAAGTTAAAGATAGAAAGTAATGAAAAATGCCAAGTATTGAATACAAATATGTAGCATGTTTGACATCTAACAATAAGATCTCCCTCGTTGCTGATACTCTATTCCATTGTTGAACTTAGTATTCTTCTCCGAATGCAGAACATTACTTTGATCTTCAGTCTTGTCTCTTTCTTTTGCACTTTTCTCCTTAGGCTTGTCCGAAGAAAACACTTTATCGACAACTCTATGAAATCTAGGAAGATTGACATACAACTTTTTCCCTTCAATCATCAAGTTGTCCAACTTCAAAATCAAATTTCTTTCATCTGTGACCTGAAAGAAATGGACGAAACCATATTTCCTTCCTCTTTTGTCCTTAGTTGGTACAACTACCTCATCAATCTCTCCATACTCTTTAAACAAAAGATATAAGTCTTTAGCTCTCAAATGGCCCGGGTATTCAGTGAAGAAAATAGTTGTAGACTCCATATCTTTCTTCCTATTGACCTTGTTCTCCGAGTCTCACCTCCTTCTTTTTCCTCCAGATTTGTTGTATGAAACTTTAGTCCAAGTGTCATCTTTATCAATTCCTTTAGCTCTCACCATCGTGAAGAAGATAAGAGAACCAAGATAGGACTTGGTGAAAGTTAGAGAGAAGGGAGAGCCCCTCTCTCTAACATTGTAATTATTTGTTTTTTTTGTTGTGATGTTGTCGTCAAATGTCTGATATATTGCTTTTTTTTATCTATGAAATATTTGTATATTAAGATGGACCATGTTTTTTTTTTCATTTTTTTTTCAGGAGAGAAGAAGATTCATGAAAAAATTGAAAATTGGGGGTTGGGTTTAACGAAGATATAGTAACTCTGTCAATTAACAAAATTAAAAGTCACGCGATTCATTTAATCCATATTATAATCCTAACCATTCATTTTAATCTAAAGGTTAAAATTGCATCCTCTCACTCTCACATAAGAAGTATCACTATATATATATATATATATATATATATATATATATATATATATATATATATATATATATATATATATATATAAACAAATTTATTGATGTGTGTGGTACATATTTCTAACTAATTTCATCCTAGTATAAATTAGTTTTATACTATAAACTAATGATTATCATATATCTCCTTAAATCAAACTGATATTTTAAAATTATTTAGACTTAAATGTAGTTTTGGTCCCCATAGTATCATTTTTCTAAACTTTTGATCCCCCTTTAAAAAAACCCGGGTTTTGGGTCCCTTGTTTTGATTTTTTTGGGATTTTTTTGGTCCCCCACCAGTTTAGAGTACGTGGCATTGTAGATTATGACATGGCAAAGCTTATAATTGGCAGCTGAATTGCCACATCATTAAACACAATTTTAATTTTAAAAAATCACAAAATAAAATAACTTTATGTTATTTTTATTATTTTGAATATTTAATATAAGTTGTAACTTATCCCTAATTGCATTTCCATCGTAACATTGTTTAAGAGGAAATTTCCCAGAAACTTTGAACCCTAGAACAGCAAACGATTCAAACGCACCAAGTACTCTGAAGCTTCCATGGAAAATCCTGGTCTTTCCAAGACGAGCAAAGGCATCAAGTTCTGCCTCAGGTATGTTGTCGTATTCTTTCCCCACATTCTTCCTTTATTTCATTTCATTCTTAGTTTAATGGTAATGGTGGACCCCAAATGGTTTAGGGTTTTTTTCCTTGTATTTTACCGTACTTGGTGGTCCCTTTTTGTGTTAGGGTTTATAATACTTTGTGTTTTAGGGTTTTGTGGTCCAACCATTTCTTCATTATTTAAGTCTTGTTTGTGTGGACCCATTCTGACAATGATGTATGAATTAATACAGGCCAACCAAGTGTCAAACAATTAGGTTTAGGATTCACCATGGAGGTGCACTCGTTGAAACTCCTGTCAGACTGTATGTTGGTGGATTTGTTACAGAAATGGACTGGAAGTGGGATGTAGATTATCTGTCCTATATGGAGTTGTTTGAACTGATTAAGAAGGATAAATATGTAGACATTAAGTGTATCTGGTATTTGAACCCTAGGAAGAGATTTACCCTTGGTCTTAGGCCACTGAACTGTGACAAAGATGTTTTGCAAATGATAAGAGATGTTGATGGCTATGAAATTGCTGACTTGTATGTTGAACATAGCATTAGTGAACCTGACATTGTAGAAGAGGCAGATATAGGTCATGAAGTATTCTCTGATGATGAGGTTGTTGAGGTGAATATTGAAGTGGGAATGGAAAAAGAAGCTGAGGTGAATGATGAAGAGGGAATGGGAAAGGAAGACGGGGTGAATGATGAAGAGGGATTGGGAAAGGAGGATGAGGTGAATGATGAAGAGGGAATTGAAAATGAGGCTGAGATGAGTGAAGAAGAGGGAAGAGGAAAGGAGGTTGAGGTTAATGTGGAGGAGGCTATGGACAAGGAAGATGAAATTGATGATGAATTGGAAGATGAAATGGATGATGAATTGGAAGATGAAGTTAATGACTTTGATTGGACAAGTGTTTTACCTAAAGACAATGTTGAACCCATTGTGAATGACTTTAACAATGGAGATGATTCTGACCTGCTTCAAACCCCAAATGAGAGTGAAAATGATGAGGAATGTGAGAGTTTCCCAACCTATAAAGTTGGTGAGGGAGTCAAATGTGAGAGTTTCCCAACCTATGTGTCAAGCATCTGTATGGAAATTGGAAGAAAAAGTATGCTGGTATGGAATTGAAGGAAGCATTGTGGAGTGCTGCAAGGGCCACTACTGTGCAAGGGTGGGAGAAAGCAATGTTGAGGATGAAAGGTTTGAATGAAGCTGCTTGGAAAGACATGAAACAGGTGCAGCTGAATTTTGGAGTAGGTCTCATTTCAAGACTTACTCTAAGTGTGACCTTCAGGTAAACAACATGTGTGAAGCTTTTAATAGGGCTATCCTAGAATATAGGGATAAACCAATCATCACCATTTTAGAAGGGATTTAGCATTACCTGACCAAGAGGATTACACAACAAAAAGAATTGATGGTTAAATATGCTGGTGATCTTTGCCCAAGAATTCAAGTAGTTCTTGAGAAAAATAAGAGGTTTGATAAAAGATGGATTCCAACTTTGCATGGTGATGATGATATGGCAATATTTGGTGTGACTAATGGTATTGAAACATATTGTGTCAACCTTAAGGAAGGAATATGTGCTTGTAGGAAATGGGACCTCTCTGGTATACCTTGCAGTCATGCAATAGCATGCATGTGGAATAACAAAACACAACCAGAAGAATTCACTTCTGATTACTACAAGTATGATTAAACTATTATCCTATTTTCTGACTTTGTTATTTTTGTCACTTTATCCACTGAACTTAGTGCTATAATTCTGCAGGAAAGCTACTTTCCAGAAAACATACTCTCGTATCATCTTCCCAACTAATGGTTCCCAGCTGTGGCCTGTAAATGATGAGCTGGTAGTCAATCCACCTGTGATGAAGAGGGCAATTGGACGCCCAAAGAAAATGAGGAACAAAACCAATGATGAACCCAAAAATCCACATGTGTTACCAAGGAAATTTCAAACTGTGACATGCCACAAGTGTGGTTCCATTGGCCATAACATGAGAACTTGCAAGGGGAAGAGAGCAGCTGATAGAGTGATGCCTAAGGGAGGGAACAAAAAGCAAAAAATTGTCGGTAAGCAGAAGAAGCATAAAAATGGAAAGGGTGCAAAGGCAAAGAAGGCAAAGAAGGCAAAGAAGCAAAAGAAGCAAAAGGAGTCAACTCAAGAGATTGGATCATGTTCTCAAGCTCCACATCCTACCCAAGAATAGGATTATGTATTTTGCTGAATTATGTATTTTGCTGTCATGACCTAAGCTGTCATTTTGTAACTGTCATGACACAAGCTGTCATTTTGGATTAAGTACTTTGTTATGCCGAATTAAGTATTTTGTAACTTTCATGACCTAAGTGTTATGTTGAATTATGTAGCCATTACTGGCTGTACTAGTGTTTGATTAAGTATTTTGTTATGAAGCTATCATTTTGTTATGTTGAATTGATGTTTGGAATTACAAAGCTGATACTGATATTTGCAACCAAAAATTGGATGGGTCTGTACTGATGTTTGAGCTTACAAAGCTGTGCTAATGTTTGATTTAGTACTTTGTTATGAAGCTATCATTTTGAAGTTCTGTTATTGCTGTACTAATGTTACAAAGCTTTATAGGTCTGCTTTATGCAACCAAAAATTATAGGTCTGTTAATTCAACAAAACCTATATTAGCATGTTTTTAAAGTTATAGGTCTGTTATGCAACCAAAGTTTTATTGTTGTACTGATATTAGCATGTTTTTAAAGTTATAGGTCTGTTATGCAACCAAAGCTTTATTGTTGTACTGATATTAGCATGTTTTTAAAGGTATAGGTCTGTTATGCAACCAAAGCTTTATTGCTGTACTGATATAGTTCTGTTAATTCAACCAAACATTATAGGTCATGTATTAAGAATATAGGCACCAAAGAAATAAGAACCAAAAACATAATAATCAAACACAAACAAATACACTACAGGCCTGGTTGCAACTTAACATTTTCATTATACCCAAATACATTACAGGTCTGAGATTACAAACTACTTAACATTTTGTTTGAGATTACAAACAAACCTAACATTTAACTTAACCATTACAAACTACTTTGTTACATTAGATACAACCCATCCAATCAACACCACTAATGTCATTCCCATAATAACTTTGTTCAACATCTTCAAATATTTGATATCTAACTTGAGTTGTTCTTCTCTAACAGTAGCTTCATTAAACTTAACCTTTTCTTGGTTCAATTTTTGATGCAGAGAAGATATAACTTCCTTGCCCCGTTGAGACATTTCTTCATCAAACCAGACAAAGTGCGAACATCTCTTATATCCATGACTCTAGCAAAAGAGATGAAGAAATTAGGGATTTACTTGATTATACGACAAATAATGGAAGAAATTAGAGATTTTACGACAAACCTTGTACATACCACAACAAAAAAAACGACGACCTGAGTTTTGATCCGTCCAGGCCGTCATCAATGGCGACGGAATCCCACACTTGCATTCAACATCAATGGAGCGAGACACAGTGCGTTTGCTTGACGAAGAATACACAAACATCTTGGTGAGGGTTGAAGGGTGAGGATTGAAGCGAAATTAGAATTTGCAAAAGATTATATATTTAGGGTTTCTGAAATTTGAAGAATGAGGAAGAACAAGAGATTTAGGTTACTGAGTTTTTCAAATGGGGAAGAAGACAAGTATGTATAAGTTCACGTGAAACATCTTGGCAATTACTTTAATTAATTTTTTTTTATATATTATAAATAATATTAACCATGTTTTTAATTGCTGACGTGGAACTTTATTTCCAACTAGGACAACAATTAATAGTCCACATCAGTGAGAAAAATGCCACATACCCTAATTTGGAGGGGGGACCAAAAAAATCCCAAAAAAAATCAAAACAAGGGACCCAAAACCTGAGTTTTTTTAAAGGGGATCAAAAGTTTAGAAAAATGATACTATGGGGACCAAAAGTGCATTTAAGTCAATTATTTATATAACATGATAGAGTGCTATATTTTCATTAGATGATTGTGCAAAACTTTTTTGAATTTAATTAAAATATACTCATAGTGTCAAATAATTGTACACTGTTAGTTAATCATAGCGGTTGAATGATGGTAAGAATTTGATTTTTATTTTAACTATTTATAAAATAATACAATCAGATGATAGTGATAAATTGACAGTGTAAAATTTTTTACACTGACAATCTATAATAATTAATCTCAACTTTTTTTACACGGTTAGAGTCGGTGTATCTCTATTAAACTCAAATTAAAATCAACACTTATTAAATAAATACTTTTGTAAAAGAATTATTATTATGAGGGATCAGTAATTCGATTGGCCCAACCAAAAATTAGAAAATGATTTATTTATTTTTTGAACGTAAACTATATAATTTCTATTTTGTTAAAAGAAATTAAAAAACATAACCATGTGGCTTAATGTGATCCGTACGATTGATCGGATGGATATCGTTGACTTAAATACAAGGCGCCCTTTCCCGCTTGAAAGCCACCGAAGCCCAAGCTAGTTCAATTTCAATTCTGTTACTTAACCAGTAACTTCATCAATGCATTTTTCTTCTCATTCTTAACTACAACCAAAAGAGACTCTGAATCTTCGCAACGTTCAATCTTGATAACTCTTCTTCGTCAATGTCATGAAGGGTTTGTTATCACAAATGCCATCACTCACAACCTCCACAGTCGGAATAACCACTCAATTCGCGGCGTTCCGTTCTCTCGCCGGAACTCCTAACCGATTCTCATTCCCGATTAAACCAGAACATTCTCCTATTCTGTCTTCTTGCTTCTATTCCACTGGAAAGCTACGCAATGTTTGAAAACTAGAGCCTGAAAGTGAAACGCCGATTGATCAAGAAAATGGTTCTTTTTACGTGGTGCGGAAAGGGGATTTTGTTGGAGTTTATAACAGTCTCAGTGATTTTGAAGCTCTACTCGGATCTTCTGTAATTCTCTTCCGATTTTCACTTCTTTGATTAATTTAAATGTTTGTGCTGTTTTTCATTTGAGCAAAAAGATGTTTAGTTGAAAATGTGGATATTGGTTTGAGTAATTTCTGTTATGCTTATG
The DNA here is from genome assembly GCA_022829125.1 of Lathyrus tuberosus. Taxonomy (NCBI): domain Eukaryota; kingdom Viridiplantae; phylum Streptophyta; class Magnoliopsida; order Fabales; family Fabaceae; genus Lathyrus; species Lathyrus tuberosus. Next base: position 25,666,795 of record JALAZF010000013.1, on the reverse strand, counting down.
ATCTTTGTGAAATTGCTTTTTTCTTTAATGCATTGCTGAATAATTTCTAATTATGCTTATGATCTTTGTGAAATTGCTTTTTTTCTTTAATGCATTGCTGAGTAATTTCTGTTATGCTTATGATCTTTGTGAAATTGCTTTTTTCTTTAATGCATTGCTGAGTAATTTCTAATTATGCTTATGATCTTTGTGAAATTGCTTTTTTTCTTTAATGCATTGCTGAGTAATTTCTGTTATGCTTATATGATCTTTGTGAAATTGCTTTTTTCTTTAATGCATTGATGAGTAATTTTTGTTATGCTTATATGATCTTTGTGAAATTGCTTTTTTCTTTAATGCATTGCTGAGTAATTTCTGTTATGCTTATATGATCTTTGTGAAATTGCTTTTTTCTTTAATGCATTGCTGAGTAATTTCTGTTATGCTTATATGATATTTGTGAAATGTGAAAATGTGAGAGTGTTATTATGGTGTTTGTTGTTTCCATTTTCTTATCTCGAAATTGAAAAGTAATCTTCAAAGGTTCTTAATGACGGGGTATTTTTGCTTCTGTTATGTTAGGTATATGATCCTCCTGTTAGTGTATACAAGGGATATTCCTTGTCGAGTGATGCCGAGGAATATCTTCTCTCGCACGGACTAAAGAATTCTCTATACACAATCAGAGCATCTGATGTGATAGATGAATTATTTGGCACACTTGTCCCATGTACTGCTTTCCAGGTAAATAGGAGTTTCAATGTGTTTGATTTTGCCATATTAATGTGGTTTTAGGTTTGTTTATGAAGAAAATCAGAAGATTTACTGTGTTTCAGGATCCTTCTTCTATCAAAGGGACCAAATCAAATGCAGATACATCTAAAAAGAGTGCTGTAGGAGTGCTTGGACAAGATAATATGGTATGATTAGCACCGTTTTAAATTTATAACATGCTTATGTATGTGTATGCTTAGATTTTATGTTTGACATTTGTGTTATAAATCATCAATATGTCATCATTTTCATATTAAGAAGAGTACACTCACATTTTATCTTTCCGTATAGGATGTTGGCTACTTGGGACCCGTCGTAGTGTCTTTGAACCTTGAAAAGTTTTGACTAAAAAGCATTGACTGAAATTATTAGGATGTAGAATATTTAATTGTTTACTCAGTTCTGTCCTGTTTTATGGAATTCTTTCCATATACCAAAAGAAAGGTTCCTAACAGAAATGCTGCTAACTCCCTTCAGTAGAATGTAACTTTCTTTACTTTAAATTAGAATTGGTCCACCTAAATAAAGCCAAGACAATTTGTGACAAAGAGCATACAAAATTTCTTACTGTTTAGCAATGCTCTTGCAGAAAAGTGAAAACCACCATGGGGTTGAAAACATAACAATTGGTCTCCCTGAACTTGTCCAGTTTTGGACCATAGAGGGAGGTTTTGTGAAATTAACTAGTAGTTGTTGAACTTGACGGTTGAGGGGCTTCCTGTATTTTACCGTAAGATATTGGATGCAATCAAAGCTAGTTACATTATTTTAATTGCATACTCAAGAATTATAGGGTGGTCGCTGGAGGATATCTGGCGCTATTGTTGATTTGTATCCTATAGAGTTTTGAATGAAATCTTTTGATTAATTCTTTATGGTTTATATATGTTTTCATAGTCATCTATCCTTGTGCAGAACACTTGTATTGTTGAGTTCGACGGTGCGGTAATTGGAAATCCTAGAAGAGCTGGTGCTGGTGCTATTCTGCGATCTAAAAACGGGAATATGGTACACATCTGATTGTTCTATGAATATGTACAATTTTCATACAATTATTGATCTCTTTAACTATTATTACTTTAAAGATTTGTAGGGTTCGTGAAGGTTTGGGTATAACGACAAACTATGCTGCTGATTATAGTGCATTGATTTTGGGAATGCAATATGCTCTTAAAAAAGGATTCACCAGTATCTGTATAAAAGGGAACTCTTCACTTGTGTGCATGCAGGTTGGCCATTTGTATTCTTCTTTATGTTAAAGTTTATTGTAACATCCTTTAGAAGCACTTGATGCCTGGTTTCATTTCCATGGTAGCATTTGGTAGATGAATTAGATCAGACAAAATGTGTTATTAGTGGAATTTAAAATAAAACAGACTAGACATGCCGTTGAAAAAGTAGTACACATTGGTTTTATTAACAGTGGAATTGAGGGAAACATAATAGAATACTTTGCTCCATTAAGTTCTGTGTGAAAAACTCGCACCGAGTCTTCATATTCATTTTGAGCCACAAGCCAATCTTTCTTCATCCCCTCACCTGGCTTTACCACTTTCTTTGTACCAAAATGTGCAAAAACTTCGCTCCTTGTAGCAATTAACATAGCCTAGGCTTTACCGTCACTTTCTTCAACCAATCTCTGTCTTTAAGTCTTTAAAAATTAAGCATCTTGTAAACATGGTATTCTCACTCACTGGTTTTAATATTCACTCACTGGTTTTAATAACCCCAGTTTAAAATAGTAAGTATATTAAGAAGAACAGTAGGTTGGTTGTCACAATATTTTACTTTAATGATGGACTTATCTTGTGGAATCAACTTGACAAAGATGGTTTAAATTATCAAATTTGTATTTTGCTGTATTAAGTTATCATATAAGCTTAAAGCAGTCGCTCAACAATCCACTTCATTTTCATTTCTAGCATATGGTCATTATTATTTGCCATTTGTTTCTCTTCAATTTTTCATTGCTATTGCAAGAAACAGATTGCTGGTACAATGGAAGTCAGGAGTTAGAACTTGTCTAAATTGTATAAGGTGGCCAAAGAACTCAAAGATAAATTTGTGTCGTTCCAGATCATTACTGTTCTAAAGGTAGGTACAGCTTTTGGTGCATATGGAATTTTAGCTATGAATCGGGTACCTTAACCTTGCAAATTATCTAAAGTTATAGAAATAACTTTTCTATTTCCTTTGTCAAGGGCACAAACACGGACGCTGATGCTCAAGCACATTTGGCCACTGATCTTGAAGGTGAGGCTTTCAAAATCTTCAATATTTGTCCAGCTTTAATGTTTCATTTGTATGTACTTGTGCTAAACCTTTCTCTGCTTTTACAGATGGCGAAGTTCAGGAAGTGTATGTAGATTAATTCATTCATGCCAGTAAATGGTTATAAATTGGATTTGTGGCAAAAGACCTTCAATTTACGGATTCTCGTCACTGTTCATTTTTTTTTTTTGGATATAGCAATCAAAACCTCAAGAGCCAACTGTTTGAACTAGTCCTCTATCACTGTTCATTCAGTTTTGCTGATACAAGCTGGGTATTGGCCTTCAGCAGCCAGCAGTGTCAATGATAGTAATCTCAATACTTCAAAATGTTAGAGAAACAGCTGCATATGACATATCACTTTCTAAACTTTTCTATTTGAGGAATTACTATTGACTAACAAAAATATAAAAGCAACAATACAGTGTGTATAATATTGTTTGTATTGTTACTTCAATCCTCTATATGTACGTAGACATATGTTTCTGATGAGATGATTTGTGTTGTTACTTCAATATTCTATATATACAGAGGCATGTGTTTGATTTTCATAATCATGCGTTTAAATAAATGCATATGCGTATTTTTTTAAGGTTTTTTTATTCTTTATTTTAAGCTACTATAATAAGTTTATTAAAAATTAGTGATTAATGATTTATGTTTCAAGCATGTTAATATCGTTACTATGTATGAGTTGAAAACTAATTGACAATTAGATCCCTAAAATTGATATGCACGTCTTATTCAGGAAACAAAAATATGGATGCAATTGGAAGCAATTTTTTTTTTTTGTCAATATGAATGTGTTATAGTACCAATTAGAACCTAACAGGACAACACATATTTCAAAATTGTTACCAAGAATCTTATAGGTTTAGAGCTTTTTTTTTCTCACATCCTTTAAAACCTCTTAGAAATTTCTAGAACTGATAAAAATATCACTCGAATTCTAAAATTTGGAGACTATTTTAAATAGTCAAGATTCAAAACTCTTTTAACATAATAAATTCTTCATTTCCCCTCTCATTTATTCTTCTCTACGAACAAATTTTGAATTCTACAATTCTCTCTTTGTCAAAACTTTAGGTTCTAGTACAAATGATAATAAATAATATCTTTTTCTCTCTCTCTCTCTCTCTCTCTCTCTCTCTCTCTCTATATATATATATATATATATATATATATTCTTGTTTTTCCTTTCAATGGATCCTATTAATATCACCTTCTTATAAACAACCTTGTTCTTAAGGTTGAAAGGGGTTTCCAAATCAACTTTGAATGATTCTTCGTTACGAGATTTTCAAATCATCCAACTATAAACAAACTTGCATGGCCTTAGGGCAATCTCTAAGAGTGTGGAATTTAGTTTCATTAGTTGCACCACATATATAACAAGAGGAATTTGTTGACATGTGATGAGTGACCCGTGTATAGTTGGTGGGTAACTTTCCATGCATAATGATCCAAACAAAATGACGAATATTTTCAAGTAACATAAGGTTCCAAATCCAAGACCAGGTCATTGTCTGAATATGAGGTGGATTGGATACCAAAGTTAACCAAGAATAAGTTGAATTGGTAGAATAAATACCTGATACAAAAGATTCCCAAATAAAAATACCATCTGAGTATTCATTAGTAAAGACACTACCCATCTCCATTTTTATGCCCTGAGGAAGATGGGTGGAGATAATGTCAAAATTCATAACTACAGCCATCCATGACATATAGTCATGTATCTTGCTCATCCACCGAAGAAATTTTGTCACAAATTTACCATTTGAGAGTCATTTATCATACCAAATAGAAATTATTTATGCTCTGATAATAAAACCTGGACTAAGAGCTTCTGCAACTTTAGCAATAAAACGCCATGTGTACGATGCCCTATAGTAATTATTCACCTCTATTATATGAGCTTCTAAATTATATCTAGTTGTTAATAACTGAACCCATAACTTGTCAGGATTGTGAAAAGCTCCCAAACATGTTTACCCAATATGGCAACATTAACAGGTTTAACTCTTCTGATGCCAAGACTACCTCTAGTAGAATGCTGAGTTATGATATCCCATTTAACCCACTGACTAGATTTACCTCCCCAAACGAATTTCCTTATACAAGAATCAATCTTACTAAAAATACCTTTTAGAAGTCACAAATTATGCATGATATAAAAAGGCAAAGAACTAAGAACAAACTTAGCAAGAGTCACCCTCTCAGGCCAACTAAGAAACTTACCTTTCCATCCAACTAAATGAGAATTATTTTCAGGCTTAAATGGAGTTTTAGTCATCATATATCCATTTTAATAACTTTTTAGTCCCCATTAAAAAAAACAGTTTTCTAGTCACTTGGTATCAGATTTCATTTTTTTTTTTTTTTTGTGATCCTCCTTCACATGTCAGACTCATACGAGTTTACATTGTCATTAAAATCCAACAAAATTATTTGTTTTAAAATTAAATTTAATAAATTCTATTTTCATTTAAAATTAAAAATAAATATTTATAAATAGAATCATAATGTATAATCCATTGTCTTCTTCTTCGTTTACGTTCATCTTCATCCCCTTTCTGAAACCCTAACAATAATTTTTTTGAGTCCTTTCAAATCGTTTGCGTTTTCAGTCAATTTGAACTAAACAATTGATATTCATAATGTCCAAATGCTCCAAAGATTATGCTATTCCCGGCCACCACGCATAGCGATCCAGTTATCGTGTGACTTTTTCACAAAACGACAGAAACACATCAAAAACAAAAAGTAAAATAAAATGTCGTCCATTGAGAACAAAAATTGAGACAGTGGAAAAAAATGTGTGATACAAAAATTGCATCTGTATTTTTCTTTGCGTAGAGTTCCGATGATGATTTTGATCGGAGACCAACGACGGTTTTCTCTCTTTCATCGTGGCTTTTTCTGTGTTTGATGATAAAAATCTATTTTTTAGGTTGAAATTTGTTTTCATGTTCTTTAAGAATTTATGGGTCTTGTTGTGTTGTTGTTTTTGTTCTTGAAAGAAGTTTTCAGTTGGATTTGAGAATAAAATCAATTTTTGGATCTTATTGTTTCTCTTCGTGTTCTTTAACAATTTCTGGATTGAAATGTATTATCTTCATCTCCATGGTGATGTTTTCTGGATTTAGGAAGAAGGTAGAAGTGAAGAAAATGAAAAAATTTAGGAAGAAGATAAAGATAAGCGTTTTTTGGATTTATGATCATAAAGCATTTTTTGGGAAGTAAATTTTAGATTGAAATTTAAATTTAGTTATATTTTAAATCTATGATTAGTACTTACTTTATGAATTTTTAAAATGAAGTTAATTTTTGGAAAAGAGATGATAAATTTATGAGTTTTAATGATGGATTTAATTTTTGGATATGAATGAGATGATAAAGTTAATTTTATAAAAAAATTAATATAAATTAATTTGAAAACATGTTTAATAAAAATATTTTTTTTAAAACATGTTTAAATAAATAAATAAATATTTTGAATTTGAATGACGTGACAACATTAAAAACTTATTCATGCATAAGTTGAGATGCCACCTCTGTAAATGGGGTAGCCATGTGAAGGAGGATTACCAAAAAAATATGAAATGTGATAAAAAAAAGATAGGAAAACTGTTTTTTTAAATAGGGACAAATTTTTTTATCAAAATCAATATAGAATGATCAAAAGTGCATTTAAATCTTAATTTTATCAATAATAAAAGAGAAATTTGCATTTGTGACCCTACTAGAAAGCAAATGAAATCCTAGGTATTTATCAATATTAAAGGGATGCTGGAAGTTAATCATACCTTTAAATTTCATTATCTTTGCCTCAGATAAATGTTAGATTAATTATTTAATTAATCAAAAATGGATTGACATAATTAATTGTTAATTAATTATATCATGGTCAATTATAAATAAACACTAATTATTGATGAATTATTTAATTGAATTTTGTGTCTGAATAGACCGTTATGGGTTGGACTATTTAGTTAAGTCCAATAAAAGGTCTTTGTCTTTAGCCATTTGGTTAGTTAAGTGTCATCCCATTAAACGATTAACATATTTTGAAAATTCTGGACGCCAATGAGGGTAACAATCTTTTTATATTCACTCTTGTGATGATCGTCTTTTAAATCTTTCAAGATACATCATTCGTATTATTGTTGATTATTCTATAATATAATAATATGTTGTAATGTTGTGTCCATCGATTCTTTCAAATCTATCAATAATTTTTTAGAGGGAAGGAATTTAGACTTATGGACAATAATCTTCATACTATAGGCTTTGCAAAAAAGCTTGAAGTACCTCATTAACTAGCCTAAGTTGAGAAGTTTGGACTCGTGTAATGAGTAGACAACTATCTACAAAAAAGAGATGAGAAATAGCTAGTCCATTGTTAGAGTTGCATATGGGGAGCCAGTTATTAGATTCTATTTTTTTTCTAAATAAGAAGGGCAAATTCCTGAAAGGGGTTTATATTACTCTTCTTGTTGCTAGAATACCATTTAGTGTGTTTGATAAATAAATAAGAATCTAGCAATTGAAAACAATGAGATTGGATATCAATTGCACCTAAAGCCTTGTAGACCGAAACGTTCCTAAATTGTATATCAAATTAAGCAACACCTAAAAGCTTGAAGACCAAATCTTCCCTATCTCAAATACCATATGTACTAAACTATAAATTGATGGGGAATTACTACAACAATATTTTTATTCAATAACTACAATAGTATTATTAGACCTACTTGGATCCCATTGTCTAATCAAAATCAGAGTTATCATTCCCAGTGGATAAAGACGCTATCCAGGATAGTAGAACGGCGCGGAGGCTGGCCACTACAAAATTGCACATCGTAACGTAGGTGATTACCGTGAAAATTGGTAAACAACCGCTGGTCTCCAAATATTGGTTAATGTTCCGGACTGGGCCAATGCCTACCCAACTGTCGGGCAGGTCCAGCCACTGATCGTACCTGGATCAGAAAATATGACAGTGGCCAACAACGCCATGAGATCTTCGACTCCGGTAGTGATGGAACGGCGGGGGGGGGGGGGGGGGGGGGGTGTACCTACAAGGTACTCCGATGCTAGAGTCAGGAAACGGGAGTAGCAAGTACAGAATATAGGTGTAGAGTAAGAATGGACATAACCTGACCCTCTCAAGTGAGAGGGTATTTATAGAGTGCCCCCAGCGCGGGGCCAATGGTCTCCTGCACTGGGCTAGATTGCAAGGCTCAATCCAGGTGACTACCAGGGCTTACGTGGCGTAAGGAAGACCGGCACGTGGTCTTCGCCCTGGGGTAACGGTCCCGAGATCTCTGGAAGGTGCGCAGACCGATTCCTTCAGAGGTGGGAGGTTACAAGACAACGTGTCCTCGTGGGGAGGAATACGTGCAGGTCGAGGAGATAGGTGCTCTCCTCGACCCCAAGTTTCTGCTCAACAGCGTAGCCTAATACATGGTCGACGAGGGGATGACATGAGTGTGCTCGGCGATGACAGGGATGTGCTCGAAGCTGGCTAATAATGGGCCATATTGGGCCGTACCAGTATTGGGCTGGAACTGCCCGACGGTTGGGCAGGCGTTGGCCCAATCCGGAACAAGAACCCCCCAAGTCGTTGCTCCGAAGTGTCGGAGTAAAGACTTAAGGACCAACCTCTATGACGAGGACACCATAAGCGTTCGATTCATACCGGTAATCCTTTGTTAGGGATACGTGTCGACGAGGAGGTATCCTCGTGTCAATGGGCATAATACAATAGAAAGGCCACGAGCAAGGGATGCTAGACGGGCAGGAATCTTGAACTCTGCTCGGATTGTAATGTTGCCGTTGGACGGCGCCGCGGGGAGATGAGGGGTTGCGACTCCGAGGACCAAGGCAGATGAAAGGACTAACGTGGGAATACGCGTGCCACGTGTCACCTGCCATTAATGCCTAGGGGCGGCTAGGTCTAGGGCACTCAAGAGCCTAGGGACTCCTCGAGTTCCGTGAGGGGCTTATACAAGGGCTTGAGATCGTGTCATTTGCACGTTCCCACCTTTTTCGCTCTGATCTTCTCTCCCTTTTTCCACCGCTGCTCAACCTCCGTACACCGTCGTAAGCCGCCGCTTCCACCGCACCGGTCCGCCATCTGCCACCGTTTCAAGTAAGCTTCTAATCTTCTTCTTTTCTGTTTTGTTTTCCCCTGGTGGTTTTCCGGTGAACTGAAGAAGTTCCCGGTAATGCCACGAAGATTCCGGCTAAAACGGCGGGACTCTTCTAGGGTTCTGTTTGATTCGACGGAGGCTTGGGATGAATATCCCGGGGACCCGATGAATTCCCCGGGACAAGAGATGAATGTTCTGGGGAGGTGAGATGAGAGAGAACCGGGGACCTGAAAAAGGTCCCTGGATGGGGTGAAGGTATTGTATAGTTCCTCGTTGCTCTGAGCAGCCCCCTCGTCGACCATGTATTAGGCTACGCTGTTGAGCAGAAACTTGGGGTCGAGGAGAGCACCTCTCTCCTCGACCTGCACATACTCCTCCCCGTGAGGACACGTTGTCTTGTAACCTCCCACCTCCGAAGGAATCGGTCTACGCACATTCCGGAGATCTCGGGATCATTACCTCAGGGCGAAGATCACGTGCTGGTCTCCCTTACACCACCTAAGCCCTGACAGTCACCTTGATTGGGGCTTGCAATCCAGCCCAGTGCAGGAGACCGTTGGCCCTGCGCTGGGGGCACTCTATAGATACCCTTTCACTTGAGAGGGTCAGGTTATGTTCATTCTTACTCTACACCTATATTCTGTACTTGCTACTCCCATTTCCTGACTTTGGCATCGGAGTACCTTACAGGTACACCCCCCCCCCCCCCCCCCCCCCCCCCGCGTTCCATCACAACCGGAGTTGAAGATCTCACGACGTTGTTGGCCACTGTCATATTTTCTTATCCATGTACGATCAGTTAACTTACAGGATCAACCAGTGAATCCTAGGACATGTGTTAATGATATTTAAATTAAAGTTTTAGAAACAATGAACATTTCGACAACATTCATGGTTGGAAAGTAGTCTACTTCGAGAAAATAAAAGAAATAGCGTTGCAGAAGAGTAATCGAAAGGGCAGTAAATTGCTTTAGAAATAACTTATGCAAATAAAGAAAATAAATTTCTGGGCAAAAAGAATAAACTGAATTTGATAAAAATTATAAGAGAATGATGTTTTATCAAATAACATTTCTCAACAACTCTTTTCTCTACACACTGGATACTTTGAGTAATTTGAGTGACTTGTACAAACTAGACCACACCCGAAATCCTAACACAAAGGCCTCTTATTTATATTGAATCGAAATAACTGCCTCTAACGGCCTTTCTCCTAAATGGCGCTCAACATGTCTTCCTTTTTTCACTGTGCTCCACGTGTCTTTCCTTGAAACCGGATAATAACAAAGATCCCTCCTTTATTCAAATTCAAAACTTCAAATCGAAAATACCATTATAGGCATTTCCGTCGAAAACACCATAAGTAGTGTTTTTGTCGAACTACATTTGTAAACTTAGAAAATTTTCCTAAGTCCAACTAACCCTTCCCCTTTGCACAAGGGAGATTTTGAATATACTTCCGTAACTGCACTATTTTGTCGAAGCTCATCATATCTTCATAGAAATGACAATTTCCCTATTTATTCCATAAATCCACACCAAGCGTCAAAATTACGAGCCAACAAATTTCCCCCCAAAAATGTCATTTCCGACATCACGTGAAGAAAAAGGCATTTTTTGACAATATATTTCGACGCCATGAGCAATTCAACATCATGAACTATTCATATGCCTCAGCGTAATTATGACGTTAGAGTCATCATGACACCTTTTCTGAAACGTCTCCTCAATCCCACGTGAGAATATTTTATAATCATCACGTCTCCTAGATACTAGGAGATAGTGGGGTAGGCATGCAATTTCCACCGTCCCATCGTAGGTTCTCAAGCTGACACGCGCCCCACTCACTTCTCAACCATAAATGCTATTTTATGAACCGCTTCCACTTCAGCCCCTATAAATAGCTCAAACCTCTTTCTTTCTCACTTTTTCTCCTCGCTGCATTTCAAGCACTCTCCAACTTCTTCATCTCCTCTACTTCAGAAAACCCATTTTTCCCCAAATCTCAAGTTTCCAACAACAACGGCGTCTTCAACCAAAGCTGTCAAAGAATCTGCCAAGCACATGAAGGATTCCAATAAGCCCTCAAGTCTTCCTTTTGATAGGATCCCAGGTCCAACCATGGTTCGGAATCAACAGTTCATTCCAGAACCTCTTACTGAAGAAAAATGCAGGGTCTGTAAATCCCAGGTATTGATCCCCGTTACTGTAACTGGTAGGCCTTATGCTTTGTTAGGAACCCTATCTGATCCCAATGCTGACCCTATTAAACTTAGGGAATTTTTTCTGACTTACCATAAGTATAAACCCATAGTTCATGCTAGGAAACCTAGGCCTAGTAATGAAGACCATAATCTTGCTAATCAAAGCAACCCTCAGACGGAGGAAGTTATTGACCTTTGATACATGAATAATGGCTTTAGAGTATTTCAATCTAGCCATTCGTTTAAGGATCCCTCTGATTATTTAGGATGGTTAGCGAAGTTGGAGAAGACCAAGTCCCAAATCTGGAAAGACATGGGCATCTTCGACTTAATACAACTGTCGAAAGTAGGTCCTGAATAATGTCCGACCATGCTGGTCTCTTCCCTATACGTCTGGGATAGTACTCACCATACATTTCATCTTCCTTACGGAATGATGTCACCCGCACTCTTCGACATAGCCACCATCACGGGGCTTAAACCAACTGGCAACACTTATGACCCAGACTACCAAGCCGATGATACCATAGGTTTTTCGACATCTAGAGCCGCATATTCCACCCACATTGCACACTATCATGACAAAATAACTGATAAAGTTTCTGAAGTAGAACACATAGCTTTCCTTGCTTTGTGGTTATCCCGTTGTGTCTTCTGCTTGAAGTCACTTCAGGTGGCCAAAAAGTACTTGACTATGGCCAATCAACTCCACTCTGGCTACGACCTGTGCTTAAGTGAGATGATTCTGGCGAATCTGTATGAGTCTTTGGGCGAAGGTGTCACCCAACTCAAATATCTTAGAGACAAAGGGAGTTATCTCCTTTCTGGCCATTCCAGTTACTACATTTATGACTGAATGCCTTATTCGAAGCCTGCCTTCCAATCAAGAATCCTATCAATGAAGACGCTGATGAAGTGAAGATTAGGAGAGTCAAAAGAACGCGTTTAGCCATGCTGACTCCCAGCGACGAAGGATGTCATATACAACAGACCTTCACCAGCTATGTAATGATGTTTGCTAAACATTATGACTTTACGTCGAGCATGGCTCCTTTTGCCGCACGAAGACATGGTCATGAATGGTTCACCAAGTTGTTCCCAGCTCCGTCGAAAACCCAGGAAGCAGAGTCCTTTGCTATCTGGGAAGATTTTTTGACTCCCAGAGTGCTAACTCTCAGGCTTAATCCGTCGAAAAGCCATGTCACCCTCATTACCTATCAACCAAATCTTGTCGCTCGACAGTTTGGCTTGGTTCAGATTCTACCCAAACCCATATGCGGAAGAAAGAACGCCCTTCTTCTTTATAATGCAGTCCATACTGAAGTTGTAGCCATCAAGCTAATAGCTCGCTATGTTGGAAAAACACAACTCACTCATGTCGCTTACGAGCCAAACTTCCTCTGCACCCCAGAATTCGATAAGTGGTGGAAAGAATATTATGGTGAGGAATTCTTCGATGTGGCTACCTTTACTCAACATCTTACTAAGGCTTTTCTCTCTGTGCAGTAGAAAATCAAGAAAGGTACTTCGACCCATATCAAGGAAATCCAAGCATTCCAAAAATACTTCAAAATTGCCTATAGACCTGATGATCTTAGTCGAACCGTCCGCGAAGCAGCCGTTACATTAAAATAATTTTTTTTAATAAAATGGAGAACTTAAAGCAACCTTCATACATTTCTCCCGAGAAACAATACGAAACAACTTTCAACATGTATCCTCCTAGATTCCCTCGACTACCAAGTGCTGGCTTTGGTGTGGCTTTTAGCCCTCCATTCCCATACTGGTTCTTCTGTGGGGATTTTCTAAAAATTCTTCGTCAGGAATCACAAAAGTGTGCCCAGCGGGTGGTTGCGACTAAGCATACTCTAGACAGTTTCAAAGGACACCTTCATATTGGCATCGAAGACGTTCGCATTGAGTCTGTAATATATGAAGGGGTGGAATGGGAGGCTTTCGATCCAACCTCTTTACTTATTTATTTTGCTTTACTTATGATAACTATTTTGACTTTCTTTCAGTCGTGAAGCTCCCACCCAAGAAACCTACAGCCAAGAAGCCGGTCAAAGTGATGGAAGAAGGAGATAGCAGAGCAACAACAATAAGGGTAATCTTATTTTATTCATCATTCCTTTGTCGCATATTGTTTATGTTTCTAATTTTTTGAACTATTTCCTTAGGGAAGTCGAAGACCACCGCCAACTTCACAAAAACGCAAGGTCAAGGAAGCTGAAGTTCAAGTGATCAAATATGATGATGACGATCTGTCTCCTACCACCGAACAACCTCTCAAACGCAAGAAAAGACAACGGAAAATGACTGAGGCTTTATCCCAAATCCAGGCGAAAGTCACCAAAGTTTCGATAAAGAAGCCTACCGCTTTCAGAATAGTGGAACCTAGTCCTGAGAAATTGTCGAAGAAACCTGCGCAGCAGGTCGAAAGCGATAACTCCAGCCCTGGAGCTGAGGGTTATAAGGTACAACAAATACACCAACTCAGTATTTTACTCAGTTACCTTATCTTGAACTTTTTAACTTACTATCTTCCGATGCAATTTTCAGGATGCTACAGGTGCTCTTAAACAACCATTTGCCAAGTCGACTAACGCCCCAGTCCTTCTCAACAGCGAAGGTGAACCCACGTATCATCATACCTCTGCCAAGAATTCTGAAAAAGACCTCGATGAGTGAAATCAATCAACCGGTCGAGGAACAGTGCGAGACTTCGCCACCCAAGACCAACACTCAACATTCCCATACTAGTGGGTTCGAGCACGAAGATAAATAAGACAAGGAAACTCAGGACGAGGTAACCCAAGATGATGTAGTGATGGAACACGCTGAGGGAAACGTCGAAGATGAAGCTGAAGATGGCTCCCCTAGAATAGAAAATATAGATGATACCAGGGACGACCAAAAGGACGAGATGGAAGAAGATGAAGACCGCTCTATGTTCCAATAGTTCTTCATACCTGCTACTGGCGAATTCGAAGATGAAGATGACAATACTGAAGAGGATAATGGGACAGGCGAGGAAGAGAAAGAACAAACACAAAGTCAATCAGCCAATACCCTAACACCTGACACGGCCCATGCAAACCCAAAGACTTCGACTGGGACAACTGTGGCTCTTTCTTCAGAAGAACTAGCAGCCTTAAAAAAGAACAATCCTCTCGGATACTTAAAAGATATGATTAGCTCTAGAGGGAGTTCGTCTGAGAAAAGTACCAATTCTTCTTCAGTGTCGGGCGACCATCCTTTGAGCAAACTCGTTGATGATGCGCTCTTAAAGATTAAAGAAAAAATATTTGGAGTTGATTTGTTTCAGACCCTGGAAAACGACCCTACTGCCCAATTTTCCCTGAAAAGTCTTCTCAAACAAGTGAACATTCTGACTACTTCTCCTGAAGTCTCAAATATCATCATAAATCTCAACTCAATGATCGAACACATCTTTGCTAATTTCAACAGAATCAAGCGTGCTTCGAGTGAGATTGAAGAATTGGCTGGAACTATAGCAGCTACATGGGATGCTGCTACTGAATCCACCGCCAGAGTTGTTGAATTGGAGAAGACCCAGGAGCAAAACAAAATGAAGATCAAAAGCCATGATCGAGACATCGCATCTTGAGAAGGGCAGATTAAGGAGTTGCAGGCTAAGATCTTGAAGGCCAAGAAAGAGAAAGTTGAACTTTTAAAACTTGATGACTCTGAATTGACCAAAGAGATCGAATTTGGGCTGACACATGTCGACAAGGCTCAGAAACTGGAGACAAAAATTGAAAATCTTATATCAGACAAATCTATTTGTGAGAAACATCTGGCATTTCAGAAGTCGAAGTATCTTAGCACGAAAGCTTCACTTCCATTTTAAACCTCATGTCTTTATCTTGTCTTTCAAAATTTTCTTTTTTGATACAATGACTCTGAGCCCTTCGTGGCCTTTTTAATGTAATGACTTAAGCCATTTTGGAAATATCTATTTGATTTACCATGTTGGCTTCAATCATTTTGTATGTAATTACTCTTTCGCTATTTTTATTTCTTGGAGTGCAAGTTTGTATTTTTTTAAATACTACTCATTCACTCTCAGGATCCTTTTATCTTCATTTAATTCTTCGATCTTATATGTGCCATTTGAAAAGACTTACATAATCTGGAAGTGACCCTCCCACTTAGGGGACCATTTCCCCAAAGTTCTGTCCTTTCGATCCATGGAGAGGACCACTTTTCAAACCAAGTCTCCAGGTGAAAATGTTTTAACTTTGACCCTTTTACTTATATACTCTTTTTTTCCGCCTTTTCAACAATTCTAAGTCACTTAGCCTATCTTCATATAAATCAACCAATTCGTCCAACATCATGTTCCAATATGATTCAGATGGAATCTCATGGTGTCTTTGGATCCTTACTGATTGTAAGTAGATTTCGACTGGTAGAACCGCGTCATGACCAAACGTTAGCCGAAAAGGAGTAGTGTTAATAGCTTCCTTAGGGGAGGTTTGACATGCCAAGAGAATCTGGTCTAATGTCTTATGCCAACTCTTTGGTTTTTTCCCCACACGTTTCTTAATTAAACTAATTACGACCTTATTTGCTGCCTCAAACTGGCCATTGACCTGTGCATAATAAGGTGTAGACGTCAACAATTTGAAACCCGTTTCATTAGAAAATTCTTGCATTTTGCGACCAGTAAAAACAAATCCTTGATCCGTTGTAATGTTCTCTGGGATTCCAAACCTGTAGTTGATGTACTTCTGGATGAATTCGATTATAGCATCTTGATCTACATTTGCCAATGGTATAGCTTCGATCCATTTTCTGAAATAATCTTTGCCAACCAAAATGTACCTTTGATTTTTGGATGATGTTGGTCGAATCTCTCCAATCAGATCCAAAGCCCAACCTTTAAAGGGCCAAGGTTTCACTATGGAATGCAATTCACTTGCAGGAACATGTTGTATACCTGCGTGCACTTGGCACTCTTGACAACCCTTGGCGAACTCAATACAATCTTTCAACATGGTAGGCCAATACATTCCTTGCCGAAACAAAGACCACTTCATTTTATGGTCTAGCTGATGTGCCCCACATGCCCCACTATGGACATTCGAAAGGGCTAAATATGCCTTTGATTCACTAAGACATTTGAGCAAAACTCCCTCGGGAGTCTTTTTAAATAATTCATTTCCCAAAAGAACATAACTTAAAACTCGATACCTAATTTTTCGCTCAGCAGATGTCGATGGATTTTGTAAATACTCTATTATTGGCTCTCTCTAATCTTCATCCATCAGGCTATCTATATTCAGTATCTCAAAGTTTTCTTTGTTAGCATATCCTAGCTTCGTTGTTTCCAGATCTGATGGGGATAGTCTGGCTGACACAACCCTTCCTCTGACTTCGATTGCTTCTTGCAATTTTTCTTTCAAAATTTTATACCCAGAGGATATATGTGCCAACTCATTGGCCTCTTGATTCTCTAATCGAGGGATGTGTTGAATACTAACCATCTCGAACCTTTTTAAGAGTCGATTGGCTATCACGAAGTACATGATCAAATTTTCCTTAACGCACTTGCACTCCTTCGTAATTTGTATTATGACTAACTTTAAGTCTCCCATTATTTCGACTCGAGTTGCCCCCAATTCCAACAATATCTCAGGTCCAGATATTAGAGCCTCATATTCAGCCTCATTGTTCGAACACAAGCCTTCGACTTTATACTTGAATTTTGTTATGAGAAATAATTAGACCTCCTATATCGGTGCCATCTTTATGACTAGAGCCGTCGAAATATAACTTCCAAGGCTCAAACTCAAGGTAGTGTGACGAATTCTCAGTTATAGAGTGGTCGACTATAAAATCGGTTACCACTTGTCCCTTAACAGCCTTTAAAGGCATATAGGTTAAGTAATATTCAGTTAAAGCTAATGCCCATTTACCAATTTGACTGTTCAAGATTGGTTTAGACAACATATGTTTTATAACATCAAAATGAGATGAAACGAAAACATCTACTGGTTTTATATAATGATTCAATTACAAACATGAGAAATACAAACATAAGCATAACTTTTCGACTACGTTATACCTAGTTTCTGCATCGTTCAAGACCCTACTAAGGTAGTAAATGGCTCTTTCGACGCCATTTTCATCCTCTTGAGCCAACATGCTCCCTAAAGTCTTGTCCGACGCAGATATATACAACCTCATACTTTTATTCCTACAAGGTGACATCAGAATTGGAGGGTGGGTCAGGTATTCCTTGATCTTGTCGAAGGCTTCTTGCTGATCTTGCCCCTATTCAAAGTCTCCCCTCTTAAGTCGAAGCAGATGTGAGAAGGCCTGAGTCTTGCCACTAAGGTTCGAGATAAACCTCCTCAAGAAATTAATCTTGCCAAGTAGTGACTACAACTTCGTCTTGGTTGATGGCGCTTTCGCTTCCATTATGGCTTTGGCCTTATTCTGGTTTATTTCGATTCCCTTTTTGTGGACCACAAAGCCTAAGAAATCTCCCGCCTGTACACAAAAAGCACATTTGAGAGGGTTCATTTTTAGACCATGTCTCCTCATCCTTTCAAAGGACTGTCGAAGATGGTCTATGTGACTCTTCCCTGAAAAGGACTTAAAAACAATATCGTCAATATAGATTTGCATAAAAGTCTTGAAAAAATCATGGAAGATCGAATTCAATTCTCTTTGGTATATTGCCCCAGTATTTTTCAAACCAAAAGGTATTACGACCCATTCATAAGTACCTAAGGCTCTAGGGCATCGAAACACTGTTTTTGGGACGTCTTCCTCAGCAATGAAGATTTGATTATAACCAGAATACCCGTCGAACATACTAAGGTATTCGTGTCCTGCAATATAATCGACTAACATTTTCGCCATAGGCATAAGATATTCATCTTTCGGCGTTGCAGAATTTAAATCTCTAAAATCTATGCATAGCATCAACTTGCCATTTTTCTTAATAGCTGGAACAATATTGGCAAGCTATTCGACATACCTGGTCGTGCGGATGAATTTATATCTAAGGAGTATTTCGACCTCCTCTTTAATCTTCGAGAGAACTTCGGGTGCAAATCGCCTTGGAGTCTGCTTGACAGGCTTTTTCCAAGGCTTTATTGGCGCTTCAGTTCGACCAGCTCTCTGCTCAAACTAGGTATTTCGTCATAATCCCAGGCAAAGCAGACTTTAAACTCCTTTAGCAATTAGACTACTTTGACCTTGAGCTGTGGGCTGACGTTGGCGCTGATATATGTCGGCCTCTTTTCTGCCCCTTCTCCCAGGTCGATCTCTTCAAGTGGATCTTGTGCCAGCATTTTGATGTTGCTTGCTAGCGGATCCTTCTCGAAGTCCAAAGGTTCATCATCATAGATTATGTCGAGCCTCTGGCCTTGTATCTCATCCTGAACCTTATCAGGTGGTTTTGGATCGAAGTCCTTTCTAGGACCTCCTTGATCTACATCATTTTTCTTGGCTTCGACAGCCATAAATTTTACTTCAACCTCTAGAGCCGCTTTCAATTTATTTTCGGCTATATAAGCCAAAATCCTTTTGAGCGTCAATGACTAACTCGTCGTCACCGAATTCACTTCCCCAACCAGTTGGCTGGATGTGTGTTGTTCCGAAGACGTAGTCCTCTTCGTCAACGACTTCTCTATCCCACTGTAACCCATGGGTTAGGTGTAGATATAGAGAACAAAAAGCATTGTCTATTGGCATCATATCGAATTCTACAGGATTACATGGACCAATGTGGGCCAAATTCCAGTTGAAACTCCTTCTATCAACCTGATTTACTTCAGCCATGAAATAACTCTGGTCTGCTTTGATGTTTTCAACTAAGTTGGAAATAAGCCGAGTCGAGTCAAACTCGCCTCAGCTCAGCTCGACTCGTTAAGAATTCGTTCAGTTCAAATCTCGGTTCGAGTTCGACAAGAACTTTTTTTTAAGCTCAAATTCGACTCGTTATAAGTTCATGAGCAACTCGGTTCGACTCATTAGGTTCATCTCGTTAGGTTCAGCTTGCTTATTTCACAGACTTAAAAGCCAGTTTTAAAGTCTGTTTTTTTTATATATTTGACATTTTAAATTAATGCTATTTTAAAAATAAAATATTAAAATAAAATAGAATTTATTAGATTGGAATTTAATTTTGTCTCAAAATTCTACTAATACAAAAATTAATTAATTTATATGATGCTAATTTTATTTGTTTAATTATTTTTAGAAATATTATGCTTAATTGAGAATATAAATTATCAATTAAAATCGTTAGATTAAAATAAAATATAAGGTTAAAATTTATATTAAATCTTTAAACCTACTCTTAAAGACAATATAATCTTTTTCATATATAATCGAGTTAGCTCATGAACCTAAGGAGTCGAACTATGTATAATTTAAGTTCAGCTCATTTAGTTAACGAACTTAGTTTCTCGCTCATATTCAGCTCATTAGGTTCATGAGCCAAGTTCAACGAATTAATTTTCGAACCGAGTTCCAAACTATTTTCGAGTTGGTTCGGTTCATTGCCCGCCCTATTCTCAATGATCCCATCGTTACGCCAAATAGTGGTCCTTTGGTGCATTGAGGAGGGGACGGCACCGATGTCGTGAATCCATTCTCTACCTAACAGTAGATTATAATTAGCCTTCGAGGCTATCACCATAAACATCGTCGGCCTAGTTATAGTGTCGACAGTTAAGCCCACATGTATAACACCCATAGTGGTTCCTATCTTGCCCTCATAAATTTGACAACACCATATTATGAGGCTTTGTATCTGTGTCGTCTTTCCCGATCTTCTTTAGCATCTGATGCGACATTAAGTTGACTGTTGCCCCACCGTCGACCAGGATCTTACTTATTCTGATATTTCCTATTTTTCCTCTGATAAATAGAGGTTTTAAATGGCTCTTCATTGATTCATCAGGCCTTTCGAAAAAGAAATTTTGTTCTTCTACATAGCCATTATTCATAATGTAGTAACAGACAGGCTTGTGTCGAGCCGTCTCCATTTCCATAGCATCTTCCAGTTCTTCTACTTCCATCACTTGATCATACTCAATAGGGAGTACTGACACCACATTACACATGATGTCTAGTGAGGCCTCAAACCCAGAGTCGAAATCGTCAGTCATTACGTCGTCTTCATGGTCGGTCTTTTTTTAAGACGCCTCCCTCCGAGGAGAGAACAATTTCCTCTCAACGGGTTTCTTTTCTTCTTTCTTTTCCTGTATGTTGCTACTAGATTCAGGCTTCGCCTTTTCCATGGCTTCCCTTTCAGCTTTCATGCACCTTTGCTGCCTCATCCACTGGGATCTCGACATTGGATTCTTACCTTTATAATTCTCTGAAGGGTATGCCATCTGCTTTGATGCCTAGAATTATTTTCGGTACGTCAAAGAGGAACCCCTCTGAACTTCGAAAATTTTCCATTTTCTTTGGCCCTGCTCTTGATTTCTGACTGGCTTGACCCATTTGTCTTTGGGAGCCTCTGTTGTAGCTTTAAAAGTAGTGGGCTTGTTACCACTGAATCTTTGCCTCGCCTGCTCCCGTCTACTAGGGTCACTTCTGTTGTCAAAAGTATGACGGCCATGAGCTACTTTCCAATTCCTTCCACTCATTGCTTTATTAACCCCTTCAAGATTCTGAGTCGCCTTTTTGTCGAAGACCGCACTGCATCGAGGGCATAACATGACCTTCAATTTCTTTTTCTGACATCTGTGAAGGAAGTCAGCCAGGTTCTCTTCCTCCTTTAGGTGAGCCAAATTATTGTATTCTTCCTGTCTAAGGTTCTCATCCACCTCCATCAAAGTTTCCTGAGAGACTTCGGCCATGTTCACGCCTGCGCCGGCCTTTCCAGCGATGTCCAGCTTTTCCAGTTTCACCCTAAGGCCCTCAGTACCCTCAGTAACATTATCAATTTGCACGAAAAATTCAGTGGTTTCTTTTGTTGTTATTATCGAATTGGGGTCTTCAGTGATTCCTTCGTTGGAGCCTTCAGTAACTCCTTCAGTAGAGCCCTCAGTGACTCCGTGAACGAAACTATCAGCAGTTTCTTTGTCGAAACCTTCAGTGGTTCCGGTGGTGAAGTCTTCAGTGACTTCACAGATGTAATTTTCAATGATTTCTTTGTCAAGATCCTCAGTAACCTTGACCATGACTGCCTCGTTGACGAAGTCATCGGTAACTTCGATCATGTCAGCTTTGTTGGCGAAGTCTTTAGTAACTTCGACCATGTTGATTTCCAATGGCTCACTGTAGTGGGCATCAGCCACCTAAAGAGGGTCTGAATCAATCTTCATTTGGGCTTTCAACTTCTCTCCAAATTTGAGCCTTCCGTCCTTAATCGTGTTTTGAACGAGACCCCTAAAAAGGAAACATTGAGACGTTTTATGACACAAGAAATTGTGATACTTACAGAAACCTCTCTTTTTCCTTTGCTCTAAAGGAGGCATTTTAGTACCCCGGAGGCACTATCATTTACCGTCCTTAACTAACAAATCAAATATTTTGTCACATTTTGATACGTTGAAAGTGTAAGTCTTCTTAGGAAATTTATCGTTATTTTCCGGTTCGACCGTGTTTTTTATATTTGAAGGGGCTAGGACCTTACAAGAGTAAGGCGGCTCTTACTTTAATTCTGCAAGGTCGACTTTGTTCTCGTCAAAGTCTAAGGGCTCGTTATATGTTCCTTCATCATCTTCGTTGAATTCGACGTAGGCTACTCTTCTATTATTTTTATTTGCCCTAGACTTTTCCTCCTTTAGGTGTTCTAACTGTCGAATCCTGTCAGCCAACTGCGCCATATCCCTCAAATGTTGGGTGTCCAATTTCGTCCTAATAGAGTAGTCAAGGCCTCCAGCGTCCATTTCAACCAACTCATGTTTTGGCACCTGAGTAAAACACCTAGCATTAAGTAGGCGAAATCTGTTCAGATAATCATCTATTGGCTCGGTAAACTTTCGTTTGATACTAGCCAATTCTTTTAGACTAATCTTGGTTTGTCCCATGTAGAATTATTCATGGAACAATCTCTCCAACTGAGTCCATGTATGGATTGAGTTTGCTGGCAAGGTTGTAAACCATGTGAAGGTGTTTTTAGTGAGAGAACTTGGAAAATATTTAATCCTAAGGTTTTCATTATTCGAAATCTCTCCCACCTCTATTAAATATCTGGCCACGTGCTCGACAATGGACTCATTGGTGTCCCCCGAGAATTTAGTGAATTTAGGGACTTTCCATCTGGGAGATAAATCCGATTGCAAAATATATTCTAACAATGGTGATGCGTAGTTTGGTTTTCGCAGGCCAAAATTTACCCCATTTCGAGCCATAATCCTTTCGATCATGGTTGCTAGATTGTTATCCGCTTCCAAATCATCACGTCAAATTTGTTGTATGACGTTGTCAGCATTCTGGTTTCTATTCACCATCACTACCCTTGGTTCCTCCTCTAATGGAATTTGTGGTTGATTCCTAGGGGGTTCGACTCTAGGTTGTTTGACTACCTCTCCTGGGTTCACCACGTTCGTTTGGGGGTGTGTTCCTTTGGTTTTGTTGGACTTAGTTAATAGTAACATCCTCCCCAAAATCTAACCCTTGATTTTCCACCATATACTCCCTTGGTGGGTGTCGACGAGGTTGTGGTACACCAAAAAAGTCTGCAATTCACGTTGTAACACCCCATTTCTATCCGGCGAATAATAGTAAAATCAGAGTTATAAAATTTCAACAAACAATAGGATGCTACACTTTCATCTTAAAAACAACTTTGATTAATTTCATATGAACAGATACATAACACTTTGATCGGATGAACCGATAACAACAAAATTCATATATATCATCTTTTCAAAGCAAAACAACTTCAAGATATGAATATTCAACTTTGATTAACTTAACATTTTTGTTCGACTCAAACAACTTCAAAACAACATAATACTTAATAAATTCAACTTAAAAATTCAGCAACATAAAACATATTCAACAATAAACAACAAGCGTCCATTCCCCGAGTGTTACGTATCAGAGCAAGACCCTTTTGACTTGCCATAGAGCAACAAAAGACTTTATAAAGTTACTTCGAACTTCCACTGCAAATCTTGAGTACCTGCCCATTTCCCATGGTAGGGGAAATATCAGCAGAAGGGGTGAGATATCCAACAATATAATAAGATGTATGATAAATAATATATTAGAATTTAGATCATATAAATTTACCACATTACAGCTTATAACAACAAAATTATCACAACCAGTCATCAGCATAATACCACAACAAAGTCATCAACTTAATATCACCGCAATTTAACCAACTTAATATAACAACTTTCAAACTACAAATATAACAACAAAACCCTCAACAGGTTATAACAACATTCTCATAGCTTTCAGACAATACCGGTCACAACAAGTCAACAACATAATAACAACGAATATATTCATCACAACACTGGAATATGCAGCTTAGAATGTGACTCATGCAATGCACATGCATGTGGTACCATTGGAGCAGAACTCCCAACTTAAAAACGGAGTAGAACTCCCAACTTAAAAACGGAGCAGAACTCCCAACTTAGAAATTGCCAATCAAGGCCAAGGCATAAGCCTTCATCGCAGTTTTGCCAATCCAGGCCAACGTAATAATTTTGCCAATCCAGGCCAACGTAATAATTTTGCCAATCCAGGCAAACGTAATAATTTTGCCAATCCAGGCCAACGTAGTATGCCATGCTATGCATGCGACAACAACTACAACATCAACTTATTCAACAATAACACAACCACCACACAACTGCAAATTAACAACAAATTCAACTTTGGCCATCGGCCTACAACTTAACAGCAACAACAAATCAACATTGGCCATCGGCCTACAACTTGGTATCAACATCTCAACAACGACATAAAGACTACTTTTCAACAACAACTCAACCATAACAACGCAACAACAACAATTCGACAGCAACTTACCAAAAATACAACACATCAACAACAACTTATCAACAACGACACGTTAACCACAATAATTCAACATCAACAAAAATATACAACTTACCAACAACGACATGTTAACACCAATAATTCAACATCAACAAAAATATACAACTTACCAACAACAACATGTTAACACCAATAATTCGACATCAACAAAAATATACAACTTACCAACAACGACATGTTAACACCAATAATTCAACATCAACAAAAATATACAACTTACCAACAACGACATGTTAACACCAATAATTCAACATCAACAAAAATATACAACTTACCAACAACGACATGTTAACACCAATAATTCAACATCAACAAAAATATACGACAGCGATCCGTAATTGTTCCGGACAATTCTACTAAAACCGGTTAATTAACTATCGGCTACAAATACTAATATTTTCTACTCTGTACCAACCATCTTATACCACAAACGCTTCTTGAATTTATTCGGACCAGACTTCCAAAACCGGTTAATTATTCTTCGACTAAAATTACTAATGTTTCTGTTCTGCTTTAATATTATTACGACTATTCTGGTACTGTTATTCTACAACAAGTTCTGCTATGATTATATTGCTTTAATTATCCTTCTAATAAGTTAACGCTGCTACTGATTTAACACTATTACAGTTGCTGAAAACTACTTGCTAAATCATGCCATTACTGTCACCCTTTTATTTTCCTGTTACTAACACACTTATTATTATATTGATATTATGTTAGGCACACACACACACACACACACACACACAGAATATATGTTAATATTATTAAACACACATGTTAATATTATATTAAAACACACACACACCCTTATCACAAGAACACAGGTGGCTTGCGCCACCATTAACCATGTACACAGGTGGCTTGCGCCACCTTGCACACACCCACAGTGGCTTGCGCCACTTTTTTAGTCCAAGGCCAAGGTGGCTTGCGCCACCATTTTACCAGGTACAGGGGTGGCCTGCGCCACCCTTTCTCCATATAGGGGTGGCCTGCGCCACCCTTTTTTTTTTTTTTAAACAATCCAACCCAGTTAGCGTAATTCCGGCACAGACCCAACCACACAAAATTTTCTTGGCAAGATTAATTTTTTTTTTTTAAAAACATATATTTGTCAGAGGTAGCAACCAATTATGAAACATCCGAAATTTGGTATATTAATCGACACAATCCAGACGCAGTAACAAATTTTATACTAACCCAAATCCCAAATACTATCCATCAATTGCCCTATTATAGAGTCAGAACCTCACCCTTACCTTGGATTGGAGACCGCTATATTCCACTGATCGAACCTAGCCTTGCCGAAACTTCCAACCTTTGCTCCTCTCCTGTAACTTCCACGTTCTACCTCTTACTGCTACTTTCCTTCTTCTCTCTTACAAATCCCTTATTTCACTAATTAATAATAATACTAATAATAATAGTATTATTTAATCTATTGGGCCTAATTCTTACACCTCCATTATTACTTCATACTACCATTTAAAATAAGCCCACATAAATAATAATATTATTTCTAATATTATTTCTCCGATTAAACCGACTAATTACTCGACTATCCACTGAGCACTCAAACAACATAATAATCCAATTTCTCCTCTTAGTATAATACCGACAAATTCCAATAATTAAATCCTTAATTAATTTAATTAAATAATTAATTAAATTCGGGGCGTTACAACTCTCCCCCACTTAGGATATTTTCGTCCTCAAAAATCTATCCAACACACCATCCTCAACTTCGCTTCCAACTTTCTGATCCTCAGTGCGTTTGGCAACACTCCGACTACTACTTCCCGACACAACAATAACTCAACATGATTTAACTCCGATACACGCCTGCTAAACATTCAACACCTTCGCGACTTAATCGCTAATAACATATCAACCGCTTCAAGAATATCTTGACATATCAACATTTATAGTAGTAACAACCATACTTACTCATACTTGGATATACAACTTCACATCATCCTCTTAACAACATTCTCAACACTACAACTCATACCCGACTCCAATCCCATAATGTACATGTTAATTATCAACAAACACCAACATCTCTACTCATAGCGTCGCATCATTCTTATAGTGACATCGACATAGCCAACATAATCCACTTCGTCATATTATGAAATATTGCTTCTTACTTACAGTAACCAACAACAACATCATGACAACGAGAACAAAATTACAACGTCAACTTAACAGCTTAATTCACGAATATACGCACAACTCCCCATCAACCAACAACCATAATAACATCATTATAGAATCAGCGAAATTTACGAGAAACACATTATCCTGTCACACCATCCTTATATCAACAATCCACCAAATTAAGCATGTAGATCAAGGCATATCATTCCCATAGGCTTCTGATACTTACTCCTTTACTTCTAACGAGTCGCAAAAGCATAACAACTGCACCACTTCACGCTTCAGCTGCGCAACTCTGATCATCCATCTCAAGTCATCGTCCTCATTAAAATTTCCGTCAACTATATGGTTTACAACTTCAATCTAGTTTTGGACTTTCTTTAACATCCTCCATAAAATCACTATTCACTCGATATTCTCAATCTTTCACATTGCGACGTTAACTCGCATATAAACCCGCTACTCCGAATTATGCACTACGTTTCAACTCTTTCCCAGCCATTCCTCTATCAATTCGCACCAACTGGTGAACGATTATCCTCACGATATACATCAATCACTTTACACACAATTAAGATAGCAAGACAAGTCTATACCATCCAACACGATCTCGTCTACTATCAACAAGAGATTAAGGGTGATCAGTTCCTCAATTTTTCAATAGATAGCCGACAACCATAATGAAGTATAAACCCTCGTTACCAAACTATAATAGTGTTCCTTTAGGACTTGTACTCAAGTCACTTAAAGCACCAAAATCCAATAATTTCCAATGAGGTTTACAAATACGCCCATAATTTCCCTCTCATTCAATCTTGTCGATGAGACACCAACGCTCAACATACTACACGGTCCATATTAACTCACTTAGCCTCACACGAAGGTTAAGTATTCTCCAACTCAAGAATTACTACTATACCAATACATTACACGTCATCTCGTTCCAATTGAAATCTCAACAATGCCGTTCCACACCGCTTTGGTGACAGAACCTCTCCAATTCTTCTTTTACACATGCCATTACCTTGGCATCATAAACGCGACTCTAATTCCTCTTAAAAGCATCTTCCTTTTAAAGGACATCTCCATTCTAGTCGTTGGTAATCATCATAAGCTACATCTATATGCGCTTCGCCAATACTTTCACATCCTTTTTAATGTCGAACCTCTCATTTCCCCACTTATTTGCCAACAACATATTACGCTTGACCTTGTCTCAAACAACTACGATAACAACCATTTATGCCCAAAAAGCCTCTAGTTCCGTAACCGACTTTAGAGTCCCTCCATATAGGAATGCATCTACCGTATTTGAAAACACTTCCATATGATATAATATATTTTTATCCCCTCATAGGTTCAAACGAAACATCAATCCGATACTCGGAACACAAGACATGAATTTCCAAAGTTTTCCAAAAATGCGAACGCCGACGTCATGGAACGACATACTATTATACACCTTACGATAACATCAGAACAAAATTTCTTTGCACCAGTACCAACGCTTACCATCCTTGATATCGTACTCATCTCCTCGCATTTTCTGACTCTGACTCGCGATTCAAAACATTCCAACAACATCAACAACTTTTACAATCATCACAAGAATCCCACGACAAGGTCTATAGCAATCTGTCATTCTATCACCGTTCAAACTTCGACATCTTATGCAAGGCTACTCAAACCGACAACTTCACAGTCCATCAGCAGCGCCAAAACATCGCAACTTTCTAAATTCCATCTTCTAAAAATCCTCCTTGTTACTTGACAATCTCCTTCAGAACATCAGGAATTCGCATTCTACTTGTATACCAACAACCGCTACCTTACTCCTCATCCTTCGAGAAGTAAGCATCAACAATGTCTGATCATCCTCTTTCAAGACGTTCCAACTTTATTGACAGACAAAATCTTGAATCCATGTCACCTTCGGATTCGGAAAACAGCAAAACTTCTGCAACACTTGCACTGTCGCCAACAGCAGTAGACTGAACCAACATCTCACCACCAAGACATATCCGAGGAGCAAAGCTTCTCCCCCACTTATCTTCAACCCAACTCCTGCATACAATCGATTAGAAAAGCAACCAAGTACCGACAGTGTTTCACACACTTGTCGCATACTAAGGGACAAACAACATTTAGACAACATTGGCCAGACAGACCAACCAGGCTTTGATACCACTAATGTAACACCCCATTTCTACCCAGCAGATAATAGTAAAATCAGAGTTATAAAATTTCAACAAACAATAGGATGCTACACTTTCATCTTAAAAACAACTTCGATAAATTTCATATGAACAGATACATAACACTTTGATCGGATGAACCGATAACAAAAAAATTCATATATATCATCTTTTCAAAGAAAAACAACTTCAAGATATGAATATTCAACTTTGATTAACTTAACATTTTTGTTCGACTCAAACAACTTCAAAACAACATAATACTTAATAAATTCAACTTAAAAATTCAGCAACATAAAACATATTCAACAATAAACAACAATCGTCCATTCCCCGAGTGTTACGTATCAGAGCAAGACCCTTTTGACTTGCCATAGAGCAACAAAAGACTTCATAAAGTTACTTCGAACTTCCACTGCAAATCTTGAGTACCTGCCCATTTCCCCTGGTAGGGGAAATATCAGCAGAAGGGGTGAGATATCCAACAATATAATAAGATGTATGATAAATAATATATTAGAATTTAGATCATATAAAATTACCACATTACAGCTTATAACAACAAAATTATCACAACCAGTCATCAGCATAATACCACAACAAAGTCATCAACTTAATATCACCGCAATTTAACCAACTTAATATAACAACTTTCAAACTACAAATATAACAACAAAATCCTCAACAGGTTATAACAACATTCTCATAGCTTTCAGACAATACCGGTCACAACAAGTCAACAACATAATAACAACGAATATATTCATCACAACACTGGAATATGCAGCTTAGAATGTGACTCATGCAATGCACATGCATGTGGTACCATTGGAGCAGAACTCCCAACTTAAAAACAGAGCAGAACTCCCAACTTAGAAATTGCCAATCAAGGCCAAGGCATAAGCCTTCATCGCAGTTTTGCCAATCCAGGCCAACTTAATAATTTTGCCAATCCAGGCCAACGTAATAATTTTGCCAATCCAGGCCAACGTAATAATTTTTCCAATCCAGGCCAACGTAGTACGCCATGCTATGCATGCGACAACAACTACAACATCAACTTATTCAACAATAACACAACCACCACACAACTGTAACTTAACAACAAATTCAACTTTGGCCATCGGCCTACAACTTAACAGCAACAACAAATCAACATTGGCCATCGGCCTACAACTTGGTATCAACATCTCAACAACGACATAAAGACTACTTTTCAACAGCAACTTAACCATAACAACGCAACAACAACAATTCGACAGCAACTTACCAACAATACAACACATCGACAACAACTTATCAACAACGACACGTAACCACAATAATTCAACATCAACAAAAATATACAACTTACCAACAACGACATGTTAACACCAATAATTCAACATCAACAAAAATATACAACTTACCAACAACAACATGTTAACACCAATAATTCAACATCAACAAAAATATACAACTTACCAACAATGACATGTTAACACCAATAATTCAACATCAACAAAAATATACAACTTTCCAACAACGACATGTTAACACCAATAATTCAACATCAACAAAAATATACGACAGCGATCCATAATTGTTCCGGACAATTCTACTAAAACCGGTTAATTAACTATCGACTACAAATACTAATATTTTCTACTCTGTACTAACCATCTTATACCACAAACGCTTCTTGAATTTATTCGGACCAGACTTCCAAAACCGGTTAATTATTCTTCGACTAAAATTACTAATGTTTATGTTCTGCTTTAATATTATTATGACTATTCTGGTACTGTTATTCTACAACAAGTTCTGCTATGATTATGCTGCTTTAATTATCCTACTAATAAGTTAACACTGCTACTGATTTAACACTATTACAGTTGCTGAAAACTAATTGCTAAATCATGCCATTACTGTCATTTTTCTGTTAACTGAAGTTAATTTTTCTGCAAACCGAAGCTACGTAATTTTTTTCTGCTAATTCATCACACTTTTATTTTCCTTTTACTAACACACTTATTATTATATTGATATTATGATAAGCACACACACACACAGAATATATGTTAATATTATTAAACACACATGTTAATATTATATTAAAACACACACACACCCTTATCACAAGAACACAGGTGGCTTGCGCCACCATTAACCATGTACACAGGTGGCTTGCGCCACCTTGCACACACCCACAGTGGCTTGCGCCACTTTTTTAGTCCAAGGCTAAGGTGGCTTGCGCCACCGTTTTACCAGGTACAGGGGTGGCCTGCGCCACCTTTTTTTTATTTTAAAACAATCTAACCCAATTAGCGTAATTCCGGCACAGACCCAACCACACAAAATTTTCTTGGCAAGGTTAATTTCTATTTTTTTTTCCACAAAACATATATTTGTAAGAGGTAGCAACCAATTACGAAACATCCGGAATTCGGTATATTAATTGACACAATCCACACGCAGTGACAAATTTTATACTAAACCAAATCCCAAATACTATCCATCAATTGCCCTATTATAGAGTCAAAACCTCACCCTTACCTTGGATTGGAGACCGCTCTATTCCACTGATCGAACCTAGCCTTGCCGAAACTTCCAACCTTTGCTCCTCTCCTGTAACTTCCACGTTCTACCTCTTACTGCTACTTTCCTTCTTCTCTCTTACAAAACCCTTATTTCACTAATTAATAATAATAGTATTATTTAATCTATTAGGCCTAATTCTTACACCTCCATTATTACTTCATACTACCATTTAAAATAAGCCCACATAAATAATAATATTATTTCTAATATTATTTCTCCGATTAAACCAACTAATTACTCGACTATCCACTGAACACTCAAACAACATAATAATCCAATTTCTCCTCTTAGTATAATACCGACAAATTCCAATAATTAAATCCTTAATTAATTTAATTAAATAATTAATTAAATTCGGGGCGTTACAACTCTCCCCCACTTAGGATATTTTCGTCCTCAAAAATCTATCCAACACACCATCCTCAACTTCGCTTCCAACTCTGTAATCCTCAGTGCGTTTGGCAACACTCCGACTACTACTTCCCGACACAACAATAACTCACCGTGATTTAACTCCGATACACGCCTGCTAAACATTCAACACCTTCGCGACTTAATCGCTAATAACATATCAACCGCTTCAAGAATATCTTGACATATCAACATTTATAGTAGTAACAACCATACTTACTCATACTTGGATATACAACTTCACATCATCCTCTTAACAACATTCTCAACACTATAACTCATACCCGACTCCAATCCCATAATGTACATGTTAATTATCAACAAACACCAACATCTCTACTCATAGCGTCGCATCATTCTTATAGTGACATCGACATAGCCAACATAATCCACTTCGTCATATTATGAAATATTGCTTCTTACTTACAGTAACCAACAACAACATCATGACAACGAGAACAAAATTACAACGTCAACTTAACAGCTTAATTCACGAATATACGCACAACTCCCCATCAACCAACAACCATAATAACATCATTATAGAATCATCAAAATTTACGAGAAACACATTATACTGTCACACCATCCTTATATCAACAATCCACCAAATTAAGCATGTAGATCAAGGCATATCATTCCCATAGGCTTCTGATATTTAGTCCTTTACTTCTAACGAGTCGCACAAGCATAACAACTGCACCACTTCACGCTTCAGCTGCGCAACTCTGATCATCCATCTCAAGTCATCGTCCTCATAAAGATTTTCGTCAACTATATAGTTTACAACTTCAATCTAGTTTCGGACTTTCTTTAACATCCTCCATAAAATCACTGTTCGCTCGATATTCTCAATCTTTCACATTGCGACGTTAACTCGCATATAAACCCGCTACTCTGAATTATGCACTACATTTCAACTCTTTCCCAGCCATTCCTCTATCAATTCGCACCAACTGGTGAACGACTATCCTCACGATATACATCAATCACTTTACACACTATTAAGATAGCAAGACAAGTCTATACTATCCAACACAATCTCGTCTACTATCAACAAGAGATTAAGGGTGATCATTTCCTCAATTTGTCAATAGATAGCCGACAACCATAATGAAGTATAAACCCTCGTTACCAAACTATTATAGTGTTCCTTTAGGACTTGTACTCAAGTCAATTAAAGCACCAAAATCCAATAATTTCCAATGAGGTTTACAAAAACGCCCATAATTTCCCTCTCATTCGATCTTGTCGATGAGACACCAACGCTCAACATACTACACGGTCCATATTAACTCACTTAGCCTCACACGAAGGTTAAGTATTCTCCAACTCAAGAATTACTACTATACCAATACATTACACGTCGTCTCGTTCCAATTGAAATCTCAACAATGCCGTTCCACACCGCTTTGGTGACAGAACCTCTCCAATTCTTCTTTTACACATGCCATTACCTTGGCATCATAAACGCGACTCTAATTCCTCTTAAAAGCATCTTCCTTTTAAACGACATCTCCATTCTAGCCGTTGGTAATCATCATAAGCTGCATCTATATGCGCTTCGCCAATACTTTCACATCCTTTTTAATGTCGAACCTCTCATTTCCCTACTTATTTGCCAACAACATATTACGCTTGACCTTGTCTCAAAAAACTGCGATAACAACCATTTATGCCCAAAAAGCCTTTAGTTCCGTAACCGACTTTAGAGTCCCTCCATATAGGAATGCATCTACCGTATTTGAAAACACTTTCATATGATAGAATATATTTTTATCCCCTCATAGGTTCAAACGGAACATCAATCCGATACTCGGAACACAACACATGAATTTCCAAAGTTATCCGAAAATGCGAACGCCGACGTCATGCAACGACATACTATTATACACCTTACGATAACATCAGAACAAAATTTCTTTGCACCAGTACCAACGCTTACCATCCTTGAAATCGTACTCATCTCCTCGCATTTTCTGACTCTGACTCGCGATTCAAAACATTCCAACAACATCAACAACTTTTACAATCATCACAAGAATCCCACGACAAGGTCTATAGCAATCTGTCATTCTATCACCGTTCAAACTTCGACATCTTATGCAAGGCTACTCAAACCGACAACTTCACAGTCCATCAGCAGCGCCAAAACATTGCAACTTTCTAAATTCCATCTTCTAAAAATCCTCCTTGTTACTTGACAATCTCTTTCAGAACATCAGGAATTTGCATTCTACTTGTATACCAACAACCGCTACCTTACTCCTCATCCTTCGAGAAGTAAGCATCAACAACGTCTGATCATCCTCTTTCAAGACGTTCCAACTTTATTGACAAACAAAATCTTGAATCCATGTCACCTTCGGATTCGGAAAACAGCAAAACTTCTGCAACACTTGCACTGTCGCCAACAACAGTATATTGAACCAACATCTCACCACCAAGACATATCCGAGAAGCAAAGCTTCTCCCCCACTTATCTTCAACCCAACTCCTGCATACAATCGATTAGAAAAGCAAACAAGTACTGACAGTGTTTCACACACTTGTCGCATACCAAGGGACAAACAACATTTAGACAACATTGGCCGGACAGACCAACCAGGCTCTGATACCACTAATGTAACACCCCATTTCTACCCGGCGGATAATAGTAAAATCAGAGTTATAAAATTTCAACAAACAATAGGATGCTACACTTTCATCTTAAAAACAACTTCGATTAATTTCATATGAACAGATACATAACACTTTGATCGGATGAACCGATAACAACAAAATTCATATATATCATCTTTTCAAAGCAAAACAACTTCAAGATATGAATATTCAACTTTGATTAACTTAACATTTTTGTTCGACTCAAACAACTTCAAAACAACATAATACTTAATAAATTCAACTTAAAAATTCAGCAACATAAAACATATTCAACAATAAACAACAAGCGTCCATTCCCCGAGTGTTACGTATCAGAGCAAGACCCTTTTGACTTGCCATAGAGCAACAAAAGACTTCATAAAGTTACTTCGAACTTCCACTGCAAATCTTGAGTACCTGCCCATTTCCCATGGTAGGGGAAATATCAGCAGAAGGGGTGAGATATCCAACAATATAATAAGATGTATGATAAATAATATATTAGAATTTAGATCATATAAAATTACCACATTACATCTTATAACAACAAAATTATCACAAACAGTCATCAGCATAATACCACAACAAAGTCATCAACTTAATATCACCGCAATTTAACCAACTTAATATAACAACTTTCAAACTACAAATATAACAACAAAACCCTCAACAGGTTATAACAACATTCTCATAGCTTTCAGACAATACCGGTCACAACAAGTCAACAACATAATAACAACAAATATATTCATCACAACACTGGAATATGTAACTTAGAATGTGACTCATACAATGCACATGCATGTGTTACCATTGGAGCAGAACTCCCAACTTAAAAACGGAGCAGAACTCCCAACTTAGAAATTGCCAATCAAGGGCAAGGCATAAGCCTTCATCGCAGTTTTGCCAATCTAGGCCAACGTAATAATTTTTCCAATCCAGGCCAACGTAATAATTATGCCAATTCAGGCCAACGTAATAATTTTGCCAATCCAGGCCAACGTAGTATGCCATGCTATGCATGCGACAACAACTACAACATCAACTTATTCAACAATAACATAACCACCACACAACTGCAACTTAACAACAAATTCAACTTTGGCCATCGGCCTACAACTTAACAGCAACAACAAATCAACATTGGCCATCGGCCTACAACTTGGTATCAACATCTCAACAACGACATAAAGACTACTTTTCAACAGCAACTCAACCATAACAATGCAACAACAACAATTCGACAGCAACTTACCAATAATACAACACATCAACAACAACTTATCAACAACGACACGTTAACCACAATAATTCAACATCAACAAAAATATACAACTTACCAACAACGACATGTTAACACCAATAATTCAACATCAACAAAAATATACAACTTACCAACAACGACATGTTAACACCAATAATTCAACATCAACAAAAATATACAACTTACCAACAACGACATGTTAACACCAATAATTCAACATCAACAAAAATATACGACAGCGATCCGTAATTGTTCCGGACAATTCTACTAAAACTGGTTAATTAACTATCGGCTACAAATACTAATATTTTCTACTCTGTACCAACCATCTTATACCACAAATGCTTCTTGAATTTATTCGGACCAGACTTCCAAAACCGGTTAATTATTCTTCGACTAAAATTACTAATGTTTCTGTTCTGCTTTAATATTATTACGACTATTCTGGTACTGTTATTCTACAACAAGTTCTGCTATGATTATGTTGCTTTAATTATCCTTCTAATAAGTTAACGCTGCTACTGATTTAACACTATTACAGTTGCTGAAAACTACTTGCTAAATCATGCCATTACTGTCATTTTTCTGTTAACTGAAGTTAATTTTTCTGCAAACCGAAGCTACGTAATTTTTTTCTGCTAATTCATCACCCTTTTATTTTCCTGTTACTAACACACTTATTATTATATTGATATTATGATAAGCACACACACACAGAATATATGTTAATATTATTAAACACACATGTTAATATTATATTAAAACACACACGCCCTTATCACAAGAACACAGGTGGCTTGCGCCACCATTAACCATGTACACAGGTGGCTTGCGCCACCTTGCACACACCCACAGTGGCTTGCGCCACTTTTTTAGTCCAAGGCCAAGGTGGCTTGCGCCACCATTTTACCAGGTACAGGGGTGGCATGCGCCACCCTTTCTCCATACAGGGGTGGCCTGCGCCACCCTTCTTTTTTTTTTTTTTTTTTAAAACAATCCAACCCAGTTATCATAATTCCGGCACAGACCCAACCACACAAAATTTTCTTGGCAAGGTTAATTTCTTTTTTTTTCACAAAACATATATTTGTCAGAGGTAGCAACCAATTACGAAACATCCGGAATTCGGTATATTAATCGACACAATCCACACGCAGTGACAAATTTTATACTAACCCAAATCCCAAATACTATCCATCAATTGCCCTATTATAGAGTCAGAACCTCACCCTTACCTTGGATTGGAGACCGCTCTATTCCACTGATCGAACCTAGCCTTGCCGAAACTTCCAACCTTTGCTCCTCTCCTGTAACTTCCACGTTCTACCTCTTACTGCTACTTTCCTTCTTCTCTCTTACAAAACCCTTATTTCACTAATTAATAATAATATTATTATTTAATCTATTGGGCCTAATTCTTACACCTCCATTATTACTTCATACTACCATTTAAAATAAGCCCACATAAATAATAATATTATTTCTAATATTATTTCTCCGATTAAACCAACTAATTACTCGACTATCCACTGAACACTCAAACAACATAATAATCCAATTTCTCCTCTTAGTATAATACCGACAAATTCCAATAATTAAATCCTTAATTAAATTCGGGGCGTTACAACTCTCCCCCACTTAGGATATTTTCGTCCTCAAAAATCTATCCAACACACCATCCTCAACTTCGCTTCCAACTCTCTAATCCTCAGTGCGTTTGGCAACACTCCGACTACTACTTCCCGACACAACAATAACTCACCGTGATTTAACTCCGATACACGCCTGCTAAAGATTCAACACCTTCGCGACTTAATCGCTAATAACATATCAACCGCTTCAAGAATATCTTGACATATCAACATTTATAGTAGTAACAACCATACTTACTCATACTTGGATATACAACTTCACATCATCCTTTTAACAACATTCTCAACACTATAACTCATACCCGACTCCAATCCCATAATGTACATGTTAATTATCAACAAACACCAACATCTCTACTCATAGCGTCGCATCATTCTTATAGTGACATCGACATAGCCAACATAATCCACTTCGTCATATTATGAAATATTGCTTCTTACTTACAGTAACCAACAACAACATCATGACAACGAGAACAAAATTACAACGTCAACTTAACAGCTTAATTCACGAATATACGCACAACTCCCCATCAACCAACAACCATAATTACATCATTATAGAATCATCGAAATTTACGAGAAACACATTATCCTGTCACACCATCCTTATATCAACAATCCACCAAA
Organism: Lathyrus tuberosus; assembly: GCA_022829125.1. Taxonomy (NCBI): domain Eukaryota; kingdom Viridiplantae; phylum Streptophyta; class Magnoliopsida; order Fabales; family Fabaceae; genus Lathyrus; species Lathyrus tuberosus. The sequence goes on along the minus strand of JALAZF010000013.1, from coordinate 25,628,848 downwards.
TTAAGCATGTAGATCAAGGCATATCATTCCGATAGGCTTCTGATATTTAGTCCTTTACTTCTAACGAGTCGCACAAGCATAACAACTGCACCACTTCACGCTTCAGCTGCGCAACTCTGATCATCCATCTCAAGTCATCGTCCTCATTAAAATTTCCGTCAACTATATGGTTTACAACTTCAATCTAGTTTCGGACTTTCTTTAACATCCTCCATAAAATCACTGTTCGCTCGATATTCTCAATCTTTCACATTGCGACGTTAACTCGCATATAAACCCGCTACTCCGAATTGTGCACTACATTTCAACTCTTTCCCAACCATTCCTCTATCAATTCGCACCAACTGGTGAACGACAATCCTCACGATATACATCAATCACTTTACACACTATTAAGATAGCAAGACAAGTCTATATTATCCAACACGATCTCGTCTACTATCAACAAGAGATTAAGGGTGATCATTTCCTCAATTTGTCAATAGATAGCCGACAACCATAATGAAGTATAAACCCTCGTTACCAAACTATAATAGTGTTCCTTTAGGACTTGTACTCAAGTCACTTAAAGCACCAAAATCCAATAATTTCCAATGAGGTTTACAAAAACACCCATAATTTCCCTCTCATTCGATCTTGTCGATGAGACACCAACGCTCAACATACTACACGGTCCATATTAACTCACTTAGCCTCACACGAAGGTTAAGTATTCTCCAACTCAAGAATTACTACTATACCAATACATTACACGTCGTCTCGTTCCAATTGAAATCTCAACAATGCCGTTCCACACCACTTTGGTGACAGAACCTCTCCAATTCTTCTTTTACACATGCCATTACCTTGGCATCATAAACGCGACTCTAATTCCTCTTAAAAGCATCTTCCTTTTAAAGGACATCTCCATTCTAGTCGTTGGTAATCATCATAAGCTGCATCTATATGTGCTTCGCCAATACTTTCACATCCTTTTTAATGTCGAACCTCTCATTTCCCCACTTATTTGCCAACAACATATTACGCTTGACCTTGTCTCAAACAACTGCGATAACAACCATTTATGCCCAAAAAGCCTCTAGTTCCGTAACCGAATTTAGAGTCCCTCCATATAGGAATGCATCTACCGTATTTGAAAACACTTCCATATGATAGAATATATTTTTATCCCCTCATAGGTTCAAACGGAACATCAATCCGATACTCGGAACACAACACATGAATTTCCAAAGTTATTCGAAAATGTGAACGCCGACGTCATGCAACGACATACTATTATACACCTTACGATAACATCAGAACAAAATTTCTTTGCACCAGTACCAACACTTACCATCCTTGAAATCGTACTCATCTCCTCGCATTTTCTGACTCTGACTCGCGATTCAAAACATTCCAACAACATCAACAACTTTTACAATCATCACAAGAATCCCACGACAAGGTCTATAGCAATCTGTCATTCTATCACCGTTCAAACTTCGACATCTTATGCAAGGCTACTCAAACCGACAACTTCACAGTCCATCAGCAGCGCCAAAACATTGTAACTTTCTAAATTGCATCTTCTAAAAATCCTCCTTGTTACTTGGCAATCTCCTTCAGAACATCAGGAATTTGCATTCTACTTGTATACCAACAACCGCTACCTTACTCCTCATCCTTCGAGAAGTAAGCATCAACAACGTCTGATCATCCTCTTTCAAGACGTTCCAACTTTATTGACAAACAAAATCTTGAATCCATGTCACCTTCAGATTCGGAAAACAGCAAAACTTCTGCAACACTTGCATTGTCGCCAACAACAGTATACTGAACCAACATCTCACCACCAAGACATATCCAAGAAGCAAAGCTTCTCCCCCACTTATCTTCAACCCAACTCCTGCATACAATCGATTAGAAAAGCAAACAAGTACCGACAGTGTTTCACACACTTGTCGCATACCAAGGGACAAACAACATTTAGACAACATTGGCCGGACAGACCAACCAGGCTCTGATACCACTAATGTAACACCCCATTTCTACCCGGCGGATAATAGTAAAATCAGAGTTATAAAATTTCAACAAACAATAGGATGCTACACTTTCATCTTAAAAACAACTTCGATTAATTTCATATGAACAGATACATAACACTTTGATCGGATGAACCGATAACAACAAAATTCATATATATCATCTTTTCAAAGCAAAACAACTTCAAGATATGAATATTCAACTTTGATTAACTTAACATTTTTGCTCGACTCAAACAACTTCAAAACAACATAATACTTAATAAATTCAACTTAAAAATTCAGCAACATAAAACATATTCAACAATAAACAACAAGCGTCCATTCCCCGAGTGTTACGTATCAGAGCAAGACCCTTTTGACTTGCCATAGAGCAACAAAAGACTTCATAAAGTTACTTCGAACTTCCACTGCAAATCTTGAGTACCTGCCCATTTCCCATGGTAGGGGAAATATCAGCAGAAGGGGTGAGATATCCAACAATATAATAAGATGTATGATAAATAATATATTAGAATTTAGATCATATAAAATTACCACATTACATCTTATAACAACAAAATTATCACAACCACTCATCAGCATAATACCACAACAAAGTCATCAACTTAATATCACCGCAATTTAACCAACTTAATATAACAACTTTCAAACTACAAATATAACAACAAAACCCTCAACAGGTTATAACAACATTCTCATAGCTTTCAGACAATACCGGTCACAACAAGTCAACAACATAATAACAACAAATATATTCATCACAACACTGGAATATGCAACTTAGAATGTGACTCATACAATGCACATGGATGTGGTACCATTGGAGCAGAACTCCCAACTTAAAAACGGAGCAGAACTCCCAACTTAGAAATTGCCAATCAAGGGCAAGGCATAAGCCTTCATCGCAGTTTTGCCAATCTAGGCCAACGTAATAATTTTGCCAATCCAGGCCAACGTAATAATTATGCCAATCCAGGCCAACGTAATAATTTTGCCAATCCAGGCCAACGTAGTATGCCATGCTATGCATGCGACAACAACTACAACATCAACTTATTCAACAATAACATAACCACCACACAACTGCAACTTAACAACAAATTCAACTTTGGCCATCGGCCTACAACTTAACAGCAACAACAAATCAACATTGGCCATCGGCCTACAACTTGGTATCAACATCTCAACAACGACATAAAGACTACTTTTCAACAGCAACTCAACCATAACAATGCAACAACAACAATTCGACAGCAACTTACCAACAATACAACACATCAACAAAAACTTATCAACAACGACACGTTAACCACAATAATTCAACATCAACAAAAATATACAACTTACCAACAACGACATGTTAACACCAATAATTCAACATCAACAAAAATATACAACTTACCAACAACGACATGTTAACACCAATAATTCAACATCAACAAAAATATACGACAGCGATCCGTAATTGTTCCGGACAATTCTACTAAAACTGGTTAATTAACTATCGGCTACAAATACTAATATTTTCTACTCTGTACCAACCATCTTATACCACAAATGCTTCTTGAATTTATTCGGACCAGACTTCCAAAACCGGTTAATTATTCTTCGACTAAAATTACTAATGTTTCTGTTCTGCTTTAATATTATTACGACTATTCTGGTACTGTTATTCTACAACAAGTTCTACTATGATTATGTTGCTTTAATTATCCTTCTAATAAGTTAACGCTGCTATTGATTTAACACTATTACAGTTGCTGAAAACTACTTGCTAAATCATGCCATTACTGTCATTTTTCTGTTAACTGAAGTTAATTTTTCTGCAAACCGAAGCTACGTAATTTTTTTCTGCTAATTCATCACCATTTTATTTTCCTGTTACTAACACACTTATTATTATATTGATATTATGATAAGCGCACACACACAGAATATATGTTAATATTATTAAACACACATGTTAATATTATATTAAAACACACACGCCCTTATCACAAGAACACAGGTGGCTTGCGCCACCATTAACCATGTACACAGGTGGCTTGCGCCACCTTGCACACACCCACAGTGGCTTGCGCCACTTTTTTAGTCCAAGGCCAAGGTGGCTTGCGCCACCATTTTACCAGGTACATGGGTGGCATGCGCCACCCTTTTTTTTTTTTTTTTTTAAAACAATCCAACCCAGTTAGCATAATTCCGGCACAGACCCAACCACACAACATTTTCTTGGCAAGGTTAATTTCTTTTTTTTTCACAAAACATATATTTGTCAGGGGTAGCAACCAATTACGAAACATCCGGAATTCGGTATATTAATCGACACAATCCACACGCAGTGACAAATTTTATACTAACCCAAATCCCAAATAATATCCATCAATTGCCCTATTATAGAGTCAGAACCCCACCCTTACCTTGGATTGGAGACCGCTCTATTCCACTGATCAAACCTAGCCTTGCCGAAGCTTCCAACCTTTGCTCCTCTCCTGTAACTTCCACGTTCTACCTCTTACTGCTACTTAACTTCTTCTCTCTTACAAAACCCTTATTTCACTAGTTAATAATAATACTAATAATAATAGTATTATTTAATCTATTGGGCCTAATTCTTACACCTCCATTATTACTTCATACTACCATTTAAAATAAGCCCACATGAATAATAATATTATTTCTAATATTATTTCTCCGATTAAACCGACTAATTACTCGACTATCCACTGAACACTCAAACAACATAATAATCCAATTTCTCCTCTTAGTATAATACCGACAAATTCCAATAATTAAATCCTTAATTAATTTAATTAAATAATTAATTAAATTCAGGGTGTTACACGCATCATTTGCGCGACAATTTGTTGGTTAGTTTGGGTAGTGTTTTGGATTAGGGGATTAAAGATTGGCCTCATTGTTTGGGCAAGCATCTGGACCATTTTGTGGTTACTCTCGTTAATTTACTGCCTAATAATTGCCGCAGAACTATTGGTTATGCTTGGCATTTAGGTGGAAACACCTATCCCTACGGGTTGGGCATTTCGACCCATATTATTAATCCCAGACCCTAATCCTTGCAATGGAGAAGTTACATTTATTACGGGTTCTGATAATGTCGACCCAATGTTATGTAAATTTTCCATTATGGATGTTGCCATTCCATAAGGTTGTTCTCGACTGCTTAAAGGCATAGAGAAGCCTGGAGGCATAAAAGGCATGTTCAAAACGTTCCCTATTTGTGGGGGGGGGGGGGGGGGGGGGTCATTGGAGGACCCCGTGGCCCAATGTAAGTTAAAATGGGCTCAGTGTGGGCAATCGAGCGCGTAAGTGTCGAACTTGCCGTGGCCTATATTGGTTCAGAAATAGGTGTTGACACCGTTGTTCCCCCTGTCGAAGACGCTGGGATAGGTTCTCCATTGTTATTGGATGTATTTTGAGAATTCGAATTGTTTGGCTAATTTTGGCTTGCCATTCTCCTCGTATATCTTCTCCTTGATCTATCTTCGTTAGTAGCAGCTACTTTACCACTTCTTAATAACATACAATGAAGTTTTGAAAGAGAGAGACAAAATATGAAGAACTTAGTAAAACTTTTCAAAAGAGAATTTGTAAAAATTTGTCACTAGCACGGTCCTACCGGGTGTGCCAATTTGTTTACCGTGAAAATTGGTAAACAACCGCTGGTCTCCAAATATTGGTTAACTTATAGGATCAATTAGTGAATCCTAGGACATGTGCTAATGATCTTTAAATTAAAGTTTTAGAAACAATGAACATTTCGACAACATTCATGGTTGGAAAGTAGTCTACTTCGACAAAATAAAAGAAATAGTGTTGCAGAAGAGTAATCAAAAATGCAATAAATTGCTTTAGAAATAACTTATGCAAATAAAGAAAATAAATGTCTGGGAGAAAAGGATAAACTGAATTTGATAAAAATTGTAAGACAATGGTGTTTTATCAAACATACATTTCTCAACAACTCTTTTCTCTACACACTAGATACTTTGAGTAATTTGAGTGACTTGTACAAACTTGACCACACCCGAAATCCTAACACTAAGACCTCTTATTTATATTGAATCGAAATAATTGTCTCTAACGGCATTTCTCCTAAATCAAGACAAGTGGCGCTCGGCATGTCTTCATTTATTCACTGTGCTCCACGTGTCTTTCCTTGAAACTGGATAAGAAAAAAGTTCCCTCCTTTATTCAAATTCAAAACTTCAAATCGAAAATACCATTATTGGCATTTCCGTCGAAAACACCATCATCAGTGTTTTTGTCGAATTACATTTGTAAACTTAGAAAATTTTCCTAAGTCCAACTAACCCTTCTCCCTTGCACAAGGGAGATTTCGACTATACTTCCATAACTGCACTATTCTGTCGAAGCTCATCATATCTTCGCAGAAATTATAATTTTTCTATTTATTCCATAAATCCACACCAAGAATTGAAATTACGAGCCAACAATAGGTTTGTTTTACGGCCGCTTTTTGAGTAATCGGGTTTCGCAAAATGTTGCGGCCTCTCGGTCCGTTGCTGGTCAAAACCCGTTTCAGGTAATAGCACCAAAAACCTAAAATACCCTTTAAAAAATAACTTATATGGGGTAGTTTTGACATTTTACCTCTTAATCCCTAAATATAGTTTCTCTTTCTTTCTTTCTCTCTCTCTCTCTCGCATGCGCGCTCAAAAGTTATCTCCTCTCTCTCTCTCTCTCTCTCTCTCTCTCTCTCTCTCTCTAACAGACACACACATGTAAGTATGTGTTCTTCTTCACTAGCGTTATCGTTGTTCTTCCTTCTTCTCTTTTTACGTTCTCTCGTTTTATACTCTGTTTTCTAAAAACTCAACACCACCACTTTGTTTTTAACTCCCTTATTTTTTATTCTTTTTTGCCATTTTCTTTAAGTTTTTTAAATCAACACTACCGTTCTTTACTATTTTTTATACTCTTTATACTATGTTTTCTAGTTTTGTTTTTTTTTCTATAATAAAACTATGTTATTTAAAGAAATGTGTTTTTATTATGTTTGTTTTAAAAAATATACGTTTATAGTAGGGGTGTTCGCAGTTCATTAACTACTTTGTACCAAACTATACTAATGATTTGGTTTAGTTTGCAATAACCACTTTAATAAAAATATAATTAACTATAAAAACAGTTTCAATTCATTTTAAAATCAATTTAGAATTTGTTTGCATTTATAATCAATTTACATTTATAAACAGGTCTATAATCTGCTTGCATTTATAAAACGGTTTTGTATTATGAATTATTTAAAAAAAAAATCTTATTAACCAAATTTTTTAATATATATATATATATATATATATATATATATATATATATATATATATATATATATAGAAAATAATAACTTTTATTTTAAAAAACAAAGTAATATTAAATAAAATAATGATACTTAAAATGATTATAACGATATAAGAAAATATTTTTTTTAATTTAAATGATTTTTTTTAAATAACCATGTTTTTCAAAAAAAAATAATGATATTTAAATAAAACAAAGTAACTATGTTTTAAATAAAAAAACATTCGCCCACATGAAGAGGCGCCACAGGAAGTCGCACATGCAGTGAAATTTTGAACTAAGACGTCATAGGGTATGGCGCATACTTATATGTCATGGCACTGCAAGTGGCGCATGCATGCATCCTTTAGGACCATACGCCACAAACAGTGGCTATTGTGTTGTCTTGGGTTTTTTATAATCATTTTAACAACAAAATAATATTAAATAAAATGTTTAATAAAAAATTAATTATAATATTACTTTATCAAATAGAAATTAGTCAAATTACACAACGATTTGATAGAAACTTAATGACCCGCTCGATCGTAACGCCCACAGGTTCCACACCCCGACGCATTTGCTCGCCTTCGAAGTCTCCCACGATTTCTCTGAGGTGTTTCGGGTCTCCTAGTATTCGTCTGAGGCAAAGGTGGTTGGTGCGAGGGTCCTGACATATCTAACATATTTTCAATCATATCCCCCAGTAGTCGGCGCTGCCGTAGTCGAGTTCGGTGCCCATGTTGTCACAACGGGTCGTGTTGGTTGGGTTATGTATGGGCAGGCTGGTTGGTTGAATTGGGACATTGAATCGTTTTGAAAACGAAGCAGTTCTTGTGGAGTTTGAAAGGCATGTGTTTGATTTTTAAAACATTCATTTCATAAAGATCACAACATTTGGTTACAACAATTTAAACAACAACTAAACAAAAATTTAAACAACTAAACAACAAGACAAACAAATACAATGACTAAACAACATATCTATGCGATTATAACCATCAGGATAATTTCCTTTGAACTATGCATCGTAATACGACAATCAGTGTCAGTTTTTACTGAATCCCAAAAATTACTTTCCCCATTGTCGTTGTACACCGTACAACCCTTTTAATTCTTTTGATCTTTTCACCGTGTGTAATGTCTCCAACTAACAAACGAATCAAACTCCCCTGAAGATGCTCAAAAGTTTCAGTGTTCTAGAGTCGGATCTTCATCGGGAGCTTTACTGCTTAATAAATCAAATTGGCATTTCTTTTGATAATACAACACGACATTTTGAAGAAAATTTGAAGGAGAGAATTAGAAGATGGGTGGAAAATGGTGGGGAGGGAGTAAACTATATATAAAAAATGTTAAACAACACAGTAGCCACTGGCTATGGTGCATGCTCCTAGAATATGCATGCATGCGCCATACCCTATGGCGCTTTAGTTTAAAATTTGACTGCATGCGCCACTGCCTGTGGCGCCTCCTCTTGGCGGCGATTTTTTTTGTTTGAAACATGGTTACTTTGGTATTTAATATAAAAATATAGTTATTTTGGATTTTTTTTTAAAACATGACTATTTAAAAAAAACAAAAAAATCTTTTATTTAAGTTTGGTTAAGTGCATTATTTATAATAACCTAATATGCAAAATTACACCAGAAGTCTTTTAAGTTATTTTTGTGCAACAAATTGATCCTTTAAGTTTTTTTTGTAACGACTTAGTCCTTTAGGTTCATTTCTCATCATTTTCCTCATATTTTGAACATTTAGAAATTTGTGATTATTGTATTCCACTTAATCATTTTCATACCACTCAAAATAATTACATCCATAATTAGCATATTCACTCTGTTAAAAAATGGTAAAGGTGCACACATTTAGTAACTTAAATTACCAAGTTGTTACAAAAAAAACTTAAAAGAACAACCTATTGCACAAAAATAACTTAAAGGAATAACCTATTGCACAAAAATAACTTAAAGGAACAACCTATTGCACAAAAATAACTTAAAGGACCTTTGGTGTAATTTTGCCTTTATAATATGTAGCTACGTTTATTAAGCATTTAGATTTTTTTGATTCAGTGCAATTCAGTTTGGATATATGATTCCCTTAGCCATATTCTTAAACATCCCTCATTTATAGTTTGTAATTATTATGAGTTTATAGATATTATTCATATAATTTGTTTAAAAAATAGTTAAATAACAGTTATTGTGTAATCCACTATTTTATTTTTAGGGTTGCCCGCTCCACCATATAAGATTGATAACTTTGATGTGATCGAAATTCATGAATTCTAAGAAATCATGTCAAAATCAAATTTAGTCTCATTTTCTTCTATCTCCCATCACAATATTCCAAAAATCTAGGTCATTTAACTAACAAAATAATTGGACAAAGATCCGACATTCCCGAGAAGCATGCTCAAATTTCATATACATCTCAAATAAATTAGTTGTTAGATCATTTCTCTTCTGGACTGGGCAGGCGATGTGCCCCCAGAAGGGCAAGGCCCAATCCAATCCAGCCATTGGACATACCCAATAGCCAAGAGCTAGCCGTTGGGCAGGAACTAGCCGTTGGGCAGAAACTAGTCGTTGGGCATGTCCCCTTCACTCGCTAAGCAGTTCACGCGACCAACTGTCTCCCCGGATCTTACGAAGACAGTTAGACCAGGTCAAAGGGCCACACGCTTTGCCCTCCACTTGGCAATCCCTCATTGGCCGACCAGGCGCTTTGATCGCATAGGAAACCATGGCCCCGCGCTGGGGATCTCCCCTATAAATACCCCCTCACTTGAGAGGGACAGGTATTCAATATCCACTACTTGAAATCTTTCTTGTGTACTTGTTTTCTCCTTTTTTACCAAACACTTACTTTGGCATCGGAGTACCTTGCAGGTACCACCCCCCTCTTCTCTCCTACAAGCATCATCACTTGTCCTACGCGAAGGCCACAACGATCTAGTCTGATCATCTCCGATCAGTGGCGCCGTCTGTGGGAAACCTAGCTTCCCCGTCTTTTGATTCAAGATCCCTCTTTTTCACCTAAAAGACCAAAGCTCTCTCTAAAACTCCTTCCGATCATCATGGCCTCCACCAAGAATGATGATGTCCGCCAAGAAGCGGCTATCGCCGCTATAGCTAATAACACCGACCATATCCCCGCCGGATCTGCTTTCCCAGAAACTGACCAACGGGACGGGAAGACTGCGTCCCCGACCCCCGATGAAACAAAACCTCGGGCAGAAGCTGCTGACCATGTTTTCGAGCCTATTCCGGTTCCACAAAACGCTAACCCCAGCACGGCTGCTCTCATAGCCTCCCTCAATAGATCAAACCTCTTGATCTTCCAGCAAGGCGAAAAGATCAACGCTCTCGAGCACGTCCTCCAGGAGCGTCCGTCCTCGGAGAAGCCTCGCAGCTCATCTCCACGTCCTCGGTCTCCCCCTCAGAAACAGAGGCGTGACAGATCCAGAAGCCTCTCCCCAGAAAGAAGACGATCAAGGTCGGCGGAGCCCACGTGCGATCTCCTCCGCGGAAGTCAAGGCGTTCCCCGGTGTCAAAGAAGTCCATGCCCACAGGAAAGTACGAGCACCATCGGTCGCGCAGGCACTCTCCACAACGGAGCATAAGCCGTGATCGCAATTATTCTCTTTCCCGTTCTTCGAGCACAAGCAGTGACGACGACGTACACGACCCCCTCTCACAAGAGATCATGGACACCAGAATCCCTCGTGGGTTGGAGAAGCCCTCTTCTCTAGCAACCTATGATGGGACCACTGACCTCAGCGAACACATAGAGAACATAGAAGCAATGCTCCATTACCACATAGAGACCGAGGCCATAAAGTGCAGATTGTTCCCGATCACACTAAGAAAGGGGACAATGGCTTGGTTCAAGCGCCTTCCTCGAGGTTCGATCACATCATGGAGAGATTTGAAGAGCCGGTTTTCTCGGCACTTTACGGCTTCCCGACGACATCCCAAGTCGGAGGTCGCCTTGGAAGCTATTATACAAGGCAGGGACGAATCCCTGCGGGCATATATCGAACAGTTCAACAAAGAAGCCGTGGAGGTCCGCACAACGGACCATATGAAGAAATATCTTCTTGAGAAAGGCTTGAGACTCAAGAGTGAGTTTCGTAAAGTCGTGGGCATCGAGACTCCCCGCACGTTAACAGAGCTCCTCCGGAAAGCTGAAGCATACATACAGTATGAGGAGAAGGAGGCCGCATACCATGCCCGGGACGCAAGAGATCGTGAAGGCGCCCGGGCACCAAAAAAGATAAGCCAGAGACATCCTAGCAAGGAAAAGAAAGGTGGCGATACGATCGTCCCCGAGAAAGTAAAGGGCCTGCTGGCCGGTTCACAGAATATACCCTGCTTACGGCTCCCCGTGAACGTATTCTCTCCGAATGCATCAATACTGAATTCAAACAGGGGGCGTCAGATTCCCCAAACCGACGACGTCCAAAGGCAACGTCGACAAGAACAAGTATTGTCGCTTCCACCGCAGCCACGGCCACACAACCGAGGACTGCGTGCACCTTAAAGACGCAATAGAGATCCTCATCAAAGAGGGTCATTTGAAGCAATAAATAAAGAAAGGTGAGTCCTCCCGACGAGAGGCCTCATATTCAAAGAAGGAGGCAGAATCGTCTCAATCCAGTCCTCCCCCGCAGGTCGCAATGTCCATTACGCGGCCAGAGGACTTCGTCATTCCAGATTACCTCGAGGAGCCTTCTCGGATGTCTGCCCACAACACATGGGAAGCATTCCCTGCAGCCATGGTTATCTCATGCAGGGGGTACAATGAGCTGACAGTAGGTTCTGTCAAGAGGAAGTTTGAGCAGCTTATAGATTGCAGTCGCCACCCGTTGTCTACGCTTAAGAGAATCAAGGGGCGCTCCCGACCGATCACGTTCTACCGCGAGGAGCTGCCCGGGGGCTCTCCAAATTCTCACATTCCTCTACTTATCAAGGCCAAATTAGCAAACACCGATGTCAGAAGGATCCTGGTTGACCAGGGCAGTTTGGTGGACATTATATACACTGGCCTATTCCGTGCCCTTAAGCTAGACCAGAAGAACCTCTCACCGTATGTGGGATCCGATTTGGAGGGGTTCAACGGAGCCACGACCAGACTCTGGGGGTATGTGGAGCTGCCGGTCACATTCGTGGAAGAAGAGGCATCCAGGTCAATCAGGACCCAGTTTTTGGTGATCTATTTCTCGTCGCTATATCAATGCATTTTGGGGAGACCAGCCCTCGCCGAACTGGTTGCTGTACCTTCAACCGTCCACCTCAAGTTAAAGTACTATACCGAGAAGGGTCACGTCGCAACTTTACATGGGGACATAGAAGCTGCCCGCGGATGCTTCGAGGCAGCGACCAGGGGACAGAACCAGATTGGAGCAGCACCTAAAGCAGCCAAACGGGCAAGGGATGAAGATCGTCCAACCGAAAATGGCCAACCAGACAAGAAGCCTGCACTCCCCGTGTATACTATCGACCTTGACAGCTGAATTTCAGAGGACAGCAAGGAAGATAACGGTGAGGGTGTGCCAACGGGGACGACCAACTCCCCCACATCAGCCCTCATGTGACCAGTTCCAGACGGAGAATTCGAAGTTATCACCTTCAGTAACAACCCCAACAGAGGGGTGAAGATAGGTGTTGGACTGCCCGATGAGGTCAAGCTACAGCTGAAGAAATTCCTGGATGACAACGCTGACCTGTTTTCCTGGAGCGCAGTAGACATGCCCAACTTGGACTCTGAGACCGCGTGCCACCCCTTGACCATTGATCCAGCTGCCCGCGCCGTCGCACAACTGTTGGTTGCGGAATAGCGGCAAGCAGCAAAAATATTTATTTTCAGAAAGAATTCCCTCCGGGATTTATGTCGTGTCCACAGAGATCGGTTCAAGGGAAATAATGTCGTTCGACAATCTCTCGCGTTTATGAGTTTGGATTAAAATGGTTTAAAACAAGAAAGCAGAAAAGTAAATATTAAAACATAAAACAAATTCATTCTTCAGCAAGACAAACTTATCCAGCATGCACATAATCGACTCCTCACAAACTTAAACTTACCGACCAGTTATACTCGACCTATAATACTCCTCAATATCACCCAACATCGCTCACAACAAAGGTTATGTCTAACGCAAAGTTGAGAAAACAATCGTGTTACCCTCGCCGACACTCTCGCACGCGACTCAAGGCACTGAGGCATTAATCTTCGACGCCTATTGAAGATTGTTAGCTCTTAAATCTATCTCTAGAGTCCAGAAACTAACAGATAATCATCCCTAATCGAAGTTCGCGAAGGTTATCTCTAACGCAACTCAAACCCCGCGCATAAAGCAAAAATCAGAGACAATCACCAATAAAGATTTGTAAAGCAAGTTTTATACAATGCCATGGGCGACAAATATACATGAGATTATAGTCAATACATATACAAAACCCAACAAAGAAGAGAAACACAAAGAAGAAGAGAAATGAACCAAACATCTCGCGGTTTGTCAGAGCCGATCGACGATCAATGCACCCTAGTTAATCCGTATGCAAGCTTCCATGTTGTTTTCTAAGCTAAACCACCAAAGAATGAGGTTGGTGAAGTTGGGACAGGAAAAATCACCCCCAAACATCATAACCTCTCAAAAATGAAGTAAAATGACATAAATACAAAATTCTGTTTCAGACGCACCGTCCGGAGCTAGAATGCACCGCCCGGCGGAGCCCATTATTCCTCTCACACCAGCTGTGTACGTAAATAGCCTGGCAATAAATATCTAGTACCGCCCGACGCTAGAAATACCGCCCGACGCTAGCCAAAAATGAAGAATGCTACTGGAATTTCCTTATTTCAATTCTCTTCTGCGCAGCACCGCCCGACGCTAAAAACGCACCGCCCGACGCTTAAAATGCACCGCCTGGCCCTGCAGAGGCGCAACTGACAGCAAACAACAAAAATTCTGCATTGTTTTATTCGTAACTTTTGAACCGTAACTCCATTTTTCGCCCGGTTCGAAGCGTTGGAAAGCTTATTCAATACTCTATACAACAATGGCAAGACATCCTTGATTGGATACCTGCAAAAAATGAGATAAAATCAATTAAACTCAATGATATTTACACTATTTGCAATATATACACTAAAAAGTAAAGTAAACGTGTTTATAAACAAATCGGGGTTTATTCAAATGATATTAACCAAAAAGTAATGATAAGTGCAACAAAACTTGTATACAAAAATAGTTAAATTTTGCACTTATCAGCAACGAAGAAGAAAGCAATCCGACGAGAAGGCACAGGCTGCCGAAAAACTTGTACAAGACCTCTTAGAGGCAAAATTCATTTCGGAGGCCAGGTATACAACCTGGCTGTCCAACATTGTACTTGTGAAAAAACATAGTGGAAAATGGCGCATGTGCATTGACTACACCGATCTCAACCGGGCTTGCCCGAAAGATGCTTATCCTTTACCGAGCATGGATAAACTCGTAGATAACTCCGCAGGTTTCAAACTCTTGTCCTTCATGGACGCTTATTCGGGATACAATCAAATCCCTATGGCCGAAGAGGACAGGAGGTATACCGCATTCATGACCTCTTCGGGGAACTATTACTACAACGTAATGTCCTTCGGTCTGAAAAACGCTGGGGCCACGTACCAGCGCATGATGAACAAAGTCTTCTGATCAGAAATCGGGGACATGCTCGAAGTTTACATGGACGATATGATCGTAAAGTCCCAAGAGGAATCCGATCATACAACTCACCTGTAAAAGGTTTTCGACCAGGCCAGGAAATGTAAAATGCTCTTTAACCCAGAAAAATGTACCTTTGGTGTACGGGCAGGGAAGTTCCTCGGATTCTATCTCACCGAAAGGGGAATAGAAGTAAACCCAGACAAGTGTCGAGCATTCGCAGAGTTCCCCATGCCCAGGTCGAAGAAGTCCATACAATCCCTAAACGGGATACTCGCCTCCCTTTCTCGTTTCATGGCCAAATTCGCTCAGCACGCCCTGCCCTTCTTTAAACTCCTCAGGAAAGAGACAAGTTTCGAATGGACAGAAGAATGCGAGCAAGCCCTGGCCCACCTTAAGCGGGCTCTGTCCGAGCCACCTGTACTTTCTCGACCAGAATACGAGGAAACTCTATACTTATACCTCTCTGTCGCCAGTGAAGCCATTAGTGCTGCTCTCATCCGCAAAACAACGGACGGGCAGAAGCCCATCTATTTCACCAGCAAGGCCTTACAAGGGCCAGAAGTCAGGTATGCGCAGATAGAGAAAGTCGCCCTTGCTCTCATCACCGCCGCGAGGAGGCTTAGACACTACTTCCTGGCCCACACCGTAGTTGTCCGTACGGACCAGTCCATCAGGCAATTGCTATGCCGACCAGATATGGCTGGCAGGATGCTTAAATGGTCCCTGGAGTTATCAGAATTTGACATTCATTACGAGGGCAGAAAGGCCCTCAAGGCACAAGTTTTGGCCGACTTCGTGGCAGAAATGACGCTGCTACCGTCCCCGCCATGTGGAGCACATAAATGGACCGTTTACGTAGATGGGGCATCCAGTCCCTCAGGTAGCGGAGCAGGTATCATCCTCAAAAATGAGGAAGGAATACTAATCGAAGTATCTCTGGTCCAGTCCTTCCTTACATCCAACAACTAAGCTGAATATGAAGCCTTCCTCGCGGGACTACGGCTGGCCAAGGACGTGGGCGCCAAGGAGGTAAAAATCTACACTGATTAGCAGATCGTAGCGTCACAAGTACGGGGAGAATTTCAACCAAAGAACGACCAGTTGGCCGAATACCTGGCGCTGGTAAAGGATAGAATTACAAAGTTCGATGCATGGGAAGTCCAGCACATCCCTCGCAAACGAAACACGCTAGCAGAAATCTTGTCCAAACTAGCTAGCACCAGAAAGAAAGGCGGAAATAAGTCCGTCATACAAGAGATACTCGTCCGACCTAGCATCGAGAAACCATCTGAGCTGCTCGACGTCAACATCATCGGGGACACCCATTGCTGGATGACTCCCGTATACAACTACCTCACCAAAAGGGAGCTGCCCGAGGACAATAAAGAAGCTAGCATAACTAAACGACGAGCCTGTTCATATGTACTGGTTAAAGACAAACTCTACCGAAGAGGATTCTCCATCCCTCTCTTGAAATGCGTCGAGGAGAGTAAGGTCCCCAAAATTCTACAAGAAATCCATGAGGGTATCAACTCGCAACACTTAGGGGAAGATCCTTGGCACGAAAACCCTTGCGAGCAGGATATTACTGGCCAACCATGCAGCACGACGCCAAGGAGCACGTCCAAAAATGTGACAGGTGTCAGCGTCACGGGGACATGCACTTGGCACCCCCCAATAAATTGAAGACTCTATCCTCGCCATGGCCCTTCGCCTGGTGGGGGATGGACATACTCGGCCCCTTTACAATGGGGTCTTATCAAAACAAATTTCTAATCGTGGCCGTCGACGAATTTACGAAGTGGATCAAAGCCGAAGCCCTCGCCAAGATCACAACCTTCAACATACTTCGTTTCTATAAAAGAAATGTCCTCGCACGGTTTGGGGTGCCCCAGGCCCTCGTGACCGACAACGGAACTCAGTTCACGGACAGAAAGTTCCAAGACTTTGTCGCCAAATTAGGCACAAAGCAGGACTTTACTTCCGTCGAGCATCCCCAGACCAACGGGCAAGCATAGGCTGCGAACAGGGTGATCCTTCGTGGTCTAAAGCGAAGGCTGGACGAATCCAAGAAGAGATGGGTCGAGGAGCTACATAGCGTGCTCTGGGCCTACAGGACAACACCGTAGTCCACCACCGGGGAAACCCCTTTTCGACTAGCCTACGGAATCGAGGCGGTGATACCGGTAGAAATCAGAGAACCCTCCAGACGAACGGAAGCTCCCCTCAACGAGGAGATGAACGACGAAGCCTTAAGAGAAGAGCTCGATCTGGTCGAAGAAATACGATCAGGAGCAGCTCTCCACGAGGCCTCGCTGAAACAACAAATAACCTTGTGCCACGACGCTAAGGTCATAAAGCGCGACTTCCCCGTTGGCAGCTTGGTCCTACGCAGAAACCAGAAAGATTCGCACGAAGGAAAGCTGGCCGCAAACTGGGAAGGACCCTACAGGGTCAAGTCCAAAATGGGCACAAGAGCATACTACTTAGAAATTTTAGATGGAGAACCATTTGCTCGACCATGGAATGCTGAAAAGCTCAAACAATACTACAGTTAAGCCCAACCACGAGGTCAGACTAACTGCCGCTGAGATCACCCCGAACGGGGAGACGGCGCGTCCACAGGATCGTGCCCTGGTGAAGCACGATCCATTCTACAATGCCGGCCAGCTTTTGCTCATGGGACGAGCAGATCCTGCGCACAACGGGGATACCTCAATCGAGCTCCGCCGTTGCTACACCAATCAGGCAGGGCACCCAGCTCACGATGGGAACAATCAAAGCCTATGAGTTTAGTACCTCAACCGAGGTCCTAGTCACATCGCTGGCAAAAACACCTTGCCTTCCTCGACGAGTTTCCCAGCCTGTCGAGCACAACAAAAACAAGTCGAGCAAACGTCCATTCAAACAAGCATACATAAATAAATGCAATAAGAAATTTCCAAACATAATGCTAATAACATCGGCTACAAGGCCAGAATAAGCCAGGGTTACATCAAAAGGGTAGCGCCCAATAAAACATTAAATCAAAAGGGCACGCAGGCCCACAAAATACATGTACATTCAAAAAATATCCTAGTCAAACTAAACGACCTCACTGACACCCTCCGGGGGGACCACCTCGCCATTGATGACCACGTTGAGTAGACCCATTCCCTCGGTCAGTAGCTGGACTCAGAATTGAGGGCCTTCACCTGCTCCAAAGCAGCATTGAAGTCAAACTCAGCTGCCCCCAGGTTGTCCTCCCCGAAGACACGGATCCTCTCAATCAGGTCCTTCCTCGTCTTCATGGCCTTCTCGTCGTCGGTCTCGTCCTCACCCCCTGCCGAAGACCCCTTCAGCTCTGTTATCCTCGCCTTCAAGCGGGCGTTCTCATCATTGACTTTCGTCACCTCCTCCTTCATTTGGGTCACCTCCTTTTGGAGCAGTATCTTGGCCTCCTGGTGACCTTGCAGCTTCTTCAGCTCATTATATATCTCCACGTTCTCGCACTCCAAGTCATTGATCCTAGTCTTTGCCTCCCTAAGGTCGGAGCGAAGAGCCACCTCTGCATCTCTAAGGGTCAGCGCCGCTTCCAATATCCTGATCATTCTGGCTGCATCCTGGCAGAGGAGTTTCCTCCGCGCCTGTTGATCGACGGACAAAATCGCTGAGGCATCGAGATCTGGGACGACGATGGAGTTCTCCTCGTCGAACATCTTCCCCTGATAGCATGCTGGCAGCACAAACTTCCCTCCAGGAGAACCACCTGAGCAGCCCACAGGAGAGGCTCCAATATCATCCCGCTTTCTCTTGTGGGATGAGTCAGGAGTTGGTGGTATGGAAGTCGTCCGCGGGGTAGGGCCAACGCCGGACACAAACTTCTCCAGCGTCGCTTGCTGCTTGGCCGCTCCAGCTTTGGCATCGATTGCACCTTCTTCTGGACTTTGGCTGCCTGCGACCTCATTAAACACTCCCTCATGTAGGCCATTTTCTCTGCGAACACAAAAAGACAAGTTAGCAGATAGAAGAAGCTTAACAAATAGGGCACAAGAGCAAGTTATACCAAGAAGCTGGAAGGCCACGTCGTCGTTTTCACACTCGAGGAGGGCCTTAGTGTTAATATAACGGCCTGCTCTTGCAGGCACCCCATCGTCCCCGAGCAGCTCTTTACTATCTCTGTCCACCACGAAGGTCGGGGTGAAGCTCTCCACATAGGCATGAAGCACACGGTAGGACTCCTTGTCCGCCTCGCAGAGTTGGCCGTGCTTTACCAAGAACTGGTCGGTCCTGTATCTGAAGTGGACGAACACCCACTCCAAGGGAAACTTAGATACGGGCTTTACAACTTGTCGACCATCAATGGTCATTGTCTCTAGCGTAGATATAGACCTTTTGGCCGCTTCAGAGACAGGCTTCACAACCAGGAACCTGTCCTTGAAGTGTCGAACAGACTCTGAGTACGGCCAGAAGAGCCTGCTCTGCTGTTTAAAGGACACCCGACTTTGCTTCAAGCCCGTAGTGCTCCGCTGGAGTTGGAAGGTGCAGAAGAACAGATCCACGGTCGCCCCGACATGTAAGTAGCGACACACTAGCTCGAAAGTACGTATGAACGACAGCGCATTTAGGTGGAGCTGAAGGGGGCACAACTCCAAGAGACGAAAAAGGGACTCTTGGAAGTCGGTGAAAGGCAGCCGAAACCTAACCTCCATGAAGGCAAACTCATACATGGGGAACCGCATCCCCGGGTAAATCGAGCAGATCCTGTCATTTTCGGTTGGACAGATGGCCCTCCATTGCACTGGCGCATCCTCGGCCCGATCTTCCAGATAGGGGAACTCCCGAACCTCCTCCTCAATAAATGTCGACTTGGTTGACAAGGGCTCGTGGGCTATCCATTTTAGGTCCCCCCTCGCAACCTGGACGTTAGCATATTCGACGGCCTGCTCCGCCTCCTCTTGCGCGGCTTGGGTGTCGGGCATGACTTATTCACGAGGATCATCCATTTTCACCTGAAAAGCAGAGGAAAAAAAGTGAATTTGACGAATAAGTTCAAATTCACCCTTCCACCACTAGTCAAGTGAAAGGGCGAGGAAGAAGTCGAGGACAGCCTCGAGCCCACTTTGACCGCGACTTAACATGATGACACTGTCCCCCTACGACAGGGACGAGTTTCCACGACTTAACAAAAGGACTTGAGCTCTCACAAAGCAAGCTCGTCGCGCAAAGCCAGAGCTTCGTGTCGAACATGCCTAGTGCCCGACTATAAACCTAAAACTAATCCTAACCAGAACCTGGGAGAATCTACACCAAAACACACGACATTCATCCCATATTCTTCATGAAATCTCCAGAAATTCATGTGTTCATCGAAGAACACATGAATCTCCAACCGGAAAACTCATAAGTCACTGGAAAATTCATGAAAACGAAGAACACCATTAGAAATACAGAAAAGATGAACAACTTACTTGGGAACGAAGGGTTGGAGATGAAGGTATGAACGGAGACGATGAAGATCAGCGGCGGCGAAGAGGAACTCCATCAAGGGGACAAATTGCAGAGCAAATGAGGGGAAATAAGAAATTTGTAAGAAGTGTACAAATGAACTCACTCTCCTTCCTTTTATAGGCATTTGCTCGTGGGAAAAGCAAAGGCCATCATTGCCTAGACGGCTCTAGGTCTGACAGGGGCTGCATGTCCACCACGTGTCAAAAGGAATCTTCTTTTGGCATTCCCAAGGGTTAAAGTTACATGCACCCAGTCTCTTTCTATTCCGCGAGCACATATCCTCGCCGATACACGCGTCTCGTGCCTTCATAAAAGCCTGTCCGACACAAAAACGCCACTCCGGCGGACATCTTTACAAAATCTTGCTCGACATAAAAATGTCCCTTTTACAAGATGCTCCCTGAGCACCAACATCTGGTTGGGAAGATTAAAACATCATCGTAAACCATCACTGTATTGGTAAAGGCGAAGAGCTTGTCCCCAAACGTTAATCAAAGGTGACTTCAAATGGCTACCTTAAGTCCTCCCTCTTCACCAGAGCAAGGACTTGGGGGGCTCCTGTTCTGGACTGGGTAGGCGTTGTACCCCCAGAAGGGCAAGGCCCAATCCAATCCAGCCATTGGACAGTCCCAATAGCCAAGAGCTAGCCGTTGGGCAGAAACTAGCCATTGGGCATGTCCCCTTCACTCGCTAAGCAGTTCACGCGACCAACTGTCTCCCCGGATCTCACAGAGACAGTTAGACCAGGTCAAAGGACCACGCGATTTTCTCTCCACTTGGCAATCCCTCATTGGCCGACCAGGTGCTTTGATCACATAGGAAACCCTGACCACGCGCTGGGAATCTCCCCTATAAAGACCCCCTCACTTGAGAGGGGCAGGTATTCAATATCCACTACTTGAAATCTTTCTTGTGTACTTGCTTTCTAGTTTTTGACCAAACGCTTACTTTGGCATCGAAGTACCTTGCAGGTACCACCCCCCTCTTCTCTCCTACAAGCATCATCACTTGTCCTACGCGAAGGCCACAACGATCCAGTCTGATCATCTCTGATCAATTTCCATTCATAAAAGATTACAATGCAAACTCATGTACTCCATTCCTCCGTCTCAAAATAAATGTTTTTTTAAAGTTGTTACACCCTCATTAAGAAAAGTAATAATTGAGTAAATAAGTGTAATAATTTGACAAAACTTGCCTTGATTACTATTGGTTGTTATACATTATCATAAATACATAATATGATTTAATAACTTGATAGGAATGTAGACAATATTTAATACTATTTTAGGTTTGGGTCGCTGTTTAAGATCAGACGTTCAAAATGGAGTACAGTGTTACAATTGGGGCAGTTGTTCAATGATGCTTCAATGAAATTAATTAAGGATGAAGCTGCCAAAGCTAACACACATGTGCTCACAGTGTTTGACCATCATAAAGGTTGATTCAGTGTAGTCGAGGCAATGGATCACAATGAAGGGAGTCCAAGGGGATACTTTCAATTTGAACTAGATAGAAGTTGGTGCGACTGCGGAAAGTTCCAAGCCTTTTGTATGCCTTGCTCCCATGTCATAGCGGTATTTTCAAAGGCTCGGTAGGACCCTTCCAACTTATAATCCGCCATTTACAAAGTCATAATTCTATGCAATGTTTACAACAATAGCTTTCTGATGGTAGCGAAGGAGAATTATTGGCATGCATATCAAGGGGAGATAGTCTGGTACAATGAAAACATGCGAAGAAAGAAAAAGGGTAGCCCAAATAACATATGTATTCGAACCGAAATGGATACGATGAACAAATTGGTGAGGCTATGTAGTTCATGTCGTCAACTCGGACACAATCGTACAAACTGTCCTAATGTTGGATCAGGCACAACAACATAATTTTATATGTAACCATTTTATTTAATTTTAAAAACAACGTTCATTTTATTAATATCAATACATTTGGTTACAACAATTTAAACAACAACAAAATAAAAATCCAAACCACAACTAAACAACAATACAAGGACTAAACAACATAACTATACGATTAGAACTATCAGGACAATTTCCTCAGAATTGTGCATCATAATACGAACATCCCTGTCAGTTTTAACATTGTCCCCAAAACAACTTTCTCCATTGTAGTTGCACACGGTAACAAGCCTTTGAATTCTTCTAATCTTTTCACCCTCTGCAATGTCTTCATCTAACCAACAGATTAAGCTCCTATTAAGATGCTCGAACGTCTCTGTGTTCCAGAGTCAGATCTTCATCAGAGACTTTACTGCCAAATAAATTAAATCGACATTTCTCTTGTGGATATAAGAACACATATATGAACATATCTTGAATAAAAATTGAAAAAAAGATTTATAAGAAGTGTGAAAAATGAGAGGAAGAAATCTGTTATTTATGAAAGTTGCTAAATAAATCAGTACACAGTGTCTGTGGCGCATGCTCCTAAAGGATGCATGCATGCGCCACTTGTAGTGGCATGATGTACATGCAGTTATCACCCCATATGCCACCTATGTACAACATTTTAAAGCATGCGCCACTTTAAGTGGCTACTCGTTTTACGTACAAATTTTTTATTTGAAATCAGATTACTTTGGTAATTTTTTTAAAATGGTAGTTATTTATATGTATAATAAAAAAATGGTTATTCTAAAAAAATTCATATCCTATAATACATGGGTTTTTCAAAAAATTCAACGTTAACTGTGTTTTTATGAATAATTGTAAAAGAAAAAAGTCCTACTAAATTTTTCTAAAAATTTTATACATCATACGTAGTAGTAAATTTGGAATGGCTGGAGATAAGAGGTCCCGGGGGCGGCCCAAGGAAACAGTGTCGCCGGAACCAAATCAATCCTCACCACAGGTAGTCCAACCGGTAGTGACCCCTAAATCGATAGATATCTCACACGATTCTGAGTCCATTGAGAAAGAAGACGGAAACAAGGAAGATGACACAAATGGAGAAACCCTAATCCCCAAATCGATTGAAATAAAGGATGCGATTGGGACTGACAAATCCCCGCCTCACAAAATTGGTGATGACAAACGAAAATTGTGGGTGGATGTAATAAGCGAGAATCGGAATCTGGCAAAAGGGAGAACCATGGAGTATGTTGCACCCAAAGTCGTGAATGGAACCATAGAGATTGAAATAGAAGATGACGATGTAGCATTGATGCGATGTTTTCGCAAGTATACGAATCGCGTCAGAGTAATATAAAAGATTATCGATCCCACAGAGACCAAACGTCAATCTATCGGTTTCTATTGTTACGATGTTTATCTAAGGCAAATCAATCGGGAGTTCGTGAGTGCATAGTAAAAGTGAAGTAAAGTACGAAGATATAAAATTCAATTTAAAACAACAGGCTTGAATGTAATTCACACAGTCAGATAATATTCCAAATGCTTGTAAATAGAGCTACTTATGGGGTAATGTTTTCTACTTATGAAAAGAACTAATTTAACGGGAACTGTCGCTTTCGCGTATTCAGAACCGAGTTTATCCCTTAATTGAACCCTCTTATTGTCACTTATAAAAAGGCGCGCATTGCGTTAAAGTAATAAACCTATTTTTAAGAAATATAGTTTCTTGACTCAGTTGAAAAGTATTTTGACTTGGAACTATTAACAAAAAGAGGTTCATGCGAACCGGACTTTAAACCCATAAACGCGTCCGAAAATAGTTTTAAAATCGTTTTTCTAAAGTATTAAAAACTCTTACTTAACTGGACAAAGCGCTTTCGCTTCCTTTGAACAGTTAAGACTAACCAAGTTTAACCAAAGGTTGGACGGCTTTCGATCTTACCCAACAGAAATAAAGTACAGAAAACTTGTGTCAAAAATCAAAATAACCCCTAAGCATTTTTATCGACACATTGTATGGAATATTACTTTAACTATGATCCTTACATTCTAACCTTTAAGATTTAGCCGGACATGTAAGTGTAAATAGACATGTTGAAATAGATCATGTTAAAGTAAATTCTTAAAAAGGTTTTGAAAGTAAAGCGAGTGCGAGATATAAAGAAAGTAAAACGAGTGCGAGAATATAAAGAAAGTAAAGTGAGTGCGAGAAAATAAAGAAAGTAAAGCGAGTGCGAGAAAATAAAGAAAGTAAATGCTGAACTTGTAAATGAAACCTGCTCCAAATCGGAGGCTTTAAATCTGGTACAACTGGAAATAAATAACTGGAAATGAAAATGGCGGTAGGATTAACTTCTACCAGAGTGCTCCAAACTCGATTACAGACTCGATCAAACAGTGTGATAACTCCCCGATGATAGAAGTTTATCACTTTACAATACTGAAAATATATGGCTTGAGTTCTGAAACTTAGCTTGGATGAAGAAAAAGGATCAAGGACTCATCTATTTATAGCCTAGGAAAAACTATGGAAAGACCAAAGTGCCCCCCAACTTCTTTTGGGAGGGAAACCATACGACAAAGGTGGCGCCCGCCACCCCCTCATGGCGCCCGCCATGTGAACCAAGGGAAAAAGAAGTGGAGATCGTGGCAGTTGACAGCAGTTGACTCCTATCCAAGTCATGGCCTATCCTATGGCGCCCGCCATGGTGGATGCCATGTGTACAATTTCCTCAAAAACTGATTTTCTTGCTCGTTTTTCTTCATTTCTTCACGATGAGTTCTGGGAATACAAAGAAACTGAAAACAAAACAAAACACAAGCATAACACAAGAAAATAGCAATAAAATCCTAAGAAACATGTGCAATCCGAGTCAAATACGTAGTGCGATTCAGTGTTATCAAGCATCAGAGCTACAATAGTGCGAAAACGCCCTCGTTGTGTATGTATATGGAGAAGACATCAACATGACTATGTTGAAGAACTTTATGGTGAAAATTTGGAATTTCGTCCCTCTCCCTGAGATGTATTATAATGACGAGGGATACTTTATCCTTCGATTCAAGAAACATAAAGATATGGAGTCTATACTGATGAAGGGACCCTATACCATGCGCAATGTCCCTAATAACTATGGAATGGTGACCAGAATTTAACCTAAAAACCGACTTATTGAGAACCATGCCAATTTGGATTAAATTTCCACAGCTCCCTCTGCACCTATGGGGGTCACGAAGTCTTAACAATATTGGAAGTGCCATAAGTTCCCCTTTGGTCACTGATGAGTGTACTGCACAAAAACTGAGAGTATCCTATGCGAGGATATTGGTAGAGGTGGACATCACACAACAACTGACTGACGAAATAGCAATCACGGATAATTATGGAAGGAAAAGAATGCAACCAGTTGAATATGAGTGGAGCCCTAAATTATGCAACAACTGCCAAAAGATAGGTCACCAGTGTGGAGATGTGAACCAGAAGAAAGTGTGGAGGATAAAACAACAGGTCCCCCCAACAGAGCATGAACACAAGCCTGTCACACCACAACAGAATCAAATGCCTACGATTGCCACACCAACAAAAAGTCCATCAGTGGAAGCTAGAGTTCAAGAAGAAAGTTGGACAACAATAACCAAGCCATCCAGAGGTAAAAGTAATCTAATTCCTGGTTCTACTAGTACTATTAGTTGTTTAAATGGCTTTGAATCTTTGGGGGATTTGAATGTCCTTCAAGGTCCTCATTATAGGGGACCATGTTAACCTCCTGGAATGTGAGGGGGCTTAACAAGGCTGGTAAGGTAAAGGAGATCAGCTCCCATCTCTATAAGCTACAGTCCTCCATAGTTGTGCTGATAGAAACAAGGGTTAAGAAACACAAAGCAAAGGACATTAGGAAGAAGTTATATTTCAAAGACAATTACATTGATAATTATGATAATCATGAAGATGGTAGGTTATGGATGACTTGGGATGACAGCAGAGTGGATGTAAAAAAGGTATGCAGTTCAAGTTAACATATACGCTGTGGAATATATGATAACTCTGGAAGATTTAAATACTGGTTAACAACAATCTATGCTCATAATCACATTGAGCAGAGGAAACTACTGTGGAATGAGATGGAATATATCCATACTACCCAACAAGGCCCATGGTGTGCCATTGGGGACTTTAATAATGTGGCTACAAGTAATGATAGAAGTGGAGGAAAAATAGTGACAGAGAATGAATTCAAAGATCTTCAAGATATGATGCTCTTAACAGGCCTGAGTGAAATGGACAGCAGGGGGAATTTTTCACATGGCCTAATAAACAACATGATAATCCTATTTACTCTGGGATAGATAGAGTATTGGCTAATGTGAGCTGGTTCCAAGATAACACCAGGGCAACCCTAAACATACTACCTCCCCATATCTCAGACCATGCTATCCTCTATGTTTATGCTCCAAATGAGATGAGGACAAGGCATAACTTCAAATTCAATAACTGTTGGGTGGATGCAGTGGGTTTTTATGACATAGTAAGAAGAAGTTGGAATACGCCTATTACAGGGCCACCAATGCAGAGATTATGGAACAAATTAAAGAGATTGCAACCTCATCTGAGAAAACTGCATAGGCAAACAAGTGTTACTCAACAAAAGCTCCAATCATCCAGGGATGATCTAGAGAAGGCCTATACTGAATTAAGAATTCATAGGATGGATGCATACAGAATTCATAAAGTTAAACTATTGACAGAGGAGGTCCTAAAATGGAACAATATTGAAGAGAAAGAGATGATGCAGAAAACAAAAATTAGTTGGCTCAAAATGAGAGATGACAACTCTGCTTTTTTCCATGCCTATTTAAAGTCCAGACAGAACAACAATAGCATGAGGATGATCTATAGACAAGATGGTATTATCCTGACTGCACATACTGATATTGCCAAGGAGATAATGGAGTATTATGGGACATTAATGACGAGCAACAGTCAAGACCTAAGTCATGTGGATATTGATGCTCTGAGAAAGGGAAATCAACTCACTATGGAGCAGAGAGACAGCTTGATCAGACCCATCACACTCAAGGAAATAGAAAAAGCTGTTCAAGATATTGGTGATTTAAAGTCCCCTGGAAGGCATGGATATGGTTCAAAAATTTTCAAGAACTGCTCGCACATTATTAAGCAGGATGTATTGGAAGCTGTCATGGAATTCTTTGATCATAACAGGATCTTTCTTCCTTTCAATCAAACAGTGGTCACACTGATCCCAAAATCAGAGAATGCAAGGTATGTGAAAGATTACAGGCCAATTGCAGGATGTAATACTTTCTACAAAATCATTTCAAAAATTCTAACTGCAAGGCTAGGGGAAATGCTACCAAGTATAATTCATTTGTCACAAGCTGCTTTTGTACCAGGGCAAAATATTCAGAGCCACATTATGCTTGCTTATGAGTTACTCAAGGGATATTCAATAAAAGGAGGAACCCCCAAAACTATGATCCAATTGGACCTACAGAAGGCATATGATATGGTTGACTGGCATGCCATGGAAACCATACTTAAGGAAGTGGGGATGCCTAATAGATTTGTAAATTGGATCATGACCCTAGTGACAAATGTGACCTATGTTTTTAATGTTAATGGAAGCTTTACTGATGTTTTGCAGGCTAGGAGAGGGATCAGACAGGGGGATCCCATATCCCCCATGCTCTTTGTTTTAGTGATGGAGTACTTGACAAGGCTATTGGCAAAGATGGCACATGATCCTAATTTCAACTACTATGCAAAATATGAAAGGCTAGGGATCACCCATCTTACCTTTGCAGATGACCTGCTGATGTTCTGTAAAGGGGATGAAAATGTCAATTGAAATGCTTTTTAATACAGGAAACAAGTTCTCTGAGACAACAGGCTTGGTGGTGAACCCAACTAAATGCAGAATGTACTATGGTGGTGTGGATAGAGAGGTTAAGGAGAGGATGCACAAGCTGACTGAGATTAGTGAAGGACAACTCACATTCAGGTATTTAGGCATACCATTAACTTGTAAAAAACTCACTATTACACATTATCTTCCTCTTATTGATAAGGTGATGGCAAGGATTAGACACTGGACATCAAAACTCTTAAGTATGGCTGGTAGGATTCAGTTGGTGAAAAGTACTGTAAATGCAATTATTCAGTATTGGATGCAATGTCTCCCTATATCTAAGACAGTCATAAGCAAAATAGAAAGCATGTGTAGAAGATTTGTTTGGGCAGGCAGCCAGGATACTAGCAGGAAAAGTCCAGTTGCATGGACTACTGTCTGTAAACCAAGGAGGCAGAGTGGGATTGGAGTTTTCAACCTGGAAGTATGGAACAAAGCTTCCCTGATGAAATGTCTATGGAACCTGTGTAAAAAGGAAGATAACTTGTGGGTAAAATGGATACATATCCACTATTTAAAGGGTGTGTCAGTCATGGAGGCAAATATAATGAATAGTGGCTCTTGGGTTATGAAGAAATAATGAAGCTTAGAGAGGAAGTTACTGAAATCTAACCAGTTTTGGATGATATATGTAGAAGGCAAAAATTCATATTGAAAATTGTTTATGAAGCTTTGATTGATGATAACTCAAGAGTGACTTGGAGATTTCTTCTTAAGAGGAACCTTGCAAGACCAAGAGCTATCCACACTATGTGGTTAGCCTGCCATGGTCGGCTAGGGACTAAGGATAGACTGATGAAGTTGGGCTTTATAAATGATACCATTTGTAGCCTATGCAAAGAAACTGATGAAACAATGGATCACTTGTTCTTTGACTGCAGAATTTCTCGTACTATCTGGTGTGAAGTCCTGAAGTGGATAGAAATCGAGCATGTACCTCAATGCTGGAATATGGAGAAGGCCTGGCTAATAGATCAGGTGGGTAAGAAAGGCTGGAAACCCAGTTTGTTAAAAAATGCAATTTCAGAAACTATATACGAGGTGTGGAACTATAGGAACAATATAATTTTTGGAAACAATACTTATACAGGCACAGTTACAACTACAAGAGATAGGGTCATAGAAAGTATACTGTATAGAGGATGGAAATCAAATAAGCTTAGGAAGCATATTGCTAGGATGATGATATAGTTTATTTTGGCTTGGTTGGATCTATTGATCACCTTGTATTGAATTATTTTTTGAGTTAATAAATTCCTTTTTTATTAAAAAAAAAATAGTACTTTTTCCAAAATTTATGATTTTGTATTTGATTTTTAAAAAAAAAAACCATTATAAAATCCTAATTATCCTCCAAAATTTATGATTTTATAATAAACCAACATAAAATAGAGAAAGTAGGAGATGCCCTAACGGTGGATTTTTCATACTAATCATTTAAAACGATTTGAATGATTTGATAAATTGGTGATTTTTTATTAGACGTTCGTGTAAAAAAATTTACACCGAAGATGTATGTCCACTTTATAAATTGTTAAAATTTAAAAAAATATAAAATTTGAGTATTTTATTTAAAAGGAAAACTAGTAAGTGAAATACATGGGATTGAGGGTGCCGATAAAACCCTCCAATACTTTCTGTTTGGGCCATTTCAAAGCCCAATTCCATCTTCTTCTACTCACCCACCACTCTTTGCCGGCTTTGATTACTGGAGTAACGTTTTTCTTCTGACCAAGTAAGGTTTCAGAACGAGACGCAATATGCAGGTATTTCAAATCTCCTCAAATCCTTCTCTTCATCTTCATATTCACACTAATTTACAATTTCCTTTCTTCTTGATTTCAATTCCATATAAATTTCTTTTGAATTCATTCATTCAAACAAATTTGTGATTGTAGGCGAGCGATAGGTTTAACATCAATTCCCAACTTGAGCATCTTCAAGCTAAATATGTTGGAACTGGCCATGCTGATATGAACAGATTGTAGGGTTTGGGGTTTCTCTCTTTTTTTTTTTCTTGTTGCTTCAAATTCATTTTTGTTCTATTTTTTGTTTTTGTTGTTTAATTATTTAAATGTGTGCAGTGAATGGGCAGTGAACATTCAGCGTGATAGCTATGCATCATATATTGGGCATTACCCTTTACTTTCATACTTTTCTATTGCTGAAAATGAATCTATTGGTAGACAACGCTACACTTTTATGCAGGTAATTTTTTCAACTTAGTAACTTTTCCTTTTATTTGCCTTGTTGATTGATTCCATTGGTAAAATTGATGAATTGAAAGATAACTATTGAAGTCCTTAGAATCAAGTATTTTTGCCGAGATAAAGTAAGTGTAGCAGAGATGAAGACGAAGATGTTGCGTTATACGTGTGGTAAGACTAACATGATAAGATTAAAATTGACAATAGTAGAGAGACTGTTGGGGTAACACTTATAGTAGAAAATATTAATATTTGAGAGATTGTTGGGAAAATAAACTCAGGTGGTTTGGGCATATAGAGAGAAAACGTATAAATTATGTGGTAAGGAGAGTAGATCAGATGAAGAGAAGTCAAACAGCTATATGTAGAGGGAGACCTAGAAAAACTATAAAATAAGTTATTAAGATAGATCTCGAGATTAACATTTTGGATAGAAGCATGGTCCTGGATAGAACATTATGGCGGAAGTTGATCCATGTAGTCAACCCCACTTAGGGAGATAAGGATTGTTTGTTGTTGTATAGTCCAAGTGACGTTGGGTTTTGAAATAGTTGAGGTTTGTTGACAGTCTGATTAACCCTTTTTGTAGTAGTAGATTGATGCAAAGAGGTCAGAAGTGGTTTTGGGGGCTTTGTAAAATTGAAATTGAGCACTGCTAGATTTAGGTATTGGACGATGCGTGTGAGGTGTCATTATCGAAGGTGTTCACTGTGCTGTATATGCGCAATGGCACATTGTGTTGAAAGATTCACATTTCCACCCCCATTGTTTAGGGGAAAAGTGACCACAACAAAGTCGTTTTGATTGGAGGGAGTTAGGGAAGCAAATACATCACTGAGTCAGCTTAGGTTAGTATGGAGGGAAACTCAACACAACTGGAAGGGTTTGATCATCGGTGTACGACCTCGGTCACTTTAGAAACATATCCTGCCATTAACCTACTATAGCAAGTCAATTTAGTGGTGTACTAGTATGGCACATGTCATATGATCTATCCTAGAAGTCAACTTTTTGTGCTGTTTAGATATTTCACTCTGAGGAGATAGAATAATGATGTGGTGTGGTTAGATGGTTAGTATTTTCTCTCTCGAAACTTATACTAGATTTTTGGCACTTTTTGAAGGAAAACAGTAAAGTTCATGTCAAAACATGGATGCTATAAGATAGCTGTGAATACACGAGATAATTTTGTAACTGAAGAATTTAACTTAGTGAGATAAGTAACCTGATTAGGTTATGATCGTTTGGTTAACATGATGGTTATTGCAATAATGATATTAAATGGATTCCCACATACATAAACTTGTAGTAGGTTGATTTGTTCATATTAATTACATGCTCAATACCTGTGTTGTCAGTAGTGCTGCTATAGCTGGCGATGGCAAAATAGCATAGAGAGTTTGGAGCCTGGTGTGATGCTAAGGCCTGTTGCAGTGCATTTTTCTGTACTGCAATTCGTTGCTGCAAACTGGCGATGAGAAGGGTTTTAGTACCCAAACACCGGTTGGTTATTTTGAAATACTGGGCTTAGATCGTTAGAGAGACAGACCATAGTTTACAGATAATGGGAGACAATGAGAGGGAGATCATCAAACGTTTTGAGAGAGAATTGGGGACTTTGGGTTGGGAAGTTTGCCGACCTTCAAAGTTCTTCAGCGTTCTACCCTTGTAATTGAGTTATATCCCTATTTCTTACTCATAGAATACCAGATTGCTACCGGCGGGAAGGAAATAGAGGTCTATTTGATAGTTTAAGATGGGAACAGACCGGCATATGAGAGGTGACAGGGGAAGAGGGTGGTCATGATATTCCACCTCTAAAAGAGATTGATGGTTAGGTGTTTTTGATTTTTTAAACTAATTTTAATTGTTGTGTTTGTGACATCAGAAGTTGTGAGTTGTGAGTTTTTAAGACTTTATTATTGGCTTCCTTATGCATAAAAATGTAAGTTTACATTAGTATTTCATGTATGAATTACTTATGCTATAGTAGATGCACATGAGTTTTGTATAATCTTACCATTGCACGGTTTTACTTCCCCCTTTCCAATTTTGCATAAAATCGGAGTTTATATTCATATCTGACAAATTCTACCTTTTGTGCAGAAAATGCTCCTACCTTGCGGTCTGCCTCCAGAAAGAGAGGAAGAATAGAATTATCGTTGGGATTACAAAAGGATCATCATAGGAGAGTTTAAAGGCTTTTGGCTGTTTGTTGTACTTTGTAATCTAATTGAAAAAACAGATGTGTTTGTTTAGAGATTGTTCCCTCATTTTTCTTCAGTTTGTAGTTGCTTAAGTTTGGCTGTTATTGTGGTGTATGGTATGGAGCTCTGGTACAATATGCCTATAATTGAAACCTTGTTTATTAAATGATTTTTTGTAATCCACCTCCGAAGGCATTTTATCAACTTTAGCATTAAATTTACATAGCCAAGCACGCTTGACCCCTCATTGTATCTTCTAACAGCTACACCCAAATCATCACAAGACATTATCACTTGTTCCACTAGTTATTATACATAACAATTTAGAAAGTTGTAGTTACTTAAACCATCATTATCCACAACACAAATTATGTGTTTTTATCCACTTGAATATTCAAAGTTGAACACTTATCATCATTACACATGAAATCTTAGATTCTCACCATATTTTTGTTTTTCTCAACCATTTCTTTGTGACCGGGAAAGGATTTTGAAGTCTTTAAGAACCGGCCCCTCCTCTTCCAATGCAATGCCCTACATTTTTTTATTTACTTTTTCACCCTTAGGGGTGCTCCTAAGCACAAATTGATGTGACACTTAATTTTGCCAAAATTTAATCAGGAAATTCATTTCTATATGGATATGAGGTTAATCTAGATATCCGTAAAAATTCTTAATTTAAAATTCTTATAAAATTTAAGGAGTTGTACAGAAATGTATTTTTGGACGCTTTTGAAAAGTCACTTGAGTTTTTTTTTTTTCCAAACAATTTTAAAACCCTATTTGAAAAAATTTTATCAAGTCACTCCATTATACTTCATTTACCGCAAAGTCTTTCACTCTATTCAAGCTTCTCATCAACTACTTTGATTTGGTAAGTTTCTCGTTTTTTTTTTTTGTGTTTGAATGATGTTTTAGGTAACATAAGTTTTTTAAGCTACATTAGATAGTAGTGCAATCAAAATAGGAAGCTGATATGGACATGCATTGCCATTTGGTTGGAGGTTATGGCAACAATGAGGTTTTTGTCATGGCTGAAAATCGCAACTTCATCCGTCGGAGATGCATCTCCGGATTATGTCTGATTTATTTCGGAGATGTATCTCTGGATTTGTACTTGGTTGAATTTTAATGTTACTTTATGGTTTTAACACATGTGCAATGAATAAAAACAACCTTGACAGAATTGAGCTCAGTCGTGTGTCACGAACCGTGTCTGTACGACGTGAGGGGGTTGCGGTCAGGAACACGAGGCCACGAGTCGATGATAACTTGTTTGATACTTCTTATAGTTTCCTATCTTAAGCCTCGATTTTACAGGGCCACATGTCCTTAGATGATGAAGCACCTGAAGCCCTTGAAGCACAGAAGGAACCCACTGCTAATGCCCCTGTAGAGAGTTATCTAGGAGGCCTATTTAAAACCTCCTTACTTCGTTTCTATGAAGACCATGCTGCTAGGCATGTATGGGAAATAGAGGTATATTCATTTACTTTTGCGTTACATATGTTTTAAACTAATTAAATTGCGACTAATGGTGATATATATATTTTTTATAGGAGTCTCTGTGTTTAAAATCGGTAAACCACGACAAGAAGATATTGGATTTGAAACAATCCGACGATGACTGGTTCAAGAATGTTATCTATTATTCTGGTCTTGCCGATTTATTTGTTGTTGTGTACATGACCATAAACTATGGCATGCAGACGACATTTGCAAAGAGATGATATTCAAAGACGTCATCTTTCCACCTTCCTAATGGCGAGATGACCATCATCCCGTGTGATATCTCATGCCTCCTGCATCTTCCCATCAGGGAAAAGTATTGGACCTCAATAGGCTCGGTCGAGAGGAAACCAACAAGATGCAGGTTACATATTTGGGGCTGACCCAACTAAGGCCGCAAATGAGGTAGCTGACACCAGAGGTGCTCATGCTAGATTTAAATTCTTGGAAGAACTTTATAACGAACACATGAGATGACGGAGAAACCAGGGGTTAAACATACTCAGTAGCTTTTGTTTGGTTGTATTGTTTTTTGTATTTTCAGAACAAGTTATGTATGATTGGTACATTTAAATTTTACTTTAATTAATATGTGACTTTTTTAATGTATGTGTAGCATGTTCGAATTAATTGGTGTATCCGTTTTTTTAATGTATGGCATAAAACAACGTAAAATATAAGTTGGTATAAAAAATGTCAATGTTGAGACAATGATGCTTGCTTGAAAGCATTCAAAAGGAAATTTTCGGAGATGCATCTTCGAAATATCTTCTGAATGAATCTTTAAATGACTTTATGGGGTATTTCAGAGATATTTCTTCAGAAACGCCCTGAAATTACGGAGATGCATCTCGAAATTAGATTTTTGGCAAAAATAGGCACCTCTCTGAAACATGAGGACTTGTTTGCTTTAAAATATGTCCGGAGGTACATCTTCAAATACATGAAAATGATTTTTAGATTTTCAAAGTGCGGGACGCATCCTATAATAGAGAAAGAAAAAAATTCAACGGAATAATAGATTTTTTGTTTGGTTATAATTAAATGATTTATTAATTATTAATTTAGGTTGTTCAAAGTGTTACGATATAAGTAATATGGGAAAATGATATCTAATCACTTTTTTAGATAGATAGTTGATGTTTAAATTTTATTTATTAACTATTATTGATTTATGTACTAAAAATCATATCTAATTTCCGGTGAAATCTCTTTTGAATTTCTTCAAACCTTAGAACTGTTCAAGAAAGAAAGGATTATTCCCGGTGAAACCTTTCTTGAACTCTTCTTAGGCTTTGACCCACAGGCTTCCTAGAAGCATATCCAGCCTCCTCTTGGGCTTAATACAAGGACCCACAGGCTTCCTAAAAGCATAGGATAGAAATTAGTTATCTCTACTAGTTCAATATCCAAGAAAGTAAAATTTCTAAAACACACTACCATCCAAGGGTTGATCTTTATCCTTTAAACCAACAAATTCCTCTTGGGCATCATAAAAAGACCCATCTGCACCAGAGTCTATCTCTTCTTGAGAGACTTGGATAGTCTCAGCCTCCTCTTGGGCTTCATTCAAGTAGACTTGGAAAGTCTCACTCTCATGGTCTCACTTTGGACTTAACACACAGAGACCTTCAAATTTCCTAAAAGCATAGGAAAACCCCTGATCATTTCACCATTACACTAGTCTCCAGCAGAGTTAAAACCTCTAAGGTTTTCAAACTCAACTTTTAAACTTCCCTGACCTCCAACAAGGCTTAACTTTCACCTTGAAAATCCCCAGCCAGGGTCAATTGACCATCACCAAATCCTCAACAGAAATAGAGCCTCATGGCATCTGGTACTTCAACTTTTCCCTGTTTCCCAGCAAGAGTTAGATCCCTTTGGATTCCCCGATACAATTTGGACATGCTCCTGGATTTCCACAAATCCTCAGCAAGAGATAGCCTTCTCTTAGGCTTCATATAAGAATTTTCCCCAGTCAGCCTCAATCTTGGGCTTTGTACAAGACAAATAAAACCCTCCCCAGTGGAGTCATTTTCCTCAACATTGGGCTTCGATCAAGGCACACAAAAATCAACATCCCCTCAGATGAGACCATGAGTCCTCTCTGCAGGAAGATATATCCTATGTACATCACATATCAAAATAAATAATCAAAACCTTTTTCTAGATAATTGTTATAAGTGACACACTTGTTAATTCAAAATCCAAGCTGGAGTTCTTCCCTTATCTTGGCTAAAACTTCTCTTTCATCTAACAACTATAAGTGGCAAGCCTCTGGATTCCATACATCTAAGCCAATGCCCCTCTCTTAGCAAGAAAGATTCATAAAGGAAAAAGTGGCATTACTCTACACTGAGTTAAAGCTTCTTCCTTCATGACATCTCTCTTATAAAGGAAATTATGGAATTACTGGATTCTCACATCCCAGTTAAAGTAATATCCCTTATAATCAATTTCCCAACATTTTGTGATGAATA
Source organism: Lathyrus tuberosus (assembly GCA_022829125.1). Lineage (NCBI taxonomy): Eukaryota > Viridiplantae > Streptophyta > Magnoliopsida > Fabales > Fabaceae > Lathyrus > Lathyrus tuberosus. The sequence continues at coordinate 25,592,094 of JALAZF010000013.1, read as the reverse complement.
AGTGAGATACCTCCCTTTAGAGATGACAAATTCTCTCTCAATCACCCCTTTAGCTTCAATCTTGGGCTTTGAACAAGACACAAATACTCCGATAACCTTAATTTTGGGCTTTGAATAAGAAACTAAATATCTTTCTCTCTTTACGGGAATACGTAGGCATAAGATTGCAAAATCTTAGCGAGCACACAAATCAAAAACTTTAGGTCCAGTACCTTCCCAAAAACAACAGAAAACCCGAAAATAACAAAAACATTCTCTCAACTCTCCCAAAGTAGAAACTTTTCCAATCCACAGCAGATAAACACAAGAAAGCATTTCAAAGTTAACAAAAATACATGCAAAAGAAGGTTCCTATAGATTACTATAGATACACTGGGTGTTAACAGCTTCCTTTTGTATAACCAGACCCCGATCCCCGATCCCCGATCTCTTAGAATTTGTTAAAGAAAACATTTGCGTGCAGGGTTAGTTTAAGATATCTTCCCCTTCCTTTATAGCTTCATAGGATAAATACAGAAATCAGGAAGTAGAACCAATTATGCGGTAAGGTGGTCGCGTCACCAGGAAAAAACCGACGGCTACAGAAAAATGGCGACTCTGCTGGGGAGTTTAGGATTAGAGTTCCTAAGAGGTATAGGCCTTGCTTTGCATTTATTTTTCTGTTATCTTACTTGCTTTCTCATTATATATATATATATATATATATATATATCAATCATCTGCTGTCATATTATTTGATACCCTGTTTAAATTACTGTTATCTGGGAATGCGATTAATACGCATGTGGTGAGTCCGAGAGAACATTAAGATAAGTGGTGGCGTATTCGGGGAGGCTTATAGGGAGTAAATCCCAACCAAGCTAACTTTAGAGTCCACCGAATCAGTGGAGGTGCCCGCGTGGAATTACAAATGTTGAACGAGCGTGTCGTGAAAGCATTGTTTTTTCCCATTGGGTTACCCTTGAAGTTGAGGATTAGTAGACACTTAACCATTTAACCATTAGGTAGTGCGGTGACTATCGGGAATAGTTGATACGCGATACTACACTCAAAGGAGATTCATCTTGGGATATTACAACTCTCATGAGTCAATCGGTTTGCTGTTAATATCCTTAAGAAGGGTCAATGATTTTGGGAACCTTTGTTAGAACCCGTTCCACAAGTACAAAAATGGACCTTTAGTACACACCTTGGGAATGGGTAGATCCATGGCTCCATGCTCGTGACAATGAACCCCTAAACCCATGTTTTCAAATGTTTTTGTTTGCTGCATTCATTAAAAAACCTTTTTTAAACAAGAAAAAATATTTTTCTAAAAAGAACTGAAACAATAATTGTAAATATCAGAGGTTGCGTTATGGATTTCGGAAGAAGAAAAACGCACAAGTACACCTTCAAGGTTCCAAAACTAGAAGACCTAAGGAAATTGGGAAGAATGATTACTAATCCCGGGGCTTTCAGAGCCAAGCACGGGGGACTGTTGTCTCTTTTGAAGGTCAATATGGTTGAAGGGATCCCGTCTACACTGGTTCAGTTCTACGATCCGGTATACCACTGCTTCACTTTCCCATATTACCAGCTCACACCAACACTGAAGGAGTACTCTCACCTAATTGATTTACCTATCACTGATCAAGATCCATTTTCTGGACTGGAAGAAATTCCAAAAGATCAAGCCATTACAAGAGTAATCTCTTTGGAAGAGTCAGAAATCAGGACTCACATGACCACCAAGGGAGGAATCCATGGTTTACCGGCTAAATTCCTGATGGAGAAAGCCTTATACTTTGCCAGTATAGGAAACTTAATCTCTTTCGATGATGTCTTTGTTCTGCTCATATATGGGTTATTCCTCTTTCCCAACTTTGACAACTTCTTCGACACCAATGCTTTTAAGATATTCCTAATTGGGAACCCTGTCCCAACCTTGCTCGCGGGTGCTTATCATTCTATACACTTAAGGAATTTTTACAGCAGAGGGATGATCACATGCTGTGTACCATTACTCTACAAATGGTTTATTTCCCACTTGCCCAAGTCTGCTGCTTTTTGGGATCAAAAGAGTAGTCTGCGATGGTCACAGAAGATTATGTCCTTTACCAATTCTAGCATAGATTGGTACAATCGGATCTATGATGGAGTAAAAATCATCGATAAATGTGGAAATTTCCCCAATGTACCCCTCATTGGTACTAAATGAGGGATCAACTATCATCCAATTTTAGCTCACCGTCAACTTGGATACTCGATGAAGATTATCCCACATAACGCTCATCTGTAAGGTCTTTTCTTCAAGGAAGGAGAAAATGACAGGGCACTAAAGAAAGAAATATGCATGCCTGACAACATATTCAGAGGAAGGGGAGAGATTCCCTGGCGAGGCCAAACTGCATCTCTGCAGAACCTTATCTCCACTGGGTGCAAACTAGGGTCATCAAACTGAGGATGCCTTACCCTCGTCAAGAAGTTTTTCCCTTAAAGCAATTTGTCCTTTATTTCATGTCCGATCTGGAAAAACTCTATGTCGCTCTTAACAAAGTCCAACGTGAGAATAACTCTTGGAAGAACAAGTACCAGATTCTTAATTTGGAATGTACCAAGATTCAGGAATTGCTAAAGGAAAAAGATGCCCTAATTGAGATATTATAGCAGCATGTTATAGAAAGTCAGGAGGAACGAAGAAATTTGCTCACTTCTTTCACTTGGCAAAGGATCGTCGACCCGACAACGGCTAAAGGGGCCCGATCAAAGAAAAGAAAAATTCAGGAACCAACATCTGAGCTCTCTGCAGGGAGAACCCAGGATCCATAGGCCTAATTTTCCTTCTCGCGCTTTGTAAAATACTGTACTTTTCCCTGTAAAATACTGCGATCTTTCGAGTTCAATAAAAGGGTATCCCCTGCTATGTGATATTTGCAATATAATTATTGAAGGTTCTTTTGAAAATAAAAACTAAAAAAATATATATCATTCTTTGCATATCATTCATCATTCTCACATAATACATCTTTGTCTTTGAGTCTCACATATGTGTCGCACTCTAGAGTTAAACTGTCTCATTCATACAATACTCGGGTCAATCGACAAAAGGAAAATGGACGATCTCGAGGAAGAGAACAGAGAGTTGAGAGAAGAAATCAATGCTCTAAAGGAGAGTTTGGAGAAACTCCACAACACCATGGAATCCATGGAAGCAGCCCAGGAACAACAACATCAAAGGACTGTGATCTCGGAGATTACATCCACACCAGCATTAGAGACGTCTGGCAGTCATCCTCCGTACAACATGCCTTAAGGCTTCCCCTGGGGCATGCCTCTCAACTTTATACCTGAAGGATACATCCCACCGGTCACTGAAGACCCGAAAGTCATAGCAGGAACCGCCAGACCTGAAGGTTACAAACTTCAGGTAAATGAAGATGTAAGGGTTACAACAGAAACTCCTGAAGGTTACAAACTTCAGGTCACTGAAGCGCCATGAATTACTGTCATAATGTCTATACCACAACTAGTGGTACACCCTATTCCAAAGGAGCAAACTCTGCAGGCCACTTCTTGCAGAAACGAAGAAGTATACGAAAGGATGAATGAATTCGATGAATAATTCTTAGAAATATAGAAGGAACTGCATGCCATTTGTGGACAAGACTTATTTGGCAAAGATGTTGCGACCTCTGTTTGGTCCCTAATGTAAAAATACCGCACAAATTCAAGGTGCCTAAATTTGAAAAATACAAAGGCAACTCTTGCCCTCAAAGTCATTTGGTGATGTACGCTCGGAAAATGTCTACCCAGACAGAAAATCAACAACTACTAATCCATTACTTCCAAGGCAGTTTAACCGGTGCCGCACTGAAATGGTACATGGGTTTAAACTGCACCAAGATTAGTACTTTCAGAGATCTCGGGGCAGCATTGGTCCAGCAGTATAAATACAACTTAGACATGACACCCGATAGGGACCAGCTCAGAGTAATGTCACAAAAGGATAAAGAAACCATCAAGGAGTATGCTCATAGATGGCGTGAAATCGCCGCCCAGATCTGTCCTTCCCTTGAGGAAAAGGAAATGACAAAGATCTTCTTGAAAATATTAAGCTCGTTTTATTATGACCGAATGGTCACCAGTGCGCCCAGTGACTTCACTGAAATGGTGAACATGGGAGTACGCCTTGAAGAAGCAGTCCGAGAAGGATGATTGGTCAAAGATGCAGAGCCATCTAGCAGTACTAAAAGATACGGTAGTGTTATCCAAAAGAAGAAAGAGCAATATATCAATAATATCTCTTTGGGAAAGCAAAGGCGAAGGTATCAACCGGTAGCAGCAGTAACTCCCGCTATCAACCCGGCGCCAGCTCCAACTTATCAACCTCAGGTTGCTCAGAGCTAACCAAATCAACAACAGTATCAGCAAAGGCTGCAACAACCTCTTTAGTAGGTTTGCCTGCAGTACAATAATAACAATCGTACTACACGACCATCAGGGTTCGACCTTATACCGATGTTGTATGCAGAGTTATTTCCACTTCTACTGGCCAAGGGGCACGTTCAAACTAGAACTCCTCTTACAGCACCAGAAAATCCATCGTTTTGGTTCAAAGCGGATCAAACTTGCCCTTACCATCAAGAAGGATCAGGACATAACATTGAGAATTGCCTTAGCTTCAAGTATGATGTACAGAAGCTTGTCAGAAATGGCATTTTATCTTTCAAAGATACTAATCCAAATGTTCAGACAAACCCATTACTGTAACATGAGAAGACTACAATGAATTTGATAGAAGGAGAACCTGGCAGCAATTATCAAATTCATAATGTACGCTCACTGGGAACCAACCTGGTAAAAATGCATTGCAGACAGAGCGGGTATGGCCATGTACCGTCTCATAACTATCATCAGTGTGATATCTATTCCAAGAACAATCAAGGGTGTGTTATTGTACAAGCAGCTTTTCAAGAGCAAATGGATCTGGGCTGGATTCAGGATCACGAGATTCGTGAAGTAAACATGGCCCATGCACATCCAAACATTATTCAAAACCATGATATTCGTGCAATGAACATCAATCTAGTGGCAATGCATTCAAGACAAAGTCAGTATTACAATTTTTCGCGGCACGATTACAGCGCTTGCCCGATTTGCTCAAAAGACAATCAGGGATGCTCTTTTATATAAGAGGCCCTCCAACGTCAAATGGATATTGGATGGATCCAAGACTACCATGAAAGGAATGATCATCAGGTTAACATGGTTCAAATCTTTGACATCTGCTTAGTGAATACTAGTCTAGTAGAATTACATGCCAAGCAGGCCAGACTTGGTTTTTTGGCCTCACACGATTATCAAGATTATAAAGAATGCTACGAAAACGACCAAGGGTGTGTGCTTGTACAAAGGAATCTTCAACATCTATTAGACCACTGGTGGATTCCGATCTACCAGGATGAAGAAACACAACATCTATTAGACCAAAGCTGTGATGTCCGCTTACTAGAAACATATATGGTAAGGATGCACTGCATACAAAGTGGATATGATTGGGTACCACCTCACAATTATGAACGATGTGGAATATGCTCGGAGAATAACCAAGGATGCTATCTCGTACGAGCAGCCCTCCAACAATAGTTATATCGAAAAGAAATTCAAGCACGCTTGAATTCTGAATCAATCAACATGATACAAGATTGCCTCCCTATTCAAAACATGGACCAAGGATTACTAGACAAAAGCATTGTCATAGTTTCAAATCATAAAATAACCAAGTATGTTTGCGCCATAATTCCTCTGCTCAATGAGTAAAAAATCTCTCTTGACAATAGAAAAATTCCAAACTTAGAGCTGATCGAGGTTGCCTACGACGATCAAAAGGCCCAAAAAGCCTCTGTGGTCGTCTACTTGCCAGGTTTAATGCCATACAAGTCAGAAAAGGCTATCCCGAACAAATACGGTGCAACGACCATAGTAAATGGAAAAGGAATTCCATTACCATCCGTTGTGAACATTGCTGACATCAGTCGGATTACCCGGAGCGTTCGGATCTTCAACAGAGGAGTTAGAGAACCAGCCAAAGAAAAGGAACCTCAAGTCAAAGTTCCTAATCAATAAGTCGGTCAATCCAGTAATGCTGAACCTATAAATAATAATGATGAAATGCTAAAGCTCATCCAGAAAAGCGAGTACAACATTGTGGATCAATTGTTGCAAACTCCGTCTCGAATCTCTATGTTATCTCTCCTACTTAGTTCAGAAGCTCACAGAGAAGCTCTGCAGAAGGTTCCAGAACATGCCTTTGTGGAACAAGATGTGACAGTGGGGCAATTTGATAGCATTATCTCCAACATCACTTCTTGCAACAATTTAGGATTTAGTGATGAAGAACTTCCAGAGGAGGGCAAGAGCCATAACATGGCACTCAATATCACGGTCAATTGCCAGGACGATGCTTTAGCCAGCGTACTGGTAGACACAGGTTCATCCTTAAATGTCATGCCAAGGTCAACTTTGGTATGACTTTCTTTTCAAGGTACTCCGATGTGAGGCAGTGAGATCATCGTCAAAGCCTTTGACGGATCCAGGAAAACAGTTATCGGCGAAGTTGATCTTCCCATAACCATCGATCCTCACACTTTCTAAGTCACTTTCTAGGTCATGGACATCTGAGCAGCATACAATTGTTTATTAGGAAGACCTTGGATACATGAAGTCGGGCCAGTCACTTCGACACTTCACCAGAAGCTGAAGTTTGTAAAGAACAACAAGTTAGTCACGGTATGCGGAGAACAAGCTTTAATCGTGAGCAACTTATCATCATTCTCCTGTGTAAAACCAGAGGAGATTGTTTGAACTCAATTTCAAGCACTCTCGATGAGCAATGAGAATCACTAAGAAAAAGGAACTTCGATTTCCTTATACAAAGACGCTCTCAAAGTAATGGGGAGTGGTGACATAAAAGGATGGGGAGAGATTATAATTCCTGCTGATAACAAGACAAGAAAAGGTCATGGTTTCTCTCGGATATGTACCCAGACTACAAAGAAGGATGAAAGTTTTCGTCCCATTCAGGATTTCTTTCACAACAGAGGCTTCCTCCACCCAGTATCTCAAGAAGTCCACACCATCGAGGAGAACAACTCTTTTGATACAGATGAAGAGTGGAAGTCTTATCTTAACGATGAAGGTTATATATCTCTGGGAGAAACAAACATACCATTCCGCTCTCTAAAACAAAGTCCTAGATATATACCAAGATCAGATGTCAGAATGATCTATGAAGATTGTGATCCCGAAGGATGTCGTGCTCCACCCAATTCATTAAAGGAATACATTATGATGAAAGACAACTTTGACTATGATTCTTATGATCCCCTGGATGATTTTCTTATCTGGAAGCCTTACATGGAATACTTGGGGAAAAAGAGTCAGCCAGATAATGCCTATCTACTGAATGATCTTGAGAGGAATACACCTATTCCCCCAGAGTCATGGAATCCTCACCCAGAACATTCTGGGAATATCCAACACCATGTTAATGAATTTGCAAAGATTGCAGGACAAGAATTCATTAACTATGCATTTCCTGAGGTCAACGTCATTGAAGAAGATGACTCATCTATTCCCACAGAAACCTGGGATACCTTGGGGCAGCCAAGCGGAAAGTACGACTTTCTAGTCAAATACACTGCTCCCGAAAGCTCTCGCATCAGATATGAGGACATCCAGCCAACTGGATGGGGAGATCATCTTGAGAGTGAAAATACTATGGAAGATGCAACAGAAGAGTCCTCTTATGATAACTCTGCATGGGAAGAAGACTCCAATGATCCCACTTCGCTGGAAATCATTGTCATTTCTGAAGACAAACCAAGAAGGAAAGTATCAGACTTTGTGATCTACAGAGGAGTTTGTCGCCATTAGGTTGCGGTCGATGTCCCGAAAGTCGTTCATAAATCAAAGTAGTTGCCACATCTTTGTTTTGACCTTCACCTTGCCCGGGTGAAATGGATGTTTTATAGGGCTTACTTTTTTGTAAATGTCCCTCTTCGCTTCGCCCAAAGCGACATAAATTTGTTTTATAGGGTTGTGTTTCAAGAATTGAAAAATCATGAATAAATAATGTCATTCTGAATTCCTGCATTTATTGCTATTTTCACATTTCATTTTTTTCTTCAGAAAATGGTAAATCCTAAAAAACAACCCAAAATAAAAACAAGCATTTTCAGAAAATACACTGCACACACTTTTGCATTCTCTCTGTCTTTTCTAAAAAAGGGAATCATCACGTCGTGCAGATTACTTGTTTTAAACCCCATTGAAACATACGATCCAATGCCTTCTCCAAACTTTGAATTCCTGGTATTTGAAGTTGAAGAAGAAGAGGACGAAGAAATTCTGGAAGAGATATCTCGGCTACTCAGACAAGAGGAAAGGTCCATTGAATCTTATAAAGAGCCGTTGGAAATAAACAATTTAGGTTCAGAAGAAGAAAAGAAAGAAGTTAAGATTGGAGCACTGCTCAATCCAACTGTCAGAGAAGGCTTGATAAAACTTCTCAAAGAATTTCCAGGTGTGTTTGCTTGGTCCTACCAGGACATGCCAGGGTTGGATACCAGCATCGTGAAACATCACTTACCACTGAAAACAGAATGCCCTCTGCTAAAACAAAAACTGAGAAGGACTCATCCAGATATGGCCATCAAAATTAAGGAGGAAGTACATAAGCAGATCGACACAGGTTTTCTCGCCACCTTAGAATATCCTCAATGGCTAGCCAACATAGTGCCAGTTCCAAAAAAGGACGGAAAAGTCAGAATGTGTGTAGACTACAGGGATTTAAACAAAGCAAGTCCAAAGGATGACTTCCCCTACCACACATTGACATGCTGGTAGACAACACAAAAAAATTCAAAGTCTTCTTCTTCATGGATGGATTCTCGGGCTATAATCAGATTAGAATGGCACCCGAAGACATGGACAAAACGTCATTCATCACCCTATGGGGCACCTTTTGTTACAAGGTAATTTCGTTCGGTCTGAAGAATGCAGGGGCTACCTATCAAAGGGCCATGACAACTATGTTACATGACATGATGCACAAAGAGATTGAAGTGTACGTCGATGACATGATTACCAAATATAAAACAGAAGAAGAGCATGTAGAACATCTATCAAAGTAATTCGAACGTCTGAGAAAATATAAACTCTGCTTGAATGCTAATAAGTGCACATTCGGTGTACGCTCAAGAAAACTCTTAGGATTCATTGTCAGCCGGAAAGGAATTGAGGTTTATCCCGAAAAAGGTAAGGCCATTCAAGAAATGCCTTCACAAAAGACTGAAAAAAAGGTCAGGGGATTTTTGGGACGTCTGAATTACATCTCAAGATTCATATCCCTCATGACCGCGACATGCGTGCCGATCTTCAAACTACTCAGAAAGAACCAAAGTTGTGTATGGACAGAAGATTGCCAAAAAGCTTTCGACAACATCAAAGAACATCTGCTGAATCCACTCATTCTGTCTACTCCATGTAGCGTGCGATTTTTGTCGGTGACGCGACCACCTTATCGCATAGTTGTGGGTTTCTCCTCACAATGAGGAGGAGGGGGTGCTACTTTCTGATTTCTTATTTATCCCGTGAAGCTGGAAGGGAAAGGGAAGCTATCTCAAACTAACCTTGCACGCAAATGTTTAACTGAACAAACGCTTAAAGAGATTCGGGGGTTCGGGGTCAGGTTATACAATGGGGAGTTGTCAATTACCCATCCTATATGTGGTTATCCACAGGTTGTTAGTTTTAGGTTCTGCTTTGTACTTGATGGTGTTTATCCGTTGATGGGTTGGGAAAGTTTCTTAGGAAATATGAGAGAGAGAGTGTGAGTTGATGTTGATGTTCGGATTTTCCGATGTTTTTGACAAGGTACTGAACCTAAGTTTTAATTGGTATGCGTGAAGGTACTGGACCTAGAGTTTTTGATTAATATGCTCGCTAAGTTTTCGCAATCTTATGCCTACGTATTCCCATTTTAAAGAAACAGGGAAATCAGAGCAATCGTAATCCTCCTATTCTAAGGGAGGAAAAGATATCAAGTTTTGGTGTCTTGTTCAAAGCCCAAGATTGAAGCTAAAAGTTTGAGTATTTGTGTCTTGTTCAAAGCCCAAGATTGAAGCTAAAGGTTTGACTGAGAGAGAATTTTTTATCTCTAAAGGGAGACATCTTGTCTGTTTATCACAACTGTTGGGTGATTGTTTATAAAATAGGGTTTCTTTAACTCGGATATGAGAATCCAGCAATGCCATAATTTCCTTTATAGGGGATTTATCCTGAAGGGGAAAACTTTAACTCAGTGTAGAGCAATGCCATTTTTCCTTAGGAATTTCTCATGCTAAGAGAGGGACAGTGGCATGGATGTAAACAATCTAGAGGCTTGCCGCTTACAGCAATTAGATGAAATAGGGGTTTTACCAGGATAAAAGAGGGACAACAACTTGGATATTTGAATCAACAAGTGTGCCACTTACAGTAGTTATATGGGATTAGGGTTTGATTTGAACGTCTATTTTGATAAGTGATATACAAAGAAATGACTTCCTACAGAGAGATTTTGATTTCCTCTGAAGGGAATGTTGATTTTTATGTGCCTTGATCAAAGCCCAAGGTTGAAGCTAAGAGATTGATTGACTCCACTAGGGAAGTTCTTATACAAAGCCTAAGAGGAGGCTAGAAAAGACTAACTCAACAAGAGAGTGTTTATATATGTCCTGTACAAAGCCCAAGATTGAGGCTAAAAGAGACTGGCTCTTTTGGGGATATCATTATACAAAGCCTAAGAGGAGGTTAACTTCTACTAGTGGAAATTATTATACCAAGCCTAAGAGGAGGCTGAAAAAGATCGACTTAACAAGAGAGTGTTTTTATCTGTCTTATACAAAGCCCAAGATTGAGGCTAAAAGGGTTGACTCAACAAGAGCGTATTGAAATGTGATTGACTCAACAACGAAGTCTGAAAAGTGATTGACTCAATAAGAGAGTCTGAAAAGTAATTGACTCAACAAGAGAGTCTAAAAAGGTTAGCTCAGCTGGGGAAAATCTTTGTACAAAGCCCAAGAGAAGGCTAACTTCTGCTGAGGATTATTGAGATCCAGAGGTAGGTCCAAATGGGGAATCAACTCTTGCTGAGGGTTTACAGAAGAGTTGAGATATCAGATGCCTTGAGGTTCTGATTTGGGATAGTGTTATACTGATGATAAGATGACCCTGGCTGAGGATTGTTAGGAGAAAGACTGGGTTTTAGAACCCATGGGTTTTAACTCTGCTGTGGATTTATTAAAATGACCAGGGTTCCTTTTATGTTTGTAGGGAACTTGAGAATGTCTTTGAGACTCAATAGGGGATTAGACTGTCCAAGTCTACTGGTGTGGAAGAGTTTATCTTTGTATGATGCCCAAGAGGAGACAGGCGCTTTAAGGGATGAGTATCAACCCTAAAATGGTTTGATGTTTTGACAGTGGAAAGACTGCTCTAGCAAAGGATGACTAAGTTTTTTCCTATACCTTTAAGAGGTCTTCAAGGTCCTTGTATTAAGCCCAAGAAAAGGCATGAAAAATTCTAAGAAGGCGAAGGGTCCTTATACAAAGCCCAAGAGGAGGCGGGGATGCTTTTAGGAAGCGTGTGGGTCACAAACTTAAGAAAAGTTCAAGAAAAGTTTCACCGGGAATAATCTTTTCTTTAGTGAACAATTCTAGGGTTTGAAGAAATTCAAGAGAGGTTTCACCGAGAATTAATCCTCTCTGGGGAAATGAATTGCTTTGACAATTTTTAATAGTGACAGTCTGAGAAAAGTTTCACCGGGAATAATGCCCTTCTCTTTGTTCCATATTGTTTAAGCCCAAGAAAAGGCAAGACTGTATCTGGAAATCCTATGGGGATCTAGTTTTGACTGTATTTAAGAGTGACCAACTGGCTTTACCTAGTTCTAGACCTAATTGTCGGGGAAAACTCTAAGCATATAAACTAGTATATATACAATTGATATATGACAAGTATTTAAAAGGATATGAAAGAAGGACTTACAGGTGAGCAAGCTTACCACAATACAGTTATATATATAAAAGCATGTAAAGTAAAGCTGATAGAAACTTACAGGTGAGCAAGCTTCCATGTTGTTCAAACAGATATATACATGTATATGTGCAAGTACGTAAAAGAAAGCTGATAAAAACTTACAAGCGAGCAAGCTTCCATAGCTGTATTGTTAGTTGTTCAAGAAATTAAAGAAAGTTTTGATAACAGTTGTATATTTGAACCAAAATCAAAAGGGAAGTTGTTTTTGAAAAGATTGTTGGGGCTTATACTTAAGGAGAGGCCCAGATGAAAAAAACAGTAATCGTATTGTTGTTCTGTAAACTGTACTGGGGCTTATACAATGACTGAAGCCCAAAAATGTTTTCTGTATAAAGGGATGGGTCTTACAACTCAAGGAGAGTCCCAAAGGTTTGAAAAAGAAAATAAATGGGACTTACAACACAAGTGTAGGCCCAGATGTTTTTTTGTTTAAAAGGCAACGATCATGCCGAAATTTTGACATCGCAGTGGGACTTATACAAGGACTGAGGCCCAAAAAGTTTTGGTTAAAAAGGGATTGGGTCTTACACTCCAATAGAGGCCCAAAATTGTTTGAAAATGTTTGTTAGGGTGATAGTGATCAAAACCCTGATTTTTGGTTTGTTTTAATGTATTTTAATTGAATAAAAATTCAATTAAAATAATCAAAACATATGAAAAAGAGGTTGGAAACTTGGATTTATATTTGGAAAATCATGTTTCATTCATGGGATGATTAAAAAATCATTTGAATTTTGCAAAACCAAGAGAAAGAAATATTTTTAATGTTTAAAAAACAAATAAAAATATAATTCTTTACAAAAATATCAAATATATGAAATAAATAATATTTTTGTGAAATTTTCATGAAATAAAATATTTTAATGTTTTTGTGAATTTTCAAAAAAAAGAATCACTAAAAGATAATTAAAATTGAGAGAGAAATTAATTTTGGAATTAATTAACAAAAACCATAAAAATATGAAAAATAGCAACAAAAAAAAAAGAGAAAATGGCAAAATGGTCTGGGTGGGGTTTAAACCCACGACCATCAAGCCAAACACACATGCGCGCTACCACTGGGGTGGTGATACATCCGTGTATCAAAACTACCCTATTAAATCATAAGTCATGCCTTGTTTCGAGGCCTAGGCAAGGCAAGGCAAGGCAAGCTTTTGGGCAATTTACGTGAAGCCTCTAACTTTCTCATTTCTCCATGGATTGGAACAAAATTTAGGTGCATCTGACATAGAATTTCACAAGGAATCTAATGGTGGTCTTGGTTTTTTTAGATGAGGTCCCTATTTTAAAACCCGATAGTGGTTTTGAAATACGCCTATTTTTGCATATTCTATGTTATCTCATGGTACAGGCAAGAATTACATAGCAAATTGGTTCAAACTCAACATATACAAAATGTATGAGATGTTTATGATCAGTGGACCTCAAAGGAATGCATAATTTAGAAAGTTCAAGTAATAATGCACTTACCTCTTGAAGCTCCTTGTGCCAGAAGTAATCCAATGCTTTGAACACTCTTGGTTGATCCCTTAGAAGCTTTTTGGATGACTGGAACCAGTTGGAATCCTTAGGAACATGTTTTGGCACTTTCTTGCAAAAGGGGGCAAAAGTGACCAATATGGTAACTCTCTCAAATGGTGTTCCAGATGAGGGGAACCATTTGGGACAGTTTAAGGATGATATTTGGAGTGTGTTTGAGGCCTGGTTTGGTTTTGGAAGTGACTGAATCAAGACATGGCTTGAAAAATGCAGAAAAGTCAAATTTTGAGGTTTTGGAAGTGGACTTTGTGATTTTGGTGTTTCAGGTCATAAGTGATTGTTTGGATAGCTTAGATACAACATATTAGAGGTGTTTGGATCATGAGCTATGGTGGAATTGCTCTCTAACTCAAAAACTCAGAGATACCTTGCAAAAGAAGGCATTTTGGCCTAAAGAGAGGGATTTTGAGGAAAACAAGTGTTGTAGTGCTTTGGTGTACTCAAACTGAGCACAAATGAACTCTATTTATTGTAGAGAAAGTCTATTTTGCAAGCAATAGTGAATGGCAGCTGCAGCAGGCCTTTGGCCAATGTTGAGCAAAAGGAATCTTAAGTCTCCTCTAGCCATTGACTTGAGGTTAGGGCACATGCCTATGTTCCTATGATTTAGTGTTTATCCTTGACTCATTCAGTTAGGAATGAGTCAGTCCATGCCACCTTGGTGTATCCATTAAATGCATTGAAACAAAATTGGAGTCTTGGCACCTTTTTAGCGTTTTTAGGTTTGTTATGGCTAATGTAGATTCTTGGACTTTGGAGGCTTGGGGATCAGATCATTCCTTTCTTATTTTATCCTCAGATGTGTCAAAATTGATGACAAGGCTTAAATTTATCAGATTTGGACAAATCGAGCAAAATGCACAAATTCTGCCTTGTAAAAACCAGTTCATGATGCCATGTTCCAAGGGTTGTATCTCCCTGCTCAAATGGAATTTAGAGATGATCTGGTACTTGTTGAAAAGCCCTCATGGCATACTTCAACTTTGATGTTCACCCCTAGACCTAGTTTAATTTGGATCAAGGTGAAAAATGTCCCTACATTTTGGAAAAAGTAAGGCAGTTTCTGACTTTTGTTGAAAATTTCACTAAGTGTTGGAAAAGTGTCATTTTCATGTTTCTTGCCATTTTGATCAATCCATAACTCAAAATCCATGAAGAATTGGAATCTGAGGTAGTTGAGGATTTTGTAGAGTGTAGCAAGACCTACAAATCCAGCTTTGGATCACCCAAAATGGTTGCTTGGATCTCAAGTTATGATCCTTGGAAGTTGGTACCAAAACCACTTTTATTCCATAACTTAGAAAAATTTTGGTTTCTCAAGGTTGCCCCTTTTGCAAGAAACCTCACTTTTCTTGATTTTTCTTGATGAATGATGATCAATATCATACATTAACATTATTTTTGACTTAGGGGAACCATATTTGTGAAAAATTCCAAAAAGTCAAACTTGATTTTGTGCACAGTTGACTTTTTATCGGAGGAAATCCAAACTGTGCGATCCTTTGAGAAATCAAGTCCTTGACCTAAATTAAACCTAATGGATGGGTTCCATAGGTGTTATAGGGTGTATTGAATCATGTCCCAAGGTTTGGGAGCATGTCCTGGTCAAAAGTCAAAGGTACAGTTGACTTTTTCCTCGAAACCCTAATTGTGGTCCATATGAAATTGAAACTTGTGAATCAAGCTTCTTGGATTAATCCATTGTTGCAAATAGATCAATGTGGTGTATTTGAGGTCCTCAAATCATGTCTTGAGGTCTTGGCTTATGCTTTGTCCCAAAAGTCAACTTAGGGGTGAATTAGGTCAAGAAACCCTAATTCCTGATTTTTGGTGAATGCATCCCCTGAGGTTAAATTGACTTGATGATTGAGTCCATGAGGTCCCTTGGAGTATCTTGGGTTATTATTTAAAGCATTGGCCCATGCCCAGAGGAAAAATTTCATCTGGAGGCCTCAGTCGACCAAAACCCTAATTTGGTGACACTGGCGATCTAGAGGCTTGATCCACTTGAAATGTTGCAATCTTGTGCTTGATTCTTGATGTGGGGGTCCTCTTGATCCTTTATGTGTGTTTAAGAGGTTAGGCAAGTTGAAGATCATGTCATTTCTTGATTGATTATTTGTCTAAATGCTTTGAGAGGGCTTAAAACCCTAATTCTTGATCGTGGTGAATGCTCAATCATCTTTGAGGAGATTGATGAGGCATGAAAGTACATATTGTGATGATGATTTTCACAATTATGGGAAATCTTGGTGGTCAAAATTTGGGGTATGACAGATGCCCTTATTTAATTTTCTTGGACCCGAAGGTGTGAATGACGAAGGTATTCGGGCATTCGGGGTGCAAGAGGATTAAATATCGGAATAGCCGAAATTTTGATGGTGGTTATGAATGGCAGTTTGCTGATCCATCTTCTTTTGCTAAGAAATGATGCTTAGAAAAGGGTAAAACTTCCCCTCGATCCGGGTGGTCAGCCACGGAACTGGTCTCAGTTTCTTGATAAATTTCCCCTCGATCCTGGTCTTCAGCCATGGAACTGGCCCCAGTTTCTAAAATAAACTTCCCCTCAATCCTGGTATTCAGCCAAGGAACTGGTCTCAGTTTTTTTTCGTCAAGTTCCTTCCTTGACAAGGGACGCTATGTGTAGCGGTTTTTATCAAACTTCTCGCTGAATTTTCCTGGGGAGATGCCATTTGATGGGAAAATATTTTGACGTCAGACTTGCTGGGGAACCCATTCGTCTGAGTTGTAGAGGTGTTCAAACTTCTCTGTCAGAGACGCCATTTGTTGACTCTACTGGGGAAAACGAGTCTCTTGAGAGGTTGTTTCCTGCTTTGGGATATTACATCATATTTTTCTTTGAGATCTTCTCGGAGAAATGCCATGTGATGTAATCCAATTTTGAGGTGCTGGTGACTTCATTAACATTGACTTTCAGGAGAGAAAAACCAATGTGTTGCTGAGAGTCTTTAGTTGCGAGGCTTTCTCTGGGGATTTTCCTTAATTTGGGAAAGCGAAGATATCACCTTCAATGGTGAAGAGTGATGTTTGTTGAATGTCTTCTTGTCTTTCAGAGGTTCAAGTTATCAAAGTGGTCGAGGACCGGCTCCAATCCAGAAATGAACTGGGGGGAGAAATTGTTCAGACGATACATTTCCTGACAAGGAAAGAACTGACAACTCGATCGATAAGAGGACTTTTATCACTTGGGGATAAGACTGACCAGAGTGATAGTGATGTAATATGAATATGAATATGAGTCAATAATGCATGATGTATGTATGTTTATGCTGACAAAACTGACGCGACATATAGACTAATAGATGAATACAACTGGATACTTGGCCACTACGGGGAATAAAAAGTATCACTGGTCCAAAATAGAAATTCTGCCTTGCTTAGGAGGGACGGTCCATGTAGGGAGAAATAATTGTTCAATCGGTCTTAGGAGGTAAGAACTCTGCCGGGGATATCAGATGGGAAAATCATATCCGATACAGTTGATCCTTCATTCAGGCGTACTGGTTTAGAAGGAGTACTTTGATTCTGCACTTTGAGGTTCAATCATCTTCGGAGAAGCAATCGATGTTCTTTTCGATGTTCAACAGTCAAAAGAATTGCCATCTTTATTTTAAAGCAGAAAATTTTTTGACAATTAAATTCATTTTTGTTTTATTTCAAGAATCGTTGATCATGTTAAAAATGTCATTATGTAAAGCTAAAACAAATAAGAATTGCAAACAAAAGGCACACGGGCTCAAATTTTATTGATAGGATAGAAATCAGCCAAGCGCGTGATCCCATAGAGTATTTACAAAGTTTAGAAAATGATAATTTAAGGGAAAAAGGCTACATTGAAACATAACGATTGTTATCCTTCTACCAACTTTGAATTCTGGACATCCTGAGCTTCTGTCGAAGATGACCTTGACTAGAGTTTTCCTGATGGATGGCATTACTGTAGGGGATTTAACCTCGTCAGACATAGTTACTTGCCATTAATCCCTAACTTTTGCCTGGATTGTACTTTGATATTTCCAATCCACCAGGATGATTTTTGCTTATGTCTCTAAATTTTGCCTGGACCGCCCTTTCAGGTTTTCAATCCACCGAGACGGTTTTTTTTTAGTTTAGGCGAAGTATTTCTTGACTATGTCAACATTTGTGGGGTAGGCTAATTAATCTCCGTCCATGGTTATGAGTCTCAAGGCACCACCTGAGAAAGCTTTCTTGACCACATAGGGGCCATCGTAATTCGGATTCCATTTGCCCCAGGAATCAGTGAAGAATGATTGTATCTTCTTGAGCAGATTGAAGATCGGCGCGCATGTCGCGGTCATAAGAGATGTGAATCTTGAAATGTAATTCAGACGTCCCAGGAATCCTATGACTTGTTTTTCAGTCTTTGGCGAAGGCATTTCATGAATGGCCTTGACCTTGTCAGGATCAACCTCAATTCCTTTCTGGCTGACAATGAACCCTAAAATTTTTCCTGAGCAGACACTGAATGTGCACTTATTAGGATTTAAGCGGAGTTTGTACTTTCTCAGACGCTCGAATAGTCTTGACAGGTGGGTCGCATGCTCCTCTTCTGTCTTAGATTTGGCAATCATATCATCGACTTATACCTCGATTTCTTCATGCATCATTTCATGAAACAAAGTAGTCATGGCCCTTTGATAGGTTTCCCCGACGTTCTTTAAACTGAATGGCATCACCTTGTAACAAAAGGTGCCACATGGGGTAATGAACGAAGTTTTCTCCATGTCTTCCGGCACCATTTTTATCTAATTATAGCCCAAGAATCCATCCATGAAGGAGAAGACTTTGAACATTGTTGTACTGTCTACCAGCATGTCTATGTGTGGTAAGGGAAAGTCATCCTTTGGACTAGCTTTGTTCAGATCCCTGTAATCCATACACATTCTGACTTTTCCGTCCTTTTTCGGAACTGGTACTATGTTGGCTAACCATTGAGGATATTATGATGTGGCGAGGAAACCCGCGTCAATCTGTTTCTGCACTTCCTCTTTGATTTTGATGGCCATGTCTGGATGAGTCCGTCTCAGTCTTTATTTTACTGGTGGACATTCTGATCTTAACGGTAGATGATGTTCCACGATGCTGGTATCCAACCCTGGCATGTCCTGATAGGACCAAGCAAATACATCAGGAAAATCTTTGAGAAGTTTTATCAAGTCTTCTTTGACAGTTGGACTAAGCAGTGCCCCAATCTTGACTTCTTTTCTCTCTTCTTCTGAACCCAAGTTGACCGTTTCCGACGGCTCTTTGTGAGGTTCAATGGACCTTTCCTATTGTCTGAGTAATCCGGAGATCTCTTCTGGAATTTCTGTCATTTTCTTCTTCAGCCTCAAATACCGGGAATTCAAAGTTGGGAGAAGGCATTGGATCGTATGTTTCAATGGGGTTTAAAACAAGCAATCTGCATGACGTGATGATTGTTTCTTAGAAGAGATAGAGAGAATGCAAGAGTGTATGTAGTGTATTTTCTGAAAAATGCTTGTTTTTTATTTTTGAGTTGTTTTTAGGATTACCATTTTCTGAAAAAGCGAAAAGTGTAAACAACAATAAATGCGGAAATTACAGAACGACGTTTATTTATTTAGGATTTTGTCGATTCTTGAAACTACAGCCCTATAAAACAAAACTCTGTTGCTTTGGGCTAAGCGAAGAGAGACATTTACATAAAGTAAGCCCTATCAAAACACTTGTTTCACCTAGGCAGGGTGAAAGGTTAAAATAAAGATGGCAATTACTTAGACTTATGGACGACTTTCAGGATATTGACAGCAACCCATTGGCAGCGAACTCCTTGGTGAATCACAAAGTCTAGTACCTTCTTTCTTGGTTTGTCCTCAGAAATGTCGTTGATTTTTGGCGGAGCAGGATCGTTGGAGTCTTCCTCCCAGGCAGAGTTTTCGTAGGCGAACTCTTCTGTTGTATCTTGTACAGTATTTTCACTCTCAGGTAGATCTCCCCATTCAGTTGGCTGGATGTTTTTGAGCCTGATACGAGAGCTTTCAGGAGCGGTGTATTTGACCAAGAAGTCGCACTTGCGACTCGGTTGTCCTAAAGTGTCCCATACTTCCGTGGAAGTAGAGGAGCCATCCTTCTCGATGACGTTAACCTCGGGAAAAACATAGTTGATGAACTCTTGTCTTGCACACTTTGCAGATTCATCATTGTGCTGGATATTTTCTAAATGCCCTGAGTAATGATCCCATGATTTGGTGGGGACGCAAGTATTCTTTTCAATGATGTTCAGCTGATACGCATCATTTGGCTGACTCTTTTGTCCCAAGTCTTCTGGGTACGGCTGCCAGATCGGCAAGTCATCCATTGGGTCATAATAGTCATAGTCAAAGTTGTCTTTCATCAGAGTGTCCTCCTCTAGTGACTTGGATGGAGCACGACATCCTTCCGGATCACAATCTCCGTACATCATCTTGACATCTGATCTTAGTATATATCTCAGACTCTGCGTGGGATAGAAAAATGGAGTATGCGCCTCTCCCTGAGACATATAACCGTCCTCGTTGAGATAGGACTTCCACTCTTTATTTGTATCGGAGGAGTCACCCTCATTGATGGTATGTATTTCTTGAGACACTGGGTGAAGGAAACCTCCACTGTGGAAGAAGTCCTAAATGGGATGAAAACTTTCATCGTTAGTAGCAGTCTGGGTACAGGTTGAGGAAAAACCCAGACCTTTCTTTGTCTTGTTATCCGCAGGAATGACAAGCTGCCCCCATCCTTTTGCGTCGTTACTTTTGATTGCTTTGAGAGCATCTTTGTATGAGGAAATCGACGTCCCTTTTTCTGATCAATTCTCATTGCTCACCGAAAGTGCCTGGAACTGGGTTCCAACAACCTCCTCTGGTTCTACACAGGTGGACGATGATAAGTTACTCACGATTAAGGCCTGCTCTCCATAGACTGTGACTAACTTGTCATTCTTGACGAACTTCAGCTTCTGGTGAAGTGTCGAAGTGACTGCCCCAGCCTCGTGTATCCAAGGTCTTCCTAATAAATAGCTGTATGCTGCCTGGATGACCATGACCTGGAAAGTGACTTGGAAAGTGTGAGGACCAATGGTTATGGGAAGATCAACTTCGCCGATAACTGTTTTTCTGGATCCATCAAATGCTTTGACGATGACTTCCCTGTCCCTCATCGGAGATCCTTGAAATGATAGTCACATCAGAGTAGATTTTGCCATACCATTCAGAGCTTATCCGGTGTCTACTAGTACGTTGGCTAAAGCATCATCCTGGCAGTAGACTGTAATGTTAAGTGCCATATTGTGATTTTTGCCTTCTTCTGGCAGTTCTTCATCACTGAATCCTAAATTATTGCAGGAAGTGATGTTGGAGATGATGCTGTCGAATTGTCTTATCGTCACATCTTGTTCCACAAAGGCTTGCTCTAATACTTTCTGTAGAGCTTCCCTGTGAGCTTCGAAACTGAGCAAGAGAGATAGCACAGAGATTCTTGAAGGAGTTTGCAACAGTTGGTGTACAATGTTGTACTCGCTTTTCTGGATGAGCTTCAGCATCTCATCATTGTTCTTTGAAAGGTCGGGATTACTGGATTGTCCGACTGGTTGATTGGATACTTCTGTTTGAGGTTCCTTTTCTTTGGTGGATTCTCCAACTCCTCTATTGAAGATCTGGCCACTCTGTGTTATTTGAATGATGTCTGTAATGTTTACGACAAAGGGTAATGGAGTTTCCTTTCCATTCTCGATTGTTGTTGCACCGTATTTGTAAGGGATAACCTTTTCTGATTCGTACGGTATTGGTCCTAGCAGATAAATAACCACAGGAACCTTTCGATCTTTCTGACCATCGTAGCCGGCCTCAATTGGTTCGAGGTTGAGGGTCTTTCTACTGTCAAGAGGGAGTCTTGATTCATGGAGTAGAGGGATTATGGCACATACGTCCTCGGCCATTTCTTATTTAGGGATCAAGATAATGTCTTTGCTTTGATCAGGAAGATAATCTTGCATTACGTTGATCGAACCAGAACTTGAGCATGGTCGGATCTCCTTGCGGTTCAAATGGTTTTGAAGGGCTGCCCTCACGAGGTAGCATCCTTAGTTATTCTTTGAGAAAACTCTACAGCGCTCATAGTTGTGTGGTGGCACCCGGTCACATCCGCTTTGTATGTAGTGCAACCTTACTAGATCTGTTTCCATTGATCGAACATCCTGACTTTGATGCCTAGTAGGGTTCCCGTCTGTCATATTGACTTGTTGTGTGTCTTCATCTAGATAGATCAGAAGCCACCAGTGGTTCAACAGGTGTTGAAGTGTTCTTTGGACAAGTGCACATCCTTGGTCATCTTCACGACACACTTTACAGTCTAGATAATCATGTGAAGCCAGAAAACCGAGCCTGACTTGTTTAGCGTGTAATTCCACCATACTGGTATTCATTAAGCGAATATCAAAGATTTGAATCATGTTGACTTGATAGTGACTTCTATTACGGTAATCCTGAATCCATCCGAGATCCATCTGACGCTAGAGGGCCTCTTGTACAAAAGAGCATCCCTGATTATTTATAGAGCAGATCAGACAGGAATTGTAATCGTGTCGTGGCAGATCGTGATGCTGGCTTTACCTAGAGTGCATTGCCACCAAGTTAACATTCATTGCTAAAATGTTGTGGTTCTGGATGATGTTAGAATTTGTATAAGTCATGTTGACCTCACGAATTCGGTGATCTTGGATCCACCCGAGATCCATCTGTTCTTGTAGAGCTGATTGCACCATGGAACATCCTTGATTATTCTTTGAGTAGATATAACACTGGTGATAATTGTGAGACGGTGCATGTCCGTACCCGCTCTGTCTGCAATGCATCTTGACCAAGTTGGTTCCCAATAGGAGTACATCGTGAATTTGATAGTTATGGTTAGACTCTTCCTCTATCAAATTTACAACAGTTTTTTCATGTTGAGGAAACATGTTTGTCTAAACATTTGGATTTGTATCCTTAAAGGATAAGACCCTGTTCCTAACAAGCTTCTGCACATCGGATTTGAAGCTGAGACAGTTTTCAATGTTGTGCCCCGCTCCTCCTTGCTGGTAAGGGCAGGTTTTATCCGCTTTGAACCAAAAAGGAGGATTTTCTGGTACTCTAAGAGGAGACCTGGTTTGGACGTGCCCCTTGACCAGTAGTAGTGGAAACATTTCTGTGTACAACATCGGTATAGGGTCAAACCCTGGTGGTCGCGTTGTACGGTTGTTATTGTTGTACTGAGGACGAGCCTGCTGAAGAGGTTGTTGTGTCCTTTGCTGATACTGTTGTTGATTCGGTTGGCTCTGAGCAACCTGAGGTTGATACATTGGAACAGGCGCAAGGTTGATAGCAGGAGTTACTGCTGCTATTGGTTGATACCTTCGCCTTTGCTTTCCGAGAGAGATATTACCAATATCTTGCTCTTTTTTCTTAGGGAAAGCACTACCGTATCTTTTGGTACTGCTTGATGGTCCTTTGTCTTTGACCAGACGTCCTTCTTGGACTGCCTCTTCAAGGCGTACTCCCATGTTTACCATTTCAGTAAAGTCGCTGGGCGCACTGAAGACCATTCGGTCGTAATAGAATGAGCTCAAGGTTTTCAAAAAGATCTTTGTCATCTCTTTTTCCTGAAGAGGGGGACAGATCTGGGCGGCAATTTCACGCCATCTCTGAGCATATTCCTTAAAGGTTTCCTTGTCCTTCTGCAACATTGCTCTGAGTTGATCTCTGTCTGGTGCCATGTCTAGGTTATACTTATACTGCTGAACGAAGGCAGCGCCAAGATCTCTGAAAGTGATGATCTTGGTGTGGTTTAAACCCATGTACCATTTGAGTGCGGCACCGGTTAAACTGTATTGAAAGTAATGGATCAGTAGCTGTTGCTTTTCAGTCTGAGTTGACATCTTTTGAGCGTACATCACCAAATGACTTTGAGGGTAAGAGTTGCCCTTGTATTTTTCAAAGTCAGGCACCTTGAATTTGTGCAAGATTTTCACATTAGGGACTAAATAAAGGTCTGCAGCGTCCTTTCCGAATAGATCCTGAACGCGAATGGCATGCAATTCCTTCTGCATCTCCAGAAATTGTTCCTGGAATTCATTCATCCTGTCGTACATACTTTCATTTCCACCATAAGGTATCTGTGGAATCTGTCCTTCTGAGACAGTATGTACCACTGGTTGTGGTACAGTCATTATGGTGGTGACTCTTGGTGCTTCCATATCCCGAAGTTTGTAACCTTCAGGAGTTGTTGTCATGACTCTTGCATCCTCGCTTTCCTGAAGTTTATAACCTTCAGGCCCAGCGGTTCCTGCTACAGTTTCCGGGTCTCCCGTGACCGGTGGAATATATCCTTCAGGGATAAAGTTGAGAGGCATTCCCCAGGGATGATCTTTAGGCATGTTGTACCGAGGATCATACGTCTCCACTATTGGCGTAGATGTGATCTCCGAGATCACAGACCTTTGTTGTTGTTTCTGAGCTGCTGCCAGAGATTGCATATCACTGTGAAGTTTCCTCAGATCTTCTTTCAGAGCGTCAATTTCTTCTCTCAGCTCTCTGTTCTCTTCCTCGAGATCATCCATTTTCATTTGTCGATTGGCCCGAGTATTGTACGAATGAGACAGTTTGACTCTAGAATCGTGACACAAATGTGAGATTCCTAGGTAAGAAGAATGTGTTATGTGAGAATGATGAATGCAATGATATATTAAATTTTTTGTTATTTTAATAAAAAAGAAACTTCAACAAACAGATTGCAAATATCATACAGTGGCGAGATCCCGTTTTATTGAATTTGAAAGATTGCAGAAAGGGAAATACAGTATTTTACAAAGTGCTGTAAAAGGAAATGTCTAAGCTTATGGATCCTAAGTCCTCTTTGAGGAAAGCTCGGGTGCTGGTTCTGGTACTTTCCTTTTCTTTGACCGGGGCTCTTGAGCCATTGTCCGGTTGTCGGTCCTTTTCCAAGTGAAAGGAGCAAGCAAGTTTCTTCGGTCTTCTTGATTTTCTACAGCATGTTGCTCTAATATCCTAATCAGAGTGTCCTTTTCTTTTAACAGTTGCTGAATTTTGGTACACTCCACATTGAGAATGCGGTAGTTGTTCTTCCAAGATTTCTTTTCCCGTTGACCTTTGTTGAGAGTGACCTGGAGTTTTTCCGTATCAGACATAAATTAAAGGACCGATTCCTTTAAAGGAATAACTTTTTGATGAGGGTAAGGCATCCTCAGCTTGAGGGCTCTAGTTTGTACCCGGTGGAGATAAGGTTCCATAGAGACACAGTCTGGTTTTCCTAGAGACTCTCTTCCTTTCCTGTGAACATGTTTCCAGGCATGCACTATTTCTGTCTTTAGTGCCCTGTCATTTTCTCCTTCCTTGAAGAAAAGACCTTCCAGATGAACATTACGCGGGATATGCCTCATCGGGTATCCGAGTTGACGACGAACTAAAACTAGATGATAGTTGATTCCTCCTTTAGTTCCTATGAGGGGTACATTAGGGAAGTTTCCACACTTGTCAATGATCTTTATCCCATCATAGATCTGATTGTACCAATCTATGTCAGAGTTGGTAAGAGACATGATTCTTTGTGACCAACGTAGAGTACTCTTATGATCCCAGAAAGCAGCAGACTTGGGTAAATGGGAAGTGAACCATTTGTATAGCAAGGGTACACAGCATGTGATCATTCCTCCGCTGTACAAATTCCTTAAGTGTACAAAATGATAAGCATCTGCGAGCAAGGTTGGTACGGGGTTTCCAATTAAAAAAATCTTAATGGCATTGATATCAACGAAGCTATCAATGTTGGGAAACAGAAATAACCCGTAGGAGAGCAAAGCAAAGATGCTTTCGAAAGAAGGCACGTTCCCTATACTAGCAAAGTACAGGGCTTTCTTTATCAAAAACTGGGCTGGCAAACCTTGGATTCCACCCTTAGTGGTCATGTGAGTCCTGACTTCTGACTCGCCCAAATAGATTGCTCTCGCAATGGTTTGATCCTTTGAAATTTCTTCCAGTCCAGAAAAGGGAGCTTGGTCAGTGATAGGTAAATCAGTCAGGTGAGAATACTCCTCTAGTGTTTGTGCTAGTTGATAATTCGGGAATGCGAAACAATGATAAACCGGATCGTAAAGCTGGATTAGCATAGACAGGATTCCTTCAACTACATGGACCCTTAACAGAGACAGTAGTCCTCCGTACTTAGCTCTGAAAGCATCAGGGTTGGTGATCATCATTGCTAACCCTCTTAAATCCTCTAGTTTTGGAACCTTGAAGATGTACTTGTGCGTCTTTCTTCTACCAAAATCCATAACGTAATCTTTCTCTCTGATATTTGCAATCAGTGTCTTAGTTTAATTTTGAAAAAAAGAGAGAGACTAGAAAAGAAGATTTTTTTCTTTGTTTAAAAGTTTTTTAAATGAATGCATGAATGCAGCACACAAAAACATAGAAAAAACATGGGTTCAAAGGTTCAGCGTCACGAGCATGGAGTCATGGCTCAACCAGTCCCCAAAGGTTGTACTATGGTGAATTTTTGTACCTGTACTCAAAATCATTAACCCCCTTGGGATAACAACAGTAGGCTGGTTCACCCGAGGAGCTGTAGCATCTTAGGGTAATCTCAATTGAGTGTAGTATCGCGTGACAACTATTTCCGATAGCTTCCACACTACTAAATAGCCACATGGTTATTGTCTACTAAATCCTCAGTTTCATGGATACCACAATCGAACAATCTGCTTTCACAACCAAAGTCGTTAGGCATTGAATCCGTAAAGGGTACCTCCACTGATTTGATGGCCTACCGGGACAGCTTATTCGGGATTCACTCCATGTAAGACCGCCCTTCTCTGCCATCACCTATCTTAGGTATCGCTCAAACTTTCCACATGCGACATCACTCGCATTCCCATTAGCAGAAAAATAAACACGGATATCAAGTAGGAAAAGCGATATATATATATATATATATATAGTATGATTCCTAAAACTAACATCCTAGACCTCTTAAGAATTCTAGTCTATAATTCTAAACAGACAAAATGACTCCCCAGCAGAGTCGCCATTTATCTGTGGGAAAGGGTGACGATGATGACTAAGGTAAAACAAATTCTCACAGCCCTCCCCAGTGAAGTCGCCATTTTCCTGTAGCGTGCGATTTTTGTCGGTGACGCAACCACCTTATCGCAGAGTTTTGGGTTTCTCCTCACAATGAGGAGGAGGGGGTACTACTTTCTGATTTTTTATTTATCCCGTGAAGCTGGAAGGGAAAGGGAAGTTATCTCAAACTAACCTTGCACGCGAATGTTTAACTAAACAAACGCTTAAAGAGATTCGGGGGTTCGGGGTCAGGTTATACAATGGGGAGTTGTCAATTACCCATCCTATATGTGGTTATGCACAGGTTGTTAGTTTTAGGTTCTGCTTTGTACTTGATGGTGCATATCCGTTGATGGGTTGAGAAAGTTTCTTGGGAAATATGAGAGAGAGAGAGTGAGTTGATGTTGATGTTCGGGTTTTTTGATGTTTTTGGCAAGGTACTGAACCTAAGTTTTAATCGGTATGCGTGAAGGTAGTGGAACTAGAGTTTTTGATTAATATGCTCGCCAAGATTTCGCAATATTATGCCTACGCATTCCCGTTTTATAGAAACAGGGAAATCAGAGCAATCGTAGTTCCTCCTATTCTAAAGGAGGAAAAGATATCATGTTTTAGTGTCTTGTTCAAAGCCCAAGATTGAAGCTAAAAGTTTGAGTATTAGTGTCTTGTTCAAAGCCCAAGATTGAAGCTAAAGGATTGACTGAGAGAGAATTTATCATCTCTAAAGGGAGACATCTTGTCTGTTTATCACAACTGTTGGGTGACTGTATATAAAGGAGGGTTACTTTAACTGGGATATGAGAATCCAGCAATGCCATAATTTCCTTTATAGGGGATTTATCCTGAAGGGGAAAATTTTAACTCAGTGTAGAGCAATGCCATTTTTCCTTAGGAATTTATCATGCTAAGAGAGGGACAGTGGCGTGGATGTAAATAATCCAGAGGCTTGTCGCTTACATCAATTAGATGAAAGAGAGGTTTTACCAGGATAAAAGAGGGACAACAACTTGGATATTTGAATCAACAAGTGTGCCACTTACAGCAGTTATCTGGGATTAGGGTTTGATTTGAACGTCTGTTTTGATAAGTGATATACAGAGAAATGACTTCCTACAGAGAGATTTTGATTTCCTCTGAAGGGAATGTTGATTTTTGTGTGCCTTGATCAAAGTCCAAGGTTGAAGCTAAGAGATTGATTGACTTCACTAGGGAAGTCCTTATACAAAGCCTAAGAGGAGGCTAGAAAAGACTGACTCAACAAGAGAGTGGTTATATATGTCCAGTACAAAGCCCAAGATTGAGGGTAAAAGAGACTGACTCTTTTGGGGATATCATTATACAAAGCCTAAGAGGAGGCTAACTTTTACTAGTGGAAATTATTATACCAAGCCTAAGAGGAGGCTGAAAAAGATCGACTCAACAAGAGAGTGTTTTTATCTGTCTTGTACAAAGCCCAAGATTGAGGCTAAAAGGGCTGACTCAACAAGAGAGTATTGAAAGGTGATTGACTCAACAAGAGAGTCTGAAAAGTGATTGACTCAACAAGAGAGTCTGAAAAGTAATTAACTCAACAAGAGAGTCTAAAAAGGTTAGCTCAGCTGGGGAAAATCTTTGTACAAAGCCCAAGAGGAGGCTGACTTCTGCTGAGGATTGTTGAGATCCAGAGGCAGGTCCAAATGGGGAATCAACTCTTGCTGTGGGTTTACAGAAGAGTTGAGATATCAGATGCCTTGAGGTTCTAATTTGGGATAGTGTTATACTGATGATAAGTTGACCCTGGCTGGGGAATTGTTAGGAGAAAGAGTGGGTTTTAGAACCCATGGGTTTTAACTCTCCTAGAGATTTATTAAAATGACCAGGGTTCCTTTTATGTTTGTAGGGAACTTGAGAATGTCTTTGAGACTCAAGAGGGGATTAGATTGTTCAAATCTACTGGTGTGGAAGATTTTATCTTTGTATGATGCCCAAGAGGAGGCAGGTGCTTTAAGGGATGAGTATCAACCCTAAAATGGTTTGATGTTTTAACACTGGAAAGACTGCTTTAGTAAAGGATGACTAAGTGCTGTCCTATACCTTTAAGAGGTCTTCAGGGTCCTTGTATTAAGCCCAAGAGAAGGCATGAGAACTTCTAAGAAGTTGAATGGTCCTTGTACAAATCCCAAGAGGAGGCGGGGATGCTTTTAGGAAGCTTGTGGGTCCCAAACTTAAGAAAAGTTCAAGAAAAGTTTCACCGGGAATAATCTTTTCTTTAGTGAACAATTCTAGGGTTTGAAGAAATTCAAGAGAGGTTTCACCGAGAATTAATCCTCTTTGGGGAAATGAATTTCTTTGATAATTTCTAATAGTGACAGTCTGAGAAAAGTTTCACCGGGAATAATGCCTTTCTCTTTGTTCCATATTGTTTAAGCCCAAGAGAAGGCAAAACTGTATCTGGAAATCCTATGGGGATCTAGTTTTGACTGTATTTAAGAGTGACCAACTGGTTTTACCTAGTTCTAGACCTAGTTGTCGGGGAAAACTCTAAGCAGATATACTAGTATATATATTGTTGATATATGACAAGTATTTAAAAGGATATGAAAGAAGGACTTACAGGTGAGCAAGCTTCCCACAATAAAGTTATATATATAAAAGCATGTAAAGTAAAGCTGATAAAAACTTACAGGTAAGCAAGCTTCCATGTTGTTCAAACAGATATATACATGTATATGTGCAAGTATGTAAAAGAAAGCTGATAAAAACTTACAAGCAAGCAAGCTTCCATAGCTGCATTATTAGTTGTTCAAGAAATTAAAGAAAGTTTTGATAACAACTGTATATTTGAACCTAAATCAAAAGGGAAGTTGTTTCTGAAAAGATTGTTGGGGCTTATATTTAAGGAGAGGCCCAGATGAAAAAACAGTAATCGTACTGTTGTTCTGTAAACTGTACTGTGGCTTATACAATGATTGAAGCCAAAAAATGTTTTCTGTACAAAGGGATGGGTCTTACAACTCAAGGAGAGACCCAAAGGTTTGAAAAAGAAAATAAATAGGACTTACAACACAAGGATAGGCCCAGATGTTTTTTTGTTTAAAAGGCGACGATCGCGCCGAAATTTTGACATCGCAATAGGACTTATACAAGGACTGAGGCCCAAAAAGGTTTTGGTTAAAAAGGGATTAAGTCTTACACTCTAATAGAGGCACAAAATTATTTGAAAAGGTTTGTTAGGGTGATAATGATCAAAACCCTAATTTTTGGTTTTTTTAATGTATTTTAATTGAATAAAAATTCAATTAAAATAATCAAACATATGAAAAAGAGGTTGGAACCTTGGATTTATATTTAGAAAATCATGTTTCATTCATGGGATGATTAAAAAATCATTTGAATTTTGCAAAACCAAGAGAAAGAAATATTTTTAATGTTTAAAAAAACAAATAAAAATATAGTTCTTTACAAAAATACCAAATATATGAAATAAATAATATTTTTGTGAAATTTTCATGGAATAAAATATTTTAATGTTTTTGTGAATTTTCAAAAAAAAAGAATCACTCAAAAATAATTAAAATTGAGAGAGAAATTATTTTTGGAATTAATTAACAAAAACCATAAAAATATGAAAAATTGCAACAAAAAAAAAAGAGAAAATGGCAAAATGGTATGGGTGGGGTTTGAACCCACGACCATCAAGCCAAACACACATGCGCGCTACCACTGGGGTAGTGATACATCCGTGTATCAAAACCACCTTATTAAATCATAAGGCATGCCTTGTTTCTAGGCCTGGGCAAGGCAAGGCAAGACAAGCTTTTGGGCAATTTATGTGAAGCCTCTAACTTTCTCATTTCTCCATGGATTGGAACAAAATTTAGGTGCATCTGACCTAGAATTTCACAAGGAATCCAATGGTGGTCTTGGTTTTTTCAGATGAGGTCCCTATTTTAAAACCCGATAGTGGTTTTGAAATAGGCCTATTTTTACATGTTATATGCTATGTCATGGTACAGGCAAGAATTACATGGCAAATTGGTTCAAACACAACATATACAACATGTATGAGATGTTTATGATCAGTGGACCTCAAAGGAATGCATAATTTAGAAAGTTCAAGTGATGATGCACTTACCTCTTGAAGCTCCTTGTGCTATCTGTCAAGTTCCTTGTGCTAGAAGTGATCCAATGCTTTAAACACTCTTGGTTGATCCCTTAGAAGCTTTTAGGATGACTGGAACCAGCTGGAATCCTCAGGAACAGGTTTTGGCACTTTCTTGCAAAAGGGGCAAAAGTGACCAATATGGCAACTCTCTCAAATGGTGTTCCAGTTGAGGGGAACCATTTGGGACAGTTTGAGAATGATATTTGGAGTGTGTTTAAGGCCTGGTTTGGTTTTGGAAGTGACTGAATCAAGACATGGCTTAAAAAATGCAGAAAAGTTAAATTTTGAGGTTTTGGAAGTGGACTTTGTGATTTTGGTGTTTCAGGTCACAAGTGATTGTTTGGACAGCTTAGATACAACATATTAGAGGTGTTTGGATCATGATCTGTGGTGGAATTGCTCTCTAACTCAAAAACTCAGAGATACCTTGCAAAAGAAGGTATTTTGGCCTAAAGAGAGAGATTTTGAGGAAAGCAAGTGTTGTAGTGCTTTGGTGTACTCAAACTGAGCACAAATGAGCTCTATTTATAGTAGAGCA
The DNA here is from genome assembly GCA_022829125.1 of Lathyrus tuberosus. Lineage (NCBI taxonomy): Eukaryota > Viridiplantae > Streptophyta > Magnoliopsida > Fabales > Fabaceae > Lathyrus > Lathyrus tuberosus. The sequence continues at coordinate 25,560,599 of JALAZF010000013.1, read as the reverse complement.
AGTTTGTTTTGTAAACAATAGTGAATGGCAGCTGCAGCTGGCCTTTGGCCATTGTTGAGCAAAAGGAATCTTAAGTCTCCTCTAGCCATTGACTTAAGGTTAGGGCACAGGCCTATGGTCCTATGATTCAGTGTTGATCCTTGACTCATTCAGTTAGGAATGTGTCAGTCCATGCCACCTTGGTGTATCCATTAAATGCATTGAAACAAAATTGGAGTCTTGACACCTTTTTAGCGTTTTTAGGTTTGTTATGGCTAATGTAGATTCTTGGACTTTGGAGGCTTGGGGATCAGATCATTCCCTTCTTGTTTTATCCTCAGACGTGTCCAAATTGATGACAAAGCTTGGATTTATCAGATTTGGACAAATCGAGCAAAATGCACAAATTCTGCCTTGTAAAAACCAGTTCATGATGCCATGTTACAAGGGTTGTATCTCCCTGCTCAAATGGAATTTGGAGATGATCTGGTACTTGTTGGAAAGCCCTCATGGCATACTTCAACTTTGATGTTCACCCCTAGACTTGGTTTAACTTGGATCAAGGTGAAAAATGTCCCTACATTTTGGAAAAAGTAAGGCAGATTCTGACTTTTGTTGAAAATTTCACTAAGTGTTGGAAAAGTGTCATTTTCATGTTTCTTGCCATTTTGATCAATCCATAACTCAAAATCCATGAAGAATTGGAATCTGAGGTAGTTGAGGATTTTGTAGAGTGTAGCAAGACCTACAAATCCAGCTTTGGATTACCCAAAATGGTTGCTTGGATCTCAAGTTATGATCCTTGGAAGTTGGTACCAAAACCACTTTTATTCCATAACTTAGAAAATTTTTGGTTTCTCAAGGTTGCCCCTTTTGCAAGAAACCTCACTTTTCTTGATTTTTCTTGATGAATGATGATCAATATCATACATTAACATTATTTTTGACTTAGGGGAACCATATTTGTGAAAAATTCCAAAAAGTCAAACTTGATTTTGTGCACAGTTGACTTTTTATCGGAGGAAATCCAAACTGTGCGATCCTTTGAGAAATCAAGTCCTTGACCTAAATTAAACCTAATGGATGGGTTCCATAGGTGTTAAGGGTGTACTGAATCATGTCCCAAGGTTTGGGAGCATGTCCTGGTCAAGAGTCAAAGGTATAGTTGACTTTTTCCTCGAAACCCTAATTGTGGTCCAGATGAAATTGAAACTTGTGACCAAGCTTCTTGGATCAATCCATTGATGAAAATGGATCAATGTGGTGTATTTGAGGCCCTCAAATCATGTCTTGAGGTCTTGGCTCATGCTTTGTCCCAAAAGTCAACTTAGGGGTGAATTAGGTCAAGAAACCCTAATTCCTGATTTTTGGTGAATACATCCCCTGAGGTTAAATTGACTTGATGATTGGGTCCATGAGGTCCCTTGGAGTATCTTGGGATATTATTTGAAGCATTGGCTCATGCCCAGAGGAAAATTTTCATCTGGAGGCCTCAGTCGACCAAAACCCTAATTTGGTGACACTGGCGATCTAGAGGCTTGATCCACTTGAAATGTTGCAATCTTGTGCTTGATTCTTGATGTGGGAGTCCTCTTGATCCTTTATGTGTCACGGAATTGGGGCAATCATCGTAACACCTCAAGCTACTCATATTCCTTTCATTGCCAGATTGACATTCAAATGCACAAACAATGAGACCGAATACGAGGCTTGTATCATAGGTCTCGAAGAAGCTATTGACCTAAGGATAAAGAACTTGGATGTGTATGGAGACCCAGCCTTGGTTATAAATCAGATCAAAGGAGAGTGGAACACATATAAATCAGGATTGATTCCTTACAAAGACTACGGAAGAAGGTTGTTACCCTTCTTCAACAAAGTTGATTTTCATCACATTCCTCGTGAAGAAAACCACATGGCTGATGCACTGGCTACTCTATCCTCCATGATTAGTGTGAGTCGATGGAACAACATACCCAAGATTGACATAATGCGCATTGATAGACCTGCTTACGTATTTGCAGTGGAAGCAGTCATAAATGATAAACCATGGTATCATGATATCAAGTGTTTTCTTAAAAAACAAGAATACCCGTCGGGGGCATCAAGAAAAGATAGGAAGACTCTCGGAAGACTGGCTAGCAACTTCTTCCTAAATAATGATATACTCTACAAAAGAAACTTTGACATGGTTTTGCTCAGATGCGTAGACAGGCAAGAAGCGAGCATGCTAATAAAAGAGATTCATGAAGGCTCCTTTAGCACTCATGCTAATGGACACACAATGGCAAGAAAAATTCTGAGAGCAGGATATTATTGGCTGACAATGAAATCTGATTTCAACAAGTACACGAGGAGGTGTCATAAGTTTTAGATATACCTTGACAAAATCCATGTACCACCAACGCATCTCAAAGTTCTTTCTTCTCCATGGCTTTTCTCTATATGGGGAATCGACATGATTAACATGATTGAACCCAAATCTTTCAACAGACATCGGTTCATCCTGGTAGCCATTGACTACTTCACCAAATGGGTCGAAGCAGTATCATACACCAATGTAACCATACAAGTAATGGTCTGATTTATCAAGAATAATCACATCTACCGTTATGGTGTTCCAAGCCAGATCATTATTGATAATGGATCTAACTTGAATAAAAAGTTGATGAAAGAATTGTGTGCTGAGTTCAAAATTAAACACCATAACTCATCTCCCTACCAGCCTAAAATGAACGGAGCGGTAGAAGCGGCTAATAAGAACATTAAGAAAATGATTCAGAAGATGGTTGTAACCTACAAAGATTGGCATAAGATGTTACCCTTTGCTCTTCACGGTTATCGCACATTTGTCCGCACCTCAACAGGGGCAACCCATTTATCTCTAGTATATAGCATGGAGGCAGTGCTCCCCATAGAAGTAGAGATCCCATCAATGAGAGTATTGATGGAAGCCAAGCTAACAGAAGCTGAATGGTGTCAAATCCGACATGATGAACTGAATCTAATCGAAGAAAAGAGAATGACGGTTTTATGCCATGGTCAGTTATATCAATAAAGGATGAAGAAAGCATTTGATAAAAAGGTCCGACCCCGTGTCTTAAGAGAAGGAGATCTTGTGCTCAAGAAGATACAATCATTTCTCACTGATTCCAGGGGAAAATGGACTCTGAATTATGATGACCCTTATGTTGTCAAGAAAGCATTCTCAGGCGGTGCCTTAAGACTCGCAACCATGGATGGAGAAAAGTTTACCTACCCCATAAATGTTGATGTAGTCAAGAAATACTTCGCCTAAATGAAAAAAAAACGTCTTGGTGGATTGAAAACCCGAAAGGGCGATCCAGGCAAAAATTAGAGATATAAACAATAATCATCCCGATGGATTGAAAACCTGAAAGGACAATCTAGGCAAAAGTTAGGGATTCATGGCAAGTAACTACATCCGACAAAACTGGCTCCTCAGAGGCCACGTCATCTGTCAGGAAAACTTCAGTCAAGGTCACCTTCGACAGAAGCTCAGAATATCCAGAATTCAGAGTTGGTGGAAGGATGTCGGTCGTTATGTTTCAATGAAGCCCCTTTTCATTTAAATTACCATTTTCCAAACATTGTAATGCTCCATGGGATCATGCTTTTGGCTGATTACCATTCTATCAATAAAATTCGAGCATGTGTGCCTTTTGTTTGCAATTCTCATTCATTCCGCGTGACAAAATGACATGTTTAATATGATTAACATTCTTGAAACACAAAAATGAATTTACTCTTGTTTTCAAAACGGAAATTTAAAATTTACTTCTACTTTTAAAATAAGGATGGTAATTTCCTTTTGATTACTGAGCACAAAAAAGGAACATCGACGGCTTCTCCGGAAGTTATCAAACTTCAAAATGCAGAATCCAAATACTCCTTGTGATTAGTACACCCTGAATGAAGGATCAATTACTTCGGATGGAAGATCCCATCTGACATCCCCGGTAGAGTTCTTACCTCTGAGAACCAATGATTGGTTTTTCTCCCCAGTAGGGTCCACCCCTGAAAAACAAAAACGGATTTCTATACCTAGCAGGTTTGTACCTCCGAAAACCAGAACGAAAACAGGAATCCTCGTTCCCAAACAAAAGTACTACCTTCAAAATCTCCAAAGATACCCTCATCTCCCGGAGTGGTCGAGTATCCTTTTGAACTCATCGTCAGTCCGTATGTCGTGTCTGTTTTGTCAGCATCAGCATCTCATACATCATGCATAATTGATTTATATTACATTAATATCACTTTGGTCATACTTATCCCCAAATGATAAATGTCTTCTCTCCATTAGAGTCGCCAGTCCTCCTTTCTACGTCAGATAGGACAAAATCCAGGTCTAAGTTTTTTCCTCTTCAGGAAAATGTATCGTCTAAACAATCTCTCTCCAGTATATCCCTGGATTGGAATCGGTTCTCGACCACTTTGATAACTTGAACCTCTGAAAGACAAGAAGCCATTTGGTTACACACCTTTGGAACTTCCCTCTTCACCAATAAAGATGATATTTTGCTTTCCCGGATTAAAGAAAATTCCCAGAGAAAGCCTCTCGACAGAAGACTCTTGGCAATACGGGAGTTTCTCCTCGAAAAGTTTGCTTTCAATAAGGTCATCAGCACCTCAAAATTGAATTACATTACATGGCGTCTCTCTGAAAAAGTCTCGAAGGGAGGTATGATGTAATTTCTCCAGCAAATGGCATCTCCAACAGAGAAGTTTGCACACCTCTGCAGTTCAAACCAATGGGTAGAGCTGTCAAAATGGGCAAGCCCATAAGCCCTAAATTTTAGCACGGGTCGGACCATAAAAAAGTATTAAAAAATACAACCCTATCTTTTTGGGCCAGTCCATTGGGCCGATGTTTTTATGGGACGGGCCGGGCCGGCCAAGCGGGCTTCGGGCTGGCCCGTTAAAAATATTAAAAAATAATAATTTGTTTTGATAAAAAAATTAGAAAACCGTTTTTGTTAATTTTGAGGGGAATGCGGACTGGGCCGGGCCGGCCCATTTCACAACTCTACCAATGGGTTTCCCCAACAAGTCTGACATCAAATCGTTTTTCGATCAAATAGTGTCTCCCCAACGAGAAGTTTGGTGAAAACCATCACAGATAGAATTCCTTGTTAAAAAATGGATTTGACAAGAAGAAACTGAGACCAGTTCCGTGGCAGAGGACCAGGATCAAGCGGAAGTTTATTTCAAAAGAAACCGGGACCAGTTTCATGGCTGAAGACCAGAATCGAGGGGAAGTTTTATCCTTTTCTAAGTAGCTTTGCTTAGCAAAAGAAGATGGATGAGCAAACAGCTACCATTCATAATCACAGTCAAAATTTCGGGTATTCCGATATTTAATCCTCTTTTACCTTGAATGTTCGAACGTCTTCGTCATTCACACCTTCAGGTCCAAGAAGACTAAATAGGGGCATCTGTCATACCCTAAATTTTGACCACAAGATTTCCCATCATTGTGCAAAACATCACCACAATATGGATGTACTTCATGCCTCATCAATCCTCTCAAAGATTGTTGAGCATTCACCTCAACCAAGAATTTGGGTTTTGGACCCTCTCAGAGTACTCAGACAAAGGATCAATCAAGAATGGACATGATTTTCAACTTGTCAAACCTCTCATACTTCCATGCAGGATCAAGAGGTCTCCCACATCAAGAATCAAGTATGAGAATGCAACACTTCAAGCTAATCAAACCTTAAGAACATCAGTGTCACCAAATTAGGTTTTGGTCGACCAAGGCCTCCAGAGGAAATTTTCATTTGGGAATGATCCATTACTTCAAAACATGACCCAAGAAGCTCAAAGGGACCTCATAGATCCAATCATAAGTTCAAAATAGCCTCAGGGGATGCATTCATCAAAAATCAGGAATTAGGGTTTCTAGACCTCATTCACCCCTAAGTTGACTTTTGGAACAAGACATGAGCCAAGACCTCAAGAAATGTTTTGAAGACCTCAAATATCTTATATTGATCCTCTTACAAGTTTAAATTGACACAAATAACTTGGTTCATGAGCAATATAAGGATTCAAATTCATCTGGACCACAAACTAGGGTTTTTGAGAAAAAAGTCAACCATACCTTTGACTTTTGACCAGGACATGATCTCAAACCTTGATAAATGATTCAAGACACTCTAAAATACCTATGGAATCCATCCATTATGTTTGAATTAGGTCAAGAACTTGATTTCATAAAGAATCACAAAGTTTGAAATTCATCTAACAAAAAGTTAGCTGTGCCAAAAAACCAAGTTTGACTTTTGAGATTTCTTGACAAACAAGGTTTCCTTAAGTAAAAAACAATGTTAACTCATGGTTTGGATCACCATCCATCAATAAAATTCAAGAAAATTGAGGTTACTTGCAAAAGGAGTAATCTTAAGAAACTTGAAATTTCTTTAAGTTATGGAAAAAGGGTGATTTTTCCCAACTTTGCAAGGTCATAACTCCTAAACCACAAAACCATTTTCTTCCATCCAAAGCTCAAATGCAAGCTCTCATTACATACTACAAAAGTGTCACAGTGCTACATGAGCCAAAAAAGCTTGGATTTTGAGTTATATAGCCATGAAGTTAAGGTTTCAAAACTTTTGAAATTGGATACTTAGTGAAATTTTGAGACAAAATTTGTTTCATTTTTTTTTTCAACTTTGAGGCCATTTTTCATTATGACCCAAGATGAACCAAGACCAAAGTTAAACATCAAAGTTGAAGTATGATATAGGGGCTTTTTGAAAAGTACAAGAGCCTCCCATGATTTAACTTGAGCAAGAAGTTATAAGCTCCCCAAAATGGCATTTTCACCCTGCCTACACAACAACATTGGTACATGACTTGTATCCCACGATTTCTTGAGCCAATTTTAGACACTTGTATCACTGTATTTCTGTCCAATATCAACATGAATGATGAAGAATTTGAGCACAAGGCCACCGAGTCAAAAATCTAATCCCTTATGTATGTGGCATTCAAGATTCATTTCCAAAAACTCCAACTTTGTCATGAAGCATTGAACTGATGCATAGAGCTGGCATGTATCAGTTCATAACATTACAAATGAGTCAAGATTAGTCCAAGAATCAGAAGACCATAAGCCTGCAAGATTGACTCAAGTCAATGGCTAGAGGAGACTTTGGCTACATGACAAAACTCAATGGATAATAGGGTGATCCAGCCCCCAATCACTATTCCTTGCAAAACAAACTTCCTCTACTATAAATAGAGGTCATGTGTGACTGATCAAACCACCCTAAAACATCTCCACTCATGTTTTCTCTCATTTCCTTCTCATGAACCATAATTTGCTTCTTTAGCAAGTAAGGTTCGAATTTTCAAATAGAGAACAATTCCACCAAAACCAAGAGTGTAGACACATCATATACATATATAGAAGCTATCCAAACACTTCTCCATCATTTGTAACCTCAGAATCACAAAGCTCAAAATCCAACTTAGGCTTATTTGCAGTTGAGGTACCACAACAAGTTCCAGGTGTTTCCAATCAATTCCAAGCATCTCAACACACTACTTGAGGCCCAAGGAAGTTGTCCAGATCATAAAAACACTTCTATAACACCTACAACTGAGGATTCGATTTCCTCTTGCAGAGGTAAGCCTGACACTCTCAAACTCTATGATTCATGCATCATAAATGTGTTTTCAAGTTACAAACATGTTTTTGTACTTGTATAGAGTGTTTCCCCTCAATCAGTTGCTTTGTAGTTATCGTGTATAGGATTTCATAGTGTTCTTGCAGAAATTAGGGTTCATGTGTTCATCACTTGATTTCTCACTCCACACTTAATATAAATGCAATTAATTGGTACCATTGGAATCCTTGTTAAAAAACGAGCAACTTTCATGTTTACAAAAGTCAAAACCATTGAGTAATCAGAGAGATATCAGAGGTTTTGCAAATCTGGCCATGGAGGTTCGCGCGAGGAAGAAAAAGGTTGCCTTGGCGCCTTTTTCAAATTTTTGAATATTTGAATATTTGTTATTTTTTTAATTGATTTCAAAAATTAATTTCTCTTTGATTTTTAATCATTTTTTATTCATTCTTTTTTTAAAAATTCACAAAAATGTTAAAATATTTTATTCTACAAAAAAAAATCAAAATTATATTATTTATTTAATATATTTTGAATTTTTGTAAAGAATTTCATTTTAATTGTTTTTAAACATTTTTTATGAAATTTTCCTCTTGATTTTTTAAATTCAAATGAATTTCACACTTTCATTAAATAAAACATGATTTTTCAAAACATTTTTCAAAGTTCACAACTTGTTTTTAAACATATTTGATATTTTATATCATTTTTATTTAATTTTCTTTGAAAAATTGTATTTTTAATTAAAATTAGGGTTTTCCCTTGATTTTAGTTTTTCAAACTTCATGTCAAATAATTTTGGGCCTTTTTGTAGAGTGTAAGACCCATCCCTTTTTGTTCATAAAAATATTTGGGCCTCAGTCATTGTATAAGTCCCGATGCGATTTTCAAAATAACAGTGCGATCGTTATTTTTCAACTGGGCATCTCCTTGAGCTGTAAGCCCTATCTCTTGTATAAAAATAATCTTTGCGGCTCTTTTTAGAGTGTAAGACCCATCCCTTTTGTAAATAAATAATTGGGGCCTTAGTCATTGTATAAGTCCCACTGTGGTTTTCAAAATCGCGGCGCGATCATCGCCTGTCAAATAAAATCTTGGGCCTCTCCCTGAGTATAAGCCCAATTTTTCTTCTTTACAAACACTTTTGGGCCTCTAATAGAGTGTAAGACCTAACCCATCATTGTACCAAAACAATTTTGGGCCTCTACTATAGTATAAGTTCCACAACGTCTGTCGGTGTCGCAGTGCGATCCCTGTTTTCAAACAAGTCATTTGGGCCTCTCCTTGAGTATAAGCCCCAATCTTTTATACATAAACATTTTTTTAAACAATAAACAACTTCCATGGGCCTCTCTTTGAGTTGTAAGCCCCATACCTTTGTTTTCAAAATCATCTGTCTATTTTTAACTGGTACTAAGAGGAGCATTATTCCCGGTGAAACTGCTCTTAGACCACTTGGGTCTCTCTTTGAGTTATAAGCCCCAAACACTCTTCTCTTTTCAAACAACTTGTTTTTAATTCAAATTTAAGCTCAATGTCTTCTCAAAACTTTCTTCAATTTCTTAAAACCCTAATCATACAGTTATAGTCAATACAATCAATTACCATACACTTGGGCCCCTTCTCAGAGTATAAATCCCAACATCTTTTCAATTCAATGCATACTTGTTTATACACCTGTCAATTTATTCATTTGTATATATACCTGTGCATATTTGTCTAGAGTTTCCCCAATAGTTAGGTCTACACATAGGTCAAACCAGAGGTTACTTTCTAACTTAGTCAAAACTAGTTCCCTCATAGGAAATTCCCTCAATACAGTCTGCCTCCTCTTGGGCTTATTCAATATGGAACAGAGAAAGGCATTATTCCCGGTGAAACTTTTCTCAAGACTGTCAAAACCTAGAAATGTATATATATGTACAAGAAATTCATTTCCCCAGAGAGGATTAATTCACGGTGAAACCTCTTTTGAATTTCTTCAAACCTTAGAACTGTTCAACAAAGAAAGGATTATTCTCGGTAAAACCTTTCTTGAACTCTTCTTAGGCTTGGACCCACAGGCTTCCTAGAAGCATCCCCAGTCTCCTCTTGGGTTTAGTATAAGGACGAACAGGCTTCTTAAAAGTTCCGTAGCGTCCTCTTGGGCTTAGTAAAATGACCCACAGGCTTCCTAAAAGCATAAGATAGAAATTAGTCATCTCTACTAGTTCAATCCCCAGGAAAGTCAAATTTCCAGAACACACTACAATCCAAGGGTTTATCTTCATCCCTTAAACCAACAACCTCCTCTTGGGCATCATACAAATATCCCTCTGCACCAGAGTCTATCTCTTCTTGGGAGACTTGGACAGTCTCAGCCTCCTCTTGGGCTTCATTCAAGTAGACTTGGAAAGTATCACTCTCATAGTCTCCTTTTGGACTTAACACACAGAGACCTTAAAATTTCCTAAAAGCATAGGAAAAACCCTGATCATTTCACCAATACACTAGTATCCAGTAGAGTTAAAACCTCTAAAGTTTTCAAACTCAACTTTTAAACTTCCCTGACCTCCAACAAGGCTTAACTTTCACCTTGAAAATCCCCAGCCAGGGTCAATTGACCATCACCAAATCCTCAACAGAAACAGAGCCTCATGGCATCTGGTACTTCAACTCTTCCCTGTTTCTCAGCAAGAGTTAGATCCCTTTGGATTCCCCAATACAATCTGGACCTGCTCCTGGATTTCCATAAATCCTCAGTAAGAGATAACCTCCTTTTAGGCTTCATATAAGAATTTTCCCCAGTCAGCCTCAATCTTGGGCTTTGTACAAGACAGATAAAACCCTCCCCAGTGGTGTCATTTTTCTCTAGCTTCAACCTTGGGCTTTGATCAAAGCACACAAAAATCAACATCCCCTCAGATGAGACCATGAGTCCTCTCTACAGGAAGATATATCCTCTGTACATCACATATCAAAACAAATAATCAAAACCTTTTCCCAAATAATTGTTATAAGTGGCACACTTGTTGATTCAAAATCCAAGCTGGAGTCATTCCCTTATCTTGGCTAAAACTTCTCTTTCATCTTAGCGAGCACACAAATAAAAAACTTTAGGTCAAGTACCTTCCCAAAAACAACAGAAAACCCGAAAACAACAAAAACATTCTCTCAACACTCCCAAAGGAGAAACTTTCCCAATCCACAGCTGATAAACACAAGAAAGCATTTCAAAGTTAACAGAAATACATGCAAAAGAAGGTTCCTATAGATTACTATAGATACACTGGGTGTTAACAGCTTCCCTTTGTATAACCAGACCCCGATCCCTGATCTCTTAGCATTTGTTAAAGAAAACATTTGCGTGCAGGGTTAGTTTAAGATATCTTCCCCTTCCTTTCTAGCTTCATAGGATAAATACAGAAATCAGAAAGTAGCACCAATTATGCGGTAAGGTGGTCGCGTCACCAGGAAAAAATCGACGACTACAGTCACTTAACTCTCCCAAGAGAGATAACATGAAAATTTTACAGTATCTTCAAACTCCCAATGTATCTTATAGTCAATGTATGGTGTCAAATGACTTCATCATGGGTGAGAGCATAAATCCTACTTCAGTGCTCTTGGAGACCTCATGGGTGAATTGTAAGGAACCATGAATAATAGAACCCGTATCTTGGTTATCTCAAAGGGAGTGAAAATACTCGTAGAGCCTCTTCATGTACTCAGCAACACCACCGGGATGTGTCTGTCTGACTTTCCATCTCCTCCTTGTGGGAACCCTACTAGGGAATGTTACACCCTTCTGTCACAGATGGTGGGGAAATCCTCGTATATCCAGCATTGATATTAAAACACAGACACAACAAATAATAAATAATAAATGCTATTTGTAACAATTAAATAAGAAATCAACAACAAATAATAATTTCAAGTATACTTGTAACAGACTCAAATAACCAGTAAGCAATTTGGTCTTTAATACTATCGCCACTTTAAGTGTTGTATACACAATGGTCACGCACCACACCCCAAACCCCAACTGGTATCCTTGAGGCTATTAAACAGGCATACATATTGGACGTCGATATAAACACCAGACTTGTCTGCAAAAAAGAGTACATGCTACTAGATGTAACATGTACACCCTAGCGGCAACCTCATAACTCCCAGCCACTACAAGCTCGTCGTAAGTCTTCCGAAGCCAAGACATACGAAGGTGAGTGATCTTGTTGATGCATAACTCCTTATGCACGACCGCCTCAGAAACTCTCAAATCTTGTGCAGCAGTCATACATGTAAGGGACATGATAAGAACATGAGTCTTCCAAAATCTACCACCGATGGAGAGATGGAACAATAAGGAGACATCATCCAGAGTGATATTCATCTCCCCGAACGAAAGATGAAATAACGATGTCTACTTGTGTCATCTCTCAACAAATACACTAAGTAGTAGAGCTTCAAGCATGATGAGGGAGCACTGAGAAAAATTAAGCAGTTCGAACTCCTGTATAATCCGGCTGACCTACTCAGGCATCGAAATCTTCGGGAAGTTATTCATCTTCGACCTGTGCGATGTCACCTTCAGTGTGGGACTTTCTTGTGACAAACAAATATGAACAAATAAGCAGTTAGCTTTCATGGCACAATAATAAACAAATTAAAGTTAAACATGAAAGACATATACCTCTCCCTGCCATAGTCGTAACGCCACATGGTCAACATACTCAGTAAGCACCGACCAGTCTATGGATCCTCCAGGGAGTCTTCCATCAGTGTGCACAGAGGGTTCGGTCAAAGGAGTTGTAACCTCCGTGTCAGCAGTAATAGATGGGATCGAATCAGCAACAACAGCATCTGGCTGGACCACCCGAGTAACAACATCATCAACAAACACCTCCTTAGCAACCTCATCAACCACCGAATTTGCAACCTCCTCAACAACCACCAGATCAACAACAATAGCACCTGCCACCTCATCTCTAGGTTGCTCTACTTATCATATCAGTCGGTGTCGGGTGCTACGAGGTGCGCGGAACTGACCTTACTCAGCCAACCGCTTCCGGTGTGAACCGGTTAGGACCACTCGTCCAATCTGTATCTGGGAAAACTCAACCTCAGCACCCCTAGCAGCCTTAGCCTAGTGTTCCGCTCTATCAATAGCTCTCCCTACAATAGTGTCGTTTATGCCTCTGTATTTTACTTCAAAAGAAGGAAAATATAAAAAAAAATTAGCAACTACTAGAAATTTCAGAATTTCTAGTAAAAAAACAAAGTTTTTATAACTATAGGAAATTCTGAAATTTCTAGTAAAAAACAAAGTTTTTATCAATATCGAAAATTTCAGAAATTTCGGTACAGAACTAGGTTTTTATACCATAGGATTTTGTACTGAAAATTTCGAAATTTCTGATATTTTCTGGTACAAAATATCGAAAATTTTATAATTTTCGCTATAAAAACTTGCTGTTTTTGAAATTTTCAGCACACTTCTTCAAATTTTCGGTATTGCCCATGATTTTTCAGATTCATGTCTGTATACTGTAGATTTAGAAAATAAATGAAATGATTTTACAATGACATTGTCATCTTTTCATACGCGATGGAGGCGTTAGATTTAATGCAGAATTCTAAAGTTAAATGCTCTAAATTCGTGCAATGTGACCATTGTATTGTCAAATTTGATACTTGAAATTCAGTTAATGAAATACCAACATTTTGCTTTCATTCCCTTGTAAATGAGCTTACCCTTTTAGTTTCCTAGTTTTTTTCTCTTCGATATATCTTATTTTATCCTCAATAAAAAAAACAAAAACAAAAAATTAATTCAACTTTACAAAATTAAATTTAACTCATTTTAACAAAAACCAATTTATAAAAACTGTCCAAACTTTATATAATCTTCACTTGAAATATCTCTAATCAATGTTAAACTAAATTCAGTCATTCTGAGAGATGGCAAGCAAAACGAATGAAGATTTTCCAACCTTAGCTGCAAATAATTTTCAAAGGTCAACAAGAGAATTTTCTACTTGAAGAATGATGGATTGCTCAATGGAACCATTTTTTTAGTCAATTTTTTTTATTGAGATGTAAATCCGACATCCCAAGCTTGAAGCCTATCCTTATCCTTCACAATTATGGAGACATTTTCTAGAAGAAAAATGAACATGTTGGTGAGTTAAACACGATCAAAACCAAGTAATTTATATTCGATTGTGCTTTATACACCAACAACTCCACATTTCTCAACGCATAAAGCAAGTGTTTTTTTTGTCTATTCCTTTGCTATTATAATTTATACCCTTTCCTCATTTCCTTGCTGCTTCTATTCAGAGTCGGAATCCACGTTACCCATTGCTTTTAACCCTCTTGGTCTCTGCATAAAATTCCAAATTAGCTTTTTTTTATTCATGTGCAAAGAATCAAAACACTAACTAGTGGCTATCAGGTCAAGTCAAGATATATATAAAATAATATGATAAGATTGATTAAAAAATACAACAATATTCTTTCTTAAATTCTATTTCATTTATTTTATTGATTATTAGTACCTTTTTGGTTATTTTCTTCTCTCTAACTTCATACCGTTCCAAGGTGAGATCTGAAAGCCATGCACCTGGACTTACAAGCTGCAACACAGCAAATAATACTAATTATTATTTGGAGACTATAATCTATAATCATCATTATAATAAAAATAAAACAAAAATAATATATGTTATTTGGAGACTATAATTATTATTTGGAGACTATAATATATATTACAGTACTATTTACTACTTTGTTTTTTTGTCATTATTATAATAAATAAAACAAATATATTTACAGACTAAAAATAAAATACTTGCAAGACTAAAAAATAAAATAAAAATTTAATATAATCTACCAAAGTGTATGCGTGTAGATTAATTCAGAAATTGATAAGGCAATTGACGTGGAGGTGGCACCTAATTAAAGAACCCTTTTTATTTCTTCTTCTGCAACCAAAATATTTATTTTTTCTTTATAAGGACCAAAATATTTATCAATTTGCAACAAATAAAAAACAAAATTCAGAATAAATTACAACTGTATACTTTTATATTATGCCCCTAGATAGCTCCACCACCAATACTAACAAAATAATCGGATAGCGCTCATCTACCACCTTGCAACTTGCATTTCGACATAGATTATTATTTATATTATTTATGGAAAAAATTAAGTGAGTTGAATAACAACTTTTTTATTTATATTTTTCAGTGACCTTAATCCTCAAACAATGTTTTCATGTCAGCCGCAAGATTTATAAAATCTGATTTGAATTTTACCAAATTGAACATAAATTAACATTGATTTATTTCTTTATGCCTGGAAAAGCCATAAATAGAAGTTGGCAGCTATGAACTGGAATACACGCGTCCACGGATGGTGCAAAGGAAAAAGAAAAGTTTATGCCCACTAATATTACAATTTACATGCTTTTTTTTAATAAATTGTGTAAGGCACAAAAAAGAAACAAGACTAAGGATAACTATCAATTTTAAAAAGGGTATATAATAAAAAAATAAAATTATAGGCTAACAATCGAGAAAAAAAATTGAGTAATGTGAATTCTATATCTAACCACTTATGTACAACTCGTTGAAATTAAAGTATTAAAATAAATATGTATATCCATTTATTTGAGAGAATATACTTGAGGCTCTAAAACCAAACTAACATTAGGAGTATGTGCCAAATTATGCAATGATTGTTGACGACCAATTTACCATTTCAAAACTAAGATCACGCGATGAACTCAACACCTCTAATTTTATTTCATTCTTATCAGTTATCAATTACGATTAAATTTCCCAATCTAAGTATTGCATATAAAAAAACTTCAAGGTCAAGATAAATAGCTAAATAAAGTAAATTAAATTGGAGAACATAAAGCAAAAATTTAAGGAAAGTAGAGCTTACATTGAGGGTTCGTTGTATCAATTTGGCTCTTTTTTTAGGTCTCTGAGGAAGCTTAGATCCTTTAATGGCCATAAAATCTTCTTCCTTCTCCTTGTTGGTCAAGGCAATCACAAACTTTGGTGGCCACATCGCTGGAGTCGCATCACCACTCCCTGAAGACGACCCCCCACCTTTCTTGCCATCCAAAGCGTTATCAGAGGAACCTGCAGACTTGTTGTTGTTATTGTTGTCATTAAGGTGGGTCCCTCTTTTACTATCGTGCGCACCCCTCTCTGGTGAAGCAATTCCTCTAACACTTCCGTTGATTTGGGTTTGGGTTCCTCTCATGGCACCTGAAATCTCTGTGTTCCTATACATCAAATAGAACAAGAGGGAAAATTGTGATTATTTTATGTTTGTTAACCTAAGAACATGAAACATGACACGATAAATATGGAAGAAAAAAAATATTCATTGTAAAATAATAAAGAATATTTGTTTGTTTTGTAAATAAATAAATAAACAAATAAATAATTTTAAGAGAATTGGATTTACGATATTAACCTTGGAGAAGTTGGAACATGAAGAGGTTTTGTTTCGTGTGTGGATTATATACTTATAAGGTGGTTTTTGGTTTTTGGTTTGTTCGGTGTGTCTTTAAGACTTTAACTTTATTTTTACTTGAACGAAAAGGTTTGTTTCGGCAGAGAGGGATATTTGAGAGACATATTGAAGAGGTATGTGTGTAAAGTGAAGGTGGTTGTTGTTCATAACGGACACAGCTGGTTCCACGAAAGGATCAGGACCGTTGGATCTAGATTGCTTAGGGGATATTGAAGAGAAAGATGAACTTTACTTTATTTATTAGTATGTACCAGATCTAACACCTGGAATATCATCCAACGGCTGTGAATGAGTTTAGATGAACACGTGGATGAAGACTCTCCGCTCCATGTCCCAACAAAAGCTGGTGCATATTATTATATCATTATTATTATTATTATATCAACCTCATCATGGTATTTTTATGATAAAATAAAATGAAGGGTTGTTGTTTTGTTCTACTATTAATACTTTTCGGTGTTTTTCAGATCTAGATCCAGAAGGTGCAAGCAAGCAAGGTAGTTAAGAACATGATCCTCAAAATACCCCCAAGGATTTAAAGGTTTATCATATGAATGTCAAAGCATTTGCAAAAATGATGAGATAATAGCAATTAATTATGCCTAAATAAGAAAGGTTCAATTTGCAGACACAAAAGAAAGCACTAGAAGATGGCACACATATTGAACATATCAACAACTAGTGTGAAATAATATAATTGAAGTTAGTGTTAGCTTAGTCATAATAATGAACAATAAATTTTGAGGTAAAGAAGAGATGGGGATGTCACGCACTCACCGTGAGTTCCTGGTTTAATTCGGATGAGACGTACGCGAGAACCTACCGATTGGTGAGTGGACAAAAAACAAGGCTTATGGTCATTATAAGCGTGTATATGTATGTGTGTATTATTCAGTACAAATACAGCAAAAATATCGTTAATGCCACTTAAATAGATAGAATCATCTAATTGGCTCGCCAGCAGCAATCACATCAGCACCACAATTTATTTAATTTATAAGACATGGAAAGTATCATTTTATTCATTTAAACTTTTAAACAAGGTGGAGTCGTAAGGTGGCTTTGTGGTTTGGAGAAGAACATGAATTGAAGTGATAAACAAGTCACGCTCCAAATACTAACAAAATACAGTAACTGTTATTTTAGTCTCTTGAAATTTTGGATCTTTACCATAGATCACAATCCTCTATGATCCTCTTGCTAACTATAGAGATTTGCAGAGACAACAGAAAACGATCTATATTGAAAAAAAAAGAACTCAATTCACATAATCATTTATATAACCAAATTTTAATCTTGATCCAACTATGATCTCAACAAATACGTTATTTCAAAACTAAAATCGATCCGAATTCGAAGAAAATTATCCCACCTCGACATCCACATTTGTTTAATCATGTTTACTTTTTATTTTGTCAAATTTAATCTATTTAAGTTACAATTATCTCACCATTAGGTAAAAAAATCCTAAATTGTGATCCATTATGATGGCGATTTTGATACGAGGTTGAATTACAGATTAATGCAATCTTAATCACAATTCATTTGCAAAATCATAAAGATAATTGATATGATAATCCATAATTCTTACTTTGATGCCTCAACTCAAAGTACAATCATTGAAAACCTAATATTTCATATGAGATCGATTTCAAATTTCAAATTCACGCCGTTCCGCCAATTTCTTACTTTGTTGATACATCAACTCAAAGAACAATGATTGAAAACCTAATATTTCAAATTTCAAATTCACATCGTTCCGTCGATTTCTTAGTTTGATATACCTCAACTTAAAGTACAATCGTCTATAATTCCTTAAATCCTCAACAGATGCCGCGATTCAACCACAATCTCGCCGCAATTGCAAAAATATTTTTAAAAAAAAAAACTAAAGTTCCATATCATTTCACAGTCAATTTTTGTTTTTTCCAAACTCAAGTCACTCAAATAGATCACTAAATCAAAATTGCATAAATTAGCAAAAGAAAAAACACAAAAGTTTCATTTAACAACTCACATCACAAAGTCTTATACTGATGTATTGAATCAGGTAAGTCAAGAGGGAAAAGTAAGGAAATGTGAAATACCTGAGAATCCTTGGAAGAGGTTGCTGCGGAGAAGGAGCGCGTTGACGAAGACTAGGATATCCGTTACTTTGATTTTGATTAATATGATTATGATGATTATGATTATTGATAATGCTATTATCGGCAAGAGATGTTGCAAACCGGTTTGAAGTATCTTTCTCGGTTCTAACTACTCTCCGGTCCACCCGAACTGTTGTCCTCTGAACTGGATTTAAAGAGTCTTGTTTATTCTGTACCTTCATAAACCTTAATCGCTTCTTGTTCCCCCATTGCAACCCTAAATCTGATGTAGTTGATTGTCTTAATCCATCCGAGCTTGTTCTCGATAACAAGGAACCAGACACATCTCCTCTTATGTTTTTGTCTCTATCACCATCTCTCAAACTATAAGTGTTATTGTTATTGTCATGGTTGTTATATGAACCCTTATCCATCACTCCTTCTTCCCCTGTCATCATTATCATCAAAAAAATTCCAAAAAAAAAAAGGTAAATTTCAATTTTTATTATTATTGGAAATATTTTTTTTGTATTATAGACCAAAACTATTAGTGAAAACCTAAATTATTAAAGTTCATGTTTCGATAAACTTGAAATTAGAGTTCGGTTTTCATTATCAGCAAAAATACAATTATTAACAGAGACTTACAATTAGTCGTGGAAATTCATGCAATATTTGAAAAAGAGAAAAAAAAAAAAAAAAAAAAAAGCAATGAATCGTGGAAATTCACGCAATAATTAACAAAGACTTACAATTAGTGAATAATCAATTTCTTCTGCAACATCACCAACCAAAAGAAAATGAGACAGTTTTCAGATTTCAGATATTGAAGATGAAGAGAGAAATCCAGAGCTGAAAAATGAAAATAAAAAATAATAAAATATCAATTAATACTCTCAGTTTTGATGAAAACTTAACTCTTCACTTTCAATTTCAATGAAGAATGAACTTTTAACTTTCAATTTCGACAAATATTTAATACTTTCTAAATTATTACGATTTCATCAAAACCGTTTCTTCACGATAATTTTTACTTTGTTTTTGAAAAATACAAATCCATACCTAAAATCCAACTAACAATGGCATTTCAGAGCTTCGATCTACGAACTTTTCTTCAGAGATTCCAGAATTTCGAATTTTCGCAGCGAAGTGTGTATCTATCTGCATATTAAAAAGTTCAGAAAAAAAAGTATAGAAGAAGGAACAGAAGCCATAGCTATGAAACTGTGAATATTTGAGCACCTTCAAAAAATGCACTCTTCAGAACAGAATTAACTTAATTATAAACAATTGAAAACCTGAAAATACAGAAAACATGACGAAATTAGCGATTCTCGGTGAAGAAGAAGCAAATTAGGAATTGAAAAGTTGTATAATTATAATTCAATTCAGATTAGAAGAAACCTTATAATTTATGTTGAATAAATTAGAAGATCCTTAGCTTTAACCATTCAGTGATGAAAATTAAGATCTTGAATTGAAGAGTTAGGTCTTGAAGATGAAATGGTGGAAGAAAATTGAAAAACTGTTTGTTGTTGTTCTTCGTTCTCTTTGTTGTGATGATGAAATGAAATGCTCTGTTTTTTCTGTGAAGAGCCTTGTTTTTATACATCTTCTGCTACGCTCTGAAAAATCCTGACCGTAGATTTTATATCTTGTGGTTCTTGTATATCGTTACTTGAACCATCCTTGGAAACCCGTTACGTCGTTTATGAGAGCCTATTTGCCGTTGGTTTTATCTAGACGGAATATGCAGAACCGTCAGATCATTTGTATTTATTAATTAATTGTATTTTACTTTTTTTTTTTTTAATTTTATTTTAGTTTTCAGATTTGCAGTGTGTTTTAAGCTACACAAAGTGGGCTTTGTGTACAATGGATATTCGGTAGATCATCTAGGCCTTCGCCCGGAGGATTTTATCCTGCCATATGCCACCATAATATGGCACCCCTCATATTTCTATAATATTCATGTTATCTTTGTCAAAATATTATCAAAAAATTAGATGAAAAATCTAGGAGAACAATAAAAAAAATCGATACAAATCAAAAAATTTGGTAGTGTTATAAAAAATCTGGTATATCAGATATTTAAAAAATGCAATATATTATGGTGCATATCAATTTTTTTTAAAAGTATTGTTCTGGATTGGGCCAGCGGCTGCCCACCAGTCGGACAGACCCAACCTAATATTACGCGGCCCATTAAGGCTCAATCCTCACCCATCGTCGGGCACGTCCAGATCCCACCATCGTCGAGCAGGTCACTACATGGCACGGGGAGAGACCACGCGTCTGCCCCACGACTCCACGTGCCCCCCACACGGAGACACGTCATCAGGAAACTACACATTTCTGAAGGAACTGGTCAGCCCACCTTCCGAAGATCACAGGGCAGTTGCTCTAGGGCGAAGACCACGTGCTGGTCTTCCCTACGTCACGTAAGTCCAGGTAGTTATCTGCATTGGGCCTAGCGACCCAACCCAGTGCAGATAACCGTCGGTCCGGCGCTGGGGGCATGCTATAAATACCCTCTTTCACTAGAGGGTCAGGTATTCTGGATCTTTACTCTCACTACCTTTCTGTACTTGCGCTTTACTTCGTCTTTTACTTTGGCATCGGAGTACCTTGCAGGTACACCCCCCACCTTCTCACCACCACCGGAGTAACGGAGCTCACGACGTGTAGCTAGCCACCGATCTATTTATGATCAGGTACGATCAGTGGCGCCGTCTGTGGGAAACCTTTTGCTTCCCCGTTTTTCCTCCCGTAAAAACCAAAGCAACCTTTAATCTCTGACGATCATGGTCAGCCCAAGAACTGACTTCCACGCTTCAGACACCGCCTTCACTTCACTCACCAACGGAGACGACCACAGCCCCAACTTGGTCGTTCACGGCGAAGAAGGCAACCCTAGGGACGGGCACACCGTCTCCCCCTCCTCTGACGACGCGGCCTTCAACGCTGCCCGACACTTGGATAGCGCGACTGTCTACCAAACGATCCCCTCGCCACCGAATGTTGATCCGACCACAGTGGTTCTGTTCGCAGCGATCAATCAGACCAATCTGGTGATCTTCCAACAGAATGAGCGGATAAGAGTGCTCGAAAGGGAGCGACAATCACGCTATTCCCCGCGGAGACATCGTCTCCCCGTTTCGCGTAGTCCCTCTCTCTCCTCGGATGCCTGGGCGTCGTCCACGTCTGGAATAACCCCAACCCGTGGTCGCTCAAAAGTGCGACCGGTCTCCTCCTCGAAAGGAACGACGTTCCCCCACTCAGAAGAGGAATAAGGTCGACGGGCATGGAAAGAGGCCAAAGCGCAGACTGAAATGTCATCCCCAACGGAGCAGGCGTGACCGGGGTGACCTGTCCCCGTCGCGGTCACATGCCAGGAGCGATGAAGACGACCAATGCACCCTAGTGTCTAGGGAAATCATGGAGACCTCTTTGCCATTCGGGATGGGAAAACCCCCGTCCTTGGCGACATATGACGGTACGACCGATCCAGACGGCCACATCGAGAGCTTCGACGCAATGCTCGACTATCGGAACGTCCGGGGGGCTATCAAGTGCATGCTCTTCCCCACTACCCTCCGGAAGGGTGTCATGGCGTGGTACAAAAGTCTCGCCCCGGAGTCCATCACCACCTGGAAGGAACTGAAGAGACAGTTCACCAGGCATTTCAATGTTTCCCGAAGCCACCCGAAGACGGAAGCATCTATGGAATCCATCATCCAGGGAAAAGACGAATCTCTCCGGGATTACATCGAGAGATTTAACCGAGAAGCCGTCCAGGTATCCACCACGGACGACATGAAGAAATTCTTAATCGAGCGAACACTACTACCTCGCACCGAGTTCGCCAAGGCTGTCGGCATTAAAAGGCCCCGCACCTTGGAAGCACTCCTCCACAAGGCCCAATCATACATCTGGTATGAGGAGATAGAGGCCGCCTACTGTGCCCGCGACTCGCGAAATCTAGAGGGCCCTAGAAGCTCCAGGTAAGAAGACTCCACCGCCCCCCGATGAGGCAGGGACAAAAGAAGAGAAGATTGTCCCCGAGAATCCCGTGAACCGAGAGGACCAGCTGGCTGGTTCACAGAGTACACACTGCTCCCCGCTCCCTGTAACGCCCCAGTTTTAGTTATTTTTATTTAATTGAGTCGTTTTGATTATTTTATTATTATTTTATTTTATTTCTGACTTTTATTCGAAAATATGTTATTTTTCATCGAGATTATATTTTATCGCGTTTTGGGAGCGTTTACGAGATATTTGAGTGTAGGGGTATTTTGGTCTTTTGGTTGGGTAGATATTATATTTTCCATATAATAGAATAGAAAGAGAGAAAAATAGAAAGGAAAGAAAAAGAGGAAGAAAGAAAAGAGAAAGAAAAGGAGAAAGAGAGAAAATTTGGAAAATCTAAGAACCGATTCAACCGACTTTTCTAAACACGATTTAATCGGGTAAGGGTGCGAAACTCGATTATACTATGCTTGTGTATGATTATGTATGTGTGTATTGGATTGTTTGTTGTGTTTTCATAGTTTTCGATTCTAGGTCAATAGAGAGAAATCGATGTTTTCGCGGTTGGAAATCGATGTAAACGCGGTAGAATACTTGTTACCATGATTAAACTAGGTTCTGATTGTTATATGTTGGTTTGGAAATGTTTTGGTTAAGAAAATATCATTTTGGGTTGTGTAACAGCGCTGCTGGGATTTCTGGTTTTCGCAGGTTCGCACTGCGAATCCCCTAGCGAAGGGGAAAGCGAGCATTCGCTGACTATTCGCACTACGAAGGTGGGGGCGAGCATTCGCCAGAGGTTCGCACTGTGAACTTTGGGTTATTTTGTGTTGTTTGCTTTCTGACTTGGTTCCCTGGGGAACTCGCACTGCGAAGGGGGTAGCGAAGGTTCGTTGGATGGTTCGCACTGCGAACGTTGGGAATTTTATAGGCTATTTTCAGTTCTGACTTGGTTCGCTAGGACATTCACACTGCGAATGAAGTAGCGAAGAACTCGCTAAGAGCTTCGCAATGCGAATGTGGCAGCTTTTCCTAATTTGTTTTTTTTTTTATAACTTTTGATCCGTGAGTCAGTTTGAGGCGTGATTTGGTGCGTTGGAAAGCTTTTGGCGTGTTCTTTCTTATATTAATGGTTTCAAGATTGTTAGCCGATTTAGTTATGTCGAGACTTTGGAATGTGTTATTGTTGGCTTTTATTGTTTTAATGATGTGCATTTGACGTGTTATTATGCAATATGCGTGTGATATGTACTGTATTACTGGTGTGATGTTATGTGATGTGAATGTATGTGTTTGGATGGTGTAATGATGGTTTGTGGCCGTATGGCAAATAAATGCATTGTTTTGGGCTTGAAATGCAAAACATGATTATTGTTGATGGAGATTGTTGCATATATGTGTGCATTTGAATGTCATGAGTCATGGTATGCCAAGCATCATGATATGTATTCTTGTGATGTCGTGTGCCCGTGAGGGGTGTGAGCGACGAATCGATTCCAGAGGGAATCCGCTATAAGATCTTGTGCCCGTGTGGGGTGTGAGCGATGGTTATAGCGATCGTGTGCCCGTATGGGGTGTGAGCGATCGGGTCGTGTGCCCGTGTGGGGTGTGAGCGATCCATAAACGCCGTGTGCCTTATACAAAAGAGGTGTGAGCGACGGGGAACATCGTATGCCCGACGGGGAGTTACACTAAGTAACGAGCGATGGTTCCAATAGTTCCTGAGTGAACTGGTGTTGAGAAATGATGGATGGATGGCACCGCATGTGCATATGCATAGAGTCGTTGTGTCGGCCTCTTTGCATTTGCATAACTCATGAATGGTTTGATTGTGTGTGGAATTGTGAATGAAATTGATGAGTTGATTTATGAATATACGTGTTGGTGATAATTGATTTGTGTATGATTGATATGCTTTTGTGACCGATATGTGAGAAAATTCATTGTGTTGGTTTGTAATTGGATTATGGCGTATAATGTGGTGAGAATATTATGGTTGTGTAATTGTGTGTTATTATATACTTATATGCAATTATATTAAGATTGTGTTTCTCACCCTTCTGCTATTTTTAATGCTCTATGAGGCATTGCAGATTAGATTGCTGGAGGTCTTTTTGTGAAGCTTAGGTCTTCATTCTTTTGTCGGTCGGCTCTGATATGTAGCACCGGGTAGTCGGGGTGATCGAGTGTGATTATTTTGTATTATGTATATGTATCTTTTGGATTGTACATGTATGATGTTGGATATGACAGGCAAATTTTTTATACATACATATATGAGATTCAGTTACGGATCTTCCGCTTATATTCTGTAATTGAATTGTGGGTTGTAGGAACCCAGTTCCTTTGTTTTGTGCTACCTGAATTATTGCATATCTATATGAGCAGGTTGTTGTATGGTTGTTTCAAATTGATGTGACCCCTCGGTCTATGCCGTGAATTTTAATTATACTCTGATTAATTGTTATCGCTTTAATAACTTGGGGGTATAGATTGGGAGTGTTACATTAAGTGGTATCAGAGCCAGTCCATGTCAGTTTGTGTCAGTCCTTGTTGGTCTTTGTGGTTCGGTGAGCTGTTTGTTTAACCATAGTTGCTGTTATTGGAAATGAACAGAATATGGCTGGTAGGAATGACGCTGCTTTAGCTGCTGCGATGCAAGCTATGGCTCGGGCTGTGCAGGGTGCACCTAATACGGCTGGTAATGATGAGTTCAGGAAGAACAAACTGCCTATCTTCAAAGGGAGATATGATCCTGATGGTGCACAGATTTGGCTAAAAGAGATTGAAAGAATTTTTTGAGTGATGGATTGTGATGAGGATCAGAAGGTGAGACTGGGAACTCATATGTTACTGGAAGAAGCTGATGATTGGTGGGTTAGTACTCGTCATGTGTTGGAAGCTGCAGAGGAGGATATTACTTGGGCTGTGTTTAGCATTGAGTTTCTGAGGAAGTATTTTCCTGAAGATGTAAGAGGAAAGAAGGAAATTGAGTTCTTGGAATTGAAACAAGGTAGTATGTCTGTAGTTGATTATACTGCTAAGTTTGTGGAGCTGGTGCAGTTTTATCCACACTATGCTAAAGCGACTGCGGAATTTTCTAAGTGTGTGAAGTATGAGAACGGATTGCGTCCTGAGATAAAGCAGGCAATCGGTTACCAAAGGATTCGAAGGTTTTCAGACTTGGTGGATTGTTGTAGGATTTATGAAGAAGATAGTAAAGCTCATTCTACTTACTATAAGAGTGTGAGCGAGAGGAAAGGGAAGCAACAGTTCCATGGTGGTCCTTATGTGACACCAGCTGATAAGGGTAAGCAAAGGGGTACTTTTGATCGAAGGCCCAGTGGAGGAGGTATGTCTAATTCTTTTAGATGTTATAGATGTGGTGAATTGGGACATCGTCAGTTCGAATGTAGGAGAGATATGAGGAAGTGTACCAATTGCGGAGGTTTAGGGCATGTAGCGGCTGATTGTAAGAGACAGAACGTGGTGAAGTGTTTCAACTGTGGTGAACCTGGTCATATTAGTATAAAGTGTCCGAAACCGAAGCAAGCTCCAGGTGGTGGGAAAGTTTTTGCCTTGGCGGGGACTCAGACTTCAAGTGCAGACCGTCTGATCCGAGGTACTTGTTTTATTAATAGTACGCCTTTAGTTGCTATTATTGATACTGGAGCAACTCATTGGTTTATTTCGTCTGAGTGCGTGAAGCGTTTGAATCTTTTGTTGTCTTCGATGAATGGTGAGATGGTTATTGATACTCCAGCAATGGGGTCAGTAACTACTTTGTTGGTTTGTTTGAGTTGTCCTTTGACCATTTATGGTAGAGACTTTGAGATGGATTTGGTGTGTTTGCCGTTGGAAGGGTTAAATGTGGTTTTGGGAATGAATTGGTTACAATTCAATCGGGTTCATATTGATTGTTATCATAAGCTAGTAAGATTTCCTTCTCTTGAGGAAGACGAATACTCGAGTTTCTTATCTACCAAAGAGTTGAAGAAACTTTTGGCGGATGAAGCTCAGTTGTTTGGGTTGTTTGCATCGTTGATTGTGGATAGTCAAGTTTCACTTGATGTGTTTCCTGTTGTGTGTGATTTTCCGAAAGTGTTTCCTGAGGATATTTCAGATGTGTCGCCAGAGAGAGAGAGGTGGAGTTTTCTATAGATCTAGTTCCGGGTACTAGACCTGTATCGATGGCACCATATCGAATGTCGGCATCTGAGTTGGTTGAGTTAAAGAAGCAATTGAATGAATTGTTGGAAAAGAGGTTTGTGAGACCAAGTGTGTCGCCTTGGGGTGCTCCAGTTTTATTGGTGAAAAAGAAAGATGGAAGTATGCGGTTGTGTATTGATTATCGCCAGTTGAATAAGGTGACGATTAAGAATAAGTATCCGCTTCAGAGAATTGATGATCTGATGGATCAGTTGGTTGGTGCGTGTGTGTTTAGTAAGATTGACTTGAGGTCGGGGTATCATCAGATAAGAGTGAAAGAGGAAGATATTCAGAAGACGGCTTTTAGGACACTGTACGGTCATTATGAATATTCCGTGATGCCGTTCGGGGTTTCTAATGCGCCAGGTGTGTTTATGGAATATATGAATCGTATTTTCCACGAGCATTTGGATCGATTTGTTGTTGTGTTTATTGATGATATCTTAATTTATTCTAAGTCTCGGGAGGAGCACGCGAAGCATTTGCGTATTGTTTTGTAGGTTTTGAAGGAAAGGAGACTTTTTACCAAACTGTCCAAGTGTGAATTCTAGTTGTCGGAAGTGAGTTTTCTTGGACACGTAATTTCAGGTAATGGTATTGCTGTGGATCCATCTAAAGTAGAGGCAGTTCTACAATGGGAGGCTCCGAGATCCTTTACTGAAATTCGAAGCTTTTTGGGATTAGCCGGATATTATCAAAGGTTTATTGAAGGTTTTTCTAAGCTAGCACTTCCTTTGACCCAGTTGACTTGTAAAGGTCAAGCGTTCATTTGGGATATTTGGTGTGAGGAAAGTTTTAGTGAGCTGAAGAGAAGATTGACGACAGCTCCGATTTTGATTTTACCGGATCCTAATGAACCGTTTGTGGTGTATTGTGATGCATCTTTGATCGGTCTAGGTGGTGTGCTGATGCAAGAAGGTAAGGTGGTGGCTTATGCTTCGAGGCAGTTGAGGGTTCATGAGAAAAATTATCCTACTCATGATCTTGAGTTAGCGGCTGTGGTTTTTGTGTTGAAAATTTGGAGGCATTATCTCTATGGTGCAAGATTCGAATTCTTTAGTGATCATAAAAGTTTGAAATACTTGTTTGATCAGAAAGAGTTGAATATGAGGCAACGTAGATGGTTGGAATTTTTGAAGGACTACGACTTTGGCTTGAATTACCATCTGGGTAAAGCTAATGTGGTAGCCGATGCGTTGAGTCGAAAATCGTTGCATATGCCCGCTTTGATGGTTAAAGAGTGGGAACTTTTGGAATCGTTTAGAGATTTGAGTTTGGTATGTGAATTGACGTCGGATAGAGTGAGGCTTGGAATGTTGAGAGTTACTAATGATTTTCTGTTGACGGTTAGTGAGAAACAGAAGATGGATGTGAAATTTGTGGATTTGATGACGGTTGGAGAGAAAAGTGTGAATAAGGACTTTAAAGTGGATGATAAAGGTGCTTTGAGGTTCCGAGGTCGAATTTGTATTCCGGATGATGCGGAGTTGAAAAGGATGATTCTGGAGGAAGGACACCGGAGTAATTTGAGTATACATCCGGGAGCTAATAAGATGTACCAAGATTTGAAGAAGATTTTCTGGTGGTCTGGATTGAAGAGAGATGTGGCTCAGTTTGTGTATGCATGTTTGACTTGTCAGAAATCGAAGGTAGAACATCTGAGGCCTAGTGGTTTGTTGCAACCGTTGGATATTCCTGAGTGGAAGTGGGATAACATTTCCATGGATTTTGTGACGGGGTTGCCGAATACTCATCGAGGGCATAATGCTATTTGGGTGGTTGTAGATAGGCTGACTAAATCGGCTCATTTCATTCCGATTGACATCAGTTTTTCTTTGGAGAGGTTAGCTGAGATTTATATCAGTGTGATTGTGAAGTTGCATGGTGTGCCGTTAAGTATTGTTTCTGATCGAGATCCAAGGTTTACCTCGAGATTTTGGGAAAGTTTACAAAAGGCTTTGGGTTCTAAATTGAGATTGAGTTCGGCTTATCATCCGTAGACGGATGGACAGACGGAGAGAACGATTCAGTCGTTGGAAGATTTGTTGCGGGCTTGTGTTCTTGAACAAGGTGGTGCGTGGGATAGTTATCTTGCGTTGATTGAATTCACGTATAACAATAGTTTCCATTCGAGTATTGGAATGGCACCGTTTGAAGCGTTGTATGGACGGAGGTGTCGAACACCGTTGTGTTGGCACGAATCTGGTGAGAGTACGGTGGTTGGACCGGAGTTGGTGCAATAGACTACGGAAAAGGTGAAGCTTATTCGCGAGAAAATGAAGGCTTCTCAGAGTAGGCAAAAGAATTATCATGATCGAAGAAGGAAAGATCTTAAGTTTCAAGAGGGCGATCATGTATTTTTAAGAGTTACGCCGGTAACGGGTGTTGGTCGTGCATTGAAATCGAAGAAGCTTACTTCTCGGTTTATTGGTCCTTACCAGATATCCGCGAGAGTTGGTGCTGTGGCTTATAGGGTGGCGTTGCCGCCGAGTCTGTCGAATTTGCATGATGTATTCCATGTTTCACAGCTTCGGAAGTATGTTCCGGATCCGTCGCATGTGATTCTGATGGATGAGGTGGACGTAAGGGAGAACCTTATGGTTGAGGCGTTGCCAGTTAGGATTTTGGATCGCGAGTCGAAGCGGTTGAGAGGCAAGGAAATTGCACTTGTGAAAGTAGCGTGGGGAGGCGCTGCTGAGGGCAATTTGACTTGGGAGTTGGAGAGTCGGATGCGGGAGTCGTATCCGGAGTTGTTCGTCTCAGGTACTATATTCGAGGACGAAAATTTCTAAGTGGGGGAGAGTTGTAACGCCCCAGTTTTAGTTATTTTTATTTAATTGAGTTGTTTTGATTATTTTATTATTATATTATTTTATTTCTGACTTTTATTCGGAAATATGTTATTTTTCATCGAGATTATATTTTATCGCGTTTTGGGAGCGTTTGCGAGATATTTGAGTGTAGGGGTATTTTGGTCTTTTGGTTGGGTAGATATTATATTTTCCATATAATAGAATAGAAAGAGAGAAAAATAAAAAGGAAAGAAAAAGAGGAAGAAAGAAAAGAGAAAGAAAAGGAGAAAGAGAGAAAATTTGGAAAATCTAAGAACCGATTCAACTGACTTTTCTAAACACAATTTAATCGGGTAAGGGTGCGAAACTCGATTATGCTATGCTTGTGTATGATTATGTATGTGTGTATTGGATTGTTTGTTGTGTTTTCATAGTTTTTTATTCTAGGTCGATAGAGAGAAATCGATGTTTTCGCGGTTGGAAATCGATGTAAACGCGGTAGAATACTTGTTACCATGATTAGACTAGGTTCTGATTGTTATATGTTGGTTTGGAAATGTTTTGGTTGAGAAAATATCATTTTGGGTTGTGTAACAGCGTTGCTGGGATTTCTGGTTTTCGCAGGTTCGCACTGCGAATCCCCTAGCGAAGGGGAAAGCGAGCATTCGCTGACTATTCGCACTGCGAAGGTGGGGGCGAGCATTCGCCAGAGGTTCGCACTGCGAACTTTGGGTTATTTTGTGTTGTTTGCTCTCTGACTTGGTTCGCTGGGGAACTCGCACTGCGACGGGGGTAGCGAAGGTTCGCTGGATGGTTCGCACTGCGAACGTTGGGAATTTTATAGGCTATTTTCAGTTCTGACTTAGTTCGCTGGGACATTCGCACTGCGAATGAAGTAGCGAAGAACTCGCTAGGAGCTTCGCAATGCGAATGTGGCAGCTTTTCCCAATTTGTTTTCTTTATAACTTTTGATCCATGAGTCGGTTTGAGGCGTGATTTGGTGCGTTGGAAAGCTTTTGGCGTGTTCTTTCTTATATTAATGGTTTCAAGATTGTTACCCGATTTAGTTATGTCGAGACTTTGGAATGTGTTATTGTTGGATTTTATTGTTTTAATGATGTGCATTTGACTTGTTATTATGCAATATGCGTGTGATATGTACTGTATGACTGATGTGATGTTATGTGATGTGAATGTATGTGTTTGGATGGTGTAATGATGGTTTGTGGCCGTATGGCAAATAAATGCATTGTTTTGGGCTTGAAATGCAAAACATGATTATTGTTGATGGAGATTGTTGCATATATGTGTGCATTTGAATGTCATGAGTCATGGTATGCCAAGCATCATGATATGCATTCTTGTGATGTCGTGTGCCCGTGTGGGGTGTGAGCGACGAATCGATTCCAGAGGGAATCCGCTATAAGATCGTGTGCCCATGTGGGGTGTGAGCGATGGTTATAGACGATCGTGTGCCCGTGTGGGGTGTGAGCGATCGGGTCGTGTACCCGTGTGGGGTGTGAGCGATCCATAAACGTCGTGTGCCTTATACAAAAGAGGTGTGAGCGACGAGGAACATTGTATGCCCGACGGGGAGTTACACTAAGTAACGAGCGATGGTTCCAATAGTTCCTGAGTGAACTGGTGTTGAGAAATGATGGATGGATGGTACCGCATGTGCGTATGCATAGAGTCGTTGTGTCGACCTCTTTGCATTTGCATAACTCATGCATGGTTTGATTGTGTGTGGAATTGTGAATGAAATTGATGAGTTGATTTATGAATATACGTGTTGGTGATAATTGATTTGTGTATGATTGATATGCTTTTGTGACCGATATGTGAGAAAATTCATTGTGTTGGTTTGTAATTGGATTATGGCGTATAATGTGGTGAGAATATTATGGTTGTGTAATTGTGTGTTATTATATACTTATATGCAATTATATTATGATTGTGTTTCTCACCCTTCTGCTATTTTTAATGCTCTATAAGGCATTGCAGATTAGATTGCTGAAGGTCTTTTTGTGAAGCTTAGGTCTTCATTCTTTTGTCGGTCGGCTCTTATATGTAGCACCGGGTAGTCGGGGTGATCGAGTGTGATTATTTTGTATTATGTATATGTATCTTTTGGATTGTACATGTATGATGTTGGATATGACAGGCAAATTTTTTATACATACATATATGAGATTCAGTTACGGATCTTCCGCTTATATTCTGTAATTGAATTGTGGGTTGTAGGAACCCAGTTCCTTTGTTTTGTGCTACCTGAATTGTTGCATATCTATATGAGCAGGTTGTTGTATGGTTGTTTCAAATTAATGTGACCCCTCGGTCTATGCCGTGAATTTTAATTGTACTATGATTAATTGTTATCGCTTTAATAGCTTGGGGGTATATATTGGGAGTGTTACACTCCCCGCGAGCGAATCCTGGCCAAGTGCATCAACTCGAAATTCCAAAAAAGAGGTGTCCGCTTCCCGAAGCCGACACCCCTAAGCCATACGTTGACAAGTCCAAGTACTGCAGGTTCCATAGGAGCCACGGGCATGTCACAGAGGACTGCATCCACCTCAATGATGGGATTGAAATCCTGATTATGGAGGGGCACCTCAAATAGTACACGAAGAGGGACGACGCTCTGTAGCGAGCGATTTTGGACGCGGTTCTTAAGCGCTGGTCGCTCTCTGCGGTCTGAGCTTGAACTACAGGTCGATTCATTTTTTATCCTATTGTGAGCTAAATAAGGAAGGGAAATAGATGTCTCCATTTAACCCTGCTTTGCATACTGAGTTTAAACAGCGGTCTGTTAGGTTACGGATGCTATCAATGTGGGGGGGCCTTTGTACTGGTTATTTGTATTTTCGCCAATACGATTTTCTTTCTTTTAATCTAGGCAAAGAGTTTCTGACGGGGAACAAGGATTAGGATGTTAGGACTGATGCTTTTCAATTACTGATTTTGATTGACTGAGATATGGGGTTTGGGTTTTTTGTTGATTGCGCTCGCTAAGATCTTTTCTTTCGATCTTATGCCTACGTATTCCCGTTTACCGAAGCAGGGAAATCAGAGCGTTCGTAGTTCCTCCTATTCTATGGGAGGAAATGGGTTTTTGGTGTCTTGTTCAAAGCCCAAGACGTGAAGCGAAAGGTGATTTGTATCTTGTTCAAAGCCCAAGATGTGAAGCTGAAAGGTCTATTTGTGTCTTGTTCAAAGCCCAAGACGTGAAGCTGAAAGACCTCAGCTTTAGAGAGAATTTGTCATCTCTAAAGAGGGGAGAAGGAGAATTACTTTAACTGGGATACGTGGATCCGAGCAATGCCATAATTTCTGAAGAAAGGGTTTTAACCTGAAGGAGAAGACTTTAACTCAGTGTAGAGCAATGCCATCTTTCCTTAGGAATTTCTCATGCTAAAAGAGGGACAGTGGCATGAATGTAGATGATCCAGAGGCTTGCCGCTTACAGCGATTAGATGAAGGGAAAGGAGTTGTTGATGTTTGTGTACTGTGAATGAGGCACAACTTTGATGCTAAAAGGTTGATTGGATCAACCAGTGGTTTTCTTATACGAAGCCTAAGAGGAGGCTAATTTCTGCTAGGAAAATCATTATACAAAGCCTAAGAGGAGGCTATTTTGTGTCCCGTACAAAGCCCGAGAGAGAGGCTACAAGGGTTGACTCAACATGAGAATCTTTTATACTCAACAAGAGAGTGATTTTGTATCTCGTATGAAGCCCGAGATGGAGGCAAAAAGGGTAATTGACTCAACGGGGGAGTCTCTTATGTGTCTCGTACGAAGCCCGAGAGAGAGGCGAAAAGGTTGTTTGACTCCGATAGGGAGAATTTTGGTATCTCGTACGAAGCCCGAGATGGAGGCTATTGTAACTGTTTCAGTTGAGTGACAGATCCAATATACTGATTTTAAAAGAGAAAATCAGTTCTTATATGAGTAACACTGTACACAGAGATTTGATTTGAGGATCAGGGATATTTCCTTCTCTTTGAGGAAACAGGAAATCCAAAGGGTATTGAGACTGTCCGAGTCCGCGGGTTTCCTTCCTATTTAACGAAGGGTGCTTGAGAATATCTTTGAGACTCAAGGAAGTTAGACTGTCCAAGTCTAGAGTTTTATCTTTTGTACTATGCTTTGAGAAACAGTAGTAGACTCTATGAAAGGACTGTTCTATGAGGATGACTATGTTCTGTTCCTATACCTCTAGGAGGTCGTCGGGACAATTTGTACGAAGCCCAAGAGGAGGCTGGAAACTTTTAAGAAGCCGACGGGTCCTTGTATGAAGCCCAAGAGGAGGCTATCATTCCCAGAGGAAGAGATCATTATACGAAGCCTAAGAGGAGGCTGTGAATACATCTAAGAAGCCGTAGTGTCCTTGAATAATGCCCAAGAGGAGGCCGGGTTGCTTTTAGGAAGCCTGTGGGTCCTTGAACAATGCCCAAGAGGAGGCCGATGCTTTTAAGAAGCCCGTGGGTCTATCATCTCCTTTCCATTAGGAGAGATAACTCTTTTAAAGATAAAAAACCACTGGTAAACGTGCGAGGTTTACTATCCAACGACTTTTAGCTTTTAAAGAGGGTTCCTTAGTTAAGGTCCAAGATTATGACCGTAGTGGGTACCCAAACCCTGAGACATTCAAGGCAAGCTATCCACAAGGAATAGATCAAGTCAGGAAAGTTTGAGAATTTGGAAGAAACTCAAAGATGCCATTCACGGAGAATACATTCATCTTGGGGAGTAGAGCTTCTTGACGATTCCTAAGGAGGACAACCGAAGAGAAGACTGTATCTGGTGCTCCTATTGGGGATCTAGGCGTCTATTTCTACGAATAAGTGAAACGGCGTCACCTAGTTCTAGACGTAGTTGTCGGGGAAACTCGAAATATCTTTACTATTATTACACAGTAGATATGAGTTTATGAAAGGAGACTTACAGTGAGCAGCCCCACAATACAGTTTATAATATGAAAGCAGTAAATGAAAGCGATAACCACTTACTCGGTTGGAGTGCTTCCATGCTGTTTGGTTAGTTGTTCAACAAAGAAAGATTGAAAACAACAATATATTCAAAATCAAAGGAGAAAGTGCTTTGAAAAAGAAAGATTTGGGGCTTACAACTCAAGGAGAGGCCCAGGGTTTTATCAGTGAGCGCACTGTTTGACTTTGTACAGCGGGACTTATACAAGTGACTGGGGCCCAAAAAGGTTTTCTATACAAAGGGATGGGTCTTACACTCTCTCAAGAGGCCCAAAAAGGTTTAAAGGAAAAAGAGTGGGGCTTATAACACAAGGGTAGGCCCAAATGATTTTTCGTTTAAAAATGGCGATCGCGCCGAGGTTTTCTTTTAACGCGGAGGGACTTATACAATAAGTGAAACCCAAAATGTTTTGGTTAAAAGGGGGATTGGGTCTTACACTCTAATAGAGGCCCAAAGTGTTTTGAATGGGTCTTATAGCTCAAGGAGAGGCCCAAGGGTTATTTTGAAAAGGCGACGATCGCGCCGTTTACTTGTACAGAGGGACTTATACAATGGATGAGGCCCAAAAAGTTTTTGTACAAGGGGGGATGGGTCTTACACTCTCTCAAGAGGCCCAAAGAGTTTTGAAAATGATTTATGAGGGTTGAATTAATCCAAAACCCTAATTTGTTTTCAAAATGTATTTAATTGAATAAAAATTCAATTAAAATGATCAAAAATTGTTTAACACATGGAAAACAAATTGTGATCTTGGATTAATGCTTCAAAAATTAAGTATTGACCTACAAAATAATTAGAAAGCATTAAAAGTTGCAAAATCAATGTAGAAAAAATATTTAAAATGCCAAAAATAATTAAAACATTAATTCTTTGCAAAAATATCAATTATATGAAATAAATAATATTTTTGGGATTTTCTGATAAAATAAAATATTTTAACATTTTTGTGAATTATTAAAAAAAGAATCAACTCAAAATCATTAAAACTCAGAGAGAAATTAATTTTTGAATCAATTAAACAAAATCACAAAATTCAAATATTTGAATTATTCAAAAATGGCGCCAAGAACAAGCTGAAGAACACGCGCGTGTTCTTGGTTTCTCAGATTTGCATTTTCTATCCAATCTCCATGAATACGTAATCATATCATGCAATCCACATATCATTATGCTCGTCTCAACCTCACGATCATGTCTATGTACTTTAATTTCATTTAAATTAAACATACAACAAGAAATCACAAAGAAACCTCAAGAACCCTAATTTCTGCATGAAGGCTAGGATTTTTGATACACGATTCAAACAATGCAATTAATTGAGGGAAAACATTCCATGCATGATTATGAACATATGGCCAAATTATTGTGCGAGGAAATATGCATAGATTGAGAGATGACCAAGTATGTGCTTACCTCCAAGTCGTGACAGCAAGTTCAAAGTGATTTTTGATTTGGAGGTGTTACAGATGAGTGGTGATGATCTGAACAGCTTCCCTACACCCTATGGATTGTGTTTGGATGGTTGGACTTGATTGAAATTGGCTGGATCATTTTGTGGCACCTCAGCTGCACTTTGGTTAAAACCTTGAGCAACCAGCTGGTGATTTTGTGAAATTGATGTTTCAGAAGTAATCTAAGTGCTTGATCAGCTCATATGTGATGTATGTGAGGTGTGTGAGTGATTGGTTTGATTGGAATTGCTCTCAAACTCAAAACCCGATAGCTACCTTGCTAAGAAAGGCATTTTTGCCAAGAGAAAGAGATTTTGAGAAAAGCATCTGTTAGATGGCTTTGGTGTACTCAAACTGACCACAATTGAGCTCTATTTATAGTAGAGCAAGTTTGTTTTGCAAGGAATAGTGAATGGCAGCTGGTAAGTAGGTTTGGCCAATGTTGGCAAATGAAAATCCAAGTCTCCTCTAGCCATTGACTAGAGGTTAGGGCACAGAGCTTTGGTCCCCTTGGTCTTGGATAAGTCTTGATTGATTTCAGATGAGAATGGCTCAGTCCATGCCACCTTGATGGTTCCATTGAATGCCTCATTCCAAATTTGAAGTCTTGTCCCTATTTTGGCCATTCTAGGTTCAACATGCTATTTCTTGTTCCATGGACTTTGGAGGCTTGGCTCAGTGATTGTCCCCTTTAGATTCAATCCTCTGAGGTGTCCAAGTGGATAAGAGAAATTGAATTTGGCTGATTTTGGCAAATCGACCAAAGTTGCAAATTCAGCCTTGCCTTGACAGATTTCAGCAAGGCAACTTGGCAATGTTGTATCTCATGGTGTAGGTTGAATTTGGCAATGTTCTTGGTCATTTTGGAAAACTCTTACATGATACAACAATTGTTTGAACAAGTTTGGTTTTGATCTCTTTTGATTCCAAGTGAAAAATCCTCCTACATTTGGCAAAAAGTGAGGCAGAATCTGACTTAGTGAAAATTTCACTAAGTGTTGGAAAAAGTGACATTTTCACTTTTCAGCCACTTTGATCACTCCATAACTCAAAATCCTTAATGAATTGGAATGACTTGTAGTTGAAGTTTTTGTAGGTGATAATGAGGGCTACAAATCCATCTTGGGATGAGAAAAAATGGCCTTGTGGTTTAGGAGTTATGGTCCTCCAAAGTTGGTACCTTTGCCACTTTATTTTTAACTTAGAAAAATTTCTAAGTTTTATGGTTACCCCTTTTACAAGTTATCTCACTTTTCTTGATTTTTCTTGATGAATGATGATTCAAATCATACATTAACATAATTTTAGGGTTAAAAATCCATTTTGGTGAAAAATCTCAAAAAGTCAAAGTTGACTTTTGTGCACAGTTGACTTTTTATCAGATGAATTCCAAACTGTGCAATTCTTCAGGAAATCATGTCCTTGACCTAAATCAAACTTGATGGACATGTTCCATGGGTGTCATAGGGTATATTCAATCATGTATTAGGGTTTGGGAGCATGTCCTGGTCAAAAGTCAAAGTTACAGTTGACTTTTCCCTTAAAACCCTAATTGTGGTGCAGATGAAATTGAGACTTGTTGCCCAAGCTTCTTGGATCAATCCATTGTTCCAAATGGATCAATATGGTATATTAAAGACCCTCAAATCATCTCTTGAGGTCTTGGCTCATGGTTTGTCCCAAAAGTCAACTTAAGGGTGAATTAGGTCAAGAAACCCTAATTCCTGATTTTTTATGAATGCATCCCCTGAGGCAAAATTGACTTGATGCATGGGTTCATGAGGTTTCATGAAGTATATTAGGTTATGTTTTGGATCATTGCCTTGTGCCCAGATGAAAATTTCCATCTGGAGGCCCTGGTCGACCAAAACCCTAATTTGGTGACACTGTCGATCTTGAGACTTGATCCACCTAGAAGGGAGCAGCCTTGTGCTTAATCCTTGAAGTGGGAGTCCTTTTTGATCCATTGTGGATGTTTAAGAGATTAGACAAGTTGAAGATCATGTCATTTCTTGATTGATCCTTTGTCTAAGCACTCAGAGAGGGCTTGAAACCCTAATTTTGATTGTAGTGGATGCTCACCCATCTTTGGGGAGACTAATGAAGCATAAAGGTACATCCATATTGTGATGATGATTTTCACAATGATGGGAAATCTAAGTGGTCAAAATTTGGGGTATTACAGATGCCCCTATTTAATCTTCTTGGACCCGAAGGTGTGAATGACGAAGGGATTCGGGCATTCGGGGTGCAAGAGGATTAAATATCGGAATACCCAAAATTTTGATGGTGGTTATGAATGGTAGCTTACGCATTCATCTTCTTTAGCTAAGCAATGATGTTTAGAAAAGGTAAACTTCCCCTCGATCCTGGTTTCCTACCAAGGAACTGGTCTCAGTCTCTTTTGAAATAAACTTCCCCTCGATCCTGGTTTCCTACCAAGGAACTGGTCTTGGTTTCTTTTGAACTTCCCCTCGTTCTTGGTTTCCTACCAAGAACTGGTCTCAGTATCTGAAATGAACTTCCCCTCGTTCCTGGTTTCCTACCAAGGAACTGGTCTTAGTTTCTGATTTAAACTTCCCCTTGATCCTGGTTTCCTACCAAGAACTGGTCTTAGTTTCTTTTGTCAATAAACTTTATTGACAAGGGATGCTATGTGTAGCGGTTTTCCTTCAAACTTCTCGCCGAATTTTCCTGGGGAGATGCCATTTAACGGAAAAAGGTTTGATGTCAGACTTGCTGGGGAACCCAACGTCTGAGTTGTAGAGTTGCACAAACTTCTCTGTTGGAGACGCCATTTGTCGATTCTACTGGGGAAAGCGAGTCTCTTGAGAGACTGTTTTTATTTGGGATCTTTCATCATACTTTTCTCGGGATCTTCTCGGAGAAACGCCATATGATGGGGTCCAATTTTGAGGTGCCAATGACCTTCTCATCAGTGGTTTTTCGGAGCAAAACTGGCGTGCTGCCGAATCTCTGATCACGAGGCTTTCTCTGTGGATTTTCCTTAATCCGGGAAAGCAAGGATATCATCTTCAATGGCGAAGAGTGATGTTTATTGAAAGTTCTCTGATCTTTCAGAGGTTCAAATTATCAAAGTGGCCAAGGACCAACTTCTTTCCAGAATTAAACTGGAAGCGAGGTTGTTCAGACACAGTATTTCCTGACGAGGCAAGAAATGACAACTCGATTGAGAGGACTTCTACCACTAGGGGACAAGACCGACTAAATTGATAGTGATGCAATATGAAATGTGAATGCAAATAAAAAATGCATGGTGTATGTATGTATATGCTGACAAGACGCGACATACAGACTAATGGATGAACACAATTGGATACTCGGCCATCGCGGGGCGAAGAAGTACCGTTGATTCAAAATAGCAATTCCACCTTGCTTAGGAGAGATAGTCTCGTTGGGAGCTATGTTGATCGGGCTTAGGAGATGAGAACTCGGCTGAGGCGTGTCAGATGAAACAAGGTCTCTGACACAGTTGATCCCTTTATTCAGGCATACTGGCTTAGAAGGAGTACTTTGATTCTGCACTTTGAAGTCCGCTTACTTCGGGAGAAGCGATCGATGTTCTTCTGATGTTCAACAGTCAAAAGAAATGCCATCTTTAATTTAAAAGCAGAAAAAGTTTAACAAGTAAATTCATTTTTGTTTTATTTCAAGAATCGCTGATTAAGTTTAAACAACGTCGTTCTGTAAAGCTAAAACAAGTAAAGAATTACAAACAAAAGCACAAGGGCTCAAATTTTATTGATAAGATGGAGATCAGCCAAACGCGTGATTCCAAAGAGTATATACAAAGTTAGAAAATGGTAATTTACAGGGAAAAGGGCTACGTTGAAACATAACGACCACTATCCTTCTACCAACTTTGAATTCGGGACATCCTGAGCTTCTGTCGAAGATGACCTTGACTGGAGTTTTCCTGGCGGATGATGATGCAACTGCTGCTGAGGGACTTGCCTCTGTTGAACATAGTTACTTGCCATTATCCCTAATTTTTTCCTGGATTGTACCTTGATGTTTCCAACCCACCGGGATGATTTTTTCATGTCTCTAACTTTTGCCTAGACCGCCCTTTCGGGTTTTCAATCCACCGAGACGTTTTTTTTTTTTTAGATTAGGCGAAGTATTTCTTGACTACATCAACATTCGTGGGGTAGGCAAATTCCTCTCCGTCCATGATTGCAAGTCTCAAGGCGCCGCCTGAGAAAGCTTTCTTGACCACATAGGGGCCATCATAATTTGGGGTCCATTTGCCCCGAGAATCAGTGAGAAATGATTGTATCTTCTTGAGCACAAGGTCTCCTTTCCTGAAGACACGAGGTCGGACCTTTTTGTCGAACGCCCTCTTCATTCTCTGTTGATACAACTGACCGTGGTATAGTTCCGTGATTCGCTTCTCTTCGATCAGGTTCAGGTCGTCGTGTCGACTTTGACACCATTCAGCTTCGGTGAGCTTCGCTTCCATCAATACCCGGATTGATG
Source organism: Lathyrus tuberosus (assembly GCA_022829125.1). NCBI lineage: Eukaryota > Viridiplantae > Streptophyta > Magnoliopsida > Fabales > Fabaceae > Lathyrus > Lathyrus tuberosus. The sequence goes on along the minus strand of JALAZF010000013.1, from coordinate 25,520,366 downwards.
GGATCTCTACTTCTATGGGGAGCACTGCCTCCATGCCATATACTAGAGAGAAAGGGGTTGCCCCTGTTGAAGTACGGACAGATATGCGATAACCATGAAGAGCAAAGGGTAGCATTTCGTGCCAATCTTTATAGGTTACAACCATCTTTTGAACAATCTTTTTGATGTTCTTGTTAGCCGCTTCTACCGCTCCGTTCATCTTGGGTCGGTAGGGAGATGAGTTATGGTGTTCGATCTTGAACTCTGTGCACAACTCTTTCATCATCTTATTGTTCAAGTTAGATCCATTATCAGTAATGATCTCGCTTGGAACACCATAACGGCAGATGATATTGTTTTTGATAAATCAGACCACCACTTGTCGGGTTACATTGGCGAATGACGCTGCTTTGACCCACTTGGTGAAATAGTCAATGGCTACCAGGATGAACCGATGTCCGTTTGAAGCCTTGGGCTCAATCATACCAATCATATCGATTCCCCATATGGAAAATGGCCACGGGGAAGAAAGAACTTTGAGATGTGATGGCGGTACATGAATTTTGTCGGAGTATATCTGACACTTGTGACACCTCCTCATGTACTTGTAGCAGTCAGATTCCATGGTCAACCAATAATACCCGGCCCTGAGAATTTTTCTCGCCATTGTGTGTCCGTTGGCATGAGTGCCAAAGGATCCTTCATGAATTTCTTTCATGAGCATGTCTGCTTCTGGTCTGTCCACACATCGGAGCAAGACCAAGTCAAAATTTCTCTTATAAAGAGTGTCACCGCTCAGGAAGAAGTTTCCAGCCAATCTTCTGAGGGTCTTTCTATCTTTTCTGAGTGCCCCAGATGGGTACTCTTGTTTCTGAAGGAAGCATTTGATATCGTGATACCAAGGTCTGTCGTCTATGACTGCTTCAATCGCGAAGATGTAAGCGGGCCGTTCAAGGCACATTATGTCGATCTTAGGTATGTCATTCCATCGACCTACGCTAACCATGGAAGAGAGAGTGGCTAATGCATCAGCCATGTGATTCTCCTCACGAGGGATATGATGAAACTCGATTCTGTTGAAAAAGGGTAACAACCTTCTTCTGTAGTCTTTGTAAGGACTCAATCTTGATTGGTATGTGTTCCAATCTCCTGTGATCTGATTGATAACCAGATCTGAGTCGCCATATACATCCAAGTTCTTGATCCTTAAGTCGATCGCTTCTTCGAGACCCATAATACAAGCTTCGTATTTGGCCTCATTGTTCGTACACTTGAACTTAAGTCTGACAGTGAAAGGAATGTGGGTACCCTGAGGGGTAACAATGATTGTCCCAATTCCGTTTCTGTAATGATTGACAACTCCGTCAAAGATTAGTCCCCACTGGGAACCTGGTTCTGGCCCTTCACTGGGTAACAGTTCATCACAATCTTTCATTTTTAGATACATGACATCTTCATCTGGGAAGTCAAACTCGATTGATTCTTGATCGTCAATCGGTTGATGAACCAAATGATTGGCTAAAATACTCCCCTTAACGACTTTCTGAGCGTGGTACTCTATGTCATTTTCTGATAGCAACATCTGCCAACGGGCAATCCTTCCCGTGAGAGCAGGTTTTTCGAAAACGTACTTGATTGGATCCATTTCGGAGACCAACCAAGTAGTATGACGAATCATGTACTGGCGAAGACGTTTGGCTGCCCAAGCCAAAGCGTAACAAGTTTTCTCAAGCATTGTGTACCGAGTTTCGCAGTCGGTGAATTTCTCGCTTAGATAGTAAATGGCAGACTCTTTCCGTTTAGTTTCGTCTTGTTGGCCAAGTACACATCCCATTGAGTCCTCTAGGACTGTGAGGTAAATGATCAGTGGTCTTCCTTCCACTGGAGGTGATAGAATCGGAGGATTCAACAGATATTCCTTGATACTGTCGAAGGCGGTTTGGCAATCTTCTGACCAAACGCAATCCTGGTTCTTTTTGAGTAACTTGAAAATCGGCGCACACGCGGCGGTCATAAGGAATATGAATCTGGAGATGTAATTCAAACGTCCCAGGAATCCTCTGACTTGTTTTTCAGTTTTCGGAGAAGGCATTTCTTGAATGGCCTTGACCTTGTCAGGATCAACCTCAATTCCTTTCTGGCTGACGATGAACCCTAGTAGTTTCCCCGAACGGACACCGAAGGTGCACTTGTTGGGATTCAAGCGGAGCTTGAATTTTCTTAGACGTTCGAACAATTTTGACAGATGTTCAACGTGATCATCCTCTGTTCTTGATTTTGCAATCAAATCATCGACATATACCTCGATTTCTTTGTGTATCATGTCATGAAACAGAGTAGTCATGGCCCTTTGATAGGTTGCCCCGGCATTCTTCAAACCGAACGGCATTACCTTGTAACAAAAGGTACCCCATGGGGTAATGAACGAAGTTTTCTCCATGTCTTTCGGCGCCATTTTGATCTGGTTATAGCCCGAGAATCCATCCATGAAGGAGAATACTTTGAACCTTGTTGTGCTGTCAACCAGCATGTCAATGTGTGGTAAAGGAAAGTCGTCCTTTGGACTTGCCTTGTTCAGATCTCTATAATCAACACACATTATGACCCTTCCGTCCCTTTTGGGAACGGGTACGATGTTGGCTAACCATTGAGGATATTCAGATGTAGCGAGGAAACCCGCGTCGATCTGTTTCTGTACCTCCTCCTTGATTTTGATGGCCATGTCCGGGTGAGTGCGTCTCAACCTTTGCTTTACTGGCGGACATTCCGATCTCAACGATAAGTGATGTTCCACGATGCTGGTATCCAACCCTGGCATATCCTGATAGGACCAAGCGAATACATCGGGGAATTCTTTGAGAAGCTTTATCAAACTTTCTTTGACAGTTGGACTGAGCAGTGCTCCGATCCTGATTTCTTTTCTCTCTTTTTCTGAACCCAAGTTTACCGTTTCCAACGGTTCTTTGTGAGGTTCAATGGACCTTTCCTCTTGTCTGAGTAGTCGGGAGATCTCTTCTAGAATTTCGTTGTCATCTTCTTCTTCAGCCCCAAATACCGGGAACTCAAAGTCGGGAGAAGGCATCGGATCATATGTTTCAACGGGGTGTAAAACAAGCAATCTGCATGACGTGATGATTCGTGTTTAGAAGAGATAGAGAAAATGCAAGTGTGTGCAGTGTTTTGATTTTACTCCTTGTTTTTATTATTGACTGTTTTTTAGGATTACCATTTTCTGAAAAAGCAAAAAGAGAAAACAGCAATTAATGCAGAAATTACAGAACGACGTTATTTGATTAATGAACAAGTCGAATCTTGAAACTACAGCCCTATAAAACAAAACTCTGTCGCTTTGGGCAAAGCGAAGAGGGAAATTTACAGAAAATGAGCCCTATCAAAATATCCGTTTCACCTGGGCAGGGTGAAAGGTTAAAGATGGCAATTACTTTGACTGACGAACGACCTTCGGAACCTCGACGGTAACCCATTGGCGATGAACTCCTCGGTGAATCACAAAGTCTGGCACCTTCTTTGATTTGTCTTCAGAAATGACGCTGATTTCTGGTGGAGCAGGATCATTGGAATCTGTCTCCCAGGCAGAATTGTCGTAGGAGGATTCCTCTGTTGTATTTTGCATAGCATTTGTGCTCTCAGCTGTATCTCCCCATCCAGTTGATTGGATATCTTCGAGCCTGATACGAGAGCTTTCGGGAGCAGTGTACTTGACCATAAAGTCGTATTTTCCACTAGGTTGTCCCAGAGTGTCCCAAACTTCTTTGGAACTGGAGAAGTCATCCCTCTCGATGACGTTGACCTCAGAAAAAGCATAGTTGATGAATTCTAGTCCTGCAAACGTTGCGAATTCATCTTCATGTTGAGTAGTTTCTGAATGACCTGAGTGTTGATCCCATGACGTGGTGGGGACACAGGTATTCTGTTCAATGACGCTCAGCTGAGCTTCATTACTCGGCTGACTTTCTTGCCCCAAGTTTCCTGGGTAAGGCTGCCACATTGGTAGACCATCCATCGGGCCATAGTAATTGTGGTCAAAGTTGACTTTCATCAGAGTGTCTTCCTCTAATGAATTTGGCGGAGCACGGCATCCTTCCGGATCAAAATCTCCGTAGATCATTTCGACATCTGATCTTGGTATAAATCTTGGACTTTCTGTAGGAAAGCAAAAAGGCATAGGCACCTCTTCCTGAGACATATAGCCGTCCTTGTTAAGGTAGGACTTCCATTCTTCATCTGTGTCAGAGGGATCTTCCTCATTGATAGCATGAACTGTCTGAGACACTGGGTGAAGAAAACCTCCACTGTGGAAGAAGTTTTGAAGGGGATGAAGACTTTCATCGTTGGCGGCTGTCTGGGTACAGGTCGCAGAATAACCAAGACCCTTCTTTGTTTTATTGTCAGTAGGAATGACAAGCTGTCCCCATCCGGTCGTATCGGTACTCTCGACCGCTTTGATAGCATCTTTGTATGAGGAAATCGAGGTTCCTCCTTTGAATTGATCGTCCTTGCTCACCGATAGTGCTTGGAACTGAGTTCCAATAACCTCCTCGGGCTCCGCACAAGTAGATGATGATAGGTTACTCACAAGCAAGGCTTGTTCCCCACAAACCGTGACAAGTTGATCATTCTTGACGAACTTTAGCTTTTGGTGGAGGGTTGAAGTAACCGCTCCAGCCTGATGTATCCAAGGTCTTCCTAATAAACAACTGTATGTTGCCCGGATGTCCATGACCTGGAAAGTGATTTGGAAAGTGTGAGGACCAATAGTTATGGGAAGATCAACTTTGTCGATAACTGTTTTTCTGGATCCGTCGAATGCTTTGACGACGACCTCACTGACTCTCATCGGAGGGCCCTTAAATGATAATTGCATCAAAGTGGACTTCGGCATAACATTCAGGGCTGACCCTGTGTCTACCAGTACGTTGGCTAAAGCATCGCCCCGGCAGTTAACTGTGATATTGAGCGCCATGTTATGACGACGACCCTCTTCAGGTAGTTCCTCATCACTAAATCCCAAATTATTGCAGGAAGTGATGTTAGAGACAATGCTATCGAACTGTCTGATTGTTACATCCTGTTCCACAAAGGCTTGCTCCAAGACTTTCTGTAGAGCCTCTCTGTGTGCTTCTGAACTGAGTAACAGTGATAATACTAAGATCTTTGAAGGAGTCTGTAACAGTTGATTGACAATGTTATATTCACTCCTTTGGATGAGCTTTAGCATCTCATCTTTGTCTTTTGAAAAGTCAGGATTACTAGATTGACCGACTGGTGGATCAGGAATTTCTGCCTGAAGTTCCTTTTCTTTGTTGGATTCTCTAACCCCTCGGTTGAAGATTCGACCGCTCCGTGTTACACGACTGATGTCTGCAATATTCACGATGGAGGGTAATGGAATTTCATTTCCATTCTTGATTATTGTTGCACCGTATTTGTAAGGGATTGCCTTAGCTGATTCATACGGTAGTGGCCCCGGTAGACAGATGACTATGGGAACCTTCTGATTTTTCTGACCATCATAGGTAACCTCGATCCGTTCCTGGTTGGGAACTCTAGATTCATCAAATAGAGGGATGATGGCAAAAACATCCCTGGTCCTGTGATGACCAGAGATTGTGACAACATCCTCAACTTGCTCGGCAAGGTAGTTCGGCGACCAAATGATGGGTCCTGAACCTGGATATGGATGAATTTCTCCATGATCGATCTGACCCTGAAGAGCTGCTCTTACAAGGTAACACCCTTGGTTACTTTCCGAACAGACACTGCAACTGTCATAGTTGTGTGGTGGCACCTGGCCACGCCCACTTTGAATACAATGTAACCTCGCTAGGTTATCTTCCATTGATCGGACATCCTGACTTTGACGACGAGTAGGATTCCTGTGATTGATACTAATCTGCTGAGTATCTTCGTCCATATAGATTGGCATCCACCAGTGATTTAACAAGTGCTGAAGTGCCTCCTGGACAAGGGTACAACCTCGATCGTTTTCGCAACCTGCTTTACAGTTTTGATAATCATGTGATATTAAGAATCCGAGTCGGACCTGCTCAGCATGTAACTCTACCAGGTTGGTATTCATCACGCGAATGTCAAAGATCTGAACCATGTTGATTTGATAGGAGTTCCTATCATGGTAGTCTTGGATCCATCCAAGATCCATCTGACACTGGAGGGCCTCTTGTATGAAAGAGCATCCCTGTTTGTTTACCGAGCAAATCAGACAGGAACTGTAATCGTGCCGCGACAGATTATGATACTGGCTTTGCCTTAAGTGCATCGCCACCAAGTTGTCATTCATCGCACGGATGTCGTGGTTTTGAATGACGTTGGAATTCGTGTAAACCATGTTAACTCCACGAACTCGGTGCTCTTGGATCCATCCAAGATCCATTTGTTCCTGTAGAGCTGCTTGCACCACAGAACATCCCTGGTTGTCTTTAGAGCAGATATCACACTGGTGATAATTATGAGGTGGCACATGGCCATATCCATTCTGTCTACAATGCATCTTGACCAGATTGGTCCCCAATGAGAGTACATCGTGAATTTGATAGACATTGTTAGTCTCTTTCTCAATCAGATTGACTGCAGTTTTCTCATGTTGAGGCAGCGGGTTCGTAAGAACATTAGGATTCGTATCTTTGAAAGATAAGAGCCCGCTCCTAACAAGCTTTTGCACGTCGGATTTGAAATTGAGACAAGTCTCAATGTTATGCCCCGAACCTCCTTGATGATAATGGCATGTTTGATCCGCTTTAAACCAAAAAGGCAGATTTTCCGGAACTGAAATGGGAGACTTGGTCTGAATGTACCCCTTAGCCAGCAGTAACGGAAACAGCTCTGCGTACGTTATGGGTATAGGATCAAATCCTGGTGGCCGTGTTGTACGGTTGTTGTTATATGGAGGACGAGCCTGCTGAAGAGGCTGTTGTGTCCTTTGTTGGTCAGGTTGGCTCTGCGCAACCTGAGGTTGATACATAGGAACAGGCGCGGGGCCGATAGCAGGAGTAACAGCTGCTACTGGCTGATAACGTCGCCTTTGCTTTCCGAGAGAGATATTCCCAATATCTTGCTCTTTTTTCTTAGGGAGATCACTACCGTATTTTTTAGTACCACTCGTCGATCCAGTGTCTTTTACCAAACGTCCTTCTCGGACGGCTTCCTCAAGATGTACACCCATACCGACCATCTCGGTGAAATCACTGGGCGCACTGGCGACCATTCGGTCATAGTAAAATGAGCTTAAGGTCTTTAAGAAGATCTTTGTCATCTCTTTTTCCTCAAGAGGTGGACAAATTTGAGCGGCAATTTCACGCCACCTTTGAGCATACTCCTTAAAGGTTTCCTTGTCCTTTTGTGACATTGATCTGAGTTGATCTCTGTCGGGTGCCATGTCCAAATTGTACTTGTATTGTTGGACGAAGGCAGTACCAAGATCTCTGAATGTACTGATCGTAGTACGGTTTAAACCCATGTACCATTTGAGTGCGGCACCGGTTAAACTATCCTGGAAGTAGTGAATCAGCAGGTCCTGATTCTCCGTCTGAGCTGACATCCGCCGAGCGTACATCACCAGATGGCTCTGAGGGCAAGAGTTACCCTTGTATTTTTCAAAGTCGGGCACTTGGAACTTGTGCGGGACTTTCACATTTGGGACCAAGCAGAGGTCTGCGGCGTCCTTTCCAAATAGATCCTGACTGCGAATGGCTTGCAGCTCTTTCTGCATTTCCAAGAACTGCTCCTGAAATTCATCCATTCTGTCAAACATAGTTTCCTTCTTACCAGAAGGTGTCTGTGGAATTTGTCCTTCCGGGACAGTGTGCACCACAGGGGGTGGTACCGTGACTACGGCAGTAAGTCTTGGCGCCTCCCGAAGTTTGTAACCTTCAGGACTCTTGAGTATGCCTCTGGCATCTTCGCTTTCCCGAAGTTTGTAACCTTCAGGAGTCTTGAGTATGCCCCTGTCATCTTCGCTTTCCCGAAGTTTGTAACCTTCAGGCCCAACGGCTTCTGTTGCGATTCCCTGATCTTCAGTGATTGGCGGAACATATCCTTCCGGGATATAGTTAACAGGCATGCCCCAAGGACGATATTTCGGCATCTGATACCTAGGATCATACTTTTCTATGATGGGCGTTGAGGTGATCTCTGAGATCATGGTTCTTTGTAGCTGAGCTTCTGCCATGGCTTGCATGTCGTTACGAAGCTTTCTCATATCCTCTCTCAGAGCGTCGATCTCTTCTTTCAACTCTCTATTTTCTTCCTCAAGATCATCCATCCTTTTCTGACGATTAGCCCGAGTATTATACGAATGAGACAGTTTGACTCTAGAATCGAGACACAAACGTGAGATTCGTAGGTAAGAAGAATACGCGATGTGAGAATGATGAATGCAATGATTATATTAATTGTTTTTTTGGCTTAATCAAAATAAACTTCGACAATTAAATTGCAAATATCAAACAGTGCGGAAACCCCTTTTTATTGAATTCCAAAGGATTACAGAAATGGAAATACAGTAGATTACAAAGTGCAGAAACAGAAACCTAAACTAATGGGTCCCGAGTCCTCTTCTTTGACCGGGGCGCTTGGGCCGTTGTCGGGTTGTCATTCCTTTGCCAGGTGAAAGGAGCGAGCAAATTCCTTTGGTCATCTTGATTCTCTACAGCATGCTGCTCCAAAATTTCAATCAGAGCATCTTTCTCTTTTAGTAGTTGCTGTATTTGGATACACTCTACGTCGAGGGTGCGGTACTTGTTCTTCCAAGATCTTCTTTCCTTTTGAACTTTGTTGAGAGTAACCTGAAGCTTTTCAGTTTCCGTCATGAAGTACATGACAGTTTCCCTCGGTGGAAGAATTCCGTAACGAGGATAAGGCATCTTTAGCTTGAGAGCTCTAGTTTGTACCCAATGGAGATAAGGCTCCACCGAGACACAATCCGGTTTTCCCAGAGACTCTCGTCCTTTCTTATGAACCTGTTTCCAAGCATGCACTATTTCCATCTTTAGTGCTCTGTCGTTTTCTCCTTCCTTGAAGAAAAGACCTTCCAGATGAACACCCAGTGGGATGTGTCTCATCGGGTATCCAAATTGACGAAGAACTAATATCAGATGATAGTTAATTCCTCCTTTAGTTCCTATGAGGGGTACGCTGGGGAAGTTTCCACCACGGTCAATGATTCTGATTCCCTCATAAATCCTATTACACCAATCTATATCGGAATTGGTGAGAGACATGATCTTCTGCGACCAACGTAAGACACTCTTGCAATCCCAAAAAGCAGCAGACTTGGGCAAGTGAGAGATAAACCATTTGTAGAGCAAAGGTACACAGCATGTGATCTCTCCTCCGTTGTACAAATTTCCCAAGTGTACAGAATGATACGCATCTGCGAGCAAAGTCGGCACAGGGTTTCCAATGAGAAAAACCTTAATGGCGTTGATATCGACGAAGTTATTGATGTTGGGAAACAAAAATAACCCGTAGGTGAGCAAGACAAAGATGCTTTCAAAAGCAGTCCCGTTCCCTATACTAGCGAAGTATAGAGCCTTTTTTGTCAAGAACTGGGCTGGCAAACCTTGGATGCCACCCTTAGTGGTCATGTGAGTCCTGACCTCAGACTCGTCCAAATGAATTGCTATTGCAATAGTCTGATTCTTTGGAATTTCTTCCAGTCCAGAAAATGGAGCTCGATCAGTGATATGTAAATCAGTCAGATGAGAATACTCCTCCAGCGTTGGTGCTAGCTGGTAATCCGGGAATGTGAAACAGTGATAAACCGGATCGTAGAACTGAATGAGCGCGTCCATGATCCCCTTAATCATATGGACTCTTAACAGTGGTAGCAAACCACCGTGCTTGGCTCTGAAAGCCTCTGGGTTAACGATCATCCTTGCTAACCTTCTCAAATCCCCTAGTTTTGGAACCTTGAAGGTATACTGGTGAGTTCTCCTTCTACCGAAATCCATTAGCGTAATCCTTTTCTCTGATATTTGCAATCATAGTCTTAGTTTAATTTGAAAAACAGAGAGACTAGAAGAGAATTTTTTTTGAATGTTTTAATGTTTTATTAAATAAATGCATGAATGCAGCACACAAAAACATAGAAAAAACATGGGGTCAAAGGGTCGTTGTCATGAAGTCAAGGCTCTACCCATCCCCAAAGGTTTATACTAGGGTGATTTTTGTACCTGTACTCATTATCCTCAGCTCCTCCCAGGAAAGCAAAACAACAAGCGGATCGCCAGCGAGTTGTAGAGCAATCTTAGAGTAAGTGCCATTCACCGAGAATAGATCACCAGCCTCAAATGAGGGTAGTATCGCGTAACAACTATTTCCGATAGTTTTCGCACTACGAAAGGGTTGGCTTTTCTAGGTGTATACTCAATCTTTCCACATACGGCATCACCCGCATTCCCATTAGCAGAAAAATAAACACGTATAGCAATTAGGAAAAGCAGTATATATATTTGTCCTAATCATCCTAGACTTATAAAGCTATGATTCCTAAGTTCCTGACAGAAATGGGTTCCCCGGCGGAAGCCCCAATCTGTGGTTTTCACATAAGTGAAGAGAAGGAATACCGTGCCTAGATCTAACCTTGAACGGGCCCCACGGTGGGCGCCACTTTTTTCTGTAGCGAGCGATTTTGGACGCGGTTCTTAAGCGCTGGTCGCTCTCTGCGGTCTGAGCTTGAACTACAGGTCGATTCATTTTTTATCCTATTGTGAGCTGAATAAGGAAGGGAAATAGATGTCTCCAATTAACCCTGCTTTGCATACTGAGTTTAAACAGCGGTCTGTTAGGTTACAGATGCTATCAATGTGGGGGGGCCTTTGTACTGGTTATTTGTATTTTCGCCAATACGGTTTTCTTTCTTTTAATCTAGGCAAAGAGTTTCTGACGGGGAACAAGGATTAGGATGTTAGGACTGATGCTTTTGAATTACTGCTTTTGATTGACTGAGATATGGGATTTGGGTTTTTTGTTGATTGCGCTCGCTAAGATCTTTTCTTTCGATCTTATGCCTACGTATTCCCGTTTACCGAAGCAGGGAAATCAGAGCATTCGTAGTTCCTCCTATTCTATGGGAGGAAATGGGTTTTTGGTGTCTTGTTCAAAGCCTAAGACGTGAAGCGAAAGGTGATTTGTATCTTGTTCAAAGCCCAAGATGTGAAGCTGAAAGGTCTATTTGTGTCTTGTTCAAAGCCCAAGACGTGAAGCTGAAAGACCTCGGCTTTAGAGAGAATTTGTCATCTCTAAAGAGGGGAGAAGGAGAATTACTTTAACTGGGATACGTGGATCCGAGCAATGCCATAATTTTCGAAGAAAGGGTTTTAACCTGAAGGAGAAGACTTTAACTCAGTGTAGAGCAATGCCATCTTTCCTTAGGAATTTCTCATGCTAAAAGAGGGATAGTGGCATGGATGTAGATGATCCAGAGGCTTGCCGCTTACAACGATTAGATGAAGGGAAAGGAGTTGTTGATGTTTGTGTACTGTGAACGAGGCACAACTTTGATGCTAAAAGGTTGATTGGATCAACCAGTGGTTTTCTTATATGAAGCCTAAGAGGAGGCTAATTTCCGCTAGGAAAATCATTATACAAAGCCTAAGAGGAGGCTATTTTGTGTCCCGTACAAAGCCCGAGAGAGAGGCTACAAGGGTTGACTCAACAGGAGAATCTTTTATACTCAACAAGAGAGTGATTTTGTATCTCGTATGAAGCCCGAGATGGAGGCAAAAAGGGTAATTGACTCAACGGGGGAGTCTCTTATGTGTCTCGTACGAAGCCCGAGAGAGAGGCGAAAAGGTTGTTTGACTCCGCTAGGGAGAATTTTGGTATCTCGTACGAAGCCCGAGATGGAGGCTATTGTAACTGTTTCAGTTGAGTGACAGATCCAATATACTGATTTTAAAAGAGAAAATCAGTTCTTATATGAGTAACACTGTACACAGGGATTTGATTTGAGGATCAGGGATATTTCCTTCTCTTTGAGGAAACAGGAAATCCAAAGGGTATTGAGACTGTCCGAGTCTGCGGGTTTCCTTCCTATTTAACGAAGGGTGCTTGAGAATGTCTTTGAGACTCAAGGAAGTTAGACTGTCCAAGTCTAGAGTTTTATCTTTTGTACTATGCTTTGAGAAACAGTAGTAGACTCTATGAAAGGACTGTTCTATGAGGATGACTATGTTCTGTTCCTATACCTCTAGGAGGTCGTCGGGACAATTTGTACGAAGCCCAAGAGGAGGCTGGAAACTTTTAAGAAGCCGACGGGTCCTTGTATGAAGCCCAAGAGGAGGCTATCATTCCCGGAGGAAGAGATCATTATACGAAGCCTAAGAGGAGGCTGTGAATACTTCTAAGAAGCCGTAGTGTCCTTGAATAATGCCCAAGAGGAGGCCGGGTTGCTTTTAGGAAGCCTGTGGGTCCTTGAACAATGTCCAAGAGGAGGCCGATGCTTTTAAGAAGCCCGTGGGTCTATCATCTCCTTTCCATTAGGAGAGATAACTCTTTTAAAGATAAAAAACCACTGGTAAACGTGCCAGGTTTACTATCCAGCGACTTTTAGCTTTTAAAGAGGGTTCCTTAGTTAAGGTCCAAGATTATGACCGTAGTGGGTACCCAAACCCCGAGACATTCAAGGCAAGCTATCCACAAGGAATAGATCAAGTCAGGAAAGTTCGAGAATTTGGAAGAAACTCAAAGATTCCATTCACGGAGAATACATTCATCTTGGGGAGTAGAGCTTCTTGACGATTCCTAAGGAGGACAGCCGAAGAGAAGACTGTATCTGGTGCTCCTATTGGGGATCTAGGCGTCTATTTCTACGAATAAGTGAAACGGCGTCACCTAGTTCTAGACGTAGTTGCCGGGGAAACTCGAAATATCTATACTATTATTACACAGTAGATATGAGTTTATGAAAGGAGACTTACAGTGAGCAGCCCCACAATACAGTTTATAATATGAAAGCAATAAATGAAAGCGATAACCACTTACTCGGTTGGAGTGCTTCCATGCTGTTTGGTTAGTTGTTCAACAAAGAAAGATTGAAAACAACAGTATATTCAAAATCAAAGGAGAAAGTGCTTTGAAAAAGAAAGATTTGGGGCTTACAACTCAAGGAGAGGCCCAGGGTTTTATCAGTGAGCGCACTGTTTGACTTTGTACAGCGGGACTTATACAAGTGACTGGGGCCCAAAAGATTTTCTATACAAAGGGATGGGTCTTACACTCTCTCAAGAGGCCCAAAAAGGTTTAAAGGAAAAAGAGTGGGGCTTATAACACGAGGGTAGGCCCAAATTATTTTTCGTTTAAAAATGGCGATCGCGCCGAGGTTTTCTTTTAACGCGGAGGGACTTATACAATAAGTGAGGCCCAAAATGTTTTGGTTAAAAGGGGGATTGGGTCTTACACTCTAATAGAGGCCCAAAGTGTTTTGAATGGGTCTTATAGCTCAAGGAGAGGCCCAAGGGTTATTTTGAAAAGGCGACGATTGCGCCGTTTGCTTGTACAGAGGGACTTATACAATGGACGAGGCCCAAAAAGTTTTTGTACAAGGGGGGATGGGTCTTACACTCTCTCAAGAGGCCCAAAGAGTTTTGAAAATGATTTATGAGGGTTGAATTAATCCAAAACCCTAATTTGTTTTCAAAATGTATTTAATTGAATAAAAATTCAATTAAAATGATCAAAAATTGTTTAACACATGGAAAACAAATTGTGATCTTGGATTAATGCTTCAAAAATTAAGTATTGACCTACAAAATAATTAGAAAGCATTAAAAGTTGCAAAATCAATGTAGAAAAAATATTTAAAATGCCAAAAATAATTAAAACATTAATTCTTTGCAAAAATATCAATTATATGAAATAAATAATATTTTTGGGATTTTTGGATAAAATAAAATATTTTAACATTTTTGTGAATTATTAAAAAAAGAATCAACTCAAAATCATTAAAACTCAGAGAGAAATTAATTTTTGAATCAATTAAACAAAATCACAAAATTCAAATATTTGAATTATTCAAAAATGGCGCCAAGAACAAGCTGAAGAACACGCGCGTGTTCTTGGTTTCTCAGATTTGCATTTTCTATCCAATCTCCATGAATACGTAATCATATCATGCAATCCACATATCATTATGCTCGTCTCAACCTCACGATCATGTCTATGTACTTTAATTTCATTTAAATTAAACATACAACAAGAAATCACGAAGAAACCTCAAGAACCCTAATTTATGCATGAAGGCTAGGATTTTTGATACACGATTCAAACAATGCAATTAATTGAGGGAAAACATTCCATGCATGATTATGAACATATGGCCAAATTATTGTGCGAGGAAATATGCATAGATTGAGAGATGGCCAAGTATGTGCTTACCTCTAAGTCGTGACAGCAAGTTCAAAGTGATTTTTGATTTGGAGGTGTTACAGATGAGTGGTGATGATCTGAACAGCTTCCCTACACCCTATGGATTGTGTTTGGATGGTTGGACTTGATTGAAATTGGCTGGATCATTTTGTGGCACCTCAGCTGCACTTTGGTTAAAACCTTGAGCAACCAGCTGGTGATTTTGTGAAATTGATGTTTCAGAAGTAATCTAAGTGCTTGATCAGCTCATATGTGATATATGTGAGGTGTGTGAGTGATTGGTTTGATTGGAATTGCTCTCAAACTCAAAACCCGATAGCTACCTTGCTAAGAAAGGCATTTTTGCCAAGAGAAAGAGATTTTGAGGAAAGCATCTGTTAGATGGATTTGGTGTACTCAAACTGACCACAATTGAGCTCTATTTATAGTAGAGCAAGTTTGTTTTGCAAGGAATAGTGAATGGCAGCTGGTAAGTAGGTTTGGCCAATGTTGGCAAATGAAAATCCAAGTCTCCTCTAGCCATTGACTAGAGGTTAGGGCACAGAGCTTTGGTCCCCTTGGTCTTGGATAAGTCTTGACTGATTTCAGATGAGAATGGCTCAGTCCATGCCACCTTGATGGTTCCATTGAATGCCTCATTCCAAATTTGAAGTCTTGTCCCTATTTTGGCCATTCTAGGTTCAACATGCTATTTCTTGTTCCATGGACTTTGGAGGCTTGGCTCAGTGATTGTCCCCTTTAGATTCAATCCTCTGAGGTGTCCAAGTGGATAGGAGCAATTGAATTTGGCTGATTTTGGCAAATCGACCAAAGTTGCAAATTCTGCCTTGCCTTGACAGATTTCAGCAAGGCAACTTGGCAATGTTGTATCTCATGGTGTAGGTTGAATGTGGCAATGTTCTTGGCCATTTTGGAAAACTCTTACATGATACAACAACTGTTTGAACAAGTTTGGTTTTGATCTCTTCTGATTCCAAGTGAAAAATCCTCCTACATTTGGCAAAAAGTGAGGCAGAATCTGACTTAGTGAAAATTTCACTAAGTGTTGGAAAAAGTGACATTTTCACTTTTCAGCCACTTTGATCACTCCATAACTCAAAATCCTTAATGAATTGGAATGACTTGTAGTTGAAGTTTTTGTAGGTGATAATGAGGGCTACAAATTCATATTTGGATGAGAAAAAATGGCCTTGTGGTTTAGGAGTTATGGTCCTCCAAAGTTGGTACCTTTGCCACTTTATTTCAAATCATACATTAACATCATTTTAGGGTTAAAAATCCATTTTGGTGAAAAATCTCAAAAAGTCAAAGTTGACTTTTGTGCACAGTTGACTTTTTATCAGATGAATTCCAAACTGTGTAATTCTTCAGGAAATCATGTCCTTGACCTAAATCAAACTTGATGGACATGTTCCATGGGTGTCATAGGGTATATTCAATCATGTATTAGGGTTTGGGAGCATGTCCTGGTCAAAAGTCAAAGTTACAGTTGACTTTTCCCTTAAAACCCTAATTGTGGTGCAGATGAAATTGAGACTTGTTGCCCAAGCTTCTTGGATCAATCCATTGTTCCAAATGGATCAATATGGTATATTAAAGACCTTCAAATCATCTCTTGAGGTCTTGGCTCATGGTTTGTCCCAAAAGTCAACTTAGGGGTGAATTAGGTCAAGAAACCCTAATTCCTGATTTTTGATGAATGCATCCCCTGAGGCAAAATTGACTTGATGCATGGGTTCATGAGGTTTCATGAAGTATATTAGGTTATGTTTTGGATCATTGCCTTGTGCCCAGATGAAAATTTCCATCTGGAGGCCCTGGTCGACCAAAACCCTAATTTGGTGACACTGTCGATCTTGAGACTTGATCCACCTAGAAGGGAGCAGCCTTGTGCTTAATCCTTGAAGTGGGAGTCCTTTTTGATCCATTGTGGATGTTTAAGAGATTAGACAAGTTGAAGATCATGTCATTTCTTGATTGATCCTTTGTCTAAGCACTCAGAGAGGGCTTGAAACCCTAATTTTGATTGTAGTGGATGCTCACCCATCTTTGGGGAGACTAATGAAGCATAAAGGTACATCCATATTGTGATGATGATTTTCACAATGATGGGAAATATAAGTGGTTAAAATTTGGGGTATTACACGCTCCCCGACAGAAGGCCTGGTAAATGCAAAGGGTCGAGGAGGCGACCCATTCCTCTGGCGAGAACGGACTGCAAGTCGCTCTGTGTGTCACCCAATCAGAGGACTTATACTTCCCCGGCGAGCCCGATATCCCTGTGACCGCTCGCAACCTATGGGAAATTTTCCCCGCCGCCATGGTCATATCTAGCGGGGGCTTCAACAAGGTCTCGGTGGGGTCGATCAAGCATAAGTTCGACGAGCTGATAGAGACGAGCTCGGCGCAGACCTCCAATTTCGAGAAGGTCCAAGGAGGGTCGAACCCCATCACCTCCTACCTTGAAGAATTGTCAAGCGGCGCCCCCAGCTCCACCATCCCTCTCCTGATCAGGGCGCAGATGGCAAATTTTGATGCCCGCCACATCTTGGTCGACCAAGGGAGCTCGGTGGACATCTTGTACGCCCACCTCTTCGAGACCCTCCAGCTCAATGAAACACATCTGACCCCCTACGTGGGCTCAGACCTCCAGGGTTTCAACGGCACCACCACCTGACTGTGGGGCTATATCGAGATGATGGTTACTTTCGGGAACGACGACACTGCCCGACAAGTTAAGACTCGCTTCCTGGTGGTAGAGTGCCCTTCTCTGTACCAGTGCATCCTGGGAAGACCAACTCTGGCTGAGCTCACAGCGGTACCATCTACGGTTCATCTGAAGATGAAGTACTACACGACCAGAGGCCGGGTCGTCACACTTCACGGGGATATTGAAGATGCTAGGAGATGCTTTGAAGTTGTGACCACGGGTCTGAACTCTATCAACGTCAAGTCCAAGACCGCAGAGAAGCCAGCCCCGGACGCAGAGAAGAAGCCACTCCCGCGCGTCAATGTGGTGGACCTCGACAGTCGCTTCCCCAACGAGCAAGAACAATGAGAAGCAGCGGGCAACGACCTCCCAGCCGAAGGCAACGGGCATCCTCTCCACCCAACGCGTCCCATTCCAGATGGAGAATTCGAGCTTATCACTCTCGGGGATAATTTAAACAGGAATGTGAAGATTGGCACAGGGCTCCCCGACCTGGCGAGGAAGCAGTTAAAGGCCTGCCTCCGAGAGAATGCTGACTTGTTCGCGTGGAGCACGTCAGAGATGCCCGACCTTAATTCAGATATGGCCTGCCACCAACTTACAATAGATCTGCCCGCTAAGGCTGTAGTGTAACGTAGGCGTAGGCAGTCTCCCGAGAAAGCGGAGGCTACTGAAAAAGCTATAAAAGACCTCTTAGAGGCAAACTTTATTTCGGAAGCCCGGTACACAACCTGGTTGTCCAACGTTGTACTTGTTAAGAAAAATAATGGAAAATGGAGAATGTGCATTGATTACACTGATCTTAACCGGGCATGCCCGAAAGATGTTTATCCACTGCCTAACATCGATAAACTGGTCGACAATTCTGCAAGTTTTAAATTGCTGTCGTTCATGGACGCCTACTAAGGGTACAATCAAATCCCCATGGCAAAGAACGACAAGCAGTACACAACCTTCATGATCGAGTCGGGCAACTACTACTACAATGTAATGCCCTTTGGCCTGAAGAACGCTAGCACGACCTACCAGCGGATGATGAACAAAGTCTTCCGAGGAGAGATCGACGACATGCTCGAGGTCTATATGGACGACATGATCGTAAAATTGCGAGAAGAAGCCGACCACACTGCCCACCTTAAAAGGGTCTTCGACACGGCGAGGAAGTTCAAAATGAGGTTCAACCCAGAGAAATGCACCTTCGGCGTCTGGGCATGTAAGTTCCTCAGTTTCTACCTCACAGAACGAGGGATCGAGGCGAACCACGACAAGTGCAGGGAATTTTACGAATTTCTGACGCCGAGCTCAAAGAAATTGATACAATCTCTAAACGGGATGCTCACCTCGCTTTCCCATTTCGTGGCCAAATCAGCGCAATACGTACTTCCATTTTTCAAACTCTTACGCAAGGAGGCCACGGTCGAATGGACCGAGGAGTGCGAACAGGCGCTCCTCCACCTCAAACAAGTTCTCTCACAACCTTCGGTCCTCTCGCAACCAGAAGACGGGGAGACGTTGTTCCTGTACCTCGCCGCCACGAGCGAAGCTGTCAGCGCGGTTCTGATCCGGGAAATCTCCGACGGGCAAAAGCTGATTTACTTCACCAGCAAAGTCCTTCAAGGTCCTGAGCTTAGATACCAGCCGATCGAAAAAGTCGTTATGGCCCTCGTCACTGCGGCCAAAAGACTGCGGCACTACTTCTTGACCCACAAGATCGTGGTGAGGATCGGGCAGCCTGTGAGACAGCTCCTCAGCCGACCAGACATGGCGGGTTGGATGCTCAAGTGGTCATACGTCCAATACGAGGGGAGAAAGGCTCTGAAAGCTCAGGTGCTGGCCGACTTCTTCGCGGAGATGACCATCCCAGAACCTTCGGCCGACGAATCCCAAAAATGGATGATTTACGTGGACGGAGCATCCAGCTCGACAGGAAGTGGAGCGGGCATCATCCTAGAGAACGAGGAAGGTATCCTGATCGAGGTCTCCCTCACGTTGTCCTTCCCAACGTCAAACAACCAAGCCGAATACGAGGCTTTCCTCGTCGGGTTACGACTAGTCGAGGATCTCGGCACCAAAGAAGTAAAAATATTCACTGACTCCCAGCTCATGGCCTCCCAGGTGCGAGGAGAGTACCAAGCCAAGAATGACAACCTCATCGAATACTTAGCTCTGGTGAAAGAAACGATGAAAAAATTCACCTCGGCGGAAGTGAGTCACATCCCACATGAACACAATACTCGGGCAGACGTCTCACCGAAGCTCGCGAGCAGGAAGAAAAAAGGCGGGAACAAGTTCGTCATCCAAGAGGTGCTTCTGCTTCCAAGCATCGAGAAGTCCCTCCCCACGGACGACGTACACGCCATTGGAGATAGCCACTGCTGGATGACCCCGGTATACGAATACCTTAGGACGGGAAAACTACCTGACAACCCCAAGGATGCCGACGTAGTTAGGTGACGTGCCTGCTCATATACTATCGTTGAGGATAAGTTATACCGGAGGGGCTTCTCAATTCCCCTCCTCAGGTGCGTCGAGGAGACTAAAGTCCCCGACATACTACAGGAGATCCACGAGGGGATCAACGCGCAACACCTCGGTGGATGATCCTTAGCTCGTAAAGCATTACGAGCAGGGTACTACTGGCCCACCATGCAGCAAGACGCCAAAGAGTACGTCAAGAAGTGTGAAGGATACCAGCGACACGGGGACATGCACCTGGCCCCGCCCAGTGAACTCAAAATGCTTTCGTCCCCGTGGGCGTTTGCCTAGTGGGAGATGGACATCCTCGGACCCTTCGCCGTAGGTTCGTACCAAAATAAATACCTGATTGTCGGCATCGACTACTTCACCAAGTAGATAGAGGTCGAAGCCTTGGTCAAAATCACGGCCCACAACATACTCCATTTCTACAACAGGAATATACTTGCCCGGTTTGGCGTACCCCAGGAAATTTTCACCGACAACGGGACACAGTTCACCGACAAGAACTTTCAGGACTTCGTCACCGAACTGGGCACGAAGCAACACTTCACATCAGTCGAGCACCCGCAAACAAACCGGAAAGCCGAAGCCGCGAACAAGGTGATCCTGCAAGGTCTGAAACGAAGACTGGGCGACGCCAATAAAAGGTGGGCCGAGGAGCTACACAGCATCCTCTGGGCCTACAGGACGACCCCGCACTCCACTACCGGGGAAACCCCGTTCAGACTGACCTACAGAACTGAGGCGGTAATCCCAGTAGTAATAAGGGAGCCCTCAAGAAGGACCGAGTCTTCCATTAACGAGGAGATGAACGATGAGGCCCTAAGGGAGGAGCTCGACCTGGTCGAAGAGATAAGTTCGGGTGCATCCCTCCGTGAAGCCTCGCTTAAACAGAAGATAACTTTACGCCATGACAACAAAGTTATTAAGCGCGAATTTCAGGTAGGCACCCTTGTCATGCGAAGGAACCAGAAAGATTCGTGCGAAGCAAGCTCGCCGCCAACTGGGAGGGCCCTTATCGCGTCTGCGCGAAAATGGGGACGGGAGCCTACTACCTCGAAAATTTGCACGGGGAGGAACTTCCTCGACCATGGAACGCTGAAAAACTTAAACAGTACTATAGTTAAACACTGCCCACGACCCATCCTTGTTGCGACCACGAGAGCACACTAAGGTACAAGCATGACTCCCTACCTCGAGACAAGAAGACTAGGGCCCGCTTTGTATGTGTACGCGGGACCCTTGATCCGACGGGGACACCTCGGCCGAGCTCCACCGTTGCCGTACCAACTAGGAAGGACACCCAACTCGCGATGGGAAGTTCACGCCAAAAAGCTAAGGCCTTGACTGAGCTCTTAGCTTCATAGAAGGTCAGAATACAACTCCGACCACTTAACCAGTTTCTTACACTGTCGAGGATCAACGAAGTCGAGCAAAGCCCCAAACACTTAGACAAATACGAAAGTAGCAAATATATAATCAACACACAGACAGCATACGCAACATAAGAAAAGACAATGCATTAAGTCGGGAAAAAACCCATTGTTCAAGCAATACAAAAGGGAATCCAAGCCCCTGGCACGCAGGCGGGGCAAAAGTGAATACAAGATCACGGCACGCAAGCCGAACTAAACAATGGTCAAAAATGGCGTGTAGGCTAAACAAACTGAACAAAAGAAAAATAGAATTAGACAATTGTATTCTCCTCGGGTTGCTCGCCCGCCATGGTTTGGTCGTCTTCTTCTTCCTTGGTTTCTGGCGCGACAACCCGACCTTCGACCACCTGATGGTAAAGACCTGTCCCCTCGGTGATGAGTTGCGCACCAGGGTTCACGAGCTGGAGCTGCTCCACAGCGGCAGCAAAGCCCACCTAAACAGCCCCCAGAACGTCCTGCTCAAGCAGCCAGATATTCGATATCATTTCAGCCCGAGAAGTTAGAAGCTTGTCTTTGGCGGTCTCACCTTCGACGGGCCTGGCATCCGCCTCCAGCTCGGTGATCCTAGCTAGGAGACTTTTCCTCTCCTCATCAGAGTCCTTCATCTTCTTCTCCATCTCCCCGTGAAGTTTGACCTGAGCGGAGTTCTACTTCTTGCACTCGTCAAGGTCGGCGGCCAACTGACGCGAAGTTGTTCTACAATTTGGTCAGCTCAGTGTCAAGGGGCAGGTCTCATCGTTCAGGACCAAAGCCATTGCAAAGACCTGCATCATCGCGGCCATATGGTCCGACAAGGCTTTCCTTCTCACTGTCCGATCAACGCCCAAGATAGCCTTGGAATCGACAGCGCTGACGGTCGGGGAGTTGGCCCCAGAGAAGAAGTTAGGTTGCAAGTGGCAGGGCGGGAGTAAGAACTTCTCATCGGACGAGTTCTCAGTAAGGTCGACGTACACGTGCTCAATGACACGCTGTCTCTTAGAGGATCCCTTCGAGGTCGAAGATTAACTACATTGTGGGGAGAAAGACGAGCCCCCGGGCGTCGAGTTAGGGCTTGGCATCTGCTGAACCTGGGAGACTCGCCCCTTGCTACCTTTCTTCGGACCTCTGGCAGCCGCCAGCTTCTTCACGCGTTCTTTCAAGCTCGACATTTTACCTGTAAAAGGAAAAATAAACACATCAGCAAACCAATAACAGAAACATTGATGGGGCCCGAGTGAAGGGGATGTCCACTATCTAAGAACCTGACAGCTTTCTCGCCAGACTCACACTCGATGAAGGCTTTTGTGTTTATCAACCGGGCCTTTGTTAAAATCTCCTTGCGGTCGTTGCGCATAAAGTTCCCATTCGGAGTCACCAACTTCACGCGAGTGAAGCCGGAGACAAACTTGACTAACTCCTGGTAGGACAGTCGGTCCTCCTTGCCTAACACACCTGGACTGATTATGTAACTGTCTGTGCCTCTTTTGAAATGCTCCTCCATCCACTCTAGGGGACACTTTGATTCGAGAACCTCTTCCTGCCGTCCATTTTCTCCCTGAACACACGGTCGTACAATGTGTTGGCGGCCACGTGGGTGATGGGCTTGACGACGAACCACTGATATTTGAAATTTCGGACATAATCCAGATAAGTCCGAAACAGCCTCCTCGGTTGCTTAAAGGACACCCAGCTATGCCGGCCCTCGACTGTCTGTCTCTGTAGGTGGAAGATGCGGAAGAAAAGGGGTATCGTGGCCCCGACGCCGTGGTATTGACATACGAGCTCATATGCCAGCACGAACGCAATCGCATTTGGATGAAGCTGCGAGGGCGCCAGGCGCAACCAGGAAAACATCTCCCACTGGAAATCGCTGAAGGGCAGATGCAGGCCCACTTATAGGAAGGTGAATTCATACATGAGGAATCTCATTCCTTTAAAGCTCGAGCATATTCGGTTGTGCTCCCGGGGCTAATACACCTGCCAGTTCTGGGGGAGCCCTCGTAACGATCCTCGACAGTGGCGTAGGCGTCCGACTCGTTCATGGAAAATAAAGAAGGGACGCCCAGAGGCTCCTCCCCAGCCCAGTCCTCGGGCGTTCGTTTCTGAACACCACTGGTGTCCACCACCGATGAGTTAGGCTCGTCGTCGGTCTCAATGACCCCCTCAATCCTTACTGCCATTTTTACCTGAAAAGCAGAGGAAAACGGTGAATTCGACATTCTAGATCAAATCCACCCTTCCACCGCAGATCAAGTGAAAAGGCGAAGAAAGGAGGCGAGGAGACGCTCGGTAAACGAGGAGACTTTGTCCTACGCGCGGTCATAAAACTCTCCCCGAGCATCGCCGCGTTAGCCAGCAACCGGGGGCACGACACCCCCTCGAGACCATCGACATAGGTCCTCGAGACCTCCACCTGACGTCTTCAGGACCTCCATCGTAGGGTCCTCGGGACCTTCATCAGACGCCCTCGGGACCTTCATCAGGTCCTCGAGTTCTTCATCCTATGACTTCGGGATGTTTATCCCACATCCTCGGGACCTTCATCAGGTTCTCGAGTCCTTCAACTTATCTCCCTGGGGCATTCATCCCAGGTGCCCAGGACATTCATCGGATGCTTAAAGGAGTTCCGGCATTTTCGCCGGAAACTCCGTGGTTTCCCCGGGAACTTCATCGATTCACCGAAGGAACCACCAGGAAACGCATAAAACAAGATGAGGGAACCGAAAACTTATATGAACACGGTGGTGGTGGATCGGAGGTACGACGGCGTATGGTGGACAGACGGAAGTGGAAGCTGAATGAGCGAAGGGAGAGTGGGAAAATTTTGAGCAAAAGAGCAGAAACGTGCAAATGAAACAGACTCAACTCCTATTTATAGCCCTGACACGGGACTCGAGGCCCCCTAGGCACTTGAGTGCCCTACTCCTAGCCGCCCTAAGCATTGATGACATGTGACACATGGCACCATGAGACCCCGCGTGCGTCTTCTCAGTTCTCTTTGCGCCCGCATGTTGAGCGCACCCGTCTCTTTCCGTCACCCCATGCCATCGGTCAAACCACCGAACGGGGACACACTTCAACTAGAGATGGCCTTTAGGGTGCCAGACGGGTATACGTCCCAGCGAATCATGTCTCTCCAAACATCGCCTGCTCCTACCCGCATGCATCCTCCACCAACTCGGTATTTCAGGCATGCTGCACCCTACTAAACAGGTCCCCGGCGAATGGGCTGACCCTTAACTCATTACCCCGACCCTTCGGAGCAACGACTTAGGGGGTTTTTGTTATGGACCGGGCCAACGCCTGCCCACCAGTTGGGGAGGCCCAACCCAATGTTACGCGGCCCATTAAGGCCTAATTCTCCCCCATCATCGGGCACGTCCAAATCCCACCATCGTCGAGCAGGTCACTACATGGCACGGGGAGAGACCACGCGTCTGCCCCACGTCTCCACGTGCCCCCCCACGCGGGGACATGTCATTAGGCAACTACCCACTTCCAAAGGAACTGGTCAACTCACTTTCCGAAGATCACGAGTGTTGTACCCCAAATTTTACCCTCTGATTTTTCTGATCATTTCATATCATTCTGAGTCTGTCTCTGTTTTCGCATTTTTAGTAAACATCTCATTAATCATGCATTTTCTTCTTCATGTCATTCTTGATTTAAATTATTTATTATTTTTGTATTTTTTAGTTAGATTCTCATTTTAAATTTGTCTAAGATTTATTTAGTTAATTTCAATATAGTTTATCTTTTACTTAGTTCATATTCAATTTAGTTTAATGTTTTTTTAATTACAATTTTTATTCTAAACTTAATTTAATTTAATTTTAGTTTAGCTTTTATTTTTAGTATAGTCTTAATTAGATTATTTTTAATATAGCTTATTTTAAATTTTAGTCAATTTTAATATTAATTAGTTTAAGTTCACTAACTTAGTGTAATTCTTAGTTTTAATTTTTCATTTTATTTTTAATTTTAATTTTAATTGTAATTTTAATTTTATTGTAATTTTAATTTTATTGTAATTTTAACTTTAAGTTTGATTATAATTTAAGATTAGTTTAATTAGTTTCATTTAATCACATTTCTTTTGTCTAAAAAAAACTCATAAAAATATTAATACTTAAAGTCATTTTATTTATAATTTAATACAAACAAAAAATGAAAAAAAGCCACAACGGACAAATTCTGCAGAACCGAGCCAATGTCTGCTACCACAAACCTCATGCCACCAGCCTGCTGTAACACTTTCACTAAAACAAAACATGTTGCAATTCTTCAACATAAACACAGCCACACCACTTTTCCAGCTAGCAACAGTGATACCATCTGCATAAAACCTGCCATTGAGAGCAACGTATCATCAAACAACAAGACAAAATGTGTGTACTAGAAACTTGTTCAAGAAGTCTTGGTGATTTTAAAAAGAACAACAAGAGCAGAGGGAGAAAAAACACACAAACCTTCAGAGATCTCCTAAGTCCTAACCATACTCACCTCCATCAATTAACTTGAAAAAAAACTGATTCTGGTACTCCATCGACAACTTCATCCGCCCCACCTTTTCCTTCACGTATCATCCCTCTTAACTTCACCAAAACCATACCTTTTAAACCCTCCAGAAAACACCTAAAAAAACAACACAACAGTACCACCGCCCTCCATCATCAACATTCAAAACAACTCACATCATCTCTCCCACTTGAAACCTTGCTCCTTAGACTCATTCTCTTCCATTCAGCATTGCAAAACCTCTCATTATTCTTCAACAACAACAGCCTCCTCCATCAACCAGGTTCGGTGCTATTCTGCTCGTGTTTACGTCAACGGCAACGAAGAAACACGCATTTATTAGAATAATAATTTATATTTTATTTTATATTCACAAACTTAGTCATTAAGTTTGTTAGAGGGTATTTTAGTATTTTAATGTTGCTTTTGGTAACCCTAATTTTAGCTTATAAATAGGGTAGTTGTCATTCCAATCATTTGTATCTTTTTATCCTTTTGTAGCCGTCATTCAATATAATATATTCTCTTCTTCATCTTCATTATTTTCACCTTGTACACCAACAATTGGTATCTAGAGCTCCGGTTGGGATCAACGGGAAACACGAGTGAAAACGTGAGAATTTTCTTGTGTGATTGAATTTTGTTCTTGATTTGTGTTGAATCTTGAATGAAGTTCTGATCGGAATCATAAATTTGTGATTATGTGGGTTGGGAAACACTGTGTGTGGTAAGTTCTGAGTGTACTGTACAAGGTTGAAGATGATGAACGGCGGCGGCGGCATGAACACCAAGCTTCCAGTATTTGATGGCAAAAATTGGAATCGTTGGATGATTCAGATGCGTGTACTGTTCGGTGCTCAAGATGTTCTAGATCTTGTCACCGAAGGTTATGTTCCGGTAGCAGCAGATGCGACGGAGGAGCAGAAGAACGCGCAGAAGGATACAAGGAAAAAAGATCAGAAAGCATTGTTCTACATCCATCAGTGTGTGGATGCGAATGTGTTTGAGAAGATTGCAGATTCTACGACGGCGAAGGCGGCGTGGGACACACTGGTCAGATGTTACGGTGGTGACGCATCAGTGAAGAAGGTGAAGCTTCAGTCTCTACGTAAGCAGTACGAGAATCTGAACATGAAGAACAATGAGAAAGTTTCTGAGTACATCTCCAGAGTGATTCTGATCACTAATGAGATAAAGGCGTGTGGAGAAACTCTTTCTGAACAAGTAATCATTGAGAAGGTATTGAGATCCCTTACTCCTCAGTTTGATTACATTGTGGTAGCAATAGAACATTCTAAAGATCTGAGCACCATGAGAATTGAAGAGCTGCAAAGCAGTCTAGAAGCGCAAGAGTTGCGTCTGACTGAGAGAACTTCTGAAAGGGAAGTAGAGCAGCGGGCTCTGAAAGCAGTTTCTGATAAGAAGCATCAGAAGCAGAGAAGATCTGATGGTGGTCAGAAGTCAGAAACTTCAACTTCTGATAGGCAAAAGAATGCTCAGAAGGGAAAAGAGAAGTATGACAAGAAGAAGATCCAATGTTACTGTTGCAAGAAGTTTGGTCACTTTGCTAGAGATTGTTGGTCAAACAAAGAAAGGAAGTCAGAAGAAGCAAATATAGCCAGAAGTTCTGATGATGAATCTGTGCTACTGATGGCTTCTGAATCTGATGATACGAATTTGACAGACTGGTGGTATATGGACACTGGCTGCTCAAATCATCTTACTGGAAATAAGAAATGGCTGGTTGATTTTGACTCTGAAAAGAGGACAAAGATCAGATGTGCTGATGACAAATATCTTAACACTGAAGGTATGGGAAATGTCAGAGTCGTTCTGAACAATGGGAAAACAGCATTGATTCAGAATGTGTGGTATGTACCTGGCATCAAAAGCAATCTGATGAGCGTGGGACAATTAATTGAGAAAGGTTTTTCAATTACCATGAAGGACAATCTTCTGAAGCTGTATGACTGTAATCAGAAGTTGATTATGGAGTCAGAACAAGGAAGGAATAGAACATTCAAGGTGAATGTCAGAACTTCTGATTCTGAATGTCTTAGTGCAACAAGTGTTGTGAAAGAAAGTGAGCTGTGGCACAGAAGATTTGGTCATCTGAATTTCAGAAGCTTAGAACATCTGAATTCGAAGAAGCTGGTACATGGAATTCCTACAATTAAGAAGCCTAAGAAGTCATGCAGAGTGTGCATGGAAGGAAAGCAACCAAGATTGCCATTTGCATAAGAAGTTGCTCCAAGAGCAAAACATGCCTTGGGAGTAGTACATTCTGATGTGTGTGGTCCATTTCCAGTAGAATCGTTCGGAGGGAATAAATACTTCGTATCATTTGTTGATGAATTCACGAGAATGATATGGGTATCCCTTATTAAGTTCAAACACGAGGTGTTTGCTGAATTCAAGAAGTTCCGAATAAAGGTTCAGAATCAGAGTGGTCAGACTCTGAAGATTCTCAGAACCGATGGTGGGGGTGAGTATAACTCCAAAGAGTTTCAGAAGTTCTGTGAGGAGAATGGAATTGAGCATGAGGTTACTGCTCCTTACACTCCTCAACACAATGGTCTTGCTGAAAGAAGAAATCGTACTTTGCTTGATATGGTGAGAAGCATGCTGAAGGAGAAGAAGCTTCCTCAGAACTTCTGGGGAGAAGCTGTTGCCACTGCAGCATATGTTCTCAACAGATGTCCAACGAAGAAGCTGAAGGAAATAGTTCCTATTCAGAAGTGGACGGGAGAAAAGCAAAGTGTTAGTCATCTAAAGGTGTTTGGTTCTGTTTGTTACAAACATGTTCGAGAAGCTAGAAGACAGAAGCTGGATGATAGAAGCAAAGTAATGCTACTGGTGGGGTACCACAGTACGGGTGCGTACAAGCTTTATTGTCCAGAAACTAATAAAGTTGAGTTCAGCAGAGATGTTATTGTGAAGGAATCAGAAGTTTGGAATTGGGATAAGTCTCAATCTGATTCTGATATGAGAACTTCTGAAGAAAGGTCAGAAATAAGAATTTCTGAAACTGATGGTGATTCTGACTCTGAAGGAGACTCAGAAGATGAAGGTCATTCTGATGATCCAGATTCTGATGATGATTCTGGTGGTGATTCAGACTCTGGGAATATGCCAGATTCTGAAGATGGTCAAAGTTCTGGAGGAAGTCCAACTTCTGAAGCAAGAGGTTCTGAAGGAGAAACTTCTGAGGACAGAACTTCTGAGGTTCAAGCATCCGGAGAAAGTTCTGAACGAGGTCAGAGGCCACAGAGAATCAGAAACATTCCAAGAAGATTTGAAGAGTTTGACATGTTGCAAGACACTGAAGTAGATTCTGAAGGAGAAATTATTCAGTGTGCCATGTTAGTAGACTCTGAACCCGTGTGTACAGAAGATGCTCTCAAGCAGAAGTTCTGGATAAAGGCCATGAAAGAAGAACTAGAGGCCATAGAAAGAAACAAGACTTGGAAGCTGACAGAACTTCCAAAGGACAAGAAAGCCATCAGCGTCAGATGGGTTTTCAAGCAGAAGCTAAAGCCAGATGGATCAATTGGCAAATACAAAGCGAGGTTGGTAGCAAGAGGATTTCTGCAGAAACCTGGGCTGGATTATTCTGAAGTGTTTGCACCTGTAGCGAGACATGAAATAATCAGATTGGTGATTGCAATAGCTGCTAACAGGAATTGGCCTCTGATGCATTTAGATGTGAAATCTGCATTTCTGAACGGTCCATTGGAAGAAGAAGTTTATGTGTCACAACCTCCTGGATTTGTGAAAGAGAATCAGGAAGGGATGGTGTACAGATTACATAAAGCTTTGTATGGATTGAAGCAAGCGCCCAGAGCTTGGAATCAGAAGATTGATTCATTTTTCAAGAAGCAGGGTTTTCAGAAATGTGAGATGGAATACGGTGTTTATGTTCAGCATATTTCTGAAGGAAATATGATTCTGGTGTGTTTGTATGTTGATGACATATTGCTGACCGGAAGTTCTGAACAAGAATTAGCTAAGTTCAAGAAGGTGCTGATGAATGAGTTTGAAATGACTGATCTCGGGAAAATGACATACTTTCTAGGGATGGAGTTCAGATATTCTGAGAAAGGTATCATTTTGCATCAGCTGAAGTATGAACGAGAACTTCTGAAGAGATTTAAGCTGCAGAATTGTAAGGCTGCTATCACACCTGCAGATACAAATCAGAAATTAGATTCTGATTCTGATGGTGAGGATGTGGATGCTACAACCTTCAAACAGTTGGTTGGTTCTCTGAGGTATTTGTGTAATACCAGACCTGATATTTGCTATGCAGTTGGAATGGTTAGTAGATTCATGAGTAAACCTAAGTGGTCCCATTACCAAGCTGCTGTCAGGATTCTGAGGTATATCAAGGGAACTCTGAAGTATGGAGTGTTGTTCCCTTCTGGAAGAAAGATTGAATCAGAACTTCTGAGTTCTGGAAGAAAGATTGAATCAGAACTTCTGAGTTATTCAGATTCTGATTGGTGTGGAGACAGAGTTGATAGAAGAAGTACTTCTGGATACTTGTTTAAGTTTCTGGGAGGTCCTATTTCTTGGAGTTCTAAGAAGCAAGCTGTTGTTGCACTATCAACCTGTGAAGCTGAATATATTGCAGGCGCTGTTACTGCATGTCAAGCTATGTGGATTCTGAACTTGCTAGAAGATCTGAAGATCAAAGTTGACAAGCCTCTGAAGCTGATGATTGATAACAAGTCTGCGATCAACCTTGCCAGAAACCCAGTGTTGCATGGGAGAAGCAAGCATATTGAGACAAAGTATCACTATCTGAGAAGTCAAGTTCAGAATGGAGTGTTAGAAGTTCTGCACTGTAGTACCCAGAAGCAGTTGGAAGATGTTCTGACGAAGGCTATCAAGACTGATCAATTCCTTCGCTTAAGGGATGGAATTGGAGTTGTTAGTTTTGAGGAAATATAAATTAAGGGATGGTATTAGAATAATAATTTATATTTTATTTTATATTCACAAACTTAGTCATTAAGTTTGTTAGAGGGTATTTTAGTATTTTAATGTTGCTTTTGGTAACCCTAATTTTAGCTTATAAATAGGGTAGTTGTCATTCCAATCATTTGTATCTTTTTATCCTTTTGTAGCCGTCATTCAATATAATATATTCTCTTCTTCATCTTCATTATTTTCACCTTGTACACCAACAGCATTCAGCGATACAACAACGGCAAGGTTCGTGTCACTAAGCAGATCATCCCGTCACTATACGGTAACTGCGTAACGATTTCGGTTTCTGCCATGTACATATTTTTTTGTTGATATTTGCTGCTTAATATTATAGTGTCAGTGTTGATTTGATTTTTCGGTGTACTTTGGTTGTATTGTGCTGCATTTCATTGTTTTTGTTTATATAAATGTTATAGTTGTCTGCGTTTTGGGTTTAAAGAAGGCGATGAATAATGTTCAAAACTCATGCTTACTGGAAATCTGAATGTTAGTCATGAAAGCTTTGATGAACAGTGTTTTAAAAAAAATATCAGTTTGAGTTACATGAGCTATAATTTGTTTGTGATACTAAGGTAATATACGTTTCATTTTGTTTACTGCTAGTTGTATGTTTAGTTTAAATATTAACATATACATATATATATATAACTTTTGGATTTTGTTGTTAGTTTTATAAAAGAAAAACTATCGATTTAAGATTTAATATACTAATTAACTTTTGTTTTTCTTTAGTTACTATATAGACTGTTACTTCACTATACTAAATATTACTTTACTTTTATACTAGTTTTATATATACACCAGTTCATGTTTTAAGTTTTATAGTTTTAAGTTATATATACGTTTTATAGTTTTTAAGTTTTATAGTTTTATAGTTTTCAATAGTTATATATATATACCTCATGTTTTACGTTTTAAGTTTTATAGTAAACATATATATGATTTTTTTTTTTAGTTATATTTTTTTAATATGTTAATATTATTTCTTTATTTTATTTTAGTCCTATTTCGGTTATGTTAAGACCAGAGTCCAACTTTTTATCTCATGTGGTCTGATTAAAGTGAATCTCAAGCATAGCCATTTATTATATAGCAACTTTCATCATACCTTTTTTTTTATTATCCATGTTTTAGCTTTATTTAGTAAATTTTAAAAAGATTTTTGTTTGAATTATTTTTATTTCGTAATATTGAATAATACTAAAAATTATGTCTTAATTATTAATCTTTTAAATATTTTTATTTAATATTGATTAATTAAATTATTAATTAATCTTATTAAATATTTATATTTAAATTGATTAATAATTCTTTTGTTGTCTGATTCTATATCGTGACTTGTCTGTTTCCATGTTCTGGGTATGCTCTCTCTGATTAATTCTTGATGCTTTTCCATGATTAATTAGATTTATCACGATGCTTTGCTGTGACTGTTTGTGGATTTTATTTGCGATGTTTTGCCGCGTATCTTTGTCCGTGCTACATATTCTTTTATGATTTATTTGTTTACTATCATTCCAAAGGAAAGGACTTACCCAATTGACTGCCCAGTCAGTTAGGATAGCCTTGCTGTCAGATCCTACTCAATTCAATTCCCCTTTAACTCTTGTTTACAAGATGTTGCTTTCCCCTCCTTCCAAAGGAAAAGTCTCTCTATTGACTTCATGTCATAGATAGCTCAAATACCCTGTTAACCTCAAACCATTTCACAAGAGATAGCTATTAATCTCTTCTTCTTTAAGACGGTCCAACCTTTCACAATCCTTTCAAGAGATAGCAATTAATCTCTTTCTCCTAACCAATCCATCCTTACAAGCTTTGCTTTCAAGCTTTTCACCCCTTTTACCCCGTAGTGAGGGGAACTACGAATGCTCTGATTCCATTCCCGTCAGGATACGTAGGCACGAGATGCGATGTCTTGGCGAGCATACTTAGTGTATATACCTAGGTCTTTATCTTTACCATAGTACAGATTCTTAGCATGCAAACATTAGAATAACACAAACAAAACAAGAGGTTCCCGTAGAGTACTACAGACGTTTAGGGTGCTAATACCTTCCCTTTGCGTAACCAACCCCCGAACCTTAGATCTCCCCCCTTTAGGTTTTTTTTTTTTAACGATCTTGAACCTTTCCTTTGGATAAATCAAAGTTGGTTGTAAAAGAAATATGATGCAAGTTAATTAATAGCTTGTTATCCGATTTTCACCGCAACAACGAGGAAGTTGCTCCAGGGCGAAGACCACGTATTGGTCTTCCCTACGCCACGTAAGCCCTGGCAGTTATCTGCATTGGGCCTAGCGACCCAACCCAGTGCATATGATCGTTGGCCCAGGGCTGGGGGCACACCATAAATACCCTATTTCACTAGAGAGTCAGGTATTCTGGATCTTTACTCTCACTTCCTTTCTGTACTTGCGCTTTACTTCATCTCTTACTTTGGCATCGGAGTACCTTGCAGGTACACCCCCGCCTTCTCACCACCACCGGAGTAACGAAGCTCACGACGTGTAGCTGGCCACCAATCTATTTCTGATAAGGTACGATCAAGTACATATATCAAAAACCTTGGTTTTGACCTGCATTCGCATGGGCTATCCCGTTTTCAGGCGTTTCGACCTGTCTAACGTTTGATATCTGAGGGATTGGTCGAGTCTGAACTTGAGGCGTGCCAAAGAAGTTAGTTATTCGACCTATTTGATTAGTCAACAACTCATAGGTCTGGTTTGTGTTTGAAATCAAAGGGTTAAATATGGTTCTCATTTGTTGGGTCAGAGTATTAACTAATTATAAGCTACTCTCATCAATCTGTTGCCTCATAACCATCATAGAGGTAATATTTAAAGATTGTGTTATTTGAGGGATGTAGCATATCCCTCGCGGTCGAACCATATTGTTGATGATCGAAGCCAAAGCATTGTGTAGATTATATAATGGGTGTGTGGCCATTGCATTGTCACTAAAAGTGGGCATATTACTATGAAGGACAACCATCATCGACGTTGGCATGTCATAAGGATACTCTCTATTGTTCATTGGCATTGAGAAACCAAATAAAGGCCTTGCAACTGCAGGGTTAAAAAAAGTATTCACTAGATGTGGTGGGAGTGTTATGCCCTATGATGGTACAGGTGCAACTGGAGTCGATGATACAACTGGGGAAGTTGTGCTAACGGACGTTGAAATAATTGCCTCATCAACCGTCGATCCGATTGGTTCTTTTACTACATTTTGAGGATTGTTTTGTGAATTGATGTTATCTATAGGAGGATGCGTCATTTTTGGAAAAGACTTTCCACTTCTTAAACACATATAAACTACTCAGAATAACTCATGTATGCAGAACAAGTCTATGAGATAAAAACTATGAATATCTATGAAAAACAAAGATTTTAGCACATGTCCCACCAGGTGTACCAATTTGTTTACAGTGAAATTTGGTAAATAACCGCTAGTATCTTACTAAAGGTTACTTGCATGATCAACTAGAGAATCCTAAGACACAATGCTAAAGACTTTGATTTATAGTTTTGGTAGAAATGAGAAAGATTCTGACTTGGTCTAAATAATTGCATAAAAGGATGTGAAAACGTAATTTCAACAATATTTAATAGGCAAGGATCTTATAAAACAAAGGTAAAGTAAGAATGCAATTAAAGTAAAGATGAAAGTGACTGGGCAGAAATCATAAACTGAAATGAAAATTTTACATTTAAATGAAAATGGTGTTTCAAGATTCATACATTTTCTCCGTGAAATTTTTTCTCTAACGTTGATACTTTGAGTATATGTGAGATTTTTTTAGTGAAATCAAATGAACACCCTGAATCCTAACACTAGAATCCTTATTTATACAAGTGCGAAATAATTGCTTCATGACGTTTGCTTCCTCAACTTTCGCCACGTAGACTCTTGCACGCATTTTGTTTCTAAATTCTTCTCCACATGTCTTTTAGGATAAGACTAAGAAGTAGTTATTTATTTTGAACAAAACATCTCTTCGCGCCTAAATAACTTCCAATTTGACGCGCCTTCTTGATGTTGTAGAAAAATACTATCATTGAACCCTTTTCCTAAAAAAATACTAGGTCTCATTTCCCTATACCCTTGATACTTCAACAACATACACGTCAGAAAACGTCTAGTTACGCTTAACTCTTTCCCTAAACTTTGACTCGTGTTGAGATTTTTGCCCTTGCCAAAAAATCCCAGCTAACAGTTATGTACTCGACTAGATGTCTCTTATACTTTAAGGGCAACAAGTAGGTATCAGTCTAATTTCGATGATGCTGATTGGATTGCTATCAAAAATATCCTTAAGTACTTAAAAAGGACTAAAGACTCATTCTTTATATATGGAGGCCAGGAAGAGCTCATTGTAACTGGATACACTGATGCTAGTTTTCAAACAGATAAGGATGACTTTATATCGTAATCTGGTTATGTATTTTGCTTAAATAGTGGCATTGTGAGCTGGAAAAGTTCAAAGCAGGATACAATTGTTGATTCTACAACTGAGGCCAAGTATATTACTTCCTCAAATGCATCAAAGGAAACAATTTGAATCAAGAAGTTCATTAGTGAACTTGACATAGTCCCTAGCATTATGGATTTCATTGATCTCTATTGTGATAATAATAGTGTCATCGCACAAGCTAAGGATGCTAAATCTCTCCAACGATTTGAGCACATACTTAGGTGATATCACCTCATTCAATAAATAATAGATAGAGAAGATGTGAAGATATTCAGAGTCCCGACACTTACAATGTCTCTAACCCACTGACAAAACATCTTGTGCAACAAAAGTTTGATGGCCATACTAGATCTATGAACATTAGGTGTGTGTCTGATTAGCACTAGTGCTAGTGAGAGATTGTTGGTGTAAGGCTTATAGGCTAATAATTCTATTAGAATTTGATATTTGTATCGAATTATGTATTATTAATAATAGGTTTAATACCCTTTTTGGTCTTGTATGTTAATCTCAGAGTTCATTTTTATCCCTTAACTTAAAAATTATCCATATTGGTTCATTAACTCCTCAAAATGTACCATGTTAGTTATTTTCGTCTAATCAGCGATGAATTTAACAACCAATTTTTTAGTTTTCTGTTGCTAAATAGACAAAAAAGGACTAACATGGTACATTTTGAAGAGTTAATGGACCAATGTGAAACTTTTTTAAGTTAAGGGATCAAAATGAACCCCGATGCTTTTATACAAGACCAAAAAGAATATTAAAATGACTTAAATGCACTTTTGGTCTCACTAGTTTGTGTTTTAAACCATTGGCCCCGCTATTACAAAACCAGCGATTTT
Source organism: Lathyrus tuberosus (assembly GCA_022829125.1). Lineage (NCBI taxonomy): Eukaryota > Viridiplantae > Streptophyta > Magnoliopsida > Fabales > Fabaceae > Lathyrus > Lathyrus tuberosus. The sequence goes on along the minus strand of JALAZF010000013.1, from coordinate 25,484,547 downwards.
GGTCCCTTAATTTTGAATTTTGATGGCCTTTGAATTTTTATGACCCCCCCCCCCCCCCCCCCCCCCCCCCCCCCCCCCACTTTTGCATACGTGGCAGTGATGATTAGGATAAAAAAAATATTTTTAATTAGTTGGCAATGATGACTAGGATATTTTATTAATTAATATATTTTTAACTAAATTAATATTTAATAATGTTTTTAACTAAATTAATATTTAATAATGTTAATTAAGTTTAATTAATTAATTAATTAAAATATTGGAATTAAATTTCTGGGTCTAATCTCATTTGTCATACCCCAAATTTTGACCACTAAGATTTCCCATCATTGTGCAAATCATCATCACAATATGGATGTACCAACATGCCTCAATCAATCTCCTCATAGATGTTTGGGCATTCACTACTATCAAAGATTAGGGTTTCAAGCCCTCTCAGAGCTTTTAGACAAAGGATCAATCAAGAAATGACATGATCTTTAACTTATCTAACCTCTCAAACATTCATAAGGGATCAAGAGGACTCCCACATCAAGAATCAAGCACAAAGTTTTAGCATTCCAGGTGGATCAAGCCTCAAGATCGCCAGTGTCACCAAATTAGGGTTTTGGTCGACTGAGGACTCCAGATGGAAATTTTCATCTGGGCATGAGCCAATGCTTCAAAGCATAACCCAAGATACTTCAAGGGACCTCATAAACCCAATCATCAAGTCAATGTGACCTCAGGGGATGCATTCACCAAAAATCAGGAATTAGGGTTTCTTGACCTAATTCACCCCTAAGTTGACTTTTGGGACAAAGCATGAGCCAAGACCTCAAGACATGATTTGAGGGACTCCAATACACTATATTGATCCATTTGCAACAATGGATTGATCCAATAAGCTTGATCCACAAGTTTCAATTTCCTCAGGACAACAATTAGGGTTTTGAGGAAAAAGTCAACTGTACCTTTGACTTTTGACCAGGACATGCTCCCAAACCTTGGGACATGATTCAATACACCCTATAACCCCTATGGAACATATCCATCAAGTTTGATTTAGGTCAAGGACTTGATTTCATAAAGGATCGCACAGTTTGGAATTCATCTGATAAAAAGTCAACTGTGCACAAAAAGTCAAAGTTTAACTTTTTATGATTTTTCCTAATTATGGTTCTTTAACCCTAAAACAATGTTAATGTGTGATTTGAATCATCATTCATCAAGAAAAATCAAAGAAAGTGGGATAACTTATAAAAGGGGTAACCATAAAAACTTAGAATTTTTCCAAGTTATGGAAAAAAGTGGCTAGGGTACCAACTTCCAAAGATCATAACTTGAGATCCAAGCAACCATTTTGGCTGGTCCAACGATGGATTTGTAGCTCTCATGGCATACTTTAAAAGTGTCAACTACACCTCATTCCAATTCCTCATAGATTTCAAGTTATGATTGGATCAAAATCACTAAAAACATGAAAATACATCTTTTCCAACACTTAGACAAAATTCCGTCCAAGACATATTTTGTTGAAAACACCAAAACTTGGGGCATTTTTTCACACAGTTGCAAGCTGAATCAATTCAAGATATAAACATCAAAGTTGTTGTACATATTGCCTACAATCCAAGGAACTCATTGGCATGAAACAACTCAACTTGAGCCAAGAGTTATGGCTGATGCAACACACCATGGCAAGGTTGTCATGAAAAATCAGTTTGTAGGATTTCTTGCTTTACACGATTTTGATCCAAAGACCAATGATCCCAAAGCCACAGTCATCTAATCTGATCCTAGTCCAACTGATCCAACTTGTAAAGCTGAGTCAAAAAGCCAAGGGATCTTCCAACTTGAGATTAATGCATTTTGGCACATTATGCCTTGAATTCAAAGGCATTTATGTGAAATAGGGCACTTTCAACAAAGCCACTCTACTCAGTCAAGATGCTCACTTAATAAACAATTAAAACATCTGAAGAATGTGGATTTGGTCAAGACATAACCCTGCTCTTGGGAGAGGCTAGGTTGCCTTGCATGAGAAGAAATGCCACCAAGCCAAAGCCATTGAATGTGATCTGATCTTGCAGCCATTCACTATTCCTTCAAGACAAGAATTGATCCACTATAAATAGAGGTCCTAACTGATCATTCAAACCACACCAAAGCATCTTGCAACATTGCTTTCTCTCATTCTCTCCTTAATTGCCAAAACTCCATATTTTTGAGAAAACACTATCGGGTTTTAAATTCCAGCCTCAAGCAACTCAACCCAACTTCTCAAACACATCACATATGATGTATATGAGATGTTCAAACACTTAAACCATCACTGTAACACCTTTAGCCCAAAATCACTCTTCAACTAGTCCATTATGCATCCATTCTGCAACTTAGATACCACAACTTGATCTAAGCAATTTCCAAGTGTTCCAAGGCTTGCAATCCACTCAACAACGTCCATTGAAGCTGTAGAGGTCATCAAATTACTTCTGGAACACCATTTATGCATAGATTCAATCTCACCTGCAGCAAGGAAAGCCTCAAAACTCCCATAACATGATCCATGCATATTTCCTCGCATGATACTTTTGCCAAATGTTTATTATCATGTTTTAAGTGTTTCCCCTCAAAAAATTTGATCATAGCACTCAAAAACATGTCTGCACGATTGCTTTTGCAAAATTAGGGTTCATAAATTCATGTTGATATAACTTGCTGCACACTAAAAATAAATGAAATCAAATATTACCATCATGTTCCTTGTTAAAAAACGCATGAGTTTGGTGTTTGAATCATGTCAAATGATTGAGAAACGAGTGAGATAGAGAGCTTCACGCATTTGAGCTTGAGGTTGAAGATGGCCATGGTGCCATGCTTCAGAAATCCAACCAAACTTGCCTTATATTTTTTCCTTGCCATGTATATTATGAATTGGCATTGCGCCCCAGTGGTTGATCAACTGGTTTGTGTGTACTAGCGAGTGGAAGGTCTGGGGTTCGAATCCCACTCGCCCCAGACCTCTTTTTTTATCACTTTTTCCACTTTTTATTATTTTTCATATTATTTTTATTAATGATTTGAAGAATTAATTTCTCATTCAATTTTAATCATTTTTGGTTGATTCTTTTTCTGAAAAATCACAAAAATAGTAAAATACTTTATTCTACACAAAAATCAAATTTATATTATTTATTTAATATAGTTGGTATTTTTGTGAATAAATTCATTTTTTATTGTTTTAAACATTTTAAAAATGAATATTCATCTTGAAAATCAAGACCAAATGAGTTTTAAATTATCTTGTGGTTAAAACCTCATTTTTCAAACCTTAACCAAAAATCACAAGTGGTTTATTTAAACTTATTTGGTACTTTTATCATTTTTTATTAATTTTCTTTGAAAAATTACTTTAAAAACGTGAAAATTAGGGTTTCTTTGATTTTTAATCATACTCAAAATATTTCAAAACCTTTGGGCCTCTTAATAGAGTGTAAGTCCCAACCTCTTTGTACATAAACCAGTTTGGGCCTCAGTGTATTGTATAAGTTCCGATATAGTCAGAAATTTCGGCGCGATCGTCGCCTTTTTAACAAAACCAACTGGGCTTATCCTTGAGCTATAAGTCCCACTCCTTTTCTTTTAAAATCATTTTTTGGGCCTCTAATAGAGTGTAAGACCCAACCCCTTTTGAAAACCAAAATAATTTGGGCCTTAGTCATTGTATAAGACCCACTATATTTTCAAAAATCTCGGCGCGATCGCCAGTTTAAAATAAAACCACTTGGGCCTCTCTTTGAGTTGTAAGCCCCATCTCTTGTACAAAAGAAACTTTTGGGCCTCTTGATAGAGTGTAAGTCCCATCCCTTTGTAAATAAACAATTTTGGGCCTCACATATCGTATAAGTCCCTCTGTATATTTTCAAAAGTTCGGCGCGGTCGTCGCCTTTTTAACATAATCATCTGGGCCTACCCTCGTGTTGTAAGTCTCATTTCTTTTCTTTAAATAACCTTTGGGCTTCTATTTAAAGTTATAATACTCATCCATTTGTATAGGAAACTTTTTGGGCCTCAGTCGTTGTATAAGTCCCGATACGATATTCAAAACGACAATACAATCACTGTTCAAACCTTGGGCCTCTCCTTGAGTATAAGCCCCAACAAATTTTTCAGAAACAACCCCCTTTTGATTTAGGTTCAAATATATAGTTGTTATCAAAACTTTCTTTAATTTCCCTGAACAACTAACAATACAGCATGGAAGCTCGCTCACCTGTAAGTTTTAACAACTTTCATTTACCCGCTTTAATATATATAACTGTATTGTGGGAAGCGGCGCATGGTTAGTCTTCTTTCATTCTTTTAAATACACGTCAGATATATATATATATATATATATATATATATATATATATATATATATATATATATATATATATATATATATATATATAACTATATTATAGGAAGCTACGCATGGTTAGTCTTCTTTCATACCTCTTAAAATACTTGTCATATATCAACTGTATATATACTAGTATAGTTATTTAGAGTTTTCCCCGGCAACTAAGTCTAGAACTAAGTAAAGCCATGTTGATCACTCTTAAATACAAACAAAACTAGATCCCCATAGGATTTCCAGGTACAGTCTTCCCTTCTCTTAGGGTTAAACAATATGGAACAAAGAGAAAGGCAGTATTCTCGGTGAACTTTTTCTCAAACTGTCACCCTTAGAAATTGTCAAAGAAATTCTACTCCCCGGAGTTGATCTATTCTCTGTGAATAGCATCTCCTGAGTTTCTTCCAAACCCTTGAACTTTCCTAGAATGATCTCTTCTCTGTGAATTGCATTTCTTGAACTTCTCTTGGTTTGGGGACCCACAGGCTTCCTAAAAGCATCCCCGCCTCCTCTTGGGCTTTGTACAAGGACCCTTCGGCTCCTTAGAAGTTCTCATGCCTTCCCTTGGGCTTAATACAAGGACCCTGACGACCTCTTAAAGGTATAAGACAGAACTTAGTCATCCTTTGCTAGAGCAGTCTTCCCAGTGTCAGACCTCAAGCCACTTTAGGGTTGATTCTCATCCCTTAATGCCTTTGCCTCCTCTTGGAGGCATCATACAAAAGATAAAACTCTTCCACACCAGTAGACTCAGACAGTCTATATCCCCTCTTAAGTCTCAAAGACATTCTCAAGCACTGTAGAAACCCTGGTCACTCTGGATCAATCTCCAGCAGAAACCCAGCCTCTCTGATGAGAGTTCCCCGACCAGGGTCAACACTATCCCAAATCATAACCACAAGGCATCTGATACCTCAACTCTTCTGTAATCCTCCGCAAGAGTTGACTCCCCACTTAGACCTGCCTGGGGATCTCCATAATCCTCAGCAGTAAGATAGCCTCCTCTTAGGCTTTGTATAATGATCCTTCCTCAACAAAGTCAGCCTCCTCTTGGGCTTCGTACAATGATTCTCCCCAGCGAAGCTAACCTTTTCAGACTCTCTTGTTGAGTCCATCACTTTTCAAGATTTTCTTGATAAGTCAACCTACTTTTAGCCTTAATTTCGGGCTTCGTACGAGACATCAAACCACTCTCTTGTTGAGTATAAAATACTCTCTTGTTGAGTCAATCACTTTTTCAGACTCTCTTGTTGAGTCAACCTTTTTCAGCCTCCGTCTTGGGCTTTGTACAAGATAAATAAAACACTCTCTTGTTGAGTTAACCCTTTTTAGCCTCCTCGTAGGCATTGTATAATGATTGTCCTCATCAGACACCCATACAAGCACTCTCTTGTTGAGTCGACCTTTTTTAGCCTCAATCTTGGGCTATGTACAAGACAGATAAATCACTCTCTTGTTGAGTCAACCTTTTTTAGCCTCAATCTTGGGCTTTGTACAAGACAGATAAAACACTCTCTCATTGAGTCAAACCCTTTTAACCTCTATCTTGGGCTTTGTACAAGACATAAATCTCCCTCTCTTGAGCTTGGGACAGATATCTTCCCTAGCAGAGTCATTTCCCCCCAGCCTTCCTCTAGGCTTTGAGGAGTGATTTTCCCCAAGCATAATCAAAACGCATTTCAGCCTCCGTCTTGGGCTTGGTACAAGACACATAAAATATCCTCACCAGAGTCAGATAAATTTCCCATTTCAGCCTCCGTCTTGGGCTTTGTATAAGACACATACAAATTCTCCTCAATAGGAGTCAAAAAGCTCTGTATAAGCATTTCCCCAACGAAGTCTATTCTTCTTAGCTTTCTTTAAAGCTTTGAGAATTAAAAGCAGAGTCAAAACCCTTCCAGCCTCCTCTTAGGCTTTGTATAATGATATCCCTAAAGAGCCAGTCTCTTTTTTTGCCTCAATCTTGGGCTTTGTACAAGACACCAATATATACACTCTCTTGTTGAGTCGGTCCTATCCAGCCTCCTCTTAGGCTTTGTATAAAGAAATCCCTCAGCCGGGTCAATCAACTTCTTAGCATCAAACTAGTGCTTTGATCAAGGCATACAAAAATCAACAATTCCTCTTTAGAAATGACAAATTCTCTTTGAAACCTTTTAGCTTCAATCTTGTGCTTTGAACAAGACACAAATAACCCTTTAGCTTCATATCCTGGGCTTTGAACAAGATACCCAAAACATTTCTTTCCCCCTTAGTATAGGAGGGAACTACGATTGCTCTGATTTCCCTGTTTTATTTGAACGGAAATACGTAGGCATAAGATTGTGAAGTCTTAGCGAGCATACCAGTCAAAAACCCTAGGTCCAGTACCTTCATATCAATCAAAACTTTAGGTTTCATACCTTAAGCCATCATCATCATCATCATCATCATTTTTCCACTAAAAACAAAAACTCACTCTCCCAGTCATACTTTCCCAAGAAACTTTCCCAACTCATTAACAAATAAACAGCATTAATTACAAAGCATGAATCTATTTGCTAATATCCTGTGGATAACCACATATAGGATGGATAACTGACAACTATCCATTATATAACCTGACCCCGGACTCCCCAATCTCTCTTAAGCGTTTTGTTCAGTTAAACATTGCGCGTGCAAGGTTAGTTTTAGATAGCTTCCCTTTCCGTTCCAGCTTCACGGGATAAATAAGAAATCAGAAAGTAGCACCCCCTTTCTCCATTGAGGAGAAAAACCCCAGCGATAAGGTGGTCGCGTCACCGACGAAAATCGTTCGCTACACCATTTACTTACAGTTCCAATCCAATATCAATTGAACTTGTTATGTATATCTGAGATATATAAACACTTGCATTATTAGTAAAAAAAATTCGACGTGGGACAAAAACATAGAAGTAACAGCATAAACAGAGTTGAGTTGAGTTGCAAACTCCATTCTTTTAGCGGAGTTCTTCATATCTATGAGCAAGTATTGTCTGCAATAGAGTTGAGTTGTACACAATAGATTTGGAGTTATTAGCTCAAGATATTGTAGTTGCTAAGTAGAAGAAAGGTTGAGGTTTATCACAAGGTTAAATAGTAACATTCATACACAACATGGATACAATAAATATAATAAATCTACCATGAACCATTTTACAACATTAGTTTCCACTGTCACAAGCTGCATTTGAGAATATATTGACTTTAAAAGTGAAGGTAAACAATTATTAAAAGTGAGATTTATTAAAATGTATCAACCATTGAAAAGTTGCAAAATGTTTATTTTCTTGGGTGCTTTCTACTTCATTTTAAATAATTACTTAGTTGCATGAGATTTTTGAGATTTTGCTTCTCAACAAGCTGTGAAGGTAAACAATCATGTCAGAAAGTATGCATGAAAATATGAGGCTTAACAGCGAAGATATTCGAACTTCTCTTCAACCTTTGTTGAAGTTAATTTGCCTCACACTCATAGTGTTGGAAAAATAACAAAAAAAAACAAATTTTTATGCACGCGAAAATATACCCACAAAAAAGAAAAAGAAGCAAATAATTCCGCCAGAAACTCATAAAATCATACTTCAACTTGTAATTTTTACAAGGACAAAATTACAAAATCTCCCATACAATTGCAAATTTTAAGGATAAAATTGCAAACCCTCCAAATTACAATTTTTGAACGGAAAAATTGCAAACCCTATCTCAATTACAAATTTTGGACGGAAAAATTGCAAACCCTCTCTCAATTGCAATTTTTGGACGGAAAAATTGCAAACCCTCTCAATAAACTATTTTTGAACGGAAAAATAGAAAACCCTTTCAACAAACTATTTTTGAACGAAAAAATAGAAAATCCTCTCTAAACACACAACTACCTAAATCCCCAAAACACTCAAAAGACTATATTTTATTGTTGTGTAAAAAACTAAAACTAACTATCTCTATTTATATTAATACTCAAGTTCTATTTTTTTCTACTACCCGATGTGGGACTCAGATGAATATACTATTTGACCCAACAAATCCTCTCTTCATCCAAAATCTCACATATCTTCACTTTGTCTTCAACACTTTGTCTCTCAACAAACTATTTTTGAACGAAAAATAGAAAACCCTCTCAACAAACTATTTTTGAATGAAAAAAATAGAAAACTCCCTCTAAACACACAACTACCCCAATCTCCAAAACACTTAAAAGACTACATTTTATTGTTGTGTAAAAATACTAAAACTAACTATCTCTATTTATATTAATACTCAAATTCTATTTTTTTCCTACTACCCAATGTGGGATTGGATGAATATAATATTTGACCCAACACATAGAACTATTTCTTGCAAACCCAAAAATGCAATTAATTCCCAGAGCCACATTTAAACTCCTAAGTAAACTTGTATTTGCATTGTTTTTACCTTGTATAATATTTAGTGAACTTGGTTCAAGCGCCACTTTAGAGAATTTTAAGGAATGGTGGTTCATACCAATTAATGTACTTCCCTGTACATTTTTTGGAAGCTTACTTAGATTCATAGTGGTGACTATATTTCAACCACCTTAAAGGTTTAATAGATTCATAATCATAATGACAGGATTCGAAAACACCGATAATCTTCTCACTGTTGTAGTTGGATCTGTTTGTCACACTGAAAATAACCCTTTTAGAAAACAATGGAAGTCGAGAGGTGTGGCTTATGTTTCTTTATCTCATTGGATTTCTGTGATTCTTGTTTACACTTTTGTTTATCACATGATGGAGCCTCCTTTTGAGTACTATGAGATTGTTGAAAACGAAGATGAAATTAGTTCCAGAATGTTTACTAATGGTATTTCAAGAAAGTTGCAGAATGTTTACTCTCTTTAAACAGTTCCATTGGAAATCTTCATCAAAAATCACGCATGTTCAGTTGTATTGCCAACTATTAAAGTAAAACAAAACAAAATAAAGTTACAGTAGTATGAGAGATTAGGTCATTCATTGGTAACATTGAAGTTTGGAGTTTAGAAATGAAAAAGAAAAAGATACACCAACTATTTTATAGGGAAAGAGAGTGGTATGGTGTTAGGCTGGTAGAGAGATGAAGCAAAGCATTTCCTTCTTAGTAAGAGAGATGAAGCAATAACTTGAAATATAGAAATGCATTTGGTAATATAGTGCAAGTCCTACATCAATTTATTTTCAAGTTATGTTAGAGTTTATAAAGCTTAAACATGTGGAGGTAATTGGATAAGTGTGTTGAGATGAAAGTGGGTTATTGAGTACTGACCATGTGTTGTAATTAAGTGGGTTGTAAGCCCTGAATGCTTTCCAAAATTTTAATTAAAATTCTGGCATAGCAGAAATTTTAATTGAAATTCTGGCATAGCAGATAGCAGATGTCATGACACATGTCAAGACATTGTTCTCTGCACAACTTAAAACAAGAACAGAATAGCAAACTGATATTCAGAATATCAGTAGCAACAACAAGAGAGATGTTTTGACATCTGTTCCAACATTGTTAATCAAAACTGAACTGTAAATTGCAGAATGATAAACAATATGGAATATGATAACCCAGTTCGGTGAAAATCACCTACATTTGGGGGATACCAAGCCAGGAATGAATTCATTATTAGTAGTATTAATTTAGAGCTAAACTCCCCCATTTACAACTCCTCACTTAATCCCTACCCAGTACAATTCTATCTAGAAATCACCATCTAGATAAAAGAAGCCCATCTCAATTCCCTAAATCACCTCAGTGATATCTAACAGTTACAATCTTCAGCAACTGCATCAATCTGTTCAATTGAAAGACATTCCTTCCAATAATAATATTCAGCCAAGACTCTTGACTAACAATAATACTCGGTTTTGCTTAAAAGCTTCAACCAAGAACAATACTCAACTCTTGCTTTAAAGCTTCGAGTGAGAACAATATACAACCTAATTACGTCTACCACGATACCTCAAAAGATACAAAGGGTGACTTACAAAGTCACACACAAGAGACTCTCAAAGCCCTAAACCTTTATGTTGCACCCACAATTTTCTTGTTGTGAATGCTTGCTTCCTTTAGGTCTAGCAAGTCCTTATTTATAGACTCTTGCAGTATGGGCTTGGACTCTTCAATCAGGTCCAATCTTCACGTTGTAAATCTTCTGCAGAATCTTCTACACAACAATAGGAACAAATCTTTTATAGTTTCCTATAAAGTCTCAAAGATCCTTTTTATGAAATCCAATTAAATATGCATTTTGTTCCTAATAAATTTCCTTGACTTGCGCATAATGATGAGGTATATCCAAGAAGATTTGATCAAATTAAATCAAATCAATCAAGAGATATAAAACAGCAGCCCCTGCTGTACCAGACCAAGATATCATGACATCTGTTTTCGACATCTGTCTGAAACACATGACAGTAGTACTGTCATGAAAGTTGATGAAGATGTTACAACATCTTGCTCAACATCAGTATAGAACCATGTTTTACCAAAATTTAGCCAATCATAAAACCATGGAACTAACAATCTCCCCCTTTGGCAAATTTTGGCTATAACAACCAAAGCAAGATAAACTTGGAGATTTTCTTCATCATGTTAGATCAACTTTGTTTGACATCTTTTGCACACAACTTATCAGAGCAGCAACAACAGAAGTTTCCTCCAGTACATCCAGCCTCAGAAACTATTATGCTCCCCCTTAATAGTTACATTCAGCAATCAAAACAGAACACTACTCTTTCTTTAGCAGTAGAAAATTCCTATCACAATGTTGGTCATCATGTAATACACGTGACATAACATCAGGACACTTTACTCCCCCTTTTTAGCCAAAATTTGACAAAAATTGGGGTAAATGTACACTTCTGATTCAATCCATTGACACCCCAATCGATAGAACCATGTCTAAACTGTCAAGTCCACCATGAACTTTACCAGCAACACAATGTCACGACATCTTGTCTAACATTACACCCTCACCAGAGGTGCACTATCACAAATTGCTTGAAACCACAAACAATCTTGATAAACAACTGCACCACTGCAGCAACAGATCCAAAACAGAAGTCTAACTCCCCCTGTCGTAGATAACCAGTGCTCCTTTAAAGAAGAACACCTTAAAATGAATGGAAAACATAAGACTCATCCACATATCTTTAATAGCGCACCCCCTGTTCAACACACCTGCTGAACACAATCACCTAATTCCTGATCCTCAAGCAATCCATGTACCACACTAGTATATTCAACAGACAGAAGTTATCCCCTATCTTTCATAAAAGATGCCTCTTCAGCAAGAAACACCCAAAATCACTACATGATATCCCATGACAGCTTCATGATCATATAGTGAGAGTACCAAGAACACATCCTTGAACCACAACCAACAAACTCTTGGATTGAGACCAAAATCACCATTGATCCCTCTCATCCAGAAACCATCCATACCCTGTACAAATTCACCTTGAATTTTATAGCCATAGATATCCTTGTTCACTAAGATACAATCCAATTGAATCTGGAATGCTTCACATTCCTCAAAGAGACATACATAGCCCCTTAGTTTGCTAGCTCGCCCATATGTTCTTCACACTTGAAGGACATCAAACACATGCTCCAGAAATCCTCAACTTATTTGCTCCACAAGCACCAAACTGATCCACTTCTCTCTAGCATGACTTGTAGCAGAAGAAACCACCTCTCCACAAGTATTCTGACTTCAGCAAGAGTCAGTCTTCTAGATAAACACCCTATGATCTAAGACAGTCTTTAATCTATCATTCTCCCATATGATAAGATAGAACACTTCTAATTTAACTGGTGAATATCAGCTTCCACAATCTGAACTCCAAGTTTAAAAACCATGATGATGTTCTAACATCAGTTAGGACATCCTGATCATATCACAGACACCATACACTTTGGTTCTTGATACAATTCCTAATGGACTTATTATCAGCATAGTAATCCAACTGAAGATCTTCAGACAACACTGTGCCACCAGCTTGATCAATAAGAACTCCAGATACCCAAAGAGAAATAAACTCTCATTCAACTCCCAAAAGAAGGCAATCTTCCATAAGCAGCTTAGGGCTTCTACCACAAGCTCCAAGATATGAACAGAACCAGAACCTCCTTTGATTTTCAACCAACTACCCTTCTGCCCAAGAGTAATTTGTTCTAAGCACCCTGCTTGAATGCACGATAAAGATCAACCAAATGCCACTGTTTGGTTAATCTTAGTTTTTCTTCAGAGTTTCAGAACACCTTCTGATCCACCAATGAAACCTAATCTTCAAGTCACATAGTCCACTTACTCCATAGCAAGCCATCTTAGATACACCAAGATTCAGACATGTCACATTTACTCCTTCTTGCAGCTCCCACAAACTGCATGAGATAGACCCTTCAGAAGCATTAATTCCATTTGTTTCTGAGAAGATCAACTTATCTTACGATGATGCGCCACAACATCAACTAAGACCCTGAAGTTTCTGCTTGATGTCACAACATCTGTTCAGACATCCAGTTGAAGAATTCAGCTCTTCCTTCTGCCACTTAGAAGAACCTCCTCCATATAACAGAACAAGAGTTCCATGTTCTCATAGACTTGATCACTGATATCAAGTTAGAGTAGACATCCTCCATCCCGCTTGTTGTACAACAACACTCACCTCCTCTTCATACATCCCAAACCTGCCAAATCTTCATTCTTCAGAAGAGATTAGTCACTCAAGATCTTTACAAAAGGAATCCCACCTTCCTTAAGTAGAGACTTCTTCAGAAAGTCGGAGATAACTGCCACTTATCCTTGACCTCCAAGATGGGCAAGATCACCTACTCTTATGCACCTAGATCATAAATAAACTGACCCAAGTTGTGCTATCACCGACACCATATTCTAGACAAGTCTCTTGCCAGGAAACTATCCAGATAAAAGTCAGATGCTTCTAGTAAAAACTGGAATACACCTACTCTACTCCAATACTCCTAGGTCAGAAATAAACTGAACCAAGAAATTTGTCTTCATCTTCACTTCCAAAAGCACTACATTCTAGTCAAGTTACTTGCCACAAAACTTCTTAGTCTGAATACATGCCTTGTAATAAAGACTGATTCTACCACACACACGTGTATGGTCCCAAGATCATCAGCTACAACTACTTTGCTCGAGAGATTCACTCCTTAAATCAACATACTTCTGCACATACTCCACTGTCAAGATGCTTCAACATTTGATAGAACATCAGTTCCTTATCTTGATTGTACTTACCCACCAGAGAACAGACCTTTGAGCAGTTGCAGCAAGAGATGTTGTACTTCCTGATGTACCACCTGACATCAGTGATCTTGTACTCCAACATACAAGGATAATCAATTAAATACTTGTAAATTCCACAAATAGCAATTGATCTTAAATCCTTGTTTAGTAACCCTATCACACTGTTGTAGATAAACTTCAATAGATCACTTCATGCAAGTATCTTTCTTTGACAAACAAAGTGTTGAGGTGTCAAGGCTGCCACCCTTGACTCAAGTAACTAAGATTTTCTCTGAACAAACCTTATTTACCTCAATAGATCTGAAATCTCCTTTCAGATTGGATTCATCCTTAGAATTAAGAAAGAATAATCTTTCCATGCAAATTTGGATGGTGAAAATAAATCACCTCCACTTTCTTCAGATTTATGTTTCACAGAAACACCCCCTAGTCAGAAGAGTAACTAGAAGACTCCAGATGCACGACTGAGATGCCTTTATGAGTGGACTTGAGAGAAATCTCAAGTATCTTTGACAACATAGCCAAAAAAATAATTTATCAAATATCCTAGAGCATGGACTTGATAAATCCAATCTCAACTAACCTTATCTTCGAACTGACTTCAGGATACAAGATGAAACCATCCTTCCAAGTACCAAGTCACCATGACAGACATCAACCAACAACTCTCTCTCTCTTCTACCGCTCCCGACTTTGGAATGAAAAGATGCAGATATCTTCAAAAGAAGAGGCTGACCATTGAGATCTTCCACCATCTGTCTTCAGTCACAACTCCAGAATCCCAAAAGTACCAGAGTTCTTCCATCAGAAACATATGCAGCGGAACCACCAAGAAACATCTTCAACATGCCCTAATAAGATGTCAGAACATCTTATAAGACACCCCAACAAGAGAACTAGTCATTTCTTCTGCAATTATTGTAGCAACTCCTCATAAAACATAAACAACCAACATTAGTTGTTACCTTCGATCCAGAACAACCATCCCATCCATTAATACCCTTGAGTATGTCTGAGTGATCTGATCTCCAAAACTCCTCCTTGTTTAAAGCGCCAGGAAGTATCTCCCAAGATCTCATCCAGAAACAGACAGGATGCATGCTCTGATACCAATTGAAATTCTGGCATAACAGATAGCAGATGTCCTAACACATGTCAAGACATTGTTCTTTGCACAACTTAAAACAAGAACATAACAACAAACTGATATTCAGAATATCAGTAGCAACAACAAGACAGATGTTTCGACATTTGTTACAACATTGTTAATTAAAACTGAACTGTAAATTGCAGAATGATAAATAACACAGAATATGATAACCCAAATCGGTGCAAATCACCTACATCTGGGGGCTGCCAAGCCAAGAATGAATTTACTATTAGTAGTATTAATTTAGAGCTAAACTCCCCCATTTACGACTCCTCACTTAATCCCTACCCAGTACAATTCTATCTAGAAATCACCATCTAGATAAGAGAATCCTATCTCAATTCCCTAAATCACCTCAGTGATATCTAACAGTTACAATATCTAGCAACTGCATCAATCTGTTCAATTGAAAGACATTCCTTCCAATAATAATATTCAGCCAAGACTCTTGACTAACAACAATACTCGGTTTTGCTTAAAAGCTTCAACCAAGAACAATACTCAACTCTTGCTTTAAAGCTTCGAGTGAGAACAATATACAACCTAAATATGTCTACCATGATGCATCAAAAGATACAAAGGGTGACTTACAAAGTCACACACAAGAGACTCTCAAAACCTTAAACCCTTATGTTGCACCCACGGTTTTCTTGTTGTGAATGCTTGCTTCCTTTAGGTCTAGCAAGTCCTTATTTATAGACTTTTGCAGTATGGGCTTGGACTCTTCAATCAGGTCCAATCTTCACGTTGTAAATCTTCTGCAGAATCTTGTCCACAACAATAGGAACAAATCTTTTATAGTTTCCTAAAAAGTCTTAAAAATCCTTTTTATGAAATCCAATTAAATATGCAATTTGTTCCTAATAAACCTCTTTGACATGCGCATAATGATGAGGTATATCCAAGAAGATCTCATCAAATCAAATCAAATCTATCAAGAGATATAAAACAATAGCGCCTGCTATACCAGACCAAGATGTCATGACATCTGTCTTCGACATCTGTCTGAAACACATGACAGTAGTACTGTCATGACAGTTGATTAAAATGTTACAACATCTTGCTCAACATTAGTATAGAACCATGTTTTACCAAAATTTAGCCAATCATAAAACCATGGAACTAACATTAATTAATATGTTTATTAAATAACAATATGTTTATTAAATAATAATATATTAAATTATTAATTATGTAAAATGTTATTAAAAAATAATTTATCCTAGTCATTGATTCCACATAATTAAAAATAATTTTTAAATCCTAGTCATCACTGCCACCTATTCAAAAATGGACGGGGACCACAAAAATCCAAAGACCGTCATAATTTAGGGACCAAAATAGTTGATTTTGTAATAGGATGATCAATTGTTTAAAACACTCAAACTAGGGGGCCAAAAGTGAATTTAAGCTTAAGCTTTAATAATAAAGCATTACTTTGTTATGTTTGTTTTTCCAAAATAATAAATTCACTAGAATAGATAGCCTGTTTAATAAAACACTAAGTGTGATTTAATCATGAAATCCCATTAAACATAAGACATTATTCTTAAAGTATTCATAGTCGAACTTTATTTTAAGTTGGATAACATTAAAGCATTGAAACTATTATGTGAATAAATTGATGATCACATCTCATGGATCATGGATAAAGAGTTATCAAGTCTTCACAAAGTATGAATATTATGAGTAACATTTATACTATATTGACTTATCACGAGAATACTACATAGAATGTTATGCAAGTGTCATAAGTTATTCATAAGGTGATAATGGTGTATACCCTTTGACCTAAAACTACTATGGACTCTATATGTGAAGTTGAATATTTTTTTGTCAATCAAACGTTCTTCATAACAGAATGATGTTAAATTGTAATTCATAGTGTGTCGAAACTAGCATGTGTCGAATTGTCTAGGAGTGTCGAATTGTTTCGACAGATTCATTTAGATTTGATTGGATTCTGGTTTTGATTAGATTAGATTTTATATGATTTATATTAGATTTGATATTTCGGGCTTTAAAGTTTTTGGGCCTTTGTAAATCTAAATCTATATAAAGGGAGTATCCCTTGCATTGTAATAATAACAATTGTATTCACAGTTTGCGGGTAGCAAGTGAAAGTGCAATAGATTCAAAATCCCACAGTTCGTGGGTAACATTTTTTTCTCCAAATATTTCTCTTCTCTCTCTTTTCTTTCTTGCTATTATTGTTCTTCTTCTTTCTTTGTTCTTCATTATCATTACGTATTGTTTGTGGGTTGGTGATCAATCTTGAGATCAAGATTGAAGCGAAATCATCATAAGGTGTGGTGAATTTCCAACATCTGGTATCTAGAGCTCTGGTTGCGATTCAAGGAGGAAAATCGTGAAGGCTATGAATCATTCAAATGGACACTTTTCGGCGACCCTACCAATTCTCAAGAAAGATAATTATGAGAATTGGTGTAAGCAGATCAAGGTGGTTTTCTGTTATCAAGATCTGTGGGATCTTGTGAAGGAAGGAGTAACACCGCTTGGGAAGAACGCGATGGATCAAGAAAAGGCTGCACTCAAAGATTTGAAGAAGAAAGATTATAAAGCGTTGTTTATAATCCATCAATGTGTTGATCCAGATAACTTTGAAAAAGTTAGCGATGCAGAATCAGCAAAGGAAGCATGGGAGATTCTTGAAAAGTCATTTGGAGGCGCAGAAAAGGTGAAAGAGGTGAGGTTACAAACTCACAAGAGAACCTATGAGTTGCTTCAGATGGAAGACAACGAAAGTATTACAGATTTCTTCACCAGAGTTACAAAACTGGTGAATCAAATCAAAGTATATGGAGAAACGCTGACGACGAAAGCAGTAGTCTCAAAGATTTTAAGATCGTTGGCTCCTAAGTTCGACCACGTGGTAGTAGCCATAGAAGAGTCGAAAGACTTGTCAGTATTGACGAAGGAAGAGCTTCAAGGGACGCTTGAGTCTCATGAACAAAGGATGGCTGAGAGAGCTGCAGGAAAGTTGAAGAGTGATATGGCTTTGCAGGCGTATTCAGAAAAGGAAAGCAAAGGCAAAGGAAACGCGAATGGCAACAAAGATAGAGGAGGCGGTAATTCGACTCAAAAGAAACCTTGGAACCAAGGCAACCAAAGAGGTGGTGCTGCAGGTAGAGGAAGAGGTGGTGGTCGAAAGCCAGACAAAAGTCACATTCAATGTTTTAATTGTCAGAAGTTTGGCCATTATGTTAGTAACTGTCCAGAAAAGAAGAAAAATCAAGAAACTGATGCAAATCTGGCGAAGCATTAAGAAGAAGAGACGTTGCTGATGGTCACAACGAAAGATGAAGAGAGATTCCAAGACCAGTGGTACTTGGACTCAGGATGCTCATCACACATGACTGGAAGGAAAAATTGGTTTGTCAACATGAAGCCTTCGTCGAAGAACACAGTGAAGTTTGCAAATGACAACACTCTAGCAGCAGAAGGTGTTGGTGATGTTCTGATTAGAGGAAAGATGGCAAAAGGTCAACAATTTCCAATGTGTTGTACATTCCAGGTATGAAGAGTAATTTGCTCAGTATAGGGCAACTGGTCGAAAAGAACTACAAGGTAGTTGTCGAAGACAAGATGATGAGAGTTCTCGACGCAGGTGGTAGGTTGATCTTGAAGGCTCCAATGTCTCAGAATAGGACCTTCAAGATTGAACTCAATGTGATGGAGCACAAGTGTCTAGCAACAGTAGCCAGCAGAGATGAGTGGTTATGGCACTTTCGACTAGGCCATCTCAACTTCAATGACATCAGAGAACTGAAGAGAAGAAATATGGTTTCAGGATTACCAGAAATCGACATTCCAAGTGAAGTCTGTGAAGAGTGT
This sequence comes from Lathyrus tuberosus, assembly GCA_022829125.1. Lineage (NCBI taxonomy): Eukaryota > Viridiplantae > Streptophyta > Magnoliopsida > Fabales > Fabaceae > Lathyrus > Lathyrus tuberosus. The sequence continues at coordinate 25,465,890 of JALAZF010000013.1, read as the reverse complement.
GTTCAGTCGAGACAACACAAGAATAGCTTCAGCAAGGATGCAGGAAGGAAGTCGAAGGCAATACTTGAAGTCATATACTCTGATGTATGTGGTCCAATCCAGGTGGATTCGATTGGTGGCAACAGATATTTTGTCACGTTTTTAGATGATTACAGTCGAAAGTTATGGACTTACCTCATCAAGAAGAAAAGTGATGTGTTTGAGGTATTTATCAGATTCAAATCCATGGTCGAAAGACAGAGTGGTCGAAGGTTGAAAACTCTGAGAACTGATGGTGGTGGAGAATATGTGTCGAAAGAGTTCGATGCATTGTGTAGAAAAGAAGGGATTGTGCATGAGGTGGTGCCGCCCTACACTCCACAGCAGAATGGGATTGCAGAACGCAAGAACAGAACCATCATGAACATGGTAAGAAGTATGTTGAATGGAAAGCATCTACCCAAAGAATTATGGGGAGAAACAGTTTCGACAACAACATATCTTTTGAACAGATATTCGACGAAGAAGCTTGAAGGAGTCACACCAGAAGAATGTTGGTCTGGTGACAAGCCTAGTCTCAGTCACTTAAAAGTGTTTGGATCTATAGCACATAGACATGTGCCAGATCAGTTGAGAAGGAAACTTGATGACAAGTCGAATCAGATGATCTTGATAGGATATCATTTGACTGGAGGTTACAAGTTGTTCGACCCAGTGAATAAGCAGGTAGTGATCAGCAGGGACGTGATTATAGATGAGCTTAAAGAATGGGATTGGAAAGAGAAAGCCAAGAAGGATTCAGTGAGAATCTCTTGTGAAGAACCAGTCACTGAAGTCGAAAAAGAAGTTCGACAGGAACCAGTTGCAGATGAAGCAGGTTCAAGCAGACCTCGACGAACAAGACACATGCCTGCAAGGTTGCAAGAATGTGTAGTTACATCAGATGATGTGGTCGATGAAGAGGGTGAGCTGGTACATTATTCTTTCTACGCAGATGTCGAACCAGTCAATGCAGCTGAGGCATTGAAAGATTCGAAGTGGGTGAAAGCAATGAATGAAGAGTTAGAATCCATCGAAGTCAACAACACATGGTCACTTGTTGAATTGCCTCAAGGCAAGAAGGCAATTGATGTGAAGTGGGTTTACAAGGTAAAGGTGAATCCTAGAGGAGAAGTAACTCGACACAAGGCGAGACTTGTGGTGAAAGGATTTCTTCAGAAGGAAGGAATCGACTTCGATGAAGTGTTCGCACCTGTTACTAGGATCAAAACAATCAGGTTGGTTATTGGTCTATCAAATATGAACAATTGGCACACATGTTAGATGATCGTGAAGTGTGCATTCCATAATGGTCCCCTAGATGAAGAAGTTTATGTCGCACAACCAGCTGGGTATGTGAAACGAGGCGAAGAAGGAAAGGTGTACAGGCTGCATAAAGCCCTGTATGGACTTAAGCAAGCTCCAAGAGCTTGGAATAAGAAAATCGACAGCTTCTTAAGGGAAAAGGAATTTGTGAAGTGTACGACTGAGCATGGAGTATATGTAAGAAGAAGCAATGGCGAATTGCTTATACTATGCCTCTATGTCGATGATTTGTTGATAGCAGGTAGTTGCAAGAAGGAGATCGAAGATTTCAAACATGACCTAAGTGAGGAGTTTGAAATGTCAGACTTAGGAAATCTCTCATATTTCCTTGGCATCGAATTCTACAAGACTAGTAGAGGTTTGATGATGCACCAAAGAAGATATGCAGGCGAAATACTCAAGAGATTTGAGATGCAAGATTGCAACCCAACTTCGACTCCAGCTGAGACCAGACTGCAACTGTCGAAGGATCCAGAAGAAGATGATGTCGACCCAACCCAATACAGAAGACTTATTGGGTCACTTAGATACCTTTGTCATACAAGGTCTGACTTAGCATACAGTGTTGGTATGGTAAGTAGATTCATGCAGAAGCCAAAGGTATCACACCTAACAGCGACGAAGAGGATATTGAGGTATCTGAAAGGGACTCTCGACTATGGCATTTTATTTCCTGCAGCTGACGAAGGGAAAAAGTGCAAGTTAGTGGGATACACAGACTCTAGCTGGTATAGTGATGCAGAAGATAGAAAATCCACATCTGGATATGTGTTTATGTTAGGTGGTGCACCAGTTGCTTGGAGTTTGAGAAAGGAGTCAGTAGTGGCATTGTCATCATGCGAAGCAGAATATATAGCTGCTTCTCTTTGTGCATGTCAAGCAACCTGGATGGTGAACTTGGTCGAAGAGATTACAGGGAAGAATCATGGAGCAATTACCATAAAGATCAACAACATGTCAGCTATCAATTTGGCGAAAAATCCAATAGCTCACGGTTGAAGCAAACACATCGAAATGAGGTTCCATTATCTTCGAGAGCAGGTAGCAGAAGGGAAGATGAATTTGGAACACTGCAGAACTGAGAATCAGATTGCAAATATCATGACGAAGGGAGTGCAAGTCGAAGCCTTCAGAAGACTAAGATTGATGATGAATGTAGATAGTTTAGACACAATGAATTAGGTGGTGTGTTAAATTGTAATTCATAGTGTGTCAAAACTAGCATGTGTCGAATTGTCTAGGAGTGTCGAATTGTTTCGACAGATTCATTTAGATTTGATTGGATTCTGGTTTTGATTAGATTAGATTTGATATTTTGGGCTTTAAAGTTTTTGGGCCTTTGTAAATCTAAATCTATATAAAGGGAGTATCCCTTGTATTGTAATAATAACAATTGTATTCACAGTTTGCGGGTAGCAAGTGAAAGTGCAATAGATTCAAAATCCCACAGTTCGTGGGTAACATTTTTTTCTCCAAATATTTCTCTTCTCTCTCTTTTCTTTCTTGCTGTTATTATTCTTCTTCTTTCTTTGTTCTTCATTATCATTACGTATTGTTTGTGGGTTGGTGATCAATCTTGAGATCAAGATTGAAGCGAAATCATCATAGGGTGTGGTGAATTTCCAACAATGACCATAAATATGGTTGATACATACTCTACAAATCATATTGAGGAACATGAGTTGCATATATAAAATTTATCCATCCTGCATAACATGATATATGTCTAAGGGTTCAATGTTGACATGGACAAAGATAACACGGTTTATGTCTTGTGTTCAATATAAATATGAATATGAAGACAAATGAATAATTATACATATAAACATTATTGAAAAACAGTTAAAAAAAAGTGAATTGAGAATATTTTAAAATTAGAGGGGTTATGTTTGCTCTATTATAATTTTTTTAAATTCAAAAAAATATTGTTTTATAACTATTTATAAAATAAAAAGTTAATAAACATTTAGAATAAAATATATATTTAAATGATAAATTTTATAAAATAGAAAAGAAAATTCATCAATAAAAATTGAGAAAATTTGTGATATACTGTCAATGTAAATTATTTTTACACTATTAACCAATAACGACTATGAATCCCGCCACATCACATTGATATTTTAAATTTCTTTTAATGACAGTAGATTGTTGATTTTCTATTGGGTAAGAGTGTAAAATTATTTTACACTATCAATGCATATCCATTAAACCCATAAAACTTTTATATAAAAACATTTAATTGACATTGAAACCAATTTAGTCATTAAAAATCTTTAATGAAGAAAAGTTAAATTGAGTGAAGTGAATGGGATGGTAAGAATTATATTTCATTCCATCACTTATCATCGTAATTTTTTCCATCAATTTGAACGGATTGAAAAATGTATTGATTATGTTCGAAAAGATTGAAACAATAGAATAAAATCTTTATTCTCCTTCAATTCATTTCACTCTGTTTTTTTTAGTCCACTCTACTCTTTTCCATTATGCTCCTACAATTTATAATACCAAACATATCTTTAATTTCAAGCTCTTGGATAAGTTTGTAAAAAAAATTATAATGATTAGTGATCATTATTGGTTGAAAATTCAATCTCAATTAAACCATAAAGACTTGCAATACAATGTAACCAAAAATATGCAACATCATCATTAATATTATACAATAGTTGTATGAATAGCATATCCAACTAAAATAATTATACAAAGAGTTGCCAATTATGTTTCAAAGTGTCTAGGGTAGCTTCTAATTGCCCTTTTACACTATACACATTGACATTCATGATGACTTTTTCCATGTCATAATGGTATTTTTCCCATCTAAAAATTACTTTTCTTGAAATAATACAACCACATAACTGAATGGGTTTAAACAATATGCACATCATTGGAGACAAATCCTATTCCTCCATGTCCCAATAGTGTCCCAATTGTATTTTTACAGAATCATGATCAATGTTCTGTATGTATATACAAAGCATAAAACATAATGTAACAGCAATTGTACATGGTTTTTACAAAATGCATCTTTTAGGGACTATGCACTGAAGCCCCCTTTCAGAGAACTCCAAGGATTGGCAGGAATACTGGCACAAGCTTGTGCCGAGGCCTCGGCCATTTGCTCATTCAGTATTCCTGCATTGCAGATGTTCGCGAAAGACCTCATATGCTTCATACCATACTGAGACAGGGATCCACAATGTGTCTCAAAAGTCTTTACCTGAAATCAAAAGACATATTAAAGGTGAAAAAAATTCCTCATAGACCGATGCGTACAAACAAATTGTTTTGCTGTAATCAACAAAATAATGCCGATTCAGTGTTCAAGTCCAACCGTGTTTGTGTTTGTTATTAAGAAATGAAGAAAGATGAAGCTGAATAATGGGAAGTAGTACCATGGTTTTGAGGCAGTCCCAGTTATCAACAAGTGGTGATCCAGCAGGTCTAACAGTGTTGAGCAGTTCAGTACCCTTTTCAATGCCGTATAAGAGCGTCCCAATCAGTTTCACACTGTTGTCTATATGCTTCCTGTGAGACATTGCTTCCAAAACTTGTTTCTCAGCTTCGTTTTTTCGCGGAGAACCCTCGGGAGCTTTGCGGAACTGGCATAAACACCAAAAATACTCAATATATCTGGTTACTTGATCTTGTACTCGTGCATCGCACATGTCAATTACATTGGATGTTTAAACATTACGTTTAAATGAACTACACGAATATGAGAGATATTAGATATGAAGAGTAAACATTGCATGATAAAGAATACCTTTTCCCAGAAATGGATGAGATCAGCATCCCTTTGGTTGACTGCTGTAGAAGGTGTTCTCAATTTCAAGGAGTTTTCAGTTTCACCCACAAAGGAAGAATTATCATTAGCAGGATTTGTGCCCAAATATAGGTAGAGATGGTTGTTGCTAAGCCCAACATCACCATACACCATCACATGAGAACCATAGTCTGCTCCATTAATAGTCCTATCCTTAACCTGTAACCACATGACAAAATAAGGCATCAATTATCAAACTCCTAAATTTTTTCGTCTGTAATTAAGAAACCAAGGTATTGAATTATATTCTTCAATTCATATCAGTTGAGTTGAAACAAATCAAATAAGTTAGCAACAAGAACTTACCAATTTATATTGCTGTTGCAAACTTTCAGTTCGCAAATTGTGTACGTCACTGTTCACAAGTGAAAGAAAAATTAGATCAAAACACAATAGTCACAAGCACTGAACTACTCCATGGTGATTATATGGTCAAGCATCAAAGTAATCTTAGTTATGATCATATTTTGTCCTTCTAATGCTCATACCTGTCTTCCATCCAAGCAATACTGTATAGGTCACCCAAGCAAGTCGAGTACTCTGGGGGTGGAGGAGGGTGTTCCCCAGGGCAATATGTTCCCCAACTGCTTTCTTCCGCATTTGAAGCCGTTGTCGCGTAGATATTGAGATCTTCTGGAAGAAGACCTTCAAAGATACTCCCAGATTCACATGCCTCTAGATAAAATACCTGCACCACCATTACATAAATCAAAGAATTAGGATTAGCTTAGTTTGTCTTCAACCAATAGGTTTATGAGAGATTTTGACAAACAAATTATTTAGCAAGAAATAATCAAATCCAAACATGGATGAACTAAACAGAACAAACGGGGATTGATATGAAAGGAACAAGAAAATGATAATTACTAGTGACTTACTAGGCTCTTATATGTTCCAGAAGCATGCTTTTTCTTCAAGACTTCATTCAGATCAGATGCATACAAGTAAGGACCAACAGGCATACCTAAAGCAACCACAGATCACAAATTCCACTTTGAGGAAATCATATGAGAAAGGTTTAGTTTGACACTAACATGATCATGCAAATGAACACAATTCAAACAAACAACGGCAACAAACAAACACACTGGTAGTAATCAATAGCCCCAAACAAGGTTTATACCATACCGAATCATATACAGACAATCTATGAACCCATGACCCAAACACAGACGCAACACCAATAATAATTTGAAAAATAGAAATAATTGAATGTAATCACATGAATCGGTGTCATATTGGTATGGTAGTCGGACACTAGGCATGACTTCAATTTGAAGTGTCACTAGTACATAGTACATAGTAAACAATCTCTCACAATCCATGTCTTTCATCCAAAAGTTTATATGAAAAGAATTGAGAATTACTCACCAAGAACCCCTGGACCACCATGATCAGTGTAGTAAACAAAAATATGATCATTGGGACCACTGTCCACAACTTTCCCACTCCCACCTGTAAGAGCTGATTTATTTCCAAGTAGAGCAGCATAGAAATTGTCAGCATGTACATCTGCACCAGTATAATCCTGTCATAAAAAAAACTTCTTATTACAAAATTATCAAACACGATATAGCAAACATGCCTAAAAGTTTACAAAGCCCTAAGATACGCTCGGGCACCAGACATAACACTGACAACAATCATGTATCCGACAGACACACCTTCAATCTGAAACGTCAGTACTAGATTCCTCAAAACTAAGCATAACTTTACCTTTGGAACTCCTGCATAAACATCATCACCATCAGGTTTGTTAATTATGACACCAGGCCTCGGATTCTCTTCATTGGAAGCAATATCATCATACATGAAAACAATAATATTTTCTTCCTTCAAACCTCCTTTCCTCAGTAATTGATACGCATGACAAACATCAGCCTGATTAACCAACAAAAACTCAAAATTAAAACTAAACACCTAAATTCAAACACAAAATTAAGTCTAAACTAAAACATGCTATTAATCATTTACAACACTCATTCTCAATATTATCTCTGTATAAAATAATTTCAATTTAGTCCCTCTACATAGAATTGTTCATCAATTTAGTCCACATACAGTCAACTATTTTCCTTTTGGTCCTCAATTCATATAGAGACCAAATCAAAATTAAAAATTAAAAAAAAAAAACTAACAAAAACATGAAACAAATTCAAGGATTATAAATAACTTGATCAAAGACAAAGAATATATACATATATAGATAGATATAGATTTTAAGAATTGTATGTATCATGTGTGTTACCTGATGTCTATAATTCCAGTAACCATTAGAACCAGCGAGTAAAATCGCCCACCTAGTTCCCTGTTCGTTGTCCTCGTTTCCAGGTTCACGGAAGAATCTAGAGGTTTGAGAAGGCAATCGGAGATAGTCTCCGGGGAGGTCACGGCCAGCGGAGACGACGGCGAGGAAGGAAATGACGAGGGTGAAAAAGAGAAGAGTGGAGAGTTGAGAAAAATCCATGATTGAAGAAGAATGAGTGAAGAGGAAGTGAAAGGGAAGATTTAAATAATAAAAGGTGGGAGGTAGTTGAAGTAACGTATGAAGTTGGGTGATCATGATAGCCCGTTATTTCGTTACCTTACGTATGCATTTTATTTTATTTTAATGATAAATTAATAATATCAAAGAATTAAATGTATCATATTTATTCTGATTTTTTAATAATAATAATATATTTCTTTAAGATAATACATTGGGCTTGTATTGGGTCTTGAAAATGAGGAAGATTAATTTGGGGATAGTTATCTTATGTTGTCTAATTTAAAAAAAAAAAAAAAAAAGAATATGTTGATTTTATTTGGACTAAAATAGGTAGATTGTTGGAACATCCCATCCCAAATCAACTTTTTCATTTTGTACTTTAAGCTAAATTGGGTTCTGTTTTTGTATACTACTGCGCAGTATATAATTACACTCACAAATTATGAAAATAAAATATTTATAATTATTATTATTATTTTAATATAATAAAGTTTGTCTTACTATAGATAATTTATTTTAGAGAAATTTCCAAATTATTCGTATTTATAAATTAATAATTTTAAAAAATTAATTATTTAACAAAATTAAAAAAATTGTTAAGTTATATTTGATAACAAAAATTAAAAGTTAATAGATTATATTTAATGACTACATCTTATAATTAACGATAAATAATTAATAAATTAATTGAAATATTTAGTAAACTAACAATTATTCCAATAGTAAGGAGTTTAATACTCTTCTCTTTCATCAACAAGTAAAACTTTTCTGCCGCTCACCACTTTTTCTCATCTAAAATCTAAATTTTTTTATTCAACAGGTAGCTAAGTTGTTTGGTGGTGTGATGAGGTCTTTTTTCCGCACCTCCCTTTTACTTTTAGAGTTGTCTTTGTTGTAGTCTTCGGGTGGCTGCTCTCTGAATGACGTCATCGGCATGTGGTTGGTGGTTTCTCGTTCTTCTCATGCAAATTTGCATTTTGGTTGCTTTTTGGTTCCTTTTGCTTCGATGATTTGGTTTCGACGACAACTGGTATAGCCGGGGTAACGTTCACTGCAGGCTGGTCGGAAATCGGTTAGGTCAATTTTGGAGTTGGTTTCGTTGCATCAGTGGAAATTTTTCGGCTAAATCTCCTAAACGACAATGGTTTAGCCACAGTTGCAGGTTTGTGTTTCTAGTATATATTTGGTTTCCTGAGCTTTTGATTCTTTGATTGTCTTCAAATCTGTGAAAATCTGCATGTTTCAAGATTTAAGGTTGGTCTTCCCTGCGCTTGTGTTGACTCAATATTTGTATCAGTCATCGCGATAGTTGTCGGTTTGATTTAGTATTTGTAATGTTATATCTATTTGATGTTGCATTATTTGGCTCAAAAGAGTCGTCTTTCTTGCTGGTTAATTTTCCAAAAGTTGTTGGTTCGTGAATCAATCCATGTCAACAGTTGGTTTGTTCGTCGTCATGAAAAGTGAAGGCTCCCACATTATTGTTTCTTTATTTGCTATTTGGTTTCGTGCCTCTAAGTGAGTTTGATGAATAGTATATGTCATGTGTTTGCTTTAGTTTATTTTAAAATTCATTTTAGTTGTGTTCTGGACTGGGCAGGCGTTTTACCCCTAGCAGGGCAAGGCCCAATCTAGTCCAGCCATTTGACAGGTCCAATAGCCAGGAACTAGCTATTGGGCAGGAACTAACCGTTGGGCAGGAACTAGCCGTTGGGCACGTCCCCCTCACTCGTTTAGCCGTTCACGCGACCAGCTGTCTCCCCGGATCTCACAGAAACAGTTGGACCAGGTCAAAGGCCCACGCGCTTTGCCCTCCACCTGGCAGTCCCTCATTGGTCGACTAGACATTTCGGCCACCTGGGGGACCTTGGCCCCGCGCTGGGGGTTTCCTCTATAAATACCTTCTCACTTGAGAGGGGCAGGTATCAAATATTCAATACTTGAAATCTTGCTCTTGTACTTGCTTTTCTCTCTTTTGACCAAACACTTACTTTGGCATTGGAGTACCTTGCAGGTACAACCCCCTTTTCTCTCCTACAAGCATCCTCATCTGTCCTACGCGAAGGCCACGACGATCCAGTCTGATCACCTTCGATTAGTGGCGCCGTCTGTGGGAAACTAGCTTCCCTGTCTTTTGATTCAAGATCCCTTCTTTTTTCACCTCAAAGACCAAAGCTCTCTTCAAACTCCTTCCTATCATCATGGCCTCCACTAGGAATAATGATGCCCGTCCAGAGCCCATCATCACCATTATCACTGATAACGTCGAGCACCTCCTCTCCGGAACTGCTTTCCAGGAGACAGATCAACGAGACGGGAAAATCGCCTCTCCTACTCCCGATGACGTAAAGCCGCACGCACAAGCCGCTGGTCCTGCTTTCGAGCCTATCTCAGTCCCTCAAAACGCGGACCCAAGCACAGCCGCCCTAATCGCCTCCCTTAACAGGTCTAACTTCTCGATCTTCCAGCAAGGCGAGAAGATCCGCATGCTCGAACACGCCCTCCAGGAACAACGCCCATCGCAGAGGCCCAACAGTCCTTCCCCTCCGCCACAGTCTCCTCCTCAGAAGCGTAGGCGAGATAGGTCCAGAACCCCTCCTCCTGAACAAAGACGTTCCAGATCGACAGAACCTGACCTAGCACTTACTAGACGACGACACCGATCTCCCCGACAGAAATCCAAACGCTCTCCTTCTCCGAAGAGGAGCAGACCTTCGAGGAACCACTACGGGTACCATAGATCAAGCAGACACTCTCCCCGTCGTAGCAGAACTCACGTCCATAATGACTCCCCCTATCGATCATCTAGCACGAGCGACGACGACGTTGTCCATGGACCCCTATCCCAGGAGATCATCGACATGCGCATTCCTCGTGGATTAGAGAAACCACCTCCCCTGGCTACATACGACGGAACCATCGACCCGGGCAAGCACATAGAGAACATAGAGGTCATGCTCCACTACCATAACGTGAGCAGAGCTATCAAATGCAGGTTGTTCCACATCACTCTAAAGAAGGGGGCCATGGCCTAGTTCAAACGACTTCCTCGGGGTTCATTCATATCTTGGAAAGATCTAAAGAACCAGTTTGCTCACCATTTTACCACCTCCTGGCGACACCCCAAGTCGGAGGCCACACTAGAGGCCATTGTACAGGGCAGAGACGAGCCCCTGCACGCGTATATCGAACGTTTCAACATGGAGGCTGTTGAAGTCCGCACAATAGATTATATGAAGAAGTATATCCTAGAGAAAGGATTGAGACCAAAGAGTGAATTCAGTAAGGCGGTGGGCATAGAGCCTCCACGCAACCTGGCTGCGCTGCTCCGTAAGACCCAGTCGTATATACAATACGAGGAAAATGAGGCAACCTATAAAGCCCGAGACTCTAGAGATCAAGAGAGTTCCCGGGCACCAAAAAAAGAAAAGGACGAATCAAAGGCCCCCAGACGCGATAGAGAGAGGCGACGAGACGATCGTCCTCGAGAAGGCAAGGGACCTGCTGGTCGTTTTACAGAGTACACCCTGCTGACAGCTCCCCGTGAGCGCATTCTCTCCGAATGCATCAACGCGGAGTTTAAACAGGGAGGGGTACGGTTCCCCAAACCAACATTGTCCAAGGGCAATACCGACAAGAGTAAGTATTGCCGGTTTCACCGCAGCCACGACCACGTGACCGAAGACTGCGTGCACTTAAAAGACGCCATCTAAATCCTCATCAAGGAGGGCCACCTAAAATAATACATGAAGAAGGGCGAGTCCTTCCAGCAAGAAACATCGAAAACCAAGAAGGAAGCAGAACCGTCACCGTCTAGTCCTCCTCCTCAGGTCGCGATCTCTATCTCACGGCCAGAGGATTTCATCATCCCCGACCACATGGAAGATCCCCCTCAAATCCTCGTACATAGCTCATGGGAGAGCTTCCTAACAGCCATGGTGATCTCATGCGGGGGATATAGCGAGCTCACAGTAGGGTCGGTGAAGAGAAAGTTCGACCAACTCATCGACTGCAGCCCAAGCCTGCTATCCACACTCGAGAAGGTTCGGGGGCTGTCCCAGCCAATAACCTTTTACAAGGAAGAGTTGACTGGGGGATCCCCGAATTCGCATATTCCTTTGCTCATCAGGGCAAGGCTGGCCAACACCGATGTTCGACGGATCCTGGTCGACCAGGGCAGCTCCGTGGACATTATGTACACAGGTCTGTTCAGAGCCTTGAAGCTGGATCAGAAGAACCTCTCGCCGTATGTGGGGTCCAATCTGCAAGGGTTCAACGGTGCAACGACCAGACCCTGGGGCTACGTGGAGCTCCCGGTCACCTTCGAGGAGGAGAAGGCGTCAAAATCAATCAAGACTCAATTTCTGGTGATTGATTGCCCCTCGCTATACCAATGCATCTTCGGCCGACCAACCTTGGCAGAGCTGATTGATGTTCCTTCAACCGTTCATCTAAAGATGAAATACTATACGAAGAAGGGGCACGTCGCAACATTACACGGAGATATAGAGGCCGCAAGGAGATGTTTTTAAGCAGCAAACCAGGGCCAAAGCTCAATCAGTACAACGTCCAAGGTTGCCAAGCGGGCAAGAGAGGACGACGAGCCCAACGAAGAGAGTCAGCCCGACAAGAACCCGACTCTCCACGTGCACACTATCAACCTTGACTGCCGAAGTCCTGAGGAGGGCGAAGACTCTGGTGGAGGCACGTCGGCAGGGGAAGGTAGTTCATCTGCAGCTACCCTCATGCGTCCTGTCCCAGCTGGGGAGTTTGAGGTCATCACCTTCGGCAACAACCCGAGCAGAGGAGTGAAGATAAATGCAAAGTGACAATGTTGGGAAAAGTGAAAAAATTGCTGAGTCTTCTCACATTTCAATTTCGTCGGACAGTGAGAGGTACTTCATTCTATTATATAGTGCAGATTTTTTATGTTAGCAACTAATTTTGAGAATGGTTTGTATGATTGTCAAAGTCACTAACGATTTTGTTATTTATGCAGTTCTGAAGAAGAATTAAGTGATGTGGATTTGGGTAGGCGTGCAAGATTCTGTTTGGGGAAGAAAGATCCGATCCGGGAAAACTGCTAGGAAGAGTGTTTTAGTAAGTTCCATTTTCTTCTTCATCGTGATCTTAGTGACTTATTATATTTTCCATAATTGTATATTGAATGGATTTTTGGATATGTATAACAAATTCCGCAGAAAGTGATAAGGGGGTCATTGCAAGATGGTCATAGCCGTATTATGCTGGTTGATTTTGATACTCAACAAAGCTATGATTGTGAGCTGCACCTTTCCGAAAGGCAGTATTGTGTTGAGAGGTTTATATGGCATGGCTGGGATGAGTTTGTTATAAGCAAACGACTGAAAAGAGGAGATCGGCTAACATTTATACTCCGCGACCCACCCTGTGACAAACTTATTGTGAAGACGATGAAGCGTTAAACGTCGATTGACTTAGTAGAGTGGTTGGTGTAACCGTTATGGTGTAGTTGTGGTAGTATGACAAAGACTAATGCCAATGTTTTGATTGTAATAATGCTAGTTTGTTTTGTTGTGGTTGTGTAGGATTTATAAGACCTAGTAAAGTTGGATATGTATTATTTTATCATGGTGTTTTGCTGAACTTAATCTATGAATGTATTATGTTTAATGGATATGCAATTGGATGTTATGTGTTAATCTATGAATGTATTTTGTTTTGGTGTTTTGCAGTTGGATATGTATTATGTTTATTTATGAATATGGAGTTACAGGTGTTGACATACTTACTCAATTGCAGATTTTTTAGATGTTATGTGTGAAGAAGTATTCATCTGCCATTGATTAGTAATTTTTTGAGTCTGGTTTTTAAACATAGTTTCTACAGCCTGTCATGGCTTTTACTCTGGTGCGTCAATGTGAATATGGAGAAGACTTCCATGGCTGGTTCTTAGGATTTCCTGCAGGCTGTCATACCTGTTGTGGTTAGAGGATCTTTAAGTTTGGGGCTTAATAACTCCTTTGTTGTTTGAATATAATTCATATTAAACCAGACTTCAAAAAAAATAGGATAGTAAACAATGTTATTCGTTCTCAAAATCAAACATACATAATGAGCAAGACATCTAGATTGAGTCAATAGTTTAGGGAAAAGTAATACAATTAAATGATAAAATTAAATTCCATCAGTTTTAGTTTCAAATCAAATTTAAAGCTCATGTAGTAATAAGGCAATCAAATCAAAATTGCCTCAAATAACAATGAGGGCAATTTTACATACACGTACCAATGTAGCCTAAAGATTCAAAATACATTGCACAACTGGTTTCTTGGTCAAAAAACTTGCCACAAAACAGGAGACATCTGTGAGAACATGAATTGGTTCTGCTAGTTTATCTCTAAGTTTTGATGATATCAAATAGTATTTATGTATAAACAATGTTGTACAACTAATGTTTGTTATTTGTGAGAACTTAACAAACAGGTTATGCTTCTGTAAATTGGCGGGAACACAATGCTTAAAGGAAAATACTCCGCCTACACTCTTGAAAAGAAGAACTCATTTTAAGAAGCTCTCAAGACTCTGATATAAAAGGAAAAGAGAACGAGTTCTGAAGGTCTGAAGACATAGGTTCTGATCGGACGAAGTCCAGATACTAAAGAATTAAGCTCTCTGATCAAGGTTCTAAAGACCTAAAACAAGTCTCCATTCATGCTTCAACCAAATACTATCAGAAGCCTCTGAAGATATGAAGACAACGCATCAAGCGAACAAGGTTCTGAAGACCAAGTGCTAAAGACTCTGAAGACGCTGCTCTGAAGATTCGAAGACTTGATAATCTCAAAATCTAAGCGATGATTTCCCTTCTTACTCATGCTCATAAAAAGCCTCTGAAGTTGAGAAGCCAAGAAGACAAAGCTACATAGTACAACTGTACCTCAATACAAAGCGAAAATACCTTGGTAACAGTGCAACGGTACAAACAAAGATATTCTGACAAAAACAGGACGCACAACACGCAAAAGCTTTTATCTGTCCTCACGCTTCTAGCCGCCAGCCTAGTTAAGCTATCATGATTACATTTCAACGGCTCTTTCTACACGGCTATAAAAGGAAGCAAAAAGACTTGAAGAAAGACACACACGAACGCCATTGCAATACTCTTTCTATCTGAAATCTTTCTTAAGTCATTCTGGTCGAAAACTTGTTTACATTATCAGCTTGTATAGAAGCACTTGTTTGTAAACAGAATTTTATTCAAACTTAGGTTTCTGTTCCTTGAGAAATACCGTGTGGTTGTATTTCTTGAGAAGTCTAGGACGTGTAGTCTTAGAGGATGTTCCTTGAATAAGACCTGTGAGGTTGTATTACTTGAGAAGTCTAAAACTTGAGAGTTTTAGAGGTTGTGTTAGTCACCATCATTTTGGCTAGTGCATTGTACTGTTTTGATTGAATAGTGGATTAAGACCTCGTTGAGAGAGGTGAAATCACCTTGGCGGGTGGACTAGACTAACTTGAGTGTTTCTCAAGTGAACTAGTATAAACATAACTTGTTATCGTGTTATAATTCAAAAAGGTTTTTATTGATAAATGAAAGAGTCTTATAAAAACAAGTTTTCATAAAAGAAACAATTTTATTTTGAAAAACCAATTCAAACCCCCCTTTCTTGTGTTTTTCACACCTTCAATTGGCATCAGAGCTCCGGTTTTGAGGTGATAAAAAGGTTGAATTTTTATCAAGCACTTAACAGTGTTCAGTACCGATCCAAGTGTGAAAAACAATGTCTATACCAAATGCTAAGATAAGTGTTATTGTAAATGAAAGAGATTCTTATAGTGCAAAACCTCCTATCTTTGATGGAGAAAAATTTGACTATTGGAAAGATAGAATTGAAAGTTATTTTTTGTCGTTTGATTTAGATCTATAGGATCTGGTAGTTGATGGCTATAGTCACCCTGTAGATTCTGCAGGCAAAAAGATTGAAAGAAGTGCATTTACAGATTCACAGAAGAAAACTTACAAAAATTATCATAGAGCAAGAACGATTCTGTTAAACGCAATTTCTTATACAAAATATAAGAAAATCACAAACAAAGAAACTGCGAAGTCCATCTTTGACTCTCTTCATATGACTCATGAAGGCAATGCTCAAGTCAAGGAGACGAAGGCTCTTGCACTAATTCAAAAATATGAGGTCTTCAAGATGGAAGATGATAAATCTGTGGAAACCATGTTCTCAATATTTAAGATGCTTGTTGCTGGACTCAGAGTTCTGGACAAAGGCTATTCTACTGCTGATCATGTCAAGAAAATTATCAGAAGTCTACTTGTTAAATGGAGACCAATGGTGACTGCCTTGAAACTAACAAAGGATCTGAATAGTATAAGTCTTGAGGAACTAATCAGTTCTTTAAGAAGTCATGAAATAGAGCTCCAAGGAGATGAACCCCAAAAGAAAAGCAAATCCATTGCTCTAAAAGCTAAATCTGAAAAGAAAAGGGCGTATCAAGCAGAGGAGGAAGTGGAAGAATCTGAAGAAGAATCAGACGAAGATGACATATCTCTCATATCAAGAAAAATTAGTCAACTATGGAAATACAGAAGAAATAAATTCAAAGGACCAAGAAGAAGATATGAGCCTACATATGGTCAAAGGAGAACTTATGGAAGAGATGTCACGTGTTTTGAATGCAAGGAACCTGGACATATCAAAAATGACTGTCCAAAGGTTAAGAAAGATGAAAGACCTAAGAAAGTTAAAAAGGGTCTTATGGCAACTTGGAACGATTCAGAGTTCGAAGATGATTCTGATGAAGAACGTGCTAACGTAGCATTCATGGCCAAAACCAACGACGTTCTATCAGAAGGAGAAACTTCAGACTCTGACGATGAAAGAGAGGTACTTTCTTCCCTATCTCGCTCTGAACTTGAAATAGGATTATATGAACTTATGGAAAGATATCAAACTCTTCGAAGAAAACACAAAACTCTGAAAAAAAACTCTTGTGGTTCCTTCAGAAGATCTTACTAAAAGCAAACAAATCATCCGTGAATTAAATGAAAAACTACTTTCTCTAGAAAATTCAAATACTACATTAAAAACTAAAGTTTCTAGGTTAGAAGAAGAAATCACCTCTACCATAACCAATACTAATGAAGTAACCAAGTATGATAAAGCTTTCCAACACTTTCTCACTAAATGCATAGACAAAAGCAAAATGGCTTCATTAATCTATGGAGTCAGCAGAAATGGTAACAGAGGCTGGGATATTCGGGACCATCACATCCATATGATGAGACCAAGAGTATCAAGATAATACCTCTGTCCAAACATTTTGTGCCCTCTAGCACTACCTTGAAATGTTGTGAACAAAAGGATTCAAAAACTATCACTACACAACCACAGACACCAAAGAAAAAACACTATGCATAAATTCCACACTATTATTCCAATATAAGGAAATCCAAAGGTGTCAGAACCTCTGGAAAGGCTAATGTGAAAGGACCCACAAAATGGGTACCTAAGAATAAGATAATTTATATTGCAGACATCCTTAATGGCACCATTGAAACACTAGTCATGGTACCTGGACAGTGGATGCTCGCGACACATGACGGGAGAAAGGCATATGTTCCAAGATCTGAAACTTAAGCCTGGAGGTGTCGTTGGTTTCGGAGGAAATCAGAAAGGAAGAATTATTGGCTCCGAAACTATTGAAAATGGTAAGCTTCCTTCTATTAATAATGTTCTACTAGTTGAAGGTCTAATGCATAATCTATTGTCAATTAGTCAACTTAGTGACAATGGTTATGATGTTATTTTTAATCAGACATCCTGTAAAGCTGTAAGTCAAAAGGATGGATCTGTCCTGTTCAACAGAAAGAGGAAGAACAATACTTATAAAATTAAATTATCAGATTTAAAACATCAGAATGTAAAATGTCTTCTTTCTGTAAATGAAGAGCAATGGGTCTGGCATAGACGTCTTGGTCATGTTAGCTTGAGAAGAATTTCTCAGCTGAACAAGCTTGGACTTGTCAGAGGCTTGCCAAATCTGAAGTACTCTTCAGATGCTCTTTGTGA
The DNA here is from genome assembly GCA_022829125.1 of Lathyrus tuberosus. Classification (NCBI taxonomy): domain Eukaryota; kingdom Viridiplantae; phylum Streptophyta; class Magnoliopsida; order Fabales; family Fabaceae; genus Lathyrus; species Lathyrus tuberosus. The sequence goes on along the minus strand of JALAZF010000013.1, from coordinate 25,448,162 downwards.
AGCATGTCAGAAAGGCAAGTTTTCAAAAACCTCTTTTAAAGCAAAGAATATTGTTTCCACCTCCAGACCGTTAGAACTTCTTCACATTGATCTTTTTGGACCAGTGAAAACTGCTTCTATCAATGGTAAGAAATACGGACTAGTCATCGTTGATGATTACAGTTGTTGGACATGGGTGAAATTCTTAAAACACAAGGATGAGTCACATTCTGTGTTTGCTTCCTTGCGCACTCAAGTACAAAATGAGAAAAATTGCAAAATCATCAAAGTCAGAAGTGATCATGGCAGAAAATTTGAAAACAAAGACTTTGAAAAACTTTTTGACTCACATGGGATATCCCATGATTTTTATTGTCCTAGAACTCCACAACAAAATGGAGGTGTATAAATAAAGAACATAACTTTACAAGAAATGACTCGCACCATGATCCAAGAAACTGACATGGCTAAGCACTTTTGGGCAGAAGCAATTAACACAACATGTTATATTTAAAATAGAATATCTATTAGACCTATCTTGAATAAAACTCCTTATGAATTGTGGAAGAATAAAATTCCCAACATTTCCTACTTTTATCCATTTGGATGTACCTGTTTTATGTTAAACACTAAGGAGAATCTTGGCAAGTTTGATTCCAAAGCACAGAAGTGTCTGCTGTTAGGATACTCTGAATGCTCAAAAGGCTACAGAGTTTATAACTCAAAATCACAGATTGTGGAAGAATCAATCCATGTTAGATTCAATGACAGGCCTGACTCTGAAAAGTCAGAGCTAGTTGAAAAGCTTGCAGGTTTGGAAATTAGCTTCTCAGAACCTAAAGAAAAGGCAGATGAAGTCAAAGACCAGCAATATCCTACATCTGATACCACTGATATAACTCCGAATACTCCACATCAAAAGAAAAGAAGAATGTCTACATCTCATCCCGAGGAATTAATTCTTGGCAGCAAGGACGCTCCAGTCAGAACCAGATTAGCCTTCAGACCATCAGAAGAAACACTCTTGGGACTAGTGTCGTTAATCGAACCAGCTACAGTTGAAGAAGCTCTTATGGACAAAGACTAGGTTCTGGCTATCGAAGAAGAACTGAATCAATTCGCAAAGAATGATGTTTGGGATCTAGTTCCAAAACCTAAGAATGTTCATGTTATCGGAACCAAGTGGGTATTCAGGAACAAGCTAAATGAGAAAGGATAATTGTCAGAAATAAAGCGCGACTTATTGCTCAAGGATACAATCAACAAGAAGGGATTGATTACAACGAAACCTTTGCTCCGGTCACCAAACTTGAAGCAATACGGTTATTAATTTCATTCTCAGTAAACCATAACATCATCCTATATCAGATGGATGTTAAGAGTGCATTCTTAAATGGTTATATATCAGAAGAAGTCTATGTCAAACAACCTCCTGGTTTTGAAAATTTAGAAAAATCAAATTTTGTTTTTAAACTCAAAAAACCTCTCTATGGCTTAAAACAAGCTCCCAGAGCTTGGTATGATAGATTGAGCAAATTTCTTTTAGAAAACCAGTTCACCAGAGGAAAGGTTGACACAACTCTCTTCTGTAAAACATATAAGAACGATATTCTTATAGTTCAAATCTATGTTGATGATATTATTTTTGGTTCTGCTAACTCCTCTTTATGTGAAAAATTTTCAAAGTTAATGCAAGCCGAATTCGAGATGAGTCTGATGGGTGAGTTAAGGTACTTCATGGGAATTCAAATATATCAGAAACCAGAAGCCACTTACATTCATCAAAGTAAGTACACAAAAGAACTTCTGAAGAAATTCAACATGATGGATTGTAATACAGCCAAAACACCAATGCATCCAACATGTGTCATGAGAAAAGAAGAAACAGAAGTTAAGGTTTGTCAGAAGCTTTATCGTGGTATGATAGGCTCTCTCTTATATCTAACTGCTTCTAGACCTGAGATATTATTCAGTGTACATTTATGTGCTAGATTCCAATCAGATCCAAGAGAATCTCATTTAACTGCTGTTAAATAAATTCTAAGGTATCTGAAAGGAACAACTAACCTGGGCTTGATGTATGAGAAAATATCAGAGTATACTCTTTCTGGTTACTGCAATGCAGATTATGCTGGAGACAGATTGGAAAGAAAGAGCACATCTGGAAACTGTCAGTTCCTAGGGAACAATCTAATCTCATGGTCAAGTAAGAGGCAATCTACAATTGCTCACTCTACAGCAGAAGTTGAATACATCTCCGCTTCTCTATGCGGTACACAAATGCTTTGGATGAAAAATCAGCCGGAAGACTATCAGATATATGAGAGTAACATCCATATCTTCTGTGATAATACTGCTGCTATTTGTTTAAGTAAAAATCCAATTTTACATTCAAGGGCTAAACACATTGAAATAAAACATCATTTTATCGGAGACTATGTTCAGAAGGGAACCTTATGCTTAAAATTTATTGATACAGACCATCAATGGGCTGATATTTTTACAAAACCCTTAGCTGAAGATATATTTCAAATTATTTTAAAACATCTGAAAATGGAATACTGTTTAGAATGAGATTATTTCAGAACCAAATGTGTTTAAGCATTTTTAAATCATCAGAATCACTTTTGTGAGATGTGTCTCAGTTCTGATAAATTTTTCTGACGTGTCATTTAATTAGAAAATATTTTTTTTGCATGTGATTAGATTATATCTAAATCACTATATCTATCCAAATCAAACGAACAATAATTTTCTTGGGATTGACTCAAAACTTTATTACATTTATTCACTTACCCCCTGTACGGTGTTTATCTCTTTAAAATTTCAAAAACCATTCGTATTCCCACTCTCACTCAAAAGGGAAATTCTAAAACCCTAAATCTCTAAATCTCTCTATCAAACCAACTCAATCCCTGCTCTCATCCTCTCCGATCTTAACTATCATCAAGATGAACATCATTCAACAAGAAAATGCTCCCCTCTCCAAAGATCTTGATGCATCACTAAATCCCTCTCAAGAGCTGCCATCTTCATCTATCACACTTTCTAACACCTCCACAACCACCGCTATGATCGCTTCAACTCCATTATCTCTTCCCACGATCGATGCAACCCATGTAACACAGAGAAATTCCTCTGTTACTTGTGTTATGCATGCAACTGAACTAATTGTTCTGAAAGAGCTGTTTGCCGACTTCGACAATCATTATGATAATGGGTTTAACCTAATTGATCAACTTAATAATCAAGGATGGAAAAGTTACTTTGAAAGACTTAGAGGTCCAACCTTTGATGACCTAGTAAAGGAATTCTAGAGGCACGCTGAAACAGACGATCTTTATGTTGTATCTTTTGTTATGGATCAAAAGATCATTATCACTGAAAAATCTATTTCAGACCTACAAGGGATGCAAGTCCTGGAAGGAAAGAGAGTTTATGGAAAAACTAAAATATCTGACTCCGTCATCAACAAAGTAATTCTAAAAAATTGTTAACCTGGGACTTCAGAGTACAAAAGCTAGAACCTGCGTGACAATCTGAGAATCTGGCATAAAATTATTCTTGGATGTATCAATCCAAGACCTCCAAAGAGTGCTGCATATTTCTTCAACACAAATCAAAAGTACATGTTGTACTACTTGCACAAGAATGAGAAAATGTGTCTTTCATCCATTCTTTTCTACTACCTGAGAGATAAAGAACAACAGCTTCACCAGATAAGAAGATTGTAAACTACATTCTGTTTGGAAGACTTCTCTCCGACATCTTTGTTGAAAGTGGCCTAGTGGAATATCTAGTCAAGGAAGCTAAGTACACAGATTATCTGGCTGGCAAAGTAGGAGAAGCTTTCAATGTTGTGAACCTTAAACATACGAAAATGATTACAAGTGTTGATGTGAAACCCACATCCATCCCTCAAGACACTATGATCGACAACCGACGTCCAGTAACGAACTACCCCTACTACCGCAAAGAAGATAATCCAACAACAATTGCTTCATTTGTGGCTATAATGAGAGAATAAGGGAATGACATGCCAAAATCCAGAGTTGAAGAGGTTGCTCCCAAATCTAAATACATCACGAGGAGTAAGAGGAAGCAAGCTGAAGAGGATGCTGAGCCTAAGAAGAAGAAAAAGGATGAAACTGAAACCTCCAACACTTCTAGACTGAAATCATTTCTTCTTGAGAAAATCAGTAAATCAGCTATCAATTCTTCTGGGACCATGAATGTCACTAAGACCATTACTGCATCATCATCATCTCCAACCACCTTTATTCCTACCTCCAATCCACAAGTCAGTTTTAAACCACCATCTTTTTTAATTCCTCCTTCAACTACCACTATCCAATCTTCACCCAACTCATCAATCAGTACCCCTATCCCGTCTGAATCCATTCCTACCTACACCTCGTCAATAGCCTCGTCAATCATTCATCCAAATGAACAAAGTTCCATGAACCTAATCTCTGAATCGCAAGTCCTTAGTATTGAGTCTATCTCTGAGGATATAACCTCTGAATCCCTAGAGATCGTCACCCCTGAATCACTCATAGAATCAGACAATCTAGAAGTGACATCTCCTGCTGATCAAAAAATCAGTGAACATACTCCTATCGAGATCGGATCATCTCAGCAAACACCACTTGAAACAAATTCTTCCAAGCCTGGCCTTGCTTTGGTCATCTATACTAAACCACCCCCAACATCTTTTGAAGAATGCACAAGTCAATTTTATGACAAGGCATTAAGGAAGTTTACGAACCTAAGAGCAGAATTTAACACAAGTACCAAGCCTATGGAACTTGAAAGATCGTGTCAAAACTTCCAGAAATGGTTGAGCTGTGAGCTTGCAAGAGTTGTAAGATTCTCAGATGTAACCATCATAGATGGAATTAAACGGGCAAAGGAGAGAGCAGAAGGTGAAGAACGAATCAGGATACTTAAGTTCTTGGCTGCAAAGTAGAAAGAAGTTGAAGAAAAGGCTGCTAAGGAAGCAAGAATTCTTGCAGAAAAAGCTGCTGAAGAAATCAGAATAGCACAAGAAGCTGAAGCCATGGAAAAGGCCAAGCAAGTTGCTGCAGTTGTTTCTACATCTGATCCGGCTATAAAGCGTTTGGAAGACGCAATTGGAGAAATCAGACAAGAACAACAAAAGTTCAAAAATAACTTTGAGGAACAAAAAACTGTCAATGCTAATCTTCAGGGCATGCTTCAGAAGATATGGGACAAGATATCCTCTGGAAGCACCTAGTTCTTATGTCTTTGTTGTCCTTAATACCATAGATCTTTGTTTTTCACCCTTGCACCACTAATCTTTTTAATCAATGACAAAAAGGGGGAGAAGTAATATGAATGTGATATATTTTTATTCCATAGTCAATCTCTGAAATACAACGTTGTTTACATGCTAATAAATAAACTGCTACTTCTATTAGAGTGTTTTTTCCTTTTTTGCAGGAATTCTGATCCAAATCAAGATTCATTAAGAAAATCAGAACTCTGCTGAAAAGAGAATCAAGACTAAGATCTCATGACTTATTAAAATCAGGGGGAGCCCAAGCACAAAAATTCATCAAGTCTAAGACTCAAGGGGAGTACTTCATACGAAGGATAAGCTATCTTTAGAATATGTTATTTTCCCTGCATTACATATATACCAAAATTGTGTCATCAAAATACATAGTTTTGTCATCATCAAAAAGGGGGAGATTGTGAGAACATGAATTGGTTCTGCAAGTTCATCTCTAAGTTTTGATGATATCAAATAGAATTTCTGTATGAACAATTTTATACAACTAATGTTTGTTATTTGTGAGAACTTGACAAAAAGGTTATGCTTCCGTAAATTGGTGCGAACACAATGCTTAAAGGAAAATACTCCGCCTACACTCTTGAAAAGCAGAACTCATTTTAAGAAGCTCTCAAGACTCTGATATAAAAGGAAAAGAGAACGAGTTCTGAAGATTTGAAGACATAGGTTCTGATCGGACGAAGTCCAGATGCTAAAGACTTAAGCTCTCTGATCAAGGTTCTGAAAACCTAAAACAAGTCTCCATTCATGCTTCAACCAAATACAATCAGAAGCCTCTGAAGATATGAAGACAACACATCAAGCGAACAAGGTTCTGAAGACCAAGTGCTAAAGACTCTGAAGACGCTGCTCTGAAGATTCGAAGACTTGATAATCTCAAGAACCAAGCGATGTTTTCCATTCTTACTCATGCTCGTAAAAAGCCTCTGAAGTTGAGAAGCCAAGAAGACAAAGCTACATAGTACAACTGTACCTCAATACAAAGCGAAAATACCTTGGTAACAGTGCAACGGTACAAACAAAGATATTCTGACAAAAATAGGATGCGCAACACGCAAAAGCTTTTATCTGTCCTCACGCTTCTAGCCGCCAGCCTAGTTAAGCTATCATGATTACATTTCAACGGCTCTTTATACACGGCTATAAAAGGAAGCAAAAAGACTTGAAGAAAGACACACGAACGCCATTGCAATACTCTTTCTATCTGAAATCTTTCTTAAGTCATTCTGGTCGAAAACTTGTTTACATTATCAGCTTGTATAGAAGCACTTGTTTGTAAACGGAATTTTATTCAAACTTAGGTTTGTGTTCCTTGAGAAAGACCGTGTGGTTGTATTTCTTGAAAAGTCTAGGACGTGTAGTCTTAGAGGTTGTTCCTTGAGTAAGACATGTGAGGTTGTATTACTTGAGAAGTCCAAAACTTGAGAGTTTTAGAGGTTGTGTTAGTCTCCAGCATTTTGGCTAGTGCATTGTACTGTTTTGATCTAAATTCCTAATCAACATGATTGTTGTGCCAATTTTCAACTTAATGGAATGGTTGGAAATCCATAAGTCTTTAGGCAACTCAAAAACTCGAGAGTCAGATGCTCAAATGCAGCATTGTCATTAGCTTCAGATCTATCGATTGAATCACTGCTAAGATATTCTTTTGATTCACCTACTCCATGTCACAAAAGAAAGGATCATTAAAAATAAAAACCAACATATTGAATAATATATATCATGACATAATTATAAATTTAAATTTAATAACTTAATAAGGAAAAATATAAATTAGGAATAGTTTGAAATGAAATTTGGAAGTAATTCCAATACTTTACACTTGAAGTATTTATACTTTCTATGGCACTGCAGAAGACAAATTTTTAAGCACAAGTATAGCATGGAATAAAAACTATGTTTCATCAAAATTTTATAGCATTACTATTACATTCTATGGCTCTAAAGTATTTATACTTTCTATGGCACTGCAGAAGACAAATTTTTAAGCACAAGTATAGCATGGAATAGAAATTATGTTTCATCAGCATTTTATAGCATCACTATTACATTCTATCAGCATTTTATAAATTAGGAATAGTTTGAAATGGAATTTGAAGTAATTCCAATACTTTACACTTGAAGTATTTAAACTTTCTATGGCACTAAGCTTCATCTGATATGTGCAGCTTACAAGCATACTATTAAATTCTGACATTATAGTTGAAAATGACATGCATATATGAGGAATTTTGATAAATATATATAAATAAAGCAGAGTTTATAATGCAATGAAAGATAATAAAAATTTACCTGGAAGCAAGTTTGTTATGTAGTCATTTATATCATCAACTATTTCAATAGTCGAGGCAAGAATAGCTCTACATTGAAGAAATTCTGCATTCTTGTAGTTTTGAATTAGATTAGGATAAGTACTTGTAACAATTGCTTCAAGTGGGTCTACATAGTGTGTGATAAGTAACTCTTCCAGAATAATAATGTCAGCATATCCATCATTGGGTTCAGATATTTTCCCATCACCAACTTGTAACATTCAGAAAAGAGTCGAATTTCTTCAACATTGTTATTATTTGAGCCAGTTTACAACCTCATATTTTTTGTTAGCGTTAGAACTTTGCAATGGTCCCAAATATCTGATGCATTAATGGGAATGGACAATATCAGACCTGGTTCCTCTTGGTACAACAGGTAGTATCTGTCGGAAATCTCCTCCAAAAATAACAACTTTGCCTCCAAAAATCCGAGTACACTCAACACTATCAGTACTCATGATATCCTTCAATGACATGTCAAGAGCTTCAAAACAAAACTTATTTGCCATTGGTGCTTCATCCCATATTATGAGTTTTGTAACTTTCAACAGATTAGCTAAATCTGACTTTTTCTCAATGTTACACGTAGATGAGTCTAAGCATGGTACTGGAATTTTGAACTTTGAATGTGCAGTTCTTCCTCCAGGTAATAATAAACTTGTAACTCCACTTGATGCCACATTCAACATAATATCTCCTTTTGAACGAAGAGCCACAGAAAGTGTGTTCCACATAAATGTTTTACCGGTGTCGCCATAACCATACAGGAAAAAAACACCACCTTTTTGTGTTGAGACAACAAGCATGATTCCCTAAAAAATGCCAAGCTGTTCTCCTATAATGAGAATAAATAAGGTAGGAAATTAAATATATTGGCACGTGATGATATTATGCAGAGACAAAAGTTATAATGCTAAAGAAAAAATGTTATAACCATTTTCACAAAATTGTATTTAACTTTACTATAATTAAAATTGAGATTAGTTTATAAATTGCATGAAAAGAAAATATAAATTCTTGTTAAGGATTGAAACAAATTTTGGAATATGTCCTCTTGAACAGATTTATCATATTGTCTTTCATCATAAATCAATATGTTCCCAAGAAAGTCAAGGACATAATTTTTTGGAGATGGAATTGGTTTGAATTCTGTCAGACTTCTTCTATTTTTTTAAAGTTGCTTCTAAATTTCCATCAATGTGAGTTGTTGGAGATCTTCATCGGACATATTTAAGTCTACATGAAACAATATAAAACAGTTTCAAACTATATAAAGGGAACGTATTACATTAGTTATGAATGCATCTAAGGATACAAAAAGTATAAAATTTATATAACCTGGATTTTGAGATAATCTTCATTGTTAAAATAGGATGCCATCTGATAAGTATGTCCATGATTTGCGCTAAACATGGTCAGGTCGATTCGTTGAAGCTGATAACAACATTGTAACAAAAAGTTTGCGCAAAAACACTCCAGAACCCCAACTGTAAGCCTCTTTTATTGCCTCAATGTACTCTTTATCATCTTGTAGGAAACCCATGGCAAAACAAGCATCTATAAATGTTTTGTGTTTGAATCCATCAACTGTCTTCAAATCATCATAGCATGTTGGCCCTTTCTTTACCGTCAACAACATTCTCATATAATACAATTCTCTAGTTGTTGGCGGTACCCAAATCAGTCTGCCAATTGTGTAACCTTTTTCCGAGGCCTCCAACATCTCTTCCGTCAATCATAAACAAATTTGGAGACAAATTCACCATATGTTAATTCTTTTGCTTCTTCATGTTCACTGTTGGCAAGAAACCATGATGTAAACATTGATTCAGTGACACCTGCTTTTAAAAGGACATTTCCAATTTGCTCAAAATCCTTATAATAAACAGAATTCTCTCCTTCCATGCGAAAAAACAACCTTTCAACGGCTGGTTTTTGACCATGAATAGAGTAAGACAAGATTTTCCAATAAGCTTCGCTTAGGGAAACTTATCGACAATCCAAGTACTGTTTAATTTCGTCAATATTTCCATCTGTTTTTTCTCTATTTGAAACAATCACCGCTGAGATCCTATCTGAACACTTGTTTATGTACTTGAAAAGATATTTGAATAAAGTACTTTGATTGCACCATTCCATATTGATGCGTGCCTCATATTTCATCAACAATGATGGATTGTGGGGGACAACATGACCACTATGTAGTGTGAAACCATTTTTTTCAATTGTATAACCTAGATCTCTTCTCCTATAAACGGGTATCCATCTTGATAAAAAATTGTGACATTTTGGAATTTCTTTGGATAGTATTTCGAGCATCTACCATCTTTCATACATGGGTACTTAGGATTTGCTAAGCCACAAGGCCCATGTACCATGTGGTTTTTGACCAGGTTATACAATCTTGGTTGTTGCACCGGATCAGGAACTTCTGCTGAAATAATTTTGTGAATATCATCTGGTCCTGGATATTTATTTGATGGATGCAAGAATATAAGAATGTGTGCATGTGGTAGCCCTCTCTTTTGAAACTCAATTGTGTACATATCTGTCAAAAGAATGAGTATTTTTAACTAAAGATTACAAAACAAAATATTTTATACTATTAAAATAAGAGGATTATTAAAGCAGATATCAAATACTTGCATCCAAGAACCTTGCCTAAGACACCCTTTTTGGTGACGTCCGCTAGAAGGCTATCAAACTTCATTTTAAATACTCTAGCAATGATATCTGGTCTATCTTGTGGCTTCAAATTTAAAGGACCAAGTACTCTTTGAATCTCAGGCCAGTTTGGGTTACAGGTGAATGTTATAAATAGATCTAGAAATTCAATCTTACTACAAATTGTCATGCCATCATAGTAAAGTTGATCCATGAATCTCCTACTTCCAACATAACTCGATGGCAATATGACTCTCTTTTCTGTGCTCGAGCCTTGACATTGATCTTATTCTTTATTCAAACTCGTAAACTTTGACACTCTTAGTTTGCTTTGAATTTTTTGAAGCCAATTCAATCTCTCCCCTTCAAGCATAGTGTAACCATCAACCAAAAATTGTTGGAAAAGTCTTCTGGACGATAACAATGTCTTTCCCTCATTGAGTCTTGTTTGGATTCGAAATGTGAGCCATTCGCGTATTGTAAGTCGATTCCTTTTATTATCATCAAAAATTTCAAGATCTCTATGGGCAATGTTAGGTCTATATCCATCTTATCCATAAGGAAAAATCAAAGGATACTGGAATGCCAAATATGCCGGATGAAATTCATCAATTCGTTGTAGTTCTCCACCTTTGGCTTGCATTATAATATCTCTTTCTCCAGCCGTGTCAATGTCTCCAAGAATTAATGCTGCAACCTCATAAACAGTAGGTTGATTGTACAATCTTTCATCAGTAGATCTAGATGAAATTAACTTGAGTTTGAGATTGTGGAGATTATTTTAATTTATCTACTGTCTTACCATCACAAAACTTTTGGAATGTGTGTTATGTGTGTACAATATATCAGACAACCTTTGTATGACTTCCGGAAGAATTTTGTTTTTGTTGCTATTCAAATGCATAGACATAGGAGAATTTGATAATGATCAGCATTGTGAAATCAAAACTTATTATTTTAAAATAGTATAGATTCATATGTATACCTTAGACCGTCCATAGGGTTTGTGATTTCATTTTCCGTGTCATATATGTAAAGTTGTGCGAATTTGGGTGGCTTCCTTTCTGGTTGCAATAAACTACCAATGTGGTGGCAAGATTGACCTTGGATACGTAATGTAGGAGGACCGCGGTTGTTGTTAAATATGTTGTCAAACTTAGCTCCCGGTGATGTGAATGCAAACATCGTGTTGTAAGTCCTTATTTGTGATTGAAAGTTTTTACTGTCTTTGGCATATTGATCAAAAAGTAGATGAGATAAAACTTCAGGTGGATGTTTCAACATGGGTAGTTCAACTTTACCATTTCCACAGCATAAATGGTATTTCGGATTTGCAGCATGCCTATATTTCTCCATCCTTTCTTGATACCACATCATGGCCTTACAATATCGCATTCAATCGTAGCATCTCCCAAATCATAATAATTTGTCACAAATATATAATTAAATATGTTTACAATTCAAGGTGTCAATGGAGTTTCTAATTACAATTTATATGCATGAATAGGACATGTATAAATCTCTATGTCAAAAACGTGAATGTAATTAATGTAAAGGCTTGGCATGAATGTATTATAATTGCTGAATACCTTCATTATTTTCGTTGGGTTGATTTACTGTTGAAAAGGTGGACAGGTGTATGATTCATCATTGCTTGAATCATCATCTGGTACGTGATATGTAGAATATACAAGCAAGAAACCGAAATAAATCTAAAATTATTCTATGATTTTGCCAAATCTCATCAACAAAGGCAACATTGACATACCCAAGAATGGATCGTAGTCGGAACTATCATCGATTTCACTATCAAAATCAAGTTTTGGTGTAGGTGTGAATATTGGAATTCTCGGCTGATGAGCTGCAGAAATGTTTGTTGTCGGCAAATGTGAATTTGGGACACTTAGGCACGGTGAACTTAACGTTCTGTTTTTTCTGTTTGGTAATTAAAAAGTGGGAACTAAATCAATGCTAGATATTTTTATAAACATAATTGGAAGTAAAGTATGACCATGGAAATATTTAACTCACGTTATAATAACCGCTGTATTGTTACAAACATTGACATTGGGTATGATCGGTGTAGATTTCTTTGGACGACCTCTTCCCCGCTTGAAATGGTTGGGTGTTGAATCAAACCTACAACATATATTATACTTTATTAAATGAAGTAAAACAAAAATATTTATTGAGATACATTAGCTAAACATATAGAAAGTCTAACTATTAAAGATGTTTATACTAACGTAGGATTAATGTCGTCCCTGAGTATTGTCTGTGGTATGTTGTTTGTTATGTTGTAAGCAAGATTTGGCGCACCAGGTAATATTTTATGATGCCCTCTTCCACGACTGTTAAAGTTTTGTTTTCCTTCTATAGGTTTGGCAATAGTATTGCTGTTGAAAATAACTTGCTGTAAAATTGAACAATACCTTGCAAATTCCATTGAACGAAACAATGCTATATAAGACTTACCTATGTTCGCTTAATCCAATATGATTGGTTGTTGTGGCTTGAAATACTTGAGGAAATGTTGTGCTTGTTACCTCTTGAGGTATGAAATTTTCCTTGTCGGTGAGGGACGCAGCATCACTGAACTTAGACATAAGGTTTGTTGTTAACTTTCCGATTTTTACAACTTTGAAGGGTGCACGAAATGTCGGTTGAGGTGTTGAAGAATTGGTTGCTTGAAACAAAGAATCAATTTTTTTCCATCAGAAATAATTTTATTGATAAGCTGTTGATTGTAATCTCTTGGCGTTACATCCGTAAGTGGGGGGTGATCACAAGATAATGGAATTTGACTTAATTGTTTATCCGGCACGTCATGTGAAGTAAACTTAATTCGCTTATGTTGTTTTCCATTTAATATGAATCTTCTCCGCAATCTTGCTCTCTTACAACGTAATTTTCTATGCGATGTTTGGTCATTCGTCCTATGAGAATACAACATTATAATATAATGTGTTAAAAATGGAAAAGTGGAAATATACTACGAAAATTAACCGGAAGACATGGGTTAGCTACTTTTACCAATTTGTTGTCTGGTTAAAAACTTGATCATACATGATTGAATAAGTAGTGCAATAAACCCAATGAGTATATATAAACTGCCTGGAACATTTGGAGCTTGTTAGTTCATTTACAAGCTTGCATGGCAGTGTATAATATGAGTATAATAAGCCAAGAAATTGCAAAGCAACATCACTGTGGTGAAATTGACAGTCTTAGTAAGACATTAGGGCATGTTGAAAAACTACAACATAGAGAAATTGACAGTCTTATACAATACAACATGCACATTATTATGGTTTATCTAAATTTATAATGTGAGCAGGCATAAAAACTACAACATCCACATTATATTCAACACATTAAGTTGTTCACAATGGAAAAATAATTTTACCATAAGATTGGACCAGTTTGAACATTCACATTGTATTCAACATCGTTTTTGACAAGGAGATATTATTTGCTTAAAAATGTATGCCTCAAAGATAAGATAGTAGTTGATGTTGAATAAAAATTCTGATAGTACAAACAGAGGAAAGTCAATGAAAAAAGGAAAATATTAAACAATTTGGATGAAATATAACTGAAATTCTGGTACATGTGCAGAGTTCAGATGTCCTAAAACATGCCATCTGACATCTGGTCTGACATGAACATAAATGGCAAGGTATATAGCAATAATCATGGTACTGAAAAGATAAAAGCAAGACACACAGAATTGTTAACCCAGTTTGGTTTAACACACCTACTCTGGGGGCTACCAAGCCAGGGATGAAGTCCACTATTAGTAGTATCAATTCAAAGCTAAACTCTCCGTTTACAGCTTATCACTCAATCACTACCCAATGACCCTTCAACCTAGATCCTCTCTAGCTATGAGAAACTCTCCTCACTCCTAATCATCGCAATGATGTCTAGCAGTCAACAATCTGCCACTGCATCAACGACTCTTTACCTATACAACCATTCAACAAGGAAGACACACTTCCAAGACACGACTTAGAGTTACTTACAAGCTTCCTCCAAGAACAATACTCCTCTTACTTAACAACTTTGAGGATCACACTGAAAAACTGTCCAACTCACATGTCGAGTGGTACAGGAACCAACCCTAATACTAGAACTTTTACATCTTTGGTTGAGTTACAAAACTAGGTTACAAAGCATCTATATATAACCTATTCCCAACTGGATTTGGGCCTACAAAAACACAGCAAATGAGCTGCTACAAGTCAGCAGAAACTTCTGCTACAAATTAGGACTTCAATCTACAACATCCTAAAATATCTCCATATTTATAAAGTGTATATTTTCCAATCATCTTATTACAGATTTGAATCTTCAGCCCTTTTAATTCAGCGCCACATAGGATATGCATATTACTCCCTGAATCTTCTGCATTTGTTAACACATAACAGAAAATTTGATTCACTACAGTTCTGGCGCGATTTCGAATGAACCTGTATGGGACATCTTGATACGACATGTTGCTCCAGATGTTGAAACTACTTCAGCCCAACATGTTCCATTGCACACTAGAACTTCTTGCTCAACTTGTTCTTCTTTAGCAAGATAAAACATCCTATCTAACATATTGTTGTTATTATTTGTTTTACAAAATTAATGCCAACCCTTAAAATTAAAGAACTAACATTCTCCCCCTTTGGTAAATTTTGGCTAAAACAAATACATAAACATTACAACTCAGATTACAACAACAATCACAACTCTATACTACTGTCAGTAGTCATCAGCAACTACTGAACCTAATAGTAGCCATCAGTAGCTATTGAGAACAGCAATCATGGAGAATCATCTTCTTGGGAATACTTGAATGATGTTAGGACATCATGTTTGACAATTCTTCAAGCATAATCTATGAGCTCTATAACATCACCTTCGAGCACCACAACACA
Source organism: Lathyrus tuberosus (assembly GCA_022829125.1). Lineage (NCBI taxonomy): Eukaryota > Viridiplantae > Streptophyta > Magnoliopsida > Fabales > Fabaceae > Lathyrus > Lathyrus tuberosus. The sequence continues at coordinate 25,432,962 of JALAZF010000013.1, read as the reverse complement.
ATAACTTCAGGCAGCACATTAGGACCTAAGAAGTAGAAAGTCCTGAAGTCATTTGGTGCACATGAGAAAGAAGATATCTGGTGTACATGAGGAAGAAGATGTCTGTCACTCCCCCTTAATACAACACATTTCTTTTTCCTTCTAGGACAGACCTAGATTAATTGGAGAAGACTCCTCTAGAAAATAAACGTCTGTCTTGACACAAAGGACCAATGGTGGCATAAGAGATTTCTGCACACCTTAATTGATCAGACGCCCCCAGTCGACCTGCGACATAAGATGAAACTTAAGAAGTATCAATCTATCAACCCATGTAACTCAGAACACAAGTCACAACTGTGTTCATAACTCAGGACACAAGTCACAAAGAACTCAACACCAACTCAAGGAAAGGACACCCTCTTCGACATCTCTGCACACAATTGGAACTGCAGACTCCAGACAAGGCATCTGCACAAACCATTTCACACACCCTTTCTCCTCTTTTTTAGCCAAAAATTGGCAAAGAAGGCCCTCACAGAACCAGACCCAAGTGATACTTACCCAAATACAAACAAACGCCATAAGACTTGTGAGACAAGAACACTCACTTGGCTGAAGGAGAAGAGAACAACCCCTATAAATAGCTGACCAGTTACTTTGGAATTAACGAGCTTTGAATATGTCAAGGTTCTTGGTCAAAGAAACGCTATTTTAGGTATCAAAAACTCCATTCAAATTCAATGCCTACCTTCCAAAACAGCCTTGACTGCCTTTAATGTTTCTCAACTGAATCTTACCATAAATTAAGCCAATAACGCTCCATGCATAGGCAGAGACACGTGTTTCACCTTATCCTTACATTACCGACCAGAATAATTCCTTGTTTGGCTCAAGAGAAACATGTCCTGTACCATGTTCTGACATCTTACCAAGACAATTTGTCTGCTTGCTCATAAAATTATCAACCCAAGACTCCACAGAAACTTATACATTCCAAGCACATTTTCTTGTCTGTTGGATTCTGAGATGACTTCTATCGATCAGCACAACCCACAATCTCTTCCAGATTCCTTCAGAACAATAGAGAAAAATGAGCTCTCCCACATACAACAATTCTGCTTTTCAGACTTCTCCTGCAAAAGCATTAGCTTCACGCAGCTAGGGTATGTCCCATCATGTGTTTTGACATCACACTGCACAAACTTGAACAGCACACAGGCTACACAAAAGTCAGCACACTTGCAGCAATAGGCCATAGACAACATCCTTAACAATCAATGCTCTTTATGATATCACAAAGATATTGCCACATTCTGGTATATGTTGAGCAAGACCTCACCATGGTGATTTTAGATGCCAAGTCCAATAAACAAAAGCCCATTTGATTTGAAATTTCTCATATATTCCATAACCAATGTCTTTCGATTACTTGCAACACAAGATAAGGGCCGCCACCACCTTTTACTTGTATTAGAAGGAACCTCCTTATCCTCAGCCATTCTGATCAGATTGCACCACTCGCAACAACCTTCTGTCCTTACATTCGTAGCACCCTAATTGAGTCTTCAACATGAAAGTAGTCATGTATAGCCAGAACTACTTACCATCAAGATCAGAATCTGCCCATTCTAATCCACATTATGTCAGAACTGCCACTTCGGACAATAATGCTGTTTCTTCCAACTCCATAAGCATTGTACACAACAAACAACAATGTTGTAACAGTATGTAGGACATCAGCATAAGACAAAAGAACACACCTTCTGTATTTTATTCAGGTAGTCACAACCACTTTATCACAACCAGCACCAGCAGTTATACCGAAAGCAAACTAAGGGGAATCACATCAGACAACTAGACAAGACATAGGCTCATCCTTTTAGTTACACTAGGACAACCTCTACCAAGGCACCAAATACGAAGTTCTGGCATCCAATGTGACAAGAAAAGACAGGTTCCCAATAAAGCAAATTCCCACGCCAAAGACTACTTTGACTGGTCAGGCGATACAAACAAGAGCTCTTTATGCAGTATAAAACCAAGCTTCCTAGCTTCTAACATCGCATTACAGATAGAGCCATGAGTCAGTCTAGCAAGAATGCAGAGAAGAGACACATGCAGGAAGTGTTGAAACCAGATCCACAGAAGTTGAAGGACAAACCACTGTCCATGGCTGGGGCAGCTTCAGGAGCAACAAGAACAAGAAAGACATCAGAGACCAGGATGAAGGCCATCAAGAGAACCCAAGTGCAACTTCAAGCTTCTGATGATGACTGGGATGAAGATTGGAAAACTTTTCTTGATTAGGGGGGTTGGGATAACCTTTAGACCCTTTGTTTGTTGCTTTTCCTAATCTTGTATGCTTTCAACAGTGTAATAAAGTTCTGTTTTAATTCTGTTTCATTTACACTAAACAAATACAATAGTGATCACAACTGCACAAAGCGCATCCCAGCACACTTAAGGCAACTACCTAAGTTGCTTCTGGCCAAAGCACATCAGAAGTCAGAACATCTCTTTAGACATATATCAACCACGATAAGTACCAATAACAACCTCCCATCATACGTTCAGCTGCATAAAATTTTGACACTCTCCCCCTATCCGAATAACATGTGCTTCTTCGTACCTTGAAGAAAGGAAAACATAAGACTCATCTTCATGTCTTCAAGAGCTCACTCTTTGTTCAACTCACAAGTTGAACACAATCATCTCAATACTCGCATGATCCCAATCTGATCAACTTCTCTCTATCTAAGACCACCAGTACTCCTTTGCACGAAGAATACCATGTCCTTAAGAGTGCACTCACACCTGCCAACCACATTCACCTACAGCTTGGACTTCACAACCGGTAGAGGCTTGTGATCTCAACAAAGAGCAAAACATTATGAACGGAATGTCCCATCACATCACAAGAGCATGAGAGTAGAATTCTCTCATCCAACTCTCCAACGGTAATCAATCCCCATCATTCCCACCTATAACAGCAGCGCAGACTATGATTGGATCACACACAGTCAGTACTAGTCTAGCTTCACATGATCATTCAGATGATGCTTCCAGAAAAAAAAACATGCCTCTTTCAACTTTGAACTTCATGTCCAAGAAGTCTGCTAGCGATAATACTTCTTGAATCTCAGGTACTCCACTCCTGCAGCAAGGACCAGAAATACATTGACCTCAGGAGTAAATGACATGTTGATCACGCCTTGACCAACTCACATATCTAAGATAGGTTCCAGAGTTATAAACTTCTTAGACATATCACCCAGATGCCTCCTCTTCCAGATCAGGAGTAGGTTCCAAACTCATGTGATCAAACCACAGTAGTTCAGCACCCAGAGCATCTGCAGAATTCTTCACAATTCTGACGTGATGTTCTAACACAAGGTAGGACATCAATCCAAGGAACTCATCAAGAGATTAACGACTGGAGATTAACCCTTTCAGAAGCAAAATTAAATTACTTCTCTCTTACCTCAGATCTTCTTCCTTACAACTTCACTTATTTATGCCTTTATAAGTGGATTTGAATAATAGTCTTCAAGTATCGTTGACAAGGTAAGTTGAAGCAGTCTAACATATATCCCATCACCATAGTATATACACTCAAAAACGAACAACCTTCTCAGTTACCACCTCAGGAGTTTTCAGATAGATATGCAGCGGATCAAAACGCAAACTCCTCAAAACCTTCAGGTGTCACATATCAGCCCTAGCATCATAATCCAGGTGACACCACAATACCACAGGTTTGAAAATAAACCAACCTAATGTAACCACAACACAACAGCTTTTCAACCAAAACTCCAAGCCTCCAGCACATGCCACTGCCTGTCACGAACAGTCCATCCTCCACTTCTAAGGACCATTCTCACAACTATATGAACTTCTCCAAGTCCAAACAACTTTTCAGTAAAAATCTTTTACCTTGACCATGAACCAGAAAGTATCTTCCCTTGGATCTCATCTAGATACAGAATAGAATGACCTGCTATGATACCAATTGAAATTCTGGTACATGTGCAGAGTTCAGATGTCCTAAAACATGCCATCCGACATCTGGTCTGACATGAACATAAATGGCAAGGTATATAGTAATAATCATGGTACTGAAAAGATAAAAGCAAGACACACAGAATTGTTAACCCAGTTCAGTTTAACACACCTACTCTGGGGGCTACCAAGCCAGGGATGAAGTTCACTATTAATAGTATCAATTCAAAGCTAAACTCTCCGTTTACAGCTTATCACTCAATCACTACCCAATGACCCTTCTACCTAGATCCTCTCTAGCTATGAGAAACTCTCCTCACTCCCAATCATCGCAATGATGTCTAGCAGTCAACAATCCGCCACTGCATCAACGGCTCTTTACCTATACAACCATTCAACAAGGAAGACACACTTCCAAGACACGACTTAGAGTTACTTACAAGCTTCCTCCAAGAACAATACTCCTCTTACTTAACAACTTTGAGGATCACACTGACAAACTGTCCAACTCACATGTCGAGTGGTACAGGAACCAACCCTAATACTAGAACTTTTACATCTTTGGTTGAGTTACAAAACTAGGTTACAAAGCATCTATATATAACCTATTCCCAACTGAATTTGGGCCTACAAAAACACAGCAAATGAGCTGCTACAAGTCAGCAGAAACTTCTGCTACAAATTAGGACTTCAATCTACAACTTCCTAAAATATCTCCATATTTAGAAAGTGTATATTTTCCAATCATCTTCTTAATTACAGATTTGAATCTTCAGCCCTTTTAATTCAGCGCCATATATGATATGCATATTACTCCCTGAATCTTCTGCATCTGTTAACACATAACAGAAACTTTGATTCACTACAGTTCTGGCGCGATGTCGAATGAACCTGCATGGGACATCTTGATACGACATGTTGCTCCAAATGTTGAAACTACTTCAGCTCAACATGTTTCATTGCACACTAGGACTTCTTGCTCAACCTGTTCTTCTTTAGCAAGATAAAACATCCTATCTAACATATTGCTGTTATTATTTGTTTTACAAAATTAATGCCAACCCTTAAAATTAAAGAACTAACAATAACAAACTTGTTTCATAATACAGTCAGCAAATTCTTGTAACTATTGGTGTTTGCTGTCATTAGTTTAATTGTAACCTCTACGGTTGGAAATAAGCCAAAGGAACCAAAAATCTTATTGAAAATGATAGCCAAAAGCAACAGCTTGTGATTGTGATATATGATTTTAAAATGTTGCAAATACAGCATGTAACTTTGTTTGAGATAAACAACGTTAAGCTAAAATAGGTACAACATTTGGTATCGTGTACAGCAGGCTATCATTAAAATCCATTGGTCAACAACTGATTTTGTTTTCCAGTCATTTAGTTTATACATTTGCCGCAAAAACGTACTTTATCAGCATGAGTAGGTATATTATAATATTTCACTTGAAAAAGCTATTCCATACAATTTGTACAAATGTATTATTAAATTAATAAAAAGCATAAGTAATACTTCAGACTTTTTCCTTGTTTTATGCAAGTTGATAACATCATAACCTATATAGAGTAACTATGACAGGATTGATGAGTGATTTATATTAATTTAATTGGACATAAACAATGGATGTTGCAGTCCTATCAAAACTTTGTTGTGAAGGTAATTTGAGTTGAGAAGTGTAAGAAGTGGCAAAGTTGAAAAGTAATGATAACCATCCAGTTTACAAAGAATTTTTTGATTAACTGCTATTGAGTACAAAATGAAATAGAAACGCAGATCATGATGTTGCTGCTGTCATTATATTGATGGTTTTGACTTCATATTTTTAGTGTGACTTGTGTGAATAAATGAATTTTTCAAAGAAACATTGTAAGGAATTTCATACAATTTAAAAGTTAGCCATACAATTTAAAAGTTGCAAAACATGAGTATTTCAATGAAACATAGACTTGGTCCAAACCATAATACAAAACACAACTATCGTTAAACATGTAAATTCAGCTACAGGTTAGCCATTCACTATTAGCAAAAGGTGTTGGTCAAAACATCACAAAATAGATAGATAATCCAGACAAACAACTGGATGTTTAACATGAAATCCCCAAAAAGAAACATTGTTTTGACACAATCATTTTTTCTTAGACACTTTGCCACCCTTTGCAGTTGAATTTTTGGGAGCCTTGGGAGCCTTGGTAGCAGATAGTTTCGGAGACAGCATACTTGACTCTCCTTGTTCATGAGATCCACTATCCTGGGACAACCTCTTACAGGGAGTTTGGCTTGAGTGAACATCTTCGTTTGAGTTTTGTGAGGCTGAAATGTTAGACTGTTAACATTTTTCAAAACAATGTCATTATTTTATAAAGATTTTAATTGTTATATATACTTTGAATTGTAAATAAGTAGTTGCATTTTGATACAAACATACCATAGTTCTAATAGGAATCCTTGTAGGAGTGACATCAACTATGTCAGGAATTGCAACATCATCAACAATTTCTGTCCCTTTGTCCACAGGAGAGTTTATGGCAATTTGAGAAGTATGCTACACAACATTTATTGTTAGGACCAAGCATTATTAGTTAATCATTTTCACAATTAGCATAATTTGAAAATTATGGAAATACCTTGTTACGAACCAAGCCTTCTTTGATCATTTTCACAATTTCTTCATTCCGTGTAAGCTTTACAACATATGCATGTTTATAATCAGGTTGGTACTTAACACAGAGAGTGAATTCCTTCTCCAACAGATTACCGAGGTGTATGGGATATATCTGTGGATGATCTTCATTTGTCTAACCGAAATAATGTTCACAAAATGTGATAACATCAACATACAAAATACAATCCAGGTGAAGGTGAAGGAATCTTTAAAACACCAGTATAATAATGTCAATATACAGAATACGATCAAACATTGGATAGTCATTGAAAATTTGTTATATTCATATCAGTTCTACATCCGCATCAGTAAAAAGTGACAATGACAGATCAGGTTATAATATAATTGTTGTATGATCAGGTAAACTTAACGAAAATCTATCCATACCTTTTCCATGACTTCTCTTAACTCAGCAGCAGACATACCAACATATTGAATGCACTCCTTGTCCCAAAAAACAAAACAACCAATCCTCCCTTCATATTCAACCTCGACCTCAATTTTGTATCTACGGAATCAAAGTTATCCAATTGTAACATAGTCATAACAAAATTCTTTATTAGCCAATAAAAGGTATGAAGAATGTGTTTGGCTTACTTGGTGATCGGAGCTACCGGATTCTCACAATAGTTACAGATGAAAGGAACTCCTGGAGATTTGTTGGTCCTTTTGCAATTTGGACACTGCTTATAATACCAATCGAAACGACTTGATTTGAATCTTTTGGTTTTACCAAAAGTGTTGCAGAATGTTGACTACAAGCAGATATATAAAGCATTTCATAAAAACTGTTTAAATTGCAATTGAATTAAATTTAGATAGTGAGCATGAAAGTAAAATGTGATTATCACTTACATTCTGAAGAGAAATTATGTCCCCAATAGTCAGGATGTCATTCGAATATGAGAAAGACCGGTCTTCAAACATGCCCTGAGATGCTGAATTTTGAGATGACTACTGCAAGTGGACATTGGATTGGCCAATGTCCCCCAACCTAACAAAAGATGAAGCAACTCATAAGCATTTAATAATGAGAAAATGATATAGAACCAGGATTTTGAGAATAAATGACAGCAAATTAACATACTTTGTTTTGAATTCAATGACCTGTGGATGATCATAGTCAATAAAGAGTTTGGAACCATTCCAGACATTGGAAATGTACAACTTTCCAGTAGCTAAATGAAAGAAAAACTACATAAGTCAAAACTATTGGATGATATGTATAACCGATTTGTTAGAGGCATATAATGACAAGTCAAACATATATTGTAATAATTAGTATGAAATTGTAACGTTACTTGCACTTTACTGAAACATAGCATGTGTGAGAATGAAGACTTTGGGAACATTGGTGGGATCGGATACACTATCTGCCATAAATTGGTTCACATATCTTTCCCACAGAGTTACATCGATTTCACTTCCACTTCAAAAAAAACATACTGAAATAGTTAATAAATTGTAAGCTCTGGTGTTTTGAACAAATTTTGGTAAAACATAAATGTTAACTCAACAAGGAGATCAAGCTAAACAATTCTGCTAAGGGTGTGATGTCGGACACGATGTCTTAACATGCATCTTGACATCCTGGACTGAATGGCTTAAGTTAGTTTTTAATCTGGTGCAACACTTAAGGAGAATTTGCTACATGGATCAAGGACTGAAGACTGAAGCCCAAGGAAGCAGAAGACACTATAAATAGAAGACATAGACCTAGGTGTGTTATGCCTTTAGAACGCCTATTGTAACCTTGTTTTCTTGCGTAAGAAACAAGGGTTTAGGGTTTTGAGAGTCGTTGGCTCTCTAGGTTATAAGTCTCCCTTTGTATCAGTTGATACACTGTGGTAGATATAGGTGTCACACAGATCCATAAGCCTTGAGGTATTGGATTGTGTATTGTTCTTGTATGAAGCTTTTAAGCAAATCCGAGTTAGCTTGTTTGTTAAGTATGCTTGACAGATTTTGGTATTGATAGGGATGATGTAGAAATCACAGTTGGTGATTAAGGGAAGTGAGTGGGGTATCTCGTATCAGGGTTTTAAACGTTTGAGTTTAACCTTGGTAAATATGTTCATGGGGTAGATGTTAGGGATAAAGTTGTAAACGTGGGAGTTTAACTTTGTAACAGTCTACACAATAGTGAAGTATTCTTCCTGGATTGGTATCCCCTAAATGTAGGTGAGTTGCACCGAACTGGGTTAACAATTATTGTATTCTTTATCATTCTGCAGATTTACGTTTTCTGTTAGGGTTTATGATAAACATGTTGGATCAGATGTCGTGACATCTGTGAGTGTGCAGTTATGATATTCAATGTATCAGTCTGCTGTTGCACCTCCTAGTTCAAATGATTATGAAGCACAATGTCTTGACATGTGTTAGGACATCTGATGTCTGCATAGGCCAGAATTTTAATTGGTATCAGAGCAGGCATCCTGTCTGGTTCTGGATGAGATCTTTGGGAGATACTTTCTGGCGTTTAAACAAGGAGGAGTTTAAAGATCAGATCAATCAACTCAGACACACTCAAGGATATTAATGGATGAGATGGATGTTCTGGATTGAAGGGAGCAACTCGGAGGTTGTTCATGTTGCTGAGGAGATTCTACAACAACTATAGGAGAAGTGGCTAGTTCTCTTGTTGGTGTGTCTTATAAGATGTTGTGACATAGCAGGATATGTTCCTTGGTAGTTCCGCTGCATGTGTTTTTGATGGAAGAGCTCTAGAATTATGGGATTCTGGAGTTGTTACTGAAGACAGTTGGTGGAAGGTCTCAATTGTCGGCCTCTATATTTGAAGATATCTGCATTCTTTTATTCTAAAGTCGAGAGAGACGGAGTAAAGGGAGTTGTGGTTAGATATCTGGTATGGTGACTTGGTACTTGGAAGCTTGGTTTCTTAGTGCAGTTTGGAGTCAATTGAAGAGGAGAGGAGTTGAGTTAAAGTTTATCAGGTTCTTGCTCTAGGAGTTTGATAAATGTTTGGTCGGCTACATTGTCAAAGATACTTGAGAATTCTCTCAAGTCCACTCATAAAGGCATCTATGTCGTGTATCTGGAGTCTTCTAGTTACTCTTCTGACTAGAAGGTGTGTCCTTGAGACACAATCTGAAGAACGTGAAGGTGATTTATTTTCACCATCCAAAAATAGCAAGGAATGATTCATCTCTCTTGACCTTAAGAGTGGATCCAATCTGATTGAAGATTTGTTGAGGTAAATAAGACTTGTTCAGAGAAAGTCTTTGTTACTTGAGTCAAGGGTGGTAGCCTTGGTATCTCAACATTTTCATTGAAGAAGATACTTGCAAAAAGATTGAATGCTTTATAAGTTTTCATGACATGATCTGGTGGATCTCAACTACAGCAGTGAAGAAGGGTTACTGTACAAGGATTTAAGATCAATTGCTATTTGTGGAATCCACAAGTATTTAATTGATTATCCTTGAAAGTCAAGATTGGGGATGTTCTGTCAAATGTTCTAACATATTTTCATCAGAGGCTAGGAGAATCATGGGAGGGGTTCTGCATTTGCTCACAAGTCCCCTAGGTCAACACCTAGGATTATTGGCTTAGCATCTATTCCTGGAAAGTATTGTGAATGACTTGTCCAGATGGTGATGCTATTGAAGATGGAGATGGAAGACTATGAAGACATCATAATCTTGATGGTTACAGCTTGGGTCAGTTTATTTCTGATCCAGGTGCTTTGGAGCGTAGTGTTTGCTCTGGTTGTGAAGGTCGAGGATAAGTGGTAGTTATCTCTGGCTTTCTACTGACAGCTCTACTAAGGGAAGTGGCATTCTTTGGTATTGCTATGGGGTAGTCTTGGACTACTTATTTTCTGAAGATTCAGATGTGGCAGGTTTGAAGTCTTTGGAGTTCAAAGCAGAATGGAGGTTATCTACTCAAAACTTGGTTGTTGAATCAAGTCTGTGAGAGCATGGAAATCTGTTTCTGCAAAGGGAGGAGGTTCTTCTAAGTGGCAGAAGGAAGAGTTGAATTTAACAGTTGGATGTCATAATGTTTTGACATTTAGCTTAACATCAGAAGTCTCACCTGGTGATGTGGCACATTAGCTTAAGATAAGGTGATCTACAGGAGAATGAAAGTTATGGATGCTTCAAAAAGGTCTATCTCATGCAGTTTGCGGGAGCTGTGGATGGGAGGATGTTACATGACTAAGAGGCTTGGTGGATCCAAGATGTCTTGCTGTGGGGCAAGTAGTTCATGTGACTTGAAGATCTAATTTCATTAGTGGATCAGTGTATCTTATGGGAGTTTTGAAGATGAGTGAGATCAATCAAAAGTTGGCATTTGTTGGTTTCACAAGGTGCGTTCAAGCATGATGCTTGAAACTAATTGCTCTTTTGTAGAAGAGTAGTTAGTTGAAATGGTTGAAGGTTCTGGTTCTCTGGGAGCTTGTGGCAGAAGTTATGGGTTGAGGATGGAAGCATACCTTCTTTGGTGGATGAGAGTTTATTTCTCTCTGGGTTTCTGAAGTTTTCTTTGTTCAAGCTGGTGGCTCAGTGTTGTTTGAAGATCTTCAATGTGGATTACTATGCTGGTAGTAAGTCCAGTGGTATAGCATATCACGAACCATGGTGTGTGGTGTCTGTGATGTGTGGAAGATGTCCTAACTGATGTTAGAACATCTTTGGGTTATTAATACTTGGTAAAGGATTTCAGGTTCTATGATGAACTGGTTACTTGCATCGTGCCTAAGAAGTATCTACAATGTCTACAATGTCATATGGGAGAATGATTTAGTAGAAGAACTGTCTTGGAAGATTGATGTAAGTGTTTGTGAAGACTGGAGTGGATCATGAGTTGATTGCTTGGAAGTCTGTTTCCTGAATGCGTTCAGAAGTGGAGATTCACCATAAATTAGAAGTATTCCAGATTATCATACGTGAGAATGATAGGAATGACTTTCTTGGATTGCAGGGTGTTTATCTCTAATGCTGGCTGGGTGAGGTCAGTGGAAAATCTTGCATACTACATTGGAACCCTTGGAGCAAGTCATGCTAGTAGTGGATCAGTTTAGCAGTTGTGAAGTTCTGGAGCATGCATACGATAGCTGACATCGTTATAACAAACTAAGGGGCCCTGTGCGTCTCTTTAAGGAATGTGAAGCATTCTGATTCAATTGGTTTGTGCCTCAAGCAGCTGGAGGTCTATACATGAGAATCAAGAGGAGTTCGTGTGGTGTGTAGATGGTTGTAAGATGAGGGGGATCAATGGGACTTTGATCTCAAGCCAAGAGTTTGTTATGGTTGGTATACACTTCCTCACGGGTAGCATGATGGTGATCATGTGTGAGTGATTATTGTTTCTTGTCAGAGGGAACAATAAGAGAGTTGATAATTGTGTTCAGCATGTGTGTTGAACAGATGGTGCGCTGACATGAAGATGCATCTTATGTTTTCCAGTCATTAGCTTGGGTGTCCTGTGGAGGAGCATCAGTTACCTTAGTCAGGGGGAGAGGCCTCTTGATCTGAGATGAAGTTCCAGTTTGCATTTGTGCGTCAAGAAAACTGAGATGTCAAGGAGGATGGCTTGACATTATTGTTGAAGATCTAGTTTGCATTTGTGCGTCAAGCAAACTGAGATGTTAAGAAGGATGTCTTGACATTAGAGTATTGTTGTAAGTTTTGGGAAACTTGGCAATGCATACTTAAATGGTTCTTATTGGATGCTTAAGAATCATTGACTGAGTCTGGGGAATTTATTTTTCCTTGCAGAATATGATCACAAATCTGTGAAGTTTCCTTTTCAATACAGATTAAATCTGGAAGTTTACCGTGCATATGGGTTTTAGCCAAAATTTGCCAAAAAGGGGGAGATTGTAAGCTCTGGTGTTTTGAACAAATTTTGGTAAAACATAAATGTTAACTTAACAAGGAGATCAATCTAGACAATTCTGCTAAGGGTGTGATGTCGGACACGATGTCATAACGTGCATCATGACATCCTGGACTGAATGGCTTAAGTTAGTTTTAAATCCGGTGCAACACTCAAGGAGAATTTGCTGCATGGATCAAGGACTGAAGACTGAAGCACAAGGAAGCAGAAGACACTATAAATAGAAGACTTAGACCTATGTTTGTTATGCCTTTAGAACGCCTGTTGTAACCTTGTTTTCTTGCGTAAGAAACAAGGGTTTAGGGTTTTGAGAGTCGTTGGCTCTCTAGGTTATAAGTTTCCCTTTGTATCAGTTGATACACTGTGGTAGATATGGGTGTCACACATATCCATAAGCCTTAAGGTATTGGATTATGTATTGTTCTTGGATGAAGCTTTTAAGCAAATCCGAGTTAGCTTGTTTGTTAAGTATGCTTGACAGATTTTGGTATTGATAGGGATGATGTAGAAATCACAGTTGGTGATTAAGGGAAGTGAGTAGGGTATCTCGTATCAGGGTTCTAAACGTTTGAGTTTAACCTTGGTAAAGATGTTCATGGAGTAGATGTTAGGGATAAAGTTGTAAACGTGGGAGTTTAACTTTGTAACAGTCTACACAATAGTGAAGTCTTCTTCCTGGATTGGTATCCCCCAGATGTAGGTGAGTTGCACCGAACTGGGTTAACAATTACTGTGTTCTTTATCATTCTGCAGATTTACGTTTTCTATTAGGGTTAATGATAAACATGTTGGATCAGATGTCGTGACATGTGTGAGTGTGCAGTTCTGATATTCAAGGTATCACTCTGCTGTTATACCTCCTAGTTTAAATGATTATGCAGCTCAATGTCTTGACATGTGCTAGGACATCTGCTGTCTACATAGGCCAGAATTTCATAAATAATATTATCAAATACAAAATTTATAGTGAATTCAAAGAACAGCCAAAGTATGATAACATCTCATCTGCTAAAATAATGTTGACGCACGCCTTCTTGCCACCACCGGCAGCCTGAGTTTTAGTCACTTGATGGAGTACACCCACAACATCTGCATAATAAGTCAAAGTTACACTGGTCACTGACTAATAAAATACAGAATTTGTAAATAACCATTAAAGTTGATTGATTTACCATATAAATGGTTAGCTTCAAAATCTCCATCCAATATAGCACGAATTGGTTTGAAATGGAACTTGTGCAATGGTATTTCAGGAATGTCCACCATGATAACAGTGGTACCACCATGAAGAAAAAGTTTCAAACTGTTTTCACAAACTTTAAAGGACAAATCATTCACAAGAGGATCCCCATTATAAATCATGAAGGTTTGGTGTTCAAGTAATGTTTCCTTCCATCGATCAAAGTCACGATTCCAAGTGACAACGTGTATTTGATCACCCTGTTCATATATAACATAGTTAGAAGGTATGTAAAACATTGAAGTTGTTTAAAGAATATGGCAGTTTAAATGCATACCTTCCAATCCTGAATAACATATTCAAAATGTTTTTGTCCATTCCGTTCAGTAACAATCCACATATCAGTTATGCGTATGGCAATTTTCCAGACATTGTTGTTAACTTTCAGATCAGCAATCATAATCGGTGGCCGTGACATGTTGTGTTACTGAAATCAACTGCCTACCAATTAACAATAAGCACACCCATTCACCCTAATATACCCTTCTTAAAATTTGAATTAATACTTAAGCAAAGGGTAAACGAATAAATAACATATTCATTTTTTCTACAATGCTTCTAAGGCTTCCACATGACACCTTTCCACTTCATATTGGTCCAAATTTCCCATTTCTTTGCATGATATACCTTCCCTTTCTTTTTTCCTCATTTCATTCTCACTTCTCTCTCGTCTCTCCAAGTCTGTGTCAAGAAAGATTTAGCAAGCTTGTTTTTTCACAAAAAGGTAATGACCTCATTTCACCTTATATCATCATTCTTTGAAGATGAACAACCACCATTGTTGAATATTGTAGATTTTGAATGGCATAAACAAACATTAAATAACTTGAATGTGAACAAGTTTGTCTCTTCAATGCATTTCTCACTTCTCTCTCATATCTTCAATGTTTTCTTCTTGAAGTCAAGTTTATATTTTTATTGTTATTTTAAGTTTTGTTGTGAAGAAAGTTTAAGCTTATCATTGTTTTTATCTTTTTGAAGTCAAGTTTATGTTTTTATTGTTATTTTAAGTACAGTTTATATTTTTATGTGAATGTAAGAGAGTTTAGTGTCTTTGGAAAGCATCAAGTTTTAAACTTTATAGTGAATACACTATGACAGTACATGGAAGACATGTTATTTTTATTGTTCTCATGGCATTATACTTTATATATTATTGCTGCAACTTTTCATGAGTAGCCTTAAAATTCATCAAAAATATCAAGAAAAGTTGCAGCAATAATATATAAAGTATAATGCCATGAGAACAATAAAAATAACATGTCTTCCATGTATTGTCATAGTGTATTCACTATAAAGTTTAAAACTTGATGCTTTCCAAAGACACCAAACTCTCTTACATTCACATAAAAATATAAACTGTACTTAAAATAACAATAAAAACATAAACTTGACTTCAAAAAGATAAAAACAATGATAAACTTAAACTTTCTTTACAACAAAACTTAAAATAACAATAAAAATATAAACTTGACTTCAAAAAGAAAACATTGAAGAGACGAGAGAGAAGTGAGAAATACATCGAAGAGACAAACTTGTTCACATTCATGTTATTTAATGTTTGTTTATGCCATTCGAAATCTACAATATTCAACAATGGTGGTTGTTCATCTTCAAAGAATGATGATATAAGGTGAAATGAGGTCATTACCTTTTTGTTAAAAAACAAGCTTGCTAAATCTTTCTTGACACAGACTGGGAGAGACGAGAGAGAAGTGAGAATGAAATGAGGAAAAAAGATAGGGAAAGTATATCATGCAAAGAAATGGGAAATTTGGACCAATAGGAAGTGGAAAGGTGTCATGTGGAAGCCTTAGAAGCATTGTAGAAAAGATGAATATGTTATTTACTCATTTACCCTTTGCTTAGGCATTAATTCAAATTTTAAGAAGTATATATTAGGGTGAATGGGTGTGCTTATTGTTAATGGGTAGGTAGTTGATTGAGTTCTGTTTTTGTATACTACTGCGCAGTATATAATTACACTCACAAATTATAAAAAATATATATATTTATGATTATTAATATTATTTTAATATAATAAAGTTTATAAAGGTAAACCGACAATTATTTGCGCTATTATTCTTTTTTTATGGAAATTTTTTTTAAAGGCAATTGAGATTGAAAAAGAATACGATGGGTATTCAAACCCTTACAAAGAAAGGGAAGAAATTCCCAACCAATACCCTCTAGATCCTATAAGGATTCAAAGAAAAATCTAAAAAAGAAGGGTTGGAATAATGAATATCTCTAATACACCCCCATTTCCAAACTAAGAATTTAATATTCCAACACACATTATCAACATTACATTTAATTGAATTGAAAATAAAATTATTTCTCTCTTTCCAAAGGGACCAAATAATCGCCAACCAAATCGCCCCCTTAACAAAGTACTTCGAGCCATCACCTCCCCGTCTCAAATAAAAGTCTCCAGCAGACCCATGAAAATTCTCTATAACTCCACACCACACCCTAATATTGTTCTAAACTTTTTTTGCAAAAGAACATTGAAAAAGAAGATGGTTAGAATCTTCTTCCTCCAAGCTACACAATCCACACAAGCCATTTACCTCTATCCCTCTTCTTCTTAAAGCACTAATGGTAGGGATTCTATGCCAAAATACCTTCCAAGCAAAAACGCAAATTTTAGCCGGCACCCTTAATCTCCAAATTTTAGCGCAAGCTGTAATCCTATCCTCCTCCAAATTATCAATTATCCCTCCGCTCATCATGCTTTTGTAAGCCTGGTTAACCGAATAGGAATTATCTGATTCAACCCAGCAAACTTCATCCTTTCCTTCCAATGACAGCGAGAAACCGAGTAAAAACTGATGCAGGATACTCCTACTGACAATTAAATTCGGCTGCTCCAAATCTAATAAACCGAAATCACTCCACACCCATTCACCTTCAGACCAGCTTCCCATCTCAAACATAGACGCAGGCTGCTTCACAATAACTTGGAACAACGAGGGGAAAGATTCCGCAAGCGGTCCCGAATTAGACAAGTTATCCGACCAAAAGGGAATAAGCTTACCATCCCCAACAGAAAATAGAACAGATTTAGGGAAGGCGAAGTTCCCAATTTTGGAAAGCATACCAGTCTTGATTAAGTTAGCCCACCAAAAAGAAGATAGATTGGCAGAATTGGAAGAAGAAATTAACAAAAAGTGTTCAACAAAACCATACCTGGCCTTGATGATCTTGATCCAAAGCCCCGTTGATTCGGCCAAAACCCTTCATCTCCACTTATTAAGTGTTCCGGACTGGACCAATGGCTAGGCATGGCCCAATCCACTTCTGCTCCTAGAACGGCCCAATTGCCTAAGTCCAACTGGTGCGGGGCAACATTTACCTTTCTTCCCCTCTACCGGGCACATATGGACAGATGAACCTCAAGGCCAGTTGCTCCTCCCCGGGATTCCTGCCCGTTACGCACGTCTCCATCATCCAAGAACAGTCATGATGCCTGTGCCCGGAACTACGCCCTTGTTCGTGGCAACGGCTAGTTTTGGGCATCTCTGCCTGTCATAATGGCTAGTTTTTGGCAGTTACCTATTCTTTAGGAAACGGTTATTCCGCCTTGAAAATAGGGATCATTGGCCACGTGCTGGGGGACATTATAAAAACCCTCTCATTTGAGAGGGTCAAGTATCCAAAAATCATTCTAAGAAACTCATACTTTCGTACTTGTCTTTCTCTCTCCCAATTCTTACTTTAGCATCGGAGTGCCTTGCAGGTATACCCCCTCCTCATCTCACGCACCCAGCATTGCAGACGTTCTTCTTGGCCCATTTCAGGATCTGATCAGCCTTCATAATCAGTGGCGTCGTCTGTGGGAAACTTGTTATCCCCGTCTTAACATCCACCTCAGATTCAAAGACCAAAGCAAATTCTCTGTCTAAGATTACGATCATGGCATCCCAGGATCAAGTCTAAGATGTTCGCAATCTTTCTGTTCTCCCCGTCAATAAAACTGATGCTGACGGATCTACATCTTTCCTCAGAGGAGACACCCGTCATCTGAGAGACGGAGCTACTGCATCTCCCTCCCCCACTCGTACCGACCGTGTTGACGACCAACCCTTGTTGGCCCTCCAACCCATTCCAGCTCCACCCAATGCCTACCCGGCCGTGGTGGCCCTCCTTGAAGCAATCAACATGACCAACCTCTTGATCCTCCAACAAAACAAGAGGATTGGGGCATTGGAAAAATCTGCCCATCCGAGATCCCCTCAGCCAAGGAAAGATCGACGGTGATCCAAGAGTCCACAACCCCAGCGAGAAATTAATCGTCAGGTGCACCAAGAGCCAGAGTCCTATGCCGTTCGAAAGTGTGATCATGTTTCCCCACAAAACCAATATTCCCCGGGAAACAAGAGAACCCGAAGAGATCAATGTTCACCCCCAGTCAGACGAAAGGGCCTGGCACGTACACCATCACCCCGTAGAAGTCGTCGTCACGAGCGAAGCATCCACTCCCCTTCCCCGACCAGTTCCAGCAGCGACGATGAGCCCCACGACCCATTGTCTCAGGAGATATTGGCTACACGCCTCCCCAAAGGCTTGGAGAAACCCCCCATATTTGGGCACTTACGACGGGACGACTGACCCAGATGAGTACATCGAAAACATCGATGCGCTACTAGACTACTGTGGCGTCTGGGGCGCCATCAAATGCCATTTGTTCCCGACCACGCTCCGGAAAGGGGCAATGACCTGGTACAAACAACTTCCCGTGGAGTCCATCACCTCGTGGAAGCAGCTGGGCAGGATGTTTTCCAGGCACTTTATGGTGTCACGCTGCCATCTAAAGACTGAAGCCTCCCTTGAGGCTATAATTCAAGGGAAGGATGAGCCTCTCTGGGCATATATTTAGAGGTTTAATAAAGAAGCCGTGCAAGTCTCCGCTACTGACAACATGAAGAAATTTCTGCTCGAACGAGGACTTCACCCGCATTCAGAATTTTCTAAAGTTGTTGGCCTCGCACCTCCAAGGAGCCTGGACGCCTTCCTCCTCAAGGCACAAACGTATATTCAATACGAATAAAAAGAAACGGCCAGCTCCACCCGAGCCTCACGCCATCAGGAAAATTCGGGGCCTCCAAAGGAGATGAACCCTCGACATCACGTCGAGGGGAAAGAAGGCGCGAAGATCGTCCTCGGGAATCCTGGGACAACAAGGGGCCCTCCGGCCGGTTCCACGATTACACTTCCCTGACTGTCTCCTGGGAAAAGATTCTCTTCGAATGTGCTAACTCGGAGTTTAAACAGACGGGAGTTCGGTTCCCCAAGCAGGTACCCGCCCAAGCCCAACGCCGATAAATCAAAATATTATAGTTTCCATAAGAGTCACGACCACACCACTGAAGATTACATCCACTTGAAGGATTCCATAGAAATACTGATCAGGGACGACCACCTGAAGCAGTTTACGAAGAAGAAGGATGCTCCCCGGCAAGATGCCCAGGAGTCGAAGAAAGTAGAGGAAGAAGTGCCTTCCTCAGAAGAAACCAACCTCCAAGTCGCCATGAGTATATCACGACCTTAGGATTTCTACGTTCCAGATGAGCTCAGTGCTCCCGCGTATTTCGCAGCCCATAACCCATGGGAAACTTTCCCCTCCGCAATGGTCATCTCTGGAGGGGGCTTCAACAAAGTCACTATGGGCTCCGTATAGAGAAAGTTCGAGCACCTGATCAGCACGAGCTCCAGCAAGGTGCAACGCTCGACAATGCTCATAAGGGATCAGTCTTCATCTTCTTCTACCAGGAAGAACTCCTCGGAGGGTCCCCGAACTCAAGTATCCCTCTGCTCGTTAGAGCCCAGATGGCCAATTTTGATGTTCGCAGGATCTTAGTCGACCAAGGTAGCTCGGTCGACATTATGTACTCACAGTTGTTCTCAACTCTCCAGGTGGACGAATCGCACCTCACTCCCTACGTGAGTTCTGACCTACAGGGTTTCAATGGGTCGGTCACGAAGCCCTGGGGGTACGTCGAGTTGATCGTGACCTTTGGGTCTGCGGAGACAGCCAGCTTTGGCTGAGCTGGTAGCTGTGCCATCAACCGTCCATCTCAAAATGAAGTACTACACTTCAAATGGTATGGTCGCTACATTACACGGGGACATCGAAGTTGTGCGACGATGCTTCGAAGCGGCTACCACGGGACTCAACACCATCGCTGCCAAGCCAAAGACGTCCAGCAAGCCAGCCTTTCCTAGTAGCTCAGAAGAAGCCAAGCCACTGCCACGCGTCGACTCCGTCGACCTCGACAACTTCTTTGCTGAAGATGACCAGAAGGAGGACCAGGTTGCCCCGAGCAGCTCATCCGCCTCGACCAACAACAACTCTCATCCGATATGCCCAATCCCGGATGGCGACTTCGAGCTCGTCCTGCTCGGCGACGATCCTCAGCGAGGAGTAAAGATAAGGACCGGCCTCCCCGACATCGCGAGGAAATAACTCAAAGCTTGCCTTCAAGAGAATGCAGGCTTGTTTGCCTGGAGTGCCACGAAAATGCTCGGCTTAGATCCTGCTGTCGCCTGCCATTAGCTCACGATTGACCCCACCGTCAAAGCAGTAGCACAACATAAGAGAAAGTAGTCTCCAAAAAAAACGGAGTCTGCATAACAAGCTATAAAAGACCTCCTCGAGGCAAAATTTATCTCGGAAGCCAAGTACACCACTTGGCTGTCCAACATTGTACTCGTGAAAAAAGCTAATGGAAAATGGCGCATGTGTGTTGATTATACTGATCTTAATAAGGCATGCCCAAAAGATGCCAACCCCCTCCCCAATATTGATAAACTTGTGGATAACTCTGCCGATTTTAAGCTATTATCATTCATGGACACCTATTCGGGCTACAATCAAATACCAATGGCGATGAGCGATAAAAAATACACAGCCTTCATGACCGAATCGGGCAATTATTAGTACAACGTAATGCCCTTCGGCCTGAAGAATGTCGACGTGACCTACCAGAGGATGATGAACAAGGTCTTTCGGGGAGAGATAGGTGACATGATCGAATTCTACATGGATGATATGATCGTGAAATCTCACGAGGAGACCGATCACACGACCGATTTTAGAAAAGTCTTCGAACAGGCCAGGAATTACCGAATGCGTTTCAACCTAGAAAAGTGCATGTTCGGTGTCCAGGAGGGCAAGTTCCTCGGCTTCTATTTGACAGAGCGAGGAATCTAGGGTTACCCCGATAAGTGCAGCGCATTCTCCGAATTTCCAACTCCCAACTCGAAGAAGTCCATCCAATCCCTCAACGGGAAGCTCGCTTCCTTATCTCGTTTCGTGGCCAAGTCTGCCCAGCATGCCCTGCCCTTTTTCAAACTCCTCCGCAAGGAAGCGGCGTTTGAATGGACAAAGGAATGCGACCAGGCTCTCCTCCATCTGAAACATGCACAGTCATAACCACCAGTCCTCTCTCGACCAGACAATGGCAAAACTCTGTACCTATATCTCATCGTGGCAACCGAGGCCGTAAGCGCCGCCTTTATCCGTGAGACACCCGACGGGCAAAAGCCCATATATTTCACCAGCAAAGCATTGCAGGGACTAGAGCTGAGATACCAGCAGATAGAAAAGGCAGCGCTGACCCTCATCAATGCTGCCCGAAGACTGAGGTATTACTTCCTGGGCCACATGATCATGGTCCGGACAAATCAACCTGTAAAGTAACTGCTGTGGCAACTAGATATGGCCGGCAGAATGCTCAAATGGTCAATAGAGTTGTCCGAATTCGACATTCAGTGTGAAAGCAGAAAAGCCTTCAAAGCCCAGGCTTTGGTTGATTTCGTCGCAGAGATGACATTCACAGATTCCCTCACTTGCGGGGCACGCAAGTGGACCATCTTCGTAGACAGAGCATCCAGCTCGGCAGAGAGCGGGGAAGGTATCATCTTAGAAAACAACGAGGGAATCATCATCGAGGTATAACTCACCTTATTCTTCCCCACGTCTAATAACCAGGATGAGTACGAGGCTTTCCTTACTGGCCTACACCTGGCCAAAGATCTAGGGGCAGAAGAAGTCGTCATCTGCACGGATTCGCAGCTCGTGGCCCTCCAAGTTCGAGGAGAATACCAGACCAAAAACGACAACCTATCCGAATACTTAGCCCTGGTCAAACAGAAGATGACGAAGTTTGCTGCAGTAGAGGTAAAGCAAGTTCCCCGCGAACATAACGTCAGAGCAGACATATTGTCTAAACTGGCGAGCACGAAGAAAAAGGACGGAAACAAGTCTGTCATCCAGGAGGTGCTTCCTCAACCCAGTATCGAGAAGACATCTTCGGCCCTCGACATATAGGTAATCGGCGACTGCAACTGCTGGATGACCCCCGTTTACAACTACCTCGCTAGAGACGAACTTCCGTCTGACCCCAGGGAGGCTAGCATAGTCAGGCGCATGGCCTGCTCCTATGTCCTGGTCAAAGTTAAACTCTACAGGCGAGGGTTCTCCATCCCATTGCTCAAATGCATCGAGGAAGAGATGGTCGCCCACGTCCTGCGCGAGATCTACGAAGGAATCAACGCCCAACATCTCGGGGGGGAGATCCCTTGCCCGGAAGGCCCTCCGTGCAGGAGACTACTGGCCAACCATGCAGCAAGATGCAAAAGAGCACGTAAAGAAATGTGACAAATGCCAACGGCACGGGGACATGCACCTAGCTTCACCTAAATAGCTCAAAGCTATGTCCTCCCCGTGGCCATTCGCCTGGTGGGGCCTGGACATCCTAGGGCCATTCGTAGTAGTATCAAACCAGAACAAGTACTTAATAGTAGGCATCGATTACTTCACAAAGTGGATAGAAGCAGAGGCTCTGGCCAAAATAACAGCCCTTAACATACTTCGTTTCTACAAGTGAAACATCCTCGTACGCTTTGGCTTCCCCCAAGCGATAGTCACGGACAATGGGACACAGTTCACAGACAGGAAGTTCCAGGATTTCGTCGCTCAACTGGGCACGAAACAACACTTCGCATTCGTCGAACATCCCCAGACTAACGGGCAAGCCGAAGCGGCGAATCGAGTAATACTATGAGGCCTTAAGCGAAGGCTAGACGAAACAAAGAAAGCTTGGGTCGAGGAGTTGCACAACGTCCTATGGGCCTATCGCACAACTCTACACTCTTTGACCGGGAAAACTTCTTTTTGCCTGGCCTACGGGACTGAGGCGGTAATCCCCATCAAAATACACATACCATCCAGGCGGACTGAGTCACCCCTGGATGAGGAGATGAACGACGAGGCACTAAGGGAAGAGCTAGACCTCGTCGAATAGGTCCGGTCAGGAGCAGCTCTCTGCGAAGCCTCATTAAAGCAAAAAATTGTAATCCGGCACAACGCCAAAGTGATACGACGAGAATTCCAAGTGTGCAGCCTCGTCTTGAGAAGGAACCACAAAGACTCTCGAGAGGGTAAACTCGCTGCTAACTGGGAAGAACCCTATCGTGTCCGAGCAAAGACGGAGAATGGGGCCTACTACCTAGAACACCTCAACAAGGAAGAACTTGCTCGACCATGGAACGCCGAAAAGCTAAAACAATACTATAGCTAAGGTCCTGACTATCGGTTTGCTTCGTCAAAGCAACGAACATAACATCCCGACTACGATGTGTGCCCAGGTACAAGCATCGCATGCCTGCCAAGGCGGGACACTGCTCAGGATCGAGCTAGGTCTCTGCCCGACAGCGGTTGCTTAACCAAGCCTGCCATCGTCACAGTACCATGATAGGCAGAACACCCAGCTCGCGATGGGAGGTTCAAGCCGCGAACTCAGGACTTAAACACGACCTGAGCTCCGCTATCATGCCCAGAAATTCCCCAGGTCGTTCGACCAGACCCCCTCACTGCCGAACACATCTAAGTCGAGCAATTCCCTAAAAACATTAAACAAATCAAAGTGACCCCTATTACGGGCACCAACATGTATCGAGCAAAGATATAACACCTAGCAAAAATAATTAAAGAATGCCACGTGCGAATAGACATCATACAAAATTGTCCACGATGACCGGATACATACATATAAATTAGTGGCCACAAGGACCACAATTGTGCGTGTTACAAGATAAAGGGGCCATGCCCCGCACTGCATAAAATTACATAAAAATGGTACACTTGCCAGATACATTACAACAAAACAAAAAGAGATATTATTCCTCCATCTGCTCAGGCTGCTCAAGGTTGGGCTCAGCCTGCTGGGTCTCCTTGTTCAGAAGTCGGGCGTGCTCATCGCCGATGTTGAAGAAGTCTGGGACAACTATCTTTCCATTCTCAACATGGCCCAGGAAGTTAATACCCTGCGTGGATATCTGGACCTCCGGATTCACCAGCCTGAGTTGGGCCACGGCGTTGTTGAATGACTCCTCCCCAATGGCGATAACATCGTCCTCTGCCTGCAAAAGACGAGCAACCAGCTCGCCTCTAGTCTTCAACGCCCTCACTGCCTCAGGCTCGTCTTCAGTCAGGGCCACCGCAGCCCTCACCTGTTCGACCAGGTCCTCAACAGCTTTCTTTTCGGCAACTAGAGTCTTGGTCTCCCTTCTCAACCTGACAACCTCCTCGTCCAATTTCTTCCTCGCGTCGTTGGAAGCCTTAGTCTCCTCTTTGGCCTTCCTCGTCGTCTCCTCCAAGGATGCTATGGTCGCCTGGGCCTTTCTAAGTTCAGACTCAGAGGAGGAATCTCCCTCAGCATAGACAGTCGCCATCTCTAGGACCCGGACCAACGACGAGGCGTCTTACGCTAGCACTGCCCTCTTGCTCGGGCGATCCATTCCTTCGAGCCTGAGAAACTCTGCCCGAGGTACCACTAGGGACGTTCCCTCAAAAAACTTCTTGTCATGAAAGCACGGGGCTGTAGCGGTAAAAATCGTGAGTGTAAGCTATTGATTTACTTAACTCAAGGAAAACAGAGTCGCCACCGCGCTTTTATTTATTCCACAAAGGAAAAGGAAAAAAGAGCAAATAAATCCTAAGAAGTCTAAAAAAACAAAAGCTAAAAAAGACAAAGAGAAATGGGTAAGGGGGGTTGGTTATGTAAAGGGAAGGTTTTACGCACCCAATACATCTATAGTACTCTATAGGAGCCCTTTGATGTATTCATGCTTTTTGGTCTGAAAATGGTTTGCTTGAAAGAGATTGGGAGGGGTGAGAAGAGAAATATTTTTTTAAGATTTTTGTGTTTGGAGAGACTTACCGCCTCATGCCTACGTACCCACGATGTGCAATGTAGGATCAAAACCTCGTAGTTCGTGGTACAAAGAACAAAAATTTGTTGGTTTTGATTGATTTTAAGTGTAAAGACAAGTCGTCATTTCCAAGCGAATAATTCCACTTAAAGAAATGAATCATGCCTAAACTTATGAAAAAGTTTTAAAAGGAAAAATACACAAAGCACAAAAAGAGTTTGATGAGTTTTGTATTTTTTATGTTTTTATGAAATGGTCAAAATATGATTAACATGGATTGACATTTATTAAAGAAAACAAGGTTTAAAAATCACTTGACCAAAGTCAAGGTTTTATTATGAAAGCAGTTTTAAGTTTGAAAACAAGAAGGTTTTGAAAAAGAGAGGAGATTTTGAAAATTGAAGAAGGGGTGGAGAAGAAGTGACTATCCTAGTGCATGAAAATAAAAGCTAAGGATAAGAAAGATCTAACCATGTGGACAAGCTCCATAGCATAAGCATTTTTCCTTTTTGATTTGGTCTTGATTCAAAATAAGTCTTCAAAGAGGACTCCAAGTATCCAAAATCCAAGGTTTTCCATCACAAACTCCCAAGCAGAGGTTAGGATCCTAATTCTAAGTCCATAAGTCCATAATCAAGAATATAGGTCCTCCAATGCAAAGGATAGTGGTCATAGTCCAACAATTAAGAGCACAAGTCTTTTAGTTGTTTAATCCTTTATTAATGTTTTTGACTCCAAATGGACAAAAGAAAAACAAAAGCACCAGATAATATGGTCCAAGTGGACAAAAGAAAAAATGACATAAACATAAACATGATATGATAAAATGACATAAAGCATAAAAAAAATAAAGAGAGATAGGGAGCGAGAAGGAAATGCAAAGTTAGAAGTTAGTGGTTAGTAGCACAAGGCTCTAGTGCCATAAGCCTTCACCGATTATTCCGTTTCGCGTTATGAACTATAGCGATTAAACAATGCACTTAGGCCAAAGTTAATGAACTTGAAAGAAGATTGGTAGAACCAAAGCCTCTACAACGCCAAGTTTTAATGATTATGGACCTAATGCAAGAGATAAATCACCATTGGGTTGATGCGACCAATCAAGGTCCGGACCACGAAAGTTCAAATTTCGAATTGGATAAAGAGGGACAAATGTTGCGGAGTAATTACCCTACAATAAGGCCGGTCAATAGATCTTTGTGCTAATGCATGCTAGATGAACGATATGTAGATCGTCATCCAAAAGCAATACCGCACGAAAAGAAAATAGGTAACGATCTAGTCTTGATCAAGAATTCAACAAAGGAATTCTAAGGTCCATAAGACTTTCATTGATCAAAAGAAAAGAGAAATAGATGAAGAGAAATCCAAATTGAATTGCAAATTCAAGAACCTTTCATCTTCAAGTTCAATCACCTTTAATTCATAAGTTTAAGTGTGAAAACATATCACTAATTCAAAGCACCTCAAATGAATTCAACAATTCATTAAAAGATAGATTTGAACTAACGAATGTTTAATTACTTTAACCATAACCAAAGTCCATTGAAATTGAAGAGAAATTAATCTCAACAATGCATTTCAAGGCTAAAACAAGAAGAAAGGGGAAGAAGGAAGAAAAAAACCAAAACAACCCCAAAAACAAGCCAAAATATGCATTATGTTTCGAAGTAACCGGTTACAGCATATCTGCTAACCGGTTACTTAGTTCAAAATAGATGCAATTTTTCAAAATTAATACAGAGTAACCGGTTACAACATATCTGCTAACCGGTTACTCTGCAACAGAATGCAGAAAATTGTGCAAAATTCAGCATGATCCACTTTCAAAACTTTTTACAAACACTTTGTGATCATGGAACTGAAATTGCACGAAATTTAAAGTAAAATAACAGCAAAAACCGGCAATTAAACACAATTACAAGATCCAAAGGATCAAGTAACAAAGATCTCCAAAGATCTACATTATGGAAGATGAAGATGAAGCTTCAACAAAGGTGAAAGATGAATTACCACTTCAAATCTAAAAATTCCTTCAAATTGCTTCAAGATCCAAATACCAAAGCCTTGATCTATGAGAATTGATGAAGAAAACAAGTATGGATGAAGATTTAGCTCAAAGTTGAACAAGATTCAATGTGAATTCTTGTTAACTTTCAAAAGAAGAAAAGTGAGCTTTAGTGAAATTTGTGGTTGGGAAGAGAATTTGCAAGAGGTTTGTTGGCTATCAAAAGCTTGAAGAATGAACGAAATGAAGCCTCTATTTATAGATTTTAGGCTTGCGAAAATTGGTGGTTTGGAATTAGGCTTGGATGATCAAAATTAGGATTGCAATTCAAATTTGGAGGGAATTATCAAAAGAGTGGTGATTAGTGAAGGTGCATGGTGGAAAATGATCAAAGTGATGTAGGGGAATTAAAATGAGGTGGTCTAGAATATTCCAAATGTGATCAAGGGCTGAGATTGGTGCCAATTGATGAATTTGAATTTGCCACCATTTTTCAAATTTTCACGAGGGTAACCGGTTACAACATATCTGCTAACCGGTTACTCAGTGTAAAATTTGTGAAAAATCAGTATTTTGTTGCACTGTTGTGGTTCCGGCTCGATTCTTTTGCTCGTAAAAGAAGGCATGGAAATAAACACATGAACCTTGGAGTCTCTTGAATAATAATCAATTAAATCTTGGAAACTCTTGATTAGATTATTTTTGAATTAATTGCGGATCAACTTTGACTTTTGTTCAGATGAAATTCATTCGAGTCGAGAGGCTATTGTTTTGGTATTTTTAACCAGTTCTTCCCCTGAAAATGTTAGTGAAAGAAAACAAAATATTTTTGGATTTTAATTAATGGTTAGTAAACATAAACAAATTAAGCAATAAAACAACTAACAAACACACACAAACTCAAAGATCCCTGCAAGGCACAATCCTATGAAAAAGGGAACCAATGTGTGATCTTGTTTGTGGTATGAGATGCAAAAAGACATGTGGGATATTAGGGGTAAAAATTAGGGTATTACAGCTGCCCCTATTTAAGTTTCTTCTATCCGGAGATATGAAGATTTACATCTTTGTCTCGACGAGATAGAAGAGACTTAAATATAACAATAAACCCAATTTTTGGCCCTAAGAGACCACCAAATGATATGATTATGCAAATGATATGCAAACACAAGACCACTGTGGGGGAGAAAACACCACAGGAGACAAACATGAACCGGAGAGCAACAGAAAAGAAAACAGATTCCACAGGGGAAAACCAATAGAGGGAAAACACATCCCAATAGGGGAGGAAACAATGCGCTGGGGAAGAATAAAGAGTAAGATTCCAACGAGGGAAAATTACCAACGCTAAAAATGAAAGAGGGATAACACCGTCCCAACATAGAGAGAAACTCCGCTGGGGAAAAAGATCGTCTAATACCAGACATCTGGTAATAACATGATCAAAAGGAAAGATTGCTAACTACCAACCAAGTGATAGCTACAACAAGGCATTCAATCAGAAGGATACGAGAAGAATTACCTACTACCAACAGAGGGCAGGACGACAAAGGTAATAATCTCAAAAAGGGGTACGATAAGTATCACCTACTACCAACAAAGGGCAGGACGACAAAGGTAATAATCTCAAAAAGGGGAAAGGATTACCAGCTATCAACCAAGTGACAACTATAACAGGGTAACCAAAGGGCTACATTACCTACTACCAACAAAGGGCAGGATGATAAAGGTAATAAGCTAGCTAAAGAAAGATTACCAACCATCAACCAAGTGACAGTTACAACAAAGTAATCAACAAAGGGTATGAGAAAGATTACCTACTACCAACAAAAGGGTAGGACGACAAAGGTAATAATCTCAAAGGGGTCGAGAAATATCACCTACTACCAACACAGGGCAGAACGACAAAGGTAATAAACTCGAACAAAGAAGGGAGAGATTACCAACTGTCAAACAAGTGATAGTTACAACAAGGTAATCAAAGCCGACTATATTACCTACTACCAACACAGGGCAGGACGACAAAGGTAACAAACCAACTATATCACCTACTACCAACTAGATGGGTAGGACGACAAAGGTGATAAGCTAAAAAGAGGGATTACCAACTAGTCGGGGAACATACAGCACAACTACTGGGACTCAGCTGAGGAAAAGATTCAAACTGGAGATAACTGTATACGGAAATAAACCACAACACAACAAGTATACAACTCAACAGGGAAGACTTAGCACAACAAGGTTCCACATGGGAAAATCAATACCTCAACAATGAACTATCTCTAGCATACCGAAGAGACTTACCATCCATTGGAGTAGAAAACCTCAACAACGAACTATCCCGTCTAATCGAAGAGACTTACCATTCATCGGAGTAGAAAACCTCAACAACAAACTATCCCGTCAAATCGAAGAGACTTACCATTCATCGGAGTAACAAACCTCAAAAATGAATTGTCTCATCTAACCGAAGAGACTTACCATTCATTGGAGTAGAAGAATCTCAACAATGAACTGTCCCGTCCAACCGCAGAGACTTACCATTCATCGGGAATACTTTCTACTAAGATTTTTTTTTAGAAATGTGTCAACCATCAAAAATTTACTGGGGAATCTATTGCCAAGATCAACCAGAGAACCTTCAAATGAAACACCTTCTGCCGAGATTTTATATGTAATTACTACTGCCGAGAATTAATCGAGAACATGCCTGCTGCAGAGGCTCTGTTGAAAGATCTTTTAAGGATTCTATTGCCGAGATCCTAAAAAGAAAATACCTTCCGCCGAGGTTGCTGTAATCCTCTTTCTTTTTTTTTTAAATTATCCGAGAAATCTACTACCGAGATTCTTGGAAAGAAAATACCTTCTGCCGAGGCTTGTTGCAAATTCTATTTTAAAACTCACTGGAGAATCTACTACTGAGATCAACCAAAGAAATCTGAAATAAAGCCACCTTCTGCCAAGGTTTGCTGGAAATCTTTTAAAAATATCCAAGAAACCTACTGCCGAGATTCTTGGAAAGAAAATACCTTCTGCCGAGGTCAACTGGAAATCTTCTGCCGAGATTTGCCAGGAACTATGAATCAATAACTCTACCAGGGATCTTTACAGGAGATATGGGCAAGTTAGATCACGCAATAGACTTCTCCAATAAAGAGACAACCATCTGTTGGAAATTCACAACAAACTTCTCTGACAGGCACAGCCTGAGAGATGCCATTTGATGGAAAAGATAACGTCTGATAACTGGAGACACACAAGTTTCTCAAATAAAGAGGATGCTGCTTGTTTTCACGTAATAAATTCCAAAAGAATGTTGTCACAACCCTACTGGAGAAACAAAATCTTCATCTTCTGATGGTAATCATAAACAGATCATCTGCTAAGTAATACAAAATCTTCGAAGGTACAAAATAAATGCACTCCCAATCATCTAGGTTACATAACCTAGAAAGCTTCAACGTAGTCACCGCTGGAGACCAAAGTTCAATCCAGGAAGAAATTGGAGAGAAACGGTCAAACAAGACTCCTCCCAAGGAGGAAATAACTCAACTGGGGATTAATTCCATCCAGATAAATGAACTGGGGAGGAAGGCTAAAACGAAATATCTTCCACGAGGCAAAAACTCAGTGGGAATTACCAAAGATAGGAATTTTCTACTTACGGGTTGACACTCTAAATGGAGAGAAGACACACGCACTCTGCATAGGAGACTACATCAGAGAGCGGAGAAGCACTAAAACAGATGCAAAATACACAATGCAACCACAACAATGCTATGCATAATAAAAGAATGCGTATGCAATGCGTATGAGTATGAATATGCTGACAAAACAGACATAAGGATGAATAGAGGATGAATAAACACCATAGCTCAGCTGAATACTCGGCTAATCTCAATAAGATAGAGATACCAAAAGAGATCCTGTCAAGGAGTACACACAAAGCCAAACTCTAATGGGGATATCAACCAATTGGGGGAATAAGAAGTCAACATTACTCTTTGCTTGGGGAGTGATCAAAGTAATCACAACGAGAGGTAAAACTCTATGCAAGGATTCCACATCAAGGGGAAACATCACCCCAAAGCTTCAAAAATGCTTGATCATAACCTGGCTGGAGAATAGAATCATACTCAGCTGGGGAAATCTGAATCAAGACTTAGCCGGAGGAATACCCAAAATAGTACTTGGACGGGAAATACCCAAACTGGCGCTTAATTGGGAAATAATGGATTTCAAGAGTACAACACCTCACAACAATCTTGAGGGAATCCATCATCTGATTAACAACTTGATTACATCCACAAGAACAAATCTGCTTATGTGCGTCAAATCCACCATTTAACTTTTGCCCCAGACTGCATGGTCTACAAAGGATTTTACACCAAAAGGAAACTTTGTATCATAACGTCTTGAAATAATCTGCCCCAGATTAACTGAACTTGGCACACTCTTTGATCAATAGAGTATTCAAACTTTGCCCCATGCAAAAGCATCAACTGGGAAAACAAGTTTGCTCACACTCAACAAAGCCTTCAGGCAACATGCCCCTGGATATGATCATCCTTGAAATGATTTGCCAATTACTCATCAGAGTTTCAGGCCTCAAAAGATTAAGTTAATCACTGATGCTCAAATGTAAACTTCCATGATGTCAAACAAATGTATGCAAGCAGAAAATGTTAATTCTGAGAATGATAATTCTAATGCAACAGACATGTTAATCTTGAAGTTTTTACTGAAAAGATGTCGCAAAACCTTGTGAATGAATCACTAGTTTAGATACGACAATGATTTTTGAATGCACATGCAATACCAACAAAGATCTTTTAGCACAACTCATGGGAGTCAGGAATGCTATCTCCTTTGAAGTATGCTCTCAAAGTAAATTCTACTTCAATTAGGTCTTTTGAGGGTTATAACTTGGCCTGGTTCAGAGTTTTCAGAAAAAAGGATTTTTAGGCTCAAAATCATTTGTACCCACCCATTCTCCGTGATGTTCTTCAATCCTATATTCAGCTAATTGACACAAATGTTCATCTTTAAAAAGATTACTGAAACTGATGGTTTAAGAACCAATGAGGTTATTCGGGGATAACAGTCACCCTTTTTGTCCTTTGACTTGGTAGTCACACAAAGATTTGTTCTTTTGATGAGAATTTTTTTCTTTTATTATTGCTTTTCACATTTTCATTCTTTTTATTTTTCCCTAACTTTTGCCTGGGCTAATTTTTTTTGAATTTTTGATGTCCAGCGGGATGCCCCAATTTTTGCCTAAGTCACTTATTTTCAAGCTTTCGACTTAGCGGGTTTTTTTTTTCTTTTGAACAAATCATGTGACATTGGCTTATTTCAAAGGGTTATGACTACCTCTTTCTTTCATGGATGAGGAATAACCATTGTGGTTTCCTTAGACGCACACTCCTTTTGAAATTTGGACACTTGGTCAAATTAACTGAAGACTACCCAGTCCCAAGGTTAAATGTGAGGGTTTTCTTATTTAGAAAAGAAACTCCTACTTCAAGGCTCAAAAGGGGTTAACAAGGGATTATCTTCCTTATATCTCCGGTGTTTGGGAATTTGAAACAATGCCTTACATCATCAGCAGGGTCTTATTCAAAAGCACACAACCAGAAATTTTGCGTTTTCACTTCATCATCCTCCCTCCAAGAGTTTAAACAAGAAGTTGGTATTGTAAGTACAGGAAAACAATTTATGAACGAATGGGAATGGATTACTTCAAGACAAACATACTCATTGCATTATGATTAATATTCAAAATCAAGCAAGTTTCTACATGCATACAAAGCATTAACAAACATAAAAGATTACAAACAAAATTGCAGTAATAAACTAAGGATCTGAGGAGATTGTCTCAATCTGAGCTTGAAAAAACATTATCAACTTTCTTGGGAGACACAGAAGCAAGCATACAACCACTGCGGGTCACTCTACTAATATCAGCATAAAGGCGTTCCATTCACAAATGCGCTTCCTTCCTTGAAGGTCAACACCTCATCGTCAATCATCTCTTGAACCTTTTCCTGGAAAACCTTGCACTCCTCAATTGGATGCCTCATTACTCCATCATGAAATTCACAACTGGTATTTGGGTTGTACCAAGGAGGGTGAGACTTCAGGGCTCTGGTTTTTCTACGTGTCATCACCGAGTTTCGGGAAAAATAAGACCACAATTGACTGTAAGTCAATGGAATTGAATCAAACGGACGAGTCTCTCTTTCTGAATTATTCAGAGGTCTCTGCTGCTTCTGGAACTGAGGAGAATCTTGAATCGCATCAACTTCAACATTTTCTTCCACTTGGGAATCACCACTAGCTTGGTCATTCAAACTATCTCGGATTCTTCCACTTTTGAATGCGTTCTCGATGTTTATTCTGACTTCAACAATTTTGGAGAACTCTAGAGGCACAACGCATACCGTCCTGACATAATAAGAGTCTGACAACATTCTTAGGAACATTTTTGCCAGTTATTTCTCTAAGAGTGGTGGATGAACTTGAGCTGCTAATTCTTTCCACCTTTGTGCATACTCTCTGAAGGATTCGCTGTCCTTATGACTCATACTCATCAATTCATCACTATCTGGAGCCATGTCCAAATTATAGTTATATTGTTTTACAAAAGCATCAGCTAGGTCTTCCCAAGACTGAATATGGTCCCTTTTCAGTTTCGTATACCACATCAAAGATCCTCCATTTAAACTTTCTTGGAAGTCGTAAATCATCAGCAGATCGTTGTTGATATGAGTGGTCATCTTTCGACAGAACATCGTCAAATGGTTCCTTGGACAGCTAACTCCCTTGTATATTTCAAAGCCAGACATTTTGAACTTCGGAGGAATAACCACATCCGGAACTAGGCACAAGTCATGAGCCTTAAAACTAGATGCATTGGGTCTTGTCAACATTTTCAATTCCTCACTGAGATCACGAAGTCCTTCTTTCATTTCCATAACTTTAAGATCAATCATCTCTGTCACAGGGTGGACATTCTGAGGATTTGACATATACCTCAAAAATCTAGAATCTTTTTTAACAACTTGACCAACCAGATCATTTTGCACAGGTCAGGATTGAGTAGGAACATCCACTTGTGGAACATCATCGTCCAGAGGAGAATCATACATCGGATTGGTCATCACTGTAAAGCCTAACATGAGATCATTATCTTTTGTTCTCTTCATGTTCCTTCTGTAACTACCTCAAACTTGGTACGAATGCCAGAAAATTAGCTGACTAGTACAAGGACAGAAGGACAAATGAGTCTGTGCTTAGGGAACTGCATGTATGCAAATGATGAATGCAAATCTATTACGTTTTCAGGAAATCAACCCGATTATTACAAACATGGGAAGCATCAAGTATATGAGTATAACAACTTTTATTTAAAACTTTTGCCAAAGGGGCATTTGCTTTGTCCATATGTGCAATAGTCTGAGTTGTTTTCCTTGAAAACGGCTCAGATGATGAATGTATGGATGCATGGATGCAACAACCACAAACAAGATCACACAAAGCACACGGGTCAAGGTTCAAGTCACGAGCATGAAGCCAAGGGTAAGAACCAATCCCACAAAGGTATGTACTAAGGTTTTGTCTTCATTGTACCTGTAGAAAACCAGAGGTTCTAACAGAGTATCCAGAGTCCACAATCCACTATCAAACACACCAGCGCACCAATTTGCTCAGAGGTTGGTAGTTATCCTCAAGAGAATCTAACCTGAGTGTGGCATCGCGTAAAAGCTAAGTCAGATTTGCATCCTCATAGCTTCCGTACCACAATTCTAAAAAGGCTAAGATGGGTTAATGGTTACTACGGTCCTCAGTGTTATAGGCTTCTATGGAAAAAGTAATGCCTTCACGATCGCTCGATCGGCATCAGTAATTCCAAAGAGGCAACCACCGAGTGGATGGATTCTCAAGTTCTGCTTTTTCGGGATTCGACTCCCTCAAAGCTCCCTTGACTATACCATCCTCCTATCTCAAAGTGCACTTTGGTCCGGGTATAGGACCTATCTCACACACAGAGGAACTCCCAAACAGAACAAACAAATAACAAGCAAATCAGACAAAAAGCAGTAAATAAATCAAAGTAAGCTAAACCCCTCAAGGGAGATGATCCCCAGCAGAGTCGCCACTTTTTTGTAGCGGTAAAAATCGTGAGTGTAAGCTATTGATTAACTTAACTCAAGGAAAATAGAGTCGCCACTGCGCTTTTATTTATTCCACAAAGGAAAAGGGAAAAAGAGCGAATAAATCCTAAGAAGTCTAAAAAAGCAAAAGCTAAAAAAGACAAAGAGAAATGGGTAAGGGGGTTGGTTATGTAAAGGGAAGGTTTTACGCACCCAATATATCTATAGTACTCTATAGGAGCCCTTTGATGTATTCATGCTTTTTGGTCTGAAAATGGTTTGCTTGAAAGAGATTGGGAGGGATGAGAAGAGAAATATTTTTTTAAGATTTTTGTGTTTGGAGAGACTTATCGCCTCATGCCTACGTACCCACGATGTGCAACGTAGGATTAAAACCTCATAGTTCGTGGTACAAAGAACAAAAATTTGTTGGTTTTGATTGATTTTAAGTGTAAAGACAAGTCGTCATTTCCAAGCGAATAATTCCGCTTAAAGAAATGAATCATGTCTAAACTTATGAAAAAGTTTTAAAAGGAAAAGTACACAAAGCACAAAAAGAGTTTGATGAGTTTAGTATTTTTTATGTTTTTTATGAAATGGTCAAAATATGATTAACATGGATTGGCATTTATTAAAGAAAACAAGGTTTAAAAATCACTTGACCAAAGTCAAGGTTTTATTATGAAAGCAGTTTTAAGTTTGAAAACAAGAAGGTTTTGAAAAAGCGAGGAGATTTTGAAAATTGAAGAAGGGGTGGAGAAGAAGTGATTATCCTAGTGCATGAAAATAAAAGCTAAGGATAAGAAAGATCTAACCATGTGGACAAGCTCCATAGCATAAGCATTTTTCCTTTTTGATTTGGTCTTGATTCAAAATAAGTCTTCAAAAGAGGACTCAAAGTATCCAAAATCCAAGGTTTTCCATCACAAACTCCCAAGCATAGGTTAGGATCCTAATTCTAAGTCCATAAGTCCATAATCAAGAATATAGGTCCTCCAATACAAAGGATAGTGGCCATAGTCCAACAATTAAGAGCACAAGTCTTTTAGTGGTTTAATCCTTCATTAATGTTTTTGAGTCCAAATGGACAAAAGAAAAACAAAAGCACAAGATAATATGGTCCAAGTGGACAAAATAAAAAATGACATAAACATAAACATGATATGATAAAATGACATAAGGCATAAAAAAACAAAGAGAGATAGGGAGCGAGAAGGAAATGTAAAGTTAGAAGTTAGTGGTTAGTAACACAGGGCTCTAGTGCCATAAGCCTTCACCGATTATTCCGTTTTGCATTATGAACTATAGCGATTAAACAATACACTTAGGCCAAAGTTAATAAACTTGACAGAAGATTGGTAGAACCAAAGCCTCTACAACGCCAAGTTTCAAAGATTGTGGACCTAATGCAAGAGATCAATCACCATTGGGATGACGAGACCAATCAAGGTCCGGACCACGAAAGTTCAAAATCCAAATTGGATAAAGAGGGACAAATGTTGCGCTATGTTAAGCAATCGCCAAGTAATTTACGGAGTAATTATCCTACAATGAGGTTGGTCAATAGATCTTTGTGCAAATGCATGCTAGATGAACGATATGTAGATCGTCATCCGAAAGCAATACCGCACAAAAAGAAAATAGG
The DNA here is from genome assembly GCA_022829125.1 of Lathyrus tuberosus. Classification (NCBI taxonomy): domain Eukaryota; kingdom Viridiplantae; phylum Streptophyta; class Magnoliopsida; order Fabales; family Fabaceae; genus Lathyrus; species Lathyrus tuberosus. Next base: position 25,396,176 of record JALAZF010000013.1, on the reverse strand, counting down.
TAACGATCTAGTCTTGATCAAGAATTCAACAAAGGAATTCTAAGGTCCATAAGACTTTCATCGATCAAAAGAAAAGAGAAATAGATGAAGAGAAAGCCAAATTGAATTGCAAATTCAACAACCTTTCATCTTCAAGTTCAATCACCTTTTAATTGATAAGTTTAAGTGTGAAAACATATCACTAATTCAAAGCACCTCAAATGAATTCAACAATTCATTAAAAGATAGATTTGAACTAATGAATGTTTAATTACTTTAACCATGTCCAAAGTCCATTGAAGTTGAAGAGAAATTAATCTCAACAATGCATTTCAAGGCTAAAACAAGAAGAAAGGGGAAGAAGGAAGAAAGAAAAAAACCAAAACAACCCCAAAAACAAGCCAAAAATATGCATTATGTTTCGAAGTAACCGGTTACAGCATATTTGTTAACCGGTTACTTAGTTCAAAATAGGCGTAGTTTTTCAAAATTAAAACAGAGTAACCGGTTACAGCATATCTGCTAACCGGTTACTCTGCAACAGAATGCAAAAAATTGTGCAAAATTCAGCATGATCCACTTTCAAAACTTTTTACAAACACTTTGTGATCATGGAACTGAAATTGCACAAAATTTAAAGTAAAATAACAGCAAAAAATGGCAATTAAACAAAATTACAAGATCCAAAGGATCAAGTAACAAAGATCTCCAAAGATCTACATTATGGAAGATGAAGATGAAGCTTCAACAAAGGTGAAAGATGAATTACCACTTCAAATCTAAAAATTCCTTCAAATTGCTTCAAGATCCAAATACCAAAGCCTTGATCTATGAGAATTGATGAAGAAAACAAGTATGGATGAAGATTTAGCTCAAAGTTGAACAAGATTCAATGTTAATTCTTGTTAACTTTCAAAAGAAGAAAAGTGAGCTTTAGTGAAATTTGTGGTTGGGAAGAGAATTTGCAAGAGGTTTGTTGGCTATCAAAAGCTTGAAGAATGAATGAAATAAAGCCTCTATTTATAGATTTTAGGCTTGGGAAAATTGGTGGTTTGGAATTAGGCTTGGATGATCAAAATTAGGTTTGGAATTCAAATTTGGAGGGAATTATCAAAAGAGTTGTGATTAGTGAAGGTGCATGGTAGAAAATGATCAAAGTGATGTAGGGGAATTAAAATGAGGTGGTCTAGAATATTCCAAATGTGATCAAGGGCTGAGATTGGTGCCAATTGCTGAATTTGAATTTGCCACCATTTTTCAAATTTTCACGAGGGTAACCGGTTACAACATATCTGTTAACTGGTTACTCAGTGTAAAATTTGTGAAAAATGAGTATCTTGTTGCACTGTTGTGGTTCCGGCTCGATTCTTTTGCTCGTAAAAGAAGGCATGGAAATAAACACATGAACCTTGGAGTCTCTTGAATAATAATTAATTAAATCTTGGAAACTCTTGATCAGATTATTTTTGAATTAATTGCGGATCAACTTTGACTTTGTTCAGATGAAATTCATTCGAGTCGAGAGGCTATTGTTTTGGTATTTTTAACCTGTTCTTCCCCTGAAAATGTTAGTGAAAGAAAACAAAATATTTTTGGATTTTAATTAATGGTTAGTAAACATAAACAAATTAAGCAATAAAATAACTAACAAACACACACAAACTCAAAGATCTCTGCAAGGCACAATCCTATGAAAAAGGGAACCAATGTGTGATCTTGTTTGTGGTATGAGATGCAAAAAGACATGTGGGATCTTAGGGGTAAAAATTAGGGTATTACATGGGGAAGTTCAAACTTGCCCTTCTCAGCCGCCTGATTGAGGTCTACTAGATCATTTGCTCTGGTCCACTTGAACCTTGAGGTCAGAGGCACCAGAGATCCCCGAGGAGGTGAAGGGACGGGCGAAGAGCTCCCCGTGGCAGGTTGAGAAGGAGGAACGCGTTGTGTAAACCGAGACTTTGAGGTGGCCGCACCAGCTTTGCCCCTAACCAGGACATTCTTTACCATCCTCTCGTGGGCAGAAGGCATCTCACCTGCAAAAATATAACAAACACGTTAGCCACCGAGGAAGTTATAATTCGGACAAGCTAAAAAAGATAAAACTACCAAGTAGCTTAAGAGCATCTGCATGGCTCTTGCATTCCATAAGTGCCTTCATATTGATATAACGATACTTCACTATCTGGCCGTCATCCTCCTCAAAGATGGGGTCCCCTTTTTTCGTCCATCACTCCGCAGACCTAAAGGTGTTAACATAGTTAACCAATGCCTCGTAACCGGCTATGTCCTGCTCGTCCAACATGTCTGGCTGGGCAAGATAATGGCCAGTGCTCTGAGTAAAGTGGCTCCCACTCCAACGGAAAGGGAACTTGAACACCCTCTCCTCCAGCAGCTTCCCATCCTCGTCATACATATCCTTGCCATCCTCGTCCGTGGTCACCGCCCAAGTATACGTAGTGTCCTGAGCCTTCTCCGACACAGGTTTGATGATGTAGAACCTCTCCTTGAAGGTCCGAATAGACTCCGAGAAAGGCTTAAACAATTTTCTCGGTTGCTTCAGCGAGACCCAGCCATACCTTTTCCCCGAGACCTGCCTTTGGAGATGGAAGATGGTGAAGAATAGAGGCAAAGTAGCTCTTACCTTCAGGAACTCACAGGTCAGCTCGAAGGTGCGGATAAACGCCAACGAATTAGGGTGCAAATACGATGGAGCCAAATCCAGATAAACAAAAATAGACTACTGAAAGTCAGTAAAGGGCAGCCTCAACCCTATTTCCTTGAAGGTGTATTCGTACATCGCAAACCTTTCCTCGTAATCTGTGTAGATGCGGTCGTTTTGACTAAGGAAGTGCACCTTCCACTCCCCTTCGGGCCCCACGTCCGTGAAGACATCCCCGGTATAAGACGCAAAAGTGGATGCATGCTCAGCTAGCTCCGCAACCATCCATTCCTCCACGGAATCGTGCTCAGGATAATCCCCGATTTCGCTGGGGGCGTTTAAAACCTCTGTATCACTACTCTCCGAGGACGAGTCTATGAGAATCTCTTGCTTGGGCTCACGCGCTATCTCGATCACCTGAAAATCAGAGGACAAAAGTGAATTCGACTGGAAAATCAAATTCACTCTTCCACCGCTAGTCAAGTGAAAGGGCGAGCAAAGGGCCGAGGACGGTGCCTCCGACCTAAGCCCTAAATCAAATAACACAAGAGTCTCCCGCGAGTAGATGCCCGAAGGCAACCCCTCCTACGCCACAGGGGATCTCCCCGGCCTACTACCCAATTTCCGTTTGAAGCTTCAATGGAAAACTCATACGTTCATCAGAAAGTTATCGAAGCACCAGAAAACTGGGTAGCTTCACCAGATACACCTGCGCCGTCATCGCAACAGCAATGGGAACGACCTAAATCTACAGTCTCTAGGAAGCTCCGGCGACCACATCAGCAGCAGAAGATGGCCAAGCCACCGTCTACCACCAACAGATGCCGAAAAACACAACGGTCCTACCTAAGTTCAACCTAGCCACATAATTTCTAACAAAACAGAAACGAAAAAGCCAGAAATGAAGACGAAAATAGGTAACTTATGTGGTCGAAGAGAGTGTAGAGGACCAAAGACCTTGTTCGAATCTCCATGCAGCAGTTGACGCGGCGGTTGACGGCGGTGACAGACTGAGAGCTCTGAGAGAAAAACGAAGGAGAGAGAAGCAAAAAACGTAAATGAGCAACTCTCCCCCTATATATACAGTCTAGAAGCAAGTGCGCGAGCACACGCGACTTGGGGCATCATCACGACCCTAGCCTAGCCATCATGATGCAGTTAATGCTGCACAAGGCTCGAGGCACACGTGGTGTCATGTCTCTTCAGAATCCCTCGACCATTAGTCTCCTAGCAGGCTGGGCAGCCCGGACAATGTTACATATCCCGCGGGCACTATAACCCCCGAGCACCCAAGGACAATCCCGTCTCGACGATAGACGGCGACCTCTTCAGAGTTCCCCGGGGATGCGAGATATCCTTAAGTCATCACTCCCATGCTCGAGAGCAACAACTTGGGGGCTCCTGTTCTGGAATGGACAACGAAAAGGTATGGCCAAATCCACTTCTGCTCCCAGATTGGCCCAATTGCCTAAGTCCAGCTGGTGTGGGGCAACATTTACCTTTCTGCCCCTTTACCGGGCACATATGGACAGATGAACCTCAAGGCCAGTTGCTCCTCCCCGGGATTCTTGCCCGTTACGCACGGCTCCATCATCCAGGAACAGTCATGATGCCTGTGCCCGGAACTACGCCCTTTCCCGTGGCAACGGCTAGTTTTGGGCATCTCTGCCCGTCATAACGGCTAGTTTTTGGCAGTTACCTATTCTTCAGGAAACGGTTATTCCGCCTTAAAAATAGGGACCGTTGGCCACGCACTGGGGGCATTATAAAAACCCGGGTCAGGTATCCAAAAATCATTCTAAGAAACTCATACTTTCGTACTTGCCTTTCTCTCTCCTAATTCTTACTTTAGCATCGGAGTGCCTTGCAGGTACACCCCCCTCCTCGTCTCACGCACCCAGCATCGCAGACGTTCTTCTTGGCCCATTTCAGGATCTGATCAGCCTTCACGATCATTAATCAATGCCAAGTTAAACTCCTTAATACTTTTGATGCCCAAACCTCCCTCCTCCTTGCTCCTACATGCAATTTCCCAATTCAACCAATTTATTTTCCTTTTTCCATCTTTACTACCCCATAAGAAATCTCTTCTAATTCTGTCAATCTCCTTCCAAACCGCCATCGGGGCTTTACAAAACGAAAACAGAAACACCGGTAGACTCGATAGGATAGAATTGATCAGAGTTAATCTCTAAGCCATATTCAAATATATGTTATTCCATCTGTCCAGATTAGCTTTAAACTTCTTAATAATAGGTTTCCAAGACAAAACTCTTCTTGGATTGATTCCAATAGGAATCCCTAAAAAATTAAAATCAACCTTCTCAATCTTACAGGAGAGGAAGCTCGCCGCAGTCAATAAAAAATGATTAGAAACATTAATACCAATTAACATGCTTTTGCTATAGTTGATGTGAAGCCCCGACACAATTTCAAAACCCCTCAAGATCGCCTTTAGGCTCCAAATATTTTTCCACCCTCCTTCCCCCATAATAAGCGTATCGTCCGCGAATTGACTAACATCCACCGACACACCTTCATCCACTCTAAAGCCTCTAAATTCTTCCAATTCCACCGCTTTGTTAATTAACCTAGTCAAGCCCTCCGCCACCAAAACGAAAAGGAAAGGAGACAAAGGATCTCCTTGCATCAAGCCTCTTTTAATCTCGAAATCTTTGGTTGGGCTTCCGTTAACAAGAATAGATAGAAAGCCTTTAAACACATAAGCATTCATACATTTTAACCACTTAACTCCGAATCCCATCTTCTTCATCAAAAATCTTAAAAATTCCCAATTGACACAATCGTAAGCTTTCACAAAATCAACTTTGAACAAAACACACTCCTTCTTTTCTCTAACCGCCATATCAATCACCTCGTTTGCGACCACAACTCCATATAAAAGATGTCTACCCGGGACAAAAGCGATTTGGTTATAAGACACTAATCCTGCTATCACCCTCTTAAGTCTAGCCGCCAAAAGCTTCGCAATAGTTTTATATAAACTCCCGACTAAACATATCGGTCTAAAGTCACTAAGATCGATCAGATTGGCTATCTTAGGAATAAGAACTAAGAAAGAGGAACACGCCGTCTTAGGAAGAAAACCGAGTTGATGAAAGTCCATAATAAATGCACATAGGGATGGCAACGGGTCAGGTCGGGTGCGGGTTTCAACTACCCAAACCCGCATCCGAAATCACCACCCGAACCCGAACCCAAAGGTTATTTGGGTGGCAAAATAACACCCATGCCCACACCCGTTGGGTTCGGGTTTTTTCACCCAAACCCGAACCCGTAGCAAAAACTCAAAAAAAAAAAAATATATATATATATATATAGCGGGTGTGGTTTCGGGTTTCGGGCACGGGTTTTACACTACCCAAACCCGCACTCGAAATATCGAGTGGCACCCGAACCCAGTCAACTCGGGTTTTCACCCATTGGCTCGGGTTCAGGTACGGGTGGGCCGCGCGGGTTTGGGTCTGCCTGCCATCCCTAAATGCACAGATATCATATTTTAAAATATGCCAGCACTTCTTCAAAAACACAAAATTAAAACCATCAGAACCTGGGCTTTTTGCTCCATCGCAACTCCACACCGCTTCGCGAATTTCCTCCTCCAAGAACGGAGCCTCTAGATCACAAACGTCTTGAGAAGAAATCTTGGCAAAATCAATTCCTTCAAGAACTGGCCTTTCAAAGTCAGATTCTGCGTATTTCCCCATAAAAAGATCTCTAACCTTTTTTTGATTCCATCCACCGAATCCACCAAACCTTCGGGAGAAGAAACTGAACCAATAAAGTCACTCCTAGATCTGCCTTTGACAACATTGTTACCAAATGTATTCCATTGAATTCGATATTTTTTCAAAATCAAGTTATCTTTGATTTGCAAAGTATGCCAAATCTTCTTGCAATCTTCTGCTTTTTTGATCACCAAATCTTCAACCTCACCAGCAGCTGCCGAACACAACGCCTCTTTCGCCTCCTGAATACCATCCACACCCTCTTCGACCTTTAAATCGTACCACCCATGAACCTCTTTATTCCACTTTCTTAAATCGTCCCTCAACATCCTGAATTTTTCTTTGATAACAAAATCGCTTCTCCCCACTACTCTATAACCATTCCAAGAATTCTCCACAAACTTGATAAAAAAAGGGTTATCAAACCATCCGTTATTCGATTTAAAAGGTTTTGGACCCCAATTCTTCACCTCAATCTTCAACCAAATTGGGCGATGGTCCGATATGTCTCTCCTACCGATCGATTGCCCTAAGATACCCCACTTGTTAACCAAAACTGAATCCACCAAAAACCTATCAATTCTGCTCATTGCCTTACCATTACCACTGAACCAAGTGAATCTATTTCCAGTAGCAGGAGGATCAATCAAGTATAACTTCGCAATGAACTCCGAAAAACCTCCGTTCTCCCTATACCTGGATTCTCTAGAAACCCCTCTCCTTTCAGATAAAACAACATTAGCATTAAAATCACCACCCAGTAACCACATACCATCAGTTCATCTCCTCTTGTATTCTTCCGATTTCTTCCACAGGCTGCGCTTTAAAGAAAAAGAACAACCAGAATAAATGTTTACCACATAATACAACTCATTCTTCCAAGAAAGTTTAATTCCCAAAAAGCCATCACCTTTGAAAGAAAAGATAGTGTTAGTTTCTTGGATTGGCTGGAATTTTGGTAAAACAAAGGTTGTTCAATGTTGACTTCAGGTGGTGATGTTGCAACATTGAGTCTTAACACTGGGCTGTGTTAAGTAGTGAAGCTGTTCAATGTTTGATGTCATATGGGTGATGTCACAACATTGAGTCTTAACACTGGGTTGTGTTAAGTGTTTAAATTGCTGAAGTTGGATGTCTGATGTCACAAGCGATGTTGTGACATTAGGTCTGCAGAATTAATAACATCAGGTTGTGATGTTGTTAGGGTTTGCGTGTTAGCTGGAATTGTGGAGAGCAGTTATCTCATTGGATGCGAATATCTTGGGATAGATATTCTCTGTTGCATAGGAGATCTAATGTAGATTTGTAGGAGATTTAAAAGGTTGAAGATTTGAAAAGATTTTAGGAGAAAATCTGTTTTGAATATTCAATTTTAAATAACAAATCAGGTCAGATATTGTAGCAGGTCCAAGCCCAATTCAGATAGCTATATAAAGCGCATCTGTAATGAAGGAAAGGTGATGAAGAAAGTGAGCTAAAGACTGAGTGTCGTTTGTGTCTTTGTGTATGATTTGTAAACCATTCTAGTGTGAATTGGTATTATTGTTTTGAGTTGTTCTTGATCAAAGCTGTGAAGCAGAATCAAGTAGTGCTATTCAAAGTGTGTGATCTTTGAATTATATCACTGAATTGTTTTAGGGATTGAGTAGTGTTCTCATATCTAAGTGGTTTCTTAGGTAGAAAGTCACTAGTAGGAATTAAGATTAGGAGATTGTCAACTGGGTTGTTGAGTCTGTAATTTAATTCTACAAGTAGTGAATTTCATCCCTGGCTTGGTAGCCCCCAGACGTAGGTAGTTAGACCGAACTGGGTGAACAATTTTGTGTGTTATTCTGTTGTTTATTTTGTCCACTGTGCAGAGTGTGTTGTTGTGACATCGCACTTAACATCACACGTCTGATACCAGAATTTCAATTGGTATCAGAGCAGGCATCCTGTCTGTCTCTGGGTGAGATCTAGGGAAGTTACTTTCTGGTGTAAGGATGGACAAAGAGGTTGGAGGATTTGTCAACAGACCCCCTATTTTGGATGGCTCGAATTATGATTATTGTAAGCCAATGATGATCACCTTTTTGAAATCCTTGGACAACAGGGCTTGGAAAGCTATAATTAAAGAATGGAAAGCACCTGTTGTGTTTGAAAAAGATGATGCTGGGAAAGATAAAGAGGGCACCTCAAAGCCGAAGCCTGAAGAAGAATGGACCAAGGAAGAAGATGAGCTTGCCCTTGGAAATTCCAAAGCTTTAAATGCAATTTTCAATGGGGTGGATAAGAACATATTCAGGTTAATCAATACCTGTGAGGTTGCTAAGGAAGCGTGGGATATTTTGAAGGCTACACATGAAGGAACATATAGAGTTAAGATGTCAAGACTTCAGCTTCTAACATCAAAGTTTGAAAGTCTGAAGATGAAGGAAGATGAGACTATCCATGACTTCCATATGAGTGTTCTTGAGCTGGCTAATGCATCCAGTGCTCTTGAAGAAAAGATGTCAGAAGAAAAGCTTGTAAGGAAAATCCTTAGGTCCCTTTCTAAGAGGTACAAGATGAAGGTGACTGCGCTTGAAGAAGCTCAAGACATCAGCAAGATGAGGGTTGATAAGCTCATTGGATCTCTTCAAACTTTTGAACTTGGTTTGAATGAGGAAGAACCATAAAAGAAGCCCAAGAGTATAGCTTTGGTCTCCACTCCTGCAGAAGCTAAGAAAGTCAAAGATGATGATTCTCAGGAAGATCTGTCTCAAGCCATTGCTATGTTGGGAAGACAGTTCAACAAAGTGTTCAAGAGGTGGAACAATAACTACAAGCCTAATGTCAAGAACTTCCCTTCTGACATCAGCAAGTCAAAAGAGAAAGATGAAGAGAAGACTGCCCAGGATAAAGGTGTTCAGTGCTTTGAATGTGAAGTGTATGGACATGTCAAGAAAGAATGTCCCACATTCTTGAAGAGGCAGAAGAAGGGCATGTCAGTTTCCTGGTCTGAATCTGATAGTGAAAGTGAAGGTGAGTCAGCAAAGCATGTTAGAGCCTTAACAGGAACTGTTGTTTCTGATGATGACAGTGATGGAGAAATAACTTATGAGGAGTTAGCATCTACTTATCAAGAGTTGTGTTTAAAAAGTGCTGAGATTTGTCAAGAAAACAAGTGTCACAAGCAACAGATTGCTCAGCTTGAGACTGCTAAAGCTGACCTGGAAAATGAGGTTTTGTTGATTAAATCTCAACTTGATCAGATGACAAAATCCATGAGGATGATGAACAGTGGTACAAATATTCTTGATAAGATTCTTTAGTCAGATAAAGTTGCGGGAGATAAATCAGGTATAGGATATGTGGCTGAGAAAAAGGTACTTGCTGAAGCAAGCACTTCAGGAACAAAGAAGGAGATGTCTCAACCATTGTCTCAACATCAATCTAGGAGACAGGATCCTACACCTAAGAAGGGTGTTCAGCCTCAAAATGTTGAGAAGAAGAATGGTCCTTATCAGAGAAAGATGCAGCCACAAGGAGCTAGTCAGTATAGGCCTCCTCAATATCACAAGAGCATGGAGGCTGTTAGGTCCAATCAGAATAGGTTTCATCAGATGTCTCAACATCAGGGTAACTGGGATAGATATGGACATGGATACAACAATGTTGTGTCTTATTACTATGGAAGAAGGAAGCCTCATCACCATAGGAGACAACATCCACAGTACAGGAGAAGACAACCGCACCATAGAAGACAGGCCAACTATGGTAGAAGGAGACATCATTTTGGGTGGCAGTACTAACAGTATCATCATCAAAGTGGCAGAAGAAATAACCACTTCAGAGATGATAGAGTCATATGCTTCTATTGTGGAAGGTTTGAACATATGCACTACTCTTGTTTCAAGCTTCATGGTTATCCACAATCTGCTCCTCAAAGAAAACTAAAAGAGGTCAGGCCCAAAGTAGTAAAACAATGGGTTCCTAAAGCTCAGGTCACATGTCTATTGGCTCACACATCAGATGGACATTTTGCTATGGATGCATGGTACTTTGACAATGGATGTTCAAAGCACATGACTGGATCCAAGAAGCATTTGGTAGAGTTCAATCCTTGCCATGCAAATGATGTTATTTTTGGCGATGGTGAAAAAGGAGCAGTAGAAGGAGTTGGAAGAGTGAAGAATCATGATGGTCTTACTCTTGATAATGTGCTCCTTGTTCAAGGGTTGAGTGCTAATTTAATTAGCATAAGTCAACTTTGTGATGAAGGTTACAAGGTAAGCTACACCAAAGATGAATGTGTGGTAGCTGATGAGCAGAATGAGGTAGTGATGAAGGGAGTAAGATCCAAAGAAAATTGCTATCAGTGGATACCTCAAGTGGACAGCTTATCTAGTGGTGTTAAGGTTGATGTTGTAACAGTAGATGGTGACATCAAGTGTGAAAGTATGGTGAAAAGTCAATCTGGGTTAATGACTTATGGTGTTGTTACTCCTAAGTTGGATGATGTGTTAAAAGCCAACTTGAGTAGTCAGTTATGTGAGCAAGATAAAGGAGTCAACAATGCTGATGGAAGGATCAAAAGCTGTGACCTTAAGAAGTGTTGGGGGGCTGAATACTTGCAAGGGCAAGAAAGATGACAACCTGACTAATGACTCCTATAGTTCATAAGAAAAATTTCACAAGTTGACAATCCTTAGGTTGGAAGATGCAGATGTTAGAGCTGATGTTAAAACATCTCAAGTCAAGAAAGGTACTTCTAGCCTTAAAATAAAGAAGAGTGATGATGAACTAATTGCAAAAGTGGTTCCTGGGGTTGCTAAACGACTGAAATCAAGGAAGAGGAAAGCTATTGAGTCACCTCCAAAGATGAGAACTGATAAGCAGAAGATCTATGTGGATGGTACTACTAAATCCAGGAGTAAAGTGTTCATCTCTTCCAAAAATAGGAAGATCAGAGATAAGCCTGATGATAATGTCCAGGATATCTCTCAAATGAAGGAAGTCGTTGTTGTTAGAACTTCTGAGAAAATTCAAAAGGCCATTCCTGTGCTTTTCATAAAATGGTGGAAGTATGTTCTGGAAAAAGAATTTGGTATAGATACTCTGGATATGGTTGAGTTTGCTAGGATATGGTTCCGAGAGGGTGTGGGAACTTATGGTATTCAGGTGTGTATGAATAAGTTGCTCTGACTGTGTTTTTTTTAGCTTCTTGAAGGACTTCCTTGTGTAATGAGTCCTTTGAATGGTGATGAGAAGTTGATGTCCCAAAAGATGTTCTAACATCATGTTTGCTGGTGGTTATATCTAGAAGATGATTAAGATTGAACATGTGGATGCTCTAGCATTTTTGGTCAGAAGAGGTGGAGATTATGGTCATGTAGTTTATTCTGGAAAAGCATGACTACTGTCTTTGAAGACTTCACCAGTTTCAACAACTACTGGTGGATGTAAGGATAGAGGAATTATGATCTCTTGAAGAGTCTGGATCTCAGTAAAGCTTATAAGTAAGCTGAGAATTTGTGGAGTTTGTGACACAGTGTTGTGTTTGGATTATAGTAAATCCAGTAGTGGAGCATATGTAATACCCTGGTGTCAAGAGTGTCAAGAGTATCCTTGGTTAAGGATGTCTTTGTTATGGATCTGAAGCTGAGTACATAGCCGCAGGAAGTAGTTGCTCTCAACTTGTTTGGATGAAGCAAATGTTAACAGAATACAATGTCAAGCAAGATGTCATGACATTGTACTGTGATAATTTAAGTGCTATCAATATATCTAAGAATCCTATTCAACATAGCAGAACTAAGCATATTGATATAAGGCATTATTTTATAAGAGAATTGGTTGAGGACAAAGTTGTTGCTTTGGAGCGTGTAGCTACAGAAAAACAATTAGCTGATATCTTTACTAAAGCATTAGTTGCAAACCAATTTGAAAGTTTGAGAAGTAAATTGGGAATTTGCATACATGAAGATTAAATGTGCAAGAGAGTGTATTAAGCAGTTGTAGTATTTATTAGAAATTGATTTTGTTCAACTGGTGATAACATACAAGTTTGGAGTACATCATAAGTTACAAATTATCCCAACCCCCTACATCTAGAAATGCTTTCCAGTCTTCATCCCAATCATCATCAGCAGCTTGTTGTTGCACAAGAAGCTTTTTGCTTGGTTTCATGGTTGTTTCTGAGGTTCTGCTTGTTCTTTTGGATCCTGAAGTAGAAGCAACTGCAGTCATTGCTTTGTTTCTCTGCTGAGGTGGATCTGAAGTCGTGCTCGTCCGCTTGAAGTTCTTTGTTGCATCTTTGCTGTTTGACTGGCTCATTCTTGGTTGCTGAGTGGTGCTACTAGTAGAAAGGCTTGTGTTTATAATGAAAAACAAGGAGCATCATTTGTATCGACTGGACAGTCCATGTGTTGGAACTTGTGTTTTTGGGAAGCACGTTGTTTGACCATGCCAGAACATTGTCTTTGGTGATTGTCAAATTGTGGCTAAAAAGGGGGAGAGTTAGCCTAGGTGTGTGTAGAGTGTACCCTATATCTGGTGTAGTGCAGAAGTGCATATAGTAAGGGGGTAATTGCTAAACAGCTGCTATGCTGGTTGTTGCATTGAGGGGGAGTGCTCATTGCTGGTGCTGCAGCAGAGTTGTTGAGAGACTGTTTGAAGATGCTGCTGCTTGAAGTTTTAAAAATATTCAAGTTATTCCGTTGCTGAAGTCTCTGAAGGTGCAGAGATTGTAGATGCTGCTGCTTGAAGTTTTAAAAATATTCAAGTTATTCCGCTGCTGAAGTCTCTGAAGGTGCAGAGATTGTTTTAGCCAAAATTAGCCAAAGGGGGAGATTGTTAGTTTCTTGGATTGGCTGGAATTTTGGTAAAACAAAGGTTGTTCAATGTTGACGTCAGGTGGTGATGTTGCAACATTGAGTCTTAACACTGGGTTGTGTTAAGTAGTGAAGTTGTTCAATGTTTGATGTCATTTGGGTGATGTCACAACATTGAGTCTTAACACTGGGTTGTGTTAAGTGTTTAAATTGCTGAAGTTGGATGTCTGATGTCACAAGCGATGTTCTGACATTAGGTCTGCAGAATTAATAACATCAGGTTGTGATGTTGTTAGGGTTTGCGTGTTAGCTGGAATTGTGGAGAGCAGCTGTCTCATTGGATGCGAATATCTTGGGATAGATATTCTCTGCTGAATAGGAGATCTGATGCAGATTTGTAGGAGATTTAAAAGGTTTAAGATTTGAAAAGATTTTAGGAGAAAATCTGTTTTGAATATTCAGTTTTAAAAAACAAATCAGGTCAGATATTGTAGCAGGTCCAAGCCCAATTCAGATAGCTATATAAAGCGCATCTGTAATGAAGGAAAAGTGACGAAGAAAGTGAGCTAAAGACTGAGTGTCGTTTGTGTCTTCGTGTATGATTTGTAAACCATTCTAGTGTGAATTGGTATTATTGTTTTTAGTTGTTCTTGATCAAAGTTGTGAAGCAGAATCAAGTAGTGCTATTCAAAGTGTGTGATCTTTGAATTATATCACTGAAGTGTTTTAGGGATTGAGTAGTGTTCTCATATCTAAGTGGTTTCTTAGGTAGAAAGTCACTAGTAGGAATTAAGATTAGGAGATTGTCAACTGGGTTGTTGAGTCTGTAATTTAATTCTACAAGTAATGAATTTCATCCCTGGCTTGGTAGCCCCCAGACGTAGGTAGTTAGACCGAACTGGGTGAACAATTTTGTGTGTTATTCTGCTGTTTATTTTGTCCATTGTGCAGAGAGTGTTGTTGTGACATCTACCACAACAAGTTTTGATTCTTGAATAAAGAAAATATCCTCCATACCTGATTTAATCAACCAGCCAATTCTCTTCCTCTTCTAGAAATTATCGCTCCCCCTTATGTTAAGAGAACCTACAATCATCGGAAACTCTCATTAATCGCCTTATTCCCACATTTGCCACCTTTATCGTTTGCCTCCATCTCAGCAATGTGGTTAGAATAATCTTTAAACCCTTATTTGGCTTTGACCCCCAATTTAGATATGAATTTCCAAACCTTTTCCCCAACATTTGATTCCAGATTCTCCACCAATCTTAAATTTCCCATCTGGATATTCGAGGATGAAATAGACGCACTACACAAATCACCTCCAGCAGAAAGAATTTCTGTTTCACCTGATTTAGAATGATTATTGAAAGATGAGATAGAAACACAGTTCCTATTACAAGTATTCATCCTCAAAGAAGTAGAAGAATTCTCAATTGGATCATCAAACCCAACAGACACCGATAATAAAGTCTGTTTCACTTTCCCTTTTTTTTACGTTTGGGCTTTCTTTTATTATAAGGCCCATCTAACTCCACTAGCCTTTTAACTTTATAACTTTTATAATGAGAGCTAATTTTACCAGCCACGTTGCCTTTAAAAGCCTGCGAGAAATAGAGTTCCTTATCAGGGAACAACGACACATCACCTATTGCGACAAGTAAATCTTCATACCCTATAACCTCATTCCTAATAGATGGCTTATTCTTGGATAACGGGACACTTTTTGCCGCTTCTAGAGCCCTATCAAAATCTAACAACAAAGGAGTTTGACCTGCTTCCTTTTCAATCACCTTTTCAACATTTTCCTCTAACACTCTTTCCTCAACCAACCGGACTAGATGGTTCTCCTCGTGAGGAATTCCAACAGGAGAATCAGGAACGTAACCAGATGCACGATCAGACCCATATTCTTCCCATATCACATCCATCTTCCAGTCGTCCTCTTCCTCTTCCCCTTTGAATCTACTCCAGCTACTTTCAGTCATCGAAGAAGATGAATCCCCCTTACCCTTTTCCGCCAGTTTGGGTATCATCAAACGCAATGGACCATGAAAATCCTCGACTATCTTTATATCGAACACTACACCATTGATATCAGCCTGGAAAATCTCGTTCAACACCATAACACAACTTGTTCGAACCAAAATTCTTGCCACATCCATGCATTTTCCTTTAAGCGTATTATCATGTCACGCATGGTGTTTCTCCTTTTTTGAGATTATAGCGAAGACTGTAGGAACTTATGTATGCGTGGATGATAATACGCTTAAAGGAGAATGCATGGATGTGGCAAGAATTTTGGTTCGAACAAGTTGTGTTATGGTGTTGAACGAGATTTTCCAGGTTGATATCAATGGTGTAGTGTTCAATATAAAGATAGTCAAGGATTCTCATGGTCCATTGCGTTTGACGATACCCAAACTGCCGGAAAAGTGTAAGGGGGATTCATCTTCTTCGATGTCTTTCCACATCCATGCATTCTCCTTTAAGCGTATTATCATCCATGCATACATAAGTTCCTACAGTCTTCGCTATAATCTCAAAAAAGGAGAAACGTCATGCGTGACATGGTATTCCATAACACCTCATTCACATTATTCTATCCTTATCAACGTCTCCCTCCTTCCACTTCCTAATCTCTAAAAACCATTGCCTCCACCAAGTTTCAGCCTCCGAGATTATATCCTTGATCTCACTTTCTTCATTTTCTTCAAGTAAACAAAAGTTAGCTCCAAAGGGAGTAACCTTGATTGAAAAATAACCTTCGAGTTCAAAACTATTTTGAATATTATAAGTCATTCCTGGGTTCAAAACTACCCCAACATACGCCTTATGAAATTTTTCCAACACTATTGCCTCCGACTAGTAACTCAACGAAGGTTGCTTCCTACCTCATCTATCTGTCTACTTTACATTACTCACTGCTTCAGCATAAGGATTATTTGCGTTTCTTACAGCAAATAAGTCTTCCCTCCTTCCAGTTGTTCCATCTCTGCTAACGAACCTTTCTGATTGTTCTCCTCTTTTCTTGACCCCATCAGACTTTCTTTTGCTACCATGTTGGGCACCATTATTCTGGTACTCCGATCTACAAAACCTCGAGATATTAGCATAAATTTTATGATTATTGATAAAAATGTTATCCGACTTGACCGCTAAACCTCTCGCATATATAACGTCACGAGGAGTTTAACACTTCTCTTTCACTCACGAGTAAAACTCTTTCGTTACTCGCCACTTTTCCTCACGTAAAGCGATGAGGTATTTTCTCCACATCTCCCTTTTACCCTTAGAGTTGTCTTTGCTGTAGTTTCCAGGTGGTTACTTTCTGAATGACGTCATTGGCGTGTGGTTAATGGTTTCTCATTCTTCTCTTATACAGATATGCATTTTGGTTGCTTTTTGGTTCCCTTTGCTTCGACGATTTGGTTTCAGAGGCAACTGGTATAGCGGGGTAACATTCACTGTAGGCTGATCGGAAATCGGTTGGGTCAATTTCGGAGTTGGTTATGTTGCATCAGTGGAATTTTTTCGGATGAGTCTCCTAAATGAACATGGTTTAGCCACAGTCGTAGGTTTTTGTTTTTGGTATAGAGTTAGTTTCCTGAACTTTTGATTTCATCTGAACGTTATATCTAATTAATAATTTTTAATTGGAAAATTAATTCTCTTAAAAATTAGTAGATTGATGAACATAAGAGATACATAAATTTTTTTTCTTCGACATTTTATCATATGTGAGTGTGCCAAATGGAAAGTGATCGTGAAGGCTGGATCAGATCCTGTAGAATCGAGCCGCCAAGTGCGTCAGGGATGCTGGTCGTATGGAGAGGAGGGGGTGTACCTGCAAGGTACTCCGACGCTCAAGTAAGAAAGGGTCAGAGAAAAGGGGCAAGTACAAAGTATGAATTCTTAGGGTGAATATTGGATACCTGACCCTCTCAAGCGAGAGGGTTTATATAGAGCCCCCAGCGCGTGGCCAACGGTCCTATTTTCGGGTCGAAATAACTATTTTCCCCAAATAATAGGTAACTACCCAAACTAGCCGTTATGTTGGGCAGGGTGCCCAAAACTAGCCGTTATGTCGGGCATAAGCATGGTTCTGGGCACCTGCCCACAGCTGTTCGGGGAGTAGTTCACTCGTGCGTAACAGGCAGTGATACCGGGGAGGAATGTTGCATTCCTTGCCCGGTTGGAGGGGAAGAAAGGTAATTTTTGCCCCTCTGTGGATTGGACTTAGGCAATTTGGGTCGCTCTGGAGCAGAGGCGGATTGGGCCATGTCTAGCCAGTGGTCCAGTCCAGAACAGGAGCCCCCCAAGTCATTGCTTCCGAGCACGGGAGTGATGACTTAAGGACTGCTCGTTGCTCCTTGGAGCCAGTATGGAGCCGTCGTTTGGAGACGAGGAGGATTGTCTCAAAGTGCTTGTGGCTCCTTGTGTCTGTGAGGGGAAATTAAAAGTCAGACAGAATTGGAAACGTTGGGACGCCACGTGTGCCTAGAGCTCCGTGTAACAGTTAATAGGCAATGATGGCTAGTGGGTAGTCATCATGGCCTATGAGCGCGTGTTCGCACGTGCCCCTTTGTATAAAATGGGGAAAATCGTTCCATTTGGAACTTTTCAGTCTGATTTCTCTTCGCTCTCTTCAGTACTCTTTCCTGTAACTGCCTTCCGCCTACTCCGACCACCGCGTTAAGCTTTGAGCAGCTTCTTTCTTCTATTTAAATCAAGTAAGTCTTCTGATCCTTTGCCTGTTCTGCTTCTGTTTGTTGTTAGTGGTAGATTGCATGTGGTTAGGACTAGTTTTAGAGGACGAAATGGGTGAATCTATGGCGATTGTTGGTGGTGGACGGTGGTTGTGCCATTTTTCTACCTCTAACATGTCGCTGAAGTTAGTAGCATGTTTCAGCGAGGAGGGTGGTTCACGGTGATGTTACGGTAGCTATGTAAGCGTGATCGCCGTGTCTGTTCATCGTCCGAGTGGGTGATGAGTTTTCCGGTAGAACATTCCCAGATTCTGGTGAAGCTTTGCGATTTCCGGTGAAGCTTCAAACGGAAACTGGGTGTGGGTGCGGGGAAGCTCCTCGCCCTGGGATGATTAGTTTCGAGCGTCTCCTCGTAGGGAGGTTTCAGCTTTCCTTATGATGTTAGGGCCTAGGCCGGGGACGTTGTCCTTAGCCCTTTGCGCGCCCTTTCACTTGACTTAGCAGTGGAAGGGTGGATTTGATTTGCTGTCGAATTCACTTTCTTCTCTGCTTTTCAGGTGACTGTAATGGCGACGTGGTCAGATAGAGAAGTTATTATAGATACATCTGAGGAGGATACGGGCTTCGAAGATAATAGCAGCTCGACGGCTTCGAGTCCGGCGACTTCGAGTTCTTCCAGCAATGTCGGGGAGGAAGAGGCGGACGACATGGACGAGGATGTCGACGGGTTCTCCGCGGAGAAGTGGGAGGTGGCCGAACCTGCCGAGCATGTGTCCACTTTTGTAAAGTCTTTGGTGGACGTTTTCACAGAGGTAGGATCGGAGGGAGAGTGGAAGGTGCACTTCCCTTCGTTAGACGATCGTGTCTGCACGTACTTAGAGGACCGTTTTACCATGTATGAATACGCTTTCAAGAAGCTGGGCTTGAGGCTGTCGTTCACTGATTTTTAGAAGTCAGTGTTCGTGCATTTAAAATTGGTCCCCACGCAATCGCATCCTAACTCGCTGGCCTTCATCCGGGCGTTCGAGTTGGTATGCGAGCATCTCGCTATAAGGGTTACTCTTCCATTGTTCTTCACTGTCTTCCATCTTCAGCGGCAGCTATCAGGGAAAAGGATGGCTGGGTTTCTTTGAAGCAGCCCCGCAAGCTGTTCAAGCTGTTTTCAGACTCAATCCAGACATTCAAGGAACGATATTATGTCGTTGAGCCTGTGTTCGAGGCTGCTTAGGACAGTACATATGTCTGGGAGATCGAAGTTGACGAGGACGTGAACGAGCTGCACGACGAGGAGGGGAGGTTTATTGGGCGGAGACTCTACAAGTTCCCCCCTCCACTGGGCACCCGACCATTTTGCCAAGAAGCCCAGTGACTATGTCTTCTAACCGAGCGATCTCCGCGGGCAGGACGTCGTGGCGTATGAGGTGCTGGTGAAGTGGGTCAACTCCTTCGGGCTTGCTGAGTGCTGGACGAGCAAGGGCAACCCGATCTTCGAGGAAGATGGGAGTCAGAGGGTCGAGCGCCGATTCATCAACGTTAAGGCACTGCTGGAGTGCAAGACTCCCATGGATGCCGAGAAGTTGCTTGGTAGTCATGGTTATTTATATTTTTTTCGTGTTTTTTCTTTTCCTCGTATCTAACATGTTCATGTTTTGCTTGTGCAGGTGAGATGCCTCAGGCCCATGACAGGGTTGTAAGGAACGCTCTCGCGAGGAATAAGGTCGGGGTGGCTCCTCCGAAATCTCGGTTTATTGGTGCTCGTGCTCCTCCTCCTGTTCAAATTGCCATGGGGACCTCTTCTTCTCCTACTCCCGCTTCCCGGGGATCTCCTCTGTCCTTGACCGGGCGAGCGAAGCGGCCAAGGGTAGCTGACGTTGTGGACCTTACTCGGGTGCCGGAGAAAGGGAAGTTCGAGCTTCCTCCCTGTATCCTTGATAGGAGGTTTTTTGAAGGCAACTCTTTGGTCGTTCCCCAGGCGGAATCTCTTCGCTTGGAAGGTATGGATCGCCCGAGCAAGAGGGTCCTGGTGGCCCAAGACGCTTCTGCCTTGGTCAGGATGCTAGAGATGGCGGCTGTTTACGCTGAAGGGGACTCTGCAACTGAGTCCGAACTCAATGCTGCCCGGGCTTCTGTGGCATCCCTCAAGGAAGAAGTCAAGAGTGCCGGCGAGGCTCAAAAGAAGGCTGAGGAGGAGGCGGTTAGGCTGAAGGAGGAGAACTCCAAGCTGGCGGCGGAGAAGAAAGCGGTCGAGGAGCTGATCAGGGAGCTGAGGGCGGTCAATGCCCCAGGTGTCGACGAGCTAGACGATGTGAAAGAATTGAAGACTAGATCCGAGCTAGTTGCTTGCATGCTGCTGGCCGAAGACGATGGTATTGCCGTCACGGAGGAGTCTTTCAAAAATGTTGTGGCTCAATTGTGGGTGGTGAACCCTGAGCTCGATTTTTCTGTTAAGGGTACTCACTACCTAGCGCATGTAGAGGATGGTCGTATTGTCGTGCCCGACGGTCTCCTTGAAGGTACCCCCGAGAATCAGCCCGCAGAGGACCAGGGACCTCAGGCAGAGCCTGCCGAGCATGCGGATGAGTGAGGAATTTGTATTTTTGATGTTGTTGTAATCTGTCCGGCCTGCGTGCCGTGGAATTGCTTGTAATTTATTTAGGGGGGGGGGGCGCGGCCCCCGTTTCATGTAACTAAGTACAGTCGTGGCCCTTGCGGCCACTTATTATGTTAAATTATCACATGTTTAATTCTGTTGTTTGTATGAATTTACTTGCTTTTAATTTTTGCTAAGTATCGTATTCAAGCTCGTTGTAAATGTATATCTTCCCGTGATTGGGAGTATTTGACTTGCGCAAATATTTTAGGGGGATTGCTCGTTGCATATGTGTTCGACAGTGAGGGGAACTGGTCGAACGGCCGGGGAATGTCCTGGCGGGGTGCGGAGCTCAGGTCGCGTTAGAGGCCTGAGTCCGCGGCGTGAACTTCCCATCGCGAGCTGGGGTTCTGCCAGTCATGGTACTTTGACAACAGCGATGCTCGATCGAGGACCGCCGTCGAGTAGTTACCCGGCTCGTTACTGAGCGGAGTTCTGCTTTATTCGTATGTGACGCTTGTACCTAGACGCGCATAGTGGTCGGTAGCTGACGTTCGTCGTTGTGACGAGTCGAACCGAGGATTTAGCTGTAGTATTATTTTATCTTTTCAACATTCCATGGTCGAGCAATTCTTCCCTAGAGAGATGTTTTAGATAGTAGTCCCCATTTTCCGTTTTTGCTCGGACGTGATAGGGTCCTTCCCAGTTGGCTGCTAGTTTGCCTTCGTGAGAGTCTTTGTGGTTTCTTCTTAGAACAAGGCTTCCCACGTCGAACTCTCGCCGTATCACTTTGGCGTTGTGCCTGATGGTAAGTTTTTGTTTTAGTGAGGCTTCGCGAAGGGCTGCCCCGGTTCAGATTTCCTCGACGAGGTCTAGCTCTTCTCTCAACGATTCGTCGTTCATCTCCTCGTCTAGGGGCAACTATGTCCGCCTAGAGGGCACGTGAACTTCGACGGAAATTACAGCCTTGGTCCCGTATGCTAAACGGAAAGGTGTTTCCCTGGTCGTTGAGTGTGGAGTTATGCGGTATGCCCACAGTACGCTGTGCAGTTCCTCGACCCACACCTTCTTTGTTTCGTCCAGCCTTCGCTTGAGGCCTCGAAGGATGACTCGGTTGGCTACTTTAGCCTGCCCATTTGTTTGAGGGTACTCCACGGATGCGAAGTGCTGCTTCGTGCCTAGTTGGGCGACGAAGTCTTGGAACTTCCTGTCCGTGAATTGCGTCCCGTTGTCCGTTACTATCGCTTGGGGAATACCGAAACGTGCAAGGATGTTTCGTTTGTAGAAACGCAGGATGTTGAGGGCAGTTATTTTGGCTAGAGCTTCTGCTTCTATCCATTTTATGAAATAGTCTACGCCCACTATGAGGTATTTGTTCTGACTTGATCCTACCACGAAGGGTACTAGGATGTCTAGGCCCCACCAGGAGAATGGCCACGGGGAAGACATAGCCTTGAGCTCGTTAGACGGAGCCATGTGCATGTCCTCGTGCCGTTGGCATTTATCGCATTTCTTCATGTGTTCTTTTGCATCGTTTTGCATGTCGGCCAGTAGTAGCCTGCCCGGAGAGCCTTTCGAGCGAGGGACCTTCCGCCGAGATGTTGGGCGTTGATTCCCTCGTGGATTTCGCGCAAGATGTGTGCGACCATTTCCTCCGCGACACATTTGAGCAGCGGAATGGAGAATCCCCGTCTGTAGAGTTTATCTTCGACCAAAACATAAGAGCAGGCTCTTAACCTGATTACGCTGGCCTCCTTTGGGTCGAACGGGAGTTCGTCTTTGGCGAGATAGTTGTAGACTGGGGTCATCCAGCAGTTGTTGTCGCCGATCACCTGTACGTCGAGGGTCGGGGAGGCCTTCTCGATACTGGGCCGAGGAAGTACCTCCTGTATGACGGACTTGTTTCTGCCTTTCTTCTTCGTGCTGGCTAGTTTAGACAGCACGTCTGCTCGTACGTTATGTTCGCAGGGAACGTGTTTCACTTCCACTGTTGTGAACTTCGCCATTTCCTTCTTTACCAGGGCCAAGTATTCGGTCAGGTTGTCCTTTTTGACTTGGTATTCTCCCCGGACCTGGAAGGCCATAAGTTGTGAATCTGTGCAAATGACGACTTCCTCCGCGCCCAGGTCCTCGGCAAGGCGTAGCCCAGCGAGGAATGTTTCGTATTCCGCCTGGTTATTCGAGGTTGGGAAAGACAGTGTGAGTGACACCTCGAAGATAATTCCTTCGTCGCTCTCCAGTATGATGCCCGCGCCGCTTCCTGCCGAGCTTGAGGCACCGTCGACGAAGATGGTCCATTTGCGTGCCTCACTCGCGGGGGAGTCTGCAAACGTCATTTCTGCGACGAAGTCGACCAGAGCTTGGGCCTTGAGGGCTTTTCTGCCTTCGTACTGGATGTCAAATTCAGACAGTTATAGCGACCATTTGAGCATTTGGCCGGCCATATCTGGTCATCCGAGCAGCTGCTTTATGGGTTGATCTATTCGAATCACGATCGTGTGAGCCAAGAAGTAATGTCTTAATCTTCTGGATGCGTTGATGAGGGTCAGCGCCACCTTCTCTATCTGTTGGTATCTTAACTCTGGTCCTTGCAGCACTTTGCTAGTGAAATATATGAGTTTCTGCCCGTCAGGTGTCTCGCGGATGAGAGCGGCACTCACTGCTTCGGTTGCTACAGCCAGGTATAGGTACAACGTTTCGCCGTTGTCCAGGCGAGAGAGGACCGGTGGCTCTGAGAGTGCCCGTTTCAGATGGAGAAGGGCCTTGTTGCACTCCTCGGTCCATTCGAATAATGCCTCTTTGCGGAGGAGTTTGAAGAACGGTAGGGCGTGCTGGGCGGACTTGGCCACGAAACGAGATAGTGACGTGAGCATTCCGTTGAGGGAATGGACGGATTTTTTGGACTTGGGCGTAGGAAACTCGGAGAATTCCCAGCATTTGTCGGGATTGGCCTCGATTCCTCATTCCATTAAGTAGAAGCCGAGGAATTTTCCTGCTCAGACACCGAACGTGCACTTCTCCGGATTAAAACGCATTTTGTATCTCCTGGCCTGTTCGAAGACCTTTCTCAAATGGGCAGTATGATCGGTTTCCTCGTGGGACTTTACAATCATGTCGTCCATGTAGACTTCGAGCATGTCGCCTATTTCTCCCCGAAACACTTTGTTCATCACTCGTTGGTACGTTGCTCCGGCGTTCTTCAGGTCGAAGGGCATTACGTTGTAGTAATAGTTGCCCGATTCGGTCATGAAGGCCGTATATTTTTTGTCGGACATTGCCATTGGGATTTGATTGTAACCCGAGTAGGCGTCCATGAACGATAAAAGTTTAAAACCAGCAGAATTATCAACAAGTTTATCAATATTGGGGAGGGGGTAGGCATCCTTCGGGCATGCCTTATTGAGATCAGTATAATCAATGTACATGCGCCATTTTCCATTAGATTTTTTAACTAATACAATGTTGGACAGCCAAGTGGTGTACTTAGCTTCCGAAATAAATTTGGCCTCAAGGAGGTCCTTTACAGCTTTTTCAGCAGCCTCCGTTTTCTCCAGAGAGTGCTTCCTCCTACGTTGTGCTACGGCCTTGACGGCCGGGTCGATGGTCAGCTGGTGACAAGCGACTGATGGATCCAAGCCGGGCATTTCGGCGGCACTCCATACGAAGAGGTCGGCATTCTCTCTGAGGCATGCTTTGAGCTGCTTCCTTGTAATGTCGGGCAGGTCTGCTCTAATCTTCACTCCCCGTTGGGGGTCTTCGCCGAACAGAACAATCTCGAAGTTTCCATCCGAAATTGGGCGCATCGGATGGGAGCTGCTGCTGGATGACGCGGACGGGCTGGCTGAAGCTGCTCATTCCTCTTGTTGGTCCTCGGGGAAGCGACTGTCGAGGTCGATAGAGTCGACCTGGGGCAGAGGCTTGGCCTCCTCGGAGCTGCTTGGCAGTGCTGGCTTGCTCGACACTTTTGGCTTGGATGCAATGATGTTGAGTCCCTTTGTAGCTGCTTCGAAACACCGTCGGGCAGCTTCTATATCGCCGTGGAAGGTGGCGACCATCCCTTTCGAAGTGTAATACTTCATCTTCAGGTGGACGGTTGAGGGAACTACTACCAACTCGGCCAGAGTTGGCCTTCCGAAAATGCATTGGTAAAGTGACGGGCAGTCGATTACCAGAAATTGCACCTTGATGGATCTGGCTATCTCAGCTGATCCGAAGGTTACGATCAGTTCGACGTATCCCCACGGCTTGGTCACAGACCTGTTGAATCCCTGTAAATCGGACCCTACGTAGGGGGTAAGGTGCGATTCATCTAGCTGAAGTGTTGAAAACAGCTGGGAGTACATGATGTCGACTGAGCTGCCCTGGTCGATGAGTATTCTGCGAACGTCGAAGTTTGCCATTCGAGCTCTGACGAGCAATGGTATGCTTGAGTTCGGGGAGCCGCCGAGGAGTTCCTCCCGGTAGAAGGAGATGGGGACGGATCCCTTATGGGCCCGATCAAGCGTGGTCACTTTGTTGGAGCTTGTGTTGATCAGGTGTTTGAACTTCCGTTTTACGGAGCCCACAGTGACTTTGTTGAAACCCCCGCCAGAGATGACCATGGCGGAGGGAAATGTCTCCCACGAGCGTCCGGGATGTTGAAGTCCTCAGGTCGCGATATGGACATAGCGACCTGTACATTGGCGTCTTCCGAGGAGGGTACCTCCTCCTCGACCTTCTTGGACTCCTGGGCGTCCTGCCGAGGAGTGTCCTTCTTCTTCGCGAACTGCTTCACGTGGCCGTCCCTGATCAGTATCTCAATGACATCCTTCAGATGGATGCAGTCCTCCGTAGTATGGCCGTGACTTTTGTGGAAACGACAGTATTTTGATTTGTCCACGTTTGGTTTGTTCGGCAGTTGTTTGGGGAAGCGGACCCCAGCCTGTTTGAACTCTGAATTGGCACATTCGGACAAAATCTTTTCCCTGGAAACAGTCGGGGGAGTGTAGTCATGGAAGCGCCCGAAGGGTCCCTTGGTGTCGCGGGAGTCCCGTGGACGGTCTTCGTGCCTCCGTTCACCCCGACGAGATTCCGAGGCTTCGTCTCCTTTAGAGGCCCGAGCGTTCTCCTGGTGGCGTGATGCTCGGACATTGCAGGCCGCAATCTTCTCTTCGTACTGAATATGACATTGGGCTTTGAGGAGGATGGCGTCTAAGTTCCTTGGTGGTGCGAGGCCAATGGCTTTAGAGAACTCGGAGTCCGGGCGGACCCCTTGTTAGAGAAGAAACTTCTTCATTTTATCTGTCGTCGGGACCTGCACTGCTTCCTTGTTAAACCTCTCGATATATACACGGAGAGGTTCATCTTTTCTCTGGATTATGGCTCCAAGAGAGGCATCGGTTTTGTGGTGGCGGTGAGATGTTGTGAAGTGCCGCGAGAACATCCTGCCCAGCCGTCTCCATGAGGTAATGGACTCCTCGGGCAGTTGCTTATACCATGTCATCGCTCCCTTTTGGAGCGTGGTCGGGAACAATCTGCATTTGATGGCGCCCCGTACGTCGCGGTAGTCTAACAGCGCATCAATGTTCTCGATGTGCTCGTCGGGGTCGGTGGTCCTGTCGTACGTGCCAAGTGACGGGGGTTTCTCCAAGCCTTTTGGGAGACGGATAACCAAGATCTTCTGGGACAACGGGCCGCGAGGCTCGTCGTCGTCGCTAGAACTGGTGTATGATAGGGACCGAATGGGATGCTCGCGACGCCGATTCCTTCGCGGAGAAGGTGAGTGGTTCCTTCGAGGAGAAGGTGAGCGGTTCCTTCGTGTGGAAGGTGAACGGTCCCGTCCTTTAGACTTGATCGGGGGAGATTGCTCATTCCTCCGAGTCCTCTTGTGGTCATGAGCGTACTGGTCACGCGGGGAGATCTGGTCGCGCTTCCGGGCTACGCGAGGATCAGGTTCTTGGCGCAGTCTTCGGTTGATTTCTCTCTGGGGCTGCGGCCTTCTTGATCGTCGCTGGTTCCTCCGCGTAGGAGGGGATCTCGGACGGTGGAACTCTTCTAGTGCCCCGATCCTCTCGTTCTGCTGCAGGATCAGGGTGTTGGTTTTGTTGATCGTCTCCAGGAGGGCTGCCATGGCCGGGTTGGCATTAGGCTGAACAGGAACGGGCTGGATGTCAAGTGATGGTTGATCGTTGTTGCGATCAGCATGGGTAGGGGAAGGAGAAGCGGTGGCTCCGTCTCTGAGGAAACGGGAATCTCGGAGGAGAGATGACTGGCCAATAACATCAGATTTTTTGACGGGGAGGATGGTGGTTTGGAGAGCATCCTTGGTGCGATCTTGGGAGGCCATGATCGTGATGATGTTTAAGAATTGTTTTGATCTTCAGTTTCTAAGGAAAGAAAGATGGGGAGAACAAATTTCCCACAGACTGCGCCACTGATCGTGAAGGCTGGATCAGATCCTGTAGAATCGAGCTGCCAAGTGCGTCAGGGATGCTGGTCGTATGGAGAGGAGGGGGTGTACCTGCAAGGTACTCTGACGCTCAAGTAAGAAAGGGTCAGAGAAAAGGGGCAAGTACAAAGTATGAATTCTTATGGTGAATATTGGATCCCTGACCCTCTCAACCGAGAGGGTTTATATAGAGCCCCCAGCGCGTGGCCAATGGTCTTATTTTCGGGGCGAAATAATTGTTTTCCCCAAAGAATAGGTAACTACCCAAACTAGCCGTTATGTCGGGCAGGGTGCCCAAAACTAGCCGCTATGTCGGGCATAAGCATGGTTCTGGGCACCTGCCCACAGCTGTTCGGGGAGTAGTTCACTCGTGCGTAACGGGCAGTGATACCAGGGAGGAATGTTGCATTCCTTGCCCGGTTAGAGGGGCAGAAAGGTAATTTTTGCCCCTCTGTGGATTGGACTTAGGCAATTTGGGCCGCTCTGGAGCAGAGGCGGATTGGGCCATGTCTAGCCAGCGGTCCAGTCCAGAACAGAAAGTATTTGTAATTGTGTCTATAGAAGCTTTGTCTTACTATGATCATTATTTTTAGAGAAATTTCCAAATTATTTGTATTTATAAATTAATAATTTAAAAAAATTAATTATTTAACAATTTAAAAAAAAATTAAGTTATATTTGATAACAAAAATTAAAAGTTGATAGATTATATTTGATTACTACATCTTATAATTAAGGACAAATAGTTAATAAATTAATTGAAATGTTTAATAAACTAATATATTTCAATAGTAAGGAGTTTAACACTTCTCTTTCACTCACGAGTAAAACTCTTTCGTCACTCGCCACTTTTCCTCACGTAAAATATAAATTTTCTGATTCAACATGTAGCTATGTTGTTTGGTGGTGCGATGAGGTCTTTTCTCCGCATCTCCCTTTTACCCTTAGAGTTGTCTTTGCTATAGTTTCCAGGTGGTTACTTTCTGAATTACGTCATCAGCGTGTGGTTAATGGTTTCTCGTTCTTCTCTTATACAAATTTGCATTTTGGTTGCTTTTTGGTTCCCTTTGCTTCGAAGATTTGGTTTCGGAGGCAACTAGTATGGCAGGGTAACATTCACTTTAGGCTGATCGGAAACCGGTTGGGTCAATTTCAGAGTTGATTATGTTGCATCAGTGGGATTTTTTTGGATGAGTCTCCTAAACGAGCATGGTTTAGCCACAGTCATAGGTTTGTGTTTTTGGTATAGAGTTAGTTTCCTGAACTTTTGATTCTCTGATTGTCTTCAGATCTGTGGAGATCTGCAGGTTTCAAGATTTAAGGTTGGTTTTCTCTGTGTTGGCATTGACTCATTATTCGTATCATCCATCACGATAGTTATCAGTTTGATTTAATATCTGTAACGTTATATCTATTTGATGTTGGATTGTTTGGCTCAAGAGAGTCATCTTGCTTGCTGGTTAATTTTTCAGAAGTTGTTGGTTCGTGAATCAGTCCATGTTGGTGGTTGGTTCGTTCGCCTTCATGAAAAGTGAAGGCTCCCACAAGACTGTTTCTTTTTTTCTGTTTGGTTCCCCGCCTCTAAGAGAGTTTAAATAATAGTGTATGTCATGTGTGTATTTGCTTTAGTTTATTTTAAAAACCACTTTTGTTGTATTTGATCTATTATATACTCTTATGAACTTGTTTCGTAGTTTTACTGGATTTGGTTTATGTTCTTTGGGTTAAATTACATTTTTTAATCCTTTATTTTAGTACTTTTAAAATATCAAACTCCCATTTTATTTTTAAACTATTTGACCCCTTTTTCCATTTTCTTGTAAAAAATTATTTAAATGTCATTTTTAATAGTTGGCACAATTAGATTGTTGTGGACTCACTCATGTCTTATTATTTTCATGTTATTTATATTTATTTTTTAATTTAAATTTTTATAAAAAAAATCAATAATACAAAATTAAAAAATTATAATTATAATAAATTTAAAGAAAAAATAAAAAACTTGTGAATCTTGAAAAAAAATTACAGGCAAGGTAACCATGATGATCATTGTTAACTTAATCAATAGGAAACCTGATCAAACAAATCATTATTGACTTAGTTAATAAAAACATTAAGGATAAGCCGTGGAAGTGGCTTAATACCCTACAAGATGTCCTTTAGCCATAAAGAGTCTCTAAACTGCTGCAACTGGTATCATTCTCTATCAGCTCCCCTATGGTCAGAATGCCCTGTTACCTTACCCTTGAAACTTAGTGTAGCTTTTCTTAAAGTTATGAAGAAAAAACACCCCACAATATTGATAAAAATCAACAAGCTATGTTAATGGAGTTGAACACTTTATATTGAGATTGGTTTATGGCTTTGGCTAGAATCAATAATTCAAAATAGAAGACGATAAGCGCCTACAAAAAACAAGTCAGCCTCAAGTGATTCAATGAAGATGATTTGGTACAGAAAACTATTTTTCTAGTTGGGATTAAAGATCCAAAGTTCGAAAATTGATCGCTAAATTGGGAAGGTCTTTTCACAGTTAGTAAAACATACAATAGACGAGCTTATCAACTAGTAATATGGATGGAAAAGAGTTTATCAGCTAGTAATATGGATGGAAAAGAGTTTGCTAGAAGCATTAATGGAATGTATCTAAATCATTATTTACATACCATGTGGGAAAGTAATGAAATTCATAACAAAAATTCCGTTGACATCTCAAAAGATTGGTAGCCACAAAAGCCCACTACCTAGTTAGTCCACTAAAAAATTATAAGAAAATGGGTTTCATACACCTCCCTAATCTCTTATAGAGGAAACCATTCTCTTGTATTATATATTAATTACACTTTAGACCTTGTCCTTCTCCTAAAATGTATACTCGATGGTAGCACCAGTGAAGCCCTTACCAAAGTGTTAACATTAATGGGATGCAACATTGATTCCCAATCAAGAGTACACAAAGTTGATGGTGAAGAAGAAGACATAACACGCCGATTTGCTTCTGTAATAACAAGAAGGATTCTCTTGATGGGTCATCATGAGGGGGAATCATTCATATTGGGTCAAACACTCACCTAAAGGTCAAAAATTCACCCAAACAAGTGAGAGAGACACCACATATTCACCATAAACCTTAAGGTGATATGTATATGGGTCCTCTTACTTATAAAATGCTCAAACACTCACGTAGAGGTCAAAGACTCACATAAACAAGTGAAAGAGACACCACATATTCACCCTAAACCTTAAGGTGGTAATTATATGGGTCATCTAACTTATAAAGTGCTCAAACACTCACCTAAAGGTCAAAAACTCACCCAAAAAAATGAGAGTGACACCACATATTCACCCTAAACCTTAAGGTGATAGGTATCTGAATCCTCTTACTTATAAAGTGTCCAACCTCCACTTTTCTAAGCAATGTGGGACTTAGAACTCACACTTGTTTCTTAACATAATTCACACTTATTTCTCAATAATCTCCCCCTTAAGTGTGATTTCATCCACTATGCTCCCCCTTAAGCAGAAGCTCTTTCATCCACATGCTTGTACAACCGTTGAGAGACACCCTTATCTTGTCATGGGAACTTCAATATAACACGCCTCTTAACCACCATGTTAGGAAGACTTTCAACATAAGGAGTCAGTCTCTTGCTTGAACCATCAACTCTGATACCACTGATGGATCATCATGAGGGGGAATTATTCACATTGGGTTAAAGACTCACCCAAAAAAGTGAGAGAGACACACTACATATTCACCAAAAACCTTAAGGTGATAAGTATATGAATCTTCTTACTTATAAAGTGCTTAACCTCCACTTTTCTAAGCAATGTGAGACTTAGAACTCACACTTGTTTCTCAACAAAAATCACACTTGTTTCTCAACATCTCTCCAGAGCACAAATAAATTAGTTCTTTTTTACATGAGAATCAAAGGGATAATCTAGCTTCACCACCGATCTCCTACGAATATTAGAAACAAAGTGCTCTAAGGTGTTCCTTTGGATTATAGACTATGGTTAAGTCTTCTTACTCCTACCAGGTCCTTTATTTGTAGGGGTTGGGGAACCTAAAATAAGAAGATAGTTAAGGTATAGGATACTTGGAACGAAGGCAGTCAAAGCACATTTCTTGATGGTAGGAGTATCCAGATTCTCGACGAATAATTTAAATGTAAAACAAGGTTCCATGGGGATTAAGACATGAAGGAATGGATAAAAAAGAATTGATAACAGTTTGCATAAATGGTTCAAAACTGTTCTGGACTGGACCAATGGCTAGGCATGGCCCAATCCAGTTCTGTTTTCAGAACGACCCATTTGCCTAAGTCCAATCCATAAAGGGGGCAAAAGTTACCTTTCTGCCCCTCCAACTGGGCAAGAAGTGCATCGCTCCTCCCCATCACTACTGCCCGTTTCGCACGACTTTGTCGGTCCACGAACAGCTAAGGGTATGTGCCCAAAACCATGCCTTTGCCCGATACAACAGCTAGTTTTGGGCACCTTGCCCGACATAACGGCTAGTTTTGGGAAGTTACCTATTCTTCGGGAAAATAGTTATTTCGCCCATGAAAATAGGACTGTTGGCCACGCGCTGGGGGCACTATATAAACTCTCTCACTTGAGAGGGTCAGGTATCGAATAATCACCCTAAAAAAACTCATACTTTGTACTTGCCCTTTTTCTCTGACCCTTTCTTACTTGAGCGTCGGAGTGCCTTGCAGGTACACCCCCTCCTCCTCATCTCACGCCCAGCATCACAGACGTTCTTGGTGGCCCACCTCAGGATCTGATCAAGCCTTCATGATCAGTGGCTCCGTCTGTGGGAAATTGTTCTCCCCGTCTTAGCATCCACCTCAGATACTAAGACCAAAACACTCTCGTCCAAGATTATCATCATGGTCTCTCAAGATCACGTCGAAGGTGCTCTCTAGTCAGCTGTCCTCCCCGTCAACAAGACTGATGTTGACGACACCTCGTCCCTTCTTGGAGACCCCCATTTTCTGAGGGACTGGGCCACGACCTCTCCTTCCCCTACTCTTGCTGACCGCGACAACGGTCAGCCCTCGCTGGCCATCCAGTCCATTCCTGCTCCACCCAACGCCGACCCGACCGTGGTGACCCTTCTTGAAGCGATCAACAAAACCAACATCCTTCAGCAAAATGAAAGGATCGAGGCATTGGAGGAATTTTCCCGTCCAAGATCCCCCCTCCAAGGAAAAGCCATCGACGATCCAAGAGCCTGCAACCCCGGCGAGAAGTCGACTGAAGGCTGCGCCAAGAACCAGAATCTCATGCTGCCCGGAAATGCGACCATGTTTCCCCACAAAACCAGCACTCTCCCAGTCATAAGAGAACCCGGAGGGACAAACAATCACCCTCGGTCAGGACAAAAGGTCGGGCCCGTACAGCTTCTCCCCGAAGAAGTCACCGTCACGAGCGAGTGGTCTGGTCCTCTTCACTAACCAGTTCCAGCAGCGATGATGAGCCTCACGGCCCATTGTCCCAAGAAATCTTGGCAACACGCCTCCCTAATGGCCTGGAGAAGCCCCCGGCTTTGGGCACGTACGACGATACAAGTGACCCCGATGAGCACATCGAAAACATCGATACGCTGCTGGATTACCATGGCGTCTGGGGCGCCATCAAGTGCCGTCTGTTCCTGACCACGCTCCAAAAAGGAGCAATGACTTGGTACAAACAACTGCCCGAAGAGTCTATCACTTCGTGGAAGCAGTTGGGTAGAATGTTTTCCAAGCATTTCACGGCGTCGCGCCGCCACCCCAAGACTTAAGCCTCTCTTGGGGCCATCATCCAGGGGAAGGATGAACCTCTTCGGGCATACATCGAGAGGTTTAACAAAGAAGCGGTGCAAGTCTCCACCACTGACGACATGAAAAAATTTCTGCTCGAACAGGGACTCCGCCCACACTCTGAGTTTTCCAAAGTTGTCGGCCTCGCACCTCCGAGGAACCTGACGCCTTCCTCCTCAAGGCGCAGTCGTACATCCAGTACAAAGAAAAGGAAGCGGCCAACTCCGCTTGAGCCTCCCGCCACCAGGAGAACACCCAGGCCTCCAAAGGTGAAGAGCCCTCGACATCTCGTCGAGGAGAAAGGAAGCGCGAAGACCGTCATCGAGACTCCCGGGATAACAAGGGACCTTTCGGACAATTTGAAGACTACCCCCCCTGACCGACTCTAGGGAAAAGATACTGTCCGAATGTGCGAATTCGGAATTCAAACAAGCAGGGGTCCACTTCCCTAAACAAATACCGACCAAGCCCAACACCGACAAATTAAAGTACTGCCATTTCCATAAGAGTCACGACCACACCACCGAGGATTGTATCCATTTGAAGGATGCTATCAAAATACTGATCAGGGATGGCCACCTAAAACAGTTCACGAAAAAGAAAGATACTCCCTGTCAAGACGCCCAGGAGTCAAATAAGGTAGAGGAAGAGGTGCCTTCCTCGGAAGAGGCCAATATCCAGGTCGCCATCGCGACCAGAGGATTTCTACGTCCCAGATGAGCTCAGCGCTCCTGCCTACTTCGCGGCCCACAGCCCATGGGAGACTTTCCCCTCCGCTATGGTCATCTCAGGGGAAGGCTTCAACAAAGTCACAATGAGCTCCATAAAGAGGAAATTCGAGTACCTGATCAGCACAAGCTCCAGCAAGGTGACCACAGTCGATCAAGCCCAGAAGGGCTCTATCCCCATTTCCTTCTACCGGGAAGAGCTCCTCGGAGGATCTCCAAACTCGAGCATTCCCCTGATCGTCAGAGCTCGGATGGTAAACTTCAACATTCACAGAATTCTCGTCGACCAAGGCAGCTCGGTCGACATCATGTACTCCCTGCTGTTTTCAATGCTCCAGTTGGACGAGTCGCACCTCACCCCCTATGTGGGTTCTGACTTGCAAGGATTCAATGGGTCGGTGACCAAACCGTGGGGATACGTAGAACTGATCGTAACTTTTGAGTCAGTGGAGACGGCCAGATCTGTTAAGGTACAGTTTCTGGTGATCAATTGCCCGTCTTTGTATCAGTGCATCTTCGGAAGACCAACCTTGGTCGAGTTGGTAGTTGTGCCTTCAACCGTCCATCTCAAAATGAACTACTACACTTCAAAGGGGATGGTCGCCACCCTCCACGGCGACATCGAAGCCGCAAGATGATGCTTCAAAGCAGCCACGAAGGGACTCAAGGCCATCACGTCCAAGCCAAAGGTATCTAATAAGCCAGCCTTGCCCAGCAGCTCCGAGGAGGCCAGGCCATTACCTCAGGTCGACTCCATTGACCTCGACGGTCGTTTCCTCGAAGAGGACCAGAAGGAGGACCAAGCAGCCTCGGGCAGCTAATCTGCCCCGACCAGCAGCAACTCTCATCCGATGCGTCCCATCTCGGATGGCGATTTCGAGCTCGTCTTGTTTGGCGACGACCCCCAACAGGGAGTAAAGATTGGAGCGAATCTCCCCGACATTGCAAGAAAGCAACTCAAAGCCTGCCTTCGTGAGAACGCCGATCTGTTAGCTTGGAGCACCACCGAGATGCCCGGCTTGGACCCATCTGTCACTTGCCATCAACTCACGATTGACCCAGCCGTCAAAGTAGTAGCACAACGTAGGAGAAAGCAGTCTCCGGAGAAAACGTAGGCTGCAGAAAAAGCTGTAAAGGACCTCCTCGAGGCCAAATTTATCTCGGAAGCCAAGTACACCACTTGGATGTCCAAAGTTGTACTTGTGAAAAAATCTAATGGCAAATGGCAAATGTGTATTGACTATACCGATCTTAACAAGGCATGCCCGAAGGATGCCTACCCCCTCCCCAATATTGATAAACTTGTTGATAACTCTGCCGGTTTTAAACTATTATCATTCATGGAAGCCTATTCGGGCTATAATCAAATACCAATGGCGATGAGCGATAACAAATACACGACCTTCATGACTGAATCGGGCAACTATTACTATAACATAATGCCCTTCGGGCTAAAGAACGCCGGAGCAACCTATCAGAGGATGATGAACAAGGTCTTCCGGGGAGAGATAGGCGACATGCTCGAAGTCTACATGGACAATATGATCGTAAAATCCTGCGAGGAAACCGATCATACTGCTCATTTACGAAAGGTCTTCGAACATGCCAGGAAATACCAGATGCGTTTCAACCTGAAGAAATGCACGTTCGGAGTGCGGGCAGGCAAATTCCTAATCGAGGCCAACCCTGATAAGTGCCGGGCATTCTCCAAGTTTCCAACGCCCAAATCAAAGAAGTTCATCCAATCCTTCAACGGGATGCTCACGTCTTTATCCCGTTTCGTGGCCAAATCTGCCCAACACGCCTTACCCTTCTTCAAACTCCTCCGCAAGGAGGCAACGTTTGAATGGACGGGGGAATGTGACCAGGCTCTCCTCTATCTGAAACGGCCACTCTCAGAACCTCTGATTCTCTCTCGCCCGGACAACGGTGAGACTTTGTATCTGTATCTCGCCGTAGCGTCCGAGGCAGTGAGCGCCGCTCTTATCCGTAAAACACCTGACGGGCAAAAGCCCATATATTTCATAAGTAAAGCATTGCATGGACCAGAGATGAGATACCAACAGATAGACAAAGTGGCACTGGTCCTCATCAACGCAGCTAAAAGACTGAGACACTACTTCCTGGCCCACACGATCGTGGTCCAGACAGATCAACCCGTGAAGCAGCTGTTAGGACTACCAGACATGGCCGGCAGAATGCTCAAATGGTCGCTAGAGCTGTCCGAATTCAACATCCAGTATGAAAGCAGAAAAGCCTTCAAAGCCCAAGCTTTGGCTGACTTCGTTGCAGAAATGACGTTCGCAGATTCCCCGACCCGCGGGGTGCGCAAATGGACCATTTTCGTAGATGGGGCATCCAGCTCGGCTGGAAGCAGGGCGGGCATCATATTGGAGAACGGCGAGGGAATTATCGTTGAAGTATCGCTTACCCTATCCTTCCCCACCTCTAACAACCAGGCTGAGTATGAAGCCCGGCTTACGCCTAGCCGAAGACCTCGGCGCAGAAGAAGTCGTCTTCTGCACAGATTCGCAACTCGTGGCCCTCCAAGTTTGAGGAGAGTATCAAGTCAAAAATGACAACCTGTCTGAATACTTAGCCCTGGTCAAGGAGAGAATGACGAAGTTCGTAGCGGTAGAGGTAAAGCACGTTCCCCGCGAACACAATGTCTAGGTAGACGTTTTGTCTAAACTGACAAGCACGAAGAGGAAAGGCGGAAACAAATCCATCATACAAGAGGTACTTCCTCGACCCAGTATCGAGAAAACTTCCCCGGCCCTTGACGTAAAAATGATCGGCAAAAGCAACTGCTGGATGACCCCCGTTTACAACTACCTGGCTAGAGATGAACTTCCGTCTGACCCCAAAGAAGCCAGCGTAGTTAGGCGAAGAGTCTGCTCCTACGTCCTGGTCGAAGATAAACTCTACAGGCGAGGGTTCTCCATCCCGCTACTCAAGTGTGTCGAGGAAGAGATGGTCGCCCATATCTTGCGCGAAATTCACGAAGGAATCAATGCCCAACACCTCGGAGGAAGATCCCTTACCCGGAAGGCCCGTCGAGCAGGATACTACTAGCCAACCATGCAGCAAGACGCTAAGGAACACATGAAGAAATGCGATAAATGCCAATGGCACGGGGACATGCACCTAGCTCCACCTAACGAGATCAAGGCTATGTCCTCCCCGTGGCCATTTGCCTGGTGGGGCCTGGATATCCTGGGCCATTCGTGGTAGGATCAAACCAGAACAAGTACCTAATAGTAGGTGTGGATTACTTCACAAAATGGATAGAAGCAGAGGATCTAGCCAAGATAACTGCCCTCAACATACTATGTTTCTATAAACGAAACATCCTTGCACGTTTTGGCATCCCCCAGGTGATAGTCACGGACAATGGGACACAGTTCACAGACAGGAAGTTCCAGGACTTTGTCGTCCAGCTGGACACGAAGCAACACTTCGCATCCGTCGAACATCCCCAGACAAACGGGTAAGCTGAAGCGGCGAACCGAGTCATCCTTTGAGGCCTCAAACGAAGGCTGGACGAAATAAAGAAAGCTTGGGTCGAGGAGCTGCACAGCGTCTTATGGGCATATCCACAGGGAAGAACTTGCTTGACCATGGAACATCGAAAAGCTAAAGCAATACTATAGCTAAGGCCTTAACTGTCTGACTGATTCGTCAAAACTATCGAACACTATGCACGCCTAGGTACAAGCGTCGCATGTCAGTAAAGCAGAACCCCGCTCAGGAACGAGCCAGGTCCCTGCTCGACAGCGGTCCCTCAATCAAGCACCGCCACCGTCAAAGTACCACGATAGGCAGAACACCCAGCTCGCGACGGGAGGTTCACGCCGCGAACTCAGGCCTCAAACGCGACCTGAGCTCCGCTCTCTCGCCCGGACATTCCCTAGCCTTTCGACTAGTACCCCTCACTGCCGAACACATCTACAACGAGAAATTCCCTGAAACTTAAAGCAAATCAAAGTAATCCCTATCACGGGCACACATGCATATCGAGCAAAAGTACAACACTTAGCAGAAATCAAAACAGATAAAACCATGCAAATCACAAAACCGGCTACGAGGGCAAATTACAACAAGGATAAAAACACCATCACTCCTCCATCCGCTCAGGCTGCTCGAGGTTGGGCTCAGGCCCTTGGGTCTCCCCGTCCAAAACTTCAGCATGCTCGTCACCGCCAAAAAGGGAGTTCGGACTGAAAATCCTGCCATCCTCGACATGAGCCAGGTAGTGGATACCCTCGGTGGAGATCTCAACCCCAGGGTTGACTACCTGCAGTTGGGCCACAACATTCTTAAAAGATTCGTCCCCAATGACAATGTTGTCATCCTCGGCCTTCAACATACGAGCAACCAGCTTGGCCCTCGTCTTTATTTCCCGGGCATCCTCAGGTTCATCTTCGACCAGAGCACTTGCTAGCCTCAACTGCCAGCGTAGCATCCTCGGCTGCCATATTCTCTACTGCCAGCGTAGCATTCTCCTCCTGCAACCTGGTAGCCTCCTCGTCTGCCTTCTTTTGGGTATTACTAGAGCTCTTAGCTTCATCTTTGGCCTTCTTCGCCGCCTCTTCTAGAGACGAGATGGTAGCCTGGGCAGTCCTGAGCTCAAACTCAGTCGAAGAATTCCCTTCAACATGGATGACTGCCATTTCCAGGACTCTGACCAGGGCAGAGGCATCCTGCGCCACCAGCGTCCTCTTGCTCGGGCAATCCATGCCCTCCAGCTGGAGAGACTCTGTCCGCGGCACAACCAAGGACGTCCCCTCGAAGAATCTTCTGTCAAGAATACATGGAGGAGTTCGAACTTCCCTTTTTCTGGCGCCTGGGTGAGATCTACCCCTTCAGTGGCCCTGGACCGCTTAAACCTTGAGGCTAGAGGCAAGGGAGATCCTTGAGCAGGAGTAGGCGAAGAGGTCCCCGCAGCAGGTTGAGGAGGAGTAGGAGCACGCTGGGCAAATCCAGTATTGGGAGCAGCCGCCCCGGGCTTGTTCCTTGCTATAGCATTCTTTACCATTCTTTCATGAGCAAAAGGCATCTCACCTGCAAAAACAAAACAAATATGTTAGACGACCAAGGAAAAATATGTCGGGCAAGTCAAGTAACTAAGACTACTGAGTAATTTGTAAGCATCCGCAGGAGTCTTGCACTCCAAAAGTGCCTTGGTGTTAATAAAACGATACTCAACCCGCTGGCTACCGTCCTCCTCAAATATCGGGGACCCCTTCTTCGTCCAGCATTCAGTGAGCCGAAAAGAGTTAACATACTTCACCAGTTTCTCATAGCCAACCGCATCCTGCCCGTCTAACATGTGCGTTTGAGCAACATACTCGTTGGGCTCCTTAGAAAAGTGGCAGGCACTCCAGTGGAAGGGAAACTTGAATTCTCTATCCCTAATCAGCTTCCTGTTTTCGTCGCGCATGTCGTTACCATCCTCGTCAACGGACACCGTCCAGACATACGTACTATCCTGGGCCCTCTCCGACACAGGCTCTATGATGTAGAACCTTTCTTTGAACGTCCGGATTGACTCTGAAAAGGGCCTGAACAACTTACGAGGCTGTTTCAACGACACCCAACCGTATCTCTTCCCCGTCAACTGCCGCTGGAGATGGAAGATGGTGAAAACAGAGGAAGAGTAGCTCCTATCTGCAAGAATTCACACGTCAACTCAAAGGCACGGATGAACGCCAGCGTATTGGGATGCAACTGCGACGGGGCCAGATCCAGATGCACGAAAACTGACTGCTGAAAGTCGGTGAAGGGCAGCCTCAACCCCAGCTCTTTAAATGCATACTCGTACATAGGAACCGCTCCCCAAAATTTGTACAGATCTGATCATCCTCGGAGGGGAAATTCACCTTTCA
This sequence comes from Lathyrus tuberosus, assembly GCA_022829125.1. Taxonomy (NCBI): domain Eukaryota; kingdom Viridiplantae; phylum Streptophyta; class Magnoliopsida; order Fabales; family Fabaceae; genus Lathyrus; species Lathyrus tuberosus. Next base: position 25,356,840 of record JALAZF010000013.1, on the reverse strand, counting down.
TTACCCCTCCGGCCTAACGGCCGTGAAGACGTCCCTAAGGTAGGTCGCAAAGGTAGATATGTGCTCGGTAGGCTCAGCCACCGACCACTCCTCAGTAGAATCCCCATTGACCTCCTCCCCGACTTCGCTGGGGATAGTGGAAGCTTTCGTACTGCTGCTCTCCGAGGAGCTCTCCTCGGACGAGTCTATTACGATCTCCTCGTTAGGCCTTGTCGCCATATCAATCACCTGAAAAGCAGAGAAAAAAGTGAATTCGACGAAGAATCAAATCCACTATTCCACCGCTGGTCAAGTGAAAGGGCGCGCAGAGGGCCGATGATGTTGTCCCCGGCCTAAGCCCTAAATTAAATAAAAATGCAAGAGTCCCCCACGAGGAGGCACTCGGGGCAACTCACTCACACAACGAGGAGACTCCTCGAGTCAGTTTCCAATTTCCGTTTGAAGCTTCACCGAAAACTTCAAACAATCACCGGGAACTTCAAACGTTCACCGGAAACTTCACCAGATTGCCGGAAATTGAGCAGCCACGACGGTTATTCGAGCGTCATCGTCGCAACGACGCCAGAAACCGCCCTACTTTTAGTCCTCTAAAGGGCTCCGGCGGTCATCTTAGTAGAAGATGGCCCAGCCACCGTCCACCACTAACAACCATCAGAAAACACCACTACGTCTTCTAAACCTAACCCAACCGCATGCACTCTAGGACGGAAATGAGAAAAAGATGAACAAAAATAAAAGACCGGAAGACTTACGTGGTTGAAAGGCCGAAAGATGGTTGCTCGGAGCTTGTCGCAGTGGTTGAGACAGCGGACGACGACGGCGGCGAACTGAGATCTCTGAAGAAGGCGAAAGGAAGAGAGAGAAGCTAAAGTATAAAATGGCCAGACTCCCTTTCCTTTTATACTGTTGAGGAGCACATGCATCCGAGTAGGTCATAATGGCTATAGACTAACCATCATTGCCTATTTACTGCAGCACAGGGCTCGAGGCACACGTGGTGCCCTATCGTTTCAGTTCATCCTAACCGTTAGTCTCCCCGTACGACGGGAAACAAGACAAGGTCATGGATCTTACGAACACCAGAGCCCCCGGGCACTGCGAGACAACTCCACCCATCGCCAAACAACGACTCCACTATGGTTCCCTAGAACAACGGGCTATCCTTAAGTCATCACTCTCATGCTTGGGAGCAACGACTTGGGGGGCTCCTGTTCTGGACTGGACCAATGGCTAGGCATGACCCAATCCGCTTTTGTTCTCAGAATGACCCATTTGCCTAAGTCCAATCCATAAAGGAGGCAAAAGTTACCTTTCTGCCCCTCCAACCGGGCAAGGAGTGCATCGCTCCTCCCCGTCACTGCTGCCTGTTCCGCACGACTTCGTCGATCCACGAACAGCTAAGGGCATGTGCCCAAAACCACGCATTTGCCCGACACAACCACTAGTTTTGGGCACCCTGCCCGACATAACGGCTAGTTTTGGGCAGTTACCTATTCTTCGGGAAAACAGTTATTTCGCCCCGAAAATAGGACCGTTGGCCACGCGCTGGGGGCACTATATAAACCCTCTCACTTGAGAGGTTCAGGTATCGAATAATCACCCTAAAAAAACTCATACTTTGTACTTTCCCATTTTCTCTGACTCTTTCTTACTTAAGCGTCGGAGTGCCTTGCAGGTACACCCCCTCCTCCTCATCTCACGCCCAGCATCACAGACGTTCTTAGTGGCCCACCTCAGGATCTGATCAAGCCTTCACGATCAAAAACCATTTGTGGAAGAAACCTCTCAATGACCAGGCAAAAAATTGTTGTAGGCAAATGGACAATCAAGATTTCTATTAAGTAAATTGGATCGATAAGAATCAAAGAGGAATTTTATGTTTCATAGGCCGATACATGGTTTCCAATGACTAATTTATCTATTTTATGGTACAAAACCACAATTCACACATAGTAATTACTGGTTACACAACATCATCTCACATCTTTAATTTAGTTAATAATTCAATGTAATGAGACATCTTTTTAGGGGTGTGCAAAATATCCGGTTGTGAAATTCAAATTCATAACCAAATCTAAATCCATTTAAAATATCCGGATATAATTAAATGGTTATTAACCAGTTTAACTATTAATGGTTGGCTATCCAACCATATTTTATTTTTGGATCCGGTTAAAATCCGGTTATTATCCAAAATCCAAATGTTTCAATTCAATTATAATTTTTTTTTTGAATAAAAGTTTAAATTTTTTAGAAAAAGATATTCTTTTTGAAAAAATTATTAAAAAAAATAATTTTTTCGAAAAAAAATAAATTTTTGAAAAATTATTTTTTAATCGTAAGTAACGCATATGTAACCAGATATTATGTAACACCGGTCGGTCCTGCGTAATAATATATTTTTTTAATTCTCAAATTGCTTCTTATTATTGTTAATTGCTTCTTGCTTTGTTAAAAACGGTGTTCCCAAATTGCTTCTTGAGATTGGTATATTTTCAATTCATTTCATTTATTTTCTATCTTTCTCATTCATTCATTATGTTCATCGCGTGATTTGTGAACTTTGTTTTTGTGTAGGTTGTGGATCGGGACTCAGCGGCGAGACACTCATTGATGAGGGTCATCATTGGATTGGTCTCAATATTTCGCCTTCAATGCTCAGTATGGATTCCTTTCTCATGTATTCTTTTTGCTGGAAGTAATGTTGTTCATATATATGTTTCATTGGTTTTTGTTAATTTTGTTTTTAAAATTGTTAACTTGCAGACATTGCATTAGAGCGTGAGGTCGAGGGTGACCTATTACTCAGTGACATTTTATTGACATTGTATTTTTTGTTGTCAACTAACACTTCACGAATCACATTCCACTACTTTTGTTTATAACAGTTTACTAGTACCAATGTATTCATTTGTTAAAAGAGGTTGCTCAAATCGTAAGTTGGTCCTAAATTAGTGACCCATAAATACCATCAACATATAACATTAATTTTTGTGAAAAAAAAAATTATTTTTTTGGAAAAAAATAATTTTTTCGAAAAACATATTAAATATGTAACGCCCTGTATACTATTTATCTAGAATAATACCATACAAGTGTTTTATTTGGTACTGACACCATCATAAGTGCCTAATGGCGTAATTCACATACTTGACCATTTCTAGTACAAATACAAACTATGGTACAAGCTATGGAAATTAGCCAAAAATATAAAAAACTAAGATCAATATACAATATCCTCAATTGTATACAGCAAATACACAGCGGAAATAAGCTTAACTAAGCTTCTCTTGAAACATCCAAGCATAACTCCACTTGTAAATCAAACCTGTACTCAATACCTGAAAATAATCAATAATAGTGGGGTGAGATACATCAAATCTCAGTGAGTTCCCTATCCTATGGATTCTCTCGGCTCTACAGGGTTCTATCAATTCTAACTCAAGTCAAGGGGAAGGGAAAAATGACCTTGAGTACACAAACTCACAATCTCACACTATATGGAAACATGTCATGAGTTTGTTAACTCATAAATTCACACGAAAGGAGAAACGTCCTGAGCCTGTTAACTCAAGAATCCTTACGAATGGAAATATGTCCTGAGCCTGTTAACTCAAGAATCCTTACGAATGGAAATATGTCCTGAGCCTGTTAACTCAAGAAACTCACTAATCGATAACCTGTACCAAGGCATCCCTTTTTCCCGTCCGCTTCTACGTCTAGAAGTCGACCCGAGTCATGGATCCTTGTAGTTACTTGACATACGAAATGGATTCGGGATCATCGGCCTGTTAACTGTGAACCGTCACTTCTTATGGCCTGTTAACCATCACAAGTCTCTTTACCATATAGGCTTCATTCGTACTACACGCGGGAATCAAACCTGCCAAGTAATTGTGCATACGTTTCAGAGGAGGAGCTCGAGTATCATGAAACTACACCTTAAGATAAATGGTTACGATTACGTGATCATATACACAACGTGATTGTATTCGACAATCACAAGGCCACATTCGCCTTAAGGCCTCTTTTGCCTTTTCTCATAAAACACAAAGGTTTCCACATGTTCCATACTAGTGTCTCATTCTCTCCTAGACCAATCTCGTCACGGATGTACCTTCCTACATCAGGTGCCCGAGCCTTGCCATCTAGGTTATCTACTCCAGGCCAGAACTCGCCAATGAATGCACGAGCGTCGCCATCTAGAGTTTTTATCACAATTCTATTCATAACCTAGAATTATAACAATCTTAACTATGCCATTTGTTTTGGGGTAAAGTTTCCTCACTCTTCCTAATTCATTTTAACATGCATATTTCTTTCATTCATACTCAACAACAAACAGATAGATATGGCATACCCAATTATTACAAGTAAACGCATATAATAGAACATCACATAAAACATCACGTTCGGGTTCCCTCCGATTCATTTAATCGGATATCGAAATCAATATTCTCACTCTCATCTCGTAGGATATTTTCACAGCTTTCAATCGACTGTAATTATGCCTCGATCGGACTTACGATCCAAAAGATATGGATTTCCACATATCACATAATATTGTTATCATTCAAATGCCACTAATTAATTAATCCCACATCATTCAAATACCAAGAACGTCTCAATCCGAGTTACGGATCAAAAGTTATGGAGTTTTAAAGAAAACAGAATTATTGAAAATTCCCAGGAGCGCCCGGCGGTACCAATTTTTGTCCGGCGGTGCCCCCTTCGCCTGTGCTTCGCCCGACGAAGCAGCGGCGTCAACCCCATATCCCAAAACCCAAGAGTTACAGAAACGTGACATGCTACACCTCTCCACTTTCGCCCGACGCAAGCCCGCATCGCCCGGCGCTCAAAGCACCGCCCGACGCTCTGCACCATAAGCAGAATTTCCTGCTGCATTTTCCATGGTTCCCAAGGGTCCAAAACTCACCCTTTCCACACCAAATCATTTTCAAACATCAAAACAAGTATCAACAATTGATCATATACATATTACGACTACACTACGCAATTTATACCGAATTTCATCCGTTAGATTTCATTTTCTCTCAAATCTAACCTAAGTTCAAAACTTATGTTTCTAGAACTTAAGGTGTCTAACTAGAACCTACCTGGTAATCGAAGAGGAGGTTGAAGGAGATGATGAATCGATGAAGAGATGATGAAGATCCAAGCTCTTCCTTCTTTTCCATTTTCCTCTTTCTCACTTTCTCCTTCTCTTTTTCCTTTTCTTCTTTTTCTTCTTACTAACAAATATATATATATATATATATATATATATATATATATATATATATATATATATATATATATATATATAAACTTATAATATAATATAATCCAACAGGGCAAAATATCTCCAATTGATATTTTGTCATCTCAACCCAATTGATCAATTATTAGAGTTACCTTAAAATACTCTCGTAACCTAATAAATATCACTCTGACTTTTTAATAAAATAATTGATCTCTTATGATATTTAATTGGGCACTTAATTAATACGGGGTATTACAAAATATTTTGAAAAAAAATTATTTTTTTAATAAAAAATTGGAAAAAAAATTAATATTCGGTTTAAAACCGGTTATATAACCATAACCAATTTTATAACCAGTTTTGATTGAAATGTGGTTATGGTTATGAATCCAAACAATTTAAGTGGTTTAAAAATAATTATGGTTTGGTTTTTAAAAATAACTAACCATGCACGCCCCTACATCTATTTTCACCTAAAGATGATTAAAGTGTAAGGCAAAATCAGCAGACATACATATTTAAGATTAGGTGGTAAAAAACATGGGAGTGTAAACACATTTGAACCTAACTTAATCATTTTCAAGCCTATTAGGGTCTAATATGACGACAAGACACAATTAAAACATAGTAACAAAGTTGTTCGAAATTTTTGAAAAGTCATGTGTAAAAATTTAAAGTTAATTTTATATATGTTGTAAATTATTTTTAAGAGACTTTTTTTAACCATAAATAATATATATGAAAACCTTTTTTTGTCATAATTTTATTATTAAAAAATGTAAGACTCTGTTCTATAGATTGCCTTGCACGCTCTAAAAAAACAATACTACATAGTAGAAACATATAATTGGACTCCGTGACCACATTTTATGAAAAAATTATACAAATACGAGTTGAAAAAGTCGTGACCCAAAATAAAGTCACTAGAACAAATCCAAAAATAGAAGATAACAAGTTGAATATGGGACACCAGGTACCTTAAAATAAAGAGAATATTCATGTATTACCCGTATACATAATTGAAAGAGCCAACAATTTAAATATATTATAATCATATGACTAGAATAGTTTTTTTTATAAATATCAATTTGTAAATTATTTTGTATATTCAACCAACTTATTAAACTATTTTATGTATTTAATATTTGTTTACTATATTTTATTTGGCTTAATTGTAATTTTGGTATTTCTATTTTGGTTTTTTCACGGTTTTAGTCTCGTATTTTGTTTTTAAGCAGTTTTGGTCTCCCATTTCAATTTTGATCCAACTGTTCATGTACGGTCGTGAATTGTTTATTTTGTCCGTACATAAACAGTGCATGACCCTACATAAACAGTACACGACCGTACATGAACCGTTGGGTCAAAATTGGGATAGAGGACCAAAACTGCTTAAAAATAAAATAGAGAGACTAAAACCGTAAAAAAACCAAAATAGGAGACCAAAATTGCAATTAAGCTATTTTATTTTTATGCATTTATCGGCATAGTAGTTATAACTCTCAGACTTACACTTAACACCGTTCTTTGAAATAATTAAAAAAACATATAGTTGAGCGATATATATTTCTTCATAGAATTGTTTAAAGAAAAATAAAGTTATTATTAAAAGTTCCATTTATTCTCATCTAACGTATAGAGTTGAACAACAAATAATATTATGATATTTTTCACAATGACACGACTAATATATTGCTATATATATTCTATAATCGCAATTTCTACAAAGCTTATCTACATTGCTGGAATAATGTTTGAATTAATATAAGATATTGAAAAAATAGAATCTCATGACATGTTGTATCATTATAATAAAAAATAAGGCTAAAATACAGTTTTGGTCTCCTGTTTATTAAAATTTATGGTTTTGGTCCTCCAATTTTATTTTTTAACAGTTTTGGTCCCCACCCCAATTTTGGCCCAAAAACATGATGAACAGTAACTGGTCCGTATATGAACAGTACATATCCGTACATGAACAGTACACGTCCGTAGATAAACAGTGAGGGGTGAGAGACCAAAACTGTTAAAAAATAAAATGAAGGACCAAAATCGTAAATTTTAACAAACAAAAAGACCAAAACTGTATTTTAGTCTAAAAATAAAAAAAAATCTAATTGTTTAAGACAAGAGAGTTTTAATTGTCAACAACAATAAAAAAAGACAAAAGAGTATTGTGTACTTGATTCATATCCTTTGGGCGAAGTTTCTTTGTGGGCCCGCCGACCTTTTTTCTTTTCATTTCACTGTCGTTTTTGTTTTGTTTTTAAAAACAATTAGTGAGAGACTCGTGCATTCGTACGGGTACTGTTATAGTACGCGCATTTTTTTCAAATAAAAATAAATATAAAAATAAAAAATTTAAATCTTCATCCAAAAAAGTTATTATTTTTAAAACATATAATAATTTAGTGGTTATAATCAACAACGAATTTAATCTCGTATATAAATGTTAAATTTGTTTTTTACATAACTTATATATTTGAAACTATATAATAATAATTGGATCAACATAGTATGTTTTAAGTATTTTTTAATAAATAAGAATGACACAAAATTATCCAAAAAAAATACAAATAAAATTATGTATTTAACAATAAATTAGTATAATAATTCGATTTTAAAAACATTGAAAAATGTTTTTGATAATTGAAATGTTTAAGTTTTTTGTAACAGATAAGAGAATTATGTTATAAGAGATAATACAATGATCGATAAATTTATGTTATTTAATATTTGAATCAATAATAAAGTTGATCTCGTTTATGACTAATACTGTTGTTATCGTATATAAAAATATTTTAATGAAAAATAAGTTTTTTTCCGTATATAAATATTATATTTGTTTTGACATGATTTAGAAATATATTAGAGTCAATAGTGAAGTTGTTCCCGTTTACGAAAATATTAAAATAATAATGTTATTTTTGTTTTGAAAGTATTTATAAAAATATTTGAATGAATAGTAAAGTTGTTTCCATTTTTAAGAATAGTATTTTTCCCGATATAAAAACATATAATAAACAATATATTTTTCTTGTATATAAATAATTAATTTGTTTTTAGAGAATGTATAAAATTATTTCAATGAACAGTACATTTGTTTTTGTATATCAAACAAATTGAATCAATAATAACATTATTTCTGTTTATGGCAATATTAAAGTTGTTCCGTTATATTATTTTTGTTTTAATATAACTATTAAAAATATTTATATTAATAGTAAAGTTGTTTTGTATATAAAATATTTGAATCAATAATAAAGTTATCGTCGTATATAAATATTTGAAAATATTTATATTTTATAGTAGTTTATGGTATTTTTGAAATCCAGCCGGTGCATAATTATTTTCCAAATATTTTATGGTAGTTTGAATCTAGTCAATTAAACTAAAACCCTAAGGGTGTGTTTGTTTCGGTGCTAGAAAAAAAGTTCCCGGGAATCTAAGGCTGAAAATAATTATTCCATTGTTTGGTAGATGGGAAAGAAAAAAAATGTCTTGGAATAAATAATTCCCAGGAATAAAATTTACTTATGAACATATGAATATTTATTCACATGTTAAAGGGTGAGAATCATATATTCCCATGGGAATAAAAAATAACCAACTATAACTACCCACTTTCATATTATTTCAACACATTATTTTATATTTTTAAAATTTTAAAATTATAATTAAATCAATTTCAAAATTATTCCTTGGAATCTTAATTATTTACCAAACAAATTGATGAGAATAAAATTTCTAGGATTAACATTCCTAGGAGACCCGGCCCAAGGGGTAGGCGACTGAGGCCACCGCCTTGGGCCTCCAAATATTATTTTCTAGCATTTAATATCATTCTGTTAAACTTATTTGTGTTTTCAATATTGTGCTTTAGTTACCTTTTAACATGCAAGCCTGTGTGGTTTGGATCTTTTGAAAATTGTTACAAATTAATTAAAAATAAATAATAACAACTAATATATATAATTAAATTAAATTAGAAATAAGATGAGAATAGTTAGCTTACAATAGTCAAAACCAAAAAATAAATAATAGTTAAAATAGAAATAAGTAAATATTTATTTAAAATTAACTTTTTTTTAATGTATATAGACGAGCTTTACTTGATCTCTGATTAGTAAAAATTTAATTTAATATTGTTAAAATGGGAAAAGTTGCTAACTAATATAAATTAAAAGAATAAATAATAGTTAAATTAAAAATAAATAAAAATTTATTTAAGTTCAATTTTTTTTCAGATAAAATAAAATATAATGATTTTATTATCAATTAAAAAATATTAAATATAATTAATTATAATAAATTAATATATAACTTAATTTTTAAAATATATAAATATAAAAATTTTAAAGACGGTATTTTAAAATTCGCCTCGAGCCTCAGTATACCTTGGGCCGGCCCTGATTCCTAGAAATTATATTCCTGGGAATATAATTTTAATCTCTCAAACAAACACGCCCTAATATAGGCAATTGTAATAAGATGTTCAATTGTAGGAATTTTTTAATCAATTTTTTTTTTCATGTATGGGCAACCAATGACTTGGTTAATGCATTTAAATGATTTGTTATTTAATTTGAAATCAAGGGAGCAAAATACAAAATAAAATAGTACAAGTTAAAACTCTATGAAATACTACTCCGTCCCATAATATAAGCAAAAATAATTTTTTAGATACATTGAATAATTAATGTATCTGGTCTATATATAGGTCAAATACATTAATTATTTAATGTATCTAAAAAGTAACTTTTGCTTATAATATGGGACGGAGGGTGTACGTGTTTAAATGGATTGCCAAATTTGTGTTGTCAACATTTAATCTCAAATCAATTATATTTATGTTAATTAATGTAAGATTTTTTGCTATTTAAAATTGTTAGAGTTATTGTTAATTAATGTTAATTAATGCATTTATTCATTTTTCACAATCTTTTCTCTCTCATTTATAAATATTTAGTTTTAAAGAAATAATATTGTGCCTTTTGAAAAATATCTAATAATTAAAGTTGCCAAGTTCTTCACACATTTCAAATTCATATTGAGAACGTAAATACAAATATAAAATTTTTTTCTATTCACAAAGCAACAATGATTTCTAACAACTTGAATGAAATAATTTAAATGTTTTCACTTATGATTTTATTTAACTTTCTAAAATCTTGTTTTTGTTTTAGTACTTTTATATATTAAGAAATATTAAAACAAAAACATGTATTTTTATATATTATTAATGACAAGTATTTTCTTTATTTTATTATAATTTTTTATGTAATGATATCAAATATAATTATACAATGTTTGATCCTATTCAATTTATGTATTTGATCCTTAAAATATTTTGTTAAAAATAATAATAATAAATTGGTGCCTATAATTTTGGTATATATATATATACCAAAATTCGCAAACTCGCAATCACTATTACAACCCATGTAAATACCAAAATCGTGAAAGTTTTTGAATGCAACCGCAGTCCGTTATATGAAACCTTGACAATGATTACCAAACTTTTGATCTCAAGTCAAGGAGCTAGGCAAATACAAAACCAAACATAGTAAAATATGATTGATGGAACAGGATAAGAATATTAAGAAAATTACATCTGGTGTATGTTGGACCCATTCCAGCTTTACTATTTAGAAGTGAAATTGCAGCTTTACTATTTGGTGTATGTTGGACCCATTCCAGCTTTTTTTAAATAGTGATGGTATCATGGACCCATGCCAGCTTTATTATTTAGAAGTGAAATTGCAAAATTTCAAATACTATAATTTATTTTCATCTATTCTACCTTAACACATACATTATTTATCACTCTTTAAATACCAATTTCTTAACAGTCCAAACCTGCAGTATGAGTCTTACTCACAATTCTGTTTTCTTTCCGTAGTATTATTATAATCAATACCAATTCTAACACAAGAAGAACCCAGCAACAGCAAAGATGATTAGTACTTCCACTGTTGATCCTCAGAAAGAAGAACCTTCTCAAACTGAAACTGAAACTTGTTTCAAGAATATAAAAGAAGTAGGTGGTGATATACCAAGCTATGATTCTTCAAATTGTCCATGGCCATTGCCATTGGAATCTTCTCCCAGCATAACACCAAAGAAAGAAGTAGGTGGTGATGGAGCAATGAAGGATTCTTCAACATTTCGATGGTCATTGCTAGTGGATTCTTGTTGAAGCATAACACCAAAGAAGAGAAAAGAAGAACTGAAACTGAAACATTGCCATTAGATTAAAAGAAGAGAAAAGAGAGACCTGAAACTGATAAGCTAGAATGAAACAGGCGTAGAGATATGGCTATTTGAGGTGATATTGGAACCTAAATATCTTGTGCTCCCTGAAACAGCCAGTTGCCCAAAATACCACAATAATTTTCTGTCAACCATTGCTTATGACCCTGTATAACTCAAAGAAAATAATGAATTTCCTGAGATAAATGTCTATCTTCAAAATCAAAGTCAGATAAATCTCTATTTTGCAAAACTTTCGATATTATCCACATATTTAAAATTCGAGCAACAACCACAGAAATCGAAAAAAGTTCCAAGGTTATTCAAAACAGAATCACATTAAAGTGGAATTTCAACTTAAAATTAATCTCAGTCTCACCATTGACATATAAGCTAACAGTCAACTATCTAAAAGCACTGCAGAAATACCACAAGTTTTCTTGTTGGATTTCAATTGATGTTAGAAAATACCACAAGTTTTATTATTGATGAAGTATTTTGTAAAGAAATTGGCTGGTGGTGGGAATGTATAGCCTCCTTTTGATAATTCAAGTGGGAGATATAACCAGGAGTCTATGAGATATAACAACTTAACAATGTTTATTTCAATTCTCCATTGTACTAACCTAAAGGATTCTTTTATTTTGCTTTATTCTTCTTTACTCTATAATGCTTTTAATCATATGTACGTTATGGGAAATTAGCATGATGTTATCAGCCGTGAATTTATTCTTACAGGTTTTAAGCTATGATGGATCAAATGCCCCCGATTCCCTGGCCATCACTGCTGCTGGTATAGCACTGTAAATATTCAAACTGTAAATATTGTTGATGGATCACATGCCCCCGATTCATTAAGCTATAAATATTGTTGTCAAAAACATTCAAATCGTGAAAATTTGAAAACAAAATGAAGTAATAATTTTAACTCTTAAGTTCTAACCTTCCATTATGAACAGAATCAACTATTTGATGATTTTGATTCAATATATCATTGAGGGTTCACCACTTTTGCTTCCCATGTAAACTACATAAACCTGAAAGGATGTTGTAGCCAACAAATATCAGTTCAATCAGTTTATGTCTATATATTAACATTTGTAAATGTAATAACAGTATGTACTTTGTGTTTGACCCGAAAAGCCAAACCAGCTGCCCCATCCAACTTCTGCTCACAACAGAGTCACAATGATCAAAATGCATCAATGCTCGACTCAGTCCCTCCAGTCAGCATAACATCTGCATCCACAAAATTTTTAATTCTAATCAATTGTTTTAAGACTTTTAAACCAAATACTATCTAAAAGCATTTGTTATAAAACTTTTCAACCAAATACAGTCTAAAAGCATGTTATTATCTAAATGCATGCCATATACATATTCTAAAATACATTGACTTATCATGGCTACACAAGTAATGGACAATCTGCCGAATGTAGCCTATCTGAACGTGTCAAAAGTAACCATTTAGCAGGTGTCGTAGCCTATAGAAGATGCCACACAATCTGCCATGTCATAATGTCATGGCGCTCCATCGCGACAATTTAACAACACTGAAACTTTGAAGCCAAAATCATAATCTCTGAAATTATCACCATAGCAAAACAAAACAATTCATTTCAGCCAGTGTTGTCATATAGCTGCTATAGCCTATAAAAACAAAGAGAAATTGAAAATTAAGAGGTATACTCTACAGCATGATAGCCAAATGTTTTCGAGATTCTTGTAGAAAGTAGTTGAGCTGCATTGTCAGAAAATTGTAGTACCCTGAGCTCTGCATGAAGCCTTACATTTTGTATAGTCCTTACCTTGTTCTGCTCGAATCTCGTGTTAGCATCACAAATTCGAAACACGTACCTTATTTACTGAATTCGAAACATAAAACTTTCTAAAAACACTACATTACCAAATTTGAAACATAAAACTATCTAAATATAAAGATCATATCAGATCACAAATTCGAAACATTACCAACTGATATGCCTAAATCTTCAAATATTGAAAACACCTTTTGTATACATGTAACAACATGAAAAACAGAAGTCATTTGACTCAACATGTGAATTTGAAATCCTGACATAATAATGAGTTATGGAAAATAATACCAGTCGGTGATTTTAAGCAATGAAGATCAAATGTGTCAACTTGGAGTAAATAAATTCCTGCACAACCAGAAACACCTATAAGCTAACAGACACTTCCAAAACTGCGATAGTGAATAGGAAAACTAATACAACTGTTGGTTGAAATTAAATGAAAACTTACAAATTGATAAGACAATTGTTTAAGGCCTTGAATTCTTGGATTACTTCCTCTTTATCCAAAAAGTCTTCTAAAGTGAAAGTATTCTTGTCTCCTGCAAAACCACATACTAAAAGGAAAATATCATATGATTAATTTCTTTCCCATTTTTAATTATCAAAGTATGTCATATAGCATTTGCTTCAGAGCTTTATGTTTATTGAGATAATGATGCAAAACCAAACAACCGAACCCTAAACATCTGCATAACCATGAAATGGAAGCTTGCAGAAAACTGAAAAAGTTATGAATCCGACCACCACCAAACTCGCAACGGGAAACTCGTTGCCCCCACCACCAAACTCGCAACGGGAAACTCGTTGCCCCCACCAAAAATTTCATTTTCTTCGTTGTCAAAATGGTAGATCTGTAAATAACAACACCGATTCAAAAAAATTGAAATGTATTTAGGTAAAATAGAGAAAGATAAAAGGGGAAAGAAGAAACTTACAGCAAAATCTTTAAGAACAAAAGGAAGGAGAAGAAACTTGAAGCAAAATGAATGGCAAGAGAAGGAAGGAGGAAGAAGAAGAGGGAGAACGAAGATGGAGAGAGAGAACGAAGAAGAAAAGAGAGATTTGTGTAGCGTTTCAATTTTCAGCCTGTATTTTCTAAACAAAAATACAGTTGGTATTGTTCCCTTTCTGAACTATTGATTAACATTTTGGGACAAAAGTAGACAATGTAGTGTAATAAGGCTGGTTGTATTGTAATCAATTCATAATTTAGTTGGATTTAGTTGTAATTAAACATAAAATACCCCTAAAAATCTGATGTGACTTCATTATTAGAAAGATTCTTTGAAATAATTAAAAAAACATATAGTTGAGCGATATATATTTCTTCATAGAATTGTTTAAAGAAAAATAAAGTTATTATTAAAAGATTCCATTTATTCTCATCTAACGTATAGAGTTGAACAACAAATAATATTATGATATTTTTCACAATGACACGACTAATATAATGCTATATATAGTCTATAATCGCAATTTCTACAAAGTTTATCTACATTGTTGGAATAATATTTGAATTAATATAAAATATTGAAATAAAATAGAATCTTATGACATGCCATTATTATAATATAAAAAAAAAAAAGAATCTCATTGTTTAAGACAAGAGAGTTTTAATTTTAATTGTCAACAACAATAAAAAAGACAAAAGAGTATTGATTAGATTCATATCCTTTGGGCGAAGTTTCTTTGTGGGCCCGCCGACCTTTTTTCTTTTCATTTCACTGTCGTTTAGGATATACTAGTGGAAAACCCGTGCATCCGCACGGATTCTGGTGTGGACCGTGAATACGTCATCAATTACATTATGAAATAAAAAAACTGAAAATATAAAAATTTTGTTGTAAATAAAAAAAATCATAACACCTAATAAAAAAACAATCGTGTTCAAAATTTTAATCAGCAATTTTATGTTCATTTTTCACAACTCAGAATTTGATCAGAAACTTCATGTTCCAGTTAATTTTTAATATTTAGATCAGTGAATTCATGTTCCCGTTAATATTCAACATTTTAATCAGATTCTTTCATATTCCTGTTAATATTCAATATTTTGATCAATAACTTCATGTTCCCGTTAATACTCAATATTTTGATCAGCAACTTCATGTTCCCGTTAATATTAAACATTTTGTTCAGTAACTTAATGCTCCTGTTAATATTCAATATTTTGATCAGTAACTTCAAGTTTCCGTTAATATTCAATATTTTAATCAGTAACTTCGTGTTCCCGTTAATATTCATATTTTCTATCAATAACTTCAAATTCCCGTTAATATTCAATATTTTTATCATTAACCTCGTGTTCCCGTTAGTATTCAAATTTTCTATCAGTAACTTTGAATTCCTGTTAATATTCAATATTTTTACCAGTAACTTCATGTTTCCGTTAATATTCAATATTTTGATCAGTAACTTCATGTTCCCGTTAATATTCAATATTTGGATCAGTAACTTCGTTTTCTCGTTAATATTCAATATTTCTATCAATAACTTCAATTTCCCGTTAATGTTTAATATTTTGATCAGTAACTTCGTGTTCCTGTCAACAATATATTTTTTCCTGTCTATAAAAATAATAAATATTAATTTTATTTTGATATTATTTATAAAAATATATGAATCAATAATAAACTTAGCGTGTTTATAAAAATAACATTGTTTAAAAATAGATGATGATAATAAAAATATTTTATAATAATAAAAATCTGAAATTGACAAATTATAGTGAAGAAATATTCAAGCAAAGTATAATAAATTAATTTAAACTTTTAAAAATAAAATAATAAATATATTATTAACTGCATATTTCCTTTCCTAGCCGAGTTCTCTTGTCTTATTAATTAATTGATTTTAATTAATAACACAATTATTATATTAAAGTATACAATATCTTAAATAGTGCATACTAATTTCTAACAATATATTTTATTTTATTTGTTGGTGTGAAATATAATAAGTTGTTTTTTGATTGGGTGATAAATATTTATTTCGCTGTTTTCTCGAAATAGAATTTTTTTTAACCAATTATATTTTCAATTAGCATTATATCAATTTTTAACAATGGAATATTATTATTTTTTACAACATCCACTTTCTTTTATTTAATAAATAAAAATTAGTCATATTATAATACAATTTTAATATTATTTAATTATAAATTACTTATTTAATAATCATATCATCATAAATTTCATTTAACATCATTTATTTTAGATAATGATATCAAATATATATGGTGTCTTTTTTAATATTAAAAAAATTAAATATATATTTTGATCCAATAAAATTAATATTTTAAATTATTAAAAAAAAATATTTAAACAACAATTAAAAAAATGAAATAATGGCCTTACAAAAGATCATATACTTCAATTGATTGAGTTTAAATGCACATAAACATAAAAATGTGAGACATGAAAATAATTCCATTTATTGATATTAATTAACGAAATTATTATATTATTGACTATCTTTCTAAATATAAAAATGAAATAATTCTAAACCTAAAAATGAAAGAATAGATTTAAAAAAGGTTTTCTAATAGAAATATACAATTAAAATTAGATAAAAAATAATATTTTACTATAAGATTTTTCCGTTTATAAAAATAATATTACTATAATATTAAAATTCAAACTCTTAATACATCTAATAGTTTAACAGATTATTAATATTTTATTACAATTTTAATAGTATATAAACAAAAAAAAAGTTATTCAACTTTGTAATAGTTCAGTGCTAGATCTATAGGCTCGGCTCATGTGTTATTTTTCTTGATGTTAAATTGAAAAAATTATAATAAATGAAATAATAAAATTATCCAACATTGTGATATTTTACTACTATGAATATTTATTAAAAAGTTAAAATAAAATAAAATAATAATTTGAAGAGTTAATAGCATTAGAAGTTTCTTGATCTATCATTCTTCAAACCTGAAACCTTTAATCCCATCACAATTTCACAATTGATACAATTGAAAGATGGTCTCTTATTATCATATGAATTTCAATTAATACAATATTGAAAAATCTGCTATGGTCATTTTAAATTAATACAATTATAATAATAGATAAAATATTAAATATAGATATAGGTCTGCTATAGATATAAATATAGGTCTGCTATAGATATAGATATATGTCTGCTATTAAAATATTAACATTTTTTTTTTAATTATTTTAAGACATTAATAGTAAGAGTATCACATCAATATTTAATACTTATTTTTAACATTTTTATGAAGAAAAAAAATTAATTTAATTTTATAAATATTTTATATCATCTTTTCTTTAATGTGATGGAACAATACACTCTTCTCTTTAATGTGATTGAACAATACCATCCATCTTGAGACTAAATCTTTTCTTGAGCCTCAAAATTCTTTCTTTGATTCAAAGAAAGAATTTTGATTCAGTTGCATCTCATGACCATCCTATAACGGTGGTTGATCCCACCTTTATTTTTTCATCATGAATCAGAGAAAGTTACATGATATTAAAACCAAAGAGTTGGAGAAAGTCATATGATATGAAAATGAAAGAGTCAAAATACATATCAGTTAGTATTCAGGAGTATTTTTAACGATGGATTACTAAAAAGTCCAATATCACCTAGTTGAAAATTGAAAGAAAAATTGTATCAATGTTACGCGGAATAATAAAGTACAAATCTCATATACTAAAATGAAGAGAAAAAAAAAGGATAAAGAACACAAACCCTAAAATTTGTGTTTAATTTCATCTCAAATTTCTTTCACAACCCAATTTTTTCCTTGCAAATCTTCAACTTATAGATTTCTCTAAATCCTCCAATGTAAATTTCCAAAATCACTGCAGACACAAAATAAGCATTTGATCTCCGTATTAAACTACACATAATACGTCATATTATTACATGAACATCAACCAACAATTTCACAAAGAGGAAAATAAACTATATGCACCAACTTGAACACATTCCCCTTTAGCTCTTAAATATATGTTCATCCTCGCAATCCTTCTTGAGAAAAATATATATTTGAAAGAATAACAAATCAATGAAAGATCAAAACTTCATAAAAACATAAATCTTTCAAAGCTGGTTGTATTGTAATCAATCCATAATTTAGTTGGATTTAGTTGTAATTAAACATAAAATACCCCTAAAAATCTGATGTGACTTCATTATTAGAAAGATTCTTTGAAATAATTAAAAAAACATATAGTTGAGCGATATATATTTCTTCATAGAATTGTTTAAAGAAAAATAAAGTTATTATTAAAAGATTCCATTTATTCTCATCTAACGTATAGAGTTGAACAACAAATAATATTATGATATTTTTCACAATGACACGACTAATATAATGCTATATATAGTCATAATCGCAATTTCTACAAAGTTTATCTACATTGTTGGAATAATGTTTGAATTAATATAAAATATTGAAAAAAATAGAATCTTATGACATGCCATTATTATAATATAAAAAAAAAAGAATCTCATTGTTTAAGACAAGAGAGTTTTAATTTTAATTGTCAACAACAATAAAAAAGACAAAAGAGTATTGATTAGATTCATATCCTTTGGGCGAAGTTTCTTTGTGGGCCCGCCGACCTTTTTTCTTTTCATTTCACTGTCGTTTAGGATTAGGGGTGTACGCGGGTTGGGTTGGATCGGATTTAGCCTAATCCGGTATCCAACCCGTTCAAATTTTAATGGGTTGGATTTATCATCCAACCCAAAATTTCATTGTTAAAACCGATCCGAACCGACCCGTTCATTTATGAGTTGGGTTGTGTTAGGTTCGTGGGTTGTGTTTCAAATAAAAAATATTTTTTTAATGATTTTTTTTGTCGATTTAAAAACATGTAACACAACTCAATACAATCATATTCATTTATAACACTCAAATTCGATGAAACATATCATATAATATCTAATAAAATTCATCAACACGAGATAACACTTGATGTTAATATAAAATTTTATAATTCACGTTATTTCCATTAAATATGTAAGTTAGAAATGATTCAAAAAAATATAAGAAACACATTTAATATTAGAATTACGTAAACTCATTCGTCTAGTAATATTATTAGTGGAGAATAATTTTTTTTTATAAAAGAATTATGGTTATTAGTGAGATATTAGTTTTATATTTTTATTTAAAATTAAAATAAAAATAATAAAAAATTATTAAAGTCACATTATTGGGTTGGGTCAATGAGTCTGCGGGTTGCAAAACTCAAACCCGATACCCGACCCAAAACTATACGGGTTGTTATGGGTTGAGTTAGGTATACCCTTAAATGAATGGGTTCAAGTAATTTATGGGTTGAGTTGGTTTGGATCAATGGGTTCGTGGGTCGACCCACACCCATGAACACCCATATTTAGGATATTTAAAAAAACATATAATACAAAACGTATATAGTGTTTTAAAAATTCAAATTTGAGATAGTTCTATGAAATTATCTTTTGGAAAAAGAAAGAAATAAAACCTTTATCGAATTTGTTTTCATTAGGTTAGATAAATTAATTTCCAATAATTTATCATTTTAGAGATTTCTTGTAATTTAATCAATATTTCCTATATTAAAGAAAGAAATTATTCTTCATTTGTTTTTTAGGTTGGAAAAGTTAGATAGTTTCAATCATCGCAAGAGTTTTTTCGACCCAAGCAAAGACAGCTCATAGCTTAGCTCATTCACTTGACTGTGAATACACTCATTCGTAGTACCAAAATTAAATAAAAAAACAACAGACTTTGGGTCATCAAAATTCTCAACAATTCAATTGTAAAAGAAAAAAAAAAACTTAACAATCCTATTATAGTATAGCGCAAAATCTTCATTGGTTATTTGCAAATTCATGGTCCACTTGCAAGTTAGAGGCCACAGGTTTTATTTTCATTGATTAAATAAAAGTGGGGTTCTCCACTAGGTTTTGGCAAACATAAATTTAATATTATATACCGTTATCGTTATAAACGGGTAATTAAGAACGTTACAACATATTGACAATATGTTTGACGGATCTTACAATCTTCATATCCATTTCAAACGGACCCTTAGATGCATAACAGTGAAAAATATTTCATATATTCTTTAAATTGTCATCCGTTTTCAGTTCAAAATTGATAAAAAAAAAATTTAGCTGAAAAGTAACCGCATAACTTTTAAAGTTGATGAATTATACACCCTCCGGTCACTATTATAAACAACAAAAACTTTTTTAGATTCATTGAATAAATAATGTATTTGGACATTATTATATATCAGACACATTAATTATTCAATAAATTTTAAAAAAAATTTATTGTTTATAATAGTGACCAGATGGTGTATCTTTCTTTAATTAAAAAATTGATCAATTGTATATTTCTTTTAGCGAAAGCTAATCATATGACTTTTCTTTATAGATTTTATCAAAACATTTGAATATTTATATTGATATTTAAATTGAATATAAATTTTTATTTAAATATTTTTGTTATTATTTTATTTTTTGTGTAATAAAATTAATTATCACTTTCTAAAAGAATATAAATGTGGTCAAAGAGAAGTTATTACTCTTTATCTAATGGCGTCCGAGTACTGTTAGCAGCACCGTTAAGCTTTGTAAATAACGTTTGACTATTGAAAATGCTCTTTCTTATACATTTCATCTTCAAATCTCACGCATATGCTTTCTCACAATTATTCATTTTTAATATTTAAAACTAAACTTATAGAACCCACATATGAAGATATACACAAAGACAATAATTAAGAGATGGATGATGTGTATACACAAACACATCATAATACATTAATACTCCCTCGTTACGCAAGTATGATAGCATGCCTACACATTAACTATTAATATTAAAAATAAAAACTAATGGTCTAGTGGTGAAACGCTTGAGTCTTGAGAGTGTGATTCTCTCAAGGTCTTAAGTTCGAATCCTACTAAATACAAATTATTTATTAAAAATAAAAATAATAATAATAATAAAAACTAGACATCTACCCGTGCTATGCACCACGGGATAGTCTCAAATTAATTATTAATAATAATTATTGTAAACTTAAAAATAAATTAAAATATATGATGTAAGTTTTATATATATTGTCTTTTAAAATTAAAATGTAAACAATTGATTTGATAATTTGTAATCTTATTCAATTATTTAGAATAGAAAACACATAAAATTAATATATAAGAAAAGAGTTTAATTACTATGCACTGACAGTGTAAAAAGTTTTACACTGTCAATACATCACCATCATCCGTTTGAGTTACTTTACAGATTATTAAATTAAAAGTCAAACTCCTCTTTACATCCAACGGTTATAATTAACTGACAGTGTAAAATCCTTTTACACTGTCAGTGCATTTCAATTAATTCCATAAGAAAAATAGACTATATGTAATATATGTGGCATTATAGTTGGAAATAAACAGACAAATCAACCAAACGGAGACCTAAAGCCTATTACAAAAAGCTTTAAGTTTTCTATTAGAACTAACTCTACCAATAAGCACTTCTATGACATTATTACAATTCAAATCATGAATATCTCCATTTTGAAAGACAATCCTATTCCTAATACTCCATATGTGGTAGACCACCTCAGCAGAAGCAGCTTTCAGGATTTTGGCTTTACTCCCTTTTCCACTAGAATGGTGCATAATCCACTGAACTTCTGAGTTCCAATCTTCAGGCATCCTATTCCATCCAAAATTTTTCATGACCTCATACCAAACCATCTTTGTAGTAGCACAATCAAAAAACAAATAATTTCTACTCTCATTTTCCTCACAGTACACACATTTACCATCATTGTGACTACCATGGTTCATCAACCTGTCTTTAGTAGGCAATCGGTTCAGACAAACCATCCACAAACAGAAAACCGCTTGTGGTCGAGCTGCATTACCATAAATCATCTTCCTCCAATTCACACTAGGTTTTTCCCCTCTTAACATCCTATACATCTTACCAATTGTATACTTCCCCTTCATATTAAACTCCTGCCAAACTCTATTATTCATAATCTCATCTTTATACTTGAATATCGTTTTCATGAACCAAGAGTGATGTATAGAAGGTTGGTATGTAACAAGGTTACCTGAATTCATATAATAGGCATGAATCCACTGCACCTACAGACTATCTTTCTTCTCAAACAGGTTCCACAACAGCTTGCCAATGGCTGCAACATTCCAATCTCTGAGATCAATAAGATTCCAGCCACCAGCTGCAACAGGATCACACATTTTCTCCCAGGCTACTAAAGCTTTTCTACTCCCATCATGTTTACCTGTCCAAACAAACTCCCTGCAAAGGCTGTTAATATGCTTGGTCACACTTTTCGGCAACAAAAAGACCTGCATCCAATAATTATATATAGCATATATCACACTTTTAACAAGTTGGATTCCCCCAACATATGATAACATTTTACTGCACCAATGTCTCAATCGAATAATCATTCTTTCTATCAAAGGTTGACAGCTAGCCACTGAAAGCTTCCTACTGTCAAGAGGCACTCCCAAATACTTAAAAGGAAGAGTACCTAAATTGAAACCAGTTGCCTGCTGCAGATGATATCTGGTATTGGAGTCAACACCTTCTAAATAGATAAAGCTCTTGGGTATACTCATCTGCAGCCCTGTAGCTTCAGCAAAATCCTCAATTTTCCTCATTGTCAACTGAATGGAGTCAATATCACCTCTCACAAAAATCAAAATGTCATCAGCAAAGCAGAGATCAATAAGCTTGAGTTTCTCACACTTTGGATGAAAGTTGAAATTAGGATTCAACCTCAGTCTTTGAAGCAGTCTGTGCAAGTACTCCATAATGATAACAAACAGCAGGGGTGAATAGGGTCACCCTGTCTCAACCCTCTTTTAGCTACCAATAACTTGGATGTGGAACCATTTATGGAAAACCTATAGGAAACAGTAGAAACACACGTCATAATCCAGTTAGAGAAAATTTGAGGAAATCCTAACTCAGCCATAATTTGAACCAGGGTATTCCACTCAACCGAATCGTACGCTTTCTAAATATCCATTTGAATAAGACACCTGGGAGAAATGTTCTTCCTATTGTAACCTCTCACAAGTTCTTGGGTAAGAATGACATTATCTTGAATGTGTCTACCATATACAAAAGCTGCTTGAGTATTATTTATAACATTGCCTAACACCATCCCAAGCCTACAAGTCAAAATCTTAGAGATAATCTTATAGAAAGTGCTGCAACAGGAAATTGGCCTGAGATCCTTGACTGTCTTGGCTGAAGGACTCTTAGGGATAAAAGTAATTAAAGAGCAATTAAAAGCCTTATAAATCTGACCTTCTTGAAAGAATTCCATAACTGCTTCAACAACATCATTTTTAAAAATAGGCCATGTAACCTTAAAGAAATAAGCATTGTAACCATCCAAACCATGGGCCTTAGAATTCCTAATACTACAAAGAGCTTTCCAAATTTCACTCTCATCAATAGATCTAATCAGAGACTGAGCCTCAACTGTATTCAAAGCCTCACCATCTCTAACAACTGGGATATCTATACTCTTTAAAACATTAGCCTTAGTACCAACTAGGGTCTTGTAAAATCCAATAATCTCATTCTCTATCTCCTCATGGCTACTTAGGGTCTCACCATTCAAATACTCCAAAGTATTCAGAGCTTTTAGCTTATTTCTGTCCCTAACATAAGCATGGAAATAGGCTGAATTACTGTCACCCAATTGCAACCAATCAATCTTTGCTTTTTACCTCAATATGGATTCCTCATTCTGACTCAATTCCAAAAGCTTATCAGTACATATCTTCACTTGCTCCAAAGAGTGCACATCAAACATATCCTGCTGGAGCTTGTCATGAGCCTGACTCAAATCCTGCCTAGCTTGCATGACTTGAATGTGGATGTCAGTATACTCCCTATTCAACTGCTTAAGCACAGGCTAAAGTCTCTTTAATTTGATCCATAGTCTATACATAGGTTTCCCCTTCACCTCAAGACACAAATTATTGGCCACAGTCTGCAAAAAACAAGGATCTTTAACAGAACAGTTGATAAATTTGAACATAGACCTTTTTCTGCTACAAGGATTAAGCTTACACATCTTGACAAGAGTATGGTCAGAAATGTTAGGATCAAGGTTTTCCACAAAGTACTCATGAAACATTCGAAACCATTCAGTATTAGCCAACACTCTATCAATCCTAGAATATATAACACCTGTAGTATGTTTATTATTCTAAGTGTGATAGCTGCCTCTAGACTCCACTTCAGTCAGCCCAACCATATTCATCATATCCTTAAGATCCCTGAACTCAGCTTCAAGAACAGGTTTTCCTCCTATTCTATCTTGAGATCTCAACACATTACTCATATCCCCCATAACAACCCAAGGCCTACTCATATTACTTCCCAGCTTCTCAATTTCTGTCCATAAAATCTTCCTCTTATCCAACTGATTGAAAGCATAGACCACTGTAACTACAAACTGCAATTGTTTATCCATCCCATAAATCTCAAAATGAACAAATTGATCACTAGTTTGTATAATTTTCAGGTCCATCACATTCTGATCCCACAGAACCCAAATTCTACCATTAGTGTGGTTCCTATAATTATCAGCAAACAACCATTTATTACCAAACTTATTCCTAATATTCACAGCTTTATTCTCTTTAACCCTAGTTTCAAGTAAAGCAACAATGGGCACCTTAAATGAAAACACATAAGCACAAACCTCTATATGCCTAGCCAATTTATTGAGACCTCTAACATTCCATGTCACAATCATGACCCCAAACTCTGATTTCCCACAGGACAATCTCCAATCCTAAGGGGTGTAAATGAGTTCTAATAGGCAACAAATGAACTTCTAGAAGTATGTATCACAGGTTTTTTTCCTTTATCTCTAGTGACCTCAGTCCACTTTTCCTCTTGGGATACCTTTCCTTGATCAACAATATCCACCTCAACCAGAACACGAACGTAAGATATTCTAAGTTTTTTCGCCGTACACTCATCAATGGTGATTGGTTTACCTACAACACTCATAATTTTGGACAGACTTTTCTCCCCCCACAAGTGGAGAGGTAGACTTGGCAAAGTAATCCACAACGGAAGAACCCTAAGCAAGTCATCTTTCATCTCAAATTCTGGACTCCATTGTCTAAGAAAAACTGGTTTGCCATAGATGAAATAAGGTCCTTGAGACATAACATTCTCTCTATCCTCATGATTTTTAAACCGCACAATGAAATAACCTTTATCGTTGTAAAACAGATCCGGGAGAGATACGAAATTCCATGTTTTCTCCATGAACTTAGTCACCGCATTCATAGACAATGAATCCCCAAGTGCAAATAATATCATGGCATTATCCCAATATTCTAATTCATCTTCAATATCAGACTCCTCAATCATGATTTCAACATCTCCATTAACAACATTCGGAGCAATAAACTCTACACTCATACCTCGATTCAGGTTGCGATTCCCTTGAATGATTTCCACCCAAGGCTTTTGCCGTTCTTCATGGTTCACCTCTGGTTGTGCTTTCTTCTTAATTTCTTGAACAATCGTAGGTGGTTTTTCCGTTGAACTTTGTGATGCCGACGGATGACTCTAAGGCTCTTCTTCCTCCCCCTGGTTCTCAATCTCTGGAGAGACGACTTCAACTTCCGCTGTTGTTATGATGGTCCTTTCCACTCCTTTCCGGCATGCC
This sequence comes from Lathyrus tuberosus, assembly GCA_022829125.1. NCBI lineage: Eukaryota > Viridiplantae > Streptophyta > Magnoliopsida > Fabales > Fabaceae > Lathyrus > Lathyrus tuberosus. The sequence continues at coordinate 25,330,780 of JALAZF010000013.1, read as the reverse complement.
GCCACCGCAAGCTTTGGCCGACCGACACCCCTTTTGCCCATGGTTCTCAAACCCTAGCAGAGCATTGGACCTAATTTATTCATTTTTTTCCTCTCAAGTATTCAATTATAATCAACTATCAATCACATGTATAAAAGAAGTAATCAATTATAATGAATTATAAAAACACAATCATGAATTATAAAACATCAATAATAATGAATAATAATAGTAAAAATAAGAACAAAATTTATACCTAAAAAAAACATAACCATAATTAGAAGAAAGAAAAGTAAGAATAATAAATATTTCAAAGCTAGGAATTGGAAACAAAAATTATTTAGAAAAAAAAAAAGAATAATATTTTTATACCTCAAAATTTCATCTAAAGAAAACATAACCACGAATTAGAAAACATCAATAATAATAATAATAATAATAATAATAATAATAATAATAATAATAATAATAATAATAATAATAACAAAATTTATTCCTAAAAAACAAACATAACCCCAATGAGAAGAGAAAAAAAAGTATACGAATAATTAGGAATTGAAAACAAAATCAAATTATTTAGAAAATTAGAAAGGAGAATGAAACAAACGGTTCCATAAAAAATAAGGGTATTTGGATGAAGATGTTTCTTTGAATAAACTGCCGTCCAAGGACCTTCTTTTGTTTAGAGGTATTTTGTCTACGGCGAGTGATTCAAATTGCAAGTTTTGCAACTCCCATTCGGAAATTTTAGGTCACCTTCTTCGGAGTTGTCCGATGACAAAGTTGGTTTGGTTGGAAGTATCGGTGAGGATTGGTTTTTGGGACGGGAGAGGTCTTAAGGAGAGTTTTTTGGAGTGGTATTCTTTTTGTAAATCCAAACGAGTTAAGTCGGGGAGAGAAGGTAGTATTTGGCTAGCTGTTTGTTGGAGCCTTTGGATTTTAGGAATGACATCATTTTTAAGAATTCGGGTTGGAATGTGGTTGATATTGTTTGGAGAGTGAAGTTTTTTGTTTGGAAATGGTCATAGAAATTACCCACCCCAATTGTAATATGTATGAATTCAACAAAGACCTTTTGTTTTATTTGTCTTAGGTTCTAATTCGTAGGTAATTTTTTTTGCTTTTGTCGAACTTTGTCTCGTTTCTTTTGTAATTAAGATTGAGTACCATTTGTACTCTAATCAATATATCTCTTGCTTAAAAAAATTCATTATCAACTTACATAACAGTCATAAACTTCTCACCTTTAGTATATGACTCACACCATGAGTACTGGTAACTATGAGAGCACTGCGGAGCACAAAGATGAATCTACACATAATAATCTTGTAAACATATCAAATATGTGTGAGCCAGAAACAATGTCAAATGATTTGAAGTGTCATGGAAATGGAATTGAAAACGCAATAGAATTCAGAAAATGAAAAGATTCGCAACCTCTCTACATCATGCAAAGGTAGTTCTGATTTTAAATTTTCTACAAAATGACAAAGCACAAATTAGAAGCATACTCAGTTGCAATGACAAACTTTAAATTGCACACTACATTAAGACACTAAAGTCTCGTATGAAATGACAACACATGTGAGTTAAGGGAAAGTATGAAGGCGCTTGAAGAATATAATGGAAAATGTAAATCGATATCATTATGTTGTAATCAAAAAAGAGAAGCAAATAAATATTGCTTAAAATAGAGCAAAAAAAACTCCACACCAGTAAGTTCATATTAGAATAAAATACACCTACCCACCAAAAATTAACTTCCCACTACACTTCATTCACTTATTTATAAATTTATTAATAATTTAATTAATTAATTAAATTAAATAATTTTCACACCACTATGTTACTATTAGAATTAAATACACCTACCCACTAAAAACTAACTTCCCACTAAATTCCACTCACTTTTTATTTATATATTTATTAGTTTTAGAATTATAATTTTGTATGATTACACCAACTAGTAGTATGTGGTTGGTGTCGCATCAGAAAAAAGGTGTGGTTGTTGCAAATGTTTCCATTTAAGAGAAGAAAATATCAGTATTAGCCGGCCAACTAGGTTTGGATATTTAGCATCATTGTACACCATATATTTACATGAACACTATTGTTATTTTTTAAATAAAAAATAAAAAATATTTTATAAAAAAAATATTTTATTTAAATTTTATTTTGTAACATGTAAAGTTGTATCATTAATCAACTTTGTCATTATATCAACCATAAATATATGTTATTAAGCATATATTTTACTTAAAATTTATTAATCAAATTTACTATTTAAATAATCAATAAAATATATAACATTAATTAAATTATCTCCGTCTTTACATTTTATTAACCAATTTTAATATTAAAATTTGAAATATATAAAATATAGAAAATAAAATTGATTAATAAAGTAAAAAAATTAAATAAATACATATTTATATATAATTAAGATTATACATAAATAGCATGTAAACAGACAACAAGTTGTTTTGCAACTTCTTTTTGGATGACAAAATCAATCTTCTTAAAAATTATATTTATTATTTTAGGTGACACAACATTATTATACATAGGCATTTGCATTCTCTCTGAAATTGAATTATTATATTTTATATTCTAATGTTAATGTTTTGTATTTTATTGATTAATAAGGTAGTAAATTTGATTAATAAATTATAATAAAATATGTAGTTAATAAGTATTTTATTTTTATAATTAATGAAATTGTAAAGTTGATTAATAACAAAACCTTATATATTTATGTTATACAATAAACTTTAAATGAATATTTTTTTTATAAATAATATTTTTAATTAAGAAAAAACTGTTCATGATGAACACTCTTGCACGTAGGGGTGGAAATAGGCCAGACCAACTAACAGAGGCCTACGACCTAGCCTACATAGGCTCAGGCCAAGCCAGACTTTTTCTTAAATAGAAAAGGCCTAGGCTTTTTTATAAGCCTATTTAACTAAAGAGGCTAGGCCACAGGCCGTAAGAAAAGCCTTTTAAGCCTATCAGGCTGACCTATTTAAGAAAAAATTAATAAATTTATTATTATTATATTCTATTTTGTACTTTGAATTAAAATACGAAAATAAAACTTAGTTATCTTGAAGAACTTATGAAAATAAGTTGAAAAAACATTATAAACAATGTCATAAGTTGTTGTCATAAGTTTTTCTCATAAGTTATCTTCAACAAATAGTATCACCAAACTTATGCAAATAAGAAAACTTGAACGAGACAATGAAAACAAAAATTTAATCTCATTGATCTTTTAACTTGTTAGTATATTTAACATTAGTTGAATTTCTTATTTGCAGATGTTCAAATAAAGTAGGCTTTTAAATAGGCTAGTAGACTAATCAGGCCTTCGAAAATGTCAGACTTAGGCCTAAAAATAAGCCTATGATAGGCTACAGGCCTGACTTAGGCTTTGAATTTTTTAGCAGGCCAGGCTCAGGCTTGGCAAAGCCTAGCTCGACCCAGCCTATTCCCACCCCTACTTGCACGTGTAAGTATTTGATGTAAAACTAGTGTCAAAATAATATTATCAACTACCTACCCATTAACAAAACATGCCACCATTTTCTCTAAATTACCCTTTTTTTATTTTTCAAATTTACACTGTCAAATACTCATTATAGTAATTAACATATTAACTCATATTTCATTCAATCAAACCTTCGTTTTGCTAACACATGTTGTTATAGGATTGGCTAATTTCAAAATTCAAATTAAACCCAAATAATCTCTTTAACCACTACCATTCTTTCTCTTTCATTGTACAGAAAAAATTTCAAAAAACCCATTTTCTCTTCTTTCCCTCCCACAAATTCAAAATTCATTTTCCTACTTTACCTTTTCAATTTCACTTTTTTTATCTCTACTCTTTGTTTTTTAATTCTATCTCTCTCAGTTGGTCCTCTGAGTAATTCTACTCTTCATTGTTTTTTCTAAAATGAAATATGAAGTTTAGATATAAGAATCTAAATAGATATGGAGGAGAAAATCAATGACTCATACATAAAGAAATGTTGAGATTGAACGAAGAGGAAGATGAAAAATGAAAAAGGAGAAGAAATTGTCGTTCATTAGGCCGTATGAATCGAGAAATTGTTTGAATAGGGTTAAGTTTCTTCAACCAGCTTTTTCTGCCCAAACTGTTTTCTCATGAGTTTTGCTTTTTATTTTTTGATATTTGTTTATGACAAATTTTAAAGGCAGTGCATCTATAGAAACACAAAAATCTTCACACTTATTTGCTTAAAACTCATTGTTTACAACTTGGTATCCTCTTCATGTTCTTTTTAATTGATTTATACTGTAAATGTTTTGACTTGGTGATGGCTCACAAGCTGTTTGATAGAATTACTCTTCCAAAAAGTTTATGTTCATTTATTTTTTACTCTTTAATGTGAGATGTGTTGAGAATTGTTGAAGCTAGAATAGCAGCAAGCAAAAATATATAAGTAACCCAGTTTTGCCGTACCACAGAGACCAGTGCGGGAAAGAATGTCGTTCGACGGTTTCTATATTTCTAAGCTTATGGTTCAAAAGTTCTGGTTTAAAAGGGAACCAAAAGCAAAGACGGAAAATGTAAAGACTGAAAATATAAGGTAAAGACGGAATTATAAACGGAGCCTTGTTGGAATTATATCTCATCAATTGATAACACATGCATTCTTCTAATCATATTATACATAAATCAATCATTCTTAAAAATTATATTTATTGATTTAGATGACACAACATTGTTATACATGGGCTTTTGCATTCTCTCTAAAATTAAATTTTTATATTTTATATTCTAATGTTAATGTTTTGTATTTTATTGGTTAACTAGTGGGATACCCGTGCTTTCGCACGGGTACCGGTCGTGGAGAAAAATTGTAGATCTGAAAGAAATGAAAAAAAAACACAATAAAAGAAAATTAATTGCAATATTTAATTTAACATTTTGTTAAAAAATAAGGGGCATTTAAGAATTTTTTTAAATAAATAAATATGTGTAACATATTTGTTTGTATGCCACGTAAAGTGCTAAATTAAAATATTGCAAAGGAACAATTAATTGTTATAGAATAAATATAAGCCGTTTTCATTTAATTAAATTAGTTAATGGATAATTTTTTTTTTTTGGAAAAGACGGTGTGAAGAAGTGAAACATGCAGTCCAAATAAAATGAAATAAAAAGACATAATGAATTATTAAATTCCATTATAATGGAGGAAGTCTAGTAAATGGGAATAGAAGGTTGTAAGTTGTGCAAGCGTTGAAACTCTAAACGTTAGCAAGAGTCATTTCAAAAACAACCCAAACGTTTGTACACATAAACAACATAAATAGGTTCATAGCATAAGACTTGCTCATTTTGCTAATTTCAGTTACGTCTTTTCTGAACCCAAACTCTGTGAAAGAATGGGTACTGAAAAAGCATCTTCAAGTGGGACACGGTAATTAACGTGATAGAATTTGCATGTTGTTTCCTAACTTGAAATCGTTCATCCTATTTTTTATAGTGGGTTATGTTTTTCAGGCCAGGCGAAGCATGGTTGATGGAGAAGAAGAGGATCAACGATCAACTTCGGAAATGGTATGAACAAGAGGTAATGGCGAACAAAAACAAAGGGAAGGGAAAACGTGTAGCAACATTTTCGGCAGACGTGGAGTTAGGTGAACTTACGCTGGAAGATTCAGATTGGGCGAAGAAGTTTCAAGATTGTGGTGAAATTGACGCAAGGTAAGTTATCAGGTTTTCATGTTGTATGTTTGAAAGAGTTGAGTAGAAAGAAAATCTGGAACGTATTATTAACATTATCTGAGAAATAGGTTTGTTAGTTCATGCTAAAAGGAAAGAAGTTTGTTTAAGTTACGAAAGAAAGAAATTAACATTTACATTATGAAAAAAAGTTGTGTTATGACGAAAACATAGTTATAGTTACATGCAACTCTATCTGTAACTTTATTAATATAGTAAGATGAATAAATATGTTATTATTTAAGAAACTTAGGTGAATGATAAATATATAGTAGGAAAATGTTTTGTAGTTTGTGGGTTGTGACTCCCATGAAAATGAAAACCTTTGTAGTGAGATCTATTGTTTAGAAAATGAATTAAGTTGGATATTTTGGTTAAGTCAGTTGGAGTCGTTGACTGTTGTATTATAAAATCAGTTTATGTAAATATAGAAAAGTATAGTAGAAAGTTAAATAAGAATTGTTGATAAAAGTAAGTTTGTTTTCTTTGATATTATTCAGAACCCCATGATTTAAGTTCAAAAAAGAAAAATGTTTTGGCGCTTGAGGAAGGGAGTTTGCACTGAATAGTTGAAGTAGAAAAGCATTTAGCAAAAGTGAAATACGAATGGAATTTTTCAGTTGGTTGTACAGGATAAATAAATGGCGCATATTGGTTGTCAAGGGTCTGTTTTGTTGTATAGTAATTATACGTGTTTAAGACCATAGTTTATATAAAACATTCTGAAATGGTTTACATGATGTGTGATTGATTGAATTTTTTATTAGGATCAAACCTCCAACAGGAGTTGCTGATGAAAAGTGAAGGCTCCCACAAGACTATTTCTTTTTTGGCTTAAATGCACTTTTGGTCCCCTTAGTTTGGCGTTTTTAAACTTTTGATCCCCCTATTACAAAACTTGTGTTTTTGGTCCCTTTATTATGGTGCGCTTTGCATTTTTGTAGTACGTCCCCCTCCAATTTTGCATAAGTGGCAGTGATGATTGGGATAAAAAATTTATCTTTAATGACATGGAATTGATTACTAGATTATTTTTTTTTACAGAATAAATTAATATTTTTAATCAAGTAAATGTTTTTAGAAATTTATTAATTAAAATTTTCAAATTTTTTAAAATATGGGAGTCTGACACGTCATCACTCACTCACACACACACACACACACACACTCTATCTCTCTCTCATGTGCTTCATTTTGTAATCAATAAATTTACTACAGTATATAAACACTAATTCCATATTTTTATAAATCGATGTGGGACTTCACTAGTTCTCAATTCTGCAATTCTGCTTCATTATACACGTAGACCCTCCCTTCCATTTCATTCTTAACATTTTCTCTTCTTCACTTTTCCTACACCATAACAGTCTCTGCTTCCACACTCTCCTCATCTCGCAGCTTTCTTCCTTAGAGTAAGAATGGTCCTTGTTGCATCTAGATATGTTCTCAAACGGAATCTCTTTGGATATGATATTTACAAGAAAGGTACTCCTCAGGGAAACATTAAAGTGTCAGTTTTTCTACAACTTCTCATTCTTTTTCATATTAATTATATTCGTTAACCAAGTGCCCATGTCTTTGATTTTAAAATCCGGGTCTTCCTTTTCTTGTCATAATCATGTGTTTGCTGAGTTTTGTTTTTCCTATCAATGCATTGAGAATTCTGCATTTTCCTTGGATTTTCTTTAACTTTAAGATCAAAATTTAGTTCTATATTTATACATGTTTTCTCTTTTATGATTGAGTATAAGTCTATTTGCTTAGGCTGCAATTCTTCAATTTGAAAGCATAACAAAGGTGCTTTACAAGAGATTCAAAACAACTGTTATAACAAAATGTTGAACTTGTCATTCCCATTTAATTTGTGCTAATTAATAACTCAAATCCATTTTATTTGTTTAGGATCCAATAGCTAATTAACAACTTGAATCTGCAACACAAAAAGTTAGTGTCTTTTTAATCATCATTTCCTCACAATTCACAACTAATGTCTTAAATTATTTTTGCCTAATATTCATAAGGGAAAGTTAAGCTAAGCTAAAGAATACTTGTGATTCAGTAAAGTTGATTTTTGGTTTAGACAATAGCCCTGTCTGGGACATCATGCTCCATATACTCAATTATAAACTAGATACTACAAGAAAATTTCAAAGTAATTAAGTCCTCCGGTAATGATATTTGGATGATAAGGTCTTCTAAGAATCCTAATTTCTCTTGCCAAAAACCTCACTTTCTAACTCAAAATTGTCAAATCTCACCATCTGATAACACTCTTATATGTTCCCTGCCCAATCTATTCATAAGTTAAAAACTACTTTTCATAACTAATTGTGGAGTGCTTGTTGAAAATAACTTATCAGCATGCCATAAGTTATTTCTATAAACTCTCCCAAAGTGACTCACAAGTGTATGTGGTAGTAGATAAGTTCAGTAATTGTTTTGGCTCTAGTATCACATGTTTCACATAATAAGATCCATTCAAAACCATGGCTTTAGTATCACCTGGTTTCTTCTAGTGATTGTGTGAAACTGGAAGTTAAATTGTTGTAATATGAAACAATGGTTCTTTATGTTTTTCATTTCTTTCTTAATCTTCTTCATTGTTGTATAATTGTGTTATATATTGTCTTTCTTAATCTCTTTATTGTTGTATTAATGTTTTAGCATTTACTGACACAGACATGGCAGTTCCATTCACTTGGATTGCAGGTGTATGTAGTGTGAGTTTTGTTTCTCAACATGATACTGTCTTGGGTGAGTAAACCTGCAAGATAAGTCCCACATTGGTCTATACAACAAAAGTAATAGTGTTTATATACTGCAATAAATATATATTAAACAAAATCAAGCACATGAGATAGTGTGTGATTGAGTGATGTGTCAGACTCACATGTTACACAAATTAATTTTGAAAAAAAAAATATTAAAAATATTAATTTATTCTGAAAATTAAATAAAAAGTAAACAATTATTAATTAATTAATTAATTCTTTAAAAAATATTTAAAATATTATTAAATAGTGAAATATCTAGTCATTATTGCCACCTAATTAAAATTAATATTTTTATCCCAATCATCACTGCCACTTATGCAAAATTGAAGGGGGGCTACAAAAATGCAAAGTGAGCCAAACTAAAGGGACCAAAAACACAGGTTTTGTAATAGGGGGATCAAAAGTTAAAAAACGCCAAACTAGGGGGACCAAAAGTGCATTTAAGCCTTCTTTTTTTCTATTTGGTTTCACGCTTCTAAGAGACTTTAACGAATAATGTATGTCGTGTAACACCCTTCTAAACCCCACGGAAATATATAAATAAATCAGAGTAAATATCATGTCTTTCACAAAAGGGTGTCACACATAATTTCAAAACAATCTATAACACCTGTCATGCTCATTAACATTTAAATAATTTCATGTTTTTCAAAAATTTTCACATTAGCATGTAGTAGCGGAATCACTTCCATTAAGAATCTCATAACATTCAAGTCTCAAATAAACTTCCTTCATTAAATCAATTAGGTATAAAAAGTCACTTCACCATAAAATTCAAATCAGATTAACAAGTAAATAGAGTATACAATCGTATCTCTCAAAACATGAATCAAACGTTCCCCAGTGTTACATAATCAGAGCACGACTCGACCCAAAATAAATAAGGAAGCTAGACAAGCTCCTCCAAATAGTTATCCTCGTACTAGCAAGCAACTCTAATATTCAGTACCTGAGCGATGTCGTATAAAACATCATTCCAACAGAACAGTGAGAATTCACATCATTATTGAAATTATAAGATAATGATTAATGTAGAGCATACAAACATAATTACAAATATTCTCAAACTTCAAGTTTCATCAACAAATATTACTCAAATATCCATATAATTCACATTAATTTTCGATATTCAACAAGTCACATTCATACATATACTTCCATATAACAATCATTTATGCAATGCGACTCGATGCAAACTCAATGCAACTCATGCCATGTGGTACCAACACTTGTTATATTTTTTCAGTTTTTACATTTAAACCGGGTCCGTCCCATAGACCAATAACAAAACAAAAGCCCGTCCCCTAGGCTTTTAAACTCCACTCTAGGTTTGGGACAAGTCACTAGCTCCCACGGAACTAGCAAACATTACCTCTTGACACAAATGATGCACATGCAATCAACAACAATATGCAATTAAGATCATTCCCTAATCTTAATATCATGCATATTTCGAATAATTCATTCACATTTGAATCATCACACAATTGCACACACAATCACATTTTCAAAAATCATAGCATTCTTATTTCAAACATCATCACCACAATTGGCAAGTAATCTGCAAGTATCAATACATGGGACATGCTTCTGGGTGCCATCTTTGCTATGGAGCATGCTTCTGCTCAGCATTGGAGTAGGTTGTGGTTGGATACGGACTCGAAGCTTGTGGTGCTTGCCTTTAGTAAACCTTCTATCGTGCCTTGGAAGCTAAGGAATAGATGGGACAACTGTATGCAAGCTATGAGGAACTTAACTTTTTTGGCAACTCACATTTATAGGGAGGGGAATCACTGTGCAGATAAGTTGGCTAATTTATGCTTGGTAGTTACTAACTATACGTGGTGGAATGGTATTCATCCCACTGTAGCTTTTGATTTCAATAGGAACAAGCAAGAACTTCCTTGTTTTCGTTATTGTTAGGTTTGAGGTTTTGGCTTGAGCCCCCCTCATTTTTGTACCTATTTTTTTTTTTCATTTATATCATGGGCCTTGCCCGCTTTTGATTAAAAAAAAAAATCTCAATTCACAAAACACACGATACCGATTAAATATATAATAATTAATCAGTCGCCAATAATTGAATCAATATTCAATAAAATCTCATTATTCAATAAACAATAATCAATGTTTAAATAAATAAACATTATCTAAATAACTAATCCATATTTGAATAAGTAATCCATATTTAAAGTTAGATAACCAATATTTAATAAATAATTAATAATTAAATAAATAATCAATTTTTAAATTAAATAATCAATATTTTAATAAACAACCAATACTTCAATAATTAGTCAATATTTAATAAATAATTCAATATTCAATATTTAAAAATCAATATTTCAACATTTAATAAATATTCAATACTACTCAATATTAATAATTATTTAGTAATTATTAAATATTTTAATAATTATTCCGTATTCAATAATTAATCAATATTTTAACCGACAATTATTATTTTTATAAATAAATCAACATATACTTTTAATTAACTCAAATAAAGTAGCTAACTTCTTTAACAGTTAAAGAGCATCGGTTGAAAGAACTACATAGTTGTACTATTCCTTTTTTTTTATGAGCTTTCATTAATTTAAGCTCCCTATCAACTAAAATATTGACGAAATGAAAATACATTATGTTTGTTTTTATAAACTTTTTCAAGTTAATTATAAAATATACAAATGAGATAGATTTTGGTAACATTTACTATGCATAAGTAACCATTTTATTTTACCTATTCTAAAGAGTATACATAACATTACTTTATAAGCTTATTTAATCTCACTACAGTATAATAAAAAGGATGGCCACATTAATTCTAATGCCAATTCATTTAATCAAATAGCATTGATTCCTACAATATATATATTATTATTTAAATAAATAACTAATATTTAATAACTAATTAATAATTAAATTAAATAACAAATATTTTAATTAAATAATCAATGCTTTAACTAATTAATTAATATTTCATAAAATATTTAATCTTTTAATGAAAGTTTTCCTATATTATCACTACAGTAGGATGCAATATATATATATATATATATATATATATATATTTCTTTTACCTAAATTAAATGCTGTAAGTTTACTAAATGTCACTCGCATTATCTATGCATTAAAGGCGCTGCAGGTTTATTATTACATTTGCTACAGTGTGAATAGAAGGTGGTACTCACATTTCCAAGGGCTCATCTTTAAGTGAAAGGAAAACAACATGGCACTTCATTTACCAATTAATATTATAGCATGTTTGGATTAGTTTTTGGAAGATTCAAAATTAATTTTAGAGGTGTAGAATTGATTCTGAGTGATTTTGAGGTGTTTGTTTTATCAAAAGTAAAACTGATTCTACTTGAAGCTATAATTTGTAGCTTCTACCTTCAGAATTGATTTTGGGTGATTTTTACACTAAAATTTATTGTTTAATTTACTTTTCATTAAATGTATCCAAACATAAATCAATTCTGCTAAACTCAATTCTATTAAAATTAATTCTACCACACTCAATTCTACTAAAATCAATTCTGTTCACCGCCAATCCAAACACACCGTTAATATATCCATTTGAAACATAATAAAGGTACTATATTGATTATTGTTATGAACATAGGGGATATTAAATGCTATGGCTTATTACTACTCCCTGCACTACAATGAAGAGAAAAGAAAATATTACATTCATGAATTTGTTTTATTGCTACAGGATGAAATTGAAAGCCATTATTAATTTTTCATTGCCTAATTAAATCAAAGCTACCAGCCTGACTATGCGTTTGGTGAAGGATATATTATAGTACTCTGCAGCTTTTAACAGAACCAAGCAATAATTCACTACAGTGATGAACAATGTAGATATTTCATTTTTTTTCTTTAACTCCAAATGGGTATTCTAAATCTTAAATGAGTCTCTAAACTATTACCAAAAATCAATTCTAAATATTCAAAAATTAATAATTTCAAAAATTAACATTAACCTAATTAATTTCAATTTTATAGAAAAATATTTGGGGATTTTTCATTAATCTCATTTCTACTCAATAATCAACACTCAATAACTCCAATAATAAGAGAAAACTCACTCTTACCTTGAATTTCTTGATGAATTTATTCTTGAGTTCTTTGGATTTTTCTCCTTTTCCACTCTTCCTCTTTTCTCTTCTCTTCTACACTTTCTCTTCTCTTTTTAATTTTTTCTGGTTTTCACTCTTACTAACTCTTTCTTCTAAACCCTACTATTCACAACCAAATGAGCCTAACTTAACCCAATACTCTTAATGTCAACACCTCCCCTTAAGCCCAATAATATCTAGTAACTATAAAATCATACAAAATAATTTAAATAGTTCACTAAATAATAATATTCCAAATAAAATAAATAATTAGATAAATTCAATAATTCAATTTATTTTCAAATAATAAATTAAATCACACATTTCACTTTAATCAGTTAAACCAATTAATTCACATAAATTAAATTAACCAATTAATTTATATAAACTCAATAAATTATATAAATCAAACAATTCATAGAAATTCACTAAATCAAATATTTCACTTAATTCAAATAATTTAGATAAATCACATAAATTAATTAATTCATAAAATCACTCAATTAATTAATATAAATAATTAATTATTAAAATTGGGGTGTTACATGTCGTGTGTGTATTTGCTTTAGTTTATTTTAAAAACCACTTTTGTTGTATTTGATCTATTACATACTCTTCTGAACTTGTTTCGTAGTTTTACTGGATTTGGTTTATGTTCTTTGAGCTAAATTACATTTTTTAATCCTTTATTTTAGTACTTTTAAAATATCAAACGCCCATTTTATTTTTAAACTATTTAACCCCGTTTTACATTTTCTTGTAAAAAATTATTTAAATGCTATTTTTAATAGTTGGCACAATTAGATTGTTGTAGACTCACTTATGTCTTATTATTTTTCATGTTATTTATATTTATTTTTTAATTTAATTTTTTTTTAAAAATTCAATAATACAAAATTAAAAAATTATAATTATAAAAAATTTAAAGAAAAAATAAAAATCTTGTGAATCTTGAAAAAAAATTACAGGCAAGGTAACCATGATCGTTATTAACTTAATCAATAGGAAATCTAGGGTGATCAACCAAATCGTTATTGACTTAATTAATAAAAACATTAAGGATAAGTCAAGGAAGTGGCATAATACCCTATAAGATGTCCTTTGGCCATAAAAAAGTCTCTAAATTTCTGCAACTGGTATCACTCTCTATCAGCTCCCCTATGGTTAGAATGCCCTGTTACCTTACCCATGAAACGTAGTGTAGCTTTTCTTAAAGTTGTGAAGAAAAAACACCCCACAATATTGATAAAAATCAACAAGCTATGTTAATGGAGTTGAACACTTTATATTGAGATTGGTTTATGGCCTTGGCAATAATCAATAATTCAAAATAGAAGATGGTAAAAGCCTACAACAAACAAGTCAGCCTCAAGTGATTCAATGAAGATGATTTGGTACAGAAAACTATTTTTCTAGTTGGGATTAAAGATCCAAAGTTCGAAAATTGACCACTAAATTGGGAAGGTCTTTTCACAGTTAGTAAAACATACAATAGATGGGCTTATCAACTAGTAATATGGATGGAAAAGAGCTTCTAGAAGCATTAATGGAATGTATCTAAATCATTATTTACCAACCATGTGGGAACGTAATGAAATTCATAACAAAAATTCCATTGACATCTCAAAAGATTGGTAGCCACAAAAGCCCACTACCTAGTTAGTCCACTAAAAAAATTACAAGAAATGGGTTTCATACACCTCTTTAATCTCTTATAGAGGAAACCATTCTCTTGTATTATGTATTAATTACACTTTAGACCTTGTCCTTCTCCTAAAATGTATACTCAATGGTGGCACCAATGAAGCCCTTACCGAAATGTCAACATAAATGGGATGCAACATTGATTCCCAATCAAGAGTACGCAAAGTTGATGGTGAAGAAGAAGACATAACACACCGATTTGCTTCTGCAATAACAAGAAGGATTCTCTTGATGGGTCATAATGAGGGGGAATCATTCATATTGGGTCAAACACTCACCTAAATGTCAAAAACTCACCCAAACAAGTGAGAGAGACACCACATATTCAACATAAACCTTAAGGTGATATGTATATGAGTCATCTTACTTATAAAGTGCTCAAACACTCACCTAGAGGTCAAAGACTCACCCAAACAAGTGACAGAGACACCACATATTCACCCTAAACCTTAAGGTGATAAGTATATGGGTCCTCTTACTTATAAAGTGCTCAAACACTCACCTAAAGGTCAAAAACTCACCCAAAAAAGTGAGAGAGACACCACATATTCACCCTAAACCTTAAGGTGATAGATATCTGAATCCTCTTACTTATAAAGTGCCCAACCTCCAATTTTTTAAGCAATGTGAGACTTAGAACTCACACTTGTTTCTTAACATAACTCACACTTGTTTCTCAACCATCTCCCCCTTAAGTGTGAGTTCATCCAGTATGCTCCCCCTCAAGTGGAAGCTCCTTCATCCGCTGTTGACAGACACCCTTATCTTGTCATGGGCACTTCAATGTAACACGCATATTAATCACCATATTATGAAGACTTTCGACTTAAGGAGTCGATCTCTTACTCGAACCATCAACTCTGATACCTCAGATGGATCATCATGAGGGGGAATAACTCACATTGGGCCAAACACTCACCTAAAGGTCAAGACTCACCCAAACAAGTGAGAGAGACACTACATATTCACCAAAAACCTTAGGGTGATAAGTATATGGATCCTCTTACTTATAAAGTCCTCAACCTCCATTCTTCTAAGCAATTTGAAACTTAGAACTAACACTTGTTTCTCAACACAAATCACACTTGTTTCTCAACATCTCTTCAGAGCACAAATAAATTAGTTCTTTTTGGCATGAGAATCAAAGGGATGATTTAGCTTCACCATCAATCTCCTACAAATCTTAGAAACAAAGTGTTCCAAGGTGTTCCTTTGGATTATAGACTATAGTTAAGTCTTCTTACTCCTATCAGGTCCTTTATTTGTAGGGGTTTGGGAACCTAAAACAAGAAGATAGTTAAGGTCTAGGATACTTGGAACGAAGGTAGTCAAAGCACCTTTCTTGATGGTAGGAGTATCCAGATTCCCGGCAAATAATTTAAATGTAAAACAAGGTTCCATGGGGATCAAGACATGAAGGAACAGATAAAAAAGAATTGATAATAGTTCGCATAAATGGTTCAAAGCCATTTGTGGAAGAAACCTCTCAATGATCAGGCAAAAAATTGTTGTAGGCAAATGGAAAGTCAAGATTTCCATTAAGTAAATTGGACCGATAAGAATCAAAGAGGAATTTAATGTTTCATAGGCCGATACATGGTTTCTAATGACTAATTTATCTATTTTATGGTACAAAACCACAATTCACACATAGTAATTATTGGTTACGCAACATCATCTTACATCTTTAATTTAGTTAATAATTCAATGCAATGAGTCATCTATTTACACCTAAAGATGATTAAAGTGTAAGGCAAAATCAGTTGACATACAAATTTAAGATTAGGTGGTAAAAAGCAAGGGAGTATAAGCACATTTGAACCCAACTTAATCATTTTCAAGTCTATTAGGGTCTAATATGACGACAAGACACAGTCAAAACATAGTAACAGAGTCGTCTGAAATTTTTGAGAGATCATGTGTAAAAATTTAAAGTTAACTTCATTTGTGTTGTAAGTTATTTTTAAGAGACTCTTTTTAACCATGAATAATGTGTATGGAGACTATTTTTTGTCAGAATTTTATTATTAAAAAATGTGAGACTCTGTGTTATAGATCGTCTTGTACGCCCTCAAAGACGGCCATACATAGTAGAAACATATAATTGGACTGTGTGGCCACATTTTATGGAAAAACTATGCAACTATGAGTTGAAAAAGTTGTGACAGAAAATAAATTCAATATAACACAACCAAAAATAAAAGATAACAAGTTGAACAGGCGACACCACGTATCTTAAAATAAAGAAAATATTCACGTATTACCCGAATACACAATTGAAAGAGCCAACAATTTAAATATATTATAATTATATAACTAGAATAGTTTTTCTATAAATACCACAATTTATAAATTATTTTGTATATTCAACCAACTTATTAAACTATTTTATGTATTTAATATTTGTTTACTATATTTTATTTTTATGCATTTATCGGCGTAGTAGGTATAACTCTCAGACTTACACTTAACATCGTTCTTTGAAATAATTAAAAAAACATATAGTTGAGCGATATATATATATATATCTTCATAGAATTGTTTGAAGAAAAGTAAAATTATTATTAAGAGACATTACTAGAAATATTCTGTTTACCTGCGGATTTTGACAAAATTTCCGCAGGAAACGTCTTACCTGCGATTCTTCATGCTATTTTCGGTTCCCAGCTAATTAATTTAGCAGGTAAAGTTGCAGAAAAATGTCGCAGGAAAAAGTCGCAGGAAAGAATCGCAGGTAAAACAGTTAAATTCGCAGATAATACCGTAGCTAATTGAAATTTTCGCAGAAAAAGTCACAGCAAATTAAAAATCCGCAGGTAAATTCCCAAAAAAATTCTCTCTCAGGTTTTTTATTTTTATTATTTATTGTGTTTAATTCATATTTAAAATATTATAATAAATGCTAAATATCAATGTAACAATAATATAAAATAAAAAATCTAATTTGAATAAGCCAATGCAACACTAATCACATTCAAATTTGTAAAGCAAACAAACATTACTATAACGTCAATAACAAGTATTTGAGTTACATTACTAAAAATGACACAATCAGGTTACTAATAGTCACTTGTTCAACCAAATTAATTATAAAAAACAATGCAAATTTCAAACTAGTTAACAAGAAAAAATAATCCAAATCAAAATTCACCACTAATATGTTCACTAGTGTTGTCATCTGATTCATCAACATCATCTTCACTTGGATTATCAGTTTTATTATTGGCTTGAGGTAGATGAGAAGAAGATGCAGCATATCCAAATTATTGTACATTGTTAGTTCTTGTATTGGCTGGAATTTTGGTAAAACAAAGTTGAACAATGTTGATGTCTTAACATTGGTTCCTAACATTAGTTCTTACAGGGTTGAAGTTTTATTTGCTGATGTTAAAACTTGATGTCTTGACATCAGTTATCAGAACATCAGGCTGTGATGTTTTAGGGTTGCACTTGTTAGTGTGTTTTGAGAAGATCTGTTAGAGAGTTTGTGGGCGAATATATTGGAGAAGATATTTTCTGTTGCAATCAGATTTGGAGCAGATTTTGTTGCTATGTTTATGGGCTGATTGATTTAAAAAGATTTGAAGATCAAATCTGTTTTAAATTTTGGTTTTAAAAACAAATCAAATAAGATATTTGGAAGAGGTCCAAGCCCAAGTCAGAATAATATTTAAAGCAGCCTCAACCCTAATTGAGAGAGAACGAAGACAAGAGAGCAAAGACTGAGAGTCAAATTATGTTTTCGTGTGTGTTGTAAACCTTTCATGATTGAATAGGTGTTACTATTTTGGGTTGTAAATGTAATCACTCTAGAGCTTTTAAGCAAGAGTGTGTTGTTCTTGATCAAAGCTGTTAAGCAAGATCAAGGTGTGGTTTAAAGTGTAATCATTGCATTGTATCACTGAGGTGATTTAGGGAGTGAGTTGTTTCTCATACCTAAGTGGTTTCTTAGGTAGAAGTGTCATTGGGTAGTGATTAAGATTAGTAGATGTCAACTGGGATTGTTGAGTCTATAATTTAATACTACTAATAGTGAATTTCCTCCCTGGCTTGGTAGCCCCCAGACGTAGGTAGTTAGACCGAACTGGGTGAACAATTCATTGTGTTGATTTACTGTTGCTTATTCCCTTGTTCATATAGCAGATTGTGTTGTTGTGACATCACACTTAACATCACACATCTGATACCAGAATTTTAATTGGTATCAGAGTAGGTCATCCTGCTCTGCATCTGGGTGAGATCTAGGGCTGTTACTTTCTGGTGCAATGGACAAGGAGAGTGGTGGATTTGTGAATAGACCCCCTATTCTAGATGGCTCTAATTATGACTATTGGAAACCACGTATGGCTACCTTATTGAAGTCATTAGACAGCAGGGCTTGGAAGGCTGCCTTAAAAGAATGGAAACATCCTGTCATTGTTGAAAAAGATGAGAATGGGAAGGAAGTAGAGGGTAGCTCAAAACTGAAACCTGAAGAAGAATGGACCAAGGAAGAAGATGAACTTGCCCTTGGGAATTCTAAAGCCTTGAATGTCATATTCAATGGTGTTGATAAGAACATCTTTAGGTTGGTCAACAGTTGTGAAGTTGCTAAGGAAGCATGGGATATCTTGAAGACTACTCATGAAGGAACCTCCAAGGTTAAGATGTCAAGACTTCAACTTTTGACAACAAAGTTTGAAAATTTGAAGATGAAAGATGATGAGACCATTCTTGACTTCCACATGAATATTCTTGAGCTGTCAAATGCTTCTAGTGCTTTAGGAGAAAGAATGACTGAGGAAAAGCTGGTAAGGAAGATTCTCAGATCCCTTCCCAAGAGATATAAAATAAAGGTGACTGCTATTGAAGAAGCTCAAGACATCAGCAAGATGAGGGTTGATGAGTTGATTGGTTCTCTTCAAACTTTTGAGTTGGGGTTGAATGAGGAGCCTGAAAAGAAGACCAAAAGCATAGCATTGGTGTCTAAAGAGAAAGAGATTGATCCTAAGACTCAGAAGGAGATTTCAAATGCTATTGTTCTGCTGGGAAGACAGTTTAACAAGGTTCTAAAAAGGATAGACAGGAGCTACAAACCTAATGTCAAGAACATCACATCTGACACCAACAAATCAGGAGATCAGGGGAAGAAAACTAGAGATGAAGAAAAGTCCAATAATGACAAAGGAGTTTAATGCTTTGAGTGTGAAGGGTATGGCCATGTCAAGAAAGAATGTCCTACATATCTCAAAAAGCAGAAAAAGGGGTTATCTGCTTCTGGGTCTGATACTGATAGTGAGAGTGAATCTGAAGAAGAATCAACTAAGCTTGCTAGAGCCGTGATTGGAGTTTGTGAGTCAGATGATGATTCATGTGATGATGAGGTTTCTTATGAAGAGCTTGCTGCCTCTTATAAAGAATTGTGCATGAGAAGTGAACAAGTCTGTCTTGAAAGAGAAAAGCTAAAGAAATTCATAGTGCAATTAGAAGCTTAAAAAAATGAACTAGAAAATGAAGTCAGTATGCTTAACTCTAAACTGAATTCTATGACAAAAAATGTCAGAATGTTGAACAATGGTACTGAAGCTCTAGACAACATTCTTAGTATTGGAAAAATTGCTGGAGACAAAAGTGGTTTGGGATTCAACAATGGTGCAGCTTCTAATAATGTTATTACCAGTTCCAAACCAGTGATGTTAAAACATATGTTTAAACATCCTGACAGGATTCCTTCTAGGAAGAAATTCAGGCGCTGGAGATGTCATCACTGTGGGTGTTTTGGACACATAAAGGCTTACTGTTATAAGCTATATGGGTATCCTCAGAAGACACATCAGTATACTCCCAGACAGAAGTTTCACAAAGGTAATAAGGCCTTCAACTCTAAGAAGCAATGGGTTCCAAAAGGTAAAGTTACCAGCTTAATAGCTCACACTTCCCTTAGGGTTTCTACCAAAGAAGACTGGTACTTTGATAGTGGGTGTTCAAGACACATGACAGGAGTTAAGAATTTGTTGATAGATGTTAAGATCTATTCTTCATGTCATGTAACCTTTGGTGATGGTGTAAAAGGAGAAATCAAGGGGATGGGAAAGCTGAATTGTGCTGGTGCTCCTAGACTGGATGAAGTTCTACTTGTCAAAGGGTTGACAACAAATTTGATCAGTATTAGTTAACTTTGTGATCAAGAATTCAAAGTAGACTTTACTAAATTTGAGTGGATTGTCACAAATGAGAAAGGAGAAGTCATCATGAAGGGTGTGAGGTCTAAGGACAACTGTTATCTATGGGTGCAACAAGACTCTAGTACCTCAACATGTGTGTTTGCTAGAGATGATGAAGTCAAAGTCTGGCATCAAAAGTTAAGACATCTTCATCTGAAGGGAATGAAGAGAATCATAGCTTTAGAAGCTGTCAGAGGAATTCCTAAACTCAATATTGAAGAAGGAAGAGTTTATGGAGATTGTCAAATAGGGAAGCAGACCAAGATGTCACATCAGAAGCTTCAACATAACACCACCTCCAAAGTTTTGGAACTTCTTCATATGGACCTGATGGGACCTATGCAAGTAGAAAGTCTAGGTGGGAAGAAGTATGCTTATGTTGTTGTAGATGACTATTCTATGTACACATGGGTAAGCTTCATCAAAGATAAAACAAAGGTATTTGATGTGTTTAAAGATTTATGTCAAAGACTCCAAAGAGAGAAAGAGAGAAATGTCATCAGAATAAGGAGTGATCATGGTAGGGAATTTAAAAATAGCAAGTTTGCTTATTACTGCTCAGCTGAAGGCTTCAGTCATGAGTTTTCCTCTCCTATTACTCCTCAGCAAAATGGAGTTGTTGAAAGGAAGAACAGGACTCTCCAAGAATCTGCTAGAGCAATGATTCATGCCAAAAAGCTTCCGTACCATTTCTGGGCTGAAGCCATGAACACTGCTTGCTATATTCACAATAGAGTTACCTTGAGAAGGGGCACTTCAGCTACTCTGTATGAACTATGGAAAGGGAGAAAGCCAACTGTGAAGTACTTTCATGTTTTTGGAAGTAAATGTTATATTTTGTCAGATCGTGAACAGAGGAGAAAATTGGATCCTAAAAGTGATGAGGGAATCTTTCTAGGATACTCTACAAATAGCAGAGCTTACAGGGTTTTCAACTCCAAAACAAGGGTTATGATGGAGTCTATTAATGTGGTGATTGATGACAGTGATAAGCAGGAAGATGCTGATGTCCTGGACGATGTTGAAACATCAGTTGAAGAAGTCACAGCAGAAACTGAAGATAGAAGTGAATCTCCCATTCCTGTTGATGCTGAGCCTGAACCTGAACAATCTACTAAGGAACCATCTATTAGAGTGCAAAAGGACCATCCAAAGGAGCTTATCATAGGTGATCCTAAATCAGGGGTTAGAACTAGGTCAAGAGAGGTTGTGTCAAATTCTTGCTTTGTTTCCAAAATTGAGCCCAAGAATGTCAAAGAAGCTCTGACTGATGAATTCTGGATTAATGCCATGCATGAAGAGCTGGAACAATTCAAGAGGAATAAAGTGTGGGATCTTATTCCAAGGCCTGATAGAGTTAATGTGATAGGCACCAAGTGGATTTACAAGAATAAATCTGATGAACAAGGAGTGGTCACCAGAAACAAGGCCAGATTAGTTGCTCAGGGATACACTCAGGTTGAAGGAATTGATTATGATGAAACCTTTGCTCCTGTGGCAAGACTGAAATCTATCAGATTACTCTTAGGGGTGGCTTGTAATTTCAAATTCAAGCTTTTTCAGATGGATGTTAAGAGTGCCTTCTTGAATGGTTACTTAAATGAAGAGGTGTATGTTGATCAACCAAAAGGATTTATTGATCCAACTTTTCCTGACCATGTTTACAAACTAAGGAAAGCTCTCTATGGGTTGAAGCAAGCACCAAGAGCTTGGTATGAAAGGCTTACTGAATTACTGGCTGTGGATGGTTACAGAAAAGGAGGGATTGACAAGACTTTGTTTGTTAAAGAGGAAGGAGGAAAACTGATGATAGCTCAAATATATATTGATGACATAGTGTTTGGTGCGATGTCAGATGCAATGGTGAAACATTTATGGAACAAATACAGTATGAGTTTGAAACGAGTCTTGTTGGAGAGCTCAGTTATTTTCTAGGTTTACAAGTTAGACAAATGGAATACTCCATATTCATATCCCAGAGCAAGTATGCGAAGAACATTGTTAAGAAGTTTGGTCTGGAAAATTCTAATCACAAGAGGACACCTGCTCCTACTCACTTAAAGTTGTCCAAGGATGAACATGGTGTGAGTGTAGATCAAAGTCTGTACAGAAGCATGATTGGTAGTCTATTGTATCTCACAGCTAGCAGACCTGATATTTCTTTTGCTGTTGGAGTGTGTGCCAGATATCAATCTGAGCCTAAAGTTAGTCACTTGAATCAAGGGAAGAGGATTCTGAAGTATGTGAATGGAACTAGTGACTATGGCATGCTTTACAGTCATGGATCAGGTACTGTGTTAAGTGGTTATTGGATTCTGATTGGGCAGGGAGTGCTGATGATAGAAAGAGTACTTCAGGAGGTTGTTTCTTCTTAGGGAATAATCTGATATCTTGGTTTAGTAAAAAGCAGAACTGTGTGTCTCTTTCCACTGCTGAAGCTGAGTACATAGCAGCAGGGAGTAGTTGTTCTCAACTTGTTTGGATGAAGCAGATGTTAACAGAATACAATGTCAAGCAAGATGTCATGACATTGTACTGTGATAATCTGAGTGCTATCAATATCTCTAAGAACCATATTCAACATAGCAGAACTAAGCATATTGATATACGTCATCATTTTATAAGAGATTTGGTTGAAGATAAAGTGATTGCTTTGGAACATGTTGTTACTGAACAACAAGTAGCTGATATTTTTACAAAGGCCTTAGATGCAAATCAATTTGAAAAATTAAGAAGCAAATTAGGAATTTGCATATATGAGTATTAAGTGTTCTTAGAGGTGTCTTGTGCAGTTGTGGATTTTATTGCAAAGAAACCGAATTTTATTCAACTGCTGAAAGCATACAAGATTGGAGTTTAGTACATCAAAAGCAACTAACAAAGGGTCTAAAGATTATCCCAACCCCCTGAATTAATGAAAGTTTTCCAATCTTCATCCCATTCATCATCAGAAGCATGAACTTGCACTGAAGGGTTCTTGGTGGGTTTCATCCTTGTCTCTGATGTTTTTCTGGTTGTTGTTGCTCCAGAAGTTGCCCTAGCTATAGACATTATTTTGGTCTTATTCTTCAGAGGATCTGGTTTCTTGACCTCTTGCATGTGGTTCTTCCCTGCATTTTTGTTGGACTGGCTCATTCTTGGTTGGTGTCTGGTGCTGTTAAAAGGAAGAAGGCTCGGATTTTATAGTTCTTTAAGAATCCTTTGTTTGTATCGCCTGACCAGTCAAAGTTTTGGAAGGTGTGTTCCTTGGGAAGCTTGTTATTTGACCATGTCTTAATGGCTGTCAGATCTTTGTGTTTGGTGTATAGGTTGTCCAATTGTGGCTAAAAAGGGGGAGAGTTAGCCTATGTAGCCTATGTGTTGCCTAGTTGTATGTTGTGGATCTAGGATTGAGGGGGAGTGTGCAAGTTGGTTGAACAGTTGGTTTGCTGGTTCTTGTTTTGAGGGGGAGTTTGTGTGCAGCTGGTTGGATGTGATTTCTGCTGGTTGTGTTTTGGATTATTGGAGTATGAAGGTTTTCCATTGCAGGTATCTCTGATGTTGGCAGAGATTGTTTTAGCCAAAATTAGCCAAAGGGGGAAATTGTTAGTTCTTGTATTGGCTGGAATTTTGGTAAAACAAAGTTGAACAATGTTGATGTCATATGTATGATGTCTTAACATTGGTTCCTAACATTAGTTGTTACAGGGTTGAAGTTTTATTTGCTGATGTTAAAACTTGATGTCTTGACATCAGTTATCAGAACATCAGAACACCAGACTATGATGTTTTAGGGTTGCGCTTGTTAGTGTGTTTTGAGAAGATCTGTTAGAGAGTTTGTGGGCGAATATATTGGAGAAGATATTTTCTGTTGCAATCAGATTTGGAGCAGATTTTGTTGCTATGTTTATAGGCTGATTGATTTAAAAAGATTTGAAGATCAAATCTGTTTTAAATTCTGGTTTTAAAAACAAATCAAATCAGATATTTGGAAGAGGTCCAAGCCCAAGTCACAATAATATTTAAAGCAACCTCAACCCTAATTGAGAGAGAACGAAGACAAGAGAGCAAAGATTGAGAGTCAAATTGTGTTTTCGTGTGTGTTGTAAACCTTTCATGATTTAATAGGTGTTACTATTTTGGGTTGTAAGTGTAATGACTCTAGAGCTTTTAAGCAAGAGTGTGTTGTTCTTGATCAAAGCTGTTAAGCAAGATCAAGGTGTGGGTTAAAGTGTAATCATTGAATTGTATCACTGAGGTGATTTAGGGAGTGAGTGGTTTCTCATACCTAAGTGGTTTCTTAGGTAGAAGTGTCATTGGGCAGTGATTAAGATTAGTAGATGTCAACTGAGATTGTTGAGTCTGTAATTTAATACTACTAATAGTGAATTTCCTTGCTGGCTTGGTAGCCCCCAGACGTAGGTAGTTAGACCGAACTGGGTGAACAATTCATTGTGTTGATTTACTGTTGCTTATTCCCTTGTTCATATAGCAGATTGTGTTGTTGTGACATCACACTTAACATCACACATCTGATACCAGAATTTCAGTACACAAATACTATAGTCTGTTAATAATAGAAGCTATAGTTACTTAGAGTAACATTAAATCATATAAAATTACCTAAATTCAAACTTTTAACAATAAACTCTTGAGGTATAGGAAAGAACCTGGCACATGCTTTACATAGGAGTTGACCATTAGGATTCAAATCCTTTCTTTTCTTTGACATTGAAAGGAACGTCCAATCCACATTCTGCAATATGATGAAAATTACAGGACTAGTACTCTTATGTCTCAATTTGTGCAATATAATGAAAATTAAATAACCTAACTAGTTATACTAATTTTGTCATGTGACAATAATGATACTGATTAATGATAAGTATGTTATCATTACAAAGTTTACAAACATTGGAATTGTTATCAGGTCTGGCCCAACCCAAGGCAAGTGAGACTATGGCCTTGGCCTCACATTGTTGGACTATGAAAAGGCTATAAAAAAGGTCTCCAAATATAAATTCAACAATATATTATCTTAAAAGCAAGTATAAATTTGAAGATATCATTGCCTCAGTAGGTGTCGAAACTAGCAAATGTTGATAGGGGGTCTGGATCTATTCTTACTTATACCATTTTTCATCTAATTTTTTGTAGTTATTATAATTATTATTATGGCTTTATAAATTGGTCCAACAACGATTCATCAATATACTTATGTCAATTAATAAATTATTTTTATAATAATATAATTATTATCATTTTAATAAAAATCTACTAAAGCATAAACCAAACATTAAAAGGGATGTTGAATGAATACTCACACGACTCAAAATTCTGCCAGAAGGAGTGGTATCAAAGAATGACATTGGTGCATGAAGGATACTTTGAAGTTTGAAGCATTCCAATGAAGAAGCTTTGAGATGTCTTTAAACCCAAATATCTACATGTCAATAACTAATTGTTTTTCTCAGAATTGAAAATAAACATATATAAATTTTAATTGTGACCGCCTAAAAATATTTACAAAATTATAAAATATGGAATTTTAATTAAATTTTATAATATTTAGTTTAGTTAGGTAAAAATATTCTACAATAATTTATATGTCATTGTCTACCCCTCCATTTAATTCTATTTATTCATTTTAGTCATTCAAAGTATTGGAGAAAATTTATTTTCATCCTCTATTTCTTTTCCAGTGCACTAAAATTGTATGGCAACATTTAGTTTAGTACCCCGGCCCCGTGTATCAACAAATGATGACAGGTAAAAATATTCTGCAATAATTCATATGCCATTGTCTACCCCTCCATTTAATTCTATTTATTCATTTTAGTCATTCAAAGTATGGGAGAAAATTTATTTTCATCCTCAATTTCTTTTCCAGTGATTACCCTCTTTCCCTCCTAACTCCCAAATATATCAATAAAATTATGTTTTTAAATTTATTAGAATACCATGATCCTCTTTCCTAGGTTTGCAACTGACAGAGTTTTGACAATTCATTACCTGCAGTGTCAATGACTCCTTTAAACGGTTGAATCATACATGTTTTAATAAAGATACGTAATTAAGAACATTTTGTATAGGCCTCATAGAAAACAGCAACAATAGATTAAAAAGAGAAATAAACAAATGAATATTACAATGGAAAAGTTTTCCCACCAGGATATAAGCAAGGAGCTTACATTGAAACTGAAGTAGGCTGCACATAAACTTGGTGAGCCTGCATACAGATGCAAAATATAAATGATTTGTATTAAAACAACAAACTGATCATAAATTATACTATCAATCATTAAAATATACAATTTTGTTTTGTAAGAATATGCAACCAAAATTATTCGCTATTATTGTACTATTTGGTATTGGTTTTAGTCTACAGATATTTAAAATTTTCTATCTATTAGTATGTCGATGTCCATTATCTAAAATGATCAAACATTATATACTAATAAGTAATAACATAAACTATATTAAAGAATATCATGACTTCTAGAATATTTGAAAATTTTATATTATTAAAAAAACATAAAAATGTCTGGTGATCCAAGACATGAAAAGATATGCAATCTACTAGGGGGTAGATAGTCAATTTCACAATACCTCCCCTTTAAAGCCAGCAGGTTTATCGTACGTCGATTCCCCTGTCACGACATTATAATAGTACACAATTCCTGCTTCAGTCTTGTGGGCAGTCCAAGCATCTAGTTGATCATTAGCGGCATTCTCACTTTGAGTCATAATGGCATTTAATTTACCTATCATCATTTTTCTTTTCATCTGCAAATGTCAAAGACAATAAAATAGTTACTACTGTGGGCACTAACTTGCAATTATGCCAACAAGAGAGATATGCAGATGCCTACCAATTTTATAAGCAGTTGAAGGAGCTACAGGGGAAATCATGATGTCATTTTGATCCAGTGTCTCTTTAAAGCTATTCCTTATAATCACTTGCCACCCCTGCTGAGATATGAAAGTCGTAGCTTCCTGCAACAACAATTTCGTTCAATAGCATAACGACAAATCTCCATATCTCTGAATGATTTCTGGACTAAAACTACTCACATAATGATTGTTGTTGCATCATGGAGCATGTGAACATTGACAAAACCGGGCTTCTGGATTGCGTTCATGGTACCAATGTTCAAGCAACAAGACCACAATGAAGGGCTCAACACAAGGAAAGTGAGGAAAAACCATGAATTCCTAAACCACTCTCTATTCATATGTTTAGGGAAGACTCCACGGGGCTGGCAATTGAATTTCCTGAAGGTTTCACAAAAGAAGTTTGTTCAGATTTCATTCAAATTTATTGAAGTCCAAAAGAAGGTTCATGCTAAAATCAAGATTGTATTGAACTGGGAAAAATGAAATCTTCCATTTCGTATGACTTGCTGCAGTAGAGGAATGATACATATAATACCGTCATCGAAGCTTGCAAAGATTTTAGCACTTCACCATCATGGATACCGTGACGAAGCTCGGACTGCCAACAGGTTTGCCCATATTGCCTGCAAACAAAGCCTATCTGAAGTTCGTATCAACCTACTTGAAAAAAACACATACAAATACTCAACCATGACAGAACAGTAAACATACCTAAAAATTCAACTTACGAAAGCCAAAGGTCCATGCTGCTACATAAAACGGCATCACATACTCCATACATCATCAGATGCAAAAAGATACAACAACTTTGGCAAATGAGGCTTAGAAATCTAGAAAAAGAGAAAGATCATGGTCATAAGGTAATCAAAACATGGCAGGTTGCAAACTTTGCGAGACCGGACACTAATGAAGTTACGGATAAGTGAGATTCCGGTAATGGATAAAGCGTAACAGTGTCTCTCGCATCATTATTCGCTGCAGCATATTCAGCATACACTCCGGCTTTATTCACAGTAGTGTCTCTCGCATCCGTCGCTTTCTCTGCACCATAATCTGAAGTTACTATTACTATTTACTGCAAATGGTTGAGCTTAGAGCAATGCTTTCTGTTTAAACTTTATGAAGTTACTATTATTCTATCCTATCTTGCTCGGTCGAAAAATATAACAAATGAAGCTTTGTTTCAGTTGTGCATTTCATCAAACAGCTAAGAGTCATAAAACTACTGCATCAATCAATCAATCAATCATAACAATAACACAAATCAACCAAAAAGCTAGATTCAAAAATCAACAAACACCTTACCTAACACTTCAAAAGCTGAGAATCAAAAGTAATTAGTCACGATAAGCACTTCGAAAGCTAGGAATCATAAAATCACGTCGGAAAAAAAAATTCTAAAATAGACAATCGGAGGAAGCTTACAGCGGTGGAGATAAAGAGTTTCGGTGGTGAGTTGCTCAAAATCCAAAATCAAGCTTACAACGAGAGGGATTTTGTATGTTTAGGGTTCCGATAAGAAATCTTGAGTTGAAGAGTAAGAAATAGTATGGTTTAGGGTTCTGATAAGAAAAAAGCTTACCGAGGGAGAAATGGCAGCGTGAGCCGAAGACCTGTGACGACGATCGTTTAGGTTTAGTGTTTCCCCGAATTCCAACCGAATGTGAGGTGGTGGTGTGCTACCACGTTTCCAAACAACAAATTTGCAAGAATAATTTTTTTATTTTTTAAAATTTATTTTTAAAAATTTATTTTTAAAAATTTATTTTTTCAATTTGTTATTAATAATATAACCTTCTATATTAAATAAAACTAATATTTTTGTTAAAAAATTAAGATTGAAATTAAAATAAAAAAACCTCCTTAAAAATAATTAATAAAGTAGAAAAAATAATATTACAAATTTCAGTCTAATTTTTAAATATCAACAATTCTGAAAACAATAAAAATATATTAAAATGAGAGTAATATGTACTAAATTATTTTAAAAAAAATAAGTTTGAATTCTTAACTAAAAAATAAATAAATAATATTTTTTGGTAAAATTTAACAAGAAATTATTATTTTTAAAAAACATTTCTTTAAGGTTTCACTAAATATTTTTTTTTATAAGTTTTCGCTAAGTTATCCAATAAGCAAACAAAAGTTGTTGCAAAAAATTATTTTAAAATAGGCTAAAATACAGTTTTGGTCCCCCTGTTTGTCAAAATTCACGGTTTTGGTCCCCCTATTTTATTTTTTAACAGTTTTGGTACCCCACTCCAATTTTGGCCCAAAAAAATGATGAACAGTAACTGGTCCGTACATGAACAGTGTACGTCCGTACATGAACAGTGAGGGGTGGGGGACCAAAACTGTTAAAAAATAAAATGCGGGGACCAAAACCGTGAATTTTGACAAATAGGGGGACCAAAACTGTATTTTAGCCTTTAAAATAAGTTTGTTTCCTAAACATAAGAACACCGGTTCCTAACCATGCGGTCAATGGATATTCTAGGCAAAAGTTAGTCTCTTTAAACTAAGTGAATTCGAATTACTAAGTCTATTCTATTCGGGCATGATTTTACGAAGCAACCTACCTCTGTAGTCTTGAAAATATACATCTTAGGAACTTACATATCTAATCATACTCCACCCTTTAAAAAAAATTTAGTTTTTCTAATTTTCACAACAATAAAAAAAAGTATTAAATAAATAAATTTTCTTTTAAAAATAACAAAAAAAAACCTAGTAAAATTTTTAATATGTCAATTATGTTTTATTATTTTATTTATTAAGAGTAAAAATATATTAAAAATAATTAAAAAAAAAACTAGTACTAAAAGTCGCTGCAAATATCCCAGTAAAGTTCTCAGCAAAATCCGCAGCAAACTTCGCAGCAATTCCTGCGACTTTCCAAAGACTCTTGAGGTTTACATGAATAATCAATTCCTGCAAAAGAAATCGCAGTTAAATCTGCAGGAACATTGATAAATTATTTTAAACTCAGAAATCGCAGGTAAGATCTCAGTAATTCTTGCGAAATTTGCTGCAACTATATTTTTCGCAGAAAATAATGTTTTACAATACAAAATCGCAAGTAAACCTGCGGATTGTTTTCCCCAGAAAAATCTGCAGGTAATTCGTGTCTTTCTAGTAGTGAGAGCACCATTTATTCTCATATAACGTATAGAGTTGAACAACAAATAATATTATGATATTTTTCGTACAATGACACGACTAATATATTGCTATATATAGTCTATAATCACAAAAATCTATAAAGTTTATCTACATTGTTGGAATAATGCTTGAATTAATATAAGATATTGAAAAAATAGAATCTTATGACATGCCATTATTATAATATAAAAAAA
Source organism: Lathyrus tuberosus (assembly GCA_022829125.1). Taxonomy (NCBI): domain Eukaryota; kingdom Viridiplantae; phylum Streptophyta; class Magnoliopsida; order Fabales; family Fabaceae; genus Lathyrus; species Lathyrus tuberosus. The sequence continues at coordinate 25,300,006 of JALAZF010000013.1, read as the reverse complement.
AAAGAAGAATCTCATTGTTTAAGACAATAGAGTTTTAATTGTCAACAACAATAAAAAGACAAAAGAGTATTTCATATCCTTTGGGCGAAGTTTCTTTGTGGGCCCGCCGACCTTTTTTCTTTTTCTTTTCATTTCACTGTCGTTTTTGTTTTGTTTTTGAAAACAATAATGTGCTTTGATCATGCTAGGATATTTAAAAAAACATATAATGCAAAACGTATATAGTGTATTAAAAATTCAAATTTGAGATAGTTCTATGAAATTATCTTTTGGAAAAAGAAAGAAATAAAACCTTTATCGAAATTGTTTTCATTAGGTTAGATAAATTAATTTCCAATAATTTATCATTTTAGAGATTTCTTGTACTTTAATCAATATTTCCTATTAAAGAAAGAAATTATTCTTCATTTGTTTTTTTGGTTGGAAAAGTTAGATAGTTTCAATCATCGCAACAGTTTTTTCGACCCAAGCAAAGATAGCTCAGGTCATTCACTTGTCTATGAATACACTCATACATAGTACCAAAATAAAATAAAGGTTAAAATATAGTTTTGGTCTTTTTGTTTGTTAAAATTTACGGTTTTGGTCTTTTACTTTTTTAACAGTTTTGGTCCCCCACCCCAATTTTGGCCCAAAAAAATGATGAGCAGTACTTGGTCCGTACATGAACAGTACATGTTCGTACATGAACAATACATGAACAGTGAGGGGTGAGAACCAAAACTGTTAAAAAACAAAATGGGGGGACCAAAACCGTGAATTTTGACAAACAAAGAGACCAAAACTGTATTTTAGCTTAAAATAAAAAATCAAAGACTTTGGATCATCAAAATTCTCAACAATTCAATTGTAAAAAAAAAAACAAAACAAAAAAAAACTCAACAATCCTATTATCGTATAGCTCAAAATCTTCATTGGTTATTTGCATATTCATGGTCCACTTGCAAGTTAGAGGCCACTGGTTTTATTTTCATTGATTAAATAAAAGTGGGGTTTTCCAAGATTTCAATTGTGCATTTCTTATTACACCACATATGTTTTTTAGGCACCACGCGAATTTTTGTTTTTGCCTCTAGTATCCGGATATGCACATCCAAACACACCATTTTTTTTAAAACGTTGATCTGTTTCGGATGTGCATATCAGGAATAATTCCTGATCTGCAGATCCGGAAAAATAGCAGAACTTTATTTTTTTTTTAAATCAGTTTTGTTGGTTGGTCGCAGATGTTAATATATCGTGGCAACTTAATATACATTCGAAAACATCCATATATAAAATAAAATGATATATATACATAATAATACTCCTGTCAAAATACAGTACATAAATGTAATAAAAATAGAATACATCAAACAAAAAACTACTGTGTATGCCGAATGATCTCTCCTGGCTCCCCTGCTCCTCTGCCCCTACCCGCCATCCTGGCTCGATGTCTGCGGTACTGAAGTGCCCCCCGAGCAATCTCAATAATCCTATCCATGGCAAGTCTGCCACCAGAGCCCTCAGGGAGGTGACCGTCCGCAATGGCCGCTCGCGCTATCTCCTCTATCTCACGACAGTGAGGTAGGACATCCTGAGTATGGTCCAGCTGAGACTGTCGCTACTCTAATATCTCTTGATGAGCAAGTCTGGGTGGCGATCCCTCAGTAGTGGGCACCATGCATGGGTGTGAGACAGTATAGAACCACATGATATACCCGGCAGCAACGCTCCAATCTCTCGGCGCTCTGGTCGCCCGAGCCTCTTTCGGTACCAAGTGGCACTAGAAGTTAGCATATGTCTCACCTATCTGCGTGCGGGTCAATCCTAGAGGAGCAGAGTCATGAGGCATCCTGGGGATCGTCTGCGTGTAACCGAACTGACGCAAGACACGCTCCGACAGGTATCGAGCAGTAATGGTTGAACTGCATGCCAACCATCATGATAACAACGAAACGTCATTGAACGGGCGCGTCACACGGTGATCGGCAGCCATCCGATCAAGATAAACTCTGTAGGGCTCGGGCGCCTGGTTCCCTCTGAGCAGGAGAAATGCAGCAACACGCGGCATATCCTCAGTCTACCCCTGGACACTCCCCCCAACTAGTAATCTTGGGAAAGTGCTGTAATATCCACGCCTGAAATGGAAAACATAACATCGGTGTCAAACATTATAATGAATATAGAAAGAAAAGAAATGAAAAAAAGACTTAGAATATAAGATTGTTACCACGTATAGTGTACAGCTGCCTGCCACAGTCTTGGCTGCCCAGAGGCAACCATCTGAGAGCCTAGAATAAGTGTATGCCAGCGTAGCCGTCCCCCAGTTGTACCCATGGATCTATGTGGGATCCAAAAAGTACCTGAGGTAAACGGTATCAACGTAAGTGGCGCTGGTGTCCACAAACAGCTGCGTGCCGAGCAAAAATAGATAGCAGCATCTCAGGGCACGCTGCCTGTGGATCTCCACCTCAGCTGGATCACCTGCTGCCCGTCCTGCCTCTGCAAGCTCCTCACAAAATCTGTCTGTCAGAAAGGAGAACCGGACGTGTGCGCCTCTCAACTGGCTCACCTCCGCAAGTGCATCATCTGGGGTAGCCCCAAGCTCCCCAGTTAGCATCTCTATCGCCTCCACCTTCGACATATTACCGTGACGGAGAAGGGTACCCGTGATCGATAGATGTAAAATGCACGAGATGTCGTCGAGTGTGATCGTGAGCTCGTCGTACGGTAGATGGAATGAGGATGTCTCAGGGTGCCATCTCTCAATAAAGGCCATCAACATACCGTACATGATCTGGGGATACCCAATCCTAGAAAGGCCTCCGAGACCAGAGGTAACAAATGCATACTGGAACCACTCATCCTCTGGCAGCTCCGCAATCATGTCTATAACCTTGCCCCCATGGTTATAGAACTTCTGGGAATCCTTATCCTGAAAATTTCCAAATAAAACAATGTTACAAATGAAATTATTTTCAACGAAAACAATTCTATAAATAAACCGAGAAAGGTTACCTGTCCTAGCCAGACATATCTGGCAGTATGCTCAGAGTACCCCAGGAGTAGGGACATATCAGACGGTCCCCCGGGGTAACCCTTCAGCTCGTCGAAATCGTCATCGCTGTCACCACCCTCATGTGTTGGGTGATCACCCTCAGGAACAGGAACATGGGATGGAATAGGAGCAGGTGATGGAACTGGAGTCTCCCGACAATGCCTGCGTGCGGGCGGGGACCCTGATGAACCAGCAGTAGGAACCCGACGCATCTGAGTTGTAGAAACGGCGGCTGACGGGGGAGTGGCTTGAACCTAAGATGTGGAAGGTTGTGGTGTAGGATGTCCCTCAGCTGTAGGGGCTGCTGGAACTGCCTCTGCGCTGGAACCCTCGACTGTAGACTGCGTTCGCTCACGTCATGTAATCTACAAAGTATAATAAATAAATTAGAATTTTTTAAAAATAATTAAAAATAATAGTAAATAATAAACAATAAACAAAAAAAAATAGAAACCAAGTTGCTTCCGGATTTGCACATCAGGAAAACTTCTGTGGATGCACATCCGGAAGTACTCAGAATATTTAACGTTGGATTTTTCCAGATGTGCACATCAGGAAAGCAATCAACGTTAAAATTTTTCCTGATCTTCACATCCGGTACGTATTTCAAGTTCTAAAAAATGCAACCATGGCTACTGTACCATAGAAAAGGGCATTTTAATGCCCTGATCGTCCGTTTGAAGCAGCAAACAATACCTACATTGTCTCTAACCTATGTTATTCATACTACCTAACAATTTCTACACCTAAATGTCTACTCTAAATCGATTACTCGAAAATAACTCCGAAACTCTAAAATTCGAAAACTTACCAATTAAATTGAGATACAGAGGATTTGGAGTGTCTTGATCGTTGTAGAAGTTGCTCTGCGCTGAAATCGAGTGAAAAAAGTTAGGATTTGTGGGAATGAGAAATTGAGAGTTTGAGAGAGTTTGATAGTTTGGAATGTAAAAATCTAAAGAATGAGGGGGAGAAGCTTTGGCGCCAAGTTATAAGAAATGGTTTCGGATTTGCACATCAGGAATTATTCCTGATATGCACATCCGGAACAATCAATGTTTTTAAAAAAATGGTGCGCCCGGATGTGCACATCCGGAATCAGGGGGCAAAAAAGAAATTTCGCACAGTGCCTAAAAAACTTATGGGATGTATTAAGAAATCCTCTTTCAATTTTAATTATTACTAAGCATCATATAGTTCCATCCATTTAAGGATGTAGCTTGTTAAACAAGTGAAGAAAAAAAAACTATAGTTCCATCCATTTAAGGTTGTAGCCTGTTAAACAAGTGAAGAAAAAAAAAACTGAAATCCACATTATGCATTAAAGAAAAAAACTAAAAAGGAAAATTGATTTTTTTAAAAATTTCTTTTCCCACTTCTATTCTTTCTCACAAATTCTTACTAAAAATCCAAAAATATCACTAGAATTCAGATATGTATCTATAAATGCATTTATTCTTCATAAAATTGAATGCAAACCAGTGGATCGTTCATATTATAGTTAATTTTAATTGAGAGTTGCATCTCCAAACATGTATTTTATATATTTTGGAGATGGATATTCGAAAATGACATTGATACTTCAAAATAAAATAACGCCAGTATGAGTAAGATTGAGAAACCACAACAACTTGATATTAAATTAAAATATTTAACATTATATAAATAGTCGTTAATGTAAATTTAACAATATATACCGTTATCGTTATAAACGGGTAATTGAGAACGATGCAACATATTGACAATATGTTCGTGAGGATCTTGCAATCTTTGCATTTATTTCAAATGGACACTTCGATGTATAACAGTGAAAAATATTCTACATATTCTTTATATTTTCATCAGTTTTTAGTTCAAAGTTGGTAAATTTTATTTTTCTTTCGCTGAAAAGTAAGTAAGTAACCACATAGCTTTTAAAATTGGTGAATTATATCTTCCTTTAATTGAAAAATTGGTCAATTATAAATTCCCGTTAGCGAAAACTAACCATATAACCTTTAAAATATTCTTTTGGCTAAAATACAGTTTTAGTCCCCTTGTTTGTCAAAATTCACGGTTTTGATCCTCCCATTTTGTTTTTTAACAGTTTTGGTCCCCCACCCCTCACTGTTAATGTACGGACATGTACTGTTCATGTACGGACCAAGTACTGTTCATCATTTTTTGGGGCCAAAATTGGAGTAGGAGACTAAAAATGTTAAAAACAAATGGGGGGACCAAAACCGTGAATTTTGACAAACAGGAGGACCAAAACTGTATTTTAGCCTATTCTTTTATATAGAGTTTATCAAAACATTTGAATATTTATATTGATATTTAAATTGAATATGAATTTTTATTTAAATCTATTTGTTAATAATTTATTTTTTGTGTAATAAAATTAATTATCACTTTCTAAAAGAATATAAATGTTGTCAAAGTATCTAATGCCATAGAAGTACAACTACTAGAAATACATGAATTACCTGCGGATTTTCCTGGGGAAAACTATCCGCATGTTTACTTGCGATTTTATCTGCGAATTTGTATTGTGAAATATTATTTTCTTTGAAAAATTTAGTTGCAGCAAATTTCGCAGGAATTACTGAGACCTTACCTGCGATTTATGAGTTTAAAATAATTTATCAATGTTCCTGCGGATTTAACTGCAATTTCTTTCGCAGGAATTGATTATTATTTATTTATTTATTTTTGGAAATCTTGGTATCCGGCCTTGCGACCGACTAATTCAAGAGGGACCAAGCCCACCGTCCACTAGCGGGGGCCCCATTTCAAGCCAGAGCAAAGCTCCGTATGGACTGGCTCACACAAGGGTTGATTGCACCTAGTAGGATTCGAACCTGAGACCTTGAGAGGAGCACACTCTCAAGACCCAAGCCTCCACCACTAGGCAAACCCTTGGGGTTTAAGCAGGAATTGATTATTAATGAAAACCTCAAAAGTCTTTGGAAAAGTCGCAGGAAATGCTGCGAAGTTTGCTGCGGATTTTGCTGAGAACTTTACTGGGATATTTGCTGCGACTTTTAGTACTAGTTTTTTTTTATAATTATTTTTAATATATTTTTACTCTTAATAAATAAAATAATAAAACATAATTGACATATTAAAAATTTTACTAGGTTTTTTTTGTTATTTTTTAAAGAAAAACTATTTATTTAATACTTTTTTTTATTGTTGTGAAAATTAGAAAAACTAATTTTTTTTTAAAGGGTGGAGTATGATTAGATATGTAAGTTTCTAAGATTTATATTTTCAAGACTACAAAGGTAGGTTGCTTCGTAAAATCATGCCCGAATAGATAAGACTTAATAATTCGAATTCACTTAGTTTAAAGAGACTAACTTTTGCCTAGAATATCCATTAACCGCATAGTTAGGAACCGATGTTCTTATGTTTAGGAAACAAACTTATTTTAAAATAATTTTTTACAACAACTTTTGTTTGCTTATTGGATAACTTAGCGAAAACTTATCAGAAAAAATATTTAGCGAAACCTTAAAGAAATGTTTTTTAAAAATAATAATATCTTGTTAAATTTTACCAAAAAATATTTTTTACTTATTTTTTAGTTTAGAATTCAAACTTATTTTTTTAAAAATAATTTAGTACATATTACTCTCATTTTAATATATTTTTATTGTTTTCAGAATTGTTGATATTTAAAAATTAGACTGAAATTTGTAATATTATTTTTTCTAGTTTATTAATTATTTTTAAGGAGTTTTTTTATTTTAATTTCAATCTTAATTTTTTAATGAAAATATTAGTTTTATTTAATATAGAAGGTTATATTATTAATAACAAATTGAAAAAATAAATTTTAAAAAATAAAAAAATTATTCTTGCAAATTTGTTGTTTGGAAACGTGGTAGCACACCACCACCTCACATTCGGTTGGAATTCTGGGAAACACTAAACCTAAACGATCATCGTCACAGCTCTTCGGCTCACGCTGCCATTTCTCCCTCGGTAAGCTTTTTTCTTATCAGAACCTTAAACCATACTATTTCTTACTCTTTAACTCAAGATTTCTTATCGGAACCCTAAATATACAAAATATCTCTCGTTGTAAGCTTGATTTTGGGTTTTGAGCAACTCACCACCGAAACTCTTTATCTCCACCGCTGTAAGCTTCATCCAATTGTCTATTTTAGATTTTTTTTCCGACGTGATTATAATGATTCCTGGCTTTCGAAGTGCTTATCGTGACTAATTACTTTTGATTCTCAGCTTTTGAAGTGTTAGGTAAGGTGTTTGTTGATTTTTGAATCTAGCTTTTTTGTTGATTTGTGTTATTGTTATGATTGATTGATTGATGCAGTAGTTTTATGACTCTTAGGTGTTTGATGAAATGCACAACTGAAACAAAGCTTCATTTGTCATATTTTTCGACCGAGCAAGATAGGATAGAATAATAGTAACTTCACAAAGTTTAAACAGAAAGCATTGCTCTAAGCTCAACCATTTGCAGTAAATAGTAATAGTAACTTCAGATTATGGTGCAGAGAAAGCGACGGATGCGAGAGACACTACTGCGAATAAAGCCGGAGTGTATACTGATTATGTTGCAGCGAATAATGATGCGTGAGACACTGTTACGCTTTATCCATTACCGGAATCTCACTTATCCGTAACTTCATTAGTGTCCGATCTCGAAAAGTTTGCAACCTGCCATGTTTTGATTGCCTTATGACCATGATCTTTCTCTTTTTCTAGATTTCTAAGCCTCATTTGCCAAAGTTGTTGTATCTTTTTGCATCTGATGATGTATGGAGTATGTGATGCCATTTTATGTAGCAGCATGGACCTTTGGCTTTCGTAAGTTAAATTTTTAGGTATGTTTACTGTTCTGTCATGGTTGAGTATCTGTATGTTTTTTTTTTCAAGTAGGTTGATACGAACTTCAGATAGGATTTGTTTGCAGGCAATATGGGCAAACCTGTTGGCAGTCCGAGCTTTATCACGGTATCCATGATGGTGAAGTGCTAAAATCTTTGCAAGCTTCGATGACGGTATTATATGTATCATTCCTCTACTGAAGCAAGTCATACGAAATGGAAGATTTCATTTTTCCTAGTTCAATACAATCTTGATTTTAGCATGAACCTTCTTTTGGACTTCAATAGATTTGAATGAACTCTAAACAAACTTCTTTTGTGAAACCTTCAGGAAATTCAATTGCCAGCCCCGTGGAGTCTTCCCTAAACATCTGAATAGAGAGTGGTTTAGGAATTCATGGTTTTTCCTCACTTTCCTTGTGTTGAGCCCTTCACTGTGGTCTTGTTGCTTGAACATTGGTACCATGAACGCAATCCAGAAGCCCGATTTTGTCAATGTTCACATGCTCCATGATGCAACAACAATCATTATGTGAGTAGTTTTAGTCCAGAAATCATTCAGAGATATGGAGATTTGTCGTTATGCTGTTGAACGAAATTGTTGTTCCAGGAAGCTACGACTTTCATATCTCAGCAGGGGTGGCAGGTGATTATAAGGAATAACTTTAAAGAGGCACTGGATCAAAATGACATCTTGATTTCCCCTGTAGCTCCTTCAGCTGCTTATAAAATTGGTAGGCATCTGCATATCTCTCTTGTTGGCATAATTGCAAGTTAGTGCCCACAGTAGTAATTGTTTTATTGTCTTTGACATTTGCAGATGAAAAGAAAAATGATGATAGGTAAATTAAATGCCATTATGACTCAAAGTGAGAATGCCGCTAATGATCAACTAGATGCTTGGACTGCCCACAATACTGAAGCATGAATTATGTACTATTATAATGTCGTGACAGGGGAATCGACGTACGATAAACCTATTGGCTTTAAAGGGGAGGTATTGTGAAATTGACTATCTACCCCCTTAGTAGATCGCATATCTTTTCATGTCTTGGATCACCAGACATTTTTATGTTTTTTCAATAATATAAAATTTTCAAATATTCTAGAAGTCATGATATTCTTTAATATAGTTTATGTTATTACTTATTAGTATATAATGTTTGAACATTTTAGATAATGGACATCGACATACTAATAGATAGAAAATTTTAAATATCTGTAGACTAAAACCAACACCAAATAGTACAACAATAGCGAATAATTTTGGTTGCATATTCTTACAAAACAAAACCGTATATTTTAATGATTGATAGTATAATTGATGATCAATTTGTTTTTTTAATACAAATCATTTATATTTTGTATCTGTATGCAGGCTCACCAAGTTTCTGTGCAGCCTACTCCAGTTTCAACGTAAGCTCCTTGCTTATATCCTGGTGGGAAAACTTTTCCATTGTAATATTCATTTGTTTATTTCTCTTTTTAATCTATTGTTGTTGTTTTCTATGAGGCCTATACAAAATGTTCTTAATTACATATCTTTATTAAAACATGTATGATTCAACCATTTAAAGGAGTCATTGACACTGCAGGTAATGGATTGTCAAAACTCTGTCAGTTGCAAACCTAGGAAAGAGGATCATGGTATTCTAATAAATTTAAAAACAGAATTTTATTGATATATTTGGGAGTTAGGAGGGAAAGAGGGGAATCACTGGAAAAGAAATTGAGGATGAAAATAAATTTTCTCCCATACTTTGAATGACTAAAATGAATAAATAGAATTAAATGGAGGGGTAGACAATGACATATGAATTATTGCAGAATATTTTTACCTATCATCATTTGTTGATACACGGGGCCGGGGTACTAAACTAAATGTTGCCATACAATTTTAGTGCACTGGAAAAGAAATAGAGGATGAAAATAAATTTTCTCCCATACTTTGAATGACTAAAATGAATAAATAGAATTAAATGGAGGGGTAGACAATGGCATATAAATTATTATAGAATATTTTTACCTAACTAAACTAAATATTATAAAATTTAATTAAAATTTCATATTTTATAATTTTGTAAATATTTTTAGGTGGGCACAATTAAAATTTATATATGTTTATTTTCAATTTTGAGAAAAACAATTAGTTATTGACATGTAGATATTTGGGTTTAAAGACATCTCAAAGCTTCTTCATTGGAATGCTTCAAACTTCAAAGTATCCTTCATGCACCAATGTCATTATTTGATACCACTCCTTCTGGCAGAATTTTGAGTCGCGTGAGTATTCATTCAACATCCCTTTTAATGTTTGGTTTATGCTTTAGTAGGTTTTTATTAAAATGATAATAATTATATTATTATAAAAATAATTTATTAATTGGCATAAGTATATTGATGAATCGTTGTTGGACCAATTTATAAAGCCATAATAATAATTATAATAACTACAGAAAATTAGATGAAAAATGGTACAAGTAAGAATAGATCCAGACCCCCTATCAACATTTGCTAGTTTCGACATCCACTGAGGCAATGATATCTTCAAATTTATACTTGCTTTTAAGATAATATATTGTTGAATTTATATTTGGAGACCTTTTTATAGCCTTTTCATAGTCCAACAATGTGAGGCCAATGCCATAGCCTCACTTGCCTTGGGTTGGGCCAGGCCTGATAACAATTCCAATGTTTGTAAACTTTGTAATGATAACATACTTATCATTAATCAATATCATTATTGTCACATGGCAAAATAAGTACAACTAGTTAGGTTATTTAATTTTCATTATATTGCACAAATTGAGACATAATAGTACTAGTCCTGTAATTTTCATCATATTGCAGAATGTGGATTGGACGTTCCTTTCAATGTCAAAGAAAAGAAAGGATTTGAATCCTAATGGTCAACTCCAATGCAAAGCATGTGCCAGGTTCTTTCCTATACCTCAAGAGTTTATTGTTAAAAGTTTGAATTTGGGTAATTTTATATGATTTTATGTTATTCTAAGTAACTATAGCTTCTATTATTAACAGGCTATAGTATTTGTGTACAATAATTTGGATATGCTGCATCTTCTTCTCATCCACCTCAAGCCAATATTGAAACTGATAATCCAAGTGAAGATGATGTTGATGAATCAGATGACAACACTAGTGAACATATTAGTAGTGAATTTTGATTTGGATTGTTTTTTCTTGTTAACTAGTTTGAAATTTGCATTGTTTTTTCTAATTAATTTGGTTGAACAAGTGATTATTAGTAACTTGATTGTGTCATTTTTAGTAATGTAACTCAAATACTTGTTATTAACGTTATAGTAATGTTTGCTTGCTTTACAAATTTGAATGTGATTAGTGTTGCATTGGCTTATTCAAATTAGATTTTTAATTTTATATTATTGTTACATTGATATTTAACATTTATTATAATATTTTAAATATGAATTAAACACAATAAATAATAAAAATTAAAAACCTGAGAGAGAAATTTTCTGGGAATTTACCTACGGATTTTTAATTTGCTGCGACAATTTCAATTAGCTGCGGTATTATCTGCGAATTTAACTGGTTTACCTGCGATTCTTTCCTGCGACTTTTTCCTGCGCCGTTTTTCTGCGACTTTACTTGCTAAATTAATTACCCACGAAGGTTTTAGCTGAGAACCGAAAATAGCAGGAAGAATCGCAGGTAACACACTTCTGCAGAAATTTTATCAAAATCCGCAGGTAAACAGAGTATTTCTAATAGTGTACTGTTAGCAGCACCCGTTAAGTTTTGTAAATTACATTTTATCTTCAAGTCTCACGCATATGCTTTCTCACAATTATATATATATATATATATATATAAAAGATTAGTGTTTTCATTTTAGTCTTGTTATATATATATATATATATATATATATACTGTCCGAAACTTATAGAATCTACATATGTCTAGATAATTTGAATTTAATTGGTATTTACTGACAATAATGTAAAATAAATATATTAATTTGTTATATCATATAACTAATATAAAATTTACTGTCTAGTGTAACAAGATATACGAGGATAATTGGTTAAGGTATAAAATAAAGTGTATACTAATTAACTTCGGTTCAATAAATAGATTTAGAAGATATACATGTCTAGTCACAAAGACAATAATTAAGAGATGGCTGATGTGTATACACAAACACAACATAATACTACTTCGTTACGCAAGTATGAACTATTAATGTTGAAAATAAAAATTACACCAACCAGTATAATATGTGGTTGGTGTCGCATCAGAAAAAAGGTGTGGTAGCTGCAAATGTTTCCATTTGAGAGAAGACAATATCTATTAGCCGGCCAACTAGGTTTGGATATTTAGCATCATTGTACACCATATATTTACATCAGCACTATTGTTTTTTTTTTCAAATAAAAAATAAAAAATAAATTTTATAAAACAATATTTTATTTAAAATTTATTTTGTAACATGTAAAGTTGTATCATTAATCAACTCTATCATTATATTAACGATAAATATATGTTATTAAGCATATATTTTATCTAAAATTTATTAATCAATAAAATATACAACATTAATTAAATTTTGTCCGTCTTTACATTTTATTAATCAAGTTTTGATATTAAATTTTAAAATATATAAAATATAGCAAATAAAATTGATTAATAAAATACAAAAATTAAATAAATATATATTTATATATAATTAAGATTATACATAAATAGCTTGTAAACAGACAACAAATTGTTTCGCAACTTCTTTTTAGATGACAAAATCAATCTTCTTAAAAATTATATTTATTGTTTTAGGTGACACAACATTATTATACATAGGCATTTGCATTCTCTCTGAAATTGGATTATTATATTTTATATTTTAATGTTAATGTTTTGTATTTTATTGATTAATAAGGTAGTAAATTTGATTAATAAATAATAATAAAATATGTTGTTAATAAGTATTTTATTTTTATAATTAATGAAATTGTAAAGTTGATTAATAACAAAACCTTATATATTTATGTTATACAATAAACTTTAAATGAATCTTTTTTTATAAATAATATTTTTAATTAAGAAAAAACTGTTCACGATGAACACTCTTGCACGTGTAAGTATTCAATGTAAAACTAGTGTCAAAATAACATTATCAACTACCTACCCATTAACAAAACATGCCACCATTCTCTCTAAATTATCCTTTTTTATTTTTCAAATTTACACTATCAAATACTCATTATAGTAATTAACATAATAACTCATATTTCATTAAATCAAACCTTCATTTTGCAACACATGTTGTTATAGGATTGGCTAATTTCAAAATTCAAATTTAACCCAAATAATCTCTTTAACCACTACCATTCTTTCTCTTTCATTTTACAGAAAAAATTTCAAAAAACCCATTTTCTCTTCTTTCCCTCCCACCAATTCAAAATTCATTTTCCTACCTTACCTTTTCAATTTTACTTTTTTTTTTATCTCTACTCTTTGTTTTTTAATTCTATCTCTCTCAGTTGGTCCTTTGAGTAATTCTACTCTTCATTGTTTTTTCTAAAATGAAACATGAAGTTTAGATCTAAGAATCTAAATAGATATGGAGGAGAAAATCAATGACTCATACATAAAGAAATGTTGAGATTGAACGAAGAGGAAGAGGAAAAATGAAAAAGGACGAAAAAAGTGTCGTTCATTAAGTAGTGTGAATCGAGAAATTGTTTGAATAGGGTTAAGTTTCTTCAACCAGCTTCTTCTGCCGAAACAGTTTTCTCATGAGTTTTGCTTTTTATTTTTTGATATTTTTTTATGACAAGTTTTTAAGGCAGTGCATCTATAGAAACACAAAAATCTTCACACTTATTTGCTTAAAACTCATTGTTTACAACTTGGTATCCTCTTCATGTTCTTTTTAATTGATTTATACTGTAAATGTTTTGACATGGTGATGGCTCACAAGTTGTTTGATAGAATTACTCTTCCAAAAAATGTATGTTCATTTATTTTTTACTCTCTTTAATGTGAGATGTGTTTAGAATTGTTGAAGCTAGAATAGCAGCAAACAAAAATATATAAGTAACCTAGTTTTGTCGTACCACAGAGATCAGTGCGAGGGAAAGAATGTCGTTCGACGGTTTCTATATTTCTAAGCTTATGGTTCAAAAGTTCTGGTTTAAAAGGGAACCAAAAGCAAAGACGGAAAATGTAAAGACTGAAAATATAAGGTAAAGACGGAATTATAAACGGAGCCTTTTTGGAATTGGATCTCATCAATTGATAACACATGCATTCTTCTAATCATATTATACATAAATCAATTATTTGCCTAATATCCTCACGTATCACCCATGACAGAGGTTATGTCTAACGCAACGTTGAGAGATCGACCGTATTGCCTCATTGGTGATGTCTCACGCAACAAAAACCAACACAGAGCATTAAGAGCTGATACTCACGCAAGTGTTAAGCCTAAATCTATTTCTAGAGTTCAGAACAAAACAGATAATCATCTTAGATCCAGATCTGGAGAGTATATGTCTATAGCGGTTCAAATCAAAGATAAACAGGTAAACAAAGATGTCGCCCAAATCAGATAAATGATTACTTCATATAAAATACCAATGATTAGAATACGTATATACGTTTAACCCTTTTTACATGTATTCAACTAATTTGCCAAATGAATGTGAATATCGTTCTTCATCACTATTATCACGCATCCTCGCAATACTGTATCGATCCTACTCATGCTAGCCATGCTACTTAATCAACACAATACAACAAAAGATAAAATGAATATGAACTCACAAAACCATGTCAAAAGCTTTACTCATTGATAGATGAAAATCTAAGATCAAAGATTTGTAAAGGTTTTGTCAAGACCACAAATAATCAATCAAAGACAACAAACAATAGAGAATCAAAACATAGTCACAAACATAGATTAGATGAAATACAATAGGTATCAAGAGATTACATCCAAATCCAATAAGAGATTGAAGCTCTTACCTTCTCCCCCTTGGGATTTGAGTTTCTATGCTGACAATTACAAGTTATGATCTTTCTCTCAAGATCATATCTTAATAAATACCTAAAAAGTGTGAAAATTCTATTTAAACACATTCAGGAATTTACAAGTTCGCAAAGCGAACCATTTATTCGCACAGTGAATGAAGAAAAATGGCACTTCAGGTGCCTCTGAATAGTTAAACTGCCCCAAAAATTCTCGTGAGTTCGCAATGCGAAGGATCACTCGCAAAGCGAACACTCGCTTTCCCGTTTGCAAAGCGAACTTTAGTGCCTTTTGCCCCAGCCAAAATCTAGGACCATTCACTAGGACCTCACCAGTGGTTCGCAAAGCGAACCTTCGCTGGCACTCGCTTTCATGTTCGCAAAGCGAACTAACTGATGTCTTCCTCATTTCATTGACAGCTTGCACCATTTCTTGTGTCTTACCACTTTGATCAATTTATGTCTTTTCCTGCATAATAACACACATATTACAAGCACCAAATGTATATTCTCATTGTTAGAAGAACAAAAACAATCATTAGCAAAACCAATGAAAACATGAGAAAAGAGTGGAAAAAGTGCAAGGAAAAATAGTTCATTTTTAGGTCAAATCCGCACCTAACAAGAATCAATTTTGAAAATTTTCTAAGTCAGTCTTTTGAGTATATTGAATATCTCTACATCTGTTTTCACTTTTCTGCATAACATTTTCAACATTTATGTACTTTTCTGTTTACCAGACAACCACTATGACGGTTTGTTTGTTTTCAAATTTTTGATTATCTTGTCTTCGTGTGTCTACGGAAAAAGTAACCAACTTTTATGCAAATTTCAATTTCATGGCTTCATTAGACCTTTGTCGATGTAAGGTTTAAAGCTTTATATTTGTATGGTCAAATTTAATGGCTTTCTTGTTGTTCATTTAATGATTTTTCGTACATTTGTGAATGTTTTATTGTTCATTAGAAAGGCACAGGAGTCTCTAAAGGAGAACGAGAAAGACGATTACACGTGCATTGGAAGATTTTATCCCAGATCCATTTTAGTTATGATGGAAAGGTACACACTATTTTGATTATAATGTTTGATTTATTTTCATATTGTTGTGATGTGTTTTAGCAGTCTATATCTTTTCATAATGGCTAAAGATATTAAACATATCACATATTTTAATTCCACCATTTTAGTGAAAAAAATAAGGGAAACTTATGATTTATCTTTAGAACCTAAACAATGGTGATTTTGATAAAAACAAAGGAAACAAATAATAGGGGAAATTTTTTAATCGGTTTATGTATTTTTAGTGAGAAAATTAATAAAAATATATGCATAATATTCTAGACTGGACTAGTGGCTAGGCATGGCCCAATCTACTTCTGCTCCCAGAACGGTCCAATTGCCTAAGCCCAATCCACAAAGGGCGTAATTTACCTTTCTGCCCTCCAACCGGGCAATCTTGGACGAATGAGCCTCAGAGACATTCGCTCCTCCCCGGAACACCAGTCTGTCACTCACAGTTTCATCAATCCCCTGACAGCCATGGGCATGTGTCCGGAACTATGCCTTTACCCGACATAACGACTAGTTTTGGGCAGCCTGCCTGACATAACGGCTAGTTTTGAGCAGTTACCTATTCTTTGGGAAACAGTTATTTCGCCCCGAAAATAAGGACCGTTGGCCACGCGATGGGGGAACTATAAAATTCCTCTCGAATGAGAGGGTCAGGTATCCAAAATTGATCCTAAGAACACATTTTGTACTTGCCCCTTTTCTCCGACCCTTTCTTACTTGAGCGTCGGAGTGCCTTGCAGGTACACCCCTCCTCTCCTACAAGCATCATCTGCCCTACGCGAAGGTCACGAAGATCCAGTCTGATCACCTCCGATCAGTGGCGCCGTCTGTGGGAAACTAGCTTCCCAGTCTTTTGATTCGAGATCCCCTCTTTTTCATTTCGAAGACTAAAGCTCTCTTCAAAACCTTTTCGACCATCATGGCCTCCACCAAGAATGATGTTGTCCTTCAAGAATCTACTCTCGTCGTTATCCCCGACAACGCCGACCACATCCTCTCCAGAGCTACTTTCCCAGAGACAGATCATCGTGACGGGAAGACCGCCTCCCCTACTCCCGATGATGTGAAGCCTCGAGCACAGGCTACTGACCGTGTTTTTGAGCCTATTCCGGTTCTGCAAAACGCTGACCCCAGCACAGCTGCTCTCTCGAGCACGTCCTCCAGGAGCACATGTCCTTGGAGAAGCCTCGCAGCCCGTCTCCACGTCCCCGGTCTCCCCCTCAAAAATGGAGGCGTGACAGATCCAGAAGCCTCTCCCCGGAGAAAAGACGGTCAAGATCAGAAGAGCCCGCGTCCGATCTTGCACGAAGATGACGCCAGTCTCCTTTACGGAAGTCAAGACGTTCCCCCGCGCCAAAGAAATCCAGGCCCTCAGAAAAGTACGAGAATCGCCGTTCGCGCAGGCATTCTCCACGACGAAGCAGGAGACACGGTCAGAGACATTCCTTCTCCCGTTCCCCGAGCATAAGTAGTGACGACGACATCCATGACCCCCTCTCGCAGGAGATCATGGACACCAGAATTCCTCGCGGGTTGGAAAAGCCCTCCGCTTTAGCGACCTATGACGGGACCTCCGATCCCAGCGAGCACATAGAGAACATAGAGGCAATGCTCCACTACCACAACGTAAGTGGGGACATAAAATGCAGATTGTTCCTAATCACCCTCAGGAAGGGGGTTATGGCTTGGTTCAAGCGCCTTCCCCGAGGGTTAGTCACGTCGTGGAGAGATCTTAAGAACCAGTTTGCCCGGCATTTTACGGCTTCCCGACGACATCCCAAGTCAGAGGCCACCTTGGAAGCTATCATACAAAGCAAGGATGAGTCCTTGCAGGCATATATTGAACGGTTTAACAAAGAAGCCGTGGAGGTCCGTACTACGGACCATATGAAAAAATATCTTCTCGAGAAGGGCTTGAGACCAAAGAGCGAGTTTCGCAAGGCGGTCAGAATCGAGACTCCTCGAACATTAACGGAACTTTTCTGGAAAGCTAAAGTGTACATACAATACGAAGAGAAGGAGGCCGCATACCATGCCCGGGACGCGAGAGACCGCGAAAATACCCGGGCACCAAAAAAAGATGAGTCAGAGACGTCCCGGTATAGAAAAGAGAGGCGACGAGACGATCGCCCCCGAGAAGGTAAAGGGGCTGCTGACCGATTCACGGAGTATACCCTGCTCACCGCTCCTCGCGAGCGCATTCTCTCTGAATGCATCAATACGGAGTTCAAGCAGGGAGGCGTCAGGTTCCCCAAACCGACGACGTCAAAAGGCAACGTGGATAAAAGCAAATATTGCCGCTTTAATTGCAGCCACGACCACATGATTGAGGATTGCGTGCACCTTAAAGATACTATTGAGATCCTCATCAAGAAGGGTCATCTGTGGCAATATGTTAAGAAAGGCGGATCTTCAAAACGGGAGGCGCCAGATTCAAAGAAGGAAGCATAATCATCCTCATCCAGTCCTCCCCCGTAGGTCACTATGTCCATTACGTGACCAGAGGACTTTGCCGTCCCAGATGACTTTGAGAGGCCGTCCCAAATGTTCGCGCTCAGCACTTGGGAAGCATTCCCTACAGCCATGGTTATCTCATGCGGGGGGGAGGGGGGTACAATGAGCTGACAGTGGGATCTGTCAAGTGAAAGTTCGAGCAACTTATTGATTACAGCCCTGACCGGTTATCCACATTGGAAAAGGTCAAGGGGCGATCCCAGCCGATCACCTTTTACGCGAAGAGCTGCCCGGAGGCTCTCCCAACTCACACATCCCCTTGCTCGTCAGGGTAAGATTGGCAAGCACCGATGTCAGAAGAATCCTGGTCGACCAGGGCAGTTCGGTGGACATAATGTACACCGGCCTGTTTCGGCCCCTCAAGCTAGACCAGAAGAACCTCTCACCATACGTGGAATCCGATTTGTAGGGGTTCAATGGAGCAATGACCAGACCTTGGAGGTACGTGGAGCTCCCATTCACATTCGGAGAAGAAGAGGCATTCAGGTCAATCAAGACGCAATTCCTGGTGATTGATTGTCCGTACTATACCAATGCATCTTGGGGAGACCGGCCCTCGCAGAGTTAGTTGCTGTCCCTTCAACTGTCCACCTCAAGTTAAACTATTACACGGAGAAGGGTTACGTCGCGACATTGCATGGGGACATAGAGGCTGCCCGGAAATGTTTCGAAGCAGCGACCCGGGGACAAAACCAAGTCGGCGCAACATCCAAAGCAGCCAAGCGGACACGGGAGGAAGATCGTCCGTCCGAAAACGGCCAACCGGACAAGAAGTCGGCACTCCCTGTACACACTATTGACCTTGACAGCCGAATTTCAGATGAAGGCGAGGAAGATAGTTGGGAAGAGGCGTCGGCGGTGATGACCAATTCCTCCACATCAGCCCTCATGCGACCAGTTCTATACGGGGAGTTTGAAGTCATCTCCTTCAGCAATAACCCCAACAGAGGGGTGAAGATTGGTGCGGGACTGCCCGACGAGGTCAAGTAATAGCTGAAGAAGTGCCTGGACGACAACACTGATCTGTTTGCTTGGAGCACTGCAGACATGCCCGACTTGGACCCTGAGACCATATACCACCAATTAACCATCGACCCAGTTGCCGGTGCTGTCGCACAGCGCAGCCGGAAACAATCCGACGAAAAGGCACAGGCTGCCGAAAAATTTGTACAAGACCTCTTAGAGGCGAAATTCATTTTGGAGGCCAGGTATACAACCTGGCTGTCCAATATTGTACTTGTTAAAAAGCATAGTCGAAAATGACGCATGTGCATTGACTATACTGATCTCAATCGGGCTTGCCCGAAAGACGCTTATCCCTTACCGAGCATAGACAAACTTGTAGATAACTCTGCAGGTTTTAAACTTTTGTCCTTCATGGACGCCTATTCGGGGTACAATCAAATCCCTATGGCCGAAAAGGACAAAAGGTACACCGCGTTCATGACCTCCTCGGGGAACTATTACTACAATGTAATGCCCTTCAGTCTGAAAAATGCTGGGGCCACATACCAGCGCATGATGAACAAGGTCTTCCGATCAGAGATCGGAGACATGCTCGAAGTTTACATGGACGACATGATCGTGAAATCCCAAGAGGAATCCGACCATACGTCCC
This sequence comes from Lathyrus tuberosus, assembly GCA_022829125.1. Classification (NCBI taxonomy): domain Eukaryota; kingdom Viridiplantae; phylum Streptophyta; class Magnoliopsida; order Fabales; family Fabaceae; genus Lathyrus; species Lathyrus tuberosus. Next base: position 25,279,914 of record JALAZF010000013.1, on the reverse strand, counting down.
ACTTGCAAAAGGTCTTCGACCAGGCCAGAAAGTGCAGAATGCGCTTTAATCCGGAAAAATGTACCTTCGGCGTGCGTGCGGGGTAGTTCCTTGGATTCTACCTCACCGAAAGGGGAATAGAGGCAAATCCAGACAAGTGTCGAGCATTCGCGATGTTCCCCACGCCTAAATCGAAAAAGTCCATACAATCTCTCAACGGGATGCTCGCTTCACTTTCCCGCTTCGTGGCCAAGTTTGCTCAACACGCCCTACCCTTCTTTAAACTCCTCAGAAAGGAGGCCAATTTTGAATGGACGGAGGAGTGAGAGCAAGCTCTGACCCAACTTAAGTGAGCCCTGTCCGAACCGTCTGTGCTTTCTCGACCAGAATATGGGGAGACCTTGTACCTATACTTCTCTATTGCCAACGAAGCCATCAGCGCTGCACTCATCCGCGAAACAACAGACGGGCAAAAGCCCATCTATCTCACCAGCAAGGCCCTGCAAGGGCTAGAAATCAGGTACACGCAGATAGAGAAAGTCACCCTTGACCTCGTTACCGCCGCGAGAAGACTTAGACACTACTTCCTGGCCCACACCATAACAGTACATACGAACCAACCCATCTGGCAGTTGCTTCGCCGACCAGATATGGTCGGCAGGATGCTCAAATGGTCCCTGGAGTTATCAGAATTCGACATTCACTACTAGGGCAGAAAGGCCCTCAAGGCACAAGTCCTGGCCGACTTCGTGGCGGAGATGACACCTTCATCGTCCCCGCCAAGCGAAACGCAGAGATGGACCATTTACGTGGACGGGGCATTCATCCCCTCGAGTAGCGGCGCATGTAGCATCCTCAAAAATGAGGAAGGAATACTAATCGAGGTATCTCTAGTGCTGTCCTTCCCTACGTCCAACAACCAGGCCAAATACGAGGCCTTCCTCGCATGACTACGGCTGGCAAAGGACGTGGGCGCCAAGGAGGTAAAGATTTACACAGATTCCCAGATCGTATCATCCCAAGTACGGGGAGAGTTCCAAGCGAAGAACGACCAACTAGTCGAATATCTGACACTAGTGATGGAGAAAATCATCAAGTTTGACGCGTGGGAAGTCCAACACATCCCCCGCGACCGAAACACACGGGCAGGCGTCTTGTCCAAACTGGCTAGCACCAGGAAGAAAGGCGGCAATAAATCCATCGTACAATAAATACTCTCCCGACCCAACATTGAGAAACTGTCGCAGCTGCCTGACGTCAACGCCGTCGGGGACAGTCACTGTTGGATGACCCCAGTGTATGATTACCTCACCAAAGGCGAGCTACCCGAGGATAGCAAAGAGGCCAACGTGACTAAACGACGAGCTTGCTCATACGTGTTAATTGAGGACAAACTCTACCGATGAGGATTTTCCATTCCCCTCCTGAAATGTGTCAAGGAGAGCAAAGTCCCCTAAATCCTCCAAGAGATCCACGAGGGCATCAACGCGCAACATTTGGGAGGGAGATCATTGGCACGAAAAGCCTTGCGAGCAGGATACTATTGGCCGACCATACAACACGACTCCAAAGAGCACGTCCAAAAGTGTGATCGATGCCAGTGCCACAGAGACATGCACTTGGCACCCCCCAATGAGTTGAAGACTCTATCCTCGCCTTGGCCTTTCGCTTGGTTGGGGATGGACACACTCGGCCCCTTTACAATGGGTTCTTATCAAAATAAATTTTTGATCGTGGCCGTCGACTACTTTACTAAGTGGATCGAAGGCGAAGCCCTCGCCAAGATCACAACCTTCAATATACTCCGATTCTACAAAAGGAACGTCCTCGCGCAATTCGGGGTGCCCCAGGCCCTGGTGACCGACAATGGAACCTAGTTCACGGACAGGAAGTTCCAAGATTTCGTCGCCAAATTAGGCACGAAGCAACAGTTCACCTCTGTCGAGCATCCCCAGACTAACGGGAAAGCGGAGGGCGCGAACAGGGCAATCCTTCATGAAAGCTCCTAGAGTTTGACTAAATTTTGGTAAAACAAATCAACAATAAAGATGAAGAAACTGCCAAGATCAAAGATGTCGAAGAAGATGTCCTAACAACAAGATACGACATCCTGGACTGATATAGCAGGATTTAAATGTGTAACAAATCTGTCTAAGATTTGGTATACTTTTTAATACTGGATCAAGGATAAAAAATAGAAAGCCCAAGACAGAAGACTATATATATGAAGACTTAGACCTAGGGTTAGTAGCCTTATGTAACAATTGTAACCCAGTTCTCTTTTGTAAAAAATAAGGGTTTAGGTTTTGAGAGTCGTTGGCTCTTAGGGTTGTAGTTCCCCTCTGTAATATGGGATGCAGAGAGGATGACATATGTGCTTGTACACAACCAGAAACCTGTAGGTAATGGTTGTTGTATTGTTCTTGGACGAAGCATTAAAACAAGCCCAAGATAACTTGAAGGTCAAGAAACCGCGACAGTTCTGAATTGACAGAAGACAGAGACATCACGGGTTTTGATTAGGATGTGAGTGGGGTATCTCAGATCGGGGTTCTAAACGGTTGAGTTTAGCCTTGGTAAAGATGTTCATTGGGTAGATGTTAGGTATAAAGTTGTAAACAGGGGAGTTTAGCTTTGTAACAGTTCTACAGATAGTGAAGTCTTCGTCTTGGATTGGTATCCCCCAGATGTAGGTGAATTGCACTGAGCTGGGTTAACAACTACTGTCTTATTTTAACATTCTGCAATTTACAGTTTTGTTAATGTTCTTGACTGACATGTTTGATCAGATGTCGTGACATCTGTGTGCATGCAGTTCTGATATTCAAGGTATCAGTCTGCTGTTGCGCCTCCAAGTTTTAAAGATTATGCAGCACAATGTCTTAACATGTGGTAGGACATTTGCTATTTGCATAGGCCTGAATTTCAATTGGTACCAGAGCAGGCATCCTGTCTGGTTCTGGATGAGATCTTTGGGAGATACTTTCTGGCGTTTAAACAAGGAGGAGTTTTGGAGATCAGATCAATCAACTCAAACATACCCAAGGGTATTAATGGATGAGATGAATGTTCTGGATCGAAGGGAGTAACCCGGAGGTTGTTCAGGTTGCTGAGGAGATTCTACAACAACTACAGGAGAAGTGGCTAATTCTCTTGTTGGTGTGTCTTATAAGATGTTATGGCATCTTATTATAGGGCAAGCAGGATATGTTCCTTGGTGGTTCCGCTGCATGTGTTTCTGATGGAAGAGCTCTAGAATTATGGGATTCTGGAGTTGTTACTGAATAGAGTTGGTGGAAGGTCTCAATCGTCGTCCTCAATATATTTGAAGAAATTTGTATTCTTTTATTCCAGAGTCGGGAGCGATGGAGTGAAAGGTGTTGTGGATAGATATCTGGTATGGTGACTTTGTACTTGGAAGCTTGGTTTTTTAGTGCAGTTTGGAGTCAGTTGAAGAGGAGAGGAGTTGAGTTAAAGTTTATCAGGTTCTTGATCTAGGAGTTTGATAGATGTTTGAACGGCTAGGTTGTCAAAGATACTTGAGAATTCTCTCAAGTTCACTCATAAAGACATCTATGTCGTGTATTTGGAGTCTTCTAGTTACTCTTCTGACTAGAAGGTGTTTCCTTGAGACACAAAGTGAAGATCGTGGAGGTGATTTATTTTCACCATTCACAAAAACGTGCAAGGAATAACTCATACTTTTAACCCTAAGAATGAGTTCACACAGTTGAAGCAATTAGGATTCGTTCAGAGAGAATCTTAAGAGCTTGAGTCAAGGGGGCAACCTTGATATCTTAACAACTTGCACAAACTGAAGAAGACAACATGATGAGGAGTATCTTGGGATATTCAGAATATGCTGGATTTGGATAAGGGTTAATGCACAAGGATTTAAGATCAATTACTATTTGTCGAATTCACAAGTATTTAATTGATTATCCTTAAAAGTCAAGATTAAGGATGTTCTGTCAGATGTTCTAACATCTTTTCATCAGAGGTTTAGAGAATCATGGGAGGGATTCTGCATTCGCTCAAAAGTCTCCTAGGTGTTGACTTGGGATTATTGGCTTAGCGTCTGTTCCTGGAGAGTATTGTGAATGACTTGTCCAGATGGTGATGCTGTTGAAGATGGAGATGGAAGACTATGAAGACATCATAATCTTGATGGTTACAGCTTGGGTCAGTTTATTTCTGATCCATGTGCTTTGGAGCATAATGTTTGCTCCGGTTGTGAAGGTCGAGGATAAGTGGTAGTTATCTCTAGCTTTCTACTGACGGCTCTACCAAGGGAAGTGACATTCTTTGGTATTGCTATGGGGTAGTCGTGGACTACTTATTTTCTAAAGATTCAGATGTGGCAGGTTTGAAGTCTTTGGAGTTTCAAAGCATAATGGAGGTTGTCTACTCAAAACGTGGTCGTTGAATCAAGTTTGTGAGAGCATGGAAATCTGTTTCTGCAAAGGGAGGAGGTTCTTCTAAGTGGCAGAAGGAAGAGCTGAATTCAATAGTTGGATGTCATAATGTTTTGACATCTAGTCTAACATCAGAAGTCTCAGCTGGTGATGTGGCATATCAGCTTAAGATAAGGTGATCTACAGGAGAATGGGAGTGATGCATTCTTCAAAAAGGTATATCTCATGCAGTTTGCGGGAGCTGTGGATGAGAAGATGTTACATAACAAAGAGGCTTGGTGGATCCAAGATGTCTTTCTATAGGGCAAGTAGTTCGTGTGACTTGAAGATCTGGTTTCATTAGTAGATTAGGGTATCTTGTGGGAGTTCTGAAGATGAGTGAGGTCAATCAAAAAGTGGCATTTGATTGGTTTCACAATGTGTGTTTAAGCAGGATGCTTGAAACTGATTACTCTTTTGTAGAAAAGTAGTTAGTTGAAATTATTGAAGGTTCTGGTTCTCTGGGAGCTTGTGGCAGAAGTTCTGGGTTAAGAATGGAAGCATACCTTCTTGGTGGTTGAGAGTTTATTTCTCTCTGGGTTCCTGGAGACTTCTTTGTTCAAGTTGGTGGGTCAGTGTTGTGTGAAAATCGTCAGTGTGGATTACAATGCTGATAGTAAGTCCAATAGTGGAACATATCAAGAACCATGGTGTGTTGTGTCTGTGATGTGTGGAAGATGTCCTAACTTATGTTAGAACATCTTTGGGTTAGTTATCCTTGGTGAAGGATTTCAAGTTCTGTGATGAACTGGTTACTTGCATCGTGTCCAAGAAGTATCCACATGATCATCCGGGAGAATGAAGGAGTAGAAGGGTCCCTTGGAAGGAGGATGTAAGTATTTATGAAGACTGAAGTAGATCATGTGTTAATTGCATGGAAGTCTGTTTCCTGAATGCATTCAAAAGTGGAGATTCACCATAAATCAGAAGTATTCCAGATTATCATACAGGAGAATGATAGGAATGACTGTCTTGGATTGCAGGGTTTATCTCTATTGCTGGCTGGGTGAGGTCAGTGGAAAATCTTGCATACGACATTGGAGCCCTTGGAGCAAGTCGTGCTAGTAATGGATCAGTTTAGCAGCTGTGAAGTTCTGGAGCATTCATACGATAGCTGACATCATTATAACAAACTAAGAGGCCCTGTGCATCTCTTTGAGGAATGTGAAGCATTCTGATTTAATTGGTTTGTGCCTCAAGCAGCTAGAGGTCTATACATGAGAATTCAAGAGGAGTTCGTGTGGTATGTAGATGGTTGCAGGATAAGGGGGATCAATGGGACTTTGATCTCAAGCCAAGAGTTTGTTATGGTTGGTATACACGTACTCATGGGATGCATGACTTTGATCATGTATGAGTAATTATTGTTTCTTGTCAGAGGGAACAATAATGAGTTAATGGTTGCGTTCAGTAGGTGTATTGAACAGAGGGTGCGCTCTTGAAGACATGAAGATGCGTCTTATGTTTTCTAGTCATTAGCTTGGGTGTTTAGTGGAGGAGCATCAATTACCTCATTCAGGGGGAGAGGCCTCTTGATCTGAGATGAAGTTCCAGTTTGCATTTGTGCGTCAAGCAAACTGAGATGTCAAGATGGCTTGACATTATTGTTGAAGTTCCAGTTTTCATTTGCGCGTCAAGCAAACTGAGATGTCAAGGAGGATGTCTTGACATTAGAGTATTGTTACAAGTTGTGGGAAACATGGCAATGCATACTTGAATGGTTCTTATTGGATGCTTAAGAATCATTAACTGAGTCTGGGAGAATTTATTTTTCTCTTGCAGACTGGGATCATATATTTGTGAAGAATTCTCTGTATGGTCAAATCAGAAGAAGAATCCTGGAAGAATAGACAATGTCTGACATGATGTCAGGACATTGTTATAAATATGTCTGCATGCAATGGGTTGCTTGGTCGGTGTTCTTAAAAGGAGAAACAATCAACAGTCTTGGCCGGTGAGCATTTAGTAGAGTTATTGGTGCCTTGAATTGACCATCGTTTTGTTCGATGGTTCGTTTCTTTCAAAGGCAATTATCTGCTATAAATAGGATTGTTGTGACACTCTTTGGTCTCATAATTCCTTTCCAAGAGAGTGTTCGATGGCATTCTTCAAGTTCTGGATGAGTTGCGTCTGGATATGGAGCTGCCTTGGTCACTTTTGCCAAGTTTTGGCTAAAAAGGGGGAGAAGAATTGTGTTCTGGTGTTTGGGTTCATTCGAGCAGTGGCAGTGCAAGAATGTTGAAGGAATATGTTTTATCATCTTAACTTACTAATTTCTGTTTTTTTGTGTCTTGTGATCTGAGTTGTGAAACAGGTTGTGTCTTGTGACCTGAGTTACATAACTCTTGTACTCTGTGTTACAAAGGTTACAACTGGTGTTTCTTTTCTGGAGGAGTCTTCTACACTGGTTCTGGATCTTTCTTGGAAGGAAAAATAAATGTGTTGAGGGGGAGATTTCTTCAAACTCCAATCAATTCTCAAGATGGAGGAGTCTTGCTGATGGCAGAATACAGAAGAAGATGTTTTAGCCAAAATTTGTCAAAAGGGGGAGATTGAAAGCTCCTAGAGTTTGACTAAATTTTGGTAAAACATATCAACAATAAAGATGAAGAAACTGCCAAGATCAAAGATGTCGAAGAAGATGTCCTAACAGCAAGATACGACATCCTGGACTAATATAGCAGGATTTAAATGTGTAACAAATCTGTCTAAGATTTGCTATGCTTTTTAATATTGGATCAAGGATCAAAAATAGAAAGCCCAAGACAGAAGACTATATATATGAAGACTTAGACCTAGGGTTAGTAGCCTTATGTAACAATTGTAACCTAGTTCTCTTTTGTAAAAAATAAGGGTTTAGGTTTTGAGAGTCGTTGGCTCTTAGGGTTCTAGTTCCCCTCTGTAATATGGGATGCAGAGAGGATGACATAGGTGCTTGTACACAACCAGAAACCTGTAGGTAATGGTTGTTGTATTGTTCTTGGACAAATCTTTGAAGCAAATCCAAGATAACTTGAAGGTCAAGAAACCGCGACAGTTCTGAATTGACAAAAGACAGAGACATCATAGGTTGTGATTAGGATGTGAGTGGGGTATCTCAGACCAGGGTTCTAAACGGTTGAGTTTAGCCTTGGTAAAGATGTTCATTGGGTAGATGTTAGGTATAAATTTGTAAACGGGGGAGTTTAGCTTTGTAACAGTTCTACAAATAGTGAAGTCTTCGTCCTGGATTGGTATCCCCCAGATGTAGATGAATTGCACCGAACTGGGTTAACAACTACTGTCTTATTTTAACATTCTGCAATTTACAGTTTTGTTAATGTTCTTGACTGACATGTTGGATCAGATGTCGTGACATCTGTGTGTGTGCAGTTCTGATATTCAAGGTATCAGTCTGCTGTTGCGCCTCCAAGTTTAAAAGATTATGCAGCACAATGTCTTGACATGTGGTAGGACATCTGTTGTTTGCATAGGCCAGAATTTCACTTCGTGGCCTAAAGCGAAGGCTGGGCGAAGCCAAAAAGAGATGGGTCGAGGAGCTACATAGCGTGTTTTGGGCCTACAGAACAACACCACACTCCACCACCGGGGAAACCCCTTTCCGACTAGCTTACGGAACGGAGGCGGTGATATCGATGGAGATCAGGGAACCTTCCAGACGAACAGAGTCTCCCTCGACAAGGAGATGAACGACGAAGCTGATCACGACTTTCTGAGTCTAACAGTTACTAACTGCAAGTGCACAGCCTATCGCGTAGTAATAAAGATATCGATCCCACAGAGACCTGATAATCAACCTAGTGCTACGATATGTTACTGTGTTTAGCTAAGGCGAAGATGTTTTGGTTTTAAGTTCAAAAAGGGAAACTAAAGGGAATCTAAATTTTTGGAATAAACTAGTTAATAATGGGATATCGGTACGTAACTTAGTATACCATCGTGGATTCAATAAAACCTAAGCGTATAAAAATAAGTCACATTATATTTCTGTAGAAAACATCAGTTTAAAAGCCCTTACCTCACACTCTCGTGGATCTTGCTTCGGACTATACTCCTAAATCATAACGTCTGCTCTCGCTAGCCCGTTAGAGTTTAAAAATACTTTTTGAAAACTAATACAATCTAATTAACTTTAAAGCGCTCTCACTGTTTTTAAAACCAATGCCCGATTCCAGCTATCCGGTTAGAATCTCACACTCTCGTGGATCTTGATCCTAACCTTTACTACCTTTTTACTCTCGTAACAAAAGTCCAATTTTAATTAAGAAATCGCGGCCAGAAAATAAGTTGTTTATGGTTTTAGCTTAGAATTATCGAGTCCATTCCGGTTAACTTAATTACATACCGATAAATCGGATTTAGCTAGACATATTACTTATAACAAACATGCACAAGTATAAATTACAAGACAAAAAATTAAACATGGCAATGAGAAAAGGATAATACTATTATTAAGATAATGAATAAAAACCTGATAAATATGCAGTAACTTGTTTCTAGCAATTCCTCCACAAGTTGGTAGACTTTTGCTTGATCGTATTGGAATAACGAATGATGGAGGCAAGATTGAAAACAAATCCTAAACTATGGTGCAATAGCTCCTCAATGTGAGAAACTATCACTAATTCAAGTAATGGTAAACAAGGAATGGGAACCGGGAAACAAACAAGGAATGCAAGGAAAGTAAAAATTCGGAAAATAAATTCTGCAGCAATTCGGGTAAAATTCTCTATATGGTATGTTCGTTGCTCTTCAATCCATCTAGTATTTATAGCCAAAGCATTGCCTTAACATTAGAGAAAATGTAGGAGCACTACTTTGATGGTCGAGAAATCCAAGGGAGACTGGGTCACATGCAGTTGAAATTGGAGTTGAGAGAATGTAGGAGGAAATACTGATCGTGCGTGTACATTGGTCTTCTTTGTCCACGTCTGCGTTTCTGAGCGTAATAACCACTTTGGTGCGTGTGATGGTCGTGATGAATGTGTGACGAGCGTGGTGCGCTTTTGCATTGCGTGACGGTCGTGGTGAGTATGTGACGGTCGTCACACACACCACTTTTCATTTTCTGCTCTTTTTCTTGACATTTCTTCCTGTTTTCTACTCTTTTCTTCATGTTTCTCTACTTTGCTCCTTTTTAGCTCGGACAATGAAATACCTGTGAAAACACTAGAATACTCTCGGAATAATCGGACTTTGGGCTGAAATAACATAATTATTAGTCGTAAATCAAGGCAAATATATGATACAGTTTCATGTTATCAAACTCCCCTACACTTGAATCTTTGCTTGTCCTCAAGCAATTTGTCAGTAAGAACGTCAGACAAGTTTTATCAACCGCACACACATGACATACCTTTTGTTTTGAAAATGTTTTGTAAGGCATTTTGTTAAGAAGACAGATACTCAAGTAAAACAATAAAGATACATTAGTGACACAAGCAACAAGCATAATCATAGACCTCCCCTCTACACAAGCCAGTTCTAATCATTCTATTATAGCTCAACCTAAAGTTTCTCGTATATGTTTCACCCGGTTTCATTCTAGTGCAATCATAATAAGCTCTTTGCCTTTACACGTACGTAGTGGAGTAGCCGGTTAGTGACTTTGATCCTTTTTAGCATGGGGTCTGGTACACAAGTGTGGTAACCCTTTATATACATATCCTAATCGTAGGTTGTGGGGGATCGAACCGTAGTTCGCCCTACCGAGTTCAGAACCAGGTTCCTCTGAACCAACCAACAATGGATTCTTTCTTTTATTTTGTAATACTTTTGCAACCGTAGGTTTGGTGCATTTTTCAATTTTTCACAACAGCGAAGAATACGAAAGCTATTTAATGATTCGGCATCAAACACTTATCTTCATCGGCTCTCCACGTGGTTTGTGTTTAAGACGGTGCTGACTGCTAATATAAACTACTAGGGGTTACTTTAGAACTAAAACTGAGGGTATCGGTATAATGGGTATTGAAACTGATCTCGCATAGCAAGAGGTCTCAGGTGTAAAGACGGTATCAATCTTGTTAAATTTTTCTCGATTTCCTAACATAGCCTATGTTTCGGTATGTTAAGTTGTGTGATGATCATAATTTTTTTTTGTTATAGCTGAATAAAGTGGGGAAATTTGAAGCGTACGAAAATTTCATATAAATGCTTCTTTATTCGAAAGGAAATGCGGAAAGGGAATACATAAGGGAAAATAAAAGGTACCTCTCCCACACTATATCGGACATTGTCCTCAATGTTTCGATATAAATACGGAAAGAAACTACAAAAAGATACAAAACAAAAACAAAAATAAAATCTAAATCTAATGAGGTCCACGTCATCTGCCTCGGGTGCGAGCGCGTCCATTCTGGGCTACATGGTCTGGGATGCCTACGTGATGGATATAATCATGTAGGTTTTGCACGCGTAGCGTCAGGGCACCCATCTCTTCTATCATACCATCGATCCGTTGTCCTTGGTGGACTTGCCCCTGTTGGATTTGTCGCATTAGGCTCATCATCTCATTGTACTGCCTCTGTTGCTGTTCCTCTCTTTGGGCAGCCAATTGGTTTTGTTGCCAAATGCCCCTTAAGATTTCTTCATTAGTGACAGGGTCTTGTTCTAGAGTGGCGCGACGACGACGTCAGGTGGATGTTGAGGCATCTGGGTTAGGAGGTGGTGGGTTTTCATGAGGTGGCTGATCCATCTCTTGCTCCATTTCATCGACTGCTTCATTATTTTGGTTTTCTTGAGCAGCCACATTAGGCTCAGGAGCACGGAGATCAAAAAGTCAATTTTCTTGTTTTTGAGGGTCGATGCGGTCTCTGTATGGCATGATGATGCTCCTGATTGTTCCGGTACGGACCACTGAATGGTATCGTCCATCCGCCCTTGCTTTAATAAGGTGGGAGGAGCGACAATACTCGGTATCCAGGGACTCAGGTGGTATGGAAGGTAGATTAGTGAGGTCGTCTCCAAGACCAAGGCCGAGTACGATAGAAGTGACTATACCTCCTAAGTAGAAAAGTTTAGAGCCTCTAGCACAGTTGGCGTGGATGTGCGACAGAAGGAACAGAGCTACATTAATTGGTTCAGGATGGAGCACACAGCGAAGGAAAAAGAGCTCCTTGGAGTTTACCTTGTGGTTGCTGTCCCTCGCGAAGGTTGTGTGTCCTAAAACTCTGTGAAAATACCGTATTGCTGGGTTGTGAATGTAGGTTGCGTTGAGGCTGTCCTAGCTTGAGGCAGTTACACCTGTAAGTCGATTCCAGAGATCGAAGGCTTCTTGGAACCATGCATCGTTAGGCAAACGGCAATGAACATTCTCGCCATGATGGAATCCAAGCATTTGGGCGAGTCGATTCTGGCCCACCGAATACTCAGAGCCAAACATGCGGAATGTAGCTACACCAGAAAGTTGGTTTATATCTCCCGAAGGTGTAACATAAGCAAATGAGCTCAGAAATTCCAGAGTCAGAGCTTCATAGGTAGGCTGCCCTTGTGTACAGAGCTACCATAAACCGACATTTTGAAGCATCCAACGTACACCTTCTAGCATACCCAATTCTTCAAGGATATCAATGTGGACGTACCGTGTCGGTTGAAAAGAGCGTTGGTAGAAGCTGATGTAACTCGCTCTTTGGCGGTCACCGACTTCTCCTTCTCTGAATGCAACATTGGAAAGGTCAGGGGCTTGTCTTGTGCGTCTGGCCATGGTGCATGCCAAGTGAAAAAGGTTTAATGGAGGAAGTGGGTATGGGTAAGAATTATTCTGTGAGAATGGGAGTGTTTCGTGAGGTTTAAATAAGAGGGTTTGGAAATATGAAGTGTTGGAGTGAAATTTGGATTTTAATGAGAGGGGTTTATGGAGAGTAATATGAGTGGGACGGTTAAGGAAGGTGAAAAGAGAGTGGGTCGTTTAAAAAGAATCTGAAGAGAAAAGAAGATGAAGAGAAAAGGGTCTCTGTTATAATAGAGAGCGCGTTTAAAACAGGTATGACGCTCGTCACGGACCCGTCACTGTCGTAAGCCGTGTTACGGTCGTGACAATGGCATTACGCCCGTCATGCTCACAAAATCTGCTATTCTCACAGAAGCTAAATAATATCTAGAATACTATATATATTGGATCATGGCAATTATCAATAGCAGTAAAATGCGAGATAAACATTAGAATGCATATAAAATGACTGAAACAAATTAAAATAAGCAGGAACATTATATCATCAACTCAACCACAAGCAATAAACATGAATTGAATACTTTATTAAAATTGGAAATTCATAACAGTGTACTCAAAGTAAAATTGCAGTAGTGTATTTGAAATTTAACTGAAATAAACTTGTTCCTTGACATTAAAAAGAAATAGTAGTAAAGTAAATGGTTCCAAAACATTAAAAGAAAAACAATTAAATGGAAAAATGCATTGTGACAATATTAGCCACGTTCCTTCTTCAAAGATTCCACAGCTTGGTTCAGATGATCAAATTGCTCCACAGAGATGTCCATTAAGTTAATGACATTGAGGCGCATAGTCTTGAGTTCATCCTTTACCGCAGCAATCTCAGTTTTGAACCCACCCATAGTGCCAAGGATGGTTGTCAAAATTCCAGCATATGCACTAGTGTCAGGTTCAGTAAAATTATGGTAGTTCGGAGGGGTTTCAGGGTCGGTTTCAGCTTCAGAGATAATATCATCATAATACTCATAATCTTGTGGTGTCTCAGGAGGTGATAATGGAGTATTCTTAAGTTCACTCAACTCATAAAGCCAATTATTACGGTTATGGGCACTTGTTCTCTCATGGTTTGGTAAAGTGAATAGGCGGACAACCTTATTAGCAATTAAGTAGTCAAAGGGAGCAGGTCCTAAGTTTCCGATGATGTGTCGGTTAAAACAGAATTCCAAGTTCATAGGACGAATGGTACCTAAGGGTTTAAGTTTGTTAAGCGGGTACCTAAGTCCAATGGCGTCCGCAATCATAGTAACTAAGCCTCCTATTATGATTGGGGTATTAGGTTCTTGTGCAATGCAAATAAAGGTTTCCATCATGAAGGTGACTGCATTAACATGGCGGCCTTGGGAAGCACAATATAAGATGAATAGTTCATCCTTTGACACTAAAGTTTTGTTCTCTTCTTTTCCAAATAAGGTGTGGGCTAGAATGTTGTGAAAGTAGCGAATGACAGGGTTGTGTATTTCATCAGAATGCATGTCATTCGGCTCAGGGTGGTTATTTCCAGTTAGACTACCCCAAAAGTAATTCAGTTTGATATCCGCGAGTTCTTCTTGGGTGGCTGTAAAGACAGATGGGCCACTAGGGAATCCTAAAAGGTCAGCTAAGTCTCTATGGTTATAAGTGTAATCAATACCAAACAACCTAAAACAGATCAGCCCCTTATTAGATCCGAAACCATGATCAGGTAGGTAAACTAGGGAGCTAAGAAACTCAAGTGTAAGCTCGCGGTAGGTAACAAATCTCTTCCTAGTAGCAGCCTTTTCCCAACCCAATTGGTTGAAAAAAAACAAAACACTATATTGGATACCTAGGCTGTCCATGGTAGATCCATCATAATACAAAGTCATTGCCATGCTTTTCTTGGCCAAAAATTCAAATCTCTCTCTCTGAGCTCTACCTCTGAACACAGTTTCCATAAAATCTACTTGTTGCATGATGAATATTAGTGTAGAAAATCAGATCAGAGGGAAAAGGAGACGGTAGAAAAACTTTAAAAATCCTGTAGCATGTAATTATAAGATCAGCAAGGCAATTTCCATAAAATTTTTAAATTTTTGAGAAAAGAAAATAAATAAAAATGAAAGAGTGATGAAAATAAGATTAAGAAAGTAAAGGAAACGAAAAGAAATAAAAATAGACTTAAGAAAAATGTAAAGAAATTTAAAAGGAAATAAAAATAAAAGAAAGTTAAAATGAAAGAAAAACAATCTCGTGGGTTGCCTCCCACTAAGCGTTGTTTTTAACATCGTAAGCCTGACGAAAGCTAGTGATAATTCAGTTATAGGGCTGAGCAGGCAGCTCTAAAAGTCTTAGACTATTCAAATAGTCTCTATTTGCAATATTATGATAATGTTTTAAGCGTTGCCCGTTTACTATGAATGGCTCACTATTTCTTCCTTTTATTTCTATCGCTCCACTTTGAAAAACCTTAGAGATTTCAAAGGGTCCGGACCACCTAGATCTAAGTTTTCCTAGGAAAAGCTTAAGTCTCGAATTAAATAGGAGCACGACCTCTCCCACACTAAATTCTTTTCTAGATAAGCGCTTATCGTGCCATCTCTTAGTTCTTTCTTTATATATGTGGGCGGTCTCATAAGTATCTAGTCTTAGTTCTTCTAATTCGTGCAAATCTAAGATTCGTTTTTCTCCTGCTGCAGCGTAATTTAAATTGAGGGTTTTAATAGCCCAATAGGCTTTGTGCTCTATTTCTACCGGCAGATGACAAGATTTCCATAGACTAACTTAAATGGAGTGGTTCCTATGGGGGTTTTGTAAGCGGTTTTGTAAGCCCATAAAGCTTCATTAAGTTTGGTTGACCAATCCTTCATAGAGGTAGCGACAGTCTTTTCTAAAATTTGTTTTATTTCTCTATTCGAGACCTCGACTTGTCCGCTGGTTTGTGGATGATATGGTGTTGCCACACGATGTTTGACTCCGTATTTTGATAGCAGTTTATCGAATATTTTAGATATGAAATGGGAGCTGCCGTCACTGATGACGAGTCTCGGCACACCAAATCTAGGAAAGATTATGTTCTTAAAGAGCTTTATCACTACTCGTGTGTCATTTGTAGGAGAAGCTACAGCCTCGATCCATTTGGAAACGTAATCGACAGCGACGAGTATGTACTGGTTACCAAAAGAAGACGGAAATGGTCCCATGAAATCTATTCCCCACGCGTCAAAGACTTCTACTTCTAGAATGCCCTTTTGAGGCATTTCATCGCGTCTAGAGACGTTACCAGTGCGTTGACACCGGTCACAATTTATAACCACGATATGGACATATTTCCATAGAGTAGGCCAAAATAGGCCAGCTTGCAAAATCTTAGCACAAGTCTTTGAAGTGCTTGCGTGCCCACCATAGGGCGCGGAATGACTATGAGAAATTATGTCTTCCACCTCATCTTCGGGTACACAACGACGGAAAATACCATCGGCACCCCTCTTGAAGAGAAGTGGTTCGTCCCAATAATAATGTTTAAGGTCGTGGAAGAATTTATTCTTTTGTTGATAGGTTAGATCAGGTGGTAGCACTCCGGCTGCTAGATAGTTGACAAAGTCAGCATACCATGGCAGCGTGGTCTTAGTGTAAATAGATTCTACCACTTCATTAGTTTCTGTATCAGTATAAGTCATGGATTGTTCTATTGCATTGCTTTCTAACTGGGCTAAGAGTATTTCATAAGGGAAACTGTCATTAATAGGTACTTGGTTTGACTGGATGTTTTCCATTCTCGACAGGTGGTCAGCTACTACATTTTCAGTGCCTTTCTTGTCCTTGATTTCCAAGTCGAATTCTTGTAGGAGTAGAATCCACCTCAGAAGCCTCGGTTTGGCGTCCTTCTTGCTTAATAGGTACCTGATTGTAGCGTGATCGGTGTAAATGATTATTTTTGCTCCTACTAGGTAGGAACGAAATTTATCTAATGCGAACACGACAGCTAAGAGTTCCTTTTCTGTGGTAGCGTAGTTCATTTGTGCATGATCCAAAGTTCTATTGGCATAGTAGATTGCGTGAAGCTTTTTTTCCTTTCTTTGTCCTAGGACTGATGTCATACCCCAAATTTTGACCACTAAGATTTCCCATCATTGTACAAATCATCATCACAATATGGGTGTATCATTATGCTTCATCAGTCTCCCCAAAGAAGGGTGAGCATTACTACTATCAAAATTAGGGTTTCAAGCCCTCTCTGAGTGCTTAGACAAAGGATCAATCAAGGAATGACATGATCTTCAACTTGTCTACACTCTCAAACATACACAAAGGATCAAAAGAACTCCCACTTCAAGGATTAAGCATAAGGATGCTCCCTTCTAGGTGGATCAAGCCTCAAGATCGTCAGTGTCACCAAATTAGGGTTTTGGTCGACCAGGGCCTCCAGATGGAAAATTTCCTCATGGCATGAGCCAAAGATCCAAAACATAACCTAATATACTCTATGGAAACTCATGAACCCAATCATCAAGTCAATTTGACCTCAGGGGATGCATTCATAAAAAATCAAGAATTAGGGTTTCTTGACCTAATTCACCCCTAAGTTGACTTTTGAGACCAATTATGAACCAAGACCTCAAGAGAGGATTTGAGGATCTCCAATATTCTACATTGATCCATTTGAGACAATGGATTGATCCAAGAAGCTTGAGCAACAAGTTTCAATTTCATCTGAACCACTGTTAGGGTTTCGCGGAAAAAGTCAACTGTAACTTTGACTTTTGACCAGGACATGCTCCCAAGCCCTAAAACATGATTCAATACACTCTATACCACCCATGGAACATGTCAATCAAGTTTGATTTAGGTCAAGGACATGATTTCCTGAAGAATTGCACAGTTTGGAATTCATCGGATAAAAAGTCAACTGTGCACAAAAGTCAAACTTTGACTTTTTGAGATTTTTCACTAAAATGGATTTTTAGCCATAAAATGATGTTAATGTATGATTTGAATCATCATTCATCAAGAAAAATCAAAGAAAATGGGATAACTTGTAAAAGGAGTAACCATAAAAACTTAGAAATAAGTTATGAAAAAAAGTGACAAAGATACCAACTTTGGAAGATCATAACTCCTAAACCATAAAGCCATTTTTTCTATCCAAAGCTTGATTTGTAGATCTCATTGCCCTCTACAAAAGCTTCATACTGACCTATGTCCAAATTCCTCATGGATTTTGAGTTATGGAGTGATCAAAATCAAGAAAAGTCACTTTGTTCCAACACTTAGTGAAAATTTCACTAAGTGAGATATTGCCTTACTTTTTTCCAAATGTAGGGGCATTTTTCACTTGGATCCAAAAAGTATTAAAACCAAATATGATCAAACTGTTGTTGTATCATATAAGAGCTTTCCAAAATGGCCAAGAACATCACCAAATTCAACTTGAGCCATGAGATATGACATTGGCAAGTTGCCTTGTTGAAATCTGCCAAGGCAAGGCAGAATTTTGCACTTTTGCTCGATTTGCCAAAATCAGCCAATTCCAAGCCTTGTCATCACTTTGGACACATCTGAGGATTGAATCTAAAGGGGACAATCACTGAGCCAAGCCTCCAAAGTCCTTGAAACAAGAAATAGCATGCTAAACCTAGAATTGCCCAAAATAGGGACAAGACTCCAATTTTGGATTGGAGCATTCAATGGAAGCATCAAGGTGGCATGGACTGAGCTATTAGCAACTGAATTCAGTCAAGACTTATCCAAGACCAAGGGAACCAGCAGCGTGTGCCCTAACCTCTAGTCAATGGCTAGAGGAGACTTGGATTTTCATTTGCCAACATTGGCCAACCCTACTCAGCAGTTGCCATTCCCTATTCCTTGCAAAACAAACTTGCTCTACTATAAATAGAGCTCAATTGTGATCAGTTTAAGTACACCAAAGGCCTACAACACTTGCCTTTCTCAAAATCCACTTCTCACTCTCAAAAATGCCTTTCTTAGCAAGTCACTATCGGGATTTTCATTAGAGAGCAATTCCACTCAAACCAATCACACACACACACCTCATATACATCATATGTGAGCTGATCAAACACTTAAACAACATCTGAAACACTGATTTCTCAGAATCACCAGTCAATTGCTCAAGGTTTTAACCAAGTTGCAGTTGAGATGCCATGAAGTGATCCAGCCAATTTCCATCAAGTCCAAGCATTCAAACACACTCCATAGGGTGTAGGGAAGCTGTTCAGATCATCACAACTCATCTATAACACCTCCAACTCAGAAATCACTTTGAACTTGCTGTCACGACCTAGAGGTAAGCCTAAATTTGGTCATCTCTCAATCTATTCATATTTTCTCGCACATTACTTTTGCCAAATGTTCATAATCATGCATGAAATGTTTCCCCTCAAGTAATTGCTTTGTTTGAATCGTGTATCAAAAATCCCAGCCTTCATGCAGAATTTAGGGTTCTTGAGGATTTTTCGTGATTTCTTGTTTTTTGCTTAGTTTAAATGAAATTAATTCTCATAAACATGATCGTGAGGTTGAGACGCGCATATTGATATGTGGATTGCATGTTATAATCAAGTATTCAGTGAGATTGGATAGAAAATGCAAATCTGGGCAAGGCAGAAAACACGCGTGTTCTTGGCCCATGTTCTTGGCGCCATTTTCACAAATTCAAATATTTGAATTTTGTGATTTTATTTAATTGATTCAAAAATTAATTTCTCTCTGAGTTTTAATGATTTTGAGTTGATTCTTTTTTTAATAATTCACAAAAATGTTAAAATATTTTATTTTCCCAAAAAATCTCAAAAATATTATTTATTTCATATAATTGATATTTTTGCAAATAATTAATATTTTAATTGTTTTTGACATTTTGAATATTTTTTTCACCTTGATTTTGCAACTTTTAATGACTTCTAATTATTTTGTAGGTCAATACTTAATTTTTGAAGCATTAATCCAAGATCACAATTTGTTTTCCATATGTTAAACAATTTTGATCATTTTAATTGAATTTTTATTCAATTAAAATACATTTTGAAAACAAATTAGGGTTTTTGGATTAATTCAACCCTCATAAATCATTTTCAAAACTTTTTGGGCCTCTAATAGAGTGTAAGACCCAACCCTTTGTAAATACAACCTATTTTGGGCCTCACTTATGGTATAAGTCCCGTTGTATTTCAAAAAGTTCGACGCGATCATCATCCGTTGAAAAACAAACCTTGGGCCTACCCTCGAGTAGTAAGACCCATTTCTTTTCTTTAAAACTCTTTGGGCCTCTTAAATAGAGTGTAAGACCCAAAACCCCCTTGTACATAAAAACTTTGTGGGCCTCACTTATTGTATAAGTCCCTCTGTACAAGTGAACGGCGCGATCGTCGCCTTTTAAAAACCATTTTGGGCCTCTCCTTGAGCTATAAGACCCATTCAAAACTTTTGGGCCTCTAATAAAGTGTAAGACCCAATCCCCTTTTATCCAAAATCAACTTTGGGCCTCAGATATTGTATAAGCCCCTTTGCGTTAAAAGAAAATCTCGGCGCGATCGCCATTTTAAACGAAAAATCATCTGGGCCTACCCTCGTGTTATAAGCCCCACTCTTTTTCTTTAAACCTTTTGGAACTCTTGAGAGAGTGTAAGACCCATCCCTCTTTACAAAACAACAGTGCAATCACTGGTAAAACCCTAGGCCTCTTCTTGAGCTGTAAGCCCCAAATCTTTCTTTTTCAAAGCACTTTCTCCTTTGATTTTGAAATATACTGTTGTTTTTAATCTTTCTTTGTTGAACAACTAACCAAACAGCATGGAACCTCTACAACCGAGTAAGTGTTTATATGCTTTCATTTACTGCTTTCATATACATATAACTGTATTGTGGGGCTGTTTCGCTGTAAGTCTTCTTCATAAACTCATATCAACTGTGTAATAATAGTATAGATATTTAGAGTTTCCCCAGCAACTACGTCTAGCATTAAGCCCGTTGATCACTCTTAAATAGTCAAAACTAGATCCCCATAGGATTACCAGACACAGTCTTCCCTCCTCTTGGGGTTAAACAATATGGAGATGTGAAAGGCAGATTCTTTTTGAACCCTTTCTCAGACTGTCACTCGTAGAAGTTGTCAAAGAAACTCTACTCCCCAGAGATGATCTCTTCTCCGTGAATGGCGTCTCTTGAGTTTCTTCCAAATTCTTGAACTTTCCTGGCTTGATCTATTCTTTGTGAATAGCCTGTCTTGAACTTCTCGGGGTTTGGGGACCCACAAGCTTCTTAAAAACACTTGTCAAGAAACTCTATTCCCCAGAGATGATCTCTTATCCATGAATTGCATCTCTTGAGTTTCTTCCAAATTCTCGAACTTTCCTGGCTTGATCTATTCTTTGTGAATAACCTGTCTTGAACTTCTCGGGGTTTGGGGACCCACAGGCTTCCTAAAAGCATCCCCGCCTCCTCTTGGGCGTTGTACAAGGACCCATCGGCTTCTTAGAAGTATTCACAGCCTCCTCTTAGGCTTTGTATAAATGATTTCTTCCTCCGGGAATGATAGCCTCCTCTTGTGCTTCATACAAGGACCTTTCGGATTCTTAAAAGTTTCCAGCCTCCTCTGGGGCTTCGTACAAATTATCCCGACGACCTGCTAAAGGTATAGGAACAGAAATCAGTCATCTTAATAGAACAGTCTTTCCAAGAGTCTACTACTGTTTCTCAAAACATAGTACAAAAAGGTGAAACTCTAGACTTGGACAGTCTAATTTCCTTGAGTCTCAAAGACATTCTCAAGCTCCCTTCGAAAATAGGAAGAAAACCCGTAGACTCAGACAGTCTCAATACCCATTGGATTTCCCATTTCCTTAAAGAAACAAGAAATAACCCCGATCCTCGAATCAAATCCCTGAGTGCAAACATTACTCATATAAGAACTGAGTTTCTCTTTGAATTAGCATATTGGATCTGTCACTCAACTGAAACAGTCACAATAGCCTCCTATTGGGCTTTGTACAATGATTCTCCCCAGCGGAGCTAACAATTTTAGCCTCCATCTCGGGCTTCGTACGAGATACAAAAGACTCTATCTTGTTGAGTCAATCCCTTTTTAACCTCCATCTCGGGCTTTATACGAGATACCGAAAGACTCCCTCGTTGAGTCAAAACCTTTTAGCCTCTCTCTCGGGCTTTGTACGAGACACATAATAGCCTCCTCTTAGGCTTTGTATAAGAAAACCACTGGTTGATCCAATCAACCTTTTAGCATCAAAGCTGTGCCACGTTCACAGTACACAAACATCAACAACTCCTTTCCTTTCATCTAATTGTTGTAAGCGGCAAGCCTCTGGATCATCTACATCCATGCCACTATCCCTCTTTTAGCATGAGAAATTCCTAAGGAAAGATGGCATTGCTCTATACTGAGTTAAATTCTTCTCCTTCAAGTTGGAAAATCCCTATAAAGGAAATTATGACATTGCCGGATT
Source organism: Lathyrus tuberosus (assembly GCA_022829125.1). Taxonomy (NCBI): domain Eukaryota; kingdom Viridiplantae; phylum Streptophyta; class Magnoliopsida; order Fabales; family Fabaceae; genus Lathyrus; species Lathyrus tuberosus. The sequence continues at coordinate 25,258,312 of JALAZF010000013.1, read as the reverse complement.
CATATATCCCGGTTAAAGTAATCCTCCTTTATAATCAGTCACTCAACATTTGTGACAAACAAACCCTTTTAGAGATGACAAATTCTCTCTAAAGTCAAAACCCTTCAGCTTCATATCTTGGGCTTCGAACAAGATACAAATAGACCCTTCAGCTTCACATCTTGGGCTTTGGACATGATATAGACCACCTTTCGCTTCACATCTTGGGCTTTGAACAAGACACCAAAATACCATTTCCTCCCATAGAATAGGAGGAACTACGACCGCTCTGATTTCCCTGTTTCGGAAAAAATGAGAATACGTAGGCATAAGATTGAAAGGAAAAATCTTAGCGAGCACACTAAACAAAAACCCAAAATCCCATACTTTCATACATTCGTCCTAACATCTCAACCGATAGCATAAAACACCCATTTTTGACAAAATAACCTAGGAGAGACCCCAAATCTTTGTAGCATCTGTAAACCAACAGTTTTGACTGTTTAACCTCAGTATGCAAGTAGGGTTAGTTGGAGACATCTATTTCCCTTCCTTCATCAGCTTCAATAGGATAAAAAATGAATCGAGCTGTAGTATTAGAGCGATCGTGCTTCACAACCACATCCAAAAATTACTCGCCACAGAAGAATAATGACTCTGCTAGGGAGTCTTTAGGGATCTTGTTCTATTCTCGTCCCCTAGGTAGAAATCTTAAAAGGGGGGTACCACAAAAATGGCGCCTTTCAAGGCACTTTGTTCCTCTTATCTCTTGAAACCCTGACATCACTAGGATCTTAGGTCAAATGCCGTTAATTTGGAATGAAACCACAGGATGGCGTCTCCGCCGGGGAGCCATTTCCTGTCAGGAACATAAGATTCATAGCTTTTAAAAAGTCTAGGACATTAGGAAAAATATATATGTTGCTTTTCCTAATTGATATCTGTGTTTATTTTTCTGCTAATGGGAATGCGTGTGATGCCGCATGTGGAAAGATTGAGTATACACTTAAGATAAGTGATGGCGACGAGGTCGACCATCAACCTCAGTGGAGGCTTCCCAATGCAACCCATTCCCTCTCATAGGCAATTGGCCGATTGTGACGTCTGAGAAGCTGAGGAGCCAACCCTTTTGTAGTGCGAAAGCTATCGGAAATAGTTGTCACGCGATACTACCCTCATTTGAGGCTGATGATCTATTCTCGGTGAATAGCATTTACTCTAAGATTTCATACAGCTCGCTGGCGATCCGCTTGCTGTTTGTTATCCTGGGAGGAGCTGATGATTTTGAGTACAGGTACAAAAATCACCCTAGTATAAACCTTTGGGGGATGGGTAGAGCCTTGACTTCAAGACAACGACCCTTTGACCCCATGTTTTTTCTATGTTTTTGTGTGCTGCATTCATGCATTCATTTAAAAAAACATTAAAACATTCAAAAAAAAATTCTCTCCTAGTCTCTCTGTTTTTCAAAATAAACTAAGACTATGATTGCAAATATCAGAGAAAAGGATTACGCTAATGGATTTCGGTAGAAGGAGAACTCATAAGTACACCTTCAGGATTCCAAAACTAGAGGATTTAAGAGGTTTGGAGAGGATGATCACAAACCAAGAGGCTTTCAGAGCCAAGTACAGAGGTTTGCTATCTCTGCTAAGAGTCCATGTGATTGAGGGAATCATGGATGCGCTCATTCAGTTCTACGATCTGGTCTATCATTGTTTCACATTCCTGGATTACCAGCTAGCACCAACGCTGGAGGAATATTCTCATCTGATTGATCTACACATTACAGATCAAGCTCCATTTTCTGGACTGGAAGAAATTCCAAAGAATCAGATCATTGCAAGAGCAATTCATTTGGACGAGTCTGAGGCCAGGACTCACATGACCGCTAACGGTGGCATCTTTGTTTTACTCACCTACGGGTTATTCTTGTTGCCCAACATTAATAACTTCGTCGATATCAACTCCATTAAGGTTTTTCTCATTAGAAACCCTGTGCCGACTTTGGTCGCAGATGCGTATCATTCTGTACACTTGGGGAATTTGTACAGTGGATGGGAGATCACGTGTTGCGTACCTCTGCTATACAAATGGTTTATCTCCCATTTGCCTAAGTCTGCTGTTTTTTGGGATCACAAGAGTGCCTTACGTTGGTCGCAGAAAATCATGTCTCTCACCAACTCTGACATTGATTGGTGTAATAGGATTTATGACGGAATTAGGATCATTGAACGTTGTGGAAACTTCCCCAACGTACCCCTTATAGGAACTAATGGAGGAATCAATTATCATCCAGTTCTCGTTCGTCGTCAATTTGGATACCCGATGAGGTACGTCCCACGGAGTGTTCATCTGGAAGGTCTTTTCTTCAAGGAAGGAGAAAGTGACAGAGCACTAAAGACGGAAATAGTGCACGCTTGGAAACATGTTCATAAGAAAGGACAGGAGTCTCTAGGAAAACCGGACTGTGTCTCGGTGGAGCCTTATCTCCACTGGATACAAACAAGAGCTCTCAAGCTAAAGATGCCTTATCCTCGTCATGGAGTTCTTGCGCCAAGGGAATTCGTCATGTACTTCATGACTGAGACTGAAAAGCTTCGGGTTACTCTCAACAAAGTTCAACGGGAGAGGAGGTCTTGGAAGAACAAGTACCGCATTCTCAACGTGGAGTGCATCAAAATACAGCAACTACTGAGAGAGAAAGATGCTCTGATTTAAATTTTGGAACAACATGCTGTAGAGAATTAAGATGACCAAAGGAATTTGCTCGCTCCTTTCACTTGGCAAAGGAATGACAACCCGACAACGGCCCAAGAGCCCCGGTCAATGAAAAGTAAAGTACCAGAGTCAGCACTTGATTTCTCTTCAGAGAGGACTCGGGACCCATTAGCTTAGGTTTCTGTTTCTGCACCTTGTAATCTAATGTATTTCCATTTCTGTAATCCTTTGAATTCAATAAAAAGGGGTTTCCCCACTGTTTGATATTTACAATCTAATTGTCGAAGTTTATTTTGATTAAACAAAAAAAATAATTAATATAATCATTGCATTCATCATTCTCACATCGCATATTCTTCTTACCTACGAATCTCACATTTGTGTCTCGGTTCTAGAGTCAAACTGTCTCATTCGTACAATACTCGAGCCAATCGTCAGAAAAAGATGGATGATCTTGAGGAAGAAAATAGAGAGTTGAAATAAGAGATCGACGCTCTGAGAGAGGATATGAGAAAGCTTCGTAACGACATGCAAGCCATGACAGAAGCTCAGCTACAAAGGACTGTGATCTCAGAGATCACCTCAACGCCCATAGTGGAGAAGTATGATCCTAGGTATCAAATGCCGAAAGATCGTCCTTAGGGCATGCCTGTTAACTATATCCCGGAAGGATATGTTCCGCCGATCACTGAAGATCAGGGAATCATAACAGAAGCCGCTGGGCCTGAAGGTTACACACTTTGGGAAAGCGAAGATGCCAGGGGCATACTGAAGACTCCTGAAGGTTACAAACTTCGGGAAACGCCAAGATTCACTGCCATAGTCACGGTCCCACCTCCGGTGGTGCACATTGTCCCGGAAGGACAGATTCCACCGATACCTTCTGGTAAGAAGGAAACTATGTTCGATAGAATGGATGAATTCCAGGAACAGTTCCTGGAAATGCAGAAGGAACTGCAAGCCATCCGCGGTCAGGATTTATTTGGAAAGGACGCCGCAGACCTTTGTCTGGTCCCCAATGTGAAAGTTCCGCACAAATTTCAAGTGCCCGACTTTGAAAAATACAAGGGTAACTCTTGCCCTCAAAGTCACTTGGTGATGTACGCACGGCGAATGTCAGCTCAGACGGAGAATCAGGACCTACTAATTCACTACTTTCAGGATAGTTTAACCGGTGCCGCATTAAAATGGTACATGGGTTTAAATCGTACTACGATTAGTACATTCAGAGATCTTGGTACTGCCTTCGTCCAACAATACAAATACAATTTGGACATGGCACCAGACAGAGATCAACTCAGATCAATGTCACAAAAGGACAAGGAAACCTTTAAGGAGTACGCTCAGAGATGGCGCGAAATTGCTGCTCAGATTTGTCCACCTCTTGAGGAAAAAGAGATGATAAAGATCTTCTTAAAGACCTTAAGCTCATTTTACTATGACATAATGGTTGCCAGTGCGCCCAGTGATTTCACCGAGATGGTGGGCATGGGAGTTCGTCTTGTGGAAGCCATCCGAGAAGGACGTCTAATAAAAGATGCTGGATCATCAAGTAGTACAAAACGATATGGTAGTGCTCTCCCTAAGAAAAAAGAGCAAGATATTGGGAATATCTCTCTCGGAAAGCAAAGGCGACGTTATAAACCGGTAGCAGCTGTAACTCCTGCTATCAGCCCTACGCCTATTCCTACGTATCAACCTCAGGTTGCATAGAGCCAACCTAATCAGCAAAGGACACAACAGCCTCTTCAGCAGGCTCGTCCTCCATACAATAACAACCGTACAACACGGCCACCAGGGTTTGATCCTATACCCACGTTGTACGCAGAACTATTTCTGTTACTACTGGCTAAGGGGCACATCCAGACTAAGTCTCCTCTTACAGTACCGGAAAATCCGTCTTTTTGGTTTAAGGTGGACCAGACATGCCCTTATCATCAAGGAGGACCAGGGCATAACATATAGAATTGTCTTAATTTCAAATCTGACGTGCAGAAGCTTGTTAGGAGCGGGCTCTTATCTTTCAAAGATACGAATCCCAATGTTCTTACGAACCCACTGCCTCAACATGAGAAAGAAGCAGTCAACCTAATTGAGAAAGAATTTAACAATATCTATCAAATTCACGATGTACTCTTGTTGAGGACCAATATGGTCAAGATTCATTGTAGACAGAGTGGGTACGGCCATGTGCCACCTCATAATTATCATCAGTGTGATGTCTGCTCTAAAAACAATCAAGGATATTCTGTGGAGCAAGCAGCTCTACAGGAACAGATGGATCTCGGATAGATCCAAGAGCACCGAGTTCGTGGAGTTAACATGGTTTACACAAATTCCAACGTCATTCAGAACCACGACATCCGTGCGATGAATGCCAACTTGGTGGCAATGCATTTAAGGCAAAGCCAGTATCATAATCTGCCGCGGCACGATTACAGTTCTTGTCTGACTTGCTCGGTAAACAAACAGGGATGCTCTTTCATACAAGAGGCCCTCCAGTGTCAGATGGATCTTGGATGGATCCAGGACTACCATGATAAGAATCCGTATCAGATCAATATGGTTCAAATGTTTGACATTCGCTTAATGAATACCAACTTGGTAGAGTTGCATGCTGAGCAGGTCCAACTCGGATTCCTGATATCACATAATTATCACAGTTGTAAAGCGGGTTGCGAAAACGATCAGGGATGTACCCTTGTCCAGGAAGCACTCCAGCACTTGTTAAATCATTGGTGGATGCCAATCTACATGGATGAAGATACTCATTAAATTAGTATCAATAACAGAAACCCCACTCGGCGTCAAAGTCAGGATGTCCGACTCGTGGAAGCTAACCTAGTGAGGTTACATTGTATTCAAAGTGGGCGTGGCCAGGTGTCACCACACAATTATGAATGCTGCGGAGTCTGTTCGGAAAGTAACCAATGGTGCTACCTTGTGCGAGCAGCTCTCCAGGGGCAGGTGGATCGTGGAGAGATCCGCCCATATCCAGGTTACGGACCCATCAATTGGTCGCCGAACTACCTTGCCAATCAAATTGAGGACGTTGTCGTCATCTCTGATCATCAGAGGACCAGGAATGTTTTTGCCATTATCCCTCTGCTTGATGAATCAAGAATTCCCAACCAGGAACGGATCGAGATTACATACGATGGTTAGAAAAACCAGAAGGTTCCCATAGTCATATATCTGTCGGGACCACTACCGTATGAATCAGCTAAGACAATCCCTTACAAATACGGTGCAACAATAATTGAAAATGGAAAGGAAATTCCATTACCCTCCGTCGTAAATATTGCAGACATCAGTCGAGTAACACGGAGTGGTAGAATCTTCAACAGAGGAGTTGGAGAATCCAACAAAGAAAAGGAACTTCAGACAGAAGCTCCTGATCCATCAGTCGGTCAATCCAGTAATCCCGACCTTTCGAAAAACGATGATGAGATGCTGAAGCTCATCCAAAGCAGTGGATATAACATTGTCGATCAACTGTTACAAACTCCTTCAAAGATCTCAGTATTATCACTGTTACTAAGTTCAGAAGCGCATAGGGAGGCTCTACAGAAAGTCTTAGAGCAAGCCTTTGTGGAACAGGATGTAACAATCAGACAGTTCGGTAGCATTGTCTCTAACATCACTTCCTGCAATAATTTGGGATTTAGTGATGAGGAATTACCTGAAGAGGGTTGTCGTAATAACATGGCGCTCAATATCACAGTCAACTGCCAGGACAATGCTTTAGCCAGCGTACTGGTAGACACAGGGTCAGTCCTGAATGTTATGCCGAAGTCCACTTTAATGCAATTATCATTCAAAGGCCCTCCGATGATAACCAGCGAGGTCGTTGTCAAAGCGTTCCACTCAAACCAATCACACACACACACCTCATATACATCATATGTGAGCTGATCAAACACTTAAACAACATCTGAAACACTGATTTCTCAGAATCACCAGTCAATTGCTCAAGGTTTTAACCAAGTTGCAGTTGAGATGCCATGAAGTGATCCAACCAGTTTCCATCAAGTCCAAGCATTTAAACACACTCCATAGGGTGTAGGAAAGCTGTTCAGATCATCACAACTCATCTGTAACACCTCCAACTCAGAAATCACTTTGAACTTGCTGTCACGACCTAGAGGTAAGCCTAAACTTGGTCATCTATCAATCTATGCATATTTCATCGCACAATACTTTTGCCAAATGTTCATAATCATGCATGGAATGTTTCCCCTCAAGTAATTGCTTTGTTTGAATCGTGTATCAAAAATCCCAGCCTTCATGCAGAATTTAGGGTTCTTGAGGATTTTTCGTGATTTCTTGTTTTATGCTTAATTTAAATGAAATTAATTGTCATAAACATGATCGTGAGGTTGAGACGAGCATATTGATATGTGGATTGCGTGATATAATCAAGTATTCAGTGAGATTAGATAGAAAATGCAAATCTGGGCAAGGCAAAAAACGCGCGTGTTCTTGGCCCATGTTCTTGGCGCCATTTTCACAAATTCAAATATTTGAATTTTGTGATTTTATTTAGTTGATTCAAAAATTAATTTCTCTCTGAGTTTTAATGATTTTGAGTTGATTCTTTTTTTAATAATTCACAAAAATGTTAAAATATTTTATTTTCCCAAAAAATCCCAAAAATATTATTTATTTCATATAATTGATATTTTTGTAAAAAATTAATATTTTAATTGTTTTTGACATTTTGAATATTTTTTCCACCTTGATTTTGCAACTTTTAATGACTTCTAATTATTTTGTAGGTCAATACTTAATTTTTGAAGCATTAATCCAAGATCACAATTTGTTTTCCATATGTTAAACAATTTTGATCATTTTAATTGAATTTTTATTCAATTAAAATACATTTTGAAAACAAATTAGGGTTTTTGGATTAATTCAACCCTCATAAATCATTTTCAAAACTTTTTGGGCCTCTAATAGAGTGTAAGACCCAACCCTTTGTAAATACAACCTATTTTGGGCCTCACTTATGGTATAAGTCCCGTTGTATTTCAAAAAGTTCGACGCGATCATCATCCGTTGAAAAACAAACCTCGGGCCTACCATCAAGTAGTAAGACCCATTTCTTTTCTTTAAAACTCCTTGGGCCTCTTAAATAGAGTGTAAGACCCAAAACCCCCTTGTACATAAAAACTTTGTGGGACTCACTTATTGTATAAGTCCCTCTGTACAAGTGAACGGCGCGATCGTCGCCTTTTAAAAACCATTTTGGGCCTCTCCTCGAGCTATAAGACCCATTCAAAACTTTTGGGCCTCTAATAGAGTGTAAGACCCAATCCCCTTTTAACCAAAAACAACTTTGGGTCTCATATATTGTATAAGCCCCTTTGCGTTAAAAGAAAATCTCGGCACGAACGCCATTTTAAACGAAAAATCATCTGGGCCTACCCTCGTGTTATAAGCCCCACTCTTTTTCTTTAAACCTTTTGGGCCTCTTGAGAGAGTGTAAGACCCATCCCTCTGTACAAAACAACAGTGCAATCACTGGTAAAACCCCGGGCCTCTCCTTGAGCTGTAAGCCCCAAATCTTTCTTTTTCAAAGCACTTTCTCCTTTGATTTTGATTTTGAAATATACTGTTGTTTTCAATCTTTCTTTGTTGAACAACTAACCAAACAGCATGAAAGCTCTACAACCGAGTAAGTGTTTATATGCTTTCATTTACCACTTTCATATACATATAATTGTATTGTGGGGCTGTTTCGTTGTAAGTCTTCTTTCATAAACTCATATCAACTGTGTAATAATATTATAGATATTTAGAGTTTCCCCAGCAACTACGTCTAGCATTAAGCCCGTTGATCACTCTTAAATAGTCAAAACTAGATCCCCATAGGATTACCAGACACAGTCTTCCCTCCTCTTGGGGTTAAACAATATGGAGATGTGAAAGGCAGATTCTTTTTAAACCCTTTCTCAGACTGTCACTCGTAGAAGTTGTCAAAGAAACTCTACTCCCACTACAAGAAAATTGACAAGTTGCGACGGTTAATATTGGCAAATTACGGCGGTTTGAACCGCCACAATTTTCTGGTCGCGATGGTTTTGTTTCTGTCGCAAAAACGGGTGTCGCCAGGCAGTATCGCGACAGTTTCTAAAACCGTCACTCCAACTGTCGTTCTATGTTGCGACGGGTAAGGAACTACTGTAAATTGAAAATTACGGCGGTTAAAACCGCCATAAATAACAATGTTTTTGTTATTCAAAGATAAAAATCGTAGGTATTTCCACAGGTAAATCTGCAGGAAATCTTTAATCCTCAGGTAATTTCGCATCTAATATTTTTCTAAAATTAAAAAAAAGTTCAAATGAACTTTTAGCACAAACGCCAATTTAGCTGACATCGAAACGTTCCTATATGTTTCCCTTTCAAAAACAACATTTTAGAATAAACCAAGACTAAGACCTCTATGTCAAGGTGAGTTCAAGCATAAGAACTAAGAAAAACATTGGCATCATGTTGAATATTGAAGACACCAAAAAGATTCAAATATAGGGTGTCCAATAATATGAAATATTGAACTCTATTTCAGTATCTGATTTGAGGCTAAACTCATAATAATACACAAGTTTCAAAACTCATCTCTAAATCAACATAATTGTTTTCTCTCTTCCAATCACATTATATGTTATTGGATACTTCTGAAAACCCCCATCAACAAAATTACAAATTTTCCTGTGATTTTACAAGGAAAGCAACAAAAACTAATAATGGATAGAAGTAAGAAAGGCTAGGGTCTAGGATGTGCGGCGATTACAAGCGGTTGAACGTTAGAACTGCAACATAAAACAACGTGGTTAATAATGCCTTCTGACTTGGGTATCGAGTGCACTAAATGCTCGGGCGGTAAGGGAAAAATAGGCAATATGAGTTACCCGTGTCCAAATCCAGCCATGGCTTGACATACCTTCAGTTAATGCATGTAAAAAATGTCTAAGAATGAATCAATGACTTAAAGGGTCATATCAGATGAATATGAGTAAAGATAGAGTACCCGACATACGGAGGATCTACTCTACAGTCGAATGAAATTATCTTGTTTCGTCCTGGTGCATCAAGGGTTTCACCATATGTGGTACTGTTGTAATTGAATTGGTCACAAAAGTAGGTAAAAATGATGTCATTAAAACCAAAGTAATGTCTAGAGTCATTATTTACAAACCTGAACTTCACAGAGAAGTTGTATCCTTTTGTAGGGTATGGAACATTAGTCAACACCCCTTTTGGAGCATCCACGGAAATATTGTGGCCTTTCAACACTGTAATTGTTGTTTGCAGCTTCAATTTTGCATAATAGAAATATACTGTTCATAATAACATATTTCAATAGCGATTGGTATAACTGTTGATTAAGCAAAAACTCTAGTTGACAATCATAAAGTTCATTTCAAGTACTTAAATATTATTATTTAGCACCTTGGGCTGAACCTTCTCCAACAACTTTGGCTATTCCAGACAACACATTCACTGATATTACACTTTCATTAGTTGTAGACCATTTTCCAGAAACTTTATCATTCAATCCTGAAATATGAAGATAGAATGGAATTATCCTTCCTGAAGAAATAGTGAAAAGGTCAAAAAGATTTTAGGCAAAAAAATAAAACTCATTAGAACAATTGAAAAAAGAATAGTCTGTCACTGTTGTAGGTTTACAAAGCAAGCACATTAGATGTATGTATAATATGGGTAGAACATGGCATAAGCATGGGATGATGCACATTCTCATAAGTCGAGGATATCATAAAGAAATAATAAGTAAATATATATCAATAAATTATATTAGTTAGGAGTGCAATAAGTTTTTGTGGCATGTGAGATGTGACATAATACAATTACATCCATATTCACAAGATAGAGTTCCATAAGAAATCCTATAATACTACCAGTCAAAAATAAACTATCCCAGAATCTTAAGTTGTTCCGTAAAGGTAAGCAAATGGTTTATTGAACTTCTAACAAATAGATTTTTCTTAAAAAAAAAAACTATTCCTGAGATTGAAATCATTGATAGAAGACTAAAATAACAGCAACCATTAAAACCAGCCACACCTTTTATGCTTAAGTTAAGAGGACTTCCAATATGAAGAACTGGATTTCGAGGATATACATGGGCTCCAACTCTAATCTGCAGAAAAAAAAAAGATTTAGAGAATCCAATATGACAGAGGAAGAACAGGCACCAGATATACACCAGGAAGAATAGTTAACATAACAAGTATTACGTGTACAAAGGATAATCACTTAGGTATTGGTGAGAGACAAAAAATTGCAATTATAAGGCAAATGCCAGGTATTAACTCCAGTTACAGTGTGATTCTGAGACAATGTTTACACTACAGTCATTGAAATTATGGCGCATAAATACATTCAGAATCCTGTCCAGTTTACAATCATGTTTAGGTGCATAGGCGTGAAACAATCTTCTTATTGTCATTGAAATATATGTTCAAAACATGTGGCATAGGGCATATGATCAAGATATGCATATAGAACTGTAATTTATTGTTCTGATGTGCAAGGCAAAAAACTAATACTTACTAGCACATAGTCTGACTTTTGCTAGGCTTCACTAAATGCTACACGCACAAGAGCTTTCCCATGCCGAATTGCCTTCAACAATGAATCGGTCAAAACAGAATTCCATTAATTAACTTAGCTGAGCAAAGCAGATCCACATAAAGCAAACTTAAGTACTAGAATGGAAAAATCTGGCTAGTTCTAAAACAAATGACGTTTTTCTGATGTTACACACACATAGATAGGGTCTTTAAGTTGAACCATAAGAACAAATCAAGTGAAATAAGCCTGACTTTGATAAGACTATGCAGGCTTCACTTTAGTAGAAACTGCTAGAGTTAATGAAAAAAATATCTCAAATGTCCTATAACAGAAATTGCAGTGATTGAAAATTATAGGAGGGTTATTCAATAAAATACTGATAATAAATTGCAGTGATTGGTTATTCAATAACATTCACCTTGAGGAAACACTATGCTATCTTTGTCGTTATGGCATATGGTCATTCAATTCAGTATACGTGTCGCAGAGCTGAAAAGTAACATAAAAATTAAACATAAGTCAGAAGCATTAATCCCTATTTTTCAAACATCAATAACCTAAATGTCATTATAATACCTCACAATTGTTATGATGAATGTAGGAAAAGGCTATGTAACCAACAACTTGAGAAGTCTTCCATATCTTCTCACTCTATAAAACAGCCCCGACGTTGATTCCTATGAGACTACCTATGATAGTACCATTATCTTTTCATGAATCAACCATATACTATTATCAGTCTATATAACAGGTGCAGAGAACATAAATGAGAAAATAGTATAAGCCATATCTTAATTTAAATTTTAGTGCTTTGAGGAATACACGTCTTTTTCAAAAGTCACCTACATAAATAAGAAAATAGTATAAGCCATCTCTTAATTTATATCGTACTTAGAAATAGAATCATCCACACAATTAAAATATCCAAAAACCATCATAACTTGTGTATACCACAACTTGATTCGTTCAAATACCATCACAATAGTACAAAGTAATCACACACAACTCCTTTATATACAGGGGATCATACTATTTTCCACACCATTTGAAAATAGAACAACATCACATACACTATCGAAATCCACACATACAAAACTTGATACAGTCATTCACATACATACAGAAGCAAACACACATACAACCTCAAAATCCACACAAAAGTTCAAAGATTCACATACACCAAAAAGCCACAAAACCTATTCACACGCAGTGGCAGTAAGCAGAGAGAGGGGGGAGTATCAAAAAAAAAAATCATATTGTAGAAGTCAAAAACACCATAGCAGGACATATACGGTATCACGTATGTACACATATTACACAAAACCATCAATACACCAATACACCAATACACTTTCACACGTAAAGAAGGAGCAACAGGGAGAAGAATAATTCATAACGAGCAGCATCACCAAGAGAACCAAGACGGTATTCACGGAGCAAATAACACAAAACCATCAATACATATAGATATCACAGAGTCTCGTAACATCAGTACGCAACAAAGTCATAACACATAGCAGAAGAGGAGAATCACGATATTCACATGATACCAGAGCAAGCATAACAACAATTCAGAACCTACATACTAACATGGAGAAGAAGAAATGGGAAAGTGTAGGAATGATATTAGTACCTGAGTCAAGACGTTACATCGCATGGTAATCGTCCTCTTCCTTTCAACCCTTTGCCGGATTAAATCCCTACTTCGAAGGTACATCAATTCTTCCTTTTTCTCGCCTTGGATTTGTTAGCAATTGGTAGGTTTCTTTCTGAAGATCATTAACATTGAGATTTAGGGTTGAATTAAGGTTTAGGCGTGATTTAATTTAGGATTTGGATAGTTAGGGTTCTTTGGTGTTTGTAGGTGAGAATTTGGTTTCTGAAACGGCGAGTTGGAGAGGGAGAGCTGACACAGTGAATTGGAGAGGGAGCGCTAAACATTAGGGATTTGTAACACACCTTATTTTATTAATTCATAATTTAGATTTTATTTTATAAAATTGATAGTCTAAAATCATATATATTTTTATTTAGATTTATAATTTGATAGTTTAAATAAATTTTGATAGTTTATAAAATTTATAAATTTAGGTTTTTTGAATCTTTTTATTTATAGTTTAAAATTATATATATTTTTATAATTATATTTTTTAATTAAAATAATAAAATAAGTATATTTTATTTATGATTTTAAAATAATTTAAGTTTTTAATAACTTATAGGTTTTTAATAAATTTTTAAAGATTACTTTTTAAATATTATTTTATAAGCTCAAGTTTACTTCAATTTTAATTTATTTTTATTTATTTAGTTTAAACTTTATTTTATTTTACTAATTCATATTATTGATTTTATTTTATAAATTTGAGTTTAATATAGTTTTGATTTTATTTTATTAATTTCTAAATTTTATTTTATAAGTTAAGTTTTATTTATAATTTATAATTTTTTTAATTTATAGTTAAAATAATTAAATAAAAAATTATTAATATAATATATAAAATTAATTTTTTTACAAATTTAACGGCGGTTATCCACAACCGTCGCAATATGTTTTAAATTTTTAAAAAATTTAACGACGGTTATCCAAAACTGTCGCAACATGTTTAAATTTTTAAAAAATCTAACGGCGGTTATCCAAAACCGTCGCAACATATTTAAATTTTAAAAAAATTTAACGGCGGTTATCCAAAACCGTCGTAATATGTTTTAAATTTTTAAAAAATTTAACGACGGTTATCCAAAACCGTCGCAATATGTTTAAATTTTTAAAAAAATTTAACGGCGGTTGTTTAAAACCGTCGTGGAAACCGCCGTAACTTACAAATGACGACGGTTTTTATGGAACTGTCGCAATCAATGTGTCACAAAACACTATTTTTCTTGTAGTGTCCCCAAAGATAATCTCTTCTCTGTGAATGGCATCTCTTGAGTTTCTTCCAAATTCTTGAACTTTCCTGGCTTGATCAATTCTTTGTGAATAGCCTGTCTTGAACTTCTCGGGGTTTGGGGACCCACAAGCTTCTTAAAAACACTTGTCAAGAAACTCTATTCCCCAGAGATGATCTCTTCTCCGTGAATTGCATCTCTTGAGTTTCTTCCAAATTCTCGAACTTTCCTGGCTTGATCAATTCTTTGTGAATAGCCTGTCTTAAACTTCTCGGGGTTTGGGGACCCACAGGCTTCCTAAAAGCATCCCCGCCTCCTCTTGGGTGTTGTACAAGGACCCGTCAGCTTCTTAGAAGTATTCACAGCCTCCTCTTAGGCTTCGTATAAATGATTTCTTCCTCCGGGAATGACAGCCTCCTCTTGGGCTTCATACAAGGACCTGTCGACTTCTTAAAAGTTTCCAGCCTCCTCTTGGGCTTCGTACAAATTGTCCCGACGACCTCCTAAAGGTATAGGAACAAAAATCAGTCATCTTAATAGAATAGTCTTTCCAAGAGTCTACTACTGTTTCTCAAAACATAGTACAAAAAGATGAAACTCTAGACTTGGACAGTCTAATTTCCTTGAGTCTCAAAGACATTCTCAAGCTCCCTTCGAAAATAGGAAGAAAACCCGTAGACTCGGACAGTCTCAATACCCATTGGATTTCCCATTTCCTTAAAGAAACAGGAAATAACCCCGATCCTCGAATAAAATCCCTGAGTGCAAACATTACTCATATAAGAACTGATTTTCTCTTTGAATCAGCATATTGGATCTGTCACTCAACTGAAACAGTCATAATAGCCTCCTCTTGGGCTTTGTACAATGATTCTCCCCAGCGGAGCTAACAATTTTAGCCTCCATCTCGGGCTTCGTACGAGATACAAAAGACTCTATCTTGTTGAGTCAATCCCTTTTTAACCTCCATCTCGGGCTTTATACGAGATACCAAAAGACTCCCTCGTTGAGTCAAAACCTTTTAGCCTCTCTCTCGGGCTTTGTACGAGACACATAATAGCCTCCTCTTAGGCTTTGTATAAGAAAACCACTGGTTGATCCAATCAACCTTTTAGCATCAAAGTTGTGCCGCGTTCACAGTACACAAACATCAACAACTCATTTCCCTTCATCTAATTGATGTAAGCGGCAAGCCTCTGGATCATCCACATCCATGCCACTGTCCTTCTTTTAGGTTGAGAAATTCCTAAGGAAAGATGGCATTGCTCTACACTGAGTTAAAGTCTTCTCCTTCAGGTTGGAAATTCCCTATAAAGGAAATTATGGCATTGCCGAATTCACATATCCCGGTTAAAGTAATCCTCCTTTATAATCAATCACCCAACAGTTGTGACAAACAAACCCCTTTAGAGATGAAAAATTCTCTCTAAAGTCAAAACCCTTCAGCTTCATATCTTGGGCTTCGAACAAGATACAAATAGACCCTTCAACTTCACATCTTGGGCTTCGAACAAGATATAGATCACCTTTCGCTTCACGTCTTGGGCTTTGAACAAGACACCAAAATACCATTTCCTCCCATAGAATAGGAGGAACTACAATCGCTCTGATTTCCCTGTTTCAGAAAAACGGGAATACGTAGGCATAAGATTGAAAGGAAAAATCTTAGCGAGCACACTAAACAAAAACCCAAAATCCCATACTTTCATACATCCGTCCTAACATCTCAACCGATAGCATAAAACACCCTTTTTCGACAAAATAACCTAGGAGAGACCCCGAATCTTTGTAGCATCTGTAAACCAACAGTTTTGACTGTTTAACCTCAGTATGCAAGCAGGGTTAGTTGGAGACATCTATTTCCCTTCCTTCATCAGCTTCAATAGGATAAAAAATGAATCGAGCTATAGTATTAGAGCGATCGTGCTTCGCAACCACATCCAAAAATCACTCACTACAGAAAAATGGTGACTCTGCTGGGGAGTCTTTAGGGATATTGTTCTCTTCTCGTCCCCTAGGTAGAAATCTTGAAAGGGGGTACCACAAAAATGGCGCCTTTCAAGGCATTTTGTTCCTCTTATCTCTTGAAACCCTGACGTCACTAGGATCTTAGGTCAAAACGCCGTTAATTTGGAATGAAACCACAGGATGGCGTCTCCGCTGGGGAGCCATTTCCTGTCAGGAAAATAAGGTTCATAGCTTTTAAAAAGTCTGAGACATTAGGACAAATATATATATATATATTGCTTTTCCTAATTGATATATGTGTTTATTTTTTTGCTAATGGGAATGTGTATGATGCCGCATGTGGAAAGATTGAGTATACACTTAAGATAAGTGATGGCGACGAGGTCGACCATCAACCTCAGTGGAGGCTTCCCAATGCAACCCATTCCCTCTCATAGGCAATGGGCTGATTATGACGTCTGAGAAGCTGAGGAGCCAACCCTTTTGTAGTGCGGAAGCTATCAGAAATAGTTGTCACGCGATACTCCCCTCATTTGAGGCTGATGATCTATTCTCGGTGAATAGCATTTACTCTAAGATTTCATACAGCTCGTTGGCGATCCGCTTGCTGTTTGTTATCCTGGGAGGAGCTGATGATTTTAAGTACAGGTACAAAAATCACCATAGTATAAACCTTTGGGGGATGGGTAGAGCCTTGACTTCATGACAACGACCCTTTGACCCCATGTTTTTTCTATGTTTTTGTGTGCTGCATTCATTTAAAAATACATTAAAACATTCAAAAAAAATTTCTCTTCTAGTCTCTCTATTTTTCAAAATAAACTAAGACTGTGATTGCAAATATCAGAGAAAAGGATTACGCTAATGGATTTTGGTAGAAGGAGAACTCATAAGTACACCTTCAGGATTCCAAAACTAGAGGATTTAAGAGGTTTGGCGAGGATGATCACAAACCAAGAGGCTTTCAGAGCCAAGTACGGAGGTTTGTTATCTCTGCTAAGAGTCCATGTGATTGAGGGAATCCTGGATGCGCTCATTCAGTTCTACGATCCGGTCTATCATTGTTTCACATTCCCGGATTACCAGCTAGCACCAACGCTGGAGGAATATTCTCATCTGATTGATCTACACATTACAGATCAAG
Source organism: Lathyrus tuberosus (assembly GCA_022829125.1). Taxonomy (NCBI): domain Eukaryota; kingdom Viridiplantae; phylum Streptophyta; class Magnoliopsida; order Fabales; family Fabaceae; genus Lathyrus; species Lathyrus tuberosus. The sequence goes on along the minus strand of JALAZF010000013.1, from coordinate 25,241,010 downwards.
CTCCATTTTCTGGACTGGAAGAAATTCCAAAGAATCAGATCATTGCAAGAGCAATTCATTTGGACGAGTCTGAGGTCAGGACTCACATGACCACTAAGGGTGGCATACAAGGTTTGCCAGCCCAGTTCTTGACAAAGAAGGCCCTGTACTTCGCCAGTATCGGGAACGTGACTGCTTTCGAAAGCATCTTTGTTTTACTCACCTACGGGTTATTCTTGTTGCCCAACATTAATAACTTCGTCGATATCAACTCCATTAAGGTTTTTCTCATTAGAAACCCTGTGCCGACTTTGCTTGCAGATGCGTATCATTCTGTACACTTGGGGAATTTGTACAGTGGAGGGGAGATCACGTGCTGCGTACCTCTGCTATACAAATGGTTTATCTCCCATTTGCCCAAGTATGCTGCTTTTTGGGATCACAAGAGTGCCTTACGTTGGTCGCAGAAAATCATGTCTCTCACCAACTCTGACATTGATTGGTGTAATAGGATTTATGACGGAATTAGGATCATTGAACGTTGTGGAAACTTCCCCAACGTACCCCTTATAGGAACTAAGGGAGGAATCAATTATCATTCAGTTCTCGTTCGTCATCAATTTGGATACCCGATGAGGCACGTCCCACGGAGTGTTCATCTAGAAGGTCTTTTCTTCAAGGAAGGAGAAAGTGACAGAGCACTAAAGACGGAAATAGTGCACACTTGGAAACATGTTCATAAGAAAGGACGGGAGTCTCTAGGAAAACCGGACTGTGTCTCGGTGGAGCCTTATCTCCACTGGATACAAACAAGAGCTCTCAAGCTAAAGATGCCTTATCCTCGTCATGGAGTTCTTCCGCCAAGGGAATTCATCATGTACTTCATGACTGAGACTGAAAAGCTTCAGGTTACTCTCAACAAAGTTCAACGGAAGAGGAGGTCTTGGAAGAACAAGTACCGCATTCTCAACGTGGAGTGCATCAAAATACAACAACTACTGAGAGAGAAAGATGCTCTGATTGAAATTTTGGAGCAACATGCTGTAGAGAATCAAGATGACCAAAGGAATTTGCTTGCTCCTTTCACCTGGCAAAGGAATGACAACCCGACAACGGCCCAAGAGCCCCGGTCAAAGAAAAGGAAAGTACCAGAGTCAACACCCGATTTCTCTTCAGAGAGGACTCGGGACCCATTAGCTTAGGTTTCTGTTTCTGCACCTAGTAATCTACTGTATTTCCATTTCTGTAATCCTTTGAATTCAATAAAAAGGGGTTTCCCCACTGTTTGATATTTGCAATCTAATTGTCGAAGTTTATTTTGATTAAACAAAAAAAAACAATTAATATAATCATTGTATTCATCATTCTCACATCGCGTATTCTTCTTACCTACGAATCTCACGTTTGTGTCTCGGTTCTAGAGTCAAACTGTCTCATTCATACAATACTCGGGCCAATCGTCAGAAAAAGATGGATGATCTTGAGGAAGAAAACAAAGAGTTGAAAGAAGAGATCGACGCTTTGAGAGAGGATATGAGAAAGCTTCGTAACGACATGCAAGCCATGGCAGAAGCTCAGCTACAAAGGACTGTGATCTCAGAGATCACCTCAACGCCTATAGTGGAGAAGTATGATTCTAGGTATCAAATGCCGAAAGATCGTCCTTGGGGCATGCCTGTTAACTATATCCCAGAAGGATATGTTCCGCCGATCACTGAAGATCAGGGAATCACAACAGAAGCCGCTGGGCCTGAAGGTTACAAACTTCGGGAAAGCGAAGATGCCAGGGGCATACTGAAGACTCCTGAAGGCTACAAACTTCGGGAAACGCCAAGATTCACTGCCGTAGTTACGGTCCCACCTTCTGTGGTGCACACTGTCCCGGAAGGACAGATTCCACCGATACCTTCTGGTAAAAGGAAACTATGTTCGATAGAATGGATGAATTCCAGGAACAGTTCCTAGAAATGCAGAAGGAACTGCAAGCCATCCGCGGTCTAGATTTATTTGGAAAGGACGCCGCAGACCTTTGTCTGGTCCCCAATGTGAAAGTTCCACACAAATTTCAAGTGCCCGACTTTGAAAAATACAAGGGTAACTCTTGCCCTCAAAGTCACTTGGTGATGTACGCGCGGCGAATGTCAGCTCAGACGGAGAATCAGGACCTACTGGTTCACTACTTTCAGGATAGTTTAACCGGTGCCGCATTAAAATGGTACATGGGTTTAAACCGTACTACGATTACTACATTCAGAGATCTTGGTACTGCCTTCGTCCAACAATACAAATACAATTTGGACATGGCACCAGACAGAGATCAACTCAGATCAATGTCACAAAAGGACAAGGAAACCTTTAAGGAGTACGCTCAGAGATGGCGCGAAATTGCCGCTCAGATTTGTCCACCTCTTGAGGAAAAAGAGATGACAAAGATCTTCTTAAAGACCTTAAGCTCATTTTACTATGACATAATAGTTGCCAGTGCGCCCAGTGATTTCACCGAGATAGTGGGCATGGGAGTTCGTCTTGAGGAAGCCGTCCGAGAAGGACGTCTAATAAAAGACGTTGTATCATCAAGTAGTACAAAACGATACGGTAGTGCTCTCCCTAAGAAAAAAAAGCAAGATATTGGGAATATCTCTCTCAGAAAGCAAATGCGACGTTATCAACCGGTAGCAGCTGTAACTCCTGCTATCAGCCCTGCGCCTATTCCTACGTATCAACCTCAGGTTGCGCAGAGCCAACCTAATCAGCAAAGGACACAACAGCCTCTTCAGTAGGCTCGTCCTCCATATAATAACAACCGTACAACACGGCCACTAGGGTTTGATCCTATACCCACGTTGTACGCAGAACTATTTCCGTTACTACTGGCTAAGGGGCACATCCAGACTAAGTCTCCTCTTACAGTACCGGAAAATCCGTCTTTTTGGTTTAAGGTGGACCAGACATGCCCTTATCATCAAGGAGTACCAGGGCATAACATAGAGAATTGTCTTAATTTCAAATCTGACGTGCAGAAGCTTGTTAGGAGCGGGCTCTTATCTTTTAAAGATACGAATTCCAATGTTCTTACGAACCCGCTGCCTCAACATGAGAAAGCTGCAGTCAACCTAATTAAGAAAGAATTTAACAATATCTATCAAATTCACGATGTACTCTTGTTGAGGACCAATCAGGTCAAGATGCATTGTAGACAGAGTGGGTACGACCATGTGCCACCTCATAATTATCACCAGTGTGATGTCTGCTCTAAAAACAATCAAGGATGTTCTGTGGTGCAAGCAGCTCTACAGGAACAGATGGATCTCGAATGGATCCAAGAGCACCGGGTTCGTGGAGTTAACATGGTTTACACGAATTCCAACGTCATTCAGAACCACGACATCCGTGCGATGAATGCCAACTTGGTGGCAATGCATTTAAGGCAAAGCCAGTATCATAATCTTCCGCGGCACAATTACAATTCTTGTCTGACTTGCTCGGTAAACAAACAGGGATCCTCTTTCATACAAGAGGCCCTCCAGCGTCAGATGGATCTTGGATGGATACAGGACTACCATGATAAGAATCCGTATCAGATCAATATGGTTCAAATCTTCGACATTCGCTTAATGAATACCAACTTGGTAGAGTTGCATGCAGAGCAGGTCCGACTTGGATTCCTGATATCACATAATTATCACAACGGTAAAGCGGGTTGCGAAAACGATCAGGGATGTGCCCTTGTCCAAGAAGCACTCCAGCACTTGTTAAATCATTGGTGGATGCCAATCTACATGGATGAAGATACTCAGCAAATTAGTATCAATAACAGAAACCCCACTCGGCGTCAAAGTCAGGATGTCCGACTCGTGGAAGCTAACCTAGTGAGGTTACATTGTATTCAAAGTGGGTGTGGACAGGTGCCACCACACAATAATGAACGCTATGGAGTCTATTCGGAAAGTAACCAAGGGTGCTACCTTGTGTGAGCAGCTCTCCAGGGGCAGGTGGATTATGGAGAGATCCGCCCATATCCAGGTTCCGGACCCATCAATTGGTCGACGAACTACATTGCCAATCAAATTTAGGACGTTGTCGTCATCTCTAATCATCAGAGGACCAGGAATGTTTTTGCCATTATCCCTCTGCTTGACGAATCAAGAATTCCCAACCGGGAACGGATCGAGATTACGTACGATGGTCAGAAAATCCAGAAGGTTCCCATAGTCATATATCTGCCGGGACCACTACCGTATGAATCAGCTAAGGCAATCCCTTAAAAATACGGTGCAACAACAATTGAAAATGGAAAGGAAATTCCATTACCCTCCGTCGTAAATATTGCAGACATCAGTTGAGTAACACGGAGTGGTAGAATCTTCAACAGAGGAGTTGGAGAATCCAACAAAGAAAAGGTACTTCAGACAGAAGCTCCTGATCCACCAGTCGGTCAATCCAGTAATCCCGACCTTTCGAAAAATGATGATGAGATGCTGAAGCTCATCCAAAGGAGTGGATATAACATTGTCGATCAACTGTTACAGACTCCTTCAAAGATCTCGGTATTATCACTGTTACTAAGTTCAGAAGCGCACAGGGAGGCTCTACAGAAAGTCTTGGAGCAAGCCTTTGTGGATCAGGATGTAACAATCAGACAGTTCGGTAGCATTGTCTCTAACATCACTTCCTGCAACAATTTGGGATTTAGTGATGAGGCATTACCTGAAGAGGGTCGCCGTCATAACATGGCGCTCAATATCACAGTCAACTGCCAGGACGATGCTTTAGTCAGCGTACTGGTAGACACAGGGTCAGCCCTGAATGTTATGCCGAAGTCCACTTTAATGCAATTATCATTCAAAGGCCCTCCGATGAGAACCAGCGAGGTCGTCGTCAAAGCGTTCGACGGATCCAGAAAAACAGTTATCGGCGAAGTCGACCTTCCCATAACTATTGGTCCTCACACTTTCCAAGTCACTTTCCAGGTCATGGACATCCGGGCAACGTACAGTTGTTTATTAGGAAGACCTTGGATACATCAGGCTGGAGCGATCACTTCAACCCTCCACCAAAAGCTAAAGTTCGTCCAGAACGGCCAACTCATCATAGTCTGTGGGGAACAGACCTTGCTCGTCGGCAATTTATCGTCATCCACTTATGTGGAACCAGAAGGGATAATTGGAACTCAGTTCCATGCACTTTCGTTACACAAGGACGAATAATCCGGAGAAGAAACTTTGATTTCCTTATACGAAGATGCTATTAAAGCAGTCGAGAGTACCGATACAACAGGATGGGGACAGCTTGTCATTCCTACTAGCAATACAACAAAGAAGGGTATTGGTTTTTCTGCAACCTGTACCCGGACAGTTGCTAACGATGAAAGTCTTCATCCCATTCAGGATTTCTTCCACAGTGGAGGTTTCCTTCACCCAGTGTCTCAAATAGTCCATGCTATCAATGAGGAGGATCCCTCCGACACAGATGAGAAATGAAAGTCCTATCTTAACAAGGACGATTATATGTCTCAGGAAGAGGTGCCTACACCATTTTTCTATCCCGCACAAAGTCTGAGATTTATACCACGGTCAGATGTCGAAATGATATACGGAGGTTGTGATTTGGAAGGATGTTGTTCTCCGCCAAATTCATTAGAGGAGGACGCTCTGATGAAAGACAACTTTGACCACAATTACTGTGGCCCGATGGATGGCCTGCCAATGTGGCAGCCTTACCCAGGAGACTTGGGGCCAGAAGGTCAGCCGAGTAATGAAACTCAGCTGAGCATCATTGAACAGAATACCTGTGTCCCCACCATGTCATGGGATCAACACTCAGGTCATTCTGAAACTACTCAACATGACGATGAATTTGCAACGTTTGCAGGACTTGAGTTCATCAACTATGCTTTTCCCGAGGTCAACGTCATCGAGAGGGATGACTTCTCCAGTTTGAATGAATTGTGGGACACAATGGGACAACCGAGTGGAAAATACGACTATATGGTCAAGTACACCGCTCCCAAAAGCTCTCGTATCAGGCTCGAAGATATCCAGCCAACTGGATGGGGAGATACAGCTGAGAGCACAAATGCTATGCAAAATGCAACAGAGGAATCCTCCTACGACAACTCTGTCTGGGAGACAGATTCCAATGATCCTGCTCCACCATAAATCAGCATTATTTCTGAAGACAAATCAAGGAAGGTGCCAGACTTTGTGATGCACCGAGGAGTTCGCCGCCAATGGGTTTCTATCGACGTTTCGAAGATCGTTCATAAGTTAAAGTAATTGTCGTCTTTAACCTTTCACCCTGCCGAGGTGAAACGGATGTTTTGATAAGGCTCGCTTTCTGTAAATTTTCCCTCTTCGTTTCGCCCAAAGCAATAGAGTTTTGTTTTATAGGGCTGTAGTTTCAAGGATCGACTTGTTCATTAATAAAATAACGCCGTTCTGTAATTTCCGCATTAATTGATGTTTTCTCTTTTTTGCTTTTTCTCAGAAAATGGTAATCCTAAAAAACAATTCAAATAAAAACAAGCAGTAATAAAAAAATACACTGCACACACTTGCATTTTCTCTATCTCTTCTAAACACGAATCATCACGTCATGCAAATTGCTTGTTTTAAACCCCGTTGAAACATACGATCCGATGCCTTCTCCCAACTTTGAGTTCCCGGTATTTGGGGCTGAAGAAGAAGTTGACAACGAAATTCCAGAAGAGATCTCCCGATTACTCAGACAAGAGGAAAGGTCCATTGAACCTCACAAAGAGCCGTTGGAAACGGTAAACTTGGGTTCGGAAAAAGAGAGAAAAGAAATCAGGATTGGGGCACTGCTCAGTCCAACTGCCAAAGAGAGTTTGACAAAGCTTCTCAAAGAATTCCCCGATGTATTCGCTTGTTCCTATCAGGACATGCCAGGGTTGGATACCAACATCATGGAACATCATTTACCATTAAGATCATAATGTCCGCCAGTAAAGAAGAGATTAAGACGGACTCACCCGGACATGGCAATCAAAATCAAAGAGGAGGTACATAAACAGATTGACGCGGATTTCCTCGCCACATCAGAATATCCTCAATGGTTAGCCAACATCGTACCCTTTCCCAAAAAGGACAGAAAGGTCAGAATGTGTGTCGATTACAGAGATTTAAACAAGGCTAGTCCAAAGGACGACTTTCCTTTACCGCACATTGACATGCTGGTAGACAGTACATCAAAGTTCAAAGTTTTCTCCTTCATGGATGGATTCTCGGGCTATAACCAGATCAAAATGGCGCCGAAAGACATGGAAAAAACTTCGTTCATTACCCCATGGGGTACCTTTTATTACAAGGTAATGTCGTTCGGTTTGAAGAACGCCGGGGCGACCTATCAAAGGGCCATGACTACTCTGTTTCATGACATGATACACAAGGAAATCGAAGTGTATGTCGATGATATAATTGCAAAATCTAAGACAGAAGAGGAACATGTGACCCACCTGTCAAAACTATTCGAGCGTTTGAGAAAGTACAAACTCCGCTTGAATCCCAAAAAGTGCACCTTCGGTGTCCGTTCAGGGAAACTCTTAGGGTTCATCGTCAGCCAGAAAGGAATTGAGGTTGATCCTAACAAGGTCAAGGCCATTAAAGAAATGCCTTCTCCAAAAACAGAAAAACAAGTCAGAGGATTCCTGGGACGTTTGAACTACATCTCCAGATTCATATTCCTCATGACCGCGACATGTGCGCCGATTTTCAAATTACTCAAAAATAACCAGGACTGCGTTTGGACAGAAGATTGCCAAACCGCCTTCGACAGTATTAAGGAATATCTGTTGAATTTGCCGATTTTATCACCTCCAGTGGAAGGGAGACCACTGATCATTTACTTAACAGTCTTGGAAGACTCAATGGGATGTGTACTTGGTCAACAAGACGAAACCAAACGAAAAGAGTCTGTCATTTACTATCTAAGCAAGAAGTTCACCGATTGTGAGACTCGGTACACGATGCTTGAGAAAACTTGCTGTGCTTTGGCTTGGGCAGCCAAACGTCTACGCCAGTACATGATTCATCAAACTACTTGGTTAATCTCTGAAATGGATCCAATCAAGTACGTCTTCGATAAACCTGCTCTCACGGGAAGGATTGCCCGTTGGCAAATGTTGCTATCAAAATATGACATAGAGTACCATCCTCAAAAAGCCGTTAAGGGAAGGATTTTAGCCGATCATTTGGCTCATCAACCTATTGACGATCAAGAATCAATCGGGTTTGACTTCCCAGACGAAGATGTCATGTATCTAAAAATGAAAGGCTGTGATGAACCGCTACCCAGTGAAGGGCCAGAACCAGATTCCCAATGGGGACTAATCTTTGATGAAGCACTTAATCATTATGGAAATGGAATTGGGGCAATAATTCTTACCCCTCAGGGTACCCACATTCCTTTCACCGCCAGACTTACGTTCGAGTGTACGAACAACGAGGCCAAATACGAAGCTTGTATTATGCGTCTCGAAGAAGCGGTCGATTTAAGGATCACGAATTTAGACGTATATGGCAACTCAGCTTTGGTTGTCAATCAGATTAAAGGAGATTGGAACATGTACCAATCCGGATTGATTCCTTACAAAGACTATGCGAGAAGGTTGCTACCCTTCTTCAACAGAATCGAGTTTCACCATATCCCTGGTGAGGAGAATCACATGGCTGATGCCTTAGCCACTCTCTCTTCCATGATTAGTGTAGGTCGATGGAATGACCTACCTAAGATCAACATAATGCGCCTTGAACGGCCCGCTTACGTCTTCACGATTGAAGCAGTCATAGACGACAAACCTTGGTATCACGATATCAAATGCTTCCTTCAGAAACAACAGTACCCACCTAGGGCACTAAGGAAGGACAGAAAAACCCTCAGAAGACTAGCTAGAAACTTCTTCCTGAGTGGTGATACTATCTATAAGAGGAACTTTGACATGGTTTTACTCCGATGTGTCGACAGACCAGAAGCAAACATGCTGATAAAAGAAATTCACGAAGGATCCTTTGGCACTCATGCCAACGGACACACAATGGCGAGAAAAATTCTGAGAGCAGGGTACTATTGGCTGACAAAGGAATCTGACTCCTACAAGTACATGAGGAGGTGTCATAAGTGTCAGATATACTCCGACAAAATTCATGTACCGCCATCACATCTCAAGGTTCTTTCTTCCCCATGACCTTTTTCCATATGGGGAATTGATATGATCGACATGATCGAACCTAAAGCTTCGAATGGACATCGGTTCATCCTGGTAGCCATTGACTATTTCACCAAGTGGGTCAAAGCAGCGTCATACGCTAATGTAACCTGACAAGTGGTGGTCCGATTTATCAAAAACAATATCATCTGCCGTTATGGTGTTCCAAGTCAGATCATTACTGATAATGGATCTAACTTGAATAATAAAATGATGAAAGAGTTGTGCACATAGTTCAAGATTGAACACCATAACTCATCTCCCTACCGACCAAAGATGAACGGAGCGGTAGAAGCGGCTAACAAGAACATCAAGAAGATTGTTCAAAAGATGGTTGTAACCTATAAAGATTGGCACGAGATGCTACCCTTTGCTCTTCACGGTTATCGTACATCTGTCCGCACTTCAACAGGGGCAACCCCTTTCTCTCTAGTATATGGCATGGAAGCAGGGCTCCCCGTAGAAGTAGAGATCCCATCAATCCGGGTATTGATGGAAGCTAAGCTTACAGAAGCTGAATGGTGTCAAAGTCGACACGACAAACTGAATCTGATCGAAGAGAAGCGAATCACGACACTATGCCATGGTCAGTTGTATCAGTAAAGAATGAAGAGGGCGTTCGACAAAAAGGTCCGACTTCGCGTCTTCAGAAAAGGAGACCTCGTGCTCAAGAAGACACAATCATTTCTCACTAATTCACGAGGTAAATGGACTCCAAATTATGATGGCCCCTACGTGGTCACGAAAGCTTTCTAAGGCGGCGCCTTGAGACTTGCAACCATGGACGGAGAAGAATTTGCCTACCCCACAAATGTTGATGTAATCAAGAAATACTTCGCCTAAAAAAAACGTCTCGGTGGACTGAAAACCCGAAAGGGCGGTCCAGGCAAAAATTAGAGACATGATCAATAATCATCCCGGTGGATTGGAAATCTCAAAGTACAATCCAGGCAAAAGTTAGGGATAATGGCAAGTAACTATGTTCAACAGAGGCAAGTCCCTCAGCAGCAGTTACACCATCCATCGGAGGAAAACTCCAGTCAAGGTCATCTTTGACAGAAGCTCAGGATGCCCCGAATTCAAAGTTGGTAGAATGATAGTGGTCGTTATGTTTCAGCGTAGCCCTTTTCCCTGTAAATTACCATTTTCTAACTTTGTATATACTCTCTGGAATCACGCGTTTGACTGATCTCCATCTTATCAATAAAATTTGAGCCCTTGTGCTTTTGTTTGTAATTCTTATTTGTTTTAGCTTTACAGAACGACATTTTAACATGCTCGACGACTCTTGAAATAAAACAAAAATGAATTTACTTGTTAAAACTTTTTCTGCTTTAAAATAAAGATGGCAATTTCTTTTGACTGTTAAACATCAGCAGAACATCAACCGCTTCTCCAGAAGTAAGCGAACTTCAAAGTGCAGAATCAAAGTACTCCTTCTATGCCAATGCACCTGAATGAAGGATCAACAGTGTCAGATGCGACTATTCCATCTGAAATCTCCGGTAGAGTTCTTATCTCCTAAGCCCGACCAACGGTATTCCCCGCAAGGATTATCTCTCCTAAGCAAGGCAGAATTGCTATCTTGAACCAAGTGATACCTTTCATCTCCAGCAGTGGCCGAGTATCCAGTCGTGTTCATCCGTCAGTCTGTGTGTTGTGTCAAGTTTTTGTAAGCATATACATATATACCTCATGCATTTTATTTGCATTCGCATTCATATTGCATCACTATCAGTCTAGTCGGTCTTATCCCCTAGTGATACAAGTCCTCTCAATCGAGTTGTCGATTCTTTCCTCGTCAGGAAGTGAATCATCTGAACAATCTCACCTCCAGTTATTTCTGAATTGAAGATAGGTCCTGGACCACTTTGATAACTTGGACCTCTTAAAAACCAGAGAAAATTTCAACAGATATCACTATTCGCCATTGAAGATGATATCCTTGTTTTCCCGGATTAAGGAAAATCCCTAGAGAAAACCCCTTAATCGGTGCTTCGGCAATATGGCAGTTTTTCTCCGAAAGAACCACTGATGAAAAGGTCATCGGCACCTCAAAATTGGATCCCATCATATGGCATTTCTCTGGGAAGATCCCGAGAAAAGTATGATGTAAGACCCCAAGCGGAAACAGTCTCTCAAGAGACTCGCTTTCCCCAGTAGAATCGACAAATGGCGTCTCCAAATAGAGAAGTTTGTGCACCTCTACAACTCAGACGACTGGATTCCCCAGCAAGTCTGACATCAAAACTTTTTCCACTCAAATGGCATCTCCCCATGAAAATTCGGCGAGAAGTTTGAAGGAAAGCCGCTACACATAGCGTCCCTTGCCAATAAATTTTATTGACAAAAGAAACTTAGACTAGTTCCTTGGTAGGAAACCAGGAACGAGGGGAAGTTTAAATCAGAAACTAAGACCAGTTCCTTGGTAGGAAACCAGGATCGAGGGGAAGTTCATCTCAAAAGAAAACTGAGACCAGTTCCTTGGCTGAAGACCAGGATCGAGGGGAAGTTTACCTTTTCTAATCATCATTGCTTAGCAAAAGAAGATGAATGTGATCTACCATTCATAACCACCAACAAAATTTTGGGTATTCCGATATTTAATCCTCTTGCACCCCGAATGCCCGAATACCTTCGTCATTCACACCTTCGTGTCCAAGAAGATTAAATAAGGGCATCTGTCATACCCCAAATTTTGACCACTAAGATTTCCCATCATTGTGTAAATCATCATCACAATATGGGTGTATCATTATGCTTCATCAGTCTCCCCAAAGATGGGTGAGCATTACTACTATCAAAATTAGGGTTTCAAGCCCTCTCTGAGTGCTTAGACAAAGGATCAATCAAGGAATGACATGATCTTTAACTTGTCTACACTCTCAAACATACACAAAGGATCAAAAGGACTCCCACTTCAAGGATTAAGCACAAGGATGCTCCCTTCTAGGTGGATCAAGCCTCAAGATCGCCAGTGTCACCAAATTAGGGTTTTGGTCGACCAGGGCCTCCAGATGGAAAATTTCCTCTGGGCATGAGCCAAAGATCCAAAACATAACCTAATATACTCTATGGAACCTCATGAACCCAATCATCAAGTCAATTTAACCTCAGGGGATGCATTCATCAAAAATCAAGAATTAGGGTTTCTTGACCTAATTCACCCCTAAGTTGACTTTTGGGACCAATTATGAACCAAGACCTCAAGAGAGGATTTGAGGATCTCCAATATGCCACATTGATCCATTTGGGACAATGGATTGATCCAAGAAGCTTGAGCAACAAGTTTCAATTTCATCTGAACCACAATTAGGGTTTCGCGGGAAAAACCAACTGTAACTTTGACTTTTGACCAGGACATGCTCCCAGGCCCTAAGACATGATTCAATACACTCTATACCACCCATGGAACATGTCCATCAAGTTTGATTTAGGTCAAGGACATGATTTCCTGAAGAATTGCACAGTTTGGAATTCATCGGATAAAAAGTCAACTGTGCACAAAAGTCAAACTTTGACTTTTTGAGATTTTTCACTAAAATGGATTTTTAGCCCTAAAATGATGTTAATGTATGATTTGAATCATCATTCATCAAGAAAAATCAAAGAAAATGGGATAACTTGTGAAAGGGGTAACCATAAAAACTCAGAAAAATCTTCTAAGTTATGAAAAAAAGTGACAAAGATACCAACTTTGGAGGATCATAACTCCTAAACCATAAAGTCATTTTTTTCCATCCAAAGCTTGATTTGTAGATCTTATTGCTCTCTACAAAAGCTTCATAGTGACCTATGTCCAAATTCCTCATGGATTTTGAGTTATGGAGTGATCAAAATCAAGAAAAGTCACTTTGTTCCAACACTTAGTGAAAATTTCACTAAGTCAGATATTGCCTTACTTTTTTCCAAATGTAGGGGCATTTTTCACTTGGATCCAAAAAGTATCAAAACCAAATATGATCAAACAGTTGTTGTATCATATAAGAGCTTTCCAAAATGGCCAAGAACATCACCAAATTCAACTTGAGCCATGAGATATGACATTGGCAAGTTGCCTTGTTGAAATCTGCCAAGGCAAGGAAGAATTTTGCACTTTTGCTCGATTTGCCAAAATCAGCCAATTCTAAGCCTTGTCATCACTTTGGACACATCTGAGGATTGAATCTAAAGGGGACAATCACTGAACCAAGCCTCCAAAGTCCTTGGAACAAGAAATAGCATGTTAAACCTAGAATTGCCCAAAATAGGGACAAGACTCCAATTTTGGATTGGAGCATTCAATGGAAGCATCAAGGTGGCATGGACTGAGCTATTAGCAACTGAATTCAGTCAAGACTTATCCAAGACCAAGGAAACCAGCAGCCTGTGCCCTAACCTCTAGTCAATGGCTAGAGGGGACTTGGATTTTCATTTGCTAACATTGGCCAACCCTACCCAGCAGTTGACATTCACTATTCCTTGCAAAACAAACTTGCTCTACTATAAATAGAGCTCAATTGTGATCAGTTTAAGTACACCAAAGGCCTACAACACTTGCCTTTCTCAAAATCCACTTCTCCCTCTAAAAAATGCCTTTCTTAGCAAGTCACTATTGGGTTTTTCATTAGAGAGCAATTCCACTCAAACCAATCACACTCACACCTCATATACATCATATGTGAGCTGATCAAACACTTAAACAACATCTGGAACACTGATTTCTCATAATCACCAGTCAATTGCTCAAGGTTTTAACCAAGTTGCAGTTGAGATGCCATGAAGTGATCCAGCCAATTTCCATCAAGTCCAAGCATTCAAACACACTCCATAGGGTGTAGGGAAGCTGTTCAGATCATCACAACTCATCTGTAACACCTCCAACTCAGAAATCACTTTGAACTTGCTGTCACGACCTAGAGGTAAGCCTAAACTTGGTCATCTCTCAATCTATGCATATTTCCTCGCACAATACTTTTTCCAAATGTTCATAATCATGCATGGAATGTTTCCCCTCAAGTAATTGCTTTGTTTGAATCGTGTATCAAAAATCCCAGACTTCATGCAGAATTTAGGGTTCTTGAGGATTTTTCGTGATTTCGTGTTTTATGCTTAATTTAAATGAAATTAATTGTCATAAACATGATTGTGAGGTTGAGACGAGCATATTGATATGCGGATTGCATGATATAATCAAGTATTCAGTGAGATTGGATAGAAAATGCAAATCTGGGCAAGGCAAAAAACGCGCGTGTTCTTGGCGCCATTTTCACAAATTCAAATATTTGAATTTTGTGATTTTTTTAATTGATTCAAAAATTAATTTCTCTCTGAGTTTTAATGATTTTGAGTTGATTCTTTTTTTAATAATTCACAAGAATGTTAAAATATTTTATTTTCCCAAAAAATCTCAAAAATATTATTTATTTCATATAATTGATATTTTTGCAAAGAATTAATATTTTAATTGTTTTTGACATTTTGAATATTTTTTCCACCTTGATTTTGCAACTTTTAATGACTTCTAATTATTTTGTAAGTCAATACTTAATTTTTGAAGCATTAATCCAAGATCACAATTTGTTTTCCATATGTTAAACAATTTTGATCATTTTAATTGAATTTTTATTCAATTAAAATACATTTTGAAAACAAATTAGGGTTTTTGGATTAATTCAACCCTCATAAATCATTTTCAAAACTTTTTGGGCCTCTAATAGAGTGTAAGACCTAACCCTTTGTAAATACAACCTATTTTGGGCCTCACTTATGGTATAAGTCTCGTTGTATTTTAAAAAGTTCGACGCGATCATCATCCGTTGAAAAACAAACCTTGGGCCTACCCTCGAGTAGTAAGACCCATTTCTTTTCTTTAAAACTCTTTGGGCCTCTTAAATAGAGTGTAAGACCCAAAACCCCCTTGTACATAAAAACTTTGTGGGCCTCACTTATTGTATAAGTCCCTCTGTACAAGTGAACGACGCGATCGTCGCCTTTTAAAAACCATTTTGGGCCTCTCCTCGAGCTATAAGACCCATTCAAAACTTTTGGGCCTCTAATAGAGTGTAAGACCCAATCCCCTTTTAACCAAAAACAACTTTGGGCCTCAGATATTGTATAAGCCCCTTTGCGTTAAAAAAAATCTCGGTGCGATAGCCATTTTAAACGAAAAATCATCTGGGCCTACCCTCGTGTTATAAGCCCCACTCTTTTTCTTTAAACCTTTTGGGCCTCTTGAGAGAGTGTAAGACCTATCCCTCTGTACAAAACAACAGTGCAATCACTGGTAAAACCCTGGAACTCTCCTTGAGCTATAAGCCCCAAATCTTTCTTTTTCAAAGCACTTTCTCCTTTGATTTTGAAATATCCTGTTGTTTTCAATCTTTCTTTGTTGAACAACTAACCAAACAGCATGGAAGCTCTACAACCGAGTAAGTGTTTATATGCTTTCATTTACCGCTTTCATATACATATAACTGTATTGTGGGGCTGTTTCGCTGTAAGTCTTCTTTCATAAACTCATGTCAACTGTGTAATAATAGTATAGATATTTAGAGTTTCCCCGGCAACTACGTCTAGCATTAAGCCCGTTGATCACTCTTAAATAGTCAAAACTAGATCCCCATAGGATTACCAGACACAGTCTTCTCTCCTCTTGGGGTTAAACAATATGGAGATGTGAAAGGCAGATTCTTTTTGAACCCTTTCTCAGACTGTCATTCGTAGAAGTTGTCAAAGAAACTCTACTCCCCAGAGATGATCTCTTCTCCGTGAATGGCATCTCTTGAGTTTCTTCCAAATTATCGAACTTTCCTGGCTTGATCTATTCTTTGTGAATAGCCTGTCTTGAACTTCTCGGGGTTTGGGGAACCACAGGCTTCTTAAAAGCACTTGTCAAGAAACTCTATTCCCCAGAGATAATCTCTTCTCCGTGAATTGTATCTCTTGAGTTTCTTCCAATTTCTCGAACTTTCCTGGCTTGATCTATTCTTTGTGAATAGTCTGTCTTGAACTTCTCGGGGTTTAGGGACCCACAGGCTTCCTAAAAGCATCCCCGCCTCCTCTTAGGCATTGTACAAGGACCCGTCGGCTTCTTAGAAGTATTCACAGCCTCCTCTTAGGCTTCGTATAAATGATTTCTTCCTCCGAGAATGATAGCCTCCTCTTGGGCTTCATACAAGGACCTGTCGGCTTCTTAAAAGTTTCCAGCCTCCTCTTGGGCTTCGTATAAATTGTCCCGACGACCTCCTAAAGGTATAGGAACAGAAATCAGTCATCTTAATAGAACAGTCTTTCCAAGAGTCTACTACTATTTCTCAAAACATAGTACAAAAAGATGAAACTCTAGACTTGGACAGTCTAATTTCCTTAAGTCTCAAAGACATTCTCAAGCTCCCTTTGAAAATAGGAAGAAAACCCGTAGACTCGGACAGTCTCAATACCCATTGGATTTCCCATTTCCTTAAAGAAACAGGAAATAACCCCGATCCTCGAATCAAATCCCTGAGTGCAAACATTACTCATATAAGAACTGATTTTCTCTTTGAATCAGCATATTGGATCTGTCACTCAACTGAAACAGTCACAATAGCCTCCTCTTGGGCTTTGTACAATGATTCTCCCCATCGGAGCTAACAATTTTAGCCTCCATCTCGGGCTTCGTACGAGATACAAAAGACTATCTCTTGTTGAGTCAATCCCTTTTTAACCTCCATCTCGGGCTTTATACGAGATACCAAAAGACTCCCTCGTTGAGTCAAAACCTTTTAACCTCTCCCTCGGGCTTTGTACGAGACACATAATAGCCTCTTCTTAGGCTTTGTATAAGAAAACCACTGGTTGATCCAATCAACCTTTTAGCATCAAAGCTGTGTCGCGTTCACAGTACACAAACATCAACAACTCCTCTCCCTTCATCTAATTGCTGTAAGCGGCAAGCCTCTGGATCATCCATATCCATGCCACTGTCCTTCTTTTAGCATGAGAAATTCCTAAGGAAAGATGGCATTGCTCTACACTGAGTTAAAGTCTTCTCCTTTAGGTTGGAAAATCCCTATAAAGGAAATTATGGCATTGTCGGATTCACATATCCCGGTTAAAGTAATCCTCCTTTATAATCAGTCACCCAACAGTTGTGACAAACAAACCCCTTTAGAGATGACAAATTCTCTCTAAAGTCAAAACCCTTCAGCTTCATATCTTGGGCTTCGAACAAGATACAAATAGACTCTTCAGCTTCACATCTTAGGCTTTGAACAAGATATAGATCACCTTTTGCTTCACGTCTTGGGCTTTGAACAAGACACCAAAATACCATTTCCTCCCATAGAATAGGAGGAACTACAATCGCTCTGATTTCCCTGTTTCGGAAAAAACGGAAATACATAGGCATAAGATTGAAAGGGAAAATCTTAGCTAGCACACTAAACAAAAACTCAAAATCCCATACTTTCATACATCTGTCCTAACATCTCAACCAATAGCATAAAACACCCCTTTTCGACAAAATAACCTAGGAGAGACCCCGAATCTTTGTAGCATCTGTAAACCAACAGTTTTGACTGTTTAACCTCAGTATGCAAGCAGGGTTAGTTGGAGACATCTATTTCCCTTCCTTCATCAGCTTCAATAGGATAAAAAATGAATCGAGCTGTAGTATTAGAGCGATCGTGCTTCGCAACCACATCCAAAAATCACTCGCTACAACTGCACCTACAGCATAGTCACTAGCGTCGCACATGATTTTGAATGGTTTATTCCAATCTGGGGGTTGCATAATGGGTGCTGATATTAAAGCTTGCTTGAGTGTTTCAAATGCGTCTAAGCATTTGTCATCAAAGACGAATTCAGCGTCCTTCATTAACAGCTCAGTTAGGGGTTTGGTTATCTTAGAGAAATCTTTAATGAAACGTCGGTAAAAATCGGCGTGTCCTAAGAAACTTCTTATTTCTCTAACGGTTTTCGGTGGCTGGAGATTTTCTATTACTTTTATTTTTACTTTGTCGACTTCGATTCCTCTGTCGGATACTATATGCCCTAGCACGATTCCTTGTCGGACCATGAAATGGCATTTCTCCCAATTGAGCACTAAGTTGACTTTTACACATCGTTCGAGCACCATTTCGAGGTTTGATAGACATCCTTCAAAACTTTCCCCACAGATAGAGAAATTGTCCATAAAGACTTCCATTATACCGTCTAAGAAGTCAGAGAAGATGGACATCATACATCTCTGAAATGTTGCGGGTGCGTTACATAATCCGAAAGGCATTCGCCGGTAGGCAAAAGTTCCATAGGGACATGTGAAAGTGGTATTTTCTTGGTCGTCAGGATGGATAGGAATTTGGAAGAATCCTGAATATCCATCTAAATAGAAAAAATAGGAATGTTTAGCCAGACGTTCAAGCATTTGATCTAGGAATGGTAAAGGGAAATGGTCTTTACGAGTGGCTTTGTTTAGTTTTCTATAATCGATACACATTCTCCATCCGGTTTGAGTACGTTGTGCTACAGATTCGCCTTTTTCATTATTGATGACTGTAACACCTCCTTTCTTGGGTACCACGTGAACTGGGCTAACCCATTCACTATCTGATATTGGGTATATGATTCCTGTTTCTAACAGCTTTTGTATTTCTTTCTTAACGACATCACTCAGAATGGGATTGATTCTCCTTTGAGGTTCTCTAGAGGTTTTATAGTCTTCCTCAAGCATGATACGATGCATATAGATAGAGGGATTTATTCCTTTCAAGTCTGAGATGTTATAGCCTAAAGCAGTCGGGTACTTTCTCAGGACATGCAATAATTTCTCGGTTTCTATTTGTCCTAAGTCTGCGTTGACTATAACTGGTCATTCGAGTTCTGTATCTAGGAATTCGTACCTAAGATCTTTGGGTAATGTCTTCAGTTCTACTGCTGGTTTCTTTGGGCAAGGCATAGGGTCAGGAGTGAGTGTGAGACATTCACTTAGATTATTATCTCGTTATTCACCACGCCAATTATCATCTTCAAAAATTGGTGGCATCGGAATTCTCAGCACTTCAGAACACGTGTTTTGATGTTTTTCCATTTCTTTAACTTATTCATCAATTACATCTAGGAAGCAGCACGAATCTTCTATAGCAGGTGCTTTGAAAAATTTTGAGAGGATGAATTCTACTTTTTCTTCACCAACCTCGAAAGTCAGTTTTCCTTTTTTCACATCTATGATGGCTCCGGCAGTAGCTAGGAAAGGGCTTCCTAAAATGATAGGGATGTTTGAGTCTTCCTGGATGTCCATGATTATAAAATCTGTAGGAATATAAAATTATCCTATACGTACTGGAACGTTTTCTAACATTCCTAGAGGAAATTTCACTGATCTATCAGCTAGTTGTACAGACATTCTTGTTGGTCTCAGTTTTCCCATGTTGAGCCTTTTACAAATAGATAAGGGCATTAAACTGATGTTGGCTCCTAAATCACATAGGGCTTTGTCTATGACAAACTTTCCAATCACACATGGTATAGAGAAACTACCAGGATCTTTTAGCTTAGGAGGCATGTTATTTTGGATTATTGCGCTACACTCTGCAGTAAGCATAACAGTTTCAGTATCCTCGAGCTTTTTCTTATTAGTTAATATTTCTTTTAGGAATTTAGCGTATGAGGGCATTTGTGTAATTGCCTATGTAAAAGGTATTGTGACATTTAATTGTTTCAGAAGTTCAACAAATTTCTTGAATTGGCCTATGTTTTTAGATTTAGCGAATCTTTAGGGATACGGGATAGGTGGTTTATAAGGCGGTGGAGGCACATATGGTTCTTCTTTCTCTTCGGCCTCATTGCCATTATCTTCCTCCTCATTTTCCTTTGGTTCGCCTTCCTTTTCAGACTCCTTACTAGGCTTTTGGTACATGGTTGGATTTTCGATTCTTGGGTCAGTGGGTCCTTCTAGTTCTGTTCCACTCCGCAGGGTTATAGCGTTTGCATATGCCTTCGGATTAATTTGAGTTTGACCTGGAAGATTTCCAGCTGGGGCAGCGGTAGCTGCTTGTTGTTGGGCCACTTGTGAGATTTGGGTTTCTAACATTTTGTTGTGAGTGGCTAGAGTGTCAACCTTGTTGGCTAATTGTTTGATTTGCTCACCGGTGTGAACATTCTGGTTAAGGAACT
Source organism: Lathyrus tuberosus (assembly GCA_022829125.1). NCBI lineage: Eukaryota > Viridiplantae > Streptophyta > Magnoliopsida > Fabales > Fabaceae > Lathyrus > Lathyrus tuberosus. Next base: position 25,220,672 of record JALAZF010000013.1, on the reverse strand, counting down.
CCTTATTCTGTTGAGCTTGTGCAGCAATGAAGTTCTCCATCATAATTTCAAGGTTTGACTTCCTAGGAACGTTGGGAACGTTAGCAGCAGGTTTTTGATATCCTGGTGGCACAGCTGACGCTTGTCCAGGTGCATACAAAGCGTTATTATTCTTGTACGAAAAGTTTGGATGGTTCTTCCAACCAGGATTGTAGGTATTTGCATATGGGTTTCCTTGAGCATAATTCACTTGATCAGCGGAGACTCCTGCTAAAATTTGGCATTCGGGGGCAGTGTATCCATGTACTCCGCATAATTCGCAGTTTGGAGCTACGACAGCCACGGTGGCTGCGGGTGTTATGGTCAAGTTGTCTATCTTTTGAGCAAGGGCATCTACCTTAGCATGGATATGATCAAGACTACTAACTTTGTACATTCCACCTTTCGTTTGAGCTTTTTCCACTGGCGTTCTTTCACCTCCCCATTGGTAATGGTTTTGAGCCATGCTTTCGATGAGTTGATAGGCTTCGGTATAGGGTTTGTCCATAAGTGTACCACCAGCGGCGGCATCTATTGTCATTCTTGTATTGTACAAGAGACCATTGTAAAACGTATGGATGACTAACCAATCCTCAAGACCGTGATGCGGACACATCCTCATCATATTCTTGTATCTTTCCCAAGCATCATAAATAGACTCAGTATATTTTTGTCGAAATCCATTAATTTGGGCTCTCAGCATAGCTATTTTGCTTGTTGGGAAATATCGGGCTAAGAACACCTTTTTCAACTCATCCCACGTAGTGACGGAATTTGATGGCAAGGATTGCAACCAAGCCCAAGCTCTGTCTCTTAGTGAGAAAGGAAAAAGACGTAGTCTTATCGCGTCTTCAGTCACACCATTTGCCTTCACTGTGTCTGTGTACTGCACAAATTTGGTCAAATGTTCATTTGGATCTTCTGTAGGATTTCCAGAAAATTGATGTTGTTGTACGGCTGACAGCAATGAGGTTTTCAACTCGAAATCATTCCGGTTGATAGCGGGGGCAGCAATGTTGTTGTGTGGTTCTTGCTCAGATGGGGTAGCATAATATTTAAGAGGACGGTTATGTGGTCCATCAGCCATGTTTCGTTCTTTGACTGGTTCAGGAGTATGAGTGAGAAGATCAGGAATATTATACTTGCGTTGATACTCAAGTATTCTGCATCTTAAATGTAAGAAGCGTTCTAATTCGGCGATTGGTGGTTGCAAGTCTTCGCTTTGTGAGCGAGTACTTGGCATACAATCGAGAAAAAGGGAAATAAAATTTGTTGCCTTAGTCTATACTGCGCAACAAAGAATTGCACTATTGACTAAATCAAAGTCCCCGGCAACGGCGCCAAAATCTTGATCGCGACTTTCTGAGTCTAACGGTTACTAACTGCAAGTGCACAGCCTATCGCGTAGTAATAAAGATATCGATCCCACAGAGACCTGATAATCAACCTAGTGCTACGATTTGTTACTGTGTTTAGCTAAGGCGAAAATGTTTTGGTTTTAAATTCAAAAAGGGAAACTAAAGGGAATCTAAATTTTTGGAATAAACTAGTTAATAATGGGATATCGGTACGTAACTTAGTATACCATCATGGATTCAATAAAACCTAAGTGTATAAAAAAAGTCACATTATATTTCTGTAGAAAACATCAGTTTAAAAGCCCTCACCTCACACTCTCGTGGATCTTGCTTCAGACTATACTCCTAAATCATAACGTCTGCTCTCGCTAGCCCGTTAGAGTTTAAAAATACTTTTTGAAAACTAATACAATCTAATTAACTTTAAAGCGTTCTCGCTATTTTTAAAACCAATGCCCGATTCTAGCTATCCGGTTAGAATTTCACACTCTCGTGGATCTTGATCCTAACCTTTACTACCTTTTTACTCTCGTAACAAAAGTCCAATTTTAATTAAGAAATCGCGGGCAGAAAATAAGTTGTTTATGGTTTTAGCTTAGAATTATCGAATCCATTCTGGTTAACTTAATTACATACCAATAAATCAGATTTAGCTAGACATATTACTTAAAACAAACATGCACAAATATAAATTACAAGACAGAAAATTAAACATGGCAATGAGAAAAGGATAATACTATTATTAAGATAATGAATAAAAACCTGATAAATATGCAGTAACTTGTTTCTAGCAATTCCTCCACAAGTCGGTAGGCTTTTGCTTGATCGTATTGGAATAACGAATGATGGAGGCAAGATTGAAAACAAATCCTAAACTATGGTGCAATATCTCCTCAATGTGAGAAACTATCACTAATTCAAGTAATGGTAAACAAGGAATGGGAACCGGGAAACAAACAAGGAATGCAAGGAAAGTAAAAATTCAGAAAATAAATTCTGCAGCAATTCGGGTAAAATTCTCTATATGGTATGTTCGTTGCTCTTCAATCCATCCAGTATTTATAGCCAAAGCATTGCCTTGACGTTAGAGAAAATGTAGGAGCACTACTTTGGTGGTCGAGAAATCCAAGGGAGACTGGCTCACATGCAGTTGAAATTAGAGTTGAGAGAATGTAGGAGGAAATGTTGATCGTGCGTGTGCATTGGTCTTCTTTGTCCACGTCTGCGTTTCTGAACGTAATAACCACTTTGGTGCGTGTGACGGTCGTTGTAACACCCCAATTCCCATCGCGAATAAATAATACATAAATAAAATCAGAGTAACTAAAAATTTATTTTTCCGACAGAAACAAGGATGCCACATTTTAAAATAAGAATACACACTCCCTGCTCATAAATTTGATACATAGCATAAAATAGGTTACCCTCAATTGGGAAACTTTTCCATATAAAGGTAATACCAAATATATTCAACAATTATATACATAAATAAAATAATCGTTTCCCCGACTCCCGTGCTACGTATCAGAGCAGACACCAAGACCTAAGCAAAGACGAAGATCTAACTCTTCCACTTGCCTCCACGCCTCTAAAGCTGACAATCTGCACTATGCCATAAAAAGCATATTCCAGCAGAAGGGTGAGAAATAACAACTATAACAAGATTGCATAATAATATGCCACAACACAGATAAATTCACATATATAATATTTCTCACCAATTACATCACATACTAACACATATAGCATGCCACCAATACAAAACATATCACACATAATCCCACCACGATTATGACATATGGAACCACACCACCACATCACCACAAAATATAACATATATTAATCATACCGACATAATCACATATTCACACATAATGCATATGTTTATACACAAAACATATCACTCACAACCAATGCATTCATCTCTTATGCAAACTAATTCACCAAGGCTATCACAAGCTCACACATAATCAATCCATTTATAATTCTCACCACAATTCATCCCAACTCACTCATATACATCACAATGTATATATATATATATAAATATATATATATATATATAAAATCAAGCATATTCATCATGCATACTTTCACAATCCTTAATCATTCCACATAAACATACACATTTACGTTTACTCACCAACACATCATTATAAAGATGATAAATGCAAATCATAGAGACCGACTCACGACTCTATGCAAATGCAATGCGGTACCGACTCAATCACCACTAGTTCACTCAGGAACTCTGCTGGAATCATCGCTCGTTACATAGAGTAACTCCCCGTCGGGCCTACGATGTTCCCCGTCGCTACCACTTATCAACAAGCATACGACGTTATGGATCGTTTTTAGTCCTTTATAATAGGCACACGATCAATACAACAATTGCTTACACCCATAAGGGATCTACAATTCAACATGCATTGTTTACACCCACAAAGGGATCTTACAATGTCTTCATGCATTGTTTACACCCACGAAGGGATCTTACAATGTCTTCATGCATTGTTTACACCCACGAAGGGATCTTACAATGTCTTCATGCATTGTTTACACCCACGAAGGGATCTTACAATGTCTTCATGCATTGTTTACACCCACGAAGGGATCTTACAATGTCTTCATGCATGATGCATGTCATATAATGACCCATGGCAATCAAGACTCATACAGTAAATCATGCATTTCAAGTACATATAATACAATGCACATATTTTCCAAACGGCTACAAACCTTCACCACGACATCATATACCCATCAAACATCCCTCACACAAGTCATACGTTACATATCATATCCTATCGCACAATATAGAAAATAACTCAAAATTCCATTTTTACGGTTTCTCAAAAAAGTCGGCTAAAAGTCGGCCAAAAATAATATTTTCTATCATCATCAAAAAGTGCTCATCGACAGCTTCGATTCGGTATAAAGAACACTTAAATACGATAAACAACGAAGAAGATATGAATATTTCAAAATAACGCAAAAACATAAACCGGACGCCCGACACTACGAAACGGTTCGAAAAAACTGTACCGATTGGACTAGGTTCAGACCCCAAAACTATTTTTCCTAGAAAGAACATCTCGTTAGCTTCCCAACGCTTCAAACGGGGATCAAAACCGACTTACGGTTCAAGAGATATGAATTTCCGAAGTTTTCCGAAAAATCAGGATTTTCCACCTACAGCACGCGTCCGTACGCCTGCGGGCTGCTACGGATTTCGGCTATTTTGCCCGAAAATCCGACCGATTCAATTCTATGATACGAAACAAATACACAATAATCCTTACCAAATATATATCAACGTTTTAGGACCATAAAACGATAATTCTACGACGTTCGATTTTCACCAAAATCTCACATTCTCAAAACCCAAAAATGTCAAAACTCACAATATCAACCGATTTCAACCAAACGAGTTTCTATAATCTCGGTCTAACCTCATACGACTAATCTACGCAATTTATTTCGAAATTCATCCGTGAAAACATCGATTTCTAACCATTTTTACCATTTCGACCTAAAATGAAAACTATATGAAACTATCCAAAACAATCAAGAAAACATACACATATACATACACAAGCAATATATAATTGAAACTTCTCACCCTTACCCGATTATTCGCGCTTGAAACGGAGTTCCCGCGATTTTTTCCCTTTTCTCCTCTTTTCTCTCTTCTTCCTCTTCTTTTCTCTTTTCCTTCTTTCTTTCTCTTTTTCTCTTCCTTACTATTTTTCTCTCTTTTCTTTCTATTTATATAAAAACATAAAACTTACCCAAGCAAAAGACCAAAATACCCCTCAGCTCAAATATCTCTCAAACGCTCTCAAAATGCGATAAAACATCAACAACGATGAAAAATAATATATTGCCAAATAAAAGTCAATAATAAAATAATCAAATAGACTCGATTAACTAAAACTGACAAAAACTGGGGCGTTACAATTCTCCCCCACTTAGACATTTTCGTCCTCGAAAATCTAACCGATACGAACAACTCCGGATACGACTCTCGCATCCGACTAACAAACCAACATGCCAACAAAAGTCACACCACGAATAACACAACTGACAAACCACCTTGCTAACTACCACAACGACACGACAACGACGACAACTACAACGACAAGATGCAAAGCCCATACAATGCACTTGACGACAAACTCACAACTCAAAGAAAAGCCAAGATACCAACACACAGGTTCACTCTAGAACCGAAACACAACAAGATCGTTACCCTACCCTAGGTAACAATCCCCTAATTCCCCACACAGGAATTAGCTACACACACTCGAACCATCACCATGGAAACGAGGCAATCAACACAAACAAGAACATAAAGTTACACGACACCACAAGGTCTCAACAACATCAACAAAACCAGAACACCAACATCCTTGTCACACAGCCATACTACAACAATGCTACGATTCACCAATCGAACATACAATCAAAACATCCATTTACATAGTAGCCCATGAATAATATTCAAACCTTCCACCTAACACTTCCATTCTGAAACGTCCAATAGTCTCACCATTCCTACATGTTCTCAATGTTCAACCTATGAACTCTTACAAGTCTCACACGTAAATACAAAATGTGCCACCTCACGCTTCCGCTGCGCACTCTGATTACTCGCAACCATCAAAACTACCATGTATAAAAACTTCCAACTTAACTCATCCCGCACGACATTAACTTTACCAATAGGATAATCTGAGCCAAATTCATAACTCGTCACGAATTTTAACCATCCTCGCTGTCTCACCCTCTATGCCTTCAGACCAAACCAGTAATCCATATCCTTGTGATTACTAAACACTTCGAATCTGGAACCATAAAGATAATACCTCCAAATATTCCAACACAATACAACCGCGACCAAATCCAAACCCAAAAGAGTATAGATCCTTTTATAAATCCTCAATTGTCATAAAGCATAAGCCACGACTTTACCCCCTTGCATTAACACCTGACCACACTCTTCAGAGACACATCACAATACCTCACAAACGGTTTATTAGGATCACACAGAATCAAAACTGGAGCTGTAGACAACTTCTACTCCAGCTCACCAAAACTTACTCACAACGAACATCCAAACAAACGACTCACCCTTTGTAAGTCAACTGAGATACCAGAAGTACGAACTTAACAAAGTCTTCCATAACCTGTAATAACAACCAACTGAGTCCAAAAGTTTCTAATCTCCTTAACCAATTTCGAAGCCTCTCAATGTAGAACTACATCTACTTCCGATGAATCCCTTACCATACTCTCCTCTGAAATAACATATCCAAGAAAACTAACCTTTTTCAACCCAAATTCTCACTTGAATAACTTAGCATAAAACTTCATCTCTTTTTGACACTTGTAATTCAAATCCCAAACACTCTACCTGTTCTTCCTTTGAGTTTACAACAGATCCGAATATCCTCCATCAAAGCCATTACGAACTTATCCAATTAAATATGGAAGATACGATTCCTCTACTCCATAAGCATTAGAGACGCGTTACTAACACCAAATACCATCACTATACGTTGCAATTCCCAACCAAAATCCAAAAGATATAAATCCTTAAAGCTTTTGCAAAACTTTTCACTGGGTAACTGGTTACTCACATACAAGCTTAACCGAGTAAATAACAACCTATTCCGAGGATAACAAACCTAACCAGTCACATTAAATCGATCAAAGCCTCAACTCACACAATTCACCACTCTTATCAAACATTCCAAACAATTGTAATTCACTCAAACTCAACCAAACCATTCTAGTCATCTGTTCATGAAAGTGGACACTTATTCTCAATCATTACCCTATTCAACTATTAGTAATCCATACCCAATTTCTTCTCCTGACCGTCCAATTCCGCAATTCCAACATGTATCAACAACCAACCAAAAAGAATTCTCAAACACAATGTTACATCCAAAAACACATCTGAAAATTATGCCCAACTGACGGGCCATCACTGCGACTTCCTGCCAATTCCCAGAACACTACCATCACAGACAAAACAAACATATTATTCCCATCTACTAAGAGTTTCCTACTTACTTAGCAGATATAAACTCAACTATTCACCTTCGTCCAATTAAGTTCAATCTCTACTCTCTGTGAAGCAGTCCTTAAATAAAACCCAATCATTCTCTCTCAATGACTTCCCAACTAGACTAACACACCAAAACCTCTAATCCATTTCATCTTCCGATATTAGCATCTTCATCGACTCATCAAAACAATCTGTAATCATCTCCTTAAATTCCAAACAATTCATTTCACACACTATCAAAGCCGGAAAGACCCGCCTATTCCATCCAACATAATTTCCGTCTGCTATCAACAAGAGATTAAGGGTGATCAGTTCCTCAATTTGCCAATAGACAGTCGACAATCATGATGGGGCATAAACCGTCTTTACCAAACTATAATAGCCTTTCTTGCATCCCATACCCAAAACTACCTAAGGCACAAATCCTTAGTTGACATAAACCTTACCTCCGCATTTCTTACGGAATCGGGAACAACACTGTCCAAACAACACTTACAATCTTGCAATTCACAACACACTGAGCCAGCGCTCCACACCTGAAGCAACATGGAGAAGTACCAGCTTCTCCCCCACTTATCTCATTCTAACTCCTGAAAATAAAGGATTAGAAAACCAGAAAGCACTGACAGTGTTTCACACACATATCACGTACTAAGGGATAAACAACAACGACAGTATTCAACTGTCACACCAACTGACTCAACAATTTGGCCGGACGGACCGACCTGCTCTGATACCACTAATGTAACACCCCAATTCCCATCGCGAATAAATAATACATAAATAAAATCAGAGTAACTAAAAATTTATTTTTCCGACAGAAACAAGGATGCCACATTTTAAAATAAGAATACACACTCCCTGCTCATAAATTTGATACATAGCATAAAATAGGTTACCCTCAATTGGGAAACTTTTCCATATAAAGGTAATACCAAATATATTCAACAATTATATACATAAATAAAATAATCGTTTCCCCGACTCCCGTGCTACGTATCAGAGCAGACACCAAGACCTAAGCAAAGACGAAGATCTAACTCTTCCACTTGCCTCCACGCCTCTAAAGCTGACAATCTGCACTATGCCATAAAAAGCATATTCCAGCAGAAGGGTGAGAAATAACAACTATAACAAGATTGCATAATAATATGCCACAACACAGATAAATTCACATATATAATATTTCTCACCAATTACATCACATACTAACACATATAGCATGCCACCAATACAAAACATATCACACATAATCCCACCACGATTATGACATATGGAACCACACCACCACATCACCACAAAATATAACATATATTAATCATACCGACATAATCACATATTCACACATAATGCATATGTTTATACACAAAACATATCACTCACAACCAATGCATTCATCTCTTATGCAAACTAATTCACCAAGGCTATCACAAGCTCACACATAATCAATCCATTTATAATTCTCACCACAATTCATCCCAACTCACTCATATACATCACAATGTATATATATATATAAATATATATATATATATATATATATAAAATCAAGCATATTCATCATGCATACTTTCACAATCCTTAATCATTCCACATAAACATACACATTTACGTTTACTCACCAACACATCATTATAAAGATGATAAATGCAAATCATAGAGACCGACTCACGACTCTATGCAAATGCAATGCGGTACCGACTCAATCACCACTAGTTCACTCAGGAACTCTGCTGGAATCATCGCTCGTTACATAGAGTAACTCCCCGTCGGGCCTACGATGTTCCCCGTCGCTACCACTTATCAACAAGCATACGACGTTATGGATCGTTTTTAGTCCTTTATAATAGGCACACGATCAATACAACAATTGCTTACACCCATAAGGGATCTACAATTCAACATGCATTGTTTACACCCACAAAGGGATCTTACAATGTCTTCATGCATTGTTTACACCCACGAAGGGATCTTACAATGTCTTCATGCATTGTTTACACCCACGAAGGGATCTTACAATGTCTTCATGCATTGTTTACACCCACGAAGGGATCTTACAATGTCTTCATGCATTGTTTACACCCACGAAGGGATCTTACAATGTCTTCATGCATGATGCATGTCATATAATGACCCATGGCAATCAAGACTCATACAGTAAATCATGCATTTCAAGTACATATAATACAATGCACATATTTTCCAAACGGCTACAAACCTTCACCACGACATCATATACCCATCAAACATCCCTCACACAAGTCATACGTTACATATCATATCCTATCGCACAATATAGAAAATAACTCAAAATTCCATTTTTACGGTTTCTCAAAAAAGTCGGCTAAAAGTCGGCCAAAAATAATATTTTCTATCATCATCAAAAAGTGCTCATCGACAGCTTCGATTCGGTATAAAGAACACTTAAATACGATAAACAACGAAGAAGATATGAATATTTCAAAATAACGCAAAAACATAAACCGGACGCCCGACACTACGAAACGGTTCGAAAAAACTGTACCGATTGGACTAGGTTCAGACCCCAAAACTATTTTTCCTAGAAAGAACATCTCGTTAGCTTCCCAACGCTTCAAACGGGGATCAAAACCGACTTACGGTTCAAGAGATATGAATTTCCGAAGTTTTCCGAAAAATCAGGATTTTCCACCTACAGCACGCGTCCGTACGCCTGCGGGCTGCTACGGATTTCGGCTATTTTGCCCGAAAATCCGACCGATTCAATTCTATGATACGAAACAAATACACAATAATCCTTACCAAATATATATCAACGTTTTAGGACCATAAGACGATAATTCTACGACGTTCGATTTTCACCAAAATCTCACATTCTCAAAACCCAAAAATGTCAAAACTCACAATATCAACCGATTTCAACCAAACGAGTTTCTATAATCTCGGTCTAACCTCATACGACTAATCTACGCAATTTATTTCGAAATTCATCCGTGAAAACATCGATTTCTAACCATTTTTACCATTTCGACCTAAAATGAAAACTATATGAAACTATCCAAAACAATCAAGAAAACATACACATATACATACACAAGCAATATATAATTGAAACTTCTCACCCTTACCCGATTATTCGCGCTTGAAACGGAGTTCCCGCGATTTTTTCCCTTTTCTCCTCTTTTCTCTCTTCTTCCTCTTCTTTTCTCTTTTCCTTCTTTCTTTCTCTTTTTCTCTTCCTTACTATTTTTCTCTCTTTTCTTTCTATTTATATAAAAACATAAAACTTACCCAAGCAAAAGACCAAAATACCCCTCAGCTCAAATATCTCTCAAACGCTCTCAAAATGCGATAAAACATCAACAACGATGAAAAATAATATATTGCCAAATAAAAGTCAATAATAAAATAATCAAATAGACTCGATTAACTAAAACTGACAAAAACTGGGGCGTTACAGTCGTGATGAATGTGTGACGAGCGTGGTGCGCTTTTGCATTGCGTGACGGTCGTGGTGAGTGTGTGACGGTCGTCACACACCCCACTTTTCATTTTCTGCTCTTTTTCTTGATATTTCTTCCTGTTTTCTACTCTTTTATTCATGTTTCTCTACTTTTCTCCTTTTTAGCTCGGACAATGAAATACCTGTGAAAACACTAGAATACTCCCGGAATAATCGGACTTTGGGCTGAAATAACATAATTATTAGTCATAAATCAAGGCAAATATATGATACAGTTTTGTGTTATCAGAAGCCCTGAGAGAAGAGCTCGATCTAGTTGAAGAGATACGGTCGGGGGCAGCTCTCCGCGAAGCTTCGCTGAAACAACAAATAACCTTGCGCCTGACGCTAGAGTCATAAAGTGCGACTTCCCCATTGGCAGCTTAGTCCTGAGCAGAAACCAAAAGGATTCGCACGAAGGAAAGCTGGCCGCGAACTGGGAAGGACCCTACAGGGTCAAATCCAAAATAGGCACCGGAGCCTACTATTTAGAAACTCTGGACGGAGAACCATTTGCTCGACCATGGAACACTGAAAAGCTCAAACAATACTACAGTTAGAACCAACTACGGGGTTGGACTAACTACCGACGAGATCTTCCCTAAACGGAAAGATGGCTCGGTCACAGGATCGTGCCTCGGTGTAAGCACGATCCATTTTACAATGTCGGCCAGTTTTTGCTTATGGGACGAGCAGACTCTGCGCACAACGGGGATACCTCAATCGAGCTCCGCCGTTTCCACACCAATTAGGCAGGACACCCAGCTCGCGATGGGAACCGTCCAAGCCTATGAGATTAGTACCTCAACCAAGATCCTAGTCTCATCACGGGTGAAACCACATCCTCGGATGTTCGACCAGTCCCCCTCACTGTCGAACACACCTACGTCGAGCAATTCTCTAAATCATAAAACATATCAGTGATCCCTATTGCGGGCACAAAAGTTTATCGAGCAATAGTAAAACACTTAGGAAAATAAACAGCGAAAGCCATACATACAAAACCGACTATATTGACCGGATACATACATAAATAAATTAAAGTGACCACAAAGGCCACAAGCTGTGCATGTTACAAAATAAGGGGGCCGTGCCCCCGAAGAAAATAAAGTACATAAAAAAACACGGCACGCAGGCCGGATACAATACAACAAGATAAACTGAAATTATTCCTCCATCCTCTCCGGCTGATCCTGAACGAACTCTGACTGCTCGGGGACAGGCTGCAGCGACTGGGTCTCCTCAGGACGGGCATGCTCAGTACCAAGGTTGAGAAAGTCAGGGAAAGCTATATTGCCGCTCTCCACACGGCCAAGAGAGTTGGTACCCTCAGTGGAGATTTGGACGTCGGGGTTCACCATCCTGAGCTGGGAAACAGAATTGTCAAACGATTGCACCCCAATGGAAAACACGTCATTTTTCACCCGAAGCATACGAGCAACTATCTCCACCCTGGTCTTCAGCGTCTTCACGTCTTCACGTCTTCAGGCTCATCCTCACCCGGAGTGCTTGCATTCCTCAGTTGACGGAACAGCTCCTCGGCTGCCTTCTTCTCCACCGCCAGCGTGGCATTCTCCCCCTTCAACTAGGTAGCCTCCTCGTCTGCCTTCTTCCTGGTGTCACCAGCTTCCTTGGCTTCTTCCTTGGCCTTTCTCACTGTCTCTTCCAGAGAGGCTATGGTAGCCCGGGCAGCTCTGAGCTCGAACTCAGTTGCAGAATCCCCCTCAGCATAGATCGCCGCCATTTCCAAAACTCTGACCAGTGCGGAGGCGTCCTGCGCCACTAGCGCCCTCTTGCTCAGACGATCCATGCCCTCCAATTAGAGAGACTCTGCCCGCGGCACAACCAGGGACGTCCCCTCAAAGAATCTCCTATCAAGAATACAAGGAGAAAGCTCGAACTTCCCTTTCTCTAATGCCCGACTAAGGTCCACAGTTTCGCTGGCCCTCGACCGCTTAAACCTGGAGGCCAAGGGCAAGGGGGATCCTTGAGCAGGAGTAGGCGAGGAGCTCCCCGCAACTGGCTGAGGAGGAGGAGGAGCACGCTGGTCAAATCAAGTCTTCAGTGTGGCCGCACCGGGCTTGTTCCTCGCGACAACATTTTTCACCATTCTTTCGTGGGCAGAGGGCATCTCACCTGCGAAAACACAACAAATATATTAGAAGACAAAGAGAATATAGTTCGGGCAAGTTAAAATAACTAAAACTACCGAGCAGCTTATAAGCGTCTGCGGGAGACTTACACTTCAAAAGCGCCTTTGTATTAATATACCGGTACTCCACCCGCAGGCTACCGTCCTCCTCGAAAATAAGACTCCCCTTCTTCGTCCAACATTCAACAAGTCTAAAAGAATTCACATATTTCATCGGCTTTTAGTAGCTGGCTAGATCCTGCCCGTCCAGCATGTTTGGCTGAGCAACATAACCGTTGGGCTCCTTAGAGAAATGATTCCCACTCCACTAAAAGGGAAATTTGAACTCTCTGTCCCCGATTAGCTTCCAGTTCTCGTCGCACAAGTCATTGCCATTCTCGTCAATCGACATCTCCCAGATATACGTGTTGTCCCGAGCCTTCTCCGACACGGGCTCTATAATGTAGAACCTCTCCTTAAACGTCTGGATTGACTCTGAGAAAGGCTTGAACAGCTTTCGAGGCTGCTTCAACGAAACCCAACCATATCTCCTCCCTGTGACCTGCTGCTGAAGATGGAATATGGTGAAAAACAAAGGTAACGTGGCTCCCACCTGCAGGAAGTCACAGGTCAACTAGAAGGTGCGGATGAACTCCAACGAGTTGGGATGCAGCTGCGACGGAGCCAGGTCCATGTGTACGAAGACAGACTGCTGGAAATTAGTAAAGGGCAGCCTTAACCCCATCTCCTTAAAGGCATATTCGTACATGGTAAATCTCTCCCTGAAGTCCAAACATATCCGATCATCTTGGGAAGGGAAATATACCTTTCATTCCCTCTCCGGTCCAACATCCGTGAAAACGTACCCAGTAAAAGTCACAAAAATGGATTCGTGCTCGGCAGGCTCAGCCACCAACCACTCCTAATCAGGATTCTCTTTGAGCTCCTCCCCTACTTCGCTGGGGACGGTTGAAGCTTCCGTGCTACTGCTCCCCGAAGAGCTCTCCTCGGATGAATTTATTAAAATTTCCCCGTCGGGCCCTGTCGCCATCACCTGAAAACCAGAGGACAAAAGTGAATTCGATGCAGAATCAAATCCACCCTTCCACCGCTGGTCAAGTGAAAGGGCGCGACGTCCTCGGTCTAAGCCCTAAATTAAAAATACAACAGTCTCCCACGAGGAGGCGCTCGGGGAATATCCCTCACACAAAGAGGAGCTTCCTCGAGTCACTTCCCAGTTTCCATTTAAAGCTTCACCAGAAACTTTAAACGTTCACCGGAAACTTCATCAGAGTATCGGAACTGAGTAGCCACGACGGTTACTTGTGCGTCATCGTTGCAACGACGCCAGTGACTGATAAGTGTAAATTGTAGCTATTTTTGTATATATGTTTTGTTTCACTTATCGTTGCTTTTTGTTAAATATCATACGAATAAACCCTGTTTTGTTTATAAATGCGTATAGTTTACATTTTAGTGTATATAATGTGATTCGTGTAAACATCATTGAGTTTAATTGATTTTACCTCATTTTTGTAGGTATTCAAGCAGTGGGATTTTTCCATTGTTGTATAGAGCATTGAATAAGCTTTCCAACGCTTCGAACCGGACGAAAAATGGAATTACGATTCAAAAGTTATGAAGAAAACAAGCTTTGGATTTTCAAGCATGCTAGGAGCGCGCTTAGTGGGCTCATGGCCCAAGGAAGCATGCTAGGAGTGTGCTGAGCGCGCTCCTAGCCCACGGAAGGAGAAAATTCCAGCGAGTAGCGCGCTCAGCACGCTCTGAGCCCGCTTAGTGCGCTTTTAAGGCGGTTTAACAATTTTTTAGGGCGCGCTTAGCGCGGTCTGCGACTTTGACAGTCCATAAATAGTGGAAAAACAGATTTTTTTAGGGGATGGTTTTGGGGATTCTTGCTCCAATTCCATAAAACTTTATTTTTTCAGTAGATTAGCTTAGAAAACATCATGGAAGCTTGCATGCGGATGATCCGAGGTAGATTTCTCATCGATCGGCTCCGACAATCCGTGAAGTGTTTGGTTCATTTCTGATTTTCTTCATGTCTTTCTTCTTTGTTGGGTTATATATATGTATTGACTATGATCTCATGTATATTTGTCGCCCATGGCATTGTATAAAACTTGCTTTACAAATCTTTATTGGTGATTGTCTCTGATTTTTGCTTTATGCACGGGGTTTGGGTTGCGTTAGACATAACCTTCGCGAACTTCGATTAGGGATGATTGTCTGTTAGTTTTTGGACTCTAGAGATAGATTTAGAGCTAACAATCTTCAATAGGCGTCGAAACTTAATGCCTCCGTGCCTTGAGCTAGCGTACGAAAGTATCGACAATGGTAACACGGTTGTTCTTTCAACTTTGCGTTAGACATAATCTGTGTTGTGAGCGATGCTGGGTGATATTGAGGAGTATTGTAGGTTGTGTATAACTGGTTGGTAAGTTTAAGTTTGTGAGGAGTCGATTATGTGCATGTCGGATAAGTTTGTCTGTCTGAAGAATGAATTTGTTTTTATGTTTTAATGTTTACTTTTCTGTTTTCTTGTTGTAAACCATTTAAACCCAAACTCATTAATGCGAGAGACTATCGAACGACATTCTTTCCCTCGAACCGATCTCTGTGGACACGACATAAATCCCGGAGGGAATTCTTCCGAAAATAAATATTTTTGCTGCTTGCCCTATTCTGCATCCAACAAAATGGCGCCGTTGCCGGGGATTAGTTTTGATATTGAATCGCATTGTGATAGTTTCTTTGTTTTTGAGTTTTGTATATATCGTATATATTGTCTGTTTCCATTATGTTTGTTCAAGTGTTGTATACATTTTGTTCCCATAACGGTTGTTTAAGTGTTTGGTTAGGACACTTGCTTTTGGTTTGCGCGGTGAGGCATCACCATGGCATGAAGAAAGGAAGTTGCTAGCTAAGCATTGTAAAGGCGTCGAGCTTACGACGTAAAACAAGCATGGTGTATTCTTTTCTTTTGTTGTTGTTTAGTTTAGGTAGTGTGGTGAGTATTCATTAAACAAGTTGTACTCGGATTTTTCGTAAATTCTCAAATCTTCACTTTACAACTTTTTTAATGAATTTTCTACCGGTTTTTCAGTTTGTTAATATTAATAGTTTTCGTGTTTGTCAATGAACTTGTTTTGAGTTGCTTGAGGAAGTTTTGGTGATGTTCAAAGTTTGATCGTTTCAACTTGCGGATGTATGGTAATGATCTTGTTAAGTTTTGTACACGTCCGAGGTATGTTATTATCGCTTTCTATACTTTAGCATATTCATGATACTTAGGCATTTTACAAACTTCTATGCCATCCATTCTTTTGTATACTTGCTCTATTGTGAATCACTTTAGTTCCCAACCTTTTTTGTGAGGAAGCCTTCTATTGTTCATATATGTACGGAGTACCAACATTCTTGTTTTAACTGGATTTTATTATGCTTAATCTTTTGTTTGTGTTGATTGTATGAAAGCATGAAAAGGATCAAGGCATTTGTTTCATTTTGAGCACAACCACCCTAGCCAAATAGTCAATTCACCTTGTGAGTGTGTGAGAATTTGTAATCCCTTTGAGCTTTTTGATCCATGTTTCTATTTGAACTTAATGCTTGTCTATGAGTATTTAGTTCACTTATTTTTTAATGGATTTTGTTTTTTCTTGGACCTCAATTTTGTGTTGTTGTATGGATTTTTTTTCCTTGCCTTAGAAAGTAGGGAGTAGTCACATGATGATGTGGTTGAATTCAAGTTGGGGAGAGAATGATTGTGTATTCATTAGTTGGACTCTATGAGGATTGAAAAAGAAAATAAAAAAGAAAAAAAATGTGACAAAGAAAAGAAAAGAAAAAAAGAAAGAAAAAGAAAATCCTTGTGAAAGGAAACAAAAAGAGTTCTAATAATTGTGCTAAATAAGTATTGTGTTTTGTGTAACACTTGGGATTTTGTATGAAGTTTGATTGAAATTTTGGTGTTTGAAACTTTGTGAGTTGATCACTCCCTTAGGTTTAGGTAAGTTTTTGTTACAATTACCTTTAGAAATCGCCCCTTGTTTGTTTACCCGACCACATTACAACCTTGAAAAGTCATTGTGATTCTTGCCTTTGTATGTTCAATGTGAATTTTTGGATGGATGCATAATTTAGTCTTTTGTTTGTAAGTTTGTTGTGTGAGTGAAAAATCCCTCATTTTATGTTTTTCATCTACCGATGAATATTTTTGCTAGGTGTGATTCACATTGGAACTTGTGTTGTTTTAGGATGTTTGGCATGACTTTTGTATTTAGCATTTGTTTCGTGATTATGTTATCGTTGAAGTTTAGTGGTAAGTATTTACTTTGTGTGTACCATTTTCGATTGAACCATTGCATTTGTTTTTGTTTGTAAAAACTTGTTGTTGCGTGATTTCTTGGATTTTGTTTTTGTTCCTTTTGATGTTGGCTTTGTTTGAGGACAAACAATTATGTAAGTTGGGGAGAGTTGATAAGTGCAAATTGTAGCTATTTTTGTATATATGTTTTGTTGCACTTATCGTTGCTTTTTGTTAAATATCATACGAATAAACCCTGTTTTGTTTATAAATGCGTATAGTTTACATTTTAGTGTATATATTGCGATTCGTGTAAATATCATTGAGTTTAATTGATTTTATCTCATTTTTGTAGGTATCCAAGCAGTGGGATTTTGCCATTGTTGTATAAAGCATTGAATAAGCTTTCCAACACTTTGAACCGGGCAAAAAATGGAATTACGGTTCAAAAGTTATGAAGAAAGCAAGCTTTGGATTTTCAAGCATGCTAGGAGCGCGCTTAGCGGGCTCCTGGCACAAGGAAGCATGCTAGGAGCGCGCTGAGCGCGCTCCTAGCCCACGGAAGGAGCAAATTCCAGTGAATAGCGCGCTCCGAGCCCGCTTAGCACGCTTTTAAGGCGGTTTAACAATTTTTTAGGGCGCGCTTAGCGCGGTCTGCGACTTTGACAGTCCATAAATAGTGGAAAAATAGATTTTTTAGGGGATGGTTTTGGGGATTCTTGCACCAATTCCATCAAACTTCATTTTTTCAGTAGATTAGCTTAGAAAACATCATGGAAGCTTGCATGCGGATGATCCGAGGTAGATTTCTCATCGATCGGCTCCGACAATCCGTGAAGTGTTTGGTTCATTTTTTATTTTCTTCATGTCTTTCTTCTTTGTTGGGTTGTGTATATGTATTGACTATGATCTCATGTATATTTTTCGCCCATGGCGTTGTATAAAACTTGCTTTACAAATCTTTATTGGTGATTGTCTCTGATTTTTGCTTTATGCGCGGGGTTTGGGTTGCGTTAGACATAACCTTCGCGAACTTCGATTAGGGATGATTGTCTGTTAGTTTCTGGACTCTAGAGATAGATTTAGAGCTAACAATCTTCAATAAGCGTCGAACCTTAATGCCTCTGTGCCTTGAGCTAGCGTACGAAAGTATCGGCAATGGTAACACGGTTGTTCTCTCAACTTTGCATTAGACATAACCTGTGTTGTGAGCGATGCTGGGTGATATTGAGGAGTATTTTAGGTTGATTATAACTGGTCGGTAAGTTTAAGTTTGTGAGGAGTTGATTATGTGCATGCCGGATAAGTTTGTCTGTCTAAAAAATGAATTTTTTTGTATGTTTTAATGTTTACTTTTCTGTTTTCTTGTTGTAAACCATTTAAACCCAAACTCATTAACGCGGGAGACTGTCGAACGGAATTCTTTCCCTCGAACCGATCTCTGTGGATACGACATAAATCCCGGAGGGAATTCTCCCGAAAATAAATATTTTTGCTGCTTGCCCTATATTGCACCCAACAGTGACTGCCCTACTCGTAGTCCTCTAAAGGGCTCCGGCGGCCATGCCGGCAGCAAAGGATGGCCCAGCCGCCGTCCACCACCAACAGCCACCGGAAAACACCACTATGTCTCCTAAATCTAACCTAACCGCATACATTCTAAAACGAAAATGAAAAAGCTGGAAAAAGACAAGGAGTTGGATGACTTACGTGGTCGGAGAAGATGAAAGAAAGTGCTCGAAGCTTGGACGGTGGCTACGGCGGCAGACGATGACGGAAGCGAACTAAGCTTTCTGAAGAAAACTGAGAAGAAGAGAGAGAAATGAAAATATGAAATGGCTGGACTCTCTCTCCTTTTATACTGCTGAGGAGCACGTGCAGAGGCACGCCTAACTAGGTCATAATGGCTACAGACTAGCCATCATTGCCTAGTTACTGCGGCACAGGGCTTGAGGCACATGTGGCGCTCCAACGTTTCAGTTCCTCCTAACCGTTGGTCTCCCTGTACGACGGGCAACAAGACGCAGTTACGGGCCTTACAGACATCAGGGCCAACGGGCACCACAGGACAACTCTCTTCGTCACCAAACAAGGACTCTGCTACTATTCCCCGGATCAACGGGATATCCTTAAGTCATCACTCCCATGCTCGTGAGCAACGACTTGGGGGCTCCTGTTCTGAACTGGACTAGTGGCTAGGCATGGCCCAATCCACTTCTGCTCCCAGAATGGCCCAATTGTCTAAGCCCAATCCACAAAGGGCATAATTGACCTTTCTGCCCTCAAACCGGGCAATCTTGGATGAATGAGCCTCAGAGAAATTCGCTCCTCCCCGGAACACCTGCCCGTCACGTACGATTTCGTCAATCCCCGAACAGCCATGGGCATGTGTTTGGAACTACGCCTTTGCCTGACATAACGAGTAGTTTTGGGCAGCCTGCCAGACATAACGGCTAGTTTTGGGCAGTTACCTATTCTTTGGGAAACAATTATTTCGCCCCAAAAATAGGGACCGTTGGCCACGCGCTGGGGGCACTATAAAATCCCTCTCGAATGAGAGGGTCAGGTATCCAAAATTGATCCTAAGAACACATTTTGTACTTGCCCCTTTTCTCTGACCCTTTCTTACTTGAGCGTCGGAGCGCCTTGCAGGTACACCCCCTTCTCTCTTACAAGCATCATCTGCCCTACGCAATGACCACGATGATCCAGTCTGATCACCTCCGATCACTTACCAACACAACAATTTTTGTCAACAAATTTGGAAAATTGTTCTCTATAGATAAAGGACCTGTTTTTTTTTCTTCTGTTTTTGTTGTTGATATTTTATTGGGTTTTTAATTTACCACTTTGATGCATCTTTTTCTTTGTGATTTTTGTAATATTATTTTTTTTCTTACAATGAACAGTATCACCCTTGAAATATCAGACTAGGTGTGTTGCTCCTTTTTTAGATCAACAAGGTTTTTTTGTATGTATTCACTCCTCACTTGCATTCAAATACAGTTATAGAACTCTGAAGTCTTAATTGTTGCACTTTATTTTAATTAAGGTTGTATGTTCATATTATGAAGAGTTTGTAATTTCTGAGAATACTATAATAGGTACACTGTATTGAATGATATAGTCAATTGGTATGCTTTATTTATTATTTACTAAGATAAACCCATACAACAAATGTATATTGAGTTGTATGACCTTATTATCAATTTCCTTGCCGCCATGTTTTTCTGTTAATTGTGTTTTAAAACATGGTGTTTTGAAACACTTTTTATTAGAGGTGTTTATCAAAGTTCTACCAATATGTATGTATCAGATTTCACTTAAGGTTTCTCAATGAAGGTGGGATTAAGGCTTTAAGGTATGTTTATGTCACTTAATACTATATTTTTATTGTTTATTATGACAATTTTGTCAAATTTTAATGATGCTTTATTGATTTTTATTTTTTAATGTGGTTGATGGATAAACAATGAAAGACACTATTGATTATTGGTATGATTTCTTTTTGCATAAATTATTTAATTAAGAAATTATGTTGAATACTATGATTGCAATTAAGCGACACTCATGAATCTTTTAGGTTGCTTCACTCTTGAAATTGTCAGGATGATTATGTTGAATACTATGATTGTAAGTCTGTTTATAGATATCATTCCATAGAAGGTGAAGTAGCACAATGTAAAGTACATGAAAAATATATAGCAAAAGGATATACCAGTTCTTATATTACTTTTTTCCCTCAAATTCTTATCATACACCACTTACGTGTGTCATATTGTAAAGATCCATTCACGGGGATGCTCTAATAGGTACATTGTATTGATTGATATAGTGAATTTGCACACTTTATTAATTACTAAGATAAAACCATACAACGAATGTATATTAAATTGTATGTCCTTATTATCAATTTTTGTAATTGTTTTGTTCATATATGAGCTCAAACACTATTTTGTGTCTTCTCTTCCAGTTTAAATAGTTGTGTGTCGCTTTTGTACATTTTGTTTCTACTTGGTATTTTATTTAACTATATATGTACACATAGATCTTGATGCTGATACTATTGAGTATTGATTACCATTTCCTTGTAGGTTGGCTCAATAGAAGGAAGGGTTGGAGTATATCACCTTGATGATGCACAAAGAGCAAGAATTTTGCTTTTAAATTTCAGAGAAAGTAATGAGAAATAGTTTGTCAGCTTCTTAATTTTCCATCCGGTAATACAGTGTATAAAATCAGAATTACTTGCAATGATAGATCTTTTCTTTTGTTAATCTGTTTTTTTTGTTGAAAATTCTAATGCAGCCATATTTTGATTCTTACTAAATGATTGTTCAGTATATATAAGCCATTATATATATACTATTATGTGTAGTCCAAAATGGCATAGTTTCAAATTAAATGGAATTTATTATATATGCTAATTGATAATGATCATTCTAAACACATACATAATTTTTCATATCAAACTTCAAAATAACATTATATCATTTTTTAACATTTAGTAACTGCTTATCACCTTGGAACTACTTCAAAATGGAGGAAAATAGTTTATTGACTGATATTACTGCACATAAAGATGGTTAAATCATTCACACAAAAAACATTAACATCTTAAACCATGTCTATCCCAAAAAATTGTATGTCAAACTACTATAAATGTTAAAGCTTTTAATAGTTTGATATCATACTGGCTATTATGAAAGAAATAAGTATATATTATGTTTATAGAACCGACTCAAGTTCATAGCCATATATTTTGCTGGAAATTATGTATCATTATGGATAACCTTTAATTATAATAGTTGACATTTATTAATCATAATTCTTATGTCATTAAGCTTGTGGTTAAAAACAATTGTTTAGTTAAAATTAAAAGACTTGTCTTCATAACAGAAATTTATTTAAACTAGGGACCATGAATTTCAATATGAAAGATGAATTAGACAAAAGTGTATGCATTTCTAATGTCATTCTCGAGTATGACAAATCATAGCTAATCTTATTTTATGTGTTATTTGAAAAGTCATGTCCCGATAGTTTGGGATGTTAACATGAGGGTTGCCCTTTTTCCGATGAAAATTATAGTCTCTATGCATTGAGATTAGAAAGAAAATGCCCTTTTTCTCATACTATTTCAATATGTCCATGAAAACCGATGTGAACTGGTATTTGAACAATGACATTACTTATTAGTTTGTTTTAGATGTAAGTGACACTTTATATCCATTGGTGATTTATTTCTAAACTAAAGTTATTGGAGTAAGGTGTGGCTTCAGTCTTGGTTAAACTACATAATAGTTATCTTTATGATCCAACATAGAGACACTCTAAGAAATTCTGGAGGAGTGATAAAAGGCTTGCATAAATTGAAGGTGCATTAATGGTTTTTAGAATATTAGGACAATACTTGAATGTAAGGATTTGAAGAGCTGGAAAACAGAATTCAGTCAGCTCTTTAGCCAGTGTCCTGCATGCAAGCAAAGCAGCGACACTTTTTTCTTCATCAGCTACAAGTTCAGCACCCTAGAAGATCCATCCATAACATATTAGGAAGCTATGTGTATATTAGGAGAAAAACAAGGAACACGAATTTGAAAATTCTAAATAGAGAAAGAAACTTAATATGTTTGGTTATACAATGGTGTAGTATTATTGGTTAGTAAATCACTTTATGGTTATGCTATTGAAAAATAAGTAAGCAAAAAGAAATCCACTTGGACATACTATTAGAAGACTACTAAACCATATTAATAAGCAAAGTCTCATTATAACTATATATTTACTAGCTTCATGTATTTCAATTACTAGCTTCATGACTATTAAGAGAAAATAAAATCATGACTCATTGGAATATGAAGTTTACCATTTCTGGTCGAGAAATGATGATACGTTCACCATTTCTGGTTTGGCATCATCATCAATCGAGGAGGCCTCAACTGATTCCCCTCAAAATAAGGTCATCCTATGCGAGTCCCTCAGCATTGGGTCCTCGGATCGACAAGTGTAATGGGTTTGCCATTTCTGGTCTGCCGTTATCACATGTCGGGAGGAGAGGCGTTGCTGAGGTATCGGAGAAACGGTCACCAGAGTCGACAGCTCTCTAGATCAACACCCTAACATGTGCAAGACACACACATCAGAATGTGTCCCAAGATAGCCTCGTCTGGTCGTGAATTTCGTGAACACACAAACGCACCAAGATGGCACGTAGGTCTCACTACTATCCACTCTAGTCCAATGGTGTACTCAAGCCTGGGTATTGGGCTTATCTCTCAGAACATCCCAACCAGAACAAACAAATATCAAGCAAATCAGACCAAAAGCACTAAATAAATCAAAGTAGGCTAAACCCCTTAAGGGATGGACCAGCAAGAGGTCAATCTCTCCCCAGCAGAGTCGCCACTTTTCTGTAGCGGGGAAATTTGTGAGTATAAGCTATTAATTAACTCAACTCAAAAATAAGCAAGAGTCGCCACCGCACTTTTATTTTTATCCATAAAGGAAAGGAAAAAAGAGCGAACAAAACCTAAAGAGATAAGGGTAAGGGGGGTTGGTTATGTAAAGGGAAGGTTTTACGCACCCAATACATCTATAGTACTCTATAGGAGCCCTTTGATGTATTCATTGCTTTTTAGTCTAAAAAAAAGGTATGCTTGAAAAAGAGATTGAGGAGATGAGAGGAGAATTATTTTTTAATATTTTTGTGTTTGGAGAGACTTATCGCCTCATGCCTACGTACCCACGATGTGCAATGTAGGATCAAAACCCCGTAGTTCATGGTACAAAGAACAAAAATTATTGGTTATGGTTTATTTTATCTTGAAAAAGACAACTTGTCATTCTCAAGAGAGAATACTCAACTAATTACCCAAAGGTATGGGAAAGTGGCATTTGCATCACATTAAGATGGAGGATTTGCTTGGATTAACATCAACAAGACTAATCACTTCAACATCTAAGTGGAAAACGACCATACTTTCAACAAAATACCATGGTTAGGAGTTTTACATCTCATCAAAAAAATGACTCATGTCTAATTCTTTTTGAAAAGTTTAAAAGAAAAAGGTGCATAAAAGCACAAAAGAATTTGGATGAGTTTTATATTTTTTATGTTTTTATGAAATAGTCAAAATATAGTTAAATGGATTGACATTTATTAAAAAAACAAAGTTTAAAAAGTCACTTGACAAAAGTCAAGGTTTTATTATGAAAGTGGTTTTAAGTTTGAAAATAAGAAGGTTTTTGAAAAAGGGAGAAGATTTTGAAAATTTAAGAATGGGGAGGAGAAGAAGTGATTATCCTAGTGCATAAAGTAAAAGCTAGGTGTCGCTCCCGGGATTTTCATCCAGGTACAAACGCGAGAGTGGCGCGGAAAAACAGAGTCGCCAGCCGTGTAAATTTATCCCAAGAGAGGGAAAGGGAACACTGCATAAACCTTAGGAAGAGGGAAAGGAATGGTCATCGCAACCATAGCCTGGGTTCGGGAGTCGGTTACGCGAGGGGAAGGTGCTAGCACCCCACGCGTCCATCGTACTCGATGGGATCCACGCTTGTTGTCTATTCTAAGGGTACGTTATACTATCATCTAGGGCTGTACTAAAACGGAGAGGGAAAACAAAGACAGACTCGGTAGGACGTCGACGTCCTAGGCCTACGTACCCCCTTTGTGCAATGGGGAATTCAGAGTCAACGTAGTTCGGACCAAGTTCTTTTTGTGTTTTTTATGAGCGACATTAAGTTCGCGTCCGGCAGTTAGGGTCGATGCCTGTTTGCGACTCAGACGGAAAGTAACGTGCCCTTTTTGAAAATAGCCTTTAAGTTTAAAGGTCCCGAAGGACAAAAAGGTTTGAGGTAGGTTTGTGTTTTTTAGGACAGAAGTGGCTTAAGTTAGTTCCTAAGCTGCATTGCACCAAAGTCTAGGGCACAGGGGCGAATACTTAACGCATCGTCCCAAGACAGGACGCTCGCTAAGCACTCTAGAAAGATGAGAGGAAGCCCCTCATTTCTCATTCCCCATACTTAAGGCTCGTGCGCAATACACCTTACTCTTATTAAGTGTTTTAAAGAAATTTGAGATGAGGAGAGAGAAGACACAAGGGCAACTCTAAAGGGAAACTAATGGTCCTAATGTTATCATGCATGGGTGACCTACGGTTAGTGAGGCTTGAAGATGACCTAAACCCTAAAGAATAAAAATAGGAGAGAAGAAGGTAAGGGTAACCATGAATACTTATCCATACCCTTAAGGAACTTACCTTGATCCTGCATAAAAGGTTAGTGAGAAACAGATATAAATAAAAGGAATGAGGTGAATGAAAATCAAACAACGGCAAACAATGATGATAATAATCCAAACATGAATCAAAGAAACAAAGAAACAGCCCCCAAAGCAAATGGCACAAGTGCCTTTCAAAAAGATAATCATATAAGGTCAAAGATGCGCCTGCAAGAAAATCTTAAGTGAAAACAAATACGATAATTAGAAAAATGACTCCTAAAATTCCCAAATTAAACATTAAGGTTCCTCAACCAGAGGAAAACAACATATAAAAAATCCCTGCAAAAAATCAAGATATTAGTCCTTCAATTAATCATGCAAAAATCAGGTGGGAAATAGGGTTTAGGACGCCCAAAGGAAGGACCAAAGTGTAATGCAAAAAATATTTAAAAATGAAAGAAAAATATTTTAATGCAATTTAGAATGTTGTTGAACAAATGCAAAAAGAACGGGTCAAAAATGTTTTATAAATGAAGAGAAATAAAAACAAGAAGTTCAAGTATGCATGAGATGTGTAATTAAAGAGAAGTTGAATTAAACAATTAATTTAAATGACAAAAAATAAAATTAAAATAAAAAATAAAATTTGTAAAAATTTTATAAGTGAATAAATATGATGCATGAATTTTTTAGTAACTTTTTAATGCAATTACATAATTTTAATAATTAATAATGAAATATAATAATTAATAGAAATAAAAAACAAGGAAATATGCAAGGGGGTGTGTCCAGCAACTTATTCATGTTCAGTACGCTAATGGGCTGAAAAGGGAGGGTGCAAGTAACAAACACGCTGGGCCCATGTTAAATAATAAATCAGAAAAAAAATAAAAATAAAAAAGGAACACTATATACTGGCCATGTGCACGACACATGCGATTTTAATGTGTTGGCAGCGTTATAATCGTCTGATTTAATCAACGCCCACGATTTGGTCAACTAAATTAAAAAGTAATTAAAATGGAATAACATGATTAGAAGGCACATGGTAAGGGTGTGAGGTAATAAGCATGTGATCAGTAATTAAAAACAGAAAAAAAATAAAAGAAAAAAGGCATGTGGCAGCGTGAGAGCCACACGATGGAGCCCATGGACGGCTGTGATTGCTTCTTCAACCTCCAGCCATATGCCTTCGCCGGACCACCGTCCCTCGCCGGAATTCTACCGCCGGCCGCCACCTGCAACCACCAAACTGCCCAGAAAATGCGTATGGGTACACTATCCGACCCAGAATTTCGCGAGGAATCCAAATATGGCCTTAAAAATCACAAATTGTTAGTGTATAATAAAAAACGAATGAAAAACCATTAGGGCATAAAACTTTAAATCAATATTCCAAGCCAACCACACATCCATAATTAAAACTGATTAGTGAATGGAGTTTTAGGATCCTTCAAAATCCTTCAAACTGGAGATGGCATACCTTCAAACTTTGCTTTTGGCTGCGAATGGTAATTGATTTGCACTCTATGGACTACCAAGAGAAGCTTTGTGGAAGAATTCTGGAGAAACTCCTTGTGGATCGTGAGTTTCGGTGAGGAATCCTCTTTTAGGGTTTTGTGAGAATTCTTCCAATTGCACGTGTATGCCCTTCAACCCTAACATGAATTGGCTTATAAAGACTAGGGTTTTCTCTTCTGATGGTGAGTTGGGCCTGAATAATCCATGGTTAATTATTTTTGAATTATTTCATTTATTATTGAATTTTAACTAAATAAATCCAATAAAAATAAAATAAAATGGGGAAAAACCAAATATATGCTCCTTGGGTCGTGCATGGCCTTATGTTTATGTTTGGTTTAAGAAACTTATGGCCCATTTGTCAAAATTTGGATTTTAGGCATAGTTTGCTTTGTGCACCTCCTCAAAATTGCCCAACTTTGACTAAGCATAACTCCTCCAATTTTTAGCTCCTCAATGCAAATTAATACTTTTATAAACCTTAAGATGTCCTCTAACCAACCCTTTTGGTCCCATGTCAATTTGATCTTCCATGTTCAAGTTATGAGCTTTTGAAGAAGGTTGACTTTTGTTGACTTTCAAAATGACCTATAATGTCTTAGCTCATATCTCCCAAATGAAGCATTTCTGGCCTTGGCTTGTGAGACACAAAGTTGTAGGGAATTAAATTACCTTCAGGATGGGCTTTGGTTGAGGAATTTTTGATGAAGTATGTGGAAGTTAGACCTGGTCAAAGTACAGTTGACTTTTTCTACAAAAACCCTAATTTAGTAACTCCTGATTCTTGATGATTCTGAGGTTTCCCTGATGAATTGTGATCAACCTTTGATCAAATGATGAATTTCACCCCATAATCTTGATGTTGACCAAAAATCTTGAGGTTTGACTTTGTGTTGACCATAGCTGACTTTTTGACCAAGTTAACTGATTCTCAATCCATTGGTCAATTGAACTTCTCCTGAATCAAACTGATGGCCAATCTTCCACTCCTAGGTACTCAGGGACCCAAGGACAACCATGGAATCAAGTCTTGCCCAAAAAATCAGAAATAAACTGACTTTATAGCAAACCCTAGTTTTGGTACCCCCAGTCTAAGAGGAAATAACACAGTCTCCAAATTCAAATTCCTTTGAATATGATGTGTATCCTCTCCAACAAAGATACGATATGCCATTTGTTGATGATAAAAAACCCAAGGAGCCTGCCCATTGAAGCAATAAACCCAAGAATTTCAAACCCTAATTGATGCACTGGTTAAGAGGGAGTAATCCGCTTGAGATCCCTTGCCACCTGTAACCCCTTGATGATGTGATGGACCAGATATGACCTTCCTGGATTGCCTCAGGCACCTTGACCCCATGCGAATGATATGTATACATGATAATGAAATGAAACATAAGCCAGTCAGTAAAAAACTAAGGAGGGCAAATTTTGGGGTGCAACAGCTGCCCCTATTCAATCAACTCTGAGTGGTATGATAGCAACGGCTCTCAGACATTCCAGGATGCACGGGGATTGAATACTGAAAGAACCCCAGAAATTTGCTAGTGATGAGAACAACGAGACGGAGCGTGCTGGAAAAAGGGAATATGACCTCAATCAGGTCCACAAGAAAACGAATACGACCTCAATTATACCCGCAAAGGAAGACTGACCTCAATCACTCCCACAAATAAAATACGAATACGACCACAATCGCACCCACAAAACGAATACAACCTCAATTATACCCGCAAAGGAAGACTGACCTCAATCACTCCCACAAATAAAATACGAACACGACCTCAATCGCACCCACAAAACGAATACCACCTCAATTATACCCGCAAAGGAAAACTAACCTCAATCACTCCTACAAATAAAATACGAATACGACCACAATCGCACCCACAAAACGAATACAACCTCAATTATACCCGCAAAGGAAGACTGACCTCAATCACTCCTACAAATAAAATACGAATACGACCACAATCGCACCCACAAAACGAATACAACCTCAATTATACCCGCAAAGGAAGACTGACCCCAATCACTCCCACAAATAAAATACGAATACGACCACAATCGCACACACAAAACGAATACAACCTCAATTATACCCGCAAAGGAAGACTGACCTCAATCACTCCCACAAATAAAATACGAACACGACCTCAATCGCACCCACAAAACGGACACAACCTCAATTATACCCGCAAAGGAAGACTGACCTCAATCACTCCCACAAATAAAATACGAACACGACCTCAATCGCACCCACAAAACGGACACAACCTCAATTATACCCGCAAAGGAAGACTGACCTCAATCACTCCCACAAATCAAATACGAACACGACCTCAATCGCACCCACAAAACGGACACAACCTCAATTATACCCGCAAAGGAAGACTGACCTCAATCACTCCCACAAATAAAATACGAACACGACCTCAATCGCACCCACAAAATAGACACAACCTCAATTATACCCGCAAAGGAAGACTGACCTCAATCACTCCCACAAATCAAATACGAACACGACCTCAATCGCACCCACAAAATGGACACAACCTCAATTATACCCGCAAAGGAAGACTAACCTCAATCACTCCCACAAATCAAATACGAACACGACCTCAATCGCACCCACAAAACGGACACAACCTCAATTATACCCGCAAAGGAAGACTGACCTCAATCACTCCCACAAATCAAATACGAACACGACCTCAATCGCACCCACAAAACGGACACAGCCTCAATTATACCCGCAAAGGAAGACTGACCTCAATCACTCCCACAAATAAAATACGAATACGACCTCAATCGCACCCACAAAACGAATATAACCTCAATTATACCCGCAAAGGATAACCAACATAAAGTGGACTTTACTGGGGATAACGTGAAAACAAAACTTCTGTTTTAAACCACCTCGTTTCATAACCTACTGGTAAGGTGACTCTGTTGGGGAGGAAGAAGTCTAAATAAAAGACTCTGCCGGGGAGTACAAATATGAGGAACGCATCCCTCCAAAATCTCCTGAGTGATACCCCCTCATGCTGGCAAAGAAAGTATCAAACCTGGCTTATGCTTCGAATGCAAATGAAAATGCCGTGTTTTTGAGGATGCGATGCAAATGCTTATGATATGCAAAAGGGTCCCTCCAGCAAAATAAATGCCGGAGAGGAAATACCAATTCAGCTGATGACAAAATAAATTGTCCTCTGAATCCACGAACTCTGCTGAGAAGGATCACTCCGACTGAATCTTTGGATCAACAACTTCTGCTGGGGATGAAATTCCAAAAGAACATCTGCTCTACTGGGGATTATACGTAACTCCTTGAAAGGGGGGGCCACGACCTGAATCAGAAGAGTGCCAGATATCACTTGGATTTAAAACCTGCTAGGGATGTCAACCCCTGTTGGACAAACTGTTGCGAGGATTACTACCAAACTCTGCTTGGGGGAACGGTAAGTGTTGACATCCACCCTGCTAGCGGATAACATCAAGCTTACTTATCTGTTGAGGATTAGATTGTACTGTTGCTGTTGAGGAAAATATTTCCTGAAGCGTTCAGACTCTGTGGGGAAATATGTCTTAATCCGGAGAAAATACTTCTCAAGTCTCCTGCTGGGGAAGGTCTGCTCTGCTGAGGAAATTGCAACCTCAATGCTGGGGAGAGTAAGCTGCTGGGGAAGTACGATCCTGTTGCCCTTCAATCCTGACTTGTTTCTAAGGTCATAGACGGCCCTTTGAACTTTCCACTTGCCCCAGACCACCAGGTCTAATGGAAGAAATCACCTCAAGAGGATTTTACAGAAGACTGGGCATTCGCACTACCCCAGGGTCTTCAAACTCTTGGAGAGATTTATCATATCTCGACATAACTGCCCCAGTCTTCATAATCCATGAAGTACATTACTTTGAAAGGGATTTGCAATGACCTGAAATATTCTGCCTTGAAGAGGTGCTTTCAATTAATAATTTTCAGGAATGGACAATTTCCCTCACTCTAGAGGTGGCCCGTCCCAATATGAGCTTTGAAGTGACTTTGCCCCTGATCTTAGAATGAATGCCCCAGAATAACTGAATTTCAGAGGGACTTCTCGACGTGACTGCCCCAGATTGGCTACATCTTAACACGACTTACTGGGAGAGCCCACTCTACACTGAGTCTCTTGGCAGCATGCCCCTTGATATGATTGTCCTTCGGAATTTTCAAGTAACCCAACTTGGCAGGATCAAGCTTCTTGACTGACTTTCACTGTGTAAGCTACATTGATGCTTAGGCACATGTATGCAAATAGAACAAGTTATCTATGAGAATTCTAATGCAACACTCATGTTAACCTTGAAGTTTTTATTGAAAATGTGTCGCCCAACCTTGTGAACGAATCGCTAGTTGCGACCTTGATTTTTAAATGGCAAAACAATGTGCACATGCAATACCAACAAATCTTATTAACACAACTTATAGGAGTCGGGAACGCTGTCCTGTTGAAGTACGCCTTCGGAATAAACCCTGTTTCAATTAGGACTTTAGAGGGTTGTAACGTGGTCTGGTTCACGGTTTCAGAAAAAAGGATTTATGGCTCAAAGTTTATCGGTGCCCACCCACTCTTCGTGATGTTCTCCAGTCCTATGTTCAGTTAATCTGACCCAAACACTCATTTCTCGAAAGATTTATGATCTTCAAGGAACCTATGCCAGTAATGGTTTGACCCCTAAGGAGGTTTTGGAGAGACAGTCATCCCTTTTATCTTTTGTGTCTGTAATCACACGAATTTGTTCTTATCGGGGATTTTCTTTTGTAACGCCTTTCGCTTTTTCTCTCTTTTGCTTTTTGATCCCTAATTTTTGCCTGAACTGGCTCTTTTGAGTTTTTCGATTTTTAAGTCCAGCGGGATGCCCTAACTTTTGCCTAAGTCGCTTTTTTTCAAGTCTCGACTTAGCGGGCTTTTCTTTTTTTTTATTCCCATTTTTCGAACAAAACGTGTGACACTGGTTGTCTTACTTGCTTGAAAGGGTCATGACTACCTCACTCCTTGATTGTTGAAGGATAACCATTGTGGTTTCGCCTCTTGATATTGGTATAAAAGGGAATAGATCCTCAAATGCACACCCTCCTTGAAATCTGAACGCTTGGTCAAACTAACTGACGCCTACCCTGCCCCTGGGTTAAGTATGAGGGTTTTTTCGTACGAAAGAAACTCCTACTCCGAGGCTCAAAGGGGGTTAACGAAGGTTTATCTCCTTATCTCTCCAGTATTTAGGGGTTTGAAACAATGCCTGTACATCCTCAACAGGGTTCTATCCAAAAGCGTACCATTAGAAATCTGCGTTCTTACTTCATCATCCTCCCTCAAGAGTTCTAAATAAAGAAAATTGGTATTGCAGTGCATAAAAACATTTAAGAGTGAATACGAATGGATTACTTCAAGGAAAACATACTCATTGCATTAATATCATCATAAAAACAAACAAGTCTTGCATACACACGATGCTTTTAACAAGAAATAAAAAACTACAAATGAAAATGCAGTAAAGAAGCTGAAGGTTGCTATTGCTGAGGAAGCTTAATTCCGCCTGGACGTACTTGCAGACTGAGTGTTCATTTGAGAAAGGAGGCTTCCATTGATGTACATATCATCTTCAGTGAATACGATAATCTCTGAGTCCACCAGGTCTTGCACCTTATGCCTGAATACATTACACTCATCAATTGTGTGCCCGAACGTTCCCGAGTGGAACTCACACCTAGCAGTCATGTCATAATCGGGAGGAATAGGGTACGGTACTGGCGCGGTACCCCTTGTTTGAATCAGAGACTTCTTGAGCAGGCGCGTAAACAGCTGACTATAAGGGATAGGAACAGGGTCAATTATCCTTTTGGGCCTTCTTGGTCTCGATTGCCCCTGTTGTTAATAATTCTGCTGTCGATGCTGATTTGGGCGCCCAGTCTGGCCCTGCACTTTCCTTTCTGCACTCGGCTGAGGCACAAACAAGGGTTGTGGAAGAGATCCCTGACGCGAGGTGGATCCTTTGGCAAAAGAGGGAGTCATCAGTCCCTTTGCAACACTGGGAGTAACATCACTTTGTTTACCAGTGCCAACTGATGTAAACTTGATTGCCCCTGAGTCAATGAGCTCTTGGACTTTATACTTGAGCATCTTACAATCTTCAACATTGTGACCAGGCGCCCCTGAATGGAATTCACACCTATCATGGACATTGGAACCCATACGAAACTTGGTGTGTGGAGGTCCCGCAGCAATCAATTCAATCAGCTGAAACTTGAGCAAGTGCTGAAGCAACTGAGCGTATGGCATCGGGATTTGATCAAACTTCTTTTCAAGCTTTTCTGGATTAATACCCTCAAGAAATGGTTGTTGATGAAAAAGCTCTGACGGTGGGGAGGGTCCACGAGGCAGTTCATGGTCTAGAGGAGACCCCAAAGAGATGGGAGGAGTGAGATCCTCTGCTGTGGAAGCGGGCACAGAACTGTCTTCCTTTTTCAACACCCTATTCAAAATTTCCATGATCAAACCCATCTGAGTCTTCATCTGATTGATCTCTCCCCTTAGCATCCTCTGCTCCTGGAGCATGTCTTCCCTAAATTGCCCTATCTGGCTTCGCATTTCCCTCAACTCAGCTTGAACTTGCTCCATGATCAACCCTGAACGGCCTGAGGAGTTAAGTCTGCAATTCTGAGATGAGAACAAGATAAGAATACCGGAGATAAACACCTGTCATGCAAAGTGATTATGCACAATGATTATGAATATGCAAATGCAAATGGACGTGTTTGAAAATTCATAGGGCGATCCACCCCTTGATTCCGATTTAATAACAAGATATAATGGAACTTCTGCTCATATATTAAGAAAACCAGAGAAAAGCCAAATGCCAACAATCACAAATCCGAGATAACGGGTCTGAATATAGGTCCCAACCAACAAGCCTGGTGGTGATCCACATATAATGAAAGAAAACAGAAAACTATGGCATGTCATCAAAGTTCACAAGTGTCAATCCCCCCATCCATTATGTTTTCTGCACCAGCCTTGAATCTCCTTGAACAACTTTCTGGTATCGGGATGCTTCGGCCTCTGAATTAGCCCTTGAATGAGAAGGTCTCTCCTGTGCATGATCCCATTCAAGTATCGGCAATGTAGCTCCCAAGCGTCTTCTCCAGTAGCACCATCTATGCTAGGACCCTCATGTCTAGGTTTCTTCACTTCAGCTTGGACTTTCAATTCCTCTATGGAGGCTATAGCTTTGTTGAGTTGATCTTGGACAGCTTGTCTCTTGAATATCCCTGATAGAATCTCGACGTCTTTCTTCTTGAGCGTAGACTTCAACTGATCAATCTTAGCCAGGTAAGCGTCTTCTTTTCTTTTATTCTCAGCCATGGCAGTTTCTTGGTGATCATTGAACCTGTGAATCTTTAACAAAGCCTTGCCTAACTCCTCCTCCTTGGACCTGAGAACGCTACTGATACCATCCAAAGCTTGTTTCATTCTTTCCCTGGATGCAACCATGTCAGCAAGCTCTTTTTCTGCTTTAGCAAGGAGCTCTGTCTTTAACTTGGCGGTATGAACAGCTTCACCCCGCTCATGCTTCCACTGATAAATTTCTCTCTTTAGCTCATTATTTTCTTCCCGCAACCTTTCCTTTTCAGCCCATAATGTGTTATACTTCTCCAACTCAACGGTGGTAGGAGGCTCGATCACCAAAGGATACAGAGGTGGTTCCACCGGGAATGGGAGAAGCTCCTTTTCTGCCCTCTTCTTAATCCACTCTTTATATGGATGGAAAGCCTGATTGTTACTTTTCCCGAATGGAATCTTACCCTTCTTAGTCACCTGTTTCCAAGCGTTCACAACTTTCCTTATCAACCCTTGATCCTCAATACCATTGAAGAATAAGGATTCTCGGACATCTCGCTCTTCGGGTGGATTCTTCAAAGGATAGCCAAACTGTCTGATAGCTAGGGAGGGATTATAGTTAATTCCACCTTTCCTCCCTATCAAGGGAACATTAGGGAATTCTCCGCATTTGCAAATGATCTCCATTCCTAGCAAGTCACGATTAATCCAAACGATGTTATCAGCAGTCAAGCCCATAACCCTCTTAGACCACTTCAGAGAATCTTTCGTATCGACGAAAGTGCCAGATTCAGGGAGACGAGTCAAAAACCAAGTAGCTAAGAGCGGCGCACAGCAACTCACAGTTTTCCCACGCCTATTCTCATTCTTATAGTGAACTGAATGGTACACATCACCTAGCAAGGTAGGTATAGGATTCTTCGACATAAAGATCCTGACGGCGTGCATATCCACCAGATCAGGAATATTCGGAAACAGAACAATCCCATAGATACACACAACTAGAATAGCTTGGAAAGCAGTCCAGTTCTTCTCTTTGACATGTATACAAGCTTGATCAAATAGGAACTTCAATAGGAAACCCTTAACTCCTTGTTTTTCTGCAATATTACTGTTAAGAACAGGCTCACTGATGTGAAGAGTAACAGCTATATCTTTTATACCGGGGTGTTCTTTAGAAAAGAAAACTATATCATGACTAATAGGAATTCCCAAAATAAATGAGAACTCCTCCAACGTCGGAGCCAAGATGTAGTCCGGGAAAGTGAAGCAACGCAGAGGCGGGTCGTAAAACTGAAGAAGTGTGTGAATGGCATCCTTCTCATACTGGGAGATATTATAGACAAATTTCAGAAGTCTTCCATACCTTCCACTGAACTCTGTACGAACTCCGGAACCAGTCATATTAATCAATTTATGAATCAGTGTCAAAGTCGGCTCTGGGAACGAATAGGCAACAGTCTTCTTTCTCCGAACATCCATGCTGAAGTAACCTCAAAAACCGGAATCAAGAGTAAGATGCAAGCCCTGCAGAATGTCAAACATGTCAGAATGCAAAAAAATGATATGATCGTGCAAACATGGGGTCAAGGCACACTGTTGGATGTGTTGTGCTGTTAGCTGAACGAGAAACCAGATAACCAGAGCTCTGAACCACTGAGGAACCCACATAATCAGACATTGATGAGAAATCCAGAATAAGGGTAGGTTGAAGGTCTCGGTTACCTGCAAACCTGCAAACACCCATCCCCTCTCACGTGTAGGTACTAGGATGTTCAGTATCCCGGGCTCTCAGGTCGAGAAATGATGATACGTTCACCATTTCTGGTTTGGCATCATCATCAATCGAGGAGGCCTCAACTGATTCTCCAAGGCGGAAGGTCCTCAGCTTTGGCACTGAGGTCGAGAAACAATAGTACGGTGGATAAATGACTCAGGTAAGGATACCTTAGCAATTCGTAGGGACTACCATCACTTTTCCGTAGGGTCATCGAGGGACAAGATCATTTTTTGTAGGCAACTTGAAGGGTCATCGAGGGACTATGATCTTTATATCGAAGGGACTATGACGATATTATTCGTAAGCGTCTTTTGCTAAAGTATCCTTACGTTCGAGGGGCATGCATTCCTCGGGGTACCGTACTAAAGTCAATCGAGGAGTGCCTCCGCTGATTCTCTTCAAAACGTAGGGGCCGTCCTATGCGAGTTCCAAGCGGGCCCTCGGGTGCGAATGGGTTTGCCACAGGATGTGGTCTGCCACTGTCACCACTAAAGAGGGATGTTTCCACTAAGGTCCTCAATGATCGGTCACCAGAGTCGACAGCTCTCTAGATCAACACCCCAACATGCGCAAGACACACACGTTAGAATGTGTCCCAAGATGGCCTCGTCTGGTTGTGAATTTCGTGAACACACTAACGTACCAAGCGGGCACGTAGGTGTAATACCCTAATTTTTGCCCCTAAGATCCCACGTATCCGTGTGTTTTTATTACTTGATTTATGTTTGTTTCTGTTTACTAACCTCTAACCAAAATACCAAAAATATTTTGCAATTTTTTGCTTGTTTCTTCTTCTTTGTGTGATTAAGGTTTTGCAGGGAGATTAATGGCAAAGGTATGGCTCGGAATCAAGTGTGGTTATTCAATTGTGGTTAAGGTCAGATGGAAGTTTGACCTAATCTTGGTCAAACTATCAAGAGATTGCTTCAATATCAAACTGGTTGTGGCAGTGAGCTATTTCTCAGGCAATATGTACTCAAGGATAAGTTGTTTTGTGTTGAGATTCTTCAGTTTATCAAGCAGTGGTTCATGTGAGGTTTGGATTCAGAAAATCAGATTCATCATTATCAGAGTTCATCAATCAAGACTGTGTTCATCTGTGGATTTATTTTCTAGATAATTGATTCAGATGAATTTTGAAGTGATTCAGAACTTATTTAAATGGTCGTTATTCAGTTGTGGCTTGTTCAGTGGTAGCTGTGTTTTATCAGAGGCTTGTGGAAATAAGTTTAAGATTGGTTTTGGGCTAAAAATAAAGATTGGTCATCCATGATCCATATCCATTCCCATTTTTGGCTATCCAATTTCTAAACCATTTTTTATCCACTTTTAATCTCTTTTGTCACCTTTCTAATACCCACATTTTTTTTCAATATCCATTATTTTCAATTATCCACTTTTTTAATCCATTTTCTATTTTATCCCATTTTTAACCATTTCCAATATTCATTTTTTTTTTTTGCCAATTTCCAATTTCTAAAACCCAATTCCATATATCAAATTCCATTTTTAAACCAATTCAATATCCTTTTTTTTTTATCCAATTTAAAGCCCATTTTTATCCATTCTTTTTTTTTCCTTCTAAATCAAGTTCATATCCAAATTTTATTTCAATTATCCATTACATCCCTTTTAATAATCCACATTTCAATTTCTAATGATCACATTTTTATTTTAACCCAATTTCTTTTCAATCTTTTATTTTTATTTTTTCCAATTCCCATATCAATTCAGCCCACATGAAAGCCTTGTTAACCATGATGCCAAATACAAGCCTCTCATTCATGCTATTGCCCAAGTTTCAATGTGCTAATATTTCATGCTCACATTCCAAGCATTGTGCTAACTTGCAAAAACATGCTCATGGAAACTACAAACATCACGTGCCACTTCAAGCCAACTTGTATAGCCATAATATTAAGCTAAACTCTCACTTTCCAGCCGTGCTTACCATCTACACATCACGCTGCTACTACAAGTTTTATACTCCTTTAAGCACACAAATTCTATACCAAAGCCCACCATCAAAATACAAGAAAAATAATAATAAGCTATGCTACTTTAATTGCCAAAAAGGGATATGAGAAAAAAAAAGAGGTCTATGAAGTCAAGTTAACATGGCCCATCTTCATCAAGATTTCAAGTAGTTTCCAAGCCTACTACCAAATGTTACACAAGCCATGAGCCAATTGCAAAATAATCCACGTCATGTTTAAATTAAAAGTGAGCTGCAAAATTAATTCCAAAATGACATAAAAGTTTCAGCACAAGTCACACACAAAGCCTTCAAAACGCAAGCTGCAGCAAGAGACATCAAAGCAAAACGACACCACCCTCACCATTCCGAAACGGAGTGAAAATCAAAAGCAAAAACGCAAAACAAATTAACACAAAACGGCAGCATATCACTCACCATTTCCTCTATAAATTGGACTCACCCCTCTCACAATTTCTCAAGCTTTCACAGCCCTCAAACCTCTGCCAAAATCACAACTCAAATCATTTTCTTCACCGATTCAAGTATCCAACCGAAATTCCATTTTTCACTCATAAACTCTCATCACTCCAAAACGAACAAATCTTCAACATCCACAACAACAACACCATCAGTTTCGGATTCAAGAGGAGAAGAAGGATTGAAGTTGTTTTTC
The DNA here is from genome assembly GCA_022829125.1 of Lathyrus tuberosus. Taxonomy (NCBI): domain Eukaryota; kingdom Viridiplantae; phylum Streptophyta; class Magnoliopsida; order Fabales; family Fabaceae; genus Lathyrus; species Lathyrus tuberosus. The sequence continues at coordinate 25,181,726 of JALAZF010000013.1, read as the reverse complement.
ACCTGATTTAAAGGTAGTGTAAAAGAGATTTCGGTATTTTCGAGTCGTATCCGTCGGTAACCGTTCTTGAAGTTGTTGACACCATTGCGTGGAGCTTTCGTTTCCGATCGAAGCCGTGCTAATTTTGTGTCCCGCCGCTTCCGATTTGGTGGATTTTTGAGTGTTGGCTATGGTGGTGGTGAATAGTGCTCGTTGGAAGATGAAGAAGAAGATACACTTGCCTTTTTTTTTCTGACTTTTTTTTCTTTTCATTTTCTTTTAATGCTTTCTTTTTCTTTTTTTTTTATGAAATTGTTTGGGCCTAGAAACCATGCGCATGACTATCTACACCACCACCATTCCATTCTTACCTTCTTTTTTTTTTTTTCTTAAAGATTAATTTCAAGTTGTTTTAGTAACTTTTTGAAATTGGATTTTATTTTGTTTTTAGAAAAGTCTCTTGAAGTTGATTTGGTTATTTTGTTCTTGTTTTTTTTTATTTTCCTTTTGATTTTAGATTTGGATCACATTTTAAGAATTTATTTCTCTTTAAATTCATTGGACTTAGGGTGTAGATGAAGTTGGATAAATGTTCACTAATTCAAATCTACCTTTAAAGTGAATTATTTAATTCACTTTAGGTGCTTTGAGTTAATGATATATTTAGCACTTTAATCCACCAAAATGAGTTAATGAACTTAAAGATGGAATTGTCTTGAATTTGTAATTCAAATTTGGTTTCCTCTTTCTTCTATTTCTTTTATTTTTGATCGATGAAAGTCGAAGTGATCGTGAAATTTCTTTTGTTGAATTTCGATCGAGACGAGATCATTACCACTTTTTCTTTTCGTGTGGCATTGCTTTAGGATAACGATCTCTATATCGTTTATCTCGCGTGCATTAACACATATATCTCATGGCCGGCCTTATTCGTAGGGTAATTGCTCGAACAAATTACTCGGCGTGCGCTTAACATAGACCAAAATTCGCCCCTATTCGGAATAAATCCAATTCGATACTTGTACTTTCGTGGACCGGACTTTGATTAGTCGCGTAATCCCAAGGTTGATTGATTGCTTGCGTTAGTTCCATAAACTTTGAAGCTTGATGCGTAGTTGCTTCGGGTCTCCCGATCTTCTTTCAAGTTTTCATTAAATTTGGCCTAATCGCATTGGTTAATCGCCGTAGTGCAAGACACGAAGCGGAATCGATTATCTTTTTGTTCTTTTGGCCACTTTTTCTTGGTTGTGGATGATTAAGTTCACCATACCATTATTGGGTATATATTAATGTTACATATTATATTGTGATTACTTCTTGCTCCCTTATCTCTTTTATTTTTATGTCTCATATTATCATCCCATATTCATGTTTATATTTCTTTATTATTGCTATTATTTTGTGCTTGATTTTTACTTTGTCCATTTGGACTTCTAAAACATTAATGAAGGATTAAACCATAAAAAACTTAATTCTCTCCATTTGGACTTTTGGTTACTATCCTATGCTTTGGAGTGATCTCTTTATGGGCCTCTTTTGAAGTGATATTGGATTTATGGACCTAGAATTAGGACTTCCTATCCCTTTGCTTGGAGTGTTGATTGAAGACTTGCCTTTATTTGGCCAATTTGCTTAAGGATGGAATTCTTTTAATATTGCTTTGAAGTGGTTTCATTTTGGTTAGATCCTTCTTTTCCCTAGCTTTTATTTCATGCACTAGGATAGTCACTTCTTCTCCTCCCCATTCTTAAATTTTCAAAATCTTCTCTCTTTTTCAAAACCTTCTTGTTTTCAAACTTAAAACCTCTTTCATAATAAAACCTTGACTTTTGTCAAGTGACTTTTCAAACTTCATTTTCTTTAACAAATGTCAATCCATCTTAAGTCATACTTTGACCATTTCATAAAAACATAAAAAAATACAAAACTCATCCAAATTCTTTTGTGCTTTTATGCACCTTTTTCTTTTAAACTTTTTTTTCAAAAGAATTAGACATGAGTCATTTTTTTGATGAGATGTAAAACTCCTAACCATGGTATTTTGTTGAAAGTATGGTCGTTTTCCACTTGGATGTTGAAGTGATTAGTCTTGTTGATGTTAATCCAAGCAAATCCTCCATCTTAATGTGATGCAAATGCCACTTTCCCATACCTTTGGGTAATTAGTTGAGTATTCTCTCTTGAGAATGACAGGTTGTCTTTTTCAAGATAAAATAAACCATAACCAATAATTTTTGTTCTTTGTACCACGAACTACGAGGTTTTGATCCTACATTGCACATCGTGGGTACGTAGGCATGAGGCGATAAGTCTCTCCAAACACAAAATCTTAAAAAATATTTCTCATCTCATCTCCTCAATCTCTTTACAAGCAAACCATTTTCAGACCAAAAGCAGTGAATACATCAAAGGGCTCCTATAGAGTACTATAGATGTATTGGGTGCGTAAAACCTTCCCTTTACATAACCAACCCCCCTTACCCTTATCTCTTTAGGTTTTGTTCGCTCTTTTTTCCTTTCCTTTATGGATAAAAAATAAAAGTGCGGTGGCGACTCTTGCTTATTTTTTAGTTGAGTTAATTAATAGCTTATACTCACAGATTTTACCGCTACAGAAAAGTGGCGACTCTGCTGGGGAAAGATTGACCTCTTGCTGGTCCATCCCTTGAGGGGTTTAGCCTACTTTGATTTATTTACTGCTTTTTGTCTATTTTGTGATGGCTGGATTTCCTGTTTGTTCTGGATGGGGTATTCTGAGAGATAGGCCCAATACACAGGCCTGAGTGCACTTAGGATTAGCGTGTGACATATCCTCTCGCGTTCCGTCTCGGTTCGAGGAGGGAATATGAAACACAATCTGGATGTGGTTCTCTCTAGAGAATTCTGCGTTGTGGATTTCCCACGATGGTAGAGCTATCTGGAAGAGCTGCTAAGTCTGGATGACCTTTTAGGATGACCTCTCTTTTTTTTTTTTGAAGTGAATCAGCAGACGACCTCTTTGATTGGCAATAGCATTGTATCCTTCGGGCTGAATGTGCTATTGCTTCTCAAACCTCTGAAGCTGAGGATCTTCCGTTTTGGAGAATCAGTTGAGGCCTCCTCGATTGATGATGATGCCAAACCAAAAATGGTGAACGTATCATCATTTCTCGACCTGAGAGCCCGGGATACTGAACATCCTAGTACCCACATGTGAGAATGGGCGGGTGTTTACAGGTTTGCAGGAAACCCTGACCCTCAACGTACCCGGTACTTCAAAGCGAACCTCTGCCGTCAGCAACAGTTATTCCGGTTCTGTGGAAGCTTTGATCCTGTGTTTGCTGCATTCATATTGCATTGCATTTGCATCAAGCATCATTCTGCATGGTTTCTTGCCTTTCCAGGTGTCTTATTGTTTGTTATTGGTCCTCGTTCAGCCAAGCTGCCGCACCAGTATAATACTCAGGCTAATCTGAAGAAGAAGATGGATCAGTTGCAACAAGAGAACCGTGAGCTTCGTGAAGAAGTAACAACTCTGAAGGATGGTTTGGAAAGACTCACTGCTATGATGGAAGCTCTGGTGGCTGCTCAGAATCAGCCACCACCGCCTCCTCCTCCGCTTTCAACTCCTGAGCAAAGGACAGTCATTTCTGAGATTGTCTCTACGCCCATTTCTGTGGCGCCTGCTAGTGTTCCTCAGTATTCCATGCCTCCTGGCTACCCCTGGGGCATGCCTCTTAACTTTGTTCCTGAAGGTTATCGGCCGCCACCTCCACCTCCTGAAGTTCCAATTATTCCTACTGTTCAACCTGTGATGACTGTACCACCGCCTGTGGTTCACACTATTCCTTTTGGTGAAGAGCAAATCTTCCATAATGCTCAAAGTGAGAATGGCAGTGCTTATGATAGAATGGAAGAGATTCAAGACCAGTTTGCTGAAATGCAGAAAGAGATCAAGGCTCTGAGAGGTAAAGAGCTATTTGGACAGAATGCTCGTGAGTTATGCTTAGTTCCGAATGTGAAGATCCCGCATAAGTTCAAGACCCCTGACTTTGAAAAGTATAAGGGTAATTCTTGTCCGTTGAGCCACTTGACTATGTTTGCTCGTAAGATGTCGGCTCATGAAGATAATGATCAACTCCTTATTCACTACTTTCAAGACAGTTTGTCTGGTGCAGCTTTGAAATGGTATATGGGACTTGATAGTGCTCGAGTTCGCACTTTCGAAGATTTAGGTGAGGCGTTTGTGAAGCAGTATAAATATAATGTGGATATGGCTCCTGATCGTGACCAGCTTCGGGCAATGGCTCAGAAAGATAAGGAGACATTCAAAGAATACGCGCAGAGGTGGCGCGAGATTGCTGCTCAGATCAACCCTCCTTTGGAAGAGAAGGAGATGACTAAGATTTTCCTGAAAACTCTGAGTCCTTTCTATTATGAGCGTATGATTGCTAGTGCCCCAAGTGATTTCACTGAGATGGTTAATATGGGGATGAGATTGGAAGAAGGTGTCCGTGAGGGACGTTTGTCGAAAGATGGAAGTTCTGCTGGAAATTCCAAGAAATATGGGGGAGGATTTGCCAAAAAGAAAGAAGGAGAGACCAGTGCCGTTTTTCGAGAAAGGTATAGAAGACCTCGCAATAGAAGCAATCAGTGTCAGCAACATGTTGCATCTGTCACTCCTGTCATCAGTTCGGCTCCTGTTGTTCAGGCACCACCTGCTCAGCAACAACGTTCTAATCAGCCAAACAATCAACGGGGCCGTTCTCAGAAAGATTTTGATCCGATTCCGATGACTTACACGGAATTGCTTCCTTGCTTGATTAATAAGAATCTTGTTCAGACCCGTCCACCGCCTGCCGTTCCGAAAGATTCACCCTGGTGGTATAAGCCTGAAGCTCATTGTGCTTTCCATCAGGGAGGATCTGGACATGACACTGAGAACTGTTATCCATTGAAGATGGAGGTACAGAGGCTGACTAGAAGTGGTATTCTGTCTTTCGAAGATTCCAACCCTAATGTGAAATCGAATCCGTTGCCTAACCATGGCAAGGCGACTGTCAATATGGTTTATGGTTGTCCTGGTACATTCAAAATCTTTGATATCCGTTGGATCCGAAGGTCTCTTGTGGAAATGCATGCAGTCTTGAGTGAATACCATGATATTGATCATGATTATGCAGCCTGTTGCATCTGTTATGTGAATCCTCGTGGTTGTGTGATAGTGAAGAGGGACATTCAAAGGATGATGGATGAGAATTTAATTGAAGTCACTGCTAAGAGGGACGAATATCAGAATGAGGTGAATGCTATTGAGCCTCGCTTTAATATTCCTGAAAGAGTTGTTATCTCTTATGACAGTCGGAAGACAGCTGCTACACCTTTGGTCATTCGGTTGCCCGGACCAGTACCCTATGAATCTGACAAAGCTATTCCGTATAAGTACAATGCTACCATGGTAGAAGATGGTAAGGAAGTGCCCATTCCTTCTTTGTCTTCTGTGGTGAGCATCGCTGATGTGAGTAGGGTGACCCGGAGTGGTCGAGTTTTTGCTCCTGAGTCTCCAAAGATTGTGGAGAATGTTATTGCTGGCAAACGAACTCAAGAAGAGAGTCGTGTTGATGTTTCTGGTCAGTCCAGTGGTTCGAAGGTTTTTGAGGATGAAGTATTGAAATTGATCAAGAAGAGTGATTACAGTGTTGTGGATCAACTCTTGCACACCCCGTCCAAGGTTTCAGTGTTGTCTTTACTGATGAATTCTGAAGCTCATAGGAAATCTTTACAGAAGGTTTTGGAACAAGCATATGTTGAGCATGATGTGACTGTTAACCAGTTTGATGGCATTGTTGCCAACCTCACCGCATGTAATAATTTGAGTTTCTGTGATGAAGAGTTACCCGAGGAGGGGAGAAATCACAATTTGGCTTTACATATCTCCATGAATTGTCAAGAAGATGCGCTTTCCAATGTGTTGGTTGATACTGGCTCTTCTTTGAATGTGTTGCCAAAATCTACTTTATCAAAGCTTTCTTACCAAGGTCCTCCCATGAGGTATAGTGGAGTTATTGTTAAAGCTTTTGATGGATCTCGAAAGACTGTGATTGGAGAGGTTGATCTTCCGATCAAAATAGGACCGTGTTTCTTCCAGATTACTTTTCAAGTAATGGATATCCGTCCTGCTTATAGTTGTCTGCTTGGCCGACCCTGGATTCATGAGGCTGGGGCAGTGACTTCGACTCTTCATCAGAAGTTGAAATTTGTTAAGAATGATAAGCTGGTAATTGTTGGAGGTGAGCAAGCAATGCTGGTTAGCCACCTTTCATCCTTTTCATATGTTGATGCTGATGAAACTGTTGGAACTCCGTTCCAAGCTCTTTCTGTTGATGATAAAGCTGTTAAGAAGAATGAGTTACCCATGTCTTCTTTGAAGGATGCTTTGCACGTGTTAGAAACTGGTCGGTCTGACGGTTGGGGCCGAGTCATTGATGTGGTTGATAACCTGGGCAAAACTGGTTTAGGATTTACGCCCGGTATAGTCAGAAGGGATTTGAAGCGTATTAATGAGACCTTTCACAGTGCCGGATTCATCCACAAGGATCACTCTACTGCTGCCATCATTGAAGATGATGAAGAGGAAGAGCTTCCCAATTTTGTGACACATGGACAGATCTGCCAGAATTGGACAGTTGTTGACGTTCCTACTATTGTTCATGTTTCTAAGTAATTTGTTTTTGTTTCTTTCAAAAAATCCTTTCACTCTGCCCAAGGTGAAAGTGAATTTGTGAGGGCTTTGTTTCAAATTTTATCATCATCAATGAAATGTTATTTTGTTTATCCATATTATGTTTTCCCTTTTTGCTTTATTTCTGAAAAATGGTAACATAAAAAACCAAAAAGTAATAATGTGATAATCATCTTTATCTGCATGATACTTGCACTTTTCATATTCTAAAATCAAACATAAATTATTGTGCAGATTGATTGTTAAACCCATTGAAAAGAATGACCCTATGCCCCCTCCCAACTTTGAATTCCCTGTATTTGGAGCTGAAGAATAGGGTATTGAGGAGATTCCAGATGAAATTTCTCGGTTGCTTGAGCACGAGGAAAAGTCCATTCAGCCTCATGAAGAGTCGTTAGAATTAGTTAATTTGGGTTCAGATGATGATGTAAAAGAAGTCAAGATTGGGGCACTGCTTCAGTCAGATGTTAAGAGGAAGATTGTGGAGCTTCTTAGAGAATATGTTGATGTGTTTGCTTGGTCTTATCAGGACATGCCTGGTCTTGATACCGATATTGTGGAGCATAGATTGCCATTGAAGCCTGAATGTCCACCTGTGAAGCAGAAATTGAGAAGAACTCATCCCAACATGGCTATGAAGATCAAAGAGGAGGTTCAAAAGCAGATTGATGCTGGTTTTCTTGTAACTTCTGAGTATCCTCAATGGGTGGCCAATATTGTGCCTGTTCCAAAGAAAGACGGAAAAGTCCGGATGTGCGTTGACTATAGAGATTTGAATAAAGCGAGTCCAAAAGATGATTTTCCATTGCCACACATTGATATGTTGGTAGATAATACTGCTAAATTCAGTATCTTTTCTTTTATGGATGGATTTTCCGGTTATAATCAAATAAAGATGGCACCCGAGGACATGGAAAAAACAACATTCATTACACCCTGGGGAACATTCTGTTACAGAGTGATGCCCTTCGGTTTGAAAAATGCTGGTGCAACGTACCAGAGAGCTATGACCACTTTGTTCCATGATATGATGCATAAAGAAATTGAGGTCTACGTGGATGATATGATTTGTAAGTCGAAGACTGAAGAAGATCATATTGAATACTTATTGAAGCTGTTTCAACGTCTGAGAAAGTTTAAGCTCCGTTTGAATCCAAATAAATGCACTTTTGGTGTCCGTTCTGGAAAATTGTTGGGCTTTATTGTCAGCCAAAAAGGCATTGAAGTCGATCCTGGTAAAGTTAAAGCCATTCAGGAAATGTCTGCGCCCAAAACAGAGAAACAAGTAAGAGGATTCTTGGGACGTTTGAACTATATCTCCCGATTTATATCCAACATGACTGCCACCTGTGCGCCGATTTTCAAGCTTCTTCGCAAAGATCAGGGTTGTGTCTGGACAGAGGATTGTCAGAAAGCTTTTGAAAGAATTAAAGAGTATCTGCTTGAACCTCCGATTTTGTCTCCTCCCGTGGAAGGAAGACCGTTGATCATGTATTTGACTGTGCTGGAAGAGTCTATGGGCTGTGTTCTGGGTCAACAAGATGAATCTGGTCGAAGAGAGTTTGCCATTTATTATTTGAGCAAGAAGTTCACCGATTGTGAGTCTCGGTACTCAATGCTTGAAAAGACATGTTGTGCTTTAGCTTGGGATGCCAAGCGCCTCCGCCAGTATATGTTGAATCATACAACTTGGTTGATATCCAAAATGGATCCAATCAAGTATATTTTTGAAAAGCCTGCTTTAACTGGGAGGATCGCTCGTTGGCAAATGTTGTTGTCAGAATATGATATCGAGTACCGAACTCAAAAAGCGATAAAAGGAAGTGTTTTGGCTGACCATTTGGCACACCAGCCAATTGATGATTACCAACCTATCAGGTTTGATTTTCCTGATGAAGATGTGATATATCTAAAGGTTAAAGACTGTGAAGAACCATTACCTGGTGAAGGGCCTGAGCCGGGATCCCGTTGGGGTTTGATTTTTGATGGAGCTATTAATGAATATGGCAATGGTGTTGGGGCAATAATTGTTACTCCTCGTGGTTCTCATATTCCTTTCGCTGCAAGGTTGATGTTCACTTGCACAAATAATGCGGCTGAGTATGAAGCATGTATTATGGGCTTGGAAGAAGCTATCGATTTGAGAATCAAGATTCTCGATGTATACGGAGATTAAGTCCTAGTGATTAATCAGATTAAAGGAGAATGGGAGACACGTCAACCTGATTTGATTCCTTATCGAGATTATGCAAGAAGGTTGTTAACTTTCTTCAATAAGGTTGAGTTTCATCATATACCCAGAGCAGCAAATCGAATGGCGGATGCTTTAGCCACTATATCCTCCATGATTGTGGTGAGCCGGTGGAATGATGTGCCCAAAATCGATGTTATGCGTCTTGACAGACCAGCTCATGTGTTTGCGGTTGAAGAGGTTGTTGATGATAAACCGTGGTATTATGATATTAAATGCTTTCTTCAAAATCAAGAGTACCCGCTTGGGGCATCCAAGAAAGATAAGAAGACTTTGAGAAGGTTGGCTGGTAGTTTCTTCTTGAACGATGACGTGCTGTATAAAAGAAATTATGACATGGTCTTGCTCAGATGCGTGGATAGACACGAAGCAGACATGTTGATGAAAGAAATTCATGAAGGATCTTTTGGTACCCATGCCAATGGGCATGCAATGGCTAAGAAGATGTTAAGGGCTGGTTACTATTGGCTGACAATGGAATCTGACTGTTGCAAATTTGTGAAGAAGTGCCATAAGTGCCAGGTTTATGCTGACAAAATTCATGTGCCTCCGACTCCTCTCAATGTTATCTCTTCTCCATGGCCTTTCTCCATGTGGGGCATTGATATGATTGGAATGATTGAGCCTAAAGCGTCGAACGGACACCGTTTCATATTAGTGGCTATTGACTACTTTACCAAGTGGGTTGAAGCGGCATCATATGCCAATGTGACCAAGCAAGTAGTGGTCCGGTTTATCAAGAACCAAATCATCTGTCGGTATGGTGTTCCGAGCAAGATTATCACTGATAATGGGTCGAACCTGAATAATAAGATGATGAAGGAATTATGCGATGAGTTTAAGATTGAGCATCATAATTCTTCTCCTTACAGACCTAAGATGAATGGGGCTGTTGAAGCTGCTAATAAGAATATTAAGAAGATTGTTCAGAAGATGGTTGTTACTTACAAGGATTGGCATGAGATGCTCCCTTTTGCCCTGCATGGGTATCGTACATCTGTCCGCACTTCAACAGGGGCAACCCCTTTCTCTCTTGTTTATGGTATGGAAGCAGTGCTCCCGATAGAAGTTGAAATCCCTTCTGTGAGAGTTTTGATGGAAGCTGATTTGTCTGAGGCTGAATGGTGTCAAAGCAGATATGATCAATTGAATTTGATTGAAGAGAAAAGAATGACGGCTTTGTGTCATGGCCAATTGTATCAACAGAGAATGAAGAAGGCTTTTGATAAGAAGGTTCGACCTCGTGTGTTCAGAGAAGGCGACCTTGTGCTCAAAAGGATCTCGACTTCTACCAATGATTCTAGGGGCAAGTGGACTCCTAACTATGAAGGCCCATATATTGTTAAGAGAGCCTTCTCTGGCGGTGCATTGCTTCTTACAACTATGGATGGTGAAGAGTTCACTCGTCCTGTGAATGTCGATGCAGTCAAGAAATACTTCGCCTAAAAATAAAAGAATAGCTCGCTAAGTTGAAAACCCGAAAGGGCGGCTTAGGCAAAAATGAGCGTCTCGGTGGGCTGAAAACCCGAAAGGGCGGTCCAGGCAAAAATTAGAGACAAAAAACAGAAATAATCATCCCGGTAGATTGATAACTCGAAAGGGCAATCTAGGCAAAAGTTAGGGATTCTGGCAAGTAACTGCATCTGGCCAGTCTTGATCATTTGAAAGCAACATTGTCTATCAAGGATTCTGCTTCAAGCATCCTCAACTGAAGTTTTCGCCACAATGGAATTCAAAGTTGTTAGGGAGAATAGTGGTCATTGTATTTCAATGTAACCCTTTCCATGTATTTACCATTTTTCAAACTTTGTAATGATCCATGGAATTACGCCATTTGCGGACTTCCATTCTATTAATAAAATTTGGGCTTGTGTCCCTTTGTTTGCAATTCTTATTTTGTTTCTGTTTGCAAAATTTCATTTATTTTTTATGATGATTTTTGAAACAAAATGTGAATAATTGATTTAAATTTTTTGAAAATTATAAAAACATTTTCCTTTGGTTTATGAATATAAAAAGGAATGTCAACGGTTATTCCAAGAATGGTAGGATCAATGTTTTCCTCAGCAGGGTTCGCTCTCGCTCCTTTGGCAGAATTTATTGACAGATCCCCAGTAGAGTTTGTTGATGTTTCCTCAGCAGAACTTGTTCCAATGAATGTGATCAGTTGTTGACAAGGTGATAGGTTTGTTGTGATGTGTTGAATTCATGTGGTCCAATGCTGTTTGGTTTCTCCCCCAGCTAGGTCTTGATTCGAATCTTCTCCAGCTGATTATGTTATGGTCAGGCAGTTGAGTAGTTTTGAAGCCCATTCTCCTTAATGGTAGTCCCCACGCAGAGATTCATTTTTGCTGTCCCTGGCAGAAATCATATGAGGAATCTTCACTCAGAGTCTCATCCTCCAGACGTATTTTTGTTGCTTGGGATATCCCCAAACAGAGAGCCATGTTTTTTTCCTTTAAGAAGCATTGACTTGGTGGTTGTTTGTTGGATTCTTATCTGTGGTTGTATTTCTCACCAGGATGATTTATCCTTGCTGATTCCCCAGCGGAGACAAAGCATTACTGTTTTGTTTACTCTCCAATCATAAAGCAGTGAGGTTAACTTCTCATTTCCCTGGCAAGTCCAAGATGTACTTCTCTCCGGATTGTTTTTCCAGAGATTTATCCTCCTAGTGAAGTTTGTGCATCACTAATGCGGCTATTCCCTAGTGAAGTCGCTGATGAGATCTCTTTTAGTCACTTGTTGGGTTTTCTCTCATTTTTTATAAGTATTGATCTAAAATTCCCCACAGCTTGACCTGTTGCTATTTTCTCAGCAAGTCCAGGATGATTTGCTCAGAATTGGTTAATCCTCTGAGAGTGTTCTCGTATCTCCAGCAGAGCTGCTTTGTATTCCCCGTGGATTTTGTGTAGATGTTTATATGTCTACAATCCCCAGTGGATTCATTATTCCTCAGCAGCAGATTTCTTCATCCTTTTGAAATGAAAGTTTCGGTGAATTTTTATGATCCCTAGGAAGATTCAGAAAGATTTGGGTTTTATGATTCCCCGACAGTGTTCCTGCCATCCTCAAAGCAGAGTTTATGTTGTTATCCTCTTTGTGGATCATCTATGTTAGAAGATTGATATTTGAGTTTTTCCTCAAGCAGTCTCTTCCTTTCTCCGGCATGATTTGAGCCTGGTAGTAGGATTTATTTTCCTTTGATGTCTTTTGTTTATCTCTTGCAAGTTTTCTTCAGCAAAATCCCTAGCAGAGTTGCTATTGATATCTCCATCTTGTTGAGATTAGCCGAGTATTCAGTGGTGTTGTGATGTTTATTCCACCCTCTGTTTACCCTTTATGTCTGTTTTGTCAGCATATTCATACTCATAAGCATTGCATGTGTATTTATTTTTTGTGCATAGCATATTGTTGTTGCATTTTGCATTTTGCATTTTTGTGTTAGTGCTTCTTTGCTCTCTGGTGTCGTTATCCCCGCAGAGCGTGTGTGTCCTCTCTCCATTTAGAGTGTCGACCCGTAAGCAGAAAATCCCTATCCTTGTTAATTCCCCACTGAGTTTATTTCTCGTGGAAGATTTTTGATTCAGTTTCCTTCCCAGTTCATTATCTTGATGGAATTAGTCCCCAGTTGAGATATTTCCTCCTCGGGATGAGTCTTGTTTGACCGTTTCTCTCTAGCTTGTTCTTGGATTGAACTTTGGTCCCCTGCAATTTTGTTTGAATCTCTAGGATGTGAAACCTAGATTGAGAGTGCATTTATTTTGCACCTTTGAGGATTTTGCGCCCTTCAGCTGAAATCTGCGTTTGGTTCAATATTGTTTCGTGGCATTCCTTTATTTGAGAAGCCTGAGGCGATGCGGTTAATACCTTTTGCTACTCCAATGAATGGTAAGTCTCTTCGGTTTGACGGGACAGTTCGTTGTTGAGATTTTGTGACTCCAATGAATGGTAAGTCTCTTCGGTTTGACGGGACAGTTCGTTGTTGAGATTTTGTGACTCCAATGAATGGTAAGTCTCTTCGGTTTGACGGGACAGTTCGTTGTTGAGATTTTGTGACTCCAATGAATGGTAAGTCTCTTCGGTTTGACGGGACAGTTCGTTGTTGAGATTTTTGGTTACTCCGATGAATGGTAAGTCTTTTCGGTTTGATGGGACAGTTCGTTGTTGATATTTTGTGACTCCGATGAATGGTAAGTCTCTTCGGTTTGATGGGACAGTTCGTTGTTGAGATTTTGTGACTCCAATGAATGGTAAGTCTCTTCGGTTTGACGGGACAGTTCGTTGTTGAGATTTTTGGTTACTCCGATGAATGGTAAGTCTTTTCGGTTTGATGGGACAGTTCGTTGTTGAGATTTTGTGACTCCGATGAATGGTAAGTCTCTTCGGTTTGATGGGACAGTTCGTTGTTGAGATTTTGTGACTCCGATGAATGGTAAGTCTCTTCGGCCTAACGGGACAGTTCGTTGTTGAGAATTTGTTACTCCGATGAATGGTAAGTCTCTTCGCTTTGATGGGACAGTTCGTTGTTGAGGTTTTCTACTCCGATGGATGGTTAGTCTCTTCGGTATGCTAGAGATAGTTCATTGTTGAGGTTTTGATTTTCTCCAGTGGGATCTTGTTGTGCTAAGTCTTCCCTGTTGAGTTATATCCTTGTTGTGTTGTGGTTTATTTCCGTTTACAGTTATCCCCAGCTTGAATCTTTTCCTCAGCTGAGTCCCAGTAGTTGTGCGGTGTGTTCCCAGGCTAGTTGTTGGTCTCCTGTGATTTTGTTTCCCCGGTGGAGTTTCATTCTCCCGTTCTTCGTTTTGTTGATCTCCTGTGGCATATTCTCCCCATAGTTGGGTCTTGTGTCTGCATATCATTTGCATAATCATATCATTTTGTGGTCTCTTAGGGCCAAAAATTGGGTTTATTGTTATATTTAAGTCTCTTCTATCTCGTCGAGACAAAGATGTCAATCTTCGTATCTCCGGATAGAAGAAACTTAAATAGGGGCAGCTGTAATACCCTAATTTTTGCCCCTAAGATCCCACGTATCCGTGTGTTTTTATTACTTGATTTATGTTTGTTTCTGTTTACTAACCTCTAACCAAAATACCAAAAATATTTTGCAATTTTTTGCTTGTTTCTTCTTCTTTGTGTGATTAAGGTTTTGCAGGGAGATTAATGGCAAAGGTATGGCTCGGAATCAAGTGTGGTTATTCAATTGTGGTTAAGGTCAGATGGAAGTTTGACCTAATCTTGGTCAAACTATCAAGAGATTGCTTCAATATCAAACTGGTTGTGGCAGTGAGCTATTTCTCAGGCAATATGTACTCAAGGATAAGTTGTTTTGTGTTGAGATTCTTCAGTTTATCAAGCAGTGGTTCATGTGAGGTTTGGATTCAGAAAATCAGATTCATCATGATCAGAGTTCATCAATCAAGACTGTGTTCATCTGTGGATTTATTTTCTAGATAATTGATTCAGATGAATTTTGAAGTGATTCATAACTTATTTAAATGGTCGTTATTCAGTTGTGGCTTGTTCAGTGGTAGCTGTGTTTTATCAGAGGCTTGTGGAAATAAGTTTAAGATTGGTTTTGGGCTAAAAATAAAGATTGGTCATCCATGATCCATATCCATTCCCATTTTTGGCTATCCAATTTCTAAACCATTTTTTATCCACTTTTAATCTCTTTTGTCACCTTTCTAATACCCACATTTTTTTTCAATATCCATTATTTTCAATTATCCACTTTTTTAATCCATTTTCTATTTTATCCCATTTTTAACCATTTCCAATATTCATTTTTTTTTTTTTTGCCAATTTCCAATTTCTAAAACCCAATTCCATATATCAAATTCCATTTTTAAACCAATTCAATATCCTTTTTTTTTTATCCAATTTAAAGCCCATTTTTATCCATTCTTTTTTTTTTCCTTCTAAATCAAGTTCATATCCAAATTTTATTTCAATTATCCATTACATCCCTTTTAATAATCCACATTTCAATTTCTAATGATCACATTTTTATTTTAACCCAATTTCTTTTCAATCTTTTATTTTTATTTTTTCCAATTCCCATATCAATTCAGCCCACATGAAAGCCTTGTTAACCATGATGCCAAATACAAGCCTCTCATTCATGCTATTGCCCAAGTTTCAATTTGCCAATATTTCATGCTCACATTCCAAGCATTGTGCTAACTTGCAAAAACATGCTCATGGAAACTACAAACATCACGTGCCACTTCAAGCCAACTTGTATAGCCATAATATTAAGCTAAACTCTCACTTTCCAGCCGTGCTTACCATCTACACATCACGCTGCTACTACAAGTTTTATACTCCTTTAAGCACACAAATTCTATACCAAAGCCCACCATCAAAATACAAGAAAAATAATAATAAGCTATGCTACTTTAATTGCCAAAAAGGGATATGAGAAAAAAAAAGAGGTCTATGAAGTCAAGTTAACATGGCCCATCTTCATCAAGATTTCAAGTAGTTTCCAAGCCTACTACCAAATGTTACACAAGCCATGAGCCAATTGCAAAATAATCCACGTCATGTTTAAATTAAAAGTGAGCTGCAAAATTAATTCCAAAACGACATAAAAGTTTCAGCACAAGTCATACACAAAGCCTTCAAAACGCAAGCTGCAGCAAGAGACATCAAAGCAAAACGACACCACCCTCACCATTCCGAAACGGAGTGAAAATCAAAAGCAAAAACGCAAAACAAATTAACACAAAACGGCAGCATATCACTCACCATTTCCTCTATAAATTGGACTCACTCCTCTCACAATTTCTCAAGCTTTCACAGCCCTCAAACCTCTGCCAAAATCACAACTCAAATCATTTTCTTCACCGATTCAAGTATCCAACTGAAATTCCATTTTTCACTCATAAACTCTCATCACTCCAAAACGAACAAATCTTCAACATCCACAACAACAACACCATCAGTTTCGGATTCAAGAGGAGAAGAAGGATTGAAGTTGTTTTTCACCTGATTTAAAGGTAGTGTAAAAGAGATTTCGGTATTTTCGAGTCGTATCCGTCGGTAACCGTTCTTGAAGTTGTTGACACCATTGCGTGGAGCTTTCGTTTCCGATCGAAGCCGTGCTAATTTTGTGTCCCGCCGCTTCCGATTTGGTGGATTTTTTAGTGTTGGCTATGGTGGTGGTGAATAGTGCTCGTTGGAAGATGAAGAAGAAGATACACTTGCCTTTTTTTTTTCTGACTTTTTTTTCTTTTCATTTTCTTTTAATGCTTTCTTTTTCTTTTTTTTTTATGAAATTGTTTGGGCCTAGAAACCATGCGCATGACTATCTACACCACCACCATTCCATTCTTACCTTTTTTTTTTTTTTTTCTTAAAGATTAATTTCAAGTTGTTTTAGTAACTTTTTGAAATTGGATTTTATTTTGTTTTTAGAAAAGTCTCTTGAAGTTGATTTGGTTATTTTGTTCTTGTTTTTTTTATTTTCCTTTTGATTTTGGATTTGGATCACATTTTAAGAATTTATTTCTCTTTAAATTCATTGGACTTAGGGTGTAGATGAAGTTGGATAAATGTTCACTAATTCAAATCTACCTTTAAAGTGAATTATTTAATTCACTTTAGGTGCTTTGAGTTAATGATATATTTAGCACTTTAATCCACCAAAATGAGTGAATGAACTTAAAGATGGAATTGTCTTGAATTTGTAATTCAAATTTGGTTTCCTCTTTCTTCTATTTCTTTTATTTTTGATCGATGAAAGTCGAAGTGATTGTGAAATTTCTTTTGTTGAATTTCGATCGAGACGAGATCATTACCACTTTTTCTTTTCGTGTGGCATTGCTTTAGGATAACGATCTCTATATCGTTTATCTCGCGTGCATTAACACATATATCTCATGGCCGGCCTCATTCGTAGGGTAATTGCTCGAACAAATTACTCGGCGTGCGCTTAACATAGACCAAAATTCGCCCCTATTCGGAATAAATCCAATTCGATACTTGTACTTTCGTGGACCGGACTTTGATTAGTCGCGTAATCCCAAGGTTGATTGATTGCTTGCGTTAGTTCCATAAACTTTGAAGCTTGATGCGTAGTTGCTTCGGGTCTCCCGATCTTCTTTCAAGTTTTCATTAAATTTGGCCTAATCGCATTGGTTAATCGCCGTAGTGCAAGACACGAAGCGGAATCGATTATCTTTTTGTTCTTTTGGCCACTTTTTCTTGGTTGTGGATGATTAAGTTCACCATACCATTATTGGGTATATATTAATGTTACATATTATATTGTGATTACTTCTTGCTCCCTTATCTCTTTTATTTTTATGTCTTATATTATCATCTCATATTCATGTTTATATTTCTTTATTATTGCTATTATTTTGTGCTTGATTTTTACTTTGTCCATTTGGACTTCTAAAACATTAATGAAGGATTAAACCATAAAAAACTTAATTCTCTCCATTTGGACTTTTGGTTACTATCCTATGCTTTGGAGTGATCTCTTTATGGGCCTCTTTTGAAGTGATATTGGATTTATGGACCTAGAATTAGGACTTCCTATCCCTTTGCTTGGAGTGTTGATTGAAGACTTGCCTTTATTTGGCCAATTTGCTTAAGGATGGAATTCTTTTAATATTGCTTTGAAGTGGTTTCATTTTGGTTAGATCCTTCTTTTCCCTAGCTTTTATTTCATGCACTAGGATAGTCACTTCTTCTCCTCCCCATTCTTAAATTTTCAAAATCTTCTCTCTTTTTCAAAACCTTCTTGTTTTCAAACTTAAAACCTCTTTCATAATAAAACCTTGACTTTTGTCAAGTGACTTTTCAAACTTCATTTTCTTTAACAAATGTCAATCCATCTTAAGTCATACTTTGACCATTTCATAAAAACATAAAAAAATACAAAACTCATCCAAATTCTTTTGTGCTTTTATGCACCTTTTTCTTTTAAACTTTTTTTTCAAAAGAATTAGACATGAGTCATTTTTTTGATGAGATGTAAAACTCCTAACCATGGTATTTTGTTGAAAGTATGGTCGTTTTCCACTTGGATGTTGAAGTGATTAGTCTTGTTGATGTTAATCCAAGCAAATCCTCCATCTTAATGTGATGCAAATGCCACTTTCCCATACCTTTGGGTAATTAGTTGAGTATTCTCTCTTGAGAATGACAGGTTGTCTTTTTCAAGATAAAATAAACCATAACCAATAATTTTTGTTCTTTGTACCACGAACTACGAGGTTTTGATCCTACATTGCACATCGTGGGTACGTAGGCATGAGGCGATAAGTCTCTCCAAACACAAAATCTTAAAATATATTTCTCCTCTCATCTCCTCAATCTCTTTACAAGCAAACCATTTTCAGACCAAAAGCAGTGAATACATCAAAGGGCTCCTATAGAGTACTATAGATGTATTGGGTGCGTAAAACCTTCCCTTTACATAACCAACCCCCCTTACCCTTATCTCTTTAGGTTTTGTTCGCTCTTTTTTCCTTTCCTTTATGGATAAAAAATAAAAGTGCGGTGGCGACTCTTGCTTATTTTTGAGTTGAGTTAATTAATAGCTTATACTCACAGATTTTACCGCTACAGAAAAGTGGCGACTCTGCTGGGGAAAGATTGACCTCCTGCTGGTCCATCCCTTGAGGGGTTTAGCCTACTTTGATTTATTTACTGCTTTTTGTCTATTTTGTGATGGCTGGATTTCCTGTTTGTTCTGGATGGGGTATTCTGAGAGATAGGCCCAATACACAGGCCTGAGTGCACTTAGGATTAGCGTGTGACATATTCTCTCGCGTTCCGTCTCGGTTCGAGGAGGGAATATGAAACACAATCTGGATGTGGTTCTCTCTAGAGAATTCTGCGTTGTGGATTTCCCACGATGGTAGAGCTATCTGGAAGAGCTGCTAAGTCTGGATGACCTTTTAGGATGACCTCTTTTTTTTTTTTTGAAGTGAATCAGCAGACGACCTCTTTGATTGGCGATAGCATTGTATCCTTCGGGCTGAATGTGCTATTGCTTCTCAAACCTCTGAAGCTGAGGATCTTCCGTTTTGGAGAATCATTTGAGGCCTCCTCGATTGATGATGATGCCAAACCAAAAATGGTGAACGTATCATCATTTCTCGACCTGAGAGCCCGGGATACTGAACATCCTAGTACCCACATGTGAGAATGGGCGGGTGTTTACAGGTTTGCAGGAAACCCTGACCTTCAACGTACCCGGTACTTCAAAGCGAACCTCTGCCGTCAGCAACAGTTATTCCGGTTCTGTGGAAGCTTTGATCCTGTGTTTGCTGCATTCATATTGCATTGCATTTGCATCAAGCATCATTCTGCATGGTTTCTTGCCTTTCCAGGTGTCTTATTGTTTGTTATTGGTCCTCGTTCAGCCAAGTTGCCGCACCAGTATAATACTCGGGCTAATCTGAAGAAGAAGATGGATCAGTTGCAACAAGAGAACCGTGAGCTTCGTGAAGAAGTAACAACTCTGAAGGATGGTTTGGAAAGACTCACTGCTATGATGGAAGCTCTGGTGGCTGCTCAGAATCAGCCACCACCGCCTCCTCCTCCGCTTTCAACTCCTGAGCAAAGGACAGTCATTTCTGAGATTGTCTCTACGCCCATTTCTGTGGCGCCTGCTAGTGTTCCTCAGTATTCCATGCCTCCTGGCTACCCCTGGGGCATGCCTCTTAACTTTGTTCCTGAAGGTTATCGGCCGCCACCTCCACCTCCTGAAGTTCCAGTTATTCCTACTGTTCAACCTGTGATGACTGTACCACCGCCTGTGGTTCACACTGTTCCTTTTGGTGAAGAGCAAATCTTCCATAATGCTCAAAGTGAGAATGGCAGTGCTTATGATAGAATGGAAGAGATTCAAGACCAGTTTGCTGAAATGCAGAAAGAGATCAAGGCTCTGAGAGGTAAAGAGCTATTTAGAAAGAATGCTCGTGAGTTATGCTTAGTTCCGAATGTGAAGATCCCGCATAAGTTCAAGACCCCTGACTTTGAAAAGTATAAGGGTAATTCTTGTCCGTTGAGCCACTTGACTATGTTTGCTCGTAAGATGTCGGCTCATGAAGATAATGATCAACTCCTTATTCACTACTTTCAAGACAGTTTGTCTGGTGCAACTTTGAAATGGTATATGGGACTTGATAGTGCTCGAGTTCGCATTTTCGAAGATTTGGGTGAGGCGTTTGTGAAGTAGTATAAATATAATGTGGATATGGCTCCTGATCGTGACCAGCTTCGGGCAATGGCTCAGAAAGATAAGGAGACATTCAAAGAATACGCGCAGAGGTGGCGCGAGATTGCTGCTCAGATCAACCCTCCTTTGGAAGAGAAGGAGATGACTAAGATTTTCCTGAAAACTCTGAGTCCTTTCTATTATGAGCGTATGATTGCTAGTGCCCCAAGTGATTTCACTGAGATGGTTAATATGGGGATGAGATTGGAAGAAGGTGTCCGTGAGGGACGTTTGTCAAAAGATGGAAGTTCTGCTGGAAATTCCAAGAAATATGGGGGAGGATTTGCCAAAAAGAAAGAAGGAGAGACCAGTGCCATTTTTCGAGAAAGGTATAGAAGACCTCGCAATAGAAGCAATCAGTGTCAGCAACATGTTGCATCTGTCACTCCTGTCATCAGTTCGGCTCCTGTTGTTCAGGCACCACCTGCTCAGCAACAACGTTCTAATCAGCCAAACAATCAACGGGGCCGTTCTCAGAAAGATTTTGATCCGATTCCGATGACTTACACGGAATTGCTTCCTTGCTTGATTAATAAGAATCTTGTTCAGACCCGTCCACCGCCTGCCGTTCCGAAAGATTCACCCTGGTGGTATAAGCCTGAAGCTCATTGTGCTTTCCATCAGGGAGGATCTGGACATGACACTGAGAACTGTTATCCATTGAAGATGGAGGTACAGAGGCTGACTAGAAGTGGTATTCTGTCTTTCGAAGATTCCAACCCTAATGTGAAATCGAATCCGTTGCCTAACCATGGCAAGGTGACTGTCAATATGGTTTATGGTTGTCCTGGTACATTCAAAATCTTTGATATCCGTTGGATCCGAAGGTCTCTTGTGGAAATGCATGCAGTCTTGAGTGAATACCATGATATTGATCATGATTATGCAGCCTGTTGCATCTGTTATGTGAATCCTCGTGGTTGTGTGATAGTGAAGAGGGACATTCAAAGGATGATGGATGAGAATTTAATTGAAGTCACTGCTAAGAGGGACGAATATCAGAATGAGGTGAATGCTATTGAGCCTCGCTTTAATATTCCTGAAAGAGTTGTTATCTCTTATGACAGTCGGAAGACAGCTGCTACACCTTTGGTCATTCGGTTGCCCGGACCAGTACCCTATGAATCTGACAAAGCTATTCCGTATAAGTACAATGCTACCATGGTAGAAGATGGTAAGGAAGTGCCCATTCCTTCTTTGTCTTCTGTGGTGAGCATCGCTGATGTGAGTAGGGTGACCCGGAGTGGTCGAGTTTTTGCTCCTGAGTCTCCAAAGATTGTGGAGAATGTTATTGCTGGCAAACGAACTCAAGAAGAGAGTCGTGTTGATGTTTCTGGTCAGTCCAGTGGTTCAAAGGTTTTTGAGGATGAAGTATTGAAATTGATCAAGAAGAGTGATTACAGTGTTGTGGATCAACTCTTGCACACCCCGTCCAAGGTTTCAGTGTTGTCTTTACTGATGAATTCTGAAGCTCATAGGAAATCTTTGCAGAAGGTTTTGGAACAAGCATATGTTGAGCATGATGTGACTGTTAACCAGTTTGATGGCATTGTTGCCAACCTCACCGCATGTAATAATTTGAGTTTCTGTGATGAAGAGTTACCCGAGGAGGGGAGAAATCACAATTTGGCTTTACATATCTCCATGAATTGTCAAGAAGATGCGCTTTCCAATGTGTTGGTTTATACTGGCTCTTCTTTGAATGTGTTGCCAAAATCTACTTTATCAAAGCTTTCTTACCAAGGTCCTCCCATGAGGTATAGTGGAGTTATTGTTAAAGCTTTTGATGGATCTCGAAAGACTGTGATTGGAGAGGTTGATCTTCCGATCAAAATAGGACCGTGTTTCTTCCAGATTACTTTTCAAGTAATGGATATCCGCCCTGCTTATAGTTGTCTACTTGGCCGACCCTGGATTCATGAGGCTGGGGCAGTGACTTCGACTCTTCATCAGAAGTTGAAATTTGTTAAGAATGATAAGCTGGTAATTGTTGGAGGTGAGCAAGCAATGCTGGTTAGCCACCTTTCATCCTTTTCATATGTTGATGCTGATGAAACTGTTGGAACTCCGTTCCAAGCTCTTTCTGTTGATGATAAAGCTGTTAAGAAGAATGAGTTACCCATGTCTTCTTTGAAGGATGTTTTGCACGTGTTAGAAACTGGTCGGTCTGACGGTTGGGGCCGAGTCATTGATGTGGTTGATAACCTGGGCAAAACTGGTTTAGGATTTACGCCCGGTATAGTCAGAAGGGATTTGAAGCGTATTAATGAGACCTTTCACAGTGCCGGATTCATCCACAAGGATCACTCTACTGCTGCCATCATTGAAGATGATGAAGAGGAAGAGCTTCCCAATTTTGTGACACATGGACAGATCTGCCAGAATTGGACAGCTGTTGACGTTCCTACTATTGTTCATGTTTCTAAGTAATTTGTTTTTGTTTCTTTCAAAAAATCCTTTCACTCTGCCCAAGGTGAAAGTGAATTTGTGAGGGCTTTGTTTCAAATTTTATCATCATCAATGAAATGTTATTTTGTTTATCCATATTATGTTTTCCCTTTTTGCTTTATTTCTGAAAAATGGTAACATAAAAAACCAAAAAGTAATAATGTGATAATCATCTTTATCTGCATGATACTTGCACTTTTCATATTCTAAAATCAAACATAAATTATTGTGCAGATTGATTGTTAAACCCATTGAAAAGAATGACCCTATGCCCCCTCCCAACTTTGAATTCCCTGTATTTGGAGCTGAAGAATAGGGTATTGAGGAGATTCCAGATGAAATTTCTCGGTTGCTTGAGCACGAGGAAAAGTCCATTCAGCCTCATGAAGAGTCGTTAGAATTAGTTAATTTGGGTTCAGATGATGATGTAAAAGAAGTCAAGATTGGGGCACTGCTTCAGTCAGATGTTAAGAGGAAGATTGTGGAGCTTCTTAGAGAATATGTTGATGTGTTTGCTTGGTCTTATCAGGACATGCCTGGTCTTGATACCGATATTGTGGAGCATAGATTGCCATTGAAGCCTGAATGTCCACCTGTGAAGCAGAAATTGAGAAGAACTCATCCCAACATGGCTATGAAGATCAAAGAGGAGGTTCAAAAGCAGATTGATGCTGGTTTTCTTGTAACTTCTGAGTATCCTCAATGGGTGGCCAATATTGTGCCTGTTCCAAAGAAAGACGGAAAAGTCCGGATGTGCGTTGACTATAGAGATTTGAATAAAGCGAGTCCAAAAGATGATTTTCCATTGCCACACATTGATATGTTGGTAGATAATACTGCTAAATTCAGTATCTTTTCTTTTATGGATGGATTTTCCGGTTATAATCAAATAAAGATGGCACCCGAGGACATGGAAAAAACAACATTCATTACACCCTGGGGAACATTCTGTTACAGAGTGATGCCCTTCGGTTTGAAAAATGCTGGTGCAACGTACCAGAGAGCTATGACCACTTTGTTCCATGATATGATGCATAAAGAAATTGAGGTCTACGTGGATGATATGATTTGTAAGTCGAAGACTGAAGAAGATCATATTGAATACTTATTGAAGCTGTTTCAACGTCTGAGAAAGTTTAAGCTCCGTTTGAATCCAAATAAATGCACTTTTGGTGTCCGTTCTGGAAAATTGTTGGGCTTTATTGTCAGCCAAAAAGGCATTGAAGTCGATCCTGGTAAAGTTAAAGCCATTCAGGAAATGTCTGCGCCCAAAACAGAGAAACAAGTAAGAGGATTCTTGGGACGTTTGAACTATATCTCCCGATTTATATCCAACATGACTGCCACCTGTGCGCCGATTTTCAAGCTTCTTCGCAAAGATCAGGGTTGTGTCTGGACAGAGGATTGTCAGAAAGCTTTTGAAAGAATTAAAGAGTATCTGCTTGAACCTCCGATTTTGTCTCCTCCCGTGGAAGGAAGACCGTTGATCATGTATTTGACTGTGCTGGAAGAGTCTATGGGCTGTGTTCTGGGTCAACAAGATGAATCTGGTCGAAGAGAGTTTGCCATTTATTATTTGAGCAAGAAGTTCACCGATTGTGAGTCTCGGTACTCAATGCTTGAAAAGACATGTTGTGCTTTAGCTTGGGCTGCCAAGCGCCTCCGCCAGTATATGTTGAATCATACAACTTGGTTGATATCCAAAATGGATCCAATCAAGTATATTTTTGAAAAGCCTGCTTTAACTGGGAGGATCGCTCGTTGGCAAATGTTGTTGTCAGAATATGATATCGAGTACCGAACTCAAAAAGCGATAAAAGGAAGTGTTTTGGCTGACCATTTGGCACACCAGCCAATTGATGATTACCAACCTATCAGGTTTGATTTTCCTGATGAAGATGTGATGTATCTAAAGGTTAAAGACTGTGAAGAACCATTACCTGGTGAAGGGCCTGAGCCGGGATCCCGTTGGGGTTTGATTTTTGATGGAGCTGTTAATGAATATGGCAATGGTGTTGGGGCAATAATTGTTACTCCTCGTGGTTCTCATATTCCTTTCGCTGCAAGGTTGATGTTCACTTGCACAAATAATGCGGCTGAGTATGAAGCATGTATTATGGGCTTGGAAGAAGCTATCGATTTGAGAATCAAGATTCTCGATGTATACGGAGATTAAGTCCTAGTGATTAATCAGATTAAAGGAGAATGGGAGACACGTCAACCTGATTTGATTCCTTATCGAGATTATGCAAGAAGGTTGTTAACTTTCTTCAATAAGGTTGAGTTTCATCATATACCCAGAGCAGCAAATCGAATGGCGGATGCTTTAGCCACTATATCCTCCATGATTGTGGTGAGCCGGTGGAATGATGTGCCCAAAATCGATGTTATGCGTCTTGACAGACCAGCTCATGTGTTTGCGGTTGAAGAGGTTGTTTATGATAAACCGTGGTATTATGATATTAAATGCTTTCTTCAAAATCAAGAGTACCCGCTTGGGGCATCCAAGAAAGATAAGAAGACTTTGAGAAGGTTGGCTGGTAGTTTCTTCTTGAACGATGACGTGCTGTATAAAAGAAATTATGACATGGTCTTGCTCAGATGCGTGGATAGACACGAAGCAGACATGTTGATGAAAGAAATTCATGAAGGATCTTTTGGTACCCATGCCAATGGGCATGCAATGGCTAAGAAGATGTTAAGGGCTGGTTACTATTGGCTGACAATGGAATCTGACTGTTGCAAATTTGTGAAGAAGTGCCATAAGTGCCAGGTTTATGCTGACAAAATTCATGTGCCTCCGACTCCTCTCAATGTTATCTCTTCTCCATGGCCTTTCTCCATGTGGGGCATTGATATGATTGGAATGATTGAGCCTAAAGCGTCGAACGGACACCGTTTCATATTGGTGGCTATTGACTACTTTACCAAGTGGGTTGAAGCGGCATCATATGCCAATGTGACCAAGCAAGTAGTGGTCCGGTTTATCAAGAACCAAATCATCTGTCGGTATGGTGTTCCGAGCAAGATTATCACTGATAATGGGTCGAACCTGAATAATAAGATGATGAAGGAATTATGCGATGAGTTTAAGATTGAGCATCATAATTCTTCTCCTTACAGACCTAAGATGAATGGGGCTGTTGAAGCTGCTAATAAGAATATTAAGAAGATTGTTCAGAAGATGGTTGTTACTTACAAGGATTGGCATGAGATGCTCCCTTTTGCCCTGCATGGGTATCGTACATCTGTCCGCACTTCAACAGGGGCAACCCCTTTCTCTCTTGTTTATGGTATGGAAGCAGTGCTCCCGGTAGAAGTTGAAATCCCTTTTGTGAGAGTTTTGATGGAAGCTGATTTGTCTGAGGCTGAATGGTGTCAAAGCAGATATGATCAATTGAATTTGATTGAAGAGAAAAGAATGACGGCTTTGTGTCATGGCCAATTGTATCAACAGAGAATGAAGAAGGCTTTTGATAAGAAGGTTCGACCTCGTGTGTTCAGAGAAGGCGACCTTGTACTCAAAAGGATCTCGACTTCTACCAATGATTCTAGGGGCAAGTGGACTCCTAATTATGAAGGCCCATATGTTGTTAAGAGAGCCTTCTCTGGCGGCGCATTGCTTCTTACAACTATGGATGGTGAAGAGTTCACTCGTCCTGTGAATGCCGATGCAGTCAAGAAATACTTCGCCTAAAAATAAAAGAACAGCTCGCTAAGTTGAAAACCCGAAAGGGCGGCTTAGGCAAAAATGAGCGTCTCGGTGGGCTGAAAACCCGAAAGGGCGGTCCAGGCAAAAATTAGAGACAAAAAACAGAAATAATCATCCCGGTAGATTGAAAACTCGAAAGGGCAATCTAGGCAAAAGTTAGGGATTCTGGCAAGTAACTGCATCTGGCCAGTCTTGATCATTTGAAAGCAACATTGTCTATCAAGGATTCTGCTTCAAGCATCCTCAACTGAAGTTTTCGCCACAATGGAATTCAAAGTTGTTAGGGAGAATAGTGGTCATTGTATTTCAATGTAACCCTTTCCATGTATTTACCATTTTTCAAACTTTGTAATGATCCATGGAATTACGCCATTTGCGGACTTCCATTCTATTAATAAAATTTGGGCCTGTGTCCCTTTGTTTGCAATTCTTATTTTGTTTCTGTTTGCAAAATTTCATTTATTTTTTATGATGATTTTTGAAACAAAATGTGAATAATTAATTTAAATTTTTTGAAAATTATAAAAACATTTTCCTTTGGTTTATGAATATAAAAAGGAATGTCAACGGTTATTCCAAGAATGGTATGATCAATGTTTTCCTCAGCAGGGTTCGCTCTCGCTCCTTTGGCAGAATTTATTGACAGATCCCCAGTAGAGTTTGTTGATGTTTCCTCAGCAGAACTTGTTCCAATGAATATGATCAGTTGTTGACAAGGTGATAGGTTTGTTGTGATGTGTTGAATTCATGTGGTCCAATGCTGTTTGGTTTCTCCCCCAGCTAGGTCTTGATTCGAATCTTCTCCAGCTGATTATGTTATGGTCAGGCAGTTGAGTAGTTTTGAAGCCCATTCTCCTTAATGGTAGTCCCCACGCAGAGATTCATTTTTGCTGTCCCTGGCAGAAATCATATGAGGAATCTTCACTCAGAGTCTCATCCTCCAGACGTATTTTTGTTGCTTGGGATATCCCCAAACAGAGAGCCATGTTTTTTTCCTTTAAGAAGCATGGACTTGGTGGTTGTTTGTTGGATTCTTATCTGTGGTTGTATTTCTCACCAGGATGATTTATCCTTGCTGATTCCCCAGCGGAGACAAAGCATTACTGTTTTGTTTACTCTCCAATCATAAAGCAGTGAGGTTAACTTCTCATTTCCCTGGCAAGTCCAAGATGTACTTATCTCCGGATTGTTTTTCCAGAGATTTATCCTCCTAGTGAAGTTTGTGCATCACTAATGCGGCTATTCCCTTGTGAAGTCGCTGATGAGATCTCTTTTAGTCACTTGTTGGGTTTTCTCTCATTTTTGATGAGTATTGATCTAAAATTCCCCACAGCTTGACCTGTTGCTATTTTCTCAGCAAGTCCAGGATGATTTGCTCAGAATTGGTTAATCCTCTGAGAGTGTTCTCGTATCTCCAGCAGAGCTGCTTTGTATTCCCCGTGGATTTTGTGTAGATGTTTATATGTCTACAATCCCCAGTGGATTCATTATTCCTCAGCAGCAGATCTCTTCATCCTTTTGAAATGAAAGTTTCGGTGAATTTTTATGATCCCCAAGAAGATTCAGAAAGATTTGGGTTTTATGATTCCCCGACAGTGTTCCTGCCATCCTCAAAGTAGAGTTTATGTTGTTATCCTCTTTGTGGATCATCTATGTTAGAAGATTGATATTTGAGTTTTTCCTCAAGCAGTCTCTTCCTTTCTCCGGCATGATTTGAGCCTGGTAGTAGGATTTATTTTCCTTTGATGTCTTTTGTTTATCTCTTGCAAGTTTTCTTCAGCAAAATCCCTAGCAGAGTTGCTATTGATATCTCCATCTTGTTGAGATTAGCCGAGTATTCAGTGGTGTTGTGATGTTCATTCCACCCTCTGTTTACCCTTTATGTCTGTTTTGTCAGCATATTCATACTCATAAGCATTGCATGTGTATTTATTTGTTGTGCATAGCATATTGTTGTTGCATTTTGCATTTTGCATTTTTGTGTTAGTGCTTCTTTGCTCTCTGGTGTCGTTATCCCCGCAGAGCGTGTGTGTCCTCTCTCCATTTAGAGTGTCGACCCGTAAGCAGAAAATCCCTATCCTTGTTAATTCCCCACTGAGTTTATTTCTCGTGGAAGATTTTTGATTCAGTTTCCTTCCCAGTTCATTATCTTGATGGAATTAGTCCCCAGTTGAGATATTTCCTCCTCGGGATGAGTCTTGTTTGACCGTTTCTCTCTAGCTTGTTCTTGGATTGAACTTTGGTCCCCTGCAATTTTGTTTGAATCTCTAGGATGTGAAACCTAGATTGAGAGTGCATTTATTTTGCACCTTTGAGGATTTTGCGCCCTTCAGCTGAAATCTGCGTTTGGTTCAATATTGTTTCGTGGCATTCCTTTATTTGAGAAGCCTGAGGCGATGCGGTTAATACCTTTTGCTACTCCAATGAATGGTAAGTCTCTTCGGTTTGACGGGACAGTTCGTTGTTGAGATTTTGTGACTCCAATGAATGGTAAGTCTCTTCGGTTTGACGGGACAGTTCGTTGTTGAGATTTTGTGACTCCAACGAATGGTAAGTCTCTTCGGTTTGACGGGACAGTTCGTTGTTGAGATTTTGTGACTCCAATGAATGGTAAGTCTCTTCGGTTTGACGGGACAGTTCGTTGTTAAGATTTTTGGTTACTCCGATGAATGGTAAGTCTTTTCGGTTTGATGGGACAGTTCGTTGTTGAGATTTTGTGACTCCGATGAATGGTAAGTCTCTTCGGTTTGATGGGACAGTTCGTTGTTGAGATTTTGTGACTCCAATGAATGGTAAGTCTCTTCGGTTTGACGGGACAGTTCGTTGTTGAGATTTTTGGTTACTCCGATGAATGGTAAGTCTTTTAGGTTTGATGGGACAGTTCGTTGTTGAGATTTTGTGACTCCGATGAATGGTAAGTCTCTTCGGTTTGATGGGACAGTTCATTGTTGAGATTTTGTGACTCCGATGAATGGTAAGTCTCTTCGGCCTGACGGGACAGTTCGTTGTTGAGAATTTGTTACTCCGATGAATGGTAAGTCTCTTCGCTTTGATGGGACAGTTCGTTGTTGAGGTTTTCTACTCCGATGGATGGTTAGTCTCTTCGGTATGCTAGAGATAGTTCATTGTTGAGGTTTTGATTTTCTCCAGTGGGATCTTGTTGTGCTAAGTCTTCCCTGTTGAGTTATATCCTTGTTGTGTTGTGGTTTATTTCCGTTTACAGTTATCCCCAGCTTGAATCTTTTCCTCAGCTGAGTCCCAGTAGTTGTGCGGTGTGTTCCCCGGCTAGTTGTTGGTCTCCTGTGATTTTGTTTCCCCGGTGGAGTTTCATTCTCCCGTTCTTCGTTTTGTTGATCTCCTGTGGCATATTCTCCCCATAGTTGGGTCTTGTGTCTGCATATCATTTGCATAATCATATCATTTTGTGGTCTCTTAGGGCCAAAAATTGGGTTTATTGTTATATTTAAGTCTCTTCTATCTCGTCGAGACAAAGATGTCAATCTTCGTATCTCCGGATAGAAGAAACTTAAATAGGGGCAGCTGTAATACCCTAATTTTTGCCCCTAAGATCCCACGTATCCGTGTGTTTTTATTACTTGATTTATGTTTGTTTCTGTTTACTAACCTCTAACCAAAATACCAAAAATATTTTGCAATTTTTTGCTTGTTTCTTCTTCTTTGTTTGATTAAGGTTTTGCAGGGAGATTAATGGCAAAGGTATGGCTCGGAATCAAGTGTGGTTATTCAATTGTGGTTAAGGTCAGATGGAAGTTTGACCTAATCTTGGTCAAACTATCAAGAGATTGCTTCAATATCAAACTGGTTGTGGCAGTGAGCTATTTCTCAGGCAATATGTACTCAAGGATAAGTTGTTTTGTGTTGAGATTCTTCAGTTTATCAAGCAGTGGTTCATGTGAGGTTTGGATTCAGAAAATCAGATTCATCATTATCAGAGTTCATCAATCAAGACTGTGTTCATCTGTGGATTTATTTTCTAGATAATTGATTCAGATGAATTTTGAAGTGATTCAGAACTTATTTAAATGGTCGTTATTCAGTTGTGGCTTGTTCAGTGGTAGCTGTGTTTTATCAGAGGCTTGTGGAAATAAGTTTAAGATTGGTTTTGGGCTAAAAATAAAGATTGGTCATCCATGATCCATATCCATTCCCATTTTTGGCTATCCAATTTCTAAACCATTTTTTATCCACTTTTAATCTCTTTTGTCACCTTTCTAATACCCACATTTTTTTTCAATATCCATTATTTTCAATTATCCACTTTTTTAATCCATTTTCTATTTTATCCCATTTTTAACCATTTCCAATATTCATTTTTTTTTTTTGCCAATTTCCAATTTCTAAAACCCAATTCCATATATCAAATTCCATTTTTAAACCAATTCAATATCCTTTTTTTTTTATCCAATTTAAAGCCCATTTTTATCCATTCTTTTTTTTTTCCTTCTAAATCAAGTTCATATCCAAATTTTATTTCAATTATCCATTACATCCCTTTTAATAATCCACATTTCAATTTCTAATGATCACATTTTTATTTTAACCCAATTTCTTTTCAATCTTTTATTTTTATTTTTTCCAATTCCCATATCAATTCAGCCCACATGAAAGCCTTGTTAACCATGATGCCAAATACAAGCCTCTCATTCATGCTATTGCCCAAGTTTCAATTTGCCAATATTTCATGCTCACATTCCAAGCATTGTGCTAACTTGCAAAAACATGCTCATGGAAACTACAAACATCACGTGCCACTTCAAGCCAACTTGTATAGCCATAATATTAAGCTAAACTCTCACTTTCCAGCCGTGCTTACCATCTACACATCACGCTGCTACTACAAGTTTTATACTCCTTTAAGCACACAAATTCTATACCAAAGCCCACCATCAAAATACAAGAAAAATAATAATAAGCTATGCTACTTTAATTGCCAAAAAGGGATATGAGAAAAAAAAAGAGGTCTATGAAGTCAAGTTAACATGGCCCATCTTCATCAAGATTTCAAGTAGTTTCCAAGCCTACTACCAAATGTTACACAAGCCATGAGCCAATTGCAAAATAATCCACGTCATATTTAAATTAAAAGTGAGCTGCAAAATTAATTCCAAAACGACATAAAAGTTTCAGCACAAGTCACACACAAAGCCTTCAAAACGCAAGCTGCAGCAAGAGACATCAAAGCAAAACGACACCACCCTCACCATTCCGAAACGGAGTGAAAATCAAAAGCAAAAACGCAAAACAAATTAACACAAAACGGAAGCATATCACTCATCATTTCCTCTATAAATTGGACTCACCCCTCTCACAATTTCTCAAGCTTTCACAGCCCTCAAACCTCTGCCAAAATCACAACTCAAATCATTTTCTTCACCGATTCAAGTATCCAACCGAAATTCCATTTTTCACTCATAAACTCTCATCACTCCAAAACGAACAAATCTTCAACATCCACAACAACAACACCATCAGTTTCGGATTCAAGAGGAGAAGAAGGATTGAAGTTGTTTTTCACCTGATTTAAAGGTAGTGTAAAAGAGATTTCGGTATTTTCGAGTCGTATCCGTCGGTAACCGTTCTTGAAGTTGTTGACACCATTGCGTGGAGCTTTCGTTTTCGATCGAAGCCGTGCTAATTTTGTGTCCCGCCGCTTCCGATTTGGTGGATTTTTGAGTGTTGGCTATGGTGGTGGTGAATAGTGCTCGTTGGAAGATGAAGAAGAAGATACACTTGCCTTTTTTTTTCTGACTTTTTTTTCTTTTCATTTTCTTTTAATGCTTTCTTTTTCTTTTTTTTTTTATGAAATTGTTTGGGCCTAGAAACCATGCGCATGACTATCTACACCACCACCATTCCATTCTTACCTTCTTTTTTTTTTTTTTCTTAAAGATTAATTTCAAGTTGTTTTAGTAACTTTTTGAAATTGGATTTTATTTTGTTTTTAGAAAAGTCTCTTGAAGTTGATTTGGTTATTTTGTTCTTGTTTTTTTTATTTTCCTTTTGATTTTGGATTTGGATCACAGTTTAAGAATTTATTTCTCTTTAAATTCATTGGACTTAGGGTGTAGATGAAGTTGGATAAATGTTCACTAATTCAAATCTACCTTTAAAGTGAATTATTTAATTCACTTTAGGTGCTTTGAGTTAATGATATATTTAGCACTTTAATCCACCAAAATGAGTGAATGAACTTAAAGATGGAATTGTCTTGAATTTGTAATTCAAATTTGGTTTCCTCTTTCTTCTATTTCTTTTATTTTTGATCGATGAAAGTCGAAGTGATCGTGAAATTTCTTTTGTTGAATTTCGATCGAGACGAGATCATTACCACTTTTTCTTTTCGTGTGGCATTGCTTTAGGATAACGATCTCTATATCGTTTATCTCGCATGCATTAACACATATATCTCATGGCCGGCCTCATTCGTAGGAAGAGGGAAAGGAATGGTCATCGAAACCATAGCCTGGGTTCGGGAGTCGGTTACGCGAGGGGAAGGTGCTAGCACCCCACGCATCCATCGTACTCGATGGGATCCACGCTTGTTGTCTATTCTAAGGGTAAGTTATACTATCATCTAAGGCTGTACTAAAACGGAGAGGGAAAACAAAGACAGACTCGGTAGGACGTCGACGTCCTAGGCCTACGTACCCCCTTTGTGCAATGGGGAATTCAGAGTCAACGTAGTTCGGACCAAGTTCTTTTTGTGTTTTTTATGAGCGACATTAAGTTTGCGTCCGGCAGTTAGGGTCGATGCCTGTTTGCGACTCAGACGGAAAGTAACGTGCCCTTTTTGAAAATAGCCTTTAAGTTTGAAGGTCCCGAAGGACAAAAAGGTTTGAGGTAGGTTTGTGTTTTTTATGACAGAAGTGGCTTAAGTTAGTTCCTAAGCTGCATTGCACCAAAGTCTAGGGCACAGAGGCGAATACTTAACGCATCGTCCCAAGACAGGACGCTCGCTAAGCACTCTAGAAAGATGAGAGGAAGCCCCTCATTTCTCATTCCCCATACTTAAGGCTCGTGCGCAATACACCTTACTCTTATTAAGTGTTTTAATGAAATTTGAGATGAGGAGAGAGAAGACACAAGGGCAACTCTAAAGGGAAACTAATGGTCCTAATGTTATCATGCATGGGTGACCTACGGTTAGTGAGGTTTGAAGATGACCTAAACCCTAAAGAATAAAAATAGGAGAGAAGAAGGTAAGGGTAACCATGAATACTTATCCATACCCTTAAGGAACTTACCTTGATCCTGCATAAAAGGTTAGTGAGAAACAGATATAAATAAAAGGAATAAGGTGAATGAAAATTAAACAACGGCAAACAATGATGATAATAATCCAAACATGAATCAAAGAAACAAAGAAACAGCCCCCAAAGCAAATGGCACAAGTGCCTTTCAAAAAGATAATCATATAAGGTCAAAGATGCGCCTGCAAGAAAATCTTAAGTGAAAACAAATACGATAATTAGAAAAATGACTCCTAAAATTCCCAAATTAAACATTAAGGTTCCTCAACCAGAGGAAAATAACATATAAAAAATCCCTGCAAAAAATCAAGATATTAGTCCTTCAATTAATCATACAAAAATCAGGTGGGAAATAGGGTTTAGGACGCCCAAAGGAAGGACCAAAGTGTAATGCGAAAAATATTTAAAAATGAAAGAAAAATATTTTAATGCAATTTAGAATGTTGTTGAACAAATGCAAAAAGAACGGGTCAAAAATGTTTTATAAATGAAGAGAAATAAAAACAAGAAGTTCAAGTATGCATGAGATGTGTAATTAAAGAGAAGTTGAATTAAACAATTAATTTAAATGACAAAAAATAAAATATAAATAAAAAATAAAATTTTTGAAAATTTTATAAGTGAATAAATATGATGCATGAATTTTTTAGTAATTTTTTAATGCAATTACATAATTTTAATAATTAATAATGAAATATAATAATTAATAGAAATAAAAAACAAGGAAATATGCAAGGGGGGGGGGGGGGGTGTCCAGCAACTTATTCATGTTCAGTACGCTAATGGTCTGAAAAGGGAGGGTGCAAGTAACAAACATGTTGGGCCCATGTTAAATAATAAATCAGAAAAAAAATAAAAATAAAAAAGGAACACCATATACAGGCCATGTGCACGACACATGCGATTTTAATGTGTTGGCAGCGTTATAATCGTCTGATTTAATCAACGCCCACGATTTGATCAACTAAATTAAAAAGTAATTAAAATGGAATAACATGATTAGAAGGCACATAGTAAGGGTGTGGGGTAATAAGCATGTGATCAGTAATTAAAAACAGAAAAAAAAAATAAAAGAAAAAAGACATGTGGCAGCGTGAGAGCCACACGATGGAGCCCATGGACGGCTGTGATTGCTTCTTCAACCTCCAGCCATATGCCTTCGCCGGACCACCGTCCCTCGCCGGAATTCTACCGCCGGCCGCCACCTGCAACCACCAAACTGCCCAGAAAATGCGTATGGGTACACTATCCGACCCAGAATTTCGCGAGGAATCCAAATATGGCCTTAAAAATCGCAAATTGTTAGTGTATAATAAAAAACGAATGAAAAACCATTAGGGCATAAAACTTTAAATCAATATTCCAAGCCAACCACACATCCATAATTAAAACTGATTAGTGAATGGAGTTTTAGGATCCTTCAAAATCCTTCAAACTGGAGATGGCATACCTTCAAACTTTGCTTTTGGCTGTGAATGGTAATTGATTTGCACTCTATGGACTACCAAGAGAAGCTTTGTGGAAGAATTCTGGAGAAACTCCTTGTGGATCGTGAGTTTCGGTGAGGAATCCTCTTTTAGGGTTTTGTGAGAATTCTTCCAATTGCACGTGTATGCCCTTCAACCCTAACATGAATTGGCTTATAAAGACTAGGGTTTTCTCTTCTGATGGTGAGTTGGGCCTGAATAATCCATGGTTAATTATTTTTGAATTATTTCATTTATTATTGAATTTTAACTAAATAAATCCAATAAAAATAAAATAAAATGGGGAAAAACCAAATATATGCTCTTTGGGTCGTGCATGGCCTTATGTTTATGTTTGGTTTAAGAAACTTATGGCCCATTTGTCAAAATTTGGATTTTAGGCATAGTTTGCTTTGTGCACCTCCTCAAAATTGCCCAACTTTGACTAAGCATAACTCCTCCAATTTTTAGCTCCTCAATGCAAATTAATACTTTTTAGAAACCTCAAGATGTCCTCTAACCAACCCTTTTGGTCCCATGTCAATTTGATCTTCCATGTTCAAGTTATGAGCTTTTGAAGAAGGTTGACTTTTGTTGACTTTCAAAATGACCTATAATGTCTTAGCTCATATCTCCCAAATGAAGCATTTTTGGCCTTGGCTTGTGAGACACAAAGTTGTAGGGAATTAAATTTCCTTCAGGATGGGCTTTGGTTGAGGAATTTTTGATGAAGTATGTGGAAGTTAGACCTGGTCAAAGTATAGTTGACTTTTTCTACAAAAACCATAATTTAGTAACTCCTGATTCTTGATGATTCTGAGGTTTCCCTGATGAATTGTGATCAACCTTTGATCAAATGATGAATTTCACCCCATAATCTTGATGTTGACCAAAAATCTTGAGGTTTGACTTTGTGTTTACCATAGCTGACTTTTTGACCAAGTTAACTGATTCTCAATCCATTGGCCAATTGAACTTCTCCTGAATCAAACTGATGGCCAATCTTCCACTCCTAGGTACTCAGGGACCCAAGGACAACCATGGAATCAAGTCTTGCCCAAAAAATTAGAAATAAACTGACTTTATAGCAAACCCTAGTTTTGGTACCCTCAGTCTAGGAGGAAATAACACAGTCTCCAAATTCAAATTCCTTTGAATATGATGTGTATCCTCTCCAACAAAGATAAGATATGCCATTTGTTAATGATAAAAAACCCAAGGAGCCTGCCCATTGAAGCAATAAACCCAAGAATTTCAAACCCTAATTGATGCACTGGTTAAGAGGGAGTAATCCGCTTGAGATCCCTTGCCACCTGTGACCCCTTGATGATGTGATGGACCAGATATGACCTTCCTGGATTGCCTCAGGCACCTTAACCCCATGCTAATGATATGTATACATGATAATGAAATGAAACATAAGCCAGTCAGTAAAAGAGTAAGGAGGGCAAATTTTGGGGTGCAATAGCTGCCCCTATTCAATCAACTTGGTCCTGAGTGGTATGATAGCAACGGCTCTCAGACATTCCAGGATGCACGGGGATTGAATACTGAAAGAACCCCAGAAATTTGCTAGTGATGAGAACAACGAGACGGAGCGTGCTGGAAAAAAGGAATATGACCTCAATCAGGTCCACAAGAAAACGAATACGACCTCAATTATACCCGCAAAGGAAGACTGACCTCAATCACTCCCACAAATAAAATACGAATACGACCACAATCGCACCCACAAAACGAATACAACCTCAATTATACCCGCAAAGGAAGACTGACCTCAATCACTCCCACAAATAAAATACGAATACGACCACAATCGCGCACAAAACGAATACAACCTCAATTATACCCGCAAAGGAAGACTGACCTCAATCACTCCCACAAATAAAATATGAACACGACCTCAATCGCACCCACAAAACGAATACCACCTCAATTATACCCGCAAAGGAAAACTGACCTCAATCACTCCTACAAATAAAATACGAATACGACCACAATCGCACCCATAAAACGAATACAACCTCAATTATACCCGCAAAGGAAGACTGACCTCAATCACTCCCACAAATAAAATACGAATACGACCACAATCGCACCCACAAAACGAATATAACCTTAATTATACCCGCAAAGGAAGACTGACCTCAATCACTCCCACAAATAAAATACGAATACGACCACAATCGCACCCACAAAACGAATACAACCTCAATTATACCCGCAAAGGAAGACTGACCTCAATCACTCCCACAAATAAAATACGAACACGACCTCAATCGTACCCACAAAACGGACACAACCTCAATTATACCCGCAAAGGAAGACTGACCTCAATCACTCCCACAAATAAAATACGAACACGACCTCAATCGCACCCACAAAACAGACACAACCTCAATTATACCCGCAAAGGAAGACTGACCTCAATCACTCCCACAAATCAAATACGCACACGACCTCAATCGCACCCACAAAACGGACACAACCTCAATTATACCTGCAAAGGAAGATTGACCTCAATCACTCCCACAAATAAAATACGAACACGACCTCAATCGCACCCACAAAACGGACACAACCTCAATTATATCCGCAAAGGAAGACTGACCTCAATCACTCCCACAAATCAAATACGAACACGACCTCAATCGCACCCACAAAATGGACACAACCTCAATTATACCCGCAAAGGAAGACTGACCTCAATCACTCCCACAAATCAAATACGAACACGACCTCAATCGCACCCACAAAATGGACACCACCTCAATTATACCCGCAAAGGAAGACTGACCTCAATCACTCCCACAAATCAAATACGAACACGACCTCAATCGCACCCACAAAACGGACACAACCTCAATTATACCCGCAAAGGAAGACTGACCTCAATCACTCCCACAAATAAAATACGAATACGACCTCAATCGCACCCACAAAACGAATACAACCTCAATTATACCCGCAAAGGATAACCAACATAAAGTGGACTTTACTGGGGATAACGTGAAAACAAAATTTCTGTTTTAAACCACCTCGTTTCAGAACCTACTGGTAAGGTGACTCCGTTGGGGAGGAAGAAGTTTAAATAAAAGACTCTGTCGGGGAGTATAAATATAAGGAACGCGTCCCTCCAAAATCTCCTGAGTGATGCCCCCTCCTGCTGGCAAAGAAAGTATCAAACCTGGCTTATGCTTCGAATGCAAATGAAAATGCCGTGTTTTTGAGGATGCGATGCAAATGCTTATGATATGCAAAGGGGTCCCTCCAGCAAAATAAATGCCGGAGAGGAAATACCAATTCAGCTGATGACAAAATAAATTGTCCTCTGAATCCACGAACTCTGCTGAGAAGGATCACTCCGACCGAATCTTTGGATCAACAACTTCTGCTGGGGATGAAATTCCAAAAGAACATCTGCTCTACTGGGGATTATACGTAACTCCTTGAAAGGGGAGGCCACGACCTGAATCAGAAGAGTGCCAGATATCACTTGGATTTAAAACCTGCTAGGGATGTCAACCCCTGTTGGACAAACTATTGCGAGGATTACTACCAAACTCTGCTTGGGGGAACGGTAAGTGCTGACATCCACCCTGCTAGCGGATAACATCAAGCTTACTTATCTGTTGAGGATTAGATTGTACTGTTGCTATTGAGAAAAACATTTCCTGAAGCGTTCAGACTCTGTGGGGAAATATGTCTTAATCCGGAGAAAATACTTCTCAAGTCTCCTGCTGGGGAAGGTCTGCTCTGCTGAGGAAATTGCAACCTCAATGCTGGGGAGAGTAAGCTGCTGGGGAAGTACGATCCTGTTGCCCTTCAATCCTGACTTGTTTCTAAGGTCATAGACGGCCCTTTGAACTTTCCACTTGCCCCAGACCACCAGGTCTAATGGAAGAAATCACCTCAAGAGGATTTTACAGAAGACCGGGCATTCGCACTACCCCAGGGTCTTCAAACTCTTGGAGAGATTTATCATATCTCGACATAACTGCCCCAGTCTTCATAATCCATGAAGTACATTACTTCGAAAGGGATTTGCAATGACCTGAAATATTCTGCCTTGAAGAGGTGCTTTCAATTAATAATTTTCAGGAATGGACAATTTCCCTCACTCTAGAGGTGGCCCGTCCCAATATGAGCTTTGAAGTGACTTTGCCCCTGATCTTAGAATGAATGCCCTAGAATAACTGAATTTCAGAGGGACTTCTCGACGTGACTGCCCCAGATTGGCTACATCTTAACACGACTTACTGGGAGAGCCCACTCTACACTGAGTCTCTTGGCAGCATGCCCCTTGATATGATTGTCCTTCGGAATTTTCAAGTAACCCAACTTGGAAGGATCAAGCTTCTTGACTGACTTTCACTGTGTAAGCTACATTGATGCTTAGGCACATGTATGCAAATAGAACAAGTTATCTATGAGAATTCTAATGCAACACTTATGTTAACCTTGAAGTTTTTATTGAAAATGTGTCGCCCAACCTTGTGAACGAATCGCTAGTTGCGACCTTGATTTTTGAATGGCAAAACAATGTGCACA
The DNA here is from genome assembly GCA_022829125.1 of Lathyrus tuberosus. Lineage (NCBI taxonomy): Eukaryota > Viridiplantae > Streptophyta > Magnoliopsida > Fabales > Fabaceae > Lathyrus > Lathyrus tuberosus. Next base: position 25,142,079 of record JALAZF010000013.1, on the reverse strand, counting down.
TGCAATACCAACAAATCTTATTAACACAACTTATAGGAGTCGGGAACGCTGTCCTGTTGAAGTACGCCTTCGGAATAAACCCTGTTTCAATTAGGACTTTAGAGGGTTGTAACGTGGTCTGGTTCACGGTTTCAGAAAAAAGGATTTATGGCTCAAAGTTTATCGGTGCCCACCCACTCTTCGTGATGTTCTCCAGTCCTATGTTCAGTTAATCTGACCCAAACGCTCATTTCTCGAAAGATTTATGATCTTCAAGGAACCTATGCCACTAATGGTTTGACCCCTAAGGAGGTTTTGGAGAGACAGTCATCCCTTTTATCTTTTGTGTCTATAATCACACGAATTTGTTCTTATCGGGGATTTTCTTTTGTAACGCCTTTCGCTTTTTCTCTCTTTTGCTTTTTGATCCCTAATTTTTGCCTGAACTGGCTCTTCTGAGTTTTTCGATTTTTAAGTCCAGCGGGATGCCCTAACTTTTGCCTAAGTCGCTTGTTTTTAAGTCTCGACTTAGCGGGCTTTTCTTTTTTTTTATTCCCATTTTTCGAACAAAACGTGTGACACTGGTTGTCTTACTTGCTTGAAAGGGTCGTGACTGCCTCACTCCTTGATTGTTGAAGGATAACCATTGTGGTTTCGCCTCTTGATATTGGGATAAAAGGGAATAGATCCTCAAATGCACACCCTCCTTGAAATCTGAACGCTTGGTCAAACTAACTGACGCCTACCCTGCCCCTGGGTTAAGTATGAGAGTTTTTTCGTACGAAAGAAACTCCTACTCCGAGGCTCAAAGGGGGTTAACGAAGGTTTATCTCCTTATCTCTCCAGTATTTAGGGGTTTGAAACAATGCCTGTACATCCTCAACAGGGTTCTATCCAAAAACGTACCATTAGAAATCTGCGTTCTTACTTCATCATCCTCCCTCAAGAGTTCTAAACAAAGAAAATTGGTATTGCAGTGCATAAAAATATTTAAGAGTGAATACGAATGGATTACTTCAAGGAAAACATACTCATTGCATTAATATCATCATAAAAACAAACAAGTCTTGCATACACACGATGCTTTTAACAAGAAATAAAAAACTACAAATGAAAATGCAGTAAAGAAGCTGAAGGTTGCTATTGCTGAGGAAGCTTAATTCCGCCTGGACGTACTTGCAGATTGAGTGTTCATTTGAGAAAGGAGGCTTCCATTGATGTACATATCATCTTCAGTGAATACGATAATCTCTGAGTCCACCAGGTCTTGCACCTTATGCCTGAATACATTACACTCATCAATTGTGTGCCCGAACGTTCCCGAGTGGAACTCACACCTAGCAGTCATGTCATAATCGGGAGGAATAGGGTACGGTACTGGCGCGGTACCCCTTGTTTGAATTAGAGACTTCTTGAGCAGGCGCGTAAACAGCTGACTATAAGGGATAAGAACAGGGTCAATTATCCTTTTGGGCCTTCTTGGTCTCGATTGCCCCTGTTGCTGATAATTCTGCTGTCGGTGCTGATTTGGGCGCCCAGTCTGGCCCTGCACTTTCCTTTCTGCACTCGGCTGAGGCACAAACAAGGGTTGTGAAAGAGATCCCTGACGCAAGGTGGATCCTTTGGCAAAAGAGGGAGTCATCAGTCCCTTTGCAACACTGGGAGTAACATCACTTTGTTTACCAGTGCCAACTGATGTAAACTTGATTGCCCCTGAGTCATGAGCTCTTGGACTTTATACTTGAGCATCTTACAATCTTCAACATTGTGACCAGGCGCCCCTGAATGGAATTCACACCTATCATGGACATTGGAACCCATACGAAACTTGGTGTGTGGAGGTCCCGCAGCAATCAATTCAATCAGCTAAAACTTGAGCAAGTGCTGAAGCAACTGAGCGTATGGCATCGGGATCTGATCAAACTTCTTTTCAAGCTTTTCTGGATTAAGACCCTCAAGAAATGGTTGTTGATGAAAAAACTCTGACGGTGGGGAGGGTCCACGAGGCAGTTCATGGTCTAGAGGAGACCCCAAAGAGATGGGAGGAGTGAGATCCTCTGCTGTGGAAGCGGGCACAGGACTGTCTTCCTTTTTCAACACCCTATTCAAAATTTCCATGATCAAACCCATCTGAGTCTTCATCTGATTGATCTCTCCCCTTAGCATCCTCTGCTCCTGGAGCATGTCTTCCCCAAATTGCCCCATCTGGCTTCGCATTTCCCTCAACTCAGCTTGAACTTGCTCCATGATCAACCCTGAACGGCCTGAGGAGTTAAGTCTGCAATTCTGAGATGAGAACAAGATAAGAATACCGGAGATAAACACCTATCATGCAAAGTGATTATGCACAATGATTATGAATATGCAAATGCAAATGGACATGTTTGAAAATTCATAGGGCGATCCACCCCTTGATTCCGATTTAATAACAAGATATAATGGAACTTCTGCTCATATATTAAGAAAACCAGAGAAAAGCCAAATGCCAACAATCACAAATCCGAGATAACGGGTCTGAATATAGGTCCCAACCAACAAGCCTGGTGGTGATCCACATATAATGAAAGAAAACGGAAAACTATGGCATGTCATCAAAGTTCACAAGTGTCAATCCCCCCATCCATTATGTTTTCTGCACCAGCCTTGAATCTCCTTGAACAACTTTCTGGTATCGGGATGCTTCGGCCTCTGAATTAGCCCTTGAATGAGAAGTTTTCTCCTATGCATGATCCCATCCAAGTATCGGCAATGTAGCTCCCAAGCGTCTTCTCCAGTAGCATCATCTATGCTAGGACCCTCATGTCTAGGTTTCTTCACTTCAGCTTGGACTTTCAATTCCTCTATGGAGGCTATAGCTTTGTTGAGTTGATCTTGGACAGCTTGTCTCTTGAATATCCCTGATAGAATCTCGACGTCTTTCTTCTTGAGCGTAGACTTCAACTGATCAATCTTAGCCAGGTAAGCGTCTTCTTTTCTTTTATTCTCAGCCATGGCAGTTTCTTGGTGATCATTGAACCTGTAAATCTTTAACAAAGCCTTGCCTAACTCCTCCTCCTTGGACCTGAGAATGCTACTGATACCATCCAAAGCTTGTTTCATTCTTTCCCTGGATGCAACCATGTCAGCAAGCTCTTTTTCTGCTTTAGCAAGGAGCTCTGTCTTTAACTTGGCGGTATGAACAACTTCACCCCGCTCATGCTTCCACTGATAAATTTCTCTCTTTAGCTCATTATTTTCTTCCCGCAACCTTTCCTTTTCAGCCCATAATGTGTTATACTTCTCCAACTCAACGGTGGTAGGAGGCTCGATCACCAAAGGATACAGAGGTGGTTCCACCGGGAATGGGAGAAGCTCCTCTTCTGCCCTCTTCTTAATCCACTCTTTATATGGATGGAAAGCCTGATTGTTACTTTTCCCGAATGGAATCTTACCCTTCTTAGTCACCTGTTTCCAAGCGTTCACAACTTTCCTTATCAACCCTTGATCCTCAATACCATTGAAGAATAAGGATTCTCGGACATCTCGCTCTTCGGGTGGATTCTTCAAAGGATAGCCAAACTGTCTGATAGCTAGGGAGGGATTATAGTTAATTCCACCTTTCCTCCCTATCAAGGGAACATTAGGGAATTCTCCGCATTTGCAAATGATCTCCATTCCTAGCAAGTCACGATTAATCCAAACGATGTTATCAGCAGTCAAGCCCATAACCCTCTTAGACCACTTCAGAGAATCTTTCGTATCGACGAAAGTGCCAGATTCAGGGAGACGAGTCAAAAACCAAGTAGCTAAGAGCGGCGCACAGCAACTCACAGTTTTCCCACTCCTATTCTCATTCTTATAGTGAACTGAATGGTACACATCACCTAGCAAGGTAGGTATAGGATTCTTCGACATAAAAATCCTGACGGCGTGCATATCCACCAGATCAGGAATATTCGGAAACAGAACAATCCCATAGATACACACAGCTAGAATATCTTGGAAAGTAGTCCAGTTCTTCTCTTTGACATGTATACAAGCTTGATCAAATAGGAACTTCAATAGGAAACCCTTAACTCCTTGTTTTTCTGCAATATTACTGTTAAGAACAGGCTCACTGATGTGAAGAGCAACAGCTATATCTTTTATACCGGGGTGTTCTTCAGAAAAGAAAACTATATCATGACTAATAGGAATTCCCAAAATAAATGAGAACTCCTCCAACGTCGGAGCCAAGATGTAGTCCGGGAAAGTGAAGCAACGCAGAGGTGGGTCGTAAAACTGAAGAAGTGTGTGAATGGCATCCTTCTCATACTGGGAGATATTATAGACAAATTTCAGAAGTCTTCCATACCTTCCACTGAACTCTGTACGAACTCCGGAACCAGTCATATTAATCAATTTATGAATCAGTGTCAAAGTCGGCTCTGGGAACAAATAGGCAACAGTCTTCTTTCTCCGAACATCCATGCTGAAGTAACCTCAAAAACTGGAATCAAGAGTAAGATGCAAGCCCTGCAGAATGTCAAACATGTCAGAATGCAAAAAAATGATATGCTCATGCAAACATGGGGTCAAGGCACACTGCTGGATGTGCTGTGCTGTTAGCTGAACGAGAAACCAGATAACCAGAGCTCTGAACCACTGAGGAACCCACATAATCAGACATTGATGAGAAATCCAGAATAAGGGTAGGTTGAAGGTCTCGGTTACCTGCAAACCTGCAAACACCCATCCCCTCTCACGTGTAGGTACTAGGATGTTCAGTATCCCGGGCTCTCAGGTCGAGAAATGATGATACGTTCACCATTTCTGGTTTGGCATCATCATCAATCGATGAGGCCTCAACTGATTCTCCAAGGCGGAAGGTCCTCAGCTTTGGCACTGAGGTCGAGAAACAATAGTACGGTGGAGAAATGACTCAGGTAAGGATACCTTAGCAATTCGTAGGGACTACCATTACTTTTCCGTAGGGTCATCGAGGGACAAGATCATTTTTTGTAGGCAACTTGAAGGGTCATCGAGGGACTATGATCTTTATATCGAAGGGACTATGACGATATTATTCGTAAGCGTCTTTTGCTAAAGTATCCTTACGTTCGAGGGGCATTCATTCCTCGGGGTACCGTACTAAAGTCAATCGAGGAGTGCCTCCGCTGATTCTCTTCAAAACGTAGGGGCCGTCCTATGCGAGTTCCAAGCGGGCCCTCGGGTGCGAATGGGTTTGCCACAGGATGTGGTCTGCCACTGTCACCACTAAAGAGGGATGTTTCCACTAAGGTCCTCAATGATCGGTCACCAGAGTCGACAGCTCTCTAGATCAACACCCCAACATGTGCAAGACACACACGTTAGAATGCGTCCCAAGATAGCCTCGTCTGGTTGTGAATTTCGTGAACACACAAACGTACCAAGCGGGCACGTAGGTCCCACTACTTTCCACTCTAGTCTTAGGGTATTCTCAAGCCTTGGTATTGGGCTTAGCTCTCAAACCCACCCAACCTGCAAAACAAAGACAGCCAGCACAGCACAGCAGTATGACGGTAATAAAAAATGAAATGCAGAAAATGCGGTAAAAAAAATAAAAATACAACACTTAAAGCAAATCAAAGCCAAACACCCAAAAAGAACAAAGACAAGCAAGCGTTAGGACTGACTCGCTTAGGGATGGACCAGCATAGGTCAACCAGAGTCCCCAGCAGAGTCGCCAGCTGTCGCTCCCAGGATTTTCATCCAGGTACAAACGCGAGAGTGGCGCGGAAAAACAGAGTCGCCAGCCGTGTAAATTTATCCCAAGAGAGGGAAAGGGAACACTGCATAAACCTTAGGAAGAGGGAAAGGAATGGTCATCGCAACCATAGCCTGGGTTCGGGAGTCGGTTACGCGAGGGGAAGGTGCTAGCACCCTACGCGTCCATCGTACTCGATGGGATCCACGCTTGTTGTCTATTCTAAGGGTAAGTTATACTATCATCTAGGGTTGTACTAAAACGGAGAGGGAAAACAAAGACAGACTCGGTAGGACGTTGACGTCCTAGGCCTACGTACCCCCTTTGTGCAATGGGGAATTCAGAGTCAACGTAGTTCGGACCAAGTTCTTTTTGTGTTTTTTATGAGCGACATTAAGTTCGCGTCCGGCAGTTAGGGTCGATGCCTGTTTGCGACTCAGGCGGAAAGTAACGTGCCCTTTTTGAAAATAGCCTTTAAGTTTGAAGGTCCCGAAGGACAAAAAGGTTTGAGGTAGGTTTGTGTTTTTTAGGACAGAAGTGGCTTAAGTTAGTTCCTAAGCTGCATTGCACCAAAGTCTAGGGCACAGGGGCGAATACTTAACGCATCGTCCCAAGACAGGACGCTCGCTAAGCACTCTAGAAAGATGAGAGGAAGCCCCTCATTTCTCATTCCCCATACTTAAGGCTCGTGCGCAATACACCTTACTCTTATTAAGTGTTTTAAAGAAATTTGAGATGAGGAGAGAGAAGACACAAGGGCAACTCTAAAGGGAAACTAATGGTCCTAATGTTATCATGCATGGGTGACCTACGGTTAGTGAGGCTTGAAGATGACCTAAACCCTAAAGAATAAAAATAGGAGAGAAGAAGGTAAGGGTAACCATGAATACTTATCCATACCCTTAAGGAACTTACCTTGATCCTGCATAAAAGGTTAGTGAGAAACAGATATAAATAAAAGGAATGAGGTGAATGAAAATCAAACAACGGCAAACAATGATGATAATAATCCAAACATGAATCAAAGAAACAAAGAAACAGCCCCCAAAGCAAATGGCACAAGTGCCTTTCAAAAAGATAATCATATAAGGTCAAAGATGCGCCTGCAAGAAAATCTTAAGTGAAAACAAATACGATAATTAGAAAAATGACTCCTAAAATTCCCAAATTAAACATTAAGGTTCCTCAACCAGAGGAAAACAACATATAAAAAATCCCTGCAAAAAATCAAGATATTAGTCCTTCAATTAATCATGCAAAAATCAGGTGGGAAATAGGGTTTAGGACGCCCAAAGGAAGGACCAAAGTGTAATGCAAAAAATATTTAAAAATGAAAGAAAAATATTTTAATGCAATTTAGAATGTTGTTGAACAAATACAAAAAGAACGGGTCAAAAATGTTTTATAAATGAAGAGAAATAAAAACAAGAAGTTCAAGTATGCATGAGATGTGTAATTAAAGAGAAGTTGAATTAAACAATTAATTTAAATGACAAAAAATAAAATTAAAATAAAAAATAAAATTTTTGAAAATTTTATAAGTGAATAAATATGATGCATGAATTTTTTAGTAATTTTTTAATGCAATTACATAATTTTAATAATTAATAATGAAATATAATAATTAATAGAAATAAAAAACAAGGAAATATGCAAGGGGGGGTGTGTCCAGCAACTTATTCATGTTCAGTACGCTAATGGGCTGAAAAGGGAGGGTGCAAGTAACAAACACGCTGGGCCCATGTTAAATAATAAATCAGAAAAAAAATAAAAATAAAAAAGGAACACCATATACAGGCCATGTGCACGGCACATGCGATTTTAATGTGTTGGCAGCGTTATAATCGTCTGATTTAATCAACGCCCACGATTTGGTCAACTAAATTAAAAAGTAATTAAAATGGAATAACATGATTAGAAGGCACATGGTAAGGGTGTGGGGTAATAAGCATGTGATCAGTAATTAAAAACAGAAAAAAAAAATAAAAGAAAAAAGACATGTGGCAGCGTGAGAGCCACACGATGGAGCCCATGGACGGCTGTGATTGCTTCTTCAACCTCCAGCCATATGCCTTCGCCGGACCACCGTCCCTCGCCGGAATTCTACCGCCGACCGCCACCTGCAACCACCAAACTGCCCAGAAAATGCGTATGGGTACACTATCCGACCCAGAATTTCGCGAGGAATCCAAATATGGCCTTAAAAATCGCAAATTGTTAGTGTATAATAAAAAACGAATGAAAAACCATTAGGGCATAAAACTTTAAATCAATATTCCAAGCCAACCACACATCCATAATTAAAACTGATTATATCAGAACGATCAGTGATGAAAACACAACAATATTCGCGTAAAAAAATTGGAGTTTTAGGATCCTTCAAAATCCTTCAAACCGGAGATGGCATACCTTCAAACTTTTCTTTTGGCTGCGAATGGTAATTGATTTGCACTCTATGGACTACCAAGAGAAGCTTTGTGGAAGAATTCTGGAGAAACTCCTTGTGGATCGTGAGTTTCGGTGAGGAATCCTCTTTTAGGGTTTTGTGAGAATTCTTCCAATTGCACGTGTATGCCCTTCAACCCTAACATGAATTGGCTTATAAAGACTAGGGTTTTCTCTTCTGATGGTGAGTTGGGCCTGAATAATCCATGGTTAATTATTTTTGAATTATTTCATTTATTATTGAATTTTAACTAAATAAATCCAATAAAAATAAAATAAAATGGGGAAAAACCAAATATATGCTCTTTGGGTCGTGCATGGCCTTATGTTTATGTTTGGTTTAAGAAACTTATGGCCCATTTGTCAAAATTTGGATTTTAGGCATAGTTTGCTTTGTGCACCTCCTCAAAATTGCCCAACTTTGACTAAGCATAACTCCTCCAATTTTTAGCTCCTCAATGCAAATTAATACTTTTTAGAAACCTCAAGATGTCCTCTAACCAACCCTTTTAGTCCCATGTCAATTTGATCTTCCATGTTCAAGTTATGAGCTTTTGAAGAAGGTTGACTTTTGTTGACTTTCAAAATGACCTATAATGTCTTAGCTCATATCTCCCAAATGAAGCATTTCTGGCCTTGGCTTGTGAGACACAAAGTTGTAGGGAATTAAATTTCCTTCAGGATGGGCTTTGGTTGAGGAATTTTTGATGAAGTATGTGGAAGTTAGACCTGGTCAAAGTATAGTTGACTTTTTCTACAAAAACCCTAATTTAGTAACTCCTGATTCTTGATGATTCTGAGGTTTCCCTGATGAATTGTGATCAACCTTTGATCAAATGATGAATTTCACCCCATAATCTTGATGTTGACCAAAAATCTTGAGGTTTGACTTTGTGTTGACCATAGCTAACTTTTTGACCAAGTTAACTGATTCTCAATCCATTGGCCAATTGAACTTCTCCTGAATCAAACTGATGGCCAATCTTCCACTCCTAGGTACTCAGGGACCCAAGGACAACCATGGAATCAAGTCTTGCCCAAAAAATCAGAAATAAACTGACTTTATAGCAAACCCTAGTTTTGGTACCCTCAGTCTAGGAGGAAATAGCACAGTCTCCAAATTCAAATTCCTCTGAATATGATGTGTATCCTCTCCAACAAAGATAAGATATGCCATTTGTTGATGATAAAAAACCCAAGGAGCCTACCCATTGAAGCAATAAACCCAAGAATTTCAAACCCTAATTGATGCACTGGTTAAGAGGGAGTAATCCGCTTGAGATCCCTTGCAACCTGTGACCCCTTGATGATGTGATGGACCAGATATGACCTTCCTGGATTGCCTCAGGCACCTTGACCCCATGCTAATGATATGTATACATGATAATGAAATGAAACATAAGCCAGTCAGTAAAAAAGTAAGGAGGGCAAATTTTGGGGTGCAACACTAGGGAAAAGAATAATCTAACCAAAATGGAGCCACTTCAAAGCAATATTAAAAGAATTCCATCCTTAAGCAAATTGGTCAAATAAGGGCAAGTCCTCAATCAATACTCCAAGCAAAGGGATAAGAAGTCCTAATTATAGGTCCATAAGTCCGATATTACTTCAAAAGAGGTCCATAAAGAGATCACTCCAAAGCATAGGATAGTAACCAATAGTCCAAAATGAGGAGAATTAAGTTTTTTATGGTTTAATCCTTTATTAATGTTTTAAGTCCAAGTGGACAAAGAGAAAAATAGCATAAGCATAAACATGTGTCCAACGGACGAAGGAAAAATTGCGGAAACATAAACATGATATGGAATGATAATAATGAAGCATAAAAGAAATAAAAGAGATAAGGAGCAAGAAGGAAACATAAACAAAATTAATATGATAAAAAATGTTAGTAAGTTGGTGGTTAGTAGTTAGAGTTAGTGATCAATAACAATTGAATAATTGCACTTAGGTCAAGGTTGATGAAACTCATTAGAGGACTGATAAGACCAAAGCCTCCTAACAACAAGTTTCATGAGTTGTGAACCATAAGACAAATAATCAATCATTCTTGATAGTTTTCCGATTCGGGACAAATATTGCGCTATGTTAAGCAATCACCGAGTAATTTACGGAGTAATTACCCTACAATGAGGCTGGTCAATAACTCTATGTGCTAATGTACGCTAGATGATGATATATAGATCGTCATCCAAAAGCGATACCGCACGAAAAGAAAAAAAAGAGGAGCGATCTCGTCTTGATCGAAATTCAACAAAAGAATTTCAATATCTTCGACTTTCATTGATAAAAAAAAAGAGAAATAGATGAAGAGAAAACCAAATTAAACCACACAATTATGTGATCTAAGGCTAAGAACAAACGGAAATGGAAAAAAATGGAAAAGGAACCAAAACAGTCCCAAAAATAAGCCAAAAACACAATTCTGCCTTTGTTCAGTCGATTGCACAAAAGGTGCAGTCGATTGCACACTGACAGATTTGCAAAAACAAGGCAAAAAACAGCAATGTGCAGTCGATTGCACGAAAATGCAAATCGATTGCACCCTGCTGTGACAGCAAAAATTCAGCAAAATTCAACATGATCATGATCTAAAACTTTCTTCAAACACCTCATGATCATGGAATCAAAAGTGCACGAAAATGCAAAGCAAATAGCAACCAAAACAGTAATTAAACACAAATTGCAAGATCCAAAGATCAAGCAAACAAGATCAACAAAGATCTACATTGTGGATGATGAAATTGAAGCTTCAACAATGGTGAAAGATGAATTACCACTTCAAATCTGAAAATTCCTTCAAATTGCTTCAAGATCCAAACTCCAAAGCCTTGATCTATGAGAATTGGTAAAGAAAACAAGTTTGGATGAATGTTTAGCTCAAAGTTGAACAAGATTCAATGTGAATTCTTGTTAACTTTCAAGAGAAGAAAAGTGAGCTTTGAGTGAATTTGTGGTTTAGGGAGAGAAATTGCAAGGGATTTATTGGCTATCAAAAGCTTGAAGAATGAATTAAATTAGGCCTCTATTTATAGAATTTAGGCTTGGAAATTTGGTGGTTTGGAATTAGGCTTGGATGATCAAAATTAGGATTGGAATTCAAATTTGGAGGAAATTATCAAAAGAGTGGTGATTAGTGAAGGTGTATGGTGGGGAATGATCAAAATGATGTAGAGGAATTAAAAAGAGGTGATCTAGAATATTCCACATGTGATCAATGGTCAAGATTGGTGCAAAATGCTTCAAAACTTGAAAAATGCTGATTTTGGCTAAATCTGCCTTCGTTCAGTCGATTGCACTGTAGCGCGAATAGTCTGCACGGCTGAAAATTTCAAAATCTAGGCAAAAATGAAGGGTGCAATCGATTGGACCATTAGTGCAATCGATTGCACAGTTGAAAACCTTCAAAAATGCCATTCTTGCTATATTGTGTTGGATCCTGGCTCGATTCTCTTGTCTGTCAAAGAAGGCATGAAAATAAACACATGAACCTTAGAGTCTCTTGAATAATAATCAATTAAATCTTGGAAACTCTTGATCGGATGATTTTGAATTGTTTGCAGATTAACTTTGACTTTGTTCAGATGAAATTCATTCGAGCTGAGGGACTGATTTTTTTTTTGGTATTTTAACCTGTTCTTCCCCTGAAAATGTTAATGAAAGAAAACAAAATATTTTTGGGTTTTAATTAATGGTTAGTAAACATAAACAAATTAAGCAATAAAACAACTAACAAACACACAAAAACTCAAAGATCCCTGCAAGGCACAATCCTACAAAAGAGGGGACGAATGCGTAATCTTCTTTGTGGTATGAGATGCAAATAATAGGTGGGATCTTAGGGGCAAAAATTAGGGTATTACAGCTGCCCCTATTTAAGTTTCTTCTATCCGGAGATATGAAGATGGACATCTTTATCTTGACAAGATAGAAGAGACTTAAATATAACAATAAACCCAAATTTTGGCCCTAAGATACCACAAAAATGATATGATTATGCAAATGGTATGCAGACACAAGACCACTGTGGGGAGAATATGCCACAGGAGATAAACAAAAAGAAGAACGGGAGAAAGAAACTCCACCGGGGAAACACATCACAGGAGACCACAACTAGCCGGGGAACACACCGCGCAACTACTGGGACTCAGCTGAGGAAAAGATTCAAACTGGGGATAACTGTATATGGAAATAAACCACAACACAACGAAGATATAACTCATCAGGGAAAACTTAGCACAACAAGGCTCCACTGGGAAAAAATAATACCTCAACAATGAACTGTCTCTAGCATACCAAAGAGACTTACCATTCATCGGAGTCAACAAAAATCTTAACAACGAACTGTCCCGTCAAACCGAAGAGACTTACCATTCATCAGAGTCACAAAATCTCAACAACGAATTGTCCCATCAAACCGAAGAGACTTACCATTCATCGGAGTCACAAAATCTCAACAACGAACTGTCCCATCAAACCGAAGAGACTTACCATTCATCGGAGTCACAAAATCTCAACAACAAACTGTCCCGTCAAACCGAAGAGACTTACCATTCATTGGAGTCACAAAATCTCAACAATGAACTGTCCCATCAAACCGAAGAGACTTACCATTCATCGGAGTCACAAAATCTCAACAACGAACTGTCCCATCAAACCTAAGAGACTTATCATTCATCGGAGTCACAAAATCTCAACAACGAACTGTCCCGTCAAACCGAAGAGACTTACCATTCATTGGAGTCACAAAATCTCAACAACGAACTGTCCCATCAAGCCGAAGAGACTTACCATTCATCGGAGTCACAAAATCTCAACAACGAACTGTCCCATCAAACCGAAGAGACTTACCATTCATTGGAGTCACAAATCTCAACAACGAACTGTCCCATCAAACCGAAGAGACTTACCATTCATCGGAGTCACAAATCTCAACAACGAACTGTCCCGTCAAACCGAAGAGACTTACCATTCATCGGAGTCACAAATCTCAACAACGAACTGTCCCGTCAAACCGAAGAGACTTACCATTCACCGGAGTCACAAATCTCAACAACGAACTGTCCCATCAAACTGAAGAGACTTACCATTCATCGGAGTAACAAAAGGTAATAACTGCATCGCCTCAGACTTCTCAAATAAAGGAATGCCACGAAACAGTATTGAACCTTCCAAAAGGGGAGTCATACGCAGATTTCAGCAGAAGGGCGCATAATCTTCCAAGGTGCAAAATAAATGCACTCTCAATCTAGGTTTTACAGCCTAGAGATCCAGACAAATATTGCAGGGGACCAAAGTTCAATCCAGGAACAAGCTGGAGAGAAACGGTCAAACAAGACTAATCCCGAGGAGGAAATATCTCAACTGGGGATTAATTCCATCCAGATAACACACTGGGGAGGAAACTGAACCAAAATCTTCCACAAGAAATGAACTCAGTGGGGAATTAACAAAGACAGGCATTTTTCTGCTTACGGGTCGACACTCTAAATGGAGAAAGGACACACACGCTCTGCGGGGATAACAACACCAGAGAACGAAGAAGCACCAACACAAATGCAAAATGCATAATGCAACAACGATATGCTATGCACAACAAATGAATGTGGATGCAATGCGTATGAGTATGAATATGCTGACAAAACAGACATAAAGGATAAACAAAGGGTGGAATAAACATCACAACACCACTGAATACTCGGCTAATCTCAACAAGATGGAGATGTCATTAGCAATTCTGCTAGGCATTTAGCTGAAGAAATTCTACAAGAGATAAATAAAAGCCATCAAAGGAAAATAAATCCTACTACAAAGCTCAAATCTTGCTAGAGAAAAGAAGATACTCCTTGGGGAAAGACCCAAATATCAATCTTCTAACATAGATGATCCACAAAGAGGACAACAACATAAACTCTACTTTGAGGATGGCAGGAAAGCTTTCGGGGAATCATAACAACCCAAATCTTTCTGAATCTTCCTGGGGATCGTAAAAATTCATAGGAACTTCCATTTCAAAAGGATGAAGAGATCTGCTGCGGAGAAATAAAGAATGAATCCGCTAGGGATCGTAGTTATATAAACATCTATGCAAAAATCCACTGGAAAAATAAGGCAGATCTGCTGGAGATACGAGAACACTCTCAGAGGATTAACCAATTCTGAGCAAATCATCCTGGACTTGCAGAGAAAACAGCAACATGTCAAGCTGTGGGGGATTTTAGATCAATACTCATCATAAATGAGAGAAAACCCAACAGGTGACTAAAAGAGATATCATCAGCGACTTCACTGGGAATAGCCGCATTAGAGATGCACAAACTTCACTAGGAGGATAAATCTTGAAAAACAATCTGGAGAGAAGTACATCCTGGACTTGCCGGGGAAATGAGAAATTAACCTCACTGCTTTATGATTGGACAGCAAACGAAACAGTAATGCTCTGTCTCCGCTGGGGAATCAACTAGGATAAATCATCTTGGCGAGAAATACAACCACAAATAAGAATCCAACAAACAACCACCAAGTCCATGCTTCTCAAAGGAGAAAACATGGCTCTCTGTTTGGGGACATCCAAAGTAATAGAAATACGTCTAGAGGATGAAACTCTAAGTGTAGATTCCTCATATGATTTCAGCTAGGGACAGTAAAAAATTAATCTCTGCGTGGGGGCCACCATTAAGGAGAAGTGGACCTCAAAACAGCTCAACTGCTTGACCCTAACATAGTCAGCTGGAGAGGATTCGGATCGAGACCTAGCTGGGGAAAAACCAAACGGCATTGGACCTTATGAATTCCACATATCATAACAAACCCATCATCTTATCATCAACTGATCACATTCATAGGAACAAGCTCCGCTAAGGAAATGTCAACAAACTCTACTGGGGATTTGTCAATAAATTATGCCAAAGGAGCGAGAACGAACCTTGCTGAGGAAATATCAACAAGCTCTACTGGGGAGATATCAACATGAACAAACTCTGCTTGAGAGCATAACGAGTTCTGTTGTGTTTGATCAGCCCCAAATTGCATGATATATAAGAAATTTTCCTCCAGAAACTTTGTACCATAAGGACTTGAAATAATCTGCCCCAGTGTTTTCAAACTCTGAGAGATTCGTCGAATCTCGACGTAACTGCCCCAGATTCACTGAACTTGGAAAATTCTTTGATCAATGGAGAATTCAAGCTTTGCCCATGTGAAAACATCAACTAGGAAAACAAAATTGCTCATGCTCAACAAAATCTTCAAGCAGCATACCCCTGCATATGATCATTCCTTGAAGTGATTGGCCAATTACTCATCAGAGTTTCAGGCCTCAAAAGATTAAGCTCATCACTGATGCTCAAATGTAAGCTTCTATGATGTCAACAAATGTATGCAAGCAAAAAATGTCAATTCTGAGAATGATAATTCTAATGCAACAGACATGTTAATCCTGAAGTTTTTACTGAAAAGATGTCGCAAAACCTTGTGAATGAATCACTAGTTCAAATACGACATTGATTTTTGAATGCACATGTAATACCAATAAGATCTTTTAGCGAAGCTCATGGGAGTCAGGAACGCTATCTCATTTGAAGTACGCTTTCAAAATAAACCCTGCTTCAATTAGGTCTTTTGAGGGTTATAACTTGACCTGGCTCACGGTTTTCAGAAAAAAGGATTTTTAGGCTCAAATTTTATTTGTACCCACCCAGTCTTCGTGATGTTCTTCAGTCCTATATTCAGCTAATTTGACATGAATGTTCATCTCTCAAAAGGATAAAACTGATGGTTTAAGAACCAATGAGGTTATTTGGGGAATAATAGTCACCCTTTTGTCTTTTGACTTTGTAGTCACACAGATTTGTTCAGGATTTTTCTTTGTAATCCTTTCTTTTCACTTTTCGCGCTTTTTATTCTTTTATTTTCCCTAACTTTTGCCTGGACTGATTTTTTTTTTTTTTTGAATTTTTGATGTCCAGCGGGATGCCCCAATTTTTGCCTAAGTCACTTGTTTCCAAGTTTATGACTTAGCGGGCTTTTATTTTTCTTTTGATTTCTTTCTTTCTTTTTTTTTAGAACAAATCATGTGACATTGGCTTATTTGACATGTTAAAAGGGTTGTGACCACCTCTTCCCTTTGGAATGAGGGATAACCATTGTGGTTGGCCCCTAGATACACGCTCCTTTTGAAATTTGGACACTTGGTCAAATTAACTGAAGACTACCCTGCCCCAGGTTAAATGTGAGGGTTTTTCATTTAGAAAAGAAACTCCTACTCCAAGGCTCAAAGGGGTTAACAAGGGATTATCTTCCTTATATCTCCGGTGTTTTGGAATTTGAAACAATGCTTGTACATCATCAGCAGGGTCTTATTCAAAAGCACACAACCAGAAATTTTGCGTTTTCACTTCATCATCCTCCCTCCAAGAGTTTAAACAAGAAGTCGGTATTGCAAATGCAGAAAAAACAATTTATGAGCGAATACGAATGGATTACTTCAAGACAAACATACTCATTGCATTATGATTAATATTCAAAATCAAACAAGTTTCTACACGCAAACAAAGCATTAACAATCATAAAAGATTACAAATAAAATTGCAGTAATAAACTTGAGATTTGAAGAGATTATCTCAATCTGAGCTTGAAAGGACACCTTCAACTCTCTTGGGAGACACATAAGCAAATGCACGGCCGTTGAGGGTCACTCCACTAACATCGGCAAGAGGAACCTCCTTGAGTTTTTATCTTCATCATTATAAAGGTGTTCCATCCACAAATGGGCTTCCTCACTTGAAGGTCAATACCTCATCGTCGATCATCTCTGTCACCGGGTGGACATTCTGAGGATTTGGCATATACCTCAAAAATCGAGAATCTTTTTCAACAACTTGACAAACCAGATCATTTTTCACAGGTCGGGATCGAGTAGAAACATCCACTCGTGGAGCACCGTCGTCCGGAGGAAAATCGTACATCAAATTGGTTGTCACTGTAAAGCCTGACATGGGATCAACATTCTCTGTTCTCTCTATTGTCCTTCAATAACCACTTCGAATTCAGTCAGCTAAATCCTCTTCTTTCTCTGATTAGCCCAAGTATTAAACTGGTGCGACAACTTGGCTGAATGAAGACCAAAGGGAAACAATAAGATACCTGGAAAAGGCAAGAAACAAATGCAGAATGATGCTTGATGCAAATACAATGCAATATGAATGCATCAGACATGGGATCAAAGCTTCCAAAAATTCTTAATAACTGCTGCGCTGATGGTTGGATGAGCTCAAAGGTCCACTCTGAAGAGAAACCCAGAATACCAGGTTGATAAATCCACACTGATAAGAAATCCAAAGTACCGGGCATGTTGAAAGTCAGGGTTTCCTGCAAACCTGTAAACACCCGCCCATTCTCACATGTGGGTACTAAAAAGCCGAGGATCCTCAATATCACGGACTCTCAGGTCGAGAAATGATGATACGTTCACCATTTCTGGTTTGGCATCATCATCAATCGAGGAGGCCTCAACTGATTCCCCTCAAAATAAGGTCATCCTATGCGAGTCCCTCAGCATTGGGTCCTCGGATCGACAAGTGTAATGGGTTTTTCATTTCTGGTCTGCCGTTATCACATGTCGGGAGGAGAGGCGTTGCTGAGGTATCGGAGAAACGGTCACCAGAGTCGACAGCTCTCTAGATCAACACCCTAACATGTGCAAGACACACACATCAGAATGTGTTCCAAGATAGCCTCGTCTGGTCGTGAATTTCGTGAACACACAAACGCACCAAGATGGCACGTAGGTCTCACTACTATCCACTCTAGTCCTAGGGTGTACTCAAGCCTGAGTATTGGGCTTATCTCTCAGAACATCCCAACCAGAACAAACAAATATCAAGCAAATCAGACCAAAAGCACTAAATAAATCAAAGTAGGCTAAACCCCTTAAGGGATGGACCAGCAAGAGGTCAATCTCTCCCCAGCAGAGTCGCCACTTTTCTGTAGCGGGGAAATTTGTGAGTATAAGCTATTAATTAACTCAACTCAAAAATAAGCAAGAGTCGCCACCGCACTTTTATTTTTATCCATAAAGGAAAGGAAAAAAGAGCGAACAAAACCTAAAGAGATAAGGGTAAGGGGGGTTGGTTATGTAAAGGGAAGGTTTTACGCACCCAATACATCTATAGTACTCTATAGGAGCCCTTTGATGTATTCATTGCTTTTTAGTCTAAAAAAAAGGTATGCTTGAAAAAGAGATTGAGGAGATGAGAGGAGAATTATTTTTTAATATTTTTGTGTTTGGAGAGACTTATCGCCTCATGCCTACGTACCCATGATGTGCAATGTAGGATCAAAACCCCGTAGTTCGTGGTACAAAGAACAAAAATTATTGGTTATGGTTTATTTTATCTTGAAAAAGACAACCTGTCATTCTCAAGAGAGAATACTTAACTAATTACCCAAAGGTATGGGAAAGTGGCATTTGCATCACATTAAGATGGAGGATTTGCTTGGATTAACATCAACAAGACTAATCACTTCAACATCTAAGTGGAAAACGACCATACTTTCAACAAAATACCATGGTTAGGAGTTTTACATCTCATCAAAAAAATGACTCATGTCTAATTCTTTTTGAAAAGTTTAAAAGAAAAAGGTGCATAAAAGCACAAAAGAATTTGGATGAGTTTTGTATTTTTTATGTTTTTATGAAATAGTCAAAATATAGTTAAATGGATTGACATTTATTAAAAAAACAAAGTTTAAAAAGTCACTTGACAAAAGTCAAGGTTTTATTATGAAAGTGGTTTTAAGTTTGAAAATAAGAAGGTTTTTGAAAAAGGGAGAAGATTTTGAAAATTTAAGAATGGGGAGGAGAAGAAGTGATTATCCTAGTGCATAAAGTAAAAGCTAGGGAAAAGAATGATCTAACCAAAATGGAGCCACTTCAAAGCAATATTAAAAGAATTCCATCCTTAAGCAAATTGGCCAAATAAGGGCAAGTCTTCAATCAATACTCCAAGCAAAGGGATAAGAAGTCCTAATTCTAGGTCCATAAGTCCGATATTACTTCAAAAGAGGTCCATAAAGAGATCACTCCAAAGCATAGGATAGTAACCAATAGTCCAAAATGAAGAGAATTAATTTTTTTATGGTTTAATCCTTTATTAATGTTTTAAGTCCAAGTGGACAAAGAGAAAAAAGGCATAAGCATAAACATGTGTCCAACGGACAAAGGAAAAATTGCGGAAACATAAACATGATATGGAATGATAATAATGAAGCATAAAAGAAATAAAAGAGACAAGGAGCAAGAAGGAAACATAAACAAAATTAATATGATAAAAAATGTTAGTAAGTTAGTGGTTAGTAGTTAGAGTTAGTGATCAATAACAATTGAATAATTGCACTTAGGTCAAGGTTGATGAAACTCATTAGAGGATTGATAAGACCAAAGCCTCCTAACAACAAGTTTCATGAGTTGTGAACCATAAGACAAAAATTAATCATTCTTGATAGTTTTCCGATTCGGGACAAATATTGCGCTATGTTAAGCAATCGCCGAGTAATTTACGGAGTAATTACCCTACAATGAGGTCGGTCAATAACTCTATGTGCTAATGTACGCTAGATGATGATATATAGATCGTCATCCGAAAGCGATACCACACAAAAAGAAAAAAAAGAGGAGCGATCTCGTCTCGATCGAAATTCAACAAAAGAATTTCAATATCTTCGACTTTCATCGATCAAAAGAAAAGAGAAATAGATGAAGAGAAAGCCAAATTAAACTACACAATTATGTGATATAAGGCTAAGAACAAACGGAAATGGAAGAAAATGGAAAAGGAACCAAAACAGTCCCAAAAATAAGCCAAAAACACAATTCTGACTCTGTTCAGTCGATTGCACAAAAGGTGCAGTCAATTGCACACTGACAGATTTGCAAAAACAAGGCAAAAAACAGCACTGTGCAGTCGATTGCACGAAAATGCAAGTCGATTGCACCCTGCTGTGATAGCAAAAATTCAGCAAAATTCAACATGATCATGATCTAAAACTTTCTTCAAACACCTCATGATCATGGAATCAAAAGTGCACGAAAATGCAAAGCAAATAGCAACCAAAACAGTAATTAAACACAAATTGCAAGATCCAAAGATCAAGCAAACAAGATCAAGAAAGATCTACATTGTGGATGATGAAATTGAAGCTTCAACAATGGTGAAAAATGAATTACCACTTCAAATCTGAAAATTCCTTCAAATTGCTTCAAGATCCAAACTCCAAAGCCTTGATCTATGAGAATTGGTAAAGAAAACAAGTTTGGATGAAGGTTTAGCTCAAAGTTGAACAAGATTCAATGTGAATTCTTGTTAACTTTCAAGAGAAGAAAAGTGAGCTTTGAGTGAATTTGTGGTTTAGGGAGAGAAATTGCAAGGGATTTGTTGGCTATCAAAAGCTTGAAGAATGAATTAAATGAGGCCTCTATTTATAGAATTTAGGCTTGGAAATTTGGTGGTTTGGAATTAGGCTTGGATGATCAAAATTAGGATTGGAATTCAAATTTGGAGGAAATTATCAAAATAGTGGTGATTAGTGAAGGTGTATGGTGGGGAATGATCAAAATGATGTAGAGGAATTAAAAAGAGGTGATCTAGAATATTCCACATGTGATCAATGGTCAAGATTGGTGCAAAATGCTTCAAAACTTGAAAAATGCTGATTTTGGCTAAATCTGCCTTCGTTCAGTCGATTGCACTGTAGCGCGAATAGTCTGCACGGCTGAAAATTTCAAAATCTAGGCAAAAAATGAAGGGTGCAATCGATTGGACCATTAGTGCAATCGATTGCACAGTTGAAAACCTTCAAAAATGCCATTCTTGCTATATTGTGTTGGATCCTGGCTCGATTCTCTTGTCTGTCAAAGAAGGCATGGAAATAAACACATGAACCTTAGAGTCTCTTGAATAATAATAAATTAAATCTTGGAAACTCTTGATCGGATGATTTTGAATTGTTTGCAGATCAACTTTGACTTTGTTCAGATGAAATTCATTCGAGCTGAGGGACTGATTTTTTTTTGGTATTTTAACTTGTTCTTCCCCTGAAAATGTTAATGAAAGAAAACAAAATATTTTTGGGTTTTAATTAATGGTTAGTAAACATAAACAAATTAAGCAATAAAACAACTAACAAACACACAAAAACTCAAAGATCCCTGCAAGGCACAATCCTACAAAAGAGGGGACGAATGCGTATCTTGTTTGTGGTATGAGATGCAAATGATAGGTGGGATCTTAGGGGCAAAAATTAGGGTATTACACTAAGATGGTATATCAATTTATCAATCTTTGCAAGCCTGGCAGATTGTATATGCAAAGGACGGATCTGTCAAGGAATGCAAGAAGTCATTGCAAGTTTAAAGTATAATATGCCCAAGACTACAGATCCTGTAAGTATTTATAAGTATACTTGAACAAGTCATTAGCCAAGATCTTGTAAGTATCACAATGTACATATAACATGCTATTAACTGCCAGAGCTTTATTGCCTTCAGTTTTATTAAAGATCGCATTTGCATTAGTATTTGAAATTGAGAAATGTTGGATATTAAATTATGCTAATTTTTGTATTTAGAGTTTTTGTCAGGTGGACAATCAGAAGTTAAAAGCTGTCTTAAGGAAAAATGTTGTCAACTAAGCTAAGACTATTGATAAGAAGCTCCAATTATCATCGACAGCCTTGGCAACAGTTGCATCTTTTGACAAAAAATTTGGGCTTAGTGAGAAAATATGCGTTGGTGCTTAAGTCGTGAGTGATAAAGTTCTAGAAGAGGATAAAAAATATCAGGTTCTAGAAAAGAAAAAAATCAGAATTTACAGCTGCATAATAGACATTCAGTAGTGTTGGTTCTGCCATAATGAAAAATAAACACATACTACATTTCTTAGGTATTTAATATTCTTTTGTAAGATAAACTAGTAGAAGACCCGTGCGTCCGCACGGGTAAGTTCATTCCTATTTTAAATCATTAGACAAAAAAATTAGGATGTTTGTATCATTGTCTTAATACATTTTTACATGTATTAAAAATAAATAAATAATAATAATATATGAATTTAAATACATCTTTATATATATATTAACAATAAATAAATAATAAAATATGAATTAAAAAAATATCAAGAGGAATGAAAATTCCAATTAATAGAATATTAGTACAATTTGTTTGATTCACAATCGTAACAAAAGCAGTAAAAACATATAAGCTATAATGCTAGAAAAGAATAAGGATCTATTTAATTAATTTTCCAAAATCATTTTGTTTTTTTTTAACTTAAAAATTTGAAAATTTGTTTGAGTTTTATATTTTTAGAAATTTTTTTTCAAAATTATTTCAAATTTTTCTGTTTTCAAAACTAAAAAGCCAAAATAGTTCAATAGTATTTTGCTTTCTAGTTTTTTGTATTTGAACTATTGCTACAATTCAATAAAACATTTTTAATATCAACAATTTTCAATAAAACACTGTCAGTGCACCATCCATTTTCTCTAATATTATTGTAAATAGTTTGTTTAGTAAGTTTATTTCATGTATAATTAAATTATGTAAAAATATAATACACTATTTTATTTGATTTTAATATTTATTATTCTATTTTTAACTAAATATAAACACCATTTAAAAAAAACTAAATATAAATAATATTTATTTTATATGTATTAAAATTTTAAAATATACTTATTAAAACTACTAATCTATAAACCTAATATTAACTACTACTTAAACGGATTTTATTAGATATTAATAAGAGGTTAATTGGAATGCATTGTTAAAGTAAAGTCATTTTAGACGATCATCCAATTAAAATGTTATATGATATTTGAGTCTTGACAACTTCACAAGAGATTACTACACTGTGATATAATTCTGAAGATTATCTCCGAAGGAACATAACATATATAGTAATGATATTTGACATAAATCGACATCTCTCAATAAATAAAATAATGATATTTGAACATAACACTGACGATCATCTTTCAATAAATAAAGTAATGATATTTGACATAAATCGACATATCATAAAGCAAAAGGCAAACTCACAAGAGATTACTACACTGTGATATAACTCTGAAGATTATCTCCGAAGGAACATAACATATATAGCTACCTTCATTCACATATTACAGAAGCAATTGAAGGTGTTATATTCCTATAAGTCTGCATATGTATTTCTGTCTCCCGAACTAAAATTAAAGGTTATGTATTTCTGTC
The DNA here is from genome assembly GCA_022829125.1 of Lathyrus tuberosus. Lineage (NCBI taxonomy): Eukaryota > Viridiplantae > Streptophyta > Magnoliopsida > Fabales > Fabaceae > Lathyrus > Lathyrus tuberosus. The sequence continues at coordinate 25,118,680 of JALAZF010000013.1, read as the reverse complement.
TCCCACTAAATTGATTCAATAAACTACCTAGTGAAGAACTGTGTCTGCACGCCTAAGAGCCGTCATATCTCCAGTTGGGACAAGAACACCCATTTGAATCATTGCTTCAAAGACCTGCATAAATGCATAAGCTTCATTTGATAATAAACTTAGATTGAAAAAAAATGGAATTTCATGCTAGAGTATTCATGACAACTGAATAATTATGGAAGATAATACTTTCTTGCTTAATATTATCAATTAGAATAGCTCCATGTTTTGAAAACTGAATAATTATGTAGATAGCAACAAAAAATATAATCGCAGAGGAAAAATATCTTATCCCAAAAGCAAGTTTGGAAAAAGCTTGACAGGATACAATATTATCAGTTGATATACCTTAATCTCTACAATGGAATATCATAACCACACAAAAACGACACTATATCTATGAAAAAGAACAAACCTTTAAGAATTACGGGAAGGGCCGCCTCATGCACGACAGTCATTTTCTCACATCCTTTTAATGACAGTGGAGAGACTGAACAGTAGTCAAATCTGCAACATCATATCTCAAAAAATTAGACATACAAAATATATGAGCAAAATAATGCAACAAACTATGATAGAAAGGGTCAAGTACGTGTATATCAACATTCTTAAAACCAATTTCAATTGCTGCTTCCACATTTTTTTGCCTGAGAACATAATAACTATATAAGATGACTCACACTTTAGCATAAACTACTTCAATAACTACACGAAATATGTGTAGAAAGATTAGAAACCTGTCATCTATGAAAATACAATATGTTGGATCAACTTCCATATAGAATTCACTATCTGGTTTCCTCTTTTCTGAAACACAATGAAAATGGCTAAAAAATATTCAAAGTTGCATGACATGATCAACATAAAAGGCATAGGGATAAAGTATTCAAATCACAATATGCTGGTTATGTACCGTGTCATGATACATTTTCAAATCAGTTTTAGAAATCAAACAAAAATGATTATTTGTCAATGATGCATTTCATCAAATAGTTCAATCAAAGAATTGCTACTCAATGGTGTAAAACATTAACATTTTTTAGAAATCACAAAAGAACAATTGATCCCAAAGTGTCAACCCATATAAAATAAAGATAGAAAATAACAAACCTGTTCTTTTTCAGCAAGCAGAACATCAGTAGTAGCATGTGGGGACTCCAAAAATTCTAACAGCTTTGCAGACAGTTCCTCCTAAAAGATATTTCATTTGAAAATTTGGTTTACATTTTTTATAAGCACTACCACAACTATGTTGGATTGAAAAATAATATCACAAGTACCTTATTTGTACTGCTCTTTCTAATTTGAATATTAAGCACTTCACAGAAGTCTTCCAACTTTTCTCTCACAAATTTATCAATATTTTCCTTTATGAAAGATACCTTCAACTACAGGTTTATTACAGCGATAGTGCTAACACCACAATATTTAACAAAAATATGACATGAACACAAAACACCGTGCAAGTCTCCATAGTTATGAATTAACACTTTACACCGCAGATCTCATGAAATTGCAGTTTGTTTTAACTTTTCTGCATAATATAGCTATAGAAACCATTTCACAATATTCTGTATAGAAAAGAGTATTGCAGCACAATAACATTTCATTCATATTCCACAAGGACATAACATTATATCACAAAAGACTGTGATGAAAAGGATCAAATTAAGTACATTACCAAACATAACAGTACCTTATTTTTAGCCCACACATAACCAGAAAACTGGCCTATATTCCTCTTTAGATTGTGTACCGGGCCACCATTCAATGAAAAAAGGTGAGTATATTCACACCCCATGGACAGAAAATGGAAGTCAGTAAAAAGGAAATGCCCAAAACAAATTCTAGATGGATTTTAGGCAGATAATTCATATACCCTTACTTGATTAAAAGAACCTTTGGGCTCCTCTTGAACTGGTCTTACTGAATTGGATATAAGTTCCTGGGAACACAATCCTACATTAACACCAACATCTTCCCAGCGACACTTTTTTCTTCATCAGCTACAAGTTCAGCACCCTAGAAGATCCATCCATAACATATTAGGAAGCTATGTGTATATTAGGAGAAAAACAAGGAACAAGAATTTGAAAATTCTAAATAGAGAAAGAAACTTAATATGTTTGGCTATACAATGGTGTAGTATTATTGGTTAGTAAATCACTTTATGGTTATGCTATTGAAAAATAAGTAAGCAAAAAGAAATCCACTTGGACATACTATTAGAAGACTACTAAACCATATTAATAAGCAAAGTCTCATTATAACTATATATTTACTAGCTTCATGTATTTCAATTACTAGCTTCATGACTATTAAGAGAAAATAAAATCATGACTCATTGGAATATGAAGTTTATGTAAAATATTTTATCAACTAATGTTATGAAATGAGTTTTATATTTATCTAACCCTTCTTATGCAGAAGAACTTGATACTATGGGCTAAGATGGTATATCAATTTATCAATCTTTGCAAGCCTGGCAGATTGTATATGCAAAGGACGGATCTGTCAAGGAATGCAAGAAGTCGTTGCAAGTTTAAAGTATAATATGCCCAAGACTACAGATCCTGTAAGTATTTATAAGTATACTTGAACAAGTCATTAGCCAAGATCTTGTAAGTATCACAATGTACATATAACATGCTATTAACTGCCAGAGCTTTATTGCCTTCAGTTTTATTGAAGATCGCATTTGCATTAGTATTTGAAATTGAGAAATGTTGGATATTAAATTATGCTAATTTTTGTATTTAGAGTTTTTGTCAGGTGGACAATCAGAAGTTAAAAGTTGTCTTAAGGAAAAATGTTGTCAACTAAGCTAAGACTATTGATAAGAAGCTCCAATTATCATCGACAGCCTTGGCAACAGTTGCATCTTTTGACCAAAAATTTGGGCTTAGTGAGAAAATATGTGTTGGTGCTTAAGTCGTGAGTGATAAAGTTCTAGAAGAGGATAAAAAATATCAGGTTCTAGAAAAGAAAAAAAATCAGAATTTACAATTGCATAATAGACATTCAGTAGTGTTGGTTCTGCCATAATGAAAAATAAACACATACTACATTTCTTAGGTATTTAATATTCTTTTGTAAGATAAACTATCTTTCCTATATATTAAATTATATATTTCTCATATTCAATATGGTGATAGATATTGCCGGATCATAGTTTAACTAATAATTAGGTAATTAGATAGCTAAGATATCATAGGGGTTGACATGGTAGTTATAACATGTAGGTTTAAATGCACTTTTGGTCCCCTTAGTTTAAATTTTTTACATTTTCGGTCCCCCTATTACAAAACCTGCGATTTTGGTCCCTACATTTTGATGGTCTTGGCAATTTTGTGGTCCCCCTCCAATTTTGCTCCAAAACCGTACATGAACAGTGCACTGTTCATGTACGGACATGCACTGTTCATGTACTGTTTTGGAGCAAAATTGGAGGGGGACCACAAAATTGCCAAGACCATCAAAATGTAGGGACCAAAATCGCAGGTTTTGTAATAGGGGGATCGAAAGTGTAAAAAATCTAAACTAGGGGGACCAAAAGTGCATTTAAGCCTAACATGTATAACTTATGTATTTAAGTATATTAAATGCTTATATTGGGTTGACATTTGATTGATATGATAATTACTTAAATACAATCATAAATCATATTATCAATTCAAAAACATGAATATTATACCATCAATAATTTAATTATTTTCTACTCAATGTTTCATGGAAAATCAACTCTAATTATTTTTAATAATATTTTAACCATATTTCCTAATATATAACTTTTTTTATAATATTTTGTCATTTAATTTGACGACTCTTTGATTTTTATGTTACATTGGTTTTTATGGTATATTACCTCTTGATATGAGAGGAGGATTGATTCAATCATGTGTTTGTAGTTGATATTTAGTAAACATTTTATAAATTTATTTTAAAATAAAGTAAAATATATATATATTCTCCAAATTAATGAATAAAATAACTTAAATAACTTATTTGTGGAGTTTACATGGCATTTCCTCCTTTCAATTAGAACCATTCCCATATTGTTACATTTTGAATGTTTTTAATATTTTCGTGTAGGATACGCACCCAATTTCATACAACCTGGATGAGGAAAGTTTAAAACCCATCAAATAAAGTTAACTCGTATTGTTCTAATTTTTTTTTACATGTAGGATCATTAGGATAATTATGTTCTATTTAAAAAAACATAACATCTTATGATGTCAATTAGTATTACATAACAAATAATTTAATATATAAACAAACTTTTCCGTGCGGATGCACTACTAGTTCATTAGATGTAAAACTAGTGTCCAAATAACATTATTCTTTAGGCTATATCTTCATATGTTATTTTTCACTTGTTTTTAATTTACCAAACACTAGAAACAAAGATTATAGTTGGCAAAATGAGTTCCATTTATTGGGCATTTATTTAACCTGCATTTTTTTTTCCGAAAGGACCAAGGGTTTTAGTTTGTATCTTTTAATGAGTCTACTCTGCTTTGTTTTTTTTTTTTTTAGATATTGCGGACGCAAACAATAATATAAATATTTGCATTTTCAGGTTTAACAAGCATACTGTCTAGAGGTCTGCTTTTACTTTTTTAGATAGGAGTGACAAAATGGATGAATTAGATGGATATGGATTGGATTGTTAATGGATGGATTAAAATAATCCATTAGTCCATTAACAATCCACAATTTTTTTTTCAAATTATCCAATCCAATCCCTCCGTTAAGAATAAAATTCATCCAATTTATCCATTAACATATTTTTAATAGATGGATATTCATCCATCCAAACGTTTTTTTTTAAATCGATTTTATTTTATTTTTGAAAATTTCATTTTTTGTATTTTAAAAAAAATTGTTTTTTAATATATTCATGAAAAAATTGAATTTTTTGTTTTTTTAAAATAAACCATTTTTTGTATTTTCAAGAAAAAATATTGTATTTTTTGGAAAAAAAAGTATTTTTGAGATAAAAAATCGATTTTTTGTATTTTCGAAAAAAATCAATTTTTTTCGGGGAATAATCGACTTTCTGTGTTTTTAAAAAATCAATTTTTTAATTTCAAAAAAAAAATCGGTTCTTTTTTCGAAAAGAAATGTTTTTTTTGGGAAAAAAAATTGTTATTTTGGGAAAATTTGACATTTTGTATTTTCTAAAAAATTGATATTTTAATTTTCGAAAAAAATCGGTTTTTTTTCTGAAAAAAAATCATTTTTTTTGGGGGAAAATTTGACTTTTTTGTATTTTCCAAAAAAATCGATATTTTAATTTTTATAAAAAATCGGTTTTCTTTTTCTGAAAAAAAAAATCGTTTTTTTGGAAAAAAGTAATTTTTTTTCGAAAAAAATCGATTTTTATTTTGGAAAAATATCGTTTTTTTCCGAAAAAAAATAGTTTTTTTTTCAGAAAAAAAAATCGTTTTTTTTTTGGGAAAAAAATCCAATTTTATTTTTTTGGAAAAAAAATCCATTTTTAATTATTTTTTAAAAAATAAATCTAACAGAAATAAAAATAATTCATTGGATTCTTAAAATATGTTGGATGAATTGAATCAATCCATGCATATAAATGGATAGATTTAATCAAATTCATTAACTTACTTTTTATGTGGTGGATGGATTGAATGATTTTTTTTATGGATGGATTGGATGAATTTTGTCTTAATGGATCCAATTGTCACCCTATTTTTAAGACAAATCAAAGATTTTAGATTCGTACGTTCAACAATATTAGCCCCTCCCCATTTTTTGGCGCACTTTTATAGAACGGATCTAAACGGGACAGACATATCTGATTGTTACTCCTAAATAGGATATTCATACACTACATATATATATATATATATATATATATATATATATATATATATATATATATATATATATATATATATATATATATATATATATATATATATATATATATATATATATATATATATATATATATATATATATATATATGTCACGCATAATTATATGTTTACAATTTAATAAAATAAATATTTCAAAAATCCATTACAAATTTAATACAATAATATCGATAATACATAACATAACATAGTTATACACTTCATTTCAATCACCATTTAAGAATATTTGACCAAACTAAAAAATTATAATAAAATAAATTAAAATAATTCAACCCAAAATTAAAACAATAGAATATAATAACTAAAATAAAATTCAAATAATTAAGAATACCTAAATAAAATAAGATAGAATACCAAAATATAAATAATACAATATACTTCATTAAACAACAAAAAATCGAATTTGAGTTTAACTATGACAAACAAGTCTTAATTGACAACAACATACAATATTGACTTGAATGACAATCAATATTGAGTTGGACATTGTGACTATGTTTGAAAGAGACGACATGATGATGATAGAGTGTGGTTGAAAGAAAAACTATAATGGTGTGACAAAACTTAGCTGTTTGTATTGTTGTAAAAAACACACAAAATTATTTTATTGTAATTGGGGAATGTAAGTTAAGTTTAGATATTAACATATTAAAATAAAAATAAAAAAATGGTCAATTTAACAAAACCGACTCCGGTTCGAATGGTTTTGTACGGTTCAATTCATTTTTTTTTCGATTTTACTTCGGTTTTGACCCACTAGCAGTTTTGAAAGATTGACCCAACCGGATTCATCTCTGATTCTTGATCCAACCGGTTGAACTGGACGATTCGGTCTGATTTTTAAAACATTGATTTAAACACACATAATCAATGCCCCTGTAACAAAAGATAACATTGTCAAAAATTTATAATTCATATGTTACATAAAAACTCAATAAAATAATATAGTTATATTTTTATTTAATAAATGTTGTGAAAAACTTTATTGAAAACAACATTAGTTGTATTAGTCATATTTTATTTATCCTTGTTATGAATCAATGTTTTGAGATTTTCTTTAGTCTTGACTTTTGATATTGTACCATAAAGTTGTCCATGACTAAAAATATTTTTTAGCAAATATAAATCAACATTGTCTAATGATTGACTTTGAAATTTGTTAATTGTCATAGCAAAAAAAAAAAAAAATGGGAATTGTTTTCTCACTTGGTTGAAAGGTCATGGTGACTTTGAAGGAGACATAAACATCCTAGGAATATAAATATTATTACCAATATTTTAACCAACGATAATTTTAGCTTTGATGACATGATTAACATGTATATTAATTGTGAGCCTTGTTCCATTGCATAAACCCTCAAATTGAACCAAAATTCTCAACAACATAATTGTTGCTCCAGTTTTCAATTTTATTGAATGATTAGACAATCCAGATGTTTTTAAACAATTCAAGGATTTAGGTGTTATGTGCTCAAATGCATCAAAGTTAATAGATTCAGATATATCAATTGAATCACTACTTTAATATTCCTTTTATTCCCCTTCAATAAAAAAAGCGAGGTTAATATGAACACAAATAGCAATCCTTTCTATAATATGTAGGAATATCAACAATATATAAGCAATGAAGTACCTGAAATGAGCTTTGTAATGTAATCATTCATTTCATTTGCAACCTCTATGGTTGAAGCCAAGATTGCTCTACTTTGATGATGATTAAAATCCTTGTAGTTATTAATTATGTAATGATATATTTGTAAAGACCTATCAAGGGCGAGAATGTCGTGGTCTCCCGTAAGAGACAACACCCATTTGTTGCCCGTAATTGAGGGCAACCCCACATTTAACGCACCCATTTTCCCCATCGTGGGAAATGTGGGAAAATACACGTATCGATTAGAGGGAATTTAGAGTCAACAGCCTAAATTGAGTCTCATTAGGAAGTAGGGATTCAATGGTCCACTACTATGACTAAATGGACAATTATCATTCCCGAGAGACCTTAACTCCAGGCTCATAAGCCTTTATAAATACCTCATCCCTAGCACGAAGAAGGATAACTCATAATATACACAAAATACCTAGAGAATTTGGGGCTTCTCACCCCACGTGAGGTTTCTCCCCATAGTAAAAAATAGCACCGAACAACATAATTGGAGGAAACCCCGCCTTTAACGCCCCCCGCTCTCCCCATCGTGGGAAACATGGGAAAATACACGTATCGATTAAAGGGAATTCATAGTCAAAAAACTGAATTGAGTCTCCTTAGGAAGTAGGGATTCAATGGTCCACTACCATGACTAAATAGATGATTATGATTCCTGAGAGACCCTAACTCTACGCTCTTAAGCCTCTATAAATACCTTATCCCTAGCACAAGGAAGGATAACTCGTAATTACACAAAATACTTATAGAATACGAAGCTTATCACCTCGTGTGAGATTGTTATCTCCATAGCTAAAAACACCACCGTACAGGGTTTCTCACCGCCATGAGCAAGCCTTAACCCGCATAAATTTACTAAGGCCTCTAGACGCCCCTGCCAGCATAGAGGTGCAACATATTCTTACTTATTAAAAAATAGAGTGACGTCTACTGTGGGCACCCGGTAAAACTAACCCAGACTACATCTTCCATCATTGTTGCCATTTTCACCGTTTCCCCTTGTCCTGATTTTGAGTAATTGTTCCTATAATACAAATTAGAAAAATCATATCAAAATCAATGCAAGTCAAATCCTGATATGCATCTCCATAAAACAGAAAAGGCAAAAAATGGAGATGCACCTCTGTAAAACAGAAAAAGCAAAACTGGAGATGCATCTCCATAAAAATGTGCGATTTTGCAAAAATATCAAAAACTCACCTATTATACCCTAAACACCAAATAAACGTGAATGCATGTCTATACAAGCTACCTATTTTGAATGTAACTACAACATAATGCATTTTAAATAACATAGTTTCCCAATACGTGCATCACAAGATCCACAACTCAAAAATAGAAAGGAAATGAAAAATGAATCGTTTAATAGTTGTTCAGCGAAAGCTTTAATGGAGTGAATGGAATGTCTTGGAACTGATTGTAATGGGGTAGAAGTAAAGTTGACGCTTGAAAAATAACTTTGTTGGTTCTTACTTACGAGCTATAAAATGTTATTGAAAATATAGAAAATGAAGAAGAAATGGAAAGGTTCTCCACGCGAAGTATATTAATTAAAACCAATCAGAGGAGATGCATCTCAGTAAAATTCACTGAGTGTAAAACTATGAAGTTTTAAATAAAGATTATTATGAAAATACATCTTCCGAAATAATATTTTTGGATAAAATTGTTGGAATTCAACAACAACCTATGGAGAATTACACTCAATCTTGATCTCAAGATGGTTTCACTCACGCAATGAGAATGAAAAGAAAAGGTTTAGAAAGAAAAAAAGAAAATAATGTTGGAGAAGAAGATGAATATTTTCTACAGAGTTTCCCTCTGCCCACAAACTATGGAAACTTCTTTATTCACTTTGCAACTGCAAAACTGTGAATACAATGCTATGAGTTCTAAGTTCTGAGTTGTTTACAAAATAAGGTTTAATCCATATTTATAGATTTAGGTTAGCTTACACCTCAAACCAAAACCCAAAACTATAAAAGCCCAAAATAACTAACATCACTAAAATAGGCCTAATTTGAAATCCCGTGTGAAGCAACCTGCTTTGACACTTCGACACACTAATACAACTCGACACACACATTATAACAATTCGACTAATCCTTATTTCTGTCGAGCTACACTGTTTCGACACAAGGAATTTGTAACGCCCTGTATAATATATATCTAGAATAAGACCATACAAGTGTTTTATTTGGTACTGACACCATCGTAAGTGCCTATTGGCATAATTCACATACTTGACCATTTCTAGAAAATATAATACAATCTATGGTACAAGACATGGATATTATCCAAAAAAAATATATAAAATCTAAGATCAATATACAATATCCTCAATTGTATACAACAAATACACAGCGAAATAAGCTCAACTAAGCTTCTCTTGAAACATCCAAGCATAGCCCCACTTGTAAATCAAACTTGCAAATACCTCCTGAAAATAATCAACAATAGTGGGGTGAGATACATCAAATCTCAGTGAGTTCCCTATCTTATGGATTCTCTCGGCTTTACAGGGTTCTATCTTAGCCTAACTCAAGTCGGGGGAAAGGAACTAGACCTTGAGTTCAAACATTTCTAACTAGAGAAACAATCGTACCATACACAAAACTACAACTAGTTAAGGAATCTTTCCCCGGCCATCCTACTCAAAGAAATTAAACACGGGTCACGGATCCTTAACATAGATAACTTTCCCCCCGCTCAAAGAGATTAAACACGGGTCACGATTATCTACAATTGGTACTTTCCTCGACCATCCCGTTCAAAGAGATTAAACACGGGTCACGGTACCAACCACTAAGTAACTTTCCTCAGCCATCCCGCACAAGGAGATTAAACACGGGTCACAGTCACTTACCACTAAGTAACTTTCCCCGGCTATCCTGCACAAGGAGATTAAACACGGGTCACGGTCACTTACCACTAAGTAACTTTCCCCGGCCATCCCGCACAAGGAGATTAAACACGGGTCACGGTTACTTACTTAATAAATACTTTCCCCGACCATCCTACACCAGAGGATTAAACACGGGTCACTAATATTTATTAAGGGATACATACTTAATAAATACTTTCCCCGACCATCCTACACCATAGGATTAAACACGGGCCACTAATATTTATTAAGGGATAAGTTACAAACCGGGGGAATTACAATCCTCCACAGATAACTACTTATCAAAGACACTCTTCTAGTATCGATGCATAAGCATATCCCTTTAAGCCTTTACCAAGTCCTAGTTACATCTCTAGGATCTAACACTTATTTGGGGGTAAGGTTTCTCACTCTTACTAATTCATTTTAAGCATGACATTTCTCAATTATGTTCAACAACAATATTAGGCAAAGCATATTCCAATTGCACATTTAAATTACATATAAAAATTTCATCGCAAGTTATACAAAAGCATAATAGAATCACATTTAATGATTCATCGCATAAAACATCACTTTCAGGTTCCCCCAGATTCATTTAATCGGGTACCAAAATCAAAACTTTTCACTTTTATCCCGTAGGATACTTCCACATCTTTACATCGGCTATAATTATGCCTCGATAGGATTTACAATCCACAAGATATGGATTTCAACATATCACATAACATTGTTATCATTCAAATGCCACTAATTAATTAATCCCACATCATACCCGTAATTTTCACTTTTTATTGGGTAGAGGGTCGTCATGACTTTCTAACGGTACCAAGAACGTCTCGATCCGAGTTACGGATCAAAAGTTATGAATTTTTGAAGAAAAGAAAATTATTGAAAAACTGCCAGATTCGCCTGGCGAATCCCTCTTCGCCGGGACTTCGCCCAGCGAAACAGCGGCGAAACCTCATTTTAGAAAACCCAAAAGTCCTAGTAGCCAAAACATGTTCTGTCTCTTCATTTTCGTCCGACGATTAGGGATTTCGCCTGGCGAATTCCTCCTCGCCAGTACTTCGCCCGGCGAAGCAGCGGCGAAACCTGATTCGCCTGGCGCTTCAAAATTCGCCTGGCAAAACGCATCAGAACCAGAATTCTTTTTCTGCATTTCACATGGTTTCCAACCTCAAAATCCAACTTTCCCTAAACCAAAACATCTTCAAACAACCAAAACAAGTACCAACAATGTTCATATGCATATTACGATTATACTACGCAATTTATATCGATTTTCAACCGTTAAATTCATTGATTTAACTGTTAAATCATTTTCTCTCAAATCTAACCTAAGTTCTAAACTTATATTCTAGAACTTAGAGTGTCTAACTAGAACCCACCTGATAATCGAATAGGAGGTTGAAGAAGATGATGAACAATGATCCAAGTTTTCTTCCCTATTTCCCATTTTCCTCTTGTTTCTCTTCTTCTTCTCTTCCTTTTCTTCTTTCTCTTTTTCTTCTTCTTTTCCAACTTTTCTTTTCTTCTTTCCCTTACTAACATATATATATATATATATATATATATATATATATAATATAATCCAACAGGGTAAAATATCTTCAATTGATATTTTATCGTCTCACACCAATTGATCAATTATTAGAGTTACCTTAAAATCCTTTCTCGGGTTAAAATAATTAATCTATCTCTTTAATAAATAATTGATCTCTTCAGAGTTTACCAGTTGCTATATTGATCCCACATAACAATACTTAGAACACTTAGAGGATTCCATTAATCCAATTTACCAAAGATAGAGCACATAGATACTCATCTGATCTCATCTGATATCCAATTGAGCATCTAAATAATATGGGGTATTACAGAATTACAACTCAACACACCACCTAATTCATTGTGTCTAAGCTATCTACATTTATCATAGACCTTAGCTTCTTGAACACTTCGACCTGCAACTCCTTCGTCATGATGTCTGCAATCTGATTCTCAGTTCTGCAGTGTTCAAAGCTCATCTTCCCTTCTGCTACCTGCACTCGAAAATAATGGAACCTCATTTCGATGTGCTTGCTTCGACCATGTGTTATCGGATTCTTTGCCAGATTGATAGCTGACATGTTGTCGATCTTCATGGTAATTGCTCCATGATTCTTTCCTGAAATTTCTTCGACCAGGTTCACCATCCATGTTGCTTGACATGCACAAAGAGAAGCAACTGTGTATTTTGCTTCGCATGAAGACTATGCCAATATTGGCTCCTTTCTCGAACTCCAAGCAATTGGTGCACCACCTAACATAAACACATACCAGTTATGGATTTTCTATCCTCAGCATCACTACACCAACTTGAGTCAATGTATCCCAGTAACTTGCATTCTTTTCCTTCATCAGCTCCTGGAAACAAAATACCGTAGTCGAGAGTTCCTTTCAGATACCTTACCATACCCACGTTGTATGCTAAGTCAGACCTTGTGTGACAAAAGTATCAAAGTTACCTAATATGTCTTCTATATTGGGTTAGGTCGACATCATCTTCATCTAAATCTTTTGATAGTTGCAATCTGGTCTCAGCTGGAGTCGAAGTTGGATTGCAATCTTGCATCTCAAATCTCTTGAGTATTTCACCTGCATATCTTCTTTGGTGCATCATCAAACCTCAACCACTTTTGTAGAATTCGATGGCAAGGAAATATGAGAGATTTCCCAAGTCTAACATTTCAAACTCTTCACTTAGGTCATGTTTGAAATCTTCGATCTCCTTCTTGCAACTTCCTGTTATCAATGGGTCGACATAGAGACATAGTATAAGCAATTCACTATTGCTTTTTCTTACATATACTCCATGCTCAGTTGTGCACTTCACAAATTCGTTCTCTCTTAGAAAGTTGTCGACTTTCTTATTCCAAACTCTTGGAGCTTGCTTAATTCAATACAGAGCTTTATGAACCTGTACACCTTTCTTTCTTCGCCTTGTTTCACAAACCCAGCTGGTTGTGCAACATAAACTTCTTCGTCTAACGGGTCATTCAAGAATGCACATTTCACATCCATCTAACATGTGTGCCAATTTTTCATGTTTGTTAGACCAACAACCAACCTGATTATCTCGATCCTAGCAACAGGTGCAAAAACTTCGTCGAAGTCGATTCCTTCCTTCTGTAGAAATCCTTTCGCTATAAGTCCCGCCTTGTGTCGAATTACCTTTCCTTTAGGATTCACTTTCACTTTGTAAACCCATTTCACATCAATTGCCTTCTTTCCTTGATGCAATTCGACAAGTGGCCAAGTGTTGTTGACTTCAATTGACTCTAACTCCTCATTCATTGCTTTCACCCACTTCGAATCTTTCAATGCTTCATCTGCATTGACTAGTTCAACATTTGCATAGAAAGCACAGTGTACCAGCTCACCTTCTTTATCGGCCACATCATCTGATGTAATCACACATTCTTGCAACCTTGCAAGCATGTGTCTTATTCGTCGAGGTCTGCTTGGGTCTGATTCACCTCTGACTTCTTCTTGTCGAACTTCTCTTTTGACTTCACTAGCTCGTTCTTCACTTTTCTTCTTGAACAGGCAAGTCCACAGTTTTCGACTGAAATCATCTATGAACGTGACAAAGTATTTGTTACCTCCAATCGAATCCACCTGGATAGGACCACATACATCAGAGTATATGACTTCAAGAATTGCCTTCGACTTGCTTCATGCATCCTTGCTGAAGCTATTCTTGTGTTGTTTCGCCTGAACACATTCTTCACGCACTTCGCTTGGAATTTCAATTTCTGGTAATCCTGAAACCATATTTATTCTCTTCAAATCTCTGATGTCTTTGAAATTGAGGTGGCCAAGTCGATAATGCCATATCCATTCATCTCTGCTGGCTGCAGTTGCAAGGCACTTATGCTCAATCACATTAAGTTCAATCTTGAAGGTTCTATTCTGAGACATTGGAGCCTTCAAGATTAACCTACCACCTGAGTCGAGAACTCTCATCATCTTGTCTTTGACGTAGTTCTTTTTGAAAAGTTGCCATATACTGAGCAAATTACTCTTCAAGCCTGGTATGTACAACACATTGGAAAACACTGACATCTTGCCATCTTTCCTCATAATCAGAACATCACCAATATCTTCAGCTGCTAAAGTATTGTCATTTGCAAATTTCCCATGTTCTTTATTGAGGGCTTCATGTTGACAAACCAATATTTCCTTTCAGTCATGTGTGATGAACATCCAGATTTCAAGTACCGCTGATTCAAGATTTTTTCTTCATCTCTTGTTGTGACCATCAACAACATCTCTTCTTCTTCATGTTTCGCCAGCTTTGCATCAGTTTCTTGATTCTTCTTCTTTTATGGACAATCACTAAAATAGTGACCATACTTCTGACAATTGAAACACTAAATATGACTTTTGTCAGGTTTTCGACCACCACTTCTTCCTCTACTTGCAGCACCACCTCTTTGGTTGCCTTGGTTCCAGTTTTTTTTATTCGACCAGTTTCCTTCCTGCTGATTTTAACCAGTCGAATTATTATAGCCTCCTCTACCTTTATTTCCATTCCAGCTTCCTTTGCCTCTCTATTCCTTTTTTGACTGCGCTTGCAAAGCCATATCACTTTTCGACTTTCCTAATGCTCTTTCAGCCATCCTTTGTTCATGAGACTTAAGCGTCCCTTGAAGCTCTTCCTTCGTCAATGCTGACAAGTCTTTCAACTCTTTTATGGCTACTACCATGTGGTCAAACTTTGGAGCCAATGACCTAAAGATCTTTGCAACAATTGATCTTGATGTCAACACTTTTCCACATACCTTGATTTGATTCACCAGTTTTGTAATTCTAGTGAAGAAATCTGATATGCTTTCATTGTCTTCCATTTGAAGCAATTCATAAGTCCTTTTGTGAGTCTGTAACCTCACTTGTTTCACCTTTTCTGCACCTCTAAACGATTTTTCAAGAATCTCCCAAGCTTCTTTTGCTGATTCTACATCACTAACCTTTTCAAAATTATCTGGATCAACACATTGATGGATTATAAAGAAAACTTTATAATCTTTCTTCTTCAATTCTTTGTGTGCAGTCTTTTCTTAATTTGTCGCTTTCTCTGCAGGCGGTGCTACTCCTTCCTTCACAAGATCCCAAAGATCTTGATAACAGAAAACCACCTTAATCTGCTTACACCAATTCTCATAATTATCTTTCTTGATAATCGAAAGGTTTTCCGAAAAGTGTCTGTTTGGATGATTCATCACCATCACATTTTTGCTTCCTTTAATCGCAACCGGAGCTCTAGATACCAGATGTTGGAATTCAACCATAACCTATGGAGAATTACACTCAATTTTTATCTCAAGATTGTTTTACTCACACAATGACAATGAAAAGAAAATCTTGAGAAAGAAAGAAAAAAATAATGTTGGAGAAAAAGATGAATATTTTCTGCAGAGTTTCCCTCTGCCCACAAACTGTGGAAACTTCTTTATTCACTTTGCAACTGCAAAACTGTGAATACAATGCTATGAGTTCTAAGTTATGAGTTGTTTACAAAATAAAGGTTACTTCCTATTTATAGATTTAAGTTAGCTTGCACCCCAAGCCAAAGCGCAAAACTATAAAAGCCTAAAATAACTAACATTTTTAAAATAGGACTAAGCCGAAATTCTGTGTGAAACAAACTGCTTCGACAGACAAGAAATTACAACTCAACAAAAATGAGATGACTCATTCACTAAAATAATAAACACGTGTAAGAGATACATCAATAAAATCTAAAAGTTATTGTGATTTTTAAGCACGGTGAATTAATGGGTGGGAAAAATAACCCTCTCAAGTCTCAACAAAATATAATTTTCAAATTAATCTATGAATAACACACCGAAAATAAAGTAATAAACATGTCCGAATTTTTTTTTAAAAAATAACATAGTAATTAAAAAAACTAAAATAACAGAGTTTTCAAAAATATTACCAAAGTGACATATTTTCTACATGCAGACGCCATATGAAATGGCGACAGCATTAAAAAAAATTATCATTGAACTAATTCGCCATATGAGATGGCGCCACCATGTAATTTTGCCCTAGGTTTTTCTGAGGAGGCGCCATATGATATGGCGCCTCAGTACAATCCCTTTTTTTTTCTTAAAGCCATATTTTATGTTTTTTTTGTTATTTCTAATTAAATCATTTTTTTAAATGATAGATACATTATTTCATTTTTCTATAAATAAGAATGCACCCTCATTTGTTACTCCACAACAATTATCACCAATATCCTCAACTCTCCACAACAAGTATGTCTGAATTCTTAAATCAGCGTTCATCATCATCATCATCATCATCGGAGGAACCGCTTCCAACATTTCCACTTATGAAAAGAAACGCCCTAGTTTGTTTTTCAGCAACAAAGTCTCTGATGAAGGTCCTACTTTGGAACACGCAGACCTTGGAGCATTTGCATAGGGAATTGAATCGTTGGCTAGAAGGAGAAATTACTGTAGATGAAAAGATCTGGAAAATTGAGAGGCTAGTTGAGGAGTCAAGCCCAAATGGAGTTACCCATGCTTGGAGAAAAGTGGAAAATGATGTTGGTGTCCTTATGATGATGTTAACACCAAAGAAAATTAGCTTGATGGTTGTAATATCCTAGATAAGTTGATGCATGGAGTTGCTTTATTTGGGTATGTTGTTTTTATTTTTCGATTGTTGAGAATGGTGTACACTTTTGGTATTAGGTTATGTCATTGTTAATTGTTGTTGTTGAGACATTAAGTTATGTATGTTTTAGTTATGTCGTTGTTAATTGTAATCACTTAGGTATGCTTACAATTGAATGAAATTTGTTGTGATATCAAGAGACAAGGTTACATTTGAAACTATAATCTTGTGCTTGATCCTACATTGGGACATTTTGTATGATTGTGTCCCGGATGACGGCACAAACTACATAATTTGACTATTTTGTTTGTTGTATCCATCTCCGTTCGAATACGCGTGCTATTAGGGCGACCCTTTTTCTTTCTTTGCATCAAATCATTATGGCAGACAATTTCGCCTTCGTATGGAGGCAAATAGTCCTCCTTTGCTACCACCTGAAAGCTAGTGCTGTAGACATTGCATAGAGTAATGACTTAGTGAAGAACATAAAGATAGTTGGTTGGGTCCTGGGCGAGCCTTTGAACATGCTTCTATAACATGGGAGCAAGGCATACAAAATGCCTGAAACTTTCTACAGTCACACCAACTCCAATCCAGTTTCACTCAGTAACATCCCCTAAGCATCCCTTCATTGTGACCAATAGACTCTGCAATACCAAACCAACCTTTATTACGGTCAAAGACTGTGACCACATGTGTGTTGGCTTTGCCAACTTCATCCTTCATGAATGTCATTGAACTATTACTGAACAATTGCCCAGATTGTAAGATAGAACATCACTTTGTACGTCTGGTATCAAAAAGTGCATCGAGCCTGAAATATGTTGATCTTACCAAAGCGGTTATCGATAAGTTTTGAATGCCCTTGAATATAAAGTTCATTGATTCAACGATGTTTGTTGTCATGTGGCCCCATCGCTGGCCATTGTCGTATGCCTTTGTCCATTTCTCCAGTTGAATATTATCAATCCATCTCAATGCATCTGCGTTTGTCAGTCTGATCTCGTCACGGTAGTGTTTGAAAGTAGGCTCTGTTAGTGCATACCCCGCATTCACAACCTTCTTCCTTAGTGTTTTGTCCTTGATCTCCCACATGAAATTTTGAGTGATGTGTCTTATGCAATACACATGGTTTGAGGGAGGATCCTGCCAACCGTTATCAAGATTCTTGTATGCACTCTCGATTGATGGGTGTCTATCAGATATCAAACATAAGTTAGGTTGGGGAGACACGTATAGTCGGAGATCTTTTAGGAAAAAACTCCAACCTCCAGTAGGCTCCCCTTCAACTAGAGCGAAGGCGATTGGAAAAATGTTGTTGTTGCCATCCTGCGCCACGACCATGAGTAGCATGCCCTTATATTTCCCGTACAACCATGTTCCATCAATTTGAATGTTAGGTTTACAGTACGCAAAGCCTTTGATACATAGTTCAAACGCCCATAAGAGTATGTGGAAAATGCCATTTCCACTTACACAAGTCCCGTCTGGCGTATACGCCGGCAATGTCTCCAAGATGGCAACAATCCCTGGAGCATATTATTTAAGTGCCACCAAGTATTTAGGAAGTTCTTTGTAAGACTCCTCCCAATTTCTGAACACCGTTTCAACCGCCTTAGTCTTAGTTATCCATGTTTTCCTGTACGAAGGAGTATAGTTATATCTTTGAACCATGTGCGCGATTATGGTACTCACCTTCAAAGAAGGGTTTTCGCTAATGACTGAGAGAATTTCATTGCATATCAACTAAGAGCTAAGCTTGCGATGATCCTGCATTGGATTCGTGATTATACAAGTGTGGTCTGGACCCATTGACCCTATCTTCCGTGAATCACTTCTCTTCCGAAAAGATGATGTTAATCGAAATGGGAACACCTCGTTACGGAAATAGATCTTATACAGAGTCGGGTTCGTTCGATCGACTCTATAATCTACTGATAAGTCCATGTGATATTATTTTATAGCTCAGACACAGTCTTCTTTTGTACGAAAATTGTTTCCCTCTTTTAATACTCCTTTTGTTTGCATGTATGGATTGTAAAAAATATCCGTTGATGGTTCATTTTTGCCTAAGTTGACACTTGTCATGTGTTGAGGTGGGCAATAAAGATGATTGGCTAGTAATATGTCTTCCTCGTTGTTTACCATTTCATCAACAATGACATCAACTTCTTCCTCTTCTTCGTCAATGACATCGACTTCAGCTTGTTCGTTGTCAGATTTGTAAAAAACTTGAGAAGACTCAAGTTGTTGAGACAACTGTTGTTGTTGTAACTTAATATATAGCTCAATATCATTGAAACCAGAATACTCGTGACTGAGAAACATATTACGCACATCTTCATCGTCTCGAATCTTTAACTGAAAAAATTTGCATTGATCGTGCCCGCCAAAAAACACAGGATTCTTGTAAATGATTTGGCCAACTGGACCACACTGTAATTTCTTTTCTAATCTGATTTTTAAATGTAAAATATTTGATCTTCTGTCAATTAAAAACCTAGTAACTTCCGTATTTCGAAAATTGAAACCGGTTATGGTACATTCAATTATCTCACCTTGAGATGTGCACTGATCATGTATTGTGGTGTTTGAGCCATAACAAATACATTACTAACTCGTGTTAGGAAGAATTGTTTTACAATTTTTAGTGTTTGGAAGAATATGTTACTAAATGATATGATAATAAAATGTATATCTCTAGGGTATTAATAAGCATATAGTTGAAATATATTATTGTTTTATCTCAATTATCATTGTACTTTTTCTTCCATGCAATTGTCTTGTCTTATTAATTTTTTGTATATCTTCTTATCACATACCATGCTATTGTCTTATCTCATTTATATCTTCTTATCACATTCCATACAATTGTCTTGTCTCATTTATATCTTCCAAAACACATAAAGTCTTAAAGTGATAAAAAACAAGACACTAATGTCTTAAAGTAATTATTATTATTATTATTATTATTATTATTATTATTATAAACTTTTTCTCATCAATAATATATAAAACCTTGTATGATTTATACGAAATATTTATTCACATATCTTGAAATTTATGCAAACTTCTTATCATGCCTACAAACTACCATATAGTCTTGCATGCCTACAAGATTCTCACATTCCTACACTAATAGTCTTGCAAGACTACACTAAAGTATTAGTACTAACTACACTTACAAGACATTAAATTAGTAAAAAATAAAACCATTGGTTTAATGCATGCCTCATGTGATTCTCTGCATGACAAGATTACACTTCCATGAATTTAATGTTTTACAATGCTTTACAAGTTACTACAAAGACTTTATTACTATTGTGAATACTTTTTGTAAATACTTATTAGTATTAATATTACTAAATACTATCACATGTCTTGTATGCTTTATACGAAACGTGGTACAAAAATACACTATTCTTTATCACACTTCTTAGATGTCTTGCATGCCTACCTTCTATCACAAGTGTACATGAAGTTTAGCTTCTCTAGCACACTGTTCATTATCACATGCAATCACACTTGTTATCATTCCTACAAACTATCATGCGTACAAATAATTTCTTTAACACACTATACGAAATATTTATTTAGTTATTAGATGTCTTACCAACTACACTTACAAGACATTAAAGTCTTAATGTAGTAAAAAACAAAACCATTGTCTTGCATGCATCATGTGATTCTCTGCATGACAAGACTACACTTCCATAACAAGAATCTTGTTGGTGTACAAGGTGAATTAATGGATGAAAAGAGAAGAATATATTATAAAGAGAATGACGGCTACAAAAGGATAAAGTCTCTCTCTGACAATGACATCTACCACTAGTCTATTTATAAGCTAAAAACTAGGGCTACAAAGGCAACAAACAAAATACTAAAATACCCTCTAACAAACTTAATGACTAAGTTTGTGAATATAAATTATTATTTCTAATACCATCCCTTAATTTATATTTCCTCAAAAACTAACAACACCAATTTCATCCCTTAAGCGAAGAAATTGATCAGTCTTGATAACCTTCGTCAGAACATCTGCCAACTGTTTATGGGTGCTACATTGCTCAACTTCTAACACTCCACTATGAACCTGATTTCTCAGAAAATGATATTTGGTCTCAATATGCTTGCTTCTCCCATGCAACACTGGGTTTCTAGAAAGATTAATTGCAGACTTGTTATCAATCATCATCTTCAGAGGTTTGTTTACCTTGATCTTCAGATCCTGCAGCAAGTTCTGAATCCACACAGCTTGGCATGCAGTAACAGCACCTGCAATATATTCAGCTTCACAGGTTGACAACACAACAACAGGTTGCTTCTTGGAACACCAAGAAATAGGGCCTCCCAGGAACTTGAACAAGTACCCAAAAGTACTTCTTCTATCAACTCTGTCTCCACACCAATCAGAATCTGAATAACTCAGAAGTTCTGATTCAATTTTTCTTCCAGAAGGGAATAACACTCCATACTTCGAAGTTCACTTGATATACCTCAGAATCCTGACAGCAGCTTGGTAATGGGACCACTTGGGTTTACTCATGAACCTACTGACCATTCCAACTGCATAGCTGATATCAGGTATGGTATTACACATATACCTCAGAGAACTAACCAACTGTTTGAAGGTTGTAGCGTCCACATCCTCATCATCAGTCCTGAGAATCTTCAGAGTCTGACCACTCTGATTCTCAGCCTTCATTTTGAACTTCTTGAATTCAGCAAACACCTCGTGTTTGAACTTAATAAGGGATACCCATGTCGTTCTCGTGAATTCATCAACTAATGACATGAAGTATTTATTCCCTCCGATCGATGCTACTGGAAATGGACCACACACATCAGAATGCACTACTCCCAAGGCATGCTTGGCTCTTGGAGCTATTTCTGACGTAAAAGGCAATCTTGGTTGCTTTCCTTCCATGCACATTTTGCATGACTTCTCAGGCTTCTTAATTGTAGGAATTCCATGTACCAGCTTCTTCGAATTCAGATGCCCTAAGCTTCTGAAATTCAGATGAACAAATCTTTTGTGCCACAACTCACTTTCCTTCGCAACACTTGTTGCACTAAGGCATTCTGACTCTGCAGTTCTGACATTCACCTTGAATGTTCTATTTCTTCCCTGTTTTGATTCCATAATCAGCTTCTGATTACAATCGTACAGCTTCAGAAGATTGTCCTTCATGGTAACTGAAAAATCTTTCTCAATTAGTTGCCCCACACTCATTAGATTGCTTTTCATGCCAGGTACATACCACACTTTCTGAATTAATGTTGTTTTCCCATTGTTCAGAATGATTCTAACATTTCCCATACCTTCAGCGTTGAGGTATTTATCATCAACACATCTGATCTTTGTCATCTTACCAGAGTCAAAGTCAACCAGCCATTTCTTATTTCCAGTAAGATGATTTGAGCAGCTAGTGTCCATATACCACCAGTCTGTCTGATCCGTATCATCAGATTCAGAAGCCATCAGTATCACAGATTCGTCATCATCAGAACTTCTAGCTACATTTGCTTCTTCTGACTTTCTTTCCTTGTTTGACCAATAATCAGCAGCAAAATGGCCAAATTTCTTACAACAGTAACACTGAATCTTCTTCTTGTCATACCTCTCTTTTCCCTTCTGAGCATTCTTCTGCCTATCAGAGATTGAGGTTTCTGACTTCTGAACACTATCAGGTCTTCTTCTGGCTTCTGACCAAGTCTGCTTTTGGTGCTTCTTACTATAAACTATTTTCAGAGCCTGCTGCTCTACTTCCCTTTCAGAAGTTCTCTCAGTCAGACGCAACTCTTGCGCTTCTAGACTGCTTTGCAGCTCTTCAATTCTCATGGTGCTCAGATCTTTAGAATGTTCTATTGCTACTACAATGTAATCAAACTGAGGGGTAAGGGATCTCAATACCTTCTCAATAATTACTTGTTCAGAAAGAGTTTCTCCACAAGCTTTCATCTCATTAGTGATTAGAATCACTCTGGAGATGTACTCAGAAACTTTCTCATTGTTCTTCATGTTGAGATTTTCATACTGCTTACGTAGAGACTGAAGCTTCACCTTCTTCACTGATGCGTCACCACCGTAACATCTGACCAGTGTGTCCCACGAAGCCTTTGCCGTCGTTGAATCAGCGATTTTCTCAAACACATTTGCATCCACACACTGATGGATGTAAAACAATGTTTTTTGATCTTTCTTCCTTGTATCCTTCTGCGCATTCTTTTGTTTCTCCGCTGCATCTGCTGCTACTGGAACGTAACCTTCAGTGACAAGATCCAGCACATCTTGAGCATCGAACAGTACACGCATCTGAATCATCCAACGAGTCCAGTTTTTGCCATCAAATACTGGAAGCTTGGTGTTCATACCATCGTTTCCGTTCATCTTCAACCTTGTACAGTCACTCAGATCTTACCAAACACAGTGTTTCCCAATCCCTCAGAATCAGAAAATGTGATTCTGTTACGATTTCGTTCCAGATTCAACACGAATTCAAGAATAGAAATCAATCACACAACGCCTCACCGTTTCACTTGTGTTTCCCGTATTTCCCCGTGAATCTGAACCGAGCTCTAGATACCAATTGTTGGTGTACACGGTGAATTAATGGATGAAAAGAGAAGAATATATTATAAAGAGAATGACGACTACAAAAGGATAAAGTCTCTCTCTGACAATGACATCTACCACTAGTCTATTTATAAGCTAAAAACTAGGGCTACAGAGATAACAAACAAAATACTAAAATACCATCTAACAAACTTAATGACTAAGTTTGTGAATATAAATTATTATTTCTAATAAATCTCACATGGGGTTCAAAAAATACATTATTCTTTATCATGCCTACAAATTATCTCTTTAGCACACTATACGAAATATCTATTCACTTCTTAGATGTCTTACCAACTACGGTTACAACACATTAAAGTCTTAATGCCTGCAAGATTCTCTGCATGACTACACTTCCTCTTGTACGCTTTATACAAAATATTTATTCACATGGCTACTATAATAGTCTTCTAAGGCTACAATTCCAAGACTACACTAAAGTCTTACCAACTACACTTACAAGACATTAAATGGCTTCATATGCAATGCCTGCAAGATTCTCTGCATGACAATGACCAAGAATCTTGTAAGAGAACACTTACACGATTCCTTACACAAAGTCCATCACATTTCACCATGCATTTTCATGTGACTCCTCTCATCACATTTCACCATTATAAATATATGTTCATCATATTACAAACTCTTCTCATCACATTACAAAATATTCTCATCCATCACAAACTCTTCTCATCCATTACAAACTCTTCCCCTCACATTAAAAAATCTTCTCAATCCATCGCAAACCCTTCTTCATACCAATTACTAAAAAATGTCTCTACTCACGATGGACAACGATCACAGAGTTTGTAAGTGTTTTGCTTTATTTGTTTTGTCTTCCCTTACTTAGTTGTATTTTCTATAAAACTAAGGTTATTTATATTCTTTGTCAGGATGTATTAAGGTTTCGTTGTCGTGGGCATGACTACATACCATACGACCTGCTTTGCGAAGATTTGTTAGGTGCTCCGCTTTGTGTCGAAACACCTCAGCCACAACGTGAAGGTCGACCAAGGGACCAAGGTATTAATTTAAAATACATAAGAGACCATTATAAATCTATCATATTAGACGAGAAATCCACCGAGTATGCCAAGATAGTTAAAACTCGGTGCTATATTATGATATTATTTGGACATTTTTTATTTCTAGAAAGTACTGAAAATAGTGTAAATATTATGTATTTACCATTGTTAAGCAATATTAATAAAGTGTGCACCTATAGTTGGGGTTCAGCTGTCCTGCCCCATCTATATAGTTCAATGTGTATAAAAAATAAAAAATACTTGTACTTTTTAGGGCTGCGCCTATCTACTTCAAGCGTGGGGTTGGTCTAGAATGCCAACACTAGCTTCTATCAACTGGAATCCATTCACATTCCCCTACGCAAACAAGTAAGTTTATTTTTTAAAATCAAACATGTATACTTTGATGAAATGTTTATTTGTAACTAATTTATTTGTGTCACTTTTTTTTAGGTGGTCAGTTCCGGGAATGAATTACCAACGATGTCCCAGGAACTCAATAATCGTCTACCGCAACCTTATATAACACATTTGGCCGGACGATGTAACTTATTCTTACACTACCATAAATTTGTCTATTAAATTACCACACTGTAGTTTTTCTCATTAAATCTTTTGTTCATGTAGTTTGCCTGGACGCCGTATGAGGGTCTCGACCATCAGCCCAACACCGATGATGCTGCAGTGTGGACAACTAAAACACCGATCATTCGGTTAACTACAGTGGAGATGCACCAAAGTGATCGGGTGAAACTGCAATTCGGCATGCATCGGGATATTCCAGCCGCTCCGACATCTTTGGAAGACTGGCATCAACTTAGGGTAGATACACAATGGGGTGTAGGTCATTGGAAAGACTTTGCAAGAGAGATGTGTCTACATTGGAAGAATAAACATCGACACATCTTAGCCGACCCTGTTGTGGTAGGGGCTAGATCGACTCATAAATATATGATTTGGTTTAGTTCGGTTACAACACCGCAAAAATTTGTGTCTGAGCCGACGTATCTGATTGATCCGTGCCAACGTGCTTCTTCCTCATATGCCCAACATCAAACACCGTGTTATACCCAACTGCCAAGTATACCCACCCAATCAATTTTTCAGAACCACAACCCATCCATGCCACCAACCCAATCACAACAACATGAGCCTTACCTTTACTGCCAGCCTCCCGACACTGACACCACTTCTGCCCTTAGCCCTGATAACTCTTTTGACCTCACTCCAGTCCACCATAGCCCCCCACAAATGAACACATAATCATCCTCCCACCAAAATACCCACCCATTATTTGACTACCTAACCCTACAAAAACCATTGCATCGTTTCTAAAATGGTTCAATGTACTAATTCAGCCAACCATACCGTCCACACCCAACCCAACCCCCCGTCCCAACTACGAAAACATGGGCATGAAACTGGATTACGGAAGCGCCGTTGGCAGCAACCCTTCGCTTATTGGGGACAAATGCTTCAAAATTTGTCTGATACACCGGGACCATCTCAACAAATACCTCTTCCACAGGTCAACACGCAAAGACCACAAACACCTAAACAAAATTGTGGTAGACCTCGACAGCGCGCAAATGCACCGCCATGTGAAACCGGTGGATGTTTCGATAAGGCGGGTCATTGATTTTTTTCCATCTGTTATACGCTTTTTTATATTACAAATATTGTTATTTAATTTTTCTTTAGATTATTTTAATTTTTTTATTTAATTTCCTATTTTTCTAATTAAAATAATAATTAATTAAAAAAAAAAGAATTCAACATGAGTTTTTATTTTTATTTATTTATTTATTTATTTTTTATGAATAATAACACACTGCCATAAGTATATATATAAGCGACGCTAGAAATTGCTACTACAGTTTCAAAAGCATTGGAGTTTGAAGATGGAGGAGTGTAGCAGTGAGAACATTCTAGACGCTCTCTTCGAAGATGACATTGAGATGCTTGACGTTGAAGAAGGGGAATTGCTTGATGTTGAAGAAGGGGAATTGGCAGGTCATCATCAAAACGGTGTCGTAGTAAAAGATCATAATCGCATTAACGAAACAGATAGTAACAACAATCAAAAACCAAAATCTCTCAACCGAAATCGCAGGCGTAAAGCTAACAAGAGGAAGAAAAAGGGTTTAGGATCGGATTCTATCGACATTAACAGGTTCACGCTCTGTTTAATTTCTACCGTTTTTCTCAATTTTAATGTGTTTTTGTTAAATTGTTTATCTTATACCTAATTCTGAGTGTATTATATCATTGATTCTGAGTTATTTGACTCTATTTTGATGTTATGAAGTAGCATAACACTCTCTTTACCAATTAGAAAACTTGATAGTGACACCAATATATAGGTATAACATGTGAAGTTAGTTTTTAGAAAATGCATTATCAATCATAACAGAAATTGATACCTTAGAAGTTTAAGGTATTGTGAACTTTGTAGCACTGATACTTCTGAAAGGTATCTCTGTGTTCGAACGTGACAGTGACACTGACACTTGTGATTACATTTAATTTATTCATATTTTCTAATTATTACTGGTGTTGACGTGTCAGTGTCAGTATCGTGTTTGGAATCTGTGCTTCTGGTGTCAACATGTCTGCGTCGTCGGTGTCGTGTTTCCGGTGTCTGTGATGCATAGATTGTGAACACTATTAAAATGATATTATTTTTATTTACCTAACATGGCATTCCTGTGTGTATTTGTTAAAATTTGAAAAGGTAAATGAACATTATGATTTGTTTCAAGTGTCAGCGGCGCTTCCTTGTTCGTGGAGTGTTGTTGAATTTCTGCCAGTTTGTTAGATTTTGCAACACCTATTATATTTGCCACATGATACAATGCCATGTTTACATGGCAGATTTTTGGCTGGGCGCTGTAATCCTTCTACTTCCATTAATAATGCTGCTCGTGTGTGTGGGCGGACGTGCGTGTGTGGTGTGTTGGTTAAATGAGCTTATTTGGCATTCTAGTTCAGTTCAGGATATTGTAATTCTCTGATTAAGTTATTGATTATTTAAACGCTTTGAATTTCTCGGTTCCATTTCATTTGATCATGGATCGAGCTTTGCTAGCTGATTTTTCCTATTGAAATTACATAAATCAATATTTAACTCACTTTGTGTGAATGATGTCCTATTTTCAGGTTTGTGACCGTGACATGCCGGCGATTGAGAGAGAAAAAGGCATACATGGTATACACAGCTGTAGGTTGCCTTGGGATTTCTGCACTGAGCGATCTCGTCAAAGAGGTATTGGAATTCTTTTATTCCTGCAATGTTTTTTTTCATCTTGAGAGCACGGTCAAAATTTCAGTGCAATAAGGTTGCTTTACGATTGTCTAAATTGCATAAAACTGTGAACAAATGCTATCTTGATGAGATTGTAGAAACCTTCTAAACCACAACATCGTTGCTGCAAACTGCAATTGCATTTGTAGACCATATTTTAGAACATTTTATTAAACATTATAGCCATTTAGGATGTTGGAAAACAATTAAAAAACGGCCCGAACAGTTTATCTAAAGAAAATGAACCACCTAATCATTAGAGCACTGTATTACTTTGATGATTTTGATGATATATAGCCAAAAACTTTACTGATACTGAAACCCGATGTCTTAATAATTGAGGAAATTATCTACTCACTTTGTCTACAACCAAGTCTTCTTGATTTTGTTTCATGAAGAATTTCCCAAGCAATAATCTGGCATTAAAATGCCGAGTTTCCATTACCTATGCATCTTTTCTTACTTCCCAGCACTTGTCTTTTCTCCTTCTTACACTGATTTCCTAATTCTGAATCATGTGCTCTTTTAATTGTATGGAGGATTTTGTTGCTAAGAACAATTGATATTTGGTAGTGTGAGTTTGTTGTGGTATAAACAGCTGGTTTCTTAATTCCGGTCTTACTTCCCAATGCATGTCTGTCCTCCTTACACTGATTTCATAATTATGGGTCCTTTGTGTTCTTTTAATTTTATGGAGGCTTCAATGCTTAGAATGCTTGATATTTTGTGATGCAAGCTCAAGGTGATTGCCCTGTGTATGGTTCTCTGCCCCATGCACAGTTGTTAGAATTATCATTAATTTCTAGGTTGTTATTTATTTATTTATTTATTTTTTAATTTCTGTTCTCCTTCTTACACTAATTTCATAACTCTGAATTCTGTGTTCTTGTAATTGTAATTTGTATGGAGGTTTTTATTGCTAAGAGGGATTGATATTTTATGGTGCTCTCATTGTGTATACTTCTCTGCACAATGCACAGTTGCTAGAAATTGGAATTATGTTATTTTTTTAGTGTCTACTAACCACTCAACCTCTCTTCGGTTTCAACCCTAGTTCTAAGCTTACAAATGTAGTTGGGGTTTTAAATAGATGGTCCTGTTTTGTTCTGTTGTGTGGATACTGTTAAGATATATGAATAGTATTTTACAACACCTTGACTCTATCATAAAGTAATATATAGAGTATTTCAATTATATATTTGTTTACTTATTAAAAGGAATGCGAGTTTAATCTAATAGGATTATAGGAGTATAAATAAGGCACGGTGATTGCTATTTTGGAATACATCATATCACATCTTATTGTAATATGTTTCTGATAGGATGCTAATTGATAAACCCTAACAAAATTAGGCAAACTAAAGAAGACAATAAAACTATCTAAGAGAATTAAAATAACATTTGATTTTTCATTGATTGATTCTCCAATAACACATTACACTTTAATATATAGAACTCTAAATGCATAATAGCCATACATGTGGCATAATCTCAAAACCTTAAGAACATTCTAGAAATATTAAAATACTAAATAATATATTAAAACTACTAAATAAAATATCTAATATCACTCTCTATCACTACTTACCCCTTCAAAATCAACCTTGTCCTCAAGGTTGTAACAATAATGCCATAATAGAAACTTTTCCAGGATTACCGTCTTCAGAATTTTCCTTTTCTGCTGCTTTTGGGGACATGTTTCTTTTCAACGGCCCTGCTTCCCCAACTATCCCCTCTTTCAAAGCCTGTTCCATAGCCTTCTCGGTACCTTCGAATTCTACACCTACAAATTCAACATCCTCCTCAAATAGTGAGGGCACTGCTGCTGATCTTTGAGTTGAATTGCCAACAATGAACTGAACAGGAGTGCTGAGGATCTATCTCAAAAACAACCCAAGAGTGAACATGTTATGAATCTTATAGTTTAACCAGTTACCGTATCGAGGAAGCATAGGAAGAATCATGGAAAACATAAACACAGGAACAGAAAATAAGCAGCTTAACAAAACTTGGTTTCTGTACATACGAATTTCATTCAACTTCTCGCTTTCTCTATTTCCTGAATTAGTATGCAAAGTTGCTTGATACACACTATGACCTCTACTCGCTTCACAAACACACTGAATAAGAAATCTCGGACCTGTAATATCCGAATCATAGCAAACTGTAACTTTCTGCTCTGTTAAATCCATTTCAACATGATTCAAGTTTATCTCATCCATCATATCAGATGATGTTGTGCCTCCATTGGCACCACCAATTCTGTCGTCTTGGAATGCAAACCAGTTGGAGTTTGTAAACAGACTACTCCCTTGATCATCTCCGAGTCTTAGAGACGATATGACCACTTGAGCAGAGTCGTCATCAAAGTAGACATCCTAATCATCTCGATCATGGCTTCCGCGTTCCTCTTCATTATCTTCATTCCCATAAAGTTTATATCTAAAGGCCTGACTCAAATTATTAGCTAAAGCTGCAACAGCATAGTCCCTGTCATGAATGTCGTCGTCATCACTATCCCTCATCTTATTTATAGAGCTTGGCATATTTGAAAAGCGTTCTGAAGAAAAGTGGCTATGGTCCATAGATGAACCTCTAACATTTAGCAAGAAAATAAAAGCTAGTGTTAAGTCACATCTGGCAAACTTCTCATTCCATATAAACTTCCCAAAAGTATCACGTTCAATCATCAAAGTCAGCTGTCGAAGGCGTGATTCCACCCAACCCTTCCAATTCCGCAAGTCATCAACATCAGCAGCAACTATGTCAATTTGCAAGAAGTTCTTGTAGCCTTCAAAGAAAAGGTATGGTTCAAACAGAGCCCTCCAGCAACTTTTATTCAAATCTATATCCCCACAAATTTTGTTGCCATGTTGGAACTGCTCCATCATAACTCGGAGGGTGCTTGTAGAAACATTATAACTTGAATTCATGCATGGATAGGCAGGAGTGATGATTGGCATCAGATGGTCACGAGGATTTTTGCGAGGATGCCACAATGAAAACCCAAGCTCGTTCTCTTCTATTGGACATAACATGACAGGATTTGGCCACCTCCACTGTGTATATACCCTAAAGAACCGGGAGACAAGCATGCTCAGAACTGCATTTGGATACATCTGGCACACTCGAGCAACAAGAAGTGCCCAGTTCACACCACCAAGAAAACCTGTCACATTGGAATAAAGACCTCGTCTTTTGGCCCAATACTTCAAGCAGCGGAGTGTTGCTCGAAAGTACTCAACATTTGGAACAAGCTTTAGAATTTGGTCTGCAACCCTGCAACCATTCAAACTTCGAACCGTAGGCTCGTCAACATTGTGTAGAACAGAGACATCAGATATATCCAATTCTTCAGGTACAATCAAGCGAGAAATACTAGCATAAAGATGGTCGATTGATATTCCATCAAACTTGAACTTCATAACTGGAACATGAGCGTCCGGAATTGGTTGCAGTTCAGTAACTTCATCCAGGCCAGCTAGGATCTCATGCAATGTGATAAGTTGATCTTCTGTGGCACTATCTTCACCATAGAGATCCTTAACAACATCTATATCTGGAAATTCCTCAAACACTTGGCATGCATAATTAACACTTCCATGTGTTGCTGCAAGAACAAAGAATTTGCTTCCAATAACACAGTTACAACCATAACCATTATTACTCCCAACAACAGAAGCATTATCTCTATACCCCAACTCAAAACTCTCAGAACAATCATCCCTCAAGGAATTATTCGAATTAGAATTGGAATTATTTGAATAATCCCTCAAATCCCTATCAACTTTCTGACCATGTAATAAATAATCAACACCAGCATTAGAATTAACATTAACACTAGCAGTAGCAAAAACTAACTCTGGTTCCGGTTCAAGTTGAAAATCAGGCTCTTCTTCTACGATTTCGTGAAAACTTACCTCAATCACATTGGAAAGCTCTCGTTCTCGTTGTTGCAGTGGTTGTGGCGGTTCCAAAATCCTAATTTCGTCTTCGTCTGAATCTTCGACCATGTTATCTTCTTCTTCGTCTTCTTCAGACTCGATGAACGGCTGTTGAACAGTGGAAGATGAAGCTAGGTTTCTGGTATCAAGCTCAGGGAGTAGACGCGGAGGTTCAAATGTACCGGAGAACCCTTCGTTTTTGGAGGCGGAGAAGGATTTTGGAGGTGGTTGTTGTTGTGGTGGTTTGGTTTCTAGCTCCGGCAGCAGGATGCAGCTGTTGAACTTGAGCATTGGAAATAACGGTGGATTCTTCTCTGGTACCACAGTTGTCCATTCATTCAAGAGGAGGATGAAACGACGTCGTTTGAGGAGAAAATGTTGCGGAGAGGATTTTGTTTTTGTGTTTTTCTTAAAATTGATATGAGACACTTGCAAATGCTTCTCAAAATTTCTTCTAGTAGCATGAATTTGATATTTATGAGTAATCATGGAAGAGGTGTTTGGTTGATGATAATTATTATAATAGTATGAATAATAGGATGGTGAATAAGATGAATATGGGTTAGCATTAGGTGTATGTGGTGAATACCCATGATTTGGATACAAACTTGGTGATGATGAACCAACATGAGTGTAACAAGGTGTAAAAAGTTCCCATGGAAAAGATGGAAATGAAGGTGTGGTAGGAGATGTAAAAGAGGGGTTTGTGGGATAGGTAGGATGCTAATTGATAAACCCTAACAAAATTAGGCAAACTAAAGAAGACAATAAAACTATCTAAGAGAATTAAAATAACATTTGATTTTTCATTGATTGATTCTCCAATAACACATTACACTTTAATATATAGAACTCTAAATGCATAATAGCCATACATGTGGCATAATCTCAAAACCTTAAGAACATTCTAGAAATATTAAAATACTAAATAATATATTAAAACTACTAAATAAAATATCTAATATCACTCTCTATCAGTTTCACTGTACTATCAATATAATTATTCATAGTTTTGTTCTATCCTTTCTACCATTGCCTAAGTCCCTATTATTTCAACATATCAATGTTACCTTCCTTTATGACTTGTGCTGTCACTGTACTCTAAAATTTGGAACTATTTTGTTTGAATTATTTCATCATTTTCTCATCAATCAAGCTGCTATTGTCATGGCATAATAATTGGTCTCAAATGCTTAACCATCAAAGTGAGTGCGTGCATAGTCTGTTTCAAAAATCTTTGGATCAGTTAATCCCTCTCCGCTGTTGATTTTTCAGAAGCCTCCTTTTTTATGTATACTGAGTTTCCCAGCAAGTTTCTTGTCTAGCAATCCTACCATCGGCCTAGTCACCTCCGGATCAGTTTTTCCCTTTGATTTTAGGACGAACCATCTTCAACATGCTCCTCGCTCCCTTTGAATGACACAACCAGAGTTTCCATTTATTTTGTGGTCCTCCCAAGCCCCCGCAGTGGTTTAAAGCTTCCAAACCTTGTTAAGATTCTTATGGATTTAGAGAAATTTTAATCAATGCTATGTACAATTTGCCTTCTCTGAAATTTTAATGAAGTGTTAAAATCACAGGTTGACGCAATCCAGTCTTGTGGAGGCCAAAAGACTGCTGACGGAAAGCGATTTAGGACAGGGGGTGGTGTATTGTGGAACATCATTAAAATTCGAGAACCAAATGCCTACAAAGAGATAATGAATAAAACGAGGGAGTATGAGGTGAATGACTGGCTCTTACTTTTTATTTCCCAACATTTTCTTTGTATGCAATGATAACATGATAGACTAAGTGCGTGTTTGGGTGATTGTTAGCAATTTTGAATTTTTAAAGTTGATTGTTAATGAGTTTGAAGTAAAGCAATTTATGTTTGCAAACTATTATCTCAAAAACAAGTTTGAAGTAAAACTTAGTATAAAATTATCAATGCAATGCAAAAATCCACTTTTTTCACTTTTAGTATAATGGGTTCTGATGACTAAATCCAATTTTACTTGGCAATACCCAAACATGAAAAAAAAGTGGACAAAATAAAGTTAGTGATTTCAAAACTGTTTTCTACAACCGCGAGTCTAACCATAGCAGTCTTTTGGCAGTAGGGGTGTGCAAAAAAATCGGTTATTGTTAACCAAATTGGTATCCAAATTGTTCCACTTTTAAAAATCCAAACCAAATGTTAAAATATACATTTGGATATCCATTTTGTTATCCAAATATAAACCGGTAACCATTATAATAAAGTGGTTTAGTTATTGGATATCCAAATTTTATTATGTATTAAATTTATATGTTTGTTTCTTTTCATGTTTTATCATATATTTATTATAAACCAATTTTATATTTTAAACTTTTTTAAAGTATATGTTACTTAGGAAATTAAATTTTATGTGATATATTTAGTTTGATTGAGTTGTAGACTTTAATCATAATCTGAATATACATAAACTAAACTTGCAAAGTTGATTAGAAATTATTACTCCTTTACCCTTGGATTATGATATGTGATCTTATGACTACGTGAATAATTCAAGTGGATGCGAAATGTAAACATATGGAGAACGGTTAACAACAAATCACGATATAAAATTTGTCACACCAATTGTTTTTGTTAAAGATAATGATATAGAGGAGACATTTATGTAGTGTGAACTAGAATTTCATGGTGAATAAGGTTTAGGGCTGGAGGTGTATTTGTAAACACTCATTCTCATGTTAATGATATCGTAAGTTTCATAGTTAGTTAAAATAAAAAGATTAGTTAAAGAAAACAAAACTAATTTTGATATAAAATTGTTTTTTAAAAAAAACTGATTTTAAAACTATTTTTTTTATAAAATTGGTTTTTTTTAAAGAAAGTAAAAAATTGGTTTTGTGAGAAACCGGTTTTAAAAAAAACTGGTTATTGTGAAAAACTGGTTTAGAACTGAACTGATCCATTTGTAAACCGGTTTTAAAAAAATAAACCAGTTTTATAAAAACAGTTTAAAGATCCAAATCAAACCATATATATGGTTCAATTTGGTTTGGTTTATGATCCATGCACACCCCTATTTGGCAGCAATTTGATATATTAGACTGAGCCAGGTGAACATAAAAGTGATACTGGAAAACTGAAAATTGTTCATGACTTTCTACACGTTTGCTGATTTTTGAATTAGCAGGTTAATTTTTTTTTTAAAATAAATATTTCTGTTTTTTTCGTAACCAAGACTACTGTTTTTTTCGTAATTTTTTTTGCTTTGAAGTAATTAATTAATTTCATGATTCCTCATCTTGTCTTGTTTATAATAATACAGAAGCAAATCAGGCAGCGAAGTTATAGTCAGCCACCTATGCAACAAAAGAAGGATTCTTCTCAAGGGGTGCCATGTACATTTTCTAGCAGGCATCTAGGCAATGTTTGCAATGTTTCTAACAATACTTCTTGCACATCTCAACTGCAAGATCAACCTAAACCACCAGGTTCTGAAGAGAAGCGCGTTCCTGTTCACGACAGATTAAGGATACCTGTTTCCTACGATGATGACCTGCTGCTTGGAACAAGTATCAATAATGATGCAACCTTACCCTGATTGGATGTACCAAGTAACATTTTTTAGTTCTTTCTACAACTTCTATTCTCTTGCCTCTCTTTTTGAGCCTTATTTTTTGTTTCTGTGAAAACAAGTTCACAGATGTAGCAGTATTGATCCATTTAGATGTTGTCGAGAAGGATTTCAGTGAAAAGATAGAATATTGACTTAACACAGTTAATTGGCATTTCAAAATTCGATACAATAACAGAATGATAGAAAATGTTTTTTTAATGATAAGCTTTGCAACATATTGTCTCGTCATTTTACTTATTCACCTTTAAAGGTTGAAATTCCAACTACTAGATTACTTGAAATAAAAAATAAAAAAGCTTTACAACATATTGTAGCTATGCCTTTTATCTAGAAGAACTAGAGGAAGTGGCATTTAACCTAATTTTCCCCATTCCATATGCCTCAAATTTTATGGTTTCTTCTGCAGAAAAAGGCAAACAACTGTGCAATCATCTACCCTAGAAGAAGGATACCTCTTAGCCCATGCAGCTGTGGCTGCTTCCACCACTGCCCTTGCAGCTTCCTCCTCACTTTCGACCATCCACACAATTGATGCAACCTCTTCATTACTTAGTACATCCCACACCTAGAAGCAAAAAAACAATTATTTACACATCTTTAGAATAAAACTGTTATATTCAAATAATAATAACACATACCCCATCACTTGCAAGAACAATAAACTGGTCATTTGATGTTAAAGGGTGATACCAAATATCTGGAATGGCAATAACACCATGATCTTTGAGTATGAAGTCTCCAAAAGCTCTAGACATGGCTAGGCCAGGGTAATTCTCGTTTGGCAACCAGACTCGTTGGACATGTGGTTCTTCCTTTAATGCATAAACACAACCGTTGCAACTTCTTATTCTCTTTGCTTCACCTGCATTTAAATTTAGATACAAATATATAAGATTTTATGCATTTAAATTTAGATACAAGTAGATAAGATTTTAAATTTTATTTTTGCATGCAAGTTTATGAGAAGAGTCTTACTAGGTAATCCAGGCTTCAAATCTGTAGTCAATTGAATAGCTTTTAGTTTAGCATCATCAATTGTCCCTAAGATTGCTCGTGAGTCACCCAAATTAGCTATGACAAGACCATTACCCTGTTCAAAGTTTTTGTTATATCATATTTTTCATAACAGATATGAAGATAATGCCAAAAATCTAGGAGCGTTTATTCAATTTACCTGTCTTATGACAACTACAGCAGTAGTTCCACTACAAGAACAATCTAGATTCTCTTGTTGTTTCACCTCATCATCCATCACATTGAAAGCACCAAGAATAGCTTCTTTCAATATTAGAAAGTTATTTGAAAATTTGTTTTGTTTATTGTTAACACCATTTTTTGTTGTATCATTCTCCTCAATAGCATTCTTTTGGCTCAATATGAGAGATGGTAAGGTATTGTTTATTATCTTGCTCACTATATGTCCATTCCTTCCATGTCCATCATAAACACCACAAAATGCACCATCTTCTATACCATAATCCTTTTTGAGGAAAATGAGAAAGGGAAAAAAAGATAGATGGAGTTAAAAAAAGTTCATAACTTAAAAAAAAAAAAGTCCGACTTAAGTCACAATATTAATGTTTTTCGTGTCTCTTTAATTCAACACGACTCAAGTAGAGCATATAGACCACATTTGGTTGTGATTATCATAATCATAATATTTATCACGGCGAGTTAAAACCGCATGATCAAACATATTATGATCATGCAAATTATTCATGATTGAGAGACAAACCTGGTAGAGAGATGCAGCATCTTGGTTGAGACCTTTAGTACCTTGTTTAGAGTAAACAGAACAAAGTTTCTTAGTCTCATGTTGAACCTTGTTTGCTTCAAATATCATGACAGTCTCATCATGAACTTGAGGGATTCCATGAATCTCTGAAGATGCAACGGATATGCAGATACCCATTCTACTTGTTCTACAATTATTATTTTTAATAACTATAAGTCCTTATGAGTTAGGACTTTGAGGATTCTAATATATAGCAAATAATTGTCTTTAATAAATGACCTTATATCAAATAATTGACATTTTTTAATGGTTGGTTGGTCATTTGGGCTATCCCAATAATGGCTTTAAGGGACATTTGGAATCAACTCTTCCAAAGCAATCACCAAAGGTGTATGACTTTCTATTTTAAAACTATAGTTCTGAATTATTATATAACTAATCCTTATTTGATGAAGCATTGACACATTATTAAAATACTAATTTCAACATCATATAAGGATTCCATTTAGTGTATAGAAAAATCTAAAGTCAAACAATTCAGACAGTATGATTCACATTTAAAGGCTTACTATATGCAAGTTTTAGGGCAATCTTGCATTTTCATTCTTATATATTCTTCTATTATAATGGTAGTTAAACTTTTTCATTCTTTTTATGCTTATGGTAATTAAATTTTGTATCTTAAATTTGTCTTTTGACGGCTTTAAGATTTGAGTTCTTTGATTCTATTAGAGTGAGTGCCATGGATACAACGAAGAAGTTCAAAGAGGCTCAAACAAAGGTTGGAGTATTTTGGGCGAAATGAAAAAAAAGGAGTTTAGAGAAGGAAAACTTTTATTTTAAGGTTTTGAGTATCAAACTAAATGTCTTCTTAGTGTATCTCGCAACTCATATTGAAGGTTTTGATTAGATTTTTTTTATGAATATTTTAATTGAAGTTCAAGTCAATCATACAAGAATTTTTTAACCAATGTAACTTATTGAATAAAAACCGAAAAATAAAATGAATGGGGACATAAAATCTAACTCATCAAAAAGTTAGCAAAAATGAAAGTTGGACATATTTAATTTATCTTTAATTTTTTTTTTCAAAAGCACAAATAAAAGTGAATCTTACTAAGTATCTTGATCAATAATTTATCTGCACGTGTATTGCCTTATCTAAAAATGTGAGAGATCTTAAATATAAAGAAACATATAGTGTGTAATGTATTCTTTCATTTAATTAAAATATGTCAATGAACAATATTCATATTAGAAAGTGCACAAGTGACCAACATTGAGTCAGTTTCGAGTCAAATATTTCTCCAATTTTTTCTGTTAGCATATTCGATAAAGAAATATGATTCCATGCAATTTAACTTTAAATGAGGTGCAAACTCCAATCTTAACCTAAAAAGCTTCTAAGAATGTTCCTAAATTATTTCTAAAATGCCACCACAAGTTGATATTTCAGGTTTTCTCTTAAAGCTCCACCCGTGTTGCACTTAATTCAATTATGATTAGGAAAACATCAAATAACTTGTATGATTCTAGGTGTTGGAGGAGGTCGACATTTGATGTCAAAACATTTAATAATCATGAACTCGTGAATTGAAGAGTACACGCGCCCATTGAAATAAATAGATGCCATATTGACTAATTATTTAACACGAAGAATGTCTTTATCAAAGTTAATTTTACCATTTTGAAATCTGATATCATTTATCGTGTACCAAGTTTTTCAAAGAATTATTATGATGAGAGTCATGATCAAATTATGAATTTGAGAGCTCCAACTTCTACCTGCAAGTTTAAATAAGCTTTCATAACTAAATCAATCAACGTTCATGCCAAACAATAGTTCTATCCAATGCCAGAAAAGTAAAGTGTACATGCATTTAAGAAATAAGTGATCTGCAGTTTCTACATGAAAATTCCACAGAGCACATTAAAACCATATGTATTTCTCTTTGATCAGACCATCTTCTGTTGCAATAACATTATGCATTAATTTCTAAGTCACTAATGACTTAGTATGTGGTATTTAGGGATGACAAATGAATTTTGTCCAAGATGGATCAATATGATCCCTCCTGATACAATCGTAGACAACTTTAAAAGATAGATCACCATTTATAGATTCTGTTCAAATGAGTTTATCAGCAATAGTATTATCAAATGACAAGTTAATCTTCAAAATGTCTTCAACAATTTGAGGAGTCAAAATAGAGAAGCCATGAGAAATATTTCGATTGATGTCTTGAATAATTGAATTGACCTTAACAGGTTGCATAAATTGAATATCCACTGACAATACTAGGTGTAAATCTTTAATCTTTTATCCTAACTAATTGTCAGTCCATAAATCAACATTCTTCCCATTACCAACTTGTCATATAATATTTTCCTCCAGAAAGGAAAATCAATGCTTAATGCTAGACCATATTGAAGAAGAAATACGTCTTGATTTATTTTTTGTGTGCCAGGAGTATCTACTAATAAGCATAAAAGATCATTGATTATTGATAGTCAACAATTTCCAACAAATACAGCAGCAGTAGCACGAGTTCATGATGGAGATGATGCAACACATGCAGGGTGTTCAACAACCTCCTCACCGGGTTAACAGAAACAGGGGATTTCAGAAGTTCTACCGGATGAACCCACCGAAATTTCATAGAGACCTTCACCCTTTTCAAGGTCATGACTAGCTTACTAGTCTGGAGACAATCTTTGAAGCAACTCCTTGCATTGCAGAAGATAAAGTGGTGTGCGCTACTCAGATGTTTAGGGGGCTTGTAGCTAGATGGTGGAAGAATGCTTATGCTTGGATAACTACCTTGGGACTTCCCAAGGTTTGGGAACATTCCAAGGCGACTGTGTTGGACAACTATTTTCCATAAAGTATCAGGTGTCAGAAAGAGCTTGAATTCCAATAACTTCGGTAAGGATCTATGACAATGGCTGAATTCGCGAAAAAATTTGAAGACATGAAAACTTATTCAAACCAAGCCCTATATGCCCCAGATGAGATTTGGAAGGTCAACCAGTTCAGGATAGGTTTAAGGGCATAAATTTAGGTCATTGTGTCCCAACATAGCTACGATACATATACATAGATTCTCCAACAGTGTTATGTGGCGGAGAAAGGGGTTGAAGAGAGTTCAAATGGAAAGGGGAAGTCATACAGATACAAGGTTCTAAAGAGGGTATCTCTTTACGATAAGGGGAAGTCGATCAGATATATTGATACTAATGAGAGTACAAAAGAAAGGAATGCCTCGATTAATACGCCAATCAATTAAGAGTGTGTTATGTGAATAATAAGCTAATGCGAGGAACAATAAAAATGAAAGAGAGTCAATGATGGGTTAATCCGAGTATAATGAACGTAAAGAATGGTTGATTACTCACTTAGCCCGTAAATGTAACCACATGCCTAGTTGCTACATATGGTATACATTGGCCGTAATAGGCGGTAGTCATATAAATGCTCTCACGTACGAGGCTTGTTCCATGGTACCCATGGATCATTGGATCCCATAAAGATTAGCTCACTAGTGTCGTAAATAGTTACTCGTAACCATTATATTGGAGAGGACTCCTAAGGTAGGAAAATCTCACTGAGATAGTTGTTTCTCACTCATTTTTATTATAATGATTGCATGTGATCTGTCTGTTGCTAAAGGTAAAGGCAAGAAGGCTTGAGGATACTTACCATAAGACTTTACTTTAGCCTAATCGACGTGTTTCTGCTGTACTTCATTATGATATTTTGGATCTTTTATGTCTATACCGTTTTAGCATACCTTGTACTATTGTATCATGTTTCATATCGGATTTTAGCAACTTTATTATGTGATTCTAGACACAGATGGATTGAATTGTTACAGTTGATATCAACTAACTTTGTTTATTGTCTTAATATCTCTCAGACCAAGACCTCATTTAGAAAAAGGTAAGCAAATAACCTTCCAAGATGTAGTAATCAACTTTCGATTTTCTATTATACATGACCACATAAAATTTATAATTCACGAATGTAGTTTGTTAAGAAGAATTATTGGCCATTCATAAATCCTAATACTATACAGAAGCATGTCTTGTATGACTGATTAAAATAATTGAACCCTACCCATCATAGAAACAAGGTGACCCTTCCAAGTAGTTAGCCTGACCAATACTCTATCTACTATGATCTGAATGTGATGATTTATATGCTTGATTTTGAATATAGGAACTCAAAGATAGTTAAATGGTGTTTATCCCACATCGAATCCAAGCATATCTATAATGTACCTCAACCTAGATCCAGAAGTACCTCCACCGTAAAGCTTGCATTTAGTTGGAATGATGTGTTAACCAAAATTCTGACCATATCCTTGAAGAATATGATTAATTACTTGAGCATTTTCCCTGGTCGCTTTGAAAAATATCATAAGGTCATCTACAAAATAAGCGTGGCTAGGAATAGTTGTCTTACCAACTGATATGTATGCCAGCTTACCTGGATCCACCAACATAGATAAATGCATACTAAGTGCCTATTTCACATACAAAAGAGCAAGAGAGATAGAGGATCTCTTTGACTCACTCATCAAGAGCAAGAACAAAATCCTCCAACTTTTCCATTTATCATGATCGATAGTGTGGATGAGTGTAGAATGGTAAATATCCAATCACAAAACTTTTGATCAAAACCAAATTTAACAAGAACTTCAATAAGATATTTCCAATATAAATTATCAAAGGCTTTTATGATGTATATCTTGTCCAACATATTAATGGCTTATGAAGTAATCTCAATACACTCATAAATATTCCAGCCCCTAATAAAGCATCGTTGGTGTTCTGAAACAGTTTTAAAAGCTAAGATGGTTAACCCGTTTGCAATGATCTTAGTGAAGATTTTGAATTAAAAATTTTCAAGTGCAAGAGGTCTATACCACTCTATATATTTTTCTCTATGTTGGTTAGGCATCAAAGTCACATTGACTAAATTGAGATTAGGAAGGATCTAACATAGTTCAAAGAATTGACTCACTAAATTGATCACATTAGTCCCTATTGTATCCCAATAAGCTTGGAAGAAAGGTTCCCCAAAGCCATCAGGGTCTGGAGCAAAATTACCATCGATATTGTGCATTGCATTCTTAATTTCCTCCGGCTGAGACATTATAGTGAGATATTTATTATCCGCTTGCGTTATAAGTTGTGGGATAGTTATCTCCACCATATTAGTATAAGCGCATCTGTTTTCTAAGCTAAACAAATTTTTGTAGAAGTTAATAACATAATTATCTAATTCAATGCCCTCCTTCAAAAAAATATATCCATGCATCGGTCTAGAGATTTTGTTATTAGTATATCTCAATTTGATTGTGTTATGAAAAAAAATATTATATTCCAATCTCCATCCTTAAAACACTCATTCATTACCTTGTTCCTTCAAAACTGGTCTTGCATATGCAATGCCTTATCTAACAGAAGTTGAACATTTCTCCCAATCCAAGATCATCATTATAACGTGCATCATTAATAAAACTTCGTATCCAATTAACACACACCAGTAGCTTGAGTGAATTTAAAATGAAAATTGTCAAATGTATATTTGTTCTATTTATTAAAAATTGGTTTAGGAGATCTTGACTTAGCAGATAAATTAAACATAGGGCAACCAACCATCTAAGTATTCCAATTATCAGTAATTAGTTTTATACATCTATTGTCTAGAGTCCAAACCTTCAAAAATTTGAATGGCCTAGCCAAATCAAACCTACCTTTGTAATAATGGAGAAGAATAGGGTAATGGTTTGAGTGATTCTTGATCAAAGTGGATCAAGTGATTGTTCTCCAATTATCTAGCCTATTCTAATAATAAATTGCTCTATCAAGTCTGGCAGAAGAGTAAACACCACATTTACTTTCATTGGTCCCAGTGTAATAGTTACCATTAGTGTCAAGATGCATAAACTCATTTAGATTTGTCTAACTGAGAAATTCATC
The DNA here is from genome assembly GCA_022829125.1 of Lathyrus tuberosus. Classification (NCBI taxonomy): domain Eukaryota; kingdom Viridiplantae; phylum Streptophyta; class Magnoliopsida; order Fabales; family Fabaceae; genus Lathyrus; species Lathyrus tuberosus. The sequence goes on along the minus strand of JALAZF010000013.1, from coordinate 25,075,296 downwards.
AGTGGAAGCTTTGTTTGGTGGGCATCTACAAAAAATTTCATGGGAACTAATAACTACATTGAAATTCCCTAGCATGCACCAAGGTCTAGAATTGGTTTAATGAAGATTGGTAAATTCATTCCAAAATTGTTTTCAAATCACATGAGAGTTACTTACATATACACATGCAATAAATAATTTAGTTTGATTCAAAAAAAGTTGTATGTTGTTCAAATAAACTCAACATAATGGGATTCATATATATGGGGTTATGCAAGGGGAAGATATTAGTACCCCTTACATCCGTTGTACTCAACGCGAACCGCTTTGATTGTTCTATGCGAGAATGGGTATTAAAGTCTAAAGGTTACTTGCGAAAGGGAAAAAATAGTTTTATAGTGTGCTCGCCAAAATTTTGAAATCCCATACCTACGTATCCTCATAGTGAATTAAGGAAATCAGAGCTTTGTAGTTTGAGGTAGAAAATATGAATTTGTTGTTTGTTTTTATTGAACAATGTTAAAATTCACGTTCTAACAGTTAAACGTTGCTTGTCTGCTCATGAGTGAGAGACTTAAGCGTAGGCATGGCAACGGGGCAGGTCGGGGACGATTTTTACCTCCCCCAAACCCAAATCTGAATCCCCAAACAATCCCCGTTCCCTGCCCCAAATCCAAACGGGGATGGAGAATTAAAATCAAAACCCGTCCCAAACAGGTTCGGGTTGGGTTCGGGTATCCCCATCTCGACACCATCCATTTAGTAAAATCAATTTTTTTAATAGAAATATTTATTTTTTCCAAAATCAAATTACATTACAAATAATAAAATAAAACAATCTCAAAAAATTTCATACATACATTTCAAATATTTTAAATAATTAATACAAATCCAAATATCAAAACATTGACCACATATTTAATATTCCAAATTAATAAAACTAAATAATAATATACATAATGAAATAAACGTGGCGGGTTCGAGGGTGGGTACTAGTGTCCCTATTTCCCGACCCGTCCCCATATTTTTTAATCGGGGGAAACCCAAACCCAGTCAAAGCAGATTTTCCCCGTCAACTTCCGGGCGGGTTTGAGTGGGTACCCATGGGTATGAGTTATGTTTCCATGCCTACTTAAGAGATTGTTTGTTTACGGTATAATAAATGCGCTTGGATCGCATTCTAGTAGTTAAACGTAGCTTGTATGCTCACTTATGGGAGGCTTAAGCGTTGTTTGTATTGCGGTAGAACGGAAATAACATGCCCTTTTTGAAAGTTTTTGAATGCTCTAAGGTGGAAAAATGGATTTGATTGTTTGTGATTGATTTTATAGTAGAAGGAAAGTATCAGACACAAAGCTAAGTACGGCCGACAATCCGAATACTTGGGAAGTGAAAGGATAATGGTATCTTAACCTCTCTTTTTCATCCAAATAGTTTTTGTTTATGAAATTTGTGAGGTGGATTTAATTGTTGGTACTTAAAGGGAGACGCATCTAACCACAGACTAAGTACGACCGATAATCAGAATACTCGGGAGCTAAAAGGACAATTCATCCTGACCTATCTTTTTCACCCTATGAGGACCGAGTTAAACTCGTTTTATTTTTAAATGTTTTGAATTGAAGACAAGCATCAGGCCACAAGTTAAAATTGACCGGTAACCCAAGTACTTGAGAAATGGTGTGCACAAGTATGTACACCCCATCCTTTTTCATCCATTTTATTGTAAAAATGCTTTGAAAATGACTTGACGTTGGAATAAGTTTTTGAAATGTGAGATTGGAATTTGTGTGAATCAAATGGAATAGGTACTTGACGTTGGATCAAACACTCCTGTTGCGTTCAATGGAGTTTGATTTGGAAAAATACTTGACGTTGGATCAAACTTATTATTATTATCTCTTAAAAGAGGCTATTTTATCGTTTTGGTTTTATCTTGTTTATTAACATGCGAAGGAAAGCGGTAAGAGGTTATTTTATCATTTTGGTTTTATCTTGTTATTTTATCATTATTAATGCACACATTCATGAATTTTGATCTACTAAAAATTATTAAATAAAAAATTAATATGCAAATTATATATCATCGGACTCGACTTTTTGCAAGGAATCCAAATATGCAATCAAATTTTGTAAATGAGCCACGAATTTTGAAGAATCGGGCGAAAATGTGAAAAACAAAGTATGCGAAGAATCGACCGATTCACATTCGTTATAACGATTCGTTAAATAGTAATCACATATTCAGAATCGTGACAAAAAATCGCTTCTAATGATATATTCACATGTAATTAACGGTTAAGAACTGAAAAATCACTATTTTTAAGTTTATGTGTTTTGTGCAAAAATAAGTGATTGTGCAATAAGCAATTCCAAAACAGTAGCTTAAGTTAAATCAACCAGCAAACATCCGATAATTTAAGGCAATATTGTGGAAGAGATAAAGGATTACCGATGGAGCGGAGGTTTGCTCCGGTTATTGTTGAAATTTGGAGTGTCGAAGTGAAATACAGAAAACTTCAAGAATAAACTCTAATAAACTTCCAAGACTTGATGATTATTTTTTATGATGGATGAACATAGAAGATGGATCTTGAATATAGAATCTTGATGACTAAGCTTGAATTGATGAACTTTGGATGATGATTGTTGATAATACTTGATAAACTTTAGATGATGATTGTTGATGAAACTTGATAAATTTTAAATGATGATCGTTGATGATAATGTAGAAGTTATTGATTGATGATTTGTTATAAAATTTAAATGATGATAATTGATGATAATGCTTGAATTGTTGATTGATGATTTGTTGAAGTTGGAATGTGGCTAAATTCCACCATTTTAGAATTTCAATGTCAAGTTCTAAATGGTGATGAAGATGAACTTTGGTGAGGATGAGGGAGAAGATGAATTGAGAGACAAATGGAGAAGAAGAAATGGTGGAAAAAATAATGGTTAATTGTGAATTTTCTAACTTAGGTTAGGTATGTTAGCTAGTCCCAAAATTGTGAAAAATAAAATATTTATATAGATTTGGTAAACAAATAATCACCTTTGGATTGTGATCCAAGTAATGAGTTTATCAATAATTAGGAGTTAATTTAAGCTCAAGTTGTGGATAACTAATTATAACCCTTGGATCAAATGTTAAGAACAATTGGGATTAAATGAAATTTGTGGATAACTAATTATTTTTGAAGACCTTCTATTTACAATTTAACGCTAATAAAGTTTTGATTTTAAGTATAAAATTTATTTTATAGTGAATTTTGTCACTAATTGATAAAATGCATTTTAAAGAAAAATGATATAGTTCACAATTTTTTTTTATTTTTTTAGGCCGTTGCATTTCTGTATAGATTTATTTTTCTTTCTTGAATACACCTTGTTATTAGAAATGCTTCCCTCTGAGAATTATTAAAAATTATGATTTTGTTCTTGACTAGATATATAACCCGTAATCAAAACAGGTTTTCTTAAAATATTATAAATTTTAAAATATTAATTTAGAAAAATATTAGCATATGTAATTGAGTGATTAAACATGTATTGCAATATGATAATGTGATTATATTTAATATTAATTTGTTTTAAAAAATAAATGTATTGTATTGTTTAAAAGTATAAGAATTCATATTAATTTAGACTATATAAAAATGTAGAATCAATCCAAAATCACCCAAATTTACTTAAATCACAAAAAAATCAAACACCAACCCCTTTAATTTCTTACCCTAAACACGATTCCAACCACACAATAAAAAAACAATATTTTCACTTGACTTTCTAGAGAGAGGGCAGAACTTCTCTCTCTAAGTCTTATCGTGTTCCACGCCCTCTCTTCTTCCCAAGGTTTGTAGCGGCTTCTCACCTCCAGTTTTCTGGATTTTCTCATCCCACCTTGGGTGCTTTTTTCCTTTCAGTTCCTAATAATCTTTCAAGCAAGCAATGGAGAAATGGAAGGCCATCACACTGTCGAAAGAAGAAGAAGAAGGAGTAGTGGCGGACGAAGAAGAACTCTGTGTTGACGAATCATTTCAAAGAACACTAGCTAGGAAACTATGGACGGAGAGCAATTTCAATTCAAGAGCTTTCAAGACAACAATGGCTAATGCTTAGAAATTGAAACATGCGGTGGATATTCAAGACCTCGGCAAAAATCTATTCCTGTTCAAGTTTAGTTCCAAACGGGATCTGAAATCCGTCCTCAAATCCGGTCCGTGGAGTTTCGATAGGGCTTTGTTGGTTCTGAATCGCATCTCTGGTGACGAACAACCATCAGATCTGAACATGCATTACAACCCTTTCTGGGTGAGAATCTACGAATTACCACTTAATCTCAAATCCGAAGCAATGGCGAAGAAGATCGGCAATATCATCGGAAAGTTCGAGGAGATGGATGTCAAAGAAGCACATAGAAATGGCAGATTCCTTCGTATCAAAGTAGTTATCAATCTCAAAGATCCGCTCAAAAGGGGAACGGTGGTGAAATTCAAGGAGAAAAATCTGAGAGTCCATTTCAAATACGAAAGACTTATGACCTTTTGCTTCGTCTGTGGTAGGATAGGTCATCAAATAAAAGATTGTGAAGCAGTGGAGGATCTGAACGATGAAGGGTTCGAGGAAATTTAGGAACATGATCTTTCATATGGGCAATGGCTTCGAGCTTCTCCACTTCCAAAAATGTCTGATGAGTCGAAGAAAAAGGAGTCAAGCTCTAGTTTATGCAGTAGAGATCTCTTTAATGTATCATCCAGTCAGAGTAGATGTGAGACGAAAGGGAAGGGGAACGGTGAAGATGCAGAGGTTCAACAAAATATACAAACGTCAAAGCAGCAAGGAAATAGTGGGTTGATGGAAGAGAACGACAAGCCTCAAAAAGCTGATGTAGAAAGAGTCGCGGAGTCTCTAGGGGCCATAATTCTCTCAAATGATAAGAATGTTCAAAAGGTGGATAACAGCAAAGAAGGTGTTCAGAAAAGGAAATGGACGAGGAGAAAGAATGCGAAGGAGATGAAAGTTGGTAATACAGGGAATGCTAAACCCAAGTTGTCTAAGAGGCAATTGGTTGATGTAATGGTAATGGAAGACACTATTGAGGAAGGCACAGTGGGGGAAAAGAAGATAAAGAACTCATCAGCGGCTAGTGAAGGTCTAAACATTCTATCAGAGGTGGTGTTGGAGGACCAACACCGCGTATCCCAATGAAGGCCATCAGTTGGAACTGCAGGGGTTTGGGGAGCCCCCGTGCAGTTCGAGCCTTAGCTTGGCTCATCAAGTCGGAGAATCCCCAGCTTGTCTTCCTGATGGAGACTAAGCTTAGGAGAGACGAAATGCAAGCGGTTAAGAAGAAATATAGATTTAGCCACGAAGTAACCATTGATTGTAGAGGTACTGGGAGAGACAGAGAGGTGGTATTAGTCTTTGGTGGAATGATTCTACTGAAATTAATATTGACTCTTATTCTCAGAACCATATAGCGGGGAGATGTCAAACAGAAGACGATGAGAGTCCATGGTATTTTGCTGGAATATATGGCTTCCTAGAGGAGATTAATAAGAGAGAAACGTGGGAGTTGGTTCAAAATATTAGCAATGAGGGAGGTGATAGGCGTATTTTATTTGGAGATTTTAACGATACTCTGCAAGAAGCGGATAAGCAAGGGGGAATTGGTAGAACGTATTCTCAGTTCCAAAGGGGGAGAGAGACTTTGGACAGGTGTGGATTGGAGGAAGTTAGCTTTGAAGGATATCCGTTTACTTGGTCAAACGACAGAAGCGGGGAGGATAACATTCAGTGTAGGCTTGACAAAGCGCTGATGTCCTTTGCTTTTAAGAAACAATTTCCTCTTACGAAGGTGGTTCATTTGGAGAGATATAGTTCTGATCACGCTACTTTGCGTATCCTCATCAAGAAAGAGGAACCTCTTCATAGGAGACTTTATTTGTTTCGTTTTGAAGAGGCTTGGTCCAATCAAAAGAATTACGGTGAGATAATCAGACAGCTGTGGAATCGGAACACTCATTCATTTCAACAAAGGATTAGATCAATGCAAGACCTCCAACATTATTTCAAAGATCTGCGAACAAACAAGATCAGGAAAGAAATTGTCAGACTCCAAGAATTCCTAAAGGAGGACATAAGATGGTCTGAGGATGGGAGTGAGATCCAAAAGTACAAGGAAGCTGACAGACAGAGGGATTCTTTGCTCAAAATTGAAGAAATCCTTTGGAGGCAAAGAAGCCGTGCAGTGTGGCTAATGGATGGGGACAGAAACACAAAATTCTTCCACCAGAAAGCAGACCAAAGAAGGAGGAATAACGCGATTAAGAGGCTGAAGGATGTTAACGGTGTGTGGAGAGGAGGGCACCAAAAATGTGAAAAGATCCTTACTGATTATTTCAAGAATATTTTCACTTTCACTCATCCAGAGAAGCAACAGGTAATTTGGAGTTCCTTACCTGGAAAAATTTCTGATAGCCATAAACAGATCTGTTCAATTCAGTTTTCTAAGGAAGAGGTGTACGAAGCGATCTTTCAGATGTACCCTACTAAGTCCCCAGGTCCAGACGGTCTCCCAGCACTTTTCTACCAAAAATATTGGCCTATTGTGGGAGAGGATGTCACTCAGTTTGCCCTTGACATATTGAATAATAACAAGGACCCTAGTGCAATCAATAACACCTTCATTACCCTCATCCCTAAGAAGAAGCAGTCGTCGACCCCGTTGGACTTCAAACCAATTAGCTTATGTAACGTTGTAATGAAAGCTGTTACCAAAGCAGTTGCAAATATAATCAAGGTAATTCTTCCTGATATTATCAGCAAAGAGCAGAGCGCGTTTATTCGAGGAAGACTGATTACTGACAATGCCCTCATTGCGATGGAATGCTTTCACTGGATGAAGCATAAGAAGAAGGGTAGGAAAGGAACTATGGCGTTGAAACTTGACATGTCAAAAGCCTATGACAGATTAGAGTGGAGCTTTGTGTTAGAGACATTGAAAATATTGGAGTTCCCTCAATCTATGATTTCTCTGATCCAAAATTGTATCACAACTGTTAGCTATCAAGTTTTGATTAATGGCCAACCCTCTAGTTGCTTTGTTCCTGAAACTCTCACCTTATTTATTTGTGATTTGTGCAGATGTTCTACCTGGTTTGCTGAAGCAGGAGGTAGCAACAAGGAGTATCCATGGTATCAAAGTAGCGAGGCGTTCCCCAATATTTCTCACTTATTTTTTGCAGATGATAGTCTTATCTTCGCAAGAGCTAGCGAGGAGGAAGCTGAAAGAATTCTTTGCGTACTCAATGTTTATCAGAGAGCTTCAGGGCAAGTCGTGAAAATTGAGAAGTCGGAAGTCTCGTTCAGCAGCAACGTCTCGTAGGAGGTGAAAGATAAAATCAAAGTGAAGTTGGGTTTTCATTTTGTTATTAACTACTCGAGATACCTTGGTCTGCCAGTTGTCTTTGGCAGGTCAAAAAAGAGGTGTTCAAGCTGGTGATTGAGAGAGTCTGGAAGAAGGTCAAAGGCTGGAAAGAGTCTTTTTTGTCAAGAGCTGGGAAAGAGATTCTAATAAAAGTTGTGGCTCGAGCCATACCCACGTACATCATGAGTTGCTATCATCTTCCGGAGAGTTGTTGCAAGGAAATTGAAGCATTGCTGGCAAAATTCTGTGGGGATCGTAGGAGGGAGAAAGTAAAATTCACTGGTTAAGATGGGAAAGGTTAGCTCAATCCAAAGGGGATGGAGGGTTAGGCTTCCGTGGCATACAAGATTTCAATACCAGTCTGTTAGGTAAACAGTCATGGAGGTTAATGCAGGAAGATGGATCCCTATTCGAGAGATTCTACAAAGGCTGGTACTACCCAAGATGTACTATCGCGAAGGATCCTATTGGTTTTAGGCCAAGTTACGCTTGGCGAAGTATCCTTAGTTCTAAGGATTTGGTTCTTCGTGGATCCCGTTGGTGAGTATGAAATGGTTCGAAAATAAGCATTGGCTCTGATAATTGGATCCTTTCCCTTCCTGAATTTCGGCCTACTTCTGTGGCCCGCAGGCTGGCTCCTGATGCAAGAGTTGATGAACTCATTGACAAGGAAGGTGCTTGTTGGAACCTGGATAAACTGATTGAAAAATTTGAAGACCAGGACATCCTGCACATTAAAAGTATCCCAATTTCATCAAGCCTCCCTCAAGACCAGTTGTTGTGGCACTATGAAAAGGATGGTTTCTATTCGGTTAAATCAGCTTACCACTGCCTTGGAAATCTATGAAGGAAATTCCTTCCTGGCCCGTCCGAAAACAAGTCTAAGTATTAGAAAGATATTTGGAAGCTGAATGTACAGCCCAAAACTAAGAACCCGGTTTGGTGAATCTCAAAGAACATTCTTCCAACCAAAGATAATTTATGGCAGAAAGGTACGCTCATTAACGACGCTTGCCCTTTATGTAACTCAGACTCTGAATCCACCTCCCATCTTTTCCTCCGTTGTATTTTTGCTAAGAGAACCATGTTCTCCTCTCCCCTTGGTATTCGCATTCTCAAATCTGGTAGCATAATGGATTCGTTGAGTGATGTTCTCTCCAGGAAGGATTTCCAGCTTGGACAGTTAATTGCAATCTTTCTTTGTAAAATTTGGAATGTTCACAACTGTGTCATCTTCAAGAACACCAAACCAGATCCAGGTAAGGTGGCTTTGAAGATTTGGGACGCTTTTATTGAAGGTGGAGGGTACAAGCCGGTTCATAACACTAATGGTGTGGAGAAGGGGAGAAACATGGAAGATTATAAGGGATGGGTAGTTCAGATAGATGCGGGCTGTTTTGAGGATGGAATTGTTGCTCTTGGTTGTGTCATCAGGGACCCTACCTCAAACATTTTTCTTGCAGCTTCCAAGAGGTTAAGTAGTGTAGTTGATCCCGCAAATGCAGAATTATTGGCTATACGGTGGGCTTTGCAAACGGCAGTCGAGTTAGGTCTTAGTAACTTTATAATTCAGTCGGATGCTTTATCTGTTGTTGATTATATTAATGGTATGAATTTCATCGCTGACTTGTACCCTATCATATGTGATTGCAGACAGTTAATGGCTAGGTGTTCTAAAGTTGTTTTGTATGTTAATAGATGTTGTAATATGGAGGCACATAGTGTAACGACCCGATTTTAATTATCTCCATTTTGTGTTAATTGTATTATTTTGTGGAGTCTTTTATTTTAATTGGGTGATAATTATTTTAATTGTGATATTGGTATGATAATATGTTATGTTTTCATATTATGTGATTTTACCGTTTTTGAGAGTTTGCGGGGAAAATTAGATTGGAGGGTATTTTAGACATTTCACACTTAATGATATTTTAGTTAGTTAGTTAGTTAGATATTTTGTGAAAAAGAAATGGAAAAGTAATAAAAGTAGAAAGAAAAGAAAAGTATAAGTAAGAAGAGAAAAGAAAGAAACATAGAGAGAAAAGGAGAGAAAGAGAGCAAGAGAGGAGAAAAGAGAAGAACAAAGAGAAAAGTGTGGAAAATCACCAAGATCAATCTTTCGGAGTCGATTTAATCGGGTAAGGGTGTGAAATATTGTTATCCTAACTTTGTGTATGATTATGTATGTGTTTTGTGTGGATGTTTTGGTTGGTTTTCCATATGTTTCCGTTTATGCCGTATTTGACGAAATCGATAGAAACCGATGTTTTTACGGTCGAAAAGTCGTATAAATACATGTGTTGGTTGGTTATATGTATGTGAGATGCTGTTTAAAGTTTCATGAAGTTTGGTTATGTTTTGGTTAGTTTTCGTTATGTTTCCGTTGTTTTTTCCGTTTAGGTCGAATTGTAGGAAATCGATAGAAATCGATGTTTTCACGGATGAATTTCGAAATAAATTACGTAGTTGTATCGAGTAAGGTTAGGTCGTCGTATAGCGGGCTTTTTATTCGATTTGGTGATGTTTGAAAATTCTGGTTTTTGAAAGGTTGAAATTTAATCGAAAAATCGAACGTCGTAGAAATTTCGTTTATGTGTTCTAAATTGTTCTTATGTATTTGGTGGTTGCGCGTATATGTTTGTTTCGTTGAAAATGTTCGATTTAGTCGAGTTTTCGGGCATTTGGAAAAAGTTACAGCAAGGGTGCAATTGAGAAATCTGGTTTTTGAGAAAAACAGAGTTATGTATCGATACATAACAGCCATGTATCAATACGAAATGGTTTATGTATTGATACATAACCCTTATGCGTCGATACATACTGTAGAATTTTAAGAAAACAGAATTTTCACTACAGCATGCGTCGACACATGCGTGCTATGTATCGATACATGTTGCCGTTTTGTATCGATACATAAGCCTATGTATTGATACATACTGAGCTGTACCAGAAAATTTTGGTTTATCGGGGAAACTTCGGAAATTCATATCTTTTGATCCGTAAGTCGGTTTTGACCCCCGTTCGAAGCGTTGGGAAGCTAACGAGATGTTCTTTATAGAAAAAATGGTTTTGAGGTCTAAACATGGTCCAATTGGAACAGTATTTTCGAACCGTTTCGTAGTGTCGGGCCTCCGGTTTATGTTTTTGCGTTATTTTGAAATATACATATCTTCTTCGTTGTTTATCGGATTTAAGTGTTCTTTATATCGAATCGAAGCTGTGGATGAGTACTTTTTGATGATGATGGAAAATATTATTTTTAGCCGACTTTTCCGATTAAATGTAAAGTGCGGTTTGTTGTCGTTTGACTTGATTGAGGCGAATGTGTATGGATTGTATGTGATATGTATGAGATAAATGCATGACTATATTGTGAATATGTATGCATTTCAAGAGTGTCATGAGTCATGTTGTATGTGAAACATCATGATGTGCATTCTTGCATTGAGGGGTTCTAAGATGAATCCGTTGTAACGTCGTGAGCCTATGTGAAAGGTGTGAGCGATGATTACAAACGATTGTGAGCCTATGTGACAGGTGTGAGCAGTCGGGTTGTGAGCCTATGTGATAGGTGTGAGCAATCCATAAACCTTGTGAGCCTATGTGATAGGTGTGAGCAATGGGTGAACGTCGTGAGCCTATGTGATAGGTGTGAGCGAATGGTTCCAACAAGTTCTTCAATTGAACTTGAGATGAAATGAATCGGTACCGCATTGCATTTGCATAGAGTCGTGAGTCGGTCTCTATGATTTGCATTGGTCATCTTTGTATATGTGCATTGATGAAGGAACATGAATATATGTATTTATGTTGAATGATAAGCATTGTGATGGATATGCTTGATTTTGTATATATATATATATATACCTTGCGATGTATATTGAGTAAGATGTGATGAATTGTGATAAGAATTGTATCGTTGTAATGATACATTGGTGAATAAACATGTATGTGTGTTTATGTTGAATGAATGATGATGAATTGAGATGTATTGGTGATACAGGTATTTAAGCATGAATGAATATGCCTATGTGATTGATGCGTTAATTACGGATTGTTATGTCGTGTATTTGATTTATGGTATATGCTTGGTGTTATATGTATATATACATGCATAGTGATGAGTTGTGGTGAGAATGTGGTATATGTGTATTATATGTTGAGATATATAATTATATGCAACGTTATTATGATAATATTTTTCACCCTTCTGCTGTTTTATAATGCTCTACGAGGCATTGCAGAGTAGGCTTGCTGGCGGTCTTTTTGTGAAGCGTGGCTTCATGTCCGTGTTAGTCGATTGGCTATGATATGTAGCACCGGGTAGCTAGGATGCTTTTGATTTCCTTTCTGTGATACATTTGCATATGTATCTGGTTGATGACTATGTGTATATACCATGACTGATGTTGATGAATCATACTGGTTGATATATGTATATATATATGATGTTTATATATGTGGTTGTTATTCAATGTTTAGTTGTTCCGCTTTTATGCTAAATATTGAAATGTGGGTGTAAGGACGTAGATTCCTTGATTGATAAGTTACCCCACGGTTGCATATCTTATGAGCAGGTGTTGTATGTGTTTTAATTTCATGCATAATGTGACATTCTCTTTTTATGCCGTAGTTACAATTATACTCTGATGAAATTTTCAATACGTGCCTAAGTAATTTAATGGATTATTTGGGGGTATAGAAAGGGGTGTTACATTAAGTGGTATCAGAGCCAGTGTTGAGTCAGTCGTGTCTGTCTCTTTGTTGTGTTGATTGAACTATTGTTTAACCTTGTTGCTCTAAGGGAAGTAATCAGAATATGGCTGGTAGAAACGATGCTGCGATGGCTGCTGCTATGGAAGCAATGGTTAGGGCTGTGCAGGGTGCATCGAATGTAACTGCTAATGAAGAGTTCAGGAAGAATCAACCACCGGTTTTCAAAGGAAGATTTGATCCCGATGGTGCCCAACTCTGGTCAAAAGAGATTGAAAGGATTTTCAGAGTTATGGACTGTGCAGAGGAGAATAAGGTGAGGCTTGGATCTCACATGTTGAAGGAAGAAGCCGACGATTGGTGGGTCGGTATGCGTCAAATTCTAGAGGTGGATAATGAAGAGATAACTTGGGAATTGTTTCGTACCCAGTTCTTGGTGAAGTATTACCCTGAGAGTGTTAAAGGGAAGAAAGAGATAGAGTTCTTGGAATTGAAACAAGGTAGTATGTCAGTAGTGGAATATACTGCTAAGTTTGTGGAATTGGTTCAATTTCATTCTCATTATGCTGCGATTACTGATGAGTTCTCAAAGTGTATTAAATATGAGAATGGTTTGCGTCCTGAGATTAAGCAAGCTGTGGGATATCAGAGGATTAGAACGTTTTCAGATTTGACTGAATGTTGTAGAATTTTTGAGGAGGATAGCAAGGCTCGTTCTACACATTACAAGAATGTGAATGAGGAAAAAGGGAAACAACAAGCTAAGAGTGGACCTTATATGACACCCGCTGATAAGGGCAAGCATGAGGGAAACTTTGATAAGAAATATGGAGGAGGAGGTTCCGGTTCCATTAAGTGTTACAAATGTGGTGAAGTGGGACATAAATCCGTGGAGTGCAGAAATACTGCATTGAAGTGTTCTAACTGTGGACGTATGGGGCATTCTGTTGCCGATTGTAGAAAGAATTTGGTGAAATGCTATAATTGTGGAGAAGCGGGTCACATTAGTACTAGGTGTACTAACCCGAAACAAGCTCAAGCGGGCAGAAAAGTGTTTGCATTAGCGGGGTCAGACACTACTAGTGCAGATCGTATGGATAAAGGTATATGTTTTATTAGTAGTACGCCTTTAGCTGTTATTATTGATATGGGAGCGACTCATTCATTTATTTTCCATGAGTGCGCTAAGTGTTTGAATTTGTTTATGACTGCTTCGGGGTCGGTAACTACGTCCTTGTTGTGTGTTTGTCGATGTTGTTTATTCCTTAGTACGTGATAGGTGTGTGGAACACTATCAGTGCTCTCAGGTTTTTCTAATCCTTTATCTTTAGGATTGAGAATGAGATAAGTGGGGGAGAAGCTGGTACTTCTCCAAGTGACTTCAGGTGTAAAGCGTTGGCTCAGTGTGCTGTTGGTTGCACGATTGTATGTGTTGCTTGGACAGTGTTGTTCCCGATTCCGAAGGGAATGCGGAGGTAAGGTTTATGTCAATTAAGGATTTGTGCCTTGTGTGGTTTTGTGCACAAGATTCAAGGAATGTTATTATGGCTTGGTAAAGATGGTCTATGCCCCCCTCATGATTGTCGGCTGTCTATTGACAAATTGAGGAACTGATCACCCTTAATCTCTTGTTGATAGCAGACGGAAATTATGTTGGATGGAGTAGACGTGTCTTTCCAGCTTGATGGTATGTTTGGTGTGTAAGCTAATACCACATAGAGAGAAGTGGTGTATATAAAAAGTAAACTATGATTTTCTGGTGTATAGTACAAGAGTCAAATGTTGATTATGAAATTGGTGGTTTGTTAGTTGTGAGTAATCAGAGTGCGCATCGGAAGTGTGAAATTGTTGTATTGGTTGTTGTGAGACAAGGATGCAGGTATTCTGGTTTTGTGGATGTTGTTGAGGTAATGTTGTGTCTTGGAACTTTATGTTCTTGCCTGTGTTGTTGCCTCGTTTCCATGGTGATGGTGCGAGTGCGAGTAGCCAATTCCTCTGTTTGGGGATTAGGAGAGTGTTACCTATGGTGTTGGTAATGATCTTGTTGTGTTCCAGTTCAAGAGTGAACTTGGGTGTTTGTATCTTGGTTATCCTTTGAGTTGGTCGTCAAGTGCATTGTATGGGCATTGCATCTTGTCTTGGTTATCGTGGTCGTTGTCTTGTCATTGTTGTTACTGTTAGTGTGCTGCTTTGTTGTTTGTGTTTTTTGTGGTGTGCCTTTTGTTGGCATGATAGTTGGTTGATTGGATACTAGAGCCGTATCCGGGGTTGTTCGTGCTTAGCATATTTTCGAGGACGAAAATGTCTAAGTGGGGGAGAGTTGTAACGACCCGATTTTAATTATCTCCATTTTGTGTTAATTGTATTATTTTGTGGAGTCTTTTATTTTAATTGGGTGATAATTATTTTAATTTTGATATTGGTATGATAATATGTTATGTTTTCATATTATGTGATTTTACTGTTTTTGAGAGTTTGCGGGGAAAATTAGATTGAAGGGTATTTTAGACATTTCACACTTAATGATATTTTAGTTAGTTAGTTAGTTAGATATTTTGTGAAAAAGAAATGGAAAAGTAATAGAAGTAGAAAGAAAAGAAAAGTATAAGTAAGAAGAGAAAAGAAAGAAACATAGAGAGAAAAGGAGAGAAAGAGAGCAAGAGAGGAGAAAAGAGAAGAACAAAGAGAAAAGTGTGGAAAATCACCAAGATCAATCTTTCGGAGTCGATTTAATCGGGTAAGGGTGTGAAATATTGTTATCCTAACTTTGTGTATGATTATGTATGTGTTTTGTGTGGATGTTTTGGTTGGTTTTCCATATGTTTCCGTTTATGCCGTATTTGACGAAATCGATAGAAACCGATGTTTTTACGGTCGAAAAGTCGTATAAATACATGTGTTGGTTGGTTATATGTATGTGAGCTGTTGTTTAAAGTTTCATGAAGTTTGGTTATGTTTTGGTTAGTTTTCGTTATGTTTCCGTTGTTTTTTCCGTTTAGGTCGAATTGTAGGAAATCGATAGAAATCGATGTTTTCACGGATGAATTTCGAAATAAATTACGTAGTTGTATCGAGTAAGGTTAGGTCGTCGTATAGCGAGCTTTTTATTCGATTTGGTGATGTTTGAAAATTCTAGTTTTTGAAAGGTTGAAATTTAATCGAAAAATCGAACGTCGTAGAAATTTCGTTTATGTGTTCTAAATTGTTCTTATGTATTTGGTGGTTGCGCGTATATGTTTGTTTCGGTGAAAATGTTCGATTTAGTCGAGTTTTCGGGCATTTGGAAAAAGTTACAGCAAGGGTGCAATTGAGAAATCTGGTTTTTGAGAAAAACAGAGTTATGTATCGATACATAACAGCCATGTATCAATACGAAATGGTTTATGTATTGATACATAACCCTTATGCGTCGATACATACTGTAGAATTTTAAGAAAACAGAATTTTCACTACAGCATGCGTCGACACATGCGTGCTATGTATCGATACATGTTGCCTTTTTGTATCGATACATAAGCCTATGTATTGATACATACTGAGCTGTACCAGAAAATTTTGGTTTATCGGGGAAACTTCGGAAATTCATATCTTTTGATCCGTAAGTCGGTTTTGACCCCCGTTCGAAGCGTTGGGAAGCTAACGAGATGTTCTTTCTAGAAAAAATGGTTTTGAGGTCTAAACCTGGTCCAATTGGAACAGTATTTTCGAACCGTTTCGTAGTGTCGGGCCTCCGGTTTATGTTTTTGCGTTATTTTGAAATATACATATCTTCTTCGTTGTTTATCGGATTTAAGTGTTCTTTATATCGAATCGAAGCTGTGGATGAGTACTTTTTGATGATAATGGAAAA
Organism: Lathyrus tuberosus; assembly: GCA_022829125.1. NCBI lineage: Eukaryota > Viridiplantae > Streptophyta > Magnoliopsida > Fabales > Fabaceae > Lathyrus > Lathyrus tuberosus. Next base: position 25,059,322 of record JALAZF010000013.1, on the reverse strand, counting down.
TATTATTTTTAGCCGACTTTTGGCCGACTTTTCCGATTAATTGTAAAGTGCGGTTTGTTGTCGTTTGGCTTGATTGAGGTGAATGTGTATGGATTGTATGTGATATGTATGAGATAAATGCATGACTATATTGTGAATATGTATGCATTTCAAGAGTGTCATGAGTCATGTTGTATGTGAAACATCATGATGTGCATTCTTGCATTGAGGGGTTCTAAGATGAATCCGTTGTAACGTCGTGAGCCTATGTGAAAGGTGTGAGCGATGATTACAAACGATTGTGAGCCTATGTGACAGGTGTGAGCAGTCGGGTTGTGAGCCTATGTGATAGGTGTGAGCAATCCATAAACCTTGTGAGCCTATGTGATAGGTGTGAGCAATGGGTGAACGTCGTGAGCCTATGTGATAGGTGTGAGCGAATGGTTCCAACAAGTTCTTCAATTGAACTTGAGATGAAATGAGTCGGTACCGCATTGCATTTGCATAGAGTCGTGAGTCGGTCTCTATGATTTGCATTGGTCATCTTTGTATATGTGCATTGATGAAGGAACATGAATATATGTATTTATGTTGAATGATAAGCATTGTGATGAATATGCTTGGTTTTGTATATATATATATATATACCTTGCGATGTATATTGAGTAAGATGTGATGAATTGTGATAAGAATTGTATCGTTGTAATGATACATTGGTGAATAAACATGTATGTGTGTTTATGTTGAATGAATGATGATGAATTGAGATGTATTGGTGATACAGGTATTTAAGCATGAATGAATATGCCTATGTGATTGATGCGTCAATTACGGATTGTTATGTCGTGTATTTGATTTATGGTATATGCTTGGTGTTATATGTATATATACATGCATAGTGATGAGTTGTGGTGAGAATGTGGTATATGTGTATTATATGTTGAGATATATAATTATATGCAACGTTATTATGATAATATTTCTCACCCTTCTGCTGTTTTATAATGCTCTACGAGGCATTGCAGAGTAGGCTTGCTGGCGGTCTTTTTGTGAAGCGTGGCTTCATGTCCGTGTTAGTCGATTGGCTATGATATGTAGCACCGGGTAGCTAGGATGCTTTTGATTTCCTTTCTGTGATACATTTGCATATGTATCTGGTTGATGACTATGTGTATATACCATGACTGATGTTGATGAATCATACTGGTTGATATATGTATATATATATGATGTTTATATATGTGGTTGTTATTCAATGTTTAGTTGTTCCGCTTTTATGCTAAATATTGAAATGTGGGTGTAAGGACGTAGATTCCTTGATTGATAAGTTACCCCACGGTTGCATATCTTATGAGCAGGTGTTGTATGTGTTTTAATTTCATGCATAATGTGACATTCTCTTTTTATGCCGTAGTTACAATTATACTCTGATGAAATTTTCAATACGTGCCTAAGTGATTTAATGGATTATTTGGGGGTATAGAAAGGGGTGTTACATTAAGTGGTATCAGAGCCAGTGTTGAGTCAGTCGTGTCTGTCTCTTTGTTGTGTTGATTGAACTATTATTTAACCTTGTTGCTCTAAGGGAAGTAATCAGAATATGGCTGGTAGAAACGATGCTGTGATGGCTGCTGCTATGGAAGCAATGGTTAGGGCTGTGCAGGGTGCATCGAATGTAACTGCTAATGAAGAGTTCAGGAAGAATCAACCACCGGTTTTCAAAGGAAGATTTGATCCCGATGGTGCCCAACTCTGGTCAAAAGAGATTGAAAGGATTTTCAGAGTTATGGACTGTGCAGAGGAGAATAAGGTGAGGCTTGGATCTCACATGTTGAAGGAAGAAGCCGACGATTGGTGGGTCGGTATGCGTCAAATTCTAGAGGTCGATAATGAAGAGATAACTTGGGAATTGTTTCGTACCCAGTTCTTGGTGAAGTATTACCCTGAGAGTGTTAAAGGGAAGAAAGAGATAGAGTTCTTGGAATTGAAACAAGGTAGTATGTCAGTAGTGGAATATACTGCTAAGTTTGTGGAATTGGTTCAATTTCATTCTCATTATGCTGCGATTACTGATGAGTTCTCAAAGTGTATTAAATATGAGAATGGATTGCGTCCTGAGATTAAGCAAGCTGTGGGATATCAGAGGATTAGAACGTTTTCAGATTTGACTGAATGTTGTAGAATTTTTTAGGAGGATAGCAAGGCTCGTTCTACACATTACAAGAATGTGAATGAGGAAAAAGGGAAACAACAAGCTAGGAGTGGACCTTATATGACACCCGCTGATAAGGGCAAGCATGAGGGAAACTTTGATAAGAAATATGGAGGAGGAGGTTCCGGTTCCATTAAGTGTTACAAATGTGGTGAAGTGGGACATAAATCCGTGGAGTGCAGAAATACTGCATTGAAGTGTTCTAACTGTGGACGTATGGGGCATTCTGTTGGCGATTGTAGAAAGAATTTGGTGAAATGCTATAATTGTGGAGAAGCGGGTCACATTAGTACTAGGTGTACTAACCCGAAACAAGCTCAAGCGGGCAGAAAAGTGTTTGCATTAGCGGGGTCAGACACTACTAGTGCAGATCGTATGGATAAAGGTATATGTTTTATTAGTAGTACGCCTTTAGCTGTTATTATTGATATGGGAGCGACTCATTCATTTATTTTCCATGAGTGCGCTAAGTGTTTGAATTTGTTTATGACTGCTTCGGGGTCGGTAACTACGCCCTTGTTGTGTGTTTGTCGATGTTGTTTATTCCTTAGTACGTGATAGGTGTGTGGAACACTATCAGTGCTCTCAGGTTTTTCTAATCCTTTATCTTTAGGATTGAGAATGAGATAAGTGGGGGAGAAGCTGGTACTTCTCCAAGTGACTTCAGGTGTAAAGCGTTGGCTCAGTGTGCCGTTGGTTGCACGATTGTATGTGTTGCTTGGACAGTGTTGTTCCCGATTCCGAAGGGAATGCGGAGGTAAGGTTTATGTCAATTAAGGATTTGTGCCTTGTGTGGTTTTGTGCACAAGATTCAAGGAATGTTATTATGGCTTGGTAAAGATGGTCTATGCCCCCTCATGATTGTCGGCTGTCTATTGACAAATTGAGGAACTGATCACCCTTAATCTCTTGTTGATAGCAGACAGAAATTATGTTGGATGGAGTAGACGTGTCTTTCCAGCTTGATGGTATGTTTGGTGTGTAAGCTAATACCGCATAGAGAGAAGTGGTGTATATAAAAAGTAAACTATGATTTTCTGGTGTATAGTACAAGAGTCAAATGTTGATTATGAAATTGGTGGTTTGTTAGTTGTGAGTAATCAGAGTGCGCAGCGGGAGTGTGAAATTGTTGTATTGGTTGTTGTGAGACAAGGATGCAGGTATTCTGGTTTTGTGGATGTTGTTGAGGTAATGTTGTGTCTTGGAACTTTATGTTCTTGCCTGTGTTGTTGCCTCGTTTCCATGGTGATGGTGCGAGTGCGAGTAGCCAATTCCTCTGTTTGGGGATTAGGAGAGTGTTACCTATGGTGTTGGTAACGATCTTGTTGTGTTCCAGTTCAAGAGTGAACTTGGGTGTTTGTATCTTGGTTATCCTTTGAGTTGGTCGTCAAGTGCATTGTATGGGCATTGCATCTTGTCTTGGTTATCGTGGTCGTTGTCTTGTCATTGTTGTTGCTGTTAGTGTGCTGCTTTGTTGTTTGTGTTATTTGTGGTGTGTCTTTTGTTGGCATGATAGTTGGTTGATTGGATACTAGAGCCGTATCCGGGGTTGTTCGTGCTTAGCATATTTTCGAGGACGAAAATGTCTAAGTGGGGGAGAGTTGTAACGACCCAATTTTAATTATCTCCATTTTGTGTTAATTGTATTATTTTGTGGAGTCTTTTATTTTAATTGGGTGATAATTATTTTAATTTTGATATTGGTATGATAATATGTTATGTTTTCATATTATGTGATTTTACTGTTTTTTAGAGTTTGCGGGGAAAATTAGATTGAAGGGTATTTTAGACATTTCACACTTAATGATATTTTAGTTAGTTAGTTAGTTAGATATTTTGTGAAAAAGAAATGGAAAAGTAATAGAAGTAGAAAGAAAAGAAAAGTATAAGTAAGAAGAGAAAAGAAAGAAACATAGAGAGAAAAGGAGAGAAAGAGAGCAAGAGAGGAGAAAAGAGAAGAACAAAGAGAAAAGTGTGGAAAATCACCAAGATCAATCTTTCGGAGTCGATTTAATCGGGTAAGGGTGTGAAATATTGTTATCCTAACTTTGTGTATGATTATGTATGTGTTTTGTGTGGATGTTTTGGTTGGTTTTCCATATGTTTCCGTTTATGCCGTATTTGACGAAATCGATAGAAACCGATGTTTTTACGGTCGAAAAGTCGTATAAATACATGTGTTGGTTGGTTATATGTATGTGAGCTGTTGTTTAAAGTTTCATGAAGTTTGGTTATGTTTTGGTTAGTTTTCGTTATGTTTCCGTTGTTTTTTCCGTTTAGGTCGAATTGTAGGAAATCGATAGAAATCGATGTTTTCACGGATGAATTTCGAAATAAATTACGTAGTTGTATCGAGTAAGGTTAGGTCGTCGTATAGCGAGCTTTTTATTCGATTTGGTGATGTTTGAAAATTCTAGTTTTTGAAAGGTTGAAATTTAATCGAAAAATCGAACGTCGTAGAAATTTCGTTTATGTGTTCTAAATTGTTCTTATGTATTTGGTGGTTGCGCGTATATGTTTGTTTCGGTGAAAATGTTCGATTTAGTCGAGTTTTCGGGCATTTGGAAAAAGTTACAGCAAGGGTGCAATTGAGAAATCTGGTTTTTGAGAAAAACAGAGTTATGTATCGATACATAACAGCCATGTATCAATACGAAATGGTTTATGTATTGATACATAACCCTTATGCGTCGATACATACTGTAGAATTTTAAGAAAACAGAATTTTCACTACAGCATGCGTCGACACATGCGTGCTATGTATCGATACATGTTGCCTTTTTGTATCGATACATAAGCCTATGTATTGATACATACTGAGTTGTACCAGAAAATTTTGGTTTATCGGGGAAACTTCGGAAATTCATATCTTTTGATCCGTAAGTCGGTTTTGACCCCCGTTCGAAGCGTTGGGAAGCTAACGAGATGTTCTTTCTAGAAAAAATGGTTTTGAGGTCTAAACCTGGTCCAATTGGAACAGTATTTTCGAACCGTTTCGTAGTGTCGGGCCTCCGGTTTATGTTTTTGCGTTATTTTGAAATATACATATCTTCTTCGTTGTTTATCGGATTTAAGTGTTCTTTATATCGAATCGAAGCTGTGGATGAGTACTTTTTGATGATGATGGAAAATATTATTTTTAGCCGACTTTTGGCCGACTTTTCCGATTAAATGTAAAGTGCGGTTTGTTGTCGTTTGGCTTGATTGAGGTGAATGTGTATGGATTGTATGTGATATGTATGAGATAAATGCATGACTATATTGTGAATATGTATGCATTTCAAGAGTGTCATGAGTCATGTTGTATGTGAAACATCATGATGTGCATTCTTGCATTGAGGGGTTCTAAGATGAATCCGTTGTAACGTCGTGAGCATATGTGAAAGGTGTGAGCGATGATTACAAACGATTGTGAGCCTATGTGACAGGTGTGAGCAGTCGGGTTGTGAGCCTATGTGATAGGTGTGAGCAATCCATAAACCTTGTGAGCCTATGTGATAGGTGTGAGCAATGGGTGAACGTCGTGAGCCTATGTGATAGGTGTGAGCGAATGGTTCCAACAAGTTCTTCAATTGAACTTGAGATGAAATGAGTCGGTACCGCATTGCATTTGCATAGAGTCGTGAGTCGGTCTCTATGATTTGCATTGGTCATCTTTGTATATGTGCATTGATGAAGGAACATGAATATATGTATTTATGTTGAATGATAAGCATTGTGATGAATATGCTTGGTTTTGTATATATATATATATATACCTTGCGATGTATATTGAGTAAGATGTGATGAATTGTGATAAGAATTGTATCGTTGTAATGATACATTGGTGAATAAACATGTATGTGTGTTTATGTTGAATGAATGATGATGAATTGAGATGTATTGGTGATACAGGTATTTAAGCATGAATGAATATGCCTATGTGATTGATGCGTTAATTACGGATTGTTATGTCGTGTATTTGATTTATGGTATATGCTTGGTGTTATATGTATATATACATGCATAGTGATGAGTTGTGGTGAGAATGTGGTATATGTGTATTATATGTTGAGATATATAATTATATGCAACGTTATTATGATAATATTTCTCACCCTTCTGCTGTTTTATAATGCTCTACGAGGCATTGCAGAGTAGGCTTGCTGGCGGTCTTTTTGTGAAGCGTGGCTTCATGTCCGTGTTAGTCGATTGGCTATGATATGTAGCACCGGGTAGCTAGGATGCTTTTGATTTCCTTTCTGTGATACATTTGCATATGTATCTGGTTGATGACTATGTGTATATACCATGACTGATGTTGATGAATTATACTGGTTGATATATGTATATATATATGATGTTTATATATGTGGTTGTTATTCAATGTTTAGTTGTTCCGCTTTTATGCTAAATATTGAAATGTGGGTGTAAGGACGTAGATTCCTTGATTGATAAGTTACCCCACGGTTGCATATCTTATGAGCAGGTGTTGTATGTGTTTTAATTTCATGCATAATGTGACATTCTCTTTTTATGCCGTAGTTACAATTATACTCTGATGAAATTTTCAATACGTGCCTAAGTGATTTAATGGATTATTTGGGGGTATAGAAAGGGGTGTTACATTAAGTGGTATCAGAGCCAGTGTTGAGTCAGTCGTGTCTGTCTCTTTGTTGTGTTGATTGAACTATTGTTTAACCTTGTTGCTCTAAGGGAAGTAATCAGAATATGGCTGGTAGAAACGATGCTGCGATGGCTGCTGCTATGGAAGCAATGGTTAGGGCTGTGCAGGGTGCACCGAATGTAACTGCTAATGAATGATTCAGGAAGAATCAACCACCGGTTTTCAAAGGAAGATTTGATCCCGATGGTGCCCAACTCTGGTCAAAAGAGATTGAAAGGATTTTCAGAGTTATGGACTGTGCAGAGGAGAATAAGGTGAGGCTTGGATCTCACATGTTGAAGGAAGAAGCCGACGATTGGTGGGTCGGTATGCGTCAAATTCTAGAGGTGGATAATGAAGAGATAACTTGGGAATTATTTCGTACCCAGTTCTTGGTGAAGTATTACCCTGAGAGTGTTAAAGGGAAGAAAGAGATAGAGTTCTTGGAATTGAAACAAGGTAGTATGTCAGTAGTGGAATATACTGCTAAGTTTGTGGAATTGGTTCAATTTCATTCTCATTATGCTGCGATTACTGATGAGTTCTCAAAGTGTATTAAATATGAGAATGGTTTGCGTCCTGAGATTAAGCAAGCTGTGGGATATCAGAGGATTAGAACGTTTTCAGATTTGACTGAATGTTGTAGAATTTTTGAGGAGGATAGCAAGGCTCGTTCTACACATTACAAGAATGTGAATGAGGAAAAAGGGAAACAACAAGCTAGGAGTGGACCTTATGTGACACCCGCTGATAAGGGCAAGCATGAGGGAAACTTTGATAATAAATATGGAGGAGGAGGTTCCGGTTCCATTAAGTGTTACAAATGTGGTGAAGTGGGACATAAATCCGTGGAGTGCAAAAATACTGCATTGAAGTGTTCTAACTGTGGACGTATGGGGCATTCTGTTGCCGATTGTAGAAAGAATTTGGTGAAATGCTATAATTGTGGAGAAGCGGGTCACATTAGTACTAGGTGTACTAACCCGAAACAAGCTCAAGCGGGCAGAAAAGTGTTTGCATTAGCGGGGTCAGACACTACTAGTGCAGATCGTATGGATAAAGGTATATGTTTTATTAGTAGTACGCCTTTAGCTGTTATTATTGATATGGGAGCGACTCATTCATTTATTTTCCATGAGTGCGCTAAGTGTTTGAATTTGTTTATGACTGCTTCGGGGTCAGTAACTACGTCCTTGTTGTGTGTTTGTCGATGTTGTTTATTCCTTAGTACGTGATAGGTGTGTGGAACACTATCAGTGCTCTCAGGTTTTTCTAATCCTTTATCTTTAGGATTGAGAATGAGATAAGTGGGGGAGAAGCTGGTACTTCTCCAAGTGACTTCAGGTGTAAAGCGTTGGCTCAGTGTGCCGTTGGTTGCACGATTGTATGTGTTGCTTGGACAATGTTGTTCCCGATTCCGAAGGGAATGCGGAGGTAAGGTTTATGTCAATTAAGGATTCGTGCCTTGTGTGGTTTTGTGCACAAGATGCAAGGAATGTTATTATGGCTTGGTAAAGATGGTCTATGCCCCCTCATGATTGTCGGCTGTCTATTGACAAATTGAGGAACTGATCACCCTTAATCTCTTGTTGATAGCAGACAAAAATTATGTTGGATGGAGTAGACGTGTCTTTCCAGCTTGATGGTATGTTTGGTGTGTAAGCTAATACCGCATAGAGAGAAGTGGTGTATATAAAAAGTAAACTATGATTTTCTGGTGTATAGTACAAGAGTCAAATGTTGATTATGAAATTGGTGGTTTGTTAGTTGTGAGTAATCAGAGTGCGCAGCGAAAGTGTGAAATTGTTGTATTGGTTGTTGTGAGACAAGGATGCAGGTATTCTGGTTTTGTGGATGTTGTTGAGGTAATGTTGTGTCTTGGAACTTTATGTTCTTGCCTGTGTTGGTGCCTCGTTTCCATGGTGATGGTGCGAGTGCGAGTAGCCAATTCCTCTGTTTGGGGATTAGGAGAGTGTTACCTATGGTGTTGGTAACGATCTTGTTGTGTTCCAGTTCAAGAGTGAACTTGGGTGTTTGTATCTTGGTTATCCTTTGAGTTGGTCGTCAAGTGCATTGTATGGGCATTGCATCTTGTCTTGGTTATCGTGGTCGTTGTCTTGTCATTGTTGTTGCTGTTAGTGTGCTGCTTTGTTGTTTGTGTTATTTGTGGTGTGCCTTTTGTTGGCATGATAGTTGGTTGATTGGATACTAGAGCCGTATCCGGGGTTGTTCGTGCTTAGCATATTTTCGAGGACGAAAATGTCTAAGTGGGGGAGAGTTGTAACGACCCGATTTTAATTATCTCCATTTTGTGTTAATTGTATTATTTTGTGGAGTCTTTTATTTTAATTGGGTGATAATTATTTTAATTGTGATATTGGTATGATAATATGTTATGTTTTCATATTATGTGATTTTACCGTTTTTGAGAGTTTGCGGGGAAAATTAGATTGGAGGGTATTTTAGACATTTCACACTTAATGATATTTTAGTTAGTTAGTTAGTTAGATATTTTGTGAAAAAGAAATGGAAAATTAATAGAAGTAGAAAGAAAAGAAAAGTATAAGTAAGAAGAGAAAAGAAAGAAACATAGAGAGAAAAGGAGAGAAAGAGAGCAAGAGAGGAGAAAAGAGAAGAACAAAGAGAAAAGTGTGGAAAATCACCAAGATCAATCTTTCGGAGTCGATTTAATCGGGTAAGGGTGTGAAATATTGTTATCCTAACTTTGTGTATGATTATGTATGTGTTTTGTGTGGATGTTTTGGTTGGTTTTCCATATGTTTCCGTTTATGCCGTATTTGACGAAATCGATAGAAACCGATGTTTTTAAGGTCGAAAAGTCGTATAAATACATGTGTTGGTTGGTTATATGTATGTGAGCTGCTGTTTAAAGTTTCATGAAGTTTGGTTATGTTTTGGTTAGTTTTCGTTATGTTTCCGTTGTTTTTTCCGTTTAGGTCGAATTGTAGGAAATCGATAGAAATCGATGTTTTCACGGATGAATTTCGAAATAAATTACGTAGTTGTATCGAGTAAGGTTAGGTCGTCTTATAGCGGGCTTTTTATTCGATTTGGTGATGTTTGAAAATTCTGGTTTTTGAAAGGTTGAAATTTAATCGAAAAATCGAACGTCGTAGAAATTTCGTTTATGTGTTCTAAATTGTTCTTATGTATTTGGTGGTTGCGCGTATATGTTTGTTTCGGTGAAAATGTTCGATTTAGTCGAGTTTTCGGGCATTTGGAAAAAGTTACAGCAAGGGTGCAATTGAGAAATCTGATTTTTGAGAAAAACAGAGTTATGTATCGATACATAACAGCCATGTATCAATACGAAATGGTTTATGTATTGATACATAACCCTTATGCATCGATACATACTGTAGAATTTTAAGAAAACAGAATTTTCACTACAGCATGCGTCGACACATGCGTGCTATGTATCGATACATGTTGCCTTTTTGTATCGATACATAAGCCTATGTATTGATACATACTGAGCTGTACCAGAAAATTTTGGTTTATCGGGGAAACTTCGGAAATTCATATCTTTTGATCCGTAAGTCGGTTTTGACCCCCGTTCGAAGAGTTGGGAAGCTAACGAGATGTTCTTTCTAGAAAAAATGGTTTTGAAGTCTAAAACTGGTCCAATTGGAACAGTATTTTCGAACCGTTTCGTAGTGTCGGGCCTCCGGTTTATGTTTTTGCGTTATTTTGAAATATACATATCTTCTTCGTTGTTTATCGGATTTAAGTGTTCTTTATATCGAATCGAAGCTGTGGATGAGTACTTTTTGATGATGATGGAAAATATTATTTTTAGCCGACTTTTGGCCGACTTTTCCGATTAAATGTAAAGTGCGGTTTGTTGTCGTTTGGCTTGATTGAGGTGAATGTGTATGGATTGTATGTGATATGTATGAGATAAATGCATGACTATATTGTGAATATGTATGCATTTCAAGAGTGTCATGAGTCATGTTGTATGTGAAACATCATGATGTGCATTCTTGCATTGAGGGGTTCTAAGATGAATCCGTTGTAACGTCGTGAGCCTATGTGAAAGGTGTGAGCGATGATTACAAACGATTGTGAGCCTATGTGACAGGTGTGAGTAGTCGGGTTGTGAGCCTATGTGATAGGTGTGAGCAATCCATAAACCTTGTGAGCCTATGTGATAGGTGTGAGCAATGGGTGAACGTCGTGAGCCTATGTGATAGGTGTGAGCGAATGGTTCCAACAAGTTCTTCAATTGAACTTGAGATGAAATGAGTCGGTACCGCATTGCATTTGCATATAGTCGTGAGTCGGTCTCTATGATTTGCATTGGTCATCTTTGTATATGTGCATTGATGAAGGAACATGAATATATGTATTTATGTTGAATGATAAGCATTGTGATGAATATGCTTGGTTTTGTATATATATATATATATACCTTGCGATGTATATTGAGTAAGATGTGATGAATTATGATAAGAATTGTATCGTTGTAATGATACATTGGTGAATAAACATGTATGTGTGTTTATGTTGAATGAATGATGATGAATTGAGATGTATTGGTGATACAGGTATTTAAGCATGAATGAATATGCCTATGTGATTGATGCGTTAATTACGGATTGTTATGTCGTGTATTTGATTTATGGTATATGCTTGGTGTTATATGTATATATACATGCATAGTGATGAGTTGTGGTGAGAATGTGGTATATGTGTATTATATGTTGAGATATATAATTATATGCAACGTTATTATGATAATATTTCTCACCCTTCTGCTGTTTTATAATGCTCTACGAGGCATTGCAGAGTAGGCTTGCTGGCGGTCTTTTTGTGAAGCGTGGCTTCATGTCCGTGTTAGTCGATTGGCTATGATATGTAGCACCGGGTAGCTAGGATGCTTTTGATTTCCTTTCTGTGATACATTTGCATATGTATCTGGTTGATGACTATGTGTATATACTATGACTGATGTTGATGAATCATACTGGTTGATATATGTATATATATATATATATATATATATGATGTTTATATATGTGGTTGTTATTCAATGTTTAGTTGTTCCTCTTTTATGCTAAATATTGAAATGTGGGTGTAAGGACGTAGATTCCTTGATTGATAAGTTACCCCAAGGTTGCATATCTTATGAGCAGGTGTTGTATGTGTTTTAATTTCATGCATAATGTGACATTCTCTTTTTATGCCGTAGTTACAATTATACTCTGATGAAATTTTCAATACGTGCCTAAGTGATTTAATGGATTATTTGGGGGTATAGAAAGGGGTGTTACACATAGAATGGTTGGTATTGGCAGGATCTTAGGATCTAGAACTTGGACTGGCCACTTACCAAGCCAGAATATTGTTTCTTGTATTTCCTCTGTTTCTCTTTAATGAAATGAGTCGTTATAAAAAAAACCACACAATAAAAAAAATGCAACCATATGCACAGATCAAGAACCCCAACCCCACGAAAAACCTTAACCCCTTCACAATTTCTTGATATATTACAATGATTATAAGTACAGGAGAAAAATAATAAAGTGATTAACAATAACTAATTGTAGAAAAAACAGAAGAAAAAAAGGCTACCAAAGAAAGCTCCGGTAAGGGTCTTTAAGCTCCGGTGCGGTGGCGATAATTTCTGGCGAGGCAAGAAAACTCAGGTAACACTTTTTTTCTCTATCTCCCTCTCCTTGTTTCTACTTTTTCTCTCTTCTTCTATGTGTCTTCTTCTCTGTGTTGATGTGTTGTGTGTGAATGCTTTTTTATGATGTTGGGGTTTAGCTCAAACTATTTAGAGCTTTAATATGAAGCTCTAATTAGCTTAGGGAAGGAGCTTTGAGTGAGGTTTAGGAAAATGGTGTTAGGATTTTCTCAAGTGGTTGTTGCTGCTTAGAAATTCTTTAGGGTTTTTCTTCTGTCCAATGAGTGAGAAATAGAGTGCTTTATATGGGTTGAGTGAGTGGTTAATGAGTAATGCGTGTGAAGATAAGATATTTGTGAGGATTTTGATTGTAAGCTCGTGTGAATTGGTGTGAGATGGAATTTTGTTATGCAGTGAGTGGCGAGGATAAAAATTGGGAGTGAAAATCCCTGATTTTGTGGGATTTGAGAGAGTGGAAATGAAATGAGTCAAAGGAAGTTTTGTGTGATCATGTGCAGAAAATATCCTTGTAATTCTTGTTGTAATTCTTTTATTCACCACTTCAAATCTTGTAATTTAAACATTCTTAATGAAATTCACATTATTTTGTGTTCAAATACTTTGTTCTTTCATTATAATTGTATGAAATGCCTTATTGTAAATGTGAATATGCAACTTGATTATAATTGATTCCTCTTTTGCTGATTTTTTATTAGGACTTGTTCACATGTTTGGGATTGTCTTGAAGACTTGGGGCAAACCAAGTGCAAAATCATTTGTAGTAGATTTGCTCTTTGTATTTTTGGACTTGTAAGCCTTTAGTAGAGTACTTATAATTTGAACATGTTATGGATTGTGCCTTTGTACCATTTTACCAATAGCAAAAACAATGTATCTTGAAATTAATGAATTGTAAGTACCTTTATAAATTCAAGTTACCTTGTAATTGAAATGACTTCTTCTTCTAGAAACAATGCATGAATGACATGGATATGGATTGAATGAGTGGTAAATATGCATGAATTAAAATGTTAAGGTATATAATGAAATGTGATGAATATAATTGGAAAGAAATTGAAGTCATGATATGAGGAATGTGTGTAAAAGGCCATTGAAATGTAATGAATGAAATGAATGAATGAAATTTGGGGTGATGAATTTCCAAATGTTCATAATTATCTTATAACTTCAAACTAGAGGTCTTGAGTTCCAAGTCAATGTAAAATAATGAAATATTTAATGATACAAAAACATAAATGAGATAAGGAAGTGATTGGAAATAATTACATGATGCAAAAAATGCATAAAAATCTAAATGACCAGATGAATAAATTAATCCATTGATCTAGGGGCAAAATTAGGGTATGATTATCCCAATTTATTACACTTAGAGAAACACAGAAACTTAATTGTGTATTCAGTCATAGTTCTCTTGTCCTTAACACACTCAATATATATCTTATAAAGAATTTGTTCATAATCCTCTAGTAAAAACCGCTCCAACATCAATTGTTTCATTCTTCGCCAAGATCTGATTGGTCTCTTCCTTTTCTTTTTCCTCTGAACAAGAAGTTTATCCCACCAGATAATAGCAGTACTCTTTAGCCTGATTGCCGCCATCTTAACTTGCTTATTCTCAAGAACACCCATAATGTCGAAGAACCTGTCATCGTCGATCTGCCACTCCAAAAACTCATCTACTCCCATTGTTCCATAGAATAATGGAATATCAACCTTCACTCAATAATTATGGTTATGTTGATTCCCATGATCAACTACTTCTTCCTCGTAGGATTCTCCTTCTTTAGAACTCGAATTCTCAACAATAACAACACGATGACTGTTGACACCCCGCAGAATCCTAACCTGCTCTCCTCCCTTGTCTCTTCACCGATTCCCGTTGTTGTTGTCGTTGTTCACCTTATTTTTTAAATTCTTCATTTGTTCAATCAAAACAGTTAGAGCTGCGATAAAATCTGCGGTAATTACCTCAAGATCTGCTTTGGTTACTAGTTGATCTTCCATGGCTGATCAAGTTACAAAAAGAAACATAAAAAACCTGCTCTGATGCTACCTGACGTAGTTGGAAACACTAGGATTAGCAAGCGCTAAACCTAGAATGAGAACATAGAATTTCAAGGGCAAAACCTATCAGATAAACTCTGTAATCCACCAGATAAAGAAAATATTGAATTTTATTAAATCAAGGCAAAATAGGCTTTTTCGTCCCATATGTTTTGGTCGGGGTTCAATTTGGTCCTTTAATTTTTAAAATGGTCATTTTAATCCCTCAACTGTATTAAACGTACCATGTTTACCCTTTTGAGACAAAACACAGTGACGGTGTTAAACTTGACAATGTCAACTGCCATGTCAGCGCCAAGTAGGACACCTTCTCCTCTAAAAACATAATAGTGAGAAATGCTTCCCTTCATCTTCTTCTTTTATGTATTAGGGTTCCTTTTGCCTTCATCTTCTTCTTCTATGTATTAGTGTTTCGTTTGCCTTCAACTTTTTCGTTTTCTTCAATAACATCGATTGTGAAGAGTAATGGCGCATAAAAGTTCAAGTCTGTTGCTAAAGGGGTTTAGGTATGGTGGAGATGTGACTTACAGTTCTGAATCTAGGGTTGATTCTTCGTCTTCGAAAATTCAATGGAGACCTAACTGTTGGTGTGCTGATGTTGCCGTACTAAAAAAGGAAAAAATCCTCAAAAAATTTGGGAAGTAGTTTTGGGGATGTCCACATTATAAGGTATGATCTATGTTGTGAAGTTTACAATTGTGATTTTATACATTTAGTAATGTTGTAAGTGACATGTGCAGAGGAATACAAGTAATGAATTTGATTATTTTGATTGATTTTGAAATGAAGTGAGAGATGACAGGGACATGTTCATCAAGAATCAAAAACAGAGGTTGGAACTCTTAGCAAAGGAGAAAGAAGAGTTACAGCAGAAATTGATTAAGACCGAAGTACTAGTTGAAGAACTTAAGGGGGATGTCAATAAAACAATGAAGTGGAAGATATTTTGGAGAAAATCATTTTTTGTTGCTTTTAGTGTATTAATCTACAATTTCTTAATGTAATTATGAGATCAATGAAATGGAATGAGTTGTATTTGTAAAATATTGTTTTATGAGATCAATAAAATGGAAATGTGCAATGTTTTTTATTACATGTATGTTGTTTATAATGGTATAATGTCACCTAACTTGTATAATTTGGTACCATTTGGTATAATGTTACCTAACTGGTATAATTTGCAATGTTGTATTTGGTATAATTTGGTATAATGGTAGACCTAAACATAATTGTCATAACAGAATTGCCATATAGTATTAACTGAATTGCCATAAAAGGCTTACAACATTGTACCAAAACATAGACCTAAATTATAGTGCCAGTAGTCATAACAGAGTTGCCATTTAAGGCTTACAACATTGTACCAAAACATAGCACTTAAACATAGTACCAATAGTATTAACTGAATTTCCATATAAGGCTTACAGTATTGTACCAAAACATAGACCTAAATATAGTACCAGTAGTCATAATAGAGTTGCCATTTAAGGCTTACAACATTGTACCAAAGCATAGCACTTAAACATAGTACTAATAGTATTAACATAGCAACAAAACATAAGACAACACATTGTATCTATTTTTTCTTCTTGCTTGCTTGAGATGAAGTGAGCCTAGTTATAAGGTCTGCCACATTCCTTGATGAAGTTAACCTAGTTATATGGCCTTGTGAACTGACACTTCTTGTTGGCCTCCTAATGGGTAACTTCTTTACTGAAGTCCTGAAACCATTTGCTCTAGCCTTGGTGTGAGTAGCAAATTGTTGTGTCTGAGCCTGAGAGTGTTGTGTCTGAGCAACAGTTGGTTGTGTCTGAGCAGCAGTTGGTTGTGTCTGAACCTGAGTTGGTTGTGTCTGAGCAGCTGATTGTTGTGTCTGAACCTGAGTTGGTTGTGTCTGAGCAGCAGATTGTTGGGTCTGAGTAGCAGGAGTAGCAGATTATTGTGTCTGAGTTGGTGGATGCTTGCAAGTAAGCTTGTTATGACCAGTTTTTTCGCACTTACTGCATTTAATAAGGAGTCCAGTTCTTCTTAGTTTTCAATCTGAGCCATCAACTTCACCTTGCTCCAAATTCCTTTTCTTTTTTGGCCTTCCTGTCATTTTTCTAAAAACTGGTGGTTGCACATCATTGTAGCTGGTCCTTTCCCATAGATTAGAGCCATTAACAGGATATATGACATGGTTGTATACTTCCTGATATCTGCCTTTTTTGTACAAATCTGGTATGTAACTTTCTATCTTGAAATTTCTATGTTTAAATACATTAAAAAAAAAGAAACTGTAATGGAATTTTAATCCAAAATAGAA
Organism: Lathyrus tuberosus; assembly: GCA_022829125.1. Lineage (NCBI taxonomy): Eukaryota > Viridiplantae > Streptophyta > Magnoliopsida > Fabales > Fabaceae > Lathyrus > Lathyrus tuberosus. Next base: position 25,042,443 of record JALAZF010000013.1, on the reverse strand, counting down.
ATACAATATAAAAAAGAAACATTAATGTGCTTTTAATTTAAAAATATATAGAAATTTATGCAAAAATTTAAAATGCATTTTTGGGCTTGAAACAAACTCGGATGGTTTAAAAAGCCTTCATGCATCAGTACATACAAAAAATGTGTCACCAACTAAAATGCATGATAAGATAAAACTGAAATGCATCAAAATACGTGTCACCACCTAAATCTATATCTATAGGTGGTTATGCCTTTGATTTTTTTTCTAATTTGATTCTCTTTAAATTTCTCTTAACTTGACAAACTCTTCCATCCTTTCCAAAAAAATATTCGGCCAACTTTCATCTTCTTTTGGGGAATGAGATGTCCATTTAAGGGATGTTTGTGGTATATGACATCCCAGTTTCAAAAAAAACTTGAATAAAATATTGTGATTTTGAAAGCCACCCAATACACATAATGCGTCCGACTAGATTTTGAGGTGGACCACTTCGAAGTGGGAAAGTGTTTCTGAGAAACCATAACTTGTCAGATTTATACACACCCCTTTTGTCATGATAAATATACTTGACTCACTCTCTTTCACCACTCCATCATCATCAAACCGGAGCATTTTTCAGTGCGAGTAAACCTTATTTATACGTGTGTGTCTATTAAGTTTCATCTTTTTGTAAACTAAACAAGCACACTAAGACCATATGTCCTCTTAAGTGTATAACTACAATTTGAGCTATATGAAACTATTTTCTCTACTCGCTTAGCTTCATGATAAATATAATTCAATCCCACACGAGATATATTCTTGACCAACTGTGAATAAAGATTTTGATCTTTGAATGCGTTATGATACTATGATTCTTTGGTCAAATGATGTTTGGATCTCAGTGTGTGTTCACTGATTCCCAACCCTTACACAAATCCCCTTTACTATTTTTCAACCAATCACTACGCCAAAAATATGATTAGACAGCACTAAAAAGACAGCGGTTTTATGCAAAAGCGCTGCTAAAAAGAATAAAAAAATTTCGCTAAAAAAAACGCCTTAAAAGAAAGGCTTTAGAAAGCGCTTTGCAAAAGCGCTGTAAAAGAATGTAAAAGAGTGCCACCTTAGACAGCGCTTTACAAAAAGTGCTGCTATAGGTATCACTTTAGAGAGCACTTTTAAAAAGCGCTGTTATAGGTATCACCTTAGAAAGCGCTTTCAGAAAGCGCTCTAATAGGGCTCAATTTCTTTTCACTTTAGAAAGTGCTTTCTAAGGAAAAGCGCCCTCTAAAGTCATTTACTAATTAAAATATAAAACAATTCTAAACATTTTCAGAGACAGCGTTGTATTTGTTGTTAGGCAAAAGGGGGGGTCGAACCCACGCCCTTTAGGTATGGAAAGGAATTTTAAATTATATTAATATATCAAATTATATTTAATATATTTAAATTATATATTTTAACTTATTTAAATTATATTTAATATATATAAATTATATTAATATATAATTTAAAATATATTAATTTAAAATATATTTTAAATTATATTAATATATCAAATTATATTTAATATATTTAAATTATATTAAATTATATATTAATTTATTTTAAATTATATTTTAAATTATTCAAATAATATATTTAAATATATATGTTTTAAGTACAAACATTTTAACTTATTTAAATTATATTATATATATATAAATTATATTAATATATAATTGAAAATATATTAATTTGAAATATCTTTAAATTATATTAATATATCAAATTATATTTAATATATTTAAATTATATTTAAATTTATTTTAAATTATATTTTAAATAATTCAAATAATATATTTAAATCTATATGTTTTAAATACAAACATTTTAACTTATTAAAATATATTTAATATATATAAATTATATTAATATATAATTTAAAATATTTTAATATTAAATATACTTTAAATTATATTAATATATCAAATTATATTTAATATATTTATATTATATTAAATTATATTTTAATTTATTTTAAATTATATTTAAAATTATTCAAATAATATATTTAAATATATATGTTTGAAATACAAACATTTTAACTTATTTAAATTATATTTAATATATATAAATTATATTAATATATAATTTAAAATATACTTTAAATTATATTAATATATCAAATTATATTTAATATATTTAAATTATTTTAAATTATATTTTAATTTATTTTAAATTATATTTAAAATTATTCAAATAATATATTTAAATATATATGTTGGCACCTTATTTTATATATTTATGGAGTCAGTATAAACAATGGATGAGGCGTAGTACCGCTGGTCAAGGAGGTTTATGTGTTTGTTTGCCATGCTTTGAGTCTGGGGTTCGAATCCCCCTCGCCCCAGACTCATTTTTATATTTTTTAACATTTTCAGGTAAACCTTAGACAGCGTTTTCTAAGGACAAAGCGCTGTTATAAGCCTTCTAAAAATAGTCTTTAGAGAGCGCTTTAAGAAAAGCGTTGTCTAAAGTTAACCATATAATTTAAAATATACTTTAAATTATATTAATATATCAAATTATATTTAATATATTTAAATTATATATTTTAACTTATTTAAATTATATTTAATATATATAAATTACATTAATATATAATTTAAAATATCTTTAAATTATATTAATATATCAAATTATATTAAACATATTTAAATTATATTTAAATTATATTTAAATTTATTTTAAATTATTCAAATAATATATTTAAATATATATGTTTTGAATACAAACATTTTAACTTATTAAAATATATTTAATATATATAAATTATATTAATATATAATTTAAAATATTTTAATATTAAATATACTTTAAATTATATTAATATATCAAATTATATTTAATATATTTAAATTATATTTAAATTATATTTAAATTTATTTTAAATTATATTTTAAATTATTCAAATAATATATTTAAATATATATGTTTTAAATACAAACATTTTTACTTATTAAAATATATTTAATATATATAAATTATATTAATATATAATTTAAAATATTTTAATATTAAATATACTTTAAATTATATTAATATATCAAATTATATTTAATATATTTAAATTATATTAAATTATATTTTAATTTATTTTAAATTATATTTAAAATTATTCAAATAATATATTTAAATATATATGTTTTAAATACAAACATTTTAACTTATTTAAATTATATTTAATATATATAAATTATATTAATATATAATTTAAAATATACTTTAAATTATATTAATATATCAAATTATATTTAATATATTTAAATTATTTTAAATTATATTTTAATTTATTTTAAATTATATTTAAAATTATTCAAATAATATATTTAAATATATATGTTGGCACCTTATTTTATATATTTATGGAGTCAGTATAAACAATGGATGAGGGCGTAGTACCGCTGGTCAATGAGGTTTATGTGTTTGTTTGCCATGCTTTGAGTCTGGGGTTCGAATCCCCCTCGCCCCAAACTCATTTTTATATTTTTTAACATTTTCAGGTAAACCTTAGACAGCGTTTTCTAAGGACAAAGCGCTGTTATAAGTCTTCTAAAAATAGTCTTTAGAGAGCGCTTTAGGAAAAGCGTTGTCTAAAGTTAACCATATAATTTAAAATATATTAATTTAAAATAAACTTTAAATTATATTAATATATCAAATTATATTTAATATATTTAAATTATATATTTTAACTTATTTAAATTATATTTAATATATATAAATTACATTAATATATAATTTAAAATATATTAATTTAAAATATCTTTAAATTATATTAATATATCAAATTATATTAAACATATTTAAATTATATTTAAATTATATTTTAATTTATTTTAAATTATATTTTAAATTATTCAAATAATATATTTAAATATATGTGTTTTAAATACAAACATTTTAACTTATTAAAATATATAAATTATATTAATATATAATTTAAAATATTTTAATATTAAATATACTTTAAATTATATTAATATATCAAATTATATTTAATATATTTTAATTATATTTTAATTTATTTTAAATTATATTTTAAATTATTCAAATAATATATTTAAATATATATGTTTTAAATACAAACATTTTTACTTATTAAAATATATTTAATATATATAAATTATATTAATATATAATTTAAAATATTTTAATATTAAATATACTTTAAATTATATTAATATATCAAATTATATTTAATATATTTAAATTATATTTAAATTATATTTTAATTTATTTTAAATTATTCAAATAATATATTTAAATATATATGTTTTAAATACAAACATTTTTACTTATTAAAATATATTTAATATATATAAATTATATTAATATATAATTTAAAATATTTTAATATTAAATATACTTTAAATTATATTAATATATCAAATTATATTTAATATATTTAAATTATATTAAATTATATGTTAATTTATTTTAAATTATATTTAAAATTATTCAAATAATATATTTAAATATATATGTTTTAAATACAAACATTTTAATTTATTTAAATTATATTTAATATATATAAATTATATTAATATATAATTTAAAATATACTTTAAATTATATTAATATATCAAATTATATTTAATATATTTAAATTATTTTAAATTATATTTTAATTTATTTTAAATTATTTTTAAAATTATTCAAATAATATATTTAAATATATATGTTGGCACCTTATTTTATATATTTATGGAGTCAGTTTAAACATTGGATGAGGGCGTAGTACCGCTGGTCAAGAAGGTTTGTGTGTTTGTTTGCCATGCTTTGAGTCTGGGGTTCGAATCCTCCTCGCCCCAGACTCATTTTTATATTTTTTTACATTTTCAGGTAAACCTTAGACAGCGCTTCCTAAGGACAAAGCGCTGTTATAAGCCTTCTAAAAATAGCCTTTAGAGAGCGCTTTAGAAAAGCGCTGTCTAAAGTGTAACCTTAGAAAGCGCTTTAAGAAAAGCGCCCTCTAAAGTTTAACCTTAGAAAGCGCTTTAAGAAAAACGCCCTCTAAGGTCTTTAAGTCTCCTCACCTTAGAAAGCGCTTTTAAAGTAAAGCGCCCTCTAAGGTCATTTATTAATTAAAATATAAAACACTTTTCATTTCATTGTCTGAAACTGCTTCTAATCATTTTCTTCTCGCGACCCTTGCTCTCTTTCTTCACTGCTGAAACTCTTGCTCTCTTTCTTCTCTGCTGAAACCCTTTGCCATTGCCGTCGTTCATCCGCCATTGCCGTCGTTCATTCGTGGTTGTCGTCGTTCTGCTGCCATCGTTCATTGTCGTGACTTCACTGCTGCCGTCGTTTTGCTGCCGTCGTGACGAAGAAGAGGTTCATTGTTGTTGTTGTTCTTACGTCTAACATTGTTGTTGCTGTTCTTACTTCTAACATTGTTCGTTGTTGTTGGCTGTAAATCGTTCTTGCATGTTACTGTTGTTCGTTGTTACTGTTGTTCGTTGTTGTTGTTCGTTGTTACTGTTCTAACATTGTTGTTGATGTTTTTTATTTATAAATTTATTTCTCTTGATTTTTAAACTATTATTGTTGTTCTTGTTTGGTATATATAATAGAATATGACCCTGCAGTGAAATTTTGTGTAGGATTACTATTGAATATGTTACTGTTCGAATATTTTGTGTAGGATTACTATTGACCTCTCCTTTTGGTACCTGTTAGAATTAGAAACTTAGAATCTTATCATTCTTTTATAAGGGTGTTTGTTTATTTACTTGGTACCTGTTACTAACAAGTATCAATTTCTTGTTAGAATTAGAAACTCAGAATCTTATCATTCTTTTATAAGGGTGTTTGTTTATTTACTTGGTACCTGTTACTAACAAGTATCAATTTCAGTGTTTATTAATTATTTTTCTTTTCCTTTTCAATTTTCACTTTAACTTGCTTAGGCTTTGTAAGTTGTAAGTATTCATTAACAGTGAAGTGAGGGTGTTGGTAAGAAACTCTTTTGCTTTATGAGTTTATATTTGTCATTTACTTTTTGTTTTTTTCTTTCTTACAGGTAAAATCTCTAATAACCAGGAAGACACCCACGAGACACAAGATACACAGGAATCTCAGAATGAAGCTTCGAATGTAGAACATGAAATAAAAAGAGGAAAAACCATTATGAAGAGAATCATCCGTGCTAGAGATAAAGGGATGAGATTTGATGTACATTGGAGTGAACGGAACTAACTAGTTGAGCCTAACGGTTCAATGTTATCTTCATACATTGGTTCACTTGTCCGTCAGCACATTCCAATCACTAGTGATAATTGGAGGAGTAAATCGTTGGATGCCGGTAAAGAAAAGATATGGACTGAGATACGGGTACTTACCAAATATGATTGATGTTATTAGATTTTTGTTGACGATTAAGTCTTTAATTTACTTATACTAAAACACTTTATGTTTATATGTGTATGTTTTTTCGTAGAGGTCCTTTAATATTGAAGAAAGCCGGCAAAAGTATTGTCTTCAATTGGCCGGAAAGAGACACAGAGGGTTTAGAGCCTTATTATCAAACAAATATCTTAGGGACGAGAACAAAAAAATTGTTGAAGCAGAACTTCCACCGTTGTATGCGGATGTGATTACACCGCAAGAATGGGGCATTTTTGTAGACAAACGGAAAACCGAAGAATTCAATGTAATGTTGTCTTGTCATGTCTATTGATTGTATTATATATGTGTTTCATTAGTTTGTTTTGATATGACTTAAAAAATTTTATCCAGAAATTGAGTGCCATTAATCGCGAAAGAGCATCAAACCCCGCGTATCCATACAGAAAAGGGCATTTGGGATATGCACGATTACAACAAAAATTGGTAAGTATATATTAATGCTATGATTTTATTAATTGTATTATTGTGTTATAATTGATGAACTTATTATTTAACTAAATGTGTAGTTAGAAGAGTCTAAAAGTTAAGAATCATCACTTCCGGACCATGTTTTGTGGAAGGAAGCTCGCGTGGGTAAGGGTGGAGCTGTTACAGAAAATGTTCAGCATGTTTATGAAGAATGTGTAAGTATAACATTATGTCTCAAAGTTAATTGAAATTTTATTAAATTATAATTAATTTTTAATCCCCACTAATAATTTTCTATATATCAATGAATTTCAGGAGAATCTATCTAAATCCATACCCGCAGGTGAGGATGATTGCAGGAGCATTCTTAGTCGAGTACTAAATGTTCCTGAGTATCCCGGTCGGGTGAGAGGTAAAGGATTTGGTGTGACTCCATCATCCTTGTATAAGAAATCAAGGAAAAAAAATCCCACCACCCAAGAAATCATGCAAACTGTGATGGCACTACAAGCGCAAGTCCAAGCATTGCAGCAGGATAAAGAGAGATATGAGGCGGAAAGGCGCGGGTCCGGTTTGAAAGATGCTAGTGACAAAGCTAGTATCAATTCTCCAAATAAAATTCCCGAGGTAATTAGCACATATTTATTTTAATTAAATTAACACATTTATTTTATTTGACCTTTATACATATTAACAGTTACATATTTATTATTGCTTCAGGGCATTTCATCTTGCCAGCTGTATTTGTCGTTTCCGACTTATCGCATTGTTGGCAAGGGAAAAGTTCATAACTTTGCAGGAGCGTTACTTCACCATCATCCGCTCCCACGAGGTTATCTAAAAGTGCCGGTTGATATCGCTTTAGATACGGATGCGTTACTACCGATACCAGACTCGGTTTCATAGGTTACATTGCTGCGGGATGCAATAGGTTCGTTTGTTGCATGGCCGTTAGACCTCATTTGCATAGGTGATGAGGTATGTTGAAAACCATTACGAATCTCTTAGTATTCAAATGTCAATTCTGAACGATTATGAAAATCATTCTGAACCATTACTTACATTTTTTTTACATGGTAATGTTAGACTCCTACAAAACCCGCAACAAAGAATAAAGGGGTTTTGCTGCAAAACGAGTCTGTTGAATCACACAGAGAGGTAGCTTTTAAGTGTTATTCTATTATCCGAATTCATGATTTTCTACTTTACCTAACTTATATGATTGTTAGGTTACTGCTCAACCTTCACAACAGACCGGCAAGAAAAAAGCTCCTACAAGGACCGTGAAGGAAAAAAGTAGACCTCACTTTCAGATGTGTCTAGAAACACTTTTGGAAATGTCAGATTTGCAGCAAGGTGCTATTCGTCAAATCAACATGGACGAAGGTGTTTTTGGTTTTCCTCATTCTGAGATAATCGGAAAATAGGACATGGAGCAGGTTTTCAATCATACTGAATTAGGCATCGGTGTTATGCATTCATACATCTGGTACTCCAATCAATCTATTATTTATTTAGTTGAATAATTTATTTACACATTTCAATGATAATAGTCTAATGTTTATTATGTTTTTATTTAAGGTGCATGTATGAAAAATTCATGCGGGGGACGGATTTGTCAAACAAATTCCGTTTCTTCTCTTGCAGCCTTGTTAATGCACCGAGAATTGGTATGAATGAAATTGAAGTAAGAGACCACTTACTTGGGCGATTTACGGCCAGCAACACAGAATGCCTGTTTCTTTTACCGTATAATACTGGAAACGGGTAAGATTTTCATTATAATTTCATTCTAATCTTTAATTTGTATCTTTTGCGTAGAAATTATCCATCTAAACTTTTGTTATACTTTACAGTGGACACTGGTTGTTGGTTGCCATTAATCCTATGACAGAAGTGGTCTATTATCTTAATTCATTGGATACCGATTGGTCCACATATCAGAATATGAAGGATGTGGTTGACACGTAAGTGAGACTGTTCAAAATATTCGTGTGTATTTGTATATCTAATTATTTCTGTGACATTGTTCTAAGTTTACGTTTTTCTTTTATAGAGCTATACTACTATACCGTGCACAAAGAGAGACTCGAGTAGCACGGGCTAGATCAACCAATATTACATGGGTCAAAGTGAAGGTATATTAATTTGCACAATATTGCTTATTAGTGATCCTACTTAATAACACAAAACATCTATATATTATTTCTTATTTGTTTGTCTATGTGTAGTGCCCTCGTCAGCGTAATGGCATAGACTGCGGGTACTTCGTTTTGAGGTTCATGAGAGAAATCATTCAAATGGAATAATTGGAGATTCCTATTAGGGTATGCATGGTTTTATAACAGGATTTATTTTAATATTTATCGATATGTCATATAATTTATTATTTTTAACTAAATAATGCGTATTTTGTTTTGTTATGTAGTATTTCGAAGATATGCCGTGTTCTTCTTACACAAGGAAACAATTGAATTATATTACGGAAGAATTGTGCGAATTCTTTCTTCTAAAAAAAATTATTTGAATGTATAGTTTTGGGAATGTAAATTTTAGTTTTGTGAATATAAGAAAATTCTGTTGCAAGAAGAATTCTGTTGTAAATTTTGTGAATTCTGTTAATGTATATAAATTCTCTTGTTGCAAGAATTTTGTGAAATTTTGTAAGTTTTGTGAATGTTAATTTTATTGAAATGTATATATGAATTCTGTTGTTGCAAGAATTCTATTTCTTGAAATGTATAAGAATTCTGTTGTTGCAAGAAATTATATAAGAAATGCTGGTTTGATTGTATGCAGGTTTCTGCATAAAAAAAATGGCTAAAATGGGATATTTTATACGCATAAAAAATCAATAAAATTATAGGTATACTTTAGAGAGCGCTTTTAAGGAAAAAACGCTCTCTAAAGTCAGCTTTAGAGAGCGCTTTCAGGAAAAAGCGCTCTCCAAAGGTATATAAAAAAATCATTTTCCGTATACATTAGACAGCGCTGTCTAAAAGCACCTTTAGAGAGCGCTTTTTAAGGAAAAAGCGCTTTCTAAAGTTTATAATAAAAAAATTTTAAATTTTAAAGGTATGCTTTAGACAACGCTTTTAAAAGCGCTGTCTAAAGTGCCATTTTAGAGAGCGCTTTTTCATAAATAAAAAAGCGCCGTCTTTACCTACGACGGCGCAGGCTTAGACAACGCTTTTATAGGGCAAAAAAAGCGCTCTCTTTTCCCTCTTTTCCCATAGTGAATTCTTCAAAGTCGCATGAGCAGATTCAACTCTCTTGGTTGTAGTATTTCTAAATTGTCTAACTTAATCATTCCAAGCACAAATAATTTTCTCTTTCACCTGGTCTAGATTTGTGCTTTCAACATATTTTAAGAAATTTGGATATGCCACATAGCCTTCTGAATAGTATGAGCGATTCGACATATAACTCTTTCGAAGAAGAATTTATTACATATTTCCAAGCATACATTATACTTTCTAATATCACACTGGGTTTGAACATTTTTTCCTCTTCAACCTTGATATTTTTTTGTCCCTACCGCAAGTTTAAGTCTACCTATCATATCAACTTCAACTATATATCAACTAAGTAAACATACTTCCAAATACCAAACAGTGTCCTCGTGTGCTCCAACTAATTACACACAAAAAAGGATAAACCTGTAAATGACCAATGTCTTCAATAGTCAACATTATACTTCAATAAGAAAGTAACACGTGTCACTCTCTTTTACTCACATTTCTTCTTCACTTTTCCACCACCCTTCTTTCTCCATCACTCTTTACTCACATTTCTTCTTCACTTTTCCACCACTCTTCTTTATTCTTCCTCCTTTCACTCTTGACTTTGAATGCCGAAATGGTAGAATAAATATCGGATTTGGGTTTTATTCACTTCATACACTCATTCTCAGCGTCTTCACTTCTCTTCCATTTCCACTACATCAAGTCATGGCTAAGGGTCTTGGTCTCTACACTAACATTGGTAAGAAAGCCAGGTGTATTTTTTCTCCCTCTCTTTCACATACTTGATTCTTGTGATGTTGGAATTTTTTGGTTTTTTTATTTCGATTTTTTTTATATCTATGATTAATTGATGAAATTTGTAATGGTTTTTGTTAATTTTGTATATATCAATTGTACAATAATTATAGTGGCAAGAAGTTCATTATTAGGACTTAGTCATCTACTCGAATTGTAAGTTCATATGAATTTTTTATTTTATTTTGAATTTCATTTTTCATTATTTAGTTTGTTTATTGAGTTTTCTATGCTATTTGTATGAATATAATTGATATTAATTGTTTGTATAATAAAGTTTACTTGAAGGATGTATGCTTTATAAGTGGCATTTTATATAATGGAAAAATAGATTATGTTTCTGATGCTTTGGTGTTTTGAAGTGTGTTTCTTATTTTTGATTTGCATTTTTTTGTTTTTGTATTATCCATATGTTAAATGGTTTATAGATTTATTTAGAGAATTTCTTAATACACCTCAAAGTTTTCTTACGTATTGGGCAAAATTTCTTTTTTGCCCCCTGATTCTGAATGTACACATCCGGACGCACCATTTTTTTTAAAAATGTTGATTTGTTTCGGATGTGCAAATCCGGAATGTTTCCTCATGTGCACATCCGGAAGAAATTCTTAAAACTTCGCGCCAGAGCCTTCTGAAAAGTTAAGAATAAGGAGGGAGAAGGCTCTGGCGCGAAGTTATAAGAATTTCTTTCGGATGTGCACATGAGGAAACATTCCGGATTTGCACATCTGGAACACATCAACGTTTAAAAAAAAATGGTGCGTTCGGATGTGCACATTCGAAATCAGGGGGCAAAAAAGGAATTTCGCGCGGTGCCTAAGAAACCTTTGGAGTGTATTAAGAAATCTTCTTTATTTATATGAGCATCATTTTCTCTAAGTGTCTTTTAGTTGAATTATTAGATTGAGCTATTGGCTTTAATTTAGTACTTGATTGTGTTTTTCTTTGACCAATTTTATCCATAAAATTTCAATCTGAAGAGAATCTAGAGATGTTTGCCATTAATATACATTTAGGGATTATAATATTTGTTTGCTCTTTTCTTACCGAAAGATTTTGTTTGATTATAAACTTAGCCTGTGATGAGAGACCAAAATATTCAATTAATCACATATCTCAACCTGACCATGAGCTTAGCTTTCTTAATACTGATAGATGGCTTGATATAGACAGCTTCTAAGATGTTGATAGAATTTTTTCACATTTTAATTTGTATAAGTTATTAATCAATTCATAATGATTACCCTAAATACCTTAATATTAGTTTTTAAAATTGAAGAAATTATGGCCCAACTTTTGGAATGGAGAGCCTCAATAATGAAGATGAATTTTGATGGCTCTCATCATCAAATGCAAAATGAAAGATCCGTTGGCAATGCCCTGAAATCTGACTTCAGGTTTTCACCCGCTGATGCAAGTCCGCCGAAAAGTATATCAGAATCAGATTATAATATGGATTTGAAGGAAAATATTGAAGGTTTGTCTAATTCTTAATTGTGGCAAAAAAAAACCATTTGAAGTAGATGTTGATCTTGATGTTGTTCCTACTTCATTATAAACATTTGGAGAGACATGAAATCGAGTATTACACAGGTCAAAGATAGGGGAGGTTATTCATGCTCTAATCATGGAAATTCTCCATTTTGTGTCCCGCCAAGTCAAAGAAATGGGAGGTTGTTGAAGAAAATAAAGAAATCGATGATACTATTTTTGCACGTCTTCCACAAGCTTGGGGTTTTAGCCATGGATGTTGAATTTATTTTTACAAAAACAGTCATCTCAACATGAAGAGAAAAGGTCTGGGCTTTAAACTTCTATAACAAGAGATTTACTAGAAAAGTTTTCGAGGCTTGACAGAGAAGCCGAAATTGAAATCTCAACTCCGATGACATACATGGAATTCATTGAAAGAATTAGAGAAGTAGTAGCGTTATCTAGAAATGTCGCACCTAGACCACCTCCATTATGTTCAATATGCGTCAACACAAGACTCCTGTTTTCGGAAAACCTCTAAGAGCACCTCCAACGGAGGTTTTTCAACTTGGTTCGCCAGAATGGAGAGTATAGTAATGTTGTCGTTTTCAACAAAATGTCATTGGAGTTGAACAGTATGGCAGATTATTGCATCATGATGCAACGTTGCTTCAAATATAAAAATACTAAACACAACAAATAGTTAGTTTTATACATTTTATTTCATTTTCCTCTTATTTTTTTATGTTACTTTAATAATTCTTTTGCTTTTAAATCATGATAATTAAATTTTTTTGCATTCAATTATTTATATTTAAATTTATTTAAGTTTAAAAAATATAAATATGAATAAAATATTAATATATAAGATAAGGTTATGGGACCCAATTTTAGTTCTTTAAAGTTGCACCATTGGAGTGAAAATTGAATGAGTTATTTTAAGATGATGTGACGTAATGGGTCCCGCACAGAACTCAAAAATAGATTGCACCATTGGAGATGCTCTAAGATAGTTCAGCTAAACTGAGTTGGAGTTAGCTAGCGGTGGATTTTCACCGGCTAATTTCTTGGCAAAAGGAAAGTTTGGACCTGTTCACGTGAGAGTTCTACCTAAAGTGCAAGTCATTGGTGTTAAGCAACATAAATTGCCTAGCTCTCAAGATGATCTTGAATTTTGCTCAGAGGTATAAATCTTGAGTTGTGCACAACATCATAATGTTGTTAGGAGTGAAGAAGAAAGAAGGGGATCTTCATAAAATAATAGAAAAAAGGAGATATGTGGCTTTGTTGAGTTTATTACTAGAGTAGATATGATAGACTAACCACTTTTTGGCAGAAAGTTTACGTGGTATCGGATTAGAGGCACCGTCATGAGTTGTTTAGACAGATTCTTAATATCAGAGTAGTGGTGTAGGTTGTGTCCTAACTACTCGCAATGGGCGTTAGACAAAGATCTTTCATATCATTGTCCTATCTTGTTGTGTGATGTCGTCCAAAAGTGGAGACCGAATCCGTTCCGTATGCTAAATTGTGAAAAACTTGGAGGGTTACCATAATTTTGTTAAGGAGAATTGGATCGAATCGAAAGTGGAAGGATGTGAAATGTTTGTCTTAAAGGAGAAGCTAAAAGCGATTACAGGAAAATTAAAAGAGTGGCACAAACACATACTCAAAATATGGAAGGAAAGATCAAGGTCGTCAAGGAAAAGATCAACAATTTGGACAAAATAGCAAAATCTAAAGTTGTATCCGCATCGGAGGCGAATAGGAGAAGAGAGTTATCAGTGGAATTACACAAATTATTGAACCTGAACTGTAGTATTCAATGCCATAGATCGCGTGTGAAATGGTTGAAAGAAGGAGAGGTAAACTCCAAATACTTCCATGGATGTATTAACAATAGGAGGAAAAACAATGAGATTGTGTTATTAGAAATCAATGGCAGAGTAGTGAAAGGAGTTAAAGAGATCAAGAGAGAAGTTCATGAATACTTTCAGAGAAATTTTGAGAGCAAAATGGTGAGGACAGTACCTTCCAACATAAACTTCAATAAAGTGGCTGCAACACACAATGAAGGGTTGCTAAAAGAGTTTACAGGAGTGGAAGTGCGTGAAGCAATATGGGGATGCGATAGTTCGAAAAATCCAGGTCCAGACGATGTTAATTTTGGTTTTATAAAAGAATTCTGGTAGGTTATTAAAGGTGACTTTATGAGGATGTTGTCTGAATTTCACTCAAACGGCTGGTTTGTTAAAAGAGAAAATTGTCCGTTCATGGTCCTCATTCCTAAAAAAAGAATGCGACAAAGATATCAGAGTTCAGATCGTTTTCTCTGGTGGGATGTATATACAAAGTCATATCTAAGATATTCGCAAACAGACTGAAAAAGTGATCAACTCTATCATTTCTGAGACACAATTAGCTTTCATTTCAAATAGACAGATTATTGACGGGATCCTAGTCGCAAATGAAGTCGTGGAAGAAGCTAAGAGAAAGAAGAAAGAGGTGATACTCTTTAAGGTGGAATTCGAAAAGGCATTCGACTCTGTGGATTGGAATTATCTAGGGTACGTGATGGAAAAAATGGGATTCCGCGAGAAATAGAGAAATTGAATCCTCGCGTGTCTAAGCTCATCATCAGTTTCGGTGCTAGTTAACGGAAGCCCCACAAAAGAATTCAAGATGGGTATAGGGATTAGACAAGGAGACCCTCTTTCTCCATTTTTATTCTTAATAACGGCAGAAGGATTTAACGTCGTGATGAATAAGGCTATAGAGATAGGGAAATTTGCAGGATACATGTTTGAGAAAGGTAATGACAGATTCATTCATTTGCAATATGTAGACGACACATTAATAATAAGCGAAAAAATTTGGTCGAACATTCGGACCATCAAGGTTGTTCTTCTTTTGTTCGAATCAATGTCTGGATTAAAAGTAAACTTCCAAAAGAGCTTGATTGTTGGGATCAATATTACTCAAAACTAGACAGTGGAGGCAGCTAGAATTCTTAACTGTGGAATTGGAGTTATTCCTTTCATTTATCTGGGGCTGCCAATCGGGACGAATCCAAATCGAAATGAGACTTGGGCTCGAGTGATTAGAATTATAAAAGAAAGGTTGTCAAGATGGAAGAACAAATATTTATCCATCGGAGGTCGAAATGTCATCTTAAAAGCGGGCTTGTTCGCGATTCTGGTATACTTTCTCTCTTTCTTCAAGGCTCCGACATGTATTATATCTAAAGTAGAATCTATTTTCAAACAATTTCTTTGGGGTGTGAGGAAGAGAAGAAAATAAATTGGATTAAATGGGATAGAGTGTGCAGACCATATGAAGATGAGGGATTAGGAATTAGAAATCTGAGGATCTTTAACTTAGCTTTACTAGGGAAAAGGAAATGGAAAGTTATTGTGGAAAAAGGGGGCATATGGTATTCTGCCTTGGTAAATAGATATGGTGTGAATAGGCTAGAGTGGGATCCAGGAAGCTCGGACTCATCAAGATGGTAGAAGGATATTGTTCAACTGAAATAGGAAGGCTAGAGGGTTTAAACCCGTATTCAGTGAAAGAAATTTATAAAGATTTAAGAGCAGTAGACAATCCAGTTCTAGAACCCTACTGAAAGAAAATTTGGAACAAGACGATTCCGTTAAAAATCTCCAGCTTGGTGTGGAGAATGTTCCACAACAAGTTTCCAACTAGAGATAATCTAGCCAAATGAGGTGTAATATCTCAAGGGGAGGGCAGGTGTATAGGTAAGTGCGGGAGGGAAGAGTTGGTTTCTCACCTTTTTTTTTTAGTGTCTAGGTTTTGCAAGTGTGTGAAGCTCCATCCACAAATGGATTGGAGTAGTTTCTGCATCTTCTAATATTGGTTGACATCACTTGGAACAATTCGAATATCTGTTTGGGGAAAGGAACTCAACATCAAAGAAAGTAGTTGTGATCTGGTTCGCCTGCGTTTGGTGCATTTGGAAGTCAAGGAATGCCAAACCATTTCGAAATGATGACATTCGAGTTGAGAAGATCATCGAAGAGATAAAAGTGACATCTTGGAAGTGGTTAAAATAAAAAGCTAAAATGATCGAGTGTGATTTTGGTCAATGATTCTCATCTCCTAAAGCATGTCTAGGATTGATGGTTGACTGAGACACCGTTGTTGTTTGTCTTCTGAGTTATTTCAAGTCTGGTTGGTTGTTTTGTTGCGTCTGTCTTGTGTTGTGCAGTGTTGCCTGGAGGTTCGCTTTGGTGCACTTTTTGAGAGATTTCAGTTGTGTTTCATGTGGTTGTATTATCTGTCGACCGTGGTCTCCTTTCAGTTTGGTGTGTTTTTGCTTCTTTCGGACTTGGTTCTGTTTTTCAGTCTGTTTCTCCAAGGTGTTCGATGTAGGTAGCAGTCCAGTCCCTTGGCGGTTCCGTTTTTCCAGCTTTATTATTTGCAATATTGCAGATTTGTCTGTTTTTGGTTGGTGGTTATGCTGCGTTTCAGACTTGGGAATGGTGGTGATTTGTGTATTGGCAATTTGTATGTTTTCTTGTAGTTGTCTTAGTTTGGTTAGGGGCTGCTTAGTCTTGGCCTTTGGCTGTGCGTTTGTTTTTCTTCCTAGCTATATTGTCTTGGCCTATGCCTATACTGATGTTTTAATACATTCTTTTACCTTTTTAAAATAATAATAATAATAATGTTGTGTTGATTGAGTTCTGTATAGAGGATAAGAGAAGGCTTCTGGTTTATGAACATATATGCAATGGATCACTAAATACTCATTTATATATTTTTGCTTTCAACTCAAATGATATCATGATAGAATTAGGGGTGTACGCGGGTTGGGTTGGACCGGATTTGGCCTAACCCGTTACCCAACCCGTTCAAACTTCAATGAGTTGGGTTCACCATCCAACCCGTAATTTCATTGTTAAAACCGACCCGAACCGACCCGTTCATTTATGGGTTGGGTTGGGTTGGGTTAGGTTCGCGGGTTGTGTTTCAAATTAAAAAAAATTATGATTTTTTTG
Source organism: Lathyrus tuberosus (assembly GCA_022829125.1). Lineage (NCBI taxonomy): Eukaryota > Viridiplantae > Streptophyta > Magnoliopsida > Fabales > Fabaceae > Lathyrus > Lathyrus tuberosus. Next base: position 25,025,087 of record JALAZF010000013.1, on the reverse strand, counting down.
TCTATTTAAAAAAATGTAACACAACTCAATACAATCATACTCATTTATAACACTCAAATTCAATGAAACACGTCATATAATAAAATTCATCAACACGCCATAACACTTGATGTTAATATAAAATTTTACAAGTCATGTTATTTCCATTAAATATGTAAGTTAAAAATTATTCAAAAAAGTATAAGAAACACATTTAATATTAGAATTACGTAAACTCATTCGTCTAGTAATATTGGTAGTGGTGAATAATTTTAAAAAAAAATTATGGTTATTAGTGAGATATTAGTTTTATATTTTTGTTTAAAATTAAAATAAAAATAATAAAAAATTACTAAAGTCACATCAATGGGTTAGGTCAATGGGTCTATGAGTTGCAAACCTCAAACCCAATACCTGACCCAAAACTATACGGGTTGTTATGAATTGGGTTAGATATACCGGTAAATGAATGGGTTTGGATAATTTATGGATTGGGTTGAATTGGATCAATAGATTCATGGGTCGACCCACACCCATAAACACCCCTAGATAGAATGGTGTTTGATTTATGATATATTCCGTAAAATATTTATATATATCTTAAAATGAGTGTTTTAACGGTAATTGATACTATTCTGACTTTAATTTGTAAATTGTTACTATCTCTGTCCTAAATTATAAATCATTGTCAAAAAAATTTGTCCCACATTATAAGTCCCTTTACAATACCAATGCAACATAATGATTTTTTTCCCAACATACCCTCTATTATTTTTTATTATTTCTTTTTTCAATTTTTTAAATTTCTCTTTCATCAATAATAAATAAAATGCAATATTGTAAAGTTATACATAATTTATCTTTCTCATACAATAATAATTATGTTTCTTATTATGTGTAAAAGGTGCAAAACTTTATATAATTTAGGACGGAGGAAATATATCACTTGGGAGCCTTTTAGGGGAGCCAATAGAAGCTATTAGAATGGTCTGTGCGGAAAATTTCTCATAGTTTTGACCTACTGGATACTGTTGTGTAAGGCCTGCTTTATGCTATTTAATTCTACAGTATACAATCAAAAGCATAATCATTTCATCTAGCAATTCTAATGTTCATTAGTTTGTATGATATCATATCATAAGCCTAAATAGAGGTATAATATTTAGATATCGTTGAATCTCACAAAGGTCATGCTAGAGGTTTATAAAAGAAGACAAAAATGTGGCTAGTTCTAATTTGAAGGTAACCATAAAAATAAGGTTCCTCCAATCGTGAATGAATAGCCAAATTACATATAGGCACCCTGCAAAAGGTAGCTTATTTTGAAATTAATCAACAAGCCCCCGTGTCTGACTATAGTGCCAAAAACATAATCAAAATTAACACTAAAAATAATTAAGAAAATATAACCAGAAATTTGTATCTTGAAACAATTGAAATTAGTTTCAAGGATCTTCATCTGGTAATTTCATTTTGGCTCTAAGCGGCAGTCAGGTGGCTATTACATAAAAGCCCCCGCTGTTGACTCGTAAAATAGAGCCTTTCATTTTCACAAAATTATAATCCATATCAGAGCAGATCAATTCAGAATAAACACATTACCAACAAAATTTTAGTTTATTTCAGAGAGACAAAAACAAATCTCAAGATCAAAAACAAGACAAAGTACTTGATAAGACGCAAAATTGAAACAATAAAAACTTGTGGCTGCGGTTAGACATGAATTAAAGCTTGAAATCCATTTCAAGGATCTTCATCAACACAAACAATAATTTTGATTTCAAAGGGATGAAGAGAGGAGATAAACAAAAGGAACAAGGAATCCGAATATAAAATAGAAAACAAAATAATGTTATTGCAATAGAAACAGAAAAACTGCTGTAATGGATCTTTCAATGTCCAATATATAGTTCTGCGGAAACCCTAATATTGGTAATCAAATTACAAAAATAACCTTTTTTAAGTCGAACACTGTTTAATAAGTAAAACAAACTGAGTTTGAGCCCCCTAGGATGTAGAATATCATTCTTTGGGCTTTTTTATATACACGAACCGTTTGAGAATTTAACCATGCACCCCTTTTGTCCCCTGTCATATAGGCGAAATTCCAAAAACAACTTTGTAAAAAAAAACACAGATTTCATCTCTGCCATTTGTAAATTCCCTCGTTACCCATGACTCATTGAGTGCAAGAAACATCTCTTTCCACTAGACTATAATACATTAGTTTGTGTAAATTATATATTATACAAACTAAACTAAATTTAATATAAACTTAACTAAACTAAATTTAGTTTAAAATTAAAAAAAAAACTGTTATTTCAAAAAACTGTTATTTTTAAAAACTGTTATTTTAAAAAAAACTGTTATTTTAAAAAGGGTTAATACCCTTTTTGCTCCCTGCCATATGGGCGTGTTTTGAAAAAACCCCCTGCGAAAAAAAAAGTTGCAAGATTGACCTTAACAAATTTCAAAAGTTACCATTTAGACCTTCATCAGGCCACATCATCAAAAATAATGATGTGGCAGCCATTTTTTTTAATTTTTTTAGGAAAATAAATTCCACATCATTAAAGGCTTTGTGAAATGACTCTTATACCCATTCTTTTACATAATTTATTAATAATTTTAATTAATTCTTTTTAGAAATTAATTAATTAAGTTTTTTTAGATATTAGTTAATTAAAATTTTGAAAATCATTACGGGCCTTAAGCCTGTATCATTTCAGCACTGGCCCAATATTCATGTTTGTTAGTAGTAGTATTAATGGGATATATAAACACAAGTACATTTGTGAAAAAAATCAATGTGGGACTTTAAGCCTTCAAAAAAACTCACACTCCATACACCTGCAACCTTATATACAACCACAAAACATCGATCTCTTCCTACCTTGAGATTCACAACAACATAAGATTCTCAGTACAATCGGAAAGAGTGGCGAACCAAAAAAACAAATCTCGAACTCGAGTCAAACACTGAAACCAAAACGTGATAGCCATTTTTGAACGGGAACATGTGCAATCTGAACCAAACATGGACTTGAACCGAGTCAATCGAACAACAAAACCGTCACTGATTCTAAAGTAAACGAAGAAGAAACATGAAATACGTACCGATGAGGATTTCCGGTGCGACGACTCTATGAAATTGGCTTTGTCGGCAGCTTCGCAGGTATCGTTTCGTACCTCTCTTCCTTGTGTCTCCTCAATCTTTCTGCTCGATCTTCTTCTTCAATTTCTGCTATGTGACATATTGATCGTGCGAATTAGTTACAGCTTTGCTTTTGTGACCTGCTTCTACTTGCTTGCTTCGTTCAATTGTTGCTTTGAATCTTGATTGCAGGTTGTTGAATTGATTATGGTGACTTGTTTGAATGTGATTTCTGCAGGTTTCTGCAGATTGACGTGAATTGAAGATGATGAAGAGAAGGTTGTTGGGTTGTTGCGGCTGATGCGATTTGCAAGGAGTGTTGAAATTTGATGCACAGCTGTTCACATATGGAGTAAGCTTCCAAGAAGAAAGAAAAAGAATGAAGAAGAAGACCCCGAGTGAAGAATCAAGAGGAAGCCTTTCACAGTGCTTGTTATGATGATGAGAAACTGGAGATGAATTGAAGAAGTTGCGAAAGTTTGTTATGAAATCCTATTAGAGTGTGTAGAATTCTGTCATGTAGAGTTTCTTTCCTATTTTCATTAAAGTCCCACATTGATTTTTTTCACAAATGTACTTGTGTTTATATATCCCATTAATACTACTACTAACAAACATGAATATTGGGCCAGTGCTGAAATGATACAGGCTTAAGGCCCGTAATGATTTTCAAAATTTTAATTAACTAATATCTAAAAAAACTTAATTAATTAATTTCTAAAAAGAATTAATTAAAATTATTAATAAATTATATAAAAGAATGGGTATAAGAGTCATTTCACAAAGCCTTTAATGATGTGGAATTTATTTTCCTAAAAAAATTAAAAAAATGGCTGCCACATCATTATTTTTGATGATGTGGCCTGATGAAGGTCTAAATGGTAACTTTTGAAATTTGTTAAGGTCAATCTTGCAACTTTTTTTTTCGCAGGGGGTTTTTTCAAAACACGCCTATATGGCAGGGGGCAAAAAGGGTATTAACCCTTTTTAAAAAAACTGTTATTTTAAAAAAACTCTTAATAAAAAACTAAACAAAATAAATAAATATAATAGTAGTTTTAATATTAGTAATTACTAATAAACTGAAAATAAAAATATTTTTAATGAAAATAATAGTTTTGGATATTAATAATTAATAATAAGCTGAAAATAATATTTTTTTAATCAAAATAGTAGTTTTAATATTAGTAATTAATAGTAAACTAAAAATTAAAATAATTTTAATTAAAATAACAGTTTTTAATATTAATAATTAATAACAAACTGAAAATATTTTTAATTAAAATAATAGTTTTGGATATTAATAATTAATAATAAACTGAAAATAATATTTTTTTTAATCAAAATAGTAGTTTTAATATTAGTAATTAATAGTAAACTGATAATATTTAGTAAACTAATAAATAGCTACAGTAATATTTAGAATTTAGCTACAGTAAAATAATCAATTAAATTTAGCTACAGTAAATATTTAGAAAATAATAATTTAGCTACAGTAATATTTAGTAAATATTTAAATTTAATTAATAAATTTCTTAAATTATAATATACTATATTATTATTTAGTAAATATTTAGAATTTAGCTATAGTAAAATAATCAATTAAATTTAGCTACAGTAAATATTTAGCAAATAATAATATAGCTACAGTAATATTTAGTAAATATTTAAGTTTAACTAATAAATTTCTTAAATAATAATATACTATATTAATATTTAGTAAATATTTAGAATTTAGCTACAGTAAAATAATCAATTAAATTTAGCTACAGTAAATATTTAGCAAATAATAATATAGCTACAGTAATATTTAGTAAATATTTAAATTTAACTAATAAATTTCTTAAATAATTATATACTATATTAATATTTAGTAAATATTTAGAATTTAGCTACAGTATAATATAGTATAATGTTTACAATATGTTATTTTACTATATTCTAATAATAGTTATAGTATATATAATATAGTTACAATATGTATGTTTAAAAGCAATGGAATTACAAGAAAAAACCTTTAGCCTAGTGGTAGGTGTTTAGTCTTTGAAATAAAAGGGGTGGGTTCAAATCCTACCTCCATCAAATTTTTGTGTTTACAAGATAAAGCAATTAAATATAACACTAAATAAAAAGTCCACGTGGCATTTTCACATAATAATAAATTAAATAAAAAATTAAAAAAGCCAACAAAGCAACGTCACATCATCAATTTTGTTGACCGAATCTACTCAGGGGGCAAAACGAGGGTGGTTTTTGGGATTTTGTTGACAGGGATGGAATCTGTGTTTTTTTTTACAGGGTTGTTTTTGGGATTTCGCTAATATGGCAGGGGGCAAAAGGGGTATTAACCCTGTTATTATTTATCAATCAAAATTTATAATTTTTTAAAAAAATTTATAACTTTTTTAAAAAATTTTACTTTTATTAATTTGTAAAAAATTAAATTTCTGATAGTTTAAAATAAATTTTTTGTACGATTATTTTTGCATTTTTTGAAAAACAAATATTTTTATCGGGTTTTTTGAAATTTCCGATGAAGAAATACCAAATATTTTAAAAATTCAGGTATTTATCTAAAAAAACAAAAAACATATCGACGATTTTTAAAATTTTCAGTTAGCAACTAAAACTTTCGGAAATTTCAAATTTTTTGATATATCAGAAATTTTGTCTGTATTCAAAACTTCCGATAGTGCAGAATAATGTTTTACTTGTGTGGTCCAGAACCGGCGGAGTCTTCTATAGATTCTCTTACATATTTTATGCAGTTCTTCACCACTGACGTATGTTTTCTATGTAACAAGTTTAATTTAAAGGTTTCCTTGTCTTTATGATATTGTTAGTTTACTCTTTATATGTTGAAAATGACAGATATTTCAGTCCTGATCTGAAGTATTAACACGGGCATAGACTATTAGTAAACAACATAGTATTATTGTTATCACTGTTCGTTCTGATACTGCAAATGGGAAGCGAGGGAGGAAAGATAAATTGATTATGGGTTGTGAGAGAGGAGGAAACTACAAAAGAAAGAATGCATCTAAAAGCAATAATTCCTCTTCATTATAAATTGATTATGTTAGGTTCTTCTTCGACGGCTACCCTTGGGTTCTGAACTACCTATTCCCTTGGGGGAGGTTGGGGGACACCAAAGAAATCAGCAATGGGCGTCATCTGTGCTGCCAATTGTTGATTCGTTTGTGTTGTGTTTTGGATCAAAGGGTTAAATATAACCCCCATCTGTTGGGCTAACATCAGGACCATGTCATGGTTACTCTCATCCATTTGTTGCCTAATCACTTGTGCAGAATTATTGGTAATATTTGGCATATAAGTTTGATATCCTGTTCCTAAAGGCTGGCTAATTCTACCCATATGGTTCACACCAGAACCGGACCCTTGCAAAGGCGAAGTTACGTTCATCGTTGGATCCGCAAACGCTGATGGCGCATTTTGTAAACTCTCCATCACTAAAGTTGGCATTCCATATGGTTGTTCTCGATTTAGAGGCATCGAAAAACCATATATAAAGGGTCTGTACATACTCCCTGAAGGGGGAGGAGTCATTTGAGGCATTTGGGGTCCCATCGTTGAAAAGCTAAGCGTATTCTGGGGAATTGAATGCGCAGGTGTCAAACCCGATGTTGATGGTATAGCCTTTGATACTGATATTGAGTCTGTATTGCCCCCGGTCGAAGAATTAGGGGGTGGTACTTCATTATTCATAGAATTATGATTGTTAGGCGGATTTGGATTCGCCATTCTGCGTACTCGTCTCCTTCTGGGTCTTTCTTCGTTATTTATGGTTATCTTACCACTTCTTAGTCTCATGCAACAAAAACGAAGAAAATTTCGTACGAGTAAAGTGTAAAATAAAGGTTTTCAAATGCTAATACACAAGGTCCCACAGAGGGTGCCAATTTGTTTGCTTGGAAAATTTGCAAACAACCGCTGATCTCCTAATTTATGAAAAATTAGTTTGCTTACATGACCGATCAAACAAGTCCTAGGACAATGTACTTTAACAATCTTGACAATTTGTGTGAAAAAACCTTTTGTTTATTGGATTCATCATTGTTTTCATCAACTAGTGTTTTTCGACTAAAAATAAAGACTTTGGTTCTTGAAAGAAATGGCGCAATGTAAGTAAATTGCAAGAATAAAAGTACGGAAATGAAAAGGAATTGTAAATGAATAACTTAAGATTTCATTAAAATGCAAGGAATAAAACTGGTGTTTCTCAAACGTACATTTTCTCAGTAACTACTATTTTCTCTCACACGGTTACTTTGAGTATTTCTTGAGTGACTTGTACAAATTTTGAACACACACGGAAATCTAACACTAGGACTCCCTATTTATATACAATCGAAATAACTGTCAATAACAACTATTTCTCCTAATGATGACAAATGGCAATCTGCGTGCATTCGTCAAGTAGATATATTCCACGTGTCCTTTTTCAAAACCGGAACTCCCTCCTAAATTCAAATTTCAAAACATCCGTCGAAAGTAGCCTCATCACCAATTCGTCGAAACATTTCTAATACTTAGAAAAATCTCCAAATATGCTCCTCCAATTAATATTGGCCTTCGACTGACCTCTTTCAAAAACATATTCCTGTTGAAAAGTATCCTGGCAGATCTTTAAACTTATTTTCTGAACAAAATTCAGACGTCGAAATTAGCAGCCTACACATCGCCATCTAGATTTCTCTATCACAATCTTAGTCAAAACTAAGACACAACCTTAAATTATACCATTTGTTTTGGGGTAAGGTTTCCTCACTCTTCCTAATTCATTTTAAGCATACATATTCACTCAAACATACATAATAACACATAGAAAGATATAGCATGTTTAATAGCATAACATGTCAAACATAATTCACATAGTAGTTCACACACATTTTAAGGCATACAAGTCACTACTACCCTCTACCAAGCATCATTGGTTAAATCATGGTCTAACATTACTATTTAATAGCACATTGGATTCTCTTTCCAAGGCTTCAAGTCCCATATCAATCGGATTCCCGATTCATGAATTTTGGTGGAAACGAGAACTACAATATTCACACATACATTAATTTCCATCTTTATACTATCAATCTATGGCATATAACCATGTTTATACCTCAACATCATATAGGGCATTGGAATAGCTTTCCAACGCTTCGATCGGGGACCAAAACGGACTTACGGTTCAAAAGTTGTGAAGAAAACAAAATTTGACATGTTGGAAAAATTCTGTAACACTCGGGTCTGCATGCGTCAACGCATGTACTTTAGGTCGACTCAAAATCCTGGAGGTCGACTCATACTGCGCATATTTTGCTAAAAATTCAGTTTTCAACCGTTAAATGCCTTCCGGACCTCCGATTTCGATTCCGTAAAAATCCCCGATCACAGAATTCAACACATTAAGATATTTTCCCAATTAAAAGGCCATCCAACATAATTACAAAATTAATACTAACACTATCAAATATGAAAATTAGGTTTTCAACCAAACTAATCCAATTCAAACTCAATCCAACATACCCAATCATATTGAAACATAGAAGCAACATTATAACAACATTGAACATGTTAAACAACAACAACCATAGCAATTCCTCATGGATAATGGAAGAAAACATAAAACATGTCAAAATCCCCAATTCTATTCTATGGTTTTTCAACCCTAACTTCAAAAATACTAAGTCTCTATCTAAAACCCACCTTAGCATTGAAGAGGAGGTTAAAGAAGATGATGAATATTGAAGATGATCCATAAGCTTTTCTCTCTTCTTCCTCTTTCTCCACTTTCTTTCTTTCTCTTCCCTTTCCTCTTCTTCTTACTAACTTCTTCTTCTTTCCTTTCCTTCTCTTTTTCTAACAAATATATATATATAATATAATCCAATAGAGTAAAATATCTCCAATTGATATTTTATCGTCTTACACCAATTGATCAATTATTAAAGTTACCTTAATATACTCTCTTGAACTAATAATTATTGATCTGTCTCTTTAATAAAATAATTTGATCTCTTCAGAGTTCATCAGTTGCTTTAATGATCCCAATTGATAATACTTAAAGTACTTAGAGAATTCCATTAATTCGATTAATCAAAGATAGAGCACATAGACACTCATCTGATCTTATTTAATATCCAATTGAGCATTTAGATAATACGGGGTATTACACTTGGTGTTTTTATTATGCTCGCATTGCGATAGTTTCTTTGTTTTTGAGTTTTGTAGATATCGTATATATTGTCTATTTTCACTTGTTTATATTGATACTTGTATATTTTGTTCCCGTAACGTTTGTTCAAGTGTTTGGTTAGGACACATGCTTTTGGTTTGCGCGGTGAGGCATCACCATGGCATGAAGGAAGGAAGTTACTAGCTAAGCATTGTAAAGGCGTCGAGCTTACGACGTAAAAAAGCATGTTTTTTCGTTTTTTTATTTCGTTATTACTTTTTCATTCTAACTTAGGTAGTGTGGTGAACATTCATTAAACAAGTTGTACTCGGATTATTCATAAAATTCTCAATCTTCACTTTACAACTTGTTTAATCCATTTTCACTCGGTCTTTTAGTTTGTTTATATTAATTGTTTTTGTGTTTGTCTAAAAGCTTGTTTTGAGTAGCTTGAGGAAATTATAGGTGATGTTCCAAGTTTGATCATTTCAACTTGCGGATGTATGGTAATGATATTGTTAAGTTTTGTACACGTCCAAGGTATGTGTTTATCGCTTTCTAGACTTTAGCATATTCATGATACTTAGGCATTTTACAAACTTCCATGTCATTCATTCTTTTGTATACTTGTTCTTGATGTGAATCACTTTAGTTCCCACCCTTTTTGTGAGGTAGCTTTCCATTGTTCATATATGTGCGGAGTACCACCATTATTGTTCTAACTGGATTTTATTATGTTTAATCTGTTGTTTGTATTGATTATATGAAAGCATGAAAAGGATCAAGGAATTTTGTTTCATTTTGAGCACAACTACCTAGCCAAATAGTCATTCACCTTGTGAGCGTGTGATCATTCGTAACCCCTTTGTGCCTTTTTATCATTATCCATGTTGTTTGAACTTAATGTTTGTCTATGAGTATTGAATTCACTTTTTGTATGGATTTTGATTGATTGTTTTTTCTTGAACCCTCAACTTTGTGTTGTTGTATGAATTTTTACCTTGCCTTAGAAAGTAGGGAGCATTCACATGATGACGTGGTTGAATTCAAGTTGGGAAGAGAATGATTGTTTACTAATTGGTTAGTTTCTATGAGGTTGAAAAAGAAAAGAAAAAAAGAGAAAAATATGAAAAAGAAAAGAAAAGAAAAATGTGAAAAAGAAAGAAAAAGAAAATCCTTGAGAAAGGAAACAAAAAGAGTTCAAATAATTGTGCTAAATAAGTATTGTGTGTTGTGTAACACTTGGGATTTTGTGAAATTTTGTGTTTGAGTCTTTGTGAGTTGATCACTCCCTTAGGTTTAGGCAAGTTTTTGTTTCAATTACCTTTAGAAATTGCCCCTTGTTTGTTTACCCGACCATGCTACAACCTTGAAAGCCCTTGTGATTCTTTCCTTTTTATGTTTTCAATATGATTTTTGGATGATTGTATAATTTAGTCTTTTGTTTGCAAGATTGTTGTGTGAGTGAAAAGTACCTCATTTTGTGTTTTTCATCTACCGATGATTGTTTTTGCTAGGTGTGATTCACGTTTGAACTTGTGTTGTTTTAGGATGTTTGACATGATTTTTGTATTTTGCATTTGTTTCGTGACTACGTTATCGTCGTAGTTTAGTGGTAAGTATTTACTTTGTGTGTACCGTTTTTCATTTGAACCATTCATTTGTTTCCGTTTTTCAAAACCTGTTGATTTGTGATTCTTTAGTTGTCACTCTGTTTCTTTGAGTCGCTTGATTCTTGTTTGAGGACAAACAAGTTTAAGTTGGAGAGATTTTGATAAGTGGAAATTGTAACTATTTTTGTATATAAGTTTTGTTGCACTTATCAATACTTTTTGTTAATATCGTACGAATAAACTCCCCTTTGTTTGTAAATACAGTTACTTTACATTATAGTGTATATATTGCGTATCGTGTAAATATCATTGAGTTTAATTGATTTTCTCTCATTTTTGTAGGTATTCAAGCAATGGTATTTTGCCATTGTTGTATATAGCATTGAATAAGCTTTTCAGCGCTTCCGACCGTGCGTCAATCCGAGTTACGGTTCATAAGTTGTGGTCAAAATAAGGGTTGGTTTGCTGTCAAGTTCGCTTTGCGAACTTTCCAGCGAATGTTTGCTTTGCGAACTTCCCAGCGAATGCTCCCAGACTTGAGGCAGTAGAAAAAGGCACCAAAGTTCGCTTTGCGAACTTTCCAGCGAATATTCGCTTTGCGAATAAAAGTTAGCATTGCAAACTTCTGCAGAAAAACAAAGGCGGTTTAGCTATTCTAAGGCACTTAAGTGCCAATTTTTGGAGATCGCTTTGCGAATAAAAGTTCGCTTTGCGAACTTGACGGATTTTGAAATTGTATTTAAGTCATTTCATTCATTTTTTAGGTTATGGTTTTGGGGATTTTGGCTCCCAACTCCATAAAATTCATTTTTCAGTAGATTAGCTTAGAAAACAACATTGAAGCTTGCACACGGATGATCCGGGGTGGATTGATCGTCGATCGGCGTTGACAAACCGCAAGATGTTTGGTTTATTTCTCTTCTTCTTTGTGTATTTCTTCTTTGTTGGGTTGTTGTATATGTATTTACTTTGAACTCATGTATATTTGTCACCCATGGCGTTGTATAAAATCCGCTTTACAAATCTTTATCGGTGATTGTCTCCGATTTTTTGCTTTATGTTCGGGGTTTGGGTTATGTTAGAGATAAAATTCACAAACCTTGATTAGGGATGATTATCTGTTAGTTTCTGAATGTTAGAGATAGATTTAGAGCTAACAATCTTTATGGGTGTCGAACCTTAATGCCTCCGTATCTTGAGTCGGGTGCGAGAGTGTCAACGAGGGTAACACGGTTGTTCTCTCAGCTCAGTGTGTCAGAGATGGACACTGTTGTGAGCGATGCTGAATGATATTGAGGAGTATTATAGGTTGAGTATAACTGGTCCGTAAGTTTAAGTTTGTGAGGAGTCAATTATATGCATACCGGATAAGTTTCTTGTCTCTGATTAATGAATTTTTTTTATGTTAATATTTACTTTTCTGTTTCTATGTTTGAAACAATTTAATCCAAACTCAATAACATTTGAATTGTCGAACGGTAATTCAATAGCACCGATCTCTGTGGACACGATAAATTCCCGAAAAAATACTTCCAAATCTTTTTGTTGCTTTTATCTTTTTCTAAATTCTCTCTTTAACCAAGGCAAACACTTCCTTTTTTGATCTGCCAAGAAAAACTGGGAGACCCACGTATTTAGCATGACTACCAACTGTTTTCACTCCCATCACACTTTGAATGTAATGTTTGACAGAATCCTCCAGGTTCCTGCAAAAGGATGCCTCCGACTTCTTCCAATTCACCATCTGACCCGAAGTTGTTTGATATTTACTCAACACAGACACAATGCAAGTTGCCTCATTTGTGTTGGCTCTAGCAAAAAGAAGGGTTGTCGTCTGGAAACAATAAGTGGGAAATGACATATGCTTTTCTGGCCACCTAGATTCCATAGAGCCTACCTTCGTTGACCTCTTTCTTGATCATCTCTAAAAAAAACATTTGCACATAAAATAAACAAATAAGGTGAAAGTGAGTCCACCTGCCAAAGGCCTTTCTCAGGACCGAAACTTTTTGTGGCTTGACTGTTGAGAAGGATTTGATAAGACACAAAGGAGATGCAGAGATAGATGAACTTGACAAATAATTTGGGAAAACCCATGGACACCATAGTCCCCTCATGTTAAATGGTTTGTTATTTATATGAGCATTGTTTTCTCTTAGTGTCTTTTAGTTAAATTATTAGATTGAGCTATTGGCTTCAATTTAGGACTTAATTGTGTTTTTCTTTGACCAATTTTATCCATAAAATTTCAATCTAAAGAGAATCCAGAGATGTTTGCCATTAATATATACGTTTAGGATTACAATATTTGTTTGCTCTTTTCTTACCAAAACATTTTGTTTGATTATAAACTAAACCTGTGATGAGAGCAAAATATTCAATTAATCACATATCTCAACCTGAAAATGAGCTTAGTTCTTGTTTGGGTTGGCGTTTTAGCCACCAAACACGCGTCTAGGAGTCCTCTTACCGTGATTTAAAGAAGCTCCAAAAGGTAACTTCTGCCTCAGACGTGCGTTTATTTGTTTTTCACCACATCACCAAACATAGCATTAGCTTTCTTGATACTGATAGATGGTTTAATATAGACCACTTCTAAGATGTATTGGATGATGCTGATAGATGGTTTAATATAGACCACTTCTAAGATGTTGTTAGGATGATGCTGTGAGAAACTTTGCCATGATGGAAGTTGTTCACATTTTAATTTGTAAGAGTTATTAATCAATTCATAATGATTACCATAAATATCTAAATATTACAGTAGTTTTTAAAATTGAAGAAGTTATGACTCAACTTTTGGAGTGGGGAGCCTCAATAAAGATAAACTTTGCCAGCTCTCATCATCACATGGAACTGATGGACCCGTTGGGGATGCCCTGAAATCTGACTTAAAGTATATCAGAATCAGATTTTAACATGGATTTGAAGGAAAATATTGAAAGTAAAAAAACCATTTGAAATGGATGTTGATCTTGATATTGTTCCTACTTCATTATAAACATTCGGGGAATCAGACATGAAATTGAGTATTCCAGATTACTTGATTCCTACAAAAAGGTTGTTTGTCCCATGTTTTATTTGAAAGATTCAAATTTTAACAAGGTTGTTTGTCCCATGTTTTAATTCAGATGACTTGGCAAATGGATGGACTCAATTTTGCTATTATATAGATAAATTTACACCGTTTACAGTATACAATCAAAAGCATAATCATTTCATTGAGCAATTCTAATGTTCATTTGTTTATATGATATCATATCATAAGCTTAAATACTCATATAGAGGTATAATATTTTAGATATCGTTGAATCTCACAAAGGTCATGCTAGAGGTTTATAAAAGAAGACAAAAATGTGGCTAGTTCTAATTTGAAGGTAACCATAAAAATAAGGTTCCTCCAATCGTGAATGAATAGCCAAATTACATATAGGCACCCTGCAAAAGGTAGCTTATTTTGAAATTAATCAACAAGCCCCCGTGTCTGACTATAGTGCCAAAAACATAATCAAAATTAACACTAATAATAATTAAGAATATTTAACCATAAATTTGTATCTTGAAACAATTGAAATTTGTTTCAAGGATCTTCATCTGGTAATTTCATTTTGGCTCTAAGCGGCAGTCAGATGGCTATTACATAAATGCCCCTGCTGTTGACTCATAAAATAGAGCCTTTCATTCATAATCCATCCTAACCCTAATAACAGATAAATTCAGAATAAACCCATTAACAAAAAAGAAAATATAATAATTTCAGTACAAGGAAGAGAAAGAGAGAATAAAAACATATAACAAATCAAAATTGAAATAATAAAAGATTATGGATTCGGTTAAACATGAATTAATGATTGAAATCTATTTCAAGGATCTTCATCTCCACAAACAAATAATTGATTTCACAGGTACGAAGAGAGGAGATAAAAAGGAACATCGAGCGAATATAAAATAGAAAGTAAAATATTGTAATTGCAATAGAAACAGAACTGCTGCAATGAGACTTTAAATGTCCAATATATAGTTCCGCGGAAACCCTAATATTGGTAATCAAATTACAAAAATAACCTTCTTTTTTTTAGTCCAAGACTGTTTAATAAGTCAAACTGAGTTTGAGCCTTCTACTAGGATGTAGAATATAACTTTTTGGGCTTTTCTATTTTTATATACAACCGTTTGAGGATTTAACCATGCACCCCCTTTTTTATATCTGACATTTTTCATATTTTCAAATTGACGAAACAAACTTTTTATTATTTATCAATCAAAATTTATATTTTTTAAAAAATTTTCACTTTTACTAATCCGTAAAGAACTAAATTTTTTATAGTTTAAAAGAAATTTTCGATACGATTATTTTTGCATTTTTTTAAAATTAAGCATTTTTATCGGGTTTTTGAAAATTTTCGGTGAAGATACTGACAATATTTAAAATTTCAGTATTTATCTGAAAAAACAAAAAACAAAAATTTCAGTATTTTCGGAATGTGGATTACGTGTACCTCAGGTACTCTGTACTTGGTTGGCATTAATTTACTTATGTTCCCTAGAAAATATTGATCTAAAGACTTCGCCTCACACTCTCGCGCTATTGACTAAAGCCACATCTCTTAATCACGGAATTTTGCTCTCACTCGCCCGTTCTAATTAGAAAACGTATTTTGAAAATCAATTAAATCCTAATCGATACCTAAAGCGCTCTCGCTGTTTTTAGAATCAATGCCCCATTCCCACTATCTCGTTCGATCCCCACGCTCTTGCAATGTCGGCTCTAACCTTTACTTGCTTCTCACTCTCGTGACGAAACAGTGTTAAATAACCTCTCACTCTCGTGACAAAGCTATTTAAATTAAACTTGGAAACAAAGACCAAAACATAATTTATTATAAGTTAGCGCTAAATTAATTACCGAGTCCCGTCAGAACGACGGTCCTCACATACCGAACTCTAAACAATTTAGTCGGACATGGATAGGAAAATTAACATGCTATTGCGATGAATTAATATAAGACAAGGCATAATTAAGCTATCAATTAAAAAACAGTAAAGTAAGCAAATAAAGTAGAACCTGTAATTAAATGGAAACTGGACGCAAAAACTTGACTGAATTGTAATACGCCGACAGGCTTTAATCAGATACAGAAACTGAATGACTGAAATAAATCCTAAAACTATATTGGGAATAGTCCCCCGATGTGGAGAACTATTCCTTTTACATGGTGAATCAAAACTGCTAAGAACTAAAGAAAATAAAATCTGGCCAAAAGAAGAAGGAGAGAGAGTCATTCTATGAAAACTGCCCTTCTTATATATAAGTCGTGGTCCTCGTAAATTTAGGTTGCTAACGTTTTTTGTTGCGTGAAAATAGGAGTCGTGGACTGAATACTCGGTCTGGAGAAAATGACGTGAAAATGGGGGAAGTGGGGCTGTGTGGCATTCACCACTCATCCTTCTCTCAAGTGTGGCTCCCGCCACACTTTTTTCTCTCTTTCTTCATGTGTGGCACCCGCCACACATTTCTTCTTCTCTCCATGTGGCCAGCGCCACATTCTTATTGCTTGTGGTGTGGTGGGCGCCACACCTAAGTGTGTGGTGGCCCCCACACCTATATATATTTTTCTTTTCTTTTCTTCAATTCTTTCCTTCCATTTTCTTCAATTCTTCTCTTAATTCTTTTCTTTTCTTTCTTTTGTACTTTAATCGGATTTAATCCAAGTCCTCTGAAAACATGATAATCGAGACATAAATTGAAGCATAAATGAAATAAATTAAGGGAAAATATAACTAAAATTCATGTAAGTCAAGTCAAATAAACGATACATTTACGTGTTATCAACACCTCCACACTTAAACCTTTGCTTGTCCTTAAGCAAACCATGACTCGTAGGAAAAATAGTGCACACGGATACTCATCCTAGGCTACCAACTCTACTTCGGTTAAGTTTGTGTCGATAGATACTTGCTCACACACTAAGGACATCGTAACAACACAATTCCGCTTTTGCGGTCATCAACCTCCCTCCTATACAAACTAATTTGAATCATGTCATTATACCTAAGCCTAACTTACTCATTCTTCTTGCGTCCCTTTTCATTCTGGCACAATCACATTAAGCCTGTTATCCTTTCACACTCATGGTAGGATGGCCTGTTAGTGACTATGATCTCATTATTATCATTTTTTTCTTTTGCACATTGGCTTAAATATCAATAAAATAAAGAAGTTTTCATCGTTGGGCTAAATGATCGGGAGAGAAACACCTAACTTAGAAGGAGCATTTCTTTCCATTCAATTTGTTTCGTTTTTTTTTCTTAATTTACTTTTAGCCTGAGTCATACACTTATTTGCATCGGCTTCCTATTTAGTGTGTGCTTAGGATGATGTTGACTGCTAAATAAACTAATTAGGGACTACTAAAGGGGTGAGAACTTAAGGCTATGGCATAACAAGTACTCAAATTGATTTCCATAATTGGGAGGCTCGCGGTGTTAGAACGATACCGATCTTGCGGAATTTTCCCAAGTCTCACAATTCAACCTCAATTTTGTTTGTAACCTAAGATTTTCAAAAGAAACCCTGTTTTTAACTAAAAAAAATTCAAAATATTTGGTGTGGCTCAAAGGAATGGGGAAATCGACAAACAACATAAAATCACACATAGAGACTCGTCAGCACATGCACAGACGTACGAAACATTAAAACAGAAAATTTTTTAAAATCATGCTAGAAAATAGTAAATCTAACTAGAAAGCGGTAAAATGAAAGCAGTAAAGTCCCTCCCCCACACTTAAACCAAACATTGTCCTCAATGTTTTGATAAAAGGTGGTAAAGGAAATATAGAACCTGTATGAATGCCATTACGTGCTACCATGGCCAAATTCGCGCTGATTCTTCCCTTGTTGTCCTTGTCTTCGCTGGCCACTTCTACTCCGGTGTCTTGTACTATGAGTTATCTGGTTTTGCTAAAACTTCACTTTACTGAAGTGGCTCATCATAATACCTGTTTCCGAAGGACGTACCTGCAGAAAATGTTAGAAAAATACGGTGCGGTGTGTGCAGGTGGAACCTGACCATGCGAAAGGACAAGGAGAATGTGAGTCACGAACAGGAGAGATATGCTCTCTCCTATCATACTCATCATCGGTGTCACCGCCAGCAGCGACATTCGTAGGAATGCCCGTGGGCACCAGGTCATTTTAAGGGATTGTCATCTAGAGATCTTTCGCCTAAATGCAGCTGAGACGTGACAAGCGATACAATTCTTTATTTTCGGCAAACACAAACAATAAAAGTAAAACATTAAATCAAAAGCTCATGGGTTGCCTCCCACGCAGGACTTTGTTTAACGTCGATAGCTCGACGGTTAGGAGTGTTAATCTTAGGTTTCCATGGCCATTTATTAAGCCATCTCACATATCCCCCACCTTTTCTTTTCTTCCTTCTGTGGGGTGGTTCATTCTTTTGAACTTGTGGTGGTGGTTCTGGATCTATGCTAAGTATCAGCTTTTCAAGTTTGGGCTTAGTTATTTCATCCGCCATCTCAAAGTTTAACCTTACCCTCTTAGCACTACCGATTTCCCTAGTTTTATAGTCCTCTAATTTTCTCTTTTTATAAAGGACCTCAGACAAGGGTGTGTTAGTGTGGATATTTTCCAATATCTCTACATACGTTTTGGATTGGGAGTCTACCTTAGCCTCTACAAACCTTTGCGGGAAAGGAATTGATGGGGTATAGGGAGGAAGAACGACATTAGGTTATTCTTTCTCCCTTTCGGATGGTGTCGGTGGATTTTTCTCAATCTCTGCTCTCTTCTCACCAGAACTCTCCTCATCCTCATTATCACTCCCCTCAACCTCTTTATCACTTTTTTTAGGATTTTCGATTTGTTTATCACTACTGGTTGTTACAACATACACATTCTCCTCAGGAGAGGGCCCTGTAGGTGTCTGTGAAAGCATGAAGATTTGAATCTCCAATGCCTCAGTGTGAGTCGCGAGGGACTCGACCATAGTGTTTATCTGCCTAAGGGTTTCATAAGTATTGAGATGTTGTCTTCTAAGCTCTTCATTATGGAGAGTTTGTGTCTCCACAAAGTGCTCCATCATAGATTCTAACTTAGAATTAGTTGTTGTTTCAAGGAAATCCTCCATTAATGTTTCGAGGTTGGAATTGACGGATTCTTGCGGTTCCTCAAGATATTGGGCGTGGTAATCATAGGGAAAATTTGGTTGTGGTTTCTCAAAATACTGGGAGTCTTGCGATTGGTAATTGTAGGGAAATTTTGGGTGCGGATCCTCAAAATTTTGGGAGTAGTCATCGTAGAGGAAATTTGGGTGATACATAGTAATTTAGAGATAAGAGTGCCTTAGTCTATACGGTGCAACAATAGAATCACAATATTGATTGTTGGTCCCCGGCAACGGCGCCAAAAACTTGATGCATCCGCAAGTGCACGAAAGTATAAAAGATTGTCGAACCCACAGAGACCAATGTCAACCTACCGTAATCTATCGTCGCATTGTAAAGCTAAGGCTAATGATATTCGGTAAAAGGGAAACTAAGACTAGAGCTAAAATAAAACTAAGAAAATATAATAGAAAAGAGAGAGACCGGAATGTGGATTCCGTGTACCTCAGGTACTCTGTACTTGGTTGGCGTTAATTTACTTATGTTCCGTAGAAAATATCGATCTAAAGACTCCGCCTCACACTCTCGCGTTATTGACTAAAGCCACATCTCTTAATCACAGGATTTTGCTCTCACTCGTTCGTTCTAATTAGAAAACGTATTTTGAAAATCAATTAGATCCTAATTGATACCTAAAGCGCTTTCGCTGTTTTTAGAATCAATGCCCCATTCCCACTATCTGGTTCGATCTCCAAGCTCTCGCAGTGTCGGCTCTAACCTTTACTTGCTTCTCACTCTCGTGACGAAACAATGTTAAATAACCTCTCACTCTCGTGACAAAGCTATTTAAATTAAACTTGGAAACAAATACCAAAACATAATTTATTATAAGTTAATGCTAAATTAATTACCGAGTCCCGTCGGAACGACGGTCCTCACATACCGGACTCTAAACAATTTAGTCGGACATGGATAGGAAAATAAACATGTTATTGCGATGAATTAATATAAGACAAAGCATAATTAAGCTATCAATTAAAAAACAGTAAAGTAAGCAAATAAAGTAGAACCTGTAATTAAATGGAAACTGGAAGCAAAAACTTGACTGAATTGTAATACGCCGACAGGCTTTAATCAGATACAGAAATTGAATGACATAAATAAATCCTAAAACTATATTGGGAATAGTCCCCCGATGTGGAGAACTATTCCTTTTACATGGTGAATCAAAACTGCTAAGAACTAAAGAAAATAAAATCTGGCCAAAAGAAGGAGGAGAGATAGCCGTTTTGTGAAAACTGCCCTTTTTATATATGAGTCGTGGTCCTCGTAAATTTAGGTTGCTAACGTTTTTTGTTGCGTGAAAATAGGAGTCGTGGACTGAATACTCGGTCTGGAGAAAATGGCGTGAAAATAAGGGAACTGGGGTTGCGTGGCATTCACCACTCATCCTTCTCTCAAGTGTGGTCCCCGCCACACTTTTTTCTCTCTTTCTTCATGTGTGGCACCCGCCACACATTTCTTCTTCTTCTCCTTGTGGCCAGCGCCACATTCATATTGCTTGTGGTGTGGTGGGCGCCACACCTAAGTGTGTGGTGGCCCCCACACCTATATATTTGTTTCTTTTCTTTTCTTCAATTATTTCCTTCCATTTTCTTTCCTTCCATTTTCTTCAATTCTTCTCTTAATTCTTTTCTTTTCTTTCTTTTGTACTTTAATCCGATTTAATCCAAGTCCTCTGAAAACATGATAATCGAGACATAAATTGAAGCATAAATGAAATAAATTAAGGGAAAACATAACTAAAATTCATGTAAGTCAAGTCAAATAAACGATACATTTGCGTGTTATCAGTTAGCAACTAAAATTCTGGAAATTTTGCATATATTCATAATATCCGATTGTGCATAATAATATTTTACTTGTGTGATCCAAAATCGGAAGGGTCTTCTACACATTCTTGTACAGATTTTACGCAATTCTTCACCACTAACATTGTATGTTTTCTATGTAACTGTTCGCCGACGCGAACAATTGCTGGCCTTCCGTCGCAGGTTTGCTCGCGGGATCGACCACACAAATCCCATAACAAGGAATTGGAAGCATATGTTTGTGTGGTGTTTCAGTTTCTCGCTTTTTGGTGAAAGTTGTCACGTTGGAGTGACCTTGGCAACGTGGACGGTTTTAACGATCAACGAATTTTTGATGCAAAGTGGAAAAATCTAAAAGGGAGGAAAGGCAAGACAAAAGCAGAAAGACAATGACTTAAATTAAATTCTGAAAGTAAATTGTACTAAGTAAAATTGGACGCAATTGTACATTTTTGCGGGAGTGAACTCGTTTCTCTCTAAGCTTGGTACTTTGAGTATTTTCCCTTTACAATGTGAAAAAATGCGACCTCTAAAAATGGAAAATACAGTGCCTTATATAGGCCTAGAATGTAACTGTTTGTCTACCCAAATGTCTTCTGAAGCTGACACGTGGCACCCCACTTTCTTTTCAACTTCCCATAGTCTTGGAAGTTTCAAACTTTTCCCGCCCAAGCACTTATCCTTGAAGTGGGGATTGACTCTTCGCCTTATTTTCCTCCGACACCGAGGTTTGTCGCCACCTCTCCGACGCACCTCTCTGCTGGTGTCAAATCGACACCTTGATACGCCTTTTGCGCCGACGCGTCATGGGACTCCTTGTTTTCCACCTTTGGTCAAAATCACCTGTCAACAAATTGCCCCCCCCCCCCCAAAAGGCCAGTTTCGACTGAATACTATGTCGATGGAGAAATCTGGCTCTTTGGTTTTTTGCGGGATTTCGACGGCTTTTTCTTCGACGCATTTGCCCAACGTTTTGTCTTCTCTCATAACACGTGGCAAGCGCCGTCTGACATGATGATGGCAATCTCATCCCACGATTTCCAAGAAAAATGCCATGATGGCTAGTCTCGTCTGAGTTATGGGCCTCGAAACCAACTCCCACTTACTTTCAGAAGTTGAAAAGTTTTGATCTTTCACCTTTTTCCATGCGCCTTATAAATAGACTTTCTCAGGAACCCTTACCATTTTCCATAACTCCTTCTTTAAAACCTGTTATTCGCTCTGAGAAATAAACTTTGATTTCTTCTTCCTAAAGTGTTTATTGCCTCAGAACACCCTTTGCATTTCTTTCCACCTAATGGCTTCATCAAATAACATTACAACTTCCATTCCTCAAACCACTGGTAATAATCCAGTCGCGTACATACTTTCTGAAGCAAAAACACTCTGTCCTCTTCCTCAACCATCATTCGTTGACGAGACGGTGGTGGCCAACTAGTGCCGCCAAATGGTTATCCCATTCGCGGTGGAGAACAAGCTCTGTAGTTTCCATGGCCCCCTTCCGGACAACAAACCTAATCCACAAGAACTCCAGAAGTTCTTTCCTTGCTTCGACCAAACGATCTCACATGCTTTCGAGAAAAGTGGCACCTTAGACCTTAAATACATGGCACCCAAATCTCGAGTTTTCAGATCCATGCCTACTCCAGGCAACAAAGACTACATCGCCTGGCTTGACAGAGTCGAGGGGTAACGCAATAGGCAATGGAAAGAATACGGTATTTTTGACGCCATCCAACTCTCCAGAACTGCTCACAGGGTCAACCCTTGTTTGCTGCTTGCGTCAATGTATTTTCAGGAAGGATCGACAAATATGTTCCACCTCCCATGTGGTATGTTCACGCCAACACTTTTCGACGTGGCGGCCATCACTGGCCTTTCGCCAGTAGGCGAGACGTTCGACCTGACACTGGAGACGGACAACGCCTTCGACTTCGAGCGTGCTAGCTTCCAAAACTACATCGAAGACCACCATGACAAACGCTCTAAAGAAGTCTCTGATGAGGAGCATATTGCCTTCCTGACCTTATGGCTGTCGTATTATATGTTTTGCCCTAGCTCCTTGCAAATAGAAAAAAGTTTCATCAGTCTGGCCATTCAGATCCATGAAGGTCGATAGATATCTATGGTCAAACTTCTGTTGGCCTCCCTCTACCATTCTCTTGGCCTGTTGACTATGAGGCTGAAACTCCTCCACCAAACCACTAAGGCTTTAAACATCTCAGGACTTATGTGGTTGTTGCAGCATTGGCTCAACGCCACTTTTGAGCATAAATTGGGATATCCAGCCTCTGCGAAGATGGAGCGTCTAAACAAAGAACATTTTGTCGAGGGAATGCGACTTGCCCTGATGACCACCTGTAGCACCCCAAAATTTGCCCTCTTTACCTTAGTACTAACTGGCTTATGTTGCATTGCATTTTGCATTATCATGTGTGCATATCATTGGTCCTTAGCATGGGGTCAAGGTGCCTGAGGCATGTTCAAGAGGAGACGTTCTTCAGAGGGTCAAGCAAGAGAACTCAAGGGATCACTCTCTCCTAACCAGTGCATGAATTAGGGTTTTGAAATTCTTGGGTTTATTGCTCCAATGGGCAAGCTCCTTGGGTTTTTATCATCACCAAATGGCATATCTTATCTTTTTTGGAGAGGATACACATCATATTCAGAGGAATTTGGAATTGGAGACTGTCCTATCTCCTCCTAGACTGAGGGTACCAAAACTAAGGTTTGCTATAAAGTCAGTTTATTTCTGATTTTTTGGGCAAGACTTGATTCCATGGTATTCCTTGGGTCCCTAAGTATCTAGGAATGGAAGATTGTCCATCAGTTTGGTTCAGGAGGAGTTCAATTGGCCAATGGATTGGGAATCAGGTGAATTGGGTCAAAGTCAACAGTGAGAGGGGAAGTCAACTGTGGAATTTTGAGGTTCTCTCCAAGGTTTTCAAGGTCTTACATCCTCATATGGTCATCAAGAGTCAAGTTTTATCCCATTTATCAAGAATCAGGAGTCGGTGCAAAAGTTACTAAATATGGAAATGACCTATAATGTGAAAGTTTCCTTTTTAGGCAAGTTCCTGCACTGCATTCAACTTGAATTTTCATCATTAAGAAAGGTTCAAATGAATTTTTATCCTACATGAAAGTTGAAGATCTTTTTCTCCTCTTTCCAACAAGTACTAGTGAGTCTCCATATCATTTGTGAAACTCCAGTTATGATCAAAAGAAGGCAAAGTGGTTTTTAGGGTTTCTCATGGTTCCATTTTCACAACTTTGGGCATAATGACCTATAATCAATTCCATTGCTTCATGCCACATTCTAATATCAAAATACATTCCTTGAGGATTATTTTAGGAGCAAGAATTAAGAAATTCCATGGTGTGTTCTTCACTTATTCCCCATTATTCAAAATTGACAAATTATTTAAAACTCATGAATCAAATGGTTTCAAGGCCCAATGTCAATATGGGTGTAATTAGAAATTCAAACACAAGTGATCCATCATAGAATATTGGGATATCCATGCATGGAGAGAGGTGTAATTCACACTATGCAATTTTCTAAAAAACACCCAAACTCATTAAACCAAGAATTGCCCAAGCCCAAATCATTGTCAGAGGAAAACCCTAGTCTATTTAAACATATCCATGCACTGGTTAGACGGCTTTACACGTGATATTTTGGAGGAAAAAAAGTGCAACCCTAATTCTTGAATTGATCGAATCTCACAATCCACAAGGAGTTTTGAAGAAATTCTTTCACCAACAGAACCCTTGTGATCTCTAGAGTACAAATCGCTCACCCTTTGGAGCAAAAAGCAAAGATTCAGATTGCACCATCTCAGGTTGGAAGGTTTTTTAAGGATCCTAAAACTCTGTTTTTAAGTGTGTAAATTTTTGTGTGGCATCCATGGATAACTCTGATGTAGTTTGTTTGGTGTTTGGACGTGTATGTTGCTTGCTACGTGTGTTTTAAGTTTGGAGCCCTAATCTTTTTCTTTTCGTATTTTATTATACATTGGTTATTTGAAGTTTTTGATGCCATATTCGAATTACTCGTGATTTTCTGGGTCGAATAGTCTACCCCCTTGCATTTTCTGGGCAGGTTTTTGGTTGCAGGTGGCGGCCGGAACTAGGTTCTTTTTGCATTACACATTTCATGCATACCTGAAATTGTTTATTTTATTTCTCTGCATCCATAAAATATTTTTAATTTGTTCCTTTTGCATTCATTCACTAACATTCTAAAATGCAATAAAATATTTTTCTATCATTTTTAAAATTATTGCATATTGCATTTTAGTCCTTCCCTTTGGCACATTGAACCCTACTTCTCATCTGAGCTTTGCCTAATTGTTTAAGTGACTAACATCTTGAATTTTTGCAGGAATTTTTTATGTGTTGTTTGTCTCTGGTTAAGAAACTTTGATATTTAATTTGGTGATTTTAGAGGTTGTTTTACCAATTGTTTAATGGCTCTTTGTGTGAGACTTTCTTGTATGCGTATCTTTGATCCTGTCTGATTAGCTGTGTGAAGAGGCACTTGTGCCATTGCTTTGGGATTGTTTATTTGACTTCTTTATGCATGTTTGGATTGTTATCACTATAGTATGTCTTTACTTGGGTTCCATCTATCTCACTTCTTTCACTTGTGTCTGTTTCTCACTAACCTTTTATGCAGGGACTAAGGTAAGTTCTTTAAGGGTATGGATAAGTATCCATGGTCACCCTTACTCTTTCCTTCTCTCATTTTTTTCCCTTAGGATTTAGGTTGTCGCCAAACCTCACTAACCGTAGGTCACCCATGCATGACAACTTTAGGACTCATAGTCCCCCTTTAGAGTTACCTTTGTGTCTTCTCTCTTCTCATCTCAAACTTTCTTTAAAACACTTAATAAGTATCAGGTGTATTGCGCACGAGCCTTAAGCGTGGGGAATGAGAAATGAGGGGCTTCCTCTCATCTTTCTAGAGTGCTTAGCGAGCGTCCTGTCTTGGGACAATGCGTTAAGTATTCGCCCCTGTGCCCTAGACTTTGGTGCAATGCAACTTAGGGACTAACTTAAGCCACTTCTGTCCTAAAAAACACAAACTAACTTCAAACCTTTTTGTCCTTCGGGATTGTCAAACAAAAGGCTATTTTCAAAAAGGGCACGTTACTTTCCGTCTGAGTCGCAAACAGGCATCGACCCTAATTACCGGACGCGAACATAATGTCGCTCATAAAAAACACAAAAAGAACTTGGTCCGAACTACGTTGACTCTGAATTCCCCATTGCACAAAGGGGGTACATAGGCCTAGGACGTCGACTTCCTACCGAGTCTGTCTTTGTCTTCCCTTTCCTCGTGTCAGTACAACCATAAATTTTAGGATAACTCACCCTTAGAATAGACAACAAGCGTGGATCCCATCGAGTACGATGGACGCATGGGGTGCTAGCACCTTCCCCTCGCGTAACCGACTCCCGAACCCAGGTTATGGTTGCAATGACCATTCCTTTCCCTCTTCCTCAGGTTTATGCGGTGTTCCCTTTCCCTCTCTTGGGATAAATTTACACGGCTGGCGACTCTATTTTCCGCGCCACTCTCGCGTTTGTACCTGGATGAAAATCCTGGGAGCGACACCACCCAAGACCAAGAAGCTCCAAGACAGGCCCTTTTTACGAGGTATCTCAGTATATTCGTGGAGACCACCTCTTTTGTCCCTGACAAGGCTCCATTTGTAGAGCGTAAGTTCGGCCCCGACTGGTTCAGAAACCCATTTCTTGGAGTCTCCCCCAAAGCTGATGCGCAGTCAAATGCTATATGGCGGGCGTTCCTTACTCCCACCATGATCTCTTTCCGCATCGAAACGGGGAACAACGGCTATGGTTTTATGAACTACTGTCCAAATTTAGTGGCCCGACAATTTGGCCTGAGTCAGATATTGCCAAAGTCCTTAGTGAGGCATCCTGATGACATAGTACGGTCTGGCCGACGCTTGACTCAAGTAGGTCATAAGGCCTGCATGAGGTTCGTCAGAGCCTCTCAACACCTGGAGCTGCCGGTTTTTTCCTTTCAGCCTTCCTTTTTCACCACTCAAGAATTTGACGCTTGGTGGTTGGAGTATCAAGCTCAAACCTTCACTCCAAATCTTTTCTTAGCGAACGTGGTCGATGCTTTCGCCTCCATGGCTGGTGGCATCCCTAAACCATCGACTACAGCCCCTGTCATAGATGTTGACCCTACAGAAGATCATTCTACAAAGGTAGACCCTGAACTCTTGATTTCGTTTGCCCGTAGGTCTGAACTAAATAGTTTCAGCTTTGGTTTCAGGGGCGTAAATGAGAAACAGCTGCTGCGTCGACGTCCACTAAACCTGCCAAAAAACCCAGGACCAAACCTCCACAGGTATATTTCATTTTCCTGTCCTGCGTCCTTGTCTTTCCTTTGTTCTGACATTATTTCTGCACAGGCTTCTGAGAAAGTACCTTCTCCAGAAAGGACTGAATCAAATGAGAGTACTCACTCTCGAGTCTTTACCGCAGCCACTCCAGCGTCTCCTCCATCCACCCCTTTGGTGAGGAAGAAAAAGGTTTTAAGGCGGAGGACACCTTCAAAAACCGGCGTTTCGACGGTGGCCTCAGTCGTCCCGAGAAATCTCGAAGACGTTTTCGAGCCAATCCCTACTGTCGCTCTTCCCAAGACGACAACTCATTTTGTGCAGGTATTTCCACTTTCACTTGTGTCCTAGATGACCTTGGGGCGACGAATCTCACTTGCATTTTGCTTTGTAGGAAAATATGGTTACTTCGACCACTGTTGGTGATGGCGATACCGAATCGGCCGCAGACGCCACTACTGCTGGCGTCGCCATTACGCCAAGTCCTCATAAAATTGATGAATTACAAATACTCATGCCCGAGGAAAACTTGGAGAAGACGCCTCCTGCTTCAACCGACAACTTTGAGCATAATGATGTAGCTCTTGGGGCGACTATCAATCCTTTTCCGGCCGTCACCACTACTGAAGTCGGAGAGAACTTCCAACCCCCTGAACATAACCCAGAGAGGGTTTCACCTATGGTCGAGGGATCTCTTACTCCGGAGGCACTCTTAGAAGCCAAGGCAACAGATCCAGCAGCGACTCTGAAAGCGCTACACAAACTTCGCCAAGCAGCTGAAGAGATTCATCCTACCAGTTCGACCACAATCCCAATTCAAGAAGTGGATGCTTCCTTCAATCTCAAACTTCAACAGTTGCGGTCCTATATTTTTGAGGAACAGTTTCTGGCGGTTGTCGCCGAGGAATCCGCTATAGCCAACGACGTCTTCAAACTTCTGGATGAACTTTCTGAATTCCAGCTCCCCGCCCTCATGGCCACATGCCTGATCGAGTTTGAAGCCTTCTTCACTCAATTGGCCAAAGATTTTGCTATGAATCACCAGGCCGACGCCCAAATCTGCTTCCGCCACAACGACATGAAACGTGAGTGGCACCTTAGCTTAGTCTGTGAACAAAAACTTAGGGACTATGAAACTAAAAAGCAGGAGCACTCCAACAAACGCCAGGCTTTCGACCAACGGATATTTGAATATCAAGCCCAGATAATGGAGCTGACAAAAAAATTGATGATGTCGAACAACAGAAAGCCTCCTTAGACTCAGCTGAGCCTCTGCCCTCTCAAGAAACCATCGACCACGAGGTAGCTCAAGGACTTGTTCATGTCGAAGCGGCTATGAAGATCAAAGATGCTATTAGCCGCATGCAGAGATGAAAGGTGCTTCTTGAGAGCAAGATTGTTCATGAGAAGATCCTCTTTGACGACTTTAAGGCTAAATTTCCCGAGTTTCCTTAGTGATCGTACCTGGATCAGACAGTTGTTCAGTGGCCAGCAACGCCGTATGAACTTCAGCTCCGGTGCGGTTGAAAGACGGCCGGGGGGGGGGGGGAGGGGGTGTACCTGCAAGGTACTCCGACGCTCAAGTAAGGCAAAGGTCAAGTAAAAGCAAATACAAGGTTAGAGTGTAAAAGAGTGTGTAACCTAACCCTCTCAAGTGAGAGGGTATTTATAGAGAGCCCCCAGCGCGGGGACAATGGTCACTAGCACTGGGCTGGATTGCCAGGCCCAATCCAAGTAACTGTCAGGGCTTGCATGGCGTAGTGAAGACCAGCACGTGGTTTTCGCCCTGGGTTAACCGCTCATAGATCTCTGGAATTAGGGTAGACCGATTCCATCGGGAGTGGGCGGTTACATGAGAATGTATCCTCGCGGGGAGGAGTCTTGCGTGTCGGGGAGAGACGTGTCCTTGCGGGGAGGACTCTTATGTGCAGAAGGAGATGGCTCCTCGCGGGAAGGAGCACCTGAGTGTCGAGGAGGGGCGAGCTCGGAGAGACTTAGCGCCTCTGCCCGACGCTCTATGCCGCGTGTGCCTGAACACCGTCGAGGTATGGCATGTGCTTGACACTATTGGAGTGGGCCTGTACTCGACGTTGGTTGTGATAAGAGGCCTTTGTTGGACCATCCCAGGACGTGTGGGTTGGGCCTGCTCGATTGAGGAGCAGACCCCGGCCTAGTCCAGAACACTTAGTTTGTATGTCGAGCTGATGTAAACATTTTGTAAGCCATTTGTGGCCCCTTAGCCTATTTTGGCTTTTAATTAATGAGAAAGCTATGTTTATATGTGAAAATCTTGTAGCATAGGTCTATACTTCTTCAAATATTTCCCATTTACTCTTAAGATTCGTTGGTCCATTTCTAACTCTTGTACTTCATACGCGTTATTACTAAATACTCGAGTCACTTGAAATGGTCCCTCCCAGTTGGGTGACCATTTTCCCATCGCCCGATCTCGTCGATCCATGGGCAACAGTGTTTTCCAAACATAGTCATTTACGGCGAAGGTTTTCTTCTTGAGCCGTTTTTTGTATGCCTTGGCGACTCGTACCTTCTGGCGCAACAATACATTCAAAGCTACCATCCTTTCCTCGGAGAAAGCCGTTGGTGGAGGATGTGTCCGCGGTGATGCGGGTTTGTGTGCTGCCTTGGTTCTGAACGACGAGGCGTGCTCTGGAGACGAGCTTCAAGGGAAGTTTGAGGAAAGGTTGAAGAATGCTGAGGAGGAGCGGAAACGTCTCTTGACGAGGAATGTCGAGCTTGAAGAGGAGAGGGATCGTCTCTTGGCGAGGACCACCGAGTTGGAGGAGGTTGTCCGCCCAGCAGATAAGGAAACCGAAGAAGACAGGTTGCTGACTTCGCGGGTAGCGCTGATAGGGAAGCTAAGGGAAGCCGAGCAAGATAACCTCGTGGCGGCTGACATAGGTTTCAAAAACGCCGTGGTGCAGCTTCAGGTTCTCAACCCCGACCTCATAACAAAAGGGACTAACCCCAACTACGAAGTGGTCGACGGTCAGATCGTGCAGCCGATGCAGGAGGACGGAGTTGTCGAACACGAACAACCCGAGGGGACCGTCGCCGAGTAGGTTTTTTCTTTCTCGTTCTGTTTGGCTTGCGTGCCATTTTTTCTTTGTAATGATTTGTGCCCGGCCTGTGTGCCAGGGGCTTTTGATACCTTTGTAATACCCGTACACTGGGCTTTTGCCCGTTTTAATGTATTTTTGTTTATCTGCTAGTGTGTTGTTTGTATGTTTTCAATTGTGTGTGATGTTATTGCATTTGCTATACCTTGTTTATTTTTGTCCAAGTAAAAATACTTTGGGGGGATTTGCTCGACTTTGATAGTCCCTGACCGCGTGGAGAGCTGGCCGGGTGGTCGGAGACGTATTACGACCTTCATCGAGGCTAAGAACTCGGTCGAGGTAATAGCTTCGTGGCATGAACTTCCCATCGCGAGATGGGTGTTCTGCCTAATTGGTACGATGACGCAGGAGCTCGATCGAGGTGTCCTCGTCGGATCAAAGTGCTCGTGCACACACAACGCAACCCTTGACTAATCATGTTCCGTATAGGGGTGTCGCGCTTGTACCTTAGTGCGTCCTTGTGACCGCGATGCTAGTGTGTCACGGGCAGTGCTTAACTGTAATATTATTTTAGCTTTTCAACGTTCCATGGTCGAGCAAGTTCTTCCCCGTGTAGATTTTCTAGGAAGTAGGCTCCTTTCCCCGTTTTCGCGCGGACGCGATACGGGCCCTCCCAGTTCGCGGCGAGTTTGCCTTCTCGCGAGTCTTTCTGGTTCTTTCGTAGGATGAGGGTGCCTACTGGAAAATCACGTTTGATAACTTTGTCATTATAACACAAAGTTATTTTCTGTTTAAGTGAAGCTTCTCGAAGAGAAGCACCAGAACGAGTCTCCTCGACGAAGTCGAGTTCTTCCCGCAGGGTTTTGTCATTCGCGTCTCCGTCGAGGGGACTTCCGTCCTCCTCGAGGGTTCCCTGATCTCCACGGGGATCACTGTTTTCGTTCCGTAGGTTAGACGAAAAGGGGTCTCCCCGGTCGTGGAATGCAGGGTTGTCCGGTAGGCCCAGAGGACGTTGTGTAGCTCCTCGACCCACCGTTGTTTGGCTTCGCCTAGTCGACGTTTCAATCCTCGGAGGATTACTCTGTTTGATGCTTCATCCTGCCTGTTCTTTTGAGGGTGCTCGACCGACGTGAAGTGCTGCTTCGTGCCTAGCTTGGTGACGAAGTCTCGGAAGTTCCTGTCGGTGAACTGTGTTCCGTTGTCGGTGATGATAGCTTGGGGAACGCCGAATCGGGCGAGGATGTTTTACTTGTAGAAACATAGTATGTTGAAGGCCGTGATTTTGGCCAATGCTTCCGCCTCAATCCACTTTGTGAAGTAGTCCACCCCGACAATGAGGTATATGTTTTGATACGACCCCTGGACGAAAGGTCCAAGGATATCCATCCCCCACCACGCGAACGGCCACGGGGAGGATAGTGTTTTGAGCTTGTTAGGAGGAGCGAGGTGCATGTCCCCGTGTCGTTGGCATCTATCGCACTTCTTGACGTGTTCCTTGGCGTCTTGTTGCATTGTGGGCCAGTAATACCCTGCCCGAAGTGCTTTACGGGCTAACCATCGTCCGCCTAGGTGTTGTGCATTGATTCCCTCGTGGATTTCTTGGAGGATGCTGGGGACCTTGGTCTCCTCGACGCACCTGAGGAGGGGGATAGAAAACCGTCGCCGGTATAGCTTGTCCTCGACTATCGTATATGAGCATATCCACCGCTTGACCATTCCTGCTTCCTTGGGATCTTTGGGCAGCTTGCCCGTCGTGAGGTATTCATACACAGGGGTCATCCAGCAATTGCTGTCACCAATGTCGTTTACGTCCGCCACTGGAGCGGGTTTGACGATGCTCGGCCGAGAAAGCACTTCTTGTATGACGAATTTGTTCCCGCCTTTCTTCTTTGTGCTTGCCAATTTGGACAAGACATCTGCTCGGGAATTGTGCTCGCGGGGGATGTGGGTTACTTCCGCGGAGGTGAACTTTTTCATCTTTTCTTTCACCAAGGTCAAGTATTCGATGAGATTGTCGTTCTTGGCCTGGTACTCTCCTCGGACTTGCGAGGCCACGAGCTGGGAGTAGGTGAAGATTTTGACCTCCTTGGCGCCGAGGTCCTCGGCCAGCCGAAGTCCGGCGAGGAAAGTCTCGTACTCTACTTGGTTGTTCGACGTCGGGAAGGATAGTTCGAGGGATACCTTGATCAGATGCCTTCCTCGTTTTCGAGGATGATGCCCGCCCCGCTTCCCTTCGGGCTGGATACTCCGTCGACATAGATCGTCCATTTTTGGGATCCGTTGGTCGAAGGTTCTGGGACGGTCATCTCTACCACAAAGTCGGCCAATACCAGAGCCTTCAGGGCTTTCCTTCCCTCGTATTGGATGTCAAACTCAGCGAGTTCGAGCGACCACCTGAGCATCCTCCCCGCCATATCCGGTCGTCCAAGGAGTTTCCTTATAGGTTGTTCGGTCCTGACAACGACAGTGTGGGCGAGGAAGTAGTGGCGTAGCCTCCTGGCCATGGTGACGAGGGCCAGGGCGACTTTCTCTATCTGCTGATACCTGAGCTCGGGGCCTTGGAGGGCTTTGCTCGTGAAGTAAATTGGTTTCTGCCCATCCGGGGTTTCCCGAATGAGGACGGCGCTGACTGCTTCACTCGTGATTGCGAGATACAAGAAAAGTGTCTCCCCGCTCTCAGGCCGTGAGAGGACCAGGGATTGCGATAAGACTTGTTTTAGGTGGAGGAGTGCCTGCTCGCATTCTTTTCTCCATTCAAACTCCGCTTTTTGTCGAAGAAGTTTGAAAAATGGGAGTGCGTGTTGCGCAGACTTGGCGACGAAGCGGGAGAGGGCGGTGAGCTTCCCGTTCAATGATTGTATTGACTTCTTTGAGTCCGGAGTAGGGATCTCGGAAAAATCTCTACACTTGTCGGGGTTGGCTTCGATTCCTCGCTCTGTGAGGTAAAAATCGAGGAACATACCTGCCCGACTTCCTCATGTGGCACTTCCTTGCAGTGTCGAACACCTTCTGGAGGTGTGCGGCATGGTCGACTTCTTCTGCGGATTTGACGATCATGTCGTCCATGTAGACCTCGAGCATGTCACCGATTTCATCCCGGAAAACCTTATTCATCATCCGTTGGTAGGTCGCACCGACGTTCTTCAGACCGAAGGGCATCACGTTGTAGTAGTAATTGCCCGACTCGGTCATGAAGGCCGTGTGCTGTTTGTCGACCTTGTCCATGGGAATTTGGTTGTATCCCGAGTATGCATCCATGAAGGATAATAATTTGTAACCTGCAGAATTGTCGACCAGCTGGACGATGTTAGGCAAAGGATAACAGTCTTTCGGGCAAGCCCGGTTAAGATCAGTATAATCAACACACATCCTCCATTTTCCATTATTCTTTTTGATGAGTACAATGTTGGACAGCCAGGTTGTGTATCTAGCTTCCGAAATAAAATTCGCCTCTAGGAGGTCTTTTAGAGCTTTTTCAGCAACCTCCACTTTTTCGGGATACTGCTTACGCATATGTTGAGCTATGGCCCTAGCGGCCGGATCTACTGTGAGTTGATGGCAAGCCACCTCGGGGTCAAGGCCAGGCATCTCGAAGGCACTCCATGCGAACAGATCAGCGTTATCCCTTAGACATGCCTTCAGCTACTCCTTCGCCAGGTCGGGGATCCCGGTTCCAATCTTCACGTTACGGTCTGGATCGTCCCCGAGGACCACGAGCTCAAAGTCTCCGTCTGGGATGGGGCGCGTTGGGTGGAGAGGCCGCCCGTCGTTTTCCGCCTGGAGGTCGAGGTCTTCTGCCCCGTCTTCATCGGGTTCGCCTGGGAACCTGCTGTCGAGTTCGACCGCGTTGACGCGCGGGAGAGGTGCCTGTTCGGTGTCCGGGGGTGGCTTTGCCACGGTCTTGGGTTTAGTGCCGATGGAACTCATGCCTTTGATGGCGGCGTCGAAGCATCTTCTGGCCGCGTCTATGTCCCCGTGCATCGTCACTACTCATCCCCTAGCCGTGTAGTACTTCATTTTGAGGTGGACCGTTGATGGTACCGCTGTAAGCTCGGCCAGGGTGGTCCTCCCGAGGATGCAGTTGTAAAGGGATGGACATTCGACCACCAGGAAGCGGGTCTTTACCTGTCGGGATGTGTCTTCGGCCCCGAATGTGACCATCAGCTCAACGTAGCCCCATGGTCGGGTGGTGGTTCCGTTGAATCCCTACAGGTCTGAGCCAACGTATGGGGTCAGATGTCTCTCGTCGAGTTGGAGAGTCCCGAAAAGGTGAGCGTACATGATGTCGACCGAGATGCCCTGGTCGACAAGGATCCTTCGAACGTCAAAATTTGCCATCTGATCCCTGACCAGGAGGGGGATAGTGGCGTTGGGCGCTCCTCCGGGGAGCTCCTTGAGATAGAAGGTGATAGGGTTTGAGTTCCCTCGCACCTTCTCGAGAGTGGTTGTCTTCGCCGACGTTGCTGATTCTAGTTCATCAAATTTCCTCTTGATCGACCTGACGAACAACTTCTCGTAACCACCCTCAGAGATGACCATTGCCTTGGGGAAGCCTTCCCAGGTGCTACGGGCAGCGACGAGGTCCTCGTGGGGGAAGGTTGCCCACATGTTGCGAATTGCTTCCTAGCCTTCAATGATTACGGGGACATAGAAATCTTCGGGTCGAGTGACACTGAGGGCGACCTGGAGCCGACTCTCGTCGGGAGGAGGTGTCGTATCCTCGACGTTCTGGGCTTCCCAGGAGCTGGGACGAGGAGTATCATTCTTCTGGGCATAGTTCTTCAAGTGTCCTTCCTTGATGAGGATTTCAATAGGATCCTTGAGATGGATGTTGTCTTCTGTGACATGCCCGTGGCTCCGGTGGAACCTACAGTACTTCGACTTATCGGTGTTTGATTTGGGAGTAGTCGGCTTCGGAAAACGGACGCTTCCTTTCATAAATTCCGAGTTCTGGCACTCGGAGAGGATTCGCGTGGGGAGCGTTGAGCGGGGTGTATTCCGTGAACCGGCCAGCTGGTCCGCACAGTTCACGAGGATCACGAGGGCGATTTTCCTTCTTTCTTTCTCCTCCTCGTCGGGGAGGAGAGTCTTCATCTTTGTGGCCGCGGGGGCCTTCCTTGCGTCTCGACTCAAGGGTGATCTGCGCTGCCTCCGACTCCTCGAGCTCGATGTACGACTGAGCCCGTTGGAGGAGGTCTTCCAGACGGCGGGGTCTGCGGAGGCCCGCGGACTTGGCAAAATCAGATCCAAAACATAGTCCATGGATGATCAAATACTTCTTCATGTCGTCGGTCGTATGGACCTCGACAGCTTCTCTGTTGAATCTCTCAATGTGGTTCCGGAGAGATTCGTTCTTCCCCTGGAAGATGCTCTCTAGGGCAGCCTCCGTCTTCGGGTGTCGACGAGACGCAGTAAAGTGTTTGGTGAAGCGTTGTCTTAGTTGCTTCCAGGATGTGATCGACCCGGGTGCCAGACCCTTGTACCATGTCATGGCGCCCTTCCGCAAGGTGGTGGGGAAAAGCCTGCACTTAATGGCTCCCCTAACGTTTCTGAAGTCGAGCATGGCTTCAAAACTTTCGACGTGATCGTCGGGGTCGACCAGACCGTCGTAGGTTCCCAGTGGCGGGGGTTTCTCCATGCCCGCAGGAATCGGGGCGTTCATGATCTCCAACGACAGAGGGATCCTCTGGTCGTCGTCGTCGCTTTCGGCCGGGGATCTCGAAGGGGACCGGTGATGCCGTGGAGGGGAATTCCTCGAACGGTTCCTCGGCCTCTCCTCGGTGGTTTTGGACTTCTTGGTAGTTGCGGAGGGCCTAGGTTCCTTACGAGGCGGGGAGCGATGACGCTTCTGGGAGATCGCCGGTTAGGGGAGTTTAAGGCGTGGACGATGGTCCTCGCGCATCGGCGAGGGGGTTCGAGATTCTTCGGATGGAGTCCTTCGCGGGGAAGGGGATCAGCGAGGTGAGGGTGGACGACGATGTCTTCGCGGGGAAGATCACTGTGTCTGCCCTTGCTCTAGTGCTTTAATTCTTGTATTCTGGTGTGCTATCAGCTGATTGGTCTGATTGATCAAGGCAAATAAGGCCACGGTGCTCGCACCTGTATTGGGCAGAGGAACAACTGGCTGAAAGATGGCTTGTTGGTCGTCCTGCTGGGTAGCGTCGTAAGCCGCATCTTGGGAGTCTGGGGAGGCGGTCTGCCCGTCTCTCACATCGCCCTCTTGGACGTGGAGGACAGCATCGTCTTCACGGTGGTTCCCGTTCACGAGTTGCGCGAGGACGGTGTCCAGAACTTTGTTAGCAGACGGGTTATTGGCCATGCTGGTGATGAACGAGAGGATTGCTTTGGTTTATCGGAGGAAAAACGGGGAAGCAAAGATTCCCCACAGTCGGCGCCACTGATCGTACCTGGATCAGATAGTTGTTCAGTGGCCAGCAACACCGTATGAACTTCAGCTCCGGTGCGGTTGAAAGACGGCCGGGGGGGGTGTACATGCAAGGTACTCCACGCTCAAGTAAGGCAAAGGTCAAGTAAAATCAAGTACAAGGTTAGAGTGTAAAAGAGTGTGTAACCTGACCCTCTCAAATGAGAGGGTATTTATAGAGAGCCCCCAGGGCGGGGCCAACGGTCACTAGCACTGGGCTAGATTGCCAGGCCCAATCCAAGTAACTGCCAGGGCTTACGTGGCGTAGTGAAGACCAGCACGTGGTATTCGCCCTGGGGTAACCGCTCCTAGATCTCCGGAATTAGGGTAGACCGATTCCATCAGGAGTGGGCGGTTATATGAGAACGTGTCCACGCGGGGAGGAGTCTTGCGTGTCGGGGAGAGACGTGTCCTTGCAGGGAGGAATCTTATGTGTAGAAGGAGATGGCTCCTCGCGGGAAGGACCACCTGAGTGTCGAGGAGGGGCGAGCTCGGAGAGACTTAGCACATCTGCCCGACGCTCTATGCCGCGTGTGCTCGAACACCGCCGAGGTGTGGCATGTGCTCGACACTGTTGGAGTGGGCTTGTGCTCAACGTTGGTTGTGATAAGAGGCCTTTGTTGGGCCACCCCAAGATGTGTGGGTTGGGCCTGCTCGATTGAGGAGCAGACCCCGACCCAGTCCAGAACACTTAGTTTGTATGTCGAACTGATGTAAACATTTTGTAAGCCATTTGTGGCCCCTTAGCCTATTTTGGCCTTTAATTAATGAGGAAGCTATGTTTTGATATGAATCTCTTGTAGCATAGGTCTATACTTCTTTAAATATTTCCCATTTACTCTTAAGATTCGTTGGTCCATTCCTAACTCTTGTACTTCATACGCGTTATTACTAAATACTCGAGTCACTTGAAATGGTCCCTCCCAGTTGGGTGACCATTTTCCCATCGTTCGATCTCGTCGATCCATGGGCAACAGCGTTTTCCAAACATAGTCATTTACGACGAAGGTTTTCTTCTTGACCCGTTTGTTGTATGCCTTGGCGACTCGTGCCTTCTGGCGCAACAATACATTCAAAGCTACCATCCTTTCCTCGTCCAAGTCCACGAGTTCGTCTAACATCATTTCCCAATATTGTTCTGAAGAAATCTCATATTGTCGCTGCACTCTAACGGATTACAGGCATACTTCTGCTGGTAGCACGACGTCGTGCCCGAAGGTTAAACGGAATGGAGTCGAGTTGGTCGACTTCTTGGGTGATGTCCGACAAGCCCATAAAACTTGACTTAACGTCTTATGCTAGTTCTTTGGCTTTTTCGCAACATGCTTCTTGATTAACCCAATTATTATCTTGTTAGCTGCTTCGACCTGACCATTCGCCTGAGCGTAGTATGGCGTCGAAGTAACCAACTTGAAACCTGTTTCTGCCGCAAACTCCTGCATCTTCTGCCCCATGAACACAGAGCCTTGATCTGTCGTGATTGTCTCAGGTATCCCAAATCTATACAAGATATGGTTCTGGATGAAGTTTATCACGGTCTCTTGATCCACCTTTGCCAGAAGTACAACCTTTATCCATTTCATGAAGTAGTCTATTCCCACGAGGATGAATCTTTACTACTTCGACGAAGCTGGCTGAATCTCCCCTATCACATCCAAATCCCATCCTCGAAATGGCCATGGTTTGACAATTACATGTAACTCGCTGGCTGGTATATGCTGGATGTTTCATGCTTCTGGCAATCCTGGCATCCTTTCGCGAAATCTATGCAATCCTTGAGCATGCTGGGCCAGTAGACACCTTGTCGAAACAAAATCCATTTCATTTTGTGGCCAACCTGGTGAGCTCCACAAATCCCACTATGAACCTCAGAAATTGCCAAATAGGCATCAGTATCTCCTAAGCATTTGAGCAATACCCCCTCTGGAGTTTTCTTCAATAACTCATTGCCTACTAGGACATAACTCATTGCTCTGTACTTAGTCTTTTGATCAGTATTGCCCAACGGGTTTTCCAGATACTCCATAATTGGTCTTCGCCAATCTGTTGGTGACATATCGTTAACAAAAACCTCATAACTTTCTAAACCTTCAACCAAACTCATCGAGACCTTGGATATCGACCAACTTGACGGTGCGTGTACGTTCGACACCATCTTCTTCCTAGTTTCGATGAAGTCTTTCAACTTACCTTTCGACACTTTATAACCAGAGGCAATTTGTGCTAGTTCATTAGCTTTATGGTTTTCTATCCTTGGCACATGCGAGATGTTGACAAATTTGAAATGTTCCAACAAACACTTCGCCAACAAGAAGTAACTTAAAAGATGCTCCTTCACACACTTATACTCCCTTGTGATTTGTTTAATCACCAATTCTGAGTCCCCTTTTATCTCGACCTCTTTGGCTCCCAAGTCTTTGAGTATCTTAAGACCAGTGATTAAGGCTTCGTACTCTGCCTCGTTATTTGAGCATTTGCCATCAACTTTGCATTTATAGGTTGTTGGGATACCTTGTGGGGATATTATTAGGATCCCAACACCTGCCCCGTTTTTATGGCTTGACCCATCAAAGTATAATTTCCACGGGGCGATGTCGATGTTATGTATCAAAGTTTCGACTACAGCATGGTCGACAATGAAGTCTCCCACTATTTGACCCTTCATCGCCCTCAAAGGGACGTATGTCAAGGAGAACTCAGTTAAGCTAGTGCCCATTTCCCAATTCGACTATGCAAAATAGGTTTGGACAACATATGCTTAATAACATCAAAATGCGACGAAACATAAACATTAACTGGTTTAATATATTGCTTTAATTTCATACTCGAGAAGTACAAGCATAGGCACAGCTTTTCAATCATAGTGTACCTAGTTTCAGCATCTATCAATATCCTACTAAGGTAATAGATGGGTCTTTCGATGCCACCATCATCCTCTTGTGCTAACATACTGCCTATAGTCGTATCCGACGCTGCAATGTACAACTTCATGCTTTTATTTATGCTGGGTGGTAACAGGATCGGAGGCTTCGTAAGGTATCCCTTAATTTCGTCGAAAGCCTTTTGTTGCTCCCGTCCCCAACGGAACTCACTCTCCTTCTTGGTCTTGAGCAGTGGTGAAAACACTTTCGTCTTGCCACTTAGGTTCGAGATGAACCTCCTCAAAAAATTTATCTTCACCAACAAAGACTGGAGTTGTTTCTTCGTCGTCGGAGGCTTGAGATCTAAGATTGCCTTCGTTTTGTTCCGGTTGATCTCAATGCCTCGCTTGTGGACTACGAATCCCAGGAAGTCCCCTGCATGAACACCAAAGGCACATTTTAGTGGATTCATTTTTAATCCATATTTTCTCATTCGCTCAAATGAGCGTCGAAGGTGGTCGAGATGACCATCTTCTGATGACAATTTTATGACTATGTCATCCATGTATACCTGCATAAAATTTTCAATAAAATCATGGAATATAGCATTCATAGCCCTTTGGTAGGTTGCTCAAGCATTTTTTAGCCCAAAAGGAATCACAACCCATTCATATGTCCCAAAAGCTCCAGGGCATCGAAATGCGGTTTTGGGGACATCCTCTTCGGCTATGAGAATTTGATTGTAACCAGAATAGCAGTCGAGCATGCTCAAATACTCGAATCCCGCGACTGAGTCAACTAACATCTCTACCACAGGCATCGAATATTCGTCTTTAGGGGTAGCGTTGTTCAAATCCCTAAAGTCGATGCAAACTCGAAGGGTCCCATTTTTCTTAATAACAGGTACTATGTTTGCTATCCACTCGACATATCTTGCAGTTCTGATGAACCGACTTTTGAGCAATCTTTTAATTTCCTGCTTGATCTTCGACGTGACTTCCGAGGCAAAGCGTCGAGGGTGTTACTTTACTGGCCTCTTGCCTGGCTGGATTGGGATCCGATGCTCAACTACACTCCGACTCAAACTAGGCATTTCGCCATAATCCCAGGCAAAACAGTCCTTGTATTCTTTCAACACTTTAACCAGCTTGGCCTTCATTTCTGGCCCTACTTTGGCACTCACGTTTGTGGGCCTTTTGGTTGTCCCATCCCCTAAGTCGATTTCCTCAAGCAGGTCCTGCGCTTACATTCTTTGCAGCTCATGATCTGGGCCTTTTTCAAACCCTAAAGGGTCATCATTGTACATACCATCAAGTCTCTGATTTTCTACAGCTTCCCTTTGGCCTTGTTGGCCATTTGCTTTTTTGTCACGGTCGGCTCCCTTAGCTATTTGGAGAGTTTCGTCTTTTTCGAGTGCCGACATCTTTCTGTTTTCAGCCAGGTAGGCCGAAATCCGAGTCATGTTTTCCAACTCAGTAGTCATTTTCACCAGTTGCAGGCCACCTCGTTGGTGGCATTTCCATTGGTTCCATGTCTTCGTCGGCAGCATCCCAGATGAACCCATAGTCGAGGTCCAGGTTCAAGATGGGACCCGTGTCGACAGAGGTGTAAGACCTTGACCCGTCATCACACGGAGCCATATTTGCTAAGTGTTGGTCAAAAGATTTCTTATTACCCTTGG
The DNA here is from genome assembly GCA_022829125.1 of Lathyrus tuberosus. NCBI lineage: Eukaryota > Viridiplantae > Streptophyta > Magnoliopsida > Fabales > Fabaceae > Lathyrus > Lathyrus tuberosus. The sequence continues at coordinate 24,983,727 of JALAZF010000013.1, read as the reverse complement.
CTTCGTCGACTTTGTAGTAGCTTTGATCTGCCTCAATGTTTTCGACGATGTCATCCTTTCTCCAAATGGTCAATCTCTGGTGCATTGTCGACGACACTGTCCCAATTCCATGGATCCACTCCCGTTCCAACAACAGATTGAAATTTGCTTTTGACTTGATGACCATGAAAAGTGTCAGCCTGTTGGTTGTACCCACTGCCAAGTCCACTTGGACAACCCCCAGGATGTTACTGGTTTTGCCTTCATAGTTGGACAAAACCATGTTGTGCTGTCGGAGGCCAGCCTCCGTTTTTCCAATTTTCTTAAACAGATTATGAGGCATCAGGTTCACAGTTGCTCCACCATCCACAAACACCTTGTTAACAGACACCGCATCAATTTTTGCCTTTATGAATAATGGCTTCAAATGATACATCATCCCAGGGCTAGGACGTTCAAACATAGCCGTTTGTTCTTCCACCACACCATTGTTCATCACATAATAACATAGCGGCTTGTCATCCGCATTTTCACCAGAGATGAAATCTTCTTCAGTCTCAGAGATTTCAGACACCACGTCATACTCAACTAGTAGGACCGACACGATACCACAAGTCAACACGAAATCTTCGCCATAGGTGTCATCGTTGGTGTCGTCGTACATGTCTTCATCAAAATCTCCCTCAGGTGATGGATCATACTCGTCATCCGACTGAGGGGAATATTTTGGCTCTTCTTCATCCGACTGAGGAGTATACTCTAGCTCTTTCTTGCTTTCCGTCAGTGAAGTACACTTTGAACTCTGGGTCGACACCACTTCCTTTTCTCCTGATGCGTTCGCAGTTACTACCATGGTCTGGTTTGTCGCCACTTTGTTCTTTTCTACCCATCTCCCTCTTGGGTATTGGCGCTTTTGTCCAGACGTTCCAACAGGCTTTACTCTTGAAGTCGTAGCCTCCATCTCAGCCTTATTACTGCGCTGATAGCGCCTCCACTGGGTCCTAGCCATAGGGTTTTTACCTTTGTAGTTAGGGGACACCCTATATCCTGCTGGTTCAACCATCTTATCGGCGACGTTCGCCTCTTTTTCCAAATCGAGAGCCTTCCACTTTGGTCTTTTACTCCCTTTCTGGCTAACTGGTGCCATCCACCTTTCCTGCGGGAAGTCTGATGGAGGCACAAAAGTTTTGGGCCTTGTCTCTTGGAACAGCTTTCTGTACTCCTCATTTCGACGCGGAACCCCACTCTTGTCAAACACAAACCTTGGGACATGTGGCTTGCTTTCTGGAAGCACTTCTCTCTTGCTTGCCTCATACCTCTCAGCAGCATTCTCATCGAACACAGCGTTGCACCTGGGGCATAGCGCAGGTTTCGACCCGCTTATCCTACACTTTTCCTGAAAATCTTCCAAACTTTCGCCAGCCTGGGGGTAAACTGCTTCAAGTTTGTCCTCCGCTTTCTTGCCGGAACCTTCAGTAGTTTCGACCATCATGCATTCTACCACTTCAGCCATTGGTGGCTTGTCGAGGCCCTCAGTAGCTTTGACCATCATACATTCGTACACCTCTGAGTACAAAGCCTCTTCAACCTTCAGTGGGTCGGTGTCAACCTGCATCTCTGGCTTTTCGCCAAATTGGAGTCGACCCTCCTTTAAAGCCTTCTGCACCAAATCCCTGAAAAGAACACATTGAGCTGTTTTATGACCAAGGAAATTATGAAACTTACAAAATCCCTTCTTTTTATTTTGTTCTAGAGGGGGATCTTTTAAACCAGGCGGAATAATTATTTGACCATCTCCAGTAAATCAAATATTTCATCACATTTGGACACATCAAAAGTATAAGTTTTAGCGACGTATTTATCCGTTTTTCCGGTTTCGGTGGAATTTTTCCCGTTTGATGGTTTCAATAACTTGCATGCATAGGGAGGTCCTGGCTTAAGTTCAGCAACGTGGATCTCACTTTCGTCGACGAATTCTTCCTCGTCGGACGAATATTCGTCAGCAGCCACATATGATACTTTTTCTTTTTTACGATATCTGTTAGACTGGGCTTTCTCAGCTTTTAATCGTTCGACCTGGCAAACCCGGTCAGCCAGTTGCTCCATATCTCTAAGATACTGCGTGTCTAACTTCTTTCTGATCGAATAGTCTAGGCCACCGGTGGCCATTTCGACTAATTCGTGCTCAGAGAATTGAGTAAAGCACCGTGCTTTCAAAAGTCTAAACATATTCAAGTACTGGTCTACTGACTCTGTGGCCTTGCGTTTGACGCTTGCCAACTTTTTCAGACTTATTTTCGACTGTCCCATATAAAATTATTCATGAAACAGTCTCTCCAATTGTGCCCACGTATGGATGGACTGAGGGGGCAACGTGGTAAACCACGTAAATGCATTTTTAGTGAGGGAACTTGGGAAATATTTCATTTTCAAGTCCTCATTATTCACTATGTCGCCTGCTTCAGTTTGATACCTAACGACGTGTTCGACAGTGGACTCTTCTGTCTCCCTGGCGAACTTGGTGAATTTTGGCACTTTCCACCCCCTGGGTAACTCTGTTTGTAGTACGAAGTCTGGTAATGGGGATGTGTATGTTGGTCGTCGAAGGCCTGGGTTCGCCCCATTACGAACCATGATACGTTCTGTCATACCCCAAATTTTGACCACTAAGATTCCCCATCATTGTGAAAATCATCATCATAATATGGATGAACTATCTTGCCTCAGCATTCTCCCCAAAGATGGGTAAACACTTACTACAATCAAAATTAGGGTTTCAAGCCCTCTCAGAGCCTTAGACAAAGGGTCAATCAAGGAATGACATGATCTTCAACTTGTCTAAACCTCTCAAACATACACAAAGGATAAAAAAGGACTCCCACTCCAAGGATTAAGCACAAAGCTGCTCTCTTCTAGGTGGATCAAGCCTCAAGATCGACAGTGTCACCAAATTAGAGTTTTGGTCGACCAGGCCTCCAGATGGAAAATTTTCATCTGGGCACAAGCCAATCATCCAAAACACAATCTAATATACTTCATGGGACCTCATGGACCCAATCATCAAGTCAATTTTGCCTCAGGGGATGCATTCATCAAAAATCAGGAATTAGGGTTTCTTGACCTAATTCACCCCTAAGTTGACTTTTAGGGCAAATCATGAGCCAAGACCTCAAGAGAGGGTTTGAGGGTCTCTAATAAACTATATTGATCCATTTGGAACAATGGATTAATCCAAGAAGCTTGAGCAACAAGTCTCAATTTCATTTGCACCACAGTTAGGGTTTTAAGGAAAAAGTCAACTGTAACTTTGACTTTTGACCAGGACATGCTCCCAAGCCCTATGACATGCATCAATATACCCTATGACACCCATGGAACATGTCCATCAATTTTGATTTAGGTCAAGGACATGATTTCCTGAAGAATTGCACAGTTTGGAATTCATTTAATAAAAAGTCAACTGTGCACAAAAGTCAACTTTGACTTTTTGAGATTTTTCACCAAAATGGATTTTTAACCCTAAAATGATGTTAATGTATGATTTGAATCATCATTCATCAAGAAAAATAAAGAAAAGTTGGATAACTTGTAAAAGGGGTAACCATAAAAACTTAGAAAATTTTCTAAGTTAAAAATAAAGTGACAAGGGTACCAACTTTGGAGGATCATAACTCCTAAACCACAAAGCCATTTTTCCTCATCCAAATATGGATTTGTAGCCCTCATTACCCTCTACAAAAACTTCAACTAGACCTAAGTCCAATTCATTAAGGATTTTGAGTTATGGAGTGATCAAAATGGCTGAAAAATGAAAATGTTACTTTTTCCAACACTTAGTGAAATCTTCACTAAGTCCAAATCTGTCTTCACTTTTTGCCAAATTTAGGGGGATTTTTCACTTGGATTCAAAAGAGATAAAAACCAAACATGTTCAAACAGTTGTTATATCATGTAAGGGCTTTCCAAAATGGCCAAGAACATTGCCAAATTCCATTTGGGCTATGAGTTATGACATTGTCAAGTTGCCTTGTTGGAATCTGTCAAGGCAAGACAAAATTTGCATTTTTGCTCGATTTGCCAAAATTGTGCAAATCCAAACACTCCTATCCACTTGGACACATCTGAGGATTAAATCTAAAGGGGACAATCACTGAGCCAAGCCTCCAAAGTCTTTGGAACAAGAAATAACATGTTGAACCTAGAATTGCTAAAATAGGGACAAGACTCCAAATTTGGATTGGAGCATTCAATGGAAGCATCAAGGCGGCATGGACTGAGCCATTTTCATTTGAATTCAGTCAAGACTTATCCAAGACCAAGGGAACCACAGCCCTGTGCCCTAACCTCTAGTCAATGGCTAGAGGAGACTTGGATTTCCATTGGCCAACATTGAACAAACACCTGCTGCAGTTGCCATTCACTGTGGATCCAAAAACAAACTTGCTCTACTATAAATAGAGCTCAATTGTGATCAGTTTAAGTACACCAAAGGCCTACAACACTTGCCTTTCTCAAAATCTCTTTCTCTTGGCAAAAATGCCTTTCTTAGCAAGGTAGCTATCGGGTTTTGAGCTAGAGGGCAATTCCACTCAAACCAATCACTCACACACCTCACATACATCACATATGAGTTGATCAAACACTTAAACAACAACTGGAACACTGATTTCTCATAATCATCAGTCAAATGCTCAAGGTTTTAACCAAAGTGCAGTTGAGATGCCATGAAATGATCCAGCCAATTTCAATCAAGTCCAAGCATTCAAACACACTCCATAGGGTGTAAGGAAGCTGTTCAGATCATCACCACTCATCTGTAACACCTCCAAATTAAAAATCACATTGCACTTGCTGTCACGGCCTAGAGGTAAGCATATACTTGGTCATCTCTCAATCTATGCATATTTCCTCGCACAATAATTTGGCCATATGTTCATAATCATGCATATAATGTTTCCCCTAAATTAATTGCATTGTTTGAATCGTGTATCAAAAATCCCAGCCTTCATGCAGAAATTAGGGTTCTTGAGGATTTTTCATGATTTCTTGTTATATGTTTAATTTAAATGAAATTAATTGGCATAGACATGATCGTGAGGTTGAGACGAGCATAATGATATGTGGATTGCATGTTATAATCAAGTATTAAGTGAGATTGGAGAGAAAATGCAAATCTGGCCAAGCCCAGAACACGCGCGTATTCTTGGTGTGTTCTTGGCGCCTTTTTTTCAAAATTTGAATATTTGAATTTTGTGATTTTATTTAATTGATTCAAAAATTAATTTCTCTCTGAGTTTTAATGATTTTGAGTTGTTTTTTTTAATAATTCACAAAAATGTTAAAATATTTTATTTTCCCAAAAAATCCCAAAAATATTATTTATTTCATATAATTGATATTTTTGGAAAGAATTAATGTTTTAATTGTTTTTGACATTTAAAATATTTTTTTCCACCTTGATTTTGCAACTTTTAATGCTTTCTAATTATTTTGTAGGTCAATACTTAATTTTTGAAGCATTAATCCAAGATCACAATTTGTTTTTCATATGTTAAACAATTTTGATCATTTTAATTGAATTTTTATTCAATTAAATACATTTTTGAAAACAAATTAGGGTTTTTGGATTAATTCAACCCTCATAAATCATTTTCAAAACACTTTGGGCCTCTAATAGAGTGTAAGACCCAATCCTTTTTTTGACCAAATCACATTTTGGGCCTCAGTGTATTGTATAAGTCCCGATACCGTAAAAAACAAACGGCGCGATCGTCGCCTTTTAAAAATAACCATGGGCCTCTCATTGAGTTATAAGACCCATTCAAAATTCTTTGGGCCTCTATTAGAGTGTAAGACCCAATCCCCTTTTAACCAAAACATTTTGGGCCTCAGATATTGTATAAGCCCCTTCGCGTTAAAAGAAAATAAACGGCGCGATCGTCGCCTTTTCAAAATAACCATGGGCCTACCCTCGAGTAGTAAGACCCATTTCTTTTTTTCAAAACTTTTGGGCCTCTAATAGAGTGTAAGACCCAACCCCCTTGTACATAAAACATTTTGGGGCCTCAGTCACTTGTATAAGTCCCTCTGTACAAATTCAAACAGTGCGCTCACTGATAAAACCCTAGGCCTCTCCTTGAGTTGTAAGCCCCAAATCTTTCTTTTTCAAAGCACTTTCTCCTTTGATTTTGAATATACTGTTGTTTTCAATCTTTCTTTGTTGAACAACTAACTAAACAGCATGGAAGCTCTACAACCGAGTAAGTGGTTATTGCTTTCATTTACCGTTTTCATATACATAACACTGTATTGTGGGGTTGTTTCACTGTAAGTCTTCTTTCATAAACTCATATCAACTGTGTAATAATAGTATAGATATTTCGAGTTTCCCCGGCAACTACGTCTAGCATTAAGCCAGTTGATCACTCTTAGAAATAGTCTAAACTAGATCCCCATAGGATTACCAGACACAGTCTTCCCTCCTCTTGGGGTTAAACAATATGGAGATATGAAAGGCAGCATTCTCTGTGAACCATTTCATAGATTGTCACTCATAGAAGTTGTCAAAGAAACTCTATTCCCCAGAGATGATCTCTTCTCCGTGAATTGCATCTCTTGAGTTTCTTCCAAATTCTCGAACTTTCATGGCTTGATCTATTCTCGGTGAATGGCATGTCTTGAACTTCTCGGGGTTTAGGGACCCACAGGCTTCTTAAAAGCACTTTTCAAGAAACTCTACTCCCCAGAGATGATATTTTCGGGTATTCCGATATTTAATCCTCTTGCACCCCGAATGCCCGAATCCCTTCGTCATTCACACCTTCGGGTCCAAGAAGATTAAATAGGGGCATTTGTAATACCCCAAATTTTGACCACTTATATTTCCCATCATTGTGAAAATCATCATCACAATATGGATGAACCATCATGCTTCATTAGTCTCCCCAAAGATGGGTGAGCATCCACTACAATCAAAATTAGGGTTTCAAGCCCTCTCTGAGTGCTTAGACAAAGGATCAATCAAGAAATGACATGATCTTCAACTTGTCTAATCTCTCAAACATCCACAAGGGATCAAAAAGGACTCCCACTTCAAGGATTAAGCACAAGGCTGCTCCCTTCTAGGTGGATCAAGTCTCAAGATCGACGGTGTCACCAAATTAGGGTTTTGGTCGTCCAGGGCCTCTAGATGGAAATTTTCATCTGGGCACAAGGCAATGATCCAAAACATAACCTAATATACTTCATGGAACCTCATAAACCCATGCATCAAGTCAATTTTGCCTCAGGGGATGCATTCATCAAAAATCAGGAATTAGGGTTTCTTGACCTAATTCACCCCTAAGTTGACTTTTGGGACAAACCATGAGCCAAGACCTCAAGAGATGATTTGAGGGTCTCTAATATACCATATTGATCCATTTGGAACAATGGATTGATCCAAGAAGTTTGAGCAACAAGTCTCAATTTCATCTGCACCACAATTAGGGTTTTAAGGGAAAAGTCAACTGTAACTTTGACTTTTGACCAGGACATGCTCCCAAACCCTAATACATGATTGAATATACCCTATGGCACCCATGGAACATGCCCATCAAGTTTGATTTAGGTCAAGGACATGATTTCCTGAAGAATTGCACAGTTTGGAATTCATCTGATAAAAAGTCAACTGTGCACAAAAGTCAACTTTGACTTTTTGAGATTTTTCACCAAAATGGATTTTTAACCCTAAAATGATGTTAATGTATGGTTTGAATCATCATTCATCAAGAAAAATCAAGAAAAGTGAGATAACTTGTAAAAGGGGTAACCATAAAACTTAGAATTTTTTCTAAGTTAAAAATAAAGTGGCAAAGGTACCAACTTTGGAGGACTATAACTCCTAAACCACAAGGCCATTTTTTCTCATCCAAAGATGGATTTGTAGCCCTCATTATCACCTACAAAAACTTTAACTACAAGTCATTCCAATTCATTAAGGATTTTGAGTTATGGAGTGATCAAAGTGGCTGAAAAGTGAAAATGTCAATTTTTTCAACACTTAGTGAAATTTTCACTAAGTCAGATTCTGCCTCACTTTTTGCCAAATGTAGGGGGATTTTTCACTTTGAATCAAAAGAGATCAAAACCAAACTTGTTCAAACAGTTGTTGTATCATGTAAGAGCTTTCCAAAATGGCCAAGAACATTGCCAAATTCAACCTACACCATGAGATACAACATTGCCAAGTTGCCTTGCTAAAATCTGTCAAGGCAAGGCAGAATTTGCAACTTTGGTCGATTTTCCAAAATCAGCCAAATTCAATTGCTCCTATCCACTTGGACACCTCAGAGGATTGAAATCTAAAGGGGACAATCACTGAGCCAAGCCTCCAAAGTCCATGGAACAAGAAATAGCATGTTGAACCTAGAATGGCCAAAATAGGGACAAGACTTCAAATTTGGAATGAGGCATTCAATGGAACCATCAAGGTGGCATGGACTGAGCCATTCTCATCTGAGATCAGTCAAGACTTATCCAAGACCAAGGGGTCCAAAGCTCTGTGCCCTAACCTCTAGTCAATGGCTAGAGGAGACTTGCATTTCCATTGGCCAACATTGAGGAAACACCTGTTGCAGTTGCCATTCACTGTGGATCCTAAAACAAACTTGCTCTACTATAAATAGAGCTCAATTGTGGTCAGTTTGAGTACACCAAAGCCATCTAACAGATGCTTTCCTCAAAATCTCTTCTTTCACTCCAATTTTGCCTTCTAAGGCAAGTCACTATCGGGTTTTGAGTTTGAGAGCTTTTCCAATCAAGCCAATCACTCACACACCTCACATACATCACATATGAGCTGATCAAACACTTAGATTACTTCTAAAACATCAATTTCACAAAATCACCAGCTGGTTGCTCAAGGTTTTAACCAAAGTGCAGCTGAGGTACCACAAAATGATCCAGCCAATTTCAATCAAGTCCAACCATCCAAACACAATCCATAGGGTGTAGGGAAGCTGTTCAGATTATCACCACTCATCTGTAACACCTCCAAATCAAAAATCACTTTGAACTTGCTGTCACGACTTGGAGGTAAGCACATACTTGGTCATCTCTCAATCTATGCATATTTCCTCGCACAATAATTTGGCCATATGTTCATAATCATGCATGAAATGTTTTCCCTCAATTAATTGCATTGTTTGAATCGTGTATCAAAAATCCTAGCCTTCATGCAGAAATTTGGGTTCTTGAGGTTTCTTCGTGATTTCTTGTTGTATGTTTAATTTAAATGAAATTAAAGTACATAGACATGATCGTGAGGTTGAGACGAGCATAATGATATGTGGATTGCATGATATGATTACGTATTCATGGAGATTGGATAGAAAATGCAAATCTGAGAAACCAAGAACACGCGCGTGTTCTTCAGCTTGTTCTTGGCGCCATTTTTGAATAATTCAAATATTTGAATTTTGTGATTTTGTTTAATTGATTCAAAAATTAATTTCTCTCTGAGTTTTAATGATTTTGAGTTGATTCTTTTTTTAATAATTCACTAAAATGTCAAAATATTTTATTTTCACAAAAAATCCCAAAAATATTATTTATTTCATATAATTGATATTTTTGCAAAGAATTAATGTTTTAATTGTTTTTGGCATTTTAAATATTTTTTCTACATTGATTTTGCAACTTTTAATACTTCCTAATTATTTTTTAGGTCAATACTTAATTTTTGAAGCATTAATCCAAGATCACAATTTGTTTTCCATGTGTTAAACAATTTTTGATCATTTTAATTGAATTTTTATTCAATTAAATACATTTTGAAAACAAATTAGGGTTTTGGATTAATTCAACCCTCATAAATCATTTTCAAAACTTTTTGGGCCTCTTGAGAGAGTGTAAGACCCATCCCCCCTTGTACAAAAACTTTTTGGGCCTCACTCATTGTATAAGTCCCTCTGTACAAGTAAACGGCGCGATCGTTGCCCGTTTAAAAATAAAAATCATCTGGGCCTCTCCTTGAGCTATAAGACCCATTCAAAACACTTTGGGCCTCTATTAGAGTGTAAGACCCAATCCCCCTTTTAACCAAAACATTTTGGGCCTCACTTATTGTATAAGTCCCTCTGCGTTAAAAGAAAACCTCGGCACAATCGCCATTTTTAAACGAAAAATCATTTGGGCCTACCCTCGTGTTATAAGCCCCACTCTTTTCTTTAAACCTTTTTGGGCCTCTTGAGAGAGTGTAAGACCCATCCCTTTGTACAGAAAACCATTTTGGGCCCCAGTCACTTGTATAAGTCCCTCTGTACAAAGTCAAACAGTGCGCTCACTGATAAAACCCTGGGCCTCTCCTTGAGCTGTAAGCCCCAAATCTTTCTTTTTCAAAGCACTTTCTCCTTTGATTTTGAATATACTGTTGTTTTCAATCTTTCTTTATTGAACAACTAACCAAACAGCATGGAAACACTCCAACCGAGTAAGTGGTTATCGCTTTCATTTACTGCTTTCATATTATAAACTGTATTGTGGGGCTGCTCACTGTAAGTCTCCTTTCATAAACTCATATCTACTGTGTAATAATAGTATAGATATTTCGAGTTTCCCCGACAACTACGTCTAGAACTAGGTGACGCCGTTTCACTTATTCGTAGAAATAGAAGCCTAGATCCCCAATAGGAGCACCAGATACAGTCTTCTCTTCGGCTGTCCTCCTTAGGAATCGTCAAGAAGCTCTACTCCCCAAGATGAATGTATTCTCCGTGAATGGCATCTTTGAGTTTCTTCCAAATTCTCGAACTTTCCTGACTTGATCTATTCCTTGTGGATAGCTTGCCTTGAATGTCTCGGGGTTTGGGTACCCACTACGGTCATAATCTTGGACCTTAACTAAGGAACCCTCTTTAAAAGCTGAAAGTCACTGGATAGTAAACATCGCACGTTTACCAGTGGTTTTGATCTCTAAAAGAGTTATCTCTCCTAATGGAAGGAGATGATAGACCCACGGGCTTCTTAAAAGCATCGGCCTCCTCTTGGGCATTATTCAAGGACACTACGGCTTCTTAGAAGTATTCACAGCCTCCTCTTAGGCTTCGTATAATGATCTCTTCCTTCGAGAATGATAGCCTCCTCTTGGGCTTCGTACAAGGACCCGTCGGCTTCTTAAAAGTTTCCAGCCTCCTCTTGGGCTTCGTAAAAATTATCCCGACGACCTCCTAGAGGTATAGGAACAGAACATAGTCATCCTCATAGAACAATCCTTTCATAGAGTCTACTACTGTTTCTCAAAGCATAGTACAAAAGATAAAACTCTAGACTTGGACAATCTAACTTCCTTGAGTCTCAAAGACATTCTCAAGCACCCTTCGTTAAATAGGAAGGAAACCCGCGGACTCGGACAGTCTCAATACCCTTTGGATTTCCTGTTTCCTCAAAGAGAAGGAAATATCCCTGATCCTCAAATCAAATCCCTGTGTACAGTGTTACTCATATAAGAACTGATTTTCTCTTTTAAAATCAGTATATTGGATCTGTCACTCAACTGAAACAGTTACAATAGCCTCCATCTCGGACTTCGTACGAGATACCAAAATTCTCCCCAGTGGAGTCAAACAACCTTTTCGCCTCTCTCTCGGGCTTCGTACGAGACACATAAGAGACTCCCCCCGTTGAGTCAATTACCCTTTTTGCCTCCATCTCGGGCTTCATACGAGATACAAAATCACTCTCTTGTTGAGTATAAAAGATTCTCCTGTTGATTCAACCCTTTTCGCCTCTCTCTCGGGCTTTGTACGGGACACAAAATAGCCTCCTCTTAGGCTTTGTATAATGATTTTCCTAGCGGAAATTAGCCTCCTCTTAGGCTTTGTATAAGAAAACCACTGGTTGATCCAATCAACCTTTTAGCATCAAAGTTGTGCCTCGTTCACAGTACACAAACATCAACAACTCCTTCCCCTTCATCTAATCGCTGTAAGCGGCAAGCCTCTGGATCATCTACATCCATGCCACTGTCCCTCTTTTAGCATGAGAAATTCCTAAGGAAAGATGGCATTGCTCTACACTGAGTTAAAGTCTTCTCCTTCAGGTTAAAACCATTTCTTCGGAAATTATGGCATTGCTCGGATCCGCGTATCCCGGTTAAAGTAATTCTCCTTCTCCCCTCTTTAGAGATGACAAATTCTCTCTAAAGTCGAGGTCTTTCAGCTTCACGTCTTGGGCTTTGAACAAGACACAAATAAACCTTTCAGCTTCACATCTTAGGCTTTGAACAAGATACAAACCACCTTTCGCTTCACGTCTTGGGCTTTGAACAAGACACCAAAAAACCAATTTCCTCCCATAGAATAGGAGGAACTACGAACGCTCTGATTTCCCTGTTTCGGTAAACAGGAATACGTAGGCATAAGATCGAAAGAAAAGATCTTAGCGAGCGCAATCAACAAAAAACCCAAATCCCATATCTCCATCAATCAAAAGCAATATTTCAAAAGCATCAGTCCTAACATCCTAATCCTTGTTCCCCGCCAGAAACCTTCTGCCCAGGTAAAGAAAAGAAAGAAAACAGTATTGGCGAAAATACAAATAACCAGTACAAAGGCCCCCCACATTGATAGCATCCGTAACCTAACAGACCGCTGTTTAAACTCAGTATGCAAGCAGGGTTAATTGGAGACATCTATTTCCCTTCCTTATTCAGCTCACAATAGGATAAAAAATGAATCGACCTGTAGTCAAAGCTCAAACCGCAGAGAGCGACCAGCGCTTAAGAACCGCGTCCAAAATCGCTCGCTACAGAAAAAGTGGCGCCCACCGTGAGGCCCTTATTTCTTTCTTTCTGTTTTCCTTGTGTAGAAACTACAGAGTGGTAACTCAGCCGGGGAGCCATTTCTGTCAGGAACTTAGGAATCATAGCTTTATAAGTCTAGGATGATTAGGACAAATATATATACTGCTTTTCCTAATTGCTATACGTGTTTATTTTTCTGCTAATGGGAATGCGGGTGATGCCGTATGTGGAAAGATTGAGTATACACCTAGAAAAGCCAAACCCTTTCGTAGTACGGAAGCTATCGGAAATAGCTGTTACGCGATACTACCCTCATTTGAGGCTGGTGATCTATTCTCGGTGAATGGCACTTACTCTAAGATTGCTCTACAACTCGCTGGCGATCTGCTTGTTGTTTTGCTTTCCTGGGAGGAGCTGATGATAATGAGTACAGGTACAAAAATCACCCTAGTATAAACCTTTGGGGATGGGTAGAGCCTTGACTTCATGACAACGACCCTCTGACCCCATGTTTTTTCTATGTTTTTGTGTGCTGCATTCATGCATTCATTTAATAAAACATTAAAACATTCAAAAAAACTTCTCTTCTAGTCTCTCTGTTTTTCAAATTAAACTAAGACTGTGATTGAAAATATCAGAGAAAAGGATTACGCTAATGGATTTCGGTAGAAGGAGAACTCACCAGTATACCTTCAAGGTTCCAAAACTAGGGGATTTGAGAAGGTTAGCAAGGATGATCGTTAACCCAGAGGCTTTCAAAGCCAAGCACGGTGGTTTGCTACCACTGTTAAGAGTCCATGTGATTAAGGGGATCATGGACACGCTCATTCAGTTCTACGATCCGGTTTATCACTGTTTCACATTCCCGGATTACCAGCTATCACCAACGCTAGAGGAGTATTCTCATCTGACTGATTTACATATCACTGATCGAGCTCCGTTTTCTGGACTGGAAGAAATTCCAAAGAATCAGACTATTGCAATAGCAATTCATTTGGACGAGTCTGAGGTCAGGACTCACATGACCACTAAGGGTGGCATCCAAGGTTTGCCAGCCCAGTTCTTGACAAAAAAGGCTCTATACTTCGCTAGTATGGGGAACGGGACTGCTTTTGAAAGCATCTTTGTCTTGCTCACCTACGGGTTATTTTTGTTTCCCAACATTAATAATTTCGTTGATATCAACGCTATTAAGGTTTTTCTCATTGGAAACCCTGTGCCGACTTTGCTCGCAGATGCGTACCATTCTGTACACTTGGGAAATTTGTGCAGCGGAGGAGAGATCACATGCTGTGTACCTTTGCTTTACAAATGGTTTATCTCTCACTTGCCCAAGTCTACTGCTTTTTGGGATTGCAAGAGTGTCTTACGTTAGTCGCAGAAGATCATGTCTCTCACCAATTCCGATATAGATTGGTGTAATAGGATTTATGAGGGAATCATAATCATTGACCGTTGTGGAAACTTCCCCAGCGTACCCCTCATAGGAACTAAAGGAGGACTCAACTATCATCCGATATTAGTTCTTCGTCAATTTGGATACCCGATGAGACACATCCCACTGGGTGTTTATCTGGAAGGTCTTTTCTTCAAAGAAGGAGAAAGTGACAGAGCACTAAAGATGGAAATAGTGCAAGCTTGGAAACATGTTCATAAGATAGGACGAGAGTCTCTGGGAAAACCGGACTGTGTCTCGGTGGAGCCTTATCTCCATTGGGTACAAACTAGAGCTCTCAAGCTAAAGATGTCTTATCCTCGTTACGGAATTCTTCCACCGAGGGAAACTGTCATGTACTTCATGACGGAAACTGAAAAGCTTTAGGTTACTCTCAACAAAGTTCAAAAGGAAAGAAGATCTTGGAAGAACAAGTACCGCACCCTCGACGTAGAGTGTATCCAAATACAGCAACTACTAAAAGAGAAAGATGCTTTGATTGAAATTTTGGAGCAGCATGCTATAGAGAATCAAGATGACCAAAGGAATTTGCTCGCTCCTTTCACCTGGCAAAGGAATGACAACCCGACAACGGCCCAAGCACCCGGTTTCTCCTCAGAGAGGACTCGGGACCCATTAGTTTAGGTTTCTGTTTCTGCACTTTGTAATCTACTGTATTTCCATTTCTGTAATCCTTTGGAATTCAATAAAAAGGGGTTTCCCCACTGTTTGATATTTGCAATCTAATTGTCGAAGTTTATTTTGATTAAACAAAAAAAAACAATTAATATAATCATTGCATTCATCATTCTCACATCGCGTATTCTCCTTACCTACGAATCTTACATTTGTGTCTCGATTCTAGAGTCAAACTGTCTCATTCGTATAATACTCGGGCCAATCGTCAGAAAAAGATGGATGATCTTGAGGAAGAAAACAGAGAGTTGAAAGAAGAGATCGACGCTCTGAGAGAGGATATGAGAAAGCTTCGTAACGACATGCAAGCCATGGCAGAAGCTCAGCTACAAAGAACTGTGATCTCAGAGATCACCTCAACGCCCATCATAGAAAAGTATGATCCTAGGTATCAGATGCCGAAAGATCGTCCTTGGGGCATGCCAGTTAACTATATCCCAGAAGGATATGTTCCGCCGATCACTGAAGATCAGGGAATCGCAACAGAAGCCGCTGGGCCTGAAGGTTACAAACTTCGGGAAAGCGAAGATGCCAGGGGCATACTCAAGACTCCGGAAGGTTACAAACTTCGGGAGGCGCCAAGACTTACTGTCGTAGTCACGGTACCACCCCCTGTGGTGCACACTGTCCCGGAAGGACAGATTCCACAGACACCTTCTGGTAAGAAGGAAACTATGTTTGACATAATGGATGAATTCCAGGAGTAGTTCTTGGGAATGCAGAAAGAGCTGCAAGCCATTCGCGGTCAGGATCTATTTGGAAAGGACGCCGCAGACCTCTGCTTGGTCCCAAATGTGAAAGTCCCGCACAAGTTCCAAGTGCCCGACTTTGAAAAATACAAGGGTAACTCTTGCCCTCAGAGCCATCTGGTGATGTATGCTCGGCGGATGTCAGCTCAGACGGAGAATCAGGACCTGCTAATTCACTACTTCCAGGATAGTTTAACCGGTGCCGCACTCAAATGGTACATGGGTTTAAACCGTACTACGATCAGTACATTCAGAGATCTTGGTACTGCCTTCGTCCAACAATACAAGTACAATTTGGACATGGCACCCGACAGAGATCAACTCAGATCAATGTCACAAAAGGACAAGGAAACCTTTAAGGAATATGCTCAAAGGTGGCGTGAAATTACCGCTCAAATTTGTCCACCTCTTGAGGAAAAAGAGATGACAAAGATCTTCTTAAAGACCTTAAGCTCATTTTACTATGACCGAATGGTTGCCAGTGCGCCCAGTGATTTCACCGAAATGGTCGGCATGGGTGTACGTCTTGAGGAAGCCGTCCGAGAAGGACGTTTGGTAAAAGACACTGAATCGACGAGCGGTACTAAAAAATACGGTAGTGCTCTCCCTAAGAAAAAAGAGCAAGATATTGGGAATATCTCTCTCGTAAAGCAAAGGCGACGTTATCAGCCAGTAGCAGCTGTTACTCCCGCTATCGGCCCCGCGCCTGTTCCTATGTATCAACCTCAGGTTGCGCAGAGCCAACCTGACCAACAAAGGACACAACAACCTCTTCAGCAGGCTCGTCCTCCATATAACAACAACCGTACAACACGGCCCCCAGGATTTGATCCTATACCCGTAACGTACGCAGAGCTGTTTCCGTTACTGCTGGCTAAGGGGCACATTCAGACTAAGTCTCCCCTTTCAGTTCTGGAAAATCCGCCTTTTTGGTTTAAAGCGGATCAAACATGCCCTTATCATCAAGGAGGTTCAGGGCATAACATTGAGACTTGTCTCAATTTCAAATCCGACGTGCAAAAGCTTGTTAGGAGCGGGCTCTTATCTTTCAAAGATACGAATCCTAATGTTCTTACGAACCCGCTGCCTCAACATGAGAAAACTGCAGTCAATCTGATTGAGAAAGAGACTAACAATGTCTATCAAATTCACGATGTACTCTCATTGGGGACCAATCTGGTTAAGATGCATTGTAGACAGAGTGGATATGGCCATGTGCCACCTCATAATTATCACCAGTGTGATATCTGCTCTAAAGACAACCAGGGATGTTCTGTAGTGCAAGCAGCTCTACAGGAACAAATGGATCTTGGATGGATCCAAGAGCACCGAGTTCGTGGAGTTAACATGGTTTACACGAATTCCAATGTCATTCAAAACCACGGCATCCGTGCGATGAATGTCAACTTGGTGGCGATGCACTCAAGGCAAAGCCAGTATCATAATCTGCCGCGGCACGATTATAGTTCTTGTCTGATTTGCTCGGTAAACAAACAGGGATGCTCTTTCATACAAGAGGCCCTCCAGCGTCAGATAGATCTTGGATGGATCCAAGACTACCATGATAGGAACTCCTATCAAATCAACATGGTTCAGATCTTTGACATTCGCGTGATGAATACCAACCTGGTAGAGTTACATGCTGAGCAGGTCCGACTTGGATTCTTAATATCACATGATTATCAAAATTGTAAAGCAGGTTGCGAAAACGATCGAGGTTGTACCATTGTCCAGGAGGCACTTCAGCACTTGTTAAATCACTGGTGGATGCCAATCTACATGGACGAAGATACTCAGCAGATTAGTATCAATCACAGGAATCCTACTTGTCGTCAAAGTCAGGATGTCCGATCAATGGAAGATAACCTAGTGAGGTTACATTGCATTCAAAGTGGGCGTGGCCAGGTGCCACCACGCAACTATGACAGTTGCAGTGTCTGTTCGGAAAATAACCAAGGGTGTTACCTTGTGAGAGCAGCTCTTCAGGGTCAGGTCGATCATGGAGAAATTCGTCCATATCCAGGTTCGGGAATCATCATTTGGTCGCCGAACTACCTTGCCGAGCAAGTTAAGGATGTTGTCACGATCTCTGGTCATCACAGGACCAGGGATGTTTTTGCCATCATCCCTCTACTTGACGAATCTAGAGTTCCCAACCAGGAACGGATCGAGATTACTTACGATGGTCAGAAAAATCAGAAGGTTCCCATAGTCATCTATCTACCGGGGCCACTACCGTATAAATCAGCTAAGGCATTCCCTTACAAATACGGTGCAACAATAATCGAGAATGGAAAGGAAATTCCATTACCCTCCGTCGTGAATATTGCAGACATCAGCCGTGTAACACGGAGCGGTCGAACCTTCAACCGAGGGGTTGGAGAATCCAACAAAGAAAAGGAACTTCAGGCAGAAATTCCTGATCCACCAGTCGGTCAATCTAGTAATCCCGACTTTTCAAAAGACAAAGATGAGATGCTAAAGCTCATCCAAAGGAGTGAATATAACATTGTCGATCAACTGTTACAGACTCCTTCAAAGATCTCAGTATTATCGTTGTTACTCAGTTCAGAAGCACACAGAGAGGCTCTACAGAAAGTCTTGGAGCAAGCCTTTGTGGAACAGGATGTAACAATCAGACAAATCGATAACATTGTCTCTAACATCACTTCCTGCAATAATTTGGGATTTAGTGATGAGGAACTACCTGAAGAGGGTCGTCGTCATAACATGGTGCTCAACATTACAGTTAACTGCCAGGACGATGCTTTAGCCAACGTACTGGTAGACACAGGGTCAGCCCTGAATGTTATGCCGAAGTCCACCTTGATGCGATTATCATTCAAGGGCCCTCCGATGAGAGTCAGCGAGGTCGTCGTCAAAGCATTCGACGGATCCAGAAAAACAGTTATCGGCGAAGTCGATCTTCCCATAACTATTGGTCCTCACACTTTCCAAATCACTTTCCAGTTCATGGACATCCGGGCAACATACAGTTGTTTATTAGGAAGACCTTGGATACATCAGGCGGGAGCGGTTACTTCAACCCTCCACCAAAAGCTAAAGTTCGTCAAGAATGATCAACTTGTCACGGTTTGTGGGGAACAAGCCTTGCTTGTGAGCAACTTATCATCATCTACTTGTGTGGAACCCGAGGAGGTTATTGGAACTCAGTTCCAAGCACTATCGGTGAGCAAGAACAATCAGTTCAAAGAAGGAACTTCAATTTCTTCATACAAAGATGCTATCAAAGCGGTCGAGAGTACCGATACGACTGGATGGGGACGGCTTGTCATTCCTATTGACAATAAAACAAAGAAGGGTCTTGGTTTTTCTGTAACCTGTACCCAGACAGCCGCCAACGATGAAAGTCTTCATCCCCTTCAAAACTTCTTCCACAGTGGAGGTTTTCTTCACCCAGTGTCTCAGACAGTTCATGCATCAATGAGGAAGATCCCTCTGACACAGATGAAGAATGGAAGTCCTACCTTAACAAGGACGGCTATATGTCTCAGGAAGAGGTGCCTATGCCTTTTTGCTTTCCTACAGAAAGTCCGAGATTTATACCAAGATCAGATGTCAAAATGATCTACGGAGATTGTGATCCGGAAGGATGCCGTGCTCCGCCAAATTCATTAGAGGAAGACACTCTGATGAAAGACAACTTTGACTCTACCTACTATGGCCCGATGGATGGTCTGCCAATGTGGCAGCCTTACCCAGGAGACTTGGGGCGAGAAAGTCAGCCGAACAATGAAACTCAGCTGAGCGTCATTGAACAGAATACCTGTGTCCCCACCATGTCATGGAATCAACACTCAGGTCATTCAGAAACTACTCAACATAAAGATGAATTCGCAACGTTTGCAGGACTAGAATTCATCAACTATGCTTTTCCCGAGGTCAACGTCATTGAGAGAAATGACTCCTCCAGTTCCACAGAAGTGTGGGCCACCTTGGGACAATCGAGTGGAAAATTCAACTTTATGGTCAAGTACACCGCTCCCGAAAGCTCTCGTATCAGGCTCGAAGATATCCAGCCAACTGGATGGGCAGATACAGCTGAGAGCACAAATACTATGCAAAATACAACAGAGGAATCCTCCTACGACAATTCTGCTTGGGAGACAGATTCCAATGATCCTGCTCCACCAGAAATCAGCGTCATTTCTGAAGACAAATCAAGGAAGGTGCCAGACTTTGTGATTCACCGAGGAGTTCGCCGCCAATGGGTTGCTGTCGATGTCCCGAAGGCCGTTCAACAGTCAAAGTAATTGCCATCTTTAACCTTTCACCCTGCCCAGGTGAAACGGATATTTTGATAGGGCTCGTTTTCTGTAAATTTCCCTCTTCGCTTTGCCCGAAGCGACAAACTTTTGTTTTATAGGGCTGTAGTTTCAAGATTCGACTTGTTTATTAATAAAATAACGTCGTTCTGTAATTTCCGCATTTATTGCTGTTTTCTCTTTTTGCTTTTTCTCAGAAAATGGTAATCCTAAAAAACAAATTCAAAAATAAAAACAAGCAGTAAAATAAATACACTGCACACACTTTCATTTCTCTCTATCTCTTCTAAACACAAATCATCACGTCATACAGATTGCTTGTTTTAAAACCCGTTGAAACATACGATCCGATGCCTTCTTCCGACTTTGAGTTCCCGGTATTCGAGGCTGAAGAAGAAGTTGATAACGAAATTCCAGAAGAGATCTCCCGACTACTCAGACAAGAGGAAAGGTCCATTGAACCTCACAAAGAGCCGTTGGAAACGGTAAACTTGGGTTCAGAAAAAGAGAGAAAAAAAATCAGGATCGGAGCACTGCTCAGTCCAACTGTCAAAGAGAGGGTTTGATAAAGCTTCTCAAAGAATTCCCCAATGTAATCGCTTGGTCCTATCAGGATATGCCAGGGTTGGATACCAGCATCGTGGAACATCACTTACCGTTGAGATCGGAATGTCCGCCAGTAAAGCAAAGGTTGAGACGCACTCACCCGGACATGGCCATCAAAATCAAGGAGGAGGTACAGAAACAGATCGACGCGGGTTTCCTCGCTACATTTGAATATCCTCAATGGTTAGCCAACATCGTACCCGTTCCCAAAAAGGACGGAAGGGTCAGAATGTGTGTTGATTACAGAGATCTGAACAAGGCAAGTTCAAAGGACGACTTTCCTTTACCACACATTGACATGATGGTTGACAGCACGGCAAGGTTCAAAGTATTCTCCTTCATGGATGGATTCTCGGGCTATAACCAGATCAAAATGGCGCCGAAAGACATGGAGAAAACTTCGTTCATTACCCCATGGGGTACCTTTTGTTACAAGGTAATGTCGTTCGGTTTGAAGAACGCCGGGGCAACCTATCAAAGGGCCATGACTACTCTGTTTCATGACATGATACACAAGGAAATCGAAGTGTATGTCGATGATATGATTGCAAAATCAAGAACAGAGGATGAGCACGTTGAACATCTGTCAAAATTGTTCGAACGTCTAAGAAAATTCAAGCTCCGCTTGAATCCCAACAAGTGCACCTTCGGTGTCCGTTCAGGGAAACTACTAGGGTTCATCGTCAGCCAGAAAGGAATTGAGGTTGATCCGTACAAGGTCAAGGCCGTTCAAGAAATGCCTTCTCCGAAAACTGAAAAACAAGTCAGAGGATTCCTGGGACGTTTGAACTACATCTCCAGATTCATATTCCTTATGACCGCGACGAGTGCGCCGATTTTCAAGTTACTAAAAAAGAACCAGGATTGCGTTTGGTCAGAAGATTGCCAAACCGCCTTCGACAGTATCAAGGAATATCTGTTGAATCCTCCGATTCTATCACCTCCAGTGGAAGGAAGACCACTGATCATTTACCTCACAGTCCTAGAGGACTCAATGGGATGTGTACTTGGCCAACAAGACGAAACTAAAAGGAAAGAGTCTGCCATTTACTATCTAAGCAAGAAATTCACCGACTGCGAAACTCAGTACACAATGCTTGAGAAAACTTGTTGCGCTTTGGCTTGGGCAGCCAAACGTCTTCGCCAGTACATGATTCGTAATACTACTTGGTTGGTCTCCGAAATGGATCCAATCAAGTACGTTTTCGAAAAACCTGCTCTCATGGGAAGGATTGCCCGTTGGCAGATGTTACTATCAGAATATGACATAGAGTACCATGCTCAGAAAGCCGTTAAAAGAAGTATTTTAGCCGATCATTTGGCTCATCAACTGATTGACGATCAAGAATCAATCGGGTTTGACTTCCCAGACGAAGATGTCATGTATCTAAAGATGAAAGATTGTGATGAACCGCTACCCAGTGAAGGGCCAGAACCAGGTTCCTAGTGGGGACTTATCTTTGACGGAGCAGTCAATCATTATGGAAACGGAATTAGGGCAATCATTGTTACCCCTCAGGGTTCCCACATTCCTTTCACTGCCAGACTTACGTTCAAATGTACGAACAACGAGGCCGAATACGAAGCATGTATCATGGGTCTCGAAGAAGCGATTGATTTAAGGATCAAAAACTTGGACGTATACGGCGATTCAGCCCTGGTTATTAACCAGATAAAAGGAGATTGGAACACATACCAATCAGGGCTGATTCCTTACAAAGATTACGCAAGAAGGTTGTTACCCTTCTTCAACAGGATCGAGTTTCATCATATCCCTCGTGAAGAGAATCACATGGCTGATGCATTAGCCACTCTCTCTTCCATGATTAGTGTAGGTCAATGGAACGACTTACCTAAGATCGACATAATGCGCCTTAAACGGCCCGCTTACATCTTCGCGATTGAAGCAGTCATAGACGACAGACCTTGGTATCACGATATCAAATGCTTCCTTCAGAAACAAGAGTACCCATCTGGGGCACTCAGAAAAGATAGAAAAACCCTCAGAAGATTGGCTGAAACTTCTTCCTGAGCGGTGACACTCTTTATAAGAGAAATTTTGACATGGTCTTACTCCGATGCGTCGACAGACCAGAAGCAGACATGCTCATGAAAGAAATTCATGAAGGATCCTTTGGCACTCATGCCAACGGACACACAATGGCGAGAAAAATTCTCAGGGCCGGGTATTATTGGTTGACCATGGAATCCGACTGCTACAAGTACATGAGGAGGTGTCATAAGTGTCAGATATACTCCGACAAAATTCATGTACCGCCATCACATCTCAAAGTTCTTTCTTCCCTGTGGCCTTTTTCCATATGGGGAATCGACATGATTGGTATGATTGAGCCCAAGGCTTCAAACGGACATCGGTTCATCCTTGTAGCCATTGACTATTTCACCAAGTGGGTCGAAGCAGCGTCATTCGCCAATGTAACCCGACAAGTGGTGGTCCGATTTATCAAAAACAATATCATCTGCCGTTATGGTGTTCCAAGCGAGATTATTACTGATAATGGATCTAACTTGAACAATAATATAATGAAAGAGTTGTGTGCAGAGTTCAAGATCGAACACCATAACTCATCTCCCTACCGACCCAAGATGAACGGAGCGGTAGAAGCAGCTAACAAGAACATCAAGAAGATCGTTTAAAAGATGGTTGTAACCTATAAAGATTGGCAAGAAATGCTACCCTTTGCTCTTCATGGTTATCGCACATTTGTCCGTACTTCAACAGGGGCAACCCCTTTCTCTCTAGTATATGGCATGGAGGCAGTGCTCCCCATAGAAGTAGAGATCCCATCAATCCGGGTATTGATGGAAGCGAAGCTCACCGAAACTGAATGGTGTCAAAGTCGACACGACGAACTGAACCTGATCGAAGAGAAGCGAATAACGGCATTATGCCACGGTCAGTTGTATCAACAAAGAATGAAGAGGGCGTTTGACAAAAAGGTCCGACCTCGTGTCTTCAGAAAAGGAGACCTCGTGCTCAAGAAGATACAATCATTTCTCACTGATTCTCGGGGCAAATGGACCCCGAATTATGATGGCCCCTATGTGGTCACGAAAGCTTTCTCAGGCGGCGCTTTGAGACTTGCAACCATGGACGGAGAGGAATTTGCCTACCCCACGAATGTTGATGTAGTCAAGAAATACTTCGCCTAAACTAAAAAAAAAAAAATGTCTCGGTGGATTGAAAACCCGAAAGGGCGGTCCAGGCAAAAGTTAGAGACATGAAAAAATCATCCCGGTGGATTGGAAACATCAAGGTACAATCCAGGCAAAAATTAGGGATAATGGCAAGTAACTATGTTCAACAGAGGCAAGTCCCTTAGCAGCAGTTGCATCATCTATCGGAGGAAAACTCCAGTCAAGGTCATCTTCGACAGAAGCTCAGGATGTCCCGAATTCAAAGTTGGTAGAAGGATAGTGGTCGTTATGTTTCAACGTAGCCCTTTTCCCTGTAAATTACCATTTTCTAACTTTGTATATACTCTTTGGAATCACGCGTTTGGCTGATTCCATCTTATCAATAAAATTTGAGCCCTTGTGCTTTTGTTTGTAATTCTTTACTTGTTTTAGCTTTACAGAACGACGTTGTTTAAACTTAATCAGCGATTCTTGAAATAAAACAAAAATGAATTTACTTGTTAAACTTTTTCTGCTTTTAAATTAAAGATGGCATTTCTTTTTACTGTTGAACATCAGAAGAACATCGATCGCTTCTCCCGAAGTAAGCGGACTTCAAAGTGCAGAATCAAAGTACTCCTTCTAAGCCAGTATGCCTGAATGAAGGGATCAACTGTGTCAGAGACCTTGTTTCGTCTGACACGCCTCGGCCGAGTTCTCATCTCCTAAGCCCGATCAACATAGCTCCCAACGGGACTATCTTTCCTAAGCAAGGTGGAATTGCTATTTTGAATCAACGGTACTTCTTCGCCCCGCGATGGCCGAGTATCCAATTGTGTTCATCCATTAGTCTGTATGTCGCGTCTGTTTTGTCAGCATATACATACATACATCATGCATTTTTTATTTGCATTCACATTTCATATTGCATCACTATCACTCTAGTCGGTCTTGTCCCCTAGTGGTAGAAGTCATCTCAATCGAGTTGTCAGTTCTTGCCTCGTCAGGAAATACTGTGTCTGAACAACCTCGCTTCCAGTTTAATTCTGGAAAGAAGTTGGTCCTTGGCCACTTTGATAATTTGAACCTCTGAAAGATCAGAGAACTTTCAATAAACATCACTCTTCGCCATTGAAGATGATATCCTTGCTTTCCCGGATTAAGGAAAATCCACAGAGAAAGCCTCGTGATCAGAGATTCGGCAGCACGCCAGTTTTGCTCCGAAAAACCACTGATGAGAAGGTCATTGGCACCTCAAAATTGGACCCCATCATATGGCGTTTCTCTGGGAAGATCCCGAGAAAAGTATGATGAAAGATCCCAAATGAAAACAGTCTCTCAAGAGACTCGCTTTCCCCAGTAGAATCGACAAATGGCGTCTCCAACAGAGAAGTTTGTGCAACTCTACAACTCAGACGTTGGGTTCCCCAGCAAGTTTGACATCAAACCTTTTTCCGTTAAATGGCATCTCCCCAGGAAAATTCGGCGAGAAGTTTGAAGGAAAACTGCTACACATAGCGTCCCTTGTCAATAAAGTTTATTGACAAAAGAAACTAAGACCAGTTCTTGGTAGGAAACCAGGATCGAGGGGAAGTTTAAATCAGAAACTAAGACCAGTTCCTTGGTAGGAAACCAGGAACGAGGGGAAGTTCATTTCAGAAACTAAGACCAGTCCTTGGTAGGAAACCAAGAACGAGGGGAAGTTCAAAAGAAACCAAGACCAGTTCCTTGGTAGGAAACCAGGATTGAGGGGAAGTTTATTTCAAAAGAGACTGAGACCAGTTCTTGGTAGGAGACCAGGATCGAGGGGAAGTTTACCTTTTCTAAGCATCATTGCTTAGCTAAAGAAGATGAATGCGATCCGCCATTCATAGACACCATCAAAATTTCGGGTATTCCGATATTTAATCCTCTTGCACCCCGAATGCCCGAATCCCTTCGTCATTCACACCTTCGGGTCCAAGAAGATTAAATAGGGGCATCTGTAATACCCCAAATTTTGACCACTTAGATTTCCCATCATTGTGAAAATCATCATCACAATATGGATGAACCATCATGCTTCATTAGTCTCCCCAAAGATGGGTGAGCATCCACTACAATCAAAATTAGGGTTTCAAGCCCTCTCTGAGTGCTTAGACAAAGGATCAATCAAGAAATGACATGATCTTCAACTTGTCTAATCTCTCAAACATCCACAAGGGATCAAAAAAGACTCCCACTTCAAGGATTAAGCACAAGGCTGCTCCCTTCTAGATGGATCAAGTCTCAAGATCGACGGTGTCACCAAATTAGGGTTTTGGTCGTCCAGGGCCTCCAGATGGAAATTTTCATCTGGGCACAAGGCAATGATCCAAAACATAACCTAATATACTTCATGGAACCTCATGAACCCATGCATCAAGTCAATTTTGCCTCAGGGGATGCATTCATCAAAAATCAGGAATTAGGGTTTCTTGACCTAATTCACCCCTAAGTTGACTTTTGGGACAAACCATGAGCCAAGACCTCAAGAGATGATTTGAGGGTTTCTAATATACCATATTGATCCATTTGGAATAATGGATTGATCCAAGAAGTTTGAGCAACAAGTCTCAATTTCATCTGCACCTCAATTAGGGTTTTAAGGGAAAAGTCAACTGTAACTTTGACTTTTGACCAGGACATGCTCCCAAACCCTAATACATGATTGAATATACCCTATGGCACCCATGGAACATGCCCATCAAGTTTGATTTAGGTCAAGGACATGATTTCCTGAAGAATTGCACAGTTTGGAATTCATCTGATAAAAAGTCAACTGTGCACAAAAGTCAACTTTGACTTTTTGAGATTTTTCACCAAAATGGATTTTTAACCCTAAAATGATGTTAATGTATGGTTTGAATCATCATTCATCAAGAAAAATCAAGAAAAGTGAGATAACTTGTAAAAGGGGTAACCATAAAACTTAGAATTTTTTCTAAGTTAAAAATAAAGTGGCAAAGGTACCAACTTTGGAGGACTATAACTCCTAAACCACAAGGCCATTTTTTCTCATCCAAAGATGGATTTGTAGCCCTCATTATCACCTACAAAAACTTCAACTACAAGTCATTCCAATTCATTAAGGATTTTGAGTTATGGAGTGATCAAAGTGGCTGAAAAGTGAAAATGTCATTTTTTCCAACACTTAGTGAAATTTTCACTAAGTCAGATTCTGCCTCACTTTTTGCCAAATGTAGGGGGATTTTTCACTTGGAATCAAAAGAGATCAAAACCAAACTTGTTCAAACAGTTGTTGTATCATGTAAGAGCTTTCCAAAATGGCCAAGAACATTGCCAAATTCAACCTACACCATGAGATACAACATTGCCAAGTTGCCTTGCTGAAACCTGTCAAGGCAAGGCAGAATTTGCAACTTTGGTCGATTTGCCAAAATCAGCCAAATTCAATTGCTCCTATCCACTTGGACACCTCAGAGGATTGAATCTAAAGGGGACAATCACTGAGCCAAGCCTCCAAAGTCCATGGAACAAGAAATAGCATGTTGAACCTAGAATGGCCAAAATAGGGACAAGACTTCAAATTTGGAATGAGGCATTCAATGGAACCATCAAGGTGGCATGGACTGAGCCATTCTCATCAGAAATCAGTCAAGACTTATCCAAGACCAAGGGGACCAAAGCTCTGTGCCCTAACCTCTAGTCAATGGCTAGAGGAGACTTGCATTTCCATTGGCCAACATTGAGGAAACACCTGCTGCAGTTGCCATTCACTGTGGATCCCAAAACAAACTTGCTCTACTATAAATAGAGCTCAATTGTGGTCAGTTTGAGTACACCAAAGCCATCTAACAGATGCTTTCCTCAAAATCTCTTCTTTCACTCCAATTTTGCCTTCTAAGGCAAGTCACTATCGGGTTTTGAGTTTGAGAGCTTTTCCAATCAAGCCAATCACTCACACACCTCACATACATCACATATGAGCTGATCAAACACTTAGATTACTTCTGAAACATCAATTTCACAAAATCACCAGCTGGTTGCTCAAGGTTTTAACCAAAGTGCAGTTGAGGTACCACAAAATGATCCAGCCAATTTCAATCAAGTCCAACCATCCAAACACAATCCATAGGGTGTAGGGAAGCTGTTCAGATCATCACCACTCATCTGTAACACCTCCAAATCAAAAATCACTTTGAACTTGCTGTCACGACTTGGAGGTAAGCACATACTTGGTCATCTCTCAATCTATGCATATTTCCTCGCACAATAATTTGGCCATATGTTCATAATCATGCATGGAATGTTTTCCCTCAATTAATTGCATTGTTTGAATCGTGAATCAAAAATCCTAGCCTTCATGCAGAAATTAGGGTTCTTGAGGTTTCTTCGTGATTTCTTGTTGTATGTTTAATTTAAATGAAATTAAAGTACATAGACATGATCGTGAGGTTGAGACGAGAATAATGATATGTGGATTGCATGATATGATTACGTATTCATGGAGATTGGATAGAAAATGCAAATCTGAGAAACCAAGAACACGCGTGTGTTCTTCAGCTTATTCTTGGCGCCATTTTTTAATAATTCAAATATTTGAATTTTGTGATTTTGTTTAATTGATTCAAAAATTAATTTCTCTCTGAGTTTTAATGATTTTGAGTTGATTCTTTTTTTAATAATTCACTAAAATGTCAAAATATTTTATTTTCACAAAAAATCCCAAAAATATTATTTATTTCATATAATTGATATTTTTGCAAAGAATTAATGTTTTAATTGTTTTTGGCATTTTAAATATTTTTTCTACATTGATTTTGCAACTTTTAATACTTCCTAATTATTTTTTAGGTCAATACTTAATTTTTGAAGCATTAATCCAAGATCACAATTTGTTTTCCATGTGTTAAACAATTTTTGATCATTTTAATTGAATTTTTATTCAATTAAATACATTTTGAAAACAAATTAGGGTTTTGGATTAATTCAACCCTCATAAATCATTTTCAAAACTTTTTGGGCCTCTTGAGAGAGTGTAAGACCCATCCCCCCTTGTACAAAAACTTTTTGGGCCTCACTCATTGTATAAGTCCCTCTGTACAAGTAAACGGCGCGATCGTTGCCCGTTTAAAAATAAAAATCATCTGGGCCTCTCCTTGAGCTATAAGACCCATTCAAAACACTTTGGGCCTCTATTAGAGTGTAAGACCCAATCCCCCTTTTAACCAAAACATTTTGGGCCTCACTTATTGTATAAGTCCCTCTGCGTTAAAAGAAAACCTCGGCGCGATCGCCATTTTTAAATGAAAAATCATTTGGGCCTACCCTCGTGTTATAAGCCCCACTCTTTTCTTTAAACCTTTTTGGGCCTCTTGAGAGAGTGTAAGACCCATCCCTTTGTACAGAAAACCATTTTGGGCCCCAGTCACTTGTATAAGTCCCTCTGTACAAAGTCAAACAGTGCGCTCACTGATAAAACTCTGGGCCTCTCCTTGAGCTGTAAGCCCCAAATCTTTCTTTTTCAAAGCACTTTCTCCTTTGATTTTGAATATACTGTTGTTTTCAATCTTTCTTTGTTGAACAACTAACCAAACAGCATGGAAGCACTCCAACCGAGTAAGTGGTTATCGCTTTCATTTACTGCTTTCATATTATAAACGGTATTGTGGGGCTGCTCACTGTAAGTCTCCTTTCATAAACTCATATCTACTGTGTAATAATAGTATAGATATTTCGAGTTTCCCCGGCAACTACGTCTAGAACTAGGTGACGTCGTTTCACTTATTCGTAGAAATAGACGCCTAGATCCCCAATAGGAGCACCAGATATAGTCTTCTCTTCGGCTGTCCTCCTTAGGAATCGTCAAGAAGCTCTACTCCCCAAGATGAATGTATTCTCCGTGAATGGCATCTTTGAGTTTCTTCCAAATTCTCGAACTTTCCTGACTTGATCTATTCCTTGTGGATATCTTGCCTTGAATGTCTCGGGGTTTGGGTACCCACTACGGTCATAATCTTGGACCTTAACTAA
This sequence comes from Lathyrus tuberosus, assembly GCA_022829125.1. Taxonomy (NCBI): domain Eukaryota; kingdom Viridiplantae; phylum Streptophyta; class Magnoliopsida; order Fabales; family Fabaceae; genus Lathyrus; species Lathyrus tuberosus. The sequence goes on along the minus strand of JALAZF010000013.1, from coordinate 24,954,042 downwards.
GGAACCCTCTTTAAAAGCTGAAAGTCGCTGGATAGTAAACCTCGCACGTTTACCAGTGGTTTTTATCTCTAAAAGAGTTATCTCTCCTAATGGAAAGGAGATGATAGACCCACAGGCTTCTTAAAAGCATCGGCCTCCTCTTGGGCATTATTCAAGGACACTACGGTTTCTTAGAAGTATTCACAGCCTCTTCTTAGGCTTCGTATAATGATCTCTTCCTTCGGGAATGATAGCCTCCTCTTGGGCTTCGTACAAGGACCCGTCGGCTTCTTAAAAGTTTCCAGCCTCCTCTTGGGCTTTGTACAAATTGTCCCGACGACCTCCTAGAGGTATAGGAACAGAACATAGTCATCCTCATAGAACAGTCCTTTCATAGAGTCTACTACTATTTCTCAAAGCATAGTACAAAAGATAAAACTCTAGACTTGGACAGTCTAACTTCCTTGAGTCTCAAAGACATTCTCAAGCACCCTTCGTTAAATAGGAAGGAAACCCGCGGACTCGGACAGTCTCAATACCCTTTGGATTTCCTGTTTCCTCAAAGAGAAGGAAATATCCCTGATCCTCAAATCAAATCCCTGTGTACAGTGTTACTCATATAAGAACTGATTTTCTCTTTTAAAATCAGTATATTGGATCTGTCACTCAACTGAAACAGTTACAATAGCCTCCATCTCGGACTTCGTACGAGATACCAAAATTCTCCCCAGTGGAGTCAAACAACCTTTTCGCCTCTCTCTCGGGCTTCGTACGAGACACATAAGAGACTCCCCCGGTTAAGTCAATTACCCTTTTTGCCTCCATCTCGGGCTTCATACGAGATACAAAATCACTCTCTTGTTGAGTATAAAAGATTCTCCTGTTGAGTCAACCCTTTTCGCCTCTCTCTCGGGCTTTGTACGGGACACAAAATAGCCTCCTCTTAGGCTTTGTATAATGATTTTCCTAGCGGAAATTAGCCTCCTCTTAGGCTTTGTATTATAAAACCACTGGTTGGTCCAATCAACCTTTTAGCATCAAAGTTGTGCCTCGTTCACAGTACACAAACATCAATAACTCCTTCCCCTTCATCTAATCGCTGTAAGCGGCAAGCCTCTGGATCATCTACATCCATGCCACTGTCCTTCTTTTAGCATGAGAAATTCCTAAGGAAAGATGACATTGCTCTACACTGAGTTAAAGTCTTCTCCTTCAGGTTAAAACCATTTCTTCGGAAATTATGGCATTGCTCGGATCCGCGTATCCCGGTTAAAGTAATTCTCCTTCTCCCCTCTTTAGAGATGACAAATTCTCTCTAAAGTCGAGGTCTTTCAGCTTCACGTCTTGGGCTTTGAACAAGACACAAATAGACCTTTCAGCTTCACATCTTGGGCTTTGAATAAGATACAAACCACCTTTCGCTTCACGTCTTAGGCTTTGAACAAGACACCAAAAAACCAATTTCTTCCCATAGAATAGGAGGAACTACGAACGCTCTGATTTCCCTGTTTCGGTAAACGGGAATACGTAGGCATAAGATCGAAAGAAAAGATCTTAGCGAGCGCAATCAACAAAAAACCCAAATCCCATATCTCCATCAATCAAAAGCAGTATTTCAAAAGCATCAGTCCTAACATCCTAATCCTTGTTCCCCGCCAGAAACCTTCTACCCAGGTAAAGAAAAGAAAGAAAACAGTATTGGCGAAAATACAAATGACCAGTACAAAGGCCCCCACATTGATAGCATCCGTAACCTAACAGACCGCTGTTTAAACTCAGTATGCAAGCAGGGTTAATTGGAGACATCTATTTCCCTTCCTTATTCAGCTCACAATAGGATAAAAAATGAATCGACCTGTAGTCAAAGCTCAAACCGCAGAGAGCGACCAGCGCTTAAGAACCGCGTCCAAAATCACTCGCTACAATAAGAACTAATTTTCTCTTTAAAATCAGTATACTGGACCTGTCACTTAACTGAAACAGTTATAATAGCCTCCTCTTGGGCTTTGTACAATGATTCTCCCCAGCAGAGTCAAACAACGTTTAGCCTCTCTCTCGGGCTTTGTACGAGACACATAAGAGACTCCCTCGTTGAGTCAATCACCTCTTTTGCCTCCATCTCGGGCTTTATACGAGATACAAAAAGGTTCTTATTGAGCCAAATAAACCTTCATCCTCCATCTCGGGCTTTGTACGAGATACAAAAACTCTCTTGTTGAGTCAATTAGCCTCCATCTCGGGCTTTATACGAGATACCAAAAGACTTCATCGTCGAGTCAAAAACCTTTTAGCCTCTCTCTCGGGCTTTGTACGAGACACATAATAGCCTCCTCTTAGGCTTTGTATAAGAAAACCACTGCTTGATCCAATCAACCTTTTAGCATCAAAGTTGTGCCTCGTTCACAGTACACAAACATCAACAACTCCTTCCCCTTCATCTAATCGCTGTAAGCGGAAAGCCTCTGGATCATCTACATCCATGCCACTGTCCCTCTTTTAGCATGAGAAATTCCTAAGGAAAGATGGCATTGCTCTACACTGAGTTAAAGTCTTCTCCTTCAGGTTAAAACCCCCTATAAAGGAAATTATGGCATTGCCGGATTCACACATCCCGGTTAAAGTAATCCTCCTTTACAGTCAGTCACCCAACAATTGTGACATACAACCCCCTCTTTAAAGATGACAAATTCTCTCTAAAGTCAACACCTTTAGCTTCACATCTTGGGCTTTGAACAAGATACAAATAGACCCTTCAGCTTCACGTCTTGGGCTTTGAACAAGACACCAAAAACACCCATTTCCTCCCATAGAATAGGAGGAACTACGAACGCTCTGATTTCCCTTTTTCGGTAAACGGGAATACGTAGGCATAAGATTGAAAGAAAAATCTTAGCGAGCACACTAAACAAAAACCCAAAATCCCATACTCTCATGTATCTATCAAAAGCATCAGTCCTAACATCCTAAATCCTTGTTCCCCGCTATAAAGTCCTAGAAAGAGAAAAAGAAAAACCGTATTGGCGAAAATACAAATAACCAGTACAAGGGCCCCCCACATTGATAGCATTCGTAACCTAACAGACCGCTGTTTAACCTCAGTATGCAAAGCAGGGTTAATTGGAGACATCTATTTCCCTTCCTTCATCAGCTTTAATAGGATAAAAAATGAATCGACCTGTAGTAAACTCAACCGCAGAGAGCGACCAGCGCTTAAGAACCGCGTCCAAAATTGTTCGCTACAGAAAATGGCGCCCACCGTGGGGCCTATCTCTGTTTTTCTTCTTCCTTTTCACCTCTTGTGTGAATACCACAAATTGGGGCTTCCGCCGGGGAACCCAATTTCTGTCAGGAACTTAGGATTCATAGCTTTAAAGGTCTAGGATGATTATGACAAATATATATACTGCTTTTCCTAATTGCTATACGTGTTTATTTTTCTGCTAATGGGAATGCGTGTGATGCCGCATGTGGAAAGATTGAGTATACACTTAAGATAAGTGATGGCGACGAGGTCGACCATCAACCTCAGTGGAGGATGACCAATGCAACCCATTCTCTCACCTAGACAATGGGCCGATTGTTAAGTCTGAGAAGCTGAGGAGCCAAACCCTTTTGTAGTGCGGAAACTATCGGGAATAGTTGTTACGCGATACTACCCTCATTTGAGGCTGGTGATCTATTCTCGGTGAATGGCACTTACTCTAAGATTGCTCTATAACTCGCTGGCGATCCGCTTGTTGTTTTGCTTTCATGGGAGGAGCTGATGATAATGAGTACAGGTACAAAAATCACCCTAGTATAAACCTTTGAGGATGGGTAGAGCCTTGACTTCATGACAACGACCCTTTGACCCCATGTTTTTTCTATGTTTTTGTGTGCTGCATTCATGCATTCATTTAAAAAACATTAAAACATTCAAATAATTTCTCTTCTAGTCTCTATGTTTTTCAAATTAAACTAAGACTGTGATTTCAAATATCAGAGAGAAAGGGATTGCGCTAATGGATTTCGGTAGAAGGAGAACTCACCAGTATACCTTCAAGGTTCCAAAACTAGAGGATTTGAGAAGGTTAGCAAAAATGATCACTAACCCTGAGGCTTTCAGAGCCAAGCACGGAGGTCTGCTACCACTGTTAAGAGTCCATGTGATTGAGGGAATCATGGATGCACTCATTCAGTTTTACGATCTGGTTTATCACTATTTCACATTCTCGGATTACCAGCTCGCTCCAACGCTGGAGGAGTATTCTCATCTGATCGATCTACACATTACAGATCGAGCTCCATTTTCTGGACTGGAAGAAATTCCAAAGAATCAGACTATTGCAAGAGCAATTCATTTGGACGAGTCTGAGGTCAGGACTCACATAACCACTAAGGGTGGCATCCAAGGTTTGCTAGCCCAGTTCTTGACAAAGAAAGCCCTGTATTTTGCCAGTATAGGAAACGTGACTGCTTTTGAAAGCATCTTTGTCTTGCTCACCTACGGGTTATTTTTGTTTCCCAACATCAATAACTTCGTCGATATTAACTCCATTAAGATTTTTCTCATTGGAAACCCTGTGCCGACTTTGCTCGCAGATGCATATCATTCTGTACACTTGGGAAATTTGTATAGCAGAGGGGAGATCACATGCTGTGTACCTCTACTTTACAAGTGGTTTATCTCTCACTTGCCCAAGTCTGCTGCTTTTTGGGATTGCAAGAGTGCCTTACGTTGGTCGCAGAAGATCATGTCTCTTACCAAATCTGATATAGATTGGTGTAATAGGATTTATGATGGAATCAGGATCATTGATCATTGTGGGAACTTCCCCAACGTACCCCTCATAGGAACTATGGGAGGAATCAATTACCATCCAGTTCTCGTTCATCGTCAATTTGGATACCCGATGAGACACGTCTCACGGGGTGTTCGTCTGGAAGGTCTTTTCTTCAAGGAAGGAGAAAACGACAGAGCACTAAAGATGGAAATAGTGCACATTTGGAAGCATGTTCATAAGAAAGGACGAGAGTCTCTGGGAAAACCAGACTGTGTCTCGGTGGAGCCTTATCTCCACTGGGTACAAACTAGAACTCTCAAGCTAAAAATGCCTTATCCTCGTTACGGAATTCTTCCGCCAAAGGAATCTGTCATGTATTTCATGACGGAAACGGAAAAGCTTCAGGTTACTCTCAACAAAGTTCAAAAGGAGAGAAGGTCTTGGAAGAACAAGTACCGCACCCTCGACGTAGAGTGCATCAAAATACAACAATTACTAAAAGAGAAAGATGCTCTGATTGAAATTTTGGAGCAACATGCTGTAGAGAATCAAGATGACCAAAGAAATTTGCTCACTCCTTTCACCTGGCAAAGGAATGACAACCCGACAACGGCCCAAGAGCCCCGGTCAAAGAAGAGGAAAGTACCAGAGCCAGCACCTGATTTCTCTTCAGAGAGGACTCGGGACCCATTAGCTTAGGTTTCTGTTTCTGCACCTTGTAATCAACTGTATTTCCATTTCTGTAATCCTCTGAATTCAATAAAAAGGGGTTTCCCCACTGTTTGATATTTGCAATCTAATTGTCGAAGTTTATTTTGATTAAACCAAAAAATAATTAATATAATCATTGAATTCATCATTCTCACATCGCAAATTCTTCTTACCTACGAATCCCACGTTTGTGTCTCGATTCTAGAGTCAAACTGTCTCATTCGTATAATACTCGGGCCAATCGTCAGAAAAAGATGGATGATCTTGAGGAAGAAAACAGGGAGTTAAAAGAAGAGATCGACGCTCTGAGAGAGGATATGAGAAAACTTTGTAACGACATGCAAGCCATGGCAGAAGCTCAGCTACAAAGAACTGTGATCTCAGAGATCACCTCAACGTCCATAGTAGAAAAGTATGATCCTAGGTATCAAATACCGAAAGATCGTCCTGGGGGCATACCTGTTAACTATATCCCGGAAAGATATGTTCCGCCGATCACTGAAGATCAGGGAATCACAACAGAAGCCGCTGGGCCTGAAGGTTACAAACTTCGGGAAATCGAAGATGCCAGAGGCATACTGAAGACTCCTGAAGGTTACAAACTTCGGGAGACGCCAAGACTCACTGCCGTAGTTACGGTACCACCCCCTGTGGTGCACACTGTCCCGGAAGGACAGATTCCACAGACACCTTCTGGTAAGAAGGAAACTATGTTTGACAGAATGGAGGAATTCCAGGAGAAGTTCTTGGAAATGCAGAAGGAACTGCAAGCCATTCGCGGTCAGGATTTATTTGGAAAGGACGCCGCAGACCTCTGCTTGGTCCCCAATGTAAAAGTTCTGCACAAATTTCAAGTGCCCGACTTTGAAAAATACAAGGGTAACTCTTTCCCTCAAAGCCATCTGGTGATGTACGCCCGACGAATTTCAACTCAGACGGAAAATCAGGACCTACTGATTCACTACTTTCAGGATAGTTTAACCGGTGCCGCACTCAAATGGTACATGGGTTTAAACCGTGCCACGATCAGTACATTCAGAGATCTTGGTACTGCCTTCGTCCAACAATACAAATACAATTTAGACATGGCACCCGACAGAGATCAACTCAGATCAATGTCGCAAAAGGACAAGGAAACCTTTAAGGAGTATGCTCAAAGGTGGCGTGAAATTGCCGCTCAAATTTGTCCACCTCTTGAGGAAAAAGAGATGACAAAGATCTTCTTAAAAACCTTAAGCTCATTTTACTATGACCGAATGGTTGCCAGTGCACCCAGTGATTTCACCGAGATGGTGGGCATGGGCGTACGTCTTGAGGAAGCCGTCCAAGAAGGACGTTTGGTAAAAGACACTGGATCGACGAGCGGTACTAAAAAATACGGTAGTGCTCTCCCTAAGAAAAAAGGGCAAGATATTAGGAATATCTCTCTCGGAAAGCAAAGGCGTCGTTATCAACCGGTAGCAGCTGTGACTCCTGCTATCAGCCCTGCGCCTATTCCTAAGTATCAACCTCAGGTTGCGCAGAGCCAACCAGATCAGCAAAGGACACAGCAGCCTCTTCAACAGGCTCGTCCTCCATACAACAACAACCGTACAACACGGCCACCAGGATTTGATCCTATACCCGTGTCGTACGCAGAGCTGTTTCCATTACTACTGGCCAAGGGGCACATTCAGACTAAATCTCCTCTTACAGTATCGGAAAATCCGCCTTTTTGGTTTAAGGTGGATCAAACATGCCCTTACCATCAAGGAGGATCAGGGCATAACATAGAGACTTGTCTCAATTTCAATTCTGACGTGCAAAAAGTTGTTAGGAGCGGGGTCGTATCCTTCAAAGATATGAATCCTAATGTTCTCACGAATCCGCTGCCTCAACACGAGAAGGCTGCAGTCAATCTCATTGAGAAAGAGACTAACAATGTCTATCAAATTCACAATGTACTCTTGTTAAAGACCAATCTGGTCAATATGCATTGTAGACAGAGTGGATATGGCCATGTGCCACCTCATAACTATCACCAGTGTGATATCTGCTCTAAAGACAACCAGGGATGTTCTGTAGTGCAAGCAGCTCTACAGGAACAGATGGATCTTGGATGGATCCAAGAGCACCGAGTTCATAGAGTTAACATGGTCTACACGAATTCTAACGTCATTCAGAACCACGATATCCGTGCAATGAAAGTCAACTTGGTGGCGATGCACTCAAGGCAAAGCCAGTATCATAATTTGCCGTGGCACGATTACAGTTCCTGTCTGATTTGCTCGGTAAACAAACAGGGATGCTCTTTCATACAGGAGGCCCTCCAGCGTCAGATGGATCTTGGATGGATCCAAGACTACCATGATAGGAATTCCTATCAGATCAACATGGTTCAAATCTTTGATATTCGCGTGATGAATACCAACCTGGTAGAGTTACATGCTGAACAGGTCCGACTCGGATTCTTAATATCACATGACTATCAAAGCTGTAAAGCGGGTTGCGAAAATGATCGAGGTTATACCCTTGTCCAGGAGGCACTTCAGCACTTGTTAAATCACTGGTGGATGCCAATCTATATGGATGAAGATACTCAGCAAATTAGTATCAGCAACAGGAATCCCACTCGGCGTCAAAGTCAGGATGTCCGATCTGTGGAAGCTAACCTAGTGAGGTTACATTGTATTCAAAGTGGGCGTGGCCAGGTGCCACCACACAACTATGAACGTTGTAATGTCTGTTCAGAAAGTAACCAAGGGTGTTACCTTGTGAGAGCAGCTCTTAAGGGTCAGGTGGATCGTGGAGAGATTCGTCCATATCCGGGTTCTGGACCTATCAACTGGACGTCGAACTGCCTTGTCGATCAAATTGAAGATGTTGTCATAATCTATGGTCATCATATGACCAGGGACGTTTGTGCCATTATCCCTCTATTGGATGAATCTAAGGTTCCCAACCGATAACGGATCGAAATTACTTATGATGGTCAGAAAAATCAGAAGGCTCCTGTAGTTATCTATCTGCCAGGACCAATACCGTATGAATCAACTAAGGCAATCCCTTACAAATACGGTGCAACAATAATTGAGAATGGAAAAGAAATTCCATTACCCTCCGTTGTGAATATTGCAGACATCAGTCGTATAACACGGAGTGGTAGAATCTTCAACCGAGGGGTTGGAGAACCTAACAAGGAAAAGGAACTTTGGACGGACACTCCTGATCCACCAGTCGGTCAATCCAGTAATCCCGACCTTTCGGAAAATAATGATGAGATGCTGAAGCTCATCCAAAGGAGTGAATATAACATTGTGGATCAACTGTTACAGACTTCTTCAAAGATCTCGGTATTATCACTGTTACTCAGTTCAGAAGCCCACAGGGAGGCTCTACAGAAAGTCTTGGAGCAAGCCTTTGTGGAACAGGATCTAACAATCAGACAGTTCGATAGTATTGTCTCTAACATCACTTCCTGCAATAATTTGGGATTTAGTGATGAGGAATTACCCGAAGAAGGTCGTCGTCATAACATGGCGCTCAACATTACAGTTAACTGCCAGGATGATGCTTTAGCCAGCGTACTGGTAGACACAGGGTCAGCCCTAAATGTTATGCCGAAGTCCACTTTGATGCAATTATCATTCAAAGGCCCTCCGATGAGAATCAGCGAGGTCGTCGTCAAAGCGTTTGACGGATCCAGAAAAGTGGTTATCGACGAAGTTGATCTTCCCATAACTATTGGTCCTCACACTTTCCAAGTCACTTTCTAGGTCATGGACATCCGGGCAACATACAGTTGTTTATTAGGAAGACCTTGGATACACCAGGCTGGAGCGGTTACTTCAACCCTCCACCAAAAGCTAAAGTTCGTCAAGAACGATCAACTTGTCACAGTTTGTGGGGAACAAGCATTGCTTGTGAGTAGCTTATCATCGTCTACTGGTATAGAACCCGAGGAGGTTATTGGAACTCAATTCCAAGCACTGTCGGTGAGCAAGAACAATCAGTTCAAAGAAGGAACTTTGATTTCTTCATACAATGATGCTATTAAAGCGGTCGAGAGTACCGATACAACAGGATGGGGACGACTTGTCATTCCTATTGACAATAAAACAAAGAAGGGTCTTGGTTTTTCTGCAACCTGTACCCAGACAGCTGCCAACGATGAAAGTCTTCATCCCCTTCAAAACTTCTTCCACAGTACAGGTTTTCTTCACCCGGTGTCTCAGGCAATACATGCTATCAATGAGGAAGATCCCTATGACACAGATGAAGAATGGAAATCCTACCTTAACGAGGATGGTTACATGTCTCAGGAAGAGGTGCCTATGCCTTTTTGCTTTCCTACAGAGAGTCCGAGATTTATACCAAGGTCAGACGTCGAAATGATATACGGAGGTTGTGATCCGGAAGGATGTCGTGCTCCACCAAATTCATTAGAGGAAGACACTCTGATGAAAGACAATTTTGACTACAATTACTATGGCCCAATGGATGGTCTGCCAATGTGGCAACCTTACCCAGGAAACTTGGGGCCGGAAAGTCAGTCGAGTAATGAAAATTGACTGACTGTCATTGAACAGAATACCTATGTCCCCACCATGTCATGGGATCAACACTCAGGTCATTCAAAAACTACTCAACATGAAGATGAATTTGCAACGTTTGCAGGACTTGAATTCATCAACTATGCTTTTCCCGAGGTCAACGTCATCGAGAGAGATGACTCCTCCGGTTCGAAAGAAGTATGGGACACCTTGGGACAACCAAGTGGAAAATACGACTATATGGTCAAGTACACTGCTCCCAAAAGCTCTCGTATCAGGCTCGAAGACATCCAGCCTACTGGATGGGGAGATACAGCTGAGAGCACAACTGCTCTGCAAAATGCAACAGAGGAATCCTCCTACGACAATTCTGCTTGGGAGACAGATTCCAATTCACCTGCTCCACCAGAAATCAGCGTCATTTCTGAAGACAAATCAAGGAAGGTACCAGACTTTGTGATTCACCGAGGAGTTCGCCGCCAATGGGTTGCTGTCGAGGTTCCGAAGGTCGTTCATCAGTTAAAGTAATCGTCGTCTTTAACCTTTCACCCTGACCAGGTGAAACGGATGTTTTGATAGGGCTCGCTTTCTGTAAATTTCCCTCTTCGCTTAGCCCAAAGCGACAGAGTTTTGTTTCATAGGGCTGTAGTTTCAAGATTCGACTTGTTCATTAATAAAATAATGTCGTTCTGTAATTTCCGCATTAATCGTTGTTTTCTCTTTTTGCTTTTTCAGAAAATGCTAATCCTAAAAAACAATTAAAAATAAAAACAAGTAGTAAAATAAATACACTGCACACTTTTGCATTTTTCTCCATCTCTTCTAAACACGAATCATCACGTCATGCAGATTGCTTGTTTTAAACCCCGTTGAAACATACGATCCGATGCCTTCTCCCAACTTTGAGTTCCCGGTATTCGAGGCTGAAGAAGAAAATGACAACGAAATTCCAGAAGAGATCTCCCGATTACTCAGACAATAGGAAAGGTCCATTGAACCTCATAAAGAACCGTTGGAAACGGTAAACTTGGGTTCAGAGCAAGAGAGAAAAGAAATCAGGATTGGGGCACTGCTCAGTCCAACTGCCAAAGAGAGTTTGATAAAGCTTCTCAAATAATTTCCCGATGTATTCGCTTGGTCCTATCAGGATATGCCAGGGTTGGATACCAGCATCGTGGAACATCACTTACCGTTGAGATCGGAATGTCCGCCAGTAAAGCAGAGGTTGAGACGCACTCACCCGGACATGGCCATCAAAATCAAAGAGGAGGTACAGAAATAGATTGACGCAGGTTTCCTCGCCACATCTGAATATCCGCAATGGTTAGCCAATATCGTACCCGTTCCCAAAAAGGACGGAAGGGTCAGAATGTGTGTCGACTACAGGGATCTAAACAAGGCTAGTCCAAAGGACGACTTTCCTTTACCGCACATTGACATGCTGGTAGACAGTACAACAAAGTTCAAAGTCTTCTCCTTCATGGATGGATTCTTGGGCTATAACCAGATCAAAATAGCGCCGAAAGACATGGAGAAAACTTCATTCATTACCCTATGGGGTACCTTTTGTTACAAGGTATTGTCGTTCGGTTTGAAGAACGCCAACGCAACCTATCAAAGGGCCATGACTACTCTGTTTCATGACATGATACACAAAGAAATCGAGGTATATGTTGATGATATGATTGGAAAATCAAAAACAGAGAGTGAGCACGTTGAACATCTGTCAAAATTGTTCGAACGTTTAAGAAAGTTCAAGCTCTACTTGAATCCTAACAAGTGCACTTCGGTGTCCGTTCAAGGAAACTACTAGGGTTCATCGTCAGCCAGAAAGGAATTGAGGTTGATCCTGACAAGGTCAAGGCCATTCAAGAAATGCCTTCTCCGAAAACTGAAAAACAAGTCAGAGGATTCTTGGGACATTTGAACTACATCTCCAGGTTCATATTCCTTATGACCGCCACGTGTGCGCCGATTTTCAAATTACTGAAAAAGAACCAGGATTGCGTTTGGACAGAAGATTGTCAAACCGCCTTCGACAGTATCAAGAAATATCTGTTGAATCCTCCGATTCTATCACCTCCAGTGGAAGGAAGACCACTGATCATCTACCTCACAGTCTTGGAAGACTCAATGGGGTGTGTACTTGGCCAACAAGATGAAACTAAACGGAAAGAGTCTGCCCTTTACTATCTGAGCAAGAAGTTCACCGACTGCGAGACTCGGTACACGATGCTTGAGAAAAATTGTTGCGCTTTGGCTTGGGCAGCCAAACGTCTTCGCCAATACATGATTCGTCATACTACTTGATTAATCTCTGAAATGGATCCAATCAAGTACGTCTTCGAAAAACCTGCTCTCACGGGAAGAATTGCCCGTTGGCAGATGTTATTATCAGAATATGACATAGAGTACCACGCTCAGAAAGCCGTTAAAGGAAGTATTTTAGCCGATCATTTGGCTCATCAACTGATTGACGATCAAGAATCAATCGGGTTTGACTTCCCAGACGAAGATGTCATGTATCTAAAAATGAAAGATTGCGATGAACCGTTACCCAGTGAAGGGCCAGAACCAGGTTCCCAATGGGGACTTATCTTTGACGGAGCAGTTAATCATTATGGAAACGGAATTGGGGCAATCATTGTTACCCCTCAGGGTACCCACATTCCTTTCACTTCCAGACTTACGTTCAAATGTACAAACAACGAGGCCTAATACGAAGCTTGTATCATGGGTCTCGAAGAAGCGATTGATTTAAGAATCAAAAACTTGGACGTATACGGCGATTCAGCCTTGGTTATCAATCAAATAAAAGGAGGTTGGAACACATACCAATCAGGATTGATCCCTTACAAAGACTACGCAAGAAGGTTGCAACCTTTCTTCAACAGAGTTGAGTTTCATCACATCCCTCGTGAGGAGAATCACATGGCTGATGCATTAGCCACTCTCTCTTCTATGATTAGTGTAGGTCAATGGAACGACTTACCTAAGATCGACATAATGCGCCTTGAACGGCCCGCCTACGTCTTCACGATTGAAGCAGTCATAGACGACAAACCTTGGTATCACGATATCAAATGCTTCCTTCAGAAACAAGAGTACCCATCTGGGGCATCCCGAAAAGACAGGAAAACCCTCAGAAGGTTGGCTGGAAACTTCTTCCTGAGCGGTGACACTCTCTATAAGAGAAATTTTGACATGGTCTTGCTCCGATCCGTCGACAGACCAGAAGCAGACATGCTTATGAAAGAAATTCATGAAGGGTCCTTTGGCACTCATGCCAACGGACACACAATGGCGAGAAAAATTTTAAGAGCAGGGTACTATTAGTTGACAATGGAATTCGACTGCTACAAGTACATAAGGAGGTGTCACAAGTGTCAGATATACTCCGATAAAATTCATGTACCGCCATCACATCTCAAAGTTCTCTCTTCCCCATGGCCATTCTCCATATGGGGAATCGACACGATTGGCATGATTGAGCCTAAGGCTTCAAACGGACATCGGTTCATCCTAGTAGCCATTGACTACTTCACCAAGTGGGTCGAAGCAGCGTCATTCGCCAATGTAACCCGACAAGTGGTGGTCCGATTTATCAAAAACAATATCATCTGCCGTTATGGTGTTCCAAGCGAGATCATTACTGATAATGGATCTAACTTGAACAACAAAATAATGAAAGAGTTGTGCGCTGAGTTCAAGATTGAACACCATAACTTATCTCCCTACCGACCCAAGATGAACGGAGCGGTAGAAGCTGCCAATAAGAACATCAAGAGGATCATTCAAAAGATGGTTGTAACTTACAAAGACTGGCACGAGATGCTACCCTTTGCTCTTCACGGTTATCGCACATCTGTCCGCACTTTAACAGGGGCTACCCATTTCTCTCTAGTGTATGGCATGGAAGCAATGCTCCCCATAGAAGTAGAAATCCCGTCAATCTGAGTATTGATGGAAGCTAAGCTCACCGAAGCTGAATGGTGTCAAAGCCGACACGACGAATTGAATCTGATCGAGGAGAAGCGAATCACGGCACTATGCCACAGTCAGTTGTATCAACAGAGAATGAAGAGGGCGTTTGACAAAAAGGTCCAACCTCGTGTTTTCAGAGAATGAGACCTCGTGCTCAAAAAGATACAATCATTTCTCACTGATTCGCGAGGCAAGTGGACTCCAAATTATAATGGCCCCTATGTGGTCACGAAAGCTTTCTCAGGCGGCGCCTTGAGACTTGCAACCATGGACGGAGAGGAATTTGCCTACCCCACAAATGTTGATGTAGTCAAGAAATACTTCGCCTAAAAAAAACGTCTCGGTGGATTGAAAACCCGAAAGGGCGGTCCAGGCAAAAGTTAGAGACATAAAAAAAATCATCCCGATGGATTGGAAACATCACAGTACAATCCAGGCAAAAATTAGGGATAATGGCAAGTAACTATGTTCAACAGAGGCAAGTCCCTCAGCAGCAGCAGTTACATCATCCGCCGGAAAACTCCAGTCAAGGTCATCTTCGACAGAAGCTCAGGATACCCCGAATTCAAAGTTGGTACAAGGATAGTGGTCGTTATGTTTCAACGTAGCCCTTTTCCCTGTAAATTACCATTTTCTAACTTTGTAAATACTCAATGGAATCACGCGTTTGGCTGATCTCCATCTTATCAATAAAATTTGAGCCTTTGTGCTTTTGTTTGTAATTCTTATTTGTTTTAGCTTTACAAAACGACGTTGTTGACATGATTAACGATTCTTGAAATAAAACAAAAAATGAATTTACTTGTTAAAACTTTTTCTGCTTTTAAATTAAAGACGATAATTTCTTTTGACTGTTGAACATCAGAAGAACATCGGTCGCTTCTCCAGAAGTAATCGAACCTCAAAGTGCAGAATCAAAGTACTCCTTCTAACCTAGTACGCCTGAGTAAAGGATCAACTGTATGAGATGCGACTTTCCCATCTGATACCCTCGGCAGAGTACTTACCTCCTAAGCCCGACCAACGTAGCTCCCAACAGGGACTATCTCTCCTAAGCAAGGCGGAATTGCTATCTTGAACCAGCGATATTTCTACACGCCCCCGCGATGGCCGAGTATCCATTCATGCTCACCTGTCAGTTTGTATGTTGCGTCAGTTTTGTCAGCATAAACATACATACATCATGCATTATTGATTTGCATTCACATTTCATATTGCATCGCTATCACTCTAGTCGGTCTTATCCCCTTGTGATAAAAGTCTTCTCAATCGAGTTGTCAGTTCTTGCCTCGTCAGGAAACGCTGAGTTTGAACCATCTCGCCTCTAGTGTATCTCTGGATTAGAGTAGGCACTCGACCACTTTGATAACTTGAACCTCTGAAAAGCCGGAGGAGCTTTCTACAAATGTCACTCTTCGCCATTGAAGATGATATCCTTGCTTTCCCGGATTAAGGAAAATCCACAGAGAAAGCCTCGTAATCAGACATTCGGCAGCATGTCGGTTTCGCTCCGAAAAGACCGCTGGTGAAAAGGTCATCGGCACCTCAAAATTGGACCCCATCATATGGCATTTCAATGGGAAAATCCCGAGAAAAGTATGATGTAAGATCCCAAGTGAAAGCAGTCTCTCAAGAGACTCATTTTCCCCAGTAGATTCGACAAATGGCGTCTCCAAACAGAGAAGTTTGTGCACCTCTACAACTCAGACGACTGGGTTCCCCAGCAAGTCTGACATCAAAACTTTTTCCACTCAAATAGCATCTTCCCAGGAAAATTCGGCTAGAAGTTTGAGGAAAACCGCTACGAATAGCGTCCCTTGTCAGTAAAGTTTATTGACGAAAGAAACTAAGACCAGTTCCTTGGTAGGAAACCAGGATCGAGGGGAAGTTTACATCAGAAACTAAGACCAGTTCCTCGGTAGGAAACCAGGATCGAGGGGAAGTTTAAATCAGAAACTAAGACCAGTTCCTTGGTAGGTAACCAGGATCGAGGGGAAGTTTGTTTCAGCAACTGAGACTAGTTCCTTGATAGGAAACCAAGAACGAGGGGAAGTTGACAAAAGAAAACTGAGACCAGTTCCTTGGCTGAAGACCAGGATCGAGGGGAATTTTACCTTTTCTAAGCATCATTGCTTAGCAAAAGAAGATGAATGTGATCCGCCATTCATAACCACCACCAAAATTTTGAGTATTCCGATATTTAATCCTCTTGCACCCCGAATGCCCGAATACCTTCGTCATTCGCACCTTCGGGTCCAAGAAGATTAAATAGGGGCATCTGTCATACCCCAAATTTTGACCACTAAGATTCCCCATCATTGTGAAAATCATCATCACAATATGGATGAACTATCTTGCCTCAGCAGTCTCCCCAAAGATGGGTGAACACTTACTACAATCAAAATTAGGGTTTCAAGCCCTCTCAGAGCCTTAGACAAAGGGTCAATCAAGGAATGACATGATCTTCAACTTGTCTAAACCTCTCAAACATACACAAATGATAAAAAAGGACTCCCACTCCAAGGATTAAGCACAAAGCTGCTCCCTTCTAGGTGGATCAAGCCTCAAGATCGACAGTGTCACCAAATTAGGGTTTTGGTCGACCAGGGCCTCCAGATGGAAAATTTTCATCTGGGCACAAGCCAATCATCCAAAACACAATCTAATATACTTCATGGGACCTCATGGACCCAATTATTAAGTCAAATTTGCCTCAGGGGATGCATTCATCAAAAATCAGGAATTAGGGTTTCTTGACCTAATTCACCCTTAAGTTGACTTTTAGGGCAAATCATGAGCCAAGACCTCAAGAGAGGGTTTGAGGGTCTCTAATGAACTATATTGATCCATTTGGAACAATGGATTAATCCAAGAAGCTTGAGCAACAAGTCTCAATTTCATCTGCACCACAGTTAGGGTTTTAAGGAAAAAGTCAACTGTAACTTTGACTTTTGACCAGGACATGCTCCCAAACCCTATGACATGCATCAATATACCCTATGACACCCATGGAACATGTCCATCAAGTTTGATTTAGGTCAAGGACATGATTTCCTGAAGAATTGCACAATTTGGAATTCATCTAATAAAAAGTCAACTATGCACAAAAGTCAACTTTGACTTTTTGAGATTTTTCACCAAAATGGATTTTTAACCCTAAAATGATGTTAATGTATGATTTGAATCATCATTCATCAAGAAAAATCAAGAAAAGTTGGATAACTTGTAAAAGGGGTAACCATAAAAACTTAGAAAATTTTCTAAGTTAAAAATAAAGTGACAAGGGTACCAACTTTGGAGGATCATAACTCCTAAACCACAAAGCCATTTTTCCTCATCCAAATATGGATTTGTAGCCCTCATTACCCTCTACAAAAACTTCAACTAGACCTAAGTCCAATTCATTAAGGATTTTGAGTTATGGAGTGATCAAAATGGCTAAAAAATGAAAATGTCACTTTTTCCAACACTTAGTGAAATTTTCACTAAGTCCAAATCTGTCTTCACTTTTTGCCAAATGTAGGGGGATTTTTCACTTGGATTCAAAAGAGATCAAAACCAAACATGTTCAAACAGTTGTTATATCATGTAAGGGCTTTCCAAAATGGCCAAGAACATTGCCAAATTCCATTTGGGTTATGAGTTATGACATTGTCAAGTTGCCTTGTTGGAATCTGTCAAGGCAAGACAGAATTTGCATTTTTGCTCGATTTGCCAAAATTGTGCAAATCCAATCACTCATATCCACTTGGACACATCTGAGGATTGAATCTAAAGGGGACAATCACTGAGCCAAGCCTCCAAAGTCTTTGGAACAAGAAATAACATGTTGAACCTAGAATTGCTAAAATAGGGACAAGACTCCAAATTTGGATTGGAGCATTCAATGGAAGCATCAAGGTGGCATGGACTGAGCCATTTTCATTTGAATTCAGTCAAGACTTATCCAAGACCAAGGGAACCACAGCCCTGTGCCCTAACCTCTAGTCAATGGCTAGAGGAGACTTGGATTTCCATTGGCCAACATTGAACAAACACCTGCTGCAGTTGCCATTCACTGTGGATCCCAAAACAAACTTGCTCTACTATAAATAGAGCTCAATTGTGATCAGTTTAAGTACACCAAAGGCCTACAACACTTGCCTTTCTCAAAATCTCTTTCTCTTGGCAAAAATGCCTTTCTTAGCAAGGTAGCTATCGTGTTTTGAGCTAGAGGGCAATTCCACTCAAACCAATCACTCACACACCTCACATACATCACATATGAGTTGATCAAACACTTAAACAACAACTGGAACACTGATTTCTCAGAATCACCAGTCAATTGCTCAAGGTTTTAACCAAAGTGCAGTTGAGATGCCATGAAATAATCCAGCCAATTTCAATCAAGTCCAAGCATTCAAACACACTCCATAGGGTGTAGGGAAGCTGTTCAGATCATCACCACTCATATGTAACACCTCCAAATCAAAAATCACATTGCACTTGCTGTCACGGCCTAGAGGTAAGCATATACTTGGTCATCTCTCAATCTATGCATATTTCCTCGCACAATAATTTGGCCATATGTTCATAATCATGCATAGAATGTTTCCCCTAAATTAATTGCATTGTTTGAATCGTGTATCAAAAATCCCAGCCTTCATGCAGAAATTAGGGTTCTTGAGGATTTTTCATGATTTCTTGTTATATGTTTAATTTAAATGAAATTAATTGGCATAGACATGATCGTGAAGTTGAGACGAGCATAATGATATGTGGATTGCATGTTATAATCAAGTATTCAGTGAGATTAGAGAGAAAATGCAAATCTGGCCAAGCCCAGAACACGCGCGTGTTCTTGGTGTGTTCTTGGCGCCTTTTTTTCAAAATTTGAATATTTGAATTTTGTGATTTTATTTAATTGATTCAA
Source organism: Lathyrus tuberosus (assembly GCA_022829125.1). Taxonomy (NCBI): domain Eukaryota; kingdom Viridiplantae; phylum Streptophyta; class Magnoliopsida; order Fabales; family Fabaceae; genus Lathyrus; species Lathyrus tuberosus. The sequence continues at coordinate 24,935,161 of JALAZF010000013.1, read as the reverse complement.
AAATTAATTTCTCTCTGAGTTTTAATGATTTTGAGTTGGTTTTTTTTTTAATAATTCACAAAAATGTTAAAATATTTTATTTTCCCAAAAATATTATTTATTTCAAATAATTGATATTTTTGCAAAGAATTAATGTTTTAATTGTTTTTGACATTTAAAATATTTTTTTCCACCTTGATTTTGCATTTTTTAATGCTTTCTAATTATTTTGTAGGCCAATACTTAATTTTTGAAGCATTAATCCAAGATCACAATTTGTTTTTCATATGTTAAACAATTTTGATCATTTTAATTGAATTTTTATTCAATTAAATACATTTTTGAAAACAAATTAGGGTTTTTGGATTAATTCAACCCTCATAAATCATTTTCAAAACACTTTGGGCCTCTAATAGAGTGTAATACCCAATCCTTTTTTTGACCAAATCACAGTTTGGGCCTCAGTGTATTGTATAAGTCCCGATACCGTAAAAAACAAACGGCGCGATCGTCGCCTTTTAAAAATAACCATGGGTCTCTCCTTGAGTTATAAGACCCATTCAAAATTCTTTGGGCCTCTATTAGAGTGTAAGACCCAATCCCTTTTTAACCAAAACATTTTGGGCCTCAGATATTGTATAAGCCCCTTCGCGTTAAAAGAAAATAAACGGCGCGATCGTCGCCTTTTCAAAATAACCATGGGCCTACCCTCGAGTAGTAAGACCCATTTCTTTTTTTCAAAACTTTTGGGCCTCTAATAGAGTGTAACACCCAACCCCCTTGTACAGAAAACATTTTGGGGCCTCAGTCACCTGTATAAGTTCCTCTGTACAAATTCAACAGTGCGCTCACTGATAAAACCTTAGGCCTCTCCTTGAGCTGTAAGCCCCAAATCTTTCTTTTTCAAAGCACTTTCTCCTTTGATTTTGAATATATTGTTGTTTTCAATCTTTCTTTGTTGAACAACTAACCAAACAGCATGGAAGCTCTACAACCGAGTAAGTGGTTATTGCTTTCATTTACTGCTTTCATATACATATAACTGTATTGTGGGGCTGTTTCACTGTAAGTCTTCTTTCATAAACTCATATCAACTGTGTAATAATAGTATAAATATTTTGAGTTTTCCCGGCAACTACGTCTAGCATTAAGCCAGTTGATCACTCTTAGAAATAGTCTAAACTAGATCCCCATAGGATTACCAGACACAGTCTTCCCTCCTCTTGGGGTTAAACAATATGGAGATATGAAAGGCAGCATTCTCTGTGAACCCTTTCATAGACTGTCACTCATAGAAGTTATCAAAGAAACTCTATTCCCCAGAGATGATCTCTTCTCCGTGAATTGCATCTCTTGAGTTTCTTCCAAATTCTCGAACTTTCCTGGCTTGATCTATTCTCGGTGAATGGCATGTCTTGAACTTCTCGGGGTTTGGGGACCCACAGGCTTCTTAAAAGCACTTGTCAAGAAACTCTACTCCCCAGAGATGATCTTTTCTCCGTGAATGGCATCTCTTGAGTTTCTTCCAAATTCTCGAACTTTCCTGACTTGATCTATTCCTTGTGAATAACTTGCCTTGAATTTCTCGGGGTTTGGGGACCCATCGGCTTCTTAAAAGCAATCGGCCTCCTCTTGGGCATCGTACAAGGACCCACAGGCTTCCTAAAAGCAACATAGCCTCCTCTTGGGCTTAGTACAAGGACTCGCCGGCTTCTTAGAAGTATTTACAGCCTCCTCTTAGGCTTCGTATAATGATCTCTTCCTCCGGGAATGATAGCCTTCTCTTGGGCTTTATAAAAGGACCTCTCGGCTTCTTAAAAGTTTCCAGCCTCCTCTTGGGCTTCGTACAAATTGTCCCGACGACCTCCTAGAGGTATAGGAACATAACTTAGTCATCTGCATAGAACAGTCCTTTCATAAAGTCTACTACTGTTTCTCAAAGCATAGTACAAGAAATAAAACCCTAGACTTGGACAGTCTAATTTCCTTGAGTCTCAAAGACATTCTCAAATGACCCCCTTCCCCAAAATAGGAAGGAAACCCGTAGACTCGGACAGTCTCAATACCCTTCGGATTTCCCGCTTCCTTAAAGAACAGGAATAACCCAGATCCTTGAATCAAATCCATGAGTACAGTGTTGCTCAAATAAGAACTGATTTTCTCTTTAAAATCAGTATACTGGACCTGTCGCTTAACTGAAACAGTTACAATAGCCTCCTCTTGGGCTTTGTACAATGATTCTCCCCAGCAGAGTCAAACAACGTTTAGCCTCTCTCTCGGGCTTTGTACGAGACACATAAGAGACTCCCTCGTTGAGTCAATCACCTCTTTCGCCTCCATCTCGGGCTTTATACGAGATACAAAAAGGTTCTTATTGAGCCAAACAAACCTTCAGCCTTCATCTCGGGCTTTGTACGAGATACAAAAACTCTCTTGTTGAGTCAATTAGCCTCCATCTCGGGCTTTATACGAGATACCAAAAGACTTCATCGTCGAGTCAAAAACCTTTTAGCGTCTCTCTCGGGCTTTGTACGAGACACATAATAGCCTCCTCTTAGGCTTTGTATAAGAAAACCACTGGTTGATCCAATCAACCTTTTAGCATCAAAGTTGTGCCTCGTTCACAGTACACAAACATCAACAACTCCTTCCCCTTCATCTAATCGCTGTAAGCGGCAAGCCTCTGGATCATCTTCCTCCATGCCACTGTCCCTCTTTTAGCATGAGAAATTCCTAAGGAAAGATGGCATTGCTCTACACTGAGTTAAAGTCTTCTCCTTCAGGTTAAAACCCCCTATAAAGGAAATTATGGCATTGTCGGATTCATACATCCCAGTTAAAGTAATCCTCCTTTACAGTCAATCACCCAACAGTTATGACATACAACCCCCTCTTTAGAGATGACAAATTCTCTCTAAAGTCAACACCTTTAGCTTCACATCTTGGGCTTTAAACAAGATACAAATAGACCCTTCAGCTTCACGTCTTGGGCTTTGAACAAGACACCAAAAACACCTATTTCCTCCCATAGAATAGGAGGAACTACGAACGCTCTGATTTCCCTGTTTCGGTAAACGGGAATACGTAGGCATAAGATTGAAAGAAAAATCTTAGCGAGCACACTAAACAAAAACCCAAAATCCCATACTCTCATGTATCTATCAAAAGCATTAGTCCTAACATCCTAAATCCTTGTTCCCCTCTATAAAGTCCTAGAAAGAGAAAAAGAAAAACCGTATTGGTGAAAATACAAATAACCAGTACAAGGGCCCCCCACATTGATAGCATTCGTAACCTAACAGACCGCTGTTTAAACTCAGTATGCAAAGCAGGGTTAATTGGAGACATCTATTTCCCTTCCTTCATCAGCTTTAATAGGATAAAAAAATGAATCGACCTGTAGTAAACTCAACCGCAGAGAGTGACCAGCGCTTAAGAACCGCGTCCAAAATCGCTCGCTACACGTTCGACCACGGCCTCCAGGTTGTGTTCTCCAGCCAAGGCGTCCCGTCGAACCTGTTGGACAACGAAGTCTGGATCTTGGTTCCTATGGACAATCACGGGAGGCCTTTGAACCCTCCTAGGAATCTCTTCGAACTCACGGGGTTGTTCTATAGTTTCGTCGAATACTTCATCCTGACGAAGGGGCATCTCCGGTCGAGGCAGTGGGGTCTGTCGACCCTGAGCCCTAGGAGCGCCTAAGAAGTCACCGATCCGTGTCATTTGAGTCGCCAGTTGCTGGTAACTCTGTGTTGACTCTTGTATCAGTGGTCTCAATATCGTACCCATCTGTTGAGTCAACATGTGGACCATCTCATGATTACTCTCATCCATCTGTTGCCTCATGACCGCGACGGAACTAGAGGTAAATGTCGGTAGGGATTGAGAGAAAAGATTAAAACCTGGGGGTCGAACCATCTGGTTTGACATGTGTCCTGCCCCCTGATAGGGTGAAAACGCTGAGGACAAACTTTCCCCGAACAGATGGCCCGTAGAATGCAAACTCGACATAATCTCTGTCGGCATTCCATAAGATCGAGGTATAGGCATGGTGATGCTAGGCATATACTGCCCTGTAGCCCTTGCCATTATTGATTTAGGGTCATTTCGACGCGGTGTTGCGGTTAGTCCACTAGGAGTGGTTGAAACCGCTGACACGGTACCGGATCCAACATCAGTTGTTTGTGTTCCCACCGTACTCTCCGTCGGAGACGGTTCGTCGTTTGAACGTGGTATTACCATCTTACCACTACACAAGAACATATACTCAATTCACATGGGTCCCACTGGGCGTGCCACTTTGTTCGCCGGCGCGAACAACCGCTGGCCTTCCGTCGCAGGTTTGCTCGCGGGATCGGCCACACAAATCCCAGAACAAGGAATTGGAAGCGTATGTTTGTGTGGTGTTTTAGTTTCTCGCTTTTTGGTGAAAGTTGTCACGTTGGAGTGACCTTGGCAACGTGGACGGTTTTAACGATCAACGAATTTTGGATGCAAAGTGGAAAAATCTAAAAGGGAGGAAAGGCAAGACAAAAGCAGAAAGACAATGACTTAAATTAAATTCTGAAAGTAAATTGTACTAAGTAAAATTGGACGCAATTGTACATTTTCGCGGGAGTGAACTCGTTTCTCTCTAAGCTTAGTACTTTGAGTATTTTCCCTTTACAATGTGAAAAAATGCGACCTCTAAAAATGGAAAATACAGTGCCTTATATAGGCCTAGAATGTAACTGTTTGTCTACCCAAATGTCTTCTGAAGCTGACACGTGGCACCCCACTTTCTTTTCAACTTCCCATAGTCTTGGAAGTTTCAAACTTTTCCCGCCCAGGCACTTATCCTTGAAGTGGGGATTGGCTCTTCGCCTTATTTTCCTCCGACAGCGAGGTTTGTCGCCACCTCTCCGACGCACCTCTCTACTGGTCTTGATACGCCTTTTGCGCCAACGCGTCATGGGACTCCTTGTTTTCCACCTTTGGTCGAAATCACCTGTCAACAATAACGAGTTTAATTTAAAGGTTTTTATGTCTTTATGATATTGATAGTTTACTCTTTATATTTTACAAATGACAGATATTTTAGTCTTGATCTAAAGTATTAGCATGGACACTGAATATTGGTAAATAACATGGTAGTATTGTTATCACTGTTCGTTCTGATATTGCAAATGGGAAGCGAGGGAGGAAAGATAAATTTATTATGGATTGTGAGAAAGGAGAAAACTACAAAAGAAAGAGTGCATATAAAAGTAATAATTCCTCATAAGGCATTTATAGTATAAAAGTTAAATTATCTTTTATGTTGAGATATGTGTCAAGTGGTAGCGGTTGGAAGGTGATGGTTAGGTGCGAGTTGCACAATCATAAACTATCTAAAGATTTAGATGGCCATGACATATTGGGTCATCTAAAAGATCATGAAAGACAGTTTGTAAATGACATGACGAGTATAATATGGCTTCAAGGTACATAGTTGCTGCTTAAAGACAAAGATCCAGAAAACTTCATCAGTGTTACCCAGGTGTATAAACATAAAGCTACATACAATACGAGCAAGAGAGGTTCATTGACAGAAATGCAAATGTTGTTGAGTTGTATTCATAGAGAGAAATACATGTGTTGGATAGGGACGACTCAAATGTTGTTGTTGATAGCTTTTGGACATATACTGATTCAGTGAAGTTGTTGAATATGTTTCATTTGGTGTTAATTTTTTATTGTACATACAAGACAAATAGATAATGGCATCCACTCATTAAAAATGTTGATTTTGATTTAACAAATTTTTTATTATGTAAATTGTGATAATACAGGTAACGGCTACCACTACTTGAGATTGTTAGTGATAGTCAACAAAGTTGACGTTTTCAGTTGGTTTTACCTATTTGTAAAATGAAAGGGATGAAAACTTCAAATTGGCACTGAAGAAGCTCAAAGAGTTGTTCTCTTCCGAGAATTTGCTACCAAAGGTTGTTATGAAAAGGGAGTTACCACTAGGCTAGTTTGTTAACTTTGATATATTCTTCTACTAAAATGTATATATTGTATAATTGTATTCATATTTCATATTTCCATTATGTTTAATTGTTTAAACTATTGTATATTTAATATTTCAATTCAAATTCTATACTAAATATACTGTAAATATTTCAGTTTTATATTAATACTTTTCAGTTTTAAATTAATATTATATATTTATTTAGTTAATAATACATAACTTACGAAATAAATTTATAATATTAAATATTCTATAAATATATTAACTAAATAAATATATAATATTCAATATTAAATATTATATATTTATTAATTGTAAAATCAAAACAATATTAATGTTGAATATTGAATATTGATTATTAATGTATTTAAATAATGAATTAAAATATTTAATAAATCTAAAATAAATATATTTATTTACTGTAAAACGTTTAATAAATTTATTGTTAATATACTTAAAACTAACTATAAAACGTTTAAAAAAATAGTTAATTAACGATTTAAAACTAAATTATAGTTAGTTTAAAAAATTACAGTTAAAACGTTAAAAAAATTTAGTTAAGACTATTACGTTAATAAAACGTTAAAACTAAACTGTAACTACGTTTTAACTTAATTTAAAAAATAAATTGTAATTTAGTTAGTAACTATAATAACTAACTAAATTATAAAACGTGAAAACCAACTATAAAACATTTTTTACATATACGTTTAAAAATTACATAAAGTTAAAACTAAATTTCAGTTTTTTAAATCGCGTTTTAGTTTTAACTAACAATATATAACTAAAGTTAATATAGTTAATTATTATTTAACAAAAGTAAAATTTATTAACGTTTAATAATTTTTATTAATTAATAATTTAACAATTAATAATTTATAATTTGTAAACTAAACTTGACTAAACTAAAATAGTTTTAAAAAGTCTAAAATAGTTTAATAAATTTAATTAATAGTTTAATAGTTACAATTACAACTGAATTAATGTTTAAATATAGTTACAGTTAAAATTGAAAGTATATGTAATTTTAGTTTAGTTAAAAAATTTAGTGTTAAAACATTTATAGTTAAAACGTTAATTATAAGTACATTTATAAAATCGAAAGTATATGTAATATAGTGTAACTAACAATATACAAATTTGGAACCTGGATCCTCTCATGCATTTTCCCTCATGTTTCTATTCAGCTCCAATGGCAACTATACAGTTGTCTTTTTATTTTCTCTTTCATACACTTATTTTTCCTTTATGCATTAATTGACCATAGGATTAGAAAGAGAGAGGGCAGCACAAAAATGGCAGCAGAGGGTCCATATTCATAAATTTGATGCAAACTCCAAAACAAAAGAAGTGCATAGCCTAGTGGTAACATGTGATTGCTAGATCCAAAATGTCATGTTAAAGATTCTACTAACTAGATTTCAAAGGGGTCAAAACAGTAAAATCTTCAAATGTAAAGGGGGAATCTACATTTTTTTACAGGGTTTTTCAAAACTCTCCCGTATGACAGAGAGCAAAATAGTTATTAACCCTTATATTTATCGTTTTTAGGGTGGAGTCTACACATTGGTGACTAAAAAATATGTGGACTCAAGTCGTGGAGATTTATGTCGAAGTTGGGATGTTGTGAACACCATATTGAAGTTGCAGTTAGGTTCAATCAGTGTCTCGTTTCAAAAAAAGTATTGCCAACATTGAGCATCGGTATAACACTTCGTTTTATGCCAACTTGCACGGTTTTGTTTCAAGACAGTGTATATAACATATTTGAAATAAAGTAGAAAAAGTAACTAACACATCCAAATGGTGTTGAAGAAAAAGGCTCAGGAACTTACACATCCATCCAAAACTTCTATGTGTCCACTGCCGGTGAAGTACAAGCCAAAGAGGAGAGTTAAGAATAGCATAAATGGTCAAGAGAGTGAAGTCCATCATGATCCTTCACGGTGGGAGTATGATGTGTTTGAACAAATTTAGTTCTACAACTATCCTTAAGGTTTGATGATAAAAAAAATGTATATAACAATTTTGTACTCTAACTATTTAAGTTAAGTGCACGGATAAAAGGAAAAACATATTCAGACTCTTAAGAAGTCAAATCTGAATGTAGACGGAGTCTGAAGAAAACTAATAGCAGGTTCTAAATTAAAGATACATTTTGAACATAAGGAAGAATACAAAATTATGGTTAAAGCAAAGTCAAGTTTTAGGATCATCAAAGTTAACACTCCTGCAAGGAAGTACTCATAATGGTTCGGACAAAAGACTATATTAGATCAAGCCTCTAAACTTTACTCAAGTTTCAACAAGTTTTTATATAAAGCCTCTGAATAAAAGTGATCAAAGTAAATTTTACTCGAAACAGTCTAAGCTTCTAAACAAACTAATAAATAATTCTACATTTCTTGTTCATAGTTTCTCTGGACTCTAATACTTTCAAGGCTCAATATGAATAGACTTTGTAGTCTAAATTATCTAGGATCTAGACTCTGATCAAGCTTCACTTCATCTCTTATATGAAGCCTCTGATTATTACAAGTAGCGTACTTAAGGAAAGTAAAATTAAAAAGGGAATTCCTAAAAATGACTAACAAGCCATATCTTCAAAGATTGTACTAAAGTATCTTCTCACGTCCCATCATCACCATCTCTTTGTTACAAGCACCACCCTAGTATTGCATATGAAGTGACTTTCATACAACTGATACTTTAAGGACAATTCATATTTTACCTCCAACAAATGTATTTCTCTTTTATATATTTTAAGGAAGAAGAATATAGAAATAAGACTGATAGGTGAGAGAGGGTGGGAGAGTGTACATGAGTCTTCGCAGACACTAAAGGTACAACACCACAACACAAAAAGAGAAACAATTAAGCACAATACCAAAGAAAAATCATTTGTACAGAAAAAAAAGAAGAGAAAATAGAAATACTTAGAGCTTTCATTGTATATCATTTTAAGTGTTTACATATGAGTGTCATTGTGTGTTATCTACTTATTTGAGAAGAAAACTTTGTAAACACAAAGCAACTTTTAACCTTGGTTAAGTCCTTGAGTGACTAGTGTTAGTCTGAATACTCAAAAAGTCTTAGATAATTTGCCTTTGAGTTGGTTTTTGAGAGACCAGTTGGGTCAAAGTTCTCAAGAAGACATTGATCGATAGACTTTGTAAATGTAACCAGGTTAACTATTGGATTAAGTCCTTGTCTAAGGTGAAATCACTCAAGTGGGTGGATTGGATGTAGCCTAGTTAACTTTGAACCAGGATCAAAATACTAGCGGTCAATTTTTTTATCTTTATCGTTGTTGTTTGATACATTGGGTGACAAAAAGTTTTAAATCCAAAAACTCAATTCAAACCCCCTTTCTTGTGTTTCTTGCACCGACAATTGGTATTAGAGCACCAGTTTTGTTATTGATTAGTTGTGTCAAACACTTAACCGTGTCAAAAAAAGATTTATGGTCTTGAAATACAAACTGCTCATACTTACAACGATAGTGATTATAATCATTTCAATCTTCCAAGGTTTGATGGAGATAAATTTGATTATTGACAAGATAGGATAGAAAGTTTCCTTCTTGGTCAAGATGCAAATCTATGGGATTTGGCTTTATATGGATACACGCATTCTTTGCATGCTAATGGTGTAAGACATTAAAGAAGTCAGATGATTGATCATCAAACAAAGGATCTCAAAAATATCCCAGGAAATGAGTTTGTTAAGGAATCAAAGGCTCTGGATTTTATTCAAAATCCCGTGAAGAAGGTTCTGCTGAAGAAGCTGAGTTTCTCTTCTCTCCAGAAGAGTAAATCAATTAATAAGAAAGAGACTGAAACTGTCTGGTGCTGACAAAGACTTCTTTTTTTTAGATCAAGTAGCAAGTCCAATTCATAAATGAAGGCCCAAGAAAAAAAGCCTAAGAAAAAGGTATTCATTGATATGAATAAGGTTCTGATGGCTACATGGGACGACTCTGAGGCCTCTCTAGATGATTTTGAACACAAGCCTATTGGTGACAAGCTCAAAACCAGTTGTCTCTGAACTAGAATCAGACTATCCATCAGAAAAAATGTATGACTCAAACGAGATATCCTGGGGAGCAAGGTTGAAGTATCAATCCTAGAACCTGATACATGGACGCTCTCAACATTCAAAAGAGAAAAAGGAATCTACTCTAAGTTTTGGAACTTAAGCCTCATGGCTCTGAAGGTTCTAAAGAAAATCAAGAGAATAAGACAATCGTTATATGAACTATTGTTTGCAGGTTTGAAGGTCACTGTCTCAATCTCTAAATGCTAGTAATCTGGAGAAAAAGACTCTGAAAAACGTTAATTGCAAAATTGTTCAGAATTTGAAGCTGACTCTAAGGATACTTAGGCACATGTCTTCACATTCAAAGGGATTGATTATGGAGAGTCAATATAGTACTCTTAAATGATGTGCCTCTGAACTAGTTATCCTTCTGAAGTCAAAACGTTATCTAAGTCAGAATCTCTCTGAAAATTCATGTCACACCAAGCCATTTGAACTTTTGAAGAAATTTTTGGGAATGCAACATTTCCTAGGGTAATGAAAGATGAAAGCAATCAGTATATTAAAAGACTTTCCGATTCTTTAGATGAGAAGGTTATCGAATTAATAAGAGTAACGATCATTTTCCCTTGATAACACTTTCTCTCTATTTTTATCTAAAAATCATATTTTGCATTTGAAGTGCTAACCATACTAAGATAAACATCATTTCTTCAAAATATAAGTTCAGAAGGATATTTTCTGATACAAACCTTCAATGGGTTGATAAATTATAAAAAAAAACCTTAATGAAAATAAGATTATTTTCATTTAGAAGAACTGGACAAATTTTTTTATCCTTAATGAATGATGAAATCCCAAAACGTGTAGCATCATAATGGTAAAAGTTAATTCTAAGTGATTTGCCTCAGAATCATCCAACTCTATAAGTGAGAAGGATGTCTTGGTCAGAAGATTCTAAGTTAGAACCCTATTGGGATATTTTTGTGTCTTTTGATCTCTGAAAATCTATTGGCTATTTTAAAGCATTTTTGTGGCTAAGATGTGTGGCAAGTTATCCCACTATTTTTCAAAGCCTTCAAAAACACTTAAAGTGCCTCTGGGTAATTATTATTTTTTTGGTAAAATAAAATCATGTGTTGGCACTCCTTATGTCATTAAAATAAAATTCCAAGAAGTTGGTCATTTATCCAGATCCACATGTTAAGGGAGTTCGACTGAAGGCATATTCAAAATTCAAACTGAAGTAACTATCTTTTGGTCTTATCCAAATTGCCAATGACACGTGGAAATCAATCGAAGGCTACTCATGCATGTAAAGATGATGTTGGGAGACCATTAGTTCATAGCATTATAAATAGGAGTTCTAATGGTAGGATCAAGGGTGGCACAAAATCATTGTAAACTTCAATATACACTCAAAGTACCTGCACACAATAGAGAAACGAGATTTCCTTAAGAAAATATACTTGCCTACCATTTATTTACATTTATGCAAATAAATTCCTTTTCTATTTAAAGTTGTTCTTTACTTATTTTCTTTACTTTTCAAAAGAATAATTTCGACTTTTTTGAAATCAGTTAGTCAGTTTACTTTAAAAACATAATTATTTATTAAGTCACCCAACATTCATTGCGAGAAATCCAACAACATTGAATGCATACTCTTTTTTCCCATAAAATTTGCACAAACTTGCCTTAGGATTTATTTGTTTGTTCCTTCAAGCAATTAACCTAAAACTAGGTGATTGTTTACCAAAAATATGGGTGAACACAACACTACTATATGCAGGCATATGATATTGTAAAGTGGTTGGATGTTGGAATCATTTACCCTATTTATCATAGTATGTGGGTGAGTCCCATTTAATGTGTTCCAAAGAAGGGTGGCATGACAACAGTCGCCAATGAGAAAAATGAGTTAACCCCCAAAAGGACAGTCACTGGCTGGAGAATCTGCATGGATTGTAGAAAGATGAATAAAACCACACAAAAGGATCACTTCCCTCTACCTTTTATTGATAAAATGTTTGATAGATTGGTTGGAAAGAAGTTATATTGTTTCCTTGATGGTTACTCGGGCAACAATCAAATTTCCATTGCACCTGAAGACCAAGAGAAACTAATTTTACATGTCCTTATGAAACCTTTGCTTTTAGAAGTATATGAAGATGCATTTAAGATATTAAAGCAAGCTTTAATCTCTGCACCAATAGTAAAGACCCCTGACTTGAATAAATCTCTTTAGTATATGTGTGATGCTAGTGACTTTGCTATTAGAGTTGTGTTGGGAAAAAGGCACAACAAAGTGTTCCACACTATTTACTATGCTAGTAGGACGTTGATTGAAGAACAAATCAATTACACCACCACTAGAAAGGAATTGTTGGCTATTGTGTTTTCATTTGATAAGTTTAGATCTTATCTAGTGGGTACCAAAGTGATAGTGCACACAGATCATGCTGCAATAAAGTACCTAATTGCAAAGAAAGATTTCAAACCAAGGTTGATAAAATGGGTGCTATTGTTCTAAGAATTTAACTTGGATATCAGAGATAAAAGGGAATGGAGAATTTTGTTGTTAATCATCTCTCAAGATTGCAAGATGAAGTCCATAGCCATGCCTATAAAGGAATCAAGGAGAGCTTTCTTGATGAATAACTGTTACTAATCACTTCTGGCATAACACCCCGGTATGCAGATATTGTCAACTACTTGGTCAGTGGGTATGTCCTACCATAATTCAACTCTCAATGGAGGAAGAGGTTATTCCATATGTTTAAAAGATGTTTTTGGGATGAACCCTTCCTCTATAAGAAATATCCTAACAAACTCCTAATAAGATGCGTGGATCATCTTGAGGCCCGACATATCTTGTCAGCTTGAGGCCTGACAGTTCTTGTCAGCCTGTCATGATGCACCTTATGGAGGGCACTTTAGAGGAACCAGAACAACTGCAAAAAGCATTTTGGGTTATAAAGCATTTGAACTTTAACTTAACCTCTGTTGGTCAAGCTAGAATGCTTCAACTCAATGAATTGGAGAAGTATGGGTTGTTTTCCTATAAGAATGTTGAATTGTACAAAGAGAAAACTAAGAGATGGCGCGACAGGAAGTTCCAGAAAAAAGAGTTGGTAGAAGGACAAAGAGTTTTGATTTTTAACTAAAGGCTAAAGTTATTCTTGGAAAAGCATAAGTCAAGGTGGTAAGGATCATTTTAGTTGTTAAAGATTTATCCATATTGGGTTGTGGACCTCTTGAATGAGAAAACAAGGGAGAAATTTAAAGTAAATTGTCAAAAAGTTAAGTCCTGCTTTGGTGACCCCTCAAACAACACAACGGTCACCTTAAGCTTGAATGGTTAATCATGCTATGTTGAAAGACATGCTATAATACTCTTAAGTAGCACTACTGGAAGGCAACCCAACTTAATTAGCTTTTACTTTTGTCTATTTTTGTTTCAGATGATTATGAGAAATTAAAGATGATTTTAAAGATCCTTATAGAGTGGTGTCATGCTTGTGACAAGGGAGAGAAAAAAGTGGAAGCATTTATCATTTCAGAAAAGCAGGAAAAAGAAAAAGAAGTATTGTGCTGAAAACAGAATTTTTGTATTTATTGAAAAACATAAAGTTTGGGAGGGAGAAAGCCACACGCGTAGACAAGCTTGGAGCCTTGTGCATGACGTCACTTTTGGACAGAAGCAATTAATTACTTGTTTCCCACCCTTCATGATTTTGTTTACTGCAACAAGAAATTCAACCACCACAGTATCCCTAAACGGATACCTCTCTCCTTGGTAGTTTCAATTTTAAATTTTCCTTTCCCCTTCTCTCTCTATTTAACATGTGTCATCGCCTAACACCCACCACTCTTCATATTTTCCAAAACCCTGAGAACCTCTCTCTCTTCTAAAACCACTTGTTCCCATCCAACTTCCTACCAATTTCTCTCATCATCCCTAACAACAACAAAAAAATGTAACCCACATTCACTAGAAAGAGATACAAGACCAACACTAGGAAAAATGCCACACGCTTGATCACTATTTTAATTTAGAAAACTCTGGATGTCGAGACCTTCATAAAAAATGTTGCCTATAAGGGATTCACCGATCACTTTGTTGGAATGAGTGTACACTCTGAAAGGGGCTTTGTGTATGACATGGAAGAGAAATCTTTGGGGCTGCCTGGAGACAGTGAATGGATCATCAAAGTGACTAGATGGATGAAGTTTTGCAAGCACCCTAGCCCTTACAAAATTCAACTTATGAAGGATTTTTATGCCAACCTTGTGGACACAACAAGCAAGAGATTAGAAGTGATTGTCAGAGGTATAAAGGCGGTGTACTCTGAGACAATTATCAACATGTTGTTAGGCCTGAGAAATGCGGGTGATACTTACCAAATCTGCTGGAAACTTCTAATGAAGGTGACTACGATGCTTATATGGAATCCTTATGCAACCCTGGCACAAAATGGATTGATTCAGGCGCTGAGAAGACGGGAAAAAATGGACTTGCACCCTGACTTTAAGGCGTGGTATTAATTTATCTAACACATTATGCATCCCACTGCCCACAATGAGACTGTAAGAAAGGCCCGACCAGTTCTACTTCATTGCATTACTTCATTTAGTGCAGAAAATGTAGCCAAAATCATCATGAAAGAAATTCGGGTCTACTCTAAGAAGAAAGAGGGGATGATCTACTTCCATTGTCAGGTTACAGCTCTATGCAGAAGGCATGGTATCCCTGATAAGTCTAATGATGAATCCTGTCATACTAAAGCTTCTTTGGACAAGACTGTTATCCAAACTCTGATAAAACCTAAGGGAAGAAAAAGGCAAGTTGAGGCACGATATGAGGTGCCTGATGAAGAAACCATTTTTAAAAATGATAGAGTGTTGTGGGAAGTGTTGATGCAGATGCAGAAAGACCAACAAGAGTTTCACAATTTTGCTAAAGACCAACATGAATGGTAGGAGAGAATGTTTACCTTTGATAATGGAGACAATATGGAGGACCCACATGTTTTCTCGGATCAGACTATTGAGGAATTCATTCATGAGGAGAACCTAGAGGAAAATGTTGACAGAAATAAATAGGAGTTGAAGAAAAAGAAGAAAGAAAAGAAGAAAAATAGTAAGAAAACAACCTCTTCTGGGGCACAACTAGAGTACAGTTTTGGCGTGCTTAAAAATGATAGTGCTGAGAAGCATAACAAGAGAGCTAGAAAGAACAAAAAGGCAAAGAAAATGAAGAGTACTGCTCTATCTGTACCTGACATCCCGACAAGGCAGTTTGACATAAACCAACCTACTGAAGAGGAAGAATCTAATGATGATAATAGAAATTTTGATGAGTTGTAGAACCAGGCCAACAAGGACAAAGTTGAACTGAAGAAAACTACCACTATGGAAGAGCATGATGAACGAGTGGAAAGTTACAATAAGGAAGATGAATAATTGAGTGAGGAGGCAAATAAGGAAGATCACAAGGTTGAAGAAGCTGAAATGGTGACAGAGGACCAAGACAAGGATGTAGAAGAAACTATTGCTGCTCAAATTGAGAATTCTGCAGATGACTCAGAAGAATCAGAGTCTGAAGTTTAATCTGAGGAAGAGAAAGAGAAAAGAGCTGGAAATCCACCAGTCATCAGCCTAGAAAAGGAGAAGACACCCAAAAAATCAGCAACCCTGCACCTAAGAAAACACCTACAATAAGAAAAGTCGTGCAAAAGCTACAACCCTATAAAAAAGAACCCTGCAATAGAAAAAGAGATGACTACAATTGTCACGACTAGTGTTGTTAGTGAGGAACCAAAGCTAGCAAAACCAAAACCTCAGGGGGGTGGGGGGACTGAAAAAAAGAAGTAAAAATGGAAGAAAAAGAAAGAGGATAAAGTTGTTAGGATGAGCAGCAGGCTTCGTGCCTAGCTAGTATTTTTTTCTCAAATCATACAAGTTGACTTGTCATGGTGTGCCACTACTCACCATATAATAGTGAGGACTCTGTCCATACTTTATGTTTGGGGTGTGACAGGTACCGTCGCGACATTTGTTTACCAAACCCAGTCACTCTAATCATCTGCTAGTCCTAGGTTTTGATTTTTCATTCTAAAAATTTAAAACTCATGTTATTTCCATTCCCAAACAAGTAATGAATGCAATTATGTTTTTTTTTTCTTTTTCTTTTAGGTAGTTTTTTATTATCTTTATGTTTAAAAAATAAAATAAAAACAGAGGAAAATAATTGATTGCAACCCCTAAAATAACACAAATTCTAATGATTTAGAATAAATCTGATTGGATTATGACAATATTGGAAACAAGGTATTGATAAGTATAGGATTCAGTCTAGGGGGATAGTATTTCTATTTAAAACTTAGCACAAAAGCTACACTGCATGTAATAAATAAATACACAAAAGTGTGCAAAAAGAATAAAATGGTAAAGTGTATGATAAATAAGTTCTTGTGCCTAAAATTGGAGCAATAGTTCTTGTGCCCGAAATTAGAGGAACAATAGATGTCTTTGCCATTAGTAACATGCTGGACTCATTACAAGTGAGATTCCGTCAGGTGAAAAGGTGGAGCATTTAGAAAAAAATCACAATAAAAATGCATGTGTAAATTTGTAATCCCTAACTCTTACTCTAATAACTTAACTCTCACTCAACTGAGTTATCATATCCCCAAACCTGAATCATTATCTGTCCTTAGGTGTGACAGATAACGATAATGTTATCTATTTAATATATAAGAACAAAGGCTCAAAGACAAAAGATCTTACATAGTATATCAGCTACACACACCAAAGTGTTATCGACTCACAGGTGAAGATGGCTCAATTGTTTTATAATTCATTTGAATTTATGCTATGAAGCCTAAACATTAGGTAATACTATTTCATTTTTCTCCACTTCCTTGTTGAATCAATTCATCAAAACTTAGAATATGACACATTCTAGACACATTTTGTTTGATGAGTTATTAAAAATTTCAGCACTGAGATTTAAATAATTTATGATACATTTGTTATTCATTAAGCTTTGTTTTCTGTGTTGAGATTTAAACCATTTTTTATAAGCTATATTTTCTGTGCTGAATAAGCAACAATGAATAACAAATGAGATTTAAATAATTTCTGATATATTTGTTATTCATTGTTACTTAAAGTTGCAGCTTTGTTTTATAAATCAACTATCAACCCTTCAAAAGTTTATTGCATGCGTTGACCATATTGCCCTTCTAACCAATTTATTTTACACTACATTTAAGACATTTCAGTAAATAACAAAACACAACATTAATTCTAAACAAAGTCTCTCTCGTGCTGCCAAATGTCCATCCATAATTGGCTTCCTCAAGAAAAAAAATCCCTCATTCCCACAAAACCCATTTCTCACGCCAAACCTGATACATTTTTGTCATCTCTCACTTTATTGTCTTCTTCTCTCTCATCTGTTTCACACATCAATTTTTTTCCTCTACGACTTCAATAGTGTGCAGACTTCGATGCTGCGAACTCACCACTGAACCGACCTGATCGTACCTGGATCAGACAGTATCTGGTGGCCAACAACGTCGTCTAGGCTTCAGCTCCGGTGCAGTTGAAAGACGGTGGGGAAGTGTACCTGCAAGGTACTCCGACGCTCAAGTAAGGTAACCATCAGAGAAAGGCAAGTACAGAAGAAGAAGGTTAGAGTAAGAAAATGTGTGTAACCTGACCCTCTCAAGTGAGAGAGTATTTATAGAGAGCCCCCAGCGCAGGGCCAACGGTCACTTGCATTGGGCTGGATTGCTAGGCCCAATCCAAGTAACTGCCAGGGCTTACGTTGCGTAGTGAAGACCAGCACGTGGTCTTCGCCCTGGGGTAACCGTTCCTAGATCTCCGAAATTATGGCAGACCGATTCCATCGGGAGGGGATGGTTACATGAGAACGTGTCCTCGCGGGGAGGAGTCTTGCGTGTCGAGGAGAGACGTGTCCTCGCAGAGAGGACTCTTGTGCGAGAAGGAGGTAGCTCCTCGCAGGGAAGAGCACCTGAGTGTCGAGGAGAAATGAGCTCGGGGAGGCCTAGCGCCCTGCCCGACGCTCCATGCCATGCGTGTGCCCAACAACGTGGAGAAGGGCCAAGTGCCCGACATTGGTCGCGCTAAAAGGCCCTTGTTGGGCCATCCCAAGACGTGTGAGTTGGGCCTGCTCAACTGAGGAGCAAACCCTGGCCCAGTCCAGAACATGACCTATTTGCGGGTTTGTTTCTGCTTTGTGTGGTGAAGTCCATACCGATATACATTGTAACCTTCCCACCAAAACCATCATCACACGCCAACCTACCCTGTCAAACAGCTATGTAACATATTTGCCCTTCTCCATCTCTATCAACTTCATTTCTCTCCTACATTTTCGACTTTCTCTACTCCTCTCTGGCATCACCTTCATCGCTCAACCACAATAGGTATTTCCAACAAACCGCTCAGTCTCTCAACCACATCAGGTGAGAAAGTTTTGCACTGCTCCGTCTCTCAGTTGGTTCATCTTGCTTTCTATTTTTCATGGTTCTGATTTAACAATGAAGATTCAACAATGTTGAACAAACGAGTTTTTAAAATGAAATCGTTTTAACAAGTCATTTGTGTTACAAACGAGTTTTACAATTTTTCTTAAAAAGCTTTCACTACTAATCTCTATTAATAAATTGTTTGTGTTCACTCCAACTCTTTTTGAACGATGAACATTCAGCTGATCTAAGTTTCATTTGTCATTGTTTTTTGTTGTACCTGTGGTTTTGTGGAAGTTATCTGCATATGAAGAAATCCGTTTTTGTAATGAAAGCTTTTTTCTTTTAAAAAGTTATTTTTAAGATTCAATCTTTTAAGAAGTTGCAGAGCAATATGAAGCAGTACCACATCCATTGTAGCAGCAACACTACATTATAGCTGCAACACTACCTGTCTCGTCTTACATACATGGTTATAAAGAAACACGTAGAATGATGCAGAATTACAATTAAGGAAATGACACACTTTTTTAAAGGGAATTTTTGTGAATTGAATCATAACTATTTCAGTTTTTGGCTTTATAAAATAAGTTTATAAAGTGATTTCTAAATTTCAGAAATGGTTTATAAATAATCTTAATTATCTTGGACAACAAATCTTAACTATCCTGATAACAAACTTTAAATCACACTTAACTATTGAAAGTATACCATGCCATTTTATCATTATTTCTTTCTGTCATAACTTCATGCTTCTTAACAAAATAATAGAACTATCCACGTTTTTCTATGATCCGTTCATGAAAGATACTCTGCCATAACTTCATGCTTCTTAACAAAATAATAGAACTATCCACGTTTTTCTATGATCCGTTCATAAAAGATACTCACGTTTTTCTATAATCCGTTCATAAAAGATACTCCCTCCGATCCTTTTTAAATGTCATTTTTTGACTTTTTACACTTACCAATAAAACTAATCAAAATAATTACTTTTCAAACAATAATTCTCCTAGGGGTAATTTTGACAAAAATGCAATTAATATTACCTTGAACTTTGCAAGTGACAATTAAAAAGAAACAAAAAATTATTCTAAAAATAACTCTTAAAAAGGAACGGAGGGAGTACGTACCATCAATACAAATATTATAAAAAATACAAACTACCAATTATTAATTCAAACTATCAATTGTTAATTCAGGTTTTATTTGTTTAAATAGTTTAAAATAATTTAATTTGATTATTGTTAATTACTAGTTTTCAATTATATAATTTACCCATGCAGGATATTTTACTAGTTTGAAATTATATATTTTATAAAAAACTTAATTTTATTTTTCAAATTAAAAAAAATTACTAAAATTTAGTGCTTAAATTACGGTGGTGTTTATATTAAAGATACATAATTAATTTTCAATAAAAAAATGGCTTTTAAATTAAATATTACAATCATAAATAATCTAAAAAGATACAATTATTTTATTTTTAAAATATGGAAAAATCCGTAACTAAAAAATTTTGTATTGAAAAAATCAATAAAATTATTAATAGTAAGTTTCAAATAAATTTAATACACACCTTCCGAAAAATATTTTTTATATTTATTTTAACTTGGGCCCTTGGTGTGCTCTTAGTACACTCAATCAAAATATATTCCACGAGTTGAGATAGTGACATAAATCATATGAAACTGAATTCTCTTCCAATATTAGAAATCATAAATACACAGAAATAAATAAATTTTGAAAAAAATTAAATAATTAACTATAAACTTTTATAGAAACTTAATTTAAAATTTTAAAATAATTAAAATGGAATTATCTAAAAAAAATTAATT
Organism: Lathyrus tuberosus; assembly: GCA_022829125.1. Lineage (NCBI taxonomy): Eukaryota > Viridiplantae > Streptophyta > Magnoliopsida > Fabales > Fabaceae > Lathyrus > Lathyrus tuberosus. Next base: position 24,914,810 of record JALAZF010000013.1, on the reverse strand, counting down.
AATTAAAAATATAATAAAAAATCTGAATTACTTTTAACTCATTAAAAATTTAAAAATAAATTAATCTTTTATAAAATAATTAATCTTTTAAATTTATTAAATAATTAATATATCTAATCTATATAGGCTCCAAATACATTTATCCAATAAACCTAAAAGATGGTTTCTTTCATCAATAAAGAAATACTGATAAAGAAATACTGTGAGACCGTAAAAAATGATAACTTATTTCAAAATTTAATTTAATAAAAGTTAATTGTAAACATAAAAAAAAAATTTAACCATAAATTGTATCTTGAAACAATTGAAATTTGTTTCAAGGATCTTCATCTGGTAATTTCATTTGGGCTCTAAGCGGAAGTCAGGTGGCTATAAAATAAAACCCCCGCTGTTGACTCATAAAATAGAGCCTTCGATTCTTTACAGAATCATAATCCTAATAACAGATCAATAACTACAAAGGAAAACAATCCGTATGTAGAAGAAAGTGAGATCATAAGATATAAAAACTCTCAATATAACAAATTAAACAAAAAGTCAAAAAATAGAAGCAAAAAGTTATAACAACGGCTGTAGTGGAGAACAATGGGTATAGATAGGTCATTATATAGTTGTAGAAAGAAACCCTAATCTTTGTTTTGGTTATCGAATTACCTAAAAGGCCCTTTTGGGCCTAATATCAAACCAATCCATAGAGTTTGAGCCTCATAACGTGTATTTAATTAAATTCAATAAAATAATATTATTATTGGGTGTTCATCAATAAATTATACTTTGATATATAATTGTACAAATTTTAATACTTTTATAAAAAAAATGAATTGGGATAAACTATAAAAAAAAAAATCTGGTAACTATTATAAGAAAAAGTAATTATTTTCCGCTTGAAAAACAGAGTTGCATATAATTAATTCGAAAAAATTAGTTAATTGTCCCTTTTATTATTTAATGAAAAATCCAATCAACTATCTCTTTTAAATATTTTAGAATTAAATAAAAAGGTATTTTAGGTATAATAGCATTAATAATCAAATTTTGAAATTTTTTTATAATAGTGGTCGAAGAGAATATTTATTTATAAAATGGACTAATAAAAGTTCACAAATTTTTATATTATAAAAATTATATATAATTTTAATATTATTTACACTAACTATAATAAGTTATAAATTATACATATATGACTTATTATAAGTTATATTAAGTAAAATTATATATATTAACTATAATAAGTTATAATATATATATATATATATATATATATATATATATATATATATATATATATATATATATATATATATATATATATATATATAATTTTATTTTGAAAGAAGGTAGCAAAAGTGATAAGTCATATAATTTTATATGAAAGAAGGTAGCAAAAGTCCAGGCCTACTCTAAAATTATACATATTTGACATGAGTATTTTAGAATAGGCTTGGACATTTTAGCTTAGTGATAAGTCATTTGTATGCTTTTGCAATACTAGATCATTCAGCTTGCAATTTCTAATGCCATTAAAAAATTTCTTGCAATTTTTAAGAATGTGAGTCTATCAATAACTGGTTGGATATTCTTGCATTTGTATTAATGGTATAATAAAAATGATATTAAAAAATTTAAATTGTTCAATAAAAAAATTATTATTTTTAAAAAATATAATAAATTAGTGTCTATAATTCATTCCATATATAAAAAATATTTGAGTCAATAATATATTATTATTTTTTCTTTGACATTATTTACAAAATTATTAGAACTAATAGTAAATTTTTCTCATTATTATTCAATATTTTAATTAATAATTTTATTTTTCCGTTATAATTGTTTTATTTTTATGTTTTAATAAAATTGTTCCTGTTTATAACAACAATATTTTTTCCATTAATCTTTTCACATATTTGAAAAAATGATCGATAAATTTATATAATTTAATATTTGGAACAATTAAATTTGTTCTCGTTTACAACAATTATATTTTTTCCGTATATATAAATAAATTAATCAACCATATTTTTTTCTCATATATAAATATTAATTCTGTTTTGACATTAGTGATACATTTGAATCAACAATATATTTTTATCCTTAAGTAAATATTATTTTGTTTAATAACATACACTTTTACTTAAATATTTTTTAGACAATAGCAGAAACAAAATACTTTTTAGACAATTTAATTTTGTATGCTTATGCTTCATATAGAAGCCTTTTTACAAAATACAAAATGATGTCAAAAAGGATGAAGACCATAGAAGTGTGAGAAAAGAACTTAGACTATGAAGCATGCATGTTGAATTTCAAGTTATGTAATGTGTCAAACCACATCTAGATCATCTCCCTATATGAAAGAAGGTAGCAAAAGTCCAGGCCTACTCTAAAAGACTCATGTCAAAGCACATCTAGACCATATCCCAATTATGATAAATTAAATTATTAACTATTATTATTATTGCTAGAAACAAAGTGTTGCGGAATATTTTTTATATTCAATAATTTTGAGATTAACGTTTAGAGATGTTTCAAAATAGCATGAGAGAATATGTTGTTGACTCTAACTAAAATATTTGTAGACCAAACATTCATGTTTCACTTGAACTTCCTTGGTTGTTTCCATAATGTTAAAATACAAACTTTGTCAAATGAATTACCCTACTTAGCATTGCAATTGTAATTTCATTTTGATCCACTACATGATATAGTGAGAAAAGTCTAAATGAACAAATATACAAACAAACAACCACACAAAAAAAAAGTCACAGAAGCAGACAAAATATATTGGCATTTCTCAATCAATATTATTTAACAAAATTTAGTTCAAGTATCACAAATTTGAACAAATTAAGGATAGGATAAATCCCTTGTATTTTTTTCAGTGTATATCTACTCCACTGGAATCGCCACAAATCCAAAAAGTTGTGAACCAACCACGTCATTATCCTTAACAACAAAATGCGCTTTAATCTCATTATGTGCAACAGAACATAAACGTGTTGATCCCAAACAGGATTTTCAGTATTGTTAATCACAAAAGTTCTACCAACAATAACAGTTATTAAAGAAATCAACACATAAGAATCACTATGAACCAAGGTCTCTCAACCATGGTCTATTGTTAACAAAAATATACATTTTCTACTATAATTTGCAAGGAAAATCCTAAGATCTGCAAAATAAGATTGCAAGTCTCTGCAAACAAAACCCAACCATAAAAAGGTTTAATATAATTGCTAAGTAAAATATGTAAATAACAATAAACAAATGTGAAACATCATATCCGTAGCTCGTGCATCAGTTTTTAAACAGCAGATTATATTCTTAACCCATAACCATGGTATTGTTAAATTGTGGCCATCTATTTGTCTTGACTGTAATGCATTAATGAGATATCCACAATTTTCATCTGGAACTCTGACACCGTAACTTCTCCTTGGAACATTTTTCTTGACCATGAAAGAAAATATTTGATAAGTAAAAAAATAATAATATTTTAAAGCCTAGAAGAACGACAACCAGCAATCTTATACGTTTACATAGTAAAAAAACGAAGTTTCCAGCTAAAGACTTGCTTTCTAAGTGAGCTTACTTAGCTCATCTCAACTTGTAATGATACTGTAAAGTCCAGAAACAGAAAATGTAGCTACAAAATACCAGTGTGGATTCACAAATATATAACATAACAAAAATTTAGAAAAATATACAATTATAAGAAATTTATAGATTTAGTTTGAAAATTTAATAACTCAACTCTACTCATGCAACTTACACAAAAACTGGTGAATATCTGAACTTGGCTGGGACTGGTAGAGGGAGATATTCAGTTTGAATACCAGTAACCATCACCAAAATTGTTGCTAATGATGCTGCAAATAATAGAAACCTTAGGAACAAATCAAACTTAAATAAATCGACACCGCTGGAACCTGAAGCGACTCAGCGACGACGAACCGACAAAAATACCTGATACATATATGAGTATGCAATCATCTCCTACTGGCTTGAAAAAAAGGTTGTTACATAAGAATATCAATAGCATAATCAAAAACATAAAAGGTAACTTTCTAAAAGATATAACATTTAGAATAAAGCTCCAGAAAGCAACATGTATGACTGCAGAAAGCTTAAGGAAATAAGCTTCTAAAAATTAAAGATTAAGAAACCAATAACTATATCAAAACAAAATCCAAAGGATTGTTGGAATTAACCCAAAACCTATGGGAATTCCGACCCTATCTTGATAAACAAGAAGGGTTCTTAGCGCAGCAATACCAAAGAACAGAAGAAAATAGAGAAAGAAAGGAAATTAGGATTCTAAGAGAATTTGGAGAAGAAGGTTGTTACCCACAAACTGTGGGATTTTTCTCTTTCTATTCACTTGCAATTACAAGCCGTGAATTACAATGTGTTGTTGTTCTTTACAAAAATAAGGGTTACTCCCTATTTAAAGATTTAGGTTTACTTGTTCTCCAAGTCAAAGCCCAAAACTATAAAAGCCCAAAATACCTATTTTGGAACTATATCAAATCAAATCTAAATCAAATCTGTATGAACCAACTGTTTCGACACACCCTTGCTTTGACACTTCGACACTTCGACACAAGGAATTACAATTTAACACACCACCTAATTTATTGTGTCTAAGCTGTCTACATTCATCATAGCTCTTAGTCTTCTAAAAACGTCGACCTGCACTCCCTTCGTCATGATATCTGCAATCTGATTCTCAGTTCTGCAGTGTTCTAAGTTCATATTCCCTTCTGCTACCTACTCTCGAAGATAATGGAACCTCATTTCGATGTGCTTGCTTCGACTGTGTGCTATTGGATTCTTCGCCAAGTTGATAGCTGACACGCTATCGATCTTCATGGTAATTGCTCCATGACACTTCCCTATAATATCTTCGACCAAGTTCACCATCCAGGTTGCTTGACATGCACAAAGAGAAGCAGTTATATACTCTGCTTCGCATGATGACAATGCCACTACTGGCTCCTTTCTCGAACTCCAAGCAACTAGTGCAACACCTAACATAAACACATATCCAGCTGTGGATTTTCTATCCTCAACATCACTACACCAGCTAGAGTCGGTGTATTCCACTAACTTGCATTCTTTCTCTTCATCAGCTGCAGGAAACAAAATGTCATAGTCGAGAGTTCCTTTCAGATACCTCAGTATCTTCTTCGTTGCTGCTAGGTGTGATACCTTTGGCTTCTGCATGAATCTACTTACCATAGCCACACTGTATGCTAAGTCAGGCTTTGTTTGACAAAAGTATCTAAGTGACCCAATAAGTCTTTTGTATTGGGTTGGGTCGACATCTTCTTCATCTGAATCCTTCGACAGTTGCAGTCTGGTCTCAACTGGAGTCGAAGTTGGGTTGCAATCTTGCATCTTAAATCTCTTGAGTATTTTGCCTGCATATCTTCTTTGGTGCATCATCAAACCTCTACTAGTCTTGTAGAATTCGATGCCAAGGAAATATGAAAGATTTCCCAAGTCTGACATTTCAAACTCCTCGCTTAGGTCATGTTTGAAATCTTCGATCTCCTTCTTGCAACTCCCTGTTATCAGTGGGTCATCGACATAGAGACATAGTATAAATAATTCATTATTGGTTCTCCTTACATACACTCCATGCTCAGTCGTACACTTCACACATTCCTTCTCCCTTAAGAAGTTGTCGATTTTCTTATTCCAAGCTCTTGGAGCATGCTTAAGTCCATACAGGGCTTTATGCATCCTGTACACCTTTCCTTCTTCGCCTCGTTTCACATACCCAGCTGATTGTGCGACATAAACTTCTTCATCTAAGGGGCTATTAAGGAATGCACACTTCACGTCCATCTGACATGTGTTCCAATTGTTCATATTTGCTAGACCAACAACCAACCTAATTGTTTCGATCCTAGTAATAGGTGCAAACACTTCATCGAAATCGATTCCTTTCTTCTGTAGAAATTCTTTTGCCACAAGTCTCGCCTTGTGTCGAGTTACTTCTCCTCTAGGATTTACCTTCACCTTGTAAACCCACTTCACATCAATTGCCTTCTTGCCTTGAGGCAATTTAACAAGTGACCAGGTGTTGTTGACTTCGATGGACTCTAACTCCTCATTCATTGCTTTCACCCACTTTGAATCTTTCAATGCCTCAGCTGCATTGGCTGGTTCGACATCTGCGTAGAAAGCATAATGTACCAGCTCACCCTCTTCATCGACCACATTATCTGATGTAATTACACATTCTTGCAACCTTGCAGGCATGTGTCTTGTTCGTCAAGGTCTGCTTGGACCTGCTTCATCTATGACTGGTTCTTGTCGAACTTCTCTTTCGACTTCAGTGGCTGGTTCTTCACAAGAGATTCTCACTGAATCCTTCTTTACATTCTCAGTCCAATCTCATTCTTTAAGCTCATCTATGATCATGTCTCAGCTGATCACTACCTGCTTATTCACTGGCTCGAACAGTTTGTAACCTCCAGTCGAATGATATCCTATTAAGATCATCTGATTCGACTTGTCATCAAGCTTTCTTCTCAACTGATCTGGCACATGTCTATGTGCTATGGATCCAAACACCTTCAAGTAACTGAGGCTAGGCTTGACACCAGACCAACATTCTTCTGGTGTGATTCCTTCAAGCTTCTTCGTCGGACATCTATTCAAAATATACGTTGTTGTCGAAACCGCTTCTCCCCATAATTCTTTGGGTATATGTTTTCCATTCAACATACTTCTCACCATGTTCATGATGGTTCTGTTCTTTCGTTCTGCAACTCCATTTTGTTGTGGAGTATAGGGTGGCACCACCTCATGCACAATCCATTCCTTTTCACATAATGCATCGAACTCTTTCAAAACATACTCTCCACCACCATTAGTCCTCAGAATTTTAAACTTTCGACCACTCTGTCTTTCGATCGTGGATTTAAATCTGGCAAATACCTCGATCACATCACTTTTCTTCTTGATGAGGTAAGTCCACAACTTTCGACTGTAATCATCTATGAACGTGACAAAGTATCTGTTTCCACCAATCGAATCCACCTGAATTGGACCACATACACCAGAGTATATGACTTCCAGAATTGCCTTCGACTTCTTCCTGCATCCTTGCTGAAGTTATTCTTGTGTTATTTTGACTGAACACACTCTTCACAGACTTCACTTGGAATGTCGATTTCTGGTAATCCTGAAACCATATTTCTTCTCTTTAGCTCTCTGATGTCATTGAAGTTAAGATGGCCAAGTCGAAAATTCCATAACCACTCATCTCTGCTGGATGCAGTTGCTAGGCACTTGTGCTCCATCACCTTGAGTTCAATCTTGAAGGTCCTATTCTGATACATTGGAGCCTTCAAGATCAACCTACCACCTGCGTCGAGGACTCTCATCATCTTGTCTTCGACAACTACCTTGTAGTTCTTTTCGACCAACTGCCCTATATTGAGCAAATTACTCTTCATGCCTGGTATGTACAAGACATTGGAAATTGTTGACCTCTTGCCATCTTTCCACATATCAGAACATCACCAACACCTTCAGCTGCTAGAGTGTTGTCATTTGCAAACTTCACTGTGTTCTTCGACGAGGGCTTCATGTTAACAAACTAATCTTTCCTTTAAGTCATGTGTGATGAGCATCCTGAGTCCAAGTACCACTGATCTTGGAATCTTTCTTCATCTCTTGTTGTGACCATCAGCAACGTCTCTTCTTCTTCATGTTTCGCCAGCTTTGAATCAGTTTCTTGATTTTTCTTCTTTTCTGGACAATCACTAAAATAGTGGCCATACTTCTGACAATTGAAACACTGAATGTGACTTTTGTCAGATTTTCGACCACCACCACTTCCTCTACCTCTAGCACCACCTCTTTGGTTGCCTTGGTTCCAGGGTTTTCTCTTATTCGACCAGTTTCCTTCATGCTGATTTCGACCAGTCGAATTATTGTAGCCTCCTCTACCTTTGTTGCAATTCCCGCTTCCTTTTCCTTTTCTTTCCTTTTCTGACTGCGCCTGCAAAGCCATATCGCTCTTCGACTTTCCTGCAGCTCTTTCAGTTTGTTCATGAGACTCAAGCGTCCCTTGAAGCTCTTCCTTCGTCAATACTGACAAGTCTTTCGACTCTTTTATGGCTACTACCACGTGGTCGAACTTTGGAGCCAATGACCTCAAGATCTTTGCAACAACTGATCTTGATGTCAACACCTCTCCACATACCTTAATTTGATTCACCAACTTTGTAACTCTGGTGAAGAAATCTGTTATACTCTCATTGTCTTCCATCTGAAGCAACTCATAGGTTCTCTTGTGAGTTTGTAACCTCACTTCTTTCACCTTCTCTACGCCTCCAAACGATTTTTCAAGAATCTCCCACGCTTCCTTCGCTGACTCTACATCACTAACCTTTTCAAAGTTATCTGGATCGACACACTGATGGATTATAAAGAGGGCTTCATAATCTTTCTTCTTCAACTCTTTGTGTGCAGCCTTTTCTTGATTCGTCGCGTTCTCCACAAGCGGTGTTACTCCTTCCTTCACAAGATCTCAAAGATCTTAATAATAGAAAACCACCTTCATCTGCTTGCACCAATTCTCATAATTATCTTTCTTGAGAATCGGAAGACTCGCCGGAAAGTGCCCGTTCGGATGATTCATTGCCATCACGATTTTCCTTCCTTGAATCGCAACTGGAGCTCTAGATACCAGATGTTGGAATTAACCCAAAACCTATGGGAATTCCGACCCTATCTTGATAAACAATAAGGGGTCTTAGCGCAGCAATACCAAAGAACAGAAGAAAATACATAAAGAAAGGAAATTAGGATTCTAAGATAATTTGGAGAAGAAGGTTGTTACGCACAAACTGTGGGATTTTTCTCTTTCTATTCACTTGCAAGTGTAAACTGTGAATTACAATGTGTTGTTGTTCTTTACAAAAATAAGGGTTACTCCCTATTTATAGATTTAGGTTTACTTGTTCTCCAAGTCAAAGCCCAAAACTATAAAAGCCCAAAATACATATTTTGGAACTATATCAAATCAAATCTAAATCAAATATGTGTGAAACAACTGTTTTGACACACCCTTGCTTAGACACTTCGACACAAGGAATTAATATTTAACAAGGACAAACTTAGTTTTCTTTAAACTTTCATTGAAAATAAAGCCAACCACATAATCTAATCCACAAATCCATTTCAAAAAATTTCTCACACAACAGTATAAGAAATATCAGATAAGTGACATATAAGAAAACAAACACCATGGCCTAAAATTACCAATAATTGAAACAAATAGTGATATAAAGTAAGCACTCAAAGAACTCACCTAAGACTGAAATTATATAACATAAAAAATATAAGCCATAGCTTGAGATAGCAACTCAAATCGAAAATAAAACAATGAACATAAAAAAAATTAGAGGTGCAGAACTTTGAATGGTCAAGGTGGCGACAAGTGGAATGTATCCTTACTTATATGCTTCAAATGCTTATATACAGCAAGCCTAGTTTAATATGGAGTTTATAATGTGATGTTGTTTTTCAATGTATGATTATATGCTTCAAGTGCTTGGAATAATCAAAAACTCATTACAGGTAGATAAATATCCTTAACACTTAATTGTAATAGTTATCATGCCATTTAGTTTCATAACTATTGTGACACTAGGTAATAATAGTTTGACAGAGGAAGCCATCCAATACTTTTGTATGAGAGATCATGTTGTGAGAGTTGATGTCGATCTATGAACAATTTCAAGCAAAATCACGTTGAATGTGGGACTTCTAAACAGTAACTTACAAATCTTAAGATCGGTCAAAAACCAATACTAACATAACAGTAGAAGTGTAGAACTACACAACACTAACATATATAATTTACTCTTAAAAGTATATATGATTATAAATAAAATAAGCACAACTAAACTTACTATAAGCCTCCAACAAAGCAGTACAACATGAAGCTGGGTCTGGAGATGAGGGAAGCTCCTTTAGAACATGCTGAAAATTGACCATGAGGAAAGTAATTAAATAAAGAGGGTTTTTTACTTCTGGTAGAGAAAAAGTTGTAAAGAATAAGCTATACTATTATAAAAACTAACATGAATGGATACCTTAACATAATCACCAATAACATGAGCATCTTCCACATGTAACAGTAGCAGCTTGAACTTCATCTAAATACAAAACAAAGTATAAGTTCAAAGATTAGGTGATACAATGCAAAAACCAATATTTTATCCCCTGGAGGCTGATAATGCAAAACCAAAGCATGAACATAAAATTCAAGCGGATAAAAAAAATTACAGAGCAATCTCTTCCACTTCACAGTTCACATACATCTATTTTTCCAGAAGTTACAACAAAAAATGATGTAATCCACTAAACAACTGAAGATGTGGAAAGAGAACCCTGATGCCTGCGATCATCGCCAAATTTTTCATCAAAATAAAATATTCCATCATTTGGAAAACAAATATATGTTCATGTGAGGCCAGTAGGGTGAATCATGTGTAGGCTAACAAAGAATTCGAAGGAATACAGATTTACCACCGGAAACACATTGCCGCCACAACAAATCTACCACCATAAAACAAAACACCACTGTAAAACTGTCGAAAACGTCAGATTCGCCACCATTTCCCCTATTCTGATTTGTACCCAGTTTCTCCTTCTTGATTGCACTTTGATCAAGGCAAACGATTTTCGTTTGCAAGAGAGATTAGAGTGAGATTTGTGTTCAAAGAAGAAACTGGAAGAAAGAAATACAAAGCATTTTCGTAAGAAGGAGAGAGATAAATAAATCATTTGGAGAAGAAGAAATGCAGATCTAAGAAATTAAGAGAGAGGGTTTTGAAAACCCTATTGAATATGAGAGAGAGAAAGAAATGCAATCAACTACAATTGTAATATGATGATACTTTAGTAGAAGACAAAAAGTTGGAAAACCTAGTTTGTATTGAACCAATCAATGCTCAATCAGTTACATTATACCAAAAAATGGAAGCAAATAGAATAAATAGTAACCAAATGGTGCAAATATGATAGTTTAGTTAGAAAAAATAATATTTGGACACAAAATACCCCAAATTAGATGACATGGCAGAATAATAGAAAAGGGCAAAAGTGTATTTTCCAGAACAAATTTCTTTCTTATATTATAGATAACAATAAATGTAGAATTCTATATTGGTTGGTGTCTGCATTGATAATACTAATAGAATGATTTTTAAAAAAAGTATGGAAAGTTAAAAAAAAAAACCATTTCTAGAGGATGGTTAGTGTCCAACAATAATATAAGTATTAAAGAAAAATCAGACTGATTGAGAGGTGGAGTGGCCCCTATAAAGTCCTACTAAGATCTGCCATTGTTTGTAGAGATTTTTTTAAATAGTGTAAATATGACCTCTAGATAATCATAATAACATAAATAAATTCAAGTTGATGGTTCATAACTTTTATAAATTTAAAAGGAATTAATGTAGTTTTTTTATAAAATAAAGGATTGATTTTTTTAACTATATTAACATTTCTTTTTAGACTTCCAAAAACATTTTTATTGGAGTGGTCTTTCTAATGTTTCATGTTTAAAAAATCAGTCTTTTGTTGGGGCTAGTTAATTGAGAATTTGGAGGATTTAACCCGCCACCCCTCATTTATACCTGGTACACTCCATTTGGAGCGAAATTCCAAATTTGCCCTTCAAAAAATATCAGAAAATGTGAAATTTACGGGTTGATACCGAAAATTTCATCATTATACCAGAAATTTCACATAAATTATTGTGCTAGGACTTGCATTTGACAAACATACTGGAAATTTTGAAATTTCCGGTATTAATTACCGAAAATTTGGATATTTTTGGTTAAGTTATACCGGAAATATAATATATGCGTAAAATAGACAAATCTTTCGAAAATTTAATATTTCTGGTATGTGTCAAGAATTTCAAAAAATAAATAATAATTTCAATATTTTTGCCACATAAATGGTTTCACATATAATAAGTACATAATGTCCACAAGATTACATAGAAAGTTAAGATGACTTCCTAAGTTCATCCTCCCAGTGCCTAATTCGTCCTGCATATGCTGATTCCTATGCTTTTACTTCTTCAGTACAATTTTGTCTCCAACGATCAGTGACGGGAGGCAATGGACTATCAGGTTTTAATTTTATCTGAACCCAATGATTGTTGTTGACAAAACCAACAACAATGATTTTATGCCCGATAGTATACATAGGTGGAGCTATGGTAAGAAGGAAAAAGGTACTGTTAAGTCTTTGTGACAGGGAGACAAAAACGATATTGTACCTACTTGCAATAGGATAACCCATATCCGGAATCGACATCCATTTATCTCTACCCTACACACCCAAGTGTTCTACTATTAAGGAATTCCTAACTTTAGTATCCAATTTTGAACAATTTTGGAAACAAATTAAGGAATTCATTGAACAATTTTGAAAACAATTTTGGGTGTTGATGAACTTGAGTATCCAATTGCGTCCGAATAAAAGACCATGACTCTTCGCCCCATCCAAGTAAAGTTGCGATAGCCCGAAAACCACAATTTCCATCGTCACCTACATCAACAATGCCATCAATGTGTGGATGCAAGAAACCAGGAAACTGAGACAATTAAATATGCCTAGAAGATACATAGGACAATTTACTTTGACCCAGCATACTTGACGGTTGACTTTTACCCGACATACTAGAAGGTTGATTTCCTGTTGGGTTTATATATGATTATTTTGTAGTCTGACTCCCCTGAGAGCCCTCATCATACTCCCACCGTGAGGGATCATGATGCACATCACTCTCTTCATCCTTTCTGCTCTTCTTAACTCCCTTATTTGGCTTTTACTTCACCGGTGGTGGACACATAGAAGTTGTGGCTGGATGTGTTAGTTCCCGAACCTTTTTCTTCAATATCATCTGGCCTACAATATCCAAAGAATTGAAATATGTCTTCAACTCTTCACATTCAGCTTCTAAATCCAGCTTTGTGCCACTATCTTCATGACCGTTAACATGCTCTTCAATGTGTAATTTCTTCCAAAAAACATGAGTTGGTTCTAAAGGAACAAGCAAGCTGTATATTTGGTAACCAGCAAGTTGACACACACAAGGTAACTCATGTGTAGATCTAATGAAGAAACCACAAATATCCTTATTTGTACTGACAAATTTTACCCTTTTTAGCTCTTTCCCTATGTGTTGTATACGCTGCCATGAAACAAAACCGTGCAAGTTGGCAAAGAATGGAATGTTATACCGATGCTCAATGTTCACAATACTTTTTTGAATCGACGCTCTGATTGAACCTAACTGCAACTTCAGGGTTGTGTTCATAGCATCCCAACTTCGACATAAATCTCCCCAGTTTGTAGTCAACATGTTTTTCATTCTCCAATGAGCAGACTCCACCCTAAATAAAAATAATTAAACTATAATAAGACAACAAGATAAATTATGCTTAATAATAACATGGAAAAGAAGTTGGTGTACTTGTTCATTGTTGTGTTCCCTAAATTAGTAACTTTGTTAGTCTAAGCAGCCACAAACCTTTCTTTAAAAGGTGTCAACAATGTTTCATTCACATACTTAACAAACAAAGGTATATCAGCACAAACATTCTCAAAGTGCTTCAAGTGTGCGAGATACTAAGTTTCTCTATTAGCATATATGATGTTGTTCCATAGATCCATGACATGTTCATGTCTTTCTGATTTAGCATACTCCTTACACTTCATGCTAACATTTTTGGTAATGTGGAATGAACATAACAGATGTGTTGAGTTTGGAAACACAACTTAAATTTTATTCATCAGCGCATGTTCTCAATTCGTCACAACAACATTGGGTAGCAGTTTATCGGAAGAAAATAACTCTTTGAGCTTCTCAAGTGCCCATGTGAAGTTCTCTTCCCTTTCATGTTCCAAATAGGCAAACCCTACAGAAAACGTCAACTTTGTTGATGTTACGCCAACAATCTCAAGCAGTGGTAACTGATACCTGTATGTTCACGATTCAAATAATAAAAAATATGATAAATCAAAGTATGTCAAAATGTTATCAAGGTATGGTCAAGATGCACATTACCTATTGGTCTTGTATGTATAATAAAAAATCAACACCAAGTGAAACATATTCAACAACTTGACTAAATCAGGATGTGCCCGAAGATATCAACAACAACACTTGAGTCTTCCCTATTTCTTTTCCAACACATGTACTTTTCTTTATGTATAACAATCATTAACATTTACATTTCCGTCAATGAACCTCTCTTGCTTGTATTGTACGTAGCTCTAGCTTTATACACTTGGGTAACACTGGTGAGGTTTTATGGATCTTTGTCTTTCAAGGAAGAAACTATGAACCGTGGAGTCATGTTGTACTTTGTCATTTTATTCAAAAACTGCGTCTCATGATCTTTTAGACGGCCCAATATGTCATGACCATCTAAATCCTCAAATAGTTTATGATTGTGAAACCCACACCTAACCATCACCTTCCAACCAATACCACTTGGTGAATATCTCAGCCTAAAAGGACAATTCACTTTCATATTATAAATGTCATCTAAAGATTTACTACTTTTAGATGTATTTTTTATTTTATAATTTCCTCCTCTCTCACAACCCATAATCAGTTTAACCTTCATACCTCGCAGGCCATTTGCAGTATCAGAATGAACAGTCGCAACTATAATACCATGTTGCTTGCCAATATGTTGTGCCTAGGCTAATACTTTAGCTCGGCTCTGAAATATCTTTCGTTTACATTACATAAAAAAATAGTATTAATATCATATAACGCAACGAAAATATTAAATTTTAATTTGTTACATAGAAAACATACTTTGTCAGTGGTGAAGAAATGCGTGCATTCGCTACACGAATCTGTAAATGACCTTGGCAGTTCCGGACCGCACAAAGCAAGCATTTTTTGAACTTCTTATTCTGTTACCGAAATTTTCCGAATTTCCAAAAGTTTTTGCTTAGTACCGAAAATTTTAAAAATTTCCTGTATTGGTGCCAAAATGTTTATGTTCTGCACTAGAGATTTCCAAATTTCCGGTATAAAGTATCGAATTTTTACAAATTTCCAGAAATATATACCGGATTTTTTGAAATTTCTGGTATAAACACGAGAATTTTTTAAATTTGCGCAATAATGCGTACCCGAAATTTTGAAATTTTAGGTAGAAAAAAGTGATTTTTTTGGAAAAATGGTAAATTTTTTAGGTAAATATTAACATAAGTATTTTTGAAATACTGAAAATATGGGGGTGCCAAATATGAAATGGGAGGTGGCAGGTTAAATTCTTGAGAATGTGGCAGGTTAAATTCTTGAGAATGTGGCATGTGACACGACCCATTTTTATATAAAATAGTTGTTGAATAGTTTGCCATCGCTGAACAGTTTGCCATCGTGGATTAAAGACTCTAATTCTAACCAAAAAACATGTTTTAAGAAATTAAAAAAGTCATCGAGAACAAAAATTAGAAAAGCATCATGACAATTTAGCATAACATAATACTTATTTTTATAATAGATTGCATGGTTTCGAGTCAAGAAGATGCAAACATCGCATTGCAAAATAGCTTGCAATAGTGAAGCATAACATAATACTCATTTTTAGACTAGATTGCTTTGTTTGTTTGATGATCTCTCAGACTAATAAATATTATATCAACATTACATTTCAATAGTATATGCGAATATAAAATCTTGATTTGTATCGTGACTATATCTTATGATAGATAATTACTTGGGTATAAACCTAAAATCACTTCTCAAAGGCAAATAAATCCTCAAATGATGTTATAAATGATCCACCCATTGTATGCATAAAATATTTTCTCTGGTCTAAACCTAAGAGCATTTTTCGGAATCAAATATATTCAGAGACATAATACAATTATAACAAGCACTTGACAAAAGTGTAAAGATCAAATATATTTGATTAATTAAATTGGACATAACGGCATAATTATATCAAATACATATAATGTATAATAATATACAAACCTAACCCCCAATAAGAAAAAATTTAACTACGCATGAAAATGATAGTAAGATGGAATGTGTAGAAATAGTACCACATTAAGACGATTTTCTAGTAAGATGGAATGTGTAGAAATAGTACCACATTAAGACGATTTCCCAGTTCTCAACTGCTCTACTTCAACAAGCTTTCGGGTACAAACACTTTAGCATTTTTTCATTGAGTTTAATAGAAATATAAAAATTAAATTAAAATTACATATATAAATACAATGTCAAGGCTCATATGTAGAGATTTATGAACTTGTCTACATTCGTTGGTTGAGATAAATGCGCTTATTAAATTTGGGTTTAACTCGGCCTTTAAGACTTGAGTCTTTTTGTCTAGTTGTCTTAACATTTGGATATTTCTTCAGTGTTTTGCACCCCCTTAACCTATGATAATCAAAAGATAGTAAAATATGATCAATGCATCATTTCAAGACATTATTTTGTATCCCTTTAACCTATGATAATCAAAAGATAGTAAAATATGATCAATGCGTCATTTTGCATCCCCTTAACATATGATAATCAAAAGGTAGTAAAATATGATCAATGCATCATTTCAAGACATTGTTCAGATGAAGCATAAATTAAAGGATTTTTCATGTTACTTCGTGTACATGTAAATTTATAAATGTGTGAATAAAATAGTGATAAATAAATAAATTACACACTTATAAACTATCTCTAAATTAATATCTTTATTTGTCCTCATTCAAAAGTAAAAAGAATTATATGAATTTCATGACAATTTCAATAAACCCGTGACTTCATTTATTTTTGTTTATCCCTCAACTTCATTCCCCTATTCCCTCTACATAATATTTAATTTTGGTCTCCCTTGCCAACTTTCCTTGTTGATCCCTCAACTTCATTCCCCTGATTTCCTCTACATAGTCTTCATCTATTTCCTCCCCATTAATACCTAATTGATTGTGTTCCATACGTTTTCAGTCACCCCTTTGTTAATGCCTCCTCAAAATCTCACCCCTTTGTTTGCAACAAAGAATAAATCCCTTGATAATTTTGTTTGATATCCGGCCTTGTGACCGACTAATCTAAAAGAGACCGTCCATTAGCGGGGACCCCGTTTAAAACCAGAGCAAAGCTCCGTATGAACTGACCCACACAAGAGTTAATTGTACTTAATAGGATTTAAATCTGAGACCTTGAGAGGAGCACACTCTCAAGACCCAAGCCTCCACCACTAGACCAATCCTTTGATGTTGAAAGTTGATTAATGTTTTGGGTTTTTGACACCAAAATCTTCTGCTTTTTTGTTTTTGGTTGTGGGGTGGTGTTAGATGCCCCACTACAATTTCAAAAATGTCAATATATATCTGTGTGTGACGGAAAGTTGTAATGACATCGTTGGCACATAAAATGATTGAGGTTTTTTAAATTAGAATCAATTTCTCAAGCTTTGGAAATGAACACCGGCTATGAAGACATTGAGGCTCGACCGAACTAAATTTCATAAAATCAAATTTGATATTAAAAAATCAATCAAAATCAATGTAAATATCTTCACATAAACTTAAATTATATCACCCTAGCATGTTGTCAACTTTTCTTTTTCACGTACTTCTTTTTTGAAATTTGAAGTACCAAAATAAATGTCGTACTTTTGACACTTTTCCACGTAGTATGAAAATTTGATAAACAATTTTTCACATATTAGGTTAACTATTGGTGTATTCTTATTATCATGAGAAATAATAATACAATTGAAAGATCAAAAGTTAATTTGCAATGGATACTAAAGTATATTTATTTTGGGACGGAGAGTAATAAAATACTCAATTCGATTTACCAAGTTACTTATAATTCAAATTGAAATTACATCTTGATGAGTTTAATGCATTCAAAACAGCATCATATTTATCTCTCAGTTTCCCTGAAATACAGTTCGAGTGTCGCTCCAAATCCCATAAAACCAATAGCAGAAAAGCTCCTTGGGACTATCACAGTTTTCCATTTTTGCTTTTGAAGTAGCTCCAACAAGTGTACATGAAAACTCAAAAATAATAAAAAGAAAAATATAACTACTTTAAACCATAGAAATGCTTCAATGTCATGGATGCAAAGCTAGGTAGATTTCATAAAAACATTAGAAAATACAGTAATCCATAATAAACAAACTATCATATCAGCTCTTAGGTGACTTGGCAACACTAGCTTGCTGAGCTGCCTGTGCAGGTGCTCCATCATAGCTACCACCACGAGCATTCCCACCAGCATTACCATCAGCAGAATATGCTGGGGCCTGAGGATAACCAGCACCATAGGAACCGCTGCTATATGAAGGTGGTGCCTGACCATAACCGGGTTGACTACCTGCTGGAGCACCATAGGATGGAGGACCATACCCTGGTTGAACAGCGCCACCATAACCAGATGCTGGTGCTCTTTGAGAGCCTGTTTCTGGTTGAGAATATGCAGGCGGGGGCTGTGAAGGGGGATAACCTGGTTGACCATAACCTCCAGCCGCATTAGGTGACTGTGATTGTCCATATGCAGGCGGAGTGCTACTTGGCTTCTGAGGTTGAGGGGGGCCATAACCAGACTGTGCTGGAGGTTGATTGCCATAAGCTGCTTGGGAAGTTGGTGGCACCCCATAACCTGGCTGAGCAGCACCTTGTTGTGGATAGTTTGCAGCATTTGGGCTAGGCTGTTGGTTGCTACCATAACCTTGCTGGGAAGGTTGGACAGGAGGAACTTGGGATGAATCTCCTTGAGAACCATAATTGGCAGTTTGGCCCTCTTGTGATGAACCATAGCTTGGGGCTGAGCCATATCCTTGTTGCTGATCATATGGTGGCTGACCATACCCTGATTGTGGTGGTTGTTGATATGCACCATAACCATCCTGAGCATAGCCCTGTCCAGGTTGGTTATAACCAGAGGAAGGTGGTTGACTGTAACTGTAAGCAGTTCCATCAGCTGGAGCTGCAGGACCCCCAGGATTCTGCTGTTGCTGAGACTGTTGATTATAATAATCATACCCAGCATGAGACGGCTGCTGGGTAGTTGCTGCGGACTGGTCCCAGTTGGCAGAATATCCACCAGATGAATGGGGATAACCTGCATACGGTTGCTGAGGCATATTGTACTGGGGTGATGGACCAGAGTATGCTCCAGGTTGCACATAGCCATAACCAGGTTGTTGCATAGGTGCTGCAGGGGGAACCCAACTAGAGGGTGGCCGAGCTTGGTAACCTTGCTGAGAGTAACCACCAGACATTGATGGATTTCTAAGTCGATTCTGCAAAAGTAAAAATTGTAACCGCAAATAAAAACAAGTGCACTCACCCAATATATGGTATTAAATACAACAATGGATGCACAAACAGAAGACAAGCAAAACATACATCACTTATAAATCATCATATAAAGAAAATATGAAGGGTATGCTACATTATCAGATACCATATTGGATTAGAAAGGGGTTATAAAGGCCAACATACCGTACCAGTTCGAGATACAACTGAGTTACTCCAGCAGAAGCACACCCTTTCCCTATTCGAAATGAATGGGTACAAAAGGAAAGCACAAACCACAGAAGTAGACAAGCATATGATATTCATTGCCTAAAGGCAAACTACTATTTTGTATCTCAACAACGATATTATAATCATTCTCATTAACTCAACAATCTATATTTAGGGACTTACATATATACTGCATAAGTAGCGGCAACAATGACTCCAAAATATAAAATATCAAGATAATTAATTTCACAAATCTTTGCTACAAGATAATAGAAAATGTTCCTCTCCCAAACTTGGCTCAATGTAATAGAACAAACCTTTACTGGAACCATCAAGCAAAAGCCAGCTTAACCAACAACGATATGAGCTAAGGGCGAATATAAGAGGATAAAGACAGTTGGAGAAGTATAAATTAGAGTGTGGTTTTAAGAAACTCAACAAATATTACAGAGATAATGACAGTCAGATTAAGCGAAGAGGCTATGAATGATATAACAGAGCACCAAAAAGAGGAGGGCAGGAGCGAAGTGGCACATCCTATCTTAAAATAATATTGTGCATATGAAAATGCTGAACTACTTAAACAGTTGCCAACAATTTAACAGCAGAATTCAAACAAATAGTAGTAGTTTAACAGCTAAAAATTGAAAAAATGGATATAATGACGGAATAAAAATAAGAGATTCAACACGGAAGTTTCAGGTTGTCGTGCCAAACGTAAGTTTAGTATATGACACAAGGACAAAATATTATTGAAGTTTATATTAAAGATAATTCCAGCAATTAACTAATCAGCACAATAAGCAGTGTGTAAAATAATGCAATTATGTAATTGTTAGTTGAAACAATCATGACTGAAAAAAGAACACTAATAATAATATGTGGGAGGAAAAGTTAAGAATTACACAATAGATAAGAATTACACATTAGACCAGGTTAAGGCTATTATGCCAAATGCAAGTCGGGGTATAAGACACTAGGAAAAACACTACTTTTAGAAAACTGACGTGAAAAATGACACCATGTATAGACACTAATATATATTATTAATAAATATACAGTTCATTGTCCAATCATGGTATTATATTGACATCAATAATTTTCTACTCAAATAAATATCGAAACAAAATTTAGAACCATACCATCGCATGTGGAAGAAACACCAACAAAGGGATTCCATGTTGGTGTCACTAATGGTCCAACACAAACTAACCCTACAATTGTCTCAATAAAAAAATTAGTAATAGATACAACAGTTAATAAGACCGCGATCGAACAGGCTATAATTCAAATGAGTATCCTCGTCGGCCAAAATAATATGGGAAACGTAGGCATCCCTACAAATCTAAAGTTCAGCACAAGGCCAGGGCAAAGCATTTCAACAGTAAAAAAAAAGCATGTGAAAAAGATTGGTATAACTAGACAACAAAATTGATTAACCCATTTCTGAAATAGAAGTCAATATCCTCCCCCCAAACAATATAATGAATACAGAAAATGGCTGAAGTATACAGATGTAATTACGTACATCATAGGAGACTACAGATACAGAAGAGCGTTAGCAAGAATGGAGACTCGAAACAATTTTGATAAAATTAAGACCATGTCAAAATACAATATCAATAGTTAAATATAATAGATACTTGTTTCCCTAAGTCAGATTTAGATAAAGCAACAAAGGATATGTGAGTACATAGTCATCTGAATCTATTACAAATCTAAAATATAAACTCAATTTTGATGGACAATACATTGGCCGTGAAGTAATCGCTACTTTTATACCAAAGGCAACCATATTATAGGTTGTCAAAATCATATTTTACCTTTCTCTACTAAAGAAAAATTTGTGATTTTATTACACCTGTAGTGCATGAACAATAACAAATACCACAAAAAAATAGACCTACAAATATAATTATAGCAAGAAAGCCATAAATAGTTGGGTTCTAGTAAGACTTTTTTATTAGCATCCAGCAATCTCAAGAGAATAGCATCCATCTATAGCATCAATAAGAAGTGACATTATTCTAAACAGAAATATATCTAGTTTATCTATTTCAACCATCTAACATATTGATTATACACATGAAATAAACACACAGTGCACATGAAAATTAAACTTCGGAGCAAAATTAGACTTGGCATGTGGCAAGCTAAACAAGCTATAACCAAGGCCAAATCCAACAATAGCAAAGGGTACAAATCATACCTCGCCACTGAGGATTGAATCAACCAATTGTTTTGCAGAATCAATTTGTTCAGAGGTCCCTTCAATTTTTAATGTTCTTTCAGTGGATGTGTCACCTGGGGGAAGATGAAGAGGAATCACCTGAAAGAACATACAAGTGCAACACATTGTGAACAACAATGACATAAAGGAATTCCACATCTTCAAATATTAAAAGTAATCATGAAGTTATAAAAAACTACAACACCAATAATCGTAATAATAACTGCAACAGTGATGATAAATAAGTGTGCAGTACATGAAGCACAACAAACTGAAAACATGGCTTAAGAGGGAAAACCTGAATTCTAGCTCCAGTTGTAGCTTGCATACTCTTTATTGTTTCTCCACCTTTACCAATGATAAGGCCAACCTGCAGTAGCGGAAAAATGACACCCCAGCCAAAATTGAAGAACAAAAATAAGTCCAAGAGACACAACACATGACCAAGGAAGTGTTTCTACATTACTCATATGCCAACCTTGTTATTAGGGATCATCATTGAAAATTCATCAGCGCCACCTTGTCCAGTCATTCTTCTAGTAACAAGGCCATTACCTCCAGATTCGGCCTGTTAAAAACAACATGAATACCAAAAGAAATCCATTACCTTAAGAAACTTCCACACCAAATTATGTCTTCACAAATTACTAACGATGCAGTGACATGACATGAAATTTAAGATATTCTAGACTAATAAGATAACGTGCCAAGTATAAATTTAAAAAAACAACTTAACAACATCATCCATAACTGGAAAAGAGCGTGGAAAGAAAATAGCACCTCAGCAAGAACTTCGTTGATTAGTTTCTCAGCAGTAGCAATAGCATCAGAAGTACCCGTAAGCTCAACCAACCTATTTGGAGAATTAGGGTCAGCATCCATATCACGAGTGACTTGAATTTTGGCACCAGATTGTAATTGAAGGTACTTGATGGTTTCTCCACCTTTCCCGATGATGACACCAACCCTCCCATTAGGGATTTCAATCTTCTTGCTTGAACCTTGATGCGTATACGAAGGTATACTCGAAGGAGCTGAATATTGACTCTTATAATCTGAATCGAAGAAAAACATATAAACAACTTAATTAACTATTAATTATTCATAATTAAATACGATTAAGTGTAATTAAATAACTTAATTAAACGAAAAGAATGTTAAAAATTGAAAGAATTGATTGAGAAATTGGTGAAACCCTAACCGGTGGACTCGTAAGGGGTGGGAGTAACGACATCGAATTTGGTACGCTTAGCGATATCTGAGCCGCTGAGGAGACGAGCGGCGACTTCTTGAGCGCGTTGTTTCATGAGTTCGACCTCGGTGGTGGCGGGGGGAGGGACGTTGTTGTAGGAAGGAGGAGGAGGTCCGTCGGAGAATCCGGTGGGTCTGGGGTGAGGAGGTTGTTCATCGTACTTGCGTTTGAGGGAGGATGGAGTGGTGTCGTATTGGGATTCGTCGGCCATTGGAATGGGATTGAAGAAAGAAGGGGGAAAAGGAGGAGAAGAAGAAACCCTAGCTGGAGATGGAGTAGGTTCGATAAGATGCGTCTGTGTCACGTGTCTGGCTTCTTTTTATACTGGAGTCAGAATAGTCTATGTTTTGGTGGCATGAGCCTCACCAAAATATCTCGTTCTTTTTTATCGATAAATTCTGTTTAACTTTAAAAAAAAAAGTTATAAAAATAAAAAGTTTAATATTTAAAAAAAATGATTTTTCTATAAATTTTTTAACGTAAATATATATTATTGTTATAAATATATTTAGAATTTAATGATGGTGCACTGACAGTGTAAAAATATTTTACACTGTCATCCATTAGAAATATATTATTTTGTCATATCCTATAAATATTTTAAAATTTACATGATAATTTGACGGGATGCATCGTCGTCATTGATTGACAGTGTAAAATTAGTGCACCACCCATTTTCTCATATATTTAAAGTTTGTAATATAGTTAAAATTACACTTTTTAGATTTAATACATGTTTTAGTTCTTTAATTAATGTTTTGATCTATTCTTTTAATTAAAAAATATTATAAGCTAGTCTCTTAACTTCAATTCTATTATCTTATTTGATCTCTTCCGACAATTTCTGACAAAAGATGTTAACTTCTGTTGACGTGTCGTGATAACAAGATCATTGGTGAGTCAGCATATGTAGTTAAAACTAATATACTGCTTAAACTGTGGGGTTCTCCTGAAAACAAAACTCTCATAGTTTAAAGAATATTGGTCTGTATCAATGGTCTTGCTGTCATGCCACGTCACTACAACATAATTTTTTTCTTTTTTTTTTTTGTCAGAAATTGAAATAAGAGACCAAATAGGGTAATAGAAAAGAAGTTAATGGACTAACTTGTAACGTTTTTTTAATTAAAGGACTAAAATGGAACATTAAGTTAAATTAAAAAACATGGTGACTAATTATGTCTTTTTTTTTAAATGTATTTCAAAAATAATTTTGATAAAAACTATTTAAAATAACTTTAAATTTATATTATTTTTTAAAATTTTAATTTTAAAAAAAAAATATATAGTAAAATGATGAAATAACTAAAACAACTATTTAAATCAATTTTCTATCAAAATAATTTTAAAATGTTAGTTTTTTTAAACAAAAACTAATTAAAAAAATATTTTTAAAAAAATTGAAACAAACTAACCACAAAGTTAGTATTATTTTTAAACAATATACACTTTTTTTATACAAATAAGCAAACCACAATGTGGGCAGCATTTACCTTTCTGCCCCTCTACCGGACAAATATGGTCAGATGACCCGCAGGGTCATCTACTACTCCTCCTCGGCATTCCTTCCTGTTATACACGACTCTACCATCCAGAAACAGTCACGACGTCCGTGCCCAAAATTACATCTTTGCCCGTGGCAACGGCTAGTTTCGGGCACCTCTGTTCGTCCTAATGGCTAGTTTTTGGCAGTTATCTATTCTTCGAGAAACGGTTATTTCGCCCCGAAAATAAGGACCGTTGGCCACGCGTTGAGGGGAATTATAAAAACCTCTCATTTGAGAGGGTCAGATATTCAAAATCATCCTACGAAATACATACTTTTGTATTTACCTTTTTCCTCTCCTGATTCTTACTTTAGCATCGGAGTGCCTTGCAGGTACACCCCCTCCTCATCTCACACACCCAGCATCACAAACATCTTTCTTGACCCACTTCAGGTTCTGATCAACCGTCAAAATCAGTGGCGTCGTCTGTGGGAATCCTGTTATTCCCGTCTAACATCCACCGTAGATTCAAGACCAAAACAACTCTCTGTCCAAGACTTCGATCATGGCAAGCCAAGATCACGTCGTGACACTCGCAAACATGCTTTTCTCTCCGTCAATAAGACTAATACTGACAGGAGTGCACCTTTCTTCAGAGGCGACGCCCATTATTTGAGAGATAGGGCCACTGCGTCTCCCTATCCCACTCGCCCTGATCGTGTTGAAGACCAACCCTCCTTGAACCTCTAACCCGTTCCAGTTCCGCCCAACGCTGACCCGGCCGTGGCGGCCCTTCTTGAAGCTTTCAACAAAACCAACCTCTTAATCATCCAACAAAACGAGAGGATTGGAGCCTTTGAGGAATCTGCCCGACCAAGATCCCCTCAGTCGAGGAAAGATCGCCGACGAGCCCGAAGTTCACCACCCCGACGTGAAAGTGACCGTCGGGCACACCAGGAGCCAGAGTCCTATGTCGTCCAGAAGCGTGACAACATTTCCCCGCGGAACCAGTACTCCCTAGTAAACAAGAGGACCAGGAGAGACCAACGTTCACCCCTTTCAAA
Source organism: Lathyrus tuberosus (assembly GCA_022829125.1). Classification (NCBI taxonomy): domain Eukaryota; kingdom Viridiplantae; phylum Streptophyta; class Magnoliopsida; order Fabales; family Fabaceae; genus Lathyrus; species Lathyrus tuberosus. The sequence continues at coordinate 24,889,217 of JALAZF010000013.1, read as the reverse complement.
TCGAAGGGTCGGGCACGAACCCCGTCTCCCCGCAGAAGTCACCACTCTATCCCTGAGCGAAGCACCTGTTCCCCATCATGGACCAGTAGCAGCAGAGACGATGATCCTCACAGCCTGTTGTCTCAAGAAATTATGGCAATGCGCCTCCCAAAGGGATTAGAGAAAACACCGTCTTTGCGCACTTACGACGGAACGACGGACCCTAACGAGCACATCGAAAATATCGATGCATTGCTCGACTATCGTGGCATCCGAGGCGCCATCAAATGTCGTATGTTCCCTACCATGCTCAGAAAAGGAGCAATGACCTGGTATAAGCAACTCCCCGACGAGTCCATAACCTCGTGGAGACAACTGGGGAGAATGTTCTCCAGACACCGGCATCCCGCCGCCACCCGAAACCTGAAGCCTCCCTTGAGGCCATAATATAGGGGAAAGATGAGCCTCTCTGAGCGTACATTGAGAGGTTCAATAAAGAAGCGGTATAGGTCCCAACGACCGATGACATGAAGAAATCCTTGCTCAAGCGAGGGCTTCGTCCCCGCACGGAGTTCGCCAAAGTTATTGTATTGCACCTCCTAGGACTATGGACGCCTTCCTCCTCAAGGCGCAAGCATATATCCGGTACCAGGAGAAAGAAGCGGCCAGCTCCGCCCGGGTCTCACGCCACCAAGAAAGTATCCGTGCCTCCTAGTACGATGAACACTCGACATCCCGTCGGGCACCCCCGGCAGTCCCGGGACAACAAATGACCCTCCAGCCGCTTTCATGAGTATACTCCCCTGACCGTCTCCAGAGAGAAAATCCTCTTAGAATTCGCCAGCTCGGAGTTCAAACAAGTAGGGGTTTGATTCCCTAAGCAGGTACCGGCCAAGTCGAACGCTGACAAGTCAAAATACTGCCATTTCCACAAAAGTCACGGCCACACAACTGATGACTGCATCCACCTAAAGGATGCCATAGAGATACTGATCAGGGACGGCCAGCTGAAGCAGTTTACCAAAAGGAGAGAGACTCTCTGGTAAGACACCCAGGAGTCGAAGAAAGTCGAGGAAGAGGTGCCTTCCTCAGAAGAGACAAACCTTCAGCTCGCCATGAGCATATCGCGACCTGATGACCTATAATTATTTTATTAAATTAAAAATGGATAATATGAGTAAATAAATAGTAAGGGCAAAGTGGTTCGTTCATGATGTTTAGTAAGGGTAAGGAAGGAAGAGCATATTAGGGGTCTAAGGGTTATAGTAGGAAAAAGAAGAAAATTAGAAGGTGAGAATCATTGGAGAACGATCGTATTCTGGAGAAAAGAGGAACAGAAGAGAGAAGTAGAGCTAAGGCTTAGAGAACATTCGAAGAATCATCACTAAGGTAAGGGCGGGTTCTTTGATCACTTAAGAGATGAATAATATATGTATAAGGGTGGGTAAATCGTTAGGTTCATCTCTATGCATCTCTCTAATTGTTTTGGTTATTTTAGTTGTGTGTCGGTGTCTGTGATAATATGTAAATTATGTTAATTGATCGTTGGATTATGGTTTTTTTTGTGTTATAGTAGGTTATAAGTGATGTATGTTGTTGTTGTATGATAATCATGTGACTTATGTGCATTCTGGATTATATGGTATTGAACTTGTAAGAAATTTTGGGGGTCTGGTCTGTGCAGAATCGCAACTGCAGGGTTGCTGATTTGCACATTTTCGCCTGGCGAATGGGGTGTTTCGTCGGGCGAAGCGATCTCGCTTGGAGCTCGCAGGGCGAAATTGAGAGGCGGGCGAATGGTGGAAAATAGGTGCTACTGGAAATTGTATGGGGAAGTAATTTCGCTTCTTCTTCGTCGGGCGACTATTGGGCGAAATGGGAATTTCGTCGGGCAAATGAGGAATTCGCCAGGCGAAGGGGAGTTCGCTAGTGTCTCGCTGAGCGAACGTCAGGCGAGCAGAAATAGTGTCTGGCTACCAATGAAACGAACAAAATTTTCTAAAAGCTTCAAAAATTCATATCTTTTGATCCGTAGGTCCGTTTCAATACTATAATTCCAACAATTCGACACGTTGATTGTGTTTCCGTGTATGCTGTGATGTGTTGAACGTTGAAATGTTGAGTTCGGTGGTGCGAATGTGTGTTGTAGATGTGGATTGCAATTGTTGCATGTTTTGGCAGGTATGTGCTACGTGTTGGATAGTTGTGGTGTGATATACTGGTTGAATGATAGTCATATGCTTTAATCGTCGTTGTTTGTTGGCGTTTAATGTATATCATGTTGCATAAGTTGTATGATAAGTCGTGTGCCCATGTGGGGCTTGAGCGTCTTGTTTGGATTCCTTAAATGGAATCGTGTTGTTGTTGTTGTTGTTGTTGAGGTAATCGTGTGCCCGTGTGGGGTATGAGTGATTACGGGTGTTCGTGTGCCCATATGGGGTGTGAGCGATCACGGATGTTGTGTGCCCATGTGGGGTGTGAGTGACTCATATGGAAATTTCGACGGGAATTATGATCATGAAAAAGGGATCGAATTGGTACCACATGCATTGAGTCGAGTTGTGGGTCTCATTGCGTTGCATTATGTTGTGTTGTGTTGTGGATTATATGATTGTCTACTTGTGTGGGATGTTGTAATTGGGATGATGTTGTGATGATAGGGTGAATCGTAAAGTGATTATATGCTTTAATATTTATATTATGCATTTCTTTTGTTGACTGAGAATCTCACCCCTTCTGTTTGAATGTTACCTCTACGTGGGTAATGTGCAGATAATCAAGAATAGTGCGGAGTTGTGGTTAGTGAAGACGAAGTCCTTCACTTTATGTTTCGAGTCGGCATCTGCTCTGATGTGTAACACTGGGGATATGGAACGCTTGTTATTATTTATTTAATATACGTTATTACTTTTGTTTAATTGATGTTGGTTACGTGGTTTAAACATGTTATTTTTTTTGTTGAGTTTCCGCTGCTACATGAGAGAAATATTTAAGTATGATTTTGTTGGTACCGTTAATAATAATTGTGTGTTATATGTCGTATGCATGAGCAGGTGTTTGCTTGAAAGTAGCATCCTAAATGCTGTATGTTTTATTTTATTCTGATATTTTATTATAACTTCACGCGGGGGTATAAAGGTGTTATATAGTGGTATCAGAGCAGGTCGGTCTGTCCGGCCAAGTTGTCGAGTCATTGTTGTGTGACAGTTGATTACTGTCGATGTCGTTTCCTTAATCATTGTGTTCTGTTGTTGATGCTTAACAGATTTAGAATGGCTGGAAGGAACGATACTGTTATTGTTGTTGCTTTGCAGGTTGTTGCTCAAGCGGTGCAAAACACGCCTCATGCTGGTGAGAATGATGAGTTTCGGAAGAATAGACCGCCTACCTCCAAGGGAAGATATAATCCAGATAAAGCGCATACTTAGCTCAAGGAGATCGAGAGAATCTTCCAAGTTATGGAATGTTCAGAGGCACAGAAGGTGAGGTTATGTACTCACATGCTGGCTGAGGAGGCTGATGACTGATGGGCTAGCACTCGTCAATTGTTGGGAGCACCAGGAGAGGTAATCACTTGGGCTGTGTTTAATATGGAGTTCTTGAGGAAGTATTTTCTTGAAGATGTCCGAGGAAAGAAAGAGTTTGAGTTTCTGGAATTGAAGCAGGGTAACATGACGGTTACGGAGTATGCTGCCAAATTCTCAGATCTGGCTAAGTTTTACCCTCACTACAGTGCGGCAACTGCTGAGTTCTCAAAGTGTGTCAAGTTTGAGAATGGGTTGAGACCTGAGATCAAGTAGGCGATTGGTTATCAGCGAATCAGAAGGTTTCCAGATTTGGTGGAATGTTGTAGGATCTTTGAGGAAGATAGCAAGGCTCACTATAAAGGGCTGGCCGAGAGGAGGGGAAAACAGCCAATGAAATATGGGAAGCCTTGTGCAGCTCCAGCTGAGAAGGGTAAACAGAAATACGTTGATGGCAAGAAGCCAAGTGGTGGAGGTGCCACTGTTCCTCTTAAGTGTTACAGGTGTGGTGAGCTAGGTCATCGTGTCAGTGCATGCACGAGTGATGTGAAGAAATGCTTCAAGTGTGGACAGACAGGACATCTGATTGCGGACTGCAAGGTTAAGGTGGTGACTTGTTACAACTGTGGAGAACATGGCCATATTAGTACTCGTTGCCAAAAGCCAAAGCAAGCTTCAACTGGAGGAAATGTGTTCGCTTTAACATGGACTCAGACTTTCAGTGAGAATAGACTAATCAGAGATATATGTTATATTCATAATACGACTTTGATTGTTATTATTGATAGTGGTGTTACTCACTCTTTTATTGCTGTTGATTGTGTGAAGAGACTAGGCCTTATTGTTTCTCCTATAAAGGGAGAGATGGTTGTCGAAACTCCTGCAAAGGGATCGGTGACCACTTTCCTAGTTTATTTGAATTGTCCGCTATCAATCTTCGATAACGACTTTGGTGTGGATCTTATTTGCTTGCCGTTGGGAAATCTTGATGTGATTTTGGGTATGAACTGGTTGGAGTTCAATCATGTTCATATTAACTATTTTAACAAGTCGGTGCGATTTCTTGCTCCTGAGGAAGAGGAAGAAGATGGTTTTCTATCTGATTGAGAGTTGAGAGAGCTCTTAGAAGAATAAGCTCAAGTGCTTGCATTGTTTGCATCCTTGTCAGTGGAGAGTGAGTCAGTGATTAATAAATTGTAAGTAGTGCGTGAATTTCCAGAAGTGTTTCCAGATGATATTACGGATGTACCGCTAGAGAGAGAAGTGGAGTTTACTATTGATCTTGTCCCTGGTACCAGACCTATTTCTATGGCACCATACAGGATGTCGGCATCAGAATTAATAGAGCTGAAGAAGCAACTGGAAGAGTTGTTAGAAAAGAAATTTGTGAGACCAAGTGTATCGCCTTGGGGAGCTCCGGTGTTATTGGTGAAGAAAAAGGATGGCAGTATGAGGTTATGTATCGATTACAGGCAGCTGAATAAAGTGACAATTAAGAACAAGTATCCACTTCTAAGAATAAATGACTTGATGGATCAGTTAGTGGGTGCCCGTGAGTTTAGCAAGATTGACTTGAGGTCGGGTTATCATCAGATACGAGTAAAGGATGAAGATATCCAGAAGACGACTTTCAGGACCCGATATGGACATTATGAGTATGTAGTGATGTCGTTCGGAGTTACTAATGCACCCGGTGTATTCATGGAGTATATGAATCAAAATTTTCATGCTTACTTGGATGAATTTGTGGTTGTCTTTATTGACGACATTCTAACCTATTCCAAGTCAGAAGAGGAACATGTTGAGCATTTGCAGATCATGTTGCAAGTGTTAAAAGAAAAGAAGCTCTATGTTAAGTTATCCAAGTGCGAATTCTGGTTGAGAGAGGTAAGTTTTATTGGTCATGTTATTTCAGGTGATGGTATTGCTGTGGATCCATCCAAGGTAGATGCAGTTTTTTATGTGGGAGACTTCGAAGTCGGTAACTGAGATTAGAAGCTTTTTGGGCTTGGCTGGTTATTACCGTAGGTTTATTGAAGGCTTTTCGAATTTGGCACTTCCGTTGACTCAGTTGACTTGCAAAGGTAAAGCATTTGTGTGGGATGTTCACTGCGAGAAGAGTTTCATTAAGCTGAAGAAGAGATTGAGTACAACTCCAGTTTTGATTCTACCCGAACCAAATGAACCATTTGTGGTGTATTGCGACGCTTATTTGATGGGTTTAGAAGGTGTGTTAATGCAAGATGGTAAGGTTGTGGCTTATGCTTCACGACAGTTAAGGGTCCATGAGAGGAATTGTCCAAATCATGATTTGGAATTAGTTGCAGTGGTGTTCATATTGAAAATTTGGAGGCACTGTCTTTATGGTTCCAGATTTGAAGTGTATAGTGATCATAAGAGCTTAAGGTATCTGTTTGATCATAAGGAGTTGAATATGAGGCAAAGAAGGTGGTTAGAATTCTTAAAGGATTATTATTTCGGCTTAAACTATCATCCCGGTAAAGCTAATATCGTGGTTGATGCTCTGAGTCAGAAGTCTTTGCATATGTCTGTTATGATGGTTAAAGAGTTGGAATTGATTGAGCAATTCAGAGATATGAGTTTAGTTTGCGAACAGACACCGCATAGTGTGATGTTGGGTATGCTGAAGATCAACAATAAATTTCTTAATAGTATCAGAGAGGGTCAGAAGTTGGATGTGAAACTGGTGGATTTGATGATTGGAAATGATCAGGCAGAAAGTAACGAATTCAGAGTGGATGAACAAGGCGTGTTGAGGTTTCGTGATAGGATTTGCATTCCTGATGATTCTAAGTTGAAAAAAATGATTCTAGAAAAAAGTCATAGGAGTAACTTGAGTATCCATCCAGGAGCTACAAAGATGTATCAAGACTTGAAGAAAATATTTTAGTGGCCTGGATTGAAGCGTGATGTGGCTAAGTTTGTGTATGCTTGTTTGACTTGTCAGAAGTCGAAGGTGGAACATCAGAAACCTGCTGGTTTGATACAACCGTTAGATATTCCAAAGTGGAAGTGGGACAGGATTTCTATGGATTTTGTGATTGGGTTGTCTAATACTCTAAGAGGGCATGACGTCATTTGGGTAGTGGTGGATAGACTGATGAAGTCGACACATTTTATTCTGATTAATATCAGTTTTCCTTTACAGAGGATGGAAGAGATTTATATTCAGGTGATTGTGAAGTTGCATGGAGTTCCATTGAGTATTTTGTCAGATAGAGATCCAAGGTTCACTTCCAGATTTTGGGAGAGTTTGCAAGAAGCTTTGGGGTCGAAACTGAGATTGAGTTCGGCTTATCACCGGCAGACGGATGGACAGACGGAGATAACTATACAATCTTTTGAGGATTTGTTGAGGGCTTGTGTGCTTGAACAGAGAGGTGCTTTGGATAGCCATTTGTCGTTGATTGAGTTCACTTATAATAACAGTTATCATTCCAGTATTGGAATGGCGCCTTTTGAAGTTTTGTATGGTCGGAGGTGTCGGACGCCTTTGCATTAGCATGAATCTGGTGAGAGTGTGGTACTTGGACCTGAGATTATTCAGCAGACTACTGAAAAGGTGAAGCTGATTCGGGAAAGAATGAAAGCTTCGCAGAGTAGGCAGAAGAGTTACCATGATAAGAAGAGGAAAGATCCTGAGTTTCAAGAAGGAGACCATGTCTTCTTGAGAGTCGCTCCGGTGACCGGTGTTGGACTTGCATTAAAGTCGAGGAAGCTTACTCGTCGGTTTATTGGTCCATATCATATTTCTGCAAGAGTTAGACCTGTTGCCTACAGAGTGGCGTTGCCACCCAATTTATCGAATTTGCACAATGTGTTCCATGTGTCACAACTTTGGAAGTATGTTTCGGATCCGTCACACGTGATTCCGATGGATGAGGTAGAAGTAAGGGATAACCTTACGGTTGAGGCTTTACCAATACGGATTGAAGACCGGGAAGTGAAGCAATTGAGGGGTAAAGAGATAACTCTTATGAAGGTAGTGTGGGGAGGCGCTACCGGTGGAAATATGACTTTGGAGTTAGTGAGCAGGATGCGAGAGTCGTATCCGGAGTTATTCGTGTAAGGTAAATTTTCGAGGACGAAAATATTCTAAATGGGGGAGAGTTGTAACGCCCCAATTCATTTTAATTATTTTTCGTAATTAAAATTATATGATGTTGTGTATATGTGTGTGATTATGTGTGTTTTGGTTGTGTTTGGGTCGCCCTTAGTATGGGTTAGTGACCTTAGAATTATAAAGAATAAGGTTTTGGGTGTGTGTGACCAATTGTGTAAAGATGAGTGGTGTGGTTAGTAAGTAAGTATTAATATTAGTTAATAATTATTTATTGGAATAATATTAGCTGGGTAATAACAATTAGATAATTATTTTATTTAAATAATTTAGTTGGAATTAGTAGATTTAAATAATTAGTTATAATTATTTTATTAAATTAAAAGTGGATAATATGACTAGAGAAATAGTAAGGGCAAATGGGTCCATTCATGATATTTAGTAAGGGTAAGGAAGGAAGAGCATATTAGGGGTCTAAGGGTTATAGTAGGAAAAAGAAGAAAATTAGAAGGAGAGAATCATTGGAGAACGATCGTATTCTGGAGAAAAGAGTAACAGAAGAGAGAAGCAGAGCTAGGGCTTAGAGAACATTTGAAGAATCATCACTAAAGTAAGGGTGGGGTTCTTTGATTACTTAAGGGATGAATAATATATGTATGAGGGTGGGTAAATCGTTAGGTTCATCTCTATGCATCTCTCTAATTGTTTTGGTTATTTTGGTTGTGTGTCGGTGATAACATGTAAATGGCGTGAATTGATAGTTGGATTATGGTTTTTTTTGTGTTATAGTAGGTTCTAAGTGATGTATGTTGTTGTTGTATGATAATCATGTGAGTTATGTGCATTCTGGACTGTATGGTATTGAACTTGTAAGGAATTTTGGGGGTCTGGACTGTGCAGAATCGCAACTGCAGGGTTGCTAATTCGCACATTTTCGCCAGGAGAAGGTTGCGTTTTGACGGGCGAAGCGATCTCGCTTGGAGGTCGTCAGGGCGAAATTGAGAGGCGAGCGAATGGTGGAAAATAGGTGCTACTCGAAATTGTATGGGGAAGGAATTTCGCTTCTGCTTCGCCGGGCGAGCATTGGGCAAAATGGGAATTTCGTCGGGCGAATGAGGAATTCTCCGGGCGAAGGGGAGTTCACTGGCGTCTCGCTGGGAAAACGTCAGGCGAGCAGAAACAGTGTCTGGCTACCACTGAAACGAACAGAAATTTCTAAAAACTTCAAAAATTCATATCTTTTGATCCGTAGGTCCGTTTCAGTCGCCTTTCGAATCGTTGGAAAGCTGGTTTCGTGTACTTTATGTTAAAATTATTTTCAATACCATAATTCCACCAACTAGACGTATTGATTGTGTTTCCGTGTACGTTGTGATGTGCTGAACGATGAAATGTTTAGTTCGGTGGTGCAAATGTGTGTTGTAGTTGTGGATTGCAATTGTTGCATGTTTTGGCAGGTATATGCTGCGTGTTGGATAATTGTGGTGTGATATACTGGTTGTATGATATTCATATGCATAGGTCGTCGTTGTTTGTTGGCGTTGAATGCATATCATGTTGCATAAGTTGTATGATAAGTCGTGTGCCCATGTGGGGCGTGACCGTCTTGTCTGGATTCCTTGAAATGGAATTGTGTTGTTGTTGTTGTTGAGGTAATCGTGTGTTCGTGTGGGGTGTGAGCGATTACGCGTGTTCGTATGCCCATGTGGGGTGTGAGCGATCACGGATGTCGTGTGCCTATGTGGGGTGTGAGCGACTAATATGGAAATTCCGACGAGAATTATGATCATGAAAAAGGGATCGAATTAGTACCACATGCATTGAGTCGAGTTGTAAGTCTCATTGCATTGCATTATGTTGTGTTGTGTTGTGGATTATATGATTGTCTGCTTGTGTTGGAGGTTGTAATTAGGATGATGTTGTGATGATTGGGTGAATCATAAAATGATTATATGCTTTTATATTTATATTATGCATTTTTTTTGTTGATTGAGAATATCACCCATTCTGTTTTAATGCTACCTATACGTGGGTAACATGCAGATAATCAAGAATAGTGCGGAGTTGCGGTTAGTGAAGACGAAGTCCTTCACTTTATGTTTTGAGTCGACGTCTGCTCTGATGTGTAACACTTGGGATATGAAACGCTTGTTGTTATTTGTTTAATTGACGTTATTACTTTTGTTTAATTGATGTTGGTTACGTGGTTTAAACATGTAATGTTTTAAGTTAAGTTTCCGCTGCTACATTAGAGAAATATATAAGTATGGTTTTGTTGGTACTGTTAATAATAATTGTGTGTTACATGTCGTATGCATGAGCGGGTGTTTGCTTGAAAGTAGCATCCTAAATGCCGTATGTTTTATTTTATTCGGATATTTTATTATAATTTCATCGGGGGTATTAGGGTGTACACGAGCAGCCCATCAACTTCGACCAGCACCAACGACAACTCTCATCCGATGCGCCCAATTTTGGATGGCGAGTTCAAACTCGTCCTACTCGGCGATGACCCTTAACGAGGAGGAAGATATGAACTGGACTCCCTGACATAGTGAGGAAACATCTCAAAGCTTGCCTCTGAGATAACGCAGATTTGTTCGCCTGGCGCGCCACAGAAATGCCTGGCTTAAACCCTGTTGTCGTCTGCCATTAGTTCACAATTGACCCCGCCGCCAAGGTTATAGCACAACGTAGGAGAAAACAGTCTCTGGAGAAAACGGAGGCTGTAGAACAAGCTGTAAAAGACCTCCTCGAGGCAAACTTTATTTCGGAGGCTATGTACACTACTTGGCTGTCAAATGCTGTACTCGTCAAAAAATCTAATGGAAAGTGGCGTATGTGTATTGATTATACTGATCTCAATAGGGCATGCCCTAAAGATGCTTACCCTCTCCCCAATATAGATAAACTTGTTGATAATTCTGCCGATTTTAAACTGTTATCGATCATGGACGCCTATTCGGGCTACAATCAGATACCAATGGCGAAAAGCGACAAAAGGTACACAACCTTCATGACCGAGTCTGACAACTATTACTACAATGTAATGCCCTTCGGCTTGGAAACGCTGGTGCGACCTATCAAAGGATGATGAACAAGGTCTTCCGGGGAGAAATCGACGACATGCTCGAAGTCTATATGGATGATATGATCATGAAGTCCCATGATGAAACCGATCACACGACCCATTTAAGAAATGTATTCGAGCAAGCAAGGAAATACCAGATGCGTTTCAACTTGGAGAAATGCCCGTTCGGGGTACGAGCGGGCAAGTTCCTCGGCTTTTATCTGACGGAGCGAGAAATCGAAGCTAACCCCGACAAGTGCATGGCCTTCTCCGTATTTCCTACGCCCAGCTCGAAGAAATCCATCCAAACCCTCAACGGGATGCTCGCTTCATTATCTCATTTTGTGGCCAAGTCTACTCAGCACGCTATGTCCTTCTTCAAACTCCTCCGCAAGACGGCAGCGTTTGATTGGATGGAGGAATGCGACCAGACTCTCCTCCATCTAAAACGAGCATTTTCAGAGCCGTCGGTCCTCTCCCGGCCAAATAACGACGAAACCTTGTACCTTTATCTCGCCGTAGCAACCGAAGCCGTCAGCGTCGGTCTCATCCGTGAGACGCCCGATGTAACACCCCATTTTATTTTAATTAATTTTGTTGTAATTAAAATTTTGTGATTGGTGTATATGTATGTGATTATGTGTGTTTTGTTGTGTTTGGGGATACCCTCGGTGTGGGGTAGCGGCCTTAAGACTAGACCGTGAGGAATTGGTTAGGGGTGTGTGACCAATTGCATACAGATGGGTGGTGTGGTTAGTAACAACTAGTAATATTAGTTAGTAATTATTTAATTGAATAATAGTAGGTGAATATTATTTAAATTAAATAATTAGTATTATTACTATTAATTGTTATTATTTAATTAGAAAACAATAATAATAATAATATAATAAGAGGGATTTGGGAATAGAAGTGTCAGTACGTGAAAACAAGGGAGAAAGAGAGAAGAGGAGCCAGGGCAAAGGAGAAGAAGAGGAGCCAGGGCAAAGGAGAAGAAGAGTGAGAACCTCCATTACTAAGGTTGAAGTTTTTGGCAAACTTTTAAGGTAAGGGTGGGGTTCTAACTATCTAAGGGTTACCATGATGATTGATGGGTAGTTGTAACACCCCAATTCCCATCGCGAATAAATAATACATAATCAAATCAGAGTAAATAAAAAAATTATTTTTCTGACAGGAACAAGGATGCCACATTTAAAGAAAGATTACACAATCCCTGCTCACAAAGTTTTGATACATAACACAAAATGGAATCACCTCAAAGGGAAACTTTTTTCATACAAAAGAAAAGTTCAATTATGAAATAAAGCGGAAAGATCCATAACTGACTTGTTTTACAAAATAAATTGTTTTATAACATATAAATATACATACAAAGGTAATATAAAATAAATCATAATCGTTCCCCGACTCCCGTGCTACGTACCATAGCAGACACCAAGACCAACAAAAGAACGGAGGGCTAATCTTCACAAAAGCCTCCAAGACTACAAATCTGCAATTGCCTCATAGAGCAATAAACCACGGCAGAAGGGTGAGAAATAACAACTAAATCAAGATTGCATAATAATATGCAAAACATATAAATTCACATACATGGTTATTCTCACCACAAACATCACATATTAATACACATAACATATACCAATTATACTAACATAATCACATATTCACACATAAGGCACACCATAGTCATAACATATGAAAACACACCACCATATCACATAGCACATGTCTAAACATAAGACATATTATCCACAACCAATGCATTTATCACATATGCACATCAATTCACCAATTCAAACATAAATCTCAACACATAATCAATCAATTCATGAATTTCCGCACATAATCAATCCATTCATGATTTTCCACATATAATGCATCCATTCACAATTCTCACACAGAATCAATCCATTCATGATTTATGCAAATGCACAGAGACCGACACAACGACTCTATGCAATGCATATGCGGTACCATCCATCCATCATTTCTCATCACTAGTTCACTCAGGAACTATTAGAATCATCGCTTGTTATTTAGTGTAACTCCCCGTCGGGCAAATGATGTTCCCCGTCGCTTTAGGTTCTCTTTGTATAAGGCTCACGACGTTTATGGATTGCTTTAGGTCCTCTTTGTATAAGGCTCACAATCCGATCGCTTTAAGTCCTCTTTGTATAAGGCTCACGATCGTCTATAATCATCGCTTTAGGTCCTCTTTGTATAAGGCTCACGATGTTATAGCGGATTCCCTCTGGAATCGTTTCGTCGCTCACACCCACTAGGGCACACGACATCACAGGATGCATATCACGATGCTTGACACACAAAAACTCATGATAATCAAATGCATCAACACAATTCAACAATATGAATTATCTCATCATCATTATTCATGCATTGAAAACACTTCAAACAATGCATTTCATCACAAACCACAAACCACAACAATCATGCACACACAATTACTTCCACAAGGGATTCACACCACAAAGGTTACCACAACACATCATAACAACATACATTGATATTCAATTCAACAATGTATTTTACCACACACCAACATCATTAATCATGCATCGAAGTTTAACCCAAAACAATGCATTTACTTGCCATAAGGCCACAAACCATCATCACATCATTTAATCACATGCATTTATATCACATATCAACACACAAGTCATACGATGTATATCAAAAGCATATTGCATGATAACACATCAAATACACACAGTTACGACGGTAAAAGTCGACCAACGACACATTTCTAAACCCCTGACATAATTAAATCGATCAACCAATGTCAAAACCATTTAATAAGAAAGAATATGTTAAAAGCTTTCCAACGCACCAAACCACGCCTCAAACTGACTTACGGATCAAAAGTTATAAAGAGAACAAATTGGAAAAACTGTCATATTCGCAATGCGAAGCTCCTAGCGAGTCCTTCGCTTCCTCATTCGCAGTGCGAATACCCCAGCGAACCATGGTAGAAAGGAAAATAGCCTACAGTTTCGCAGTGCGAACTCCCAGCGAACCTTCGCTGTCCCCTTCGTAGTGCGAATCTCCCAGCGAACCGTGGCAGAAAGAAAAACAACACAACGTTCGCAGTGCGAACCTCACGCGAACGTTCGCTTTCCCCTTTGCTGGCCATTCGCAGTGCGAACCTGCGAAACCAGAAAAACCCAGCAGCGCTAACATAGGTCATTTGGGTCCAAATTCATCATTCTCCCACCCCAAACACTTCCATTTCATACTATAACAACCAAAACATGATCCAAACCTAATAACAAGTATTCTAATCAGTTTATATCGAATTTCATCTGTGAAAACATCGATTTCTATCAATCGCTCCTAATTCCAATCGATACGAAAAGTCGCGAAACAACCAAAACAATTACAACAAACAACACATATACATACACAAGCAAGATATAATTGAAACTTCTCACCCTTACCCGATTAATCGCGCTCGAAACGGAGTTATGTCGATTTTCCTCTTTTCCTCTTTTCTCTCCTCTTCCTTTCCTTCCCTTCTCTTTCTTTCCTTTTTCTTTCCTTTCTTTCTATTTCTCTCTAATCTCTATTTATATAAAATATCTAAACCCCTAAAAGACTATTTTACCCCTCAACTCAAATATCTCGCAAACGCTCTCCAAACGCGATAAAACATAAACAACGATGAAAAAATAATATATTGTCAAATAAAAGTAAAAATAAAATAAAATAATATAAAACAAAAATAATTAAATCAACTCGATTAAATAAATCGGACAAAATCGGGGCGTTATAATTCTCCCCCACTTAGACATTTTCGTCCTCGAAAATATACTGAGACGAACAACTCCGGACACGACTCTCGCCACTGACCAACAAACTAAGATGCCAAAAAGAGGCACCCCACGAATAACACAAACTGACAAACCACCCTTCTAACAACAACTACTACAACAACACGACACGACGACAACTACAACGACAAAATGCAAAGCCCACACAATGCACTTGACGACCAACTCACGACTCAAAGAATAACCAAGTCACAAACACACAGGTTCACTCTTGAACCAGAACACAACAAGATTGTTACTATCACCGTAGGTAACACTCCTCTAATTCCCCACAAAGGAATTATCCACTCGCACTCGAACCATCACCATGGAAACGAGGCAACCACACAAACAAGAACATAAAGTTCCACGACACAACATCGTTTCAACAACTTCTACATACCCACAATACCAACATCCTTGTCACACCATAATATTACAACAATGCTACGATTCGCCAATTGAACATACGACCAAAACACCCAACTACATATTAGTACCTGATTAATATTGAAACCTTTCACTTATCACTTCCATTATAGAACATCTCATTGTTCACCCTTTGAACTCTATCCAGTCACACACGCATATACGAAATGTACCACATCACGCTTCCGCTGCGCACTCTGATTATTCGAAAGCATCAAAACTACCAATCTCACGTCCAAAGTCTAACTCTTTCTCATATTCACCAAAAATCACTGTTCACTTTTAATATTCCCAACCTCACACTCTCCTGTGTTATCTCACACACCATACACAAGTCTCTGAACTGCTCAAATAATCCTAATTCTTGGACCATCAAAACAAACTTATATAAAAACTTTCGGCTTAACTCATCAGGCACAACCTTAGCTTTTTCCGAAGGATAATCCAAGCCAAATTCATAACTCGTCACGAATTCCAACCCCCCTCGTTGTCTCATACTCTATTCCTTCAGACCAAACAAGTACTCTAAACTCTTGTGATTACTAAACACTTCGAACCTAGAACCATAAATATAATACCTCCAAATATTCCAACACATTACAGCCGCAACCCATTCCAAATCCTGAATAGTATAGATCCTTTCATGAATCCTCAATGGTCGTAAAGCATAAGCCCCGACTTTACCCTCTTGCATTAACACACTGACTGACTCATCAATGACGCATCTCAATACCTCACAAACGGTTTATTAGGATCACCCAGAATCAAAATTGGAGCCATAGACAACTTCTACTTCAGCTATCGAAAACTTTCCTCACAGTGAACATCCAAAACAAACGACTTACCTTTTGCAAGTCAATCGAAGTAACGAAAACGCTAACTTGGAAAAGCCTTCCATAACCTCCGGTAATAACCAACTAAAGTCCAAAAATTTATAATCTCTTTAACCGACTCCAGAGCCTCTCAATGTAGAACTACATCTACTTCCGATGGATCCATTAACCATACTCTCATCTGAAATAACATATCCAAGAAAACTAACCTTTTTCAACCAAAATTCTCACTCGAATAACTTAGCATGAAATTTCGTCTCTTTTCAACACTTGTAATTCAAATCTCAAACACTCTACCTGTTCTTCCTCTGAGTTTATAACATATCTGAATACCCTCAATCAAAACCACCACGAACTTATCCAAATAAATATGGAAGATACGATTCCTCTACTCCACAAACATTCCAGACACCTTACTAACACCGAACAACCTCACTGTACGTTGTAATGCCCAACCAAATTCCAAAAGATATAAATTCTTAAAGCTTTTGCAAAACTTTCCACTGGGTAACTGGTTACTCACATACAAGCTTAACCGAGTAAATAATAGCCTAATCCGATGATAACAAACCTAACTAGTCACATTAAATCGATCAAAGCCTCAACTCACACAATTTACCACTCTTATCAAACAATCCAAACAATTGCAATTTCACTCAACTCAACCAAACCATTCCAATCATCTATTCCCGAAAGTGGACACTTATTCTCAATCGTTACCTTATTCAACTGTCAGTAATCCATACACAATTTCTTCTCCTGGTCGTCCAATTCCACAAATTCCAACCTGTCGCAACAACCAACCAAAAGAACTCTTAAATGTTACATCCACCCCTAAGGGTTCTCTCAAAATTTCCATTAATGCTCTACAATTCCAAAGACTCCAAACCTCACCAGAACTCTAAGTTTTGCTTTCCATAGTCTCAATACCGTCATACATGTCATGCATGTTATTCCATTCAATCATCATTCCCTTTTATTACTAACAATACTGGAGCTCTCTAAGACAACACCTTAATGTTCCATCCAAAAACACATCTGAAAACCATGCACCACTGACGGCCCATCACTGTGACTTCCTGACAATTTCTAGAACATTATCATCACAAACATGACCAACCTCTACGTCTCACTTCCTAAAAATTCTTCTACTTACTTAGCAGATACAAACCTCAAATCTTCACCTTTGCCAAATTTGAGTTCACACTCTACTCTCTGAGAACAACCATTAACGATACCCAATCATTCTCCCTCAGAGACATTCCAACTTGACCAATATACAAAACCTCTAATCCGCCTCATCTTCCGATATAAGAATCTTCACCGACTCATCAAAATAATTTGTAACCATTTCTAAAATTCCAAACCATTCATTGCACGCACTATCAAAGCCGGAAAGACACGTCTATTCCATCCAATATAATTCCCGTCTACTATCAACAAGAGATTAAGGGTGATCAGTTCCTCAATTTGTCAATAGACAGCCGACAATCATGATGGGGCATAAACCATCTTTACCAAACTATAACAGCATTCCTTCCATCTCATGCACAAAACTACCTAAGGCACCAATCCTTAGTCGACATAAACCTTACCTCCGCATTCCCTCCGGAATCGAGAATAACACTGTCCAAACAACACTTACAATCTTGCAATTCACAACACACTAAGCCAACGCTCCACACCTGAAGCAACTTGGAGAAGCACCAGATTCTCCCCCACTTATCTTAATCTAAATCATGCAGACAAGGGATTAGAAAACTAGAAAGTACTGATAGAGTTTCACACACATATCACGTACTAAGAAACAAACAACATCGACAGTATTCAACTGTCACACCAACTGACTCAACAACTTGGTCGGACGGACCGACCTGCTTTGATACCACTAATGTAACACCCCACTTCCCATCGCGAATAAATAATACATAATCAAATCAGAGTAAATAAAAAATTTATTTTTCCGACAGGAACAAGGATGCCACATTTAAAGAAAGATTACACAATCCCTGCTCACAAAGTTTTGATACATAACACAAAATGGAATCACCTCAAAGGGAAACTTTTTTCATACAAAAGAAAAGTTCAATTATGGAATAAAGCGGAAAGATCCATAACTGACTTGTTTTACAAAATAAATTGTTTTATAACATATAAATATACATACAAAGGTAATACAAAATAAATCATAATCGTTCCTCGACTCCCGTGCTACGTATCAGAGCAGACACCAAGACCAACAAAAGAACGGAGGGCTAATCTTCACAAAAGCCTCCAAGACTACAAATCTGCAATTGCCTCATAGAGCAATAAACCACAGCAGAAGGGTGAGAAATAACAACTAAATCAAGATTGCATAATAATATGCAAAACATATAAATTCACATACATAGTTATTCTCACCACAAGCATCACATATTAATACACATAACATATACCAATTATACTAAGATAATCACATATTCACACATAAGGCACACCATAGTCATAACATATGAAAACACACCACCACATCACATAGCACATGTCTACACATAAGACATATTATCCACAACCAATGCATTTATCACATATGCACATCAATTCGCCAATTCAAACATAAATCTCAACACATAATCAATCAAATCATGAATTTCCGCACATAATCAATCCATTCATGATTTTCCACATATAATGCATCCATTCACAATTCTCACACATAATCAATCCATTCATGATTTATGCAAATGCACAGAGACCGCTCTATGCAATGCATATGCGGTACCATCCATCCATCATTTCTCATCACTAGTTCACTCAGGAACTATTGGAATCATCGCTTGTTACTTAGGGTAACTCCCCGTCGGGCAAACGATGTTCCCCGCCGCTTTAGGTCCTCTTTGTATAAGGCTCACGACGTTTATGGATTGCTTTAGGTCCTCTTTGTATAAGGCTCACAATTCGATCGCTTTAGGTCCTCTTTGTAAAAGGCTCACGATCGTCTATAATCATCGCTTTAGGTCCTCTTTGTATAAGGCTCACGATGTTATAGCAGATTCCCTCTGGAATCGTTTCATCGCTCACACCCACTAGGGCACACGACATCACATGATGCTTGACACACAAGAACTCATGACAATCAAATGCATCAACACAATTCAACAATATGAATTATCTCATCATCATTATTCATGCATTGAAAACACCACAAACCACAAACCACAACAATCATGCACACACAATTACTTCCACAAGGGATTCACACCACAAAGGTTACCCACAATACATCATAACAACATACATTGATATTTAATTCAACAATGTATTTTACCACACACCAACATCATTAATCATGCATCGAAGTTTAACCCAAAACAATGCATTTACTTGCCATAAGGCCACAAACCATCATCACATCATTTAATCACATGCATTCATATCACATATCAGCACACAAGTCATACGATGTATATCAAAAGCATATTGCATGATAACACATCAAATACACACAGTTACGACGGTAAAAGTTGACCAACGACACATTTCCAAACCCCCGACATAATTAAATCGGTCAACCAATATCAAAACCATTTAATAAGAAAGAACATGTCAAAAGCCTTCCAATGCACCAAACCACGCCTCAAACCGACTTACGGATCAAAAGTTATAAAGAGAACAAATTGGAAAAACTGTCATGTTCGCAATGCGAAGCTCCTAGCGAGTCCTTCGCTTCCCCATTCGCAGTGCGAATACCCCAACGAACCATGGCAGAAAGGAAAATAGCCTACAGTTTCGCAGTGCGAACTCCCAGTGAACCTTCACTGTCCCCTTCATAGTGCGAATCTCCCAGCGAACCGTGGCAGAAAGAAAAACAACACAACGTTCGCAGTGCAAACCTCATGCGAACGTTCGCTTTCCCCTTCGCTGGCCATTCGCAGTGCGAACCTGCGAAACCAGAAAAACCCAGCAGCGCTAACATAGGTCATTTGGGTCCAAATTCATCATTCTCCCACCCCAAACACTTCCATTTCATACTATAACAACCAAAACATGATCCAAACCTAATAACAAGTATTCTACTCAGTTTATATCGAATTTCATCCATGAAAACATCAATTTCTATCAATCGCTCCTAATTCCAATCGATACGAAAAGTCGCGAAACAACCAAAACAATTACAACAAACAACACATATACATACACAAGCAAGATATAATTGAAACTTCTCACCCTTACCCGATTAATCGCGCTCGAAACAGAGTTATGTCGATTTTCCTCTTTTCTCTCCTCTTCCTTTCCTTCCCTTCTCTTTCTTTCCTTTTTCTTTCTTTTTCTCTCCATTTCTCTCTAATCTCTATTTATATAAAATATCTAAACCCCTAAAAGACTATTTTACCCCTCAACTCAAATATCTCGCAAACGCTCTCCAAACGCGATAAAACATAAACAACGATGAAAAAATAATATATTGTCAAATAAAAGTAAAAATAAAATAAAACAATATAAAACAAAAATAATTAAATCAACTCGATTAAATAAATCGGACAAAACCGGGGCGTTACAGTAGTTCTAACGCGTAGGTTTGTGTTTCTCTTCTTTTATTCATAATTTTGATGGAATGCTACTTGTTGAATTTGATTGATTTCTGATGAATGTTATATATTGATGTTGAGACTGTTTTAATGTGATGAAATTGTTGCAATTGTTGTTGTTGTTGAATCGTTTAATTGATGATTGCTTGATATTGATGTTGTGGTTGTATGTGATCGCGTGTCAAAGTCGGAATGATGTTATGAACGATTTTGAGGAGAAAAAACTAAAATTTTAAGCGTTTGAAAAGTGTCTTTTTGTCAAAAAAATGTTTTTAGCGAATTCCAAGAAAAGCTAGTTTTTGAAACAACTTAAAGTATAAGTTCTGGTGTGAACATATAGCAAAAGTGTTGTTCGCAGTAATTCGTTGGGCTAAAGACCCGTTCCGCTGGGCGAGCGTCAGACGATCAGGGACAGCGTAGTTACTACTGGAACGAACAAAATTTTCTAAAACTTTAAAAATTCATATCTTTTGATCCGTAGGTTCGTTTCAGTCGCCGTTTGAATCTTTGGAAAGTTGGTTTCGTATACTTTTTGTCAAAATTATTTTTAATACCAGAATTCCAACTATTCAACGGGTTAATTGGGTTTCCCTGTATGCTGTGATGTGTTGAGCGTTGAAATGTGGACTATGGTTGTGCGAATGTAAGTTGTAGTTGTGGATTGCAGTCGTTGCATGTTTTGGTAGGTATATGTTGCATATTAGATAGTTATGGGGTGATGTATTTGATGTATGATAGTTTTATGCATTGGTCATCATTGTATGTTGTCGTTGATGCATAGCATGTTTGCATAAGTTGTACGATAAATCGTGTGCCCATGTGGGGTGTGAGCGCCTTATCCGGATTCTTTGAAATAGAGTCGTATTGTTGTTGTTGTTGTTGAGGTAATCGTGTGGTCATGTGGGGTGTGAGCGATTACGGATGTCGTGTGCCATGTGGGGTGTAGGCGACTCATATGGAAATTCCGACGGGAATTATGATCATGAAAAAGGGATTGAATTGGTACCACATGTATTGAGTCGAGTTGTGAGTCTCATTGCATTGCATCGTAGTTGTGATCATTGTTGTGTTTTGTTGATGGATATTGACTGCGTGGATGTATGTGTGAATGAGTGACTTATGCATGAAATGAACTGTGCTTGCTAATTATCATGCTTTCCTTTATCTAGTTATGATATCTCACCCCTTCTGTTTGAATGCTACATCTACGTGGGTAACGTGCAGATAATCAAGAATATTGCGGAGTTCCGGTTAGTGAAGACGAAGTCCTTCACTTTACGTTTTGAGTCGGCGTCTGCTCTGATGTGTAACACTAGGGATATGGAACACTTGTTATTATTTATTTCCTTGCTGTTATTACTTTGTCTAATTTAAGTTGGTTATGTGGTTTAAACATGTTATGTTTTTAATTGAATTTCCTCTGCTACATGAGAAAAATATTTAGGGTTAAATAAGTATTAGGTCCCTGAAAATAACCCAACTTTGAGGTTTAGTCCCTAAAAAAATTTCCTTCAAGGTTTGTTCCTCCTAAAGTTTTCCGTTTCTAACTCTAATCCCTCCCGTTAGTTTTCACTAACGGCGGATGACGTGGCGTGCCATGTGTGCATTGACCAGTCAAAAAATATTTTTTTATATTAAATTTATTCTCCTCCTTCTCCCTCTCTCACTCCTCTTCTTCTTTCCCTCTCCACCTTTTTCTTTACCCTCATTTCTCTTTCGCTCTCTCTCATTTCTCTTCCTCCTCATCATCCTCAAAGAAAGGTGCAAAGTCTCATGTTGAAAATAAATTGGGGGAATTCTTCAAGAATCAAATTGTAGATTCCTCCCCAGCTTATGGTGGCGGATTTAGAGCTGCTAATGAGGTTGTTAATAAATATGGTCTGCGTAGTACTCTTGAGCATATTCGTTTGACTGGTTTTTTCCCTGAAAAAATTATAGAATGTATGGAACTGTTATTTATATTGTATTCACCTCAAGAGTTAACTCAAGTGTGTTACATTTCTATCTCAACCCCCATTACAATTTACAACCAACATACTGTAATTTGAAAAATAAGGGTGCACTCGTGTAAAAGCTTATTATCGTTGGCATATTAATTAAACAATTTCTTTTTCATCATAAAAATAATAATTAACGGTTTTGAATCAAACATTTTTTAATATTGTTTTGGCGTGGTCTTTTTCACATTAAAGAAAGTTTCATTTAGAACCTTTCTTATAGTTATAAGCCTATAATCAATACTTAACAATATTGCCACCATATTAATCAAGAAACTATCTCATTATGCCGTACATAATACAAATTTAAACCAGAACACTCAAGTGTGTCTTTAATCTTATATAATTAAAAGGTAGAAACACAAATTTCATTAACCTTACAAACCTCAATTATAGTAAAGAATAAATCTTTATATTCAACAATCAACAAGCCCCAAAAAGAAAGGTAAAAAAAAATGGAAAACATAGAAAACCGGTTTCTAACTATGTATAAACACCAAATCAAACAAAATATATAGCACACATTGTTTTCTACAAAAAGATGAAACAATCCAATGAGATAAGTGGATTATCAACATCCTCCATAACTGTTGAGTCCATATTGTGATTATTGCTAGAAACCACATCCTTAACAATGGTCTCTTTCTGCCTCAAATTCAAACCAGAAGAATGAATCTGTCGCAAACTGTTGTTTGGACTTGGACTAGATATCGTTGCTTTAACGCTTTCTCTCCTAAAGAAAGGTGCAAAGTCTCATGTTGAAAATAAATTGGGGGAAAATGTGCTTGAACGTACCAAAGAGACCGGTATTGTACACACGGGCTCGACCACCCGCCCCCTCAAGTTGCTTCCTCCGTCTCACAAGATCTAAAGGAAATGTTGCTGCATATAGGATAAAAAAAATAATTGGACCATATTCATTCTAGTTTAAAAGAGATCCACTATTACAAAATCCTTTTTTTAATGCGAAATGCACCATCAAATCAGGTAATGTGATATATTGACTAACTGAAAACCAATAGCAGATCCAAAAATCTTATCAAAACTCAACATGTTTAAAATAAGCTACATGGACAACAAAATTTATTATAATAGTGGTTCTGTATCTTTGAGAAAGTTGCAAACCTGCACTTCAAAAATTTACATTCACAAGTCATGATTAAGACAGCAGTAAACGAGTACTGACATGGTCGGAAGAATGCTCAAATGGTCATTGGAGCTATCTGAATTCAACATTCAATATAAGAGAAGAAAGGCCCTCAAGGCCCAGGCACTGGCCGACTTTGTCGCGGAAATGACGTTCGCTGATTTCCCCACTTGTAGGGCGCGCAAACAGACTATCTTTATCGACGGGGCATCCAGCTCGGCAGGAAGCGGGGCCGATATCGTCTTGGAAAATAACGAGGGAATTATTGTCGAAGTCTCGCTTACCTTATCTTTCCCTACTTCCAACAATCAAGCTGAACAAGGCCATATTAGTACTCGTTGCCAGAAGCCAAAGCAAGCTTCAACTGGAGGAAAGGTGTTCGCCTTGGCAGGGACTCAGACTTCCAGTGATGACGGACTGATAAGAGGAACATGTTACATTAATAATACGCCTTTGATTACTATTATTGATACTAGTGCTACTCACTCTTTTATTGCTGGTGATTGTGTGAGAAGGCCAGACCTTGTTGCTTCTCTTATGAAGGGAATGATGGTTGTCGAAACTTCTGCAAAGGGATTGGTGACCACTTCCCTAGTTTGTTTGAATTGTCCACTATCAATCTTTGATAAGGACTTTGGTGTGGATCTTATTTGCTTGCCGTTGGGAGATCTTGATGTGATATTGGGTATGAACTGGTTGGAGTTCAATCATGTTCATATTAACTGTTTTAAAAAGTCGGTGTGATTTCTTGCTCCTGAGGAAGAGGAAGAAAATGGTTTTCTATCTGCTAGAGAGTTGAGAGAGCTCTTAGAAGAAGAAGCTCAAGTGCTTGCAATGTTCGCATCCTTGTCGGTGGAGAGTGAGTCAGTGATTAATGAATTGTAAGTAGTGCACGAATTTCCAGAAGTGTTTCCAGATGATATTACTGATGTACCGCCAGAGAGGGAAGTGGAGTTTACTGTTGATCTTGTCCCTGGTACCAGACCTATTTCTATGGCACCATACAGGATGTCGGCATCAGAATTAACCGAGCTGAAGAAGCAACTAGAAGAGTTGTTAGAAAATAAATTTTTGAGACCAAGTGTACCGCCTTGGGGAGCTCTGGTGTTGTCGGTGAAGAAAAAAGATGGTAGTATGAGGTTATGTATCGATTACAGACAGCTGAATAAAGTGACGATTAAGAAAAAATATCCACTTCCAAGAATAGATGACTTGATGGATCAGTTGGTGGGTGCCCGTGTGTTTAGCAAGATTGACTTGAGGTCGGTTATCATCAGATGCGAGTAAAGGATGAAGATATTCGAAAGACGGCTTTCAGGACCCGACATGGACATTATGAGTATGTAGTGATGTCGTTCGGAGTTACAAATGCACTCGGTGTATTCATGGAGTATATAAATAAAAATTTTCATGCTTACTTGGATCAATTTGTGGTTGTCTTTATTGACGACATTCTAATATATTCTAAGTCAGAAGAAGAACATGCCGAGCATTTGCGGATCGTGCTACAAGTATTAAAAGAAAAAAAGCTCTATGCTAAGTTATCTAAGTGCGAATTCTGGTTGAGAGAGGTAAGTTTTCTTGGTCATGTTATTTCAGGTGATGGTATTGTTGTGGATCCATCCAAAGTAGATGCAGTTCTACAGTGGGAGACTCCGAAGTCGGTAACTGAGATTAGAAGCTTTTTAGGCTTGGCTGGTTATTACCGTAGGTTTATTGAGGGCTTTTCGAAGTTGGCACTTCCGTTGACTCTGTTGACTTGCAAAGGTAAAGCGTTCATGTGGGATGTTCACTGCGAGAAGAGTTTCATTAAGCTGAAGAAGAGATTGACTACAACTCCAGTTTTGATCCTACGCGAACCAAATGAATTGTGACGCTTCTTTGATGGGTTTAAGAGGTGTGTTAATGCAGGATGGCAAGGTTGTGGCTTATGCTTCACGACAGTTAAGGGTTTATGAAAGGAATTATCCAACTCATGATTTGGAATTAGCTGCAGTGGTGTTCGCATTGAAAATTTGGAGGCACTATCTTTATGGTTCCAGATTTGAAGGGTACAGTGATCATAAGAGCTTGAGGTATTTGTTTGACCAGAAGGAGTTGAATATGAGACAAAGAAGGTGGTTAGAATTCTTAAAGGATTATGATTTCGACTTGAACTATCATCCAGGTAAAGTTAATGCTTTGTTGACATTCTGAGTCGGAGGTCTTTGCATATGTCTACTATGATGGTTAAAGAGTTGTAATTGATTGAACAGTTCAGAGATATGAGTTTAGTTTGTGAACAGACACTGCATAGTGTGATGTTGGATATGCTGAAGATCAACAATGAATTTCTTAATAGTATCAGAGAGGGTCAGAAGTTGGATGTAAAAATGGCGGATTTGATGATTGGAAATGAACAAGCAGAAAGTAACGAATTCAGAGTGGATGAACAAGGTGTGTTGAGTTTTCGTGATAGGATTTGTATTCCTGATGATCCCGAATTGAAAAGAATGATCCCAGAAGAAAGTTATTGGAGCAGCTTAAGTATCCATCCAGGAGCTACAAAGATGTATCAAGACTTGAAGAAGATATTTTGGTTGCCTGGATTGAAGCGTGATGTGGCTAAGTTTGTATATGCTTGTTTGACTTGTCAGAAGTCGAAGGTGGAACATCAGAAACCTGTTGGTTTGATCCAACCGTTAGATATTCCAGAGTGGAAGTGGGATAATATTTCTATGGATTTTGTGACTGGATTGCCTAATACTCCAAAAGGGCATGATGCCATTTGAGTAATGGTGGATAGAATGACGAAGTCAACGTATTTTATTCTGATTAAAATCAGTTTCCCGTTGCAGAGGCTAGTAAAGATTTATATTCAGGTGATCGTGAAGTTGCATGGAGTTCTGTTGAGTAATGTGTCGGATAGATATCCAAGGTTCACTTCCAGGTCTTGGGAGAGTTTGCAAGAAGCTTTGTGATCAAAACTGTGATTGAGTTCGGCTTATCACCCGCAGACAGATGGACAAATGGAGAAAACTATACAATCTCTTGAGGATTTGTTAAGGGCTTGTGTGCTTGAACATGGATGTGCTTGGGATAGCCATTTGCCGCTGATTGAATTCACTTATAATAACAATTATCATTCCAGTATTGGAATGGTGCATTTTGAAGCTTTGTATGGTCAAAGTTGTCGGACGCCTTTGTGATGGCATGAATCTGGTAAGAGCGTAGTACTTGGACCTGAGATTGTTCAACAGACTACTTCAAAGGTGAAGTTGATTCAGGAAAAGATGAAAGCTTCGCATAGTAGGCAGAAGAGCGACCATGGTAAGAGGAGGAAAGATCTTGAGTTTCAAGAAGGAGACCATGTGTTCTTGAGAGTCACTTCGGTGACCAGTGTTGGGCGTGCGTTGAAGTCGAGGAAGCTTACTCCTCGGTTTATTGGCCCATATCAGATTTCTGCAAGAGTTGGACCTGTTGTCTACAGAGTGGCATTACCACCCAATTTGTCGAATTTGCACGATGTGTTCCATGTGTCACAGCTTCGGAGGTATGTTCCGGATCCGTCACACGTGATCCCGATGGATGAAGAGGAAGTAAGGGATAACCTTACGGTTGAGACTTTACCAATACGGATTGAAGACCGCGAAGTGAAGCAATTGAGAGGTAAAGATATCACTCTTGTGAAGGTAGTGTGGGGAGGCGTTGCCGGTGGAAATATGACTTGGGAGTTAGAGAGCAGGATGCGAGAGTCGTATCCAGAGTTATTCGTATGAGGTAACTTTTTGAGGACGAAAATATTCTAAGAGGGGGAGACTTGTAACACCCTGTTTTATTTTAATTAATTTTTTTTGTAATTAAAATTTTGTGATTGGTGTATATGTATGTGATTCTGTGTGTTTTATTGTGTTTGAGGATACCCTCGGTGTGGGATAGTCGCCTTAAAACTATACCGTGAGGAATTAGTTGGGGGTGTGTGACCAATTGCATAGAGATGGGTGATGTGGTTAGTAACTAACTAGTAATATTAGTTAGTAATTATTTAATTGAATAATAGTAGGTGAATATTACTTAAATTAAATAATTAGTATTATTACTATTAATTGTTATTATTTAATTAGATAATAATAATAATAATAACAACAACAACAACAACAACAACAACAACAATAATAATAATAATAATAATAATAATAATAATAATAATAATAAGAGGGATTTGAGAATAGAAGTGTCAGTACGTGAAAACAAGGGAGAAAGAGAGAAGAGGAGCCAGGGCAAAGGAGAAGAAGAGGGAGAACCTCCATTGCTAAGGTTGAAGTTTTTGCCAAAATTTTAAGGTAAAGGTGGGGTTCTAACTATCTAAGGGTTGTCATGATGATTGGTGGGTAGTTCTAACATGTAGGTTTGTGTTTTTCTTCATTTTTTCATAATTTGACGAAATGGTACTTGTTGAATTTGATTGATTTCCGATGAATGTTATATGTTTATGTTGGGACTATTTTAGTGTGATGAAATTGTTGTAATTGTTGTTGTTGAATCGTTTAATTGATGATTGCTTGATGTTGATGTTGTGGTTGTATGTGATCGCGTGTCAGAGTCGGAATGATGTTATGAACGATTTTGAGGAGAAAAACCTAAAATTTTAAGCGTTTGAAAAGTGTCTTTTTGTAAAAAAAATGTTTTTAGCGAATTCCAAGAAAAGCTAGTTTTTGAAACAACTTAAAGTATAAGTTCTGGTGTGAACATATAGCAAAAGTGTTGTTCGCAGAAATTCGTTGGCCTAAAGACCCGTTCCGCCGGGCGAAGCGATCTCGCTTGGAGGTCGCGGGGCGAAACTGAGAGGCGAGCGAGGGGTGGAAAATAGGAGTTTCTGGAATTTGTATGGGGGGATGATTTCGCTTCTGTTTCGCTGGGAGACCATTGGGCGAAAGGGGAATTTCGTCGAATGAAGGGGGTGTTTCTCTGGGCGAAGGTATGTTGCACGCGTCTCGCTGGGCGAGCGTCAGGCGAGCAGGGACAGCGTAGTTACTACTGGAACGAACAAAATTTTCTAAAACTTTAAAAATTCATATCTTTTGATCCGTAGGTCCGTTTCAGTCGCCGTTCGAATCGTTGGAAAGCTATTTTCATATACTTTATGTAAAAATTATTTTTAATACTAGAATTCTAACTATTCGATGCGTTAATTAGGTTTTCGTGTACTTTGTGATGTGTTGAGCATTGAAATGTGGAGTATGGTTGTGCGAATGTATGTTGTAGTTGTGGGTTGCAGTTGTTGCATGTTTTGGCAGGTATATGCTGCGTGTTGGATGGCTGTGGGGTGATATATTGGCTGTATGATAGTCATATGCATTGGTCATCGTTGTATGTTGTCGTTGATGCATAACATGTTTGCATAAGTTGTACGACAAGTCGTGTGCCCATGTGGGGTGTGAGAGCGTTATCCGGACTCTTTGAAATAGAGTAGTGTTGTTGTTATTGAGGTAATCATGTGCCTATGTGGGGTGCGAGTGATTACAAATATCGTGTGCCCATGTGGGGTGTGAGCGACTCATATGGAAATTTCGACGGGAACTATGATCATGAAAAAGGGATCAAATTGGTACCACATTCATTGAGTCGAGTTGTGAGTCTCATTGCATTGCATTGTAGTTGTGATCGTTGTTGTGTTTTGTTGATGGATATTGACTGCGTGGATGTATGTGTGAATGGGTGACTTATGCATGAAATGAACTGTGCTTGCTAATTATCATGCTTTCCTTTATCTAGTTATGATATCTCACCCCTTCTGTTTGAACTGGTCTTATTTTGATTTATTTCAATTCCCTTCTTATGGACCACAAAGCCTAAGAAATCTCCCGCTTGCACACAAAAAGTACATTTGAGAGGATTCATTTTGAGACCATGCCTCTGCATCCTTTCGAATAACTGTCGAATATTGTAAATATGATTCTTCCCTAAAACATACTTTACAACAATATCGTCAATATAAATTTACATAAAAGTCTCTATGTAATTGTTGCGGTGAGAATCGGATAACAAGCTATTAATTAACTTGCATCACAAAACTTGAAGTTAACCACCGAGCTTTGATTTATCCAAAGGAAAGGGTAAAGACCGAAAAACCCTAAGTGCACTATGTAGAGACACAGCTAAGAGATCTAAGGTTCGGGGGTTGGTTATACTAATTGAAGGTATTAGCACCCTAAGTATCTGTAGTACTCTACAGGAACCTCTTGTTAGTATTTGTGTTAAGTTATTATATGCTTGCTAAGGAGTTGTGCTAAGGTAAAGACCTAAAGGTATATACACTAAGTATGCTCGCCAAGACATCGCATCCCGTGCCTACGTATCTGACTAAAGAACCAGAGCAACCGTAGTTCACCTCAACGGGGGTGAGGAACTCTTGACTGTGGTTAAGGTTCTAAGGGAAAGCAGGGTTAAAAGCTTAAAGGCAAAGCTTGTGAGGATTAATTGTTTAAGGGAAGAGATTAATGGATATCTCTTGTGAAAGGATTTTGAAGGGTTAGACCGTCTTGAAGGAGAGGAGATTAATGACTATCTCTTATGAAGGTTAAAGAAAGGTTAAGAGTTATAAGAGATTAATGGCTATCTCTTGGGAAAGGATAGGTTAAAAGGGAATGAAGTATTCACAGGAAAGTTGGGTCTGACAGCAAGACACCTACGTAGAGTGCGACGACTCCAAACCTAAGGCTAGGTTAAAAGGGTAATGAGCTATCTATGACTTTGAGGTCAATAGAGAGACTTTCCTTTGGATTTTGGAAAACAACCTCTTGTAAAGACAAGTGTTGAAGGGGGATGAAGGATGAAGTTTGAGAAGCTCACATCACTTGGGGATAAAGCTTATGGTACACATGAACAATATGGGTGATCATGGACAAAGATGATATTCAAGCATGATATCAATACATAAATGGTGAAGATGATAAATGATGCAAATATTGACCAAAGGTTTCTTCTGACAAATTTTAAAGGTAACTTCCACTGGTGGAAGATTAGTGCAAAAAACTGACCAAAAGCATTTTCAGACAGATTTTAAAGGTAACTTCTACCGGTGGAAGATTAGTGCAAAAACTGACCAAAAGCATTTTCAGACAGATTTAAAAGGTAACTTCCACTAGTGGAAGATTAGTGCAAAAACTGACCAAAAGCATTTTCAGATAGATTTAAAAGGTAACTTCCACTGGTGGAAGATTAGTGCAAAAACTGACCAAAAGCATTTTCAGACAGATTTTAAAGGTAACTTCCACTGGTAGAAGATTAGTGCAAAAACCGACCAAAAGCATTTTCAGACAGATTTAAAAGGTAACTTTCATTTCCAACATGAATAAGTACCTCAAAAATATTGATTTTCACCAATTCCTTTTTATGTTCAAAAAGTAGACATAATAAAGATTAATTTACAAAGAATGGGTGAAAAAGGATAAAAAATGATGAAGTTATGAATTGCTGAAGTTAGAGCATTAACCATGAAAATACAAGATGATATGTGATTAAAAAAAATAGGAAATGCCCTCCATGGCTATTGAACCCGTGCCTTGGTAATTGCAGCTCAAAACATTTGCCACTTCAACCACACGCGCGCTGTGAATATTAAGTAATACCAACAATATATATGTGAAAACCAAATAGAAATCAGAAAAAAAAAACAAAGGACTGGGGCGAGGGGGATTCGAACCCCCGTCCCTTTGTTTCACAATGCGCATGGTCTCCCACTGGGGTGGCTATACATCCATTGTATAAGCCACCCCTAGAACTAAATAATCCATCAGGCGAACGAATTTATCAAATGATCTAGGAAGTTTTGAATCACTTATGCCAAACCTAGACAAACTGAGCATGCTAAACTTTCAAATATGCAGCAAAACAATACGCAACAACAACAATTTGCATCTCATCAATTCATTCCAACATTAATTGAACAAAACTTAAACAAATCAAAATCCTATCTTTCAGCACATTGGAACACAAGTTGTTTTAATAAACCTCCTATGGCTCAAGACTAAAGCAGAACCAAAGTAACATGGAGTGGCAAGGGTGTTAAAACAGAAATGAGCTAAAACAATGCAACCATGACAGTCATACTTAAGCAATGCTCCTACTTTGTCAAATCCTGGACTGATAACGAACAGTTTGATAGCAGATTCACACTTCAAAGTTTAAAAAATAAAGACAAATATTACATATAAAGTCAAGGCATGGTTTAGATGCATAGGAGGTGAATTTGAGACAAACACGTGAACATACATTAAGATAGCACAAAAACAAAGGTATTCAGTAAAATATTTCACCATCAAAAGTCTACTCTACAACCATGAATTTAAACAATACAGGAGT
This sequence comes from Lathyrus tuberosus, assembly GCA_022829125.1. NCBI lineage: Eukaryota > Viridiplantae > Streptophyta > Magnoliopsida > Fabales > Fabaceae > Lathyrus > Lathyrus tuberosus. The sequence continues at coordinate 24,857,410 of JALAZF010000013.1, read as the reverse complement.
AACTCATAACACTCCAAATCATGAAAAGGCAAGACAATGTATTCTTACATACAGGCAGCATTAAGAGTACACTTCCATATTTCTACACTTTTGGATATGAACAAGGGATCAAAGGTTATCAGGCTTTGAACAAATCTTATCATATGATACCAACATGCTGCTATCTGATCTTATACATAATGAAACAGTTCAAGCATATCATGACATAGATAATGGCAACACATATTCAAACATTCCCAACATCAATTTGTGCCTATAGCATACAAGGCAAAAGCAGTAATATTCTATCCTATCAACACAACATCAACTTAAACCTTCATATTGTTCCAACCCCACTGACCCAACATAGACAGTCTAAAATAATTCAAACACTCAAAATATATCATGAAGACATATACAACCTGTCATCCCTCTAATGGCTTCAAACAAAACTGTGTAGGTCCAAATCAAATTTCAAGTGTCTAATGCAATATCAACATATGTTTTAGGATTACAAACCAGGATAAAGAGAGCAAGGGCGAGAACAAACACTCATTACACATCCAAGAAAAACCTTTCAAATTATTAACTAAAACTCAAACAGTCCCCTAGCATTCAACTTGGCAAGAATAATACTGAGTCCTTAAACAAAACCAATATAGGGCATAGACTAGAAAGTCAGGTAGCACAAGTGTGATCAGTAGTGAACTCACCTTCTCCTCATGGCAATGCAGATTCAAAGTAAACTCAAATGTACACAAAACTAGCTTATGTTTAGTGCATATGATCAAAATATGGAAAGCAAAGTAATGTCACATATTCATCCTGTCAGCCCACACCAAACCTTGTTTATTCAAACTCAAGGCCAGGATAGAAACATTATAGTATCAAGGACTAATATTGCAACATAAACTCTATAATGTCCTTTCACAAGTCCTTTTGACTAAGCTACATAAAAACAAACAGTCATGTTCATGGCATTGGTAATATGGCTAAGAGTTAGTGTAGAATAAGAGTTTGTCATCAGTATGACCTCAAACTAAAACTTTCATGCCATCTAAGCTAAGCATAACATGAACACAAGCAGACCTAGCATAAAGCAATACAACCTGAGATGTCTCCAAATGATGTTACTTCAAACAAAAATAAGGGAAATGTCTAAACAATAAGAACATAATCATAAAGACAGGTTGTCCCTAGATGAAAGATTTACCTTCATCATGGCCTCACATCAAATACAAATCTAAACAAAGAGATTCATGATTTGTTTAGCCACATAGTAACTGGCCTGAGAGTGACTTCTATCACTCCCACAAATGGCATGAAGTTAAAGACCTTTGGGCCTCCAATTATTAGCAACATGCAGTGTAAAAAAAGAAGAGCCATATCATTTACTCATAACATCAAAAGATACTAAAACAACATTGGTGATAACAAACTCACCTGTCATTGCCAGTCAGATTCCATACCAACCTCTTATTGTCTTAGCTCATGATATCAAGATATGGATAGACAGATAAAAAAAAGTTTCACAAACAAGCAAAAGCATAATATTTTCCAAATCATTAACAGATGATAAATGCTAATGGGATAAGAGATAGTGAGAATAAATGGATCAGCATACTATACCCTGCCATTCCAACATAAGAGAGGACCATTTAAAGGAACAGCCCAGTCTTTTAAGCTATAACATGAAAGTGTCAATACAAACATACTACTAAACAAAACCAACCAGCATATAACATGGATGCAGTAGGAACACATTAATACTTCAAGAGAACTACTCATAACGACTTGAATGTGAAATGATCATGACAGCATAATGAACAATATGAATATGGAGTGTGAGAAGGAATATTACCAAGTGGGATATGTCCACTGCACCCTCAACAATATGAACTGTCTTTCTTTCTCTCCCAAACCAGCAGCATCCTCTAAAGTAATTCCTTCTCCTTTTCACTTGCTAAACTTTGAACTCATAAGTTTTGGAGTGTATTGTGAAAGGTGTTGGTGTCTAAACTGAGTAGAACAACCTGCTATTTATAGGAGAGGCTTGAGAATCCAAGGTATGGCCAAATTTGCAACAAATGCCAAATCTGCCCTTTTTCCATCGTGTGAGATATTGTGTCGAGCCAAAAATCTTCCAAGATCACTGTTGGCTGATGTGGTTAGGTCTGATCAAACTGGTGATTAGTGATTGGTTCAAGGCTCTATGAATAAACAATGTATTGTTCTTTGAAAAATTTCTCTCTCTTGTACAAGTTGCATACACATGACATAAAACATTATTTTAATGTGAATTACTTTGCAAATTCGTGGCTCAGGTCTTAATATCACAAAATTCACTTTTAAAACTCAGAAATGTGGAGCTTTGGTGCATAGGAGAGGTTTTGAGTCAGTATACAAAAGTTGGTTTCTTGAGTTTTAAGAAATGAAACCTCCAACTTTGAAGCTTCGAAACTCCCAGCTCACTCAATGGTTTGAGGATTTCTAGTACTTTTTGGAAAGCCCTCAATGCACTCTACAACTTTCATGTTCAAGGATTTTTGATTTGAGGCTTGGAACTATATCTAAAATCGGGTTAAAGTGGTGTGCAAATAAGGGCGAAAAAGCTGAAATTTCATTAAGTCCTTAAGGGTGATTTATCTTCCGAGTCTTGTAACTTAAAAACCATGCATTTTTTGAAAGAGGGCCCTCTAATATGTTTTGAAGATCATGAGAAGAGCTTCCATTTGAGCTTTAAGTCACTCAATTTGGACGTGTGGTTTGAAAGTTATGACTGTTTCAATTTTGGCACAAGTAGTGAAATCTCCACATTTGAAAAGTTTCATGAACCAAACTTTGCTTCATTTGCAAGAAACTTCTTGAAACTTGATCTCTCATGTCTTAACTCATCAATGAGTCATGTCATAATGGATTGAGGACTTGGATGCTTCATTTTGGATCAAAATCTTAAGGATTAGGGTTTCAGTCAAAATTCTAATTTCAACTGTGAATGCACTAGGATAATCTCTGATGATCTTGCTTCTTTAATCACATCTAATGCTCATAGATGGTCCTTAGGGATGTCTATTATCTCATGGAGTCAAGTCCTAGGGTTTGAGAATATATCTTGATCAAAATCAAAGGCCATGATCGTCTTGTCACAACAAAACCCTAATTGGAGGCAGGGTGAACTTGTGACCCAAGTTACTTGTGATGAGAGCCGGTCACTCTTGAATTTTTGTTGAGTAAGACCTCTAGGAGATAGATGAGCTCAATATTTGCATTTGGAGCTTTAATTGTCCTTCTCTCTTTGAATCAGATGAAATCTTGGCTTAGGGGACTTTGCCCTCTTTTTTGTGTAAGTCCTGGCTTTTCACAATAGAAACAAACTTACAAAATGAAATGGTTAGTTAGTAATGCATAGATGATTGAACCTAAATGTCAATGCAAGATGTTATCACATCTAAGGGGTAAAATTTTGGGTACAACAGTAATCATGGAAGATTGTATTCATTGCTCTTTGATATGTTGCTCCAACATTCTTTAGGCCAAAAGGCATAACTACCCACTCGTAAGTGCCTAAGGCCCTAGGGAATTGAAACACCGTTTTAGGGACATCATCTTCAGCAATGGATATTTGGTTATACCCAAAATACCCATCGAGCATGCTAAGGTATTTATGGCCAGCGGCAGAGTCGAAGAGCATTTCCGCCACAGACATTGAGTATTTGTCCTTTGGGGTCGCAACATTCAGATCTCTAAAGTCTATGAAAACCCTCAAAGTACCATTCCTTTTTATAACAGGCACAATGTTTGTAAGCCATTCGACATACCTGGCCGTTCGAATAAATATGCAACGAAGAAGCCTTTTGACTTCCTCCTTGATCTTCGAGAGAATTGCTGGTGCAAACCGCCTTGGATTTTGCTTGATCGGCTTCTTTCCAGGTTTAATTGGCAACTTTAGTTCAACCAATTCTCTGCTCAAACCAGGCATCTCATCTTAATCCCATGCAAAGCAGTCTTTGAACTCCTTTTACAACTAGATCACTTCAACCTTGAGTTGTGGACTGATATTTGCACTGATATATGTTGGTCTTTTCATTGCCCCCTCTCCCAAGTCGATTTCGTCCAAAGGATCTTGCGCAAGCATTTTGATATTGGTTGCCAACAGATCCTTCTCGAAATCCAAAGGCTTGTCATCATAAATTGCGTCGAGCCTCTGGCCTTGCATTTCATCCTGAACCTTATCAGGTGGTTCTGGATCGAAGTCCTTTCCAGGACCTTATTGATTTACTTCTTTGTTGACTTCATCAACCATATGTTTAACTTCGGCCTCCAAAGCCGCTTGTAGTTTATTTTCGGCTATGTAAGCCGAAATCCTTTCGAGTGCCTCAAACTCAGGCATCATTGTCGAATTCACTTCCCCAGCCTGTGGGGTTAACTCCGGATGTGCCTTCATAAGCAAAGTCATCTTCTCCTACAACTTCCCGATCCCACTGAAACCCATTAATTGGATGTAGGTACAGTGAACAATATGCGTTGTCGTCTGGAGTGAATGCAAAATCGGCTGGGTTACACAGAGCAATGTTAGCCAAATTCCTGTCGAAGTTTCGACTATCGACATGGTTAGCCGAAGCCAAGAAATAGCTTTGGTCGGCCTCAATGTTCTCAACAATACCATCTGTCCGCCAAATGGTGATTCTTTGGTGCATCGAAGAAGGCACAACTCCTACTTTGTGGATCCATTCTTGACCCAATAAAAGGTTGTAGTTGGCCTTTATCTCTAAAAGCATAAACATGGTTGACCTTGTGACTGTCCCTATCGTCAGGTCTACTTGGATTACCCCCAACGTATTACCAACCTTCCCTTCATAATTTGATAACACCATATTGTGAGGTTTGGTGTCATTATCAAACTTTCCTATTCTCCTCAACATGAAGTGCAACATCAAGTTTACAGTAGCGCCGCAATCCACCAGAATTTTGTTAACTGGTATGTCTTTAATCTTCCCAGTGATGAAGAGAGACTTCAGATGACTCTTCATAGCTTCACTGGGCCTTTCGAAAAATGCATTTTGCTATTCGACACACCCATTATTCATTACATAATAACAAACTGGCCTATGTATGGCCATTTCTACATCAATGTTATCTGCCGTATCTTCGACCTCACATACCTGGTCGAACTCCCTCAGCAGAACAGACACCACGTTGACCAAAATTTCAAAAGCCTGCTCTAATCCTGAATCGAAATTATCAGTGAGCAATTCATCCTCAGCAACCTTTCGATCATGCTCTTCCTTGCCTACTTGTTTTGGTATAGCGGCAGATGCTTTTTTGACAGGCTTGGGCTTTTTCCCGTCGACTGGTACGTTGGTGTTGGATTCTGCTTTCGCCTCAACTTCTCTTTGGGCTTTCCTTCGTCTTTGTTCCCTCCTCCACTGGGACCTAGACATGGGGTTTTTCCCTTTGTAGTTTTCTGAAACGTAAGCTGGTTTCTTTGAGGCCATCGAAGCGCCTCTTTCTACATAAAAACTCTGCCACTTCTGTTGGCTCTTTTCCTTATTCTCATTTGGTTTTACCCACTTGCCATTGTAGAGTTACGCAAATGGTTTAAAGGTAGCGGGCCTTTCCCCTGGAACTCTAGTCTTCGGCTGTTCTTGCTTAGAAGCAGACTTCCTAGGGTCGAAACTCCGCTGGTCATGACGGGCTTTCTCCTTGCGCCTTTGTTTGGCCTTTCAAACTCCTTCGAGATTTTGCGCTGCCTTCTTGTCGAATACAGCGCTACACCTGGGACACAACATGACCTCTAACCTCTTCTTTTGACACCTGTGTATAAAGTCAATCAGATTTTCCTCCTCTTTTGGGAAGGCCAACTTGTTGTATTCATCCTGTCAGCGTTCATCATCAACCTCCATGGGTGTCTCTTAAGAAATCTCCACCATATTGATTTCCATTTTGACATCCTCAGTGATATCAAGCTTACATAATTCCATCTGAAGGCCCTTAGCAGCCTTGTCTATCTGAACGAAACCGTCAGCGATTTCTTTGGTTACCATCATCCACTGGGAATCCTCAGTGATTCCTTGGTCGGCGTCTTCAGTGACCCTATGTCAACACCATCAGTAGTGTTGTTGGTGAAAATTTTGACAGCCCCGCTAGCAAAACTCTTAATGAATTCTTGGTCGAGATCTTCATTAATCCTGACCATGACCGCTCCATTGTTGAAATCATTAGTGATTTCGACCATGTTGACATCGTTGTTGAGGCCTTCAGCAACCTCGACCATATTAACCTTCGTTGGCTCTGCATAGTGATCATCAGCCACTGATAAGGGGTCTGAATCGATCTTCATCTGGTTTTTGGACTTCTCACTGAACTTGAGCCTTCCTTCTTGGATTGCATTCTGAACAAGATCCCTGAAAATGAAAACATTGAGAAGTCTTATGGCCCAAGAAATTATGGTATTTACAAAACCCTATCTTTTTTCTTTGTTCTAAAGGAGGCATTTTAGCACCAGGAGAAACTATCATTTGACCGTCCTTAACTAACAAATTAAAAATTTCGTCACATTTAGTAACGTCGAAAGTATAAGTTTTCTTGGGGAATTTATCATTCTTTTTTGGTTCGACAGGATTTTTCCCATTCAAAGGGGCCAACAACTTGCAAGAATAAGGTGGGCCTTATTTCAATTCAGCAAGATCAATCTCGCCTTCGTCGAAACTTACTGGCTCATTATAATATTTTTCATCTTCGTCATTAACTTCGACGTAGGCCACCCTTTTATTCTTATTCGCCCTAGCTTTTTCTTCCTTTAGGCGTTCTAGTTGTCAAACTCTACCAGCCAACTGAGCCATATCCCTTAGATATTGAGTATATAATTTCTTTCTAATTGAATAATTAAGGCCTCCAGCGGCCATTTCGACTAACTCATGTTCCGACACTTGTGTAAAGCATTTAGCCTTGGGCAGTCTGAAGCTGTTCAAGTAGTCATCTATCGGCTCCGTGAATTTTCATTTTATACTAGTCAACTCCTTCAGACTAATCTTCATTTTTCCCATATAGAATTGCTCATGAAATATCAGTTCCAACTGGGTCCAATTGTGGATCGAATTTGGTGGCAAAGTTGTGAACCACGTGAAGGCATTCTTTGTCAGAGAACTTGGGAAGTATTTTATCCTAAGATTATCATTATTCGCAATTTCTCCAACCTCTATCACATATATGGCCACGTGTTCGACAGTGGACTCAGTGGTGTCCCCAGAAAACTAAGTGAACTTAGGGACTTTCGTTCTAGGGGGTAACTCCGACTGGAGAATGTATTCTGACAATGGCGATGTATAATTTGGCCTTCGAAGGCCAGAGTTTACCCCATTTTGGACCATAATCCTTTCGACCATGGCTGCCAAATTGTTATCTGCTGCCACATCATGACGTCGAACTTGTTGTATAACATTTTCAGCGTCTTGGTTTTTATTCACCAAAACCATCCTTGGTTGTTCTCCTACAGGAATTTGTGGTTGATTCCTAGGGGGTTCGAGTATTCCCTGGTTTGCTACATTCGCCTGAGGCATGTTTCCTGGGTTTTGTTGGTTCTGGTTAATAGTGGGGTCCTCTTCGAACACCGCCCATTGGTTTCCTGCGATATACTTTCTCTGAGGGTGTCGAGGAGGGTTAGGTACACCAAAGAAATATGCAAGGCGTGTCATCTGCGCAGCCATTTGCTGGTTAGTCTGGGTGGTATTTTGAATTAGAGTCTGGAAGATTCTCCCATAGTTTGGGACATCAATTGGACCATTTAGTGGTTACTTTCATCCATTTGTTGCGTTAAATAGGCTGCAGTAGTATTCGTCAAGCCTGGCATTTGGGTTGAATATCCTATTCCTAAGGATTGGTTATTTTGACCCATATTAACCCCAGATCATGACCCATGTAAAGGTGATGTTACTATAGGTTCTGTAAATATTGGAGGAGCATTCTGTAAGTTCGCCATCATCGAAGTTGGCATCCCATAAGGCAGGTCTCGACTAGGAAAAGGCGCAGAAAATTTAGGGGAAAAAATGGTTGAAAGTTAGCAGTTTCCACTGGTGGGGGAGTCCTTGGTGGACCCCTTGACCCAACATAACTCATAATGGGCTGAGCATGGGCGATCGAATGCGTTGGGGTCGAACTTGCCATAGATGGTATGGCTTCAGACACAGGCGCAAAAACCGTGGGTGTTTCAGTCGAAGACCCTGGGATTGGTTCTGCGTTGATACCAGACGTAGTTTGAGGATTCGAACTATTTGGCTTATTAGTACTTGCCATTTTCCTCGCATATCTCCTCTTTAGTATATTCGTTTGTGGTGGCTACTTTACCACTTCTTAATAACATATAACGAAGTATTCGACACGGAAAAGATAATCAACAATACAAAATTATAAGTTTCTTTTGAAAACACAAAAAATTCGTTTAGCACGGTCCCACCAGGTGTGCTAATTAGTTTACTGGGAAAAATAGTAAACAACATCTGGTCTATCAATTTTATAAAAATGAGAAACTTGCATGATCGACCAAACTAAATCCTAGGACATGTGCTAAATGATTTAAAAAGTTATAAAAAGAGTATTGGACATTTCGACCATGTTTGTATCTGAAAACAAGAACAATTCGACAAGACTTTGAAAAGAAGAAAATACGAGGAAATAATTAAAGAGACATTAGGAAGTAACTTAATAAGGTAAATGAGACAAAGTAAACTTCTGAATAAAAATTAATTAGATTGCATTGAATAAGAAAAATGGTGTTACACAACACGTACATTTCTTCAGCAACTCGTTTCTCTCTACTCACGGATACTTTGAGTAATTTAAGAAATTTGTACAACTTTCTAACACCCCCATCCTAGAATGAAAACTTGCTATTTATAATGGTGAAAAATAACTACCCACTAACGGCCTATTAATCAGGATGAAACACATGGCATCATGCATGTCTTCATTCCTCAGATGCTCAACACGTGTCCTTTCTCTCAAATGGATAAGGACAAAATTCCCTCCATTATTTGAATTTGAATCTCCAAATCGAACGACGCTCATTGGCCTTCTGTCGAAGAAATTTTCTAACCTCTTAGAAATATTTCTGAGTCTTTAAACCATTTCTTCTCTGCACAAAGGTACTTTTCGACTAGACTTTTTAACAATGACATTTTTGTCGAAGTCTCTTGAAACTTCAAAAAATCTCATCCCTTAGAATAAACTCTTAATCCAACATCAAGCGTCGAAATTAGGAGCTAACACGTTGGCCACGCGCTGAGAGCATTATAAAAACCCTCTCCTTTGAGAGGGCCATGTATTCAAAATCATCCTACGAAATACATACTTTTGTACTTGCCTTTTTCCTCTCCCAATTCTTACTTTAGCATCGGAGTGCCTTGCAAGTACACAACCCTCCTCATCTCACACACCCAGCATCACAAACGTCTTTCTTGGCCCACTTCAGGTTATGATTAGTCGTCAAGATCAAAAAATATTTTTAAAAAAATTGAAACAAACGAACCACAAAGTTAATCTTAGTTTTATACTCATCATAGACTTTGAATTAATTTGGGCATTGGGGTGTAAACGTTACAAGTCCACCCGTGCCACTACATTGGAGATTAGTCACCCATTTAGGGTCATCCATCGCCAATCAACACTAATTCTGATTTCAGTACGAAACATTGTCGTCGTCTGTGGGAATTGATTCCTAATTCCCGCTAAATTCCATTGATACATTGTCCTCGATCCAACGTCAAATCTATATCAGAGCCACCGACAGAAAGAGCCAATCACCTCATACACTACAGTAAAGAGCTTTGTTAGATCTTTCGATTTTGTTTCACCTCAATTGACCGTCATCGATGAGATCTGCAACGCATCGACATCAAACATAAACTCGTCATCAAATCACCTCTTCCAAATAGCAATTGATACCATACCGTGAAATTCATGGTTTTTCCTATTACAACAACATGTCAAGTGATTTGTTGATTTTCTAAAAATTGGACGGGTTTCAAGGATCGGTTTTTTCTGGTACGTCCTCGGACCCCCAAGGCTCACCTCATTTTTTGTAGGGTCTTTGGCGATGAGTCTAAGAAACTTGATTCCTCCTAGGAGAGAAAATCAACCTATAGTGATCAGATTTGAAAAAGTTGGGCTTGGAGTCACTTCTACTAAGGGCCTCATACCTATGTTATTTCTAAGGAAACTTTGACCCTGAAAGAGATATTAATGAGGGATATTTAGCGAGCTTTCTGAAAAATATTTAGCTACGAATAAGGGGAATGTCACTCAAATGTCGTCCCTTAATGAAAAAAGAAGTAAGTTATGGGTACTTGAGTTATATTAGGTGTTGTTGATGTTAACGAAAGAATATAACTTTTTAGTGAGGAGGAAAACCTGGCATGGCTATGTTTTATTTATGGAATTCCCTAATTAATTTATGCTGACTCCTTGATTTTCCATTTTGTAGATATGATGACTTTAGAAGGTATGGTCGTGATGAGAAATCTCTTGATCGGTAGAAAACGCGGTAGAATGCCGAAGTGGATACATCCTCATTCGACTTCTTCCACTACTAGTTTTGTAAAGGAACAATTAGAGGGATTTTTTGGGCGATGCTGGGGATATATCGGTCGCTTAGTCTTCATTGGTCCCTCTTTGTCAGAATCTAACTTCTTCAATAGAGTCGGAAAAAGGATCAGAAGGTCAAATTTCGACTGATAATGAAAAAAGATGGCGGTGAAGAGTCCTAATACAAGACTTCAGCCTTCTAATATTTCCCCATTGAATTTGTTGTTATTAGTGTTAGGGTTCCACCTACTCCTTTTAAGTTTCTTGATGTCTTACAGGGTGTCGTCGATTAGGTGGAATTTTTGAGTTTGGGTATCTGGTTCCTCGGTCGAAGCTAGATCTAGAGAAAATGGTTCAGGATGGTGCCATTATAGTGGATAGTGAGGATTTTGAAAAGGTTTTTAGTTTGTAACATTTCATGTTGATCCATTATGCGTGTTGTTGTTACCCCTTAAGATCTTGTAACAATTTCTCTCTTTGAATTATTTAAACTTCTAGCCCACTACAGAGCTACTTTAAATGACCTGGCTTCCTAGAATTTGCTTTCTTTATTTACAGACTTGTTCACCATTGAGCTTAACGTTGTATAAGTTGGATTTGTTTTGTGTTTCCTTTTTGTTTTGTTAGAAGTTGGCGTGAAGCTTGTATGAGTTTTACACGTCCCTTTAGTTGGGAGCTAACGTAGTTCTCACATGTCTTGTTAATCATGAGTTGGCATTAGTTTTACCTATCCTTATAGTCAGAAGTTGGTGTAATTCTCTAGCTTCGTTGAAGACTCCCCCCGACCAAGAGTGAGACCCCCTTCCTTGCCTCCAAGTTTGAGCCTAGGAGCCTAGTTCGAGGTAGACGTATCTAGTCTCCACCGCATACGCCCTTTGAGTAGCTAGCTCTTAAAGGGGTGCATCAGCTTCGGCACAATGCATTTATTTCTTCGACCTTATTTTTCAAAAGAAATAGGATAACTCGCAACATTTTGGTAGATTACAACATTAGTTATATCAAATGGATATAAAGATGATTCAGAATCCAAGTGTCTTTCTTAAAGTATTTATATTTAATATTGCTCAAGGTTGCAGTTTAGTGTTTATCATTGGCATGTGATTTGAGGGAACAAGTTCAAACACGATTTCTTGGAAAATACACCGGAGATGCATCCCTTTGCTTCCCTTATACCTATTTGTTTTTCGATCGATTTCGGTGAGTCCGTTCTCCCAGATTTGGTGAGTGGTAGGATCGATATATACCCAACGGAGTCGGCTCCTTCATTCGACATACCTTATGCGGTGTGTTCTAGTGTGCCTGACAATCCCCAGGTGTGTCAGACTGTTGGGATCTTCATCATCGCCAGAGTCACGGTTTCGACGATTTCTTATTAAGGGTTTTGCTGGTTCTCTAGTGGCACCACGATCCTCGATCTGGTTCCTTTTCTTGTTTGCGCATATTGACAAGAGTTTGACTGAGAAGCTTATCTTCGTGTGACGACTCCTCTTGGCATCATCTATGTCAAGAATTTGAGGGGACATCACAGCGAAAAACACTAAGGAATTATAAGCATATGTCATCTCCTTTATCTTGTTGTTACGTCGCACGTCATAGCGAATTGACTTTTGCATCATACGTGGCTTGATCATAGAAATTTGCGAAAATCAAAAATCGATTCTCACAGAAGACGTCATTGTGTTGCATCAAAACATAAATTATAATTGAGCTAGAAGGCCGAACTCCTAATATAATGTTGTAAGTATGTGGCGTAATAGACACAAAAGGTGAATCATCAAAATTAGCACTCTAACAAGATGTTGTAAGTATGTGGTGTGATAGACACCAAAGGTGAATCATCAAAAATAGCACTCCAACACTGTTGTAAGTATGTGGCGTGATAGACACAAAAGGTGAATCATCAAAATTAGCACTCCAACACTCAAATAAGTGTGAATCATCAAAATTAACACTCCAACACTCAAATAAGTGATAGAGATCAAAATTGAAGGATAGTGAATGCGAAAGGTATGAATAATACATGTGTATAAAATTGAAGGATAGTGAATGCGAAAAGTATGAATACTTGTGTATCACGCACCCATAAGTGTTTATCATTAAATGGAACAAGTTGTTGGGCCTCCTTTATATTGCATCATTTGTATAAACTTCTATTATCATTTCAAGAAAAGCTATCATTGGTTATGTTGCATCAATTGCAGAAACTTTTATCATCATTTTCATTGATACATTTTTGTTGTGTCATTGTAATTATTTAAGTTTGCAGAACAATTGGAGTTATAGTCACGTTTATAATATTAGCACATAAAAGGAAAAGGTATACCAAGAAACAATACAGAGATAAAATCAGTTTTTAGTTCAACAATGAATCAGAAGTAAACAACTTTCTGAAAAACTCAAGTCCATTTGCATGCATTCTTTTCAGACAATCCTCTCCAACTCCCTAGCATAACTAAGTGTTTGGTTGATGAGTTGCAGAGATGGTATTTCTTTGCAAGGTGCAGATTCTTTTGCCTTTTGAAAGAAGACGGAACCGTTCTTAATTTCCCACTCAGGGTGCTCCTGTAATCAGTAGATAATAATTTTATAACCAATATCATGAGACGAGATTTATGTGCATCAAAGAAGAGCACAAGAGCAATGAATATTGAAAACGTGAAACATATAAGATAAGATTGTGCAGTGCTTAGTCGAGATTAATGTCTCTTCCCGCTCATGCTCTCACTAGATATGCTAAGGGCCATGACAATTCTCACCTCATTGATATACTCCAAGAGTTCCTGGTCTTTGGAGAACAGCAACATTTGCTTAGCATCATTAATTGAAAGATAGTCATATGCCTTCTCACTGCATCCTGCTATCTCATCTCTGGATGTTATATAGAACAATGCAGACCAATCAGAAAATATGAAAAATAACACATAGCCAAGGTGTGGGTAGTCGGTAAGAAATAATGATAAGAACTTTTACCTGATGGTCTTTGCCAGAAGATCCATGAAATAAACATATGTTTCATGTGGCACTGTCTGCCGAGCACTCAAGACACGGTTGTAAGCCCCTTCCATAAAAGATTGCTCCAACTCCACAGCATGCTTAATACAAGGATTCTCTAAAGCAGTGGATGAAAGTAATTCCAACTCGGTATGGAATTCAGCAATCCTATTTTGCACAAGTAGTCTCAACAGGTTGAGACCAAGTATTGGGTACTCCTGTGGAGACTGTGGAAGACGATTACTGCAATACATGAAAAACATCCATAAGTTATAATAGTTCAACAAGAAAGCAGATGAGTTGGAAATAGAATCCGCATTCTGATATCAATACTACTCTTACGTTTCATGGCATATACTCAAACGTAAATGTTAAGAAATCAGGAAATGTCTTATATCATGCACTTGTAAATAAAGGGGAAAGAATCAGTTACCGGGCATCTGTATAATAAGGTTTCAACTGGAAGAAATCCCTTTCAAAGGCATCTTGATCCTCAATTTTTACACTAAGGACAACAGCATGCTCATATATATCCCCTGAAAATTCCAACAACCAACATGAAAAAATAAACACATTTCAGACAAAGATCTCATAGCTAGGAACTGTTTCTTCATTATTTTATAAGTTATTATCTTATTCATTTTAATAAATATGACTCATGACGAGGAGAAAAGTTTTAGCATTTTATGCTGTGTAATTGATATGGAAAATGGCTTATCATTTTATTTCATTGAAGCATCTAACACTTTACAATTTTAGAAATAAAAAAAAAACTACTATTCTTTTTTATCTCTCCTAACATATGGTATTAGCCGTACGCTGACTCGTAAGTCCACGGCAGCCAGATCGAAAAGTTATCTATCTGCTTACTTCATGGTTTGAAGAGCAAAACAAGATCCACTTCCAATCAAGACAGTTAAAATGGAAAAGTAATTCCAAATTACATCACAAAGAGCTCATAGACAAGCTAATCTATTTAAATTTGATTTACAATATCAAACTAATTTAAGATTTACTCATATGATATTTGATCAAAAGTGGATCTTCTATAAATTACAAAAGTATGGGTTAGAAAAGAATGCAGGAGCACGAACAAAGAAAAAGGGAAGAAAAAGAACACAACAAATGATAGGAATGAAGAGCATTACTTGCTATAGTTAACTCCTGAACCGCATTAGGTGTATCTGCAAACAAGGGTGGAAGGCTTTTGAACCCTGTTAGTAAAACCTGCAAGTGAAAAATGTCACTCAAAAGTTATGGTACTAAACTAAAGACTATGTGCCCGTTGGGACAAAATTCTGAACAAATAGATGTGAAAAAAGAAATGTCAAATTTTTTGACGATACCTATGAGTTTTTTAAACAACAATTTCTCGTCTACGTTGAAATTAACTTCCGCATCACAATTTTTTTTCAAAATCTCTCATTTACCCTATAATACCACCGTAACTGTAAAATAATTTTATTACACAGACAACCAATCACCGGTTTTTTATTAAACGACTCTCAGTGCATTCGTAACAACCAAATAAATCAGAAGCTAAATCTAAATCCAAACAGGGTCAATATGAATCAGAACAATGAATTCAAGCTGCTTGAAGTATTCATATCAACCAAAAATAACCATCACTTAAAAGTAAACCCTAGTTTCTGAAAACCCATGATACATTTTTCCACTAGGGTTAAAAACTAACTATATAAACCAACAACAACACTACATGAACAAATCTGACCCAAAATGCACAATTACTAATATTAAAAAGCGAGTGAATGTAATTAGAGTAAAATAAATTAGGGTTTGTAGGGTTAGAATTACCTTAAGCTGTGAGAGGAGATTGGAATCGAAGTCGTTTCGGAGAAACGCGGCCTTGAATCGATCGAAGAGCTGAGAAACTTCTGTTAATTTTGGATCCATATCTTTGATTTCTTGCAAATGCGGTTTTCGAAAGTTGAATGTGTTGTTGAGTGCTTCCAACGACAAGCTTTAAACTAGTCGAATAGTGTAGCCCATAAAATGAAATGGATCCAATTCTAGTTTACCTAGATTGTGTGTTTTAAATAAATATAATATTGATAGAACCCTAAACAACAAATCAGAGTGGCGCAGCGGAAGCGTGGTGGGCCCATAACCCACAGGTCCCTGGATCGAAACCAGGCTCTGATAGATTTTTGGATTTTATTGATTCTTCAAACAAGGATGAAACGTCGTCGTTTAGGTTCAATGCGCGGTGAAGAACGTTACTCCATGTCAAGCATGAATTATTTAGAATTTACCCTATAAATAAATTTTAAAAACATGTAAAGTAAAATAAGTTTAAAAATTATATATTTTTTTAGCAAAATGGTGGTGAATA
The DNA here is from genome assembly GCA_022829125.1 of Lathyrus tuberosus. Taxonomy (NCBI): domain Eukaryota; kingdom Viridiplantae; phylum Streptophyta; class Magnoliopsida; order Fabales; family Fabaceae; genus Lathyrus; species Lathyrus tuberosus. The sequence continues at coordinate 24,841,509 of JALAZF010000013.1, read as the reverse complement.
GCATTACTCCATGTCAAGCATGAATTATTTAGAATTTACCCCTCTAAATAAATTTAAAAAACATGTAAAGTAAAATAAATTTAAAAATTATATATTTTTTTAGCAAAATGGTGTGATAAATGCATGAAAATTTTGAAGACTTAATATTGAATGAGTTATTTACAGATTTTTTAATGAAATTATAAGATTAGAGTAAATGGTAGATAAATGAAGAAAAAACATTTTTATTTTAATTTATAAGAACAAAAGGATATATAAAGTTATGTAAAATATAGAAGAATTAAATTTATGAGTTGTACCATAAAATTATGAGAAATAGTAATTGAATGGAAATTTAGAAAAGAGACTCGAGTTATTCATAATCGATTTTGTTTTATGTTTGAGAAATCAAATATAGAAACGGTCTATTTACAAGACATGTGGTGAAGAGGTATCAAATGGATCAATAAGACTTGTACATATTTTCATTAATTTGGAGAATGTGTATCATAGAGTGTTTAGAGAGATTTTGTGAAAAGGCTCTAGAAAATAAAACGGTCAGTACTGCCTATATTAGAATTATCCAAGATATTGTTAGTTTTTATATACAGAGGGGTTTGTTATCGTCTCCACAGGAATTGTTCTGATATGGAATGCTTGACGTTCAATAGTTTACCGTTTCAAGAAAAGGTTTTCAAAGTTTATTTCATAAATTGTCATGATTTTAGTAGCAAAGCTTTAAATTTTAAAGTTTGATTAACAAAGTATATCAAAAGTAGTTTTCATCTACCCTAACTTATACATATTATCTTAATCTTGCATGTGAAGTCGAATCTGATTAATATCATCGTGTATTCTCTCAATACAGTCTATGTCTAGAGCGGTGTCGTGAGAAATATTGTATTCATCGCTACACGATCTCTTCATATAACAATCAATATAGTAAGCTTTAAGTTCAACACAAAGCGAATATCAACCATAGACTGATCTCTCAAATCTATGAATTGATAGATGAATATTTTAGGTAAAGTTCCATAAAATCTATGTCTAGTGTAACACCCTTTTCTACCCCCAAATAATGTTGCAGCAGAAACACCTCAAATATCAGAGTAAAGCATAAAAATTCCCTCGAAGGGTGCACATTTCTCATTAAATCAAAATAACACAATTACCCAGTAAACAAAAAGGGTTTTTCCTCAAAGTTTTCACAAAAAAACCTTCACATGGCAGCGGAACTCAAAATTCTCAATAAAAAGGTTTTCCAGAACGTCGTAGTAATAAAAAATAAAACCACATCATCGCATGACAACAAAATAAAGAAACAACATAGTTCGACTCAACGGACCCCGACCCGATGTTACACTATCAGAGCAAGATCCTCTAAATCGACCAAAGCAAATAAACTTCAAGTCCTCGGAAGCATCCAAAGCTAAGCCTGATCACCTGCACGTTACCCACGCGGAGGCAACATTCAAACAGGCAGGGTGAGTAATCACAATTCAATATAAATCATATAAAGAAAATACATTAACAGGGAAATTGGTGTTTTCATCAATTACTTCAGTGGCTCACCCAAACATCATATAAAACATCACATCACCAATATCACTCATATGCACTCATGCGATGCCACAAAGAATGAAATGCAACGTCATAAAAATGCATGTGGTACCAAATCGTCATAATAATGGACACTAGGTCATCAACCCTCCACAAGGGAGCACGTCACAAACACCTTAATCCACACAATGGGATTGAAGCCACCACTGGACCGAAGTCCTAACATCATCAATAGACCGAAGTCTAAATGCTATGAATGCATGATGCACAATGTCAATATCATCATCATCAACAAAAGTCATTATGTGCATCAACATTCATCAAAATCTCATGTTAATCCATGTCATCATTTAATCATCAAAACATCATGAATCGTCATCCCATACTCATCAATATACTCATGGTACTTCACATCGTCATTCTATCCTCAAACATCACATATAAACGTCTAATAATCATCAATAATATCATATCATCATCTAATCATCAAAGCATCATTTTCATCACTAAATGATTCATCATATAACACGTCAACACATAGCAGCAACTTACAGCAACATCACGGCATCACTATAATATAAAGCAGATATTTTCCATGAATTTTAATCAATAAAAAAATATTATTTTTCAGTCCCAGGTCGCGCTAAGCGCGCCCCACCCGCGCTAAGCACGCTACTCACTACCTCAAAGAGGCGAAATTTCTTCAGACCGCGCTAAGCGAGCTCTGCGATTTATGCAGAAAACCCTGCGATAACAGCACTCCTCCATCTGTAATTTTCTGCACTAAACTCGATTTTTAACAACAATTTTTCATAGATTTTGCACCAATAACCTACATCTAACATTCGCAATTCAACCAAACAATTCAAACAAGACCAATTCATCAATTCCAATCATATTATCACAAAATCTTCCTAAAACCCTCATTCAACCCCATGGATTTCCCCCAAAACCCCAATCACCCACCAACACCTAACCTTTATATCAACATATTGCAAAGTGATACTCCCCATACCTTAGAATATTGTCTCTTTCGACCTCTCTTGAAGTTTCGCCAGAATTCTTCTATGCCCTAGCCTCCTTCTCACTTGTTCTTCAGAGCACATTTGCCTTTTCCTCAAAATAATACGAATAATGAGTTCTTTTCATTATTCTCTCTTAATATACTCCTAAATGTGCTCTTCTCATTATATCCTCACTAATTCTCCTCAACTGCCCACCTTACCCTTCATTCTTCTAATATTATTTAAAATAAATAATAATACAAATATATTCATATTATATACTATTATTTAATTAAAATAACCAAAACTTCACAAAATCACCGACCTCGACACGAAACACCAAAATTCACGGAAATCCACGAATAAAATATTTAAATAAATTAAATAAATATTCTACGAAATTTGGGGCGTTACATCTAGAGTTTTACAAAACCAAAATGGATCATTAAGAACAAAAATATTCATCATATATTAATCATCACTTGTTCATATACAACGTCAATCAAAAGAAATACATAAAGTTAAGGTAGACTACCTCTACCTTTGATACAAAGGAAATTAGTTACCCATAACCATGGTAGCTTGCTTTACAAGTAATGAGAGAAGAAAAATAAGCATTCACGTCGAAGAATCGAACTCGAATGTGAATCCAGCTTCTACATGCAAAAGATTTCTTCTTGATGAAGAAAAATAAGAACTTATGGTTTCTCTCTTGTAAAATATCAGAAAAATGGGTTATGTTGGGTTATGATCCCCAAAAAGTGCAAAAAGTACTTATATAGTACAACTAAAATCGGCCAAGTTCGCCTAGCGAATACCACTTTATAGCACCTGAAGTGCCTCTGAATAGTTAAACTGCCCACCGTATTTGCTCGACGTACCGAGGGATGTGGTTTCCCTTGTACAAATTTATGTTTGACGAGGCGCGCTGGCTCCTGCCCTTCAGCAATCGGTGTTCGTTTGGATGCGGTCGGCGCCCTTGCAGCTCCATCCCAACTCCCTTGCTTTTATCCGCACTTTTGAGCTCGTCTGTAAATATCTCAAGATCGGGGCGATTGTGCCCCTTTTCTTCCGCATTTACCACCTACAGCGACAGGCAACTGATGGCAGACACGGCTGGGTGTCTTTTAAACAAGTGAGCAGATTGTTCCAAACCTATATGGACTCTGTTCGCAACTTTAAATACCGATACTACACCGTGAGGCAGGTTTCGCTCGGGGCCTTAAATTTGGTGTATCGTTGGGTCTTTCGAGAAGTAGACGGGCAGCGGGAAGAAGCCCTCGAACCAAGGTTTCCCTTATTCTAGACGGAGGAGCATTTTAAGAGGGGCACGGACAGTTACATTATCAGCCCTGGTCGACTTTGCGAAGGGGACCGTCTAGCGTACGAGAAGATAGTCAAGTTCGTCGCCGGATTTAACAAAGCCAAGCTCGTGACGCCGGACGGGAAATTTGTCCGGGGTGATGAGGGGCGGGTCCTAACGCAACCCCGGTTGATCAATACGAGGGCCCTCCTCGAGACATTCTCCGATGAGGAGGCCATGGAGATGTTAGGTGGTGGAATCTTCCTCGACTTACTCTTTCTACCCGTTCTGGGATCGAATTACTGAGATATTTCTTTCTTTTTTTGCAGGTAAGATGTCGAGTGCGGAGGAGCGCATCAAGAAGCTGGCGGCTGCCCGCATTTCGAAGAAAAGTGGGAAAAGTCATGTCGAGCAAATCCGTACGCAGCATCCAGTCTGTAACACCCCAATTTAAATTATTTAATCGTCGTGTTATATTCTCATATGCTTGGCCTTGTTTATGGGGGTGGCTGAGTACGAAGGGGTAATGTTAATAGGATAATAAGGATTAATGTGGGGGTATGTTCAATTATAGTGGTATAGAAGTGAATATTATTATTAATATTATTATTATTATTGTTATTACTACTACTATTATTATTATTATTATTATTATTATTAATAGTATTATTATTATTTTTATTAATTAAAAATCTGATTTAGTTAATTGGATAAGGGGCTAGTGGATGAATTAAGGGCAATTTAGTAATTAACCTGAGATTAGTAAGGGTTAGTGGGAGAATTAGCCATAATCAGATTTTGGGAAAAGAGACAAAGTTAGAGGAAGAGGAACAAGGAAGAACAAGGGTGCTAGGGCTAGAATCTTCATCAATTTCGCAGGAATTTGATTAGAAAATTCGAGGTAAGGGGGGAGAACGAGTTTAATATTGGTGGTATAATCATAAGGGGGTAGTGGGGAGTCCTTAACCCCGTAGGAATTCGTCTAAATGTATGTTGTATTATGATTATGTGATGCATATGTGAATCTATGATGAAAATTGTGTGAATTAAATCATTGCGATTATGATTGTTTGATATTTTGGTGTTGTTGGTACTGTATGAATATGAATGTTGCATATCTGAGTTTTGGTGCAGGTTGAGTGATCGAAATTAGATCCAAGAACCATAATTTTGACTAGTAATAATAGGTAAAAAAGAAGTAAGATGAAGAATAGGACCTAAAACTGATATAGAAACAAGTTTAGGACTGAATTAGAGTGGAAAAGTGAGGATCCCGTAGCAGAATTCAGACTGGTGTGGGAGAATTGAATTTGCGTAATAGATCTGGCTATACACGTATCAGGTAAGGCAATACGCGTACGTGTATGGTCATTACGCGTATGGGAGGGCCAAAAGGAGGATTGGCATGACCCTTTGCCCATACGCGTAACGGTACGCGTATGGAGGCTTGGGCAATACGCGTAAGGGGGTGGCATTACGCGTATGGTTTTGGGGAGCGAACTGGCAATACGCGTAAGGCACAGGACAATACGCGTATGGCCAGTGAGAGTACATAATTTTGCCGTTTCACGATTTCTTTCCCGTTTTCGCGTCCGAAGTGGTTTCTTTTGGTTTGAGAGGTTGGGGATAGATGTCAGACCTTGAGAAATGTAGGATTGGTGACAAAAATAATTGATTTAGTAATTTTGGTGAATTAATTGGTAATTAGCTAATTAACATCGTGTGAGGTATTTTCTGTGGTGTTATGGATTGATTGTGATCAGAAGGACCGTGGGATTGTATGATTATGATTATACATGAATTATATGCATATTGATGTCATGCATTCATGGTGTGTCGGTGGTGATGAATCATTGCTCAAGAGGAGTGTATGTGATTCATCCAAACTCCAATGTGGAGTGTGGTGGGATAAATCATTGCCAAGTAGGGGTGTATGTCATTTATCCAGGTTCGATTGAATGAACCTTGGTGATATTGGTACCACATGCATTATGTCATTTGTTGAGTCACATTGCATTGTTATTACATGTTGATTGAATGATAATTGAAAATGACAAGTATGTCGTGATTATGTGATTGTGTGAATGACTGTGAGTAACTACCCTTAATATGTATTATTCGCCGTTTATTATTGAATGTAGTCCTCACCCCTTTGTTGTTGTTGTGTCTGTGCTTCTTCGGAAGTACAAATAATCCAGGTACTTGAGTTGCTTGGAGTGTGTGTTGCCTGTTCGAGTCGTAAGAGTCGCTCTGATACGTAACACGAGAATTTTGGGGATTTTATTAATTATTATTTTGTAATGAATTTTGTTACGTATCTCTTTTAAATTCAATATTTTTGAGGACCACGAGTTTAATGTGGAGTTTTGAAGTATGTTGGCAAGTGTGTCGTGAATTCATGAAATGATTATTTCCGCTGTTTTATTTCATTTAATGAAAAGAAGTTTTGATGTTGATTTTATTGGTGTAGCATCCTACTTGTAAAAGTTAAAAACTATGATTTTATCTGTAATATTCTTATATTTTATAAAATGGGAAAGTGAGGTGTTACAATTGGTATCAGAGCAGGTCGGTCCGTCTGGCCAGGTGTAGTAGTTGAGTCTGTCCTTAGAATAGGAGTCGATTGTGTATTCCGACCGTATGTTGATTATTGACCAGTATGGCAGGAAGGAATGATGCTGCTCTTGCTGCTGCTATGTAAGCCATGGCACAAGCTATAGAGAACAACAATCAGGCTGGAGGTGCTCAGTTTCGTGACTTAGCACAGTTCCAGAGCAATAAGCCGCCTCCATATGAGAGAGGTATTTTGGATTCAGAGGCTGCACAGAAATGGCTGAAGGCTGTGGAGAAGATCTTCAGGACCATGGAATGCAGTGATGCTTAGAAGGTACGGTTGGGTACTCATATGCTGGAAGGGGAGGCTACGGTCTGGTGGGACAATAGCCGTCAGAGATTGGAAGTTGCGGGTACTGAGATTACTTGGACAGTGTTTCAAGCTGAGTTTCTAGAAAAGTATTTTTTGGAAGATATTCGTAGTGCAAAGGAAGTTTAATTTCTGGAGCTGAAACAGGGTGATAAGACAGTTGCTGAATATGCTGCCCGATTTGAGGAATTGGTACAGTATTGTGCTCATTACAATACTGAAGAAGCTATGACTTCGAAGTGCTTGAAGTTTGAGAATGGGCTACGCCCCGAGATCAAACTGGGCATTGCTTGTCAGAAAATAAGAAATTATCCAGAATTGGTAAGCAGAAGTAGAATCTATGACAACGATAACAGAGCCAGAATTGCTCATTACAAGGCTGTGAATGAGAAGAAGGGTAAGTAGAGGTTTGGAGGTACTCCTTACAGTGCTCCAGCTGATAAGGGGAAACAGAAAACTGATGTGGGGAAGAAACCAAAGGAGAAAAGAGTAGGTTCTGATACTCTCAAGTGTTTCAAATGTGGTGGCGCGGGTCACCGTGCTAATAACTGTCCAAATGAGGTGAAGAAGTGTTTCAAGTGTGGTCGACTAGGTCATGTTATAGCTGATTGTAAAGCCACTATGCCTACTTGTTATAACTGTGGAGAAAAGGGTTACATCAGCACTCACTGCGAGAAGCTAAAGAAAGCTCAGGCTAGTGGAAAAGTGTTCGCCTTGGTGGGAGCCCAATCCACCGATGAGGAGCGTTCCGTCAAAGGTACTTGTTTTATTAATGATATTCCTTTGATTGCTATCATTGACACGGGTGCAACCCACTCGTTTATTTCTATTGATTGTGTGAAGAGACTAGGGATTATGTTGTCTACTCTAGATCAGAGGATGACGATTGAAACTCCATCTATTGGTTCTGTGGTTACCTCCTTGGTGTGTTTGAAGTGTCCGTTGACTATGTTTGGTAGAGATTTCAGAGTGGACTTGATTTATTTGCCACTCGGTAATCTCGATGTTATTTTGGGAATGAACTGGTTGGAGTTCAACCGAGTTTTTATTGATTGCTTCAGGAAGACGTTAATGTTTCTTACTCCTGAAGAGGAAGCATTGGCGGATTCATTATCTAGCAGGGAGTTAAGGACGTTATTGGAGGATGAAGCAAATATGTTTGCAGTGTTTGCCTCGTTATCTGTTGAAAGCAAGACTTCAGTTAATGAATTACCAGTGGTGAATGAATTTCCTGAAGTATTTCCATATGACATTTCAGAGTTGCCTCTGACAAGGGAAGTTGAATTTACTATTGATCTTGTACCGGGTACCAGACCTATCTCTATGGCATCGTACAGGATGTATGCATCAGAATTGGCAGAGTTGAAATCTCAGATCGGAGAATTGCTCGATAAGAAGTTTATTAGACCAAGTGTGTCGTCGTGGGGAGCTCCAGTGTTGTTGGTGAAAAAGAAGGATGGTAGTATGCGTCTGTGCATTGATTACCGCCAGTTGAATAAAGTGACCATTAAGAATAAGTATCCACTTCCGAGGATTGATGACTTAATGGATCAGCTGGTAGGAGCTCGTGTTTTCAGTAAAATTGATTTGAGGTCCGGTTACCATCAAATTAGATTAAAGGAAGGTGATATTCAGAAGACTGCTTTCAGAACTCACTACGGACATTACGAATATGCAGTAATGCCTTTTGGAGTGTCTAATGCGCCGGGGGTGTTTATGGAGTATATGAATCGTATCTTCCACTCTTATCTGGACCAGTTTATTGTAGTATTCATTGATGACATACTAATTTATTCTAAGTCTGACGAAGATCATGCAGGACACTTGAGAACTACATTGCAGGTGTTGAAAGATAATAAATTGTTTGCAAAGTTCTCGAAGTGTGAATTCTGATTGAAGACTGTGAGTTTCTTGGGTCATGTTATTTCTGGTGATGGTATAACGGTGGATCCATCTAAAATAAGTGCAGTACTTCAGTGGGAAGCTCCGAAGACAGCAACAGAGATTAGAAGCTTTTTGGGTTTGACAGGATACTATAGAAGATTCATTGAAGGGTTTTCTAATTTGGCGTTACCGTTGACGCAGTTAACTAGAAAGAATCAAGCTTTTGTTTGGGATGCTGCTTGTGAGGAAAGTTTTGAGGAACTAAAGAAGAAATTGACTACAGCACCAGTGTTAATTCTACCAAGTCCAAATGATCCTTTTGTAGTGTATTGTGATGCATCTAAGATGGGATTAGGCGGTGTATTAATGCAAGATGGCAAGGTGGTGGCATATGCTTCACGGCAATTGAGGGTGCATGAGAGGAACTATCCTACTCATGATCTGGAATTAGCTGCAGTGGTTTTCGTATTGAAAATTTGGTGACATTATTTGTATGGATCAAGATTTGAAGTATTCAGTGACCACAAGAGTCTGAAATATTTATTCGATCAGAAGGAGTTGAATATGAGGCAGAGGAGGTGGTTAGAGTTCTTGAAAGATTATGATTTTAATTTGAGTTACCATTCGGGAAAAGCTAATGTTGTAGCAGATGCTCTCAGTCGGAAGACAATTTATATATCTGCGTTAATGGTGAAGGAAATGGAATTGATTGAACAGTTCAGAGATTTGAGTATGGTTTGTGAAACTACACCGGAGAGTATTAGATTGGGTATGCTGAAAGTAAATAATGACTTTTTGGATGTAATTAATGAAAATTAGAAACTGGATGTGAAATTAGTGGACTTGATGCCTACAGGAAGGGATGATCCTGATAGTGATTTTAAAGTGGATAATGTTGGTGTGTTGAGATTCTGGGGCAGAATTTGTGTACCGGATAATGTGGAATTGAAAAAGGCAATCTTAGAGGAAAGTCATCGGAGTAGCTTGAGTATTCATCCGGGAGCTACAAAGATGTATCATGACTTGAAGAAGTTATTTTGGTGGTCCGGCATGAAGAGGGACATAACTCGGTTTGTTTATGCTTGTTTGACATGTCAGAAGTCCAAAGTGGAGCACCAGAAGCCTTCGGGATTAATGCAACCGTTAGAGATTCCTGAATGGAAATGGGACAACATTGCGATGGATTTTGTCACTGGTTTGCCAAATACGGCAAGGGGATTTGATGCTATTTGGTTAGTGGTGGATCAACTTACAAAATCTGCACATTTTATACCGATTAACATCAGTTTCCCGTTGTCAAAGCTGGCGGAGATCTATATCAGGATAATTGTGAAGTTACATGGTGTTCCATCGAGCATAGTGTCGGACAGAGATCTGAGGTTTACTTCGGAATTTTGGGAGAGCCTGCAGGAAGCCTTGGGTTCTAAATTGAAGTTGAGCTCGGCTTATCATCCGCAGACCGATGGTCAGTCAGAGAGGACTATTCAATCGTTGGAAGATTTGCTGAGAGCCTGTGTGTTAGAGAAAGGTGGTGCATGGGATACTCATTTGTCATTGATTGAGTTCATGTATAACAATAGCTACCATTCGAGTATTAGAATGGCACCTTTCGAAGCTTTGTATGATAGGAGGTGTAGGACACCTCTGTGTTGGTATGAGACTGGTGAGAATGTGGTGCTTGGACCTGAGATTGTGCAACAGACTACTGAGACAATTCAGTTGATCCGCAAGAAGATGAAAACGTCTCAGAGTAGACAGAAGAGTTATCATGATAATCGAAAGAAAAACTTGGAATTCAGTGAAGGTGACCACGTGTTCTTGAGAGTCAACCCAGTGACCGGTGTTGGACGTGCATTAAAATCAAAGAAGCTGGATCCTAAGTTTATTAGACCGTATCAGATCTTGCAGAGGGTTGGTGCAGTTGCTTATAGGGTGGCGTTGTCACCTGAACTTTCGAACTTGCATGACGTGTTTCATGTGTCGCAACTTTGAAAGTATGTATCTGATCCATCTCATGTTATCTAGAGGGATGAGGTGCAGATCAGAGATAATCTTACTGTGGGGGCGATGCCGATAAGGATCGAGGATCGCAAGATGAAACAACTCAGAGGAAAGGATATCCCTTTGGTGAGAGTAGTTTGGGGAGGAGCTGCTGGGGGGAGTGTGACCTGGGAGCTGGAGAGCATGATGCGAGAGTCGTATCCGGAGCTATTTCCATCAGGTACATTTTTAAGGACGAAAATAATTTAAGGGGGGGGAGAGTTGTAACACCCAAATTTAAATTATTTAATCGTCGTGTTTTATTCTCATTTGTTTGGCCTTGTTTAGGGGGGTGTCTGAGTACGAATGGGTAATGTTAATAGGATAATAAGGATTAATATGGGGGTATGTCCAATTATAGTGGTATAGAATTGAATATTATTATTATTGTTATTACTATTAATATTATTATTATTATTATTATTATTAATAGTATTATTATTTTTTTATTAATTAAAAATCTGATTTAATTAATTGGATAAGGGGCTAGTGGATGAATTAAGGGCAGTTTAGTAATTAAGCTGAGATTAGTGAGGGTTAGTGGGAGAATTAGCCATAATCAGATTTTGGGAAAAGAGACAAAGTTAGAGGAAGAGGAACAAGGAAGAACAAGGGTGCTAGGGCTAGAATCTTCATCAATTTCACATGAATTTGATCAGAAAATTCGAGGTAAGGGGGAGAACGGGTTTAATATTGGTGGTATAATCATAAGGGGGTAGTGGGGAGTCCTTAACCCCGTAGGAATTCGTCTAAATGTATGTTGTATTATGATTATGTGATGCATATGTGAATCTATGATGAAAATTGTGTGAATTAAATCATTGCGATTCTGATTGTTTGATATTTTGGTGTTGCTGGTACTGTATGAATATGAATGTTGCAGATCTGAGTTTTGGTGCAGGTTGAGTGATCGAAATTAGATCCAAGAACCATAATTTTGACTAGTAATAATAGGTAAAAAAGAAGTAAGATGAAGAATAGGACCTAAAACTGATATAGAAACAAGTTTAAGACTGAATTAGAGTGGAAAAGTGAGGATCCCGTAGCAGAATTCAGACTGGTGTGGGAGAATTGAATTTGCGTAATAGATCTGGTCATACGCGTATCAGGTAAGGCAATACGCATACGGGTATGTTCATTACGCGTATGGGAGGGCCAAAAGGAGGATTGGCACGACCCTCTGCCCATACGCGTAACGGTACGCGTATGGAGACTTGGGCAATACGCGTAAGGGGGTGGCATTACGCGTATGGTTTTGGGGAGCGAACTGGCAATACGCGTAAGGTACAGGGCAATACGCGTATGGCCAGTGAGAGTGCAGAATTTTTCCGTTTCGCGATTTCTTTCCCGTTTTCGCGTCCGAAGTGGTTTCTTTTGGTTTGAGAGGTTGGGGATAAATGTCAGACCTTGAGAAATGTAAGATTGGTGACAAAAATAATTGATTTAGTAATTTTGGTGAATTAATTGGTAATTAGCTAATTAACGTCGTGTGAGGTGTTTTCTGTGGTGTTATGGATTGATTGTGATCAGAAGGATCGTGGGATTGTATGATTATGATTATACATGAATTATATGCATATTGATGTCATGCATTCATGGTGTGTCGGTGGTGATGAATCATTGCTCAGGAGGAGCGTATGTGATTCATCTGAACTCCAATGTGGAGTGCGGTGGGATAAATCATTGCCAAGTAGGGGTGTATGTGATTTATCCGGGTTCGATTGAAAGAACCTTGGTGATATTGGTACCACATGCATTATGTCATTTGTTGAGTCATATTGCATTGTTATTACATGTTGATTGAATGATAATTGAAAATGACAAGTATGTCGTGATTATGTGATTGTGTGAATGACTGTGAGTAACTACCCTTAATATGTATTATTCACCGTTTATTATTGAATATAGTCCCCACCCCTTTGTTGTTGTTGTGTCTGTGCTTTTTCGGAAGTATAGATAATCCAGGTACTTGAGTTGCTTGGAGTGCGTGTTGCCTGTTCGAGTCGTAGAAGTCGCTCTGATACGTAACACGGGAATTTTGGGGATTTTATTAATTGTTATTTTGTAATGAATTTTGTTATGTATCTCTTTTAAATTCAATATTTTTGAGGACCACGAGTTTAATGTGGAGTTTTGTAGTATGTTGGCAAGTGTGCCGTGAATTCATGAAATAATTATTTCCGCTGTTTTATTTCATTTAATGAAAAGAAGTTTTGATGTTTATTTTATTGGTGTAGCATCCTACTTGTAAAAGTTGAAAACTCTGATTTTATTTGTAATATTCTTATATTTTATAAAATGGGAAAGTGCGGTGTTACACCGTCCCTACTTTAGCGCCTGGGGCTTCTTCCAACTCTCCTCAAGGTAGTCAGTCTCCCGACAGCCAGGGTCACCGAAGAGACAGTGACTCGCCGAGTATGTGGACGTTGATCTTACTGAGAACGAGAGCCCTCCTGCAGTGAAATTTGTACTCCCGCCTTGTCACTCGAGGCCGGACTTCTTCACGGGGAACAACTCCCTGTGCGTTGGTGCACCCGAAGTTCAGACTATGTTGGGTGTCGACAGGGTTTCTCAGCGAAGGGCGTTGGTGGTGGATGTGTCTGCGGTGATGTGGGTTTGCGTGGCTGCCTTGGTTTTGAACGACGAGACATGTCCGGCTGGCGAGTTGAACAGGTTGCAAGAGAGCTTCAAGTCTATCTCAGCTGAGATGGAGAAGGTGGGCAGGGAGCTGACTGACTGTAAAAACTAGAACAAGGCCCAAGTCGAGCTTCAAGGGAAGTTGGAGGAGAGGTTGAAGAATGCCGAGGAGGAGAGGAAGGGTCTCTTGGTGAGGAACGTCGAGCTGGAGGAAGTTGTTCGCCCAGCCGAGGAGGAAACCGAGGAAGACAAGTTGTTGACCTCATAGGCATCTATGATAGCAAAGCTCAGGCAAGCCGGGCAGGATAGCCTCGTGGCGACCGACATTGGTTTCAATAACGCCGTGCAGCAGCTGCGGGTCCTCGACCCTGGTCTCATTACTGAAGGGGCTGACCCTGACTACGAAGTGGTCGAGGGTCAGATCGTTCAGCTAATGCAGGAAGCGGAGGTCGACGGAGGGGTTGCAGGAAACGAGCAGCAAGATGAGGATGTGGTCGGTTAGGTGTTTACCTGTTCGTTATGCTTGGCCTGCGAGACACTTTCTTTTGATCTCGGTTTGTCTGGCCTGCACGCCATTTTTTGTAATGCCTTTTTCCCGGCCTATGTGCCAGGGGCTTTTTGACATGTTTGTGACATTTGTACAATGGGCTTTCGTCTGGTTTTAATACTTTTCCTTTTGCTTATCTGTGTGTGTGGTGCTTTTGTTTTTTCTATACTTTACCTATTTTTGTCTAAGTAATTTGGTGATTTTGGGAATTTGCTCGACTTTGATGATCCTCGACTGCGTGGAGAACTGGTTGAGTGGTCAGAGGTGTATTCCGACCTTCAACGACGCTAAGAGCTCGGTCGAGGTCTTAGCTTCGTGGCGTGAACTTCCTATCGCGAGCTGGGTGTTCTGCCTAATTGGTACAGCGACGACGGAGCTCGATCGAGGTGTCCTCATCGGATAAAAAGTCCTCGCGCACACACAACGCGACCCTTGATCATCGTGTTTTGTATAAGGGTGTCACGCTTATACCCTAGTGCGTCCCCGTAATCACGACGCTAGTGTGTCACAGGCAGTGCTTAACTGTAGTACTGCTTAAGCATCTCAGCGTTCCATGGTCGAGCAAGTTCTTCCCCGTGCAGATTTTCAAGGAAGTAGGCTCCTGTCCCCGTTTTCGCGCGGACGCGGTACGGGCCCTCCCAGTTCGCGGCAAGTTTGCCTTCTCGCGAATCTTTCTGGTTCCTTCGTAGGACGAGAGTGCCTACCTGAAAATCACATTTGATAACTTTATTGTTATAACGTTTTTAACCCTCATTTTCGACGCTAGAAAAATCAAAGTTATTGTTAAGTTAAAAAAAAATATTTTTAACATAAGAAAGGTTTTTCGACCCAGTGTTGATATAGCCTGAGGCGAAGCAAGGTTTTAGGAACCTCAAAAAATGGCTAAGTGTTGGGAAAGGTTTCGACCATGGGAATATTGAAACGCGCGCTGCAGTTGTTATACTAAGGCTGGAGGGAATTTCCAATGTTTGAAATTCAAATAGAAGCAGTTGTGAACGTGGGAACAGTTGAGGCCAAGGAGAAGGCGCCAAAGGGACACGTTTGAAGCAATAACCACCACTTAGTAGTTATTTCTTAGCACTATAAATAGGAGTTAGTTCTATGTAATAAGGGTGTTCGTATTTTTGTACAAGTTACTCAAAGAAACTCAAAGTACCCGCGTGTAGAGAAACAAGTTCGTGAGAATGTACGCAATGTAACACCACTTTCTTTCATCAATGCAATTTATCTTCATCATGTTTATGCTTCAGCACTTTACATTTTCCTGAACTTTACCTTTCATGTCTTAACTTTTCCTTGAATCTTTATTTTCAGTCAAGTTTATTTTAAACCTTGTTTTTACTTCCATTTAAAAGCTTTCGACAGTTATCTTCTTGCATCTTTACATTCAAGCATTTAATCTTCAAGCATTTACTTTCAAAGTCTTTTATCTTCAAAGTCATTTATTTTTAAAGTCATTTATCTTTCCGCATATTTACTTTCGACAGCACCTTTACGTATCAGTCTTTATTTTCAAGAACGTGGAGTTCATTGCATTTTATTTTCAAAAGCTTTTACATTACTACATTTACCTTCAAAGTCATTTATTTTCTTGCCCTTTACTTTCGACAGTCATTTACTCTTTATGCACCTTTTACATTCAAGAACGTGGAGTTCAAGCACTTTTACATTTCTTGTTGTTTACTTTCAACAGTTATTTATCTTCCTGCACTTTTATTTTTCAAAGTCATTTACCTTTTTGTCTTTTACATTCGACGCCTTTAAATTCTGCATCATTTATTTACAACCCTTTACATTTCCAAGCCTTTACTTTATTTGCAAGTAGTCGAACATGGAGTTCATGTAGTTTTCTTTTACTGTCGAACGTGGAGTTCAATTTACATTTCTTGCATTTATCATTATCAGTTACATTTTCTCTTAAATTTAGCACATGTCCTAGGATTTGTGTGGTCGATCCTGCAAATTAGTCAGTTTTATTTAAAATTGATAGACCAGAGGTTGTTTACCAAAATTCACAGTAAATAAATTGGCACACCCAGTGGGACCTAGTGCTAAGTTTATACTTTTTGTTAACCTTATCTTTCTTGGTGAAGAAATACTTTCGTTGTATGTTATTGAGAAGTGGGAAGTTAGTCACAACAAACGAAGGAATACCAAAGAGAAGATACACTAAGAGAATGGCAACTAATGCCAACCAACAAGTTGATCCTCAAGGGAGTATTTTAAACACTCAGTCAAGTAGCAGTATGGGGTCTCAAAGCACACCATCACCAGTGCCTTTGACAGGAGGACAGACGTCACCTTCATTAGTAGTGTCTGACCCAGGAGCAACATGCACAAAATCATATACTCAACCGGTGATAGAGTACATAGGGCCACAAAGTCCTAATTCACCAACACCTCCAGGTGGAAGTTCAATGTATAGGCAGTATCCTCCTCCAGGTTTTCCACATATAGGGTCGAGGAGTCAGCCCTATGGTATGCCTACATCAATGATGCAAAATCTGCAGAATGCTCCACCTGTATTTTCAGAAAATGTGGTGTCTTCGCCATTGCAAGGATCCGGATCAGGAGGTCGAAACAACCAGAGCATAGGTGTTGGTTACTCTGTTCAAACGCCTAGCCTTACAAATACATCCATAAATTGCTTGAGACAGCAGATGGATGAAAGTAACATTCAAATGGTGCATACTTTGTCTCAAACAATGGGAGAAGTTTTTCAACCCTTGATTCAGAATACAACTCAAACTAACCAACAATTGGCTGCATAATTGGCACGTATGGCTGACTTTATGGGAGTACCAGCGGTGGATCGAAGAGCAACTATTGTCGAAGATATCCAAAGACGTCATCCACGTCATGTACCTGAGGTGAACTTGGAAGATCAAGAGATGATTGATCGTTTTAGAGTCGAACCACCAAGAAGCCACATGCCAATCCAGGTGGAGGAAGAGCCAGTAGTGATGGTGAACAGGAACCAAAATGCTGATTAATTACTTAGACAGGTTCGACACCAAAATCAAGCAGAGGAAAATAATCTTGCAGCCATGGTTGAAAGGATAATGACCAGAAATGGTGTGAATCTTGGCTTCACAAGGCCAAATTATACTTCGCCTATAGTGGATTATATTCTCCAAGCAGAATTACCCCCTATGACGAAGGTTCCAAAGTTCAGAAAGTTTTCAGGAGATACTACTGAATCTACCGCCGAACATGTGGCTAGGTATTTGATCGAAGCAGGCGAAATTGCAGCTGACGAAAGCCTTAGGATCAAATACTTCCCAAGTTCCCTTACCAAGAATGCCTTCACATGGTTCACTACTTTGCCTCCAAATTCCATATACAATTGGACCCAGTTAGAGCGTTTGTTTCATGAACAGTTCTACATAGGGCAAACTAAGATTAGTTTGAAAGAATTGGCTAGCATCAAACGCAAAGTTACTAGCCAATTGATGATTACCTGAATAGGTTTCGACTTCTTAAAGCTAGGTGCTTTACACAAGTACCAGAACATGAGTTGGTTGAAATGGCTGCTGGGGGTCTTGATTATTCCATTAGGAAGAAATTAGATACCCAATATCTTAGAGATATGGCCCAGTTAGCTGATAGAGTCCGACAACTAGAAAGGCTAAAAGAGGAAAAGGCTAAATTCAGCAGGGGTAAAAAAGTAGCCTTTGTCGAATGTAATGAAGATGTGGAGAATTTGTATGATGAAACATCTTATTTCGACGGAAACGAGGTTGACGTTGCTGAGTTAAAGCAAGGTCCACCTTATGCCTGCAAATTATTAGCTCCTTCAAATGAAAAAAATCCTGTCGAATCTAACGACAAATTTCCTAAGAAAACATACACTTTTGACGTCACTAAATGTGGCGAAATTTTTGATTTGTTAGTTAAGGATGGGCAAATGATAGTGCCTGCTGGTGCTAAGATGCCACCTTTAGAACAAAGAAATAAAAGAGGTTTTTGTAAGTACCATAATTTTTTGGGTCATAAAACTTCTCAATGTTTTCTTTTCAGGGATTTGGTGCAAAATGCTATTCAAGAAGTGAGGTTGAAGTTTGGTGACAAAGGCAAAGCTCATATGAAAATTGACTCTGACCCATTGCAAGTTGCAGAGGCTAACTATACAGAGCCTCACGAGGTTCAGATGGTCGAGGCCACAGAAGGATTTGATCAGTCAGTCAACATGGTGGAAGTCACTGAGAATTTCGCCACCAATCCTGTGGTAACTGAAGGTTTTAATAAGGTTGCGAATGGCTTGACTGCTGATGGTGCCAGTTTAATGTTGGTGACCAAAACAGCTGCTGACAAGTTTGTTGAGATGGATAATGCTGCCAAGATATTGGATATGGCAGTAAGCGAATTAAAGATAAATGCCACTAAGGGCATTAACATGGTCGAATTGGTTGAAGAATCTGATGCTAGCTCAGGTAGTATCAGTACCAACGAGGCTATGGGCAGGAACGCCCCCAAAGTCCAAATTGTTAAAGAGTTGGAAGATGACATGCTATTGGTAGGAGAGATGATAGACATGGATGATTGTTTGGTAGAAAACTGGATATGTATGGCTGCTGAACAGTTTTTCAAGATGTCTCCTAATGTCGAAAAGGTTAATGCTGAAGAAATGGTCGAAGCTGAAAAGACTGCTTGGTAGAAGGCTTCCCAAAAAGCTGCAGGAGCAGCAGCAAGTGGTGGGTGTCTGGCGAAGACCACTGAAAGTCTTGAAGCTCATTTCTCCAAGATGCGCTTAAAGGATAACATTGATGTCAATATGGTCGAAATTACAGATCAAAAAGCTGAACAAGTGAGTAAGGCAGACGAACAAAAAGAGCGCAACAAAATAGCTTATCCTAAGCAAGAGGAGACAATTGTGGATTTTCTGCACCGTTGCCAGAAGAAAGGTTCTGGAGTAATGTTATGTCCTAGACGCAGCACCATTTTTGATGAGAAAGCTGCCCACAAGTTAGAAGGTGTCAAAAAAGCTGGTGGAAGCTGGGAGCAGAAGGTAAATAAAGGTCCCAGAAGTTTTGACCATAGACGACTTTTGACAGGGTTGAAAACCCAAGTACCCGGAGTTAGGCCAGGTACATTCAAACCAGCTGTGAATGTGCCAACAGGTAGTTGGATCAAGCCTATCAAAGGAAGAGGACAGAAGAATAAGTGGGAGAAATTTGATGTGGAAAAAGGTTCTTCATTTGAGTATAGAAAAGAGAACCATACCACCAACAAGTCAACATACATTTCTTAAAATTAAAAGGGTAAAAAGCCCATGTCTAGATCACAATGGCGAAGAGAGCAACGTAGGTGAAAGGCTATCAGGGAGGCTCAGGTACAAGGAGAGTCAAGCACCAATATTGATAATCAAGCTGGGACAATTGAGAAGATGCCCATAAGGCGAAAGTTGTTCAATGTTCAGCCAGAGAAGAAAGTTGAAGATGATGAGAATATGATTGATAATTTCGACAGTGAGTCAGCAGCTTCTCTAGATATTATTGTGAATGTGGTATCAGTAATGCCAAAAGAATTTGGTAAAGTTTCAGAGGTCGAAGACTTGGATCAAACGGCTGAAGTAGAAATGTTGGCACACAAGTCTGTGTGTTATTACATCATGAACAATGGGTGCGTCGAAGAACAAAATGCTTTTTTTGAACGCCCCACAGAGGCAATGAAGGGTCATCTGAAGCCTCTCTACATTACTGGCAAGGTAGAAAATGTTCTTGTTAACAAAATCTTAGTGGATTGTGGTGCAACTGTTAATTTAATGCCAAGATTTTTGCTGAGCAAGATTGGGAAGTTTGAGACTGATACCAAACCCCACAACATGGTTCTGTCGAACTATGAAGGAAAAGTTGGTTCCACTCTAGGAGTGATTCAAGTGGATCTTACTGTGGGAACTATTACCAGACCAACAGTGTTTATGGTCGTTGGGACGAAAGCTAACTACAATCTACTCTTGGGTAGGGAGTGGATTCATGGAATAGGAGCTGTACCTTCATCTATGCATCAAATAATCACCATTTGGAGACCAGATGGGATAGTTGAAAATATTGAAGTTGATCAAGGGTACTTTAAGGTGCCTATTAATCATGTGGATAGTAGACAGGTTGAGAAACATTTGGTGAACATTGCTCCATGTCCTCCAGCCGACTTTGAGTTTACGCCTGATGAATAAACGTTTTATTCATTGTATTTACACCCTGTCGAAGGTTTCAGATGGGACAGGGAAGTACCAGGAGGAAGGTTGCCATGCTTAGGCTCGCCTCCAATAGAGCCCACCAGATGGGGAAATGAATTCAGTGATCATGACTGAGTTCGAAGCTTTAAAAAGGATTTCGGCCTATGTGGCTGAAACAAAACTACAAGCGGCTTTGGAAGCTGCCAATGACTATATGGCTGGCGAAGCCATTTCTGAATTTTATCAAGAAAGTCCTGGTAAGGACTTCGACCCAAAACCTCCAGCTAAGGTTGAAACTGGAGAGCAAAGCCAGAGGCTCGGCGCCATCTATGAAGATGAGCCTTTGGGATTTGAGAAGGATCCGTTGGCAAATAATATCAAAATGCTAGCACAAGATCCTTTAGAAGAAGTAGACCTCAGTGAGGGGACAACCAAAAGGCCTACCTACATCAGTGCCAAACTTGATCCCCAGTTGAAGGTTGAAGTGGTTCAGTTGTTGAAAGAGTTCAAGGACTGCTTCGCCTGGGATTATGATGAGATGCCTGGTTTGAGCAGGGAGTTGGTCGAACACAGGTTACCTATGACACCTCGAAAAAAACCAGTAAAGCAAAATCCAAGACGGTTTGCACCAGAGATATTGTCAAAGATCAAAGAGGAAGTCGAAAGACTGCTTCGTTGCAAATTCATTCGCACGGCAAGGTATGTCGAATGGTTGGCTAATATAGTACCTGTTATTAAAAAGAATGGGTCTTTGAGAGTATGCATTGATTTTAGAGATTTAAACTCTGCAACTCCTAAAGATGAATATTCAATGCCAGTAGCAGAAATGTTAATAGATTCTCCAACAGGACATGAATATCTTAGTATGCTGGATGGATATTCTGGCTACAACCAAATATTCATTGCTGAGGAAGATGTTCATAAAACTGCTTTTAGATGCCCTAGAGCCTTAGGCACCTATGAATGGGTAGTGATGCCTTTTGGTCTCAAAAATGCTGGTGCCACTTATCAAAGGGCGATGAATTCAATCTTCCATGATTTTATAGACACATTCATGCAATTTTACATTGATGATATTGTGATAAAATCTATTTCTGGGAAGAGTCACATTGACCATCTTCGACGGTCCTTTGAAAGGATGAGAAAATATGGTCTTAAAATGAATCCTCTTAAATGTGCTTTTTGTGTGCAGGCAGGGGATTTCCTAGGCTTTGTGGTCCACAAGAATGGATCAAAATAAATCAGAATAAAACCAAAGCCATAATGGAGGAGAAAGCGCCATCAACTAAAAAGGAGTTGCAGTCGTTGCTGGGCAAGATCAACTTCTTAAGAAGGTTTATATCCAACCTGAGTGGCAAAACACAAGCCTTTTCGCCATTGCTTCGTTTCAACAAAGATGGTTTTGAGTGGAGGCAATTACAGCAGGAAGTCTTCGACAAAATCAAGGAGTACCTAAGCCACCCTCCAATTCTGTTACCACCTTGTAGAAACAAGAGTATGAGATTGTATATAGCTGCATCAGATAAAACTCTAGGGAGCATGTTAGCTCAGGAGGATGAAAATGGAGTCGAAAGAGCCATTTATTACCTTAGTCGAGTTTTAAATGATGCAGAAACTAGGTATAGCATGATTGAAAAGTTATGTTTATGCTTGTATTTCTCTTGTACTAAATTGAAGCAATATATAAAGCCAGTTGATGTGTATGTTTCTTCTCACTTTGATGTTGTAAAACATATGTTATCTAAGCCTATTTTGCATAGTCGAATTGGCAAATGGGCATTAGTATTAACAGAATTTTCTCTAACATATCAACCTTTAAAAGCTGTGAAAGGGCAAATAGTTGCAGACTTTATAGTTGACCACTCCATAAATGAAAATGATTTGAATTATGTTGAATTAAAATCCTG
Organism: Lathyrus tuberosus; assembly: GCA_022829125.1. NCBI lineage: Eukaryota > Viridiplantae > Streptophyta > Magnoliopsida > Fabales > Fabaceae > Lathyrus > Lathyrus tuberosus. The sequence continues at coordinate 24,819,547 of JALAZF010000013.1, read as the reverse complement.
GAAGTTATACTTTGATGGATCAAGTCATAAAAATGGAACAGGAGTAGGAATATACATTATTTCTCCTGAAAAAATTCCAACAAAATTCAAGTACAAGGTCGAAGGACCTTGCTCTAACAATGAGGCTGAATATGAAGCATTAATTGCTGGCCTTGAAATTTTGTTAGAATTGGGGGCAACTAGAGTCGAAATAATGGGAGACTCAGAATTGGTTATAAAACAAATCACAAAGGAATATAAATGTGTTAAAGAAAATCTCATTATGTACTTTGTGATAGCCAATAGATTATTAAAGAAATTTGAGGTAGTGGTCATCCAACACATACCTAGAATAGAGAATCAAGTTGCTAGTGACTTAGCTCAAATTGCCTCTGGATACAAGGTGTCGAAGGAAAACCTTCAAGAAGTAATTGAAGCAAGAGGTAAAGTGGTGGCTGTTGGATTGTGCCCATCAGACTTAGAAACAACTAAGCTTGGATGCATAGATGGCGACAATTTTGAAATTTTTGCTATAGATAATTTGACAGATGAAGACTAGAGGAAGCCTATAGTTGAATATTTACAAAATCCAACGGCTTCGACAGAGCGAAAAATTAGGTATCAAGCTTTAAGCTATGTACTTTTGGGTAATGAATTGTTTAAAAATACCCCTGAGGGAGTCTTATTGAAATGCCTTAGTGAAGCAGAGGCATATTTGGCTCTTTCGACAGTACATAGTGGGGCATGTGGAGCACACCAAGTTGGCCAGAAGATGAAATGGCTGTTGTTTCGACAAGGCATGTATTGGCCTACTATGCTGAAAGATTGCATAGAATTTGCTAAGGGTTGCCAAGAATGTCAAATTCATGCTGTCATACAGCATATCCCTGCAAGTGAATTACATTTCATAGTGAAACCATGGCCTTTCAGAGGATGGGCTTTGGATATAGTGGGAGAGATTCGACCAGCATCTTCAAAGAACCAAAGATATATTTTGGTGGGAATTGATTATTTCACCAAGTGGATTGAAGCAATACCACTGGCGAATATAGGTCAAGAAGATGTTATTGAATTCGTTCAAAATCACATTATTTATAGATTTGGTATTCCTAAAACAATCACTATGGATCAAGGATCAATGTTTACTGGTCGAAAGATACAGGAGTTTGCCAAAGAAATAGGTTTTAAGTTATTGACTTCTACACCTTATTATGCTCAGGCCAATGGGCAAGTCGAAGCTGCCAATAAGGTAGTGATTGGACTAATCAAGAAGCATGTGGGAAAAAAGCCTAGAAATTGGCACAAGACATTGGACCAAGTTCTTTGGGCATGTCGAACATCCCCTAAAGAGGCTACTAATACCACTCCGTTTCAACTTACTTTTGGTCATGATGCAGTATTGCCTGTTGAGATTTATTTGCAATCTGTAAGAGTTCAAAGACATCATGAGATTCCTTCTGGGGATTATTGGGAGATGATGATGAATGAACTAGTTTATTTGGATGAAGAAAGGCTTAGAGCCTTGGAATTGTTAAGAAGACAAAAGAAAAGGGTCGAAGAATCTTACAACAAAAAGGTTAAGTCTAAATCTTTTGCATGTGGGGATTTAGTTTGGAAAGTGATTTTGCCTATGGATCGAAAGGATAGAACATTAGGCAAATGGTCTCCTAAGTGGGAAGGTCCATTCCAAGTCATACAAGTTTTCTCTAATGGAGCTTATGAAGTGGAAGAGTTGGACAAAGATAAAAGAGTCTTGAAAGTAAATGGCAAGTATTTGAAAAAATATAAGCCTATTTTGCAAGAGATTCGCATCAAAACTTAAGCTTTATTCAATAAAAAGAAAGCCAAAATAGGCCAAGTCAGGCTAATATGGCATACAAAGCAAAAAAGAATCAACACAACAATTTTTTAATCAAGGAAAGGTTATTCATAATCTCTCCAATCTATGGATTTGAGGAAATCCATATAATCTGCATCTGGTTCATCATCAAAGTCCTGGGTGTTGGAGCGTCCTTTCTTAGAGATCTTCATTTTAGTTTCTCTCTTCTTGGCTTGAGAGGTTGCTCCAATAGAGGCTTCAGGTTTCTTTGTTGCCTCCATCTTTTTTGTTTCCTCAACTGCCTTTGCCTTTCCAGCCATTTTCTTGGCTGATGATTTCTCTGAATTGTTCATGTTTGCTTCTATGCAAAACTTGGTCAGGTGGAAGAGAATTTATAGAGGCGAAGTGTTGATTAGATTAGCCAGTCAAACGGTGGAAACACGTGAGTTATTCTTAGAAGTATGCCTGAGGGCTATGATATAAATGTTACTTTAAAGCTAGAGGCTTATGCCTTGAAGTTTTAAAACTGAGAAAGTTTTGTTTTCCAAGAAAAAGATAGAATGCCTTAATTGCAAATTTGACTTAGATGTGAGGCAATAAATAAAATGCATCATAATTTAATACGAGTCGAAAGCAGTTAATGGTGAAATACTAATGATTACTTAATCAGTGCCAAAGGCATAAAAACTGTCATTACATAAAGGCCTGAAAAGGCCAAGAAACAAATGATGGTTAAACAAACAAAGGTTTCAAAAGTATCAGAAGGGAAGCCTCGACGCCAACTGAGAAAAGGCTTTTATGTGATGTTTGAGGCGAGCATTGCACAAAGATTCATCAAGTTTGGCTGCTGCGAGCTCTTTTTCATATCTTTGGACTGCCTCAATACAATCAATAGCATTCTTCGTTTCTTCAGCCATCTTAGTGTCGTCGAAATGTTGCAATTCACGGTTGCGTTTTTCAGCATTTTCAATTTTGGCTTGTAGCTTCGTGATTTGTTGCTTCCAGGCTTCAATATCCTTATGGTTGGAGGCTATCTCATCTTGTTTTTTCTTTTGACCAGCCTCCATACATTCGACCTTTTCATACGACTCTTTTGCACCACACCAAGCTGAACTCTCACGACTAGATGTTTCTTCTATGGTATTCCTGATAGATGGAAGCAACTTTATTTCTGCAGCTATTTGGTTCACCACAGCGGTTAACTCTATCAGAAAACCAGAAACGTCTAGATTAAGGGTGGTGAGCTCAAGCTTTTCAAGGGTGTCCCTCAGATAAGTGGTTGCAGTGGGGTCTGAGGCCAAAACTCTGTGAATGTCCCCCCTGAAGAATTTTTTCTTTATGGCTTAGAGGATTGTTTTGGTAAAATCATCTGATGCTGGAGGCGAAGAGCCAGAAGAAGAAGAAGAACCATACTTCTGCCCGAGTATTAATTTGGAATACTCACGTGGGTTCGACCACTTGAGGGCTGTCAGTGAGTCTCCAGGATTTGGAACGTTAGCCAAAGGTTGCTGGACCACGGGCGAAGAAGTATGGTGAGGGGTAGGATCTGGTTAGTCTTCTTCTTCTTCTTCTTCTTCTTCTTCTGATTCTTCTCCTTCATCCTTTTCTTCTTCAGTTTCGACTGCCACTCCTCCATTATTTTCTTCAGCAATTGGTTGAAGGTTGGCCTGGTCATCAGCTGGTTCAGGATATGGTTCATGTGTTTCTTTAGGGGCAGCTTGTCCAGGATTGTCGTTTTGAGGTTGAGCCTCAGGACCACCTTCTTCTTCGATAACCAGTTGATCAGTATCTATGAAGTTAGCCAGGTCAAAAGGTGGTGGACTTGAAGCATCATCATCATCAGAGTTAGAGCCATCAGCCTGTGCATTCTGTGTAGTAGTTTGGGCAGGAGGGTTGGTGGGGTCTGCAGCTAGAGGATTAGGTTGATTAATTTCACTTAAATCAGAGCCAAGATCAGATGATGGATGGTAAGTTAGTTCACCTTGGCTGTTGAGGAGTGTAGTGGTGAAACTTCCTGCAGCGTGTTGAGGGGTGGGATTGTTGATTATGTCGGTAGCAAAATTGCCCAAAGCTGGTTGAGGGTCAGGATTATTGATTATGTTTTCCTAAAGAACACAAGTGAAGAAAATGAGATTGAAAGAATTTGGGCGAAAGACGTCAGTATAATGAAAAAATGGTGCACATACCTGAGCTTGTATAGCAGCAGGACTTGAGTTACCACTTTCATGGTCACTAGGAGGTGTTTGGGTAGCTACCTTGGAAGGTTGTTTTTCGACACCACTTGTTGTGGGTGCCTTTTCAAGTATTTTGGCCACCTTCGAAGGAGGTGGCCCAGTAAGTCCAGATGCCTTTATTGGTTTTCTTCTTTTCTTTGTAAGAACCTCCTCAGGAGATTCATCTGAGGCATCTGAAGATATAATAACAGCTGGGGTATCCTTTTTACCTTTCTTGGAAGGTGTTGGAGGTTTTCGACCAGTCTGAAGAGGCAATGTAAATATAAGAAAGAAATTCATATAGTAAAAGCGTAAGCAGGGGATGTGAAATATACCTGTGTGCTCTCTGGTTCTTTGCCACTTTGTGAGGTAGCAGCCCTAGTTGAAGCAGTTTTCCTAGGCACAACTGAAAGACAGTAAAAATTGTTTTAAGTTAATGATTACGTGGTTAGTTATAAAGCCATGGATTAAGGGTTTCAAACCTTCATATATTTCAGATTTGACACGAACGTCCTGAATTCCTATATGAAGGTGTCCTTTAAAACTGTCTAACATATGCTTAGTCGGAACCACTCGTTGGGCCTTTGGCTGAGACTGCTGTCGAAGAAGTTTTAAATGCTCCCCACAGACAAACCAATCTGGAAATGGAAGGGCAAGTGCCACTCTAAAATCAGCATTAGGCAGTCGAGGGACGTTGGGAGGAATTTTTAGTTGATCCAACTTTTCTAGAAATTTTCTCTTTAGAGTGACAGCAGCCTCATGAATGGTTCGACCAAGATCATCTGGTCGATAGATAGTTTCAAAGTATTTTTGAAAAGCCTGTATTTCTTTGATGTGAGTAAACTTACTATTTTTCGTCTTGTCCTGCACATTGAGAAAAGCTTGGTCAAGTAATGAAGAAAATGTAGCCACATCAAGAAAGTGCTCACTATAGTGCTTCGACCACCATTGGTGGAATGATGAAGTGCATAGAAAAGAAGGCTAAAAAAACACAGGAGAGAGGACTTTTCTTTTCTCATTCCGGCTGTCGAGTGTAATGGAGACATTTTCCTCGTCGAAGCAGGCAGTGTGAAGAATTACTTGGCCCTTTTTCTCATACAAGCATTGAGGAAAGCTCTGGGCCAGGCCAAACTGTCGAGAGACAAGGTTTGGTTGATAGGCAATCAATGCTGATAAACCTATCCCTAAGTTTAACCTGTGGATAAAGAATCTGGGAATAAAAAAGGCTTCCCAGATAGCAACAGATTCTTGATCAAGAGTTTGGTGAGGATTTGGAAATGGCCTTTTAAACCACACAGGGTCGTATCTTCTTTGAGCAAAAGGTGCCATGCTAGGAGTGAACTTATAGCGCTTGGAAAACATCATAATATAACTGGTAAAGGCCCTTTGAAGGGTTTCACCATCATCATTCGAAGTAAGTTTGGCCAGACGCGTCCCTTCGACACTCATTTCCCTGATTTTAGCAGAGGCTTCATCATCTAGGCCTTTTCTGGGGAGGCTAGCCTCAAATGTAGCATTAAGCCACAATTGAAGTAACCAAAGAGGCCCACTCAAGTGCATAGGACCTTGGGCCTCCATATTTCTAAGTCGATAAGCCCCTTCGCTGATAGACTCATAAAGGTTCGCCAGGATGAGTTCACTCAAGCAGGTTCCTCTGTTGTTGTGAAGTTGATTTGCCAGGGGCAGGTACTTCTTAGCTACCTGCAAAGATTTTGTACAGAAAACATATCTCGACAGCCAGACTATGAGAAAAGCAATATGTTCTTCATCAGACACTTTGTCATCTTCTTGTTTAAAGTGGTGTTTGATGAAGAGAGTGTATGTAAGTTTAGAGCCTGAAATATTGATGGTGTCTTCAGCATCAACATCAGGGTTATAGGTAAGGTCATCTGGGCGAAGCCCTGTGATGGCAGCTACATCGAACAAGGTTGGGTAACCATTCCACATGGCAGATAGAAGGTATAATGGGTGCTGTCCCAAAAGTATAAGGACGCGGCCAACATGTTCAGACAGTATGGTATGCTGGTCTTCGACAACATGAGAAGGTCATAAATCCCTATATTCTTCCAATGTTCAGCTTTGACCTTCTCCATTTTCGCCATCCATTGGTTAAATTCCTTCAAGGGATTGACAGCTCTCACCAACCTGGTGCCATCAGTGAGATAGTCAACGTTGATTTTGGGCAGGGGGATTTCTTCAGGAGATGTTTCGTCAGAAACGTTAATTTTGGAAAAGCTGTTTTGCCCCAATGGCCTTGTTTTCCGGTAAGAGGAGAGAAACTCACTTAGTTTCTCATTAGAAATGTCAACATCAGCTAGAGGACCAGACAACGCATAAGGTTTGTCAGAAACGACTAACAGAATCATTACCTGAGACTTATATATGGCTCGTGTTTCTTCAGTGGTGGGTTCCGGCATGCAACGGCGGTTATCCACTATTTGGGGGACTGGGATATTAGCGAATGGAGGAATGGCTTGTTTAAATTGAGTAGCCTTGCCTCTTTGAGTTTTCTTTGGTTGAGGATTGGTTTGGGAAGACGCCATTGTTGAAGAAGACGAAAAGATGGTGTTTTTCTGGGTTTTGCGTAAGAGAAACTGAAGAGAAGAAGATGTTCGCTTGAGAATATGAGAGTGTGAAAAGTTCACAAAGTGGTGGAAATGGGTATTTATAGACGTTTGAAAATCCCAAGAGCCTTGGATCTACCGTTGAAGTTGAGGAGTTAGTGGGACGCATGTTCTTTTCCTGGAGACGTGATGAATGGTAGCAGTTATGAACAGACTGCAAACATCTGTTTTCAAGAAAAGTGCTATGATGAATACGACTGAAGTGACGTTTAAGGATTTGTCATGATGGTATGACGTCATAAGCGTGGGTCAAAGAAACTGAACAATTCAGCCACTAAGTAATTAGTGGGATATTCAGTTGAGGCCATGCAAACAAGCGTCGAAATGGTTATTATATCAAGAAATGACCTTCCTACCAATTCTGGCGAAAGGACATTCCTTGGGGGCAATTTGTTAACCCTCATTTTCGACGCTAGAAAAATCAAAGCTATTGTTAAGTTAAAAAAGAAAATTATTTTTAACATAAGAAAGGTTTTTCGACCCAGTGTTGATATAGCCTGAGGTGAAGCAAGGTTTTAGGAACCTCAAAAAATGGGTAAGTGTTGGGAAAGGTTTCGACCATGGGAATATTGAAACGCGCGCTGCAGTTGTTATACTAAGGCTGGAGGGAATTTCCAATGTTTGAAATTCAAATAGGAGCAGTTGTGAACGTGGGAACAGTTGAGGCCAAGGAGAAGGCGCCAAAGGGACACGTTTGAAGCAATAACCACCACTTATTAGTTATTTCTTAGCACTATAAATAGGAGTTAGTTCTATGTAATAAGGGTGTTTGTATTTTTGTACAAGTTACTCAAAGAAACTCAAAGTACCCGCGTGTAGAGAAACGAGTTCGTGAGAATGTACGCAATGTAACACCACTTTCTTTCATCAATGCAATTTATCTTCATCATGTTTATGCTTCAGCACTTTACATTTTCCTGAACTTTACCTTTCATGTCTTAACTTTTCCTTGAATCTTTATTTTATGTCAAGTTTATTTTAAACCTTGTTTTTACTTCCATTTAAAAGCTTTCGACATTTATCTTCTTGCATCTTTACATTCAAGCATTTACTTTCAAAGTCTTTTATCTTCAAAGTCATTTATTTTTAAAGTCATTTATCTTTCCGCATATTTACTTTCGACAACACCTTTACGTTTCAGTCTTTATTTTCAAGAACGTGGAGTTCATTGCATTTTATTTTCAAAAACTTTTACATTACTGCATTTACCTTCAAAGTCATTTATTTTCTTGCCCTTTACTTTCAACAGTCATTTACTCTTTCTGCACCTTTTACATTCAAGAACGTGGAGTTCAAGCACTTTTACATTTCTTGTTGTTTACTTTCGACAGTTATTTATCTTCCTGCACTTTTATTTTTCAAAGTCATTTACCTTTTTGTCTTTTACATTCGACGCCTTTAAATTCTGCATCATTTATTTACAGCCCTTTACATTTCCAAGCCTTTACTTTATTTGCAAGTAGTCGAACGTGGAGTTCATATAGTTTTCTTTTACTGTCGAACGTGGAGTTCAATTTACATTTCTTGCATTTATCATTGTCAGTTACATTTTCCCTTAAATTTAGCACATGTCCTAGGATTTGTGTGGTCGATCCTGCAAGTTAGTCAGTTTTATTTAAAATTGATATACCAGAGGTTGTTTACCAAAATTCACAGTAAACAAACGTAAAGTTATTTTCTTTTTAAGTGAGGCTTCCTGAAGGGATGCGCCCGCCCTTATCTCCTCGACGAAGTCGAGCTCTTCCCTTAGGGCCTCGCTGTTTGCATCCTTGTTGAGGGGGACTTCCATCCTCCTCGAGGGTTCCCTGACCTCCACGGGGATCACCGCTTCCGTTCCGTAGGTCAGACGAAAGGGGGTCTCCCCGGTCGTGGAATGTGGGGTTGTTCGGTAGGCCTAAAGGACGTCGTGTAGCTCCTCGACCCACCGTTGTTTGGCGTCACCTAGTCGACGTTTCAATCCTCGAAGGATCACTCTGTTCGCTGCTTCGGCCTGCCCGTTCGTTTGAGGATGCTCGACTGACGTGAAGTGCTACTTCGTGCCCAGTTTGGTGACGAAGTCTTGGAAGTTCTTGTCGGTGAACTGTGTCCCGTTTTCGGTGAGGATCGCTTGGATCACGCCGAACCGGGCGAGGATGTTCCTTTTGTAGAAGTGGAGTATGTTGAAGGTCGTGATTTTGGCCAGGGCTTCCGTCTCAATCCACTTCGTGAAATAATCTACGCCGACGATGAGGTATTTGTTTTGGTATGACCCCGCGACGAAGGGCCCGAGGATATTCATTCCCCACCACGCAAACGGCCATGGGGACGACAATGTTTTGAGCTCGTTAGGGGGAGCGAGGTGCATGTCCCTGTGTCGTTGGCATCTATCGCACTTCTTGACGTGCTCCTTGGTGTCCTGTTGCATGGTGGGCCAGTAATACCCTGCCCGGAGTGCCTTGCGGGCTAAAGATCTCCCCCCAAGGTGTTGGGCGTTGATCCCCTCGTGGATTTCTTGTAGTATCCCGAGGACCCTGGTCTTTTCGACGCATATGAGGAGGGGGATAGAAAACCCGTGGTGGTATAGCTTGTCCTTGACTATTGTGTATGAGCACGCTCGCCGCTTGACCATCCCCGCCCCTTGGGGTCTTCGGGCAATTTGCCCGTCGTGAGGTATTCGTATATCGGGGTCATCCAACAGTTGTTGTTCCCGATGGCGTTCACGTCTGTCGTCGGAACGGGTTTGTCGATGCTCGGGTGAGAAAGTACTTCCTGAATGACGAACTTGTTCCCGCCTTTCTTCTTCGTTCTCGCCAATTTGGACAAAATGTCTGCTCGGGTGTTGTGCTCGCGCGGGATGTGGGTCACTTTCGTGGAAGCGAAATTCTTCATATTTTCCTTTACCAAGGTCAGGTATTCGATGAGGCAGTCATTCTTGGCCTGATACTCTCCTCGGACTTGAGAGGCTACGAGCTGGGAGTCAGTGAAGATTTTGACCTCCTTGGCGCTGAGGTCCTCGGCCAACCGAAGCCCGGCAAGGAAAGCCTCGTACTCTGCCTGGTTGTTCGACGTCGGGAAGGATAGTTCGAGGGATACCTTGATCAGGATGCCCTCCTCATTTTCGAGGATAATGCCTGCCCCGCTCCCTTTCGTGCTAGATGCTCCGTCGACATAGATCGTCCACTTTTGGGATCCGTTGATCGAATGTTCCGGGATGGTCATCTCTGCCACAAAGTCGGCCAATACCTGAGCCTTCAGAGCTTTCCTTCCCTCGTATTGGATGTCGAACTCGGTGAGTTCGAGCGACCATCTGAGCATCTTTCCCACCATATCTGGTCGCCCAAGGAGCTGCCTTATAGGTTGTTCAGTTCTTACGATGACCGTGTGGGCTAAGAAGTAATGGCGTAGCCTCCTGGCCGCGGCGACGAGGGCCAGGGAGACTTTCTCGATCTGCTAATACCTGAGCTCGGGACCTTGGAGGGCCTTGCTCGTGAAGTAAATCGGCTTTTGCCCGTCGGGGGTTTCCCGTATGAGGACAGCGTTGACCGCTTCGCTCGTGATGGCGAGATACAAGAAGAGTGTCTCCCCGTTCTCTGGCCGTGAGAGGACCGGGGGTTGTGACAGGACTTGTTTGAGATGGAGTAAAGCTTGTTCGCATTCCTCGCTCCACTCAAACGTGGCTTTTTATCGAAGAAGCTTGAAAAATGGGAGTGTGTATTGCGCAGATTTGGCGACGAAGCGGGAGAGGGCGGTCAACATCCCGTTCAAAGCTTGTATCGACTTCTTCGAGTTCGGGGTCGGGATCTTGGAGAAAGCCCTACATTTGTCGGGGTTGGCCTCGATTCCTCATGCGACATTTGTCGGGGTAGAAGCCGAGGAACTTGCCCGCCCGAACGCCGAAGGTGCATTTTTCGGGATTGAACCTCATGCGACATCTCCTCGCCGTTTTGAATACCTTCCTGAGATGAGCAGCGTGGTCGACTTCTTCTGCAGACTTGACGATCATGTCATCCATGCAGACCTCGAGCATGTCGCCGATCTCTTCCCGAAAGACTTTGTTCATCATCCGTTGGTAGGTCATGTCGGTGTTCTTCAGGCCGAAGGGCATTACGTTGTAGTAGTAATTGCCCGACTCGGTCATGAAGGCAGTATGCTGTTTGTCGGCCTTATCCATGGTGATTTGGTTGTACCCCGAGTAGGCGTCCATGAAGGACAATAGTTTGAAACCTGCAGAATTGTCGACCAGCTAGTCGATGTTAGGCAAAGGATAAGAATCTTTCGGGCATGCCCCGTTAAGATCGGTATAGTCAACACACATCCTCCATTTTCCATTATTCTTTTTGACAAGTACAACTTTGGACATCCAGGTTGTGTACCTGGCCTCCGAAATAAAATTCGCCTCTAGGAGGTCTTTTACAGCTTTTTTACCAGCCTCCGCTTTTTCGGGAGACTGCCTACGCTTACGTTGAACTATGGCCCTAGCGGCCGGATCTACTGCGAGCTGATGGCAAGCTACCTCGGGGTCAAGGCCAGGCATATCGGAGGTGCTCCATGCGAACAGATCAGCGTTCTCCCAGAGACACACCTTCAGCTGCTTCTTCGCCAGGTCGGGGAGCCCGATGCCAATCTTCATGTTCTGGTCTGGATCATCCCCGAGGGCGATGAGCTCGAATCTCCGTCTGGGATGAGGCGCGTTGGGTGGAGAGGTTGCCCGTTGTTTTCCGCCTGGAGGTCGAGCTTCACTGCTCCTTCCTCTTCATGCTCGCTCAGGAACCTGCTGTCGAGGTCGACCGCGTTGACGCGCGGGAGTAGCTTTTGCACAGCGTCCGGGGATGACTTTGCTCCGGTCTTGGGCCTGGTGTTGATGGAACTCATGCCTTTGACTGCAGCATCGAAACACCTCCTGGTCGCGTCTATGTCCCCGTGCATCGTAACGATCCAGCCCCTGACCGTGTAGTATTTCATCTTGAGATGGACCATTGATGGCACTGTTGTGAGTTGGGTCAGGGTGGTCATCCCGAGGATGCAGTTGTAGAGGGACGGACATTCGACCATTAGGAAGCGGGTCTTGACTTGACGGGCAGTGTCTTTGGCCCCGAATGTGACCATCAGTTCAACGTAGCCCCATAGTCTGGTGGTGGTGTCGTTGAACCCCTGCAGATCTGAACCGATGTACGGGGTCAGATGTCTCTCGTCGAGCTAGAGGGTCCCGAACAGGTGAGCGTACATGATGTCGACCTAACTTCCCTGGTCGACTAGGATCCTGCGAACGTCAAAGTTCGCCATCTGTGCCTTGGCCAAGAGGGGGATGGTGGCATTGGGCGCTCTGCCCGGCATCTCTTCAAGATAGAAGGTGATAGGGTTTGATTTCCCCTGCACCTTCTCGAGAGTGGTGGTCTTCGCCGAGGTTGCGGACTCCAGCTCGTCAAATTTCTGCTTGATCGACCCGACGGACACCTTCTCGTAACCACCTCCGGATATGACCATCGTCTTGGGGAAGCTGTTGCGGTGAAAATCGGATAACAAGCTATTACTTAACCTGCATCATTTTCTTTTACAACCGTCTTTGATTTATCCAAAGGAAAGGTTCAAGATCGTTAAAAAACCTAAAGGGGGGAGATCTAAGGTTCGGGGGTTGGTTATACAAAGGGAAGGTATTAGCACCCTAAGTATCTGTAGTACTCTACAAGAACCTCTTGCTAAGTTTGTGTTATGTTATGTTTGCTTGCTAAGAACACGAAATAGAATTAGTCTCGTCCTAATCATGATTTAATCGAGGAATCGATAATCAATGATTCTTGACTTTCATCGACTAAAAGTGAATGAAGCTGAAATAAAGAGAAAGTGGTCTCATATTGATCAAAGTTTTGTTGATTCAATGAAGTCAACCAAACCATGAAGTTTGTTATGTCATCGACCAAAATAAAGATAATGAAACCGGAATGAAAAAATAAGGTTGGTCTCGTCTTAATCAAGATTTAAATCGATAAATCGATAATCTTAGATTTTTGACTTTCATCGACCAATAAAAATAAGTAAAAAGTAGCCTCATATTTATCAAGACTTTATTGATTTGAAATAATCAAAGTCAAGATTTGTTCAATGTCATCGGCCTAATGTAAAGAAAATGGACTCGAAATGAAGAATAAAGTTAGTCTCGTCTTGATCAAGATTTAATCGGGGGATCGATAATCTTTTGATATTCGACTTTCATTGACCAACAAAAATAAAGAAATGAGCCTCATACATATCAAGACTTTTTAGTCATTTTGCATAAATCAACTAAGTCATGATTTTGTAATATCATTGGCCCTAAAAATCGAAATAAAGATCGTAAGCGAAAAATAAAAATCAAAACAAAATTCGAAAGAAAAAGTTATGAATTCAAGAAATAACATGATAAATTGAAACTAAAAATTCAAAGTGCTCCTAAAATAAAAACTAGAGAAACAAAATTAAGAAATAAATGGAAAATAAAATAAAAATAGTATGAAATAATAAAAGGGTGATGATGAAGCATGTTTTTTGTCTTTTTGAATTTTTATCTTATCTTTTAAACAGCATTCATAATAAAACCAAACAAAAATTATAGGATATTACGATACTTTTTCCAGAAAAATATTAACATGCTAATGAACTTGATAACAACATAGATAAATGATCATGGTACTTTGAAAACGGAGAAATAAAAGAGGTGAATGTTACATAGTGGAGACGGTCCACTGCCTCTTCAATGACACGAGTTATGGAAAAATGAAGACGAGCCTTCTCTCCAGAAAATTTGCAAGAATAATTGAGGGAGAAAATTAAGAGAGTATTCAGCCTTTGTGTGGGGTGAATCTGGTGTGTCCAAAATGAGAGAATGAGAGATCTTATTTATAGTGTGAATAAAGTGGGAGTGTTGATGTGACAATCCATGTGACTTTATGAGAATGATTCTTAGCCATTGATGAGTGAAGTGTAAGAATGCTTTTTGGCCATTGATAAATCCAAGTTGGCAATCCATGTGAAGTGTTAGAATGATTGAGTGGTCCCCACTTACCATGAAGATAAACAAAATAAAAGTAATAATAATAATAATAAAGCTTAGTAATAATAAAACTAATAATGATAATAAAACTAATAATAATAAAATTAATAATAATAATAATAATAATAAAAGAAACAATAATAATAAAACTAAAAATAACAAAAAAGATAATTGAAAATAGTTAGTGAAAAAAATGAAATAAAACAAATTAAATTCTAACAAAAAATGCATGATTATTGATATGTTTACTAAAATGCGAAAACAGAGACCAATGAAAAGGATATGCAAACGATCAGAACCAGAGGGTAAAATTTGGGGTACAACAATTGCCCCTATTTAAATAACTTTACCGGATGACACGAGGAATGGAAATCCTTGGTGCATCAAGGTGAAAGGTATTTAAATTTAGCAAACCGAAAATTTTGCCCTTAGATGGAATGCAGATGCTAAGGACAAGCAGTAGACATGCAAATGCTGACATGCCATAAACTTCTAGTATGATGATATGATAGTGCAAGAATGCAGACAAACAAGACACCAAGGATGAAGGGCAATCCACCACAGGTGAGCTTACTGGGGAAGGATAAGGTTAGCATTCACGAGAAAGACTCACTGGGGATACAGACTGTCCAACGATAGACTCATTGGGGAGACTCTAAGGATGCACTGGGGATAGAAAAATAAAGAGGAAATCCTACAGGCCCTCACTGGGGATGGGAGCCAGAGAGGGGCTCTCCACTAGGGGAAAGTCCAAGGAGATGGATGACAGGTTTATAGGTGACCGGACGGCACTGGGGAAATGAAAGTACACTCTTTACTGGGCATGGAACCAGAAAGAAGACATGATCTCCCCTGGGGATCAATCTGGGATAAAAGGATAGACACCAACAAAAGATTTTCTGGGATTTTCTTATACTGAAGAGTTCAAACGAGATCTTCAAGAAAAACCAGAAAAGACAGAGAAAGACACATCCAGAAAAACATCAGATGGCAAAAAAAACCAGTCATCCAATAATGGCTGTGAATGAAGGGTACAAATCATAATATCTAATAATGGCTTTAGATGAATGTGAACAGAGACTACATTCAAGAATGGCTTTGAATGCAAAGAAACCAGTCATCCAATAATGGCTTTGAACAAAAGGTATAAATCACAATATCTAATAACGGCTTTAGATAAAGTGAACAAAGACTCTATCTGAAAAATATCAGAAAGAGAGACACATCCAAAAAGGCATCGGATGGTAAAGAAACCAGACATCCAATAACGACTTTGAATGAAAGGTATAGATCACAATATCTAATAACGACTTTAGATAAAGTGAACAAAGACCCGACCTGGAAAAAACATTAGAAAAAGAGACACATCCGGAAAGGCATCGGATGGTAAAGAAACCAGACATCCAATAACAGCTTTGAATGAAAGGTATAACTCACAATATCTAATAATGGCTTTAGATGAGTGTGAACAAAGACTATATTCAAGAATGGTATTAAATGCAAAGGAACCAATCACCCAATAATGGCTTTGGATTAAAGGTATAAATCATAATATCTAATAATAGCTTTAGATAAAAGTGGACAAAGATTACATTCAAGAATGGCATTGAATGCAAAGAAACCAGCCACCCAATAATGGCTTTGAATGGAAGGTGTGAATCATAATATCTAATAATGGCTTTAGATGAATGTACATAGTAAGAATCCAAGAAAGCATTGGACAAAAGGACACCAGTCATCCAATAATGGCTTTGAATGAAAAATACAAATCACGGCATCTGAGAAAGCATCAGATAAACGTGAGAAAGGTAGGGATCCAAGAAAGCATTGGATAAAAGGGATCACAATATCTAAGACAACATTAAATGACTGTGAACTTTCAGGAATGGCACTGAGAGTAAAGGTAAATCACTATATTCAGGAATGGTATCGAATGACAGTGAGAAAGACATCCAGGAATGGCACTGGAGTGAAAGAATATAAAGATCCAGGAATAACACTGGAATGAGAGAAGATAAACATCTATCAACAGGATTAGATGCGCAAGATAATGACAACATTCAGGAATGGCATTGAATGAAAAGGACAGGTAACGTTTTGGTAAGGTAAGACGTGGATAATGACACGACCTCGGGAGAAATGCAAATGAGGATGAAACACTCATGCTATGCATATGGTATAAATTATTCAGATGATATATGATCAAATGCAAATGCAGATGTCGATGCTGACGACACAACACGACTCTCTGGGAAGACAAGACTGGAAGACTGATTCCTCTACACGGAGATCACTGCCATTCTGCTTGGGACTAGAGATGCTAATGCTGAACACATCTCTGCCACTCTGGTAAACCGTATCCAAACTGATGATCCTTGTAGGAAGGATAAAGAGTTGCTTGGGGATTCTTCAGGTAAACTGCCCCAGACTAGTTGACAGTTGTAGATGAACTGATCTTTGCTTCAATTTGTCTGACTCGGTAACTGACTGTTTCACGGTGCTCTTTGGAAAGCTTGCCCCAGTCCAAGTCTTGAAAAACTTCTGTATAAACCAATTTTGAGAAGTCGCCATTAAACCACAAATCTTGAACTGATTCTCAACAGGATATGGAAGGAACTTGCCCCTGATTGGATCACCGACCAAGTTTCTCAATTGTTTGAAAATTCCTTAAGAAGAAAGCTAGTTTGCAAACAAAAGTATTTGTACAAACATGGTAAATGCAAAGTTCATGCAACTTTTGAAATCAAAATCATTTTGAAAGAGGTGCAAAGTATATGGGATACTGGTCAGAACATGGTGGTTCAAGACATTAAAGTGAAACGTTTAAGCAAAGAGTGTAATACCCAAAATAGGTGACCTGCAAAGATCTTTTGGAGTCAGTTTACGCAACCTTGTTGTAGTATACTTTCAAAATAACCTTGCTTCAGTTAGGTCTTTTGAGGGTTATAGCGTGGCCTGGTTCACGGTTTAAGAAACAAAGGATAAAGGCTCAAAGTTTATTTGTACCCACCTAATCTACGTGATGAACTTTAGTCCTATGCTCAGTTAACTCAGACTATGCACTCAAGTTCCCATAGGTTAGGAATTGCGCTGATGATAGTAATGATGGTTCAGAAATCAATGGACTCTAAATGGTAGTCACCACTTCCTTATAACATTTAGTTGTTTTTTCATTGAGGATTTTTATGGTAAGGATTTAAATATTTCTCTTTTTTATTATCCCTAACTTTTGCCTGAACTGTTTCTTGTGAATCTTACAGTCAGCAGGATGCCCCAATTTTGCCTAAGTCTCCTTCATAGGTTTCGACTTAGCGGGCTTTTTCTTTTTTTGATTTTTATCTTTTTTGAAAGAAAGTGACTGTCTGGCTTAATGATTACGGTGAACCATCATCGGCTTTCGACTTGAAAGACATCTTCGACACTTGCTTGTTGTGTGCGAAGGAAAACTGTGAGTGCAACATTTTGTTGAAAATCGTCTTGCATGAAGCTCTTGTAATTGAATGCACAATCCAGTTAACTGAGAACTACCCTGCCCCAGGTTAAGATTGCGGGTTTTTGTTTGTAAAGAAAGAAACTCCAACTTCTAGGCTCGAAGGGGTTAAAGAGGGGTTATCTTCCTTATGTCTCCAGTGTTTAGGGATTGAAACAATGCCTTACATCATCAGCAAAGTTTTGATTTGAAAGCATACCAACAACAATTATGAGTATTTACGTTTTCATCATCCTCCCTCCAATCTTTGCATAATTAGAAGAAAGTGGACAAGAGAATTTTTTTATTTTATTTTTCATGAAAGAGGAAGCAATAATAAGTAAATAGCAAACACAAATGAATTGAATCAAAAGTTGCAGTGCTCATTTCATTAACATGAAAGTACAAACATAATTTGGAAGCAAACAGTTAGTACAAAACAAAGGAAAATGCAAACAATAAGAAACAAGGTCTAATGACTATTCAACTACAAGTATGAGTTGTCCTGTCTTTGGAAAGTAGTTGAGCTGAAGTCGACTGAAGCTTCACTTGCTCTGACAGAGGGTTGTTCTTGACATTCTGCATCTGATGTTAGCTCTAGTCCTGTATCGATGTCAAGGAATCATCCTGACGACTCACAGGTGACACTGGAGGATGGAGACAGCTGGAAATGAGTAGCTGGGTAAACAGACGCATGCAATGAATCACGCAAAGATGAAAATGATATGCAATGCGATGCAAACAGGATGCAAAAACACATGCAACAAGATCAAGGGTTCGAGATCACAACATGAAGTCTGGGTAAAAAACCAACCACAGGGTGTGTACTAGGGTTCTTGTATCTGCAGAGCAAGGTTCTAAAGAGTTCCCAGAGTCAACAACCCATCTTTCGGATTTTATCAACTTCCCAATTGCTCGGTGATCAATAAAATCCTCAAGAGAGTCTCGTCTGAGCGTAGTATCGCGTAGCAATCATTTAGGATTACTCCCTCATAATCATCGCACTACATCCTAAATAGGCCAAGTGGGGAAAAGGGATAACTAAAGGTCATCAGTATCTCTGGCTCCTAGGTCGAAAGTAGTAACGCATTCACGATTGCTCGTTCAACATTTACCACCTCCAATAGGGCCTCAACTGAGTGTGGACTTCAAGTTCTCTCCTTTGGGATTTCTCCCTCGAAGTTCCCTTGACTATGTCCACGGTTCCTAAACATATGTGTTCTCTCAAGTCCGGGTTAGGACTTATCTCACTCATAGATATCATATCAACCCAAATTAAACAGAAAAATGTCAAGCAAGAACAGATATACATATATATAAGCAAATATGACATACATAAGCATATACAAGTAAATAAGCAAACATGAATAACATAAAAACAAGATAGGCTTAACCCTCTTAGGAAGGGACCAGCAATAGGTCTAACTTTCCCCAATGAAGTCGCTATTTCTGTTGCGGTGAAAATCGGATAACAAGCTATTAGTTAACTTGCATCATTTTCTTTTACAACCGTCTTTGATTTATCCAAAGGAAATGTTCAAGATCGTTAAAAAACCTAAAGGGGGGAGATCTAAGGTTCGGGGGTCGGTTATACAAAGGGAAGGTATTAGCACCCTAAGTATATGTAGTACTCTACAGGAACCTCTTGCTAAGTTTGTATTATGTTATGTTTGCTTGCTAAGAACACGAAATAGAATTAGTCTCGTCCTAATCATGATTTAATCGAGGAATCGATAATCAATGATTCTTGACTTTCATCGACTAAAAAGTGAATGAAACTGAAATAAAGAGAAAGCGGTCTCATATTGATCAAAGTTTTGTTGATTCAATGAAGTCAACCAAACCATGAAGTTTGTTATGTCATCGACCAAAATAAAGATAATGAAACCGGAATGAAAAAATAAGGTTGGTCTCGTCTTAATCAAGATTTAAATCGATAAATCGATAATCTTATATTTTTGACTTTCATCGACCAATAAAAATAAGTAAAAAGTGGCCTCATATTTATCAAGACTTTATTGATTTGAAATAATCAAAGTCAGGATTTGTGCAATGTCATCGACCTAAAGTAAAGAAAATGGACTCGAAATGAAGAATAAAGTTAGTCTCGTCTTGATCAAGATTTAATCGGAGGATCGATAATCTTTTGATATTCGACTTTCATTGACCAACAAAAATAAAGAAATGAGCCTCATACATATCAAGACTTTTTAGTCATTTTGCATAAATCAACTAAGTCATGATTTTGTAATATCATTGGCCCTAAAAATCGAAATAAAGATCGTAAGCGAAAAATAAAAATCAAAACAAAATTCGAAAGAAAAAGTTATAAATTCAAGAAATAACATGATAAATTGAAACTAAAAATTCAAAGTGCTCCTAAAATAAAAACTAGAGAAACAAAATTAAGAAATAAATGGAAAATAAAATAAAAATAGTATGAAATAATAAAAGGGTGGTGATGAAGCATGTTTTTTGTCTTTTTGAATTTTTATCTTATCTTTTAAACATCATTCATAATAAAACCAAACAAAAATTATAGGATATTACGATACTTTTTCCAGAAAAATATTAACATGCTAATGAACGTGATAACAACATAGATAAATGATCATGGTACTTTGAAAACGGAGAAATAAAAGAGGTGAATGTTACCTAGTGGAGACGGTTCACTGCCTCTTCAATGACACGAGTTATGGAAAAATGAAGACGAGTATTCTCTCCAGAAAATTTGCAAGAATAATTGAGGGAGAAAATTAAGAGAGTATTCAGCCTTTGTGTGGGTGAATCTGGTGTGTCCAAAATGAGAGAATGAGAGATCTTATTTATAGTGTGAATAAAGTGGGAGTGTTGATGTGGCAATCCATGTGACTTTATGAGAATGATTCTTAGCCATTGATGAGTGAAGTGTAAGAATGTTTTTTTGCCATTGATAAATCCAAGTTGGCAATCCATGTGAAGTGTTAGAATGATTAAGTGGTCCCCACTTACCATGAAGATAAACAAAATAAAAGTAATAATAATAATAATAAAGCTTAGTAATAATAAAACTAATAATAATAAAACTAATAATGATAATAAAACTAATAATAATAAAATTAATAATAATAATAATAATAATAAAAAAGAAACAATAATAATAAAACTAAAAATAATAAAAAAGATAATTGAAAATAGTTAGTGAAAAAAAGAAATAAAACAAATTAAATTCTAACAAAAAATGCATGATTATTGATATGCTTACTAAAATGCGAAAACAGAGACCAATGAAAAGGATATGCAAACGATCAGAACCAGAGGGTAAAATTTGGGGTACAACAGAAGCCTTCCCACATGCTGCGGGCAGCAACGGGGTCTTCGTAGGGTAAGTTTGCCCACATGCTGCGAACTGCCTCTTGGCCCACGATGCCTTTGGGGACAAAAAAGTCCTCGGGTCGAGTGACGCTGAGGGCGACCAGGAGCCGACTCTCGTCGGGAGGAGGTGACGTCTCTTCAACGCTTTGGGCTTCCCGGGCACTGGGAAGTGAGGCGTCGTTCTTCTGGGCATACTTCTTTAGGTGCCCTTCCTTGATCAGGATCTCAATTGCATCTTTGAGATGGATGCAGTCCTCCGTGACATGTCCGTGGCTCCGGTGGAACCTGCAGTACTTAGACTTATCCGTGTTTGATTTGGGGGCCGTAGGCTTCAGAAAGCGGACGCCTCCTTTCATAAATTCTGAGTTGGAGCACTCGGAGAGGATTCGCGCGTGGCAAGCGTTGAACGACGTATATTCCGTGAACCAGCCAGCTGGTCATCTCGGTTCGCGAGAGTCCCAGGGGCGGCCTTCCTTCTTTCTTTCTCCTCCACGTCGGGGAAGAGAGTCTTCTTCTCTGTGGCCGCGGGGACCTTCCTTCCGCCTCGAGTCGAGGGCGATCTGTGCTACCTCCGACTCTTCGAACTCGATGTATGACTGAGCTCGTTGGAGGAGGTCCTCCAAACGGCAAGGTCTGCGGAGGCCCACGAACTTGGAGAAATCGGATCCAAGTCGCAGTCCCCGGATGATTAGAAACTTCTTCATGTCGTTGGTCGTGTGGACCTCGACAACCTCCCTGGTGAACCTCTCAATGTAGTTCCTGAAAGACTCGTTCTTCCCCTGGAAGATGCTCTCTAGCGCGGCCTCCGTCTTTGGGTGTCGGCGAGATGTCATGAAGTGTTTGGTAAAGCGCTCTCTTAGTTGCTTCCAGGACGTGATCGACTCGGGTGCTAGACTCTTGTAGTAGGTCATGGCGCCCTTCCGCAGGGTGGTGGGGAAAAGCCTGCACTTAATGGCTCCCCTGACGTTTTTGAAGTTGAGCATGGCTTCAAAATTTTCGACATGATCATCGGGGTAGGCCAGGCCGTTGTAGGTCCCCAGTGGCGGGGGTTTCTCCATGCCCGCAGGGATTGGGGCGTCCATGATCTCCTATGACAGGGGGGTCCTTTGGTCGTCGTCGTCGCTTTTGGCTGGGGACCCTGATGGGGATCGGAGGCGTCGACCAGGTCCCTGTCGTGGAGGAGAGTTCCTAGAACGGTTCCTCGGCCTCTCTTCGGTGGTCTTGCTCCTCTTGGTAGTTGAGGAGTGCCTGGGTTCCTTCCAAGGTTGGAGACGATGGCGCTTCTGGGAGGTTTCTGGCTAGGTGTGCTCCAGGCGCAGCCGACGGCCCTCGCGCACCGGTGAGGGGGTCCGAGATTCTTCCGGGGAAGTCCTTCGCGGGGAAGGAGAACGACGAGGGGAAGGTGGACGACGGTGTCTTCGCGGGGAAGATCGTCGTGTTCTTCCTCGCTCGAGCGCTTCAATTCTGAGATTCTGGTGCATGATCAGCTGGTTGGTCTGGTTGACCAAGGCGAATAGGGCCACGGTGCTCGGATCTGCATTAGGCAGAGGAGCAACTAGCTGAAAGGCGACTTGTTGGTCGTCCTGCTGGGCGGCGTCGTAAGTCGCGTCTTCGGAGTCTGGGGAGGCGGTCAGTCCATCTCTGGGGTCGACTTCCTCAAAGTGGACGGCAGCGTTGTCTCCCAGTTGGTCCCCATTCTCGGGCTGAATTTGGACGGTGTCTGGAGCTTTAGTTCCAGATATGCTGGCCATGTTGGTGATGAATGGAGGAATTGCTTTGGTTTAACGATGGATGGAAAATGGGGAAGCAGTAGTTCCCACAGACGGCGTCACTGATCATACCTGGATCAGACAGTTAGATAGTGACCAACAACTTCGTGAAACCTTCAGCTCCGATGATGGTGAGACGACGAGGGGTGTGTACCTGCAAGGTACTCTGACGCTCAAGTCAGGTAAGGTCAGATAAAACAAGTACAGAAAGACAGGTGAGTTTAGAATATGAAGTAACCTGACCCTCTCAAGAGATAGGGTATTTATAGAGAGCCCCCAGCGCGGGGCCAACGGTTACTTGCACTGGGCTGGATTCCAGGGCCCAATCCAAGTAACTGTCAAGGCTTACGTGGCGTAGTGAAGACCAGCGCGTGGTCTTCGGCCTGGGTTAACGGTCCCGAGATCTCCTGAAGGTGGGAAGACCGAATCCTTCGGGAGTGGGAGGTTACAAGAGAACATATCCTCGCGGGGAGGAGTCCTTGTGCATCGGGGAGAGACGTGCCCTGTAGGGCTCGACGTCTCTGTTCGACGGACTCTGCTGCACGTGCCCGACACTGCTGAAGGCTGGCACGTGCTCTACGCAGGTACTACATACGGGCCTTATTGGGCCGTCCCAGGCCGTGTGGGTTGGGCCTGCCCGTCTGAAGGGCAGGCTTCGGCCCAGTCCAGAACAAAAACCATGACACTACCCACAATATGTTTTTATACAAATTACTATTATTCGTTCATCAAATCATGGGAAAACTTCTAACTATTTATGTTCCAACAATCCTTATTAAATACTCTTTAAACATCATCAAATTTCCATCATTAATCTACCAATTTCAAATGTTTTAACTATTCAACAAGCCTGGATTAGTTTGAATATGATATATAGTGTTATAAATAAATAAACACTACTCAAGCTTCTCAAGAACAGAATTCTCTAGAATTTAAGAAGAACAACATTCTCAACCTTCTCAAGAACAACATTCTCTTATAAAAATTCACACTATTTTATTCGAATTTAAGAACAAGAACAACAATATATAGCAATTAATAATCCATTACTCTCAAGATTGTAGAATAATTTTGGGATTGAGAAGAAAAAATAAATTAAGAACAATTTAGGGTTTGAGAACGAGACTTACCAAGGTGCAGTTATGGAAGTTTACAAATTTGAATGCCTTTTGATTGAAAAACCCCAAGTATATTGTTGGAAGCTGAGAGACAAATGCCCTAAAATGAGAAACATGTGAGAGAAAGAGATACAAATGAGAAACATTAAATTATTGAGAGGGAGAAATACGTTAGCGTCGTCGATAAAGTGAGTAGGAAGGGTTTGTTTCGCTGCTGGTACAGTGAGAAGAAAGAATTTATTCCGCCGCCGAGAGTGAGAAGGCAGAGAGAGAGAGAGAGAGAGAGAGAGAGAGAGAGAGAGAGAGAGAGAGAGAGAGAGGGGAACTGGTTTATTTTTGTGGGTCTATTTTTTGTGATATGAAAAAAAAAAGAGGGAATATTTGGTGACTTTATGTTTTCGCAGAAAAAAAGGGAGCCATTTTTTTTAATTATAATTTTTTTAAAATCAGATTAACCAACTTAAGTTATATTCACTAAAAAATGCGCTCCATGTATCCTAGCTTTTCTACTTTTTAAATCAAGTGGATAGCATATGATTTAAAAAGTGTTTTTTGCACTAGTGCCTATGAGTAAAAGTTAGAGATCATATCTTACCACAAGTTACAAGATTTAAATATCTTTGACTAGTAATAAAAAATGATGGGGAAATAGAATGAGACTTAAATAATTAAACTCAAGTTGAAAGTTAAAATGGAATAGAACCTAACGTATTTTATATGATACAAACATATCATTCAAATTGAAAGAAAAAAAATCTATTAGACAAATGTAAAACCAACAATGGTGTACGGGACAAAATGTTGGGTGGTAAAAAACCAACACAAAAATAAACTAAGAGTAACCAAGATGACGATGTTGTGTTGGATATGTGATAAAATTGTACGAGATAATATTAGAATTCACAATATTAGATAGAGTGTTGAGGTAGCACATATAATAGAGAATATGGTAGATAATATGCTAAGGTGCTTTAGGCATGTACAAAGAAGATCTATGAATTATGTTATAAGGAGAGTATGTCAAATGGAGAGTAGTCAAACAACTAAAGATTGAGAAAGACCTAAAAAATCTATTAAGAAATATATCAAGATTAATATAGAAACATGATATTTCATAGATCACTATGGCATTATTTCGTTATTTGATTCATGTAGCTGATCACATTTAATGAGATAAAACTTAACAGTTGTTGTTTATTTTGGCACAATTATTCTTTATCTGATTAAATAAAACAATATATATTACATATTAATATTTAAAATAATAACCCGCATTAACGAGTTATTTCTGTTGAAATATTAGATTAGATTTGGTTAGATTTGATTAGATTTAATATTTAAATATAATCCAAGTTGTGTTAGCCCAAGCCCAATTAGGGTTGTATATAAATAGTCCTAGTTTATATCATTATTTGTACAATTCAATAATACAAATTCTTATTTCCTTATTCTCTCTCCATTCTCTCCTCACTAAAAGTGCCTCACACACTAACAAATTGGTATCCAGAGTTTCCTGTTATTGTTCTTGATCGAGTTTTCAAGAACTTCACGCCAGAGACCGTGTTTCCAGGGCAAGTGAATCAACCACTGCGAAGGTGACTAGTGATAAGAGCATTCTGAATTCCCTTCCAATGCTTGACGACAAGAATTGGATCCGATGGAAAAAACAAATGCAATCCTTATTTGGCTTCCATGATACCCTAGAAGTGGTTACCGACGACGTTCCTATGTTGGCTGAAAATGCAACCGAAGAACAGAAAAAAGCCCACAACAAAGTCAAGAAGAAAGATTGCAAGGCTGCTTATTGCATTCAGACGGCGGTCGATGCCGCTAACTTCGACAGAATCTCTCATGCTGAAACGGTGAAAGAGGCATGGGATATTCTGGTGAAGTATTATGTAGGAGGTGAGAAAGTCAAGGTTGTCAAGTTGCAAACCTTGCGTCGACAATATGAGTTGTTGTTGATGGGAGAAGACGAAAAAGTTGCAGAATATGTGTCGAAGGTTCAGAAACTCGTCTATCTCATGAAGGGTTATGGCGAAACCATAATTGATAAGATGATAATTGAGAAGGTAATGAGAGCGTTGACCTCTCACTTTGATCACGTTATCGTAGCTATTCAAAAATCCAACAATCTTGAAACCCTAAAAGTGGAAGATTTGGTTGGTTCATTGGAGGCGCATGAGATGAGGATTGTCGAAAGAAAGAGAGTTGAGGATTCGATACAAGCACTGCAGGCTCATTCATGGAAAAGGAATGGTGGTTCCAATAAATTCAAAGGCAAAGTCGACAAGACTCAAAGAAAGAAGTCTTGGTCGAACCCTCACAAGAATCAGGTCGAAGATAGAGCTTTTGAATCCTCGAAAAGAGGAGGATGAAACTATCAAAAGGACAAAGAAGATAAGAAAGGTATGCAGTGTTATAACTGTGAAAAGTGGGGTCATTTGGCCAAACATTATTGGTACAGGAAAGACAATGGATCGAAAAAAGGCAATGACGAAGGAGCGAACCTTGCACGCCAAAATTCAGATGATTCTGAAGGTGGTATGGTGATTATAGCTGCAGTGGCAGATAACCATGTCGAATCCAAGATCTGGTTCCTTGATTTAGGCTGCTCAAATCACATGACTGGTCAAAAGGAGTGGTTGGTAAATTTTGACGAGTCGAAGAAGAGCGAGGTAAAACTTACTGATAACAGTTCGTTGCAAGCAGAAGGTAATGGCAACATAGTTTTTCAACTGAGTAATTGAGCGAAAGCTATGATTAGAGATGTGTTATATGTACCTGGAATAAAGTGCAACCTGTTAAGTGTTGGACAACTGGTCGAAAAGGCTTCTCAGTTGTCATGAAAGATGGAGTTTTGAAATTGTTCGACACCCAGAACAATTTGGTCTTGAAATCTCCGTTGTCGAAGAACAGGATATTTAAGACCATGATCAGTTTAATTGAAGTACAATGTCTAAAAAATATTGTCGACCACAAGGATAATTGGTTGTGGCATTTGAGGTTTGGACATTTGAACTTTCGATCACTCAATCAGCTGATTACTCAAGATATGGTATCTGGTATTCCAAGTCTTGAGATGCCTGACAAACTCTGTGAAGGTTGTTTAGTCTGGAAGCAATCCATAAATTCTTTCGTTTCGACTATGCCAATGAGATCATCCTGCATACTCGAAGTTGTACATTCAGATGTATGTGGTCCGTTCGAAGAACATACCATTGGTGGAAACAGATATTTTGTTTCATTTGTCGATGAGTTTAGTCGAAAGTTGTGGATCTATGTGATCAAGAGAAATGATGAAGTATTTTAAATCTTTAAGAGATTCAAGATGCTTGTCGAAAACCAGAGTGAGAAGAGGATCAAAGTTCTGCGAACCGATGGAGGTGGCGAATACACTTCGAAGATGTTTGAAAAATTATGTGCAGAACATGGTGTTGATCATGAGGTAATTGCTCCTTATACTCCTCAACATAATGGAATTACTGAAAGAAGAAACAGAACCATATTGGATATGGCGAGATGTATGCTCAAGCAGAAGAATTTGCCAAAATTTTTATGGGGTGAAGTTGTTTCGACTGCAGTTTATATCCTGAATAGGTGCCCTACCAAGAAATTGAAGAACAAGGTTCCTGAAGAAGTGTGGAGTGGAAAATGACCATTAGTGAGTCATCTGAAGGTGTTTGGCTCTATGTGTTACAAGCATGTTCCTGATGCAAGAAGAAAGAAGCTTGATGACAAGAGTGAACCTATGATTCTGGTAGGATATCATAAGATTGGTGCATACAGGTTATTCAATCCAATTAATGAGAAGATTGTGTTGAGTTGAGATATTGTGATTGATGAAAATTCTACCTAGGATTGGAATTCTAGTAATTCAATTAACAAGCCATTGAAGAGCTCTGATTTTGACAAAGAAACTGATGAAGTCGAAGTTGAAGGAATTGCTGAGAATCCAGTTGAAGTCGAAGTAGAAGCAGTTGCTGACATTCCCGACACAGAGGCTGTGGCTGAAACAAGCCAAAGACCTCAGTGAAATAGAGTTCCTCCAGCAAGACTTCATGATTATGAAGTGACTGGTGATGATGAAGTCACACAAGATGGAGAATAAGTTCATTTTGCTTTACTTGCAGGTGTTGAACCAATCAACCATAACGAAGCTTTAAAAATTCAACAATGGAAGTTAGCTATGGTCGAAGAGTTACAGGCAATCGAAAGAAACAACACGTGGGAGTTAGTCGAATTGCCAGCACATACAAAAACTATCAAAGTAAAGTGGGTGTTCAACTTAAAACACAATGCTGATGGGTCGATTGCAAGACATAAAGCAAGATTAGTAGATCAAGGGTTTCTTCAAAGTGAAAGACTTAACTACTCTGAAGTACTTGCTCTAGTAGCAAGACTGGAGACTGTTCGACTAGTGGTAGCATTGACATGTAACCAAGGTTGGTCGACATTTCACTTAGATGTGAAGTCAGCATTTCTGAATGGTCCGTTAGACGAAGAGGTCTATGCCACACAACCTCCTGGGTTTGTGATTCAGAAGGAAGCGAGTAAAGTATATAAGTTGCACAAAGCGCTATATGGCCTCAAGCATGCACCTAGGGCATGGAACAAGAAGATCGACTCATACTTAGTCAAATTGGGATTTGTCAAATGCAAGTTTGAGTATGGTGTCTATGTTCCGGTTGTAACACAAGATATAATAATCATTTGCTTATATGTTAGTGACTTGTTGGTAACTGGAAATAGCTTGGAGAACTTGTCGAAGTTCAAAGAGCTGATGATGAGGGAATTTGAAATGTCGGATCTGGGAAAATTGTCTTATTTCCTAGGCATGGAATTTCAAATGCTGAAGCAAGGTATGGTGCTACATCAAAGGAAGTATGTCAAAGAGATACTCAAGAGATCCAAAATGGGTGATTCGAATCCTGCATCCTCACTGTCGAACCAAACTTGAAGTTGGAGAAACATGGAGAGGAAAACAAAGTTGATGTAACTTTGTTCAAACAAATAGTTGGATCTCTGAGATATGTGTGCAACAGTCGACCTGATATAGGTTTCGCAGTTGGATTAGTGAGCAGATTCATGGGTGAACCAAGAGTGTCACACATGAAAGCTACAAGAAGAATTCTGAGATACTTAAAAGGAACAACAGATTTTGGAATTCGATTTCGACGAGATTCTGAAGGCAAATGAGCAACAGTTAATTGCTTTTCAGATGATGATTGGTGTGGAGATAAGGAAGATCGAAGAAGTACAACTGGCTATTTCTTTCATGTATTTGGTGCCCCAATCTCATGGTGTTCAAAGAAGCAACCTGTGGTGGCATTGTCATCGTGTGAAGCAGAATATATAGCAGGATCATATGTTGCATGTCAAGCAATTTGGATCAGATCAATACTTAAAGAAATGGAGGTCGAAGTGAAGAAACTTCTTGTGTTGCAAATCGACAACAAGTCAATCATAAATCTGGCAAAGAATCCAGTTCTGCATGGAATGAGTAAGCATATCGAAGCCAGATTTCACTTCTTGAGGGAAAAGGTAAATCAAGGTGAACTTGAAGTTAGGCATTGCTCAAGTGAAGCACAGTTGGCCGACATTTTCACCAAATGATTGAAGATCGACAGATTCCTGAATTTGAGAAAGAAATTAGGAATAGTTCAGATCGACTATGATTAGCGTAGGCTCGACAACTTGGATTATGGGGGTGTGTTGAAATATTAGATTAGATTTTATTATATTTAATATTTAAATATAATCCAAGTTGTGTTAGGCCAAGCCCAATTAGGGTTGTATATAAATAGTCCTAGTTTGTATTATTATTTGTACAATTCAATAATACAAATCCTTATTTCCTTATTCTCTCTTCACTAAAAGTGTCTCACGTACTAACAATTTCCATTACTTACTTTTTTTTTTTACAAAGTATAGTTACTTATTTTCTGTAAACAAAATAGATAAGAAAATCCTTTGTATAAATAAAGAAAAATATGAGTACTTAAATATACTGTGATAATTTTGTTACTAAGTATTTCTATCTGGTCCAAACTTGTATTTTTGGACCAAGAATGAATGAGGCACAAGAATATCTAGCTCAATAAAACAAAAGTTGTTTATGATGGTATTCAATAATGGTGTAAGACTAATGACAATGGAAAACAAAATATCATTATAATAGTTGTTACCCAAATGAATATTTTAGGATCTCGAGAACAATCATAAACCCGCCTTAAAAAAGCAGTTGATAAATGCAGGTGGTTGGAATAAGACTATCAAATGAAAAAATAAATTATATTCCAACATTTGTCTGTTTGGACGATGATGATTATATATCTCCATAAACCCTAGTAAAACCCATATATAAGGGAGCACGAGACGTCAAATCAGGGTACACACAAGTTTTTCAAACTTTATACGCCTCACATCTGATAGTCAATCAATTTGGCATCAGAGTGTTTGCAAGTACCACCCTCACTCCACTCAAATCTACGAGAAATAAAATATTCTTACTCTTGTGACTACCTGGACCTAACCATATTCGTCATCAAGTAAAGCTTCCTTGCCGAAAGAAACAATGATGCCGTTTTTACTAAGGAAATATACTATTCAGTGATATAATCAATCATATGAATGGTGAATTAGGAAAAAATGTAACTCGTAACTCCACCATCCATTAATCAGTGGCTAGCAAAGTAGTGAGAATAAGCCTTAACTAGAAACAAAGGCTTAATGCTTACTCATATAACCTAAAAAAATCAGATTCAACGACATCCAAATGTTGAGGCATTTTTTGTCCCTCCACTGAACGACGAACTTCAGATACCAATGGAAACAAATAAAGATCCACTTTAGGGAATGGGGAACATAACATGTCACTGCCTCGTTATCGAGGACTAGACAATAAATAATGAAACGCAAATTTTGTTGATAAACTTGCTTGTTGCAGTCACTAGACAACCCGTAACCTTAAAGTTTGGTAATGAATAGCTTCAAGAAGTCAAGG
Organism: Lathyrus tuberosus; assembly: GCA_022829125.1. Classification (NCBI taxonomy): domain Eukaryota; kingdom Viridiplantae; phylum Streptophyta; class Magnoliopsida; order Fabales; family Fabaceae; genus Lathyrus; species Lathyrus tuberosus. The sequence continues at coordinate 24,789,190 of JALAZF010000013.1, read as the reverse complement.
TTTCGAACTACAACCATTTCCACCTCCAAGGCTCCATAACGACGTAATCACAAATGAAACAAATAATTCCTCAGACACCGAAGTTATCGAAGCTAGTAAAGGCGCAAAACATTTCCCCATTGCCTGGAAAAAGTTCACCGTCAAAATCAAAATGATATGATGATTGACAAAGACATTAGGGCTAATGTCACAAGCAAACTTTTCGCTTCATGTGTTATGGTGGTTCTTAAGGAGAGGAAGAAACCCACTTACGAAATATCTTCAGTAGAAGGAAAAACAAATACTCTATTAGTCGGTGAACTTCAAAAATCATTAGGAATTGGGACCTATGATAAAATAATCTATCCCGGCGAGCATAAGGAATTTTAGAGGAGCAAGGGGCCCAAAAAAAGCAAGTTGTTTGTCTTCACTCTAAATTTAGTGGACTGAGAAACCAATTGATTGATTCCTAAGTCGATCTTCACAGAAGTTTCTTTGTGCACTTCATGGCACCCCGAAGATAACTTAATTGGGTATAGAGTTTGAGATTCATCAATGGATAAGCAATATTGGTCAAAAGCATTGACAATGAAATGAAGAAATATTTATTTAGTCTCAAACTCCAACCAAAGTTTAAATTCTACAAAAGTATTAGAAGTAGGACCCTTAAAATATTCAAAAACCTAATTTTAAGTGTCGTAAAGTATAGACAATATGGAAAAAAAGATGGCTACTAGTAAGGAAATTTATGTTAAAGGGTTCGAGAAAGCAGAAGCAAGTTGAAGGGGAGTTGAAGAGACCAAATAAGGAAACTTAGATAGGAGAAAAGCTAAGAAAGAATATGGGACAAATCGAGAGAGAAAATCAATGTTGTCATCCAAATACGTAGTCTACACTTTTTTTAACGCGTCAAGAGAACATATCATGCAAGAATACATTAACATAAAGTTTTGAGATGAGCAAGATGAAACACCAAAATCTATCTGTGAGCGTCCCAAAGTGGACAAATAAAGATATTATCATTTCCACATATGAAATAGTCACAACACAGAAAAATTCGTATAATTGAATGATGTTATTGTATTTTTAATTAATAAGGGAAATCTATCAAAATTTTCCAACCATGAAAAAATCAAATCCAATGAGAGTGTGCTTGAAGAAGAAAGTCCGCAGAGGAGAAAGAGTAAAATAACCCAGGTTACTAAAAAAGATAAATATTTTGATGATGAGGAAGAAAACAAATTACCAGTCTCACACACCATCCAATTAGGGACGTTCAGTGAATGGCAAAAATTGCCTATTATAATGAACTTTAAGGATGTGCCACTATGGGTAATGGGAGACATTCCCTGTTAACATCAAAGAAGACTCTGGTGATGCAGAAGAAATAAATAATAGAAGTGATTTGATGGATGAAATCTCACTAAAACAGACTATGTTAGTTATGATAGGGGTAGTTTAAAAAGGATTCCCTGATTCTGAATAAGTGTCTTGTAAATCGATAGAAATAAATTTAAGTGAAATGATGTTACAAGAGCATAAGTCTTCCAAAGAACCATCCACAAGAGGCAGATCACCCATTTTCTTATATGAGAAAGAGTCAACCAATTGGATAAAAAACTATCACATCCTACTAATAAGGGTCGCCGTGCAAAATTATGATGTACAAAGACTCTTGGTAGACTAGGGAAGATCATGTGACATAATTCACACCAACCTCTCGGAAAATCTACACTTGACTCGAGAAATCCTCATTCCATACAGAGGGAACAACTTACAAGGGTTTAATTGATCAACAAATAGATCATTCAGGTACGTTGAACTAATGATGTAGTTTGGAAGTAAGAAAAATAGGAAAATGATGAAGAATCAAGTCATGCTAATTAATTGTAAATCCATATAGATATGCATAATTATTTAAGTGACACTAGCTACCTTGGAAGTCATTTCCTCAACGATCCACCTAAAGTATACTTGGAGGTTTGACGGTTCTGCTTCTTAGTGTCCCTCAAACTTCATTAGGAAAAGACTAACACCAAAGACAAAAAATCACAAGTGATAAAAGGACACAATGATCTAGAAAAATAGAAGATCAAGAGAAATATAAAGTAAAAGGAACCCCAACGGAACATTGTCAAGCTATATGACATTTGAATGAGTGTTGAGGCTGACATTGGGGGAACTAAGAGTCAAGGAAAAGTGAAGGGGAAAACACCTTGGAGAAGTTAACCAATAAATCCAAGACAGATCAAAGTCGCAAGAAAGTGTTATTTACATTAGCATTACTTAATTTTTATTTTTATTTGTGATTAGAATGAAATGACCTTAGCCATCTAAAACACTTATATCATGTTTACAACTACCGACCCTTTGAATAAAATAAGCATCATATTTCTTTTGTTATAACGTTTTGTCTCAAAAAAGTTTCAATTTCCATAAAAAATGGAGAAATTATGAAGAACCATTACTACAAAGAAATATACTCATAGATTGTTACCCCTAAGAGATGGAAGGAGAAACCAGAGCTATACCCGATGGAAAAGGGACCTCACTCCCTGATTCACTAACAGGGAGAAGAAATGCCACCTAAAAATAATTCACCATTTTCTCACAGTCAAAATTCGGGGAACGGTCGAGCTAAGGGTATCCCTAGGTCGATAACATACATGATTGATAAACACGAAGTACTTGTACTAACTGATGAAATGCCCAAAGAGGCAAAACACCAAAATAATAACAGACGACCAAGAAATAACTAATACAAGTCATATTATTGTCATTATTATAAAACACAGCTTAAACCAAAACAAACTTGTTATATGAAGAATTACCCAAAAAATTAAAAGTCAAAATATCCTCGTTTGATGTGGCCCAACTTTGTTAGGATCCAGGTCGAAATACAACAAGGCAACTACATGGTATAAAACACGAATTTGAGGCATTGCATTCTCGAAGCCCCGTATGCTCGCACTAGAAGTCGCCACTTGAAATTTATAACATGACTTACCAAGCCAATGAACTTTAGAGCCCGGGTCATAAATCATCCGTTTGGACCGAAGACTAGCCTCTTGTTGGACTTTCTTAACTCCACATTGTCAAAGGCTAGAGAATCAACGCTCTCTTTCGACCATTTGAATCTATGTTGGCCAAAATGCCTTTTCAGAATCTCGTGATCATGTTGAAGGGAAAAACCTTCCTTTTTAAAGCCCCTAGCTACGCTTCCATAATTTTCTTTTCTTCGAAACTTATAGCCATAAAGACTGGTTATTTTCTCCATCTAAAAACTGAATTTGTTTTCAAAGTTAGGTTTCGACAAATTAATGATTTTTAATCGCCTAGATTTAAAATTTGTACATTTGGCAATGACACATCATCAATACCTTTGTCATGTCATTAAAAATTAGTCTTTGATTTAAATGGACTAAAATTTAGAAATAAAACAAATTAAAAGGACAAAAAACTGAATTTTAAAATATGCGGATCAAAAGTCAAAAGAGATGAAACTAAAGGGATCAAAATTACAATTAAACCTAAACTTTTTGTAACCTTGGAATTTAATATGAATAACAACTTTAGGTTACAACAAAAGGAACATAAACACACATAAATTAACAACACGTATAATAAATAAAAAGACTTAACACCACAACATATCTAAAAGCATACAACAATCAAAACAATATCATCTGATGCAGACATTATATCTCTAACATCATTGTCTTCTTTAATTGGCATTTCACATACAATAGATATCATCATTGTCATTTGTAATGAAGATGTACGAAACAATTATCTCAATACTTCTATTCTTTCACTATCGTTAATTTGTCAGTCTAACCAAATGATAAGTTACTCTCAAGTTGTTTGAAACTCCGGATGTTCCAAAAATGCATCTTCACTAAAGAATTGATTCTCGGGGAAAAGAAACATGCCCATATTTTTTACTACTCATGTTAGAACAAGTGAAGAAAATATTAAGAAAATAACGAGAAGAATTATGAAAAAATGGTAGAAAACACACATCTCTTTATACTAAATGGTACTTATTAAAAATATAAAATTTTACAAAAAAAACATCGCAACACTTAAACGCCAAATGAATTGACGCCTCCTCTGAACATCAATACATAGACACAAATTGAATTGATTTGACCTATAGAAAATGCCAGTTCAATTGATTTAACTTCTAATTTATTAAATACAAACATCAATTGACTTGTGCTTTCCATTGCAAATATTTTATTTAAAATATGAGTATTTTAAAAATAGTGTGGAAACATAATTATTTGAATAATTTTGTTGAAAATATTTAAAAAAAAATTCGTTAAAAGATAAAAAGTGATATATATGGTGTGCAATTAATAATTACTTCTTTTTAAATATTTTCTATAAAAGGAAGAAAAAAATCACCAAATTCAAAAAAGTTGGCCGTTATAAAAAAGTGCTCATTCCTCCACTCTCGTTTCCTTGTACTTGCTCCATTCACAACCACTCCCAAAAACCTAGGGTTTCTCTCTCTCCTCTCTTTCACATTACACTACTCAAAATTTCTAGTGACTTTGCAACTGAAAATGAACCAAAACCAGTTGAAACAACTCCCACCTTACTACCAACTAATGCTCAAAGAATCAATCAACCGTTTCCAAACTGAATATAGAAAAGGCACTACCAATTTCAGCGACTTCAGTTCAATTTTTTCCCGCACGCTTCACAGCACACCAGACCCCCTGATTCCAGTTGTATGGGCTTTATTGTTGTTTGCATGTGCCATTTTGTGTTTCAAAAAATGGATTTTATCTGACATGGTTAAGTGTTTGACACAAAGTAGTCAATACCAAAATTGGAGCTCTGATGTCAATTGAAGGTTTATGAAACACAAGAAATGGGAGGGATTGAATTGGGTTTCAAATATGTCAATTTTTCGTTATCCCCAAAACAATAACAACAACGATAAGAAGAACAAAGTATTTTTATCCTGGTTCACCATTAATGAGATTAATCAAGTCCACTCGCCAGAGTGATTTTGCCTTATTAACAGAAATTAATCCAATAATTAAACTGATTACAATCTCAAAGACTACATGCCAATGACTTCTTAATGATTCTGACTAAACTTAGTCCCTTAAGGAATTACAACTCAAAAACTAACTGTCAATTACTTCTTCAGCCTTTGACTATAACATAGTCCCTCAAGGAATTTAACAAATATTAAATACAAGGTTAATGTTTACAAAGATGCTTCTAAATGAGCAAATATACAAGGCGATAACCAAACTTTACACTTAAGAATATATGAAATGAATTTACAAGTGTTTCTCTCTATTTTCTCTTTCTTGATATTTATTTTCTCTTATTGAAATTCTTTTAGCATGAAGATCTCTGTTACTGCAATCGTTGTCTTCACAATTCCTTTGTCATCTTTATAAAGATGAAGCATAAGACAGTTAAAGGATAGAATTGGAAACTTATTCAAATTCACAACTATAATAGTTGGTACGAGGTTCATCCATAAATCATGGGCAGTGGAGAGAAAATCTTGTATACCTGTTTGTAGTATAGTTCTTTTGATTTTGCAACTTAACCTATACTATATTTGTTCTGAACTGGACTAATGGCTAGAATTGGCCCAATCCGCCTCTGCTCCAGAGCGGCCCAAATTGCCTAAGCCCAATCCATAGAGGGGCAAAAACGACATTTCTGCCCCTCCAACCGGGCAAGGAAGGCAGCGTTCTCCCCGGCTTTTATGCCCGTTACGCACGGCTTCCTCACTGCCCTAACAGCAAGGGACAGTTGTCCGGAACCGCGTTTATGCCCGACATAACGGCTAGTTTCTGGGACCTTGTCCGATATAACGATTAGTTTAGGCAGTTACCTATTCTTTGGGGAAAACAGTTATTTCGCCCCGAAAATAGGACCGTTGGCCACGCGCTGGGGGCTCTATATAAGCCCTCTCGCTTGAGAGGGTCAGGTATCGTTTTTCTTACCCTAAGAATACACTTTGTACTTGCCCCTTTTCTCTGACCCTTTCTTACTTGAGCGTCGGAGTGCCTTGCAGGTACACCCCATTTTCTCCTCATCAATATTCTGAATACCTCGCCCGTCTGACGACCAGCATTCATCCGAGCACCTTGCCATCTGACGACCAGCTTACGTGGACCCGTTCGAATACCCCGGATCAGTGGCGCCGTCTGTGGGAACTCCTTGTTCTCCCCATCTTTCTTTCCTCCTCGGAAACTAAAAGATCAAAACATACTTTCTTTGATCCGCCCACATATGGCCGCTCAGAACTCCGCAAAAGGTGTTAACATTACGGTTCTCGTTCCCGTCAACAAGATGGACGGCGACGGTAGATCTCCGTTACTATCTGATCCCCGTTTCCTTCGAGACGGGGTTGCTGCGTCTCCAACTCCTCCACCCGCCGAGCAAGGAAGCAAGAAGCCACCGTCGGGTGAACGACCGATTCCTGGCCCTCCCAGCGCTGACCTGGCCGTTGCAACTCTATTGGAAGCCGTCAACAGCACAAACCTCCTCATCTTGCAGCAAGGAGAAAGAATAGGAGCTCTCGAGGAAGCATCTCTTCCAAGATCCTCTCCTCCCAAGAGTAAGCACCGAAAATCAAGAAGCCCGCCGCCTAGGCGTGGGGAAGACCACAGGTCGAGGCATGAGCCTGCATCACAACACGTTCGCAAGCGCGACCAGATCTCCCCGCGGGATCGATCACCACAAAGACACAAGAGAACGAGGCAGGATAGGCATTCTCCACCGGCCAGACCTCGTGACCGGGCACGTTCACCCTCACCTCACAGAGACCGCCGCCGCGGGCACAGACAACTGTCACCATCAACTCCAAGTTCAGACAGCGACAATGAGCCTCGCGGACAGTTGTCCCGCAGGATCCTGGCCACCCGTCTCCCTAAAGGACTAGAGAAGCCTCCGTCTCTAGGGACTTACGATGGAACCACTGACCCAGACGAGCACATAGAAAACATAGATGCTCTTCTGGACTACAGAGGGGTACGAGGAGCCATCAAATGCCGTCTGTTCCCAACCACGCTTTGGAAGGGAGCAATGACATGGTACAAGCAGCTGCCAGAAGAATCCATTACATCCTGGAGGCAGCTGGGGAGGATTTTCTCCCGTCACTTTACTGCATCGCGATGCCATCCAAAGACCGAGGCGTCCCTCGGAGCTGTCGTACAGGGAAGAGATGAGCCTCTTCGGGCATACATTGAGCAATTCAACAAGGAGGTCGTCCAAGTGCCAACGACAGACGAGATGAAGAAATTCTTGCTCGAGCAGGGATTACGTCCTGGCTCAGACTTCGCGAAAGCCTTCGGCCTCGATCCACCGAGGAACCTTAATGCCCTTCTCCTCCAAGCCCAGTCGCATATACAGTACGAGGAGAAGGTCGTTGCCCACTCTGTTCGGGCCTCTCGAAACCAAGAAGGTGCCCGGTCATCCAGAGCTGAAGAACCCTCGACATCCCGTCGAGGAGATAAAAGACGCGATGATCGACCTCGCGATGCACGCGAACAGAAGAGACCTTCTGGGCGGTTCCATGACTATACCCCCCTCACTGCCTCGAGGGAGAAAATCTTGTCCGAGTGTGCCAATTCAGAATTCAAGCAGGCGAGAGTCCGTTTCCCTAAGCAGCTGCCGGCCAGACCAGGTGTAGACGAATCTAAGTATTATCGCTTCCACAAGAGTCACGGTCATACAACGAAAGAATGCACCCACCTCAGAGATGCCATAGAAATCCTTATTCGCGACGGCCACCTGAAGCAGTTCCTGAAAAAGAAAGATGCTCCCCGGCAAAAAACCCAGGAGAACAAAAAGGTTGTAGAAGAGACTCTGCCCTCCGATGACGCCAACGTACAGGTCGCTATGTCCATAACTCGGCCAGAGGACTTCCGCATCCCTGATGGTCTGCCCGTCTCCACTTACCTTGCTGCTCGCAACCCGTGGGAGGCCTTCCCATCACCCATGGTCATCTTTGGTGGTGGATTCAACAAAATCATGGTCGGTTCAGTCAAGAGAAGATTCGATCAACTAATCAGCAAAATATCCAACGAAGTCACCACGCTGGACACCACTCACAAAGGATTCGCTCCTATTTCCTTCTACAAAGAGGAGCTCCTCGATGGGGCATCGAACTCGAGCATCCCGCTGCTCATCCGGGCAAGGATTGTGAACTTCGACGTTCGCAGAATACTCGTGGACCAGGGCAGTTCAGTTGATATAATGTACAACCACCTGTTCGAAACGTTGCAGCTGGACGACTCTCACCTTACTCCATACGTTGGATCCGACCTGCAGGGATTCAACGGAGCAGTGACAAGGCCCCGGGGTTACGTAGAGCTCATCGTAACCTTCGGTTCAAGAAAGATAACCCGAGCAATTAAAGCACAATTTCTGGTAATTGAATGCCCGTCACTATACCAGTGCATTTTTGGAAGGCCAACCCTGGCAGAGTTGATTGCAGTACCTTCCACCGTACATCTCAAGATAAAGTACTACACTTCTGAAGGGATGGTCTCCACCCTCCACAGCGATATCGAAGCTGCCCGTCGGTTCTTTGAAGCAGCATCAAAAGGACTAAGCACCATCTCAGCAAGACCGAGGACTTCTGGTCGTCCCCCTCTGCCCAGCAGCTTCGAGCAGCCAAAACCGCTCCCCCAGGTCGAATCTATCGACTTAGACAGCCGTTTCAGCGAGGAAGATCACGCCAAGTACCCAACGACTTCGGGCAGCCAGTCCGACAACGGGGGCCATCTCCTGCGCCCCGTCCCAGATGGCAACTTTGAGATCGTTCCGTTTGGAGAAGACCCCGAACGGGGAGTAAAGATCGGAGCAGACCTCCCCGACCTAGCCAGGAGACAACTAAAAGCATGCCTCCGGGAGAATGCAGACTTGTTCGCGTGGAGCGCTGCTGAAATGCCGGGATTAGACCCATCAGTCGCTTGCCACCAACTTACAATTGATCCGGCCGTCAAAGTCGTTGCCCAGCGCAGAAGGAAACAGTCCCCGGAGAAGATGGAAGCCGCGGAGAAAGCTGTCAAAGACCTTCTAGAAGCTAGGTTTATTTCTAAAGCCAAATACACTACATGGCTCTCAAATGTTGTACTTGTAAGAAAAAATAATGGCAAATGGAGGATGTGTGTTGATTATACCGATGTTAATAAGGCCTGTCCGAATGACGCCTACCCCCTCCTCAATATAGATAAACTCGTAGATAACTCAGCAGGTTTTGAGCTTTTATCGTTCCTTGACGCCTACTCGGGATACAACCAAATCCCAATGGCCGCGAGCGATAAAACCTACACGGCCTTCATGACCGAATCGGGCAACTATTACTACAACGTAAATGCCCTTCGGACTGAAGAACGCCGACGCCACGTACCGACGAATGATGAACAAAGTCTTCCAAGGACAAATAGGCGACATACTAGAAGTATACATGGACGATATGATCATCAAATCCCACGAGGAACTAGATCATGTCGCCCATCTTCGCAAAATTTTCGAGCAAGCCAGAAAGTATCAAATGCGTTTTAACCCAGAGAAGTGCACGTTCGGTGTACGGGCAGGTAAATTCCTTGGCTTCTACCTAACAGAACGAGGAATAGAGGCTAACCCCGACAAGTGTCAGGCATTCTCTGAGTTCCCAATGCCCACGTCTAAGAAGAACATCCAGTCCCTCAACGGGGTACTTACTTCGTTGTCCCGCTTCGTTGCAAAGTCCGCCCAACACGCCCTTCCTTTCTTTAAGCTCTTGCGAAAAGAAGCAGCATTTGAATGGACCGAGGAATGTGAAGCATCCCTCATTCACTTGAAGCAAGCCCTGTCGAAACCGCCCGTATTATCACGGCCAGACACCGGGGAAGTCTTGTTCCTATACCTCGCCATCACTGCCGAGGCCATTAGCGCCGTTCTCATTCGCGAGAATCCTGGCGGGCAAAAGGCAGTATACTTCACGAGCAAAGCGTTGCAGGACGCAGAGTTACGATATCAACAGATAGAAAAGGTAGCATTGGCCCTCGTAAATGCTGCCAGACGACTGAGACACTATTTCTTGGCCCACACGATCGTGGTAAGAATGGATCAACCCATCAAGCAATTACTGGGACGACCAGATATGGCCGGGCGAATGCTCAAATGGTCATTAGAACTGTCTGAGTTTGACATCTAGTATGAAAGCAGAAAAGCTCTTAAAGCCCAAGCCCTGGCCGATTTCGTAGCAGAAGTAACCTTCTCAGACTCCTCGTCCCACATAGCAAACAGATGGACCATCTATGTGGACGGAGCATCCAACTCGACCGGCAGCGGGGCAGGAGTAATTTTGGAGAACGACGAAGGGTCCATAGTCGAGGCTTCTCTCACATTGTCCTTTCCCACGTCGAATAACTAGGTCGAATACGAAGCCTTCCTCACCGGTTTGCGCCTAGCCGAAGACCTAGGGGCCGAAGAAATTATCATCTGCACGGACTCCCAGCTCGTAGCCCACCAGGTATCAGGAGAGTATCAGACCAAGAACGATAGTCTCTCTGAATACCTAACCCTAGTCAAGGGAAAAATGTCGAAGTTCAGAGCAGTAGAAGTAAGACATGTCCCACGCGAACATAATGTGCGAGCAGACGTCCTGTCCAAACTAGCAAGCACTAAGAGGAAAGGCGGAAATAGGTCAGTCATTCAAGATATACTTCCTCGGTCCAGCATCGATAAGGGATCCTCGACCCTACACGTGCACGCGATTGGGGACAGCGATTGCTGGATGACGCCCGTGTACAACTACCTCACCAGGGACGAACTTTCGGATGACCCCAGGGAAGCCAACACCATCAGACGAAGAGCTTGATCGTACGTCATCCTGGAAAACAAGCTCTATCGACGAGGCTTCTCTATCCCACTACTCAAATGCATAGAGGAGGAAGTTGTCCCCCACGTATTACGAGAAATCCATGAAGGCATTAACGCCCAGCACCTAGGAGGAAGGTCCCTTGCCCGCAAGGCCCTCCGGGCAGGGTATTATTGGCTAACCATGCAGCACGATGCCAAGGAGCATGTGAAGAAATGCGACAAATGCCAACGGCACAGGGATATGCACCTAGCTCCACCTAACGAACTGAAGAGCATGACCTCCCCGTGGCCATTCGCCTGGTGGGGCCTAGACATCCTAGGACCCTTCGTGACGGGGTTCAGCCAAAACAAATACCTGATAGTGGGCGTGGACTATTTCACAAAATGGATAGAAGCAGAAGCCTTAGCAAAGATAACAGCACTTAACATTCTGCGCTTTTACAAGCGGAATATCCTTGCCCGTTTTGGGATTCCCCAAGCAATCGTCACGGACAATGGAACGTAATTCAAGGACAAGAAGTTCCAAGACTTTGTCGCCCATCTCGGAACAAAGCAACACTTCGCGTCTGTAGAACACCCCCAGACCAACGGGCAGGCAGAAGCGGCCAATCGTGTCAGTCTGCGTGGCCTCAAGCGAAGACTGGATGAAACAAAGAAAGCCTGGGTCGAGGAGCTCCACAGCGTCTTATGGGCGTGCCGCACCACTCCTCAGTCCACCACCGGGGAAACACCTTTCCGCTTAGCGTATGGCACGGAGGCTATTTTACCCATTGGAATCCACGTACCGTCCAGGAGGACCGAATCACCCCTAGACGAGGAAATGAACGACGAAGCAATAAGAGAGGAGCTCGACCTCGTCGAGGAAATCCGAACAGGAGCAGCCCTCCGCGAAGCATCTCTTAAGCAAAAAATAGCAATCATGCACAACGCCAAAGTTATACAACGAGAGTTCGATGTGGGCAGCCTTGTCTTGCGAAGAAACCACAAGGACTCTCGCGAAGGCAAACTAGTAGCCAACTGGGAAGGGCCATACAGAGTCCGTGCCAGAACGGGGAATGGTGCATACTTCCTCGAAAACCTCAATGGGGATGCAATCCCTCGACCGTGGAACGCTAAAAAACTTAAGCAATACTACAGCTAAAGTAACTATAGGCTTCCTCGCGTCAAAGGACCACCTAACGGTCATCATGCTCGTCCAGGTACAAACGACGCATACATATAAAGTAGAATCCCGCTCAAGTAAATGAGCCAGAACTCTGCTCGTCGGCAGTCCTCAACCGAGCACCGCCTTCGCCCAAGTACCATGATTGGCAAAACCCCAGCTCGCGATGGGACGTTCACGCCGCGACCTCAGGCCTCGATCGCGACCTGAGATCCGCAACCTCGCCAGGACCTTCCCCGACTATTCGACCAGTTCTCTGCACTGACGAATTCACACACGACGAGCTATCTCTCAAAAGAAAGCTCCGTTAACAGACACGCCCTCCGATGGGCAGTCACACATGCACAACTAATGTAAAGTACAGTAGTATAAACAAAAATTATATAAATAACATAAATCGGGCATGAAGTGAAAAAGGCCACAAGGGCCAAAGATTATGCAAATTACATAAGAAAGGGGGCCACGCCCCCCCCCCCAAATCAAAATAAAGTTGCAAATAAATCAACGGCACGCAGGCCGGACAAGACACAACAACATCAAAACAACAAAACTCCTCATTCTTTCGCATGCTCGGTCGACACGGGCTCAGGTCTCTGCTCCTCCACGGGCTGGTCCTCAGGCTGAACTTCGAGGGTATCAAGAATAAGGCCTGCGGGCAAGATGATGCGAGCATCCTCCACTCGCGCAAGATAGTGGATACCCTCAGTCAAAATCTCAAGCTCAGGGTTCACCACCCGCAACTGGGCCACGACACTTTCGAAGGACTCCACTGCCACGGCAATACCGTCATCCTCGGCCTGCAGAATGCTGGCGACCAGCTCAGCCCTAGTTTTCAACGCTTTTATCTCATCCGGTTCATCAGCACCCGGGACACTGGCCGCCATCAACTCCTTGTTCAACTCCCCGACAGCCTTTTTCTCAGCCGTCAGCTTGGTGACCTCCTCTTTCAACTTAGACGTCTCCTCTTAGGCCTTCTTCCTAGCCTCGCGAGCACTCTTGACTTCCTCCTTCAAGGCCGTCTCAAAAGCCCGGGCAGCAGTAAGCTCGGCCTTAAGCGCAGTGTCCCCTTCCGCATAAACGGCCACTATCTCCAGCATCCTCACAAGGGCAGAAGCATCTTGGGCTACCAGCGCCCTCTTGCTCGACCGGTCCATGCTCTCCAAGCTAAGAGATTCTGCCCGAGGAACGACCAGGGTGTTGCCTTCAAAAAATCTCGTGTCAAGAATGCACGGGGAGAGCTCAAACTTCCCCTTCTCAGGCACCCGAGTCAGATCCACAACATTTAACGTCCGTGGCCGCTTCGCCCGCCCGGTCAAAGGCAGTGGAGAATCCCGTGGACCAGGAGAGGGAGTAGAAGAGGTCCCCGGGGCAGTTTGTACAAGGGGAGGAGCACGAGTACCAGCGGCAGTCCGGGTCTTAGGGGGAGCCGCTCCAGCTTTATTCCTCGCCATGGCGTTCCTCACCACGCGATCGCGAGCTTGAGGCATCTCACCTGCACAAATGAAAACAAGCACGTTAGTTACGGGGAAAGGAAATAACACAAACAAAGTCTAAACAACTAAGACTACCGAGCAGCTTCTCGGCATCCGCGGGAGTCTTACACTCCAGCAATGCCTTAACATTGATGAATCTGTGCTCAACCCTCTGGCTCCCATCCTCCTCGAAGATAGGGTTGCCCTTGCTCGTCCAGTAGCTGGCAAGACTGAAGGAGTTGACCCAGTTCACCAGCCTCTCGTAGGACACGGTGTCCTACCCGCGTAACACGCTCGACTCGAAAACATAAGCGTCGGACTTCTTGGAGAAATGGTCAGGTGCCCAGCGGATCGGGAACTTATACACCCTCTCCCCGATATACTTCCCCTCCTCGTTGAGTATCTCCTCTCCGTCCTCGTCAACCTCTATCTCCCAGACATACGTGCTGTCCTGGGCTGCCTCAGACACTGGCTCGACGATGAAATACCGTCCCTTGAACGTTCGGATTGACTCCGAGAACGACTTGAATAATTTTTTGGGCTGCTTCAGAGAAACCCATCCGTACTTTTTCCCCGCCAGCTGCCGTTGAAGATGGAAAACCGCAAAAAAATAGAGGGAGAGTAGTTCCCAGATTGAGATGCTCGCACACTAACTCAAAAGCCCGTATGAAGGCCATTGAATTGGGGTGGAGTTGAGAGGGCGCCAGCTTCAGATGCTCGAAGATCAACTGCTGGAAGTCAGTGAAAGGCAACCTCAACCCCAACTCTTTAAAAGCGTACTCGTACATAGTAAAGCAGTCCCCGAAATCTGAACAGACCTGCTTGTCCAAGGTGGGAAAATGCACTTTCCAATCCCCCTCTGGACCCACCTCTGTAAAGGCGTCTGCCGCAGACCGTGCAAACGTAGAAATATGGTCGGAAGGCTCGGCCTCCTCCCACTCCTCCGGACAGAACCCTTCAACATCTTCCTCCATAACATCCAATTCTTCCCCCTCCTCGACTCTGCTCGAGGAGCTCGATGCTTCCGAGCTCGAAGACGCCGAACTCGAAGTCGTTGAGCTGCTATTCTCCTCGGAGCCGGTTTCCTCCTCGGACGTGTCTAAAATAATCTCCCTCTCTGGCCCTGTCGCCATTACGATCACCTGAAAAAGCAGAGAAAGACAGTGAATTCGACAGAAAATCAAATCCACTCTTCCACTGCCAAGTCAAGTGAAAGGGCGCGCAAAAGGCTAAGGACTACATCCCCGGCCTAAGCCCTAACATCAAACGTGGAACCTCCTCGCGAGGAGATGCCCGAGATATACCATCTTCCTACGAAGAACCTCCCCGCACTCGTGCCCAGATCCCATTTAAAGCTCCACCAGAAACCGTAAGGCTCCACCGAAATCTGGAAACGTTTTACTGGAAATTCACGTTCCATCAGAAGATAATAAGACACAGTGGTCACGACTCGCAACCACGACGTGGACCACCATGCTCACCGAACGCACTACCTACTCCGACGAGATGCTAGAAGCAGCAAAAGGGCAGAATCACCGTCCACCACCAACACTCGCCAGAAATCTACCTATTTTGTCACCTAAAACTAACCCTAGCCGCATGCAATCTACCACTAACAACAAGAGAAAGTAAAACAAGCTGGAAATCAGAAAACTTACTTGATTTGAGTAGAAGAAAGAGACTGCTCGAAGCTTGGCATGGTGGTCGGTTGCTATGGAGACGGCGACGGGCAAGAACGCAGAAGAGGCGAAGAGAAATCAGAAGAGAGAAAGTGCAAAATAGGACAACCTTCCCCCTTTTATACTGAGGGGCACGTGCACACACGCGCCCGTAGGCAATAATGACTGCCCACTAGCCATAATTACCTATTAACTGATACACAGGGCTCGATGCACACGTGGTAACCCAATGTTTCCCATTCTGTCTGACGCTTTATCTCCCTGAATACCGGGCAATATAGTCTCGACCACGAATATCACGGACACAGAGGGCCCCGAGCACCTCGAGACAATCATCCTCGTCTCCAAACGACGACTCCGCGCTAGCTCCCCTGAGTGACAAGCAGTCCTTAAGTCATCACTCCCATGCTCGGGAGCAACGACTTGGGGGGCTCCTGTTCTGGACTGGACCAATGGCTAGAATTGGCCCAAGGAACGCAGCGTCCTCCCCGGTTTTTATGCCCGTTACGCACGGCTTCCTCGCTGCCCTAACAGCAAGGGACAGGTGCCCGGAACCGCGTTTCTGCCCGACATAACAGCTAGTTTCTGGGACCCTGCCCGACATAACGGCTAGTTTGGGCAGTTACCTATTCTTTGGGGAAAACGGTTATTTCGCCCCGAAAATAGGACCGTTGACCACGCACTGGGGGCTCTATATAAACCCTCTCGCTTGAGAGGGCCAGGTATCATTTTTCTCACCCTAAGAATACACTTTGTACTTGCCCATTTTCTCTGACCCTTTCTTACTTGAGCGTCGGAGTGCCTTGCAGGTACACCCCCTTTTCTCCTCATCAATATTCCGAATACCTCGTCCTTCTGACGACCAGCATCCATCCGAGAACCTTACCATCTGACGACCAGCTTACGTTGACCCGTTCGAATACCCCGGATCAATATTCTTAGAATATTCATTGATTTTCTCTCTCTCTCTGAAACATTGGCTTCATATATGAGAGATTTGAAACATGTTCAGAGTTCAGAGCCTTAAGAATAGACTTCAGAGTCTAATGAAAATGAGGCTTGAATGTATCAGAGTACATCTGGGTTGTTTACTTCAGAAGCATTGATTGGTAAATCTAGAGTTTGACTTTATGTTTAGAATTTCTTCATATTAACACTTTGGTTTAGATTCATATGATGTCCAAAGTTTAGAGTCTCTCTATCTGAGTCCAAATTCCTTATTTTATCCAGAGTCCATAATCTCTTATCTAGAGTTTAGAGTCTCTCTTATTCAAAGTCTCTCTTTATTCAGAGTCTTTCTTTGTCCACAGTCCAGAGTCTGTTTTGTTCAGCTTTGATCTTCGTCTGGATTTTTTAGAGTCTGCTCTATTCAGGCTCTAGCTTGTTCAAAGTCCGCTTTATCTAGCACATGTCTTGTTCAGATTCTGCTTTACTCAGTTTCTAGCTTGTTTAGAGTCTGCTTGATTCAGTTTTTGCATTGTTCAAATTGTGCACACTCAACAAATTATTAAAGTACACAATTTTTTTAAAACTTTGTTAACATCAAAACTCAAGGATAGTAGTTGTAGAATCAAACTTGTTCCAACAAAATCCTCATTCCATACATAGGGGCGACCTACAAGCATTCAATGGAATGACAAAAATACCATTCGGGTACGTTGAATTCATGATGTAGTTTGGAAGTAAGAAAAATAGAAAAATGACGAAGACTCAGATCCTGCTAATTGATTGTAAATCCATATAGAACTGCATAATTATTTTAGGGACATTGGCTATCTTAAAAGACTTTTCCTCATTGGTCCACCTAAAGTAGACTTGGAGGCTTATCGATTATGCTTCTTAGTGTCCCTCAAACTCCATTAGGAAAATTCTGACACCATAGACAAAACCACAAGTGATAAAAGGACACAATAGTCTCGAAGATCAAAGATCAAGAGAAATATAAAGTAAAAGGAACTCCAACAAGTCGTTGTCAAGCTATATGTCCTTTGAATGAGTGCCAAGGCTGATGTTAGGGGATCTAAGAATCAAGAAAAAAAGAAGGGGAAAAAACCTTGAAGAAGTTAACTAACAAATCCAAGACAGATAAAAGTCGCAAGAAAGTGTTATTTACATTAGCATTACTTAAATTTTATTTTAATTTATAATTAAAATAAAATGACTTTGGCAATATGAAACGCTTATATCGTGTTTACAACTACTGACACTTTGAATAAAATAAGCATCATATTTATTTTGTCATAACGTTTTGTCTCTAAAAATGTTCAATTGCCATCTAAAATGGAGAAATTAAGAAGGACCACTACTACAAAGAAATATACTCATAAATTGGTACCCCTAAGAGAGGGAAAGAGAAACTAGAGCCATGCCCGATGGAAAAGGGACCTCACTCTCTGATTCACTAACAGGGAGAAGAAATGCCACCTAAAAATAATTTACCCTTTTATCGTAGTCGAAATTCGTGGAATGGTTGAGCTAAAGGTATCCCTAGGTCGATAACATACATGATTGATAAAGAAGAAGCACTTGTGCTAACAGGTGAAATGCCCAAAGAGGCAAAACACTAAAATAATAATAGATGATGGAAGAAATAACAAATACAAGTCATAGTATTGTCATTAGTTAGAAAACACGAAGCTTAAACCAAAGCAAACTTGTTTTGAAGAATAACAAAAAAAAAAGTAAAATCCAAAATATCCTCGTTTGATGTGGCCTAACTTTGTTAGGATCCAGGTCGAAATACAATAAGGCAACTACATGGTAAAAACACGAATTTGAGGCATTGCATTTTCAAAGCCCTGTATGCTCGCACTAGCAGTTGTCTCCCCTGAAAATTAGAATATGCCTTGCCAAGCCAATGAACTTCACTGCCCAGGTCATAAATTATCCTTTTGGACTGAAGACAAGCCTCTTGTTGGACTTTCTTAACTCCACATTTTCAAAGGCTAGCGAAGCAACTTTCTCTTTCGACTCACTGAATCTATGTTAACAATAATGCCATTTCAAGATCTCGTTATCATGTTAAAGGGAAAACCCTTCTTTTTGAAGCCCTTAACTATGTTTTCATCATTTTTTTCTTCGGCACTTATAGCCATCAAGATTGATTCTCTTATTCATCTAAAAACTGACTTTGTTCTCAAAGTTATGTTTCAACCAATTAATGATTCTCAACCACCTGGATTAAAAATTTGTAAATTTGTCAACGACACATCATCAATACCTTTGTCATGTCATTAAAAGTTGGTCTCAAATTTAAAGGGACTAAAATTAAGAAAAAAAAACAAATTAAAAGGACTAAAAAACTGAATTTTAAAATACGCGGAGCAAAATTCAAAAGAGATTAAACTTGAGGGACCGAAATTGCAGTTAAACCTATACTTTTTTGTAACCTTGGATATATATATATATATATATATATATATATATATATATATATATAACAACGTTTGGTTACAACAAAAGGAACATAAACACGCATAAAACAACATTACAAAGAATAAATAAAAAGACTTAACACCACGATATATATAAGAACTTAGGGTTGGAAATGAGTCGAGTCGAGTCGAACTTGTCTTAGCTCGACTCGACTCGATAAGAATATGCTCAGCTCGAAACTCGACTCGAGTTCGACACGAACTTTATTTTAAGCTCAAACTCGACTCGTTTAAAGTTCACGAACAACTCGATTCAGCTCGTTAGGTTCATCTCAGTAGGTTCAACTCGTTAGGTTCACGAACTTAAAAGTTATTTTTTAAAATCTATTTTTTTCTATTTGACATTTTAAGTTAATATTGTTTAAAATAAAAATACTGAATTAATATAAAATTTATCAAATTACAATTTAACTTTGTCTTCAAAGATCTACAACATAAAAAACTACCAAATACCAATCTTTTAAGAGATACATTTGAAACTCTAATTCAAAAATTACTCAATTAGAGTTTAATTTTGTCTTACAACTTTATCTAAATAATTAGAAACCTTACAAATTTTAATAAAATATTATAACAAATACTACTAAAAGTTGATACATTCTCATCATAAAATGATCACACCCCTTGCAACCTTCATTAACAAATGCTTATGTCTCCAAGAAGAATTACTTTAAATTGTGAGAGCTTTGCTGCTATAGTTACTACAAAAGAGACAGCCAAATTGTGAGAGCTTTGCTGCTATAGTTACTACAAAAGAGACAGCCTACAAAATGCAAGATGGTATTAACAAAATGTAGTATATAACAAAATACATTATGATAAATATATATTACTTTTTGAAAGACATGCCATTTGCAAAACAAAGTAATTAGTAACATTTGCATGTTAAAAAACATTGAGCTATAGATCATAGATCATCATCATTGTTTATCAGTCTCTACGTACTCATATGTAAAAAGAATAAATAGCCAAACAATTTTTTTATTAGATGAAAAATAAAGTTATAGTTAATGTTCAAATTTATATATAAAGTATAAGGCTGAGTCGAAATGTAATAATGCATTGCATGCATATCATAGCTTTAAAGTGCTTATCATGCATATGTAGCTATAATAAACTATAAATTATCAAAAGCACAAATGACTTTTTTAGTTATCTCCATACAATGTCAATGTTAAAGGTAATGAGTGAAAGAGAACAATGCATTATGTGGCATATGTTTCACATTGTAACATGAACATTTTTATTCTCCCAAATCAAATCTATAATGTGTGGTATCCAGTAACTTCATGCGCTTTATTTACTCAAATGTCTCTGTATTTCATTACATGTTATTGCTAAGGAACATATTCTTCTGAAAGTGTTCCATATTGTGAGTATTTTCTGATCCTATACCATTAAATGATTTTTAGCTTTTACAGTATAGTTGACAATATTTCTGATCCTATACCAACAGATTATAAATTCACATTTGCAGAGATCACTTTTTTCATCATCAGTATGGTAAAAAAAGAACAGTAACTGTTACCGAGCATACTACCCATAATGAAATTAAAACCAAGTCCATTAAAGAACAAGAAAGATAAAAAATGTACCTATTTATCATCAAGGAAGTAATGTAATTTCTGTTTGCACTTGCTCCACCTATTAATAAAAAGAAGAAGTTAGTTTTAATAAATTATCATGCTATTTTTTAAAGTTGATATTATACTTAATAATCAAAAGATAAGATAGCATATTACCTTAGGCTTGTTCCTAATTCCATGCAATATTCGAAGCCAATCACCACCACAAATTAAAGCTTCAACAGTAGATGAATGTAAAGAAGCTCGAAATGAATCAATAACTCTCCCTCCGGCACTAAAGGTTGACTCCGAAGCCACAGTAGATATTGGAATGGCAAGAACATCTGCTGCCATACGGGACAACACTCTATATTTTCCACTATTCAATTTCCACCATTCCAAGGCACAAAATGACATATGACCATTATCCTTAGGTTTGTAAGTTGGCTCATTCAAATACTCTTCAATTTCAGATTTTACAGCAGGAATTGCTTGTTGTTCTTCGACATAATTCATTAACAATGACCACCCTGAGGATTTTTGTGGCTCCAAAATAAGTCCATTTTGATCAACACTAGTTCTACTAGATCCTTCTTTACTATGCTCACTAAGTAGATCAGTATACTCTTTGTACATATCATCAAGAGCAATACGCACATTTTCTATATTTTTTCTTGCTTCAACTTCGGCATAAATTAAGGGAAAACACATGTTAACACCCATCATTTTGATCCGAGGGTCCAAAACAGAAGCAAGCGACATGACAAGATTACATTGACTCCAATATTTATCAAATTTTTCCTTCATTGCTTTTGCCATTTCTTTCATAAAATCAGATTCATCTTGGATAGCATAATCTAAAACTAGCTTGATTCGAAACACCTCAGCAAGATATAAGTTAGCAGTTGGATATTCACTACCAGAAATAATATTTGTAACAACATTAAATACCTCTAGCAACTTGCAAACTTTTTCAACCTTTTCCCAATCATCATCATCTAGAAGAGTTTTATAGCTTGGTTCTCGATCTTGAAACCGAGGGAAGACTTCTTTGAACTGCATTGCAACTGACAACATTTGATAGGTAGAGTTCCAACGAGTAGGGCAATCAAGAATTAATTTTTTACCACCAAGCTTTAGTTGTTGAACTATTTGTGAGAATGTTTGCAACCTTGCTTCAGACTGATTGATGAACTTCACACTTTCACGCACGTTTTCAACTATTTTTGCTATTTTCCCAATACCATCTTGAACAAGCAAGTTTAGAATATGTGCACAACAACGCACATGAAATAACTTTCCATCTAGCACTAACTTCCGGTGCCTTAAAATCAGAACTTTTAACTCTTTCAAACATCTATCGTTGTAGTGAGCATTATCCACCGACACGCTAAATATTTTATTTTCAATGCCCCAATCTTTAAGACATTTGAAGATTGCATCAGCAATATCAACACCACGCCGAGGAGGAGGAACATGAACAAAACTAAGAATGCGTTTCTGCAAAACCCAATCAGCATCTATGAAATGACCAGTTAACACCATGTATTCTATCTTCTGATTTTGTGACTTCCATAAATCCGTGGTCAAGCAAATCTTATTTACTGTCCTCAAAGTAGACTTCAACTTTTTTCTTTCAGCTTCATAAACAGCAATACAATCATTCTTCAATGTTTTCCGACTAATTTTCTCATATGAAATATTAGAACATTTCATCATAAAAAGAAAACCTTCTTCCTCAACAATACTAAATGCATGTTCGTGCATCATAATCCAATGTGCAGTGGCTTGACGTTGTCTTTCATGGTCATATTTAGCCCCTGAATTCATAAGTAGTGGTCCAGAAAGCTTCTCATCAATCATGCTTTTTGCGGGCTGAAAGTTTAATTTTTTTTGTTGTGCTACTAGCTTCTTGTAAACATGACATGTTTCTTTTAAATGCCTCATCAAATGACTGGTTGATCCAGTAGCAACAACAACATAATTCTTTTTACAGTGTATACATTGCCATTTTTTTCCATTCTTTAATTCCACTTTTTTGAAGTGATCCCAAACTTGAGAAGTTTTCTTCCTCTTTACTTTTGAATAACAAGGTCACTGCTCTCAACATTTTCTTCATTCACAACTTCATTTGCCGGTGTTGATTCATTTGTTAGTGGTTCTTCATTTGTATTTGCATCTAAATCAATGATAGGATTCAATACATTTAAGCATTCTTCTCCAACTTCTGGTAGTGAACCTCCCACTGATTCAAGTGAGGTACTATATGACATCTCTATAATAGAAAAATAAATAAAGTTTCAAGTTCCATTAAAAAAATCGTTAAAATTTTCAAACAGAACACAATAAAAAAATCCTCATAACAGAGTTATCTATTTAGTTCATTCCAGAAAGAACAGATTCAGGAAGAACAGATACATAACAAAGTAAAAAAATAAAATTCTTATAACAGAGTTATAGTTTATTCTAGGAAGAAAATATCCAGAACACAATAAAAAAAATGACAAAGCTACTAAAACAATCAGATGATGATGAGGAAATAATATTTACCTCTATTGACAAATATTGTTGAATCTGGATGACAGATAATGTAGAGATGAAAATTTGATGATATTTGAAACAAAGTACAAGAGTATTATATTGAATGGAACCTAGAAAAGAGACTAAATTTTTTTTCCCAGAATAGAGAACAAACAAGAAGAGAAGAAGAGACCGAAAGATGAATGAAATTCTCTAAAACCTAAAAAGGAGATGAAAGGTTTTGATTTTGGTAAATGCAATACTAATAAATGTGCATATTTAAAATATTAAAAATAGTTAATAATAATAAAGTCAAAAAAGAATACAAAAGGATATCAATTAAAAAATATGGTAAATCCTATAATATTTAAAAAAAGTGTTATTTTTAAGAGCTAGTTTAAAATTACTCACGTATATGGTAAACGGATAATATTTAAATGCTATAAAAATGGATAATATTTAAAAAAAAGTGTTATATTTAGAGCTAGTCAAAAAAGAATACAAAAGAATATAAATTAAAAGATATGGTAAATGCTATAATATTTTAAAAAGTGTTATTTTTAAGAGCTAGTTTAAAATGACTCACGTATATGGTAAATGGATAGTATTTAAATGCTATAAAAATGGATAATATTTAAAAAAGTCTTATATTTAAGAGCTAGTAAAAAAAAGTAAAAAAGGATATAAATTAAAAGATATGGTAAAAGCTATAATATTTAAAATACTATAATATTTAAAAAAGTGACTCACGTATATATGTTTTTTTTTTAAAGTTTGAAGAATTTTTTTTGGGTAAAAAAAAGTTAGAATCTATGCATTAATTTTTTTAAATGATACTATTAAGATATATAATTTAAAAACATTATATATATATATATATATATATATATATATATATATATATATATATATATATATATATATATATATATATATATATATATATATATATATATATATATATATATATAAACTCGAGTTGACTCATGAACCTAACGAGTCGAACTATACATAGTTCAAGTTCAACTCATTTAGTTAACGAACTTAAATTTTAGCTCATATTCAGCTCATTTGGTTCATGAACCAAGTTCAACGATTTAGTTATCGAATCGAATTTCGAACTATGTTCGAGTTAGTTCGGTTCATTGTCAGCCCTAATAAGAACATACAACAATCAAAACAATATCATCTAATGCAATCATCATATCTCTAACATCATTGTCATCTTTAACTGGCACCCAGTTACATTGGATATCATCATTGTCATCCGTAATAGAGATGTATAAAACAAGTATCTTAATACTTCTAATTATTTCACTATCATTATTCTCTCTGTGTAACCAAAGAATAAGTTTCTCTTAAGTTGTTCGAAACTTCGGATGTTCAAAAAACGCATCTTCACCAGATGCTTGGTTCTTGAGAAAAAAACCATGCCTATGTCTTTTACTACTCACGTTAAAACAAATGAAGAAAAACTTAAGAAGAAAATGAGAAGAAGTTTGAAAAAACAGTAGAAATCACAAATCTATTTATACTAAATGGTACATATTAAAATATAATATTTTACATAAAATATTACAACACTTAAGTGCCCGATGAATTGGTGTCTCCTCTAAACATCAACACATAGGCACCAATTGGATTGGTTTGACGAATATAAAACGTCAATTCAACTAAGTTGACTTTTCATTTGTTCAATGCATGCGCCAATTCAACTGACTTGTATTTTGCGGTCTAATTTTTTTATTTAAAACATGAATATTTTGAAAAATAACCTGGAAACATAATTATTTAAGTAATTTTATTGAAAAATATAATTATTTTTAAAAAGGTTAAATGTGTTTGTGGTCTTCATAAGTATTTCAAATTTTGTTTTAACCCTTCAAAATATTTCTTTTAAAGAATGATTTTTCTAATTTTTTTTATCCGCAATTTTAGTCTATACTATTAAAATCGTCGTTAAAATTATCACTAATTCAATCATTAAATAATAAACAGTCGTTAATTCAATTACTAAGTTTTAAGAACCGTTGTTAAATTGAGAATGAAAAACTTTTTTAAAAAAATTTTAATATTGAAAATGAAAAATTAAAAGAAATATATTATAAGATATTAAAAATAAAATTTGAAATATTTAAAAGTATTTCAAATATATTTATTCTTAAAAAAAAAAACGTTAAAAGTTAAAAAGTGATATATGTGATGTGCATTTAATAATTTAGTCATCTAAATATTTTCTATAAAAGGAAGAAAAAAAAGCACCAAATTCAAAAAAGTTGGCCGTTATAAAAAGTGCTTATTCCTTCCCTCTCGTTTCCTTGTACTTGCTTCATTCACAACCACTACCAAAAACCTAGGGTTTCTCTCTCCTCTCTCTCCTCTCTCTCTCTCTCTCTCTCTCTCTCACCCTACACCACTCAAATTTTCCGGTGACTCTGCAACCGGAAATGAACCAAAACCAGTTGAAACAACTTCCACCTCACTACCAACCAATGCTCAAAGAATCAATCAACCGTTTCCTAACTGAATACCGAAAAGGCACTACCAATTTCAGCGACTTCAGTTCAATCTTTTCCCGCACGCTTCACAGCACACCAGACCCTCCGATTCCCGTTGTATGGTTTTATGCAGCTCTCGAATTTCACGCTTATAGGTTGGGAGTGGGGAAAGAATGTTCTGGAACTTCAGTAGCTTCGGTGGACGCGGTTAAGGGTTTGTTTCAGTTGCTGGTTTCGTGTTCTGATGGATGTGCGTCGATGAAGAGGATTGGTGTTCTCGCACCTTTGGTTTTTGAGCTTTGGCGTTTGGGGGTTTATGAGAAAGAAGTGAAGAGTGAAATTGAGGTTTTGGTGGAAGGGGTTGTTAGTTATTGTAGCATTTATTGTTTGAAGAGCGAGGTTGAGGTTCGAGGAGGTGACGGGGTAGTGGTTTTGGAAGAGGGTTTTGTGGATTTGTTACCGGTTTGGATGATTGGTTGTGAGGGTGAGTTTGGGGTTGGTGGTGGTTTGAAGGAGTTTTTCCCGTTTGTTAGTGATCAGATTCGAAAGGGAATTGAGGTGGGTTGTGAGGTTGGTTATTTGGCTGGGGTTGTTATGTTTGAAGCTCTTTTGTTGAAAATGTGTTTGATTTTTGACGCCGGGATCACGAGAGGGGAGAAGGAGAAGAAGTTGCGGGCTTCCGCAGCTCAGATCATGACCGGGTTTCGTAATTTTTACTTTTTGGGTAAGGACTCTTTACTTTTCTCATACCAATTACTAATTAATTACAAGCAAGGTTTTATATGGTAGTTGTAGTCTTTGATATTTCAGCAAATCACAGCCAACTATCTATAATGTTAGTCTCAATTGCAGTTACCTTGTTACTGCAAATACCAAATTCATCAAATAACATGATCAAAACCCCGACACAACTGCTTAGATGTTTTTCAAGCAGTTTCATTTATGTATATGATTGACTAAGGGTGTATAATTTGGAAGGGTGTTTAGATAACAATTCCAGTGTAATGAATAGCATTTGCTGTTTTTAGCAAACGTTTCAATATAGTTATGTTCTTTCATTATGGAGTTTGGAGTAATGTAGGTTCTACAACATTTTAGGAAGCTGGATCTTGATGAAATTTATTTTTCATTGTTTATTTATATTTGTATGGACTCCGGTTGGTTTTACTAATTTTCATGCATGAACCATCCATTCAGAGTTGTCTCCTGTCTTTGTATGGGTCAATCTGATCATACAGAATTGTAAATTTTCTTAGTTCAAGTTTTACCTTTATTTGTTTATTATTTGTCAGCTTGAAATTGGTCGAAACCTTTGCTTTCTGGGGTGACTTCATTACAGTTTTGTGTATGTACTTCCTGACTGCTTATTGGTGCATACCAGATACCCTTTTCAGGATGATGTTGGAGCCAGTTTTACCAGTGATCTCCTTACTGGTCAGTACAATCATACCATCTCTTTTCATTAGCATTACTTGATTATAATATGGAAGGTATTGCAAATTTGTAGACAAACACCTATTTTTTTCCCAGGAAACTATGTTTTGTCAAGACTAATTTCAAACAGAATGAATGAGTTAGAATAACCTGTTTTGATCCCTTTTTTCCACCCTTTCAGATAGAACAAAAAAATATCACTTACCTACATGTAAAACCTGTTTTGCACCTAATTCGTGTTCACCAAAACTTATGCCTAATTCTCAAAGAATTAAGAAAAACCGGTTTAACTAAGAGCATGGAAAACCCCCACAAAAAGTAGTCATAAACTGTTTGAAAAAAATAGAGATCGAAGCTTATCAACACCTGTTGTTTTAAAGCAGCGGATTATTGGATCCCACGATTGTGTTGTTCACAGTCATTGAATGCTATTTTATAGGTAATTCTCCTCTCTGTTGGTTTTGTTACATCTGATGTGGGACAAATGAAATGTTAAACTACAGGGTGGTCCTAATGTTAAATGTGGGACTGTTCTTTTCTTATTATCATATTATTACTATTATTATTATTACTATGTACTTTATTGTTTTTAAGCAGACTATAAAAAATCAATTATAGCATACCAGTTAAAATATTATAATGTACCATGAACCATAACAACATATCAACTGTATAATACCCCGAAGTACCTAATACTTCAAAAGTTGCGTAGCGCGTACTCAAACCTGTACCACGTACCATACCAGCCCCATGTGACTATAGTGTGGAACTTGAGGTAAGACCAGAAGTTTAAATGTTGATTCTGTTTAGCGATTTTGGAAACTGTGATTTAGATTTTGGAATTCTAAAACTTATCTGAACCTTTCCAGATAAATTGTTCAGTTCATCAATTATTCATGTATAGTTACCGTAAGTTGTCTTTGAAAAGGGCTACTACTTGGTTTAGCTTCATTGATTATTCATTGCCATAATCTTCTCAACAATGACTCCAATACTGAGCAACCTTCTTCTGTTGGTAATTTGAGCTCTCAAGTTTATGAAATGATCTATTTCATTTCTCTTCAAGAAGCATATGATGCATTTTATTGCTCATTTCTAATTTGCTGTTATATTCAGCAACTTACTGGTTGTTTTTTGCTCTAGGGTTCTGAAAATGAAGTTCTTTTAAAAGAAGTCCTGTACAATTCTGTGATGATGATGGATTATTCATTCATAAATCGTCAACCCGGAGTTTCACTGTATGCCAACGGCCTGAAAGATTTTGCAATTAATTGGTTGTTTGTTGCTGAGTTAGCTATACAGTCTGCTAGGTACGAAAAAACCCTATTGTAGCTGTGAAGGGTGAATTATGAATGGGTTTCTTGAATGTCTCAGCTAATAAGTCTCATAATCTGCTTGGTCACAGGGAAAATGGTGATCATGGGAAAGCTACTTCTTATATCCTTGCCTTCTGTAGATCCTGCATTCCCATTCAATTGATCAACTGGGTTATTAGTCAAAGTGGAATAGACAGAAAGATCGGCAGACCAAGTGTTTCCACTCCCATAGATCTTATAAGTGAGTTCCTCCAATTACCCCTTTAATTTTTTGTTATATTTTCACTTCTCTTTGATCGGGCCAGGCGTTTGTATTTTCAAAAAGTTCAGCAAGTTGTATAGGGTTTTTTTTAAGAGATAGTGCAAAATGCATCAATGTTCAAAACCAGTGATCACAACTAGATTGGCATCAAAGTCAGAACCATTCTCTTGCAGTACCCCCAAAAATTTATTAAAAAAGGAAGAAAATACAGAAAAAACTTGAAGGGGGTGCCAAATTAATAAAAAAAGTCTGATTAGTACAAATTAGTAAAAATTTCCCCAAATAAAAGAAGTACTAGCTAAGTTAGAAGATAGACACAATTTTTGTATTGATTGAGAAATTTTGGAGGAACAATAGCCAAGTCAGAAAATGCTTGAAACTCAAGCTGAGAATCACATTCAAGCCAAAGGTTGAACCACCTATTCTTGAAAGCAATCTCAATAGAATGTAGAGCATGCTGTATAGTTGAATGTGCCTGCACCCAGTTTGCTTAGTCTCTTTCCTTTTGACTGCCAGGTTTTTTTGTTTTGTTTTGCTGCTTAAATATTGATCAGGGATTTCATTTGATATTCAGAATGGCTTCTAGTTGTTGAGGAACAAGGATTGGCAATATTTGGTTGTGGAATTGCCAAGCATCGTGCAAAGGCTTTCCTATTCACTTCAAAAACCGAGCGTATACTTCCAGTGGTCAAACATCCCTTTTTAAATTTGATACATGGAGGGTCCGTGATAGATAGAGTTGGTGGCGGTGATGTAGAGATGCATGATACTGTGGATGCCATGAGTTTGTCTGGTAATGATCAAATGAACACAACCACCATTGATGGAACTAGAAAACGCAAAGAAGGAATTGAGGATGATACAAAAGCACAGCTAAAGTATATGAGATGTCAGTTTCATGAGAATTCTGTGAAAGAAAACTCCTTTATATTCAGGCAACAATGATAGTTTGAGTATAAAGTGGGAGTGCGGCAAGGTATTTTGGTTTCTCAAAGATTAGGAATTTATGACGCAATATTGTTGATGAAAACTTATGGTAGGAGGCAGAGGTAGCAACTTTTTATGACTATCATTTTGTTTACTTCTGCTGCTAGTTAATATAGCAAACATTTTAGCAAAGTGTCTTCTGGCATAGGGTGCATATTTGGAAATTCATTCAACCTGGGTTTTCAATTTTATTTTAGTTGGCATAGGGTGCATATTTGGAAATTCATTCAACCTGGGTTTTCAATTTTATTTTAGGTGGCATAATGCCATATGAAAGTTGACATGATGTACTTTGAAGCTTTATTTTGTCAAACTGTGCTCATTAGGCACCTGTCTTGTCCATGAAGCAAAATTTAGTATTATATGTAAGAAAAATATAATCACATGCAATAATGTCTATATGCGCTACCGTGTGGGCTAAAGTTCCGATCTTTAGCTTAATAAAGTGGCTTATGCAAAACCTTTGAATGATTTTATTTTATTTTATTTATTTATTTATTTATTTATTTTTTTGGGTTTTGATAAAAATGATTTTTCGGATTTTAGAAATTGACCGCTTAAAAAACACATTCTAGATTATAGAATAAAAACATATTTTGATATATTAAAAGTTGAAATTATAATGTTGAAATAATCTTTCTTAAATATAGAGAAGTATAAACTTAATAGATTTTGTTTAAGGGTTACTCATACTAATATTACAAATAATTATTTATATTTAATATTTGCAACATTTTTCTTCAAACTGTTGTTGAATGAATATCAATAATTTCAAGCTTTTAGGTAAATTAGTTGAATCATTATGTTGGTAAATCTCTGTTAACACATATGTAAGCTAGTACTTAGAATGAATGTATGATGTAATTATTAATTTTCTATTCAATTTTTCTTTGAGGAAAAGTTGGTCAATCTCAATTTGTTTTGTGATGTCACGTTTAACATGTTGACCAATTTGTTTTGTCATTTCATGTGTAACATGATTATGTATAAAATTGTTGGCTAATTTATTAGAGGATTTCTTAATACACCACGTGGGTTTCTTAGGCACCGCACGAAATTTCTTTTTTGTCCCTTAATTTCGGATGTGCACATCCGAACGCACAATTTTTTTTAAAAACATTGATTTGTTTCGGATGTGCAAATCCGAAATATTTTCTCATGTGGACATCCGGAAGAAATTCTTATAACTTCGCGCCAGAGCCTTTTCCCCCCTCATTCTTAACTTTTCAGAAGGAATTTCGCGCGGTGCCTAAGAAACCTATTTGGTGTATTAAGAAATCCTCATTTATTATAGCAAAACAATTTCATATGACCTTTACAATGTGATCGTGCCTGGATCAGAAAGTATAACAGTGGCCAACAACGCCGTGAGATCTTCAACTCCGGTAGTGATGGAACGACCGGGGGGGGGGTGTACTTGCAAGGTACTCCGATGCCAAAGTCAGGAAACGAGAGTAAACAAGTACAAAATATAGGTGTAAGAGTAAGAATGAACGTAATCCGACCCTCTCAAATGAAAGGGTATTTATAGAGTGCCCTTAGCGCGGGGCCAACGGTCTCCTGCACTGGGCTGGATTGTCAGGCCCAATCCAGGTGACTGTCAGGGCTTACGTGGCGTAAGGAAGACTAGCACGTGGTCTTCGCCCTGGGATAACGGTCCCGAGATCTTCAGAAGGTGGGCAGACCGATTTCTTCGAAAGTGGGAGGTTATAAGGTGGCGTGTCCCCGCGGGGAGGAGGTCGTGGAACTCGAGGAGAGAGGTGCCCTCCTAGACTCAATGACTCTACTTGACAACGCCTGTCCGATACGTGCCCGACGAGAGAAGTGTCTTGGACGTGCTCGACACTGGATAGTTATGAGCCCTGTTGGGCCTTCTTAGTCTATTGGGTTGGGCCTGCCCGACTAATGGGCAGGCGCTTGCCCAGTCCAAAACAGGAGCCCCCCAAGTCGTTGCTCCGGGGTGTCGGAGCAATGGCTTAAGGGTCAGTCACCAGTCAAGGATCTGCTCGGCAGGCCGGGCTGAAGGTAGTTCAGGTGTCTATAGGTGATATTTTGTCGGGGAGACGTTGCGGGGAGAGATTTCGAGTCTGTGACTACGGAAGAACCACGAGCGAGGGATGCTAGGAGGGCAGAAATTTTGAGTTTTGCTCGCCTGTCGCTGATGGCCGGCAATGCGGGGAGATGAGAGTTTGCTGTAACGCCCCGATTTCGATTATTCCCATTTTGGTGAGTCTTTTATTTAAATTGAGTGATAAATTATTTTATTTGTGAAATTGGTGTGTTAATATGCTATGTTGACATGTTATGATATTTTACCGTTTTTGGGAGTTTTCGGGGAAATTAGAATGGAGGGTATTTTGGACATTTCTCAATTAATTGATAAGTTAGAAATTTAGTAGAAATAGAATTATGTGAGAAAATGAATTAATTGAATTTGAGTAGAAAGTAGGAAAAGAAATAGAAAAGAAAAAGAGATAAGAAGAAGAAATAGGAGAGAAAGAGAAAGAAAAGAGAAATGGAGAGAAAAAGGAGAGAAAGAAAGAGGAAGAAGAGAAAAGAGAAGAAAACTTGGAAAAACCTAGAAAACCATCAAGAACAATCATCTAGCAAGCTTGGAATCCGGGTAAGGGTGTGAAATCTTATTATCTCATCAATGTATATCATTATGTATGTGTTTGTTTGTTGTGTTGTTGGATTGTATGAAAAATATAACAAAACCATTTTTGTAGAAAATGTTAGAATTGATTTAATCGTGTTGGAAATGGTGTTTTTGTGTTCCTTGTTGTGGATACATGATTGATAGATGTTGTTGTACATCAAATTGGTATTTTTCTGAGTTTAGATGATGAATTTGGGTGTGGTTAGGGTGGAAAAACGCAGAAAATGTTCTGCAGAAAAATTCTGCATTTTTCCTGGCCATACGCGTATTGGGGCAGGCCATACGCGTATTGACTTGGGCAATACGCGTATGGGTGGCGCATTTCAGGGCCAATACGCGTATGGGTTGCATGTTTTCCACGGCCATCTGGTGATACGCGTACGACATTGGGCATACGCGTATGGACTTTTACACGTGAATTTTTGGGAAAAATGAGCTTCTGCCCATACGCGTATGGCTCAGGGCAATACGCGTATGGTCAGGTCAATTGTAAAAATGTGATTTTTCAAAATGTCGTCTTCGTTTTCTTTCGTAACTTTTGTTCCGATTATCCGATTTTAACATTCTTGGTATCTTTGGAAAGCTATTGAGCTGTACTTTCTTATTATGATGATTTGGAATTTGTTAGCCGATTTAATTATGTCAGAAAGTTGGGAATAGTGTTATTTAGCGACTTTTACCGTTTTGGATGTGTGTTTCGGATGTGGATCATACAATAGTGCATTGATGTGAATGTATATAGATTGTATGTGATTGTATGAGATGAATGCATGAATATATTGTGAATATGTATGCATTTCAAGAATGTCTTGATGTCGTTTTGTATGTGAAGCATAATGATGTATATTCTTGTGTTGTGTGATTCTAATGAGAATCCGTTGTAACGTCGTGTGCCTATGTGAGGTGTGAGCGATGATTACAAATGATTGTGTGCCTAGGTGAGGTGTGAGCAATCAGATTGTGTGCCTATGTGAGGTGTGAGAAATCCATAAACATTGTGTGCCTATGTGAGGTGTGAGCAATGGGTGAACATCGTAGGCCCGACGGGGAGTTACATTGGTAACGAGCGATGGTTCCAATAAGTTTCTGAGTGAACTTGAGATGATTGAGTCGGTACCGCATTGCATTTGCATAAAGTCGTGAGTCGGTCTCTATGATTTGCATTTATCATATTTATAATGGTGCATTGGAGAATAAACATAAATGTGTATGTTTATGTGGAATGATTAAGAATTGTGAAAGTATGCATGATGAATATGCTTGGTTTTGTATATATATATATATACATTGTGATGTATATGAGTGAGTTGTGATGAATTGTGGTGAGAATGTGGAATATGTATATTCTTATGCTAGGAGATATATAATTGTATGCATTGTTATTATGATAATATTTCTCACCCTTCTGCTGTTTTATGATGCTCTATGAGGCATTGCAGAGTAGGTATGCTGGTGTTTTTTTTGTGAAGCGTGTCTTCATTCTTTTGGTCGGTCGGCTCTGATATGTAGCATCGGGTAGCTAGGATGTATATGATTCTTTTGTGATACATTTGTACATGTATCTTGTTGATGAATGTTTATGTAAACATGAATTATGTTGGTGGATAATACTTGAGTATATATATATATATATGTATATATGTTTGATGTTATTCAATGTTTAGATTTTCCGCTTTTATTCTAAATATTGAGATGTGGGTGTAAGGACTAAGTTCCTCTGTTGCAAAGTTACCCCACTGTTGCATATCAATTGTTGAGCAGGTGTTGAATGTTTTAATTTCATGTATAATGTGACATACCTCTTTTATACTATGTTTATAATTATACTCTGATGAAAATTTTAATATGTGCCTATATGATTATGTGATTATTTGGGGGTATAGAAAGGGGGTGTTACATTAAGTGGTATCAGAGCCAGTGTTGAGTCAGTTGTGTCTGTCTTGTAGTTGTGATGGTTGAACTGTTGTTTAACCTTGTTGTCATTTTTGGGAATGATCAGAATATGGCTGGTAGAAACGACAATGCGATGGCTGCTGCTTTGGAAGCAATGGCTAGGGCGGTGTAAGGTGCGCCGAACGTGAATGCTAATGACGAGTTCAGGAAGAATCAACCACCGGTCTTCAAAGGAAGATTTGATCCCGATGGTGCTCAAATTTGGTTGAAAGAGATTGAAAGGATCTTCAGAGTCATGGGCTGTGCGGAGGAGAATAAGGTGAGGCTTGGGTCTCACATGCTGAAGGAAGAAGCCGACGATTGGTGGGTCGGTATGCGTCAAGTTCTTGAGGTGGATGATGAAGAGATAACGTGGGATTTATTTCGTACCGAGTTCTTGAGGAAGTATTACCCTGAAAGTGTGAAAGGGAAGAAGGAGATGGAGTTCCTTGAATTGAAATAAGGTAGTATGTCCGTGGTGGACTATACTGCTAAGTTTGTGGAGTTGGTTCAATTCCATCCTCACTATGCTGCAATTACTGCTGAGTTCTCAAAGTGTATTAAATATGAGAACAGTTTGCGTCCCGAGATTAAACAAGCTGTGGGATATCAAAGGATAAGAAGGTTTACGGATTTGACGGAATGTTGTAGAATCTTCGAGGAAGATAGCAAGGCTCGTTCTACACATTACAAAA
The DNA here is from genome assembly GCA_022829125.1 of Lathyrus tuberosus. NCBI lineage: Eukaryota > Viridiplantae > Streptophyta > Magnoliopsida > Fabales > Fabaceae > Lathyrus > Lathyrus tuberosus. Next base: position 24,754,739 of record JALAZF010000013.1, on the reverse strand, counting down.
GTTTGAATGAGAGGAAGGGAAAGCAACAAGCTAGAAGTGGACCTTATGTGACACCCGTTGATAAAGGCAAGCATAGGGGAAACTTTGAGAAGAGATCTGGAGGAGGAGGTTCCGGTTCCGTTAAGTGTTACAAGTGTGGTGAAATGGGTCATAAATCATTTGAGTGTGGGAAGACCATGGTGAAATGTTCTAACTGTGGAGGCCTTGGTCATGCTACTACCGATTGTAGAAGGAATATGGTGAAGTGCTATAATTGTGGAGAAGTGGGTCACATTAGTACTAAGTGTACTAAGCCGAAACAAACTCAAGCGGGCGGAAAGGTGTTTGCATTAGCGGGGACGGACACTACTAGTGCAGACCGTTTGATTAAAGGTACATGCTTTATTAATAGTACGCCTTTAGTTGCTATTATTGATACTGGAGCGACTCATTCATTCATTTCTCACGAGTGCGCTAAGCGTTTGAATTTGTTTATGACTTCTTGGGGTGGTGAGATGGTTATTGAGACTCCTGCTTCAGGGTCGGTAACTACGTCTTTGGTGTGTGTAAGTTGTCCTTTGACCATGTATGGGAAAGACTTCATTATGGATTTAGTGTGTTTGCCGTTGGAGGGATTAGACGTAATCTTGGGTATGAACTGGTTGCAATTTAATCGAGTTCATATAGATTGCTATCACAAGTTAGTAAGGTTTCCTTCTTTGGAAGATGATGAAGATGAGAGTTTCATATCCACTAAAGAGTTGAAGAAACTTTTAGCGGACGAAGCTCAATTATTCGGTTTGTTTGTATCATTGTCGGTGGAGAGTAAAGTTGAGCTCGATGTGTTTCCAGTGGTGTGTGATTTTCCAGAAGTGTTTCCGGCGGATATTACGGATGTACCGCCGGAAAGAGAAGTTGAGTTTTCTATTGATCTAGTTCCGGGTACTAGACCGGTTTCGATGGCACCGTATCGTATGTCGGCATCAGAGTTGGTAGAATTGAAGAAGCAACTGAACGACTTGTTGGGACAAGAGATTTTTAAGACCAAGTGTTTCTCCTTGGGGTGCTCCGGTATTGTTGGTAAAGAAGAAGGATTGGAGTATGCAGTTATGCATTGATTATCGACAATTGAACAAGGTGATAATTAAGAACAAGTATCCGCTTCCAAGGATCGATGATTTGATGGACCAATTGGTTGGTGCACGTGTTTTTAGCAAGATTGATTTGAGATCGGGATATCACCAAATTCGTGTGAAAGAAGAGGATATTCCAAAGACGGCCTTTAGGACACAGTATGGCCATTACGAATATTCCGTGATGCCATTCGGGGTTTCTAACGCGCCGGTTGTGTTTATGGAATACATGAATCACATTTTTCATGAACAGTTAGATCGTTTTGTGGTTGTGTTCATCGACAATATTTTGATTTACTCTAAGTCTCAAGAGGAGCATGAAGAGCATTTGAGGATTGTGTTACAAATTTTGAAAGAGAAGCAATTATATGCTAAGTTGTCGAAATGTGAATTTTGGTTGTCGGAAGTAAGTTTTCTTGGACATGTTATTTCCGGTAGTGGTATTAGTGTTGATCCATCCAAGATTGATGAGGTGATGCAATGGGAGGCTCCTAGATCGGTTACGGAGATTCGAAGTTTTTTAGGCTTGGCGGGTTATTATCGGAGGTTTATTGAGGGATTTTCGAAGTTGGCACTTCCGTTAACGCAATTGACTTGTAAAGGAAAGGCTTTCATTTGGGATATTCATTGTGAAGCGAGTTTCAATGAGCTAAAAAGAAGGTTGACAATGACTCCGATCTTGATTTTGCCAAATCCGTCGGAACCATTTGTTGTGTATTGTGATGCTTCATTGGCTGGTTTAGGTGGTGTTTTGATGCAAGATGGAAAAGTCGTGGCTTATGCTTCAAGACAATTGAGAGTGCATGAAAAGAATTATCCTACATATGACTTGGAGTTAGCGGCCGTGGTGTTTGTTTTGAAAATTTGGAGGCACTATCTTTATGGTGCAAGATTTGAAGTTTTTAGTGATCACAAGGGCTTGAAATATTTATTTGATAAAAAATAATTGAACATGAGACAAAGAAGGTGGTTAGAGCTTTTGAAGGATTATGATTTTGGTTTGAATTACCATCCGGGTAAGGCAAACGTGGTGGCCGATGCTTTGAGTCGAAATTCGTTACATATGTCCGCATTGATGACGAGAGAATGGGAACTTTTGGAGAATTTTAGAGACTTGAGTTTGGTTTGTGAAATGACGCCGAGAAGTGTGAGACTTGGTATACTACATGTTACGAATGATTTTCTTGCAACCGTATGTGAAAAGCAAAAGTTGGATTTGAAGTTCGTTGATTTGATGATGAGCGAGAATGAGGATTTCAAGGTTGATAATTTTGGAGTTTTGAGATTCCGTGGTCGTATTTGTATTCCCGATGATGCGGAGTTGAAAAAGATGATATTGGAAGAAGGACACCGAAGTAACTTAAGTATTCATCCGGTAGCGAATAAAATGTATCAAGACTTGAAGAAAATCTTTTGGTGGTCCGGATTAAAGAGGGATGTGGCTTAATTTGTGTATGCGTGCTTAACTTGTCAAAAGTCTAAGGTGGAACATCAAAAGCCTAGTGGATTGATGCAACCGTTGGACATTCCGGAGTGGAAATGGGATAGTATATCGATGGATTTTGTTACGGGATTGCCAAATACACAAAGAGGTCATAATGCTATTTGGGTAATCGTTGATAGGCTTACTAAATCTGCTCACTTCATTCCAATTGATATTAGTTATCCTTTGGAGAAGTTAGCCGAGATTTATGTTCTTGTGGTTGTGAAGTTACATGGAGTTCCTAAGAGTATTGTATCGGATAGAGATACTAGATTCACATCGAGGTTTTGGGAGAGTTTAAAAAAGGCTTTGGGTTCTAAGCTAAGATTGAGTTCGGCTTATCATCCGCAAACGGATGGTCAAACCGAGAGGACAATTCAATCGTTGGAGGATTTATTGCGTGCTTGTGTGCTCGAGCAAGGTGGTGCTTGGGATAGTTATTTGGCATTGATTGAGTTCACCTACAATAATAGTTTTCATTCAAGTATAAGTATGGCACCATTTGAGGCTTTGTATGGTCGGAGATGTCGAACACCTTTGTGTTGGCATGAAACCGGTGAGAGGACGATAGTTGGACCGGAGATGGTACAACAAACGACGGAGAAAGTGAAGTTTATTCGTGAGAAGATGAAAGCTTCTCAAAGTAGACAAAAGAGCTATCATGACAAGAGAAGGAAAGATCTTGAGTTTCAAGAAGGCGACCATGTGTTTTTGAGAGTTACGCCGGTTACGGGTGTGGGTCGTGCTTTGAAGTCGAAGAAGTTGACTTCTCGTTTTATTGGTCCGTATCAGATTACTGCACGAGTTGGTGTTGTGGCTTACCGTGTGGCGTTGCCTCTGAATCTTTCGAATTTGCATGATGTATTCCATGTTTCGCAACTTCGGAAGTATGTTCCGGATCCGTCACATGTTATTCCTATGGACGAGGTTGAAGTAAGAGATAACCTTACGGTTGAAGCTTTACCGATTAGGATTTTGGACCGTGAAGTTAAGAAGCTAAGAGGCAAGGATATTGCGCTTGTGAAAGTAGCGTGGGGAGGCGCTGCGGAAGGCAATATGACTTGGGAACTAGAGAGTGGGATGCGAGAGTCATATCCGGAGTTATTTGAATCAGGTAATATTTTCGAGGACGAAAATTTCTAAAGTAGGGGAGAGTTGTAACGCCCCGATTCCGATTATTCCCATTTTGTTGAGTCTTTTATTTAAATTGAGTGATAAATTATTTTATTTGTGAAATTGGTGTGTTAATATGCTATGTTGACATGTTATGATATTTTACCGTTTTTGGGAGTTTTCGGGGAAATTAGAATGGAGGGTATTTTGGGCATTTCTCAATTAATTGATAAGTTAGAAATTTAGTAGAAATAGAATTATGTGAGAAAATGAATTAATTGAATTTGAGTAGAAAGTAGGAAAAGAAATAGAAAAGAAAAAGAGATAAGAAGAAGAAATAGGAGAGAAAGAGAAAGAAAAGAGAAATAGAGAGAAAAAGGAGAGAAAGAAAGAGGAAGAAGAGAAAAGAGAAGAAAACTTGGAAAAACCTAGAAAACCATCAAGAACAATCATCTAGCAAGCTTGGAATCCGGGTAAGGGTGTGAAATCTTATTATCTCATCAATGTATATCATTATGTATGTGTTTGTTTGTTGTGTTGTTGGATTGTATGAAAAATATAACAAAACCATTTTTGTAGAAAATGTTAGAATTGATTTAATTGTGTTGGAAATGGTGTTTTTGTGTTCCTTGTTGTGGATACATGATTGATAGATGTTGTTGTACATCAAATTGGTATTTTTCTGAGTTTAGATAATGAATTTGGGTGTGGTTAGGGTGGAAAAACGCAGAAAATGTTCTGCAGAAAAATTCTGCATTTTTCCTGGCCATACGCGTATTGGGGCAGGCCATACGCGTATTGACTTGGGCAATACGCGTATGGGTGGCGCATTTCAGGGCCAATACGCGTATGGGTTGCATGTTTTCCACGACCATCTGGTGATACGCGTACGGCATTGGGCATACGCGTATGGACTTTTACACGTGAATTTTGGGGAAAAATGAGCTTCTGCCCATACGTGTATGGCTCAGGGCAATACGCGTATGGTCAGGTCAATTGTAAAAATGTGATTTTTCAAAATGTCGTCTTCGTTTTCTTTCGTAACTTTTGTTCCGATTATCCGATTTTAACATTCTTGGTATCGTTGGAAAGCTATTGAGCTGTACTTTCTTATTTTGATGATTTGGAATTTGTTAGCTAATTTAATTATGTCGGAAAGTCGGGAATAGTGTTATTTAGCGACTTTTACCGTTTTGGATGTGTGTTTCGGATGTGGATCATACAATAGTGCATTGATGTGAATGTATATAGATTGTATGTGATTGTATGAGATGAATGCATGAATATATTGTGAATATGTATGCATTTCAAGAATGTCTTGATGTCATTTTGTATGTGAAGCATAATGATGTATATTCTTGTGTTGTGCGATTCTAATGAGAATCGGTTGTAACGTCGTGTGCCTATGTGAGGTGTGAGCGATGATTACAAACGATTGTGTGCCTAGGTGAGGTGTGAGCAATCAGATTGTGTGCCTATGTGAGGTGTGAGCAATCCATAAACATTGTGTGCCTATGTGAGGTGTGAGCAATGGGTGAACATCGTAGGCCCGACGGGGAGTTACATTGGTAACGAGCGATGATTCCAATAAGTTCCTGAGTGAACTTGAGATGATTGAGTCGATACCGCATTACATTTGCATAGAGTCGTGAGTCGGTCTCTATGATTTTCATTTATCATCTTTATAATGGTGCATTGGAGAATAAACATAAATGTGTATGTTTATGTGGAATGATTAAGAATTGTGAAAGTATGCATGATGAATATGCTTGGTTTTGTATATATATATATACATTGTGATGTATATGAGTGAGTTGTGATGAATTGTGGTGAGAATGTGGAATATGTATATTCTTATGCTAGGAGATATATAATTGTATGCATTGTTATTATGATAATATTTCTCACCCTTCTGCTGTTTTATGATGCTCTATGAGGCATTGCAGAGTAGGTATGCTGGTGGTCTTTTTGTGAAGCGTGTCTTCATTCTTTTGGTCGGTCGGCTCTGATATGTAGCACCGGATAACTAGGATGTATATGATTCTTTTGTGATACATTTGTACATGTATCTTGTTGATGAATGTTTATGTAAACATGAATTATGTTGGTGGATAATACTTGAGTGTATATATATATATATATATATATATATATATATATATATATATATATATATATATATATATATATATATATATATGATGTTATTCAATGTTTTGATTTTCTGCTTTTATTCTAAATATTGAGATGTGGGTGTAAGGACTAAGTTCCTCTATTGCAAAGTTACCCCACTGGTGCATATCAATTGTTGAGCAGGTGTTGAATGTTTTAATTTCATGTATAATGTGACATACCTCTTTTATACTATGTTTATAATTATACTCTGATGAAATTTTTAATATGTGCCTAAATGATTATGTGATTATTTGGGGGTATAGAAAGGGGGTGTTACATTTGCCGATTCGAGCGTCAAAGCAGACGAAAGGACTAACGTGGGAACCCGTGTGCCACATGTTACGCGTCATCATTACCTAGGGCGGCTAGGCTAGGGTTAGGGCACTCGAATGCCTAGGGGCACCTCGAGTTCTGTGAGGGCTCTATAAATAAGATCCTGTCCGTGTCATTTGTAGGGTTTTGCTCTCCTTCACTCGCAGTCGATCTCCCTCTTTCTCTGCTCTCTCCACCGTTTCACCGCCACACTCCGTCGTACCGGACTTTTGCAACAGCCATTTTCAAGTAAGTTTCTTAATCTTTTTCTTTCCTAACGCATTTTCTACGGTGGTCCTCCGGTGAACTGATGAAGTTCCCGGGGAATCCACAAAATTTTCGGCGAAAACGGCGGAGTTTCTCTAGATTTTTGATGGATTTTTATGAATCTCGCGGGGAAATGAGATGAATGTCCCGAGGACCTGAGGAAGGTCCCGAGGACGTGGGATGAATCTCTCGGGGGCATATGACGAGGCACCGGGGATCCGAGGACAATCCCAGGGATGCTCGCCTGATACCCTGGGGAGCGGGGTAGACGTGTGACCCCGACATCCCTGGACAGGGGCGTTGCCCGCGCAGTTCCCCGCGTCCCTTCTTCGCCCTTTCACTTGATCAGCGGTGGAGGGGTGAATTTTATATGGACCATCGAACTCACCATTTCCTTCTGCTTTTCAGGTAAATAGAAGTCGTTGCCGTGGGATCTATAGATATCGACGACCAACCTGACTCCCCGATGGTGCCGATCACCAGGGTCGAGGGACGACCGCCCGAGGATTGGGTTAGCGATGAGCCTCTGAACTTCGAATTCCTATTTGTCGTGGGTGACCAGGATGATATCTTCGCCACTGTCGAGCATCTCCTTAAGGGCTCCTTCAAAACCTGGATGGTGTACAGGCCTCTGCAGCACCATCGCATCTGCTCGACGTACAGAGGAATGAGATTTCCCTTGTACGAGTTCATGTTCGATAAGGCGGGGTGGCGCCTGCCCTTCACTGATTTTCAGCAAAAGGTGTTCATTTGGCTGCGCCTGGCAGCGTCGCAACTCCACCCCAACGCTCTCGCCTTTATTTGCGCCTTCGAGCTCGTCTGTCAGTATCTCCGCATCGGGGCGACCCTACCTCTGTTCTTCCGTATATTCCACTTGCAGAGGCAGAAAATTGATGGAAGACACGGCTAGGTGTCCTTTAAGCAGGTGAGCAGGTTGTTCCAGACTTACATGAATTCTGTTCGCCACTTCAAGTCTCGGTTCTACATTGTGAAACCCATCTCATTCGAGGCCGTGGAGTCGGTGTACAGACGGGTGCACCGAGAGATAGACGGGCAACAGAAAGAGGTCCTCGAAGCGAAGTTTCCCCTATTCTGGACGGAGGAGCATTTCAAGAGGGGCACAGATAGTTATATATTTAGTCCCGGCCGACTGTACGAAGGGGATCGTCTGGCTCACGAGGAGATAGTCAAATTCGTCGCCAGTTTCTCCCCAGCATAGCTCGTGACGTCGGACGGGAAACCCATCCGCGGCGATGACGGGAGGCCTCTAGAGCAAGCCCGATTGATTAATACAAGGGCCCTCCTTGAGACATTTTCAGACGAGGACGCCCTTAAGCTGTTAGGTGGTGGATGCCTCCTCGACTTGATATTTCCTTGCATTTTGGTCTTCGATTTACTAATGTATTTCTTTTTTTTTGCAGAGACCATGTCGAGCGCGGAGGAGCGTATCAAGAAGCTGGCGGCCACCTGAAATTCGAAGAAGAGTGGAAAGGGTCGGGTCGATCAGATCCGGTCACAGCGCCCAGCCCCACTCCAGCAACCGGGGATTTTTCTGACTCTCGCCAGGGTATCCCAGCACTCAGGGGTCCCCTAAAAGACAGCGGCTCTATGGGCAAGTACATGTTGACCTGAAGGAGTCTAAAAGCCCTCCCCCTGAGAAGTTCGTGCTTCCTCCTTGTCACTCGAGGCCGCATTTCTTTTAGGAGGCCAATTCCCCGGGCATAGGGGCGGCCGAGGTCGAGGTCATCCTAGGCGCTGGTCGGGTTTTGAGGAGGAAAACTTTGCTCGAGGGCCTGTCTGCTGTGATCCGAGTCTGCTCAGCTGCTCTGGTCCTGAATGATGAGATATGCCCGGCGGCCGAGCTGACCAGGCTGCAAGAGAGCTTCAGGTCTGTTGCAGCTGAGATGGAGAAGGTGGGTAAGGAGCTGACCGACTGCAAAAATCAAAACAAGGCCCAGGTCTAGCTTCAGGGGAAGTTGGAGGAGAAGTTGAACAAAGCCGACGAGGAGAGGAAGGGTCTCTTGGCGAGGGTCGTCGAGCTAGAGGAAACTGTCCACCCTGCTGAGAAGGAAACCGAGGAAGATAGGTTGTTGACGTCTCGGACAGCACTGATCGTGAAGTTCAGGCAGACCAAGCAGGATATCCTCGTGGCGGATGACGTGGGTTTCAACAATGTCGTGCAACAGCTTCAGATTGTGAACCCCGACCTCATCACTGAAGGGACTGACCCCGACTATGAGGTGATCGAGGGTCAGATCATGCAGCCGATGCAGGAGGAGGAGGTCGACGAAGAGGCTACGAGAAACGAGCGGCCAGAGAAGAACATAGTCGACTAGGTTTTCACTTGTTCGTTATGCTTGGCCTGCGAGCCATTTTTCTTTTGATGACTCTTGCCCGGCCTGCGTGCCAGGGGCTTTTTGATATCCTTGTAATATCTGCACAATGGCTTTTGTCTGATTAATGTTTTGACTTTTGCTTATTTGTGTCTGTGATGCTTGTATGCTTGATATACTTGTTGTTTTTGTCTAAGTAATATGTCTAAGTTGGGGGTTTGCTCGACTTTGTTAAACCTCGACAGTATGGGGAAATGCTCGAGTGGTCGGGGATGTATTCCGACCTTTGATGAGGCTAAGAGCTCGGTCGAGGTCTTAGTTTCGTGGCGTGAACTTCCCATCGCGAGCTGGGCGTTCTGCCTGACTGGTACGGCGACGACGGAGCTCGGTCGAGGAATCCTCGTCAGATCAAAGGTCTTCGCGCATACACAATGCGGTCTTTGATCTTCGTGCTTCGTGGAGGGGAGTCACGCTTGTACCTTAGTGTGTCCCCGTAATCGCGACGTTGCTATGTCGCGGGCAGTGTTTAACTGTAGTATTGTTTAAGCTTCTCAGTATTCCATGGTTGAGCAAGTTCCTCCCCATGTAGATTTTCGAGGTAGTAGGCTCATGTCTCCATTTTCGCGCGGACACGGTAGGGGCCCTCCTAGTTCGCGACGAGCTTGTCTTCTTGCGAATCTTTTTGGTTCCTTCGTAGGACGAGGGTGCCTACCTGAAATCACGTTTGATAACTTTATTGTTATAACGTAGAGTTATTTTTTGTTTAAGTGAGGCTTCTTGGAGGGATGCGCCGAACCTTACCTCCTCGTTCGCCCCCTTGTCGAGGTGAGATTCTGTTCTCCTCGATGGTTCCCTTATTTCCACGAGAATCACCGCCTCTGTTCCGTAAGTCAAGCGGAAGAGGGTCTCCCTACTCGTGGAATGTGGGGTTGTTCGGTAGGCCCAAAGGACGCTGTGTAGTTCCTCGACCCATCTTTTCTTGGCGTCGCCTAGTCAGCGTTTCAATTCTTGCAGGATCACTCTATTCACCGCTTCAGCTTGCCCGTTCGTTTGAGGGTGCTCGACCAACGTGAAATGCTGCTTCGTGCTCAGCTTGGTGACGAAGTCTCGGAAGTTCTTGTCGGTGAACTGTGTCCCGCTGTCGGTGACAATCGCCTGGGGCACGCCGAACCGGGCGAGTATGTTCCTCTTTTAGAAACATAGTGTTGCACCCCAAATTTTACCCTCATCTTTTTTTGCTAGATGCTGTGTGATTTTATTTTCTCTGCATGATCTTAAATTTCTCCTTATCTATTTTTACCTTGATCTATTTAGCATTTTATTTTATCTATCCTATCTTGATTGATTTTGAATTAATTACCTTTGTATTACTTTGGTTAAGTCTATTCAAATTACCTTAATTTTAATTTTAAGATAATTTATTAAATTGAATTTGAATTAGATTTCATTAGCAATTAATTTAATTATCATTAGTTTCTTTTAAAAAATATATAACATTATGCTTTAATTTTAATTGTAGTATGTTAATTATTATTTAAGTTAATTAAAAAACTATACGTGTGGTCTTGTGTGGATTTATGGAGATTTTTGATTGGAGAATGATTAAAGCCATTGGCCAATCAGAATGCATCATTTTATTTTGACTTTTCAAAGGAAGGAGGGGACCAATAGGCATGTGGCACGCGTTTGGGGGAATGGTGTCTTTCTTCCTCTCCTCGTTACGCAGAGAAACCATTTTTTTTCTTCCAATCCTTTTGCAAATTCAATCTGAATTCAAATCAATACAAATTATGGCGCCATAATTCATTTCAATTTACCCTAAAGTTTCCTCTTCAAGCTCAATGCAAATTCACTTGAACAAAGGGTCTGTGAGGTTTACCGTTCTTAGCATCCTCTGCACAAGCCTGAGAATTGATCAGGGTCATGTCACGATCAAGTTTCCTCTTCAGTGCTTACCTCATTTGCAACCAAAGGGAGCCAAAGAAGCAATGTCGTTTTGGTTATTTTCAACTCTGTAGCCATCTGCCAAGACTCAGAAAGAGGGAGCGTTTGTCTCCAAGGTTTGGACCAACATTTGAAATTGAAAGGAGTCGTTGTAACTTTGATTCCACTCAGCACTCCAAGTGTTTGATGGATGTACACACTCAACCTTTGTTCAGCCTATATAAAGAGGCTCAGTTTCAGTTCTTTGAAACCAACAACCATTCATAAAAACACTCAGAAAATTCTTTGCAATTCCATAAGTCTGGGCAAGCAAGTTGAAGGAATCTCTTGGTGTGTTTGAGAAGAGAGGGCAGCTATCATCTTTGAAGATATTGGGATTGATTCCACTTGGTATCGTGTTCTTGTCTCTACTTTGATAAATGCCCATATAAAACACTACTGTATTGCATTTCATTTCTTACTTGCTCATCTGTTTGGTATATATATGATCACATGGTTTATGTACTCGTGCTTTGAATCTTTTTCCGGAAATAATGCTGTAACATAATGATGCACATGAATGCCTTTGAGTTATGCTACATCTGACTTTTATCTTTTAAATGGCTGCTATTAGGATTTGTTTCATTGTGATATGGTTTAATGCTACTAAAACGCTTGGTTATCGTGGATCTCTGCTTGGATTCTGATGTATTTTTAGGTTTAGCTACCCTTGTTATTGCTTTAATAACTGTCTATGTTAACAAGTGATCCTTGTTCTGTTATGTATTCAGTTTTGGTGTTTGCCTTGTTGTTATGAATGTTTGTACACACCACTGCCTCTATATTTGTTATTGTACGACCATGTATTGTGTTTAGCCTGTTAGCATGTGTAGGTCATTGACTTGTATCACATCCTTTGGTTTAAGTTTTTTTGTAATACTTGAACAATTGAATCCTAATATGTGTTGCCTTGAGTTGTGCTATCGTATGTCTAGATGTTTTACAATCAGCCATGCTATGTCTCTCCAAATTGTATGTGTTAAGGCTTTCCTTTGAACTGACAACAGCCAAGCCCTGTCTTATTGATTGTACTATGCTCATGATGTGTATACTAGCATTGTTAAGTCTGACATGTTTTCCAAGCTTTATCTCTGTGATACCGTAAGGTTTGACTGTATGAATGTGCTTGCCCTATCCTTGTTTACATGTGCTTAAGTATGATTATGGTTTGAACTTATGGAGTAAATAATGTTTTTCATTGGTGTGCATATATGCTTGATGATGTTCCTATTTTGTTCAAAGTTAGAACTATGATATTATGCCCCTATCTACCTCTAAATGTTATCATTTAAACAGGTTTGTCTGTCATACTGTCTTGACTATGGCTACTCCTTACTATGTTTAAATTGCTGTAGTAGACACTGTTAAATGTTGCATCTCACACCTCACTTGCGTTATGTTTATGGATGCTTAATTTTTGAGTTTAACTTATGGCATGTATGCTTATTTTGAGGATTTATACCCACTTCTATAGATCCTAGTCTTTTGTTATGAATTGATTTGATTGTGATCCTACTTTGGTATATGATTTTCTTGCTTCTATTGTGTTAAGTGATGTGGTTGAGTTTTGATAGCCTACTGTTTGAGTTAGTATGTTTTATGGTTTGAACATAAGCATGTTTTGAGTTAGGTTGCAATCGATATGTTGACATGAACTTGATGTGCTTATCTGCCTGTTTGATGCACCTCAATAATATATGTTGTCAGCTGTTATTCAGCCCATTTTTCCTCATTGTTAGCTGTTATCTTATTTTCTTAAGTGTTTGAAAAATTATATATGGACTGTTGTGTGCCCAACATTTGGTTTCGTATGCCATCCTCAGGGAATTTGTTTACTGCAATAAATCTTGACTGCCTGAACCTTGTTATCTGACTATGTGTTAACATTGATTGTTGTATGTTCAACCTTGCATGCTATTACTTTGGTTTGTTTTCTTATTTTACCTTGCATGCTGCCTGCTATCACTTTGGGATATTGTTTTCTTATTTTGCCTTGATTCAATGGCCGATTAGACTAAGTGCTTTGAATGTTGTAAAGTTCCTTTGATACTATATCGTGTATGGTTAAATTGGTGATATGTTATGGCTGCTGTGTGTATTGCTAGTGAGAAACCAGAACATGCCCATGTTTGTTTTGATTATTTGGGATTTATGGAACTTGATTGCCTTATATATTTATTAAGTCATATTATAACTGGATGAGGGCGTAGCACCGCTGGTCCAGGAGGAGAGTTATAAGAGTTTGTTTATGCTGAGGACGGGGGTTCGATCCCCTCGCCCAACTTTTTTTTATTTTTCCTGATTTGCGCTTGTTTTAAATATATGTGCATTTTACCCTTCTCTTGTCAAGGCGCACACGTAGCCCAGTTGGCTGTGGTTTGGTTGTTTGATTCAAAGGGCGTGGGTTCAATCCCCACGGCTGCAACTTTCTTCTTTTATCACTTATTTATTTATTTCACTACTTTATACTTAATTTTCAATACTATAACTTGTTCAAATTTAACCCTTTTTACCCCATTCTTTTTGCCACATTTCACTAATTAAGTCTACTTTCTACCTTTTGAAAAATGGCAATATTATTTTAAAAAACTTTTACACATGTATGCTTTATTTCTCAAATTTATATGTCTTTGATTTATCTTTGACCTTTATTTTCATTATCTATCTGGAGGCATAATGCAAATCCTATGCTTACCTTTACTTCACCTTACCTTTATTTATTTAAGCATAATGCTAATCTTATGCTTATTTTCATTATCTTTATTTATCCTATATGTGGAGCATAAAGCTATTATTATGCTTGTATTATTAATATCTTACACTTTATTACTTCACTTTCGTTTATTTTTTATCACTCAAGCATAAAGCCATTATTATGCTTATATTTACTTTTATATCAATGCTTTATCTTATATCTTTGCTTATCATGCTTTATCATGTAACTTTTATTTATCCTCCCATTCCAAAGGAAGGTGAATAGTTGTTGACTCTTAAAGTCATGACCCCCACCTTAACCTAAGTAACCTCTTAGGAAGAAACTCCATTTCTTGGCCTTATCAAGAGCCATGGAATCACAACTAGCTTTAGGAAGAGTTCTTAAACTCTTAGTGATATTCATCATAATGAATTTATCACTTCCCCTACTGACTAAAACTTCAACATAGGTCCATCTCAACTAGATCTAGAGAGTTCCTAAAACTCTACAATGAGCTTGTACTCATTTCCCCTCTGAATATTGACCGCAGTCAGTAGTTCAGTAGAAGTAGAACTACGCATACTCTGATTCTATTCCCGAGGATACGTAGGCGTAAAGTGCGATGCTTTATCGAGTATACTTAGATACTAACCCCTAGGGTTTCTTTTCAACATTTAGCATAGAACCTTAGCAAACATAAGATAACATTAAAACAAGAGGTTCCTGTAGAGTACTACAGATACTTAGGGTGCTAATACCTTCCCTTTGTATAACCAACCCCCGAACCTTAAATCTCCCCCCTTTAGGTTTTTCTAATGATCTTGAACCTTTCCTTTGGATAAATCAAAGTCGGTTGTAAAAGAAATATGATGCAAATTCATTAATAATTTGTTATCCAATTTTCACCGCGACAGAAATGGCGACTTCACTGGGGAATGAAAGTTAGACCTATTGCTGGTCCTTTCCTAAGTGGGTTAAGCCTATCTTGTTTGTATTTGTGTTATTTATATGTTTGCCTGCTTGTGCATTTGTATATTTATATCTGTATATATCTGTATACCTGTATATATCTCTGTCTGTATTGGATTTTCTGTGTGCAGGGTACTACTATTGAGTGGTGAGATAAGTCCTAACCCGGACTTGAGCGCACTTATTATAGGACGATGGTATATTCAAGGAGGCTTTGAAGGAGTCGATTCCTGAAAAAGTTAACTTGAGACACCATCACTCAGCTTAGGCCCTCTTGAGAGTTTAGTCATGTTGAACGATCCTTTTCGTGAAAGCGTGCTACTCTCAATGTATGTGCCATTGAGGCTGAGAATCGTAGTTTCCAAACCCCACTTGGCCTTTTATGATGTAGTGCGGTGACCATGATGGAGTCTATTTCTGAATTGGTTGTCACGCGATACTACACTCAGACGAGATCCTCTTGAGAATTTTATTGATTACCAAGTCATCTGGGAAGTCGATAAAATCCAAAAGATGGGTTGTCGACTCTGGGAACTTTTTATAACCCTGTTTTACAGATACAAGAACCATAGTACACACCCTGTTGGTTGGTTCTTTACCCAAACTCCATGCTGTGATCTCGAACCCTTGATCCTGCTATGTGTGTTTTGCATCCTGTTTGCATCGCATTGCATGTCATTTGCATGTTTGCATGTTTCATTGCATGTGTCTGTTTGCCCAGTTCTTCATTTCCCGTTATCTCTATCTTCCAGAGATTACCTGTGAGTCGTCAAGCTGATTCCTCGACACTGATACCGGACTAGAGCTAACTACAGACGAAGGATGTCAGAGCAAGAGATACACAATGTTAAGGTCCGAATGGAGATCGATGAACTTAAGTCAAGCATGACTAAACTTACTGAGATGCTCCAAGTTTTAATTGCTAGGGGAGAGCCACCCCAAAGGACAGTCGTCCAGGAAGTTTCAAGTGCTGATCCTCCACCAGTTCAGCTACCACCATCAACTTGGCCCGAATTTGGTTTACCTCCTAACTATTCTCCGCCTCTTGCATCTACTGCTATGGTCGGTCAGAATGCTATGCCTGTCTTCCAAGCTCCTGTTTTCGCCGAGACCAGACCTGTGGTCCACGCCACTCCACAACCCGTTAGAGCTTCATTTGGGAACCCCCTCTTTGAGTACAATTCTACCAGTGCTCAGGGTGAAGAGCCTGAATATTTTGTTGAACCTAAAGTCGTCCATGAGCGTTTCCAAACCTTGGACAAAAGACTCAAGGCCATTGAGGGTAATGATTTCTTCAACTTGGATGCTGACAATTTATGCTTGGTGTCTGACCTTGTTATGCCTGCGAAGTTCAAATTACCAGAATTTGTGAAATACCAGGGGCATTCTTGTCCAAGGGCTCACTTGGTCATGTATCTTCGAAGAATGACCGCTTATGCTGATAATCAAAAGCTGTTTATCCATTGCTTTCAAGATAGTTTGAGCGGAGCTTCACTCAAATGGTACATGAATCTTGAACAAAGTTCCATCCGTTGCTTTCAAGATCTTATTAATGCTTTCATGAAGCAATACAAGTATAACTTGGACATGGCTCCTGATCGCCGTCAACTTCAGAACATGTCTCAGAAGGATAAGGAATATTTCAAAGAATATGCTCAGCGTTGGAGAAAGCTCGCTTCTCAAGTTGAACCTCCTCTAGGCGAAAAAGAATTAACTGGTTTATTTATGGATACATTAACTCCATTTTATTGGGAGAAGATGATTGGAAGTGTTTCATCCAACTTCACTGATCTAGTTACTATTGGCCAAAGACTTGAGGAAGGCCTCAAGAAAGGAAAAGTATCCAGAGCCGCTGAACCCTCAAATGCTGTGAAAAAACCCTTTGGGAACTTCCATAAGAGGAAAGAGGATCAAGCCAACGCTGTGATGTTTGAAGTGAAGAGGCCTCGTCCCCGACCTCTATATAATACTTACCCTACTGTTGCTGCTATTACCCCTATGGTTACCGCTCCACGACAAGTTCAAGCTACCCAACGTCCACCTGCAGGACAGAACCAATACCGTAATAGGGGTCAATTTGATCCCATTCCTATGACATACACCGAACTTTATCCTGGCATGGTGAAGAAAGGGTTGATTACCACAAGACCTTTGCCTCCTCCTCCAAATCCTCTTCCAGCCGGCTATAGGGCTGATCTCCATTGTGAATACCATCAAGGTGGTGCAGGTCACGATTTGGAAAATTGTTATGCACTGAAGGCTAGAATAAAAGAGTTGGTGAGAAGCAAAATCCTCTCCTTTAAGGATAATCCCAATGTCCAGAGTAACCCTCTGCCCGGGCACGCCAAGTAAAGCTTCAGTCGACTTCAACAGATTTCTCCTAAAAGCCAGTGTTTCAGACAGGACAACTCATCTTTGTTTCTGATTAGTCACTAGGCCTTTGTTTCTTGTTGTTTACATTTTTCTCCAATGGCTATTTTGCTTTCAATTATGTTTGTACTTTCACAATTCAATGAAATGAGCATTTTTACAACTCTTTGATTCAATTCAATTGCTATTTACTCTAAATACTTTCAAATATATATTTTCTTTGCCGCTTTATTCTGCAAAGATTGGAGGATGATGATGACCTCATATACATAATTGCCGTGATATGCTTTCAACCAAACCTTGCCAGTGATATAAGGCATTATTTCAATTCCCAATTACTGCGAACCTAGAAGTAGGAACCTTTCTTTCATCACATAAAATACCCTCAAAATCTCAATGCTGGGGCAGGGTATTTCTCAATTTCAACTAAGACTATGATTGCAGTTCATCATAAATTCTGGGGTGGGCACCAATAAAACTTTGAGCCTATATTTTTCTTGCTTCATAAACCAGAAATCGAATATCATTACAACCCTTCAAAAGACCTGATTGAGATAAGGTTACTTTGAAAGCATATTACAGCAAGGTTGTGTAACCTGACTCTTAAAAGTCTTTGCATTAAAACCTTTCACTTTAATGTCTTGGACCGCCGTGTTCTGACTAATGATTCACTTTACCGTGCATCTTTTCAAAATAATCTTTGATTTCAAAAGTTGCACGAGCTTTTCATTTACCATGTTTGTACAAGAACTTTTGTTTGCAAACTGGCTTTCCTCTCAAGGAATTTTTCAAACACTAAAGAAACTTGGTCAGTGATTAAATCAGGGGCAAGTTCCTATCATATCCTGTCAAGGATCAGTTCAAGACTTATGGTCTAATGACAACTTCTCAGATTTGGTTTATCCAGACAACTTTTCAAGATTCATACTGGGGCAAGCCTTCCCGGTGTATAGTAAAATTATCATCTTTCAAGACTCAGACTGGGGGCAAGCTTACTAAGAGCACCATGGAACAGTCATTTACAGAATCAATCAAAGCTGAAGCAATTATCAGTTCATCTACAACATTCAACTAATCTGGGGCAGTTTACCTGAAGTACCCCCAAGCCACTATTCATCATTTATACAAGTACTATCAACTTGATACAATTTACTAGTGTGACAGCGATCTCCGTGTTAAGGAATCAGTTTTCCAGTCTTGTCTTCCTACCAAGATTCAAGCTGTGCATATTTATATACCCATCAGGAGTGATTCATCCTCATTTTGCACTTCTTGTGAGGTCGTGTCGTTGTCCACGTCTTACAAATGTTACATATCATACCTATTCAGTGCTATTCCTGAATGTTGTCGTTCCCTTGTGCATCTAATCCTAATGCTAGATGATGATCCTATCTTTCCAGTGCTATTCCTAGATTTTTATACTCTTTAACTCCAGTGCCATTCCTGGATGCTTTCCTTGCTATCATTCAGTGCCATTCCTGAATGTTGTTATTTCCTGCCGGTGCTATTCCCGGGCATTTATGTTCCTCCCCAGTGTTATTCCTGGATGTCTTTTACCTCCTATCAACTCTAGTGCTATTCCTGGAGCTTTATATTCTCTGACTTCAGTGCCATTCCTGGATGCCATTCTCTCCATCATTAGGTGCCATTCCTGAATGTTTGTTAGATCTTGCCGGTGCTATTCCCGGGCCTTTATATTCTTTCCAGTGCTATTCCCGGATGTATTCCATGCTATCATTCAGTGCTAATCCTGAACATAGTGACTTGCTTTGCTTTCAGTGCCATTCCTGAAGGTTCATGTTTTATATCCAATGCTTTCTTGGATTACTCTTTCTCATCTAATGATATTATGAGTTACATCCTTGTCTAAAGCCATTATTAGACATTGTGATCACTTCCATCCAAAGCCATTATTGGATTACTGTCTTCTTCACCTCTTTACCTTATCTAAAGCTATTATTAGATATCATGATTCATACCTCCATCCAAAGCCATGATTGGATGACTGGCTTCTTTAGCTCATCACCTTATCTAAAGCTATTATTAGATATCGTGATTCATACCTTTTGTCCAAAGCTATTATTGGATGATTGGTTCTTTCCATCTGGTACCGTTCCAGATGTATCTCTCTTTCTGATATTTTTTCAGATCGAGTCTTTGTTCGCTTGTATCTAAAGCCATTATTAGATATGAGGATTTCATTCACTTTCATCCAAAGCTATTATTGGATGATCGGTTTCCCCGCATTCAAAACCATTATTGAATGTAATCTCTATTCACTCTTACCTAAAGCTATTATTAGGTATGGTGATATATTCACTTTCGTTCAAAGCCATTATTGAATGATTGTTTTCCCGCATTCAAAGCCATTATTGGATGTTAATCTTTATCCACTCTTACCTAAAGCTATTATTAGGTATGGTGACATATTCACTCTCATTCAAAGCCATTATTGAATGATTGTTTTTCTCTGCATTCAAAGCCATTATTGAGTACAGTCTTGCTCGCATTCATCTAAAGCCATTATTAGATATTGTGATTATGCTTTTCATTCAAAGCCATTATTGAATGACTGGTAACGCTTCTTCTCTTCTCTGTTCGCCTTATCTAAAGCCATTATTAGATATAGTGATTTGTATCCCCTATCCAAAGCCATTATTGGATGGCTGGTTTCCTCACTTTTTCACTCCAAAGCTATTATTGGATGATTGGTTCTTTCCATCTGATGCCTTTCCAGATGAGTCTCTCTTTCTGATGATTCTCGTATCAAAGCTCTTTATTCAGATTATCTAAATCCATTATCAGATATTATAATTTGTACTCTTTATTCAAACCTTTCATTCAAAGCCATTATTGAATGACTGTTTTATTCAACCAGTAATCAAATCTTCTTTATAGTCTCATACCCAGGAGGAGTGTGGGTTTTGTTTCCCCGTTAGTTTATCTTCCCTGGATCTTTCCCCGGTGGGGATTGTCTTTCAAGTCTCCCCGGCGAGTCCCTTTCGTTGTTTGGTTTGTATCCCTGTTGAGTTTGTTTCTCGCAGATGCTGATTTGTTTCCTTCCCCAGTGGAGCTTTCTGGTCTTTTTGCTCCCTGTTTACCCTTTGGTGCCTCGTTGTGTCTGCATTTTTGCATCTTCTTGGCATTATGTTGGCTGCATTGCATATGTGTGCATCTAGGGTAAAATTTTCGGTTATCTGTATTTAAATATCTCACACCGTTGATTACACCAAGATTTTCATCTCTCATGCCAACAGGTGAAGTTATTTAAATAGGGGCAACTGTTGCACCCCAAATTTTACCCTCATCTTTTTTTGCTAGATGCTGTGTGATTTTATTTTCTCTGCATGATCTTAAATTTCTCCTTATCTATTTTTACCTTGATCTATTTAGCATTTTATTTTATCTATCCTATCTTGATTGATTTTGAATTAATTACCTTTGTATTACTTTGGTTAAGTCTATTCAAATTACCTTAATTTTAATTTTAAGATAATTTATTAAATTGAATTTGAATTAGATTTCATTAGCAATTAATTTAATTATCATTAGTTTCTTTTAAAAAATATATAACATTATGCTTTAATTTTAATTGTAGTATGTTAATTATTATTTAAGTTAATTAAAAAACTATACGTGTGGTCTTGTGTGGATTTATGGAGATTTTTGATTGGAGAATGATTAAAGCCATTGGCCAATCAGAATGCATCATTTTATTTTGACTTTTCAAAGGAAGGAGGGGACCAATAGGCATGTGGCACGCGTTTGGGGGAATGGTGTTTTTCTTCCTCTCCTCGTTACGCAGAGAAACCATTTTTTTTCTTCTAATCCTTTTGCAAATTCAATCTGAATTCAAATCAATACAAATTGTGGCGCCATAATTCATTTCAATTTACCCTAAAGTTTCCTCTTCAAGCTCAATGCAAATTCACTTGAACAAAGGGTCTGTGAGGTTTACCGTTCTTAGCATCCTCTGCACAAGCCTGAGAATTGATCAGGGTCATGTCACGATCAAGTTTCCTCTTCAGTGCTTACCTCATTTGCAACCAAAGGGAGCCAAAGAAGCAATGTCGTTTTGGTTGTTTTCAACTCTGTAGCCATCTGCCAAGACTCAGAAAGAGGGAGCGTTTGTCTCCAAGGTTTGGACCAACATTTGAAATTGAAAGGAGCCGTTGTAACATTGATTCCACTCAGCACTCCAAGTGTTTGATGGATGTACACACTCTACCTTTGTTCATCCTATATAAAGAGGCTTAGTTTCAGTTCTTTGAAACCAACAACCATTCATAAAAACACTCAGAAAATTCTTTGCAATTCCATAAGTCTGGGCAAGCAAGTTGAAGGAATCTCTTAGTGTGTTTGAGAAGAGAGGGCAGCTATCATCTTTGAAGATATTGGGATTGATTCCACTTGGTATCGTGTTCTTGTCTCTACTTTGATAAATGCCCATATGAAACACTACTGTATTGCATTTCATTTCTTACTTGCTCATCTATTTGGTATATATATGATCACATGGTTTATGTACTCGTGCTTTGAATCTTTTTCCAGAAATAATGCTGTTACATAATGATGCACATGAATGCCTTTGAGTTATGCTACATCTGACTTTTATCTTTTAAATGGCTGCTATTAGGATTTGTTTCATTGTGATATGGTTTAATGCTACTAAAACGCTTGGTTATCGTGGATCTCTGCTTGGATTCTGATGTATTTTTAGGTTTAGCTACCCTTGTTATTGCTTTAATAACTGTCTATGTTGACAAGTGATCCTTGTTCTGTTATGTATTCAGTTTTGGTGTTTGCCTTGTTGTTATGAATGTTTGTACACACCATTGCCTCTATATTTGTTATTGTACGACCATGTATCGTGTTTAGCCTGTTAGCATGTGTAGGTCATTGACTTGTATCACATCCTTTGGTTTAAGTTTTTTTGTAATACTTGAACAATTGAATCCTAATATGTGTTGCCTTGAGTTGTGCTATCGTATGTCTAGATGTTTTACAATCTGCCATGCTATGTCTCTCCAAATTGTATGTGTTAAGGCTTTCCTTTGAACTGACAACAGCCAAGCCCTGTCTTATTGATTGTACTATGCTCATGATGTGTATACTAGCATTGTTAAGTCTGACATGTTTTCCAAGCTTTATCTCTGTGATACCGTAAGGTTTGACTGTATGAATGTGCTTGCCCTATCCTTGTTTACATGTGCTTAAGTATGATTATGGTTTGAACTTATGGAGTAAATAATGTTTTCCATTGGTGTGCATATAAGCTTGATGATGTTCCTATTTTGTTCAAAGTTAGAACTATGATATTATGCTCCCATCTACCTCTAAATGTTATCATTTAAACAGGTTTGTCTGTCATACTGTCTTGACTATGGCTACTCCTTACTATGTTTAAATTGTTGTAGTAGACACTGTTAAATGTTGCATCTCACACCTCACTTGCGTTATGTTTATGGATGCTTAATTTTTGAGTTCAACTTATGGCATGTATGCTTATTTTGAGTATTTATACCCACTTCTATAGATCCTAGTCTTTTGTTATGAATTGATTTGATTGTGATCCTACTTTGGTATATGATTTTCTTGCTTCTATTGTGTTAAGTGATGTGGTTGAGTTTTGATAGCCTACTGTTTGAGTTAGTATGTTTTATGGTTTGAACATAAGCATGTTTTGAGTTAGGTTGCAATCGATATGTTGACATGAACTTGATGTGCTTATCTGTCTGTTTGATGCACTTCAATAATATATGTTGTCAGCTGTTATTCAGCCCATTTTTCCTCACTGTTAGATGTTATCTTATTTTCTTAAGTGTTTGAAAAATTATATATGGACTGTTGTGTGCCCAGCATTTGGTTTCGTATGCCATCCTCAGGGAGTTTGTTTGCTGCAATAAATCTTGACTGCCTGAACCTTGTTATCTGACTATGTGTTAACATTGATTGTTGTATGTTCAACCTTGCATGCTATTACTTTGGTTTGTTTTCTTATTTTACCTTGCATGCTGCCTGCTATCACTTTGGGATATTGTTTTCTTATTTTGCCTTGATTCAATGGCCGGTTAGACTAAGTGCTTTGAATGTTGTAAAGTTCCTTTGATACTATATCGTGTATGGTTAAATTGGTGATATGTTATGGCTGCTGTGTGTATTGCTAGTGAGAAACCAGAACATGCGCATGTTTGTTTTGATTATTTGGGATTTATGGAACTTGATTGCCTCATATATTTATTAAGTCATATTATAACTGGATGAGGGCGTAGCACCGCTGGTCCAGGAGGAGAGTTATAAGAGTTTGTTTATGCTGAGGACGGGGGTTCGATCCCCTCGCCCAACTTTTTTTTATTTTTCCTGATTTGCGCTTGTTTTAAATATATGTGCATTTTACCCTTGTCTTGTCAAGGCGCGCACGTAGCCCAGTTGGCTGTGGTTTGGTTGTTTGATTCAAAGGGCGTGGGTTCAATCCCCACGGCTGCAACTTTCTTCTTTTATCACTTATTTATTTATTTCACTACTTTATACTTAATTTTCAATACTATAACTTGTTCAAATTTAACCCTTTTTACCCCATTCTTTTTGCCACATTTCACTAATTAAGTCTACTTTCTACCTTTTGAAAAATGGCAATATTATTTTAAAAAACTTTTACACATGTATGCTTTATTTCTCAAATTTATATGTCTTTGATTTATCTTTGACCTTTATTTTCATTATCTATCTGGAGGCATAATGCAAATCCTATTCTTACCTTTACTTCACCTTACCTTTATTTATTTAAGCATAATGCTAATCTTATGCTTATTTTCATTATCTTTATTTATCCTATATGTGGAGCATAAAGCTATTATTATGCTTGTATTATTAATATCTTACACTTTATTACTTCACTTTCGTTTATTTTTTATCACTCAAGCATAAAGCCATTATTATGCTTATATTTACTTTTATATCAATGCTTTATCTTATATCTTTGCTTATCATGCTTTATCATGTAACTTTTATTTATCCTCCCATTCCAAAGGAAGGTGAATAGTTGTTGACTCTTAAAGTCATGACCCCCACCTTAACCTAAGTAACCTCTTAGGAAGAAACTCCATTTCTTGGCCTTATCAAGAGCCATGGAATCACAACTAGCTTTAGGAAGAGTTCTTAAACTCTTAGTGATATTCATCATAATGAATTTATCACTTCCCCTACTGACTAAAACTTCAACATAGGTCCATCTCAACTAGATCTAGAGAGTTCCTAAAACTCTACAATGAGCTTGTACTCATTTCCCCTCTGAATATTGACCGCAGTCAGTAGTTCAGTAGAAGTAGAACTACGCATACTCTGATTCTATTCCCGAGGATACGCAGGCGTAAAGTGCGATGCTTTATCGAGTATACTTAGATACTAACCCCTAGGGTTTCTTTTCAACATTTAGCATAGAACCTTAGCAAACATAAGATAACATTAAAACAAGAGGTTCCTGTAGAGTACTACAGATACTTAGGGTGCTAATACCTTCCCTTTGTATAACCAACCCCCGAACCTTAAATCTCCCCCCTTTAGGTTTTTCTAATGATCTTGAACCTTTCCTTTGGATAAATCAAAGTCGGTTGTAAAAGAAATATGATGCAAATTCATTAATAATTTGTTATCCAATTTTCACCGCGACAGAAATGGCGACTTCACTGGGGAATGAAAGTTAGACCTATTGCTGGTCCTTTCCTAAGTGGGTTAAGCCTATCTTATTTGTATTTGTGTTATTTATATGTTTGCCTGCTTGTGCATTTGTATATTTATATCTGTATATATCTGTATACCTGTATATATCTCTGTCTGTATTGGATTTTCTGTGTGCAGGGTACTACTATTGAGTGGTGAGATAAGTCCTAACCCGGACTTGAGCGCACTTATTATAGGACGATGGTATATTCAAGGAGGCTTTGAAGGAGTCGATTCCTGAAAAAGTTAACTTGAGACACCATCACTCAGCTTAGGCCCTCTTGAGAGTTTAGTCATGTTGAACGATCCTTTTCGTGAAAGCGTGCTACTCTCAATGTATGTGCCATTGAGGCTGAGAACCGTAGTTTCCAAACCCCACTTGGCCTTTTATGATGTAGTGCGGTGACCATGATGAAGTCTATTTCTGAATTGGTTGTCACGCGATACTACACTCAGACGAGATCCTCTTGAGAATTTTATTGATTACCAAGTCATCTGGGAAGTCGATAAAATCCAAAAGATGGGTTGTCGACTCTGGGAACTTTTTATAACCCTGTTTTAAAGATACAAGAACCATAGTACACACCCTGTTGGTTGGTTCTTTACCCAAACTCCATGCTGTGATCTCGAACCCTTGATCCTGCTATGTGTGTTTTGCATCCTGTTTGCATCGCATTGCATGTCATTTGCATGTTTGCATGTTTCATTGCATGTGTCTGTTTGCCCAGTTCTTCATTTCCCGTTATCTCTATCTTCCAGAGATTACCTGTGAGTCGTCAAGCTGATTCCTCGACACTGATACCAGCCTAGAGCTAACTACAAACGAAGGATGTCAGAGCAAGAGATACACAATGTTGAGGTCCGAATGGAGATCGATGAACTTAAGTCAAGCATGACTAAACTTACTGAGATGCTCCAAGTTTTAATTGCTAGGGGAGAGCCACCCCAAAGGACAGTCGTCCAGGAAGTTTCAAGTGCTGATCCTCCACCAGTTCAGCTACCACCATCAACTTGGCCCGAATTTGGTTTACCTCCTAACTATTCTCCGCCTCTTGCATCTACTGCTCTGGTCGGTCAGAATGCTATGCCTGTCTTCCAAGCTCCTGTTTTCGCCGAGACCAGACCTGTGGTCCACGCCACTCCACAACCCGTTAGAGCTTTATTTGGGAACCCCCTCTTTGAGTATAATTCTACCAGTGCTCAGGGTGAAGAGCCTGAATATTTTGTTGAACCTGAAGTCGTCCATGAGCGTTTCCAAACCTTGGACAAAAGACTCAAGGCCATTGAGGGTAATGATTTCTTCAACTTGGATGCTGACAATTTATGCTTGGTGTCTGACCTTGTTATGCCTGCGAAGTTCAAATTACCAGAATTTGTGAAATACCAGGGGCATTCTTGTCCAAGGGCTCACTTGGTCATGTATCTTCGAAGAATGACCGCTTATGCTGATAATCAAAAGCTGCTTATCCATTGCTTTCAAGATAGTTTGAGCGGAGCTTCACTCAAATGGTACATGAATCTTGAACAAAGTTCCATCCGTTGCTTTCAAGATCTTATTAATGCTTTCATGAAGCAATACAAGTATAACTTGGACATGGCTCCTGATCGCCGTCAACTTCAGAACATGTCTCAGAAGGATAAGGAATATTTCAAAGAATATGCTCAGCGTTGGAGAGAGCTCGCTTCTCAAGTTGAACCTCCTCTAGGCGAAAAAGAATTAACTGGTTTATTTATGGATACATTAACTCCATTTTATTGGGAGAAGATGATTGGAAGTGTTTCATCCAACTTCACTGATCTAGTTACTATTGGCCAAAGACTTGAGGAAGGCCTCAAGAAAGGAAAAGTATCCAGAGCCGCTGAACCCTCAAATGCTGTGAAAAAACCCTTTGGGAACTTCCATAAGAGGAAAGAGGATCAAGCCAACGCTGTGATGTTTGAAGTGAAGAGGCCTCGTCCCCGACCTCTATATAATACTTACCCTACTGTTGCTGCTATTACCCCTGTGGTTACCGCTCCACGACAAGTTCAAGCTACCCAACGTCCACCTGCAGGACAGAACCAATACCGTAATAGGGGTCAATTTGATCCCATTCCCATGACATACACCGAACTTTATCCTGGCATGGTGAAGAAAGGGTTGATTACCACAAGACCTTTGCCTCCTCCTCCAAATCCTCTTCCAGCCGGCTATAGGGCTGATCTCCATTGTGAATACCATCAAGGTGGTGCAGGTCACGATTTGGAAAATTGTTATGCACTGAAGGCTAGAATAAAAGAGTTGGTGAGAAGCAAAATCCTCTCCTTTAAGGATAATCCCAATGTCCAGAGTAACCCTCTGCCCGGGCACGCCAAGTAAAGCTTCAGTCGACTTCAACAGATTTCTCCTAAAAGCCAGTGTTTCAGACAGGACAACTCATCTTTGTTTCTGATTTGTCACTAGGCCTTTGTTTCTTGTTGTTTACATTTTTCTTCAATGGCTATTTTGCTTTCAATTATGTTTGTACTTTCACAATTCAATGAAATGAGCATTTTTGCAACTCTTTGATTCAATTCAATTGCTATTTACTCTAAATACTTTCAAATATATATTTTCTTTGCCGCTTTATTCTGCAAAGATTGGAGGATGATGATTACCTCATATACATAATTGCCGTGATATGCTTTCAACCAAACCTTGCCAGTGATATAAGGCATTATTTCAATTCCCAATTACTTCGAACCTAGAAGTAGGAACCTTTCTTTCATCACATAAAATACCCTCAAAATCTCAATGCTGGGGCAGGGTATTTCTCAATTTCAACTAAGACTATGATTGCAGTTCATCATAAATTCTGGGGTGGGCACCAATAAAACTTTGAGCCTATATTTTTCTTGCTTCATAAACCAGAAATCGAATCTCATTACAACCCTTCAAAAGACCTGATTGAGATAAGGTTACTTTGAAAGCATATTACAGCAAGGTTGTGTAACCTGACTCTTAAAAGTCTTTGCATTAAAACCTTTCACTTTAATGTCTTGGACCGCCGTGTTCTGACTAATGATTCACTTTACCGTGCATCTTTTCAAAATAATCTTTGATTTCAAAAGTTGCACGAGCTTTTCATTTACCATGTTTGTACAAGAACTTTTGTTTGCAAACTGACTTTCCTCTCAAGGAATTTTTCAAACACTAAAGAAACTTGGTCAGTGATTAAATCAGGGGTAAGTTCCTATCATATCCTGTCAAGGATCAGTTCAATACTTATGGTCTAATGACAACTTCTCAGATTTGGTTTATCCAGACAACTTTTCAAGATTTATACTGGGGCAAGCCTTCCCGGTGTATAGTAAAATTATCATCTTTCAAGACTCAGACTGGGGGCAAGCTTACTAAGAGCACCATGGAACAGTCGTTTACAGAATCAATCAAAGCTGAAGCAATTATCAGTTCATCTACAACATTCAACTAATCTGGGGCAGTTTACCTGAAGTACCCCCAAGCCACTATTCATCATTTATACAAGTACTATCAACTTGATACAATTTACTAGTGTGACAGCGATCTCTGTGTTAAGGAATCAGTTTTCCAGTCTTGTCTTCCTACCAAGATTCAAGCTGTGCATATTTATATACCCATCAGGAGTGATTCATCCTCATTTTGCACTTCTCGTGAGGTCGTGTCGTTGTCCACGTCTTACAAATGTTACATATCATACCTATTCAGTGCTATTCCTGAATGTTGTCGTTCCCTTGTGCATCTAATCCTAATGCTAGATGATGATCCTATCTTTCCAGTGCTATTCCTAGATTTTTATACTCTTTAACTCCAGTGCCATTCCTGGATGCTTTCCTCGCTATCATTCAGTGCCATTCCTGAATGTTGTTATTTCCTGCCGGTGCTATTCCCGGGCATTTATGTTCCTCCCCAGTGTTATTCCTGGATGTCTTTACCTCCTATCAACTCTAGTGCTATTCCTGGAGCTTTATATTCTCTGACTTCAGTGCCATTCCTGGATGCCATTCTCTCCATCATTCGGTGCCATTCCTGAATGTTTGTTAGATCTTGCCGGTGCTATTCCCGGGCCTTTATATTCTTTCCAGTGCTATTCCCGGATGTATTCCATGCTATCATTCAGTGCTAATCCTGAACATAGTGACTTGCTTTGCTTTCAGTGCCATTCCTGAAGGTTCATGTTTTATATCCAATGCTTTCTTGGATTACTCTTTCTCATCTAATGATATTATGAGTTACATCCTTGTCTAAAGCCATTATTAGACATTGTGATCACTTCCATCCAAAGCCATTATTGGATTACTGTCTTCTTCACCTCTTTACCTTATCTAAAGCTATTATTAGATATCATGATTCATACCTCCATCCAAAGCCATGATTGGATGACTGGCTTCTTTAGCTCATCACCTTATCTAAAGCTATTATTAGATATCGTGATTCATACCTTTTGTCCAAAGCTATTATTGGATGATTGGTTCTTTCCATCTGGTACCGTTCCAGATGTATCTCTCTTTCTGATATTTTTTCAGATCGAGTCTTTGTTCGCTTGTATCTAAAGCCATTATTAGATATGAGGATTTCATTCACTTTCATCCAAAGCTATTATTGGATGATCGGTTTCCCCGCATTCAAAACCATTATTGAATGTAATCTCTATTCACTCTTACCTAAAGCTATTATTAGGTATGGTGATATATTCACTTTCGTTCAAAGCCATTATTGAATGATTGTTTTCCCGCATTCAAAGCCATTATTGGATGTTAATCTTTATCCACTCTTACCTAAAGCTATTATTAGGTATGGTGACATATTCACTCTCATTCAAAGCCATTATTGAATGATTGTTTTTCTCTGCATTCAAAGCCATTATTGAGTACAGTCTTGCTCGCATTCATCTAAAGCCATTATTAGATATTGTGATTATGCTTTTCATTCAAAGCCATTATTGAATGACTGGTAACGCTTCTTCTCTTCTCTGTTCGCCTTATCTAAAGCCATTATTAGATATAGTGATTTGTATCCCCTATCTAAAGCCATTATTGGATGGCTGGTTTCCTCACTTTTTCACTCCAAAGCTATTATTGGATGATTGGTTCTTTCCATCTGATGCCTTTCCAGATGAGTCTCTCTTTCTGATGATTCTCGTATCAAAGCTCTTTATTCAGATTATCTAAATCCATTATCAGATATTATAATTTGTACTCTTTATTCAAACCTTTCATTCAAAGCCATTATTGAATGACTGTTTTATTCAACCAGTAATCAAATCTTCTTTATAGTCTCATACCCAGGAGGAGTGTGGGTTTTGTTTCCCCGTTAGTTTATCTTCCCTGGACCTTTCCCCGGTGGGGATTGTCTTTCAAGTCTCCCCGGCGAGTCCCTTTCGTTGTTTGGTTTGTATCCCTGTTGAGTTTGTTTCTCGCAGATGCTGATTTGTTTCCTTCCCCAGTGGAGCTTTCTGGTCTTTTTGCTCCCTGTTTACCCTTTCGTGCCTCGTTGTGTCTGCATTTTTGCATCTTCTTGGCATTATGTTGGCTGCATTGCATATGTGTGCATCTAGGGTAAAATTTTCGGTTATCTGTATTTAAATATCTCACACCGTTGATTACACCAAGATTTTCATCTCTCATGCCAACAGGTGAAGTTATTTAAATAGGGGCAACTGTTGCACCCCAAATTTTACCCTCATCTTTTTTTGCTAGATGCTGTGTGATTTTATTTTCTCTGCATGATCTTAAATTTCTCCTTATCTATTTTTACCTTGATCTATTTAGCATTTTATTTTATCTATCCTATCTTGATTGATTTTGAATTAATTACCTTTGTATTACTTTGGTTAAGTCTATTCAAATTACCTTAATTTTAATTTTAAGATAATTTATTAAATTGAATTTGAATTAGATTTCATTAGCAATTAATTTAATTATCATTAGTTTCTTTTAAAAAATATATAACATTATGCTTTAATTTTAATTGTAGTATGTTAATTATTATTTAAGTTAATTAAAAAACTATACGTGTGGTCTTGTGTGGATTTATGGAGATTTTTGATTGGAGAATGATTAAAGCCATTGGCCAATCAGAATGCATCATTTTATTTTGACTTTTCAAAGGAAGGAGGGGACCAATAGGCATGTGGCACGCGTTTGGGGGAATGGTGTCTTTCTTCCTCTCCTCGTTACGCAGAGAAACCATTTTTTTTCTTCTAATCCTTTTGCAAATTCAATCTGAATTCAAATCAATACAAATTGTGGCGCCATAATTCATTTCAATTTACCCTAAAGTTTCCTCTTCAAGCTCAATGCAAATTCACTTGAACAAAGGGTCTGTGAGGTTTACCGTTCTTAGCATCCTCTGCACAAGCCTGAGAATTGATCAGGGTCATGTCACGATCAAGTTTCCTCTTCAGTGCTTACCTCATTTGCAACCAAAGGGAGCCAAAAAAGCAATGTCGTTTTGATTGTTTTCAACTCTGTAGCCATCTGCCAAGACTCAGAAAGAGGGAGTGTTTGTCTCCAAGGTTTGGACCAACATTTGAAATTGAAAGGAGCCGTTGTAACTTTGATTCCACTCAGCACTCCAAGTGTTTGATGGATGTACACACTCAACCTTTGTTCAGCCTATATAAAGAGGCTCAGTTTCAGTTTTTTGAAACCAACAACCATTCATAAAAACACTCAAAAAATTCTTTGCAATTCCATAAGTCTGGGCAAGCAAGTTGAAGGAATCTCTTGGTGTGTTTGAGAAGAGAGGGCAGCTATCATCTTTGAAGATATTGGGATTGATTCCACTTGGTATCGTGTTCTTGTCTCTACTTTGATAAATGCCCATATGAAACACTACTGTATTGCATTTCATTTCTTACTTGCTCATCTGTTTGGTATATATATGATCACATGGTTTATGTACTCGTGCTTTGAATCTTTTTCCAGAAATAATGCTGTTACATAATGATGCACATGAATGCCTTTGAGTTATGCTACATCTGACTTTTATCTTTTAAATGGCTGCTATTAGGATTTGTTTCATTGTGATATGGTTTAATGCTACTAAAACGCTTGGTTATCGTGGATCTCTGCTTGGATTCTGATGTATTTTTAGGTTTAGCTACCCTTGTTATTGCTTTAATAACTGTCTATGTTGACAAGTGATCCTTGTTCTGTTATGTATTCAGTTTTGGTGTTTGCCTTGTTGTTATGAATGTTTGTACACACCACTGCCTCTATATTTGTTATTGTACGACCATGTATCGTGTTTAGCCTGTTAGCATGTGTAGGTCATTGACTTGTATCACATCCTTTGGTTTAAGTTTTTTTGTAATACTTGAACAATTGAATCCTAATATGTGTTGCCTTGAGTTGTGCTATCGTATGTCTAGATGTTTTACAATCTGCCATGCTATGTCTCTCCAAATTGTATGTGTTAAGGCTTTCCTTTGAACTGACAACAGCCAAGCCCTGTCTTATTGATTGTACTATGCTCATGATGTGTATACTAGCATTGTTAAGTCTGACATGTTTTCCAAGCTTTATCTCTGTGATACCGTAAGGTTTGACTGTATGAATGTGCTTGCCCTATCCTTGTTTACATGTGCTTAAGTATGATTATGGTTTGAACTTATGGAGTAAATAATGTTTTTCATTGGTGTGCATATATGCTTGATGATGTTCCTATTTTGTTCAAAGTTAGAACTATGATATTATGCCCCAATCTACCTCTAAATGTTATCATTTAAACAGGTTTGTCTGTCATACTGTCTTGACTATGGCTACTCCTTACTATGTTTAAATTGCTGTAGTAGACACTGTTAAATGTTGCATCTCACACCTCACTTGCGTCATGTTTATGGATGCTTAATTTTTGAGTTCAACTTATGGCATGTATGCTTATTTTGAGTATTTATACCCACTTCTATAGATCCTAGTCTTTTGTTATGAATTGATTTGATTGTGATCCTACTTTGGTATATGATTTTCTTGCTTCTATTGTGTTAAGTGATGTGGTTGAGTTTTGATAGCCTACTGTTTGAGTTAGTATGTTTTATGGTTTGAACATAAGCATGTTTTGAGTTAGGTTGCAATCGATATGTTGACATGAACTTGATGTGCTTATCTGCCTGTTTGATGCACCTCAATAATATATGTTGTCAGCTGTTATTCAGCCCATTTTTCCTCACTGTTAGCTGTTATCTTATTTTCTTAAGTGTTTGAAAAATTATATATGGACTGTTGTGTGCCCAACATTTGGTTTCGTATGCCATCCTCAGGGAATTTGTTTGCTGCAATAAATCTTGACTGCCTGAACCTTGTTATCTGACTATGTGTTAACATTGATTATTGTATGTTCAACCTTGCATGCTATTACTTTGGTTTGTTTTCTTATTTTACCTTGCATGCTGCCTGCTATCACTTTGGGATATTGTTTTCTTATTTTGCCTTGATTCAATGGCCGGTTAGACTAAGTGCTTTGAATGTTGTAAAGTTCCTTTGATACTATATCGTGTATGGTTAAATTGGTGATATGTTATGGCTGCTGTGTGTATTGCTAGTGAGAAACCAGAACATGCGCATGTTTGTTTTGATTATTTGGGATTTATGGAACTTGATTGCCTCATATATTTATTAAGTCATATTATAACTGGATGAGGGCGTAGCACCGCTGGTCCAGGAGGAGAGTTATAAGAGTTTGTTTATGCTGAGGACAGGGGTTCGATCCCCTCGCCCAACTTTTTTTTATTTTTCCTGATTTGCGCTTGTTTTAAATATATGTGCATTTTACCTTTCTCTTGTCAAGGCGCGCACGTAGCCCAGTTGGCTGTGGTTTGGTTGTTTGATTCAAAGGACGTGGGTTCAATCCCCACGGCTGCAACTTTCTTCTTTTATCACTTATTTATTTATTTCACTACTTTATACTTAATTTTCAATACTATAACTTGTTCAAATTTAACCCTTTTTACCCCATTCTTTTTGCCACATTTCACTAATTAAGTCTACTTTCTACCTTTTGAAAAATGGCAATATTATTTTAAAAAAATTTTACACATGTATGCTTTATTTCTCAAATTTATATGTCTTTGATTTATCTTTGACCTTTATTTTCATTATCTATCTGGAGGCATAATGCAAATCCTATGCTTACCTTTACTTCACCTTACCTTTATTTATTTAAGCATAATGCTAATCTTATGCTTATTTTCATTATCTTTATTTATCCTATATGTGGAGCATAAAGCTATTATTATGCTTGTATTATTAATATCTTACACTTTATTACTTCACTTTCGTTTATTTTTTATCACTCAAGCATAAAGCCATTATTATGCTTATATTTACTTTTATATCAATGCTTTATCTTATATCTTTGCTTATCATGCTTTATCATGTAACTTTTATTTATCCTCCCATTCCAAAGGAAGGTGAATAGTTGTTGACTCTTAAAGTCATGACCCCCACCTTAACCTAAGTAACCTCTTAGGAAGAAACTCCATTTCTTGGCCTTATCAAGAGCCATGGAATCACAACTAGCTTTAGGAAGAGTTCTTAAACTCTTAGTGATATTCATCATAATGAATTTGTCACTTCCCCTACTGACTAAAACTTCAACATAGGTCCATCTCAACTAGATCTAGAGAGTTCCTAAAACTCTACAATGAGCTTGTACTCATTTCCCCTCTGAATATTGACCGCAGTCAGTAGTTCAGTAGAAGTAGAACTACGCATACTCTGATTCTATTCCCGAGGATACGTAGGCGTAAAGTGCGATGCTTTATCGAGTATACTTAGATACTAACCCCTAGGGTTTCTTTTCAACATTTAGCATAGAACCTTAGCAAACATAAGATAACATTAAAACAAGAGGTTCCTGTAGAGTACTACAGATACTTAGGGTGCTAATACCTTCCCTTTGTATAACCAACCCCCGAACCTTAAATCTCCCCCCTTTAGGTTTTTCTAATGATCTTGAACCTTTCCTTTGGATAAATCAAAGTCGGTTGTAAAAGAAATATGATGCAAATTCATTAATAATTTGTTATCCAACTTTCACCGCGACACATAGTATGTTGTGAGCGGTGATTTTGGCCAGGGCTTCTGCCTCGATCCACTTCGTGAAATAACCCACGCCGACGATCAGATACTTATTTTGGTATGAACCAACAACGAAGGGCCCGAGGATATCCATTCCCCACCACGCAAACAGCCATGGGGACGACAGTGTTTTGAGCTCGCTGGGAGGGGAAAGGTGCATGTCCCCGTGTCATTGGCATCTGTCGCATTTCTTGACGTGCTCTTTGGCATCCTGTTGCATGGTGGGCCAGTAATACCCTGTTTGTAACGCCTTACGGGCTAAAGACCGTTCGCTGAGGTGTTGTGCATTGATCCCCTCGTGGATTTCTTGGAGTATACCAGGGACTTTGGTCTCTTCGACGCACCTGAGAAGGGGGATAGAAAAGCCACGTCGGTATAGTTTGTCCTCGACAATTGTGTATGAGCAAGCTCGTCACTTAACCACTCTGGCTTCCTTGGGATCGTCAGGGACAGCTTGCCAGTGGTGAGATATTCATATACCAGGGTCATCCAGCAGTTGTTGTCCCCGATGGTGTTCACGCCAATCGCAGGGACTAGTTTGTCGATGCTCGGGCGGGAAAGCACTTCTTGTATGATGGATTTGTTCCCGTATTT
This sequence comes from Lathyrus tuberosus, assembly GCA_022829125.1. NCBI lineage: Eukaryota > Viridiplantae > Streptophyta > Magnoliopsida > Fabales > Fabaceae > Lathyrus > Lathyrus tuberosus. Next base: position 24,719,534 of record JALAZF010000013.1, on the reverse strand, counting down.
CTTTTTTATGGTCACTAGTTTGGACAAGACATCTGCCCGGGTGTTATGCACGCGTGGGATGTGTGTTACTTCCACGGAGGTGAAGTTTTTCATCTTTTCCTTCACCAGGGCCAAGTACTCGATGAGGCTGTCGTTCTTTGCTTGGTACTCTCCTCGGACCTGAGAGGCTACGAGCTGAGAGTCGGTGAAAATTTTGACTTCTTTGGCGCCGAGGTCCTCGACCAACCGTTGCCCGGGGAGGAAAGCCTCGTACTCTGCCTGGTTGTTCGACGTCGGGAAGAATAATTCGAGGAAGACTTCGATCAGGATGCCTTCCTCGTTTTCAAGGATGATGCCCGCCCCGCTACCTTTCGTGCTGGATGCCCCGTCGACGTAGATTGTCCACTTTTGGGATCCGGTGGTCGAAGGTTCCGGGAGGGTCATTTCTGCCACGAAGTCGGCTAGTACCTGAGCCTTCAAGGCTTTTCTTTCCTCATATTTAGTGTCGAACTCAACGAGTTTGAATGACCACCTGAGCATCCTTCCTGCCATGTCTGGTCGCCCGAGGAGCTGCCTTATGGGCTGTTCGGTCCTTACCACGACCGCGTGGGCTAAGAAGTAATGACACAACCTCCTGGCCACGGTGACAAGGGCCATGACGACTTTCTCGATCTGCTGATACCTGAGCTCGGGGCCCTAGAGGGCCTTGCTGGTGAAGTAAATCAGTTTCTGCCCGTTGGGGGTTTCCCAGATGAGAACGGTGCTGACTGCTTCGCTCGTGATGGCGAGGTACAAGAACAACGTCTCCCCGTTTTCTGGTCGTGAGAGAACTGGGGGTTGTGATAGGACTTGTTTAAGGTGGAGGAACGCTTGCTCGCACTCCTCGATCCATTCGAATGTTGCTTTCTGTCGTAGAAGCTTGAAAAATAGGAGTGCGTACTGTGCAGATTTGGCGACGAAGTGGGAAAGCACGATTAGCATCCCGTTTAGCGATTGTATCTACTTCTTCGAGTTCGAGGTTGGGATCTCGGAGAAAGTCCTACACTTGTCGGGGTTCACCTCGATTCCTCACTCTGTGAGATAGAAGCCGAGGAACTTGTCCGCCCGAACGCCGAAGGTGCATTTGTCGGGGTTGAACCTCATCCTGCATCTCCTCGTCGTGTCGAAGACTTTCTTGAGATGGGCAGCGTGGTCGACTTCCTTTACGGATTTGACGATCATGTCACCCATGTAGACCTCGAGCATGTCGCCGATCTCTCCCCAAAAAACTTTGTTCATCATCCGTTGGTAGGTCGAGCCGACGTTCTTAAGGTCGAAGGGCATTACGTTGTAGTAGTAATTGCCAGACTCGGTAATGAAGGAGGTGTGCTGCTTGTCGGTCTTAGCCATGGGGGTTTGGTTGTACCCTGAGTAGGCGTCCATGAAGGACAATAATTTGAAACTTGCAGAATTGTCGACCAGCCGGTCGATGTTAGGCAAATGATAAGAGTCTTTCGGGCATGCCCGGTTAAGGTCGGCATAGTCAACACACATCCTCCATTTTCCATTATTCTTTTTGGCAAGTACAACGTTGGACAACCAGGTTGTGTGACTGGCCTCCAAAATAAAATTTGCCTCTACGAGGTCTTTTACAGCTTTTTCAGTAGCCTCCGCTTTTTCGGGAGACTGCCTACGCCTACGTTGAACTATGGCCCTAGCGGCCGAATCTACGGTGAGATGATGGCAGGCCACCTCTGGGTCTAGGCCAGGCATCTCGGAGGCGCTCCACCCAATGCGAACAGATCAGCGTTCTCCGGGAGACACGCCTTCAGCTGCTTCTCCGCCAGGTCGGGGAGTCCGGTGCCAATCTTCACGCTCCAGTCTGGATCATCTCCGGGAGCGACGAGCTCAAAGTCTCCGTCTGGGATGGGACGCGTTAGGTGGAGAGGCTGCTCGTTGCTTTCCACTTGAAGGTCGTGGTCAGTTGCTCCTCCCTCCCGTTGGCCAGGGAACCTACTGTCGAGGTCGACCGTGTTGACGCACGGAAGTGGCTTCTGCACTGCGTCCGGGGATGGCTTTGCTCCGGTCTTGTGCTTGGTGCTGATGGAACCCCAGGTCTTTGGTCGCAGCGTCGAAGCACCTCCTGGCCGCTTCAATGTCCCCGTGCATGGTGACGACCCAGCCCCTGGCCGTGTAGTACTTCATCTTCAGATGGACTGTCGATGGTACCGCTGTGAGTTTGGCCAGAGTGGTCCTCCCCAGGATACAGTTGTAGAGGGACGGTCATTCGACCACCAAGAAGCGGGTCTTGACTTGTCGGGCGACATCCTCGCCCCTGAAAGTAACCATCAGTTCAACATAACCCCATGGTCTGGTGGTGGTGCCGTTGAACCCTTGTAGATCCGAGCCCACGTAAGGGGTCAAATGCTTCACGTCGAGCTGGAGGGTCTCGAAGAGGTGGGCGTACATGATGTCCACCGAGCTCCCCTGGTCGACCAGGATCCTGCGGACGTCAAAATTAGCCATCTGTGCTCGGATCAAGAGGGGAATAGTGGCGTTGGGAGCTCCGCCTGGAAGCTCCTCGAGGTAGAAAGTCATGGGGTTTGAATTCCCACACACCTTCTCGAGCGTGGTGGTCTTCGCTGAGGTCGCGGATTCCAGCTCATCAAATTTACGCTTTATAGACCCTACAGAGACCTTCTCGAAACCTCCGCCGGATATGACCAATGCTTTGGGGAAGCTCTCCCATGTGCTGCGGGCAGTGACGGGGTCTTCATGGGGGAAGCTCGCCCACATGATGCGAACTGCCTCTTCGTTCTCGATTCCCTCGGGGACGAAAAAGTCCTCGGGTCGAGTGACACTGAGGGCGACTTGCAGTCGGTTTTCCCCGGCGGGAGGCATCGTCCCCTCGACGCTTTGAGCATCTCGGGCATCTGACCGAGAAGCGTCGTTCCTCTTGGCGTACTGCTTTAGATGCCCTTCTTTTATCAGGATCTCAATTGTATCCTTGAGGTGGACGCAATATTCCGTGACATGTCCATGGCTCCGGTGGAACCCGCAGTACTTGGACTTGTCCGTGTTTGATTTGGGGGTGTCGGCTTTGGAAAGCGGACACCCCATTTTTGAAACTCTGAGTTGGCGCATTCGTTGAGAATTCGCTCGCGGGGAGCGTTGAGCGGAGTATACTCCTTGAACCAGCCAACTGGTCCCCTCGGTTCACGAGAGTCCCTGGATCGGCCTTTGCGTCTTCTCTCCCCCCCACACCGAGGGGGAGGAGAGCCTTCGTCTCTTTGGCTGCGGGGGCCATCCCGACGTCTTGAGTCGAGGGCGATTTAGGCAGCCTCCGACTCTTCGAACTCGATGTATGATTGAGCTCGATGGAGGAGGTCTTCCAAGTTGCAGGGTCTATGGATGCCCACAAACTTGACGAACTCGGTCCCGATACATAGTCCTCATACGATCAGGAATTTTTTCATGTCGTCGGTCGTGGGGACCTCGACAGCTTCTCGGTTGAATCTCTCAATGTAGTCTCTGAGAGATTCGCTCTTCCTCTGGAAGATGCCTTCCAACGAGGCTGCCGTCTTCGGATGCCGGCAAGAGATGCAGTGAAATGTTTAGAGAAACGTCCCTTCAATTGCCTCCAGGACGTGATTGATTCAGGTGCAAGACTTTTGTACCAAGTCATGGAGCCTTTCCGAAGAGAGATCGGGAAGAGCCTGCACTTGATAGCTCCCCCGATATTCCTATAATCGAGCATGGATTCAAAGCTCTTGACGTGATCGTCGGGGTTGGCTGTGCCGTCATAGGTCCCCAGTGGTGGAGGCTTCTCCTTGCCCACAGGGATAAAGGTGTCCATGATCTCCCTGGACAGAGGGGTCCTCTGGTCGTCCTCATCACTTTTGACTGGCGATCGTGATGGGGAGCGATGGCCTCGACCAGGTCCTTGTTCCTCGGCTTTTCGCCGTCAGCCTTGCTCCTCTTCCTGGTCGGGGAGTGCCTTGGCTCCTGCTGATGGGGAGAGTGATGTCGCTTCTGGGTGGCCACAGGCTGGGGTCGCTCCAAGTATGGTCGGCGGCCCTCACGCTGCGGGGAGGGGTTGCTAGAGTCTACCGGGCGAGTCCTTCACAAGGAATGATGACGGTTGGGAGATGGTGGGTGACGATGTCTTCGTAGGGAAGAGCGTCGTGGTCGTCCTCTCTCAAGCTCTTTGATCCTGAGATTCTGCTAGACAATTAATTGATTGGTCTGGTTGACCAAGGCGAAAAGGGCCACCATGCCTGGATCCGCGTTTGGAGTGACTGGCTGGTAGACAACTGGCGGGATGTTCTGTTGAGCGGTGTCATACGCCGCGTCTTCGAAAAAAGGAGAGGCGGTCTGCCCGTCCCTTACGTCGACTTCCTCGACGTGGATGGCAGCATTGTCCTCACGGTGGTCTTCGTTGTCGGGCTGCGTGAAGATGGTATCTGGAGCTTTGTTCCCAGGTTGGGTACTGACCATGGTTGTCAGAAAAGGTAGAAATTGTTTTGGTTTAACAATGAGGAAAATGGGGAAGCAAGCAGGTTCCCACAGACGGCGCCACTGATCGTGCCTGGATCAAAAAGTATACCAGTGGGCAACAACACCGTGAGATCTTAAACTCCGGTAGTGATGGAACAGCGCCGAGGGGGGGTGTATCTGCAAGGTACTCCAATGCCAAAGTCAGGAAACGGGAGTAAGCAAGTACATAATATAGGTGTAAGAGTAAGAATGAACGTAACCTGACCCTCTCAAATGAGAGGGTATTTATAGAGTGCCCTCAGCGCGGGGCCAACGATCTCCTGCACTGGGCTGGATTGCCAGGCCCAATCCAGGTGAGTGTCAGGGCTTACGTGGCGTAGGGAAGACCAGCACGTGGTCTTCGCCCTGGGATAACGGTCCCGAGATCTTCGGAAGGTGGGCAGACCGATTCCTTCGGAAGTGGGAGGTTATATGGTGACGTGTCCCCGCGGGGAGGAGGTCGTGGAACTCGAGGAGAGAGGTGCCCTCTTAGACTCAGGGACTCTGCTCGACGGCGCCTGTCCGATACGTGCCCGACTAGAGGAGTGTCTTGGACGTGCTCGACACTGGATAGTCATGGGCCCTGCTGGGCCTTCTTAGTCTAATGGGTTGGGCCTGCCCGACTAATGGCCAGGCGCTGACCCAGTCTAGAACACAATGTATTTTCAAATCTTTTATCACTTATTTAATCCATAATATTTCACAAATTTCTTATGCTACAACTCTAAATTTTTCTTTAGTGTTTGATCGAACAATTACACATTATTTTTCACTCCTCTAACCAACTAGATTTCAACAAAATAAGATATAGGCGTAAATGCACTTTTGGTCCCTATAGTTTAATTTTTCTAAACAATTGATCCCCCTTTTAAAAAACCCAGCTTTTAGGGCCCTTGTTTTGATTTTTTTGGGGAAAATTTTGGTCCCCTCCCAGTTTAGCATATGTGGCACTCCAAATAATGACATGACAATATTTTTGTTGACCAATTTTGATGACTCAAATGCCAACTCATTTGCCACATCAATAATGTAAATTATAATTTATGAAAATGATTAAATAAAAATTCATATTCATTATATTTTAATTACGTGACATTAGTAATTGGGTTAATATATTAATTAATATTTTTTAATTAATAATTATTAATTATGTTTTTTTAATTAATTAGTTAATATACTTAAAAATGAAGATTTTGGACCTATCCTTTTTTGTCCACACAGTCAGTTTCCAATTCAAAACATAATGCATGAATTAGTATTATAAACACTAAATTGTTTTCTAAAGGAAACAATGTGGGACTAATACAATAGACTTGAATAATTGTCATTTTGCATAGGCAGATTAAGGTTGAAAAAAGAATCTGCCATCTGGAAAGGGAAGAACATAACAAGTTGGTTGGGTATAATCCTGATTGCGATTGGATCTTATAGTTGTGATGAGAAAAAAAAACTTCTGCTTACGTTTTTTTAGCCTAGGATCCCAAGCTATTGCATGGTGTTCTAAAATGCAGAACTCACATGTATTGTCTTCAACAGAGTATGAATATCTCTCAGCAAATGAAACTACACGTTAAGCTATTCGGTTAACAAGGTAGAATGGTCCAACTCCTATTATCTATGAAAAAATCCATTCAGCAGTTTCAATGTCAAAGAATTCAAATCAAAGCATGTTGAATTGCACTCCAATTACATCTGCAATATGGTTTAAAGAAGGAAATCTATTTGGACAGGTGTTCGTCAAGGCAACTACTCGGTTAAGACAGCCTACAACCTCTTGTCAATGTTTTCACAAAAGCATTAGATGCCAACGAAAAATGATTTAGCCACCATCCAAATTCTTCGACATACTACATCAGCAAGCTTCACCCCATGTAGCATGAAACCAAAGTTGCATTTACATCTTTAATTCCATATAACTCTACCACGTGTCTTTCAACGAAGTTTGAATCCCTGCACTCATGTCAAAGTTGCCTGACTTTTGTGTTATTGTCCAATTTTTTTTAAAACTGACTGTGTGGACAAAAAAGGATAGGTCAAAAATCTTCATTTTTAAATATAGTGACTAATTAATTAAAAAAAACATAATTAAAATTATTAATTAATAATTATTAATTAAAAAATATTAATTAATATATTAACCCAATTATTAATGTCACGTAATTAAAATAAAAAAACATAATTAAAAGTATTAATTAATAATTATTAATTAAAAAATATTAATTAATATATTAATCCAATTACTAATGTCACGTAATTAAAATATAATGAATATGATTTTTTATTTAATCATTTTCATAAATTATAATTCATATTATTGATGTGGCAAATGAGCTAGCATTTGAGTCATCAAAATTGGCAACAAAAACATTGTCATGTCATTATTTGGAACGCCACATATGCTAAACTGGGAGGGGACAAAAAATTTTCAAAAAAAAAATCAAAATTAGAGACCTAAAAGCTGGATTTTTTTAAAGGGGAATCAATTGTTTAGAAAAATTAAACTATGGGAGACCAAAAGTGCATTTAAGCCTACAATATAATATCATAAAATTGGTATTCTATCTGTCATTGAATATGCAAAATCAACATCAGTGTAAGTTTTAATAATTAGACTTTCACCTCTTTAAAACAAGAGTCTTCTTTGTGAAGTGACTTTAAGATATCGTAGAATACGTTCTACAACTTACTTGCAAGTTTCTCTTCGTTAGATCATACATAAGTTGACTGACCACATTGATTGCATATGCCAAATCATGTCTAGTATGTGCTAGGTAAATAAACTTTTCCACTAACCTTGTCAACTTCTTTTCCACTAACCTTGTCAACTTTGACACTTTTCACTTCAAAGGCTTACTTATCCTATGCATTTGCTCAAAAACATTTGTTAGTTTGCATCCAAAACATTTCATGCCAAAAATCAAGCACATATTTCCTCTAAGAGATAAATAGACATTGTTTTGAGTAAGTTACCTCAATTCTCAAAAATATTTATAAGAACTGAAATAGACCGCATGATTTAAGGATGAGCTAATATTTTAGTGTATATTTTCCCAACTCTTCTCTTTTACTTTTACAATTTATCTTTCACACTTAAATTTTTGCTTCATCTATACTCTTAAAATTGATCAAATTAAAATTAATTTTTTTTTGAAAATATTTCAAAAATCATATAACACAATTACCTCCTCTTATATTATATTTGAAGTTACTTAGTCAACTACTATACTACAAGAATCAAAATTTATCATGATTAAATAATAATTAATTAGTCTCATAATAAATTTGTGAGCGTAATTCAATATAATTCTTATTTATTTGTCACAGTTGATTCGTAACTAGCCTTCGTAAAATCTACAAATACTTGTTATCAGATTGGACAATTGGATAATGTTATTTCTAGTATCATTTTCAGTTGGCATTTTTGGGTGTGTTTGTTTAAAGGATTAAATTTATAATATTGGAAATATTATTTCCTAGAACAATAATACTAGGAATTTTATTCCTGGCTATGAGTTTGATAAGTAATTGAAGTTCCTTGAAATATTTATAAAATATATTTAATTTACTTTTTAAAAAAATATATAAAAGAGTTAAATTAATTTTGAGTGGAAGGTTATGAGTGGTTATCTTTTATTCTCATGAAGTAAAAGATTCTCATCCTTTTACATAGGAATAAAATATATCAAAGTCATGCGTAAATTATATTCTCAGAAGTAAAAGATACTCGTGTATAATTTGATAAAACTTAAAACAAACGTGGAAATACGATTTTCAACCTCACACATTTCTGAAAATAAATTTTAAATCCATAAAACAAACACAACCCTTTGTATTATAGGAAGCTATGCGTCTAGGTTGCAGATTTGCAATACTAAGATTTGGAGCTAATGAAATTTATGTTCAAAATTCATACAAGACAGTGTTTCCATACTCATCTATTAAAGTTTTTTTGTGGTTCAACTTTGAAGGTGCATTTGAAACTCATTCTCTTCACTAAGGTAATTATTGAAGGGACCCTCCTCCTCAAACTATATGATTTCCAAATAGTTTCGTATCTAAAGCTCTCCACCGACATCTTTATAGTGTGAACAACGTGAATTTGGTCTTGTATTTAATGGCCCATAATGTCGTTGTTACTTACTTATAAAGAACTCCAACTAAAGTACTTTTACTAAATTTTAATCTTAATAATGAGGGTGTTGTTGGACAAACATTTTTTACACGGTGGAAATCGATATTTAGGAGAGTTTGTCTTTGATATGCTTTGAAGTCATTTAAAAAATTCTTTGAATGCACAAAAATATTTTCATTTTGTTAAAATAATAATTTTAAATTGATTACTATCTAATAAAGATTATGTTTTAAATTATACATTTTATTTTCATTTGAAATTGTTTTGAAATAATATATAATAAATGTTTAAACGAGCTACATTGTTATTCTTTTGTATAACAAACACAATTCTTTTAAAAACTATATTTATTATTCTACAAAATACAACACTGTTACGCATAGACTTTTACACTATCTTTAAAAGATCTCATACTCAGAGTCTATGCTTCCTCGGGTACGCTACTGCAAGCACGCGTTTGAAGTATGAGATAAGATTCACAAGTACTTCAATGCACACATGAAAGGTCACGTGATGCAATTTCGAGTCGAGCTTCAATAACAAAGAAAGGTAATAACTTAATCACTGAATACGTCTTTCGTGTCTGTTGTGAAAAACGATATCTTTAAGCAAAGCATAAAACGGTTTCTTGATGATCAAGAACCAAATAAGGGTTAACGGAAAACCAAGAAAGAAAACACAAGAAGAAGAAGAAGAGGGAACAACAAGGATTGGGCAAATATAAATTTTGTTTACTATTCACTTTCTCATTAAAGTCACAAATGATTACAAGTGAATATCACAATTTGCCACACTCAACAAACTGAGTGTACTAGCCTATTTATAGACTAACTAGGTAACTTGCAGCCCAAGAAACCTAAACAATTGGATCCTTAACACAAGGCCCAATTCGGCAGAATAATTCGACAGTACATACTAGAACAAAACTTCGACTACAGTATGTAACACTCAGGCACCAGCATGTGAACAAGCTTCGACTGCATGCTTGCCTCCTGTCGAAAAACACATGAAAGCTCTCCTTCGACACAGCATGAGTTCGACCCAACTCTCACAAATCTCCACCTTGGATCTAACTCAGCAACAAGGGAATCAACTAGCTTTCATCATGCAGCTTTATCAACTGCATACAGTGGAAGAACTTGCAACTTGACAACGTCTTAGTGATCATATCAGCAACATTGTCTTTAGTTGAAACCTTCAGCACCTGGACTTCACCACGCTCGATTATCTCTCTGACGAAGTGCAGCCTCACATCGACGTGCTTAGTTTGCTCATGATAGGCTGAATTCTTCGACAGGTGTATTGCACTTTGACTATCACATTTAACAGTGATACTTCGACCTTGAAGTTTCAGCTCCTTTGCAAAACCTTCAAGCCACAATGCTTCCTTCACGGCTTCAGTGAGTGCAATATATTCAGCTTCAGTGGTTGATAAGGCAATAACCTTCTGAAGCGTCGTTTTCCAACTGATTGTTGTGTCAAACATTGTGAAAACTTATCCAGAAATAGACTTTCTGGAATCCATACAACCTGCATAATCAGAGTCAACAAATCCTTCAATTTCGACTATGCTATCACCATCACAGGCTCCACCATAAATCAAGACTCTTTTCAGAGACCCATTTATGTACCTGAGAATCCACTTTACAGCTTGCCAGTGCGCCTTTCCAGAATTGGCCATATACCTGCTCACAAGGCTCACTCCATATGCTATGTCTGGCCTCGTACAGACCACATCATACATCAAAGAACCCACTACACTAGCATATGGAATGCTATTCATATAGATTCTTTCAACTTCAGTACTCGGACTTTGAGTAGTACTAAGCTTAAACTGAGGATTTGTAGGTGTCACAACAGACTTTGAATTCGACATACCAAACTTGTCGAGAAGCTTCCGTAGGTATGTCTCCTGAGATAAGCACAACTTCGACTGCTTTCTATCTCTCAGGATGTCAATCCCAAGAATCCTGATTGCAGCTCCCAGATCCTTCATTTCGAACTCCTTACTGAGTTCAGCCTTCACCTTCGTTACATCCTTAACACTGTTGCTAGCTATGAGGATATCATCCACATACAGCAGCAACATAACAAGTGAGTTTCCAGGTCAAAATCTGAAGTAAACACAGTGATCGAACTGACTTCTAGTGAAAGCAATGTGTGCCATGAACTTGTCGAATCTCCTGTTCCACTGTCGAGGAGATTGTTTCAGGCCATACAAAGACCTATTCAGCTTGCACACATAATCTTCTTTACCCTTTTCTGCATACCCTTCAGGTTAACGCATCAGGATCGTTTCATCTAGATCACCATACAGAAATGTTGTCTTCACATCCATTTGCTCAAGTTCCAAGTCGAACTTTGCCACCATGGCCAACAGCATTCAAATGGATCTATGCTTTACAACAGGTGAGAACACATCATTGAAGTCGACTCCTTCTTTCTGAGTGAACCCGCTAGCAACCAGCCTCTCCTTAAAGCGCTTCGACATCACTCCTTCGATTCCTTCCTTGACCTTGAAAATTCACTTACAACTGACTAACCTTGCTCCTGCAGGTTTCTGAATCAGTTCCCAAGTGTTATTATCATGAAGAGATTTCATCTCGTCATTCATGGCTTTTCGCCATTTAGTCTTGTCTCGACTCCTTATAGTTTCCTTGTAATCTCTAGGTTCTTCCTCAAGTACCTCACTTGCAAAGATTAAGGCAAAAGCTTTAAGATATGCTTAACCGAGTCTCTGAGGTGGCTTGATGACTCTTCTCGTCCTATCTCTTGCCAGTAGGTAGTCATCGACAGTTTCCTCAGCCTCTTCAGCATCTTACTCTTCGACTTCATCAGGGCTATGCACTTCAGCATCACTATGCTCCACCTCAACAGGCATCTCTACCTGTTTCAGCTCCTCTTCAGAGATTTTTGCACTTCGACCAATATCACCAGTTTTCTTGAAAGCCATTTCGACCTCATTGAAAACTATATCACGACTTGTGATACATCTTCTGTGACCTGGTTCTAGGCACCACAGCCTATAACCCTTGACCCCCTCAGGATATCCAAGGAACATGCATCTCAGAGCTCTAGGTTCGACCTTGTCTTGCCTAATGTGAGCATAGGCTAAACAACCAAATACTCTCAGTTTGTCGAGATCTGGTGGATGACCTGACCAAACTTCTTCACGTGTCTTCATTCCCAGTGCAGTCGAGGGACATCTATTTATCAGATAAGCTGCTGTCGAAACAGCCTCGTTCCAAAACACCTTCTTCAATCCACCACTAACCAACATGCATCTAACCCTTTCAAGGATTGTTCGATTGAATCTCTCAGCTAAGCCATTTTGTTGAGGAGTACCTGCTACAGTCCTATGCCTTACAATCCCATACTCCACACAGTAACTGTCGAACGCTTCGTTGTAGAATTCAAGGCCATTGTCAGTTCTCAACCTCTTAACCTTTCTGCCAGTTTGAGTTTCGACCAGAACCTTCCAACTTTTGAAATTATCAAAAGTTTCATCCTTCGTCTTCTAAATGAATACCCATAGCTTTCTGGAATAGTCATCAACGATGGATAGAAAATACCTTGCACCTGAGTGTGAAGGATTCCGTGCAGGCCCCCAAAGATCAGCATGAATGTAATCAAGGGATCCACGTGTTCTTTGCTTGCCTTTGTTAAACTTTGCCCTACAGGATTTACCGAATACACAAGATTCACAAAACTCCAGCTTTTCGACTTTGTCACCTCCTAGCAGGTTCTGCTTCCCCAATTCGACCAGGCCTCTTTCGCTAACATGGCCTAATCTCATGTGCCATAATTCTGACTTCAACACAGGTTTCGTGGATACAACATTTTTTGAACCACTTACAACCTCAGCATCAAGGGTATACAAGCCTTGGTTTTTGACGCCTCTCAAGACTTCCTTTGACCCTTTCATGACTTTCAGGATACCTTGCTATCATTTGAAAACGTATCCCTTTCTGTCGAATTCACCAAGAGAAATTAAATTCCTCTTAAGATCAGGTACATACCTAACCCTAGTCAATAGCTTTATTGACTCATCATGGAGCTTGAATCTAACAGATCCAATACCTGCAATCTTGCAAGCTTTATTGTTTCCCAGCAGCACTAATCCACCATCTTGATCACATAATTCTTCAAACACATTCTTGTTTGGAGTCATATGCCAAGTACATCCAGAATCCATAATCCACTCTTCGCAAGAGTTGCTGCTCGACACCACAAGGACATCAGATGATTCAGAACCATCTTGCACAATAGCTGCATTCCCATTATCCTTACCTCCATGATTATTCAGGCGCTCAGGGCACACCTTTCTTGTGTGACCCTCCTTCTTACAGTGATAACATTTAATATTAGACATATCACCACCATAAGACTTCTGCTGAACCTTACCTTTCTTCTTGTCAAACCTGCCATTTTTCTTTGACGATCTCCATTTCACGGACAACCCTTCACCAACGGATGAAGGTTTCTGCTCCTTTATTTCGTTCAAATCCTTCGAATACAAGGCTGCTTAAACTTCTTCAAAGGTCAGGGACTCTCTTCCATACAAGAGAGTTTCTTTGAAGTGAGCATGCGATTTGGGCAAAACACATAATAGCAACAGTGCTTGATCTTCGTCATCGATCTTCACATCAATGTTTTCAAGATCAAGAATCAGCTTGTTGAACATATCCAACTGCTCAGTCAAAGTTTTGTCTTCACTCATCTTGAATAAATACAGAGCTTGCTTTAGAATAACCGATTTACCAACGATTTGGTCATGCACAAGCTTTTAAGCTTTACCCATAATCCTGACACCGTCGTCTCTTTTGATACATGCCAGAGAACCTTATTACCAAGGCTTAAAAATATTGCGCAGTGTGCTTTCTCGATCATTGCCATCTTTTCTCTTTCCGTCAACGCAACATCCATGGCTGCCTGTCCCTTAAACGCTTCCAAACAACCCTGCTGCACCAGTAGGGCTTTCATCTTCAAACCCCACAGACCGAAATCGTTCACTCCGGTGAACTTTTCAATCTCATACTTTGTTGAAGACATCTTCTCCATGCTCACCGCACCAATTTATTGTGAAAAACGATATCTTTAAGCAAAGTATAAAACGGTTTCTTGATGATCAAGAACTAAACAAGGGTTAATGGAAAACCAAGAAAGAAAACACAACAAGAAGAAGAAGAGAGAACAACAAGGATTGGGCACATATAAATTCTGTTTACTATTCACTTTCTCATTAAAGTCACAAATGATTACAAGTGAATATCACAATTTGCCACACTTAACAAACTGAGTGTACTAGCCTATTTATAGACTAACTAGGTAACTTGTAGCCCAAGAAACCTAAATAATTAGATCCTTAACACAAGCCCCAATTCGGCAGAATAATTCGACAGTACATACTAGAACAAAACTTCGACTACAGTATGTAACACTCAGGCACCAGCATGTGAACAAGCTTCGACTGTATGCTTGCCTCCTGTCGAAAAACACATGAAAGCTCTCCTTCGACACAGAATGAGTTCGACCCAACTCTCACAGTGTCAAAACTATTGCAAATTCGTTATTGGGTTATTGGTGATGTCTTTACGAAACAAGGCCAGATAAACTCGATACTTGATGGACTACTTGAAGAATATAATTCACTTGTGATGTATATGTATGGTACAATGAAGTCTCTCTCCATCTATGATGTTGAGACGCTCCTATATGTTCAAGAGGTACAGTTGGATAAGTTTAAGCAATAGTTAGTTGTAGCAATTGTAGCGACAAATATGGCTCACGCAAATCATTAAACAGGCGGTGTGCGTGACCAACACACCATTTCTTATGGTAGATGTTACTTGTCTCGTGGCAGGAGGTGTGGTAGAGGACACACCATGCCTGGTACTCGACCTACATATCAGTTGTGTGGTAAATATGGTCATTATGTAGTGGATTGTTGGCACAAGTTTAAAAAGAATTATACACTTGCACCAGCTTAAGCTAATGACCCTGAGTCATACGCTGCCTCTATTGATAAACATGTTGATGTGACAATACACCCTCAAATTTGGTCTTGATGGCTCATGCTCATGAATATTCATTGCATAATGACCTTGAAAGACAAGCTTGGTTCTCTAACTCAGGTGCCTCACACCATATAACTTCTAATTCTTATTTCTTGCATTTTAAGAAAACTTATAATGGTCTCAGTCAAGTAAATGTAGTAAATAGACAGTCTTAACCAATTCAATGTGTAGGCTTTGTTAATGTTAAAGCACCTTCTTGTTATTCAATTGGTATGACTCTTAATGTTGTCTTTCTGGTACCTTGCATTACACGCAACTTGTTATCAGTTTCCAAATTCTCAAAAGACAACAAAGTTGTATTTGAGTTTTGTGCTAACAAGTACTTTATCAAATCTCAGGTTTCTAAAGTCACTTTACTTGAAGGATTTCTTGATTTATGTGGATTATATTGTTTCCCACACTTGATTATGTAGCCTTTAAAATATCATTCTCAACCAGTTTTAAGCTCACTTTCCTTACATTCTACTGTTAATTCCATTTCATGTTCTGTTATATCTGATGTAAATAAGCATAACTCTAATCTGTTATAGAATTATAGATCGGGACATGCAACTTTTCAAGCCGTTCAAATGGATCTTAAACATTGTAATGTGTCAATTTTCAATAAATCTATTTCCTTGATTTGTAAATCATGTTGCATAGAAAAGTCTCATAAAATTCATGCCCCTTTATCTTCCATTATTTACCATGTTCCCTTTTATGTTTTTCAAACAGACCTTTGGGGACCTGCCCCATTTCCTTTTACTTATGGTTATCTCTACCACATTGCTTTTGTATATGCCTTCCCTAAATTTACTTGGATCTACTTCTTGAATACAAAATTTGAGAAACTATATGCTTTCAAGCTCTATGCAAGATTTGTTCAAACTCAATTCCACACAACAATCAAAGCAGTGTAGACTGACTATGGGGGAGAATTTGGCCCTTTACCAAATATCTAACTGAGTTAGGTATCTCACACAAACTCAATTGCCTTTACTTTCTCATCAAAATGGTACAGTAGAAAGAAAACACCGACACATTACGGAAATGAGACTCACCATGTTATAACATGCATATATGCCTCTTCAGCTGTGGGATCATAACTTTGCAACAACAATGCACGTGATCAATATACTCCTTTCAACTGGAATTACACATTTTTAATCACCATACCATGCCTTGTACCATAGGCTTCCAAGTTATGTCTCACTTGAGGTGTTTGGATGTGTCTGCTTCCCTCACACCAGACCCTATAATAAGCACAAACTTGATTTCAAAAGAAAAAAACGGGTATACCTAGGCATATCCTCTACACGTAAAAGATTCAAGTGCTTAAGTAAGACTGGCAGGATTTATATTTCTAAAGATATCATATTCCATGAGAGCTCTTTTTCCTACTCAACAATGTTTCCATCTAATTTTGATGCCTCTAAAGTTTAACTTTGACCATTTGAATCACTCTCATTCCCTTCATTGGCCATTTTTCCTATGGTTCACCCAAATTCTTTTGACAATACAAAGAGTGTGCTTTAAAATAGTACATTTGATTCCATGAGCTCACCAATCATAGATGTTGACAACATTCCAACTGCCTCTGAACCTAGTGATGCATTGAGTTTCTACTCTCCACTAGCTCCTACTTCTACGTCAAGGCTTTCATCACTTACACCTATTGGTGAACCTTATTAAGTTATGTCTATTGGCTCTACCCCCTCAAGTCTTCCTATTTACAATTCCATTGATTCTAAATCTCCTTCTTTTCATAGCTCTTTTGTTCCACATGTCAATCAGTTTAATTAACATCCCATGATGACTAGAGCCAAAACAAGCCACTCTTATCCCAAATAACTTTTTTCATATGTTAAGTCAACCTCGGTCATACAAGCCCTGGCTCATTCAGTTTGGTCTAAGTCAATGCAGAGTGAGTATGAAGCCCTTTTAGCTAATCACATGGGGTCCTTAACATCTCTACCACCTCACAAAAAACATGTGGGCTGCAAATGAGTGTTTAAGGTGAATGAAAATCCCAATGAAACTGTTAAGAAGTACAAAGCACGCCTCATGGCCAAGGATTATCACCAACAATTTGGTTTTGACTACAATGAGACTTTCTCAACAGTTGTCAAACCAGCCACCATTCGTGTAATTCTAACTTTGGCACTCAATAACAAGTGGGAACTTCAACAAATCGATGTTAAAAATGTGTTTCTCAATGGCTCATTGCAAGAAGATATCTATATGACAGAACCACCTAGCTTTGAAAAGTGTGATCCATCACTTGTATGTAAACTCCATAAGGCTTTATATGGACTCAAACAAGCCCCTCGTGCATGGTCTGAAAAACTTACTCAGTGTCTTATTCACTTTGGTTTCATACATATAAAATTTGATAACTCTATTTTCATTTACAAACATCAAGGTATGACTCTATTTTCCCTTGTGTATGTAAATGGCATTTCGATCATATGCTCTTCATCAGTGTTGATTGATAAACTCATTGATTCGCTCCATGACAAATTTTCCCTGAAGAAAATTGGATAGCCTGAGTATTTCTTAGGCATTAAGATTAAACACTTACCTTCTGGTTGTCTTCTCCTCACATAGTCCAAGTATATCTGTGATCTCCTTAATCATGCCAACATGAATAATGGAAATGGTGTCTCTACTTCGATGTTGACAAGCTGCAAGCTAAGTAGGCATGGTACCACCAATATTTCAGAGCCTCGTCATTATAGATCAATGGCTGGAGCACCTGAGTATGTCACGCTTACTAGGTCAAACATCGATTTCAATATAAACAAAGCATGCCAGTTCATGGCATTACCACTACAAACTCATTGGTCCATTGTTAGACAAATATTATGGTATCTCAGTGGCATGTTTTACCATCGCTTCTTGCTTTCTCCAGTGCCAACTTCAAATAAACTGTTCATACGTGCCTATAGAGATTCTGACTGGGAAAGTGATCCTGATGATTGGAGTTCTACATCAGGATCGTGTATCTTTGTATGCTCAAATCTTATCACTTGGAGTTCGAAGAAACAACCAGTTGTTGCACATTCAAGCATTGAAACAGAATATTGTGCCTTAGCTCACACTACTTCAGAACTTTTGTGTCTTGAATTTTTGCTTAAAGAATTGGGTGTAACTTTGTTTTCTCCCACACTTTTATGGGACAATCTTAGTGCAGTCATTCTCTCACACAATCCTATTCTCCATGCTTGCACTAAACACATTGAACTTGACAGCCACTTTATATGCGAAAGAGTCATTATGAAACATATGAAGATCTAACATGTACTTAGTGCTCTGCAGATCGCGGATACACACACCAAACTGCTTGGTATATGGGTTTTTCAATATTTGCGCACCAAGCTCAAAGTCATCATCTTTAATCCTCTTTGAGTTTATGGGGGAGTAATAGAGTGTAGGAAGTAACTCACCACAAATTAATCATTGTAATCATCGCAAAGGTTATCATGCATGTAAGTCATGCATACATAGAGATGGTATCGTAAGCATGAAGTAAGCTTAAAGATGCACGTGTAACTATATATAGGTATCTTAGCATTGTAATCAAACTAACTTCAATTAATCATAGTGAAATGAAGTTCATAATATGCTTTTCCATTAGTTTATTTCTACATCCTTTTTTTCTCTATTATTCTATTGATCTTTCACTATTTTTTTCTATCATCTAATATAAATATTATTAAAAGTTTTATAATTTTTTTTGCCGAATATTACAACTCACCTTTTTTTTACGTTTGAAGTCAATTTGTCAATAAATGGTACCAAAGTCTTATTAGAAAAAAAAACAAATAATAAAAAAAAGAGGAGTACAATAACAACACATAAGATTAAGATGAAAACTCCAAAATCGGAGAAAAAATCACGACTGTTGTTAAATACAACCAGAGAATAACACTATGTAAATATTGTTACAACACATAGACTACTCTCAACCACCCCAAGGCCCCAATACACATGCACTATCCAAAGCATATATTTAACTACCTCTCACAACACTCTTAAGAGAAAAATATAAAAAAGTCAAATATAAGTTTAAATTGCTTTTGACAAGTACATCTTGTAACGAAGAATTTGAATCCTTTATATAGTCTTGTATTCTCTTTTCCTTTACAAAACTAAGAAATCTAAGACATTTTCAACATGTATATTTTCAACCAACCTTAACAAGTCTAACTCATATTATAAGACTAATTGTCTCAGGAGGAAAGAGAGTTTGTCTTAGCACCCTTTTATTTTGACCTGACACCCCCCTGATTTTTTTAATACCAGAAATATCCTTTTCATTTATTTTATTAATAATCTCGCACAAATAATTTGGTAGGTCAATCAAAAAATCGGGTAAGCTATTCAAAAAGTTGGTATACATTTTTACGGACATTTTAAAAAATTTGATGCGTGACAAATTTTTCTGATTTTTTCAAAAAATTCGAAAATGAAAAAAAAATGAACTACCAATTTTTTTAAAAATCTAAAATAACCATGAATTTACCGGCATTTTCAAAAAACTCGACATCCTACATGCCTTTTTGAAATTGTTGGTATGCATGAATGCCTTTTTATCGATAATTTCAGAAATATCGGTAAATACCCATGTAGGATACCACGTTTTTTTTAAAATGCTGATAAAAATGCATGCAAAAAATTAGATTTTAACATACGTTTCGAAAATTCCGATAAAATTACATGCAAAAAATTGGACTTTATCGAACATTTAAAAAATGCCAGTAAAAAAACATAGTTTTCAGGAAAAATGCGGTATAAATTCAAAATTGTCAATATAAATGCATAAAATTTAATAAAAAAAAATGCTTACTTTGTAAATTTCAGGAAGAAGATAAAAAAATGCGATAAAAATCCAAGGTATTACAAAATCTCTGAAAATAATATATTTGTCATACCCTAAATTTTGACCAGATATTTTTATTTTTTCTCATTTCATCTGTCTATATTTTCATACTATGTCGTCTGCATATAATATCATATATTTTCTTCATGGATATTTTTTGAATTATCAGCCGGAATTAACGTGTTAAATTTTCAAGTATTTTTGGTCAAACTAAAAAGTCAACTGTGCAAAAAAGTCGGTGCAGTTTTTAAAATCGAACTTTTCAGACATCATTTTTTTTATTTTTCGTGTACTTTAACCCGGTGTGCTTATTTTAATTTTTTGACTTTCCGGTCATCATGTTTCTGATCTGTCTGAGCCTTTTTAGCGAGTAAAATCAATTTCAAAATTTGACAAAACGCCGTATTTTTTCAAAATGTATATTTTTTGCTGAACATTTTGGTATGTTCATTTTATTTTTTTGGACACTTCGATACCGACCTGTTTTATCGTTTTTATTTGAATTTTAATTAATATTATTTTTTATTACAAAATCAAAATTTCCATAACTTAATTTTTATTAGTTTTTTTATTTATTATTATATTTGATTTATTTATTGTATTATTTAAGTATTAATGTTATGAAAATATAAACTTGTTTCATGGTTTTTCTCACATTCTTCTTTTCCTCACACATATACTACATTACTAGTCCCTCTCCATAAAATCACACGACACATCCTTCTTGTTTCTTACTACTTGGCTTATCTCATTCTTCCTTTTGTCTCACAATACATCTAGAAGAAACTCATTCAAAGCACATGTTCTTATTCAATTCAAGTCCAAGATAACTATCTTCACTGTCAAAGCAAAATTCCAATTCTCTTACACTACATAAATGCATTCAACATTCAAATTTGTTCCAACTCATGACATCACTTGGCTTGCATCATCTTTGCTTGCATCACTTGTTTCTTCACCAAGCAACTTCTCCTATAAATAGAGAATAAAGACACACATAATAGAAAAAAAAAAGACAAGTTGTTTTCTCACTCCCATTCCCATTTCCAATCTCTCTGCAACCATCACTATTTATTGTCGCCAACGCATACAAAAGACAACAACGAAAGCCATAACATCCGCTGCAAGCAACAAGCATAATACATTTTGGTTCTGTTTTCGCTCGAATTTGCATTTCAGACCAAGCTCTCGTCGTCAGCAGTATCAACTATGGCGCCAACAGCTCCATGAGTTTTCATCAGTAGCAGTCCCATACTTGGTAATGTTTCGAACCGAGAATTTTGCTACAATTTTGAACTTGTTTAACATTCTGTTTCCGATTCGCTATCGTTTGGTGCTCCGATCTTTGTTTCGGTTTTGTTATGTTGTGTATTTACTGAGTAATGAACTTTGATTGCAAATTTGTTTGTTGCTGTTATTTATTTGTGTGGATTGATTGCGTCTCAAGGTTTCGATTATTTTTTTTTCATTTACATACTGTTAGTTCGTAGGGTGAATATTGGATACCTGACCCTCTCAAGCCAGAGGGTTTATATAAAGCCCCCAGCGCGTGGCCAACGGTCCTATTTTCGGGGCGAAATAACCGTTTTCCCGAAGAATAGGTAACTGCCCAAACTAGCCATTACGTCGGGCAGGGTGTCCAAAACTAGCCGTTATGTCGGGCATAGGCATAGTTCCGGGCACATGCCCATAGCTGTTAGGGGAGCAATGAAGCCGTGCGTGACCGACAGTAATTCCGGGGAGGAACTTTGCATTCCTTGCCAGGTTGGAGGGGTAGAAAGGTCACTTTTGCCCCTCTGTGGATTGGGCTTAGGCAATTTGGGCCGCTCTAGAGCAGAGGCGGATTGGGCCAATTCTAACCATTAGTCCAGTCCAGAACATGAGCCCCCCAAGTCGTTGCTCCCGAGCATGGGAGTGATGACTTAAGGACTGCTCGTTGCTCCAGGGAGCTAGCATAGAGTCGTCGTTTGTAGGCGAGGAAGGTTGTCTCATAGTGCCCGTGGCCCCAGGTGTTCGTGAGATTCGTAGTCGTGACCACGTTGCCCGGTGTACGGGGAACTAATGGTCAGACAGAATTTGAAACGTTGGGGCGCCACGTGTACCTAGAGCTCAGTGTAGCAGTTAATAGGCAATGATGGTTAGCGGGTAGTCATGATGGCCTACGGGCGCGTGGTTGCACGTGCCCCTTTGTATAAAAGGGGGAGAAACCGTTTCATTTGAAACTTTTCCTTTCTGATTTCTCTCAGTCTCTTTCAGTTCTTGCCTGTCACCGTCTTCAGGCTTTCCGACCACCGTCACCAGCTTCGAGCAGCTTCTACCCTCTTCCAAAATCAAGTAAGTTTTCTGATCTGTAGCTTGTTTTACTTCCTTTTATTGTTAGTGGTAGATTGTATGCGGTTAGGGTTAGCTTTAGGTGATAAAATAGGTGGATTTCTGGCGAGTGTTGGTGGTGGACGGTGGTTGTGCCATTTTTCTGCCTTCAACACTTCGCCGAAGTATGTAGTACGTTTAGCGAGGAGGGTGGTCCACGATGTGGTTGCGGTAGTTGTGCATGCGTGACCACCGTGTTTGTTCATCTTCTGATAGGGCGACGAGTTTTCTGGTAGAACGTTTCCAGATTCCGGTGAAGCTTTGCGGTTTCCGGTGGAGCTTCAAACGGAATCTGGGCATGAGAGCGGGGAGGTTCCTCGTAGGAGGATGGTATGTCCCGGGCATCTCCTCGCGGGGAGGTTTTTCATTCGATGTTAGGGCTTAGGTCGGGGACGTTGTCCTCAGCCTTTTGTGCACCCTTTCACTTGACTTGGCGGTGGAAGGGTGGATTTGATTTCCTGTCGAATTCACTGTCTTTCTCTGCTTTTCAGGTGATCGTAATGGCGACGGGGCCAGACAGAGAAGTTATTCTAGACACGTCCGAGGAGGAAACTGGCTCCAAGGAAAATAGTAGCTCGACGGCTTCGAGCTCTGCGGCTTCGAGCTCGGCGGCCTCAAGTTCGTCCAGCAATGTCGGGGAGGAAGAAGAGGTTTGGGATGATATGGAGGAGGATGACATCGAAGGGTTCTCCGCGGAAGAGTGGGAGGTGGCCGAACCTTCCGAGCATATTTCTACGTTCGCAAAGTCTTTGGCGGACGTTTTTACGGAGGTATGACCAGAAGGGGAGTGGAAGGTGCACTTCCCTACTTTGAACGAGCGGATCTGCTCAGATTTCGGGGACCGCTTTACGATGTACAAGTATGCCTTCAAAGAGCTGGGACTGAGGCTGCCTTTCACTGATTTCCAGCGGTCGGTGTTCGAGCATCTGAAGCTGCCCCCCTCTCAACTTCACCCTAATTCGCTGGCCTTCATCCGGGCTTTTGAATTGGTGTGCGAGCATCTCTCTCTGGGAACTACTCTCCCTCTGTTCTTCATTGTTTTCCATCTTCAAAGGCAGCTGACGGGGAAGAAGTACGGATGGGTTTCTTTGAAGCAGCCCAGAAAGCTATTTAAGCCGTTCTC
Organism: Lathyrus tuberosus; assembly: GCA_022829125.1. Lineage (NCBI taxonomy): Eukaryota > Viridiplantae > Streptophyta > Magnoliopsida > Fabales > Fabaceae > Lathyrus > Lathyrus tuberosus. Next base: position 24,696,477 of record JALAZF010000013.1, on the reverse strand, counting down.
GGAGTCGATCCAGACTTTTAAGGAGCGGTACTTCCTCATTGAACCCGTGTCTGAGGTGGCCCAAGACAGCACATACGTCTGGGAAATCGAGGTTGACAAGGATGGAAATGAGCTTCTTAACAAGGAGGGGAAATATATTGAACAGAGGCTCTACAGGTTCCTCATCCGCTGGGCACCCGACCATTTCTCCAAGAAGCCCAGCGATTATGTCTTTCAGCCGAGCGATCTGCGCGGGCAGGACGCCGTGGCGTACGAGAGGCTGGTGAAGTGGGTCAACTCCTTCAGTCTTGCAAGCTGCTGGACGAGCAAGGGTAGCCCTGTCTTCGAGGAGGATGGGAGCCAGAGAGTTGAGCGCAGATTCGTCAGTGTTAAGGCACTGCTGGAGTGCAAGACACCTGCGGACGCTGAGAAGCTGCTCGGTAGTCTTGGTTATTTAGATTGTTTATGTTATCTCTTTTCCATGTAGCTAACATGCTCGTTTTTTCTTTATTTGTGCAGGTGAGATGCCTCAGGCTCGCGATCGCGTGGTGAGGAATGATATGGCAAGGAATAAAGCTGGAGCGGCTCCTCCTAAATCTCGGCCCGCTGGTGCCCGTGCTCCTCTTCCTGTTCAAACTTTTGCGGGGCCTCTTCTTCTCCCTCTCCTGCTCCACGGGGATCTCCTCTGCCCTTGATCGGGCGGTCGAAGCGGCCAAGGACATCAGACGCTGTGGACCTTACCCGTGTGCCGGAGAAAGGGAAGTTTGAGCTCCCTCCGTGCATCCTTGATAGGAGGTTCTTTGAAGGTAACTCCTTGGTCGTCCCCCGGGCGGAATCCCTTTGCTTGGAAGGCATGGATAGCCTGAGCAAGAGGGCGCTGGTGGCCCAAGATGCTTCTGCCCTGGTCAGGATGCTGGAGATGGCTGTTGTCTACGCAGAAGGGGACTCTGCACTTGAGTCCGAACTTAAAGCTGCCCGGGCTTCTGAGGCGGCCCTCAAGGAGGAAGTTAAGAATGCCCGCGAGGCTCGGGGGAAGGCCGAAGAGGAGACGGCCAGGCTGAAAGAGGATGTCTCCAAGCTGGCGGCGGAGAAAAAGGCTGCCGAGGAGCTGAACAAAGAGTTGATGGCGGCCAGCGCCCCGGGTGCCGACGAACCGGATGATATAAAAGAGTTGAAGACTAGGCCTGAGCTGGTTGCCCACATCCTGCTGCCCGAAGATGACGGTATCTCCATGGCAGAGGAGTCTTTTCAAAGCGTCGTGGCTCAATTGCGGGTGGTGAACCCTGGGCTTGAGATCTCTGCCGAGGGTACTCACTATCTTGCGCGTGTTGAGGATGGTCGCATTGTCTTGCTCGCAGGTCTTGTTCTAGATACCCCCGAGGTTCAGCCTGAGGACCAGCCCGAGGAGGACCAGAGACCTGAGCCGGCGTCAACCGAGCATGTGGATGAATGAGGAGTTTTGTTATTTTGATGTTGTTGTATCTTGTCCGACCTGCGTGCCGTTGAATTATTTGTAATTTTATTTTTGGGGGGCATGGCCCCGTTTTATGTAATAACGCACAATCGTGGCCCTTGTGGCCACCTGTTATGTTAATTATATTTCTGGCTTCTTCGCGTGCATGATTTTACTTGCGTTTATTTTTGCTAAGGGTTGTATGCATGCTTGCTGTGAATGTATGTCTGCCCGTGTTTGGGAGCTTTTGACTTGTGCGAATATTTATGGGGTATTACTCGTTGTAGATATGTTCGACAGTGTGGGGAACTGGTCAAACGGTCGGGGAATATCCTGGCTGGGGAGCGGAGCTCAGGTCGCGTTTGAGGCCTGAGTTCGCGGTGTGAACGTCCCATCGCGAGCTGGGGTTCTACCAATCATGGTACTTTGACGACGGCGATGCTCGATCGAGGTCCGCTGTCGAGCAACTACCCAGCCCGTTACTGAGCCGGGTTATGCTTTAATTATATGCGACGCTTGTACCTAGACGCGCATAGTGGTCAGTAGTTGACGTTCGTCGTTGCGACGAGTCGAACCGAGGATTTAGTTGTAGTATTGTTTTAGCTTTTCGGCGTTCCATGGTCGAGCGAGTTCTTCCCCAGTGAGATGTTCTAGGTAGTAGGCCCTATTTTCCGTTTTTGCCCGGATGCGATAGGGTCCCTCCCAATTGGCTGCTAGCTTGCCTTCGCGAGAGTCTTTGTGGTTTCTTCTTAGGACAAGGCTTCCCACGTCGAACTCTCGTCGTATCACTTTGGCGTTGTGCATGATGGTGATCTTTTGTTTCAGTGAGGCCTCGCGGAGAGCTGCCCTGGTTCTGATTTCCTCGACGAGGTCGAGCTCTTCCCTTAAAGATTTGTCGTTCATCTCCTCGTCTAGGGGTGACTCTGTCCGCCTAGAGGGCACGTGAACTTCGACGAGAATTACAGCCTCGGTTCCTTATGCTAAACAAAAAGGTGTTTCCCCGATCGTTGAATGGGGAGTTGTACGGTAAGCCCAGAGCACGCTGTGTAGCTCCTCGACCCACACCTTCTTTGTTTCGTCTAGCCTTCACTTGAGGCCTCGAAGGATGACTCGGTTAGTTGCCTCATCCTGCCCGTTTTTTTGGGGGTGTTCGACGGATGCGAAGTGTTGCTTCGTGCCCAGTTGGGCGATGAAGTCCTGAAACTTCCTGTCCGTGAACTGCGTTCTGTTGTCTGTTACTATCGCTTGGGGAATACCGAAATGTGCAAGGATGTTTCGTTTCTAGAAACGCAGGATGTTGAGGGCAGTTATTTTGGCTAGAGGTTCAGCTTCTATCCACTTTGTGAAATAATCCACGCCCACTATGAGGTACTTGTTCTGACTTGATCCAACCATGAAGGGTCCTAGGATGTCTAGGCCTCACCAAGTGAATGGCCACGGGGAGGACATAACCTTGAGCTCATTAGGTGGAGCTAGGTGCATGTCCCCAGGCCGTTGGTATTTATCGCACTTATTTACGTGCTCTTTTGCGTCGTTTTGCATAGTTGGCCAGTAGTATCCTGCTCGGAGGGCCTTTCGAGCAAGGGACCTTCCGCCGAGATGTTGGGCGTTGATTCCTTCGTGGATTTTGCGCAGGATGTGCGTGACCATTTCTTCCTTGACACATTTGAGCAGCAGAATGGAGAATCCCCGTCTGTATAGTTTGTCTTCGACCAGGACATAAGAGCAGGCCCTTCGCCTGACTATGCCGGCCTCTTTTGGGTCGGACGAGAGTTCATCCTTGGCGAGGTAGTTGTAGACTGGGGTCATCCAACAGTTGTTGTCGCCGATCACCTACACGTCGAGTGTCGGGGAGGCCTTCTCGATGCTGGGTCGAGGAAGTACTTCTTGTATGACGGGTTTGTTTCCGTCTTTCTTCTTCGTGCTGGCCAATTTAGACAGCACGTCTGCTCGTACGTTATGTTCGCAGGGAACGTGTTTCACTTCTACTGTTGTGAACTTTGCCATTTCCTTCTTTACCAGGGCCAGGTATTTGGTTAGGTTGTCATTTTTGGCTTGGTATTCACCTCGGACCTGGAGGGCCACAAGTTGTGAATCCGTGCAAATGACGACTTCTTCCACTCCCAGATCCTCGGCAAGGCGTAGCCCAGCGAGGAAGGCTTCGTATTCAGCCTGGTTATTGGAAGTTGGGAAAGATAGTGAGAGTGATACCTCGACGATAGTCCCTTCGTTGCTCTCCAGTATAATGCCTGCACCGCTACCTGCCGAACTTGAGGCACCGTCGACGAAGATGGTCCACTTACGTGTCTCGCTCGCGGGGGAGTCCGTGAATGTCATCTCTGCGATGAAATCGGCCAGAGCTTGGGCCTTAAGGGCTTTTCTGCCTTCGTACTGGATGTCAAATTCGGACAGTTCTAGCGACCATTTAAGCATTCGTCCGACCATATCTGGTCTTCCAAGCAGCTGCTTTATGGGTTGATCTGTTCGAACCACGATCGTGTGGGCCAAGAAGTAGTGCCTTAATCTCCTGGCAGCGTTGATGAGGGCCAATGCCACCTTCTCTATCTGCTGGTATCGTAACTCTGGTCCTTGTAGTGCCTTGCTCGTGAAATATATGGGCTTCTGCCTGTCAGGTGTCTCGCAGATGAGAGCGGCGCTCACTGCTTCGGCTGCTACGACCATGTATAGGTATAACGTTTCGCCATTGTCTGGGCGAGAGAGAACCGGTGGCTCTGAGAGTGCTCGTTTCAGATGGAGAAGGGCCTTGTCACACTCCTCGGTCCATTTGAATGCGGCCTCTTTGTGGAGGAGCTTGAAGAATGGTAGGGTGTGCTGGGCGTACTTGCCCACGAAACGAGATAGTGATGCGAGCATCCCGTTGAGGGACTGGATGGAGTTTTTGGACTTGGGCGTAGGAAACTTGGAGAATTCCCGACATTTGTCGGGATTGGCTTCGATTCCTCGTTCCGTTAAGTAGAAGCCGAGGAATTTGCCTGCCCGGACACCGAACGTGCACTTCTCCGGATTAAAATGCATTTTGTATTTCCTGGCCTGTTCGAAGACCTTTCGCAAGTGAGCGGTATGATCAGTTTCCTCGTGGGACTTTACGATATGTTGTCTATGTATACTTCGAGCATGTCGCCTATTTCTCCCCGAAATACTTTATTCATCATTCGTTGGTATGTTGCTTCGGCGTTCTTCAGGTCGAAGGGCATTACGTTGTAGTAATAATTCCCTGATTCGGTCATGAAGGCCGTATATTTTTTGTCGAACATTGCCATTAGGATTTGATTGTAGCCCGAGTAGGCGTCCATGAACGATAAAAGTTTAAAACCAGCGGAATTATCAACAAGTTTATCAATATTGGGGAGGGGGTAGGCATCCTTCGGGCATGCCTTATTGAGATCGGTATAATCAATGCACATGCGCCATTTTCCATTAGATTTTTTAACCAATACAACGTTGGACAGCCAAGTGGTGTACTTGGCCTCCGAAATGAATTTGGCCTCGAGGAGGTCCGTTACAGCTTTTTCAGCAACCTCCGTTTTGTCCAGAGATTACTTTCTTCTACGTTGTGCTACGACCTTGATGGCCGGGTCAATGGTCAGCTGGTGACAGGCGACGGTTGGATCTAAGCCGGGCATTTCTGCGGCGCTCCATGCGAAAAGGTCTGCATTCTCTCGGAGGCACGCTTTGAGCTGCTTCCTCGCGATGTCAGGTAGGTCTGCTTCGATCCTCACTCCCCGTTGGGGGACTTCGCCTAACAGAACTAGCTCGAAGTTGCCATCCGGGATTGGGTGCATCGAGTAGGAGCTGCTGCTGGATGACGCGGATGGGTCGGCTGACGCTGCTCATTCCTCCTGTTGGTCCTTGGGGAAGCGACTGTTGAGGTCGATAGAGTCGACCTGGGGTAGAGGTTTGGCCTCCTCGGAGCTGCTTGATAGTGTTGGCTTGCTCGACACCTTTGGCTTGGGTGCAATGGTGTTGAGTCCCTTTGTAGCTGCTTCGAAACACCGTCGGGCAGCTTCTATATCACTGTGGAAGGTGGCGACCTTCCCTTTCGAAGTGTAATACTTCATCTTCAGGTGGACGATAGAGGGCACTGCTACTAACTCGGCCAGAGTTGGCCTTCCTAAAATGCACTGGTAAAGCGACAGGCAGTCGATTACCAGAAACTGCACCTTGATAGATCTGGCCGTTTCTGCTGATCCGAAGGTCACGATCAGCTTGACGTAACCCCACGACTTTGTTACGGACCCGTGAATCCCTGCAGGTCGGATCCCATGTAGGGAGTGAGGTGAGATTCGTCCAGGTGAAGTGTTGAGAACAACTAGGAGTACATGATGTCGACCGAGCTGCCCTGGTCGACAAGTATCATGCGAACGTCAAAGTTCGCCATCCGGGCTCTGATGAGCAGAGGTATGCTGGAGTTCGGGGACCCGCCGAGGAGTTCCTCCTTGTAAAAGGAGATTGGGACGGAGCCCTTCTGGGCCTGATCAAGCGTCGTCACTTTGTTGTAGCTGGTGTTGATCAGGTGGTCGAACTTCCGTTTCACGGAGCCCACAGTGACTTTGTTGAATCCCCCGCCAGAAATGACCATGGCGGAAGGAAAAGTCTCCCACGGGCTATGGGCCGCGAAATAAGCAGGGGCGTTGAGCCTGTCCGGGATGTAGAAGTCCTCTGGCCACGATATGGACATTGCCACCTGTACGTTGGTGTCATCCGAGGAGGGTACTTCTTCCTCGACCTTCTTGGACTCCTGGGCGTCTTGTCGAGGAGTGTCATTCTTCTTTGCGAACTATTTCAGGTGCCCGTCCCTAATCAGTATCTCTATGGCATCCTTCATATAGATGCAGTCCTCTGTAGTATGGCCGTGACTTTTGTGGAAGCGGCAGTACTTCAACTTATCCACGTTTGGTCTGTTCGGCAGCTCTTTGGGGAAACGGACCCCGGCTTGTTTGAACTCCGAATTGGCACATTCGGACAGAATCTTTTCCCTGAAAATGGTCAGGGGAGTCTAGTTGTGGAAGCGCCCGGAGGGTCCCTTGCTGTCGCGGGAGTCCCTCGGACGTTCCTCGTGTCTTCGTTCACCCCGACGAGATGTTGAGGCTTCTTCTCCTGGCGGCGCGATGCCCGGACGTTGCAGGCCACAATCTTCTCCTCGTACTGGATATGAGATTGGGCTTTGAGGAGGAGGGCGTCTAAATTCCTCGGTGGGGCGAGGCCGATGGATTTAGCGAAATCGGAGTCCGGGAGGACCCCTTGCTCGAGCAGGAACTTCTTCATTTTGTCCGTCGTCGGAACCTACACTGCTTCCTTGTTGAACCTCTCGATTTATGCTCGGAGAGGTTCGTCTTTCCTCTGGATTATGGCTCCGAGGGAGGCCTCAGTTTTGGGGTGGTGATGAGATGCTGTGAAGTGCCGCGAGAACATCCTGCCGAGCTGTTTCCACGAGGTAATGGACTCCTCGGGCAGTTGTTTATACCATGTCATTGCTCATTTGCGAAGCGTGGTCGGGAACAGTCTGCATTTGATGGCGCCCCGTACGCCGCGGTAGTCTAAGAGGGCATCGATATTCTCGATGTGCTCGTCTGGGTCAGTGGTCCCGTCGTATGTGCCAAGTGATGGGGGTTTCTCTAAGCCTTTTGGGAGATGGGTGGCCAGGATCTCCTGGGACAACGGGCCGCGAGGCTCGTCGTCGTCACTGGAACTGGTGTATGATGGTGACCGGATGGGTTGCTCACGTCGGTGGTTCCTTCATGGAGAAGGTGAGCGGTTCCTTCGAGGAGAAGGTGAGCGATTCCTTCGCGGGGAAGGTGATTGTGTCCGTCCTTTGGACTTGATTGGAGACTCCTCGTTCCTTCGAGTCCTTTTGTGGTCATGAGTGTGCTGGTCACGCGGGGAGATCTGGTCGCGCTTTTGGGCTACGCGAGGATCGTGCTCTTGGCGCAGTCTTCGGTCGATTTCTCTCCGGGGCTGCGAGCTTCTTAATCGTTGCTGATTCCTCCGTGTAGGAGGGGATCTTGGACGGCGAGACTCTTCCAGTGCCCCGATCCTCTTGTTTTGTTGCAGGATCAGGGTGTTGGTTTTGTTGAGTGCCTCTAGGAGGGCTGCAACGGCCGGGTCGGCGTCGGGCGGAACAGGAACGGGCTGAAGGTCGAGAGACGGTTGATCGTTGTTACGATCAGTAGGAGCTGGGGAAGGAGAAGCGGTGGCTCCATCCCTAAGGAAACGGGCATCTCGGAGGAGAGATGATTGGCTATCAATGTTAGATTTGTTGACGGGGAGGATGGTGGAACGAAGGGCATCCTGAGTGCGATCTTGGGAGGCCATGATCGTGATGATGTTCGAAAGTTGTTTTGATCTTCGGTTAAAGAAAGAAGGGGAGAACAAACTTTCCCACAGACGGTGCCACTGATCGTGAAGCCTGGATCAGATCCTGTAGAATCAGGTCGCCAAGTGCGTCAGGGATACTGGTTGTATGGAGAGGAGGGGTGTACCTGCAAGGCACTCCGACGCTTAAGTAAGAAAGGGTCGGAAAAAAGGAGCAAGTACAAAGTGTTACTTCGTAGGGTGAATATTGGATACCTGACCCTCTCAAGTGAGAGGGTTTATATAGAGCCCCCAGCGCGTGGCCAACGGTCCTATTTTTGGGGCGAAATAACTGTTTTCCCGAAGAATAGGTAACTACCCAAACTAGCCGTTACGTCGGGCAAGGTGTCCAAAACTAGCCGTTATGTCGGGCATAGGCATAGTTCCGGGCACATGCCCATAGCTGTTCGGGGAGCAATGAAGCCGTGCGTGACGGGCAGTAATTCCGGGGAGGAACTTTGCATTCCTTGCCCGGTTAGAGGGGCAGAAAGGTCACTTTGCCCCTCTGTGGATTGGGCTTAGGCAATTTAGGCCGCTCTGGAGCAGAGGCGGATTGGGTCAATTATATCCATTGGTCCAGTCCAGAACAACACCATTTTCACAAATATCGTTGTTGTTATTTTTTTTAATAGGCATTAGTGTGTACAACTTTAGTTCATTTTAATTTACATGGCATTTATACAAGGAAATGAACAGTACCTCGTATTTTATAGCCACCACGACTTGTTTTCTCATGTGTATATAGTTTTAAGAATTCCCAGTTAGGACTTTGCTAGTTGTTAAATTATCCATTTTTTAATTAGTAACTTTTGTCTTATTATTTGCATTTGTAGTTTATTTAATGTAACAAAAAGAAACATTTTTAATTATCCATTTTTCCTAACTTTCTTATTTTCTAGGCTTTATTAATTAATTCAGATTATGTTAAAAATATAATAAAAAATATATATGTATTAATTATTAATTAATATTTTTATATTGATTAATTAAATTATTAGTTAGTCTTATTAAATATTAATATTTAAATTAATTAATAATTTCTTATTGTCCGATTCTATTTCGTGGCTTGTCTGCTTCCTTGTTTTGGGCACGTTTATTTTTCCACGATGTTCTTCCGTGTATATTTTATCACATGATGCTTTTCCATATATTCAGTTTCACACACGATGTTCTTCCGTGTATGTTTTATCTGACACGATGTTTTTTCCGTGATTGTATAATTTCTCTGTATCTCACGATGTTTTGGCGTGCACTTTCTGTTTATTTTTCACAATGCTCTAGTGTGTATTCATTTATTCCGTGATGTTTTGCCACGTATGCATGCTCCCTTTAGAATCTCTTAGTTCAAATTTAATTTTCGATTAGGTTTGAAACAAGATAGACATTAGGATATTCAACCAAGCATGATAACATTAGGTTAGATTTCCCCTCTCGCTGCCGTGCGATTTAAACTCTATCTTTTGTAGTTCGTACCCCTTAGGGGAGAACTACGACCGCTCTGATTTCTCAAGACCCCGTTTGAGAATACGTAGGCATAAGACTGCAAAGTCTTAGCGAGCAACCTTTTCTTTTTTTCATCGTCTCTTTACATTCGACATTTTCCCGGATATTTGTATTTTCAATCTCTTATTTTATTTCTTTCATATCGTTTCTTTTCAAAACAACTTTCCTTGTGATTTAGATTCAAATTCATAATCTGTTATCAAAACTTTCTTCAATTTCTTTGAACAGCTAACAATACTGCTATGGAAGCTTGCTCACCTGTAAGTTTTTATCAGCTTTCTTTTATCAGCCTTAATATATAAAACTGAATTGTGGGAAGCTTGCTCACCTGTAAGTCCTTCTTTCATATCCTTTTAAATACTTGTCATATACCAAATATATATACTTGTATATCTGCTTAGAGTTTTCCCCGGCAACTAGGTCTAGAACTAGGTAAAGCCAATATTCACTCTTTCAACAGTCAAAACTAGATCCCCATAGGATTCCAGATACAGTCTTGCCTTCTCTTGGGCTTATACGATATGGAACAAAGAGAAAGACATTATTCTTCGTGAAATTTTTCTCAGACTGTCACCCCTAGAACCTGTCAAAGAAATTCTACCCCCCAGAGGTGATCTATTCTCGGTGAATAACATCTTTTGAATTTCTTTAAACCTCTGAACTATTCACTAAATGATATATTCTTGGTGAATAGCATTTCTTGAACTTTTCTTTGGTTTGGGACCCACGGGCTTCTTAAAAGCATTCCCCGCCTCCTCTTGGGCATTGTACAAGGACCCTCCGGCTTCTTAGAAGTTCTCATGCCTTCTCTTGGGCTTAACACAAGGACCCGATGACCTCTTAAAGGTATAGGAACAGAACCTAGTCATCCTTTGCTAGAGCAGTCTTTCTATTGAGTCTAAACCTCAGACCTTTTAAGGGTTGGCTCTCATTCCTTAAAACACCTGTCTCCTCTTGGGCATCGTACACAGATAAAACCAGTAGACTTTGACAGTCTTATCTCCTTTTGGATCTCCAGAAACCCTCAAATTTTCCTAAAAAACACAGGAAAACCCCTTTCCTTTTATTTTTCATCCGACGCTTTCCTGGATATTCCTTCTATTTTCATCCGACGCTTTCCCGAATATTCCTTCTATTTTCATCCGATGTTTTTTTTCCCGGATATTTATATCTCAATCTTTAATCTTTTCACTCTTTCAATCAATTCCCACAAATACCCCTTTAGCTTCAATCTTGGGCTTTAAACAAGACACCAAAAATATTTTTCCTCCCATAAAATAGGAGGAACTACGATTGCTCTGATTTCCCTATTTTTTTTAACGGGAATACGTAGGCATAAGATTGTGAAATCTTAGCGAGCACGCTAAACAAAAACCTTAGGTCCAGTACCTTACCAAAAACATCGAAAAACCCAAAAACCACATAAATATCTTTTCAATATCTCTCAACCTTCCCAAAGGAGAAACTTTCCCAACCCACAACAGATAAACATTAGTAAGTAGAAAGCAGTAAGGAAAATTGCTAACAACCCATGGATAACCATGTATAGGATAGGTAATTGACAACTTCCCATTGTATAACCTGACCCCGAACTCCCCAATCTCTTAGCATTTGTTAAAGAAAGCATTTGTGTGCAAGGTTAGTTTAAGATACCTTCCCTTTCCTTTCCAGCTTCAAGGATAAATAAGAAATTAGAAAGTAGCACCTAATCCCATCCGCAGGCAGATGTGGGCGGTCACAAAAACTGCGCTACAGAAAAATGGCGACTCTGCTGGGGAAAATTTAGGATTAGAATTCCTAAGAGGTCTAGGTTGTTAGAAATTTTTCTATATACTATATACTATATATACTGCTTTTTCTACTTGATATCCCTATTTATTTTTCTGCTAATGGGACTGTGGGTGATGATGTATGTGGAAAGTTTGAGTGATACCTAAGATAAGTGATGGCATTAGACGGGTAATCTTATAAGGAGTGACTCCCGAATAAGCGACCCCGGTAGACCATCAAATCAGTGGAGATACCTTTTGCGGATTCAATGTCTAAACGACTTCGGTTGTTGAAAGCATATTGTTCGATTGTGGTATCCATGAAACTGAGGATTTAGTAGACTGAGACCATGTGACTATTTTGTAGTGCGGAAGTTATCGGAAATAGTTGTCACGTGAAACTACCCTCAATTGAGATTACCCTAAGATGCTACAGCTCGCTCGGGTGAACCAGCCTGCTGTTGTCATCCCAAGGGGGGTCAATGATTTTGAGGACATGTATAAAAATTCACCATAGAAAAACCTTGGGGATGGGTAGAGCCTTGACTTTATGACGCCGAACCTTTGAACCCATGTGTTTCCACATGTTTTTGTTTGCTGCATCCATGCATTGCATTTGTATCCCTTGTATATTTCATACATACGTCCGGGTCATCGTCAATTCATTCCAACCTTCTATCTTTCAATTATCTGTAAGTCATCAAACTGATTCCTCATCACCGATACGGGACTAGAGCAAACGTCAGGCACAAAATGTCAGAACAAGAAGTGCACAATTCAGAGATTAGGATGGAAATAGACGATCTGAAGTCAATCATGAATAATTTAACGAAAATGCTTTAGGTCATAATTGCCAGAGGAGAGCCACCTCAGAGGACTGTCATCCAAGAAATCACGAGTGCTGCTATTGAGCCTCAGTCAGTTCGGATGCCACCATCTACATGGCAGAAATTTGGATTGCCTCACGACTTTATTCCACAACAGGTCACTATTACTTTGGTCGGTCAAGCTCCAAGACCAGAGTTTCAAGTCCCTATTGTCTTAGAACCTAGACCTCTGGTACGAACTGCCAGAATTCCCTTTGAGAATCCTAACTTTGATTACAATTCTAGTGCTCAAAGTGAGGACAATGTGGACATTAAGCCTGAAGATGCCAATGAACAATATCAAACTTTGGAGAAAAGGCTCAGAGCTGTAGAAGGAAATGACTTCTTCAACGTTGATACAGACAACATGTGTCTTGTGTCTAACCTCGTCATGCCAGCCAAATTTAAGACCCCTGAGTTTATAAAGTACAAAGGCGACTCCTGTCCAAAGGCTCATTTGGTAATGTACTTTCGTAAGATGGTTGCCTACACCAAAAACCAGAAGTTGCTCATCCACTGCTTTCAAGATAGCTTAAGTGGAGCTTCACTCAAGTGGTACATGAACCTTGAACGAAGCAACATTCATTGCTTTCAGGATCTTATCAATGCTTTTATGAATCAGTACAAGTACAACATGGACATGACTCCAGACCATCGTCAACTCCAGAACATGACTCAGAATGAGAAAGAATCTTTCAAAGAGTACGCTTAATGCTGGAGAGAGTTAGCTTCTCAGGTCGAACCCCATTTGGCTGAGAAAGAGCTTACCGCAATATTCTTAGACACTTTGCCTCTCATCTTTTGGGAAAAGATGATTGGCAGTGTTTCATCAAATTTCACAGACTTGGTCATCATTGGCCAGAGAGTTGAAGAAGGCATCAAGAATGGGAAGGTCTCTAAAACCGTTGAATCTTCTAACGCTGTAAAGAAACTCTATGGGAACTTCCAAAAGAAGAGGGAAGATCAGACTAATTTTGCCTTGGCGGAGGACAGAAAACCTCATTACAGACCACAACAGCCTAATCAAGCTCATATTACTGCTATTACTCCTCTGCTTGCTGCTCGACCAGCTCAAGCTCCTCAACGTCCAGCTGTTGGACAAAACCAAAACTACAATAGGACTTACTTTGATCCTATTCCTATGACGTACACTGAACTGTACCCTATTTTGGTTCAGAAAGGAGCGATTACTACTAAGGCAGCACCTCTTCCTCCAAATCCACTTCCACCTGGATTCAGATCTGACCTTCATTGCGCATTCCATAAAGGAACTGTGGGCCACGATTTAGAAAGATGCTATGCACTAAAGGCTAGAGTGCGGGATCTGATCAGAGACAACCTCCTCAGCTTTCATGACACCAATCCTAATGTTCAATGCAATCCTCTGCCTGAACATAAGAACTGAAACTTCAATCAAACTTTAGCTCAGTTACTTCCCAAAGACAGGGCAACTCATCCTTGTGTTTGATTAGTCACTGACCTTGTTTCTGTCTATTTTGCATTTTCCTTGTTTGCATCATATTTGCTTTCAACTTGTTTATCTTTAAATGTCAGTTTTAATGAAATGAGCATGTACAATATTTTGATTCAAATCATCTGTTTATTTGCATCTTTATGCTTTCTCTTTCAAAAAAACAAAAACTTAAAAAAAAAATACACCTCTTTTTCAAATTTTTGACTATGCAAATATTTGTCGGAGGATGATGAAAACGTAATACCCATAATTGATGTCAGTATGCTTTCAAATAAAAAACTTTACTGACGATGTAAGGCATTTTTTTTAATTCCCAAACACTGGAGATATAAGAAAGATAATCCCTCGTTAACCTCTTTGAGCCTTGAAGTAGGAGTTTCTTTCTTTATAAAAAACCCACAATTTTAACCAGGGGCAGGGTAGTTCTCAGTTTAATTTTGGTTATGTATTCAAGTTCAAAAGTTTACATACGACAAGCAGATGCTGAAAACGTCTTTCAAATTAAAAGCCAGTGATGGTCCGTCGTAATCATCAAATCAAGCTGTCACTTCCTTTCGAAATAAAATAAAAAAAAAGAAAAAGCTCGCTAAGTAAAAAAAAACTTAGGCAAAAATCGGGGCATCCCGCTGACTATAAATTTCAAAATAAATAGTTCAGGCAAAAGTTAGGGATAATACAGAGAAGAGGTCCTTAAATCCTCGATCTTCGAAAAATCCACAAGGATAAAAACAACTAAATGTTGTAAAGATGCAGTAACTGTTGTCTATAGACTTATGGACCATCTTTATCACTATCATCGATACAATTCCGAAACCTTTTGGAACCTGAATGCACAATTTAAGTTTAACTGAGCATAGGACTGGAGAACATCACGAAGTTGGGGTGGGCACAAACAAATTTTGAGCCTTTATCTTTCTTTCATAAACCGTGAACCAGGCCACGTTATAACCCTCAAAAGACCTAATTGATCAAGGTTATTTTGAGAGCATACTACAGCAAGGTTGTGTAAACTGACTCCAAAATCATTTTTTGCAAATCATTTGTTTTGGTGTCATACCTCTATTTTACTTTTCATTCTGAATGTTTTAAAACACCGTGTTTTTAACCAGTAATCCATATTACTGTGCTTTTTCTAAACAATGATTTTGTTTTCAAAAAATTTGCATGAACTTTGCATTAAATTTGCCATGTTTAAATAAACATGTTTTATTGCAAACTAGCTTTCCTCTCAAAGAATTTTCAAAATAGTTTAGAAACTTGGTCAGTGATCCTATCAGGGGCAAGTTCTTTCTCAGAATTGGTTTATTCATAAAAACTTTCAGTGCAAGATTTGTTCAGTGCAAGTCCTTCTCAGAATTGGTTTATTCATAAAAACTTTCAAGACTCATTACTGGGGCAAGCCTTCCTAGTATACAACATACAGTCATTATCATTCAAGCTGAAGCAATAATCAGTTCATCTACAACAATCAGCAAGTCTGGGGCAATTTATTTGGAAAAATCCCCAAGCAGGCTATCCTGCTTTCCTCCGAGGATTATAAACTTGATACAATTTATCAGTATGACAAAGATGTGTTTAACGAACCGCATTTTCAGTCCCTAAGCAATGGCAGTGATCTCTGTGTTGAGGAATCAGTTTTGTTTGGCACTCCTCAAAAGAGTATAAACTTGTTGATTTTCACTCTTCAAAGAGTCTAAACTTGTTGTCAGCATTTTCGTTTATGTTACATACATTTAATCATACATCATAACATTTTTCATATACTATGCATCCAAGAGTGTTTTAATCCTCATTTGCATTCATCCGTGGTCCTTCCGGATATGTCTATCTGTTCTGATGCTTTTCCAAAACTTGTCTCTGTGTCTATCCGATGTTTTTTCGGTTATGTCTGTCTATTCTGATGCTTTTCCAGAACTTTCTTTGTGTTCATCTGATGCTCTTCCGGATATGTCTCTTTTATTCTGATGCTCTTCCAGAAACTTTTTACACGTCTAACTGATGCTCTCCCGGATATGACTTTTTCTCATCTGATGTTTTTCCAGATGTAACCTTTGTTCTGATGTGCTTATCTGATGCTTTTCCAGATATGTCCATCATTCTTCCAGTCTTCTAATTTTTTTTCCTATACATCTAACACTTTTCTAGATTTTCCAGATATGTTTTCCAGAGTGTGTAACTTTTTTGGCATCTGATGTTTTTTCGGATGTATGTATCTTTGTTCCAGGTTTTATCCCTTTCTTTCTAAATACTGCTGAATACTCTTTGTCGCATCGGAAAATTTCCACACTATCTTATATCCCAAGAAAATTATGTTGGTCTGTCTCCTATGGCATCATTCCCCACAGTGTTCAAAAGTCTGTGAAGACATGGCTTCTCAGAGATTTTGATGAAGACAACAATGCTCATATTATAGGCTATGCTTGCTCAAACAGAATTGGATCAAAGACTTTGAAGCTACATTAAAGATTGAACAAGATTGCACATTATTTCAAGTCTTGAAGAATTCTCAAGGATTAATCAAAGGTATAAACAATTACCTCTTAGCAATGTGCATACAAGTGTTCAAACTAGTCATCTTTCATGCCATGATCAATAGGAAAAAGTTTTAGCATCAAATTTTTTTCACAGTTCTGTTTCTAAAGAATTTTTTCAAAATTGGCTTCAAGTAACCGGTTACTCACCAAACGTTAACTGGTTACCCTTTACAAAATTTGAAAAATAAAAAGAACGTTGCATCAAGTAACCGGTTACCCACCATGCGTTAATCGGTTACCACTGTTGCCAGAAACGAAAATCTGCAACTTTTCAGGAAAAATATTTCCTGTTATTTTCTTTTTGAAGCATGGCATCTCTTGGCAATTTGTAACCATCTGAGGAGGTGTTTATATGTTATATAAACTCTCATTTTTCAGATTTTCAATTCACCTCCTTGCAAAAATTTTCAAACAATCATTCTTTTACAAAATCTTTCATTTTATCAAAGTGTTCTTTAAAAACTTTCTAAGAGTGAAACTTCTGCATTAAATCTTCACATATACTGCATCTGTTTCATTCCAATTGTGTTGAACACTTGTATAACATTCTTAGAGTGATTGCTACAAGAGGAGAAGATCAATCTTTTGATTGATTCAAGTTCAGAATCCAACTTTCTTCACTTACTACAAAATTTAGAGATTATATTTCTTTGTCACATCTTATTTTTAGGATTGTTAAAAATTAAGATTGTGAAGTTGTAATCCTTGTTATCCAGATTGTGGATACAAGAGGTCCATTGTGAGAGGTTTGTTCTCGATTGGAATTTAAACTTGTAAAATCCAAGAGGGTGTTCTTGGTGGTTCATAGTTAGTGACTTGTATAGAAAGACTAGGAAGAGTCTCGTCTTGTCTAAAACTATAGTGAAATCTCTTTCAAGTTGAAAGGGGACTGGACTACTCTAGACCTGTGATGGGAACCAGTATACTTCCTGGTGTTCTTTACTTTTCGCTTTTACCGCATTTCATCGCGTAGAAATCCTTAGGAAAGTAAAAATTAAAAACCGTAAAAAATCGGGATAATTGTCTAAGTACCTAATTCACCCCCCCCCCCCTTAGGCACATTTATAACTTACATTTGGCATCAGAGCAGGTCATAGGTAACATGTTCCTAAAGATCCAGAATGGCTTCCGCAAGAACAAACCCGGTTTTTAAAGACGGTGTAAGTAGTAACAAGCCCCCACTTTTCTCTGGAGAGTATTTTGATTTTTGGAAGATTCGTATGAGGGCACATCTTGAGGCACAAGGAGAAGGTATATGGGAAGCCATTGAGAATGGTCTGCATAATCTAGTTAATGTGGTCAATGGTGTTGGTACTGCAAAATTAAAAAGTACATATGATGAAGAAGACAAGAGAAAAATTCTAAATGAAAAGAAACTTACCAATCTTCTTCAAAGTGCTTTAAGTATTGATGAGTTCTTTCGTGTTTGTCAATGTAAATCGGCTAAAGAAATATGGGATACGTTGGTAGAAGCATATGAAGGTACGACTGAAGTAAAAAGATCCAGACTAAACACTTTAAGTCAATAATATGAAATGTTCCGAATGCAACCCGGAGAATCCATTGTCGCATTACAAAAGAGATTTGTTCATTTGACTAATCACTTAATGGCACTTGGTAAGACATTCTCAAATGATGAATTAAATCTCAAAATTCTAAGATCATTAACTAGAGAATGGCAACCAAAAGTAACGGCGATATCGGAAAAGAAAAGCCTCTCTACGATGACTTCCGCGTCTCTATTTGGTAAACTCCAAGAACATGAATTAGAACTTGGACAACTTGAAAAACATGAACTTCAAGACAAGAAGTCCAAGGGTATTGCTTTAAAAGTAGATGCAAGAGGAAAACAAAATGATGATTCATCAGAGGAAGACGAAAATTTCATGCTTCTAGTAAAAAGACTCGGTAAATTTTTTGGAAATAAAGACAAGTCTTTTTATGCTAAAAGGAAGAAACACTTTAAGAAAAAGGAGACTTCAACTTCATCTCAAGATATTACATGTTATGAATGTGGAAAGCAAGGTCATATAAAACCCGAATGTCCACAAATTGCAAAGAAAGGAAGTTTCAAAGGCAAGAAGGAATAAAAAATAAGAAGTCATACATTGCATGGGAAGACAACGAAATTAGTTCATCATCCGAATCGAAGAGCGATGAAAACGCAAAACTAGCACTTATGGCTACACATAACTCTGAAGATGAAAATGACAAAGTTAGTACTAAATTTTCTCTTTATGATAATGATGCACAAGAAGCTATAAATGAACTCTTAAATGAATGTAAGGTCTTATGTAAAACAATTTCTTCACAAAAAAGACAAATAACAGCTTTAGAAGAAAAAGTCGATGTTATGGAAAAAGAGTCAAAAGATGAAAAACAAAAGAAAACTAGTGAAGAAAAATAAGAGTTGGTATGTAAAAATTGTGAATCACCTTCATTCCAAATTGTTCAATTAAAAAGAGTCCTAGAAAGATATGAGAAAGGACAAATTGGATTAGAAGCGGTTCTTAGTCAACAAAGATATTCAAATGATAAAAGTGGACTTGGTTACTCAAAATTTTCTAAACCAAGTTCTAATAAAATAATATTTGTTAAGGCTAGTGACCAAACTTCTAAGGAGAAAGTGAACAAACCTAGGAATGTGCATCCTTATCCTAAAGAAAAAAGAGCTCCTACAAAGAAAAGATTTCCTAACAAAAAATCTTATGTTCCTAGATATAAAAGTAATTTTGTTCCTACTTGTTTTTATTGTGGTATTATTGGCCATACACCTAATGCTTGCTATGTAAGAAACTTTAGTATTGCAAGTGGGCATTATGTGTGGGTAAAGAAAGGTACTAGTTATGAAGGACCCAAGGTAATTTGGGTACCTAACAAAACTTAATTTGTTTTGTAGGTTTGCTTGAAGACCACTTCAAATCTATGGTATCTTGATAGTGGTTGTTCGAAGCATATGACCGGAGACATAAAAAAAATTTCAAGTCTAGTGCTTAAGGCCAAGGGTTATGTTACTTATGGAGATAACAATAAAGGCAAGATTCTTGGCATAGGTAATGTTGGTGCACCACCTTTCACAACAATTGAAGATGTGCTTTATGTTGAAGGCTTAAAGCATAACCTTATTAGCATAAGCTAACTTTGTGACAAAGGATTAAAAATCAAGTCCACTAAAGATGAATGTTTGATAGAAGACGAAGTCACTAATGAGGTAATGCTTAAAGGTAATATAATTAACAATATTTTTATGATTTCCCTTGATAACACTTCTTTGAAGGTTAAATGTCTTATGGCAAGCAATAATGGTTCATGGCTTTGGCACAAAAGGATTGCTCACATTCATATGGAGCATTTGAATAAATTACTTAAGCATGATTTAGTTATTGGATTACCAAAGATAAAATATGCCAAAGATAAGTTGTGTGATGCATGTCAAAAGGGGAAACAAACCAAGTTAACTTTCAAATCTAAAGATGTGGTGTCCACTTCAAGGCCACTACAATTGTTGCATATGGACTTATTTGGTCCATCAAGAACAAGAAGCTTCGGAGGTAATGTATATGCTTTAGTTATTGTTGATGATTTCTCTAGATATACTTGGACATTCTTTTTAGTGCAGAAAAGTGATGCATTCAAGGCATTCAAGAAATATGCAAAGCAAATTCAAAATGAGAAGTCACTTTCAATTGCCTCCATAAGAAGCGACCATGGTGGAGAATTCCAAAACGCTTCCTTTGAAGAATTTTGTGAAGAACATGGAATATCTCACAACTTCTCGGCACCAAGGACTCCTCAAAAAAATGGAGTGGTGGAGAGAAAGAATAGGTCATTGGTGGAACTTGCAAGGATAATGCTTAGCGACTCAAATCTTCCAAAGTATTTTTGGGCGGATGCGGTGAGCACGACATGTTTTGTAAGTAATCGTATTAACATTAGACCTATCCTTAAGAAGACCCCTTATGAACTTTGCAAAGGGGGGAAACCAAACATTGCTTATTTTCACATTTTTGGATGCAAGTGCTTTGTCTTAAACAATGACAAAGACAATCTTGGCGGTATATTTCTCGGTTATTCTCTTTCCAGTAAGGCTTATAGAATTTATAATAAAAGAACTTTAAATATTGAAGAATCTATGCATGTTAAGTTTGATGAATCTAACCCCTCCAAGGAGGATATTGTGTTATGTGACCATGATGATGAAATTTTAGAAGTTCCTCAAGAAGATACTTCAAAAGAAAATCAAGTGAAACATCAAGAAGAAACAATTCAACAAGAGTCAAATGAAATGATCTACCTAAGGAATGGAGGACTCATAGAGATCATCCAATTGATAAAGTTATTGGTAATTGTTCCAAACTAGACCAATGGCTAGGCATGGCCCAATCCACTTCTGCTCCCAGAACGGCCCAATTGCCTAAGTCCAGCTGAGGTAGGGCAGTATTTACCTTTCTGCCCCTCTACCAGGCACCTGTGGACAAATGAACCTCAAGGTCATTTGCTCCTCCCCGACATTCTTGCCCGTCATGCACAGGGCAGACATCCAGGGATGGCCGTAGTGATCCTGCCCGAAATCATCACCTGCCCAAAACGACCCAATAGCCTAGATCCATCCAGTTAAGGACAAAGGGAACTAGTTTTCCCTCTGCCCATCCACCGAGGAGAGATGGCCAACCGACCATCTCTGCCCATCCATCACATTATTACCCATCAGGCACAGGGCAGACATCCAGGGATGGTCGTAGTGCTCCTGCCCAGAATCATCTCCTGCTCCTCCTTCAGGAAGGCTGCCCAGAATGACCCAGTAGTCTCGATCCAGTCAGTTGAGGACAGAGGAAAGCCTTTTTCCTAACGGCCCTCTACCGAGGAAGGTTGGCCAACTGATCTCCAGGGACAGAAGGTCAGCTCTTCCCTCCATTTCATCTCTGCCCATCATACATGGGACAACCATCCAGGACCAAGCAGGAATGCACCTGCTCGGAAACACTCCCCTGCCCAAAGCAACGAGATAGTTCCGAGCAGGTCTGCCCCTCTCGCCGAGGAGATATGCCTGGCTGACCTCCAGGGACAGCTGCCCATCTCTGCCCTCTATCTCAACTCTGCCCGTCATACACAGGCAGTCATCTAGAACCTGGTCGGAATGCACCTGCTGAGAAACACTCCCCTGCACAGCACAACGGCTAGTTACGAGCAGACCCGCCCATTCCAACGGCTAGTTCTGACAGTTACCTATTTTAGGGGGATCCGCGATCCGCACCCAAATAATGGGGACCAATTGGCCATGCGCTGGGGGCACTATATAAACCCTTTCACTTGAGAGGGTCAGGTATCAAATATTCACCCTACGAACTACTACTTTGTATTTGCCCCTTTTCTCTGACCCTTTCTTACTTGAGCGTCGGAGTACCTTGCAGGTACACCCCCTCCTCCTCTCCATATGCCCAGCATCGTAGATGAAGTCTTTGGCCCACTTCAAGGTTCTGATCAACCGGTAAGATCAGTGGCACCATCTGTGGGAACTCTTGTTCTCCCCATCTTTCTTTCCCCGGAAACCAAAGAACAAAGCAGATTTCCAAGATTCCGATCATGGCTAGCAGTGACAATGCCAGCGATGCTCGCAGCATTGTCATCCTCCCCGTTAGTAAGATGAATAAGGATAGAGCATTTCCTCTTCTCGAGGACCACATCCCCCTCCAAAGGGACAAGGTCATTCCATACGGAGAATTCGAAGTTATCCTCCTCGGCAATGACCCGAACAAAGAAGAGATGACCTCACCAGCCTCCCTAACGAGTGGAGTGCATAAATAAACAGTTCCCTGGGAACACCTCAAACAAGGAAATAATTTTTCCTTTTGCCCCTCAGCCGAGGAAGGCTGGTCAGCTCACACCCGAGATCAGCAAGAGCGCCGCTGCCCACCTTCATATTTCTGCCCGTCACGCATAGGCAACCACCCAGGAACGATCGAAATGCTCCTGCCCGTATGTTCCCCGCAAACACCTCAAACAAGGAAATCATTTTTCCTTCTGCCCCTCCACTGAGGAAGGCTGGCTAGCTGACTCCGAAGATCAGCAGGAGCACCGCTGCTCTCCTTCACATTTCTGCCCGTCATGCATGGGCAACCACCCAGGAACGATTGAAATGCTCCTGCCCGCAACTACGCCCTTGCCCGACGCAATGACCAACTTCAAGCGGTCTGCCCATTACAACGACTAGTTCCTGGCAATTGAGGACAAAGGGAAGCATTTTTCCTTCTGCCCCTCCACCGAGGAAGGATGGTCAGCTGACACCCAAGATCAGCAGGACCACAGCTGCCCTCCTTCACATTTCCGCCCGTCATGCATGGGCAACCACCCAGGAATAATTAAAATGCTCCTGCCCGGAATCGAACAGTAGGCCAGCTCTGCCCTTCATTCCATCTCTGCCCGTCATACACGGGACAGTCATCCAGAACCTGGCAGGAATGCATCTGCTCGGACTCACCTCATGCCCAGAGCAAACGAATAGTTCCAAGCAGGTATGCCCATTACAACAACTAGTTCCTAGAAATTAAGGACCAAGCAGGAATGCACCTGCTCGGAAACACCCATTCGCCCAAAGTAACGGGCTAGTTCCGAGCAGGTCTGCCCCTCCGGTTGACCCCCAGGGGCAACCGCCCATCTCTTCCCTCTGTCTCATCTCTGCCCGTCACGCATGGGCAGCCAAAATTCATACGACAAAACATCAAAGTCGGCAGTCTTGTCTTGAGGAGAAGTCACAGATTCTCGTGAAGGCAAACTCGCCGCAAGCTGGAAGGGTCCCTATCTTGTCCGAGCAAAAAGGGAAAATAGGGCCCACTATATAGAACAACTCAATGAGGAATAATTTGCTCGATATATTACGGCTAAAGCCACTATAGTCGGCGTGCCCGTCTAAGCGACGAAGTGCAACGTACCGACCATAAATGCATGCCTAGGTACAAGCATTGCATACCTAAAAGTTTAATAGGGCATACCGCTACTCTTGAACGAGAAGATCCTGTCACACGTCGGATACTCGACCGAGTCTGACGTCGTCATCGTACCATTTTTGGCAGAACACGCAGCTCGCGATGGGACGTTCACGCCACGGAGCTCGAGCCATAATCATGACCTGAGCACTGTTCTTGTGCCCGGAAACAACCCGGGCCTCTTTGAACCAGTTCCCCAAACTGGTCGAACAAATAAAATAACTACCGAGTAAACCCCAAAACACTACGAATAATCCATACAAAACTGCTCATACGAACGAGCACTCACGACGAGAATCGTGCAATACTTAGCGATAACAAGTGAGTGAAAACGTCTCCAGCAGACAAAGTGACGCTTTCGTTCCTCGGGTGCGTCCACATACGGGCACCATGAAACATCGCCAACTTCATAAACACACACCAACCATGCACAGTTCTCCCCGGGATCGCGAGCCACTCTTAAGTCATCACTCCTGTGCCCAGGAGCAACGACTTGGGGGGCTTCTGTTCCGGACTGGACCAATGGATAAGCATGGCCCAATCCACTTCTGCTCCCAGAACGGCCCAATTGCCTAAGTCCAGCTGAGGTAGGGCAACATTTACCTTTCTGCCCCTCTACCGGACACCTGTGGACAGATGAACCTCAAGGTCATTTACTCCACCCCGGCATTCTTTCCCGTCACGCATAGGGCAGACATCCAGGTATGGCCGTAGTGATCCTGCCCGAAATCATCTCCTGCCCAGAACGATCCAATAGCCTAGATCCATCCAGTTAAGGACAAAGGGAACCAGTTTTCCCTCTGCCCATCCACCGAGGAGAGATGGTCAACCGATCATCTCTGCCCATCCATCACATTATTGCCCATCAGGCACAGGGCAGACATCCAGGGATGGTCGTAGTGCTCATACCCGGAATCATCTCCTGCCCCTCAGTTAGGGAGGCTGCCCAGAATGACCCAGTAGTCTCGAGCCAGTCAGTTAAGGATAAAGGAAAGCCTTTTTCCTCTCGGCCCTCTACCGAGGAAGGCTGCCCTACTGATCTCCAGGGATAGAAGGCCAGCTCTGCCCTCGATTCCATCTCTGCCCATCATACATGGGACAACCATCCAGGACCAAGCAGGAATGCACCTGCTCGGAAACACTCCCCTGCCCAAAGCAACAGGATAGTTCCGAGCAGGTCTTCCCCTCTCGCCGAGGGACAGCTGCCCATCTCTGCCTCTATCTCAACTCTGCCCGTCATACACGGACAATCATCCAGAACCTGGTCAGAATACACCTGCTCAGAAACACTCCCCTGCACAGCACAACGGCTAGTTACGAGCAGACCTGCCCATTCCAACGACTAGTTCTGGCAGTTACCTATTTTTGGGGGATCCGCGATCCGCACCCGAATAATAGGGACCAATTGGCCATGCGCTGGGGGCACTATATAAACCCTCTCACTTGAGAGGGTCAGGTATCAAATATTCACCCTACGAACTAATATTTTGTACTTGCCCTTTTTCTCTTACCCTTTCTTACTTGAGCGTCGGAGTACCTTGCAGGTACACCCCCTCCTCCTCTCTATACGCCCAGCATCGTAGTCGAAGTCTCTGGCCCACTTCAAGGTTCTGATCAACCGGTAAGATTAGTGATATTATTCAAGGTGTAGCAACAAGGTTAAATCTTAAAGATGCTTGCTTAAACATGGCGTTTGTCTCACAAATTGAACCTTCCAAAGTTGGTGAAGCCTTAAGTGATGACCATTGGATTATTGCTATGCAAGAAGAGTTAAACCAATTCGAAAGGAATCAAGTTTGGGAACTTGTTCCTAGACCAAGTGATAAACACATCATTGGTACCAAATGGGTGTTTAAGAACAAGCTTGATGAGAATGGGATAATTATTTGGAACAAGGCAAGATTGGTGGCTCAAGGTTACAATCAAGATAAAGGCATTGATTTTGAGGAAACATTCGCTCCGGTTGCAAGGTTAGAAACTATTCGTTTATTACTTGCTTACGCATGTTCATTAAATTTTCAGCTATATCAAATGGATGTCAAAAGCTCATTCTTGAATGGCTACATCAATGAAGAAGTCTATGTCAAACAACCCCCGAGCTTTGAAGACTTCAAGAATCCTTCACATGTCTTCAAGTTAAAGAAAGTTATTTATGGCTTAAAGAAAGCACCAAGGGCGTGGTATGATCGTCTAAGTAACTTTCTTTGTGAAAAGGTATTTGTAAAAGGCAAAGTTGACAAGACGTTGTTCATTAAGAAAGCAAAAGGTAATACTTTGTTAGTTCAAGTCTATGTAGACGACATCATATTTGGTTCAACAAACAAAGATCTTTGTGAAGAATTCTCATTAATGATGCAAGGAGAGTTTGAGATGTCTATGATGGGTAAGATGAATTACTTTCTAGGACTTCAAATTAAGCAACTAAAGGATGGTATCTTCATCAACCAATCCAAGTATTGCTGAGAATTGTTGAAAAGATTTGACATGGATGGATGCAAGGCTATGGCTACACCAATGGGGTCCAGAACCTATGTTGATCAAGATGAATCGGGTGCTTCCATTGATATTACTAAGTATCAAGGTATGATTGGTTCTTTACTATATTTGACGGTAAGCCATTCTGACATAACGTTTAGTGTGTGTTTATGTGCCCGGTTTCAAGCAAATCCAAAGGAGTCACATCTCACCGCCGTAAAAAGAATCATGAAATATCTCAAGGGAACGATGAACGTTGGTCTATGGTATCCAAAAGGTAGTGTTTGTAATTTAATTGGTTATTCTGACGCGGATTATACAGGATGTAAAACCGATAGAAAAAGTACAAGTGGTACTTGTCATATTTTGGGAAATGAATTAGTGTCAGGGGCGTGCAAGAAACAAGCATGTGTCGCACTTAGTATGGCTGAGGCAGAGTATATTGCAGTAGGTAGTTGTTGTGCACATATTCTTTGGCTCAAACAACAACTTCTTGATTATGGACTAGATCTCGGTTGCATTCCTCTACGATGTAACAACACAAGTGTAATTAACATCACAAAGAATTCGGTCATGCATTCAAGGACCAAACACATAAACAGTCGACATCACTTCCTTCGTGATCATGTGCTTCATGGAGATGTTGAAGTTACCTTTGTGGACACGCATAATCAACTAGCGGATATTTTCACGAAACCACTCGCAAAAGAACCGTTTTTTAAGATTCGAAGAGAACTTGGCATTTTAGATGAAGATGATCTATAACTCTTCAATATTTCTTCATTATACACTATAATGAAGCCAAGGTACACAAAATATTAATTTTTTAAAATATTACAAGCTTTCTTTAAAAGATGTTTTATGTTGAAAATATGTTATTTCTTGATTTTATACTTGCTTAATCTAATTTTTATGATCTGTGATTATCACTCAAAGTTGCAGTACTATGTGTATTAACATGTCAACACAATTTTTTTTTGAAAAATCTCACAGTTTTTGCGCTGCAAAACTATTGTTTTTCAAACTTTGGCTTGAGTAACCGGTTACCCCTTGTATTTTTTCCCCAGGACGCTTTTTTAACACTAAGTAACCGGTTAACGCGTGGCAAGTAACCGGTTACCACTGCTATATTTTGAAAAAAATTAAATTAATGTTACGTTGTTTTTTTATGTGGTCTGTGTATTAAATGTTATTTTTGTCTTGTTTAGCTGGTCAAAAGTGCTTATAAGAATAAGTTAATTGCATCTAATTTCATAAATAGCATTGGAACTCATTTCCTCCACTTATTCTTCCACTCTTTCCAACTTCTTCTTCATAAACTCTATTACTACACTTTAAGAGGATTCAAACCCACTCAACATTGTTACTCTTTATAAACCCTAACCTTCCAAATTCTCATCTTCATATCTCACTCTAACCCAAATCTGAAAATTCTTTCCAAACTCTAACTATCAAGCTCTTGCAATGGCTCCTTCAAGGAAAGATAAGGGTAAGAAGAAAATGGGAGAAAGCTCTGACTCTGTTGAAGAACATCACATGCAACCTGTCAAACACAGAAGGATGGATTTTGATGTCAAAATCATAACCTTGATGCAGGTAAAATATGTCAACTTCTCAGATTTTCCAAATCACAGTTTTACTTTTGAGGTTTTGCTGAAGAACTCTGGAGTTAAGGATCTTGTTGCTGAGGTAGGTCCTTACTATCCTGACCTAATTAGGGAATTTTATCATTATGCCCGGCAGACCTCCAGGGACAGCTGCCCATCTCTGTCCTCTATCTCCACTCTGCCCGTCATACACGAACATTCATCCAGAACCTGGCCGGAATACACCTGCTCAGAAACACTCCCCTGCACAGCACAACGGCTAGTTACGAGCAGACCTGCCCATTCCAACGGCTAGTTCTGGCAGTTACCTATTTTTGGGGGATCCGCGATCCGCGCCCGAATAATAGGGACCAATTGGCCATGCGCTGGGGGCACTATATAAACCCTCTCACTTGAGAGGGTCAGGTATCAAATATTCACCCTACGAACTAATACTTTGTACTTGCCCCTTTTCTCTTACCCTTTCTTACTTGAGCGTCGGAGTACCTTGCAGGTACACCCCCTCCTCCTCTCTATACGCCCAGCATCGTAGTCGAAGTCTCTGGCCCACTTTAAGGTTCTGATCAACCGGTAAGATCAGTGATATTATTCAAGGTGTAGCAACAAGGTTAAATCTTAAAGATGCTTGCTTAAACATGGCGTTTGTCTCACAAATTGAACCTTCCAAAGTTGGTGAAGCCTTAAGTGATGACCATTGGATTATTGCTATGCAAGAAGAGTTAAACCAATTCGAAAGGAATCAAGTTTGGGAACTTGTTCCTAGACCAAGTGATAAACACATCATTGGTACCAAATGGGTGTTTAAGAACAAGCTTGATGAGAATGGGATAATTATTTGGATCAAGGCAAGATTGGTGGCTCAAGGTTACAATCAAGAGGAAGGCATTGATTTTGAGGAAACATTCGCTCTGGTTGCAAGTTTAGAAACTATTCGTTTATTACTTGCTTACGCATGTTCATTAAATTTTCAGCTATATCAAATGGATGTCAAAAGCGCATTCTTGAATGGCTACATCAATGAAGAAGTCTATGTCAAACAACCCCCGAGCTTTGAAGACTTCAAGAATCCTTCACATGTCTTCAAGTTAAAGAAAGTTATTTATGGCTTAAAGAAAGCACCAAGGGCGTGGTATGATCGTCTAAGTAACTTTCTTTGTGAAAATGTATTTGTAAAAGGCAAAGTTGACAAGACGTTGTTCATTAAGAAAGCAAAAGGTACACCCCCTTTCTTACTTGAGCATCGGAGTACCTCGCAGGTACACCCCCTCCTCCTCTCCATACGCCCAGCATCGTAGACGAAGTCTCTGGCCAATTTCAAGGTTCTGATCAACCGGTAAGATCAGTGGCACCATCTGTGGGAACTCTTGTTCTCCCCATCTTTCTTTCCCCAGAAACCAAAGATCAAAGCAGATTTCCAAGATTCCGATTATGGCTAGCAGTGATAACGCCAGCGATGCTCGCAACACTGTCATCCTCCCCGTTAGCAAGATGAACAAGGATGGAGCATTTCCTCTTCTCGAGGACCACATCCCCCTCCAAAGGGACAGGTTCATTCCATACGGAGAATTCGAAGTTATCCTCCTCGGTAATGACCCGAACAAAGAAGAGATGACCTCACTAGCCTCCCTAACGAGTGGAGTGCATAAATAAACAGTTCCCTGCGAACACACAAGCCGAGCAGGAATATGTTCCCCGCGAACACCTCAAACAAGGAAAGCATTTTTCCTTTTGCCCCTCAGCCGAGGAAGGCTGGTCAACTCACACCCGAGATCAGCAGGAGCGCCGCTGCCCGCCTTCATATTTATGCCCATCATGCATGGGCAACCACCCAGGAATGATCGAAATGCTCCTGCCCGTATGTTCCCCGCGAACACCTCAAAGAAGGAAAGCATTTTTCCTTCTGCCCCTCCACTGAGGAAGGCTGGCCAGCTGACACCCAAGATCAGCAGGAGCACCGCTGCCCTTCTTCACATTTCTGCCCGTCATGCATGGGCAACCACCCAGGAACGATTGAAATGCTCCTGCCTGCAACTACGCCCTTGCCCGACGCAACGACCAGCTTCAAGCGGTATGCCCATTACAACGACTAGTTTCTGACAATTGAGGACAAAGGGAAGCATTTTTCCTTCTGCCCCTCCACCGAGGAAGGATGGTCAGCTAACACCCAAGATCAGCAGGACCACAGCTGCCCTCCTTCACATTTATGCCTGTCATGCATGGGCAACCACCCAGGAACGATTAAAACGCTCCTGCCCAGAATCGGACAGTAGGTCAGCTCTGCCCTTCATTCCATCTCTGCCCGTCATACACGGGACAGTCATCCAGAACCTGGCAAGAATGCATCTGCTCAGACTCACCTCATGCCCAGAGCAAACAAATAGTTCCGAGCAGGTCTGCCCATTACAACGACTAGTTCATAGAAATTAAGGACCAAGCAGGAATGCACCTGCTCAGAAACACCCATTCGCCCAAAGCAACGGGCTAGTTCCGAGCAGGTCTGCCCCTCTGGTTGACCCCCAGGGGCAACCGCCCATCTCTGCCCTCTGTCTCATCTCTGCCCGTCACGCATGGGTAGCTAAAATTCATACGACAAAACATCAAAGTCGGCAGTCTTGTCTTGAGGAGAAGTCACAGATTCTCGTGAAGACAAACTCGCCGTAAGTTGGAAGGGTCCCTATCTTGTCCGAGCAAAAACGAAAAATAGGGCCCACTATATAGAACACCTCAATGAGGAATAATTTGCTCGATATATTACGGCTAAATACACTACAGTCGGCGTGCCCGTCTAAGCGACGAAGTGCAACATACCGACCATAAATGCATGCCTAGGTACAAGCGTTGCATACCTAAAAGTTTAACAGGGCATACCTCTACTCTTGAACGAGAAGATCCTGTCACACGTCGGATACTCGACCGAGTCTGTCGTCGTCATCGTACCATTTTTAGCAAAACACCCAGCTCGCGATGGGATGTTCACACCGCGGAGCTCGAGCCACAATCATGACCTGAGCACTGTTCTCGTGCCCGGAAACAACCCAGGCCTCTTTGAACCAGTTCCCCAAACTGGTCGAACAAATAAAATAACTACCGAGCAAACCCCAAAACACTACGAATAATCCATACAAAACTGCTCATTTTTCAGATTTTCAATTCACCTCCTTGCAAAAAAATTCAAACAATCATTCTTTTACAAAATCTTTCATTTTATCAAAGTGTTCTTCAAAAACTTTCTAAGAGTGAAACTTCTACAATAAATCTTCACATATACTGCATATGTTTCATTCCAATTGTGTTGAACACTTGTATAACATTCTTAGAGTGATTTCTACAAGAGGAGAAGATCAATCTTTTGATTGATTCAAGTTCAGAATCCAACTTTCTTCACTTACTACAAAATTCAGAAATTATATTTCTTTGTCACATCTTATTTTTAGGATTGTTAAAAATTAAGATTGTGAAGTTGTAATCCTTGTTATCCGGATTGTGGATACAAGAGGTCCATTGTGAGAGGTTTGTTCTATATTGGACTTTAAACTTGTAAAATCCAAGAGGGTGTTCTTGGTGGTTCATAGTTAGTGACTTGTATAGAAAGACTAGGAAGAGTCTTGTCTTGTCCAAAACTATAGTGAAATCTCTTTCAAGTTGAAAGGGGACTGGACTACTCTCGACCTGTGAGGGAAACTAGTATACTTCCTCGTGTTCTTTACTTTCTGCTTTTACCGCATTTCATCGCGTAGAAATCCTTAGGAAAGTAAAAATTAAAAACCGTCAAAAATCAGGATAATTGTCTAAGTACCTAATTCACCCCCCCCCCCCCCTTTTAGGCACATTTATAACTTACAAAGTCTTTCATTCATCACATATCATTTCATCTGTATTCACGGTCAAAATTCTAGGTACTCTGATATTTAATCCTCTTATACCTCGAATGTCTAAAAATATTTTCTATTCATACCTTCAGGTCTAAGAAGATTAAATATGGG
This sequence comes from Lathyrus tuberosus, assembly GCA_022829125.1. Taxonomy (NCBI): domain Eukaryota; kingdom Viridiplantae; phylum Streptophyta; class Magnoliopsida; order Fabales; family Fabaceae; genus Lathyrus; species Lathyrus tuberosus. Next base: position 24,665,479 of record JALAZF010000013.1, on the reverse strand, counting down.
CATCAGTCATACCCTAAATTTTGACCAGACATTTTTATTTTTTCTCATTTCATCTGTCTATATTTTCATACTATGTCGTCTGCATATAATATCATATATTTTCTTCATGAATATTTTTTGAATTATCAGCCGGAATTAACGTGTTAAATTTTCAGGTATTTTTGGTCAAACTTAAAAGTCAACTATGCAAAAAAGTCGATATCCGGGCAGTTTTTAAAATTGAACTTTTCAGACATCATTTTTTATTTATTTTTCGCGTACTTTAACTCGGTGTGCTTGTTTTAATTTTTTGACTTTCCGGTCATCATGTTTCTGATCTGTCTAAGCCTTTTTAGCGGGTAAAATCAATTTCAAAATTTGATAAAACGCCGTATTTTTTCAAAATGTATATTTTTTGCTGAACATTTTGATATGTTCATTTTATTTTTTCGGACACTTCGATACCGACCTGTTTTATCGCTTTTAATCGTTTTTTATTTGAATTTTAATTAATATTATTTTTTATTACTAAATCAAATTTTCCATAACTTAATTTTTATTAGTTTTTTTTATTTATTATTATATTTGATTTATTTATTGTATTATTTAAGTATTAATATTATGAAAATATAAACTTGTTTCATGTTTTTTCGCACATTCTTCTTTTCCTCACACATATACTACATTACTAGTCTCTCTCCATAAAATCACACGACACATCCTTCTTGTTTCTTACTACTTGGCTTATCTCATTCTTCCTTGTCTCACTATACATCTAGAAGAAACACATTCAAAGCACATGTTCTTATTCAATTCAAGTCCAAGATAACTACCTTCATTGTCAAAGCAAAATTCAAATTCTCTTACACTACATAAATGCATTTAACATTCAAATTTGTTCTAACTCATGACATCACTTGGCTTGCATCATCTTTGCTTGCATCCAATTGTTTCTTCACCAAGTAACTTCTCCTATAAATAGAGAAGAAAGACACACATAATAGGAACAAAAAAAAAAGACAAGTTATTTTCTCACTCCCATTCTCATTTCCAATCTCTCTGCAGCCATCACTATTTTTTGTCACCAACGCATACAAAAGACAACAACGAAAGCCGTAACATCCGCTGCAAGCAACAAGCATAATATATTTTGGTTCTGTTTTCGCTCGCATTTGCATTTTAGACCAAGCTCTCGTCGTCAGCAGTATCAACCACGACGCCAACAACTCTATGAGTTTTCATCAGTAGCAGTCCCACACTTGGTAATGTTTCGAACCGAGAATTTTGCTACAATTTTGAACTTGTTTAACATTTTGTTTCCGATTCGCTATCGTTTGGTGCTCCGATCTTTGTTTTGGTTTCGTTATGTTGTGTATTTACTGAGTAATGAACTTTGATTGCGAATTTGTTTGCTGATGTTATTTATTTGTGTGGATTGATTGCGTCTCGAGGTTTTGATTTTTTTTTTCATTTACGTACTGACTTTGTTTACAGTTTTTGTAAAATTTGCAAGTTGTGATTATTTTATTGTTATTATATCATTGCATTTATGTTGTTGGGATGACACCATCTTCACAAATATCGTTGCTGTTTTTTTTTTAATAGCCATTAGTGTGTACAGTTTTAGTTCATTTTAATTTACATGGCATTTATACAAGGAAATGAACAGTACCTCATATTTTATAGCCACCACGACTTATTTTCTCATATGTATATAGTTTTAAGAATTCCCAGTAGGACTTTGCTAGTTGTTAAATTATCCATTTTTTAATTAGAACCTTTTGTCTTATTATTTGCATTTCTAGTTTATTTAATGTAACAAAAAGAAACATTTTTAATTATCCATTTTTCCTAACTTTCTTATTTTCTAGGCTTTATTAATTAATTCAGATTATGTTAAAAATATAATAAAAAATAATATATGTATTAATTATTAATTAATATTTTTATATTGATTAATTAAATTATTAGTTAATCTTATTAAATATTAATATTTAAATTAATTAATAATTTCTTGTTGTCCGATTCTATTTCGTGGCTAGTCTGCTTCCTTGTTTTGGGCACGTTTATTTTTCCACGATGTTCTTCCTTGTATATTTTATCACATGATGTTTTTCCATATATTCAGTTTCACACACGATGTTCTTCCGTGTATGTTTTATCTGACACGATGTTTTTTCCGTGATTGTATAATTTCTCTGTATCTCACGATGTTTTGCCGTGCACTTTCTGTTTATTTTTCACAATGCTCTGCTGTGTATTCATTTATTCCGTGATGTTTTACCATGTATGCATGCTCCCTTTAGGATCTCTTAGTTCAAATTTATTTTTCGATTAGGTTTGAAACAAGATAGACATTAGGATATTCAACCAAGCATGATAACATTAGGTTAGATTTCCCCTCTCGCCGCCATGCGATTTAAACTCTATTTTTTGTAGTTCGTGCCCCTTAGGAGCGAACTACGACCGTTCTGATTTCTCAAGATCCCGTTTGAGAATACGTAGGCATAAGACTGCAAAGTCTTAGCGAGCAACCTTTTCTTTTTTTCATCGTCTCTTTACATTCGACGTTTTCCCGGATATTCGTATTTTCAATCTCTTATTTTATTTCTTTCAATCCGAAGTTTTCCCGGATATATGCAACCTTTTCATTTTTTACGTCTCTCCTGCAATCCGATATTTTCCTGGATATTCATATCATTTTTTTTCAAAACAACTTTCCTTGTGATTTAGATTCAAATTCATAATCTGTTATCAAAACTTTCTTCAATTTCTTTGAACAACTAACAATACAGCTATGGAAGCTTGCTCACCTGTAAGTTTTTATCAGCTTTCTTTTATCAACTTTAATATATATAATTGTATTGTGGGAAGCTTGCTCACCTGTAAGTCCTTCTTTCATATCCTTTTAAATACTTGTCATATACCAACTGTATATACTTGTATATCTGCTTAGAGTTTTCCCCAGCAACTAGGTCTAGAACTAGGTAAAGCCAGTATTCGCTCTTTCAATAGTCAAAACTAGATCCCCATAGGATTTCAGATACAATCTTGCCTTCTCTTGGGCTTATATAATATGGAACAAAGAGAAAGGCATTATTCTTCGTGAAACTTTTCTCAGACAGTCACCCTTAGAAACTGTCAAAGAAATTCTACCCCCAGAGGTGATCTATTCTCGATGAATAGCATCTTTTGAATTTCTTTAAACCTCTGAACTATTCACTAAATGATCTATTCTCGGTGAATAGTATTTCTTGAACTTTTCTTTGGTTTGGGACCCACGGGCTTCTTAAAATCATTCCCTGCCTCCTCTTGGGCATTGTATAAGGATCCTCCAACTTCTTAGAAGTTCTCATGCCTTCTCTTGGGCTTAACATAAGGACCCGACGACCTCTTAAAGGTATAGGAACAGAACCTAGCCATCCTTTGCTAGAGCAGTCTTTCTATTGAGTCTAAACCTCAGACCTTTTAAGGGTTGGCTCTCATCTCTTAAAACACCTGCCTCCTCTTGGGCATCGTACACAGATAAAACCAGTAGACTTAGACAGTCTTATCTCCTTTTGGATCTCCAGAAACCCTCAAGTTTTCCTAAAAAACACAGGAAAAACCCTTTCCTTTTATTTTTCATCCGACGCTTTCTCGGATATTCCTTCTATTTTCATCCGACGCTTTCCCGGATATTCCTTCTATTTTCATCCGATGTTTTTTTCTCAGATATTTATATCTCAATCTTTAATCTTTTCACTCTTTCAATCAATTCCTATAAATACCCCTTTAGCTTCAATCTTGGGCTTTAAACAAGACACCAGACATCTTTTTCTGATTTCCCTGTTTTCTTTAATGGGAATACGTAGGCATAAGATTGTGAAATCTTAGCGAGCACACTAAACAAAAACCTTAGGTCCAGTACCTTACCAAAAACATAAAAAAACTCGAAAACCACAAAAATATCTTTTCAATATCTCTCAACCTTCCCAAAGGAGAAACTTTCCCAACCCGCGACAGATAAACACCAGTAAGTAGAAAACAGTAAGGAAAATTGCTAACAACCCATGGATAACCATGTATAGGATGGGTAATTGACAACTCCCTATTGTATAACCTGGCCCCGAACTCCCCAATCTCTTAGCATTTGTTAAAGAAAACATTTGCGTGCAAGGTTAGTTTGAGATACCTTCCCTTTCCTTTCCAGCTTCATAGGATAAATAATAAATCAGAAAGTAGCACCCAATCCCATCCGCAGGCGGATGTGGGCGGTCACGAAAATCGTGCTACAATATTGAATAGTGAAAGTTGTACGAGGGTATTGTGGTAAAAAGCACTACTATTAGGGTAGGGGTGTCAGGTTTAATTTTATGGGTGCAAGGACAAATATTCAGGAGAAGGAATGACTTCAAACTATTCACTAAACAGACCTCATCCTTAATGCAGAAAGGTATGCTTTGTGGAAATATAAGATAAGAATCTTTATAGAGGTGGTGTGTTATGATATATGGACTTCTATAAAAAAAATGGTCATTTTGCTCTCACACATCAAATTAATGGTTTTATGGAAAAAAACGATAGAGAATCCTGGACCAAGGAGGATAAGGAAAAAGTGTAACACAATTTGAAAGAAAAAACTATTATCAATACCGTTATTGGCATTGATGGATTTGTGCCTTTCTCACTGTGATACTGCAAAAGAAATGTGAGACACCTTTCAAGTTACATATTCCCTCCATTATATTTTATAAGAAAATTTTAAATTATTATTCAAGATCAAGATCAAAATGAAAAGTTTGCGTATTGAGTGAATCTAAAATTCAAAGTTTTGTATCCGGTATATATATAGTCTTAATACAAGATCAAGAAAAAGACCAAAATATATTTGAAATCAACCAAAATGAAGAATCAAACAACACTAATAAGAATATACCCAAGGAATAAAGGACCGAAAATGATCGTTCATTCCAGAACGTCATTGAGATATTTCTATAAGGGTTACAACTCGACAATCCCTTTACCAAATATGTTATTTTATGCCTTTTGTTTATCAATTTGAGCCAAAAGACGTCAATAAATCTCTCATTAGAGAGCATTAGTCTCTTTCTATGCAACATTGGTTAAATCAATTTGAGACAAATAATGCATAGGAATTTGTTCCTAAACATTCGTCTAAACTAATCATTAGAACCAAATTAGTTTTTTCCCAACAAATTGGATAAAAGTGGCAATGTTTTAAGAAATAAAGTCGGGCTTGTTGGTAAAGGGTACAATCAACATAAAGGCATATATTTCAATGAGATATATGCACTCTAGCTAGATTAGAAACCATAAGGATGCTTTTAGAATGTTCATACATTTTAAATTTCAAACTCTTCCAAATGGATGTAAAGAGCGTGTTCTTGAATAGTTACATCCAAGAGGAAGTGTATGTTGATCAATCTCACGGGTTTTTAAACTTCTATTCTCCTAATCATGTCTTCAAACTGGTAAGTTTCTCTATGGTCTAAAATAAGCCCCTAGAGGTTGATATGATTTTTGTGCAATTTTCTACTTGAAAACATTTTTCAAATAAGGAAGGTTGATAAAACACTCTTTATTAAGAAAATCGAGCATGACATTTTACTTATGCAAATTTATGTTGCTGATATTAAATTCGGTGCTACTAATGAGTCCATGTCCAATGATTTTTCTTATATAAAGCAGGATGAATTAGAAATTTCTTTGATGTGGAAACTTTGATACTTTCTTTGATTACAAATTCATCAATTATAGGAAGGCATTATTAATCATATTAACTTAAGGAAATTGAAATGAAAAAATAAATCTAAAGCTCGACAACAACAAATAGGAAGAAGGCCATTAAATACTTTTGCTAAATGAACTGTTCTCAAAGTTGGATGCCACCCATTGTGGGGAGAAGAATGGTTATACATCCTTCTTGATTGTGTCTCACTCACTATCCTAGTTTTCCATATCTTTATCAGGAAAATAATTCCTTTTATATGATCTATTAATGACTTCTACGTGTTGTTTATTTGTCTCTTCCTCTTTTATTTCACAGACTTCTTAATAATATAAAAGGGGGCAAAGTATACTCTCAAGGGGAGTAGAGTATATTCTCATGGGGAATAAAGTATAATCGTTTTATATGCAAGGGGGAGTTTACCACTCCAAATCTTTTATCTATCTCTTTTTGTTTTACACCTCCCTGAGAAATGTATTGTCATCATAAAAAAAATGAGAGAATGTAGTTCTATGTGTTTTAGATATATTATCGTCAAAAGGTTTTTATGATGATAATTGTAAAATTTTTATGTTGATCATAAATATAAAATGGTTGCGTTGATTACAAGTGTCAAAAGGTTTTGATCACGACATTTGTCAAAAGGTTTTTATCACAACAACTATTTCAAAGGTTCATAATGACGACATTTGAACTATAAAGTTATCATAAGGCTCATTAGCCAAATAAATCAAGTTCTAGTTGAAAGTGGTAGACAACATTTAATCAATAAAAAGGATTTTGAATTTGAGTTCTTAAATATGTGAAAGCTTGAAAATCTTAAAATTTTGAACTCAAAGTTGTGAAATTGTGAAAGCTCGTATGCTCCCGCACTTAGGATTTTTCCTAGCTTTTGTCACTCAATTGTAAAAGTAACAAGAGTAAGTTTTGAGGTATTAAGATAATGCACCTCCTCCCCCACAAACACAAACAAACATACAAAAAATGTTTTAAAACCTCTTATCTTTTGACAAAATCTTCTTAAAACCAATCTAGAAAAACACTTAATTGATTAGAAGTTTATTTATTAAATTAGGAAGGTAACACTTCTTAATCTATTATGGAGGTTGATAATCGATTGAACAACGTAGGAAATTAATCTTTCCTATTTTAACTTAATTGGTTAATTAACCCATTGGTTTAATCGACTAAATCATTGAAAAGGCTCTTGTATTATTTTCTTTTTTTAACCAATTGTGTTCCTTTATAAAGGATATTTCCACTCTATTCAAATACACCAGTTTTCTGAATAAAAATTTATTTTATCATTTTTTCTATCACTCATTTATAAAGTTATTTTTTCACTAGAGATGCCTTAGTTCCAAGAGATTAAAAAATCCCATCTGCCCGAAGTGCTTTACGGGCTAACGATTTTCCACCGAGGTGCTGTGCATTGATTCCCTCATGGATTTCCTGGAGTATGTCGGGGACCTTGGTCTCCTCGACACACCTGAGGAGGGGAATAAAAAACCCTCGCCGGTATAGCTTATCCTCGACTATCGCTTACGAGTACGCCCACCGCTTCACCATCCCCGCTTCCTTGGGATCTTCGGGCAGTTTGCCCGTCGTGAGGTACTCGTATACCGGGGTCATCTAGCAATTGCTGTCCCCGATGCCGTTCACGTCTGCCGCCAGAACGGGTTTGTCGATGCTCGGGCGGGAAAGCACTTCTTGTATGATGGATTTGTTTCCGCCTTTCTTTTTTGTGCTTGCCAATTTGGACAAGACATCTGTTCGGGTATTGTGCTCGCGAGGGATGTGGGTTACCTCCGCGGAGGTGAATTTTTTCATCTTCTCTTTCACCAAGGTCAAGTATTCGATGAGGCTGTCGTTCTTGGCCTGGTACTCTCCTCGGACTTGCGAGGCCACGAGATGGGAGTCAGTGAAGATTTTGACCTCCTTGGCACCGAGGTCCTCGGCCAACCGAAGCCCGACGAGGAAAGCCTCGTATTCTGCTTGGTTGTTCGACGTTGGGAAGGATAGTTTGAGGGATACCTCGATCGGGATGCCTTTCTCGTTTTCGAGGATAATGCTCGCCCCGCTTCCCTTCGTGCTGGATGCTCCGTCGACATAGATCGTCCACTTTTGGGATCCGTTGGTTGAAGGTTTCGGGACGGTCATCTCCGCCACAAAGTCGGCCAATACTTGAGCCTTCTGGGTTTTCCTTCCCTCATATTGGATGTCAAATTCAGCGAGTTCGAGCGACCATCTGAGCATCCTCCCCGCCATATCTGGTCGTCCAAGGAGTTGCCTTATAGGTTGTTCGGTCCTCACGACGACAGTGTAGGCTAGGAAGTAATGGCGCAGCCTCCTGGCAGCGGTGACGAGGGCCAGGGCGACTTTCTCTATCTGCTGATACCTAAGCTCGGGGCCTTGGAGGGCCTTACTCGTGAAGTAAATCGGTTTCTGCCCGTCCGGGGTTTCCCGGATGAGGACGGCACTGACCGCTTCACTCGTGATTGCGAGATACAAGAACAGTGTCTCCTCGTGATCAGGCCGTGAGAGGACCGGGGGTCGTGATAGGACTTATTTTAGGTGGAGGAGTGCCTGCTCGCACACTTCGCTCCATTCAAACGTCGCTTTTTGTCGAAGAAGTTTGAAAAACGGGAGCGTGTATTGTGCAGACTTGGCGACGAAGCGGGAGAGGGCGGTGAGCATCCCGTTCAATTATTGTATTGACTTCTTGGAGTCCGGAGTATGGATCTCGAAGAAAGCCCTACACTTGTCGGGGTTGGCCTCGATTCCTCGTTCTGTGAGGTAGAAGCCGAGGAACTTACCTGCCCGAACGCCGAAGGTGCATTTGTCGGGATTGAACCACATGCGGCATCTCCTTGCTGTGTCGAACACCTTCTTGAGGTGCGCAGCATGGTCGAACACCTCCGCGGATTTGACGATCATGTCATCCATATAGACCTCGAGCATGTCGCCGATTTCATCTCAAAAAACCTTGTTCATCATCCATTGGTAGGTCGCCCCGGCGTTCTTCAGGCCGAAGGGCATTACATTTTTATAGTAATTGCCTAACTCGGTCATAAAGGCCGTGTGCTGTTTGTCGACCTTATCCATGGGAATTTGGTTGTATCTCGAGTAGGCGTCCATGAAGGATAATAGTTTGTAACCTGCAGAGTTATCGACCAGCTGGTCGATGTTAGGAAAGGGATAGCAGTCTTTTGGGCATGCCCGGTTAAGATCAGTATAGTCAACACACATCCTCCATTTTCCATTATTTTTTTTGACGAGTACAACGTTGGACAGCCAGGTTGTGTATCAGGCCTCCAAAATAAAATTCGCCTCTAGGAGGTCTTTTACAGCATTTTCAGGAGACTGCTTACGCCTACGTTGAGCTATGGCCCTAGAGGCCGGATCTACTGCGAGCTGATGGCAAGCCACCTCGGGGTCAAGGCTAGGCATCTCAGAGGCGCTCCATGCGAACAGATCAGCGTTCTCCCGGAGATATGCCTTCAGCTGCTCCTTCTCCAAGTCGGGGATCCCGGTGCCAATCTTCACGTTAAGGTCTGGATCGTCCCCGAGGGCCACGACCTCAAAGTCCCCGTCTAGGATGGGGCGCGTTGGGTGGAGAGGTCGCCCGTTGTTTTCTGCCTGGAGGTCGAGGTCCGCTGCTCCGCCCTCTCCGTGCTCGTCCAAGAACCTGCTGTCGAGGTCAACCGTGTTGACGCGCGTGAGAGGCCTATGTACGGTGTCTGTGGCTGGCTTTGCTCCGGTCTTGGGCTTGGTGCCGATGGAACTCATGCCTTTGATCGCAGCGTCGAAGCACCTCCTGGCCACGTCTATGTCCCCGTGCATCGTAACTACACGTCCCCTGGCCGTGTAGTACTTCATCTTGAGGTGGACCGTTAATGGTACTGCTGTGAGTTCGGCCAGGCTGGTCCTCCCGAGGATGCAGTTGTAGAGGGATGGGCATTTAACCACCAGGAAGCGCGTCTTCACTTGGTGGGCGGTGTCTTTGGCCCCGAATGTGACCATCAGTTCAACGTAGCCCTATGGTCTGGTGGTGGTGCACTTGAACCCCTGCAGATCTGAACCGACGTACGGGGTCAGATGTCTCTCGTTGAGCTGGAGAGTCCCGAATAGATGGGCATACATGATGTCGACCGAACTTCCCTGGTCAACGAGGATCCTTCGAACGTCAAAATTCGCCATCTGTGCCCTGACTAAGAGGGGGATGGTGGCGTTGGGCGCTCCGCCTGGGAGCTCTTTAAGGTAGAAGGTGATAGGGTTTGATTTCCCTTGCACCTTCTCGAGAGTAGTGGTCTTCGCCGATGTTGCAGACTCCAGTTCGTCAAATTTCCGCTTGATCGACCCGACGGACACCTTCTCGTAACCACCCCGAAGATGACCATAGTCTTAGGGAAACCTTCCCATGTGCTGTGGGTAGCGACGGGGTCTTCATGGGGGAAGTTTTCCCACATGCTGCGAACTGCTTCTTGGCCCTCGATGCCTTCGTGGACAAAGAAGTCTTCGGGTCGAGTGACGCTAAGGGCGACCTGAAGCCGACTCTCGTCGAGAGGGGTGTCATTTCCTCGACGTTTTGCGCTTCCCGGGAGCTGGGACGAGGAGCGTCATTCTTCTGGGCGTATTTCTTTAAGTGCCCTTCCTTGATCAGGATCTCAATTTCATCTTTGAGATGGATGCAGTCCTCCATGACATTTCCATGGCTCCGGTGGAACCTGCAATACTTGGACCTGTCCGTGTTTGATTTGGGGGTCGTTGGCTTTGGAAAACGGACGCCTCCTTTGAGAAATTCCGAGTTAGAGCAGTCGGAGAGGATTCACGCGCAGGGAGAGTTGAGCGGGGTGTATTCCGTGAAACGGCCAGCTGGTCCGCGCGGTTCACAAGGATCCCGGGGGCGATTTTCTTTCTTTTTTTCGCCTCCTTGTCGAGGAGGAGAGTCTTCTCCTTTGTGGCCGCGGGGGGGTTCCTACCACCTCGACTCAAGGGCGGTCTGCGCTGCCTCCGACTCCTTGAGCTCGATGTACGACTGAGCTCGTTGGAGGAGGTCCTCCAGACGGCGAGGTCTACGGAGGCCCACGAACTTGGCAAAATCGGATCCAAAACATAGTCCGTGGATGATTAAATACTTCTTCACGTTGTCGGTCGTATGAACCTCGACAGCTTCCCTGTTGAATCTCTCAATGTAGTTCCTGAGAGATTTGTTCTTCCCCTGGAAAATGCTCTCTAGTGCAGTTTCCGTCTTCGGGTGTCGACGAGACGCTGTGAAGTGTTTGGTGAAGCGTTGTCTTAGTTGCTTCCAGGATGTGATCGACCTGGGTGCCAGACCCTTGTACCAAGTCATGGCGCCCTTCTGCAAAGTGGTGGGGAAAAGCCTGCACTTAATGGCTCCCCTGACGTTTCTGAAGTCGAGCATGGCTTCAAAACTTTAGACGTGATCGTCGGGGTCGGCCAGGCGGTCGTAGGTCCCCAGTGGCAGGGGTTTCTCTATGCCCGCAGGAATTGGTGCGTCCATGATCTCCCATGATAAAGGAGTCCTCTGGTCATCATCGTCGCTTCCGGTCGGAGACCTCGAAGGGGATCGGTGATGTCGACCAGGTTCTTGTTGTGGAGGGGAATTCCTTGAACGGTTCCTCGGCCTCTCCTCGGTGGTCTTGGTCTTCTTGCTAGTTGAGGAGGGCTTGGGTTCCTTCCGAGGCGGAGAACGACGGCGCTTCTGGGAGATCGCCGGCTGGGGGCGTTCGAGGCACGGCCGACGGCCCTCGCGTACCGGCAAAGTGGTTCGAGATTCTTCTGAAGGAGTCCTTCGCGGGGAAGGAGAACGGCGAGGCGAAGGTGGGCGACGATGTCTTCGAGGGGAAGATCATTGTGCTCGCCCTCGCTCGAGTGCTTTGATTCTGAGATTCTGGTGCATGATCAGCTGGTTGGTCTGATTGACCAAGGCAAATAGGGCCACGGTGCTCGAATCTGCATTAGGCGGAGGAGCAACTAGCTGAAAGACGGTTTGCTGGTCGTCCTGGCCGGCGGCGTCGTAAGTCGTGTCTTGGGAGTCTTGGGAGGCGGTATGCCCGTCTCTTACGTTGCCTTCTTCGACGTTAAGGGCAGCAGCGTCCTCACGGTGGTTTCCGTTTTCGAGTTGCGTGAGGACGGTGTCCAAAGCTTTGTTCGCAGACGAGTTATTGGCCATGCTAGTGATGAACGAAATGATTGCTTTAGTTTATCGTTGAAGGAAAAATAGGGATGCAATGTTTCCCACAGACGGCGCCACTGATCGTACCTGGATCAGACAGTTGTTTAATGTCCAGCAACGTCGTATGGACTTCAGCTCCGGTGATGATGATACGGCAGGGGGGTGTACCTGCAAGGTACTTTGAAGCTCAAGTAAGAAAGGGAGTAAGCAAGTACAGAAAAATAGGTGAGAGTTAGAATATGTTGTGTAACCTGAACCTCTCAAGTGAGAGGGTATTTATAGAGAGCCCTCAGCGCGGGGCCAACGGTTACTTGCACTGGGCTAGATCGTAAGGCCCAATCCAAGTAACTGCCAGGGCTTACGTGGTGTAGTGAATACCAGCACGTGGTCTTCGCCCTGGTGTAACGATCCCTAAATCTCCAGAAGTAGGGCAGACCGATTCCTTCGGGAGTGGGAAGTTACAAGAGAATGTGTCCTCGCGGGGAGGAGCACGTGGGTGTCGAGGAGAGGTGCATCCGCGGGCTATATGCCTCTGCTCGACAGTCTTTGCCTCGCATGCCCGACATCCAAGGGGATTGGTACGTGCCCGACACGGAGGTGATGTTGGGCCTCGTTGGGCCTTCGTTGGTCATTGGGCTTGGGCCTGCCAGACCGTAGGGCAGGCCCCGGCCCAGTCCGGAACATATATTATCCTAACAAGGATTTGATCTTAAAGATTTTAGAAATTAATTTCCTTCTGAAATGGTCTCTTAAAACGTATTTCTCTAGAATATAAGAATATATTTATAGACTATTTAAAATTAAATAGTAAGGGTTAAGAATACATCACTACGCGTTCAGCTTCTACAGTCGTTGATTGAGTGCTTCTAGTTGGACCACTATAACTATTTTCTTCTTTCTTCATTGGTATTCTTTCTGCTGCAATCTTCATAGGAATATTTAACATTTTGCAGAGACACAGTCATCTTCATGGCTTCTTGATCTTCCATTCTGAAGGGTGAGAACATCTCTTCTGATGTTGGTTTCATCTTTGATCGTTAGAGAAAAGTCAAGTTTTATCTCTAGTATTTACCTTAAAATCGTCCATCTTCTATCTTCAAGAAAGACCAGAAAGCGACATTTTCAAGAAGGCTTATTTCCAAAAGGCCAATAATATCTCAGCTTAAACATAATCTTTTGAGCAATTATGTGCTAAAGAAATTTTTTGGAATCTTCTTGCATCATCAAAATTGAATCATTGAATAAATGTTGATCTTCACCAGATATAGATATCATCATGATCATCAAACCAAGACATATTTCCTTTGAGGGTTTGAACGATAATCTTGTTCTTACTGGTTTGATCTTATGAACCAGAAACAATTCATCAAAAAGTCTGTCTTTCCTTTCTTAGGGAGTGTGAATTGTGATGACTTCTGATTAAACATCTTCTGATTTCTTCATTCTGATACTTCTTAGGCAGCTCAATTTCCTTCATCATAGAGAATGCAGTTTCTAGCACTGTATTCATCCATTAAGCTTTAGTTTATGACTTTCAAGCTTATCATCAAATCTTACCTTTATTTGATTTCTGATGAAGGTACTTCAGTAGCCTTTGGATGTTCAGAGAAATCTAACCAATATGCATCAGAATAGATTCGATCATATTTTGTTCTGAATAAACATGCTAGTTGCTTACTAGAAATGCTTTGTCACAGTGATTTCTCATATATCATGATTTTAGCCATTTCTTTTCCAGGCATGTTCTATCTTCAATCATCTGTATTTGATTATGAAGAACTAGAACATCAAAATCTATTTTCATCAAATAGCTATTTAAGCTCATACTTTCACTCAGTCACATTAGTCCAGAAGGTGGTGAGTACAGAAGGATACATTCATGTATCTGAAGCTTCTGAAAAAAAAATTTGAAAAACATTTTGAAAAACTTAAGTTTGTTCAACTGAGATACTTTTATCTAGCTAACACCTTACTTGTCTCATGTCAAGCCAATTTTCTTTATGAACACACATATGTCAAGAACTCATAAAATTGATCTTGCATGTGTTATTCTTCCAAACTTCTAATAGCTTGATAATCTTCCTTTCTGATCACTTCAGAAATATGCGAAGCTTTCCAAAATTGGAGTAGATATCTTCATTCTATGTAGACAATCATAGTCCTGATAATATGGCTCCAATGCTAATTTTTAGGATTGATCAGTTGTCATTAGCTTCTATTCAAATAGCAAGCTTTTAATCATCTTCTTCAAGAATCCTGATAAAGAAATCATCATTCTGAATCTTAACTTCTGCAGTCATGATTTAAAATCTTTATAACAAGATTTCTAACATCTTCAACATACTTCATCTTGAAATGTTCATGCTTCAAAATCATGACTCAAGCATTTTTCTCTTCTTCACGTGAAAGAGTTTCTAATGAGCAATACTGAGAAATTCAACGGTAGACCGACTCTGTTTGTTGAAAACATCCCATACTCAGAAAGAATAACTTTCAGCAAACAAGATTTCTTGCTTTATGATGATCCTTGTTGATCCTTTTTTAGATCATCCTTCTTAAGCCTTCTTTAGGCATCACCTTGAGAAAATACATAGTTCTCAACTAACGTATTCCAAGAATAACATTCATCAGATTCTTCAAATTAACTGAAGAGTCTGTTATCCTTTTACCAGCTGATTCTTCAACTTGCTTTCAATCTTCTTACAAGCGTCATAAGAGAAGATTATGTTGTTAAGAGCAACCAACTCTATAAATCAGTGACATAATCTAGAATGAACCTTTCTGGTTTGTCATTTCAGTACTCAATCTTTTCATCATTGTATGAGACTGAAACTGTAGATGGTGGAGTTTAGCCAGAGCGTTTCTCAAAGCTCGGCTGGATCTTTATCTTACACGATTAAGTGTTTGATAAACATCAATAATAGAACCGGAGCTCTGATACCAATTGAAGGTTGAGAAACACAAGAAATGGGGGTTTGAATTGGGTTTCACATTTCGTCCCCATTTGCAAAATTTAAACTAATTACGTTAACATGTAAATAAAATAAATGAACACAATTATTTTATCCTGGTTCACTGTTAATGAAGTTACTCCAGTCCACCCCTCAAGGTGATTTCGCCTTATCATAAGGACTTAATCCAATAATCATCAACATGATTACAACCACAATGGATACCCTCTATTGCCTTCTTGAGAATCCTGACATTCATTTGCCTCTCAAGGAATCATCCACTATGCTGTTAGAAACACGCTTAGTCTTCTCAAGCATTCTGGTCTTCACTCGACCGCTCAAGGAATCAACCTCCAAGCCGCTCAACCACGACTTGGCCCTCTCAAGCATTCTGGTCATTATTTGACCACTCAAGGAACATTACCTTTTTCAAGGATTTTTATGTGCTCTATTATGCTTCTTACAAGCTGATTACACAAATGAAGTACATGAACACCTAAGTGTTTCTAGCAAGATATGAGCAACAACTCCTTGCATTCTAATACATAGACTATCTAAAAATAAATCTCTAAGAGATTATAAAGCACCCTAGTTCTGTATTGCTTAAAAGTTTTCTTATTTAGCACTGCAGCTTCTTATCATGAGCTTTAAGCTTCTTTCTGATGCACTTCTTCTGAGTAGGCAATGCTTTTTCCAGCTTAAATATCAATATCAACTAAGTTACTATGCTTCACTTATTGATGTTTCACTTGATGAGTTTCACATGGCTTTAGCATGTTGCATCGTTGTGCGTTCTTCATCATTCTGCTTCAGCTTCTTCTCCATTGAGCATTCTTCGTTTAAGATTCAGCTTGCAGCATCTTGTACTCCTTTCTTGAGCATATAATGTTTTTTTCCAATTCAACCATCAAGTTCAACTAAGCTATTATGCTTCACTTATAATGTCTCACTTGAGTAGTTTCACATGGTGTTAGCATAATCATAGTTTGTGCACATTTATAGTAGCAGCTTCATCTTTGCTTGCTACATGTTGATTTGTTTGCTGTGTTGAATAATAATCTTTTATATGAACAACAACCAACAATCTTTTTATCTTTCTCTCTTTGTGATCAGCGGCTGCTTCAAGCAATAAGCCATTAGCGACAAGCAACTAGCTTCTAGTCATGAGCAACATTTCTTCAAGCTTCCAAGTCTTCAATTTATATAGCATGAGTGAACAGATCTGTTGAGGGGTATTCTTGGAAACATATTCCAACAGCAATATCCCAGCGTTCACATGAAGGAGTGATCAACATCACTATACAAAAAGTTGCTCTTGCGCCACCTTTTCGAGGTAGAAGATACAGAGTTTTAGTATTATTATATTTAACTTAAAAACATTATAATCTTCATTCTTCTAGCATCTTCGAAGGCTTCAGATAATAACTTGATGAAGCGTGCTGTAGAAGAGTCATTCTTTGTGCAGTCTTCAGAAATCCAGTCTTTAGAATTCCAAGATCTTTATTCAGCATAATCTATCATGAGAATCTTCACCACTCGTTCTTTTAGAAGCATTATCTTCAGAGTCTTCAGAATATGTTCCTCTAGAACCTTGTCTTCAAAGTCTTCAGATTTCATTAAGCATGTTCTTTGTCTTCAGAGTCTTCATCACTTTGTTCAATCAGAACTTTGTCTTCAGAAACTCTTCAGAACTTGATCTTCATAAATTGTGTCTTCATAATCTTTAGAGCTTTGTTCACCTGAACCACGTCTTCAGAATCTTCAGAACTTGTAACATTAGAAGTGCATCACATTAGAAAGTCTTATAGACCTTTCTTATAAAGTCTTAATTAGAATTTTCAAAACTAACGTTCATTAGAACCGTTGTATTAGAAACATTCATGATTCTTGACTTTAACTTATACACACATATGTTTTCTTCCAGAGTGTTGATAATAGAGTCTGATGACGTCACATGCCTTATTATCATAGTAAGAATCATATTGACAACAACCACACACTAGACAGAAACCGTATTGTTGCGCTGAAAATCGGATAACAGGCTATTAATTAAATTGCATCATTTTCTTTTACAACCGACTTTGATTTATCCAAAGGAAAGGTTCAAGATCGAGAAAAACCTAAAGGGGGGAGATCTAAGGTTCGGGGGTTGGTTATACAAAGGGAAGGTATTAGCACCCTATGTATCTGTAGTACTCTACAGGAACCTCTTGTTTAGTTTGTGTCAAGTTATGTTTGCTGGCTAAAAGGATCTATACTAAGGTAAAGACCTAAGGGTATGTACACTAAGTTTGCTCGCCAAGACGTCGCATCTTGTGCCTACGTATCTGACTGAAGAATCAGAGCAACCGTAGTTCACCTAACTAAGGGTGAAAGAAAAGGAAACATTGACTATGGCCAACGTTCCAAAGGGAATGAGCATAAGCTCACGTAGAGTCCACGATAACTCTCTAAGTCTACGTTATGAAGGGAGGAAGTGAATTCTCATGATAGTGAGAACCACACAGAGTTCATGATAACTCTGTAAGTCTGAGTAAAAGGTAAAGTGAGTTCTCATGATAGTGAGAATCACATGGAGTTCATGATAACTCCATCTTATTACTAAACTATGAGGGAAATGGCTCTTATGAGGCCAAGGATGAAATGGGAAAGGTTTGTGACTTAGGAGTCAAAGTAAAGATCTTTCCTTTGGAAGGAGGGTCAAGTGAGTCAAGTAGGAATATACAGTGAACAATATGAATATGAACAAGTATAATAATCAAGATAAAATGAACAAGATATGAACATGGTAATAATCAAAATATCAAAGTCAAGTGATAATAAATCAAAGAATGACAGTAAATGCATAGTATCATGCTTAACATGCTAAAATGCTAAAACAATGTCAGGTAAACATATATACAAGCAGACATCGAGAGATAAAAATGCATCAATGTAAATGAGCAAGAGATAGAAAGATCTAACCCAAAATAGAGTGCATGCTAGTGAGCCACTGACAAACCAAGATAAAAACCTCCACTCCAAGAGCATAGGGTAAAGAGTCCTAAATCTAAGTCCTCAGTCCAAAACACAATAGTAACCACAGTCCGGTCAATTGAGTTTTTTAGGGTTTCGATATTTATTAGTGTATTTTAAATGAACAAATAAAATGAACAATATACACAAGATATAAATATGAACAATGATAATATTAACAAGGATAATAATCGACATAAAGAATAAATCAAGATATATATATATATTGACTGAAAGTAAATTTAGTGATTGTTGATTAATTTATTGGATCGATGAATCGGGTCCAATGTAGTGCTGATCCGTTGTAGTACGGTCTATGAGGAAGACCATACTATAGGAGGATGCACAATTTGATCTTTGTGTTAAAACACGATAGAGAAATGATATAGAAGATCATTCTCCGATGAAATCGTGCCACATGAAAAGAAAAGGTGGAGACCTCGTCTTGAGTCACAAACTCTCGTTGATTAGTCGAAGGTAACCTATCACGATCTCAAAGTATAGAAAGAAATCTCAATGATCACTCACTATAGATTTGAAATAATGAAGGTTCGTCGCTTCGCTAACAACGTTCGTGAATAGAAAGACTTCATCGGTCAAAAATAAAAATGAAGATATAAGAAAATACAGAATGAAGTAGAAATAAAGTCGGTCTCGTCTTAATCATGATTTAATCGAGAAACCAATAATCTATGATATTCGATTTTCATCGACCGATAAAATAACGAAGGTGGCCTCATACATATCACGACTTTTAGTAATTTGATAAATCGACTAAGTCTTGATTTCTGTAATATCATCGGCCCAAAAAATAAAGAAACAGGCTCGAAATGAAAATAAAATTGGTCTCATCTAAATAAGGATTTAAATCGATAAATTGAATACCTTTCCATTAGATTTTCGTTGACCAATAAATAAAATGGCCTTATATAAATCATGATTTTTGGTGACTTGAATAAATCAACTAAAAATAAAGAGGTGGGTAATGTCATAGGCCCTAATAAAGAAAGTAGAATTGGAATGGAAAAATAAAATTGAAATTAAATTGTCACCACCTCAAAATTTGAAATCAAAATCTAAAAAAAGAAATTAAAACCAAATCAATGTTTAATCAAATTTAACACAAGTAAAAAACAAAAATTAATTAAAGGTAAACTTTAAAATTTTGTTGCTAAATAATTTTTTTAAAAAAAACAGATTAAGGTATCCATAATATGGTGGAACGCTGAATATTCATGTGGGGTATAAACAAAAGGGGATCATATGGGCTAAAGCCCATCACCCGCCTCACAATAAGCAAACACGGCTGGTAACAAAAAAGAATAAAGAATTAGAACTAAATGGAACCACAATGGGCCTTAAGCCCAAGAGGAAAATTATGATATGAGGCGGGTTGGGTTAGAAGATGGGTCACACCCATTACATACCCGGTTCGGTATCTGATTTGGTTTAAGGAAAAAGGGAAAAATAATGAAACCCTAAAAACAAAATCAGTTGTCCTTCTTCAATATGTAAAATGCACTCTGGAACAAACAATTGCACAAAACTGAAAAAGACGAGTTCATGAAACAATCACTATCTCTCCTTCATTTCAACCTCGGCTTCGATTTAAAACAACACCAAGAAGAATATTCAACAAAATCTCTCACGTGAAAACATCAGTGGTCCCAGAATAAACATGGCATCGAAATGGATGAAAACCTTATGAGGAACTCACAAGCAAGAGGAAGGGAATCAAAATACCAATCTGGAGGATATCTTTACAATGAGTTCAGAGGTTTTCTTTGAATCCTTAGTTCCTTGTTATTGTTATGTTACTCCTTTGTTCTGAAATGATCTGTGTTTCATTGTTGTTGGGGATTTGGATGTTGTTGGTTGAAAAAAAGGTATGGTGGTTGTTGCTGTTTTGAATGGTGGGTCGGTTTGAGAAAGGTTGATGGTGGAAGTGGTTGTTTGAAAATGGAGAGGGAAGAGATAGTTATTGGAAGTGGAAGGTTTTGTATGTGGAGGAGTTTATGGTGTGAAAGGTGGACGTGGATAGAGTTTGTTTTTAAGAGATGATGTTATGCGCCGGAGAGAGTATGTAGTGAAAAGAAAGAGGTGTTTTTAAGCTTTGATGAATGGTTGTGTTATGGAGTTAACATGGGGTGAGAGATTTGGTTGCTTCATGTGGTATGAAGTATGAAGTGGTTTTTCCTTTTTTCTTCCTCCTCCACACTGTTATCTCTTTTTTTCTTTTTAAGAATGCCAAGACTTGTTGATTAAGCATCGTCCTTGTTCCGTCCCTTTCTTCGCAGGCTTTATGCAGAATTGTTGGTTTTGGGCGGAAAGTTGCTGTCAAAGCTTGCGCGTGGCATGAGTTTGATTTGGGAGAGTTGACTTTGGCTTGGAAAAAGTTCTGGTCGCGCTGCCTAATGGTATGGCTTGTGGGTGTACGGGTTCTGCAACGCTGCTGTTGCGTGTTTTTGTTTTAGAGTAGGTTTTTGGGTAGTAGTCTGTTGTAGAAAAGTGCAGGATATCAGCTGTGAATAGGACGTACGGTTTTTGGCAAGGCTTTGAGAAATGGTTGGAGTTGACAGAAGTTGTGGTAACAGTATGTACATTGTGGTTGTACCTTTACAGGTTTTTGGCACTGTTGGGAGAGAGTTGTAAACTTGGTGTGGTAGCTTGTTGTTCTGGCTAATGGTTTGTGGTGATAACAAAATGATAATAATAATAATAATAACTAACTAATAATGAATATATAATAATAATAATAACGAAATAATAATAGTAAGTGAAATAAATAATAGTAATGATAATTATAAAAAGATAATGAAATAAATATCAATAATACTAATGATGATGACAATGATAAATAAAGGAAAATATTAATAAATGAATAGATGAATAGAAATAGTGATAAAAATAATAAGGATAAAATAATGACAATAAAGATAAATAAGAGCAATAAATAATATATTAGCAAAAGAAGAATCTAATTAAACTAAACTAGTGATTTAAAAATCAAAATTTTAAATAAAAGAAATGTTTTAAAACTCATAAAATGGTTGAATAATAATAAAAGGAAAAAAAGCGACAACAATTAGACAAAAAATGTGTGACTATGATTAATGGACTACATGACTGCAGATGCTAAGACAAATGACCGGCAAAAAATAACGTGCAGAAAACCATAGTATCTGAGGGTAAAATTTGGGGTGCAACAGTTGCCCCTATTTAAATATCTTCACCGGATGACAAGGGATATGGAAAGATAGTGAAAGATATTTAAATATAGATAACCGAAAATTTTGCCCTTAGATACGCTGATATGCAATGATATGAACCAAACTAGTCTAGGATGCGGACGTGCCATGAACTTCTAGTATGATGGTATGATGCCATGATGGTGCAAAAATGCAATAACAACGAAAGCAAACACACACAGGTGGATAACACCGGGGAAGGATGAAGGTTAGTATCCATGAGGTAAACTCACAGGAGATACTAGCTAACAGACAAAAGAGACTTACTGGGGAGACTCCAAGGAAACACTGGGGATACAAAAACTGGGAGGAAACCCTACAAGTTCTTACTGGAGATAGGACACCAAAGAGGTGTTCTCCACTGGGGAAAGATCCAAGGAGGTAAACGACGCAGTTCAAAAGTAACCGGACGATACTGGGGATAAGACACATTCTTACTGGGCATGAAACCAAAAAGACGACATGATCACCACAGAGGATCAGTTTGAAATAAAAGGATAGACATCCTACAAAGATTTTCTGGGGATTTCCTATACTGAAGAGTTCAAACGGGATCTTCAAGAAAATCCAGAAAAGACAGAGGTAAACACTGCGTCAGATGATGAAAGGTGACTGGATCTTTTGGCTGTAAATAAGGTTAACGAACCAAAAATGTACCAGAACTGGTTGAGATAACAAATATGATTCCGTTTATGGAGGATGCCAGTGATGACTGGACTTTAGGTTCAAGCTTGACACGATTCAAGCAGGAACAAACTGAAATAAAAGCCTAAGGTGACTCGATTCAAACCAAAGACGGTGCCAACGATAATTGGACTTTGGGTTCAAGTTTGACACGATTCAAACAGGAACGGGATCTTAAGACAAGAGACAATGTTCGACACGATTCGAACAAGGACTCGGTTCAGGTTTGACACGAATTAAACAAGAACAAGATCTTAAAACAAGAGACAATGTTCGACACGATTCGAACAAGGACCCGGTTCAGGTTTGACACGATTCAAACAAGAACAAGATCTTAAAATAAGAGACAATGTCTGACACGATTTGAACAAGGACTCGGTTCAAGTTTGACATAATTCAAACGATAACAAGATCTTAAAATAAGAGACAATGTCCGACATGATTCGAACAAGGACTCGGTTCAGGTTTGACACGATTCAAACAAGAACAAGATCTTAAAACAAGAGACAATGTCCGACACGACTCGAATAAGGACTCGATTCAAGTTTGACACGATTCAAACAAGAACAAGATCTTAAAACAAGAGATAATGTCTGAAACGATTCGAACAAGGACTCGGTTCAGGTTTGACACGATTCAAACAAGAACAAGATCTTAAAACAAGAGATAATGTCCGACACGATTCGAACAAGGACTCGGTTCAGGTTTGACACGATTCAAACAAGAACAAGATCTTAAAAGCCTAAGGTGACTCGATTCAAACCAAAGACGGTGCCAACGATAATTGGACTTTAGGTTCAAGCTTGACACGATTCAAGCAGGAATGGTTTTAAACAACAGGAAAGATGCCGGGGATGACTGGACTTAAGGTTAGACTTCTTGGGGAATACTGCACAAAGAATCAAGATCTGACACTCAAAGGTGAAGATCGGACATAAGTCTAGCTTAGCCAAAGGTTTAAGATAAACCGAGAATGTCTTCACTTTACTGGTAAAATAAAGGCTCACATTGTTAAAGAGTTTGAAGACAGGAAGAAGACATGATCTCCACTTAGGGATCAATGTGAAACAAAAGGATAAACAGATTTCCTGGAGATTCTTATAATGAAGAGTTCAAACGGGATCTTCAAGAGAAACTAGAAAAGCCAGAAACAACTCTGCGTACCAGTATAAGCTAGACTTTTGAACACTTTATCAAAAAGATTTACGAAAAAAAACCTTAACTAGGGATCACGTCAAACGGGTTGATGGAAAATGATTGATTGAAGGTGAAATCAAGGACGGATAAGCTTCTCGTGAGATAGATGACCACTTATCGTTGTAGAGGTAATGATAGCAAAACAAACTTCTCAAGATGATTGAAATTTGTCGTTGGGCATAACTTCCAAAAAGATATTGGTATTACAACACTGTTGGAGAAAATAAACATGTCTCCAATGGGGATTTGTAAAAGATTCTTCCTGTGAGACACAATGCAAAATAAATGCACTTGAAGTGGGTTCAGAAACCACACCTGCCAGGGACCAAGGTTCAGTCTAGGAACAAGCTAGAAAGAAACGGTCAAATAAGACTCCAATGGAGGAATGAACTCAACTGGGGATTTATCTTATCCGAATGTGGAAAAAGATAACTGAAGCAACCATCATCCACGAGGATAAAACTCTGTGGGGAATTCAGAAGGAATGAGCACTTTATGCATATGGCTGACACCTCTATTGGAGAGAAAAGACAAACCCAGTCACTTGGGGAGATAAACGCCAAAGTGAACGACACAGGTAAACACCAGAAACATGTAGCAAAAGTGATAATATGCTATGCATATGAGTGCTTATGCCATGCTTAAGCTTATGCTGACAAAACAGACAAAAAGCGAAACTGGAGATGAAATAAACATCTCGACAAGGATACCCAGCCAAACTCAAAAGATTGGACCATCACTGTGGGTGAAGTAGCTTTACTTCAAGGTTATGTCCTTTTCTGGGGGAAAGAGTACTCCACTTGATATAGCATCTTGACTTCACTAGGAATACCATCATGAGTTAGATTTCTTCACTAGAGAGAAGAGATCTATTGGGAAGTGCCAAGATTAGTTGAAGAGACAACTTACTGGGAGCTGGCAGAGACGCCACAAAAGCTGAGTAGTTCTACATAAATTATCTGCCCTAGAGTACATGGTCTGTCAAAAGAATACATCAAGAGGATTTTACAGAAGGGTTGGTACACAAGGCGTTTCAATGTCTTCTAACTCTTGGAGAGATTTACCGAGTCTCGACATAACTGCCCCTGATTGACTACTTTGTACGACAAAATTCTTGAGCTAGTTGTGAGTCTTGATCGAAGACCAAGATTGAAGCTAAGAGGTTAATTGGGTTCCGCTGGGGAAAATCATTATACGAAGCCTAAGAGGAGGCTGAATTCCACTTGGGGAAATCATTATACAAAGCCTAAGAGGAGGCTATCTGTTGACTGACTGACTTCGCATGGGAGAATCCTTATACAAAGCCTAAGAGGAGGCTGTCTAATAGTTTATACTCATCACGGAGTGTACAGAGCCCAAGATTAACAGCGTCTGCATAATAAAGTCCTTGAACTTGTGCTTCGGACTGGTTGTTGACAACTGGGGGACAAACTTGCCCCTGTCAAGTTGATCTATGAAGGAGATGCCCCAGACTAGTTGTTTTTAGAGGTTTGCAGAATCTCGACTTGACTACTTCTGATTAACTGGTCTTGTGAGGATAAGTCATCAAAAGGATTTTACAGAAGAATTGGCATACCAAATGCTTCAATATCTTCAAACTCTTGAAAAGATCCATGAGTCTTGACATAACTGCCCCAGTTCAACTGCATTCACAATACAAAGTCCTTTAAACTGTGGTAGAAACAACTAGGGAACAAACTTGCCCCTGTTGATGGGTCATTGGAGTCCAAACTTGTCATAAAATGACCTCAAGAAGGCTTGCCCCAATATCCTGAACCTTGAAGAGTTCTGCCCCTGATTCTTGGCTATTAGGACGGTGGACTGGCAAATTCTTCGCACTTGGTTGCCCCTGGTTGAGCTTCCTTTATAAATCAAATTCCCTAGCTGACTGCATTTGTCGGGATTCCTTTGATGTTAAATCATTTCACAAACAAGCATTGTTCATTTAAAATTGGCAATTTCAGTGCAAAAATTCATGCAACCTTTTGAAATCAAGTTTTATTGATGAAACACGCACAGTGGAATGATTAAGTAATCAAAAACAAAGTGGATCTGGTCATTTATAGAATGACTGATGAAGTGATCAACACACACAACTAGCAAAGATCATTAGGAGTCAGGTTAATCAACCTTGTTGTAGTATGCTTTCAAAACAACCCTACCTCAATTAGGTCTTTTAAGGGTTGTAACGTGGCTTGGTTCACAGTTTTATGAAACAAAGATAAAGGCTCAAAGTTTATTGGTGCCCACCCTATCTTTGTGATGAACTCTAACCCTAAGCTCAGTTAACTTAAGCTATACATTCAGGTTCCTACAGACTAGGAACGAGCTGATGATCATTAATGATGATTTAGACACTTTGGATAGTCAGTACTCCCTTGCAGAATTTGGTTAATCTTTGAGACTTTGAGACTTCTCCTTGTCTTTGCTGGTTGAGGTCACGATACCTCTTCTTTTGATTTGATTGAGGTCACGATACCTCTCTTTGTTTGCGGTTAAGACCTCCTTTTTGTTTGATTGTTGCTTTGAAATTCTTTTTTTTGGCTGTTGTACAAGTTCTTTTTGTATAAGGTAAAGTTCTGGGCTTCCCATCTTTCTTAACTTTTGCCTTGAAAGGGACTCGGCTCATTCTTTGATTAAGGATTTTTCAACGATCCTTCCTTATTTGCTGTTTGGAGGAATAACTTGTACAAACGCTAACTCAATTGATTTGAGAGAGCTGACTGGTGTCTTGCATGAAGCGCTTGCATTCGAATGCATAACCAAGTTAAACTGAGAACTACCCTGCCCCAAGGTTGAGATTTAAGGGTTTTTTGTGTAAAGAAAGAAAACTCCTACTTCTAGGCTCGAAGGGTTAACGAGGGATTATCTTCCTTATTTCTCTAGTATTTGGGAATTGAAACAATGCCTTACATCCTCGGCAAGATTTAATCGAAAGCATACCACAGCAATTATGAATAATATTTTCGTCATCCTCCCCAATCTTTGCTTGAATAAACAGTTTGATAAAGGAAAAAAATTTGTCTGTTTTTTTTTTGTCTTTATGAACACAAAAGTAAATGAGTGAAATGAATGGACTTAATCAAAAGATGCACAAACGTTTCATTAATCTTGCCAATTTGAAAGTACAAAAATGCTTATAAGCAAATTTAATTCAAACATGCAAAGAAAATACAACAAAAATGCTAAACAGCCAAATGATTTCCAGCTTTAGGGAATTGAAATTTCCTTCTTAATCTGCCAAGCTGAGATAGTCATCTTCAGAGTTGATTGTCGAGATCCGCTTGAGAATCATCTTCACACATACTCTCAAAAATTTCTTCTACCTCAGAGTCTGATGAACCTGCCTGATTAGGCGAAGGTTTGCTGATTTGGACGCCTTGAGGCGTGAATGAAAACATATCAGAGTCAAACAAAGTCTGAACCTGGCTTCTGAGTACCCTAAGTCTTCAGCTGAATGCCTCTGTGCCACAGCATGGTGGTCACAACGAACGAGTCTGAAAAAGACAACTTCAAAAGCTACTTCAAGTCCAATGATGGCTTCAGGAAGCCGCCTGGGTTACAGACAAAGGACGGACAAGACTCAAGGCTGAGAAATGCAAATGCAATGCAAATGACATGCAATGAGAATGCAATGCAAGCCAAATGGTTTCAAGGAACTCAAAGGCCAACTGCGAACATTTTGGAAACTGAAGAGTTTTGTTTTAAAAACCATGATCTCTAAGGATCTTCGCAAAGAAAAAAAAACTTTTGAGTACTTTGAAATCATTAATGGATGCGAGGAGATGTATGCAATGCACAAACACGGGCACACAAAACATAGATATATGAACACGCAAAAGCACACAAGCACAAACATATGTACACTGGTATTCACAGATATGCACAAATAAACATATATAGATATTCACAGATATGCACAAACAAACAAGAGAGGACCTAGGTTTGAAGATCACGAGCATGAAGCCATGGTCTACCCATCCCAGAAGGTATGTACTATGGGTTTTCATCTGCCGAACAAGGTTCTAAAGGGTTCCCAGAGTCTACAATCCATCTTTTGGATTTTATCGACTTCCTAAATGACTTGGTAATCAACAAAATTCTCAAGAGAACCTCGTCTGAGTGTAGTATCGCGTGACAACTAATTCAGAAATAGACTCCATCATGGTCACCGCACTACATCTAAAAGGCTTAAGTGGGGTTTGGAAACTACGGTTCTCAGCCTCAATGGCACATACATTGAGAGTAGCATGCTTTCACGAAAAGGATCGTTCAACATGACTAAACTCTCAAGAGGGCCTAAGCTGAGTGATGGTGTCTCAAGTTAACTTTTTCAGGAATCGACTCCTTCAAAGCCTCCTTGAATATACCATCGTCCTATCATAAGTGCACTCGAAATCCGGGTATAGGACTTATCTCACCACTCAATAGTAGTACCCTGCACACAGAAAATCCAATACAGACAGAGATATATATAAATATATACAGATATTACAGATGTATACAAGTAAACAAGCAAGACATAAATAACACAAGCAAAAAAAACAAGGTAGGCTTAACCCTAAAAAATAAGTCTTTCCCCAGTGAAGTCACCATTTCTGTTGCGGTGAAAATCAGATAACAAGCTATTAATTAACTTGCATCATTTTCTTTTACAACCGACTTTGATTTATCCAAAGGAAAGGTTCAAGATCGAGAAAAACCTAAAGGGGGGAGATCTAAGGTTCGGGGGTTGGTTATACAAAGGGAAGGTATTAGCACCCTATGTATCTGTAGTACTCTATATGAACCTATTATTTAGTTTGTGTCAAGTTATGTTTGCTGGCTAAAAGGATCTATACTAAGGTAAAGACCTAAGGGTATGTACACTAAGTTTGCTCGCCAAGACGTCGCATCTTGTGCCTACGTATTTGACTGAAGAATCAGAGCAACCTTAGTTCACCTAACTAAGGGTGAAAGAAAAGGAAACATTGACTATGGGCAACATTCCAAAGGGAATCAGCATAAGCTCACGTAGAGTTCATGATATCTCTCTAAGTCTACATTATGAAGGGAGGAAGTAAATTCTCATGATAGTGAGAACCACACAGAGTTCATGATAACTCTGTAAGTCTGAGTAAAAGGTAAAGTTAGTTCTCATGATAGTGAGAATCACATGGAGTTCATGATAACTCCATCCTATTACTAAACTATGAGGGAAACGGCTCTTATGAGGCCAAGGATGAAATGGGAAAGGTTTGTGACTTAGGAGTCAAAGTAAAGATCTTTCCTTTGGAAGGAGGGTCAAGTGAGTCAAGTAGGAATATACAATGAACAATATGAATATGAACAAGTATAATAATCAAGATAAACTGAACAAGATATGAATATGGTAATAATCAAAATATCAAAGTCAAGTGATAATAAATCAAAGAATGACAGTAAATGCATATTATCATGCTTAACATGCTAAAATGCTAAAACAATGCCAGGTAAACATATATACAAGCAGACATCGAGAGATAAAAATGAATCAATGTAAATGAGCAAGAGATAGAAAGATCTAACCCAAAATAGAGTGCATGCTGGTGAGCCACTGACAAACCAAGATCAAAACCTCCACTTCAAGAGCATAGGGTAAAGAGTCCTAAATCTAAGTCCTCAGTCCAAAACACAATAGTAACCACAGTCCGGTCAATTGAGTTTTTTAGGGTTTCGATATTTATTAGTGTATTTTAAATGAACAAATAAAATGAACAATATACACAAGATATAAATATGAACAATGATAATATTAACAAGGATAATAATCGACATAAAGAATAAATCAAGATATATATATATATATATAGACTGAAAGTAAATTTAGTGATTGTTGATTAATTTATTGGATCGATGAATCGGGTCCAATGTAGTGCTGATTCATCGTAGTACGGTCTATGAGGAAGACCATACTATAGGAGGATGCACAATTTGATCTTTGTGTTAAGACACGATAGAGAAATGATATAGAAGATCATTCTCCGATGAAATCGTGCCACACGAAAAGAAAAGGTGGAGACCTCGTCTTGAGTCACAAACTCTCGTTGATTAGTCGAAGGTAACCTATCACGATCTCAAAGTATAGAAAGAAATCTCAATGATCACTCACTACAGATTTGAAATAATGAAGGTTCGTCGCTTCGCTAACAACGTTCGTGAATAGAAAGACTTCATCGGTCAAAAATAAAAATGAAGATATAAGAAAATACATAATGAATTAAAAATAAAGTCGATCTCGTCTTAATCATGATTTAATCAAGAAACCGATAATCTATGATATTCGACTTTCATCGACCGATAAAATAACGACGGTGGCCTCATACATATCACGACTTTTAGTAATTTGATAAATCGACTAAGTCGTGATTTCTGTAATATCATCGGCCTAAAAAATAAAGAAACAGGCTCGAAATGAAAATAAAATCGGTCTCATCTAAATAAGGATTTAAATCGATAAATCGAATACCTTTCCATTGGATTTTCATTGACCAATAAATAAAATGGCCTCATATAAATCATGATTTTTGGTGACTTGAATAAATCAACTAAAAATCAAGAGGTGGGTAATGTCATAGGCCCTAATAAAGAAAGTAGAATTGGAATGGAAAAATAAAATTGAAATTAAATTGTCACCACCTCAAAATTTGAAATCAAAATCTAAAAAAAGAAATTAAAACCAAATCAACGTTTAATCAAATTTAACATAAGTAAAAAACAAAAATTAATTAAAGGTAAACTTTAAAAATTTGTTGTTAAATAATTTTTTTAAGAAAAACAGATTAAGGTATCCATAATATGGTGGAACGTTGAATATTCATATGGGGTATAAACAAAAAGGGATCATATGGGCTAAAGCCCATCACCCGCCTCACAATAAGCAAACACGGCTGGTAACAAAAAAGAATAAAGAATTAGAACTAAATGGAACCACAATGGGCCTTAAGCCCAAGAGGAAAAGGATGATATGAGGCGGGTTGGGTTAGAAGATGGGTCACACCCATTACATACCCGGTTCGATATCTGATTTGGTTTAAGGAAAAAGGGAAAAATAATGAAACCCTAAAAACAAAATCAGTTGTCCTTCTTCAAAATGTAAAACGCACTCTGGAACAAACAAATGCACAAAACTGAAAAAGATGAGTTCATGAAACAATCACTATCTCTCCTTCATTTCAACCTCGACTTCGATTCAAAACAACACCAAGAAGAATATTCAACAAAATCTCTCACGTGAAAACATCAGTGGTCCCAAAATAAACATGGCATCAAAATGGATGAAAACCTCATGAGGAACTCACAAGCAAGAGGAAGGGAATCAAAATACCAATCTGGAGGATATCTTTACAATGAGTTCAGAGGTTTTCTTTGAATCCTTAGTTCCTTGTTATTGTTATGTTACTCCTTTGTTCTGAAATGATCTGTGTTTCATTGTTGTTGGGGATTTGGATGTTGTTGGTTGAAAAAAAGGTATGGTGGTTGTTGCTGTTTTGAATGGTGGGTCGGTTTGAGAAAGATTGATGGTGGAAGTGGTTGTTTGAAAATGGAGAGGGAGGAGATAGTTATTGGAAGTGGAAGGTTTTGTATGTGGAGGAGTTTATGGTGTGAAAGGTGGACGCGGATAGAGTTTGTTTTTAAGAGATGATGTTATGCGCCGGAGAGAGTATGTAGTGAAAAGAAAGAGGTGTTTTTAAGCTTTGATGAATGGTTGTGTTATGGAGTTAACATGGGGTGAGAGATTTGGTTGCTTCATATGGTATGAAGTATGAAGTGGTTTTTCTTTTTTTTCTTCCTCCTCCACACTGTTATCTCTTTTTTTCTTTTTAAGAATGCCAAGACTTGTTGATTAAGCACCGTCTTTGTTCTGTCCCTTTCTTCGCAGGCTTTATGCAGAATTGTTGGTTTTGGGCGGAAAGTTGCTGTCAAAGCTTGCGCGTGGCTTGAGTGTGATTTGGGAGAGTTGACTTTGGCTTGGAAAAAGTTCTGGTCGTGCTGCTTAATGGTATGGCTTGTGGGTGTACGGGTTCTGCAATGCTGTTGTTGCGTGTTTTTGTTTTTGAGCAAGTTTTTGGGTAGTAGTCTGTTGTAGAAAAGTGCAGGATATCAGCTGTGAATAGGACGTACGGTTTTTGGCAAGGCTTTGAGAAATGGTTGGAGTTTACAGAAGTTGTGGTAGAAGTATCTACATTGTGGTTGTACCTTTACAGGTTTTTGGCACGGTTGGGAGAGAGTTGTAAACTTGGTGTGGTAGCTTGTTGTTCTGGCTAATGGTTTGTGGTGATAACAAAATGATAATAATAATAATAATAACTAACTAATAATGAATAAATAATAATAATAATAACGAAATAATAATAGTAAGTGAAATAAATAATAGTAATGATAATTATAAAAAGATAATGAAATAAATATTAATAATACTAATGATGATGACAATGATAAATAAAGGAAAATATTAATAAATGAATAGATGAATAGAAATAGTGATAAAAATAATAAGGTTAAAATAATGACAATAAAGATAAATAAGAGCAATAAATAATATATTAGCAAAAGAAGAATCTAATTAAACTAAACTAGTGATTTAAAAATCAAAATTTTAAATAAAAGAAATATTTTAAAACTCATAAAATGGTTGAATAATAATAAAAGGAAAAAAAGCGACAACAATTAGACAAAAAATATGTGACTATGATTAATGGACTACATGACTGCAAATGCTAAGACAAATTACCGGCAAAAAATAACGTGCAAAAAACCATAGTATCTGAGGGTAAAATTTGGGGTGCAACAGTTGCCCCTATTTAAATATCTTCACCGGATGACAAGGGATATGGAAAGATGGTGAAAGATATTTAAATATAAATGATCATTCAATTGTTAGAGAAACTTTTGACTACTTGTGTTGGGTCATGATGAAACTTACATGATTGTATTGAGATTTTTTTATAATAAAAAATGTATTAAGAAAGGGAAATTCTTTTCTCACCCTTAAGTTTTACATTGAAAATTTAAATTTGCACCCAAGTATTTTTGAAGATATATATTCTGACACATCTTAAAGTACCTCATACTTCGTAAATCATGCGGCCACTATATTTTTTTTTCTAAAATTTGTCCCGAAATGCATCTCTAAAAACATGAACCCTATTTACTTTTCATTTTTCATTGAACCAATTTATTTAATCATTCAGTGAATAAGAATATTGTTTGTGCTTGGACTGATCAGGTTAGACACCTCAGTAATACAACAACTAACAAAGTTGAATATTTGACACTTGAGAAATGGTTGGGTGATAAACTAATAGTAATGGTGATTTTTGTAGAGAGTGGGATGCCTTGAACCAAATGCTCCAAAACCAACATAATAAAATGCAAACAACTTTTGATCGGAGCATTACCGTGTTAGAACACAGATTCAAAGACAATACTCTCTATTTAGACTTGCTTGGCAATGTATCTCGGGTGGGTTTGAATTTCATTTTTCACGAAGCGAAGCTAACAAGTAAGACAAGTTAGGATAATTCGACGTGTGGATGTACACTTAGGAATACTTACGGTTTTCCATGTGCTTCTATCATTTAGAAAAAGATGGAGCTTGATGCACCGATACATATGGATGAAGTCTACAGTCATTGGAAAAGACTTTAGTTTGATGTTGATGGTGTGTTGAAGGATAGTAAAGCAGATATAACTATCATGACCTAATGGGAAATAATATAAGATATATTTTCTAAAGCAGATGACAGCATGAAATTTCACATCAAAGATAAATTTTGAAAAAAGATGAAACTTGATGCCTCGATACGTACGAATGTAGTCTACCGTCATTTGAAAAGGCTCCAGTTTGATGTCGATGGTGTGATGAAGGTTGGTAAAGCAAGTATAACTATCATGATCGAGTGGGAAATAATACAAGATAGTTTTTTAAAGTAGATTACACCATGAAATTGCACCTCAAAGAGAAATTGAGGAAGATTTCCTATCCAGAAACTACAGATTTGAAACCTCCTTTGGAACCAGTTAAAATCAAAGGTGCCCATAAAAAGGTCAAACTGACACAAGATGACAATTAAAAGAAAACGGTCTCCTTCATACTTTGAACATGTTGATTGACATTTCCCGAATTCTCCAACTCCGAAATCTCAAAAAAATGTTTACAAGGGTGCTTGCATTAGCAAACCACCTCATTCACCGGTGATGCCGAAAATAATCTACATTGAAGAAATGATGATTTTTATGTACAAACACATTGAGCGGATTATAAGTGTTAAGAGTGGTGGTAATTACGATTATCAGGACGCATCTTCTTTCTCGGTAGAGGAAATGAGAATCACTTTCTTGTCCGCCAACAACTTTTGAAAGAGTTGATGTCGTATAGGGAATTCTACACATCGCTATATGGGAAAAAAGAACATCTGGATGAAATTCATGATGCTCTTATTCCTTGTGTTAGAGGTCCTGTAGCAAAGTCAAAATGGATGTGTTTACCTGAAATGGGTCATCTTATAACAAATGCATATAACAGGGTGTGCATTGATCCGACAATATATGGTTTCTTGGAGACATTTTTCCACTTCCGAGTGGCCCACATAAAGATCCATCCAGATGCATCATGTGTATTGGGTGGATTTCAAAATTGTTACATTTTGTTAAGGTTTATTTGAAACTGGAGTGTCTTATACCAAGTACATCATTAAAGTGGACGACACTTTCCACCAAAAAGGCGAAAACTTGGTCGGATCAATTTTTGGAAAGGATGGAAGAGTTCACCAAATTGAGAGAACTTGAAAGAAAATCAAGTAAGTAAAAGTCAAAGGAGGAACCAGTAGTATATTTATGCGCTGATGCATCTTGATACATTTTAGATTATTATCGATACACTTTTTTGAATATATTATCGTTAACGATGTAATCTTAATATGATTTAATACATAAGTAATATATATTCAGCAATGATGGTGCAAATGTCAACTGTCCCAATTTACAAATTTTATGGTTTGCATTTTATGTTTTTGTTTACACAGTTTTTGGTGTGATTCTCGTTCAGGGTGATTCCGGATATGTATATCCGGATACATTCCACACTAAATTAAAAAAAAACTCAACAGGGAAATTTATGGATGTGCATATCCATAAACACATTTTTTGTAAAAAAAATAGGGTTTATCTGGAGACATGTCTCTAAAAAGCTCTTTGATGACAGGATAAGGTTTCTAAGGTCTAAAGTGACCAAAAACTTGTATAAATAGGGTGTCTCTCATCCCACATTTTCTATAAAACACAACAAAATTAGAGAATGAACGAATATCCCACCTTGCATTTGTGTATTTCAATGGCGTGAAATCGTCATTTCAATTTAAGGTCACCGACGACACACTTCTCGCCGATCTAATATTCAAACCGAATACTCTTTTACAATATCTAGAAAATCAAAAAGTTGTCAAACTCGAGTATCGCTTACCCTCATTTGACAATGAAGGGAAGATATAGTACACCAACTTTGAACTAAAGACAAATGAAGATTTAAAGGCCATGTGGAGTATTTTACCGTTGCACATCAAAGGATCTGATTGAAGTGGACTCGAAGATTACTAGATCCGTCGACAGTATTATTAATATGGTGCATCATCTTGAACTACTCGTTTATAACAATATGTAATGCTACATTTATGTTTACAACTATCTATGTAGTGTTGAGTGTTTTAATTTAATGTCAATTTGTTTTTGTTTCTAGATTTTGCTCATATTGTCTCTGTTTTTGGTTTTGAAGTGTCATGGCCATTTTCGTATATGCATCTCCGAATTATACCAAATACACTTTTAGAGACACTACTCTAGACTAAAATTAAG
Organism: Lathyrus tuberosus; assembly: GCA_022829125.1. Taxonomy (NCBI): domain Eukaryota; kingdom Viridiplantae; phylum Streptophyta; class Magnoliopsida; order Fabales; family Fabaceae; genus Lathyrus; species Lathyrus tuberosus. Next base: position 24,630,604 of record JALAZF010000013.1, on the reverse strand, counting down.
TATAATAGGGGTGGCTCACTCATTTGCGTTCAATTTTGTTGGAAATGGATGCATCCGGGGATAAATCTTCGAACTTTAGGGATATTTTTTGGGTTTTCACCAAGGGTTTGGGACAAAGTATAGAGGTATAAATTCCCTTAAAAATGAGCACAAGGGATACTTAAGCCCAAATACAACAAGAAGTCTTGGCCGAACACGCCAAAATTACATGTTCAAATACAACAGTGGGTATGCCATAAAATCAATAATGTTGCAACAAGGTTTGTTGATTTTATCTATGTTATTCCACAGCCACACCAAAATTTTGATAGGATTAAAAAAATATACATGTTAATAATTTCTCCTTCAAAAATGAAGTTGTTCCTATCAGACCAAATACTCCAAGTGACATCGAACCAAATGATTCCCTCTTTTCCATTTTTTTTACCTTCCCTTTAAACTTACTCTAAAAATCTAAAAAGTTGTTGCAGCCAGTTTGGCATTAATTCATCCGAACTTCGATCCAGTTGAAAACTTTCATCCAAATATGCATAAATATGGGACAATTAAATAACAGATGTTCTAAATTCTCTTCCTCCATAAGGAACTGCACAAAATTCAGATCTCTTAATTTGTTAATAAAGCTTATTTTCTTCAACTGGTCTTTAGTTGGTCGTCTATTGAGAAACAACCTCCATCCAAAGATCTTGATACTTTGAGGGATTTTGGTTTTCGACATGATTTTCAGAGATGAAGTTTATTCCTCATGAATGACTTGATGAAAACTGAGTTTCTCTACAATCCTATAACAATAGCTAACAAAAAAGGTCTTATTTAGGGCATCTTTCCAGCAGAAATTATCATCTTCAATCAAAGAGGACATGCAGTCTTCTAACAAGTTATATAAATTTAATTATCTATCAGTTGTATAATTTCTTGTAATAACCATTTTCCCTTTTCATTGAAAACCTCATGAAACTCCTTTCTCCAAATGCACTCTTCATTGATCTATCTCCCCATTTCTGCAACAAAAGCTTCTTTCTCCACACTACTATGGAAAACCTCAAGAAATTGATCTTGAAGACACTGCTTTCCTAACCATTTTCCATTCCAAAAGGTAATGTTGTGGCCTTTCCCTTAACTGAAAGAAATATTATTAGAGAAACCAGAAACAACACGGCCACCACAAATCCCTAAAGAGATTAAACCATTCCATAAAACAAATTCTTTCTTGGTTCTTGTATTTTCATACTCAGAACCCAATATTTCGAGCTTCACATTTCCATATTTGTAGCTTAACAACTCAAACCAATGAGCATCATCGTCCTCCAATATCCTTCATTTCCATTTGCTTAAGAGAGATACATTAAAATCTTCAATATTCTTGACACCTAGTCCACCTTGACGTTTAGGCCTACAAACATCTTGCCATCTGACCCAGTGGACTCTTCTCTTCATTTCAGTTCATCCCCATAAGAAAGATTGTTGAATCTTGGCTATCTCCTAAAGGGTCTTCTTAGGGGCCTTAAAAAAGATAGCTGGAAATTTGGTAAACTATCAAGAGTTGAATTGATGAGTGTAACCTTCCCTCATATGAATAGTTGTCTGCCTCTCCAAGTTGATAACTTCCTAATGCTTTTGTCAAATACATGCTTCCAACTAGATAATTTCCTCATGTTACAACCAATGGAAATGCCAAGATACATGAAAGGAAGTTTCTCCACTTTGCAACACAAGAAAAAGGAAGCTGCTTGTAAGAAGTGCTTACTCGAGTTAATACCATAAAGCTTACTTTTACTGAAATTCACTCCTAAATAAGATACCAAATTAAAGCCCTTCATAATAGATTTGATACATCACAAGTTCCTCAAACTGCCTTATCCAATCAACAAAGTATCATTTGCAAATTAGAGAATCCCATGAGAGGAATTACCACAAAAGATGAATCCTTCAAAATCCCCTAACTCCACTGCCCTTCTCATCAAACCATAAAGTCCTTCTACCATCATTAAAAAGAGGAAAGGAGATATAGGATCTCCTTGCCTTATGCCTCTTTCCATCCTGAATTCTTCAGAGGGACTACCATTCACCATAACACCTAAAATAAATACAAACCTCCATCCACATGATTTATTTACTATCAAAACTCAATCTTTTCAACATATACCCGAGAAAGCTCAAACTCATATTATCATAGACTTTTTCAAAATCTAGTTTAAGCAACATAACAACTAGTTTAAGCTTCATTTACTTTCTTGTTTACCCTCTTTAGCCTTGCTATTTTGGTGATACATTTGTTGCCTTACATGTTTCATTGTGGATAACTTAGCAAACATGTTTTGGCAGAATTATTACCTCACCAAGTCTGCATTTATTCATCTCTCAACACCATAGTAAGTTTTGTTTTCATCCCCACCCAAATCCTAGTTTTCCATTGTAAATAAAGGTCATTTTGTGAGGAAAAAAATGAGCTTTTAGAGAGTAAAGAAGTGATGAAAAAATTGAGAGAGAAATAGAGTTTCTTTTATGTTGAGAGTGGAAGGAATAAGCTACTAAGGTCTTGCAAGTAGCACCTAAGGCCTCAACCTTCAAATCTTTTGGTTTGTAATTATTATTCCATTTTTGCATCTTTTACTTTGTAGAACTTTTTCCATGTAACAATATACTTGTGTCATGGTTGTTTTTTTTAATGTTTGTGTTGTTAATTTTAAACTCATCATAACACTAACCTTTAGGTTTTATTTTCTTTCTTAACCTTTATTTGATTTCAAATCAAAAGCATGCAAAATAGCTAGTGTATACCACATTTTTTAACACAATAGGTTTAGTTTCTTTTCGACAATAGATGTGTTTTAAACCTAAAATCACTTTATGAAGTAAGAACCATCAAGAGCTAGGATTTAGAGCACGGAAAACAACAACTTTAAACACCAAATCTCATAAAAATCACGTTGTTTTCTTTTTAAATAAAAAAAAAAGTAATAATAATAACTTGATCGCTTAGAGTTTATCCTTTTTTATTGGATTAAAAATGGATTGATTTGACGTACATCCTTCTATCCTCAAGTGTTCGGACACAAGTCGTACAACTTGTTTGTTCTTATGCTTGTATTTCCTTTAAAAGATCACAACCCGATTCATTCTAAGTCATTTTATTTACAAATAAAATAAGATGAAAAGGGATTAATTTGATGTACATCTATTTTATCCTCAAGTGTTCAGACACAAGTCATACGACTTGTTTGTTCGAAAACATATTTGTCTTCCCAAACACAATTTAGTTGTTTTAAGTCTCGCCATAACAACCAAATCACGTGAAAATCGGTTATATAGGTGTACATCTATTTTAATCATCGAGTTTTCAATACTCAACTTCTACAACTTGATTGTTTTGAATCTCATAAACAAAATCAGATTAAAATAGAATTAATTTGATGTATATCCCTTTTATCCTCAAGTATTTAGGCATAAGTCGTACCAATTGCTTCTTCGAACAATTGTCTTCCTCATAAAAACAACTACAACCAACAAATAACTTTCTTTCTATCTTATCGCTATAAAAACCTTTTTTCCCTTTAAAATCAACTAACACTAAATGTTTCTACCCAAGAACTACTTAGCTTTGAATTTTCCATCACGCTAGAAGATACATGGGAGCAAAAGTCAAATCTTGTCAAGCACATTAATAAAAAAATATTTGTTCCCTTTGCTTGTAAAAATACTTTATTTTTTATCCGATGATTACGATAAAATATATATAATAAGGTTGACACTATCATTTTGCAAAATTAGTTAAAAGTAAACTAGTTTCTTAAATGGGTGTTGTATGGTGCTAATACATCCAAACTTAATTTTGATTGTGATGACCATGTATTTGTTCTTTAACGGTTTTATCAACGTTTTTCATATAAAAATAAACTTTGATAGCAACTTCATCGATTTCGAGCACACACTACTACGAAAAACCCATTTAGCAACGGTTGGAAATGACATATAATGACGCGGGCGAAGGCGTTGTTATGTAGATTGTCATTGTAAGTTAGTTGTTTCTACAACGAGCAGGAAACCGTTATTGAAAGGTAGGGCGCGAGCCATATATCACAACGGTTATGATAATAAACTGTTGTAATACATACACTTAGGTTCTGGGTTCGAAACCCATCAGCAGCGAAATTATATAAAACATAAATTACTTATGATATCGGTTACAATAGATAACCGTTGTTGTAAGTACCCTAAGTTTATTATATTAAATGTAGATTGCTTGTTTTCCAAACACCTCACTAAATAAATATACATGGATTCAATTTGATGAAGATGTCTATAATCTGCAAATTAAGCTGTTCTTGAAAACCAACTTAAACAAACCAATGTTGTTTTCTGATTGCATTCGTCTCATCGTGCATTTCACGCTCTTTTACATATATTGTGGTTTATTGATCTGACTCCTTCGATATATCGCTATATTCGATTACAGTTAAATTTCCATAAGATCAACAAGACATTGGATAATCTGCCTCATCTTTGATTTAACTATAATGGAAGATTGCGATGCATCTAAGGAGCCAGATCATTATACCATAATCTATATATAAAAGAACGTGAGATAAATGATGAGAGGCATGCAATCAGAAAACAACATTGGTTTGTTTAAGTTGGTTTTCAAATACAACTTAATTTGCAGATTATAAGTATCTATGTCAAATTAACTGAATGTATTTTAATTGAGGTTAGTGAAACAAACAATCTACATAAAATATAATAAACTCAAACAACATTCTATACCAGATCCAGATATTATAAACTCATATAATACGCTTGCTATTACCACCAACAAACTTTAAGTGAGGGTTAGTTAAACAAACAATGTAAATAGAATATAATAAACTCAAACAACATTCTATACCAGATCCAGAAATTATAAACTGATATAATACACTTGCTTCCACCAGCATCATCACCCTGTATCATCCCCTTAACCTGAAAGGAAACAAAGCAAACTTCAAAAATGAGCATCCTCAGTTGAAAACAAACCCTAAAACATAATCCAGTGAAGCGTAAAGAGAGGAACAAGAATAACGCACCTTTTAATGAAACTAATCGCGGAACAGGAATCAATTATGATCTTGAACTAGTTTGGGAAGCAATGAAAAAGAAATATAAGGAGGAAGAAGCTTACACAAAAGCTTCATACTTCTTATACTTTTTTTCATTGTTTCTAAAACTATATAAAGTTTGCTTACACTTTTGTTTCTTCATTTACTAACATCTTGTTCGTGATGCTATGAAAAAAAAAGTATAAGGTGGATGAAGTTTCCATCATAGATTCATGCTTCTTATACATTTTTCCATAGCAACACAAACACTATGAAGTTTCCAAAGTATATGGTCTTTGTTAAGGTAGTGAAACGAATCTGAAAAAATGAGAACAATCAACAAAAACAACATGCAACAAACGAGATAATGGGAAATATCTAACAATAGATGGAAGAAGAAGAATACATTAATGTACGATTCACGGCTAATGGTGAAAACGAAGAGAAGAAATGGGTTCTAGGGTTTCATTTTGAAGGCAACGACGTTACTGTCAATTAAGTGAAAGTTATTTTGCTTATATATGGGTAAACTATTTCATAACCGTTAGCAATAACAACCGTATAGATAGGTATTTATTTATTATAAATATATCACGACGGTTAACTAGAATAACCGTAGTGATAACCCTTTTATCTGTGAATTTTAAAATAAATAAAAACCGTATAGATAGGTATTTATTTATTATAAATATATCACAACGGTTGACCAGGAAAACCGTAGTGATAACCCTTTTATTTGTGAATTTTAAAATAAATAAAAAAGAAAAGGTACGCCTTAACTTCTCACTTAATGCATCTGCAGTTTAAACATCAACAATGTAATTCACAATGGATCTGCAGTTTAAACATCAATAATGTAATTCAAACCCTAATTCAACTATTACATTTCATAATAAAGTAAACATTAAACATAAAGGAGACAAGAAAACATAACATCTTGATATTTCCAGAAAATATCTCTGATTTCAGTTTGTTCTTCAAATTCTTGTTCTTTTTCTTTAAATCCTCATACATAACCTTCAGATAGCCCACAACTTTCAACTCTGACTTCATAATGCTCTCATCATCATTTCCATCTCTTTCTCCCACGTCGTCATCCCATATGAACAAATTACATGTTTCATCGCTCCTCCAAAATGGACATCTCCAAAAAAGCATTCCTTTATTTTGTCTTTTCTTGCATTGATACGAAATCATACGACCATCACAACCACAAAAATTTCCAGATCGAAATTTTACACTGGAAGAAGACGTAGAAACACCTTTGGATGATTTTGTCTTCAAATGTGACATTGCAACACCTTAAAGTAGAACACTTTCTTGTTGTTGTTGTCTTCTTCCCGTCAATGGTGACGGCGTTGGTGTTAGGGTTGTTTCGTCTTGTTTCTTTTTTCAATGGATAAATTGATATATACTTGGTGTTTAAAATACATAAAAAGAAGCTTCAGTTTGTAACAACGGTTTTAAGAAAAAACCGTCGTGATATCCTTATTATTTTTTAATTAAATATTAATAAAATTTAAAAAATGAGCATTTACGTCAAAGGGATAAACTATTTGAGGGCGATGAGGTTCGAACCCATGATAGCTAGATTGTATCACCACGGTTTTCATAACAACCGTTATTATACCCTTGAGATTTCTAATTAAAATAATGCGCGTGCATCCAGTACGCACTATAAGAACGGTGTATAGGATGCCGTTGTAAACCTGACGTTGTTATTTGGCCGTTTTGTAGTAGTGACACCTCGAATATTTTTTGCTCCATGACACCTGACGACTTTACTGATTTCCAGCACGCCTTAAATATTTATCGAAATTAAATTTAAAGAATTTTAAATCACTTAAAAGTAAATAATTTAAAATTTCTCTTCTACTCTTTACAACACGGACATGGCCGCCAAATTGAATATTATTAGTGAGGTAAAATCAATTATTTTAATACAAAATATGAAAATTCGTTAAAATGGTGAAAATCTATAAAATATTTTGTCTAAATTTGATTTAAAAATTCCAAACGATGATAATTATAATAGAGAAAATAATACACTTTTTATCAATTGTATCAATATATTCACAATTTTGAAAATTTTGAAGAAAAAAAAAACGGACATTTTAATTTAAATTCGAATCTAACACTTCAAATTTACCTGTAAAGTTCCTAGCATTCATTGTCACTTTATCAATCTTGAAAAAATGCTATACTATTTTTTCAAAATAATTTTCTCGACAGATGTAACATTCATTGAAGTGAGGAGGAGTAATAATAGTTTTTCATTAAAATGCCACCTTATAAACTGCATTCCTATCTCATATATTTATTGCAATTAAACTCATAAATGATCTCTTTGAAGTAGTAGTTGTCATTCATCGTAACTAGTTATCTTTCAATGTTTGTGGTCACCACTCACCACACACTACACGAATCATAATTCATAAATTTACTACTAGTTTGTGTACAATTTTACACGTTTTGGCTAAGCTATTCTTATGGGGAAACTCATCATCTAGTGAATTATTTAATTACTATATTTTTTATTGCATGGATAGTGAATGAATTATTGTTTTGATTATTATACGTAAAATTGTAGGGGACAAGGAATTCTGATTTTAATTGAAAGTGATGTTTGTGCCCAATGCATAAAGTAAATGGAGCCCATATTTATTTGTTAAGGTACACACGTCTCAAAGTGCAATATTGCATGGTTGGTAGAGTGCTGACTTTATACTATCTCTTTTTTAATTATAAATGCTTAAAATGTTTAATAGATAAAATGCTTGAGAATAATATCTTTCCAAAATACTATTCAAAGAAAAAATCTAATAAATTTGTCCATAAAGGCTATGTGATGAACTCATGGCGTCATTTTATTTATAACAAAATATAAAATAAAAAAGGTCTACACGTTTTTAATAATAGTGTTCACATTTGGAAGATTGGCAAATATTGGTTATTTGGAAAAGAAAAGAAAATTAGCAAATATTGGAAAATTAATTAAGATCTTGGATTTTTTTCCTGTGACATAGGATCCATTTGTTTTTTATATTTTAGTTAGTTTTCGTAATTTTAGTTGGACAAGAAATGAAGGTGAGCTTTATAAATTTTATTTAATTATTTACATCCACTTAAATCTAAAAGGTAACTTAAATTTAACAATATTTACATTATTCTAAAATTTTATTCAATTATGACATCACTAGAGATAATTTTTATTGACAAAAATTTATTAATTCAGTAAATGAATGTTGAGTTGAAAATGAGTTGGAAGTGTTAGAAAAATAATTAAGTCACACATTGAATAGAGAAATAGAGATTGTGCATTATATAAGTGATAGAATACACATACTTATCACTTTAAAATTTTTTAAAGTTTTTTGTGAGTATGTATTGTCTCTTTTACAAAGTGTGTTGTTCATAAAGATATGACTCAGGGAAAAAATACTCTCTCACATTGATGATCCAATAGTGGTATCATGAGTTGTTAGTTCGAGTGAAATACCGACTCACTTGTATCGAAAGTCCTTCACATATGGTGGTGGATAGAAAGCATATCCCGTTAAAAAAATGTCAACGACCATACAAGTGTATATAAATGAAAGAACTTTTGCTTGAGAGAAGAACATATAAATTCACATTTGAGGGGAAGTGTTGAGTTGAAAACAAGTGTGAGTTGATGTTCTAAAAAATAAAGTATATAGAAGTCTCACATTGATTAGAAAAATAGACATTAAATATTTTATAAGTGAGAGAAACCAATATCTATCACCTTAAATTTTTTTATGATTATGTGATATATCTCTCATAAAATGTGTTGTTCATATATAGAGATTTCCAATATAAAAATACTCACTCGTGTCAACCTCAAAGTAACCCACGACATAAATGATTTTTCAGTTTTATATTTAATTTATAATTTATTATCAAAATATCTCTGGAGATATAATTGAAAAATCAATTTTAAAAAATATAATTTGTTAAACAAAAAATTAAATTGAAAAAATAATACGATAAATAAAAAAATCAACAATTATTTTCCTATGAAAATTAAAGATAAATGAGTTGAGATTCAATATATTAAGTAAAAAAAATCCAATGGTCAAAAGTTTTATAGTTTTTTTTCATTAAACTCTCTTAAATGAATTTAGATTGCATTTCAAAAGTTATTTGATAAGATTTCTTAAGCACATTTATACATTCCCATTTAACTTAAACACCTACTTTCATTCTTAATATGAGTCGGAGTTTAATTCACATGAAGTTTTAACTCGACTTTGATATCATATTAAATGAATTTGGATCACATTTTTAAAATTAGCTTAAAAAATGAGATTGTTTATATATATTTTTTATACATCTGACATCCTGAAAATTCAAACAATATAAAATTTCAAATAATATAACTAGGGGTAAAAGGGATAAAAATATAACATATCAACTAATAGGACATAGTCTACACAGAATCATGTTAGGCTAAATTTTTTTTAAGTCGAAAAGATCTATATTTTCTTTTTATAAGTCAACTTAGTTTTAAAAATATATGTTTCATGTCATAAAAAAAATTTATTATTTTTTATATTGTATATTATACTTTGAATTACAATAAAAAAGAAAACTTGAGTTGAATATTATCATGAGCTGTTTTGATAAATTTTTCTAAACAAATAATCTCATAAAACATATATTATCAGGTGAATTAATATAAATATGAAAAAAAAAAAATCAATATCATTGATTTTTTAGTTTTTTAATCTATATAAACATTAATTAAATTATATATTTATATATTTAAATAAAATTGATTTTTAAATAAACTAACATAATAATCAAATTTTCAAAAAGTCTAAAATCAACATAAAAATAAATCTATAATAACTCCGTTGATATTCAATCAAACATCATTGAATTGAATGAAACATTTACACACTAAACACACTTAGATATTATAGCATTTTTATACTAAAAAAATATTAATAGCATTTTGTCCTAAAATTAAATAATCTTTAAATTGCCATATCCTTAATTTCATAAATTAACCACGAATAACCTTCCGAATATTCAATTTAGTTTAATGAATCTCAACAAAAAGATGAGTTTAGAGTATTATGTTTCCATTAAAAAAAAAAAGATATTAGAATATTTTCTTTTCAATAAAAAGAAAAAAAGAAAAAGAAAAATGTCGGCCTACCCAAGTGTGGTTAATTTAACCAGAGTCTCAGGTTCCAACTGTTGATGCGGACCGCTCGTGAGAGAATCGTCGGTGACTCGGTTTTGACTCGTTCGAGTTTATTACCAGTAACAACGACTCACCGCGATTCTTTGTTTTTTTCTTCTTTATTGCCATTGCCATATAAATCAAACTAAAACCAATTCTCCAACTGCATTTCCAAACGCAAACGCATAAGCGATTTCTATATTTCATTTCGAACTTTTCATTTCACATATGGCTGATTCTACACCTACCGATTCAGTGTCGGTGGATATGGATTCCATGACTCCTTCTCCTAAGGTTTCTTTCTTTCTTTCTATCTACCTGCATTCTCCTTAATCATCATCTTCTTTTATTCTTCTCTCTTATTATCATCTATAACTTTTAATTTTTTTTTTTTTTTTATTTTCATAACCGTTTTTTTTTATTTAATTTGTGTTTTGAAGTTTTGTTTATGTGTTTTTGTGATCGTTGAAATGATATTTGATTATGAATGAAGCTTGATGTGAAAAGTTATGAATAATGTGAACTTGTGATGATTCTCAATGGTGTAAAAAAGTTACTTGATATAGCTATAGCTACTAGTTCACTTTTGGATATGAGTTTAAAGCTTTGGAGATATTTGAGTTTGTGTTATCTTGTTTTTGAATGAATTGAAGAAATAGGATTGTGTTTGTAAAAAAATTCTGCTATACTTTTTCTTTTTTCAATGGCAGTGTTGTGGTCACATAAGGTTTTAACTCGTGATTTTGTTTATGGTGAGGGGTTTGGAAGTGATTTGTAATATTACAGACAATTGTCGACGTGTTAATAGTTGCAGATGGTTAGTGCTTTCACTTGAAAAATGGTTAATAATATTGAGAGGATTGTGGTTGAATGAAGTTGATGTTGCAGCTACGAAGACATCAAAGAATTTGATGTTGTGGCTTAGAATGCGGTCAATAGCTGTTTATAAACCCTATACCCTAGTGAAATAATTTTGATTAAAAATGTACCTTTTAAAAAATATGGTTCTTGATATTATAGGGAATCATATTTGCGATAAAGATCGCAGTTGGAAAGCGATTATTGATATTGCAGAGAATTGTGGTCAAATGAGGTAGCTGCTGCCTTGATAGCAGCTGCGTTTTGGGTGCAAAGACATTAAATAAACTTGGTGTCATAGGCTGGGACGTGGTCATGAACTTTTTATTGAAACTCTAGGCTCTAGTAAAATAATTGATTATAAAGGCACCTCTTCTTATGATATATCTTCATTATTGTCTTGAAATGGTTTGAACCTTCATGTTATGAATTGCTTCATTACATGTGACTTCCATTTTGTGTTGAATGAATCCTCAAAGCATTTTTTCCATTTTGTTGCACATGCAAAATTCGCAGACATGATTTAGAGTTTCCGCATTTTAGTTTTCAACATCCGAGTTTTTCTTTTTGCTCCCTTTAAAACTTTTGTGCCGAAGCTTGAATGGAGCTTCAAATATGGTTTTTCTTCCTTGCGAAGATAAATTTGAGTGTCTATGAAACATCTATTGCTCTCTGACCCAATTCGCTTGACTTTCGTTTAGAATCTTTTGTTATTGAGTGCGTTGGTATTATCAGAAGCAATTTATCGCCGGATTCGGTTAACTTGATTGACTGTTACTGATTGATATGCTAATGGTATATCTCTGCAGGAACATATTATCAGAACATGCCATGGTTCTGTCTCTGTTTCTGTGTATGGAGACCAAGACAAGCCAGCTCTAATCACTTACCCGGATGTGGGTTTAAATTGTAAGTTAAATGGGTTTTGGGTTTTATATAACCCTTGACTTTTTTGTTATTTTTTTTAACTGCAGGGTTTTACTATATCTCTGAATCTTTTTCTTATTTTTTATATGAGTGTTATGTGAAAATTATATCCCAATAGGTTTATTTTTGACAATCTGGTAGCTTCTGCTTTTAATATATGTAGCACAATCTTCATAAAAAACATTTGCTCTTTTACCACCTCAAAAATACGTTTTGTTTCCTTATTAAATTTTTTTTAGCAGTCAAGGTTCCTAAAATGTTATATACAGAGTAAACAAAATCTAAATGAATTTTTGTGGATTTTACGATAATCAATTACTTACTTCGCATTGTTTCTTTTGTTTATATACTGACAGTTTAATTTTTTTTTCTTTCCATGCGTGTGGTATTGCGGTTTCATCAGACGTCTCCTGCTTTCAGGGGTTATTATTTTGTCCTGAAGCATATTACTTGCTGCTCCACAATTTTTGCATATATCACATTAGTCCACCTGGGCATGAGGTCTGTAGCTTTATATCTTGAAACTTTACTATGGTATTGTTTGATTGATATGTCTCCGGTCCTCGCTGTTATTAATATGTATACTGTTGAGTGTTTGTAATTTACCTGGTTGCTTATCATTCTGTGCTTTCTTCAAGAGCTATTGCAGTTAGGAGCAGCTAAAATTGATCCAGATTACCCTGTTCTATCTGTAGATGAATTAGCTGATCAAATAGCCGAGGTGCTTAACTTTTTTGGGTGAGTGTGTTCAATCAACAATTGCTTTACATTTAGTGGCGTGAATTAATTGCTGTAAAGCTATCTCCATTTGGCTTTAAACATTGGCAGTGTTGTATTTTTATTTACTATGTTATTTCAAGTTCCTTCTGAAATGGACAGATTGAATTGACTTGAAAGTGATGGATTAGTAACTTTGTAACTTATTCTAGCAGATGATATTTTTCTTCCTTGTACCATGGGATCTAACCCTGCTGCTCCTTTTTTTCAGTCTTAATGCAGTTATGTGTATGGGAGTAACTGCCGGGGCTTACATTCTTACCTTATTTGCTGTAAGTTTTCATGTTTTGCCCCCTCCCTCTCTTAAATGATTTTAAATTACTTAACAGATTTTTCTAACTTTTGACACAACAGATGAAGTATAGACAACGTGTTCTTGGTTTGATACTTGTTTCTCCTCTATGTAAAGAACCGTCTTGGTCTGAATGGCTTTATAACAAGGTTCCTTTTCTTTGCTGAAAGATCATGTCTTGTAAAAATTCATCTCACATTTTGCTAAAGGATTTGTAATATTTGCAGGTCATATCAAATTTACTATACTTTTATGGCACGTGTGGGGTGGTAAAGGAATTATTGCTGAAGCGCTACTTCAGCAAGGTATATTTATGTCCTAAAGCAACCCTTGTTCTAATTCCAGTGTTAGGCTGATACATTTACTTTTATTTGTGGTGATAGGAAATTCGCGGGGGTACTCAATTACCGGAATCAGATATAGTTAAAGCATGCCGAAGGGTTAGTCAACGTATTTCTTTATATGTAGGGACTGATTTTAAGTGGCATTTAACATGTGCCAACAAATAAACTTGCCCACCATGGTCAAATGAACATATGACATGACATTATGCCCCACCCCAGTAATTCTTTAATAGATCTTTTTGTCTCGAAGTATCAACATTACATCATTTTGACCCAAAGCAATTGAGTTTTGGACATTCTGGTAATTTCCTCATCTTACCCCTTTTCCGGCAACTGAAAAAACTTGTCTGCATGTCTTCATCGTTTTGTTTCACTCCTTTCTACATCAAAATTTTTCCTTATTAGATGAGCATCACTTGGCTCTTTAGTTTGCATTATCAACTATTTTCAAATAAGCAAAAAGATAACAGTTAAACTGCAAAACTTCAATCTTCAACTCCTGTACAGTGGCATAATATTTGACCAGCATTGTTAAAAATTAGTTAATACGCATGATAGATCTCAAACAATTTTTCTAAAAATCCAAATGTATCCATTCCTTAAGTAATTATTCAAATTTTAACTCATTTTACAATTAGGTTGCCCTTCGAATATCATGTCGGTTGATTTCAAAACTAGTATATAAATAAATGGCATTATGTGCATTTGACTATGGTGGTTAAATCTATTCATTCTATCGTATTAAAGCCACCCTGGGTTTAACTAGTTGTTGGTTTTCTGAAGCTGAATGCTCCTTGTCTGAGTCTGTTTTGATATTTTATTACAGTCATTGGGTGAGAGGCAAAGCTTGAATGTGTGGCGGTTCCTTGAAGCTATTAATAGGTATGATATTTTACTTCCAAGGTTTCAATTTTCATTTCCTTTTTGAAGGTAGGGTGTTTATGGGAGTGGTGATTTCTTATTATCTGCAACATGTTCATTATTGCTAAGATTGCAACAACAGCACTTAGAAATTAATCATATATAGTTGTATTCATCGCTCCGATAAATCACCCGTTTTGTTGCACACAGCACCAACATTTCAGTCCAATATGTTTAGGGACGGCACTGCAATGTACATGTTGCATAGGGACACATTCGATTTTTATTTAACTTTGTATTGGCATCTTACAGGAGACCTGACCTAAGTGAAGAGCTGAGAAAATTACATTGCCGGTCTCTAATTTTCATTGGCGATATGTCTCCGTTTCACTCAGAGGCACTCCATATCACTTCAAAATTAGACAGACATTTTAGTGCCTTAGTTGAGGTATGTAAATAGTTCAATTTCCTGATATTTTAGATCAGAATATCAGAATGAGCTATACTTAAACATCTGTTTGTTTGGAGTAACAGGTTCAAGCATGTGGATCAATGGTAACAGAGGAGCAACCTCATGCTATGTTAATACCAATGGAATACTTTCTCATGGGATATGGTCTGTACAGGCCATCAAGGTTGAGTGTCAGCCCAAGAAGTCCTTTGAGTCCATCTTGCATTTCTCCTGAGCTTTTTTCACCAGAAAGTATGGGTTTGAAATTAAAACCTATAAAAACAAGAATTGCTGGGGAAATGTAGAGAAGTAGATGAATAATATAGTTGGTTGGCAATTTGCTTCCCCATCTGATCTGTTCATGGAATAAGTTCATTTAGTGAGAGAGATGATGAAATAGGGGATGCTATGCCATATTGTTGTAGATAATAATGGGATAAAGAAAATAAGAAATCAACAAAAAGGAAAGAAAGTGCAAGAGTAAGTTTAAAAGAAATGAACAGATAGTTATATTCATTCATTTATAATCATAGATTTTAGTCAATGAGTCTGAAGCCTGAAGTTGACAGCTTCAGAATTGTTGTTTTTGTATTTAATTTTGTTCTAAAGGAATTTGTGTGTACAATTGTAAAGCAAACATGGAGACATAAAATGTCATCTCCTGCTTTGAAAAATTTGTCGCCAATCGACATCTTTTTCACTGTTTATATATATTAATATTATATTTTATTTGCTATTTTGTCTATTAGTTTCAATTGCTTTTGCTTCTTATCATCAAGGAAAACTGTTGCTGTTGTTCATATTACTTCTTATCATCAATTTTTTTAAATGTTTTTGCTTTTGTGTTTCTAAAAGTTCAAAAATGTGCTTTGATTTTTAATAATTTTTATTAAGTAAAAAAATTATTTTTGACATGTCATGTGTTTGAAGATTGAGATTGAACACAAATTGATTTGAATCACTTTGGGTGCATGTAGACTAAACTACCCTTAACTAAACAATCAATTTAAAATAAATCTTAAAACATAAGTAAAATACATCCTAAAGATGAAAAAAAAACATAATAGAAATTGTTCCAATAAACATTAGAATTTTCTTAAACAAGTTCAAGAGACTATAAACCCTTATGATATAACTATAAGGTTTGTCTATATTTTATTTAATTTTAGATTAAAAATTCAAATAAAACAAAAACCTAAAGCATAATGAAGAGACAGTCACCTTAATTTGACAAAAGTAAAATGACATAAATCATCAATCACAATTATTTCATGAACAAATTTTCAGACATGGACTTCTTGAGTTAGCAGTTGCAACCTTAATTACTCTCTTTATTAAGAAGCCTCTATGTATCTGTTTTCATAATTAGACAAAGACAAATATTAAAGATCAAAGTCTTAAAATTTTCAAACTTGCAACCACTTGTCAAGGTCATGTGCCCCTTTTGCTAAGGGTAGGGGACCTAATGCCTTTATAACATAATAGTGATAATATTGTTATAATAAACCAATGATTAATTTGTTACTTAAATAGTGTACTCCCTCCGTCCACTGTGAAGGACCCAGTTGACCATTTTCGACTTAAGTCTCATTTTGTTGAAATCACAAACATGTTTTTCAAGAGAATTGTAACTCTTCATATTATAATAGTAATGCTTCACTAAGAGCATTATGCACAATTCATGTTGTGTTTCTTACATGATTCAAAATTAAAAACAATAGATACTGCTACATATGTTACTCTCTACACCTTCAATTGATATTAAACATTTGATTGCTTATGCTTATCCTGCTTCTTTCACTACTCTCATTTTCTCCTTCATTTCTACAAGCTTTTCTTCTATTCATTTCAGCATACATTTCCTCAATCAATGGTTTCCATAGACGAACACGCGCATTTATAAACCAGTTAGATACCTAGTCAACCAACAACAAAGAACAACAATATGTTTCATACAACTTTTATGAAATATCGATTAAGGAATGTATGCGATAATAGTATTATAATAGTATTCAGTACCTGACTTCTCGTCAATCCACTTTTTATCGCAAGTAAATGCTTCTCCGCATCTTTAGGATACCTGAAATTCATCAGATCATAGTTAAAACCTTGAACATTGTGACCACAATCACAATTGAAGAACTTTAATGTAAAACTTTGATTAATTGTTCGGTTATATATACTTACGGATGGAGGAAATTCTGAAACATCCAATCGCGTAGGACGGAAACAGATCTCTCTGGCAAGCCTCTTTGAGGCCTCCATAACTGATCCTTCCTTTTCAGCTGCTGTAGAGCCCATTGCTTCTGAATGAATGAAGTTTCTAAAGACAGTTCTTTATCCTCTTCCGAACGCGAGCTATTGAAATTCGATCCCATGGCAAGAATTTGATTGCTTATCCTCTCTCTCAAATCCTTGTAGAGTCGAGAAACCGTTTTGACAGCAAAATGTGCATGTATATGTGGATCCAGCTCAGTAGCAGCATGAAATGCAGATACAACAGTGTGAACCTCGTCCAAACATTGACTATATTGATTATCCACCTAAGTAAAAACAAGACTACCATCAGCATTTCGGAATCAAAACTTTCATTTACAATTCGAAAGCAACCAAACATATCAAAATCAATTCTACGGATCTAGAATCAATTCTACTTGACAACATGCGAACATATAATGTAATGTTAAATAGTAGTGTACCAGCTGTAGAAGCATTAGAAGTTGTGATTTCTTTGATTCAGCAGCCTGCCTTGTCAACGAAGAATCAGCATATGCTTCCGACTTAGAATTCGCATCGCGGTTTAGTCCTATCCTCCTCTTGGTTGTGTTCGACGAACTTAATCTATTTCCTTGCCCTCTAACACCAGAACCCGAGTAACTTATCTCATCTAGATTCTCGAAAGAAAAAGTAGCAATCTGAACAAGTATCTCCTGAATTACAGCAAGGTATCTCGATCCTAATAACGCGGGCGAGAATTTAACATGTTTATCATTACCTAAACTCATAGAAAGTTCCATACTACTACAAGAAGCTTGTTCCAAACCTGATCTTGTTCCATTCATGCTATGAGTCAAGTCAGAGCAACTAATCTCCGAACACTGACCTGAGTTCGGAGATGTTGCGAGACTTAGTGAAAGCTCATTGCTACAATTAGATGAACTATAACCAAGATTTGGTGATTGCCATCCATTCGGATCGATGTTTGCTATCGCAGAATACGACATGAATTCAGTTCCATCGTTACCCTCATGAGGTTTCATAAACTTGTTAACATAGCTATTATTATGACCAAAAGTTGCACACAAAGGGTTTGAACTTGAAGTATCATGCCAATTATTGAACATGTAAGGAACCATAGCTTCTAAATTATCTTGAAACTCATTGTTGACAATGAGATTCGAGGGATTCGAGGGATTCACCACAATAGTCCTTCCTTGTTGTGATGAAACAAATGAAGTAGAATCAGCAATGGTTTGATGATTCATGAAGCTTCTATCAACATGGTTATTACTACTTATATGTTGTTGTTCTTGATTTTGTTCTCCAGAAAGTATTGGAATTCCATTAATAATGTTTTGGTTGTTAAGATCAAATGAATAGCAATGATGAATGAGTGGCTTTTGTGTTAGATGATGTGTGATATCTTCTATGACAGATGAAATTTGACCAGACATGTTCATTTGAGCATTGTACACATCATTCTCCATTGATGAAACAATCTAGAATATGCTACAAAAGAAGAAAAGAAAATAAACTCAGAAAAATAACTTTCGAGTACTTATTGATATCAAGAACAATTTCAAAAGAAGATCGAAGCAAAAAGGAATGAACCAACCTTTTCTTAATAAAACATATGAATAAGAAGCTATTTATCAGTTACCACCCTCCAAAATCAAGCAATGCTACCATATAAACTTCACATAAACCTTCAAAAACTTTTCAAATTCCAAACATTTGACAATTTCTTTGCAAGATTTATAGTTGCCTTGTCCTTTGAGAACCTAGAAAACCACAAAGAAACAAGAGAAACAAAAACATAAGCATTGTGATTATAGTATCATTAAACTTGGTCTTATAAATTCTACTACAACAAGAATAAGAATCAAAAGTATGGTAAAAAGGGTAACACGCATTGGTTTCAACTTGCATGAACAGTATCAATATTTTAACTCAAGTAACCCAAACCCCAAAAGCACATTTTTCTTTTCACAGATCCCATCAAAATTTATTGCACACCCTTCATTTCTAAATTTCAAAACACACAAAAAAGCTCAAAACTTTACATTATCTCTCACCTCAAGAAAAACAAAAGCATTCAAGAGAGTGAGAGAGAAAAGTCATGCACCTATGCATATAGATGGAGATGAATGAGATAGAAGAAGAAAGAAAAACCAGAAAGAAGTAAAAGAAGGAAAGAGAGAGAAGAGAGAAGACACGGTGTATAGTGTTATGTGCAGTGCCACTCATTTCTGTTTCAGGCTTTAGAGGGCCCATCTTTTCACTCTCTCTCTGATCATTTATCTGAATCACTGCAAAAACTCTCTCTCTCTGCTGATATAGGCTATAGCAGCACAGAAAGAAACATTTAAGCTTTTTTAGCTAAATTTAAAACAAGTTGGTAAGTTGAAAAGAAACAAGAGTTACATAAAGGGGTAAAAGAAAAAGATTGGCGTGTGATGTGAAGAAGAAATATTTTACATGCACACTGTTGTGTTGTGTCATAATGTCATTGTATGTATACATAGGGTTCTATAGGTGTGTACTTTTTGTGAGATTAAAGTGTGTGATGTAAGGGATATAGAAAATGACGCAATTTTGTGTATGATAAGTCATTTCCATAGTTCTGAAATTTAATGCACCAAATCATTGTTCAGTATTTATTCGGCGGGAACATTACACATTTCATATCACCATACACCAATCAAGCACTTTCACTTTTATATCTAAATGTCACATAGTTAGATATTTGCTCAATCACATATTTATAAAAACTTAATTATTTTTGTTGATATATGTGTCTTTTAATGTAGTTAAATGTTAAACTCAACACTCTTCAAGTTTAAGATCCATTAGATGATTAGGTGAGTTTAACTTTGTTGTCATAATTAAATCTTGTGATCTTGAATTTTAAATAGATAGATTTTCGAGCACAAGACTTTTGTGTGAAAGTTTAAGATTCATTAGATAAGTCTATCTACGTTGTTATAGTCAAATTTTATATTTTTATGTTTGATGGATCAAAAATCCAAAATGAGATTAAAGTTGGCATTATCATCATAAATTTAGAATGATTGATTTGAAAATTCAATGATCGACTAAATTCTAATGTTTTCAATTAAGTCGAACTAAAGGTTATGATCATGGGATCTAAGATTTTGATATGTATGGTCAAAGACTTTGACAATATACAAGTCTCGGAGATTTCGAGTTGGTGATTAAGCATGTTAATGGAAAATACCAATCTTTGAGTCTAAACCTCCAAAGATATTGTGAAAAGAAAACAAACTACTGTGTGAGTGTGTGAGTTTGTCAATGTCATAATCCACATGTACGCCTAGAGAGAATGGCGAAACTAATGATTAAGCCTAACGAGTTGAACTGTGGCAGAAAGACAAACTTATGGGAAAGTGGTAAGGATGATTGATATGTGGATTAAATAATTAGTCAATTACCTAAAAATCTACGATGTTAAGTGGTTTCAAATAAAAGGCACTCAATTAGTTTATATTGAATGGTGAAACTTATAAGATGGATACCATTGATGTTATCCTAAAATACATATGTACAAAGGAATCTTCCAAAGGCATGGGTAAATTTCATTTGATATTTTTTAGAACCCAATATGAAAGGGTTAATATATCATCATGGATATTATTCGCCTATTATAACTCCATCTTATTTCCAATTAAGCATGACAACATGACAGGTGGAGATTGATTTTACCTTCCCCATATCTAAACTTAAATCTCATTTAAATATTTCTTCTCCTCCCTAAACCCAAATAGAGATAAATAATTAAACACAAAACCAATCCCAAACAGATTTGTCTATCCCCGCTTCTTCCTTATCTACATACCAGAATATAAAACAAAAATTAAGTTGAAATAATATATTTCTTCAAATTCATAATTATGTTCTCACTCTAACAAACATTAAGATGCATTATAAATAATAAATTAAAATAATCCTGAAAATTTTCAAACATACATTACAAGTATTTCAAATAAATAACAAAGTACAAACTAAAATATTAATGTGTTAATCAAATAATTAATATTTTAAATTATCAACTGGACAAGTTTGAAGACGAGTTTGGGGTTGGTGCTAGTATCCCCATTACCCGTTTCATTCCCATCTTTTAAAATTAGGGAAAACTCGAACCTAGTCATAGTGGGTTTTCTCCCTCAATTACAGGGCATGTTTGGGTGGGTATTTGTCGCGGTGAGAATCGGATATCAAGCTATTGATTAACTTGAATCACAAATCTTAATTCACCACCGAACTTTGATTTCTCCAAAGGAGATGGTAAAGATCGAAAGCCCTAATTGCAATGCAAAGCAATGTAAGAGATCTAAGGTTCGGGGGTTGGTTATACCTAGGGAAGGTGTTAGCATCCTAGATATCTGTAGTACTCTACAGGAACCTCTTGTTTTGTTGTGCTATTCTATTGTTTGTTTGCTAAGGAAGACGTGCTAAAGTAAAGATCTAGGGGTATATACACTAAGTATGCTCGTCAAGACATCGCATCTCGTGCCTACGTATCTTATCTAAAAGAATCAGAGCATTCGTAGTTCTCCTCAATAAGGGTAAACAAGGTTTGTTGATTGGTTTAGGAGAAGAGACAAGTTGTCATCTTGAAGATAATACTTAACTAAACCACCACAAAACATGTGGAAGATGGATCTTTGCTTCACATTAAGAGAAGGGCTCTGACTCGGATATCGGATCGACGAGTATGCCACATACCTCTCTCAAGTGGAAAAGAATATACAACTTTCTCAACTATGTCATGGGGTAGGAGATTTACATCTCAGCTAGGGATGACTCGTGTCTAATTCTCTCATGGGAGAAACGGGGGACTAACTATAAGTTGTCTAAGGGAAACTATCCTAAGGGATACCATCATAAGGGGAATGTCTTAAAAGGATCAAGCTAAGAAGGAGAGGTCCAAACTATCTTAGAACATGACTTAAGGGTCAACAAAGCAAATTTCCTTTGTAAGAAGGAACAACTACTTGTAAAACAAGTGTTGAAAGGGGGAGTTGTAAGGTGGAGATGAACAAAAGCCAATGGACCAAAACCAAAGACAAAAATGAGATGTCACATCAAGAATGGCAGCAACTATATCACACTATGTCCAACATGTAAAAATATTCATGAATGAAACTAAACAAACACCAAACCATCAAGTAAACTTGCCACAAGTTTCACCATTTAAAAACAAATGAAAGAGGAAGTTCAACAAAGGAATCATGACTCATAAACCAGGAGGGCAGTAGCATCAACAACTCATGAATCTCATATTCAACACCAACATGTCAAGATAAACATCAACATGGACCACATTTAGGCATGAGCAAGATTATATGCAAGTGACAAGTCAAAACATCATGGAATGGTTCAAACAAAACAAAACATGCATAAATGATCAAATGGACAAACAAGTGCACCTTTGAACCATGAAGTCAGAAATGAAACATGTTTTTCAAACCATGAACAAAAACATACTCAAACCAAATAAACACCTCAAGTAGTGTACCCAAGAAACTAGGTCAAGATTGGCATAAAACATGAATAAAAGATTATCACATTAGCATGGTTTTCAAAAATAGAAAAATGAGTTGACAAATATCAAACCAGAGCTCAAACACATGCTTAGACATTTAAATATGTGTGTGAAAGGTTGTTAAAAGAAAAGCACAAGAATTATCCCAAAAACACTCATCAAGGTGAAACACCAAAGGAATCGAGTACAAATCGAGGGCTATTAATAAGCAAGTAGAAATAATGTCAAACAACCTCATTCAAGGTCAATAACTACACCAAAAACAACCTTAATATGTGTGCCAAAACACTCTAAACGATCAGCCCAAAAATCAAATAAGAAGTGCCTCAACCAAAAGCAGGAGTTTAAACTAGGTTAAAATGACACCTTTCATTAGAAAATTAAAATAAATATAAAAAAAGAATAAAATTAAAATTAAAAATTATAGGAAACTAAATAAGACTTCAAAATATAAGTATGAATTTTTTTAGGATTTTTTTTACAAAATGAAGTATTTTTAATAAACTAAAATCAAAACGAAAAGAAATAAAAAGAAATAAAACAACACAAGAACAAGAGGGGTGCACGAGTAAAACCTAGAACAGTAGGGATCTTGTTATAATAGTCGGATGGGCCAAAAGGTGGGGGTGCACATAGGAAAAGAGACCAAGCCCAAATGCCATGAGATCAAAACATTCAGTCTCTTAATGAAACGGTCCGCTTCACTTTCACAAGCCAAAGTCAGATGCGACAAAAGGAGGGGGCCACGCGAGCAAGTCAAAGTCCACCTCAGCTTCCACCTCAGACGCCGGAGCCCTAGCTCCGGTCGTCTTCCCCGGTGAGCTTCACCGGCGATGACTACAAATCATCACAAAAATGAAAATGGAAAACGCTGTCTTGTGTGAAATTTCACGAGGATCACGAATCCACCATTAGTTTTTTAAAATAACACCTTTAACCTAATGAAAAACAGCCACGAAAGATTGACACACAAACTGCAACCTTACCCAAACAAGACAACAAACATGGAAATATCCTCTATGTTACTTGAAAACATTAAACATGTGAAACATAAGCATTTTGAACGTGTATTATGGGAGAACAAAGATGATGAAAGTTTACCAACGATGAGGTTCGTGTACTTGTTACCTTGCCTTGAGCTTCCAAACAAAGCTTTGTATTAATTCCTTGTGCTCCAAAGATCAGGATGGTCGTGAGAAAATGAATGGAACAAGGCTTAAAAAACTGATTCGAAGAGAAAAAGTTGAGAGTGAAAAGGAAAGAAATATGGTGTCTGTTCTAACTTCCAAATGGACTCTCCTCTAGGGTTTTTCAACTTTTAGCTTATATATGGAGGTTTTTTATGGTAACAACAAGTATTACTGAGGTTAAAGCCTTGTGGTGAAAATTTCAAAAAATTGAAAAGTTGGAGAGAAGAAACGGTTCGTACAAGCATGGTTGGTGGAGGTATTTGTCATGTTGTGTAGAGAGCTGCAAGTATGTTCAGAGCAGGCTTGGTGGAAGAGGTTTTGCTGAACCATTTTCCAAATTGCACTTTAGGTGAAAGGTTTCAAAATGTGGCAAAAGGCATAAGACCATGTTTAGCTAGATATGGTAATTCTTGGGATAGTGTTTTGCATGACAAAATAACACTTCTTGCGCATGAAATGTGAAGACTTTTGGTGTTGCATAAAATTTGAACATGTGCATGGCAAATGTGACATGGAATGTGCAATCCACAAGAATTCATGTAGCTCACTTTGAAGATCCATAACTCAACACTTAAAGGTTAAACTCAATTAAAAAGAAACAAAAAATTATCCTAAAAATGACACTTAAAAAGGAACGGAGAGAGTATTTTCGTTGATATATGTGTCTCTCAATGTAGTTAAAGGTTAAACTCAACACTCTGTGTTGAAGTTTAAGATCCATTACGATTAGACGAGTTTAACTTTGATGTCATAATCGAACCTTGTGATCTTGAATTTTAATTTGATAGATTTTCGAGCACAATACTTTTGTGTGGAAGTTTAAGATTCATTAGATAAGTCTAACTATGTTGTCGTAGTCAAGTTTTATATTTTTATGTTAGATGGATCAAAAATTCAAAATGAGGTTAGAATTGGCATTATCATCATAAACTTAGAAGGAATGATTTGAAAATTCAATGATCGACTAAATTCTAATGTTTTCAATTAAGTCGAACAAAATGTTATGATCATGGGATCTAATATTTTGGTATGTATGGTCAAAGAATATGATAGTATACAAGTCTCGGGGATTTCGGGTTGGTGATCAAGCATGTTAATGGAAAATATCAATCTTTGAGTCCAAACCTCCAAAGATATTGTGAAACAAAAATAATCTATTATGTGGGTTTGTCGATGTCATAGTCCACATGTACGCTTAGAGAGAATGAAGAAACTAATGATTAAGCCTAACGAATTGAACTGCAAAAGAAAGACTAACTTATAGGAAAGTGGTAAGGATGATTGATATGTGGATTAAATAACTAGTCAGTTACCTAAAAATCCATGATTTTAAGTGGATTCAAATAAAAAGCACTCAATTAGTTTATATTGAATGGTGAAACTTAAAAGATGGATACCATTGATGTTATCCTAAAATACATATGTACGAAGGAATCTTCCAAAGGCATGGGTAAATTTCATTTGAGATTTTTATAACCCGTTATGAAAAGGTTAATATATCATCATGAATATTATTCGTCTATTATAACTCCATCTTATTTTCAATTAGGCATGACAACATGGCAGGTGGAGACTGGTTTTACTTTCCCTGTATCCAAACTTAAATCCCATTTAAATATTTCTTCTCCTCCCCAAACCCAAATAGAGATAAATAATTAAACACAAAACCAATCCCAAACAGATTCATCTATCCTCGCTTCGTCCTTATCTACATACCAGAATAAAAAAAATTAAGTTGAAATAATATATTTCTTCAAATTCATAATTATTTCCGCACTCTAACAAACATTAAGATGCATTATAAATAATAAATTAAAATAATCTTGGAAATTTTTAAGCATACATTACAAGTATTTCAAATAAATAGAAAAGTACAAACTAAAATATTAATGTGTTAATCAAATAATTAATATTTTAAATTATCAACAGGACAGGTTTGAAGACGAGTTTGGGATTGGTGCTAGTATCCTCATTACCCGTTTCATTCCATCTTTTAAAATTAGGGAAAACTCAAACCCAAACTCGAACCTAGTCAAAGTGGGTTTTCCCCCTCAATTACGGGGCATGTTTGGGTGGGTACTCATGGATATGCATTTTGTTGTCACGTCTACATCCAATACACAGATAATTGTGAAGAATGGTAGTTGCACGATCCTATACAAATAGAACTATATTGGGGAATTTTCATTATGCCTAAGAGAAGATAATCCAAAAGGAAGCAGTTCAAATTAAATATATTGGAGTCGGGCGATCACAAGGTTAGCACCACAAGTCGCCTAAAGTTGCACCTGTGGCCGCTTACTAGTCGCAATATCTCGCTCGTATTGGGTTTGAGTCAATATGTCTATCACTCGCTTATAAAAACATGAGGAGTGGTGTATCCTTGCGCACTAACAGAGTAGAAAAGTCAATCAACGAGGGAAATTATGTTTCCTGTAACATCCTAAATCCCATTATTTATATTATACAACGCATGCGGAAAATATGAAGATAAAACCAAATAGGGTATCACATGTATTTCTTAACATACTGTCTTTAATTCAAAAATGCGTAATTAACTTCGAAATAACATAACATATCATTAAAGTAAGCAACTTAGAAACAAAACATGGTATTCCCAACCCCGTGTTACACTATTAGAGTGAAAAGAGGAATACTAAATATCCGACAACAATATTGCGAACATAAAAATGGGAAATAAAGCAATGAAGAGGCCAACTATGTAATCCTCCATAAATAAGCACAACAACTACTCCTCAGACTCAACCTGAGTATCTGCATAACATACATATAGAGTAACATATAACAAATGTAAATGGGTGAGAATATATTCCAAAATATAAACGATGTAAAAACGACAAGGAAAACATATTTATCATACACAATCAATAAAAATAAATAAATAACAATTATAAGTATGTATGCAATGTTCATCTCCTCTACTCTCATGCGTGTGGTGTCAATCTCTTGGATGTCAGAGGTATGTTACTGATGAATTCATTCGTCATTATATCGATGTCTTACTCGTCATTGGACTGAAGTTCTATTCGGCCCTGGATTGAAGTCTTACCTATCTTCAATATACATGATGCATGAATCCTAACAACTATGCAAATCGACATACAAAAACCTCAAACTCATTTTCTTATCATTGGTTCTTTCGAACCTAAACACATCATCATTAAATAATTACCAGTATAAGGCCACGTCACTAGTCCCTTTGAACCTAAACCTCTTAACATTAACATCCCTTTTCGTGAGGTATTCATTAATTAAATTAATCATTGCCTATTAGGACTAAACATTAGTTCGCCTTGAACTTAAAACCATCTACATTCAACATGGCCTGCTCATAAGGTGGTTATCAATTAAGCAATTGATAGCCAATCATAACAATAAAACCCTTTCAACATCAATATTCAACAAACAGCAATAAAATAACTCATAAATCAAAAACTAGTCAAAAAGTTGGGTCAACCGTCGAGATCGATCAACCCAAGGCTGGCACTCAACCTGTCACAAACATGACGATGTCACCCCTAAAACCCTCACCCACTTTGACGGTCAAAGCGCAGGGCGCTCGATGCGACAGGATGACGGTTGGAATGTCACCCTCGATGACAGCCGTCGGCTCGATTAACCTGGTCTTCTTCCCTGACGCGATGACGGACTGACTATCACCTAAGGTGACACATGTCATCGCTGCAGAAATGCAGATTTTTGTGTTTTCTCCATGAAAACATATCTAAAACCTTTCCAAACTGCCTTAAACACACAAGAATCATAATATACGAATCATAAACAAATTATCACATCCAAAACATACAAATATCACAGTTATAACATCAAATCATTCATCATTTATCACATTTGTCATCAAATCATCAAAGAAAAAGAAAAAGAAGACAACAACAAGAAAAATAAAAGAAAATTCAAAATGGGTTAAGGACTCCCACTACTCGCATACTTAAACACCCCTTCCCTCTAGTTTGATTAAGCAAAAAAAAAAGTTTGAAGCTTTGGCAATAGAGCTCTCATATTTCTCTTTCGTGTTATGGTTACCTCACTTTTCTCCTCCTCTTGTTTTTCACCAAATTTTCATGTCTTGACAACAACTCTTATATCCCATTTAATTAGAAACCTAATTTATTTATTTCAATAATCTCACTAACTCCCTTAATTTTTATTAATTCTCTCCACCTCCATAAATTTATTTAAATTCCATTTTCTTGCCTAAAGCCACAAATCCTCATATTTTCTATTAATTATAACACTTAAAATAATAAATAAATCTCCCAAATTATTATTATCATTCTAACTATTATTAGTAAATAATTAAAATACTCCACTAAAATCAAATAAATTGTTTAAATAAAAATTTGGGTGTTATAACTCTCCCCCATTTAAAGAATTTTTGTCCTCGAAAATTGACCTAAAAGGAACAACTCAAGATAAGACTCCCCTGTCTGCCTCTCTAGCTCCCATGTCATGCTCTCTGCAATAGATCCTCCACACACAACCTTCACAAAAGGAATTTCCTTTTCCCTTATGTGCTTCACCTCGCGATCTTCAATTCGCATGGATGGTGCTTCATAAGTCAGGTTATCTCTTACTTGTACATCATCCAATTGAATCGTGTGGGATAAATCAAGAACATATTTCCTGAGTTGAGAAACATGAAAAATACTATGAAGATTTGAGAGAGATGGTGGTAAGGCAACTCGATATACAATTTCACCGAATCTTTTAAGAATTTGGTAAGGACCAATAAAACATGGCGTAAGTTTTTAAGATTTCAATGCCCGACCAACCCTAATCATTAGAGTGACTCTCAAGAACACATAGTCTCTTTCCTTAAATTTGAGTATCTTCCTACGCTTATTGTTCCGAACTGGACTAATGACTAGGCATGACCCAATCCATTTCTGCTCCCAGAATGACCCAATTGCCTAAGTCCAGCCAATATGGAGCAGCATTTACCTTTCTGCCTCGCTACTGGGCACATATGATCAGATGGACTACAAGATATCCTGCTCCTCCTCGGTATTCCTGCCCGTCATGCATGACTCTACCATCCAGAAACAACCACGACGCCTGTGACTGGAACTGTGTCCTTGCCCGCAGCAACGGCTAGTTTCGAGCACCTCTGCCCGTCCAAATGACTAGTTTTTGACAGTTACATATTCTTCGGGAACCAGTTATTTCGCCCCGAAAATAGGGACCGTTGGCCACGCGTTGGGGGAATTAGAAAAACCCTCTCATTTGAGAGGTTCGGGTATTCTAAATCATCCTAAGAAACACTTACCTTTGTACTTGCCTTTTCCTCTCCTGATTCTTACTTTAGCTTCGGAGTGCCTTGCAGGTACACCCCCTCCTCATCTCACACGCCCAGCATCACAGACGCTTCTCTTGGCCCACTTCAGGTTCTGATCAGCCTTCAAGATCAGTGGCGTCGTCTATGGGAACCTTGTTATCCCCGTCTTAACATCCACCTCAGATTCAAGACTAAAATAGCTCTCTGCCCAAGATTTCGATCATGGCTTACCAAGATCACGTCCAAGATGCTCACAATCCTGCTTTCCTCTCTGTCAACAAAACGGACGCTGATAGATCTACTTCCTTCCTTGGAGGAGACGCCCGCATCAGAGAGACAGGGCTACTGCGTCTCCCTCCCCCACTCGTACTAATCGTGCCGAAGACCAGCCCTCACTGGCCCTCCAGCCCGTTCCAGCTCCACCCAACGCCGACCCGACCATGGTGGCCCTCCTTGAAGTAATCAACAAGACCAACCTCTTAATCCTCCAACAAAACGAGAGAGTTGGGGAATTAGAAGAGTCTGCCCGACCAAGATCCCCTCAGCCGAGGAAAGATCGCCGATGATCAAAGAGTCCACATCCCCGACGGGAAGGTGATCGTCGGGTGCGCCAGGAACCAGAGTCCTATGCCATTCGGAAGCGTGATCACGTTTCCCTGCAAAACCAATATTCCCCGGGCAACAAGAGAACCCGAAGAGATCAACGTTCACCCCCTGTCAGGTCGAAGGGCCGAGCACGAACACCGTCTCCCCGCAGAAGTCACCGCCCTTTCCCTGAGCGAAGCCTCCGCTCCTCTTCATGGACCAGTTCCAGCAGCGACGACGAGCCCCACAGCCCTTTGTCTCAGGAGGTCATGGCTATGCGCCATCCCAAAGGCTTGGAGAAACCACCGTTTTTGGGCACTTACGACGGAACAACAGACCCAGATAAGCACATCGAGAATATCGATGCACTGCTCGATTATCGTGGCGTCCAGGGCGCCATCAAATGCCGTCTGTTCCCCAGCATGCTCCGTAAGGGAGCAATGACTTGGTATAAACAACTCCCCGGGGAGTCCATCATCTCATGGAAGCGACTGGGAAGAATGTTTTTCAGGTACTTTACGGCATCACGCCGTCATCCAAAGACTGAAGCCTCCTTTGAGGCCATAATTCAGGGAAAGATGAGCCTCCACAGGCATACATTGAGAGATTTAATAAAGAAGCAGTGCAAGTTCCCACCACCGACGACATGAAGAAGTTCCTGCTCGAGCGAGGACTTCACCCCCATTCAGAATTCTCCAAAGTTGTTGGCCTTGCACCTCCAAGGAGCCTGGACGCCTTCCTCCTCAAGGCACAGACGTATATTCAATACGAGGAGAAAGAAGCGGACAACTCCGCCCGGGCCTCACGCCATCAAGAAAATGCTCGGGCCTCTAAAAGCGATGAACCCTCGACATCCCGTCAGGGAGACCGAAGACATGAAGACCGGGACAATAAAGGGCCATCCGACCGCTTCCATGATTACACTCCCCTGACTGTCTCCAGGGAAAAGATTATCTCTGAATGTGCTAACTCAGAGTTTAAACAAGCGGGGGTTCGATTCCCTAAGCAAGTACCGCCCATACCGAACGCTGATAAGTCGAAATATTATCGTTTCCACAAAAGTCACGGCCACACAACTGAAGATTGTATCCAACTGAAGAATGCCATGGAAATACTGATCAGGGACGACCACCTGAAGCAGTTTATAAAGAAGAAGGACACTTCCTGGCAAGACGCCCAGGAGTCGAAGAAAGTCGAGGAAGAGGTGCCTTCCTCAGAAGAGACGAACCTCCAAGTCGCCATGAGTATATCACGGCCGAAGGACTTCTATGTTCCCGAGGAGCTCAGCGCTCCCGCATATTTTGCCGCCCATAGCCCATGGGAAACTTTCCCCTCCGCTATGGTCGTCTCTGGAGGGGGCTTCAACAAAGTCATTGTGGGCTTCGTGAAAAGAAAGTTCGAGCACTTACTCAGCATGAGCTCCAACAAGAGTACGACGCTCTACAAAGCCCGGGGAGAATTAGTCCTCATCTTTTTCTACAGAGAAGAACTCCTCGGAGGTGCCCCGAACTTGAGCATTCTGCTGCTCGTAAGAGCCCAGATGGAAAATTTTGATGTTCGCCGAATCTTAGTCGACCAAGGCAGCTCGGTCGACATTATGTACTCCCAGCTATTCTCAACCCTCCAACTGGATGAATCACACCTCACTCCCTATGTGGGCTCTGACCTGTAGGGTTTTAACGAGTCAGTCACTAAGCCCTGGGGGTACGTCGAGTTGATCGTGACCTTTGGATCTGCAGAGACGGCCAAATCCATCAAAATCCAATTCCTGGTTATTGACTGCCCGTCTCTCTATCAGTGCATATTCAGGCGGCCAACCTTGGCCGAATTGGTGGTCGTACCGTCAACTGTCCATCTCAAAATGAAGTACTACACTTCAAAGGGTATGGTCGCCACCTTGCACGGGGACATTGAGGCTGCATGTAGATGCTTCGAAGTGGCCACCAAGGGACTCAACACCATCGCTACCAAGCCAAAGACGTCCAGCAAGCCAACCTTGCCCAGTAGCTCAGAAGAAGCCAAGCCACTGCCACGCGTTGAATCTATCGACCTCGACAGCCGCGTCTCCGAAGATGATTAAAAGGAGGACCAGACTTGCCCGAGCAACTCATCCACTTCGACCAGCACCAGCAACGGCTCCTATCTAATGCGCCCGATTCTGAATGGCGAGTTCAAACTTGTCCTGCTCGGTGATGACCCTCTGTGAGGTGTAAAGATAGGGACCGGCCTCCCTGACATAGTGAGGAAATAACTCAAAGCTTGCCTCCGATAAAATGCCGACTTGTTCTCCTGGAGCGCCGAGGAGATGCCCGACTTAGATCATGTTGTTGCCTGCCATCAACTCACAATTGACCCAGCTGCCAAAGCAGTGGCACAACATAGAAGGAAGCAGTCTCCGAAGAAAACAGAGGCTACAGAACAAGCTATAAAAGACCTCCTCGAGGCAAACTTTATTTCGAAGGCCAAGTACACCACTTGGTTGTCTAACGTTGTACTCGTCAAAAAATATAACAGAAAGTGGTGTATGTGTGTTGATTATACTGATCTCAATAAGGCATGCCCAAAGGATGCCTACCCCCTCCATAATATTGATAAACTCGTTGATAATTTTGTCGATTTTAAACTATTATCATTCATGGATGCCTATTCGTGCTACAATCAAATACCAATGGCAAAAAGAGATAAAAAATACTCGGCCTTCATGACCGAATCAGACAATTATTACTACAACGTAATGCCCTTCGGCTTGAAGAACGTCGATGCGACCTATCAAAGGATGATGAACAAGGTCTTCTGGGAGAAATTGGTGACATGCTCGAAGTCTATATAGACGATATAATCATAAAATCCCACAAGGAAACCGATCACACGACCCATTTAAGAAAGGTCTTCGAGCAAGCCAGGAAATACCGAATGCGTTTTAACCCAAAGAAATGCACTTTTGGGGTGCGAGCGGGCAAGTTCCTTGGCTTCTATCTCACAGAGCGAGGAATCGAAGCTAACCCCGACAAGTGCAGGGAATTCTCCGAATTTCCAACACCTAACTCGAAGAAGTCCATCCAATCCCTCAATGGGATGCTTGCTTCTTTATCTCATTTCATGGCCAAGTCTACCCAGCACGCTCTGCCCTTCTTCAAGTTCCTCCGCAAGGAGGCCACATTTGAATGGACAGAGGAATGCGACCAGGCTCTCCTCCATCCAAACGAGCAC
This sequence comes from Lathyrus tuberosus, assembly GCA_022829125.1. Lineage (NCBI taxonomy): Eukaryota > Viridiplantae > Streptophyta > Magnoliopsida > Fabales > Fabaceae > Lathyrus > Lathyrus tuberosus. The sequence goes on along the minus strand of JALAZF010000013.1, from coordinate 24,597,722 downwards.
TATTGGAACCGCCAGTTCTCTCTCGGCCAGACAACGAAGAAACTTTGTACCTATACCTCGTCGTAGCAACCGAGGCCGTTAGCACCGCCCTCATCTGTGAAACACCCAACGGGAAAAAACTGATATACTTCACGAGCAACACATTGCAGGGACCAGAGCTAAGATACCAGCAAATAGAAAAGGTGGCGCTGGCCCTCATCAATGATGCGTGAAGGCTAAGACACTATTTCCTGGCCCACACGATCATGGTCCGAACAGATCAACCCGTGAAGCAATTGGTAGGACGACTTGATATAGCCGGCAGGATGCTTAAGTGGTCGTTGGAACTGTCTGAGTTCGACATTCAATATGAAAGCAAAAAGGCCCTCAAAGTCCAGGCGTTAGCAGATTTCATCGCGGAAATGACATTCACAGATTCCCCCACCTGCAGGTCACGCAGATGAACCATCTTCGTTGACGGAGCATCCAGCTCGGCGGGAAGCAGGGCAGGTATCATCCTGGATAACAACGAAGGGATCATCATCGAGGTATCACTCAATTTATCTTTCCCTACTTCTAACAACCAGGCCGAGTACGAAGCCTTCCTCGCCAGCCTGCGCCTGGCCGAGGACCTGGGAGCTGAGGAGGTCGTCATCTGCACTGATTCGCAACTAGTGGCCCTTCAAGTTCGAGGAGAATACCAGGTGTAACACCCCAATTCCCATCGCGAATAAATAATACATAATTAAATCAGAGTAAATAAAAATTTATTTTTCCGACAGAAACAAGGATGCCACAATTTAAAGAAAGAAAACACAATCCCTGCTCATAAATTTTGATACATAACACAACTGGAATAACCTCAAAGGGAAACTTTTTCCATATAAAAGGAAAGGTCAATTATGGAATAAAGCAGAAAGATCCATAACTGCCTTATTTTACAAAATAAATCGTGTTACAACTTCAAAATATACATACAAAAGTAATACAAAATATATCCAACAATTGTATATACAACAACAGCGTTCTCCGACTCCCGTGTTTCGTATCAGAGCAGACAGACCGACAAAGGACGGAAGACTAATCTTCACAAAAGCCTCCAAGACTACTAATCTGCAATTGCCTCATAGAGCAACAAACCACAGCAGAAGGGTGAGAAATAACAACTAAATCAAGATTGCATAATAATATGTAAACACATAAAAATCCACATGCATAGTTATTCTCACCACTAGCATCACATACTAATACACATAGCGTATATCAATTATACTAGCATAATCACATATTCACACATAAGGCACGCCAAAGTTATAACGTATGGAAACACCCCACCAAATCACATAACACATATCTATGCATAAAACATATTATCCACAACCAATGCATTTATCACATATGCACATCAATTCACCAATTCAAACATAAATCTCAACACCACACATTATCAATCCATTCATGATTTATACAAATGCACAGAGACCGACACAACGACTCTATGCAATGCATATGCGGTACCATCCATCCATCATTCTCATCACTAGTTCACTTAGGAACTATTAGAATCGTCGCTTATTACTTAGTGTAACTCCCCGTCGGGCAAACGATGTTCCCCGTCGCTTTTGGTCCTCTTGGTATAAGGCTCACAACGTTTATGGATCGCTTTCAGTCCTTTTTGTATAAGGGTCACGATCCGATCGCTTTCGGTCCTCTTTGTATAAGGCTCACGATCGTCTATAATCATCGCTTTCAGTCCTCTCGATATAAGGCTCACGATGTTATAGCGGATTCCCTCTGGAATCATTTCGTCGCTCATACCCACTAGGGCACACGACAGCACAAGAATGCATATCATGATGCTTGGCATACAATGACTCATGACATTCCAATGCACACATATACACATCCATAATCATGCATATATCATCAAATACAACACAATGCATTTTCTTGCCCTTAGGCCACAAACCATCATCACAACATTTCAACACATGCATTCACATCATATAACATCACACAAGTCATACGATACATATCAAAAGCACATTGCATGATAACACATCAAATACACACCATTAAAACGGTAAAAGTTACCAAAATGACACATTTCCAACTTCCCGACATAATTAAATCGGCCAACAATCTCAAAACCATTTTAATAAGAAAGAACATTTCAATAGCTTTCCAACGATACCAAGAATGTTCAAAACGGATAATCGGAACACAAGTTACGGAATCACAAAGAAATGGAATCGCGAAAAGACAACATTCTGCACTCTCATTGGCCATACGCGTATTACCCTGAGCCATACGCGTATTTCCTTGCTCACTCGCCCATTCCATACGCGTATTTCCCAACTTGATACGCGTATGGGCAGAGACTGGTTTCTCCCAAAAATTCCTTTTAAAAAACCCATTACGCGTATTGCCCAAGGTGCTACGCGTAATGTCTTGCCCCTTACGCGTACCATTACGCATTTCACCAGAGGGCCGTGCAAAATGGTTTTCATATGGGTAATGCCCTTATTTCACCATTGCCATACGCGTATTGCCCAAGGTGTTACACATAATGCCTTACCCAATACGCGTATCGCCTGCGAAACCCAGAATTTTTCCTGCATAATTTTTGTTACGAATTCTACCCCAAATCCTCTCCAAATCTCATCTAAACATCAGAAAATTACCAATTGAATGCACAACCACATATATCTAACATGTATCGACAATTAGGAACCTTAACCCGTGATTTCCGACCGTGAAAACATCGATTTCTATTTATTGTTCAACAATTTATCAATGAGGAAAAAGTTGTGAAACAACCAAAACACATACATAAACAACACATATACATACACAAGCAAGATATAATTGAAACTTCTCAACCTTACCCGATTAATCGCGATTGAAATGGATGAATTCTCGATTTTCCTCTTCTCCTCTTTTTCCCTTCTCTTCCTTTCTCTCTTCTCTTTTTCTTTCTCTTCTTTTTCCTTTCTTTTCTCTCTTTTTCTCTCCACTTTCTATTTTATGAAAAATAACTAAGCCAAAAGACCAAAATACCCCTCAGCTCAAATATCTCGCAAACGCTCTCAAAACGCGATAAAACATAAACATACCGATGAAATATATTTCAGGAAGTAAAAGTTGAAAAGAAATTATAATTTAATGCAAATATTTTATCTATCAGAGAAACTAACCAATTAACTCAATTAGTAGGTAAAATACAATAAATTCACACATTTCACAAAATTCACATAAATGAAATAAATAAATACAATTAAACAAATCGGGGCGTTACAACTCTCCCCCACTTAGACATTTTCGTCCTCGAAAATATAACCGATACGAACAACTCCGGATACGACTCTCGCATCCGACTAATAAACCAACATGCCACCCAAAGGCACACCACGAATAACAAAAACTGACAAACCACCTTGCTAATCAGCAATCACAACAACGATACGACAATGACGACAACAACAACCACAAGATGCAAAGCCCATACAATGCACTTGACGACCAACTCACAACTCAAAGAATACCCAAGTTACAACCACACACAGGTTCACTCTTGAACCGAAACACAACAAGATCGTTACCATCACTGTAGGTAACACTCCTCTAATTCACCACAAGAATTAGCTACTCGCACTCGAACCATCACCATGGAAACGAGACCAAAACACAAGCAAGAACATAAAGTCCCACGACCCAACATCGTTTCAATAACCTCTACAAAGCCAGGATACCAAACATAACATCAATACAACAACGTTGTGATTTACCCGCCAAACATATAACCAAAACATCCATCTACATAGTAGCCCATGAATAATATTTAAACCTTTCACCTAACACTCCCATTCTGAAATGTCCAATGGTCTCATCATTCCAACATGTTTCCAATTTTGAACCTATGAACTCTTACAAGTCCCACACACAAATACAAAATGTGCCACATCACGCTTCCGCTGCGCACCCTGATTACTCGTAACCATCAAAACTACTAATCTCACGTCCAAAGTCTAACTCTTTCTCATATTCACCAAAAATCAATGTTCATTTTTAATATACCCAACCTCACACTCTACTGTGTTATCTCACACACCAGGCACAAGTCTCTAAACTGCTCAAATAATTTTAATTCTCTGACCATTAAAACAGACATGTATAACAACTTTCAACTTAACTTTTCAGGCACAACCTTAGCTTTTCATGAAGGATAATCCAAGCCAAATTCATAACTCGTCACGAATTCCAACCATCCTCGTTGTCTCATACTCTATTCCTTCAGACCAAACAAGTACTCTAAACTCTTGTGATTACTAAACACTTCGAATCTAGAACCATAAAGATAATACCTCCAAATATTCCAACACAATACAATCGCAACCAATTCCAAATCCAAAATAGTATAGATCCTTTTATAAATCCTCAATTGTCGTAAAGCATAAGCTACGACTTTTCCCCCTTGCATTAACACACTGACTAACTCATCAAAGACACATCACAACACCTCACAAACGGTTTGTCAGTGTCACGCAGTATCAAAACTGGAGCCGTAGACAACTTCTACTTCAGCTCACCAAAACTCACTCACAACGAACATCCAAAACAAACGACTCACCCTTAGTAAGTCCACTGAGATACCAGAAGTACGAACTTAGCAAAGTCTTCCATAGCCTGCAGTAACAACCAACTGAGCCCAAAAATTTCTAATCTTCTTAACCAACCTCGGAGTCTCTCATTGTAGAACTGCATCTACTTCCGATGGATCCATAATAATACTATCATCAGAAACCACATATCCAAGAAACTAATTTTTCTCAACCAAAAATCTCACTTGAATAACTTAGCATAACACTTCGTCTCTTTTCAACACTTGTAATTCAAATCTCAAACACTCTACTTGTTTCTCCTCTGAGTTTATAACAGATCCGAATACCCTCAATCAAAACCATCACGACCTCATCCAAGTAAATATGGAAGATACAATTCATCCACTCCAGAAACATTACAGACACTTTACTAACACCAAACAACATCACTGTACTTTGTAATGCCTAACCAAATTCCAAAAGATATAAATTCTTAAAGCTTTTGCAAAACTTTTCACTAGGTAACTGGTTACTCACAAACAAGCTTAACCGAGTAAATAACAGTCTATCCCGACGATAGCAAACATAACCAGTCACATTGAATCGATCACAGGCTCAACTCACAAAATTCACCACTCTTATCAAACATTCCAAACAATTGCAATTTCACTCAAACTCAACCAAACCATTACAGTCATCTGTTCATGAAAGTGGACACTTGTTCTCAATCGTTGCCTTATTTGACTATCAGTAATCCATACGCAATTTCTTCTCTTGACAGTCCAAATTCCATAAATCCCAACATGTCGCAACAACCAACCCAAAAAGAACTCTCAAATATTACATCCACACCTAGGGTTTTCTCAAGATTTCCATTAATGCTCTAAAACTCCAAAGACTCCAAACTTCACCAAAACTCTAAGTTTGGCTCCGCGTAGTCTCAATACCATGATACACATCGTACTTGTTATTCCGTTCAATCATCCTTCCTTTTTGTTACCAACAATACCGGAGCTCTCCAAGACGACGCACTAATGTTCCATCCAAAACACATCATCAAACCAGCACAACTGACGGCCCATCACTGTCCAATTTCCAGAACACAATCATCACAGACCAAACAAACATCTTAGTCCCATCTACTAAGAGTTTTCTACTTACTTAGCAGATCCAAACCTCAAATTTTCCCCAATCGTTCTCTCTCAACGACTTCCTAACTCGACCAACATACCAAAACCTTTAATCTGCCTCATCTTCCGATATTAGAATCTTCATCAACTCAACAAAATAATCCATAAACATTTTCTTAACTCCAAACAATTCATTACACACACTATCAAGGCCGGAAAGACACGTCTATTCCATCCAACATAATTCCCGTATGCTATCAACAAGAGATTAAGGGTGATCAGTTCCTCAATTTGTCAATAGACAGTCGACAATCATGATGGGGCATAAACCGTCTTTACCAAACTATAATAGCATTCCTTACACCCTGTGCACAAAACTACCTAAGGTACAAATCCTTAGTTGACATAGGCCTTACCTCCGCATCCCTTCTGGAACTGGGAACCACACTGTCCAAACAACACTTACAATCTTGCAATTCACAACACATTGAGCCAGCGCTCCACACCTGAAGCAGCATGGAGAAGTACCAGCTTCTCCCCCCACTTATCTCATTCTAACTCCTGCAGACAACGAAATAGAACAACCAGAAAATACTGACAGTGTCTCACACACATATCACAAACTAAGGAACAAACAACATCGACAGTATTCAACTGTCACACCAACTGACTCAATAACTTGGCCGGACGGACCGACCTACTTTGATACCACTATTGTAACACCCCAATTCCCATCGCGAATAAATAATACATAATTAAATCAGAGTAAATAAAAAATTATTTTTCCGACAGAAACAAGGATGCCACAATTTAAAGAAAGAAAACACAATCCCTGCTCATAAATTTTGATACATAACACAATTGGAATAACCTCAAAGGGAAACTTTTTCCATATAAAAGGAAAGGTCAATTATGGAATAAAGCGAAACGATCCATAACTACCCTGTTTTACAAAATAAATCGTGTTACAACTTCAAAATATACATACAAAAGTAATACAAAATATATCCAACAATTGTATATACAACAACAGCATTCCCCGACTCCCGTGTTACGTATCAGAGCAGACAGACCGACAAAGGACGGAAGACTAATCTTCACAAAAGCCTCCAAGACTACTAATCTGCAATTGCCTCGTAGAGCAACAAACCACGGCAAAAGGGTGAGAAATAACAACTAAATCAAGATTGCATAATAATATGTAAACACATAAAAATCCACTTGCATAGTTATTCTCACCACTAGCATCACATACTAATACACATAGCATATATCAATTATACCAGCATAATCACATATTCACACATAAGGCACACCAAAGTCATAACGTATGGAACTACCCCACCAAATCACATAGCACATATCTATGCATAAAACATATTATCCACAACCAATGCATTTATCACATATGCACATCAATTCACCAATTCAAACATAAATCTCAACACATACTCAATCAATTCATGATTTCCCACACATAATCAATCCATTCATGATTTTCCACAAATAATCATTCCTTTCACAATTCTCACACATAATCAATCCATTCATGATTTATGCAAATGTACAGAGACCGACACAACGACTCTATGCAATGCATATGCGGTACCATCCATCCATCATTCTTATCACTAGTTCACTCAGGAACTATTGGAATCATCGCTTGTTACTTAGTGTAACTCCCCGTCGGGAAAACGATGTTCCCCGTCGCTTTCGGTCCTCTTGGTATAAGGCTCACGACGTTTATGGATCGCTTTCAGTCCTCTTTGTATAAGGCTCACGATCCGATCACTTTCGGCCCTCTTTGTATAAGGCTCACAATCGTCTATAATCATCTCTTTTGATGACACTAAATTATACTGTATTTTCGACTCTGATTTCACATGCATATTAGTTTTTTTCTATTTTTTTATGCTTTGTTATTGTTATGTTTTCCTTTGTATTTAGGTTTTCAATAAATCGAGGTCCCAGACGAAAAAGGATGCAAAAGGAGCTAGAATTCAAGTTTGGCAGCAATTTACTCTTGTCGCTTCTCTTGTCGCGGGCGCCCCAGGGTAGGCGACGACGTGTCCCATGATCTCCACAACTCAACTGCCACGTTCCCACGATCAGTACTCACCTTTGCCGTTTTCTTCGTGTCGCGGGCGCGGTAGGCCTGTCGCGGGCGCGACAAGGCAAAATTAGTTCCCGCTCATTTTTTCAAGCCAAGGTCACTTTTGTCTTTGCACCATGCCAACTTTGCCTTTAAATACTCTCAGAACTCGAATTTTAGGATCATCCAATCTTAGTTTACTTCATCCTAGGCATAAATTTCACTCTTGTAAAGCGGTAATCTTCTCACATCGAGGAGTTATTGCACTGTGTGTGATCGAGTTTGTAATCAAGTCTTGGAGTGTTTGTAATCAAGTTTGAGCACTTTGGTAGAAGTAATCCTGCCAGCATTTTCTTTTCCGTACATTGTACCAGATTTAAAGACTCCGCTTTGGAGCAGGTTTAATTTTAATCGTATTTACTTTCATTTATCTCTTGCACTTGCTTTATTTTGTTTATTTATTGTCTTGCCTTACTTTTCAAAACTTTACTTTTCAAAAGACTTAATTCCATACATGATAAGAATTAATATGACTGTTATAACTACCATTGCTGGTTAAGTTTTAGATAGGTAAGAATGTAAAGACCATAATCACTGTAATTCGTCTATATGTTAATAGAAATACTTAAGGGCTGTTTTAATCTTTAACACAAGTTTTCTGTACTTAAAAGCAATGTTGGGTAAGATTGAAAGTCGTCCAACCATCTGTGAACTTGTTTAGTTCTCAACTGATCAAATACAGCGAAAGCGCTTTGCTCAGTTGAGTAGGGATTTTTAACACTTTAGAAAAGAGATTTTAAAATTATTTTCGGACGCGTTAGTGGGATTAGAATCTGGTTCATTTTGAACCTCTTTAGTTTAGAGATTTCAGGTCAAAATACTTTTCTGTTTAGTTTAGAATTTACATTTCTTAAAAGTAAGTTTTCCATGACTCTAACGCAATGCGCGCCTTTTTATAAGTGACAATAAAGGGGTTAGTTTAGAGGGTAAACTTGGTTCTGACTACACGAAAGCGACAGTTCCTGTTAAATTGAATTCTTTTCTTAAAATAGAAGATATTGCCCGTAAGTAGTCCTGTTGATGAATATAGAAATATTATCGGTTATGAGAATTACATTCAAGCCTATTGTTTTGTCTGAATTTTATTACCTCGTCATTTACTTTTATTTATTTTCCTCTGCATTAGTAAACCCTGAATTGAACTGCCTTAGATAAGCCCTGTAACAAACGGAAATCGTTAGATCGACATTTGGTCTCTGTGGATACGATAACTTTTTATATTACTCTGACGCGATTCGTGCACTTGCGAATACAACGCATCAAGTTTTTGGCGTCGTTGCCGGGGACCAATTTCGCCGAATTTCGAATTTCGTTTGTTATCACCGTTTAGACTAGGGCCGCACGAACTGGTCGATGCGAAGATCTCGCAGCTCCAGTAGTGTAATAGATCCTTTAGTGGAACCAGAACGTTACGCTCGCGCACGACTTTGGCTTCGTCGAATTAAGCAAGCTATGGCCGAAGATCGTAACCAAAGACCCCTTAAGGAATTCGCTCATCCTGCTGACGAAGAACCGAGCTCTAGTATAGTTAACCCTACCATACCTGCCAATAATTTTGAACTAAAACCGTCCCTATTACAACTAGTTCAACAAAACCAATTCGCAGGACTACCATCTGAAAACCCAAACCAACATCTAAAAGCCTTTATCCAGTTGTCAAACACCTTTAAGACCAATGGTGCTAGTCCTGAGGCGATTCGTTTAAGACTATTTCCCTTTTCCCTTAGAGACAAAGCCCTAACTTAGTTAGATTCCCTTCCAGCCAATTCTATAACAACATGGGAAGACCTTAGCAGAACATTCCTTGCTAGATACTTTCCCCCAAGCAAAACAGCCGTTCTCCGAAACCAAATAACAAGATTTACCCAAAACCAAGGAGAATCGCTATTTGAAGCTTGGGAGAGGTATAAAGATCTTCTAAGGGCCTGTCCACACCACGGTTTGAAGCAATGGTTGATTATACATACCTTTTACCACGGACTTCATTATAACACAAAGATGTCCATCGACGCTGCCGCTGGCGGTGCCCTGATGAACAAACCTTATCCTGACGCTTGTGGTCTCATTGAAGATATGGCTCAAAACCATCATCAATGGGGAAACGAAAGAGCAACAGTGGAAAAGAAAGAAGCCCAAGGAGGTAAACATGAGGTAAGCTCTATAGACATGATGCAAGCCAAAATGGATGTTATGGCCCTCAAGATCGATCAAATGTACGCACAACCAACCGCTGCAGCAGCAGTAATATCGGATTGCGAACTTTGTGGTACTAAAGGTCATCAATCAGCTGACTGCCATCTGTTAAACGAGACTAACCCAGACCCAGTCAACTATGCCCAAGGAAACCCGTTCTCAAATACTTACAACCCTGGATGGAGGAATCACCCTAATTTTTCCTACAAAAATAATAACCCTATCCAAAACCAAGCACCTCTGAGATCAACCAACAATCAAGCACCTAGACAAAACCAACCTATGCAAGCAGTGCCACCTAAGCCAAATATTGAGAAAGTGCTAAATGATTTTATGACAGCACAAGCCCAGCAAAACAAAGAGTTCCTAAATCAGAATATTCATGTGAATGAGCTGCTTACCCAACTAGGAACCAAAATGGACCAAATGGCCACCTACAGCAAGATGCTTGAAACCCAGATCTCTCAGGTAGCTTTAAAGCAAGCACCCCAAACTACTCCTGGAGGACAATTTCCTGGACAACCTCAACAGAACCCTCGAGGGCAAGCTAACGTTTTTACCTTACGAAGTGGAACCACTTATGAAGGGCCTAAAAACCCGACATTGAGTGACTCCGAAATTTCCAAAAAGGATGCTATCCCCGAAGGTGAGAAACTCGTAGAAATTGAGAAACCAAAAGGCAAAGATAAAGGAGAAGTTACGGACGAAGCTTCAACACCCCCTCAGCCATACAAACCACAAATTCCCTATCCACAAAGACTTAAACAAACTAAGATCAATGACCAATTCCAAAAGTTTGTTAAAGTTATAGAAAAACTCCATGTGGAGATTCCTTTTACAGAAGCCATCACCCAAATACCATCTTATACTAAATTCCTGAAGGACATCCTCACCAATAAACGTAGACTTGACGATCCAAAACCAGTGGAGTGTAATTCCTTTATCGAGAACAAACTTGCCAAAAAAGACAAAGATCCGGGGAATTTCTCCATACCTTGTATTTTGGGGAATCATGTCATAGATAAAGCCTTTCTGGACTTAGGAGCCAGTGTAAGCCTAATGCCCCTTGCAGTTTGTGAACGATTAAAACTAGGAGATTTGCAACCTACTAAGATGTCTCTCCAATTAGCTGACAGATATATAAAATACCCTGTAGGCGTATTAGAAGACATCCCAGTTAGAATAGGAAAGTTGTTCATTCCCACCGACTTCGTCGTAATGGACATCAAAGAAGATAAAGATATCCCAATCCTCCTAGGTAGACCCTTTCCTATCAACTGCGGGAGCCATAATAGATGTCAAGAAAAGAAAATTGACTTTTGAGGTAGGTAACGAAAAAATAGAGTTTGTCCTAGCAAAGTTCCTCGCGGCACCAATAATAGGAGATGCATGTTATGCAGTTGATGTCATTGATGAATGTGTCCGTGAACTTAACCAGGAAAAGCCAATAGAAAGAATAAAACTACCTTCAACGCCCATTGAGAAAGATGATGACAGTATGGAACCCTACATAGATGATAGCCTTTTTGAATGTTTATCCTTAACTCCAGATCCTATACAAAACCCCAGCAAACCAACCTTAGAATTAAAAGAATTACCCAAGAATCTAAGATATGAGTTTTTAGACAAAGAAATGGACATACCAGATATAGTCAGTGCTGTTCTGAACCAAAATGAAATAAACCAACTCTTAGATGTCTTGCGAAGATATCCCTCAGTACTAGGGTACAACATCTCAGATCTTAAAGGAATAAGTCCATCCGTGTGCATGCACCGGATTTCACTTGAAGAAGATGCTAAACCTTCGAGAGAACACCAAAGAAGGATTAACCCTATAATGAGTGAGGTAGTTAAGAAGGAAGTTCTTAAGTTGTTGGAAGCAGGGATAATATATCAGATCTCGGACAGTAAATGGGTAATCCCTGTGCATGTAGTACCTAAAAAGGGAGGCATCACCGTGGTACAGAACGAAAAAGGTGAGCACGTTACAAAACGGATAGAAGGAGGTTGGCGTATGTACATAGATTACAGAAAATTAAACAAAGCCACTAGGAATGACCATTTCCCATTACCTTTTATAGATCAGATGTTGGAACGTCTAGCTAGACATTCCTACTTCTGTTACCTCGACGAATATTCAGGTTTTTTCCAAATTCCTATACGCCCTGATGACCAAGAGAAAACAACCTTCACATGCCCATATGGAACTTTTGCCTATAGACGTATGCCTTTCGGACTCTGTAATGCCCCAGCAACTTTTCAGGGTTGCATGATGTCAATCTTCGCTGATTATCTTGATGGAATTATGGAAGTATTCATGGACGATTTCTCAGTCTGTGGATTTGATTTCAATAACTGTCTAGTCAACCTTGAAAAGATCTTGAAGAGATGTGTCGAAGTAAACCTGGTATTAAATTGGGAGAAACGTCACTTCATGGTCACTGAAGGTATAGTTCTAGGACATATCGTTTCTGAAAAAGGCATTGAAGTTGATAAAGCTAAGATCGAGGTGATAGAGAATCTTAAACCACCCAAAACAATTAGAGAAGTTCGAAGTTTTCTTGGACATCCTGGATTTTACCGGCGTTTCATTAAAAATTTCTCTAAGATCACTAAACCTTTGACAGGTCTTCTGATGAAAGATGCCGAGTTCATTTTTGATGAAAAATGCAACGAAGCATTCAACCTTTTAAAACAAGCTTTAATCTCAGCACCCATTATGCAACCACCAGATTGGACAAAACCTTTTGAAATCATGTGTGATGCTAGTGATTACGTTGTAGGAGCAGTGCTAGGGAAAAGATCTGATAAGAAGTTACATGTGATTTACTACGCCAGTAGAACTCTAGATGCCGCTCAGCTAAACTATGCAACCACAGAAAAAGAACTCCTAGCCGTAGTTTTCGCCATAGACAAATTTAGATCCTATTTGGTGGGAGCCAAAATAATTGTTTACACTGATCATGCCGTCATCCGATACCTTTTGAATAAAAAGGATGCTAAACCTAGGTTACTCCAGTGGATACTTTTATTGCAAGAATTTGACCTTGATATCAGAGATAAGAAAGGCACCGAGAATGTAGTTGTCGATCACCTTTCCAGGCTTGAGTTCTTGAAACCTGATGTGGTACCCATAAATGATGACTTTGCTTATGACAGGTTAATCGCTAAGCTAGATGCCATTGGAGATGTAAGTTTAGAAACCTTAGAAGATTCTGAAAAATCCTTAGCGGTAAATAATGTACCTTGGTATGCAGATTTTGTTAACTATCTTGCTGCAGATATAATACCTTCGGACCTCAGCTATCAGCAAAAAAAGAAGTTCTTCAATGACGTTAAACATTTCTATTGGGATGAACCACTCCTTTTTAAGAGAGGCACTGACGGAATCTTTCGTCGGTGTGTTCCAGAAGAAGAAGTGCACCATATCATAGAACATTGTCACTCAGCACCCTACGGAGAACACGCAAGCACATCTAAGACTCACGCTAAAATCTTACAAGCTGGTCTTTATTGGCCAACTATATGGCGTGATGTTCATACATATATAACCAAGTGTGACCCGTGTCAACGCTCCGGAAACATCTCGAGGAGAAATTAAATGCCATTAAGAAACATTCAAGAAGTAGAACTTTTTGATGTTTGGGGAATCGACTTTATAGGACCTTTTCCATCATCCTTAGGAAACAAATATATTTTAGTCGTTGTCGATTACGTGTCCAAATGGATTGAAGCTATAGCTGCACCCACAAACGACACCCGAGTAGTGATTAAGATGTTCAAGCAGAATATATTCCCTAGATTCGGAGTTCCCAGGCTAGTCATAAGTGATGGAGGATCACATTTTATATCTAGGATTTTTGACAAACTGTTGAGGAATTATGGAGTTAAACATAGAGTAGGCACACCTTACCACCCGCAAACCAGTGGGCAAGTAGAAGTATCTAATAGAGAGATCAAGCATATCTTAGAAAAAACTGTCTCGATATCCAGAAAGGATTGGTCACAGAAGCTTTCAGAAGCACTATGGGCCTACAGGACAGCCTATAAGACTCCCATTGGAACAACCCCTTACCAACTAGTTTACGGAAAATCATGTCACTTACCCTTTGAATTGGAACACAAAGCATATTGGCCCATCAGAACCTTAAATTTTGATTACCTAGCAGCTGGTGAGAAATGCATCTTAGACATACATAAGCTAGAAGAGCTCCGACAATCAGCATATGAAAATGCCATCATATATAAAGAGAGAACCAAAGCATGGCATGACAAGAAGATCGTCAAGAAAGACCTCAACATAGGTGACCCTGTTCTTCTATACAATTCAAGACTGTGACTTTTTCCAGGTAAGCTTCGATCTAGATGGACGAGCCCGTTCGAAGTTTCCAAAGTCCTAAAATCCGGGGCATTGGAAATTAAGAACAAATCTTGCAGTTCGTTCGTTGTAAATGGACAAAGGCTTAAGCATTATGAAGGAGGTGACATTCCAGCATACTACTCCAGGTTCACGTTAACAGACCCACCAATCCTCGCACCAGATACATGACTTGAACTCGTCAAGCTAACGACGTTAAGCAAGCGCTGCATGGGAGGCAACCCATGGTTCTTTTCCTTTTCGTATTTATTTTCTTTTCGTTTATTTTTATTTAAGTTTGTTTACTTGTTTGTACATATATGTCTAACTTGTTTGGTGTGTTTGATTTCAGGGCCTGTTTTTCCTAACCTTTTCTTTCAGGATGCCACCAGTCGACGACATGCACGTGACCTTTAGAGACGACGCCCAGAGAGAGCGTTATGCGATGCTTTCACTCAGGCCTATGGCACCCACTCGCTACCTAGACAGTGATTGCATGGAAGCTTTGGGCATAGAGCCCAGTGTCCGATACTTGACCCACCAGCTCAAATGGGACCAGTACGCTGATGATTTGCATCCCACCTATAGGAACCTCACTCTGGAGTTCCTCAGCTCTTTCTCCTATGATCCGTACTTGGGACCAGATGAGCTTTATGCAAGAGTCGCAACGGAGAGCAGACCAATCTTACGAGACCATCTCCCGT
The DNA here is from genome assembly GCA_022829125.1 of Lathyrus tuberosus. NCBI lineage: Eukaryota > Viridiplantae > Streptophyta > Magnoliopsida > Fabales > Fabaceae > Lathyrus > Lathyrus tuberosus. The sequence continues at coordinate 24,582,606 of JALAZF010000013.1, read as the reverse complement.
ACTCTGCTTGCGATCACCACTGAGCAGTCCTGTCAACAGCAATATAACCATCAGCACTTTCAGCTCATGGAGGCCACTCAGGGTTCCATCTTAGGTAACCTTCGTGAGGTGAAAGCTGCTCAGACAGAATTGCAGGCTAGGATGGACTAGCGAGACCATCACCGTAGCAGATCCTGTCGTTCCGAGCGTTCAGCACAGGGCGGCGAGGGCACCAGCGGTCCTCACTAGTTTTGCCAGGTTCCTTTCTCCTTAGCTTACTTCGAAACATTGGGGACAATGTTTGATTTAAGTGTGGGAGGATATTTTATCGTTTTTATTTCTGTCGTTTTAGTAGTTTATTTTTATTTCCCTTCAGTTATTTACTTTTGTTTCTGTTTTAGAAAATGCATGTGTTTGAAGAGTCATTAGTATAAGTATATTTTTTGGTTCACCTTCATTTTTTCCCACATATTTTAACCCCAAAAAAAAAATTCTAGAAAAAAGTGTTGTTCTGAAAATTTTATGGACTTTAAGACAGGTTCGGGTTAGGATGCGGTGACTTGGGAGAACCTTCGAAACATCAGTATCGTCCTTACACCATGAACTTCGTAAATATAAGAATCACACCTGAAACCCCATGTACCATGGCCCTAATTTCATTTCAAAATCATTCTTAGTAGTTTATTTCAGCAATCAGCTCCGGCCTAAACATGTTCTAAGTAGGAGACCGACGAATATAAGTGACTGATCTGAGTGCATTCAAAAAAAAAAGTAATAAGATGTTTAGCTTGCTCATTTCAGTTAGTTCAGAGGTATCTGGCGCTGAACTCGGTAGGGCGGATTACGATCCGATCCCCCACAACTGCACTTGAGAGGAATAAAAGGATTTTACACAGTTCCTTGTGCCAGAAATCCGGTATGAAAAGATCAGAATCACTAACAGGTCACTCTACCATGAAGCATGTGCGGAAAACGGGCTTAATGTGATTGCGCTTGAATGAAAAGGACTGAAAAGAGATGGAAAAGGAAGGCCTAAGTATTGTGGGATATAATGGGTTGATTGGTATAGGAGCGAAGTTTATGTCCGTATTTGCGGATTAGTGTCATCACGATGCCCTTAGTTCACTCAGTTAGTACCGACCACTGCATCCAGACTCGGACTTAGAAGCCCTTTTCGCCCAAAAATCATCGATCGACACTGATTTTTCTATGAGCTTTAAATGTTTTGCTTGAGGACAAGCAAAGGTCTAAGTGTGGGAGAATTTGATGACACTAAATTATACTGTATTTTCGACTCTGATTTCACATGCATATTAGTTTTTTTCTATTTTTTTATGCTTTGTTATTGTTATGTTTTCCTTTGTTTTTAGGTTTTCAATAAATCGAGGTCCCAGACGAAAAAGGATGCAAAAGGAGCTAGAATTCAAGTTTGGCAGCAATTTACTCTTGTCGCTTCTCTTGTCGCGGGCGCCCCAGGGTAGGCGACGACATGTCCCATGATCTCCACAACTCAACTGCCACGTTTCCACGATCAGCAATCGCCTTTGTCGTTTTCTTCGTGTCGCGGGCGCGACAAGGCAAAATTAGTTCCCGCCCATTTTTTCAAGCCAAGGTCACTTTTGTCTTTGCACCATGCCAACTTTGCCTTTAAATACTCTCAGAACTCGAATTTTAGGATCATCCAATCTTAGTTTACTTCATCCTAGGCATAAATTTCACTCTTGTAAAGCGGTAATCTTCTCACATCGAGGAGTTATTGCATTGTGTGTGATCGAGTTTGTAATCAAGTCTTGGAGTGTCTGTAATCAAGTTGAAGCACTTTGGTAGAAGTAATCCTGCCAGCATTTTCTTTTCCGTACATTGTACCAGATTTAAAGACTCCGCTTTGGAGCAGGTTTTATTTTAATCGCATTTACTTTCATTTATCTCCTGCACTTGATTTATTTTGTTTATTTATTGTCTTGCCTTACTTTTCAAAAGACTTAATTCCATACATGATAAGAATTAATATGACTGTTATAACTACCATGGCTGGTTAAGTTTTAGATAGGTAAGAATATAAAGACCATAATCACCGTAATACGTCTATATGTTAATAGAAATACTTAAGGGTTGTTTTAATCTTTAACACAAGTTTTCTGTACTTAAAAGCAATGTTGGGTAAGATCGAAAGCCGTCCAACCATCTGTGAACTTGTTTAGTTCTCAACTAATCAAATACAGCGAAAGCGCTTTGCTCAGTTGAGTAGGGATTTTTAACACTTTAGAAAAGAGATTTTAAAATTATTTTCGGACGCGTTAGTGGGATTAGAATCTGGTTCATTTTGAACCTCTTTAGTTTAGAGATTTCAGGTCAAAATACTTTTCTGTTTAGTTTAGAATTTACATTTCTTAAAAGTAACTTTTCCATGACTCTAACGCAATGCGCGCCTTTTTATAAGTGACAATAAAGGGGTTAGTTTAGAGGGTAAACTTGGTTCTGACTACGCGAAAGCGACAGTTCCTGTTAAATTGATTTCTTTTCTTAAAATAGAAGATATTTCCTGTAAGTAGTCCTGTTGATGAATATAGAAATATTATCGGTTATGAGAATTACATTCAAGCCTATTGTTTTGTCTGAATTTTATTACCTCGTCATTTACTTTTATTTATTTTCCTCTGCATTAGTAAACCCTGAATTGAACTGCCTTAGATAAGCACTGTAACAAACGGAAATCGTTAGATCGACATTTGGTCTCTGTGGATACGATAACTTTTTATATTACTCCGACGCGATTCGTGCACTTGCGAATACAACGCATCAGCTTTCAGTCCTCTCGGTATAAGGCTCACGATGTTATAGCGGATTCCCTCTGGAATCGTTTCGTCGCTCACACCCACTAGGGCACACGACATCACAAGAATGCATATCATGATGCTTGGCATACAATGACTCATGACATTCCAATGCACACATATACACATCCATAATCATGCATATATCATCAAATACAACACAATGCATTTTCTTGCCCTTAGGCCACAAACCATCATCACAACATTTCAACACATGCATTCACATCATATAACATCACATAAGTTATACGATACATATCAAAAGCACATTGCATGATAACACATCAAATACACATCATTAAAACGGTAAAAGTCACCAAAACGACACATTTCCAACTTCCCGACATAATTAAATCGGCCAACAATCTCAAAACCATTTTAATAAGAAAGAACATTTCAATAGCTTTCCAACGATACCAAGAATGTTCAAAACTGATAATCGGAACACAAGTTACGGAATCACAAAGAAATGGAATCGCGAAAAGACAACATTCTGCACTCTCACTGGCCATACGCGTATTACCCTGAGCCATACGCGTATTGCCTTGCCCAACTTTATACGCGTATGGGCAGAGACTGATTTCTTCCAAAAATTCCTTTTAAAAAACCCATTACACGTATTGTCCAAGGTGCTACGCGTAATGCCTTGCCCCTTATGCGTACCATTACACATTTCACCAGAGGGCCGTGCAAAATGGTTTTCATATGCGTAATGCCATCATTTCACCATTGCCATAGTGTTACGCGTAATGCCTTACCCAATACGCGTAATGCCTTACCCAATACGCGTATCGCCTGCTAAACCCATATTTTTTCCTGCATAATTTTTGTTACAAATTCTACCCCAAATCCTCTCCAAATCTCATCTAAACATCAGAAAATTAACAATTAAATGCACAACCACATATATCTAACATGTATCGACAATTAGGAACCTTAACTCGTGATTTCCGACCGTGAAAACATCGATTTCTATTTATTGTTCAACAATTTATCAATGAGGAAAAAGTTGTGAAACAACCAAAACACATACATAAACAACACATATACATACACAAGCAAGATATAATTGAAACTTCTCACCCTTACCCGATTAATCGCGATTGAAACGGATGAATTATCGATTTTCCTCTTCTCCTTTTTTTCCCTTCTCTTCCTTTCTCTCTTCTCTTTTTCTTTCTCTTATTTTTCCTTTCTTTTCACTATTTTCTCTCCACTTTCTATTTTATGAAAAATAACTAAGCCAAAAGACCAAAATACCCCTCAGCTCAAATATCTCGGAAACGCTCTCAAAACGCGATAAAACATAAACATACCGATGAAATATATTTCAGGAAGTAAAAGTTGAAAAGAAATTATAATTTAATGCAAATATTTTATCTATCAGAGAAACTAACCAATTAACTCAATTAGCAGGTAAAATACAATAAATTCACACATTTCACAAAATTCACATAAATGAAATAAATAAATACAATTAAACAAATTGGGGTGTTACACCAGGCCAAGAATGACAACCTGTCCGAATACTTGTCCTTGGTCAAAGAAAAAATGACGAAGTTCGCTACAGTATAAGTGAAACATGTTCCCCACAAACATAACGTCAGAGCAGACGTGCTGTCTAGATTGGCGAGCACGAAGAAAAAAGGGCGGAAACAAGTCCGTTATCCAGGAGGTGCTTCCTCGACCCAGCATCGAGAAGACCTCCATGGTCATCGACGTGCAAGTCATCGGCGACAGCAACTGCTGGATGACCCCCGTTTATAATTACCTCGCTAAGGACGAACTCCCGTCCGACCCCAAAGAGGGCAGCATAGTCAGGCGCAGAGCCTGCTCCTACGTCTTGGTCGAAGACAAGCTCTACAGGCGCAGGTTCTCCATCCCCTTACTCAGATGCGTCGAGGAAGAGATGGTCGCCCATGTCCTGCGCGAGATCCACGAAGGAATCAACGCCCAACATCTCGGGGGAAGGTCTCTCGCTAGGAAAGCCCTCAAAGTAGGATACTATTGGCCAACCATGCAGCAGGACGCAAAGGAACACGTTAAGAAGTACGACAAATGCCAATGGCACGAGGACATGCACTTGGCTCCGCCTAACGAGCTCAAAGCTATGTCCTCCCCGTGGCCCTTCGCATGGTGGGGCCTAGACATCCTGGAGTCATTCGTAGTAGGGTCAAACCAGAACAAGTACTTAATAGTAGGTGTTGACTACTTCACAAAGTGGATAGAAGCAGAAGCTTTGGCCAAAATAATGACCCATAACATACTTCGCTTCTACAAGCGAAATATCCTTGCTCGCTTCGGCATCCCACAAGTAATAGTCACCGACAACGGGACACAATTTACAGACATAAAGTTTCAGGACTTTGTCGCCCAACTAGGCACGAAACAACATTTTGCGTTCGTCGAACATCCTTAGACCAACGGGCTGGCCGAAGTGGCTAACAGAGTAATCCTGCAAGGCCCCAAACGAAGGCTAGACGAAACAAAGAAAGCTTGGGTCGAGGAATTACATAGCGTACTCTGGGCCTACCACACGACGCCCCACTCCTCGACCGGGGAAACTCCTTTTTCGCCTAACTTATGGGACTGAGGCAGTAATCCCCATCGATATACACGAGCCATCCCGATGGGCTAAATCACATCTGGACGAGGAGATATACGACGAGGCACTAAGAGAGGAGCTCGACCTCGTCGAAGAGGTCCGATCAGGGGCAGCTCTCCGCAAAGCATCATTAAAGCAGAAAATCGCAATCAGGCACAACGCCAAGGTGATACGGCGAGAATTCCTAGTGGACAGCCTTGTCTTAAGAAGGAACCACAAGGATTCTCGAGAAGGAAAACTCGCTGCAAACTGGGAAGGACCCTATCGCGTCCGAGCAAAGACGGAGAATGGGGCATACTACCTAGAACACCTCAACGGGGAGGAGCTTGCTCGACCATGGAACGCCGAAAAGCTAAAACAATATTATAGCTAAGGCCCAGATTGTAGGTTTGCTTCGTCGAAGCGACGAACATAACATCCTGACTACGATGCATGCCCAGGTACAAGCGTCGCATACCAACTAAGACGGGATCCCGCTCTAGAGCGAGCATGACCCCTGCCCGACGACGGTTCCTCAACCGAGCCTGCCGTCGTCAAAGTACCATGATAGACAGAACACCTAGCTCGTGATAGGGGGTTCACGCCACTAGCTCAGGCCTCAAACGTGACCTAAGTTACGCTCTCATGCCCGAAAGCTACCCAGGTCGTTCAACCAGTCCCCCTCACTAACGAACACATCCACGTCGAGCAAACCCTGGAATTGCAAATCACTCAAAGTTATCTCTATTACAGGAAAACAAACGTACCGAGCAAAGTTTCTACACTTAGCGAAAATAAAAACAAACAAAGCCATGCACGAGTATAAAACATACAAAATTGACCAAAACATCGGATACATACATATCAAAGATAATTAAGTACCACAAGGGCCACGATTGTACTTGTTACATGATAAAGGGGCCACGCCCCATACAAAACAATAATAAGATTACATCAGACATGGCACACAGGCCAGATACATTACAACAAAAAGGAGACATCATTCTTCCATCTGCTCAGTCTGCTCGGAGATAGGAGGCGTCATCGGCTGAGGCTCATCGTTAAGGAGACGGGTATGCTCGTCGCCAATCTGGAGGAAGTCTGGATTGAAAATTTTGCCATCTTCAACGTGGCCTAAAAAATTAGTCCCCTCTGTGGATATTTGGACCCCTGGATTCACCACCTTAAGTTAAGCCACGACATTATTGAACGACTGATCCCTGATGGCGTAGACATCATCCTCCGCCCGCGCAATATGAGCAACCAGCTCGGCCCTAGTCTTCAATGCCCTCACCTTCTTAGGTTTATCTTCAGTCGGGGCCGCCGCAGACTTCATTTGCTCAACCAGGTCCTCAGCTACTTTCCTTTCAGCGACCAGGGTCTCATTCTCCCCCTTTCAGTCTAGCAGCCTCCTCGTCAGACTTCTTCCTCGCGTTATTAGCAACCTTAGCCTCCTCCTTGGCCATCTTCATTTCTCTTCCAGGGCTGATATCGCCGTCTGGGCCTTCTTAAGCTCGGATTTAGAGGGGGAGTCTTCCTCGGCATAGACCGCTGCCATCTTCAGGACCCGGACCAACGCAGAGGCATCTTGTGCCAACATTGCCCTCTTGCTCGGGCGATCTATACCCTTGAGCTTTAGAGACTCCGCACGAGGAACCGTTAGGGACGTGCCCTAAAAAAATTTCCTATCATAAAGGCAAGGAGGAAGCTCAAACTTGCCCTTCTCCGCCGCCCGACTAAGATCCACTAGCTCATTCGATCTGGTTCGCTTAGACCTTAAGGCCCCGGGCACAGGAGATCCCTGGGTAGGAGAAGGAACAGGCGAGGAGCTCCCCGCAACCAATTGAGGAGGAGGCATCCACTAAGTAAACTGAGATTTTGGGTTGGTCGCGCCCGCCTTGCCCCTCATTAGAGCATTCTTCACCATCCTCTCATGAGTAGAAGGCATTTCACCTGCAAAAAAACGTCACAAGCACGTTAGCAACTGAGGAAATCATAATCTGGGCTAGATAAAAAGTAAAAACTACCAAGCAACTTAAGGGCGTTAGCATGGGTCTTGCACTCTAGAAGCACTTTCGTGTTGATATAACGATGTTCCACTTTTTGCCCACCATCGTCATCAAAGATCGGGTCCCCCATTTTCGTCCAGCACTCCGCGAGCTTGAAACTGTTAACATATTTGACCAGCGCCTCGTAGCTGGCTGAGTCATCCTCGTTCAGCATCTCCGGTTGAGCGAGATAATAATCAGTACCTTGGGCAAAGTAGCTCCCGCTCCAATATAAGGGGAACTTGAATACTCTGTCTGCCAACAACTTCCCATGCTCGTCGTACATGTCATTGCCATCCTCGTCCGTTGAAACTGCCCAGGCATACGTGGTGTCCTGGGCCTCTTCCAAAACATGTTCAATAATATAGAACCTCTCCTTAAAGGCCCGGATAGACTCCGAGAAGGGCTTGAATAGTTTTCTTACTTGCTTCAGCGAAACCCAGCCGTACCTTTTCCCTGAAACCTGCCTTTGAAAGTGGAAGATTATGAAGAACAATGGCAAAGTAGCTCATATCTTCAGGAACTCACAGGTCAGCTCGAAAGCGCGGATAAACGCCAACGAATTAGGGTGCAGGTGCGACGGGACCAAGTCCAGATGGACGAAGACAGACCGCTGGAAGTCGGTAAAGGGCAGCCTCAGCCCTATATCCTTGAAAGCATACTCGTACATCAGGAACCTCTCCCCGTAATCCATATATATGCGGTCATATTGACTTGGGAATTGCACCTTTCACTCCCTTTCTGACCCTACATTCGTGAAGATGTTCTTGGTATAGGAAGTAAAGACGGACGCATGCTCGGCGGGCTCCGCGACTGTCCATTCCTTCGCGGAAGCATGCTCGGGATTCTCCTCGACCTCACTAGGGGAAGTTGAAGCCTCAGTGTCACTACTCTCTGAAGAGATATCCTCTGACGAGTCTATGAGAATCTCTTTCTCGGGTTCATGTGCCATCTCGTTCACCTGAAAAGTAGAGGACAAAAGTGAATTCGACTGCAAAATCAAATCCACCCTTCCACCGCTAGTCAAGTGAAAGGGCGCACAAAGGGCCAAGGACAACGTCCTCGACCTAAGCCCTAAATCAAATGGCATGAGGTTATTGTGCGAGGAAATGCTCGGAGGCAACCCCTCTTACTCCCACGGGGAGATTCTCCCAGCAGCATTACCCAATTTTCGTTTAAAGCTCCACCGGAAAACCCATACATGCATCGGAAAATTCATGAGGGTGTCAGAAAACTCATGAGCTCCGCCGAATTTGCTCACACCCAGCGTCACAACGAAGTTGAAAACAACCTAATCTACAGCTCCTAAAAGCTCCGGCAGTCACGGCAGCAGCAGAAAGTGGCCAAGCCACCGTCTACCACCAACAGTCGCCGGAAGACGCTATAGTATCTACCTAAAGTCTTCCTAGCCACATACATTCTAAGCAAAACAGAAGCAAAAAGCTGGAAACAAAGCTAGATAAGAGTGACTTACGTGGTCGGGGAAGACTTGAAGGGTCGAAGAGGTTGCTCTGAGCCTTGTACGGCGGCGGATACGGTGGTTGACGGCGGCGACGGACTAGAAACTCTGAGAGAAAGATGAAGGAGTAGAGAGAAGCGAAAAGCGCAAATGAGCAACTTCTCCCTCTATTTATAAGCAGTCTAAAGGTATGTGCACGAGGAAGCGCGGCTAGGGGCATCATCATGACCCTAGCCTAGCCATCATGACGCATTTAATGTAGCACAAGGCTCGAGGCACACGTGTAGCGAGCGATTTTTGGATGTGGTTGCGAAGCACTACCGCTCTTTGGTATCTACAGCTCGATTCATTTTTTATCCTATTAAAGCTGATGAAGGAAGGGAAATAGATGTCTCAAATTAACCCTGCTTGCAAACTGAGGTTAAACAGCGGTCTGTTAGGTTACAGATGCTACAAAGATTTGGGGTCTCTATTGGGTGTATTTTGTTAAAAGTGGTGTTTGGTCAATTGGTGGGAGGTTTAGATATTAGGACGGATATATGAAAGTATGGGATTTTAGGTTTTTATTTAGTGTGCTCGCTAAGATCTTTCTTTCAATCTTATGCCTACGTATTCCCATTTACCGAAACAGGGAAATCAGAGCGTTCGTAGTTCCTCCTATTCTATGGGAGGAAATGGTTGTTTTGGTGTCTTGTTCAAAGCCCAAGACGTGAAGCGAAAGGTGGTTTGTATCTTGTTCAAAGCCCAAGATGTGAAGCTAAAAGGGTGTTAACTTTAGAGAGAATTTGTCATCTCTAAAGAGGGGGTTGTATGTCACAATTGTTTATAAAGGAGAATTACTTTAACCGGGATGTGTGAATCCGGCAATGCCATAATTTCCTTTATAGGGGATTTCCAACCTGAAGGAGAAGACTTTAACTCAGTGTAGAGCAATGTTATCTTTCCTTAGGAATTTCTCATGCTAAAAGAGGGACAGTGGCATGGATGTAGATGATCCAGAGGCTTGCCGCTTATAGCGATTAGATGAAGGGGAATGAGTTGTTGATGTTTGTGTACTGTGAACGAGGCACAGTTTTGATGCTAAAAGGTTGATTGGATCAACCAGTGGTTTTCTTATACAAAGCCTAAGAGGAGGCTATTGGCCCAACAAGAGGGTGTGTTTTTTTTAATTGTCTCGTACGAAGCCCGAGATATAGGCTAAAAGGTTTGACTCAACAAGAGAGTGATTTATACTCAACAAGAGAGTGTTTTTGTATCTCGTACGAAGCCCGAGATGGAGGCTGAAATTTCTTTGGCTCAATAAGAACCTTTTTGTATCTCGTATAAAGCCCGAGATGGAGGCGGAAGGGTGATTGACTCAACGAGGGAGTCTCTTATGTGTCTCGTACAAAGCCCGAGAGAGAGGCTAAACATTATTTGACTCCGCTGGGGAGAATCATTATACAAAGCCCAAGAGGAGGCTATGGTTGCTGTTTCAGTTGAGTGACAGGTCCAGTATGTTGATTTAAAGAGAAAATTAGTTCTTATATGAGTAATGTTGGCCCTCAGGGATTTTGATTCGAGGATCAGGAATATTTCCTGTTCTTTAAGGAAGTGGGAAATCCGAAGGGTATTGAGACTATCCGAGTCTAAGGGTTTCCTTCCTATTTTTGAAGGGGTCACTTGAGAATGTCTTTGAGGCTCAAGGAAATTAGACTGTCCAAGTCTAGAGTTTCATCTTTTGTACTATGCTTTGAGAAACAGTAGTAAACTCTTTAAAAGGACTGTTCTATGAAGATGACTAAGTTTTGTTCCTATACCTCTAGGAGGTCGTCGGGATCATTTGTACGAAGCCCAAGAGGAGGCTGGAAACTTTTAAGAAGCCGAGAGGTCCTTGTACGAAGCCCAAGAGGAGGCTATCATTCCCGGAGGAAGAGGTTATTATACAAAGCCTAAGAGGAGGCTGTGAATACTTCTAAGAAGTCGGCGGGTCCTTGTACTAAGCCCAAGAGGAGGCGGGGTTGCTTTTAGGAAGCCTGTGGGTCCTTGTACGATGCCCAAGAGGAGGCCGATGCTTTTAAGAAGCCCGTGGGTCCCCAAACCCCGAGAAATTCAAGACAGGCTATCCACGAGGAATAGATCAAGCCAGGAAAGTTCGAGAATTTGGAAGAAACTCAAAGATGCCATTCACGGAGAATGCATTCATCTCTGGGAGTAGAGTTTCTTGATAATTCCTAATGAGGACAACCGAAGGGAAGACTGTATCTGGTGATCCTATTGGGGATCTAGCTGTCTATTTCTACGAATAAACGAAACGGCTTTTCCTAGTTCTAGACGTATTTGCCGGGGAAACTCTAAATATCTATACTATTATTACACAGTTGATATGAGTTTATGAAAGAAGACTTACAGCGAAACAGCCCCATAATACAGTTATATGTATATGAAAGCGGTAAATGAAAGCATATAAACATTTACTCGATTGTAGAGCTTTCATGCTGTTTGGTTAGTTGTTCAACAAAGACAGATTGAAAACAACAGTATATTCAAAATCAAAGGAGAAAGTGCTTTGAAAAAGAAAGATTTGGGGCTTACAGCTCAAGGAGAGGCCCAGGGTTTTACCAGTGATCGCACTGTTTGAATTTGTACAGAGGGACTTATACAAGTGACTGAGGCCCAAAAAGGTTTTTTGTACAAAGGGATGGGTCTTACACTCTAATGGAGGCCCAAAAAGTTTTTAAAAAAAAAAGAGTGGGGCTTATAACACGAGGGTAGGCCCAGATGATTTTTCATTAAAAATGGCGATCGCGCCGAGGTTTTCTTTTAACGCAGAGGGACTTATACAATAAGTGAGGCCCAAAAATGGTTTTGGTTAAAAGGGGGTTGGGTCTTACACTCTATTAGAGGTCCAAGAGTTTTGAATGGGTCTTATAGCTCAAGGAGAGACCCAGATGGTTTATTTTTAAATTGGCGACGATCGTGCCGAATTTAAAAATGTACAGAGGGACTTATACAATAAGTGAGGCCGAAAATATTTCTGTACAAGTGGGTTGGGTCTTACACTCTAATAGAGGCCCAAAAAGTGTTTGAAAATGATTTGTGAGGGTTGAATTAATCAAAAACCCTAATTTATTTCCAAAATGTATTTTAATTGAATAAAAATTCAATTAAAATGATCAAGAATTGTTTAACATGTGGGAAACAAATTATGATCTTGGATTAATACTTCAAAAATCAAGTATTGACCTACAAAATAATTAGAAGTCATTAATCTTTACAAAATCAAGAGGGGAAAAATATTTTAAATGTCAAAAACAATTAAAATATTAATTCTTTGCAAAAATATCAATTATATGAAATAAATAATATTTTTGGGATTTTTTGGGCAAATAAAATATTGCAACATTTTTGTGAATTATTAAAAAAAAAATCAACTCAAAATCATTAAAACTCAGAGAGAAATTAATTTTTGAATCAATTAAATAAAAATCACAAAATTCAAATATTCAAATGTTGGAAAATGGCGCCAAGAACAAGGGCAAGAACACGCGCGTGTTCTGAGTTTCCCAGATTTGCATTTTCTATCCAATCTCACTGAATACTTAATCATATCATGCAATCCACATACCAATCAACTCGTTTCAACCTCACGATCATGTCTATGACAATTAATTTCATTTAAATTAAACATAAAACAAGAAATCATGAACAATCCTCAAGAACCCTAGATTCTGCATGAAGGCTGGGATTTTTTATACACGATTCAAACAATGCAATTAATTGAGGGGAAACATTCCATGCATGATTATGAACATATGGCCAAATTATTGTGCAGCAAAAATTGCATGGATCATAGAGTTAGAAGAGCTCATGCTTACCACTTGCAGCTGGTGATCGTGATTTGTGTTGGAGGTGTTACAGATGAGTTGTGATGATCTAAACAGTTTCCCTACACCCTATGGAGTGTGTTTGAATGTTTGGACTTGATTGAAATTGGCTGGATCACTTCATGGCATCTCAACTGCAACTTGGTTAAAACCTTGAGCAATTGACTGGTGATTCAGAGAAATCAGTGTTCTAGTTGTTGTTTAAGTGTTTGATCAGCTCATATGTGATGTATATGAGGTGTGTGTGTGTGATTGGTTTGATTAGAAAAGCTCTCAAACTCAAAACCCGATAGTGACTTGCCTTAGAAGGCAAAATTGGAGTGAAAGAAGAGATTTTGAGGAAAGCATCTGTTTGATGGCTTTGGTGTACTCAAACTGATCACAATTGAGCTCTATTTATAGTAGAGCAAGTTTGTTTTGCAAGAAATAGTGAATGGCAACTGCTGAGTAGGTTTGGCCAATGTTGGCAAAGGAAAATCCAAGTCTCCTCTAGCCATTGATTAGAGGTTAGGGCACAGGCTGCTGGTTCCCTTGGTCTTGGATAAGTCTTGAGTGAATTCAGTTGAGAATGGCTCAGTCCATGCCACCTTGATGCTTCCATTGAATGCTTCAATCCAAAATTGGAGTCTTGTCCCTATTTTAGGCAATTCTAGGTTCAACATGCTATTTCTTGTTCCAAAGACTTTGGAGGCTTGGCTCAGTGATTGTCCCTTTTAGATTCAATCCTCAGATGTGTCCAAAGTGATGACAAGACTTGGAATTGGCTGATTTTGGCAAATCGACCAAAAGTGCAAAAATCTGCCTTGCCTTGGCAGATTTCAGCAAGGCATCTTGCCAATGTCATATCTCACAGCTCAAATTAAATTTGGTAATGTTCTTGGCCATGTTGGAAAGCCCTTACATGATACAACAACTGTTTGAACATGTTTGGTTTTGATCTCTTTTGAATCCAAGTGAAAAATCCCCCTACATTTGGAAAAAAGTAAAGGCAGATTCTGACTTAGTGAAATTTTCACCAAGTGTTGGAACAAAGTGACTTTTCTTGATTTTGATCACTCCATAACTCAAAATCCATGAGGAATTTGGACATAGGTCAGTATGAAGCTTTTGTAGAGGATAATGTGATCTACAAATCAAGCTTTGAATGGGGAAAAATGGCCTCGTGGTTTAGGAGTTATGGTCCTCCAAAGTTGGCACATTAGTGTCACTTTTTCCATAACTTAGAAATTTTTCTAAGTTTTTATGGTTACCCCTTTTACAAGTTATCCCACTTTCTTTGATTTTTCTTGATTAAAGATGGTTCAAATCATACATTAACATCATTTTAGGGTTAAAAACCTATTTTTGTGAAAAATCTCAAAAAGTCAAAGTTGACTTTTGTGCATAGTTGACTTTTTATCCGATGAATTCCAAACTGTGCAATTCTTCAGGAAATCATGTCCTTGACCTAAATCAAACTTGATGGACATGTTCCATGGGTGTCATAAGGTATATTGAATCATGTCTTTGGGTTTGGGAGCATGTCCTGGTCAAAAGTTAAAGTTACAGTTGACTTTCCTCGCGAAACCCTAATTGTGGTGCAGATGAAATTAAAACTTGTTGCTCAAGCTTCTTGGATTAATCCATTGTTGCAAATGGATCAATATAGTATATTAAAGACCCTCAAATCCTCTCTTGAGGTCTTGGCTCATGATTTGTCCCAAAAGTCAACTTAGGGGTGAATTAGGTCAAGAAACCCTAATTCCTGATTTTTGATGTATGCATCCCCTGAGATCAAATTGACTTGATGATTGGGTCCATGAGGTTCCATGGAGTATATTAGGTTATGTTTTGGATCATTGGCTTGTGCCCAGATGAAAAATTTCCATCTGGAGGCCCTGGTCGACCAAAACCCTAATTTGGTGACACTGTCGATCTTGAGACTTGATCCACCTAGAAGGGAGCAGCTTTGTGCTTAATCCTTGAAGTGGGAGTCCTTTTGATCCATTGTGGATATTTTAGAAGCTAGACAAGTTGAAGATCAAGTCATTCCTTGATTGATCCTTTGTCTAAGGCTCTAAGAGGGCTTAAAACCCTAATTTTGATTGTAGTGAATGCTCAACAACCCTTGAGGCATTTGATGAGGTATGATGGTTCATCCATATTGTGATGATGATTTTCACAATGATGGGAAATCTTAGTGGTCAAAATTTGGGGTATGACAACGCGTGGCATCCCATCTCTTCATATTACCTCAACCGTTGGTCTCCCCGTACGCCGGCCACTCCAACATCGTTACGTATCCCGCGGGCACTAAATCCCCCGGGCATCACGGAACAACTCCACCTCCCCAGTATGGAGAGCTATCCTTAAGTCATCACTCTCGTGCTCGGGAGCAACGACTTGGGGGGCTCCTGTTCCGGACTGGACCAATGACTAGGCATGGCCCAATCCACTTCTGCTCCTAGAACGACCCAATTGCCTAAGTCCAGCCAACATGGAGCAACATTTACCTTTCTGCCCCTCTACTGTGCACATATGATCAGAGGGACTACAAGGTCTCCTGCTCCTCCTCGGCACTCCTGCCCGTCATGCACGACTTTACCATCCAAAAACGGCCACGACGCCTGTGCCCGAAACTGTGCCCTTACCCGCAGCAACAACTAGTTTCGAGCACCTCTGCCCGTCCCAACAGCTAGTTTTTGGCAGTTACCTATTCTTCAGGAAACGATTATTTCGCCCCGAAAATAGGGACCGTTGGCCACGCGCTGGGGGCATTATAAAACCCTCTCATTTGAGAGGGCCAGGTATTCCAAATCATCCTAAGAAACACTTACCTTTGTACTTGCCTTTTTCCTCTCCCGATTCTTACTTTAGCATCGGAGTGCCTTGTAGGTACACCCCCTCCTCATCTCACACACCCAGCATCACAGACGCTTCTCTTGGCCCACTTAAGGTTCTGATCAGCCTTCAAGATCACTTATCAAGATAACTCTCTTGTCTACTCTGTGATCCCTTCATCTTTTCCATAATCATCTTAATCTTCTCGGTAGTTTGCTGAACGATCTCTGGTTCAAGCACAACATTTTCCCCTGATTCATACCAACACAAGGGTGATATATACCTTCTACCATACAAAGCTTCAAAAGGTTTCATTTCGGTACTATAATGGAAACTATTGTTATAGGTAAATTCAATTAGCGGCAAATAATTATCCCAATATATCTTTCAAATATTGAATGGTTCTTTTCATTTAACCGTCCATCTATGGATGGTAAGCAGAACTCAACATGGTTGCTTTCAAACTTTCCCAAAACCTTGACGTGAACCTCAGATTTCTATCTCAAATGATGCTTGAAGGAATTCCATGTAGTCTCAATATCTCACTAATGTAGATCTCTGCTAAGTGATATTTATCACAACAAAATGACTTGACTTAGTTAATATATCCATGAAAACCCAACTTGAATCACTCCCTTTAGCATTTTTGGCAGCCCTACCATAAAATCTATAGAGATACTACCCCACTTCCACTCAGGAATATCCAAAGGCTGTATTAATCCAGACGACTTCTGATGTTCAATCTTCGATTTCTGATAAGTCAAATAAAAGTACATAAACTCAATAACATCCTTCTTGGCTCCTGGATGAATGTTCAAAATACTTTAGTGACCTTCTTCCAAACTATTCTATTAAAGCTCTGGTACATCTGGCACACAAACTTTGTCCCGAAACTTCATAACTCCCTTCTCATCTACCTTGAAGTCCACTTCTTTACCTTGGTTAATCAGTACCATTCGATCAATCAATCCCAAATACAACTTCTGACCTTCCTTTATTACCTCTAAAACGTTGTTAGTCAGCTTCAGCATAACCAACTTCACACTTCATGATGATATTTCACACACCGAGTTAAGATCTCTAAATTTCTCAATCTAATTCATTTCTCTAACCATTAGCACTGACATATGCAAGGACTTTCTACTTAAAGCATCTGCTACCACGTTAGCTTTATACCAGGATGGTAACTCAACTCAAAACCATAGTCTTTAAAAAATTCTAACCACCTTCTCCACCTCATATTCAATTCCCCATTGTCAAACAGGTACTTCAGACTCTTATTTACTGAAAAATTCAAACCTCAAACCATACAAATAATATCCTTAAACTTTAAGTATGAAGACTACTCCTGCCAATTCCAAATCATGGGTAGGATAATCCGCTCATGAATCTTGAGTTGTCTAGAAGCATAAGCTATAACTTAACCATTTTGTATAAGCACACCACCTAAAACCATCTTAGATACATCACAAAATACCACAAAAGATTCACTCGGATCTGGAAAAATAAAAATTGGCACCGACGTCAACCTCTTCTTCAGTTCCTGGAATCTTTCTTCACACTAAACATCTCATACATAAGCTTGTCATTTTTTAGTTAAATGGGTCAAAGGCAATGCCAACTTCAAAAATCTTTTGATGAACTTCCTAAATAACCAACTTACCCTAAGAAATTTCTGATCTCGGTAACTGACTTAGGTGTCTCTCATTGTAATATCATATTTACTTTAGACGGATCCTCTGCTATACCACCACAATAACTCGATCCAAGTAATGATGAATAATATTATTCATATACTTTATGAATACTCCTGGTGCATTAGACACACCAAACGTCATGACCGAACACTCATAATGACCATAATGGTTCCTGAATGCAGTTTTAGGTATATCCTTTGTCTTCACCCTAATTTGATGGTAACCTGACCTTGGATCAATCTTACTAAACACACGAGCTCTTACTAAGTGGTCCATGAGATCATCAATATGTAGAAGAGGATATCGGTTCTTAATGGTAACCTTATTCAATTGTCGACAATCCACACACAATCTCATGTTTTCGTCTTTATTCTTAACCAATAACATTGGCGCTCCCTAAGGCAATACACTTGTGTCGCGGTACGAAAAATACCCAAGTGCACGAAGACTCAAAAGTCAATAGAGTCGCCACCGAAGTTTATCTTGAAAGGGAAAATTTATATAAAACCCTTAAAGAACAAAAATATGGTCGTCGCAACCAAATTCAGGTTCGGGATTCGATTATACGTCAGGAAGGTATTAGTACCCCACACATTAGTTGTACTCAATGGGGACCGTTTAGTTAGTTTTGCGAATAAGAATGTTAGCGTAAGGTATTTGATTTTTTCTAATTATTGTGATATATTTATAAGAGGGGAAAGAACTAAAAATAAGTTTTTATTAGGATGTTTGATGAGACGTTGAATCTCGCTTCTACGTATTGAAATTCTGGCCTATGCAAACAGCAGATGTCCTAACACATGTCAAGACATTGTGCTACATAATCACTTAAACTCATAGGCGCAACAGCAGACTGATACCTTGAATATCAGAACTGCACACTTACAGATGTCACGACATCTGATCCAACATGTTTATCATAAACTCTAACAGAAAACATAAATATGCAGAATGATAAAGAACACAGTAATTGTTAACCCAGTTCGGTGCAACTCACCTACATCTGGGGGATACCAATCCAGGAAGAAGACTCCACTATCTGTAGACTGTTACAAAGTTAAACTCCCCCGTTTACAACTTCATACCTAACATCTACCCAATGAACATATTTACCAAGGCTAAACTCAAACATTTACAACCCTGATATGAGATACCCCACTCAGTTCCCTTAATCACCAACTGTGATTTCTACATCATCCCTGTCAATACAGAAATCTGTCAAACTTTCTTGACAAACAAGCTAACTTGGATTTGCTTAAAAGCTTCATCCAAGAACAATACATAATCCAATACCTCAAGGCTTATGGATCTGTGTGACACTTATATCTACCACAGTGTATCAACTGATACAAAGGGAGACTTACAACCTAGAGAGCCAACGACTCTTAAAACCCTAAACCCTTGTTTCTTACGCAAGAAAGCAAGGTTACAAAAGGCGTACTAAGGCATACAAAAACCTAGGTCTAAGTCTTATATTTATAGGCTCCTGCTTCCTTGGGCTTCAATCTTCAGTCCTTGATCCGTGCAGCAATTTCTCCTTGAGTGTTGCAGCAGTTTAAAAACTAACTTAAGCCATTCAGTCCAGGATGTCAAGATGCATATTAAGACATCTTGTTCGATATCACGTCTTCAGCAGAATTATTTAGCTTGATCTCATTGTTGAGTCAACAATTATGTTTTACCAAAATTTGTTCAAAAAACTCAGAGCTTTCAATCTCCCCCTTTTTGGCAAATTTTGGCTAAAACACATATGCACGGTAAGCTCCAGATCGATGGTGCATGCAGTGAGGACTCCAAATAATTTCAAGGCATATACCTTACCCATGATGGAGTACATGAGAAAGAAGATGCAAGACGCTCCCCTCAACCCATGAACCAATACTTATCACGAAAGGATAAATCTTCCTCTTAAGAGGCATAAGAAAACCATTAGGAAAAAGCAGTAGCAATACCCTTAGCAGTAAGGTACTTCCTTGGGTAACTCAGAACACAGGACATGACTGTGTTCATAACTCAGATCACAAGACACAAAAGTCCATTTGAGAGCTGAGACCAAGAATGTTGTAACATCCTGTTGAGCATTTTGACAAGCTGCTTTATCAGACGTGAGATTCTCATGAGAAGATCAGAACATTTCTCCCCCTTTTTAGACACAATTTGACAAATATTACCAAGGTATATCCAGATCCAAAAAGTGCTCACCCAGAACCTTGTATACGCCATAAAGACAACTGTAAGAATGATACATCGATGAGTAAGATGAATTTTGAGATCCCCTTATTTGAATTATATCAACCACTACTCGATCTTTATGTCTTTATTCATTTTTGAACAGATTCTTGTTGAAGTACAAGTTCCAACACATGTGAATGTATATTCAAGGACAAGATTTTACACGTCCTTCTGATAAGTATACACCCTAAGCGTTTTCCCAAGATGGAATCAATACTTCTGTCATCAGACTGTCAGAGATTCTCCAGACACTCTTCACTGCTATGACGTCCTCGACCAAGTCACACCCAACAATGTTAAAGAAAATATCTGTATTGAATAAAATCTTCATAGTTTTGTGATCACAGCCTGCAGAGAAAAATAAATTCCCCCAGACTCAATCAATGATTCTTAAGTATCCAATAAGAACCATTACGATCACACATGCACTGCCAAGTCTCCCACAACTTGCAACAATACAACAATGTCAAGACATCCTCCTTGACATCTCAGCTTGCTTGACGCACAAATGCAAACTGGAACTTCAATTACATCCTTGCAGTAATTCATCTTAGATCAAGGGGTATCTCCCCCTATCTAAGTGTCATACCCCAAATTTTGACCACTAAGATTTCCCATCATTGTGCAAATCATCATCACAATATGGATGAACCATTAGTCTCCCCAAAGATGGGTGAGCCTTCACCACAATCAGAATTAGGGTTTCAAGCCCTCTCTGAGCTTTAGACAAAGGATCAATCAAGGAATGACATGATCTTCAACTTGTCTAACACTTAAACATCCCCAATGGATCAAGAGGACTCACACCTCAAGGATTAAGCACAAGGCTGCAACATTCTGAGTGGATCAAGCCTCAAGATCGCCAGTGTCACCAAATTAGGGTTTTGGTCGACTAGGGCCTCCAGATGGGAATTTTCCTCTGGGCATAAGCCAATGCTTCAGAGCATAACCTATGATGCTCCAAGGGACATCATGAACCCAATCATCAAGTCAATTTAACCTCAGGGGACGCATTCACCAAAAATCATGAATTAGGGTTTCTTGACCTAATTCACCCCTAAGTTGACTTTTGGGACAAAATATGAGCCAAGACCTCAATACATGATTTGAGGGTATTCAATACACTACATTGATCCATTTGCAATAATGGATTAATCCAAGAAGCTTGATCAACAAGTTTCAAATTCATCAGAACCATAATTTGGGTTTTGAGAAAAAAAGTCAACAGTGCCTTTGACTTTTGACCAAGATATGCTCCCAAATCTTGGGACATGATTCAATACACCCTATAACACCTATGAAATCAATTCATCAAGTTTGATTTAGGTCAAGGACTTGATTTCATAGAGGATCACACAGTTGGAATTCATCTGTTAAAAAGTCAACTGTGCACAAAAGTCAAACTTTGACTTTTTGAGATTTTTCACAATTATGGTTCCTTAACCCTAAAATGATGTTAATGTGTGATTAGAATCATAATTCATCAAGAAAAATCAAGAAAAGTGGGATAACTTATAAAAGGGGTAACCATAAAAACTTAGAAATTTTTCTAAGTTATGGAACAAAGTGGCTAGGGTACCAACTTTGGAGGATCATAACTCCTAAACCACAAGGCCATTTTTCCCCATTCAAAGCTGGATTTGTAGCTCTCATGGCCCTCTACAAAAGCTTCAAACATAACTCATTCCAATTCCTCATGGATTTTAAGTTATGGAATGATCAAAATCACAAAAAGTGGAAATGCCACTTTTTTCCAACACTTAGTGAAATTTTCACTAAGTCAGAATCTGTCTTACTTTTTTCAAAATGTAAGAGCATTTTTCACTTGGATCCAAAAAGTATCAAAACCAATTATGATCAAACAATTGTTGTATCATATGAGGTCTTTCCAAAATGGCCAAGAACTCCACCAAATTCCACTTGAGCCATGAGATATGACAATGGCAACATGCCTTGCTGAAAACTGCCAAAGCAAGGCAGATTTGTGCATTTTGCTCGATTTGCCAAATTTGTGCAAATAACAAACACACTTATCCATTTGAACACCTCAAGGGGAGACCAAGAAGGAACCAACTCTGATCTCAAGCCTCCCAAGTCCTTGGAACTAAAAATAGCATGCCAAACCTAGAAATCCCTAAAGAGGGGACAAGACTCCAATTTTGTTTTGGAGCATTCAATGGATGCACCAAGGTGGCATGGACTGAGTCATTTCCAACTGAATTCAGTCAAGACTTATCCAAGACCAAGGGAACCAGCAGCCTGTGCCCTAACCTCTAGTCAATGGCTAGAGGAGACTTGGATTCTCATTGATCAACATTGGCCAAACCTATGCAGCAGTTGCCATTCATTATTCCTTGCAAAACAAATTTGCTCTATTATAAATAGAGCTCAATTGTGTTCAGTTTGAGTACACCAAAGCACTACAACACTTCCTTTCCTCAAAATCTCTTTCTCTAGGCAAAAATACCTTCTTTAGCAAGGTAACTCTGAGTTTTTGAGTTAGATAGCAATTCCACCACAGCTCATGATCCAAACACATCCAATATGTCGTATCTAAGCTGTCCAAACCCACAAGTGACCTGTAACACCAAAATCACAAAGTCACCTCTCAAAACCTCAAAAATATGACTTTTGTGTATTTTTCAAGCCATGTCTTGATTCAGTCACTTTCCAAACCAGATAAAACCTCAAACACACTCCAAATATCATCCTTGAACTATCCCAAATGGTTCCCCCCATCTGGAACACCATTTGAGAGAGTTGCTATCTTGGTCACTTTTGCCCCTTTTGCAAGAAAGAGCTCAAACTTGTTCCTGAGGTTTCCAGCTGATTCCAACCATCCTAAAAGCTTCTAAGAGATCATTTGAGGGTGTCCAAAGCATCAAATCACTTCTGGAACAAAGCCCTAGGCAGATTGCACAAAAAATCCAAAAAGAGGTAAGCATCACAACTTGGATTATTTGAATCATGCTTTCTTTTGATGTCCACTGATCATGCATCTCTTATACATGTTATATGTGTTGTGTTTGCACCAATTTATCATGTAATTCATGCTTGTACCAAGAGATGGCACAGAAAATGCAAATTATGGCCTATTTCAAAACCACTATCGGGTTTTTCAATAGGAGCATGATCTGAAAAAAAACACCACCACCATTGGATTCCTTGTGAAATTCTAGGCAGGATAGACCTAAATTTTGTCCCAATCCATGGAGAAATGAGAAAGTTATGGCCTTCACGTTTCTAACCAAAATCTTGCCTTGCCTTGCCTTGGGCCAGGCCAAAAACAAGGCAAGCCTTGTATATTTGTGGTTGTGTTTCAATACACAGATGTATCACCAGTGGTAAGGCGCGCGCCCTATACACAAGAGGTCTGGGGTTCGAATCCCCCTCGCCCCAGATCCTCTTTTTGCCATTTTTCCACTTTTTATTATTTTTCTTATTATTTTTAATGATTTGAAAAATTAATAACTCCCTCAATTTTAATTATTTTTTATTGGTTCTTTTTGCAAAAAATCACAAAAATGTTGAAATATTTTATTCCACAAAAAAATCAAATTTATATTAGTTATTAAATATAATTAGTATTTTTGTGAATAAATTCCTTTTTAATTGTTTTTAAACATTTAAAACTGAATATTTACTTTGAAAATCAAAACCAAATGAGTTTTAATTCATCTTGTGATTAAAACCTCATTTTTCAATTCTTCAACAAAAACAACAAGTGGTCTATTCAAACTCATTTGGTATTTTTATCATTTTATTTGATTTTCTTTAAATATTTACTTTTAAAGGAAAACAAAATTAGGGTTTCTTTGATTTTCACCCTTACAAATCATTTTCAAACACTCATGGGCCTCTAATAGAGTGTAAGTCCCGACCCTTTTTGTACATAAACCATTTTGGGCCTTACTTATTGTATAAATCCCTCTGTACATTTTTAAAACAACGACGCGATCGTCGTTTTCAAACAAAAACCATTATGGGCCTCTCCTTGAGTTGTAAGCCCATCATTTATACACAAATATTTTGGGCCTCTATTAGAGTGTAAGACCCATCCCCATTGTAAATACACCACTTCATGGGCCTCAGTCATTGTATAAGTCTCATTGTATTTTCAAAAACAACGGCGCGATCGTTGCTTTTTTTTAGCAAAATCATCTGGGCCTCTCCTCGAGCTGTAAGCCCCACCACTTGTACAAAAATAAATCATTGCGCCTCTATTAGAGTTTAAGACCCAATCCCCTTTTAACAAAAACTTTTTTGGGCCTCATTGTATTGTATAAGACCCAGTACGTAAAAGAAACCTCGGCGCGATCGCCAGTTCAAAAAATACAAATCATCTGGGTCTACCCTCATGTTATAAGCCCCATTCTTTTTATTTAAACACCTTTGGGCCTCTTGAGAGAGTGTAAGACCCATCCCTTTGTACAGAAAACCTTTTTGGGCCTTAGTCACTTGTATAAGTCCCTGTACAAACAGTGCAATCACTGATAAAATCTTGGGCCTCTCCTTGAGCTGTAAGCCCCAACAATATTTTCAAAGCACTTTCTCCTTTGATTTTGAATATAATATTGTTATCAAAGCTTTCTTTGTTGAACAACTAACCAAACAACATGGAAGCTCTACAACCGAGTAAGTGTTTACCCGTTTTCTTTATCCGCTTTCATATATATATAACTGTATTGTGGGGCTGCTCACTGTAAGTCTTCTTTCACAAACTTTTATATACTTGTCAAATATCAACTGTGTAATACTAATATAGTTATTTAGAGTTTTCCCCGGCAACTACGTCTAGCACTAGGTAACGCCCTGTTGGTCACTCTTAAATACAAACAAAACTAGATCCCCATAGGATTACCAGACACAGTCTTCCCTCCTTTTGGGGTTAAACAATATGGAGACGTGAAAGGCAGCATTCTCGGTGAACCCTTTCTCAGACTGTCACTCTTAGAAATCGTCAAAGAGACTCTACTCCCCAGGGATGATCTTTTCTCCGTGAATGGCATCTCTTGAGTTTCTTCCAAATTCTCGGACTTTCCTGGCTTGATCTATTCTCGATGAATGGCATATATTGAACTTCTTGGGGTTTGGGGACCCACAAGCTTCTTAAAAGCATCCCCGCCTCCTCTTGGGCGTTGTACAATGACCTTTCGGCTTCTTAAAAGCTCTCATGCCTTCTCTTGGGCTTAATACAAGGATCCAGAGACCTCTACAGGTATAGGAACAGAACCTAGTCATTAATTTGCTAGAGTTGTCTTTCTGAGTGAAGTGTCAGACCTGTTAATGGGTTGACCTTCATCCCTTAACATACCAGCCTTCTCTTGGGCATTATACAAAGATCATTCACTATCCGAGAATCAATTTCTCCAAAACACCAGTAGACTTGGACAGTCTCAATACCCTTTGGATTCCCTGTTTCCTTAAAGAACAGGAAATAACCCTGATCCTCTGATCAATCCCAAAGCACAACAATACCTTTAATCGTTTCCTTCATAAGAACTGATTTTCTCTTTTATCCAACATACTGGACCTGTCACTAAACTGAAACAGTCACCAGCACAATAGCCTCCTCTTGGGCTTTGTACAATGATTCTCCCCATCGGAGCTAACCTTTTCCCACTCTCTTGTTGAGTATAAAAGACTCTCTTGTTGAGTCAATCAATTTTAGCCTCCATCTCGGGCTTCGTACGAGATACAAAATCACTCTCTTGTTGAGTATAAAAGACTCTCTTGTTGAGTCAATCAATTTTAGCCTTCATCTCGGGCTTTGTACGAGATACAAAAACCACTCTCTTGTTGAGTATAAAAGACTCTCTTGTTGAGTCAATCAATTTTACCCTCAATCTCGGGCTTCGTACGAGATACAAAAATCACTCTCTTGTTGAGTATAAAAGACTCTCTTGTTGAGTCACTTCCCTCTCAGCCTCCATCTCGGGCTTCGTACGAGATACAAAATCACTCTCTTGTTGAGTATAAAAGACTCTCTTGTTGAGTCACTTCCCTCTCAGCCTCCATCTCGGGCTTCGTACGAGATACAAAATCACTCTCTTGTTGAGTATAAAAGACCCTCATGTGGAGTCAAAACCTTTTAGCCTCCGTCTTAGGCTTCGTATAAGACACATATAAAAGTACTCTCTTGTTGAGCCAACCCCTATTTGCCTCTCTCTCGGGCTTCGTACGAGACACTTAAAAGCACCCTCTTGTTAGGTCAATAGCCTCCTCTTAGGCTTTGTATAAGAAAACCCCGGTTGAGTCAATAAACTTGTTAGCATCAAAATATGTGCCTCGTTCACAGTATACAAACATCAACAACTCTTTTTCCTTCATCTAATTGCTGTAAGCGGCAAGCCTCTGGATTATTTACATCCACGCCACTGTCCCTCTTTTAGCATGAGAAATTCCTAAGGAAAGATGGAATTGCTCTACACTGAGTTAAAGTCTTCTCCTTCAAGTTAAAAATCCCCTATAAAGGAAATTATGGCATTGTTGGGTTCACATATCCCAGTTAAGGTAATTCTCCTTTATGATCAGTCGCCCAACAGTTGTGACAAACAGACCAAATATCCCCTTTTAGAGATGACAAATTCTCTCTCATCAATAAACCCTTTAGCTTCACATCTTGGGCTTCGAACAAGATACAAATAGACCCTTCAGCTTCACATCTTGGGCTTTGAACAAGATACAAACCACATTTAGCTTCACGTCTTGGGCTTTGAACAAGACACCAAAACAACCATTTTTTTCTCCCATAGAATAGGAGGAACTACGATCGCTCTGATTTCCCTGTTTCATCAAACGGGAACACGTAGGCATAAGATTGAAAAAATCTTAGCGAGCATACTAATCAAAAACCCAAAATCCCGTACCTTCATACATCAGTCGAAAAGCATCAGTCCTAACATCCTACCAATAGCCTAGACACTGTTTTTTTTAACAAAATAACCTAAGAGAGACCCACAATCTTAATAGCATCTGTAAGCCAACAGTCATCTGTTTAAACTCAGTTTGCAAGTAGGGTTAATTGGAGACATCTATTTCCCTTCCTTTATCAGCTTCAATAGGATAAAAAATGAATCAAAATGTAGTACCCCAAAGCGATAGTGCTTCGCAACCATGCAAAAATTCGCGCTACAGAAAAATGGCGACTCTGCTGGGGATCATAGAGATCTTGTTCTCTTTCCATCTCTTAGGTAGAAACCTTAAAAAGTGCCACAGCAAAATGGCGACCACAGTGGGAGGCATTCTTTCTTGCATTCCCAAGGGATGAAACCCTAAATTCATATCACATAAATGACAAACTCTGTTGGGAAGTCATTGTCTGTATAGGATCATAAGACTAGAGGTCTAGGATGTAACACCCCAATTCCCATCGCGAATAAATAATACATAAATAAATCAGAGTAAATAAAAATTTATTATTTTTAGACAGGAACAAGGATGCCACATTTGAAGAAAGAAAACACAATCCCTGCTCATAAATTTGATACATAACACAAAATGGAATAAATATAATTCAGGAAGCTTTCTCCAACAAAAGGAAAGTTCAATTATGGAATAAAGCGGAAAGATCCATAACTGACTTGTTTTACAAAATAAATTGTTTTATAACATCAAAATATCCATACAAAGGTAATACAAAATAGATCCAACAAATGTATACATATATATCAAAATCGTTCCCCGACTCCCGTGTTACGTATCAGAGCAGACAGACCGACAAAAGGGTGGAGAACTAATCTTCACAAAAGCCTCCAAGATACTAATCTTCAATTGCCTCATAGAGAAACAAACCACAGTAGAAGGGTGAGAAATAACAAC
This sequence comes from Lathyrus tuberosus, assembly GCA_022829125.1. NCBI lineage: Eukaryota > Viridiplantae > Streptophyta > Magnoliopsida > Fabales > Fabaceae > Lathyrus > Lathyrus tuberosus. The sequence goes on along the minus strand of JALAZF010000013.1, from coordinate 24,555,266 downwards.
TAAATCAAGATTGCATAATAATATGCAAACACATAAAAATTCACATGCATAGTTATTCTCACCACAAGCATCACATACTAATACATATAGCATGCCACAGATGCATAACATATTTCTAATAATCCAACCACATAGCATATATCAATTATACCAACATAATAACATATTCACACATAATGCATACCAAAGTTATGACATATGGAAACACACCACCACATCACATAGCCTATGTCTATACATAAAACATATCATCCATAACCAATGCGTTTATCACAAATGCATATCAAATCACCAATGCTATCACAAGCTCAACACATAATCAATCAATTCACAATCTCCCACACATAATCAATCCATTCATGATTTTTCACACAGAATCAATCCATTCATGATTTTTCACACATAATCAATCCATTCATGATTTATGTAAATGCACAGAGACCGACACAACGACTCTATGCAATGCAATGCGGTACCATCCATCCATCATTCTCATCATTAATTCACTCAGGAATTATTGGAATCATCGCTTGTTACTTAGTGTAACTCCCCGTCGGGAAAACGATGTTCCCCGTCGCTTTAGGTCCTCTTGGTATAAGGCTCACGACGTTTATGGACCGCTTTAGGTCCTCTTTGTATAAGGCTCACGATTCGATCGCTTTAGGTCCTCTTTGTATAAGGCTCACGATCGTCTATAACGTCGCTTTAGGTCCTCTTTGTATAAGGCTCACGACCGTTATAGCAGATTCCCTCTGGACTCGTTTCGTCGCTCACACCCACTAGGGCACACGACATCACAAGAATGCATATCATGATGCTTGGCATATAAAGACTCATGACAATCAAATGCATACACATATACAACCATGTGAACCATTCCAACATCCATAATCATGCATATACAATCAAACCCAACACAACGCATTTACTTGCCCTTAGGACACAAACCATCATCACATGCATTCATATCATATAACAACACACAAGTCATACGTTATATATCCAAAAACATATCGCATGATTACACATCTATCGCACACAATTACGACGATAAAAGTCGACAAAACGACACATTTCTAAATTCCCGAGACAATTAAATCGGCACTAATCTCAAAACCATTTTTTATACAAAAGAACATTTCATTAGCTTTCCAACGCATCCGACCGCGCCTCGATCCGAGCTACGGATCAAAAGTTATGAAGGAAACAACACTACACAAACGGTCATGTTCGCTAGGCAAACCTTCTAGCGAGCATTCGCTACCACCTTCGCTAGGCGAAACCACAAACAGACCAAAACAGACACAAAGTTTTCTAGGCAAACTCCTTGGCGAACCTTCGCCTTGCCGTTCGCTTCGCGAACCTCTGGGCGAACCAAGGCAGCAACAAACAGAACTGAAAAGGTACAAAGTTCGCTAGGTGAACGTCGCTAGCGAACATTCGCTGACCTTCGCTGACGGGTTCGCTAGGCGAACCCTCGAAAGCTGTTCGCTAGGACTCGCCCCAGGTTCGCTAGGCGAACCCTAGAAAACTCAGAATCCCAGCATCGCTGTTATTCATCCCAAAACCAACATTTCATCCACCAAACCACTATCAAACCATAACATAACAACCAAAACATTCCCCAATCATAACAGCAAGTATTCTACCACATTTATATCACATTTCAACCGCGAAAACATCGATTTCTATCAATTGTTCACAAATTCAACCCAATGGAAAACATATCTTTTTCAACCAAACATTCAAACAAATACATACATATACATATACAATCGAAATATAATCAGAACTTCTCACCCTTACCTGATTAATCGAAGTACAAGCTTTGATTTGGATGTTTTCTTCTATCCCAAGTTTTTCCTCTTCTTTTCCCTTCTCTTCCTTTCTCTCTTCTCTTTTTCTTTCTTTCCTTTCTCTTTCTTTTCTCTCTTTTTCTTTCCAATCTCTATTTAAACAAAAATCTATTTTTCTAAAATATCTAACCAAGCAAAATGACCAAAATACCCCTACACTCAAATATCTCGCAAACGCTCTCAAAACGCAACAAAACATAAACATACCGATGAAAAACATATCGTGGAATAAAAGTTAAAAAGAAAAATATAATTTAATGCAAATATTTTACCTATCAGAGAAATTAACCAATTAACTCAATTATCAGGTAAAATACAATAAATTCACACATTTCACAAAATTCACATAAATGAAGTAAATAAATACAATTAAACAAATCAGGGCGTTACATAGGATGATTAAGAAAAATATATATACTGCTTTTCTTAATTGATATCTGTGTTTATTTTTCTGCTAATGGGAATGTGTGTGATGCCGCATGTGGAAAGATTGAGTATACACCTAAGATAGGTGATGGCAATGCGGGTAATCTTACTGGGAGTGAATTCCAGTTAAGAGTCCCCGATCGACCATCAAACTCAATGGAGACTCCCTTTGCAGATACATTGCCTATACGACTTCGGTTGTTGAAAGTAGTGTGGTCGACTGGGTTATCTGAGAAGTTGAGGTTTTTAGTAGACTTAAGCCATTTTGTAGTGCGGAAGCTATCGGAAATAGTTGTCACGTGATACTACCCTCATCTGAGATCACTCTAGGATACATCAGCTCGCTGGCGATCCGCTTGCTGTTGTTATCCCATAGGGGTCAATGATTTTGCGGACAGGTACAAAAAATCACCAGTATAAACCTTTGGGGGGGGTAGAGCCTTGACTTCATGACCCCGACCCTTTGACCCCATGTTTTTTCTATGTTTTGTGTGCTGCATTCATTTAAAAAACATTAAAACAAAGAAAATCTTCTCTTCTAGTCTCTCTTTTTCAAATTAAACTAAGACAATGATTGCAAATGTCAGAGAAAGGAGATTGCGCTAATGGATTTCAGTAGAAGGAAAATTCATAAGTACACCTTAAAGGTTCCAAAGTTAGAGGATTTAAGAGGTTTGGCGAGAATGATCACCAACCACGAGGCTTTCAGAGCCAAGTATGGAGGATTACTGTCCTTGTTAAAGGTCCACGTAATCGAGGGAATCCTGTCCACACTAATCCAGTTTTACGATCCGGTCTATCATTGTTTCACATTCCCGGATTATCAGCTTGCACCGACGCTGGAGGAGTATTCTCACCTGACTGATCTGCATATCACTGATCAAGCTCCCTTTTCTGGACTGGAAGAAATTCCAAAAGATCAAACCATTGCAAGAGCAATTTATTTGGATGAGTCAGAAGTCAGGACTCACATGACCACTAAGGGTGGCATCCAAGGTTTGCCAGCCCAATTCTTGATAAAGAAAGCCTTGTACTTTGCCATTATAGGGAACGTGGCCACTTTCGAGAGCATCTTTGTTTTGCTCACCTACGGGTTATTTTTGTTTCCTAACATCGATAACTTCGTAGATATCAACGCCATTAAGATTTTTCTGATTGGAAACCCCGTACCGACCTTACTCGCAGGTGCGTATCATTCGGTACACTTAAGGAATTTATACAGCGGAGGAATGATCACGTGCTGTGTACCCTTGCTTTACAAATGGTTCACTTCCCACTTACCCAAGTCTGCTGCATTTTGGGATCAAAAGAATACTTTACGTTGGTCGCAGAGAATCATGTCTCTTACCGACTCTGACATCGATTGGTACAATCGAATCTACGACGGGATCATAATCATTGACCGTTGTGGAAATTTCCCAAATGTACCCCTTATAGGAACTAAGGGAGGAATCTACTATCATCCAGTGTTAGTTCATCGTCAATTTGGATACCCAATGAGGCATGTCCCGCGCAATGCTCATCTGGAAGGTCTTTTCTTCAAGGAAGGAGAAAATGACAAAGCACGAAAGATAGAAATAGTGCACGCTTGGAAACACGTTCATAGGAAAGGACGAGAGTCTCTAGGAAAACCAGACTGTGTCTCGGTGGAGCCCTATCTCCACTGGGTACAAACTAGAGCTCTCAAGCTGAGGATGCCTTACCCTCGCCAGGAAGTTCTTCCATTAAGGGACTCTGCCCTTTATTTCATGTCTGAGACGGAAAAACTTTAGGTTACTCTCAGCAAAGTTCAGCAGGAGAAGAGGTCTTGGAGGAACAAGTACCGTATTCTCAATGTGGAGTGCAAGAAAATACAGCGGCTATTAAGAGAAAAAGATGCTCTGATTGGGATTTTAGATCAGCATGCTGTAGAAAATCAGGATGACCAAAGGAATTTGCTCGCTCCTTTCACTTGGCAAAGGAATGATAACCCGACAACGACCCTAAAGCCCTGGTCAAAGAAAAGGAAAGCGCCTGAACCAGCACTTGAGCTCTCTTCAGAGAGGACTCAGGATCCATTAGTTTAGATTTCCTTTTTCAGCACTTTGAAATCTACTGTATTTCTATTTCCGCAATCCTTTGAATTTAATAAAATGGGGTTTCCCCACTGTTTGATATTTGCAATCTAATTGTCGAAGTTTACTTTGAATAAACAAAAATAATTAATAATCATTGCATTCATCATTCTCATAAACGCATTCTTCTTACCTACGAATCTCACATTTGCTTCTCGGTTCTAGAGTCAAACTGTCTCATTCGTACAATACTCGGGTCAATCATCAGAAAAAGATGAATGATCTCGAGGAAGAGAATAGAGAGTTGAGAGAAGAGATAGACACTCTGAAAGAGGATCTGAGAAAGATTCATAACGACATGCAAGCTCTAGCAGAAGCTTAAATGCAACAACAAAGGACTGTGATCTCGGAGATCACATCTACGCCCATAGTGGAGAAGTATGATCCTAGGTACAAAATGCCGAAAGATCGTCCCTGGGCATGCCTATTAACTATATCCCAGAAGGATATGTTCCGCCGATCGCTGAGGATCAGGGAACCACAGCAGGAGCCGCTGGGACTGAAGGTTACAAACTTCAGGAAAGCGAAGATGCCAGGGGCATGACAGCAACTCCTGAAGGTTACAAACTTTGGGAGACACCGAGAGTCTCGACCATAATGACTATACCACCACCGGTGGTACACACTGTCCCGGAAGGATAGATTCCACAGATACCTTCTGGTGGAAACGACAACATGTTCAACAGAATGAATGAGTTCCAGGTATGGATGGCAGGCAAATCCAAACCCACGGGGCCCACCCGCACCCGAACCCGAGTCAATGGGTGAAAACCCGAGTTGACTGGGTTTGGGTTCGGGTTCGGGTGCGGGTTTGAGTAGTGTAAAACCCGTACCCAAAACCCAAAACTACACCCGATATATATATATATATATATATATATATATATAACCTTTAAACTGTAGAAACTAAACATAGTATATAAAAATAAAAAGTTACGTAGGTATAATATGCTAAACAAAACTAAACAAATAGTAAAAGTCATAAAAAACCAAAACATTAAATGTGATATATGAAAACTAATACTAGCAGTATGACCAATCGACACACAATATTTGACGGACGACGCAGTACCGGCATTAGAAAAAAATATAACAAACAAAACTAAGCTATATATATATATATATATATAGTTTTTGCTACAGGTTCGGGTTTGGGTGAAAAAACCCGAACCCAACGGGTGTGGGCGTGAGTGTTATTTTGCCACCCGAATAGCCTTTGGGTTCGGGTTCGGGTGGTGATTTCGGGTGCGAGTTTGGGTAGTGTAAAACTCGCACCCGACCCGACCCGTTGTCATCCCTAGTTCCAGGAACAATTACTGGAGATGCAGAAGGAACTGTAAGCCCTTCGCGGTCAATATCTATTTGGAAAGGACGCCGCGGACCTCTGCTTGGTCCCCAATGCGAAAGTTTCGCACAAGTTCCAGGTACTCGACTTTGAAAAGTACAAGGGTAACTCTTGTCCTCAGAGCCATTTGGTGATGTACGCTCGGCAAATGTCAGCTCAGACAAAGAACCAGGAGCTATTGATTCACTACTTTCAGGATAGTTTAACCGGTGTCGCATTAAAATAGTACATGGGTTTAAACCGCGTTACGATCGGCACGTTCAGAGATCTTGGTGCTGCTTTCGTTCAACAATATAAATATAATTTGGACATGGCACCGGACAGAGATCAACTCAGATCAATGTCACAAAAGGACAAGGAAACCTTTAAGGAGTACGCTCAGAGATGGCGTGAAATTGCCGCTCAGATTTCTCCACCTCTGGAGGAAAAAGAGATGACAAAGATCTTCTTAAAGACCTTAAGTTCATTTTACTATGACAGAATGGTCGCCAGTGCGCCCAGTGACTTCACCGAGATGGTGGGCATGGGAGTTCCTCTTGAGGAAGCAGTCCGAGAAGGACGTTTAGTAAAAGACGCTGGATCATCAAGTAGTATGAAACGATACGATAGTATTTTCCCTAAGAAAAAAGAGCAAGATATCGGGAATATCTCTCTCGGAAAGCAAAGGCGACGATATCAACCAGTAGCAGCCGTAACTCCTGCTATCAATCTCGCGCCTGTTCCTATGTATCAACCTCAGGTTGCTCAGAGCCAACCGAATCAACAGCAACTTCAGCCAAGGACACAACAGCCTCTTCAGCAGGCTCGTCCTCAGTATAACAACAACCGTACAACGCGAGCGCCAGGGTTCGACCCTATACCGATGTTGTACGTGAAATTGTTTCCATTATTACTGGTCATGGGGCATGTCCAAACTAAGTCTCCTCCTACAGTACCAGAAAATCTGCCTTTTTGGTTCAAAACGGATCAGACTTGCCCTTACCATCTAGGAGGACCAGGGCATAACATAGAAAACTGTCTCAATTTCAAACCCGATGTGCAAAAGCTTGTTAGGAGCGAGGTCTTATCTTTCAGAGATACGAATCTGAATGTTCTCACAAACCCGCTGCCTCAACATGAGAAAGCTGCAGTCAATTTGATAGAGGGAGAGTCTAACAACACCTATCAAATTCATGATGTACTCTTGTTAAGAGCCAACTTGGTCAAGATGCATTATAGACAGAGCGGATATGGCCATGTGCCGCCTCATAACTATCACCAGTGTGATATCTGCTCTAAGAACAATCAGGGATGTTCTGTGGTGCAATCATCTCTACAGGAATAATTGGATCTCTAGTGGATCTAAGAGCATCGAATTTGGGGGGTCAACATGACTTATACGAATTCCAACATCATTCAGAGCCAAGACATCCGTGCAATGAATGTCAACTTGGTGGCGATGTACTCAAGGCAAAGCCAGTATCATAATCTGCCGCAGCACGATTATAATTCATGTCTGGCTTGCTCGGTAAACAAACAGGGATGCTCTTTTGTACAAGAGGCCCTCCAGCATCAAATGGATCTTGGATGGATCCAAGACTACCATGATATAAATCCTTATCAAATCAACATGATTCAAATCTTTGATATTCGTCTGATGAATACCAGCTTGGTGGAGTTACATGCCAGGCAGGTTCAACTCGGTTTTCTCACTTCACATGATTATCAGAACTGTAAAGGATGTTGTGAGAGTAACCAAGGGTGCTCTCGTTCAGAGAACTTTATAACAGTTGTTAAACCACTGGTGGCTTCCGATCTATATGGATGAAGACACACAACAAATCAATGTGCTTAATAGAAACCCTACTATGTATCAAAGTCAGGATGTCCGATCTATGGAAATAGACCTAATGAGGTTACACTGCATTCAGAGCGGACGTGGCCAGGTACCACCACACAACTATGAACGTTGTAGAGTCTGCTCGGAGAATAACCAAGGATACTACCTTGTGCGGGCAGCCCTTCAAGGTCAGTTGGATCGTAAAGAGATTCACCGTGTCCGAGTTCCGAGCCAATCAACTGGATGCCGGACTACTTCGCTGATCAAATCAGAGACGTTGTCATAATCTCTGATCATCAACAGAACAAGGATGTTTGTACCATCATCCCTCTACTAGACAAATCAAAGGTTCTTAGCCAGGAACTGATTGAAGTTACTTACAACAATCAGAAAAATCAGAAGGCTCATGTAGTTATTTATCTATCGGGACCATTACTGTATGAATCAGCTAAGGCGATCCCTTACAAATACGGTGCAACAATAATTGAGAATGGAAAGGAAATTCCATTACCCTCCGTCGTGAATATTGCAGACATCAATCGAGTAACACAGAGCGGTCGAATCTTCAACCGAAGAGTTGGAGAACCTAATAAAGAAAAGGAACTTCTGACAGAAGCTCCCAATTCACCAGTCGGTCAATCCAGTAATCCCGACCTTTCAAAGAATGACGATGAGATGCTGAAGCTCATCCAAAGGAGTGAATACAACATTGTTGATCAGCTGTTACAAACTCTTTCAAAGATCTCAGTGCTATCACTTTTACTCAATTCCGAAGCCCACAAAGTGACTCTACAAAAAGTCTTAGAGCAGGCCTTTGTGAAATAGGATGTGTCAATACGACAGTTCGATAGCATCATCTCTAACATCACTTTCTGCAACAACTTAGGATTCAGTGATGAGGACTTGCCAGAGGGGGGCAAAAGTCACAACATGGCGCTCAATATCATAGTTAACTGCCAGGACGATGCTTTAGCCAGTGTACTGGTAGACACAGGATCGACCATCAACATTATGCCAAAGTCCACTTTAATGCGACTATCATTCAAAAGACCCCCAATGAGGGGCAGTGAGGTCATCGTCAAAGCATTTGATAGGTCTCGGAAAGCAGTTATCGGCGAAGTCGACCTTCCCATAACTGTCGGTCCTCACGCTTTCCTAATCACTTTCCAGGTCATGGATATCCGGGCAACATACAGTTGCTTATTAGGAAGACCTTGGATATACCAGGCTGCGGCAGTCACTTCGATACTTCACCAGAAACTGAAGTTCGTCAAGAACGATCAACTTGTCACGGTCTGTGGGGAGCAAGCCTTGCTCGTGAGTAACTTGTCATTATCTACTTGTGTAGAACCCGAGGAGGTTGTTGGAACTCAGTTCCAAGCACTTTCGGTGAGTAATGAGAATCAATCAGAGAAAGGAACCTCAATTTCCTCATACAGAGATGCTCTCGAAGTGATCGAGAGTGACAACACAAAAGGATGGGGACAACTTGTCATTCCTACCGATAACAAAACAAAGAAGGGTCTTGGTTTTTCTGTAACCTGCACCCAGACAACTGCTAACGATGAAAGTCTTTATCCCATTCAGGACTTCTTCCACAATGGAGGTTTCCTTCACCCAGTACCTCAAGCAGTCCATACCATCAACGAGGGAGATTCCTCTGATACGGAGGAAGAGTGGAAGTCCTATCTTAACGAAGACGGTTATATGTCTCAAGAAGAGGTGCCTACACCCTTTTGCTATCCCGCACAAAGGCCGAGATTTATACCAAGGTCAGACGTCGAAATGATATACGGAGATTGTGCTCCGGAAGGATGTCGTGCTCCACCAAACTCATTAGAGGAGGACACTCTGATGAAAGACAACTTTGACCACGACTATTATGGCCCAATGGATGACCTGGCTATCTGGCAGCCGTACCCAGGAGACCTGGGGTAATAAAATTAGCCGAACAATGAAAATCAGCTGAGCATCATTGAAAAGAATACCTGCGTCCCCACCATGTCATGGGATCAACACTCAGGTCATTCAAAAAATATCCTGCACGACGATGAATTTGCAAAGTTTATCGGATTAGAATTCATCAACTATGCTTTTCTCGAGGTCAACGTCATCGAGAGAGATGACTCCTCCAGTTCCACAGAAGTGTGGGACACCTTAGGACAACCAAGTGGAAAATTTTACTTCATGGTCAAGTACACCGCTCCCGAAAGCTCTCGTATCAGACTCAAAGATATCCAGCCAACTGGATGGGGAGATCCACCTGAGAGCACAAATGCTATGCAAAATACAACTGAGGAATCCTCCTACGACAACTTCGTCTGGGAGACAGATTCCAATGATCCTGCTCCACCAGAAATCAGCGTTATTTCTGAAGACAAATCAAGGAAAGTACCAGACTTTGTGATTCACCGAGGAGTTCATCGCTAATGGGTTGCTGTCGATGTTTCGAAGATTGTTCATAAGTCTAAGTAATTGTCGTCTTTATCTTAACCTTTCACCCTGCCCAGGTGAAACAGATGTTTTGATAGGGCTCACTTTCTGTAAATATCCCTCTTCATTTCTCCCAAAGCGACAGAGTTTTGTTTTATAGGGTTGTAGTTTCAAGAATCGACTTGTTCATAAATAAAATAACGTCGTTCTGTAATTTTCGCATTTATTGCTGTTTTCTCTTTTCGTTTTTAAAAAAATGGTAATCCTAAACAACAATTCAAAATAAACAAGCAGTTTTTCAAAAAAAAATACACACTGCACACACTCTTGCATTTTCTCTATCTCTTCTAAACACAAATCATCACGTCATGCAGATTGCTTATTTTTAACCCTGTTGAAACATACGATCCGATGCCTTCTCCCGACTTTGAATTTCTGGTATTTGGGGCTGAAGAAGTTGACAACGAAATTCCAGAAGAGATCTCCCGATTACTCCGACAAGAGGAAAGGTCCATTGAACCTCACAAAGAGCCGTTGGAAACGATCAATGTGGGTTCGGAAAAAGAGAGAAAAGAAATCAGGATTGAGGTACTACTCAGTCCAACTGCCAAAGAGAGTCTGACAAAGCTTCTCAGAGAATTTCCCGATGTGTTTGCTTGGTCCTACCAGGACATGCCAGGTTTGGATACCAGCATCGTGGAACATCGTTTACCATTAAAATCAGAATGTCCGCCAGTAAAACAGAGGTTGAGACGGACTCACCCGGACATGGCCGTCAAAATCAAAGAGGATGTACAGAAACAGATTGACGCGGGTTTCCTCGCCACGTCAAAATATCCTCAATGGTTAGCCAATATCGTACCCGTTCCAAAAAAGGATGGAAAAGTCAGAATGTGTGTCGATTACAGAGATCTAAATAAGGCTAGTCCAAAGGACGACTTTCCTTTACCACACATTGACATGCTGGTAGACAGTACGACAAAGTTCAAAGTTTTCTCCTTCATGGATGGATTCTCGGGCTATAATCAAATCAAAATGGCGCCGAAAGACATGGAGAAAACTTTGTTCATTACCCCATGGGGTACCTTTTGTTACAAGGTAATGTCGTTCGGTTTGAAGAACGCCGGGGTAACCTATCAAAGGGCCGTGACTACTCTGTTTCATGACATGATACACAAGGAAATCGAGGTATATGTCGATGATATGATTGCCAAATCTAAGACGGAAGAGTAGCATGTGACCCATCTGTCAAAGCTATTCGAGCGGTTAAGAAAGTACAAACTCCGCTTGAATCCCAATAATGTGCACATTTGGTGTCCGTTCAGGGAAACTCTTAGGGTTCATTGTCAGCCGGAAAGGAATTGAGGTTGATCCTGACAAGGTCAAGGCCATTCAAGAAATGCCTTCTCCAAAAACTGAGAAACAAGTCAGAGGATTCCTGGGACGTTTGAACTACATTTCCATATTCATATTCCTCATGACCGCAACATGTGCGCCGATCTTCAAATTACTCAAAAAGAATCAGGACTGCGTTTGGACAGAGGACTGCCAAACCGCCTTCGACATTATTAAGGAATACCTATTGAACCCACCGATTTTATCACCTCCATTGGAAGAAAGACCACTGATAATCTACCTCACAGTCCTAGAGGACTCAATGGGTTGTGTGCTTGGTCAACAAGACGAAACCAAAAGAAAAGAGTCTGCCATCTACTATTTGAGTAAGAAATTCACCGACTGTGAGACTCAATACACTATGCTTGAGAAAACTTGTTGCGCTTTGGCTTGCGCAGCCAAACGTCTTCGCCAGCACATGATCTGTCACGCTACTTGGTTAATCTCAGAAATGGATCCAATCAAGTACATCTTTGAAAAACCTGCTCTCACAGGAAGAATTGCCAGTTGGCAGATGTTGTTATCAGAATACGACATTGAGTACCACGCTCAAAAAGCCTTTAAAGGAGTATTTTAGCCGATCATTTGGCTCATCAATCGATTGACGATCAGGAATCAGTCGGGTTTGACTTCCCAGACGAAGATGTCATGTATTTGAAAATGAAAGATTGCGATGAACCGCTACCCAGTGAAGGGCCAGAACCAGGTTCCCAATGGGGACTAATCTTTGACGGAGCAGTTAATCATTATGGAAACGGAATTGGGGTAATCATCATAACACCTCAGGGTACCCACATTCCTTTCACTGCCAGACTTACATTCAAGTGCACAAACAACAAGGCCGAATATGAAGCTTGTATTATGGGTCTCGAAGAAGCAATTGATTTGAGGATCAAGAACTTGGATGTATATGGCGACTCAGCTTTGGTCGTCAATCAGATCAAAGGAGATTGGAACACATACCAATCCGGATTGATTCCTTACAAAGATTATGCAAGAAGGTTGTTACCTTTCTTTAACAGAATTGAGTTTCATCATATCCCTCGTGAAGAGAATCACATGGCTGATGCATTAGCCACTCTCTCCTCCATAATTAGTGTAGGTTAGTGGACCGACTTACCTAAGATCGACATAATGCATCTTGAACGGTCCGCTTACATCTTCGCGATCGAAGCAGTCATAGACGACAAACCTTGGTATCACGATATCAAATGCTTCCTTCAGAAACAAGAGTACCCACCCGGGGCACTAAGGAAAGACAGAAAGACCCTCAGAAGGCTGGCAGGCAGTTTCTTCTTGAGCGGCGCTACACTCTATTAGAGGAACTTTGACATGGTCTTGCTCTGATGTGTAGACAGACCATAAGCAAACATGCTGATGAAAGAAATTCACGAAGGATCCTTTGGCACTCATGCCAACGGACTCATAATGGCGAGAAAAGTTCTCAGAGCAGGGTACTATTAGTTGACAATGGAATCCGATTGCTACAAGTACACGAGGAGATGTCACAAGTGTCAGGTATATTCAGACAAAATCCATGTACCGCCAACGCATCTCAAAGTTCTTTCTTCCCCATGACCTTTATCCATATGGGGAATCGACATGATCGGCATGATTGAACCCAAAGCTTTGAATGGACATCGGTTCATCCTGGTAGCCATTGATTACTTCACCAAGTGGGTCAAAGCAGCGTCATACGCTAATGTAACCCGACAAGTGGTAGTCCAATTTATCAAAAACAATATCATCTGCCGTTATGGTGTTCCGAGCCAAATCATTACTGATAATGGATCTAACTTGAACAATAAGATGATGAAGGAGTTGTGTGCTGAGTTCAAGATCGAACACCATAACTCATCTCCCTACCGACCCAAGATAAACAGAGCGGTAGAAGCGGCTAACAAGAACATCAAGAAGATCGTTCAAAAGATGGTTGTAACCTACAAAGACTGGCACGAAATGCTACCTTTTGTTCTTCACGGTTATCGCATATCTGTCCGCACTTCAACAGGGGCAACCCCTTTCTCTCTAGTATATGGCATGGAGGCAGTGCTCCCCATCGAAGTGGAGATCCCATCGATCCGGGTATTGATGGAAGTTAAGCTAACAGAAGCTGAATGGTGCCAAAGTCGGCACGATGAACCAAATCTGATCGAAGAGAAGCGAATGACGGCTCTATGCCATGGTCAGTTGTATGAGCAAAGAATGAAGAATGCCTTCGACAAAAAGGTCCGACCTCGCGTCTTCAGGAAAGGAGACCTTGTGCTCAAAAAGATACAATCATTCCTCACTGATTCTCGGGGCAAATGGACTCTGAATTATGACAACCCCTATGTGGTCAAGAAAGCCTTCTCAGGCGGCGCCTTGAGACTCGCAACCATGGACGGAGAGGAATTTGCCTACCCCACGAATGTTGATGTAGTCAATAAATACTTCGCCTAAACTAAAAAAAAAAGGAAAAAAAAAATGTCTCGGTGGATTGAATACCCGAAAGGGCGGCCCAGGAAAAAATTAGAGACATAATCAAAAAAATCATCCCGGTGGATTGGAAATCTCAAAGTACAATCCAGGCAAAAGTTAGGGATAATGGCAAGTAACTACGTCCAACAGGGGCAAATCCCCTAGTAGCAGTCATGCCATCCATCAGAAAACTCCAGTCAAGGTCATCTTCGACGGAAGCTCAGGATGCCCCGAATTCAAAGTTAGTAGAAGGATAATGGTCGTTATGTTTCAATGTAGCCCTTTTCCCTTAAATTACCATTTCCAAACTTTGTAAATACTCTAGGAAATCACGCGTTTGGCTGATTTCCATCCTATCAATAAAATTTGAGCCCTTGTACTTTTGTTTGCAATTCTTATTTGTTTTAGCTTTACAGAATGACATTTTAACATGATCAATGATTCTTGAAATAAAACAAAAATGAATTTACTTGTCAAACTTTTCTACTTTTAAAATAAAGATGGAAATTTCTTTTGACTGTTGAACATCGAAAGAACATCGATCGCTTTGCCAAAAATAATCGAGCTTCAAAGTGCAGAATCAAAGTACTTCTTCTAAACCAGTGCGCCTGAACGAAGGATCAGTTATGTTAGATGCGAATACTCAATATGACATCTTCGGACGAGTTCTCATCTCCTAAGCCCGATCGGCGGTTGTTCCCCCACAGGGACTATCTCTCCTAAGCAAGGCAGAATTGCTATCTTGAACCAGCGATACTTTTTATCTCCCACTGTGGCCGAGTATCCAGTCATGTTCATCTACTAGTTTGTATGTTGTGTCAATTTTGTCAGCATATACATACATGCATCATGCATTATTGATTTACATTTATATTCATATTGCATCACTATCACTCTAGTCGGTCTTGTCCTCTAGTGATAAAAGTCTTCACAATCGAGTTGTCGGTTCTTTCCTCGTCAGGAAATGTTGCATCTGAACAATCTTTATCCTTCAATTTATTTTTGGATTAGAGTTGGCCTTTGACCACTTTGATAACTTGAACCTCTGAGAAGACCAGAGAAACTTTCGGCAAATGTCACTCTTCGCCATTGAAGATGATATCTTCGCTTTCCCGGATGAAGGAAAATCCCCAGAGAAAGCCTCACAACTAAAGACTTTCAGCAACACATTAATTTTGCTCTCTGGAGAGTCGGTGTTAATAAAGTCATCAGCACCTCAAAATTGGATCACATCATATGGCATTACTCCGAGAAGATCTCTGAGAAACGTATGATGTAATGTCCCCAAGTTGGAAGTAGTCTCTCAAGAGACTCATTTTCCCCAGATAGAGTCAACAAATGGCATCTCCAACTAAGAAGTTTGTATCCCTCTACAACTCAGACAGATGGGTTATCCCCAACAACTCTGACATCAAATATTTTCCATCAAATGGCATCTCCCCAGGAAAATTCGGCGAGAAGCTTGAGGAAAACCGCTACGCATAACGTCCCTTGTCAAGAAGTTTATTGACAAAAGAAAATGAGACCAATTCCTTGGTAGGAAACCAGGATTGAGGGGAAGTTTATTTCAGAAACTAAGACCAGTTCCTTGGTAGGAAACCAGGATCAAGGGGAAGTTTATTTCAGAAACTAAGACCAGTTCCTTGGTAGGAAACCAGGATCGAGGGGAAGTTTATTTCAGAAACTAAGACCAGTTCCTTGGTAGGAAACCAGGATCGAGGGGAAGTTTAAATCAGAAAGTAAAACCAGTTCCTTGGTAGGAAACCAGGATCGAGGGGAAGTTTACATCAGAAACTGAGACCAGTTCCCTGGATGAAAACCAGGATCGAGGGGAAGTTTACCCTTTTTAAGCATCATTGCTTAGCAAAAAAAGAAGAATGCGCAAACTGCCATTCTTAACTGCTATCAAAATTTTCGGTATTCCGATATTTAATCCTCTTGCACCCCGAATGCCCGAATACCTTCGCCATTCACACCTTCGGGTCCAAGAAGATTAAATAAGGGCATCTGTCATACCCCAAATTTTGACCACTAAGATTTCCCATCATTGTGCAAATCATCATCACAATATAGATGAACCATTAGTCTCCCCAAAGATGGGTGAGCCTTCACTACAATCAGAATTAGGGTTTCAAGCCCTCTCTGAGCTTTAGACAAAGGATCAATCAAGGAATGAAATGATCTTCAACTTGTCTAACACTCAAACATCCCCAATGGATCAAGAGGACTCCCACCTCAAGGATTAAGCACAAGGCTGCAACATTCTGAGTAGATCAAGCCTCAAGATCGCCACTGTCACCAAATTAGGGTTTTGGTCGACCAGGGCCTCCAGATGGGAATTTTCCTCTGGGCATGAGCCAATGCTTCAAAGCATAACCTATGATGCTCCAAGGGACATCATGAACTCAATCATCAAGTCAATTTATCCTCAGGGGATGCATTCACCAAAAATCAGGAATTAGGGTTTCTTGACCTAATTCACCCCTAAGTTAACTTTTGGGACAAAATATGAGCCAAGACCTCAATACATGATTTTAGGGTCTTCAATACACTACATTGATCCATTTGCAACAATGGATTAATCCAAGAATCTTGATCAACAAGTTTCAAATTCATCAGAACCACAATTAGGGTTTTGAGAAAAAAAGTCAACAGTGCCTTTGACTTTTGACCAATACATGCTCCCAAATCTTGGGACATGATTCAATACACCCTATAACACCTATGAAATCAATCCATCAAGTTTGATTTAGGTCAAGGACTTGATTTCATAGAGGATCGCAGTGTTGGAATTCATTTGATAAAAAGTCAACTGTGCACAAAAGTCAAACTTTGACTTTTTGAGATTTTTCACAATTATGGTTCCTTAACCCTAAAATGATGTTAATGTATGATTTGAATCATCATTCATCAATAAAAATCAAGAAAAGTGGGATAACTTGTAAAAGGGGTAACCATAAAAACTTAGACCATTTTGGAGGATCATAACTCTTAAACCACAAGACCATTTTTCCCCATTCAAAGCTGGATTTGTAGCTCTCATGGCCCTCTACAAAAGCTTCAAACATAACTCATTCCAATTCCTCATGGATTTTAAGTTATGGAATGATCAAAATCACAAAAAGTGGAAATGCCACTTTTTTCCAACACTTAGTGAAATTTTCACTAAGTCAGAGTCTGTCTTACTTTTTCCAAAATGTAATGGCATTTTTCACTTGGATACAAAAAGTATCAAAACCAATTATGATCAAACAGTTGTTGTATCATACGAGGGCTTTCCAAAATGGCCAAGAACTCCACCAAATTCCACTTGAGCCATGAGATATGACAATGGCAACATGCCTTGCTGAAAACTGCCAAAGCAAGGCAGATTTGTGCATTTTGCTCGATTTGCCAAATTTGTGCAAATGACAAACACACTTATCCATCTGAACACCTCAAGGGGAGACCAAGGAGGAACCAACTCTGATCTCAAGCCTCCCAAGTCCTTGGAACTAAAAATAGCATGCCAAACCTAGAAATCCCTAAAGAGGGGACAAGACTCCAATTTTGTTTTGGAGCATTCAATGGATGCACCAAGGTGGCATGGATTGAGCCATTTCCAACTGAATTTAGTCAAGACTTATCCATGACCAAGGGAACCAGCAGCCTGTGCCCTAACCTCTAGTCAATGGCTAGAGGAGACTTGGATTCTCATTGATCAACATTGGCCAAACCTATGCAGTAGTTGCCATTCACTATTCCTTGCAAAACAAACTTGCTCTACTATAAATAGAGCTCAATTGTGTTCAGTTTAAGTACACCAAAGCACTACAACACTTCCTTTCCTCAAAATCTCTTTGTCTAGGCAAAAATACCTTCTTTAGCAAGGTAACTCTGAGTTTTTGAGTCAGAGAGCAATTCCACCGTAGATCATGAACCAAACACATCCAATATGTCATATCTAAGTTGTCCAAACTCTCACAAGTGACCTGTAACACCAAAATAACAAAGTCACGTCTCAAAACCTCAAAAATAGGACTTTTGTGCATTTTTCAAGCCATGTCTTAATTCAGTCACTTTCCAAACCAGATAAAACCTCAAACACACTCCAAATATCATCCATGAGCTATCCCAAATGGTTCCCCCCATCTGGAACACCATTTGAGAGAGTTGTTATTTTGGCCACTTTTGCCCCTTTTGCAAGAAAGAGCTCAAACTTGTTCCTGAGGTTTCCAGCTGATTCCAACCATCCTAAAAGCTTCCAAGAGATCATTTGAGGGTGTCCAAAACATCAAATCACTTCTGGAACAAAGCCCTTGGCAGATTGCACAAAAACTCCAAAAAGTTGTAAGCATCACAACTTGGATTCTTTGAATCATGCTTTCTTTTGATGTCCACTGATCATGCATCTCTTATACATGTTATATGCGTTGTGTTTGCACCAATTTATCATGTAATTCATGCTTGTACCAAGAGATGGCACATAAAATGCAAATCATGGCCTATTTCAAAACCATTATCGGGTTTTTCAATAGGAGCATGATCTGAAAAAAAACACCACCACCATTGGATTCCTTATGAAATTCTAGGCAGGATATACCTAAATTTTGTCTCAATCCATGGAGAAATGAGAAAGTTATGGCCTTCACGTTTCTAACCAAAATCTTGCCTTGCCTTGCCTTGGGCCAGGCCAAAAACAAGGCAAGCCTTGTATATTTGTGGTTGTGTTTCAATACATTGATGTATCACCACCCCAGTGGTAAGGCGCGTGCCCTATACACAAGAGGTCTGGGGTTCGAATCCCCCTCGCCCCAGATCCTCTTTTTGCTATTTTTTCCAGTTTTTATTATTTTTCTTATTATTTTTAATGATTTGAAAAATTAATAACTCCCTCAATTTTAATTATTTTTTATTGGTTCTTTTTGCAAAAAATCACAAAAATGTTGAAATATTTTATTCCACAAAAAAATCAAAGTTATATTAGTTATTTAATATAATTAGTATTTTTGTGAATAAATTCTTTTTTAATTATTTTTAAACATTTAAAAGTGAATATTTACTTTGAAAATCAAAACCAAATGAGTTTTAATTCATCTTGTGATTAAAACCTCATTTTTCAAACCTTCAACAAAAATCACAAGTGGTTTATTCAAACTCATTTGGTATTTTTATCATTTTATTTGATTTTCTTTAAATATTTACTTTTAAAGGAAAACAAAATTAGGGTTTCTTTGATTTTCACCCTCACAAATCATTTTCAAACACTCATGGGCCTTTATTAGAGTGTAAGTCCCAACCCTTTTTGTACATAAACCATTTTGGGTCTCACTTATTGTATAAGTCCCTTTGTACATTTTTAAAACAACGACGCGATCGTCGTTTTCAAACAAAAACCATTCTGGGTCTCTCCTTGAGTTGTAAGCCCCATCATTTGTACACAGATATTTTAGGCCTATATTAGAGTGTAAGACCCATCCCCATTGTAAATACACCACTTCTTGGGCCTCAGTCATTGTATAAGTCCCATTGTATTTTCAAAAACAATGGCGCGATCGTCGCTTTTTTTTAGCAAAATCATCTGGGCCTCTCCTCGAGCTGTAAGCCCCACCACTTGTACAAAAATAAATCATTGGGCCTCTATTAGAGTGTAAGATCCAACCCCCTTTTAACCAAAACTTTTTTGGGCCTCAGTGCATTGTATAAGACCCAGTACGTAAAAGAAACCTCGGCGCGATCGTCAGTTCAAATAGAAACAAATCATCTGGGCCTACCCTCATGTTATAAGCCCCATTATTTTTCTTTAAACACCTCTGGGCCTCTTGAGAGAGTGTAAGACCCATCCCTTTGTACAGAAAACCTTTTTGGGCCTTAGTCACTTGTATAAGTCTCTGTACAAACAGTGCAATCACTGATAAAATCTTGGGTCTCTCCTTGAGTTGTAAGCCCCAACAATATTTTCAAAGCACTTTCTCCTTTGATTTTGAATATAATATTGTTATCAAAGCTTTCTTTGTTGAACAACTAACCAAACAACATGGAAGCTCTACAACCGAGCAAGTGTTTACCCGCTTTCTTTATCCGCTTTCATATATATATATATACATAACTGTATTGTGGGGCTGCTCACTGTAAGTCTTCTTTCACAAACTTTTATATACTTGTCAAATATCAACTATGTAATACTAGTATAGTTATTTAGAGTTTTCCCCGACAACTACATCTAGCGCCAGGTAAAGCCCTGTTGGTCACTCTTAAATACAAACAAAACTAGATCCCCATAGGATTACCAGACACAATATTTCCTCCTCTTGGGGTTAAACAATATGGAGACGTGAAAGGCAGCATTCTCGGTGAACCCTTTCTCAGACTGTCACTCTTAGAAATCGTCAAAGAGACTCTACTCCCCAGGGATGATCTTTTCTCCGTGAATGGCATCTCTTGAGTTTCTTCCAAATTCTCGGACTTTCCTGGCTTGATCTATTCTCGGTGAATGGCATGTCTTGAACTTCTCGGGGGTTTGGGGACCCACAGGCTTCTTAAAAGCATCCCCGCCTCCTCTTGGGCGTTGTACAAGGACCCTTCGGCTTCTTAAAAGCTCTCATGCCTTCTCTTGGGCTTAATACAAGGACCTAGAGACCTCTACAGGTATAGAAACAGAACCTAGTCATCAATTTGCTAGAGCTGTCTTTCTGAGTCAAGTGTCAGACCTGTTAATGGGTTGACCTTCATCCCTTAACATACCAGCCTTCTCTTGGGCATTATACAAAGATCATTTACTATCCGATAATCGATTTCTCCAAAACACCAGTAGACTTTGACAGTCTCAATACCCTTTGGATTCCCCGTTTCCTTAAAGAACAAGAAATAACCCCGATCCTCTGATCAATCCCAAAGCACAACAATACCTTTAATCGTCCCCTTCATAAGAACTGATTTTCTCTTTTATCCAACATACTGGACCTGTCACTAAACTGAAACAGTCACCAGCACAATAGCCTCCTCTTGAGCTTTGTACAATTTGTTGAGTATAAAAGACTCTCTTGTTGAGTCAATTAATTTTAGCCTCCATCTCGGGCTTCGTACGAGATACAAAATCACTCTCTTGTTGAGTATAAAAGACTCTCTTGTTGAGTCAATCAATTTTAGCCTCCATCTCGGGCTTCGTACTAGATACAAAAATCACTCTCTTGTTGAGTATAAAAGACTCTCTTGTTGAGTCAATCAATTTTAGCCTCCATCTCGGGCTTTGTACGAGATACAAAAACCACTCTCTTGTTGAGTATAAAAGAGTCTCTTGTTGAGTCAATCAATTTTAGCCTCCATCTTGGGCTTCGTACGAGATACAAAATCACTCTCTTGTTGGGTATAAAAGACTCTCTTGTTGAGTCACTTCCCTCTCAGCCTCCATCTCGGGCTTCGTACGAGATACAAAACCACTCTCTTGTTGAGTATAAAAGACCCTCATGTGGAGTCAAAACCTTTTAGCCTCCGTCTTAGGCTTCGTATAAGACACATATAAAAGCACTCTCTTGTTGAGTCAACCCCTTTTAGCCTCTCTCTCGGGCTTCGTACGAGACACCTAAAAGCACCCTCTTGTTGGGTCAATAGCCTCCTCTTAGGCTTTGTATAAGAAAACCCGGTTGAGTCAATCAACCTGTTAGCATTAAAATATGTGCCTCGCTCACATTATACAAACATCAACAACTCCTTTTCCTTCATCTAATCGCTGTAAGCGGCAAGCCTCTGGATTATTTACATCCACGCCACTGTCCCTCTTTTAGCATGAGAAATTCCTAAGGAAAGATGGCATTGCTCTACACTGAGTTAAAGTCTTCTCCTTCAGGTTAAAAATCCCCTATAAAGGAAATTATGGCATTGCTGGATTCATATATCCCAGTTAAAGTAATTCTCCTTTATGATCACTCACCCAACAGTTGTGACAAACAGACCAAATATCCCCTTTTAGAGATGACAAATTCTCTCTCATCAATAAACCCTTTAGCTTCACATCTTGGGCTTCGAACAAGATACAAATGACCCTTTAGCTTCACATCTTGGGCTTTGAACAAGATACAAACCACATTTAGCTTCACGTCTTGGGCTTTGAACAAGACACCAAAACAACCTTTTTTCCTCCCATAGAATAGGAGGAACTACGATCGCTCTGATTTCCCTGTTTCATCAAACGGGAATACGTAGGCATAAGATTGAAAAAATCTTAGCGAGCATACTAATCAAAAACCCAAAATCCCGTACCTTCATGCATCAGTCGAAAAGCATCAGTCCTAACATCCTACCAATAGCCTAGACACTGTTTTTTTTAACAAAATAACCTAAGAGAGACCCACAATCTTAATAACATCTGTAAGCCAACAGTCATCTGTTTAAACTCAGTTTGCAAGTAGGGTTAATTGGGGACATCTATTTCCCTTCCTTCATCAGCTTCAATAGGATAAAAAATGAATCGAACTGTAGTACCCCAAAGCGATAGTGCTTCGCAACCACGCAAAAATTCGCGCTACACTAAGGTAACCAGTGCTCCTCCACAAAACACCTAAGCTAATGAATGGAAAACATAAGACACATCTTCATGTCTTCAAGAGCGCACCCTCAGTTCAACTTACCAGCTGAATACAATCATTAACTCTTTTATTGCTTCCTCTGACAAGAAACAATAATCACTCACACATGATCACCATCCGTGAGGAAATGTATACCAACCATAACAAACTCTTGGCTTGAGATCAAAGTCCCGTTGATCCCCCCATCCTACAACCATCTACACACCACACGAACTCCTCTTGAATTCTCATGTATAGACCTCCAGTTGCTTGAGGCACAAACCAATTGAATCAGAATGCTTCACATTCCTCAAAGAGACACACATGACCCCTTAGTTTGTTATTACAATGTCAATTATCGTATGCATGCTCTTGAACTTCACAGCTACTAAACTGATCCACTACTAGCATGACTTGCAGCCAAGGGCAACATCCCCTTCGCAAGATTTTCCACTGACCTTACCCAGCCAACAATAGAGATAGATACCCCACAATCCAAGACAGTCATTCCTTATCATTCTCCCGTATGATAATCTGGAATACTTCTGATTTTATGGTGAATATCCACTTCTGAACGCATCAGAAACCAGACCTTCATGCAATTAACATATGATCCATTTCAGTCTTCCAAAAACCTTACATCAGACCTCCAAGACAGTTCTTCTACTCCATCATTCTCCCATATAACAATGTAGATACTTCTTAGACACGATGCAAGTAACCAGTTCCTCACAGAACCAGAAATCCTTCACCAAGGATAACCAACCCAAAGATGTTCTAACATCAGTTAGGACATCTTCCACACATCACAGGCACCACACACCATAGTTCTTGATATGCTCCACCAATGGACTTACTATCAACATAGTAATCCACACTGAAGATCTTCACACAACACTGCGCCACTAGCTTGAACAAAGAAAACTTCAGAAACCCAGAGAGAAATAAACTCTCATCCACCAAAAAAAGGTATGCTTCCATCCTCAACCCTGAACTTCTGCCACAAGCTCCCAGAGAACCAGGACCTCCTTACAGTTTCAACTAACTACTCTTCTGTACAAGAGCAATCAGTTTCAAGCATCCTGCTTGAATGCACACAATGAAACCAACCAAATGCCACTTTTTGATTGATCTCAATCTTATTCAGAACTCCCACAAGATACACTGATCCACTAATGAAATCATACCTTTAAGTCACATGAACTACTTTCCCCATAGCAAGACATCTGGATCCACCAAGCCTCTTAGTCATGTAACATCTTCCCATCCACAACTCCCACAAATTGCATGAGATTGACCTTTTTGAAGCATCCACAACTTCCATTCTCCTGTAGATCACCTTATCTTAAGCTGATGTGCCACATCACCAGCTGAGAGCTCTGATGTTAAGCTAGATGTCAGAACATTTTAATATGACATCCAACTCTTAAATTCAGCTCCTCCTTCTGCCACTTAGAAGAACCTCCTTCCTTCGCAGAACAAGAATTCCACGCTCTCATAGACTTGATTCAATAACCAAGTTTGAGTAGACAACCTTCATCATGCTTTGAAACTCCAAAGATTTCAAATCTGCCACATCTGAATCTTCAGAAAATAAGTAGTCCAAGACTACACCATAGCCATACCAAAGAATGCCACTTTCCTTAATAGAGCAGACTGTAGAAAGTCAGAGATAACTGCCACTTAACTTTGACCTTCAATAAAAAGAGCAAGATCCATGCTCCAAAACACCTAGATCAGAAATAAACTGATCCAAGCTGTAACCATCAAGATTATGATGTCTTCATCTTTATCTTCAACAGCATCAAAGTCCAGACTAGTTTCTTGCCAAGAAACTCTCTAGAGAACACATGCTTCTGTCACACCTGACTGAAGCCACTTCTTAGGTCACCACCTAAGACAAAACAGATGCTAAAGCGTATGCAATACCCCTCCCATGATTCTGCACAAACTCTGATGATGAGATGTTCCAACATCTTGTTGAACATCAACAATCTTGACTTTCAAGGATAATCAATTAAATACTTGTGGATTCCACAAATTTCAATTGATCTTAAATCCTTGTCCAATAACCCTTCGTCATTGCTGTAGCTGAGCTCCACCAGATCATGTCATGAACACTTATAAAGTATTCAATCTTTTTGCAAGTATCTTCTTCAAAGGACAATGTTGAGATACCAAGGCTGCCACCCTTGACTCAAGTAACTAAGACTTTCTCTGAACAAATCTTATTTACCTCAACAATTCTTCAATCAGATTAGATCCACTCTTAGGGTCAAGAGAGATGAATCCTTTCTTGCTGTTTTTGGATGGTGAAAATAAATCACCTCCACTTTCTTCAGATTGTGTTTCAAAGAAACACCTTCTAGTCAGAAGAGTAACTAGAAGACTCCAGATACACGACATAGATGCCTTTATGAGTGGACTTGAGAGAATTCTCAAGTATCTTTGACAACCTAGCCGACCAATAGTTTATCAAACTCCTAGAGCAAGAACTTGATAAACTTAAACTCAACTCCCCTCCTCTTCAACTGACTTCAACAGCACAAAGAAACCAAGCTTCCAAGTACCAAGTCATCATACCAGATATCTAACCACAACTCCTTTCACTTCATCGCTCCCGACTTTGGAATAAAAGAATGTAGATATCTTCAAATATAGAGGCTGACGATTGAGGCCTTCCACCAACTGTCTTCAGTAACAACTCCAGAATCCCATAATTCTAGAGCTCTTCCATCAGAAACACATGCAGCGGAACCACCAAGGAACAGATCCTGCCTGCCCTAATAAGATGTCACAACATCCTATAAGATACACCAATAAGAGAACTAGCCACTTCTCCTGTAGTTGTTGTAGAATTTCCTCAGCAACATGAACAACCTCCGGGTTGCTCCCTTCGATCCAGAACATCCATCTCATCCATTAATATCCTTAAGTATGTCTGAGTTGATTGATCTGATCTTCAAAACTCCTCCTTGTTTACATGCCAGAAAGTATCTCCCAAAGATCTCATCCAGAACCAGACAGGATGCCTGCTCTGATACCAATTGAAAATTCTAGCCTATGCAGACAGCAGATGTCCTAACACATGGCAAAACATTGTGCTGCATAATCACTTAAACTCAGAGGCGCAACAACAGACTGATACCTTGAATATCAGAACTGCACACTTACAGATGTCACGACATATGATCCAACATGTTTATCATAAACTCTAACAGAAAATATAAATCTGCAGAATGATAAAGAACACAGTAATTGTTAACCCAGTTCGGTGCAACTCACCTACATCTGGGGGATACCAATCTAGGAAGAAGAATCCACTATCTGTAGACAGTTACAAAGTTAAACTCCCCTGTTTACAACTTCATACCTAACATCTACCCAATGAACATCTTTACCAAGGCTAAACTCAAACATTTACAACCCTGATATGAGATACTCCACTCACTTCCCTTAATCACCAACTGTGATTTCTACATCATCCCTGACAATACAGAAATCTGTCAAGCTTTCTTGACAAACAAGCTAACTCAGATTTGCTTAAAAGCTTCATCCAAGAACAATACACAATCCAATACCTCAAGGCTTATGGATCTGTGCGACACCTATATCTACCACAGTGCATCAACTGATACAAAGGGAGACTTACAACCTAGAGAGCCAACGACTCTCAAAACCCTAAACCCTTGTTTCTTAAGCAAAGAAAGCAAGGTTACAAAAGGCATACTAAGGCATACAAAAACCTAGGTCTAAGTCTTCTATTTATAGGCTTCTGCTTCCTTTGGCTTCAATCTCCAGTCCTTGATCCGTGCAACAATTTCTCCTTGAGTGTTGCAGCAGTTTAAAAACTAACTTAAGCTATTTAGTCCAGGATGTCAAGATGCATGTTAAGACATCTTGTTCGACATCACATCTTTAGCATAATTATTTAGCTTGATCTTATTGTTGAGTTAACAATTATGTTTTACCAAAATTTGTTCAAAAAATTCAGAGCTTTCACGTATCCCTAGGTGTGACGGAGAACACAAAGCTACACAGTTCTTGGTAGCAAAACTTCTTGGTTGGTTGTTTTTATAGAATGTTGTTTAGGTGTTTGAGCGCTTACACATTGTTTGTTGTTCGCACATAGGAGGCTGAAGCGTTTGTTTGCATGTCGCATCAAAATGGATCATATTTGATCGCATTCGAGCAGTTAAATATTGCTTGTTGCTCGCACATAGGAGGCTGAAACATTTTTTTGTATCACATTGAAATGGATAAAGCATCACTAGTTTGTGAAAATGGTTTGCATCGCACTTAGGCGTAAAAAATATGTTTGATGAGTTGAGATTGTTTTTAGGTGGATGACGAGTATTCAAAAGGCAAGCTCTACAGCTAGTATCCAAATACTCTGGGAAGAAAGAGACCAGCGCCTAATTAATAATTTTTCATCCATAAAAAAATGAACTTAATTTGGTTAATTATTGTGTTCTTGTCCGGAAGACGAGTGTTCAAAAGGCAAAATTTACAGCTTGTATCTGAATACTCAAGGAAGAAATAGGCCTATGCCCAATTCATCATTTTTCATTCATTTTTTATTGAGAAAAGAAATTTTAAGTTTGGTTAAATATTGAGAGAGCGATAAGTACTTGAAAGGAAACTCTACAACTTGTATGCCAATACTCGGGGAAGAAAGTGGCCTACGCTCAATTAATCCTTTTTCACCCAATTTTATTGTAAAATAAATGAGGCGAATTAAGTCACAGTTTCTTAATGGAAGACAAGTATCCGAACGACAAGCTCGACAACTTGTATCCGAATACTCAGGGAGAAAAAAGGCCTACGCCAAATTAATCCTTTTTCATCTACAAAAGAACGAATTCAATTTAGTTAATTAATGTACTTTAGTATTTTATCAACGAAATATGATGTGATAGTTAATAGTTGGAATTTCCCCAATCGGATTTTCGTAGTATGTGTTTGGTAAAAAAGAGTGCAATTGTCGAATGATTTCCTTATAAAGGAGTCTATCTAGTGGAATAAGTTACAGGAATTGAAGTTAACTTTTTGAAATACACTATCACACAGTTGAAATTATTCCTCGTGATATATATGGTTGTTTAGAGTTGGAATTTCTACGATCGGCCATCCCGAGTATGTCTTGGGTCCGAAAGACTATAATAATGGACATATTTCCCAGTAAGGACCTTTATTTAGTGGAATAAGTTACATGAATGAAATTTTGGCGACTTAGATCCTATACAACACAGATTAATTATTTACATGTGACGTATTTAGTAGTTTAGGGTAGAAATTTCTCTGATCTAAACTTTGAGTACGTGTTTGGCTTGACGAGTACAATATTTGACTGATTTCTTAGCAAGGATGTATAATTAGCTTAGTAAATTTTAAGATTTCAAGTTCTATGATTTAACTCCCAGATAGCATCGTTGAAATGTGTCATCATGATTGATGTGATGACTTATCATTGGAATATCCCTAATCGGGTTTTCGTGGTACGTGTTTGGTAAAAAAAAGAGTGCAATTGTCGACTGATTGCATTACAAGAGAGTCTATCTAGTGGTATAAGTTACGGGAATCAAAGTTAACTTTTTTAAATGCATTATCACACAGTTGAAATAACTCCTTATGATATATATGGTTGTTTAGAGTTGTAATTTATACGACGACTTTTCGATTATGTCTTGGGTCCAAAAGAGTACAATAGTCAATTGATTTCCTAGTAAGGACCTTTATTTAATGGAATAAGTTAAAGGAAACAAATTTCATTGACATGGATTCTCCATCACATTGTTTAATTGCGTCTGTGTGACGCATGTGGTAGTTTATAATAGAAGTTTATATGATCTAGACTTTTGAGTACATGTTTAGCTTGACGAGTACAATATTCGAATAATTTGTGAGTAAGAGATTCTAATTAGCTTAGTAAATTTAGAGAATTCAGGTTACATTATTTAAATAATATATCACACTGTTAAAATGTGTCATCGTGATCGATATGATAGTTTATAGTTGGAATTTCCCCAGTCGGTTTTTCATAGTACGTGTTTGGTCCAAAAGAGTGCAACAATCGACTTATCTCATGCTAAGGGAATCTATCTAATGAAATAAGACACGAGAATCAAAGTTAAGTTTTTTTAAATCCATTATAACACAGTTGAAATAATACCTCATGACATAGAATGTTGTTTAAAGTTGGAATTTATACAACCGACCTTCCCAACCATGTATTGGGTCAAAAAGAGTACAATAATCGACTAATTCCCGAGTAAATACATTTATTTAGTGGATTAAGTTAAAGGAGTCAGATTTCATTGACTTAAATTATCTATCACACCGTTGAATTGTGTCCATGTGACATATGTGGTAGTTTACAATAGAAATTTCTTTGATATAAACTTTTGAGTACATGTTTGGCTTGATGAGTACAATATCCAACTAATTTCTTAGTAAGTGATGACAGTTCGTCATTGCATGATTTCAGCCGAAGAAACAGACCAAAACAAGTGAAAGAGAAGCAAAAATGAAGAAGAAATGCCAAAGTATGAGGAAAAAATAGCTTAGTGTGAAGAAATAGGGACTTAGTGAAAATCAGGTGAAAAGGAGAGCAAAAGAGTGTAACTACTAGAATAATCACGCCTACCATCACACACGCGATATGGATGTATAAGTTGCATCGCGCTCCCGATGCAGGTCACCACGTGCGTGATACCCCTTTTTTCTGGGCTTTTCTTACGCGTTCTGATCCATTCTGAAGGTTTTTAAAGGGGATTTTGACACTTTTTCAAGGGTTACGAAATTCTACACAGCAAGTACGAGTTTTACAGTACAAGAAGTGATTTTTGAGAGCATTTGAAGCCATTGGAGGCCAAAACTTCAGGGAATCTCATATGCAGTTATTCTTGATTAATTTTGGTATTGTAATTTGAATTATGAGTAGTTATATGTCTCTAGGTTAGGTTGTGTTTGATGAACCTATTTTGATATTGTTGGGACATATGTTTGATTTGATATTGCATGAGTATTTTGACCCATAATTCTATTCAACTGCTTCTTGTTCGTAATGTTTTTTTTATGTGATATACTCGTTTAATATGATTTTGGAAACATAGGGAATACTGACCATTAGTCTATGTGTTTGACCTATGGCAATTGTTGTGCTTACGCTGGTTGAATAGGAATATGAGACCATGAGTAGTGACTAGTGAATTAACGTCCAGTTGCATTGTCTAATCCTGCTTACGCTGGTGGACTAGGGATAAGAAACCCTGAGTAGTGATTAGTGAGCTATATCACAAGTGTTTGGTTATAGTAGTTTTATTAGTTCGTCGTGGGATTATAATGACATTATTATTCATGTAATGCATCGAACATCAACAATAGAGAAATATGGGATCTATACACAACCTGGCAGCTTTCTTATTGTTGTCTGAACACTTTCTTTTATTTTCGCATTCAAACTCGAAAATCCCCCAATTTACTATTTTCTACGCATTGCACCATTTTGTATTGTTAAATAGAGGTCCCTGTGGATTCGATCTTTTTATTACTGCGACATCATTGGTACACTTGCCGAGAAATCATCACTAAGGAGGTCTAATTAGCTTAGTAAATTTAGAGAATTAAAGTTACATTATTTAAGGCATATATCACACTATTGAAACGTGTCATCGTGATCAATGTGATATTTTATAGTTGGAATTTCCCCAATCGGGTTTTTTGTAGTACTTGTTTGGTCGAAAATAGTGCAAATGTCGACTAATTTCATTAAAAGGAGTCTATTTAATGGAATAAGTTACAAGAATCAAAGTTACACATTTTAAATACACTATCACACGGTTAAAATAATTCCTAATGACATAAATTATTGTTTAAAGTTGGAATTTCTACGACCGGTCTTCCCGACTATGTCTTGGGTCCGAAAGAATACCATAATCGGCCGATTTCCTAATAAGAACCTTTATTTAGTGGATTAACTTAAATTAATCAAATTTCATTGACTTGGATTCTCTATCGCACCGTTGAAATGTGTCCATGTGACTTATGTGGTAGTTTATTGTAGAAATTTCTATGATATAAACTTTTGAGTACGTGTTTGGCTTGACGAGTACAATAATATTCAACTAATTTCTTAGTAAGGAAGTATAAATAGCTTAGTAAAATTATATAATTCAAGTTCAATTATTTAACTCACATATCGCACCGTTGAAATGTGTCATTGTGATTAACGTGATAGTTTAATGTTGGAATTTGCCTAATCGGGTTTTCATAGTACGTGTATGGTAAAAAAGAGTGCAACAGTCGTGTGATTTCATTATAAAGGAGTCTATATATTGGAATAAGTTTCTGGAATAAAAGTTAAGTTTTTTAAGTTCACTATCACATGGTTGAAATAATTCCTTATGACATATATGAGTGTTTAGAGTTGGAATTCCTACGAGCGGCCTTCCCGACTATGACTTGGGTCCGAAAGAGTACAATAATCAATTGATTTCCCAGTAAGGACCTTTATTTAATGGAATAAATTAAAGGAACCAAATTTCATTGGCTTAGATTCTCTATCGCGTCATTGAAATGTGTCCAAGTGACATATGTGGTAGTTCAAAGTAGAAATTTCTTTGATCTAAAATTTTGAGTACGTGTTTGGCTTAACGAGTACAATATTCGACTAATTTCTTAGTAAGGAAGTCTAATTAGCTTAGTAAATGTAGAGAATTTAAGCTCCATTATTTAGATTACATATGACTCTGTTGAAATGTGTCATCGTGATAAATGTGATAGTTTGTAGTTGGAATTTCCCCAATCGGGTTTTCATAGTACATATTTGGACAAAAATAATGCAATATTCGACTGATTTCATTATAAGATAGTCTATCTAGTGGAATAAGATACATGAATTAACTTTAAGTTTTTTTAAATCCATTATCACATGGTTCCAATACTTCCTCATGACATAGATGGTTGTTTAGAGTTGGAATTTCTAAGACTGGCCATCCCGACAATGTCTTGGGTCCAAAAGAGTACAATTATCAGCATATTTCCAAGTAAGAACTTTTATTTAGTGGATTAAGCTAAAATAATCAATTTTAAGCGACTTAGATTCTATACCACGCCGTTTAGTTGAGTAGATGAGATGTATTTGGTAATTTAGAGTATAAATTTCTCTTATCTAAACTTCTGAGTACGTGTTTGGCTTAACAAGTACAATATTTGACTAATTTCTTAGTAAGGAAGTCTAATTAGCTTTGTAAATTTAGAGAGTTTAAGTTCCATTATTTAACTCACCTATCACACCGTTGAAATGCGTCATCTTGATTAATGTTATAGTTTATAGTTGGATTTTCCCCAATTGGGTTTTCGTAATATGAGTTTTGTCAAAAAGGAGTGCAACTGTCGATTAATTTCATTATAAGGGAGTCTATATAGTAGAGTTAGTTATGAGAATCAAAGTTAAGTTTTTTAAATCCACTATCACACGGTTGAAAAAGCTCCTTATGACATATATGGTTATTTAGATATGGAATTTCTACGACCGACCATCCTGACTATGTCTTGGGTTCGAAAGAGTACAATAATCGACATATTTCCCAATAAGGACCTTTATTTAGTGGAATAATTTACGGGAATGAAATTTTGACGACTTAGATTCTCTTCCACGCTGTTTAGTTGTGTAAATGTGACTTATCTGGTAGTTTAGAGTATAAATTTCTTTGATCTAAACTTTTGAGTACATGTTTTGCTTAAATAGTACAATATTCGACTAATTTCTTAGTAAGAAAGTCAAATCATCTTAGTAAACTTATAGAATTCAAGTTCCATTATTTAAATCACACATCGCACCGTTGAAATGATTCATCATGATCTATGTGATAGTTTATAGTTGAAATTTCCCCAATCGGATTTCGTAGTACGTGTTTGGTCAAAAAGACTGCAACAGTCGACTGATTTCATTATAAGGGAGTCTATCTAGTTAAATAAGATACGATAATCATAGTTAAGTTTTTTAAATCCATTGTCATAGATCTGAAATAATTCATCATGACATAGATGTTTGTTTAGTGTTGGAATTTCTACGAATGACCTTCCCGATTATGTCTTGGGTCCAAAAGAGTACAATAATTGTCTGATTTCCTAGTAAAAACCTTTATTTAGTGTTTTTAGTTAAAAGAATCAAATTTTATTGACTTAGATTCTCTATCGCACTGTTAAGTTGTGTCCATGTTACATATGCAGTAGTTTAGAGTAGAATTTTCTATGATCTAAACTTTTGAGTACATGTTTGCTTGACAAGTACAATATTCGACTAATTTATGAGTAAGGAAGTCTAATTAGCTTATTTAAGTCACATATCACACCGTTGAAATGTGTCATCGTGATTGGGATCAAATTTAGTGGAATAAATTTTGGGAATCAAATTTTAGAGATTTAGATTCTATACCACACCAATTAATTGTCTACATGTGACGTATCTGTAGTTTAAAGTAGACATTTTTCTAATCTAAACTTTTGAGTACATGTTTAGCTTGACGAGTACGACATTCAACTAATTTCTTAGAAAGGAATTCTAATTAGTTTAGTAAAATTTGAGATTTCAAGTTCCATGATTTAACTCCCATATAACACCTTTAAAACGTTTCATTGTGATCGATGTGATAGCTTATAGTTGGGATTTTCCATTGGGGTTTTCGTAGTACGTTTTGTGTAAAAAAAGAATACAACAATAAACTAATTTCATTATAAAAGGGGTCTATCTAGTGGAATAAGTTACAAGAATCAAAGTTCACTTTTTAAAATCAACTATCACCCGATTGGAATAATTCCTTATGATCCATATGGTTGTTTAGAGTTTGAATTTTTACGACCGATCATCCCTACTACGTATTGGGTCCGAAAGAATACTATAATCAACTTATTTCCCAGTAAGAACCTGTATTTAGTGGAATAAGTTACGTGAATTAAATTTCAGCCACTTAGATTCTCCACCACACTGTTTAATTGTGTACATGTGACATATGTGGTAGTTTAGGGTAGAAATTTCTCTAATATAAGCTTTTGAGTACGTGTTTGGCTTGACGAGTACAATATTCGACTAATTTCTCAATAAAGACCAAAAGAGTATGACAGTCAATTTATTTCCTAGTAAAGACCTCTGTTTAGTGGAATAAGTTACAAGAATCAAACTTAGAATAAAATTTTCTTCAATCTTAACCTTTGAGTAAATGTTCCGTTAGAAAAGTACAATATTCAACAAATTTCACAGTAAGGAAGTCTACTTAATTTAGTAAATCTTAGAAATTCAAGTCCTGCGATTTAATTTCTACATTGCACCGTTGAAATGTATCATTATACTTTGATCGAGTTTTCCTACTCGTGTTTGATATATATATATATATATATATATATATATATATATATATATATATTATGCCGTTAAAAAATGTTGGGTTGTAGATTTTAAAATAAAATAAAATTTTATCATACACGTTAAATAATAGTTAAAAACTAAAGCAATTCAGATGATGTCACTTAGGAGTAAGGACCAACAAATCAATAAAAACTAAAAAGTGTAATAATTCAGTCAATTATTTGTGCTCCTAATGAGTTATAACAGAGAAAAATATTGAATTCTAATTTGCAATATGCTTAGAGAAAAATATTGAATTCTAATTTGCAATATGAATGCATGCTTGTATCTAACTAGCTTGTTTTTGCGGCTCATTATATCTATCAACGATGTTATAGAGATTACAACAGAAGATTTATCATGGCGGGAACAACTTGGAATGTTGGTCTTTATACAATCATAAAAGCAGATGCATTAGGCATTCACATGCAAAATTTTTTAAAGTGATTCTTAAATGGTGGTGCAAGCTATTCATGCCAATTATGATAGTAATTCTGAATTTAACGTGATCATATCAAATATTAAGAATTTGTTAGATTTACATTCTAACTTTGAGGTAAAATTTGTTATGCGCCAAACAAATAAATTTGATTGCTATTTGTTAGTTAAAACAACCAATTATTGAATTAGGCGTAGGTTTTTTTCGATTCCTCCTTGTATTAATCAACAAGTGTTTATTGAAATGAATTGAGTTTGATTGTATTAAAAAAAAAAACAATACATTGATGTTTCTGTTTGGAAAACAAATTTACTCAAATAATTACAATAAAAACATCGTTAAAAAAGTGCTAAAATCCAACCCTCGTAATATCATGCGAATTTTATAAAAAAATTATAACAGATATTCTATTCTATATTCTAAAATCTATCATGTATTCGCAAAATAACTTTAACTATAAATTATACCATTAATATAATATAATTTTATTTTTAATCACCTTATCTACAAACTAAAATAACACTATATATTCATCTCACAGTTACTATCAACATAATATTTATTTTATTTTAATCAACCTTTATCTAAATTTAAGAGACAAAATTTTTATTTTTAAATATTAATATATTTTTTCTTTTTTCATCTCACGATTTTTTTCTTTTTATATAATTATTAAATACAATTAAATTTGTATGATTATTGTTCATTTTACAATTAAGTAAATCATTTTAAATTTTGCATTTGTATCTAAATACATTTATATCGCATCAAGTATTTTTTTTATCTCACGGGTCATTATCACATCAAAATTTTATTTTGTCTTTCTTCATCTCACGAGTCTTTTTTTTCTTTTCGCATCTTTATTTAATACAATTGAAATTGTATAATTATTTTTCATTTTACAATTACAATTACATATTCTATTGTTTTCATCTCACGAGTCCATTTTTTTCTTTATATTTTAATTTAATTGAATTTACATAATCATTGTTCATTTTAAAATTAATATCTAATTTCAAATTTATATACATATATAAATACATTTTATATCATTTCAAATTTATGTATACATTTAAATATATTTTATACAATATCAAATAATTTTACCCGTGCGGGAGCACGGGTATCTTACCGGTTAAATCACTAATATTTTGAGAGTTTTTATGCAATGTATTAAAAGTTTTTTCAAAACAGTAAAAATATCACAAATTAATTGAAAGAAAAATCCACCGTCGCTCCAAGCTTCTTCTAGGGTTATCAACCACCACCACCACCACCATCATTCTCATCGTCATCCTTCACCGTCTCACTCTCGGTAAGTATCTCGCTCTCTCTCCAACTATCTGTTTTGTTCTCTTCTTCACGATTCGTTCGCATTTAAAGGCAGTTTCTCTTCTGTTTTTGATTTTGCTTAGTTTTGATTTCGCTAAGTTCTGATTTTGGTAGTTATTCTGTTTTTGTGAATGATCTAGTTTATGCAAGATTAGGTGTATGTTTTGTTGTTTGAGCATGTTCAGTCAAAGTTTATGCATGTATGCTTAGTTGTGAATGTTTGAGTAATGTATTGAGTTATTTGTGTGGTATGTAAGTAGATGAAGAATTGAGTTATGCATGCTTAGTTATTTATGTATTGCTTTATTTGTGTGGTATATAAGTAAATAAAGAATTGAGTTATATATGTAATGGTAATGCAGTTGTTTAATCCCCGAACCCGTGTTAACCCGAACTCGAAAAAACCGATGTCTAACCGGTCGGAATTCGGGCCTATGTAGTTCACCCGATGGGTTGGTTCGGATAATTGGTTTGGGCCTGAATCCGAACTGACCCGAGCAGCTGTCCACCCCTATGTACATGTTACTTATTTATATAGGAATTAGAAAACTTTATACTTAATTGAAATCAAAGCCACTTATTCTGGGTAGAAATCAATGCCATGTACTATGCTTACAATGTTACAACCTTACATTTTTATCTTCATAACTTTATTTTTAGTTGTTATTCAGCTAATTTGTAGTTATTAGGGGAAAAACAAATAGCAATTCAAATTTAGTAGTTATTCAGTTAATTTGTCTTGCTTTATCCACAAGTTTAGAGAGTTGAAATTTTTAGGTTGAAAATTTTGCAAATAGCAATACAATGAGTGATTCACATCTTCATGACGATGAAGATGACAACAATGATGTTTTCATTGAGCAGTCTGATATCATCCATGAAGTTGCCTTGGATGATGAAGTTCTTCCAGAAGCTTGTGACCCCAATTCGGACTCTGATTCTGAAATCGGTATGAACTTTAAATCGGTATGAACTTTATACATAATACATTCGATAATGTTAGAATCAAGAAAATTTGATAGTATTGTTATTTTGTATATTACAGAGGAGGTCGATGACTCTGATCACATATTCACCGGTCATACTGGTGAGCTTTCTACTCTTTTTGTTTATGTTTCTGCTTGTGCTGTACTGGTTCTCACTGAGCCTCTAATTGGCTGGAATTAAATTTAGGGTTTTAAGTAGCCTGAGATTTATTTCATTAAGTGCTTTATTAACAGATTGATATATTTGTTCTGTTTTCCCTTTTCAAATATTTTTTTTAATGCTTTATTGGGTTATTGTATAGGAGAATTATATGCAGCTGCCTGCAGCCCAACAGACATGGCACTGGTGGCGACAGGAGGTGGTGATGATAAAGGATTTCTCTGGCAGATCAACAATGGAGATTGGGCTTCTGAGCTTAATGGTATTTTTTTCTTCTTCTGAAATGCAAATATTAGTGGTTAGTTTGTTAGAGGGTGCTTCGAATGTTTATGTTAATAGGAAAGATCCGATCCTGGACCACCTACATAGAAACTCCTTTTGTGTTCCAACCCATACCAGTATTTGCGTGATACAAAGCTATCGGTGGGTGGATTTTTTCTATTTAGTATAAGCATGGCATGGCACGACAGTTTATAAGGTCACATGATTGTGTTTCTTGCAATCTCCAAGTGAGTTGGCTATTAATTTTATGCAGGTCATACCGATTCTGTATCTAGTTTAGGTTTTAGCCACAATGGAAAGTTTCTGGCAACAGGAAGTTTTGATGGAACTATTAAAATCTGGGATGTAGCTGGAAATCTAAAAGGCACGCTTGATGGACCTGAAGGGGGCGTTCAGGTAATATTGTAAAATTATTTTTCTTGCCTTTTCTGTTTTAAGTAGTTTTTTATATTAGTTGCTGTGAAATCTTTTCAGTGGCTTAGGTGGCATCCAAGAGGGAACGTACTCATTGCTGGTTTTGATGATTCCTCCACGGTTTGGATGTGGAATACGGATAATTTTGCCTTCCTTATGTCATTTAATGGTCATGCTAGCGGTGTCACATGTGGTGATTTTACTCCCGACGGTAGTAATCTATCTTTGGATTGGCTTATTTGACTGCTATGATTTACCTTTTGTATTTTTACCATTTTTATTTCCTTTCACTTGGTACCTTAGGGAGAACAATATGTACTGGTTCTGACGATGCAACCTTGAGAATATGGAACCCAAAAACGGGAGAAAGCATTCATGTTGTGCGAGGTAATAAGGCTTGGTTGTTGTTGTTGTTGTTGTATTTGCATATTTGTCTCGTTTTGTTAACCTTTACTTTTCTAGGTCATCCATACCATACAGAGGGGTTAACTTGTTTAGCAATAAATTCAACTTCAACTATTGCTCTTACTGGTTCCCAGGATGGATCTGTGCATTTTGTGAATATCACTACCGGAAGAGTATGTGCTTTCACTACATTTGATATCTAATGTGGTATTTTCTGTAATCAACTAATATGTTTGTGTATTTCTCTTTTGGATATATGATGACACTATTTTGAGATTCCTTTTTTGTGTCTCTTATGTTTCTAAAATTTGGTAGACATGCCTGTTGAGACTCGCATTAGATGAGATATTGCCTAAAAATATGTATAAGTGAGAGACATCTTTCACATTACAAGTTGGTTTGTTTAATAAGGATGAGTTAAACCCAAATCCAAAACCTGAGAATGTATCAAGAGTCTATCCAAAATTCAGCTGTTAGACCATTGTTTCTTTAAGCAAATAGTCAAGCATGAAATCTTATATTTTAGTGATTCATTCAATCATCTTAGCTTTTAGTAAAACTAGCTTTTAGTAAAATAATTGATGTGAAATTAACACAATAACTGACTAATACGCAGCGGAAATAAAACCCTCAGTAAAACAGCGATTCCATATTCGTTAACCATTGAATCGGGCTCATTTTTGGAGGGCGGGTTTGCAACACCTTGTTCTATCTTTTGACTGTTCAGATCGTCGAAACGAAGTCTGAGCTGAGATACTGACTCCGCACTCAAGTTGCAGTTTTGAGTATTTTTCAGCTTCTTGGTGCGTTTATATGTAAAGCTAGTCAGGTTGTTGTTAGCACTAGTTTGTGTATCACATTGAGACTTTCTTGTACCCTTATT
Source organism: Lathyrus tuberosus (assembly GCA_022829125.1). Taxonomy (NCBI): domain Eukaryota; kingdom Viridiplantae; phylum Streptophyta; class Magnoliopsida; order Fabales; family Fabaceae; genus Lathyrus; species Lathyrus tuberosus. The sequence goes on along the minus strand of JALAZF010000013.1, from coordinate 24,516,567 downwards.
GCAATATGAATTAAAATTGACATATTATGTCAAGCTCAACTATGAAGATAGTTACTTAGTTGAATAATTAAAAGGTTGGCTTGATGACTCCGTTACCTAGTAACACTATGAGCTCCTTGGTTAGGTAATAGACCCAATAGTTTTTTGGTCGTATCTCATCCGAAAATATAACTACTTAGAATAATGCCCTCTTGCCTGTGTAGTACCACTAACCAAGTCTTCAAACTTTATATCATTTATCCCTGTGCTAATTGTTCCATTTGTCTATGCATGCCGCAACTTTAATTGTAAAAGGTTCGAGCATATAAATATAGCTTTCTGCCTGATTTCTAAGCAACATAATATCCTATTGGCAGGTTATTAGTTCTGTGCCTTCTCATTCAAGTTCCATCGAGTGTGTTGGGTTCGCACCAAGGTATGATTTAAGATAAGTAAACTTTTCAAAAGATTAGTAAACTGTTCATAACCCGCGTGCATATGCATTTGTGCACATTTTCATGTCATGCATGCTTGATGGATCATGCATGTGTTTGGTTGAAGTTTTATTTATTCAAAGATTGCTCGAGCCTTGAAGGACATTGACATACCGGAGAGATAAATATGAAAAAAAAATGGCGCAGCATTATAGAGTTATTGTAACAAGTAAAAATAATATTGTCATGATTCATAGATCATAATATATTATTTAACTTATTTGATATAACCGTCAGTCACTTCGTTTACGCATAACACAAGTATCAAAAGTAATTGCATCTCATTACTAAGGACTGATAGACTACGAAGTGACTGAAATTTTAAATATGAATAGTTTGCATAATATGCTTTGAATTTTATTCATCTACATTATTTCAACATTTCAATAACTGCATTTTTTTTAATGTAATGATGATTTGACCCTTTGTCTCCTAATTTAATTTCCTTGAAACTGTATGACAGTGGTACCTGGGCTTTAATCGGAGGCATGGATAAAATGACCATCTGGGATATAGAATATTCCTTAGCCCGAAGCACTTGTGAGCACGAGGTTTGTTGGAATCTTGCATTGTACAAGTAACATGCTTATGCATTAGAAACTGAATGAACTTTTATCTGGAATCATGTTTTCGATTTTATTGTGAGCAGTATGGAGTAACATGTTTGACTTGGCTTGGCACATCATATGTGGCTACTGGATCTATGGATGGAGCTGTGAGATTATGGGATAGTCGGTCTGGTGAATGTGTCAAAGTGTTCAGAGGGCACTCTGAAGGCATTCAAACTCTTTCTTTGTCTGCTAATCGCGAGTACCTTGTCTCGGCTTCTTTAGATCATACAGCTCGTGTTTTTGAGGTTAAAGATTTCTGTTAATCAAAGCCCTTCTTTCTCGGCACACCCTCATATATAAGTCCTTGACGACAGGACAGTGGGCGGTACTCTACAGACGCCATATTGTTATTTTATTATGTTGTGGTGGAGCTGAACACTGTTGTATAAGGTTTATGAATTTCAACGGACCTAGACATTCTAGAACATGAGATTTGGGTTTTTTTTAAGGTTAATTTTTTCTTTATAATATAAATTTTGTTGCTCACACTAACTCAAAAGTTTAGTGTTTTATTGAGACGGGATTCATACATTGTGAACAATCTATATTTACAAGATAATTAGCATAATCACCGGGTAACGAAGCTTCTGTGATTTTATTTAAGTACTTGTTTGGATTTTACGTAGCATCTGATGTGGATTCACAATGGTAAAGAGCAATAATTATTTTATTAAAAATCTATAAAGATTCATTTGAATAAAATTAAGAAGAAAAAATCTAAAAAAAATCATAGACTAATTAAAACAAAAATTAAGACCAAATATGTTAGGATAAAGCTCTTATCTAATAACTCTACGTAGAACATTCCACCAAAGAAAGTTTTAGTACAAAACTGTCAGAAAAAAAAAAGTTATTGATTGGTTACTTATTTAAAAGTCTTTCAAGATTTAAGATGTATTGTGTGTAAACTTTCCTTATAATTTTTGTGTATACTCATATGAATAGTGGAAAATAAGCTTTTACATATAAAAATTATAAATGAAAGCACATGTTATATAAAATCTCATAGTTTTTGTTTTAAAACAGGGTCCTCCTTTTCGAGAAAGGTAATGTTTTGGTGAAGTTAACAGGTTGGGTAATAATGGAGCGATAGTATAGAAGAAGACAAGCATATGTATGGACCCTTTAAAACATTTTAGAAGATACAGGGCACTAACTCCGACCATGTTTGAGAGTCTTGTTCCCTATGCTTATACACGACAAAACCTGTTTCTGTTTTGTGGGCCTTAGCCTAAGTTGAGGTGGTAACATGTTGGAACATGCATCAATAATAGGTAAATTTTGAAAGTTACCCACTCAAAAAAATCAAAAAGTAGCTATGTTTTTCTTATGTTGCTCACAACTTTACCATAGGTGAGTGTAATAACGTTGGAACAAGCAACCACAAGGTTAGTGAAATTTACTTTGGAGAAATTTGAGAGAGAGAGGGAAGGAGAGAGAGCATAAATTTTCATTAGTTTAGGTGAGAGTGCATCCGTTACACTTATATACAATATGATCAAGTACAGAAGCAAAAAAACTCAAAAATACGGACTTGTAATCGGTTACACATTAAAATAGGTAACCGGTTACACATGTATCTAATTAATTCAACAATTAATTCACTTACAATGGTAACCGGTTACATCAAATTTGGTAACCGGTTACACTCTCGAAAAATGCAGTTTTTTGCTATTTGACAGCATGCCAGCACTTGCACACACATCTAAAACTCAACACACCAACTTAATTCAAGTGCTGCAAGTCTACCATCGCCATGTTCATCTTCAACCTCTTGAAAACATCATTTGTGACCCCTTTCGTCTACAAATCTACAACTTGATACTCGCTTCTGTAGTATCCTAAATGTAACCTCCCTTCAACAACTAGTTCCCTCAAATAGTGGAACCTCATCTCTATGTGCTTCCTCCTCCCATGGGCAATTGGGGTTTAGTAAGATTAATCGCGAAAACGTTGTCAACTAAAAGTGTGACAACCTCCCCTCCAATAGATTCATAAGCCATACGACTTGGCACACACATAACGAAGCGGGGATGTACTCAGCCTCACAAGATGAGAGTGTAACCACCGGTTCCTTCTTTGAACACTATGAGATTGTTGTCGCACCGAACATAAAGATGTATCCACACTTAGACTTACAATCATCCTTATCTCCGCACCAATTGGAATAAGTGAAACCGAGCAAATCACATTTTCTGCCAGTATCTGCTGCGGGAAAGTGAATTCCGCAGCCAAAAAAAACCTTTGACATAACAAAATATCCTCTTGTCCGCTGCCAAGTGAGACACATTCGGTCCCGCTAGGAATCAACTCACAATACTGAACGCTAAGTCCGGTCGTGTATTGCACAAGTACCGCAATGATCCAATCAACCTCCTATATTGAGTAGGATCAACGTCTTCCTCATCTTCATTCTTGGACATCTTCAACCTTGGTTCTGCAGGAGAAATGACAACATTGCAATACTCTATTTCACACTTTTTCAATATCTCAAGAGCATATCTTCTTTGATGCATGATCAGTCCCAATTTTGACTTGTGAAACTCTATGCCTAGGAAGTATGTCATGATACCAAGGTCCTTCATGTCAAATTCTTAAATAAGTTTTCTCTTGAACTTTGAAATACCCTCCTCATTGTTGCTCGTAATCAATATATCATCCATATATAGATAAAGGATGATTACTCATTCACTCACATCCGTCTTCACATAGACTCCTGCTTCGATACACATTTCTTGAAGCCGATGTCTTTTAGGAAACCATCAATTCTTCTATTCCAAGCTCTTGGAGCTGGCTTCAAACTATATAGCGCTTTCTTCAACTTGTAGAACTTTAGCTCTTGATCTTTAACAATAAAACCAGGGGGTTGTCCTACATATACCTCCTCTGTGAGGGCTATGGTCTTTCATCTATTTCGTTTTAATGATGTCAACAAATATGCTGAGTATTAGATTGTAATTTGAGCGGTATCACTTCACTTGTCGGGCAAATTGCATCTAGTCATTGTTGTTCATGTGTCTAGACATATAGGACTTTGTCTTATCCATAATTATATATGCATGATCATTATACTGGTGTCTAGTGTGTTTGTCTGGGTCTTGGTCAGTTATAATGTGCAAAAAAATGCATTTTATGTAAAAATACAGGTTATGTGCTGACCTACCATATGCATGAGTCGACACATGAATACTGGTGCAAGAGGTGTAAAATAACCGGGTAAGCGCATGATTCTGGGAATGCAGAAATTGCATTCATGCGTCGACGCATGATGCCTTTAGGTCGATGCATACTTACCAATTTTTCCCAGTATTTTCCACGGGTCAGCGCACGCCGACCCTCATTAAAGTATGAGTCGACCCATAACCTGCCTGAACTGATTTTTTCACTTAAATTTTTTTCTGTTATAATTTTTAGTGGGTCAATTTATTCTCTATAAATAGTTTGGTCATCTCATTATCCATGACAACAAGAACGTGAAAATAGATACCATTTTTCTCTTCATCTTCATCTTTTTCATTGAGTAAACAAACAATCACACATAATCATCTTTGTTTGTGTCGCCCATTGATCGAAGTGATAACGTTCAAAATTTAGGAAGTGTATGATCTTCATTTTCTGGGTTGAGAGCTTGGTAGGTGTTTCTTGAATAAAACCAGTTGGTTTTGTCCTCCAAGAATCGAGTAGATTTTGGGGGTTTTTGCACAAACCGTTTTGTTCTACAGGGATTCAGCCGGGCGAAGGTAACCGAAGATTGGAGTAATCGTTCAGTTTAGTAGCTGTAATCGGAGGATCGTAGAAGAGAGGTTTGGGTTCGAATTTTTGGTAGATCGCAATTGATCGAGTGAAGGTAACCGAAGAAAGGTTGTTTCTTTCGGTTTAGTAGCGTGAGACGGTAATTGGATCAACCATATTCGAAGCACTTGATTCATCTTGAATCAAGGGGAGAGAAGTCTCTGCATCAACGATCAAAGACGTTCGAGGGTTTGGATGTTCATTGTTCTTCTCTTGTAATAAATAATTTGCAACAGCTACATATATATATCTCAATTCCAATTGTGGAATTGGGGGCAGAGGTACCCAAAGCGAGGAAGATTGGGGAACTGCCTAATCAAATCTCGTTTGTTCTCTCTTTCCCTTAACACTTATACATTTCAGTTTATTCGAATTTGTGAAGTCGCAATTTATCGAAATTTCTGTCGTAGTGTAATCTTGAGCTGAGAAACTGTTTTGTTAAATTGATACAATTCCTTGAATTGTATCTTGGAGCAGCTTTACATTACATTCCATAGAAATTCTGCACTCAGTGTGTTTACGCACACTAGGTGTTTGATAATTTGTTTCAAAGCAAAAATCGAACGCATTGCTTTTAATTGTTTATCGTTTTACCTCATTGGTTTGGATTAAACATCAAAGCAAGCTATATTTTGTTGATTGTGTTTTTAAGTGTAGTAATCAAACTAAATTTTTCTCTTCCATACTCATTCTCAATATATTCGTGCATATCCGATCCTTTTAGTAGAAGGTTCGTGGTAGACGTACAATCCAGTGGTTGCTTCCGTTAAACATTTTAAAACTAAATTTGGTAACCTTTTGCGTGTAAAACTCAAGGGATCTATTCAACCCCCCTTCTAGATCCATAGCCATCGTCTAACAAGTGGTATCACGAGCTCCGGTTAATTCTGGTGCTTCGGTAAAACTTCTTGGATCATGGCGAACGAACTTAAAGGGGCTTATAATAGAGCTCCAGTTTTTACAGGCGAAAATTAAGCTACTGGAAGGGTTGTATGCGCGTTCATATAAATTCCATAGATCGGAAGGTTTGGAACGTTATTTTAAACGGTCCCATGGAAATTACTATGACAAATGCGGAAGGCATTGTCGTTCCTAAACCCGAAGCTCAATGGAATGAGGGGGACGAGAAAAAGTACAGCTATGATTGGAAGGCTCGTAATATGATCATCTCCTCCTTGGGAGTTAACGAGTATTATCGAGTCTCCCATTGTGAAACGGCCAAAGCCATGTGGGATGCTTTACAAGTAGCCCACGAAGGCACTAATGATGTTAAGTTGGCTCGTATTAATACACTAACGCAAGAGTTTGATTTGTTTTACATGAAGTAAGGGGAAACCATTGTAGATATGCAAAAACGATTTACTCACATTATCAACAAATTGCATGTTCTTGGTAAACCAATTCCGAATGAGGTTGCTACTAACAAGATTTTGAGGTGTTTAAACAGGGAATGGCAACCAAAGGTCACCGCTATCAAGGAGGCCAACGATCTTTCTACACTAGACCTCACAACACTTTTTGGTAAACTCGATGAGCATGAGCAAATGCTCATTAGCTTGGATAAACATGAAAAGAGTATCAAGAAAGAGAAGGCAAAAGATACGGAGAAGAAGTCGTTAGCTCTTAAGGCTTCTTGTTCAAAGTCCACACATCAAGAGCTAAGTGATGATGAAGCCAATAATGACAAAGATGAAGAATCCGATGATGATATGGGCTTATTTGTGAAGAGATATAATAGATACGTTCGTAAGAACGAGATTCAACACTCGGACATAAATCTAGTCAAGTTTAGGAAGCAATCTAGAAGCGAAGGAAATAAGAATGACAAGGTAAAAGGGACGTGCTACAATTGTGGAAAATCCGGGCACTACAAGCCAGATTGTCCATCTCTAAAGAAAGACAAAGGTAGGGATAATGACAAGAGTCGCTCAAACAAAAAGTCCAACAAGTCTCGACGAGCATACATCGCTTGGGAAAACGATAGTGAGTCGGAGAAAGACGATTCATCAAGCGACGAAAGCGAATCCGTTAACTTTTGTTTTATGGCACGCCACAACAAAGCAAAAAAGGTAAAGCACTCTAAATATGGTCATGTTAATACTATGTCGCATTTAGAGTTACAAAAGGCTTTTGACATGTTACACTATGAGACTAAGGAAGCATTTCAACGCTTAGCCTCAAATAAAAAGATTTTCTCGTATTTGGAGAAGAAGGTTTCCGATTCTGAAAAGGAATTGGAAGCCCTAAAAAACTCTATAGTGGACACATCAAAAGCCAAGGTAGAAGAAGACCCTACCTCTTGGTTCAATTGGGGCTGTGACACTTGTCACATTTGGCAACGAGAGGTGAGAACCCTCAAGGCCAAATTGGACAAGGCTCTTAAGCCAAAAGTTACGTTTGCTATCGATCGATCATATTTTCGTGAGAGCATGAATAATCCATATCAAAAGTATACCTATGTGATTCGAAATAGTGATAGCAAAGGTAAATTCCAAATGAACCATAATTGTCTTTACTGTTGTAAGCCTGGTCATACTATTGCAAAATGCCGCTTCAGAAGGTTTCTTGTTCCGAAAGGCGTCTACCAATGGTTGCCCAAGTGCGGTCTTGGTTTCACTCACCTTAAAGGACCCAATGAGAAATGGGTACCTACTCTCCCTTGATTGTTTTTGTAGGTACAAATTCTTGAGACCACCAAAAGAAAATGGATTCTGGATAGTGGCTGCTCGAGACATATGACTGGAGACATATCTCTTTTTATCGACTTTGTGGCGAAGAAAAAGGGGTTTGTCACCTACGGAAATAACAACAAGGGACAGATTCTTGGTAAAGGTAGTGTAGGTAACCCCTCATCTACTACTATCTCTGATGTACTTCTTGTGGAAGGCCTTAGACACAACCTTTTAAGCATTAGTCAACTATGTGACAAGAATTATAAAGTATCTTTTTCAAAGGATTGTTGCATAGTTGAAGATAGTGACAAAAAGAATGTGTTTAAGGGCTTGAGGGTGAACAATGTCTATATGCTAGACTTAGATGAAGTATCGTTGAATGGAGATAAATGTCTTATCACTATGAATGAAGATTCATGGTTGTGGCATAGACGGTTGGCTCACTTCAACTTTGATTTTCTTAACAAAATAGCCTTTAAAGACCTAGTCATCGGTTTGCCCAAAATCAAATTCACAAAGGATCACCTTTGTGATGCGTGCCAAATGGGGAAGCAAACAAGGATCTCATTCAAATCTAAAAACATCGTTTCAACTATGAGACCCCTTGAGCTCCTCCATATGGACCTCTTTGGACCACCTAGGGTTAAAAGCCTAGGTGGTAACTATTATGGTTTTGTAATAGTCGATGACTTTTCTAGGTTTTACTGGACTATTTTCTTAGCAAATAAGAGTGATACCTTTTCGGCCTTTGAATGATTTGCTAAGTTGTCTCAGAACAAGTTAAACACAAATATTGGGTCAATTAGAAGTGACCATGGGGGTGAGTTTGAAAATAATTTGTTTGAAGCATTTTGTGATTCCAATGGAATTGATCATAATTTTTCCGCACCACGTACCCCTCAACAAAATGGGGTAGTGGAATGTAAAAATAGAGTGTTGGAGGAACTTGGAAGGACTATGATCAATGATAGTGGACTGCCAAAATACTTTTGGGCCGACGCCATAAGTACGGCTTGTTATGTTTTGAATAGGATGCTCATCCGGCCTATTCTAAACAAGACACCATATGAGCTTTTAAAAGGGCGTAAGCCAAATATCTCTCACCTTTATGTATTTGTTTGCAAATGCTCTGTGTTAAACAATGGGAAAGAGACTCTTGGTAAGTTTGATGCCAAGGCCGACGAGGGTATTTTTCTTGGATACTCTCAGTCAAGTAAAGCGTATAGAATTTATAATAAGAGGTTACGTGTAGTTGAAGAGTCAGTTCATGTTACCATTGATGAGTCTTATCCGAGAAATGTCAGAGAAGGTAGTTCTTTTCATGGTGCAGGTGTACCTACTGAAGACATACTCAAGGACACTGATAAGGGAACTGATCAGCCTGAAGCAGTGCATATTGAGGAGGAAAAGGATCACCAACCAACGAAAAGTGAGGATGATCATCATTCTGATAAAGATGAACTTCCTCCAGCTTGGAAGTCTTCAAAAGACCATCCAATTGACAACATACTCGGTGATATCTCTAAGGGAGTAACCACTCGCTCTAAACTTAGTAATTTTTGCTATTACTCTGCTTTTGTGTCACAAGTTGAACCTAAAAACGCTAAGGAGGCGTTACTCGATGAGCATTGGTTTCTATCAATTCAAGATGAACTAAATCAATTCAGGAGAAATGAGGTTTGGGACCTTGTCCCCCCTCCGCGAGATCATCGAGTAATCGGCACCCGATGGGTGTTTAGGAATAAACTTGATGAAAATGGAGTAATAACACGTAACAAAGCGCGGCTTGTAGCGCAAGGCTATAACTAAGAGGAAGGAATCGACTATGAGGAAACTTATGCGCCGGTTGCCCGACTCGAGGCTATACGCCTTTTACTTGCTTATGCTTGCACTAATAACTTCAAATTATTCCAAATGGACGTTAAAAGTGCTTTCCTTAATGGATATATAAATAAAGAGGTTTATGTTGCCCAACCTCTGGGTTTTGAATCCCATGAATATCCTGATCATGTCTACAAACTTAAACGTGCTTTGTACGGACTTAAACAAGCCCCTAGGGCTTGGTATGAACGTCTAAGCAAATTTTTACTTGATCAAGGGTATTCAAGAAGGAAGGTTGACACAACCCTCTTTATTAAACGTCAAGGAAAATATTTGATCTTGGTACAAATTTATGTTGATGATATTATCTTTGGGTCTACTAACATGACCTTGGTCAAGGAGTTTTCTAGTTTGATGCAGGGGGAGTTTGAAATGAGCATGATGGGGGAGCTTAACTATTTCCTCAGATTGTAAATCAAACAACTCGAAGAGGGCACATTCGTGAGTCAAACGAAATACTGTCTTGAGCTTCTCAAACGTTTTGATATGCTAAACTGCAAAACAATAGATACTCAAATGCCTGCTTGTGCCAATCTTGATCGTGACAAAAATGGTAAGGATGTAGAGATAAAGAAGTATCGAGGTATGATCGGATCTCTTCTTTATCTTACCGCATCACAACCCGACATTATGTTCAGTGTATGCATGTGTGCGAGGTATCAAGCACGTCCCAAGGAATCCCACTTAAAAGCAGTTAAGCGCATACTTCGATACCTCTCCGGTACTCCAAAGTATGGGCTGTGGTATTCCAAAGGCAGTGTTTGTTCCTTAGTTGGTTATTCTGATTCCGACTTTGCCGGGTGCAAGTTGGATAGGAAAAGTACTAGTGGCACGTGTCACCTTTTTGCAAATTCCTTGGTGAGTTGGCATAGCAAGAAACATGTTTTGGTTGCTTTGTCAACAGCCGAGGCGGAATACGTTGCCACAAGCAGTTGTTGTGCTCAAGTCTTATGGCTTAAACAACAATTGCTTGATTTCAATTTAAAACTTGAGCGTATTCCCATTTTGTGCGATAACACTAGTGCAATAAACCTAACTAAGAACCCCGTATTACATTCACGCACCAAGCATATCGAAATACGCCATCATTTTCTTAGGGATCATGTAGAGAAAGGTGATGTGATCTTTGAGCATGTTGATACTAAAAATCAACTTGCTGACATTTTTACAAGACCGTTAGCCACTGAGCCTTTCTTTTATATCCGTAGGAAACTTGGCATTCTCGATATCTCGGATTGTGTTTGATAATCCTTTAAGATAGTGATCTTCACATATATACATGCTTGTTTATTCTTTTAACTAACAATGCAAAGAGATATTTAGCTATATGTGAGGGCTCTTATCGTCATGGTGATCAAGGTAATATCGTTCTGATTTATAGATGTTTAACATATTTTGTGCCATATTAAGTACCTTAAACTTGATGTTTATTGTGTTTTGAGCACATATTGTTCATGTGGATGTTTGTTCTATGTGTGTGCATGTTTATTTATCCTTTGGAACTTATGTTTGCAAAATTTCAAATTTTTCTCATTTTTACCTTGCATGCGTCGACCGGACCATACCATGGGTCGACTCATAAACTGATGCATTTGTTAAGGGAAACAAACGGGTTAGCGCGGGATAACCTGCCGTCGGCGCATCCTTATATGTTTAAAAATTTTTTAGTTCCAGTACTTGCATGCGTCGACGCACCCTATACATAGGTCGACGCATAACTGTTGCGATCAGACTTCCTGCTTTAATTGGGACGCGTGCGCCGACCTAGTGTTACCTATTCCCACTACATATCTGCATAACTCTTAATTCCTTGTTCATTGCATGTAAACATATTAGATTTTGTGGTCTCTCTCTCTCTCTCTCTCTATTTCTTCCATTAAACCTCATCAATACCCATTAATCTCCATCAAAACTCTTAAAAATAAAAACCCACAAAGAGTGAATCCTCAAGGGTATAACAACAAGGGTTTCTAATGGCTGATCATCATCTTCTCTACTTTTGCGCACTGTTCATCATCCTCTCTACCACTGTGTGCACTGTTTATCTTCTTCAAACCTTCATCAAAAACGACTTCCAGAAGAACAACCGGTAAAAGAACAACCAGAGCTTCATCTGCCGAAACCTCTTCACAATCGGTAACTGTTAACTCTTTAATTTCTGATGCATTGTCTGGTCCTTATGAGGCATTGTTTAGTAATCATGCTGTTATACCGCAACATGGTTTCTATGTATTGATGGGTCCAGATTATCACATTCCTGAGATAACTGAAATGCTCAATTTTCAGAATCTTGGTGAGTTTCTGGAATGTGATGATAAGTACAATAATGATTTGGTTCGAGTGTTCTACTGTGGCATTAAGGGTAAATTTAAGGGGGTTGAGTTTAAGTTTTCTATAAATAATGCACTTTATGATGTGAACAATGATTTATGGTCTACTTTGTTTAATATGGATACTGCTGACAATCTGCCCAAAGTAACCGACAAAACGTTTGTTCAAAACTTTGAGTTCAAGACTGCTCTGAACTCTATGCTACGGGAACCATATCCTGACGATGCTGTGGCAAGTGACGTCTTTCCAAGAAATGTCACCACCGGTCATCTAAAATTTGAAGACCGCATTTTGCAATGGATTGTTGCTCGTATTTTGAGACCTAAGAAAGGTGGATACTCACGAGTTGAGAAGGCAGAGGTTCATCTCATGTATATTCTGAAGAATCGGATCAAAATCAACTGGCCATACTATTTTGCATATCGGATGTTCGTTACCCGCAGCTCCAACAAATTTCTGGCTCTAGGTTATGCATCCTGCATTCAGAACATTTTGAACAAGGTTGGCATTTTGGTTCCAGATATTCCTTACATTGAGATTACATCTGAACAACAATTTCAACCCAAAACTCTCACCATGATGGGTTACAATTAGGATCCCGTTAATAAGAGATTCAACTACCGACACAGATCCACTCATCCTTTTCAACCTGAACCTGAAGAACCTATTCATTATGAAGAAAATGATGATGAGGAAGTACATGATAGTGACAATCAATATGTTAACTATGCTGATGTGGTTATGCAAGAGGAAGACAACGAAGCATGGATGGGCGATCAACATGAGGACAATTCTGAGAATCAGGGCTGGGGAGATTGGAAAAACAACTATTGGACTACTCTTGGTGACGCATATGTTCCTCCCACCTATGGCGAGGAGTATGGTTAGCAACAACCTGATTATTCGGCACCTCCAACTCCACAACCTCAGTATGATTTCCAGGCATCTGAAGAGATTCTGGCAAGGTTAAATGAAATGAATCTTCAACAACAAGAATTTCAAGCATTGCAAGAGAGCCGCTACAATGCTCAGGAAGAAAGGTTCACAAACTTATCCGATCAATTCTCGTCTCACATCACTAACTTCAATAGGTTTGCTGATGCTTCTATGAATCGATTCACCCAACTGGATGAGAATTTGACTCAACAGAATCTGAATCTTGCTAACAGTCTTGGTACTCTCAATCGCACGCTGATCGAACTTAACCTGCACCTAGAGGATTTGCCACCACCCGGTCAACACTATGGGGGAAGAGGTCATCCATATAGGGGGAGGAGACCATAAAGATTAGGGCATCATATTACTTTTGTTTTGCATTTATGTTTTGTTATTTGGTTTGCATGTTTTATCCTATTGCTTAAACTTTGACTTTTACTTCAGTTTGTTTTGAAATTCTTACGTATGGAATGAATTGTCTTTGCGATTTATGTTCCGTATTTATCCGGTTCTAATTTTACATTAACTGTATCATATGTGGATGCGTGTTAATGTTGCTGTGTTGCAAATATGTGATGGCTCCTTACGTGTTATAGTTTTATTTTGACCACCTTCTTCTCTTCTTTTTGATGTTGACAAAGGGGGAGAAGGATAGCAAGCAGAAAATTAGCAGGAAATTAATCAAATGTTAAAGACAAGGGGAGCTTGTTCGTTCACAAATTACAAATCACGTGAAAGCTAAAACAGTGTTACCATCATCAAAAAGGGGGAGTATGTGAGGGCTATGGCCTTTCATCTATTTCGTTTTAATGATGTCAACAAATATGCTGAGTATTAGATTGTAATTTGAGCGATATCACTTCACTTGTCGGGCAAATTGTATCTAGTCATTGTTGTTCATGTGTCTAGACATATAGGACTTTGTCTTATCCATAAATATATGTGCATGATCATTATACTGATGTCTAGTATGTTTATCTGGGTCTTGATCAGTTATAATGTGCAAAAAAATGCATTTTATGTAAAAATACAGGTTATGCGCTGACCTACTATATGCATGAGTCGACACATGAATACTGGTGCAAGAGGTGTAAAATAACCGGGTAAGCGCATGATTCTGGGAATGCAGAAATTGCATTCATGCGTCGACGCATGATGCCTTTAGGTCGACGCATACTTACAAATTTTTCCCAGTATTTTCCACGGGTCAGCGCACGCCGACCCTCATTAAAGTATGAGTCGACTCATAACCTGCCTGAACTGATTTTTTCACTTAAATTTTTTTCTGTTATTTCTGTTATAATTTTTAGTGGGTCAATTTATTCTCTATAAATAGTTTGGTCATCTCATTATCCATGGCAACAAGAAACGTGAAAATAGATACCATTTTTCTCTTCATCTTCATCTTCTTCATTGAGTAAACAAACAATCACACATAATCATCTTTGTTTGTGTCGCCCATTGATCGAAGTGATAACGTTCAGAATTTAGGAAGTGTATGATCTTCATTTTCTGGGTTGAGATCTAGGTAGGTGTTTCTTGAATAAAACCAGTTGGTTTTGTCCTCCAAGAATCGAGTAGATTTTGGGGGGTTTTTCCACAAACCGTTTCGTTCTACAGGGATTCAGCCGGGCGAAGGTAACCGAAGATTGGAGTAATCGTTCGGTTTAGTAGCTGTAATCGGAGGATCGTAGAAGAGAGGTTTGGGTTCAAATTTTTGGTAGATCGCAATTGATCGAGTGAAGGTAACCGAAGAAAGGTGGGTTCTTTCGGTTTAGTAGTGTGGGACGGTAATTGGATCAACCATATTTGAAGCACTTGATTCATCTTGAATCAAGGGGAGAGAAGACTCTGCATCAACGATCGAAGAAGTTCAAGGGTTTGGATGTTCATTGTTCTTCTCTTGTAATAAACAATTTGCAACAGCTACATATATATATATATATATATATATATATATATATATATATATATATATATATCCATCTCAATTCCAATTGTGGAATTGGGGGCAGAGGTACCCAAAGCGAGGACGATTGGGGAACTGCCTAATCAAATCTCGTTTGTTCTCTCTTTCCCTTAACTCTTTTACATTTCAGTTTTTTCGAATTTGTGAAGTCGCAATTTATCGAAATTTCTGTCGTAGTGTAATCTTGAGCTGAGAAACTGTTTTGTTAAATTGATACAATTCCTTGAATTGTATCTTGGAGCAGCTTTACATTACATTCCATAGAAATTATGCACTCAGTGTGTTTACGCACACTAGGTGTTTGATAATTTGTTTCAAAGCAAAAATCGAACGCATTGCTTTTAATTGTTTATCGTTTTACCTCATTGGTTTGGATTAAACATCAAAGCAAGCTATATTTTGTTGATTGCATTTTTAAGTGTAGTAATCAAACTGAATTTTTCTCTTCCATACTCATTCTCAATATATTCGTGCATATCCGATCCTTTTAGTAGAAGGTTCGTGGTAGACGTACATCCAGTGGTTGCTTCCGTTAAACATTTTAAAACTAAATTTGGTAACCTTTTGCGTGTAAAACTCAAGGGATCTATTCAACCCCCTTCTAGATCCATAGCCATCGTCTAACATCCTCTTCAAGCGGTCCATTCAAAAACACGGATTTGACATCCATTTGGTAGATAGGTCAATTGTGGTTATTTGCAATACCAACAACATTTCAATGAAACCTCTTCAAAGTTTATGCCTTCTCTCTGCAAAAATCCCTTAACCACCAATCTAGCCTTATGCTTGATTATCTCACCCTTGAGATTTGCCTTCACTTTGAACACCCACTTCACACCAATTGACTTATTCATTTTTGGTAGATTAACTAGATCCCAAATACTGTTTTTATCAATGGATTCCAGCTCCACTTTCATAGCACAAATCCACTTTGGATCATTTAAAACCTCTTTCGTATTGACAAGTTCAGATTCGGCCTTAAGTGCAAAGGGAACGAAATCACCATCGTCTTTGACCTTATTGTCACGAAACAACTCACAATCTTGGAGTCTCTAAGGCAAACCCATTTGCCTTGTTGACCTCCTAACATTTATTTCATCCCGGGCTTCAACGACATGCTATTTTGAGCTTTCTGCAACCTCAGAATCCAAAAAATCGAACCTATAACCGGTTACAGGATTCTGGTAACCGATTACAGTCTGCATGTAACCGGTTACGCTTTGTTGGTAATCGATTACGCCATGTTTCAACTGCTTTATTTCATCGATTATCACATCTCGACTGATCACAATCCTTCTGTTTACAACATCGAACAGTTTGTAACCACCGGTAGAGTGATATCTAACAAGAATCATCACCTCACCCATATCATCCAACTTCTTTCTAAGTTGACCCGAAACATGTCGATATGCAATGGAACCAAAGACTTTCAAATGATTCAAATTTGGCTTGAACCCCGACCATGCTTCCTCCGCTGTTACATTTCCACCTTCTTTGTAGGGCACCTATTCAATAAATAGGCAGTTGTAGATACCACTTCTCCCCATAACATTTTTGACAAATTTTCCCCCTTCAACATGCTTCTCACCATGTTCATTATTGATTGATTTTTCCTTTCGGCTACATCGTTTTGTTGCGGTGTATAGGGTGGCACTACCTCATATATAATCCCTTCTTGATCACAAAATCTCCCAAAGTTATTTGAGACATATTCGCCTCCACCATCCGTTTTGAGCACTTTGAGCTTGTGACCACTTTGCCTCTCCACCATGGAATTAAACTTCTTGAACACATCAAACACCTCATCCTTTCCTTTAATAAGGTATGTCCATAGATTTCTACTATGATGATCAATAAAAGTGACAAAGTACCTATTACCACCAATGAAATCTACTTGCATAGGACCACACACATCCGAATACACCATCTCAAGGTGATTCTTGGTTCTCCGGTTTGCATCATTACTGAATTTTCCTCTATGTTGCTTTGCTTGCACACATTCTTCACAAATTTCAATTGAAATATTGATCGTTGCCAGCCCCGTTACCATTCCATTCTTTTGCAACTCCTTGAGATCTCTAAATTTGAGATGCCTAAGACGATAATGCCACACCTACTCTTCACGACCTGCTACAGTAACAAGACATCTATGCTCCATAACCTTCAAATCAACCTTGAAAGTTCTATTGGCAGCCATAGGCGCTTTAAGGACCAAACCTCCCTTTGCATCCATAACACACAACCCCTTGTTTTCCAGATGAATATTTTAATCCTTCTCAAGTAATTGGCCAATACTTAGAAGATTACACTTGATTCTCAGAATATACAAGACATATTTGATCAAGGAATGTCCACCTTCCTTCCTCATGATCAAAACATCACCGATCAGTCGGCCATTAGAGTGGTGTCATCCACGAACTTTGCTTTGTTTTCCATGGCACGATTGATTTTGACAAACCAATCCTTTCTTCCCGTCATATGAGTTGAAAAACCCGAGTCCAAATACCACTCCTTACTGCATTGAACTCCTTTCACACTCATCACATCGTCTTCATCTTCGCGCAACTGGTCAACCGACTGCAACCCAATTTTTTTGCATTCTTTGAGCTGTTGCAACTGCTGTCCCGCACTTGTTTACAAATTCTATTTTCTTTTGTGATCATGACCAAGATTGTATTATCTTCATCAAAATCTTGTTTTGCAACCTTGGCTTCTTTCCTTTGAGATTCCTTCGTGTTCGCATTGTATTCTTTCGCATAATGACCGAACCGTTAACACTTGTAACACTGCTCATTGCTCTTGTCGAATCTCTTTATTTCCCCTCTATAGTTGCCTTGACCACCATTTTTGTTGTAGCTTCTCTCACCCCTTTGACTTGTCGAAATCCTTGAATTTTGTGACTCTTTTCCACCAAAATTCTAAAAATCCCCTTTGTTCTTCGTGGACCATTTTCCTTTCGATCTCTTTTATTTCTCATTGAAACGAGCTTGCAAAGCGACCTCCACCTTTGCCTTATCGCTATTCCTCTCTTCCATCCTTTGCTCATAAGCCTCAAGAGAGCTTTGTAATTCCTCTTTGCTCATCGTCGCAAGATCTTTCAACTCCTCAATCGCCACAACTATGTTCTCAAATCTTGGTGTTAACGAATGCAAGATTTTAGCCACAACATACTGCCCCGTAGTAGTTTTTCCGCATGCCTTCACTTAGTTCACCAACCAAGTAATTCTCGTTACGAAATCGTTGGTTGTCTCCTTCTCTTCCATTTGAATAAATTCAAGCTGGCGTTTGCGAGTTTGTAACCTCACCACCTTCGCCTTGTCAGCCCCGACATAAGTTTTCTCTAAGATCTCCCATGCTTGCTTCGATGATTCGCAATTGCTAACTTTCTAGAAATTATCCCCATTAACGCACTTATGAATTAAGAACAACAATTTGGAATCTTTCTTCTTTTCTTCATTATGCGATGCTTGCTGCGCTTCTGCTGCTTCAGCTTGGAGAGGAGTAACACCATTCTTGATCACCTCAAGAACATCTTGGTAGCCAAACAACACCTTCATTTGCTTGCATCACTTGTTGTAGTTCTTGGCATCAAGGATGGGTAAATTTGCAAGGATTCTTTCATTGGAGACATAATTCATGTTGCACACAAGGTGTTTGTGGATCTGAACCAGGTTTTATGATGCCAAATATTGGAACAAGTAACCACAAGATTGGCGAAACTTAGTTGGAAGAAGTTTTGGAAGTGGAGAGTGAAAGAGGAGTAATTGTGTGTGTGTGTGTGTGTGTGTGTGTGTGTGAGAGAGAGAGAGAGAGAGAGAGAGAGAGAGAGAGAGAGAGAGAGAGAATTAAGGGTGAGTATGCAGAAATTTTCGTTAGCTTAGGTGAGAGTGCACCCATCACACTTATATAGAGGTTACAACACAAGTTTGATATAATATGATCAAGTACAGAAACAGAAAACTCAAAAATACGGCCATGTAACCGGTTACGCAAAAATGGGTAACTGGTTACACCTATAGCTAATTAGTTCAACAATTAATTCTCTTATAGTGGTAACCGGTTACATCAAATGTAGTAATCGGTTACACCCTCGAAAAATGTAATATTTTTCTATTTGACAACATGTCAGCACTTGCAATTACACATCCAAAACTCAACAGTAAAATGGGTGTGGTCCGTCAGACATGTCTGCACTTTTTTTGTGTGGGGCGGGTCAAGGTTTTAGACCTATACTCCCTCCATTCTCTTTTATAAACAAATTTTGACCTTTTAGGTTCATTGAATAAATGATGTATTTGAATAATATATAGACTAGATACATTAATTATTCAATGATTCTAAAAAGTTAAAATTTGCTTATAAAAGAGAATGGATGATATACCTTCTAATATGTTCGCCCGCTCTGTCCCAATTTTTTGCGGGTTTTTGCGGGTGCAAACATTAATATGATAATTTGCAATTTTTAAACTTCAAAGGTAGAATGTCCGCAGATCCGTCCCGTCACACACTCATTTTTTTGTTGGACAAAAAAATATTTTACACCTGCACCTTTAACAAAACCGGCCCCGTTCCGTCCCACCTTATTTTTTTTTCGAATTTTTATGGAACAGATTTAAACGAGCATATTGCCACCCCCTATGGCTTTCTCAAAGAGTACAATTTATCCACACTAATGTCTTGATAGATGCTACTAAATAAAGTAAATATACTAATTAATTTACGTATTCAAATCGTAGAATTTAAACTTTTTCAACTTAGGAATGAATAACTTTAAAATGACAAATAATTTAAAACAAAAAATATTACAAACAAGAAACTTAATATAAAATAAAAAAGAGTAACTTTTAATCTTAACACGAAGATTTTCTTTTTCTATAAGAAAATAGGTGAAGGTTAATATAGTGAATCAAATTAATTGATCTATCACGGTGAACTAAAAATTTATAAGTTAAACAAGTTTTTATTAATTTAAATAAAAAACCCATATATTCCTTCAATTACTCTACTATTTTCAAATAAATATCCAAAAAAAAATTATAATTAAATGTTGACCCAATTAAATATTTTATTTATAAATTACAAAATATTAATTTTATATGAAATCAATAAATGATTAATATTAATAATAAATAAAACTTTAAAACATAAAGTTAAAAAAACGTAACATCCTCTCAGAAGAAACACAGTATTTCAAAGAAGAAGAAACGATTTAGAGCAAAGAATACGACGGAGAAGGAAGCAGGCTGCGACGGCGACGACATCGACTTACAAATACACGACACAAATTAGAATTCTTGAAATCAAATGTATGTTTCTCTATTCTTTTTTAATGTTTATCTAAAATCAAAATTTCAAAACAACTCATTTTCTCACTCTTATGGCATGAAAACTGTTATTCTTTATTGTTGGGGTTGGTTGAAAATATAAATGTTGAAGAAGTCTCACATCGCTTAGTTTTATGAATGAAGAGAGAGTTCAAGCCTATATATAGAATATAAGTTCTTTCAAGTACCAGATCGCTTAATTTTGTGAAGGAAGATGAAGTCTAGGCCTATATATAGGATTCAAAGTTCTTCATTCCAAGATGCACCAGTCAAAAGCACTTTAAGCTTGTGAGATTTTGGACCGAACTCTAGTTAAGCATGCTATCGAAGTCTGTTCACACGCTGTTGTCGAAGACCTACATGTTGTAGTCGAATTGTGTTCTAGTATGTAGTTATCGAATTGGTCCTTGTGTTAAGGATCCAATTGTTTAAGTTAGTTTGTAATGGGTAATTGTTAAAAGGCCCATTAGTTTAGTATGTTAGGTTTTATTATAAATAACATACTAGTCTCTCATCTTGTGGTGCGGTAAAACCTAATTAGGGTGAGAGGGTTATTTGTTATTCTTGATTACTTGTAATCTGATCTATAGAAAAAGTAAAGAATAACAGTTATAACCAATCCTTGTTGTTTTTTCTTGTTAACCCTAACCCTTGTGTGTTTCTTGATCATAAAGAAACCTATTATACTTTGGTTAAAGGCATCCTAATTCACAAAAAATTGGTGCGGTGAGCGTGGAGAAATATGCCTTCAACAAAGTATGAGATTGAAAAGTTCAACGGAGTGAACGATTTCAGTCTGTGGCATTGAAGATGAAAACCCTACTGGTTCAACAGGGTTGTCTGGAAGCGTTGAAGGGAGAGACAGCCATGGACGCTGCGTTAACGGAAAAAGAAAAGACGACCATGATAGAGAAAACCCACATCGCAATATTGTTGAGTCTTGGTGATAAGGTTCTTCGACAGGTATCAAAGGAGACTACGACATCGGGGTTATGGTTGAAACTTGAAAGTTTGTACATGACCAAATCTCTGGTGAATCGACTCTACCTGAAGCAAGCTTTTATTCATTCAAGATGAGTGAAGACAAAGTGTTGGCTGAGCAGTTGGATATGTTCAACAAGCTGATTCTTGATCTTGAAAATATTGATGTGAAGATCGATGATGAAGATCAAGCACTGTTGCTGTTGTGCGCTTTGCCCAGAACACATGCTCACTTTAAAGAAACTCTCCTGTATGGAAGGTAGTCCCTGAGCTTTGAAGAAGTTCAATCAACCTTGTATTCTAAGGACCTGAACGAACGAAAAGAGCATAAACCTTCGACGGTTGGTGAAGGTTTGACCGTTAAGGGAAAATTCTTGCGAAAGGATGGTAAGTTCGACAAGAAGAAAGGTAAAAGTCAGTCGAAGTCTTATAGTGGCGAAGCATCTGGTATTCGATGCTATCATTGTAAGAAGGAAGGCCACACAAGAAAAGTGTGCCCTGAACGCCTGAAAGATCCTGGAGGTAAGGATAATGGCAATGCAACCATTGTTCAAGATGACTTTGAATCATCTGATGTTCTTGTGGTTTCAAGCGGTGACTCAAGAAAATAATGGATTATGGATTCAGGTTGCACTTGGCACATGACTCCAAACAGAGAATTATTCGAGAAGCTATGTGATCAAGATGGTGGATCAATGCTGCTGGGAAACAACAAAGCTTGCAAAATTGTTGGTATTGGATCTGTGAGATTCAAGCTCCATGATGAGTCAATAAGGTTATTGACGAAGTCAGGTATGTACCTGATTTGAAGAGAAATTTGATTTCTCTTGGTGAATTCGACAAGAAGGGCGATGTTTTTCAAGGAGAGAAAAGTATCCTAAGAGTCATGAAGGAGTCGAAGGAAGTCTTGAGAGGCGTGGAGAAACAAGGCTTGTATACCCTTAAGGATGAAGTTGTAAGTGGTTCAACAAATGTCGCATCCACGGAACCTTTGTCGAAGACAGAAATTTGGCACATGAGATTGGCCCATGTTAGTGAAAGGGGTCTGGTCGAATTGGGGAAACAAAATCTGCTTGGAGCAGACAAATTCGAAAAGCTAAAATTTTGTAAACCCTGTGTACTTGGAAAATCTTGCAGAGTGAAGTTCAACAAAGGCAAACAAAGAACTCATAGATCCCTTGATTACATCCATGTTGATCTTTGGGGGCCTGCAAGGTGTCCATCACATTCAAGAGCAAGGTATTTTCTATCCATAATCGATGATTATTCCAGAAAGTTATGGGTATTCATCCAGAAGATTAAGGATGATTCTTTTGAGAATTTCAAAGGTTGGAAGACTCT
Organism: Lathyrus tuberosus; assembly: GCA_022829125.1. Lineage (NCBI taxonomy): Eukaryota > Viridiplantae > Streptophyta > Magnoliopsida > Fabales > Fabaceae > Lathyrus > Lathyrus tuberosus. Next base: position 24,494,256 of record JALAZF010000013.1, on the reverse strand, counting down.
GGTAAAAAATCAGACTAGCAGAAAGGTCAAGAGGTTGAGAACCGACAATGGCCTTGAATTTTGCAATGAGACGTTCGACAGTTTTTGTGCTGCCTCAGATATTGCAAGGCACAAAACTACTGCAGGTACTCCACAACAAAATGGTTTGGCAGAGAGGTTTAATTGAACTATTTTGGAAAGAGTTAGATGCAGGTTGACTAGTTCTGGGTTAAAGAATATGTTTTGGGCTGAGGCTGTTTCGACAGCAACATATATGATAAACAGATGTCCTTCGACTACGTTAGATATGAAGACACCTGAAGAAGTTTGGTCGGGACATCCACCTAGTCTCGACAGACTGAGAGTATTTAGTTGTCTGGCCTATGCTCATATTAGGCAAGACAAGGTTGAACCTAGAGCTCTGAAATACATGTTCATGGGATACCCTGAAGGAGTCAAAGCTTATAGGCTATGGTGCCTAGAGCCAGGTCACATGAGGTGTATCACCAGTCGAGATGTAGTTTTCAATGAAGCTGAGATACCCTTCAAGAAAACTAATGATGCTGACGAAGAGCTGGAACAAGGAGAGATTCCTGTTGAGGTGGAGCATGTTGATGCTGAATTGCGTATCCCAGATGAAGTCGAAAAAGAAGCAGAAGATGTTGTCGAAGATGAGGAGATTGATAATGACTACCTGTTAGCAAGAGACAGGTCAAGGAGAGTCATCAAGCCACCTCAGAGACTTGGGTATGCAGATCTTATAGCTTATGCCTTAATCTCTGCAAGTGAGGTTCTAGACGAAGAACCTAGAGACTATAAAGAAGTTATGCGGAGTCGAAATAAGACTGAATGGCTGAAGGCCATGGATGATGAGATGAAATCTCTTCATGATAACAACACTTGGGAGCTGATTAAGAAACCTGCAGAAGCAAGGTTAGTCAGTTGTAAGTGGATTTTCAAGGTCAAGGAAGGAATCAAATGAGCGATTTCGAAGCGCTTTAAGGCAATGCTAGTTGCTAGAGGGTTCACTCAGAAAGAAGGTGTCGACTTCAATGATGTGTTCTCACCTGTTGTAAAGCATAGATCCATTAGAATTTTGTTGGCCATGGTGGCGAAGTTCGACTTGGAAGTTGAGCAAATGGATGTGAAGACAACATTTCTGTATGGTGACCTAGACGAAACGATCCTGATGCGTCAACTTGAAGGGTATGCAGAAAAGGATAAGGAATATTATGTGTGTAAGTTGAATAGGTCTTTGTATGGCCTGAAACAATCTCCTCGACAGTGGAACAAGAGATTTAACAAGTTTATGACACACATTGGTTTCACTAGGAGCTAGTTCGACCACTGTGTTTACTTCAGATTTTGACTTGGAAACTCACTTGTTATTTTGTTGCTTTATGTGGATGATATCCTCATAGCTAGAAACAGTGTCGAGGATGTAATGGAGGTGAATACTAAGCTTAGTAAGGAGTTCGAAATCAAGGATATGGGAGCTGCCACCAGGATTCTTAGGATTGACATCCGGAGAGATAGAAAGCAGTCGAAGTTGTGCTTATCTCAAGAGACATACCTATGGAAGCTTCTCGACAAGTTTGGTATGTCTAATTCAAAGCCTTTTGTGACTCCAACAAATCCTCAGTTTAAGCTTATTACTACTCAAAGTCCGAGTACTAAAGCTGAAAGAATTTATATGAGTAGCATTCCATATGCTAGTGTGGTAGGTTCTTTGATGTATGATATGGTTTATACGAGGCTAGACATAGTGTATGGTGTGAGCCTTGTAAGCAGGTATACGGAGAATCCTGGAAAGGATCACTGACAATCATTGAAGTGGATTCTAAGGTACATAAATGAGTATCTGAATAGAGTCCTAATTTATGGTGGAGCCTTGGGTGAAGATAGTAAAGCAGCAATCGAAGGATATGTCGACTCTGATTATGCAGGTTGTATGGATTCCAGAAAATCTATTTCTGGATATGTGTTCACTATGTTTGGGACATCAATCAGTTGGAAAGCAACACTTCAGAAGGTTGTTGCCTTATCAACCACTGAAGCGGAATATATCACTCTAACTGAAGCTGTGAAGGAAGCATTGTGGCTTGAAGGTTTTGCAAAGGAGCTGAAACTTCAAGGTCCAGTTATCACTATAAAATGTGATAGTCAAAGTACAATACACTTGTCGAAGAATTCAGCCTATCATGAGCGAACCAAGCATATTGATGTGAGGCTGCATTTCGTCAGAGGAGTAATCGAGCATGGAGAAGTCCAAGTGCTGAAGGTTTCGACAGATCATAATGCTAGTGATATGTTCACCAAGACATTGCCCAGTTGCAATTTTTTCTACTGTATGCAGTTGATAAAGCTACATGAAGAAAACTAGTCTGTTTCTTGATGTTAGAGTTAGATCCAAGGTGGAGATTTGTGAGATTTTGGATCGAACTCTAGTTAAGCATACTGTCGAAATCTGTTCACATGCTGTTGTCGAAGACCTACATGCTGTAGTCAAATTGTGTTCTAGTATGTAGTTGTCGAATGGGGCCTTGTGTTAAGGATCTAATTGTTTAAGTTAGCTTGTACCCTAAGTTATCTTGTAATGGGTAATTGTTAAAAGGCCCATTAGTTTAGTATGTTAGGTTTTATTATAAATAACATACTAGTCTCTCATCTTGTGGTGTGGCAAAACCTAATTAGGGTGAGAGGGTTATTTGTTATTCTTGATTACTTGTAATCTGATTTATAGAGAAAGTAAAGAATAACAATTATAACCAATCCTTGTTGTTTTTCCTATTTAAACCTAACCCTTGTATGTTTCTTGATCATAAAGAAACCTATTATACTTTGTTTAAAGGCATCCTAATTCACAACAAAGCTTGTATTTGACTTTCTTTTTTCTCTTATACTCTTGTATTAGAGTATTGTGAGATGTAGTTAAATATTTATTTTGGAGGGTGTGGGTGTACTCGGAGCCTGGGTTAGTTGAGGGTATATTATATATTGTAAAATTTTTTACATAGTGTTATTATCTGGTTGTCTATTTACAATGGTCGTGATTTTTTTCTCTGATTTTGGAGTTTCCACGTTATGTTCTTGTGTTCCTTTTTTTCTCTATGCTGTGCTTGTTTTTTTTCCAACAACTGGTATCCAAACTTTTGGTTCGATCCGGGGATAAGCGTTCTTAGTATGCTCTGTGGTTGCAGTTTTTCTTGATCTTCCACATCAGAAAAGAAGTGTAGTGTTGTGAAAGAGTTGTTGAGCTGCAGTCACAAATTTCACTGTGCAGTTTTGGATAGAAAAAATTGATGGAAGAATTTTTTTTTACTTGTGGAAAGTTCAAGTCAAAGATGTATTGATACAATCAAGAATACACAAGGTTCAAGATTATGTCGGTGGTTGAAGAGTTTCCTACCAACAACGAAGTTGCACCATAATGTTTCAACCTCATTTTCGACATGTGAAATTCTTGAAGTGGTTTATCTTCAAGTGAAATATATTCTTCATGAGAGAGTATGATAGTTTTTAAAACTTTGATTGTCGGTGAAGACAATGTGAAATTATTGGAGTGATTTACATTCAAGTGAAATTTATTCTTCATGATAAAATATATGATTGTCGGTGATGACAATGTGAAATTCTTGAAGTGGTTTATCTTCAAGTGAAATATATTCTTCGTGAGAGAGTATTATAGTTTTTAAAACTATGATTGTCGGTGAAGACAATGTGAAAATTCTTGGAGTGGTGTAGCTTCAAGTGACTATACACTTTATAGTGGAGTATGATTGTCGGTGAAGACAATGAAAATTTATGTATTTTTTTTAATTAAGGTGGAGATTATTGGGGTTGGTTGAAAATATGCATGTTGATACCCTTGTGGTGGATTATGATTATTCGTGAAGACAATGAAAGCTTATGTATTATTTTCAATCAATGTGGAGATTGTTGGTGTCGCGGCCGACAAAAATATCGAGTCGCCATCATATTTTTTTAAGGAAAATAAATGATAAACCTAAAATCCTAAGGGAGAGATTCTAAGGTTCGGGAGTCGGTTAAGTGAGGGGAAGGTGTTAGGCACCCCTCACCTCCATTGTACTCAATGGGATCCTCCTTAGATTTTAGGGTATGTTTGTTTGTTATCTTTTTCTTTATTTACAAAATAATCCTAAGTTTTTTATTATTGTACTCGCTAGGGTTTACAACCCTATGCCTACGTACCTTCAATTTTGAAGGATCAGAATAACCGTAGTTCACCTCCCCTATTCCTACCCCTAATCCTATTTCTAAAACCTAATCCACTATTTATACTCTTGGATAAAGAGTTTTATCCCCAAATCTATTGTTTATACTCCTAGATAAGGAGTTCTATCCCTTAATCTGTTATTTATACTCCTAGACGAGGAGTTCTATCCCTTAATATGTTATTTATACTCCTAGATATGGAGTTCTATCCCTTAAATCCCGATCCATTTATTTATACTCTTGGAGGAAGAGTTTTATCCCAAAATCCCTTATCCCTTGTTTATACTCTCGGATGGAGAGTTCTATCCCTTAAAAATCCCTTGGCCTTTATTTATACTCTTGGAACCTAAGAGTTTTATCCCTTGAATCCTATCCCTTGGCCTATATTTATACTCTTGGAACCTAAGAGTTTTATTCCAAAATCCTAATCCCATGGCCTATATTTATACTCTTGGAACCTAAGAGTTTTATCCCAAATCCTAATCCATTTATTTATACTCTCGGATATCAAGAGTTTTATCCCAAGCTTTAAATCCTTAAGAGAATCCTATTATAACCCTTAAGTTCTTAATGATTATCCCTTAAATCCCAATCCTTTAAATCCTTTAAATCCCATAGATCCTTTATATCCCTTAAGTCTCTAATAGTATCCCTTAAATCCCTTAGATCCTTTAAATCCCTTTATATCCCTTATTTAAAAAATGAATTCCTAAAATCCCATAGAATTTAATAATAAAACCCAAAATGCCCTTATGCCAAACATAGCAAGATTGATCCCCCAAATAATTCCAAATTAAAAAATAAGTTCCAAAATAAAAGTGTTGTAATCCCAAAAATTAAATCAAGATAAATCCCAAAGAATACAAGAAATTAAATCCCAACAATTATTTTATTTTCATTCCCAATCCCATATTTAAACCCAATTTAAATAAAAATCTAATTTCCTTAAAATAAATCCTAAACCTAATTTTAATAAAATCCAAAAATACCAAAATACCTTATCCCAAAGAGGCAGGAACAAAATCCTATTGTATAAAAATAAATCCTCAAAAGAAAAATAAATAAATTATTTTTACATATATAAAACTCTTTATTTAAAATGAAACCAAATCCAAAATTATCCCTAAAATCCTAATTATTAACCCTAACAATTTTAGATCCTAAAATCCCCCCAAAAAAAAAGAATCAACCAATTATTTTAAATATATATAAAATATAAATTTAAAAACCCAAACCCCAAAATTAACCTTAAAAATCCTAAATATAAATCCTAATAGTAACTAAATTCCTATTTTTAAAAGAATAAGCCAAATATTTAAAATATATAAAATAAACATTTAAAAACCCAAACCCGAAAATCAACCCTAAAAATCCTAAATAAAATTCCTAAAATAAATTCCCATTTTCAAAAAGAGTAAATCAATTATATAAAAAAATAAATTTAAAGACCTAAACCCAAAATTAACCCCAAATAACAATTAAATTCCTATTTTAAAAGGAGAATAAATAAATTGTTTTAAATATATAAATTTTTTGTTTAAAATAATACAAACCCATAATTATCCTTAAAATATCCTAATTATAATTCCTAATTCCATAATATCATAATTATAATTAACATATCCTAAATATAATTCCTAATTCCTAAATATCCTAATTCCTATTTTCTTAAACGAATAAACCAAATATATACAATATATGAAAATATAGATTTAGAACCCAATCCCAAAATTAACCCAAAAACTTAAATAAAATTTCTCAATAACATTAAATCCCTATATTAAAAAGGAAAATAGCCCAATCTTTTAAATATATAAAACTATTAATTATAACAACAAGGCCAAAAACATAAAGAAATAAAATAAAATAAAACTTAAATGTTTGTCCTAATACTAATATCCCCAAAATCCTATTTCTAAACCCTAATTAAAATCTAAATCCTAATTACATAATTAAATTAAGTTATTAATTTAATTAATTAAAAAAAAACCCTAAAACCCTATTTCTAAACCCTAATTAAAATCTAAACCCTAATTCAGTGATTAAATTAAGTTATTAATTTAATAAATAAAAAAACTCTAATTTTAATAATAAGATTATATTCAAAATAGTAAAATTAAATCACCAAAATTATTTGATAACAAAAATTATAACCCAAAAACATTTAAATGAAATTATTAACCCCAAAATATCCCTAAATTCAAAAATAGAATTTTTTAATTTCAAAATCATATTTAAATTCAATTTAGAAATTTAATTCCAAAATTATCTTTTCTCATTAAAATAAGTCATAAACCACATACTTTGATAAAAAATAAAATCACAAAATATATCATCCCCAAAATCCAGAATTTAACAGAAAATCATATTTATTAAAAATAATTTTCTTATTTTTATAATAAAATAAACCTAACTAATAATTAATTAAATTTTTAAAACCCTAAATAAATCCCTAGAAAATAAAATAACAATTCTAAAATCCCTAATTATATTTTTTCATAATAATAAACCCTAATCCCCTAATTAATCCCTTAATCCCTAATTAATAATTAAATTAAGAATTTAATTTAATTAAATTAATTAAAACCCCAAGGGTTCATATGAACCCTAACCCTTTGGTATGAACCAAGAACCCTAGCCCTAATTTTTTCCAGAAATATCCCTAAAAACCCAATCAATCAACAATAACACACAACCAAAAAAAAAAGCTAAGTATTTGAATTACCTCCCCTTGCCGTGACCAATTTAAGTTGCTTCATCCCTTCTTTTCTTCCCTTTTCCTTTGTGCTTTTTCCCCATTCTTTTTCATTTTTCCCTTCTTTCCCTTCCCCGTGCCTTTTCCCATTCTTGTGCCTTTTTTCCTTCGTTTGCCTTTTTCCCTTGTACCTTTTTCCTTTCTTTTGCTTTCCTTTGGTGTGAGATCTCTTTTTCTTTTTTGGCTTGTAGGGATTGAAGGTTTAGGGTTATTGAAGGTTTAAGGTTTTAATGTTGGTGAGGGTTTTAGTGTTGTGGTCCTCGGATGTAAAGAAAATGAATTCCTTTTTGGTGTGAGATCTCCTTTTCCTCTTTGGCTTGTAGGGATTGAAGGTTTAGGGTTATTGAAGGTTTAAGATTTTAATGTTGTTGAGGGTTTTAAGGTTTTAATGTTGTTGAGGGTTTTAGTGTTGTTGTCCTCTGATGTAAAGAACAACAACTTTTTATCGTATAGTTTGTAATTTTGCCCCCCAAAATGTGAGAAAAATAAACCTATTTATAGGACAAATTAGGTTAAACAAAGAAAGGAAATTAATCAATTAAAATAAAAATTCATAAGTCAATTTTATGTGATTTTGATTTAGTGATCAATCACATTAATTTTCCTTCTTTAAAAAAAAAGGATTATTATCCTAAAATGCAATATGAACAAAATCTTTTCAAATATTTTTTATTTTATAATTTTTGGATATTTTTTGCTAAAAAGTGAAAAAAAGTGAAAATTAACATTTTTAAAAAATGCCTAAAAAATAAATACGAAAATTAATAATTAAAAAATGAAAAATACAAATTTTATGATTTTATACTTTAAGTAATAATCAAATAAAATCATTTTACTTAAAACCTAGATTTAGTAGAGTTAAAAATAGAATTAATCTAATTAATCTAAATAAGAATGCATTTAAGACAAGATATATATTTTTTTTATTTTTTGGATATTTGTTTTTTCACTGAAAAAACATGCAAAAAGTGAAAAATAATATATATTTTTTAAAATGCATAAATAAAAAATACGAAAAATAATAAAAAATAAATAAAAAATGCAATTTTTATGAATTTTTAAAAGAAAAATAAATAAGATGGAAAAACACTAAAAAATAATGAATATGATATTCGAACTCACATCCTCTCCCTCTGTAATCCCTTGTACCCAACTAAGTCATTCCATTTATTCAAAATAAAATAGAATTAGCGAGTATATAATAATTTAATAATAATTCCATGATAATATTAATATTCATAATATTATTAATACTAATATTAATGCTCTAATAACCCCACTATGACCCTAATGTAATTTTGAATAAAAATTAATCTAAGCCTAATTAATCCCTATATATTAAATAACAATAATCTATCCCCATATAAATTTATCCTACCCAAATAATCCCCTTAATATTTACCATTATAATCGTCTATATATATATATATAAAAAAAAAGGTGGTCAAAATTTAGGGTACTACAGTTGGGGTTAGTTAAAAATATACATGTTGAAAAAGTCTCACATCGTGTAGTTTTGTGAATGAAGGGAGAGTCCAAGGATATATATAAGCTTACTCTATTTTATGAATGAAAATAGAGTAAGCTTATATATAGGATTCAAAGTTCTTCATTTTAAGATGCATCAGTCAAAATCATTGTAAGCTTGTATTTGACTTTCTTTGTTCTCTTATACTCTTGTATTAGAGTGTTGTGAGATGTAGTTAAATATTTATTTTGGAGGGTGTATTGGGGGACCTGAGTTAGTTGAGAGTATATTATGTGTTGTAACAATTTTCACACAGTGTTATTCTCTAGTTGCCTATTGACAACAATCGTTGTGTTTTTCTCTGATTTTGGAGTTTTCACGTTATGTCTTGTTTTGTGATTGTGTTCCTATTTTTTTTTTCTTTTTTCTAACATTTTAAAAATTATACTATTGTTGTTCTCTCTTTCTTTACCTTTTTTTTTTTTATAATTTTTTTAGTATTAATTTATGGTAAAGTTTATTCTGCTATAGGATTATGGAAGAAATTTAAGGAATGAAAGTATTAAATTCATATTTAGGATTGACTTCGAACAATTCTAGTACAAATTCTATATTTGAGATACATTTTTATTTCTTGTATTTAATTCAATTAAATACTAAAATATTTTTGCTCCTCGGTGTTTTGCAATATTATGGAATTCTAGAAGATAAATTATTTTCTATTTGATAAATTTTTTGAAAGTGGAAAATAATGATTTGTCTGATAAAAGTTTGAGCAGCGAAATTGAAGAGGATTTAAAAGATGAATTATTCAGAGTTGATTTTGTTGTTAGTGGTGTGGGGGACATTTGGAAAATCAATTTAAAAAATATGAGCATTAAAGATGTGATGAAATATCATTTTTCAAATGTGGAAGTAGTATTTATGTTTTATAATTGGTACGCTGGTTTACATGATTTTGCAGCAAGTGAAATTATATTTTTGCCACTTGATTTCGGATGTGCGCATCCGGACGCATCAAATTTTAAAAAAACACAGAGGTGTTTCGGATATGTATATCCGGAAACAATTTTGATGTGCACTTCCGGAAGAATTTCTTATTAATTCGCGTCAGTCCTTCTTCCTCCCCCTCATTCTTCAATTTTCCATTTTCCAAACTCTCTCAAACTCTCAAATTCTCAATCCCACAAATCTCGATTTTTTCCACTCGAGTTCGGCGCAGAGCAACTTCTATAACGATCAAGACACTCCAAATCCTCCGTATCTCATTTTAATCGGTAAGTTTTCAAATTTTAGAGTTTCGGAGTTATTTTTGAGTAATCGATTTAGAGTAGACATTTATGTGTAGAAATTGTTAGGTTGTATGAATAACATATGTTAGAGACAATGTAGGTCTTTTTTACTGCTTCAAACGGACGATCAGGGCATTAAAATACCCTTTTGCATGTTACAGTGGCCATGACTGCCATTTTTAAACTTCAAAAAACGTACCGGATGTGCAGATCCGGAAACAATTTAACGTTAAGTATTCTGAGTGTTTCCGGATGTGCACATCCGAAAATACCCAACGTTAAAAATTCTGTGTCCTTCCGGATGTGCATATCCAGAAGACTATTTTTTTTATTTTGTTTGTTTGTTTGTTTTTGTTTAATTATTTAAAAAAATCTAATTTATTTATTATGCTTTGCAGATTAGATGGCTGACAGAGACGATCGTACCATACATAGACGGTCAGCTCAGCACACATCTGTCCGACGTGAGCGGAAGCAGTCTACAGCCGAGGCTTCCGGCGCAGAGGGAGTTGGGGTAGCCCCTACAGCCGAGGGACATCCTACACCACAGCCACCCACATCACAGGTTCAGGCCACTTCCACATCACAGGTTCAGGCCACTCCCCCGCCAGCCGCCGATTCTACATCTTGGAGGCGTCGGGATTCTACTGCTAGTTCATCAGGGTCCCAACCCGCACGCAGGCGTCGTCGGGAGACTCCAGCTCCATCAGCTGCTCCTGCTCGTTCCCCTGTTCCTGTTCCTGTTCCAGAGGGTGATCACCCAGCATATGAGGGTGTTGACGCTGATGACGATTTCGATGAGCTGGGCGGTTACCCCGGGGGACCGTGTGATATGTCCCTACTCGTGGGGTACTCTGAGCATACTGCCAGATATGTCTGGCTAGGACATGTAACCTTTCTCGGTTTATTTATAGAATTGTATTTGTTGAAAATATGTTCATTTGTAACATTGTTTTATTTGGAAATTTTCAGGAGAATGATTCACAAAAGTTCTATAACCATGGGGGCAAGGTTATGGACATGCTTGCGGTGCTGCCAGGGGATGAGTGGTTCACGTCTGCACTTGCTACCTCTGGTCTTGGAGGTCTGTCTAGGATTGGGTATCCCCAGATCAATGTACGATATGTTGATGGCCTTTGTTGAGAGATGGCACCCTGAGACATCCTCATTCCATCTACCGTACGGCGAGATCACGATCACACTCAACGACATCTCGTACCTTTTACATCTACCGATCACGGGTACCCTTCTCCGTTGTAACACCCCCTTTCTATACCCCCAAATAATCATTTAAATCATTTAGGCACATATTCTAAAATTCGCCAGAGTACAATTAAAGCATGGCATAAAAAGGCATGTCACATTATGCTTGAATTTAAAACATACAACACCTGCTCAAAACATTGATATGCAACAGTGGGGTAACTTTGTCCTTACACCCACATCTCAATATTTAGAATTAAAGCGGAAAATCCAAACATTGAAATACATCAAAATATATATACATACATATACATATGTATGCTTCATCAACACACTTCATGTTTACATAAACATTTATCCACAAGATACATATACAAATGTATCACAAAAGAATAATATACATCCTAGCTACCCGGTGCTACATATCAGAGCCAACCGACCAAAAGAATGAAGACACGCTTCACCAAAAAGACCTCCAGCATACCTACTCTGCAATGCCTCATAGAGCATCATAAAACAGCAGAAGGGTGAGAAATATTATCATAATAACGTTGCATATATTTATATATCTCAACACAAGAGTATACACACAACACATCCTCACCATTCTACCATTCCACATAACATACATATTATATTCATTCTTCAATGCATCATTACAACGATACAATTCTTATCATAATTCATCACATCTCATTCAATATACATCGCAAGGCATATATATATATACACAAAACCAAGCATAGTCATCACAATGCTTATCATTCAACATAAACACATATATTCATGTTTACTCACCAATGCACACATACAAAGATGACCAATGCAAATCATAGAGACCGACTCACGACTCTATGCAAATGCAATGCGGTACCGACTCATTTCATCTCAAGTTCAATTGAAGAACTTATTGGAACCATCGCTTGTTACTTAACGTAACTCCCCGTCGGGCATACGATGTTCACCCATTGCTACCACCTCTCAAAAGGCTTACAATGTTTATGGATTGCTTTCGGTCCTCTTTGCTTAAGGCTCACAATCCGATCGCTTTCGGTCCTCTTTGTATAAGGCTCACGATCGTTTGTAATCATCGCTCCCACCTCTCAAAAGGCTTACGACGTTACAACGGGTTCATCTTAGAACCCCACAATGCAAGAATGCACATCATGATGCTTCACATACAACATGACTCATGACACTTTTGACATGCATACATATCCACAATATAGTCATGCATTCATCACACACAATCCACATATATTCACATCAATTGTGCCAAACGGCAACCGAACGTTTTCACAAATAACCAAACAATTCGATTTACGGTTTACCGGAAAAGTTGGTGAAAAGTCAGCTAAAAATATAATTTCTTATCACCATCAATTAGTACATATCAATACCTTCAATTCGATATAAAGAACTCTCAAATCCGATAAACAACGAACAAGTTATGAATATTTCAAACTAACGCAAAAACATAAACCGGACGCCCGACACTACGAAACGGTTCGTAAAAACTGTACCGATTGGACCAAGTTCAGACCCCAAAACTATTTTTCCTAGAAAGAACATCTCGTTAGCTTCCCAACGCTTCGAACGGGGATCAAAACCGACTTACGGTTCAAGAGATATGAATTTCCGAAGTTTCCCCGACAAACCAGAATTTCTGCTTCAGCACAGTAGGTATCGATACATAGGCTTTATGTATCGATACATAAAGACCTCATGTATCGATCCCTAACTCGCATGTATCGATCCCTGCTGTAGGAAAAATTCCATTTTTCCCAATTTTCACAGTAGGGATCGATCCCTGGGATTATGTATCGATCCCTAACCCTGTTTTTCACAAAAAACCAGATTTTTCAAATTACAACTTTGCTGTCCTTTTCCCGAATCCCCGAAAACTCGACTAAATCGAACATTTTCACCGAAACAAACATATACTCGCAACCACCAAATACATAAGAACAATTTAGAACACATAAACGAAATTTCTACGACGTTCGATTTTTCGATTAAATTTCAACCTTTCAAAAACCAGAATTTTTAAACTTCACCAAATCGAATAAAAAGCACGACATACGACGACCTAACCTTCCTCGATACAACTACGTAATTTATTTCGAATTCTAACCGTGAAAACATCGTTTTCTATCAATTTCCTATAATTCGACCTAAACGGAAACAACAACGGAAACATACCGAAAACTAACCGAAACATAACCAAACTTAATGAAACTTCAAACAGCAGCTCACATACCTATAACCAACCAACACATGTATTTATACGACTTTCCGACCGTGGAAACATCGGTTTCTATCGATTTCGCCCAATACGGCATAAACGGAAACATATAAAAACCACCCAAAACATTCATACAAAACTCATACATAATCATACACAAAGTTATAATAACAATGTTTCACACCCTTACCCGATTTCTCGATTCTTGGAAGCTTGATCTTGATGATTTGTAGCTTTCCTTCTTTTTCTCTTCTCTTTTTCTCTCTTGCTCTCAAAATTCTGTTTTTCTCTCTTTCTCACCTCTAACTTTCTATTTCTATTCTTTTTCTTTCTTTTTTATACTTTTTTTAAAATATCTCCTCTATAATAATTAACCAAAATATCTCACAAATATCTAATAATACATTTTCTCACTTAAAAATATATAATTTAACAATAATTATGAAATGTCTAAAATACCCTCCAATCTAATTTCCCCCGAAAACTCTCAAAAACGGTAAAATAATATAACACGCCAACATATCGGATTAAAACACCAATTTCACAATAACATAATTATTGCCCAAATTAAATAAAAGACTCAACCAAATAGAATCAATCAACACGAAAATGGAAATATCAAAATCGGGCTGTTACATCCGTCACGGTAGGATGTCGAAGGAGGACGCGATGAAGATGCTGATTGAGGAGCTTGGGGCTACCCCAGAGGAGGCACTTGCGGAGGTGACGCAGTTGAGAGGCGCACGCGTCCGGTTCTCCTTTCTGACACGCATATTTACTGCGGCGCTTACAGAGGCAGGACGGGCAGCAGGTGATCCAGCTGAGATGGCGATCCACAGGTGTTTGTGGACACCAACGCCTATTATGTTGATGTCGTCTACCTCAGGTACCTTTCGAATCAGACAAAGATCCACGGGTATAACTGGGGGGCGGCTGCGCTGACATACACCTATTTCAGGCTCTCTGATGGTTGCCGTTGGGCAGCCAAGACTATGGCAGACAGTTGTACGCTATACGTGGTAACAATCTAATATTCTAAGTGAATTTTTCATTTCTTTTCTTTCTATATTCATTATAATGTTTGACACCCATGTTATGTTTTTCATTTCAGGCGTGGATTTTACAGCACTTTCCCAACATTACTGGTTGGGGGGTGTCGACGGGTACATTGAGGATATGCCACGTGCTGCTACATTTGTCCTGCTCAGAGGGAACCAGGTGCCGGACCCCTACAGAGTGTATCTTGATTAGATGGCTACTGAGGACGTTTTGTATGACACCTATGCCGCTCACCGTGTAACGTGCCCGTTTGATGAGGTTTGTTTGTTCTCAGGATGGTTGGCATGCAGTTCGACCGTTACTGCCCGATACCTGCCGGAGCGCGTCTTGCGTCAGTTCGGTTACACGCAGACGATCCCCAGGATGCCTCATGAGTCTGCTCCTCTAGGCTTAACCCGCAGGCAGATAGATGACATATATGCTGACTTCCAGTCCCACTTGGTACCGGAAGAGGCTCGGGCGACCAGAGCGGAGAGAGACTGGAGCGTTGCTGCCAGGTACATCGTGTGGTTCTACACCGTCTCACACCCATGCATGGTGCCCACTGTTGAGGGATCGCCACCCAGACCTGCTCATCAGGAGATATTAGAGGAGCGACAGTCTCAACTGGACCACACTCAGGATGTCCTATCACGCTGTCGTCAGATAGAGCAGATAGCGCAGCAGGCCATTGCGGACGGTCACCTCCCTGAGGACTCTGGTGCCAGACTTGCTGTGGACAGGATTATTGTGATTGCTCGGGGGGCACTTCAGTACCGCAGACATCGATCCAGGATGGCGGGTAGGGGCAGAGGAGCAGAGGAGCCAGGAGACATCTTTCGCCATACGCAGTAGTTTTTTGTTTGATGTATTACATTTATATTAGATGTATGCACTGTATTTTGACAGATGTTTATTATATATATATATCATTTTATTTTATATATTGATGTTGTCAAATATATATTAAGTTGCGACGATATATTAACATATGCGACCAAACAACAAAACTGATTTTTAAAAAAAAAAATTTAAGTTCTGCTGTTTTTCGGATCTGCAGATTAGGAATGTTTTTGGATGTGAACTTCCGGAACACATCAACGTTTTTTTAAAAAATGGTGAGTCCGGATGTGCACATCCGAAATTAGGAGACAAAACCAAAAATTCAAATGATACTTAAAAAATAAAAGTGGTGTGATAAGAAATCCTCTAAAATTGGTGAAGCAACACAACAAACATTTTCTCTTATAGACAAGGCTTAAAGGAAGAAAAAGTTGGATGCAGTAGTCGAAAGCGAGGACCCAAGGTTCAAAGAGATGTGGTTATGAAGTGAATTTTCGAGTTCATATTGAGATCAATATTGGAAGGTGGTACATTAAGTATTTGTATAATTGTCACAATCATACTTTGATTGATGCAAATTATTTGGGAATGTTATCGACTCACATAAAGATAACAGATTATGACAAATTTCATATGGACAATACGAGAAAGGTTGGCCAAACTATACTTTAGCCAATTAAAAAAATAAAAAATTCAAAAGTTCTTTATTTCTTTTACAGTTTAAAAATTCTTTATTAAGTTATTTTAAGCGACAAAATATATTTAAAATACATTAAATTATTTAACAAAATCAATATTCATTTTGTGGTACATTTGGTAAACAAACTATTTTTGTATAAAAATGTATTACACTTTTTAATATATTATTAATTATAGTACACATGTCAATTGTTTTCAATCTCTATTGTATATATATCATAATTCTTATCTATTATATTTATAAATTAAATTTGTCCACCAAGATACACAAAACGATTTTGGGCCCAAAATTCAAAAGTATAAAACTGAAAGGAAGTTTATATTCATATTCTTATAGTTATATCAGGATTTCTTAACATACATCCATATATTTCTTAAGTATCACGCGAAGATATTAAAATATTTTTTAGATTTTAAAGATGCATTTTTAGATGCATCCAATGCACACACAAAAGAGGTCATTTTGAGTGACGGCCTATACATTTATTTATTTATTTTAAAGATGTATCTCTGATATATTTCCATAAATACATTTTCGTAACGTATGCTGGCAGAGGCAGAAACAAAAAATTAGTAATTTGACAAAATGAAATTAACATTCATAACATAAAATAAACATTACATAGGTGATTTCAACATAAAATGCAATACTACACTTCAATATCCAGATGAACGCTTCAACATCTTCGTAATATCTTCGACTGATCTTGAAATCGTCGCTTGCAACTCGAGCGAAACTTTTGTTTCGAAACGGAAATACGTATTCCACATAGCCCTTACATATGCATCTGTCTTGAGCTCAAAGTTGCTAAGCTCAATCTTCCATCCATTGTCAATCGATGGTGAACGGTACTCGAGCTTCACAATTTTTTTATTGTCTCCGTAAGGTAGGAGATTATGGACTTCGTAACTCAGATCTGCGAGAGAGGTGTACTCGGTGAGCTTAAACTTTCGCCTGGGTGTTGCGCTGGAGAATGATACATTTGCGACATACCATGTGATGTTTATTTGTGACATTTGAGACATTTTGTGTTTGTGTGCAATAAAAAACTAGAGCCCCTACATTTATAGAAGTATTAGACAAATGTGGACCATTCAAAATCTGGCATGCTGATTCCGGAGATATATCTATAATTATGCACCCTATTATCTTGTTCTGAAGATACATCTTCGGAACCTCTCTGTCGCTACCGCAAAAAACCACCTGCGAAGTCACATAGTCGCTATCGAACTTTATTTATCCCAAAGGGGAAAGAAAAACATTGAGAAAACCTTAGAAGGGAAAAAACATGGTCTCGCAACCAAACTCGGGGTTCGGGAGTCGATTACGCAAGAGGAAGGTATTAACACCCCTCGTGTCCGTTGTACTCAACGGGATCCACTCTTGTTGTTCTAATCAAAGGGTGTGTATATCTAGAGCTTACTTGCTAAGGGAACGCGGAAACAAAAAGGGAGAAAAGCCAAAAAGGGGACTCGATAGGATCTCGCAATCCTATGCCTACGTATTCCCTCGTGCAATGGGAAAGTTAGAGTCAACGTAGTTCAGAGGACTACGGGTGAAAAGGAAGGTTGTTCTCCAAGGATTGAGACCCTTGTGGCTACGTATCTTTATTTGGACGAGAATGAAGAAATCAGAGCGTCCGTAGTTCGTGGGACCACGAGTTGCTAAGTGTTTTTTATGGACAACGCTAACGTTCACGTTCCAGCAATTTAGGTGTTTGCCGCTTATTGTCGGGAGCCTTATGCGTTACCTGTTTGCGGTAGAACGGAAATAACATGCCCTTTCTGAAAATGGTTTCCAAAGAAAATCCTGAAGGACAAAATGATTTGAATTTGTTGGAGTGTTTTAAAGAAGTGAATTGAATTGGTTTGTGATGCGTATCGTGCTAAAGTCTATGATGATAAGAGCGAGCACTTTAAACGACCGATCCAAAATGACTCGCGTATAAAGCTCTCTAGATGAGGTAAGGAGAGACTCCCGCTCATCATTTCCCATTGTGCTTAAGGCTCGTGACACACTATACACATCGTATTTATTAAGTGCTTTTAATTAAATAAGATAGAGAAGAGAAAGACACAACGCAAAATCTAAGGGAGATTTGGTCCTATATATTATCATGCAAAAATGGTCCTAAGGTTAGGATTAGAAGACGATTCTATCCTAATGTTGTCATGAAAAATGGCCCTATGGTTGAGTTTAGGGAAATCTACCTAGATGTTGACATGCTTGGATTACAAACCTAATGTCTATCCTACTCCAATCTTAATAAAAAAATCAAGAGCGAGCAAAACAAGCTAAGGAAAACACAAATAGCAGCATGCGACAGCGCTTCAAATAGAACAACAGTGTATTTCCAGCAACAACATAACAACATTTAATAGCATGTATAACAACAATTAACAACACATGAATATGATATCGGTGTATGCATCGGCAACATGCATGCATTCAACAATGAAGCAATTAAACATGGACATGCATCAAGAATGCAACAATCAACAATGCGTATGAACATGTATCAACATTAAACATCTTGAATATGCAACACCAACAAGCAAGTATAAAAAGATTAATCAATTAAGTACCATGAACAAACTTCAAGAATGCATGCAATTCCACAAATATCAAACATATCACGTCATGGAGCTTAAAAGTGGAAAAGGAATCAAGACATGCTAAAAAATAAGCCAAAAACACAAATCACAACAGGTGTAATCGATTGCAGTATACGTGTTATCGATTACACCACTTTAAAAAGCTGTTCCAGGGCGCATCAAGCAAGGTGTAATCGATTAGACCACTGTGTCAATCGATTTACCCCTGTAGAAACAACAAAAATCACTATTCAAAAGCACTTTTCCAGCATTAATTCAAGAATTAAACACAACATGTAATAGCATGCAATTGTACACGAAAATCACATCAATTAACAGCAAATGAGCCCATATTGAATCAATTAAACATCAATAAACAGACAATTGAATCAAGGATCAATCCACACAAAATCCACAAAGATCTACATCGTGAAAATTGCAAAATAAGCTAAAAATGAGTTTAGATCTAAAAATCACCAACCTACAAAGCTGAGATTTGCTTTGGTAATTATTGCAAACATAATTTGCTGAATCAAGCTAAAAAAACCAGAGATCCAATGAATTCCTACCAAGAAACTTGAAGAACAGTACAATAAGATGAACTGGCTTCAAAATCACTTCAAGAAAGTGCTTCAAAACTTCAGATCTAGATCCAAATCAACTTCTACTGCAGAATGATTGATGGAAGTGCAATGTGATGAATGTTTAGTTCTAGAATTAACAAACTCCAATGAAGAATTTGATAATTCTAATGGAAGAGTTTTGGTGAGGTTAGGGATGAAGATGAAAAATGGAGAGTGAAAAAGTAAGAGAGAATTGAGAGAATTTGAATGTGATGTGTAGATAAATCAGAAAAAATGAATTGGTTCCCTCTTGGAATGAAGCAAATTGATATAAATATGGTCTAGGTATGGAATGAGAATAAGGTATGGAATTTGGTTTTGAATGAGGGTTAGATTTTTGGTTTGGGATTAGGAGTGGAAATCATTTGAATTTTGTAGGAAAAATGAAATTAATTTGGAAATGAGCTGATATCTTGAAGCATCTAGATCCTTCCACTGATGTAGAATTGATTCCAAGTGAAAATTAATGTGAATGAACCTGCTACAGTGCTGAAAACCTAGTATTTTTGGCAAAACTGCATAATGTAATCGATTTGCACCAGTGTGTTAATCGATTACACCCTTCAAAACCTGCATAATGGCGCCTTCTGGAGGGGGTGTAATCGATTTCTCCAAAGTGTCAATCGATTACACCAAGGCAAAAATGCAAAAATTGCCCTGTTGCAATCTGTTCTGAGCCCAGCTTCGCGTTTGAACCTTAGCCACTGATAATACCCTTGAATAATGCCTGAACCATGATTGATAACTTGTATGAGACCAAATCATGTGAACTCCATGCTTTGTGTTCTTGATTCTGAAATAACCAAACCACCTGTTGAGCAAAATAAATGCTTGATGCCTCTGCTGATTGTCTGTTTAACTCTGAATGCTATTAAAACACTATATGCAAATAAAGAAGGCTCTGAACTTCTAGGAAAACACTGTGATCCCATATCTTATAAGCCCAATGCACTGCATGATTAAATGCATATGAAACGCGTATAGGTGCAAAACACAAGTCGGTTAAGGTTAGAAAACAAAGGGCAAATTTTGGGGTGTAACGGCTACCCCTATTCAATCTTTTTAAACCTGGAGGTATGAAGAGTGACACCTTTCATACATTCTAGGTGGAAGGGGATTGAATACCAAAAGAACAAAAAATTTGCACTCTACAGGGGAAGAGACGACTCCTCTGGGAAAAAAGAGCAAACGACACCGCTATGAGAAAAAGGCAACATCACATACGAGTGACAAAGAATGATATGCTCGACGCGGACGAGAGTTGAGAAGTAATACAGACGGTTATCTGAAAGTCAATACGGACGAGTATTAAAGAGACTGACATAAACACAAACGAGTGTCGACTGTGCTGGGGATAGACACAGACGGGTGTCGAAGATCAATACGGACGAGTATCAAAGAAACACAAATGAACACGGACGAGTGTCTAAACAATCAAACACAACGAGTGTTGAAGATCATAACAGATGAAGTATTGATGAAATAAGATAAACACAGACGATTGTTGAAGAACAATACAGATGAGTATTGCTGAAACAAGATAAACACATACTAGTGTTTAAGATCTATGCAAACGAGTATTGATGAAACAGAAATAAACGAACACAACGAGTGTCGAAGATCAATACGGAAGAGTATTGATAAAACTGACGTAAACACGACAAGTGTTTAAGATCAATACGGATGAGTATTGATGAAATTGAAATAAACGAACACAACGAGTGTCGAAGATCAATACAGACGAGTATTAATGAAATTGACGTAAACACGACGAGTGTTTAAGATCAATACGGACGAGTAATGAAGAAAATGAAATAAATAAACACGACGATTGTCGAAGATCAATACGGACGAGTATTGACTAAACAATAATCAAACACGACGAGTGTTGAAGATCAATACAAACGAGTATTGAAGAAACTGAAATAAACAAACAAGACGAGTGTTCGAAGATCAATACGGACGAGTATTGACGAAATGATAATCAAACACGACGAGTGTTAAAGATCAATACGGATGAGTATTGAAGAAACTAAAATAAACGAACACAACGAGTGTCGAAGATCAATACGGATGAGTATTGATGAAGTTGACGTAAACACGACGAGTGTTTAAGATCAATACAGACTAGTATTGAAGAAACTGAAATAAATGAACACGACGAGTGTCAAATATCAATACGGACGAGTATTGACGAAACAATAATCAAACACGACGAGTGTTGAAGATCAATATGGGCGAGTATTGAAGAAACTGAAATAAACGAACACGATGAGTGTCGAAGATTAATACAGACGAATATTGACGAAACGATAATCAAACACGATGAGTGTTGAAGGTCAATATAGACGAGTATTGAAGAAACTGAAATAAACGAACAAGACGAGTGTCGAAGATCAATACGGACGAGTATTGATGAAATGATAATCAAACACGACGAGTGTTAAAGATCATACAAACGAGTATTGATGAAACCGAAATAAGCAAACACGACGAGTGTCAAAGATCAAGGATCACAAAAAGATAGAGATTAACGAATCTAACACCCAATCATTAGACGACTCTGAGGGGATATATGAACTAATCTACCACCTGAATGGGAGTGAGTGGACGAGAAGTCACAGAGAAACGACTCTGCGGGGGAAAGACAAGTCCTGGGCAGACGACTCTGCAAAGGGGAGAAAAGGGTCCTAGACAGATGACTCTACTAGGGAAGAGAGGATAAGCACGAGTAAGATTGACGAATCGACGACCCTTGGGGACAAAGCACCTACTTGGGGACAAAGTTAACCGCTCTCTCCGGAGTTACAACGGTCCCTGATGTGGAAAATAGTTGGGATGAATGGTACCAAACCTGGCTTATGCTCCACATGTATGTTTGAATAATGGCGTAATTCTCCATACAAATGTAAATGCTACGCATCTGAGGATGCAATGCAACAATGATTATGAGATGCAAAAAGGACACTCTACTGGGGGAATACTGAAAAGCCGAGATGAATCCGCTGGGAAATAAAGACATCCGAGTCTTTACTCTGTGGGGAGAGCATGAACAATAGACGATTGCTAGGGACGGGATCACCAGGATCTTAACTCTGCGGGGAAATGACAAACTGAACTGTCAATACGGACCCTGCAAATGCTGCTAGGGAACTGCAAAGGAACTTGCGAACCCTGATAGAGAGATACCAATGACAAATGGGCTTTGACCTGATGGGGTACCAACCACTATTGGTTTCCATCTGCTGAGGAAATTAACAACTGATAATGATATCAACTCCGTTGGGGAAGAATACTGGGCATATTACGCTGTTAGGGAATAATACCTAGCACATTACTGGGAAATGCCAATAACCATTGGGCTTTAATTTGTGGGGAACTATCATCTGACCTACATTGCAAGGAAGGAATCAAAGAACTTATGCTAGAAAAACTTTGACTCTACTAGGGATGATAACTTCACTAAGGAATTTCTGTTAAAAACAGCTTGTGGGAAAATGAGAACTTTCTGCCTTGCTGACAATCTTGTCCGATTGGAGATATTTGCCACCTTACTCTGTTGGGCATACAAACATCCTACTGTTGGTGATGAGGAACCATTCTACCGCTGGAGAAACAAACTTGCTTGGAGAGCACAACAAATCTCGACCCTAGCTGAGGGGAAGCAAAATTCTAGACTCTTGCTAGGGAAAAACAAGCAATCACGACCCTAGCTGGGGAAAGTTATCAGAAATTTCATAATAATCTACTGAGGAAGATAAAACCTTGGCGGTTTCTGCCAGGGAAAATACAGAAGGTCTCATGCTAAGAACAACCTTGATATTCTTCTGAGTCTTCTGTCTTCTGGAATATGCACCAATTATTGCTAGAGAAAAGCGTTCTTGCAAGAACAAACGTGTCCCAGGTACAACATGGTATCCTTGAGTATCACTTAAGACATTCAAAATTCAGGCAATTTCAAATATTTTTAGCATGTTCTGTAAAGCTTCAATGTTTTTAAATGCAATGTTTATCAAAATATCAGACATTTTTGTAAAGAAAACAGTAAAATAAAAATAAAAGTAAAGATTTTTGAATGAAAAGAAATTTTATTGATTGAAAGTGGCCTGTAAATAGACATTTACATCCGGGAGCAATTCTTAAAAGAGGTAATTGCGTAAACAAAAGGAAAATACACTGATTGGCAATGTGGAAACAAATTTCCATCAAGTTCTGACTTGGCTATGACCCGTATGTCTCCGATTCTCTCAAATACCTTGCTTTTTGAAAAGGTTGATTAGACCGATTCCCTCATTTCGAAATTACCATTTGTTGAGACGAGACAAAAATACAAACCATAGCCTTTTGCTTTCAAATCCCTAACTTTTTCCTGGATCGCCCTTTCAGGTTTTCAATCCACCAGGATACCCTTTTTTTTGCCAAAGTTGCCCTTTCAAGTTTTCAACTTTGCGGATTTATTTAATTCTTTTTCTTTTTTTTATTCTTAATTTTTTCCCGAACCTTCTCTTTTTATGGTTCGTTGGGATGCCCATTTTTTCCTGGACCTATTCTTTTTACGGTCCAGCGGGTTTTTTTATGCAAAGTATTTTTTGACTGTGTCTGCGTTCATAGTGGATGTGGAATCTTCACCATCCATAGTTGAGAGCATCAAGGCTCCGCCAAAGAAAATATTTCTCACAACGTATGGTCCTTCATAATTTAGAGTCCACTTGCCCTTGTGATCTATCTAAGGAGGCAGGATCCTTTTCAACACTAAGTCACCCGTCTGTAAACACCGAGGACGCACTTTCTAATCAAATACCTTTTGCATCCTACTTTGATATAACAGTCCATTAGAAATGATCGTCATTCTCTTCTCTTCAATGAGGTTCAGCTGATCAAACCTGGCTTGAACCCACTTAGCCTCATCGAGCTTCACATCTTTCATGATCCTTAAAGAAGGAATCTCAACTTCCAATGACATAACTACTTCCATACCATATACGAGGGGAGAAAGGGGTTGCCCCTGTTGACGTACGCACTGAAGTACGATAACCATGCAAAGTGAATGACAACATCTCATGCCAATCTTTATATGTCAGAACCATCTTCAGTACAATTTTCTTAATGTCCTTGTTAGCTGCCTCAACAACTTCAGACGATATGGAGAAGAATTATGATGTTCAATCTTGAAGCTCTGACACAACTCGTTCATCATCTTGTTATTCAAATTTGAACCATTATTAGTAATGTTTCTTTCAGGGATTCCGTAACGACAGATGATGTCATTCTTTATGAACCGGGCAACCACTTGTTTGGTGACATTTGCAAACGAAGCCACTTTCACCCATTTGGTGAAGTAATCAATGGCAACCAGGATTAAATGATGCCCATTGGAAGCAGTTGGCTCAATCCGTCCAATCATATTAATGCCCCACATAGCAAAGTGCCAAGGATAGGTCAATACATTCAAAGGAACGTGCGGCACATGCACTTTGTCCGCATAAATTTGGCATTTATGGAACTTCCTTGCATACTTGAAATAATCACATTCCATGGTCATCCCGTAATAACCCGCTCTCAACAACTTTCTGGTCATTGCGTGTCTATCCACACGTCTAAGTAAGACCATGTCGAAGTTCCTCTTATACAACACGTCCTCATTCAAGAAGAAATTACCAACCAATCTCCTTAGAGTCTTTCAATCTTTGCTGGATGCCCCAGATGGGTACTTTTGACTTTTAAGGAAACATTTGATATCATGGAACCAAGGCTTATCATCCATCACTTCTTAGGTTGGAAAAACATGAGCGGGCCTGTCGAGGTGCATAATTCTGATTTCAGGTACCTTATTCCACCGATTCCCTTTGTACATGGATGCCAATGTTTCCAGTGCATCCGCCATTTAATTTTCTATCTTGGGTACATGATGAAGTTTGACCTTATCAAATAAAGGTTGCAACCTTCTTACATAGTCTTTATAAGGTATTAGGTTGACTTGAGGAGTCTCTCATTCCCCTTTGATCTGGTTGATAACCAAAGTTGAATCACCATACACATCAAGGATTTTGATCCTCAGATCGATAGCCTCTTCCAACCCAATGATACAAGCTTCGTATTCCGCCATGTTGTTGGTATAATCAAATGTCAATCTTGCGGTGAAAGGGATATGAGAACCCTTGGGAGTGATGATTATTGCCCTAATTCCGTTGCCATAAGCATTAACAGCCCCATTAAAAATCATTCCTAGCGGGATCCAGGCTCAGGTCCTTCATCCGGCAACGGTTCATCATAGTCTTTAGCCTTTAAGTACATAACATCCTCTCCAGGAAAGTTAAATTTCATGTACTGATAATCATCAATCGGCTGGTGAGCAAGATAGTCTGACAAGACACTACCCTTGATGGCTTTCTGGGTAATATATTGAATATCATATTCTGTCAAAACCATTTGCCAACGTGCAATCCTTCTGGTGAGAGCTTGCTTCTCAAACACATATTTGATCGGATCCATCTTCGATATCAACTGGGTTGTGTGAGTTAACATATACTGTCTCAAGTGCTTGGCAACCCATGTAAGTGCACAACATGTTTTCTCCAACGTTGAGTACCTCGACTCACTATCAGTAAATTTCTTGCTCAGGTAGTAGATAGCATGCTCTTTTCTACATGTCTCGTCTTGTTGATCGAGTACACAACTCATAGAATTCTCAAGAATCGTCAAGTACATTATCAATGGTCTTCCAGGTACTGGAGGCATGAGGATCGGAGGCTCCTGCAAATATTCTTTTATTTTATCGAAAGCCTTCTGGCAATTATCATTCCACCTGATAGCCTGATATTTTCTCAATAATTTGAATATTGGTTCACATGTGGCTGTAAGATGAGAGATGAGTCTAGCTATGTAGTTAAACCTCCCTGGAAACCATGAACCACTTTTTCTATTCTTGGCTTAGGAATTTCTTGTATTGCTTTTATTTTTGTAGGATCAACCTCGATACCTCGCTCACTAACGATAAAGCCCAACAGTTTGCCCGGTCTCACCCCGAAAGTGCACTTATTCGGATTCAACCTCAACTTGAATTTTCTCAACCTTTCAAACAACTTTTGAAAATTAACCAGATGTTCCTCTTTAGTTTGGGACTTCACAACCATGTCATCAACGTATACTTCAATCTCTTTATGAATCATATCATGAAAGAGAGTCACCATAGCCTGTTGATAGGTTTCCCCAGCATTCTTCAGACCAAAGGGCATCACTTTGTAACAGAAGGTTCCCCACGGTGTAATGAACGTTGTTTTCTCCATGTCTTATGGGGCCATCTTGATTTGGTTGTACCCAGATAAGCCATCCATGAAGGAAAACACTGAAAATTGAGCCGTATTGTCCACTAACATATCGATGTGAGGAAGCGGGAAATCATCTTTTGGGTTTACTCTGTTCAAATCCCTGTAATCAACACATATTCGTACCTTACCATCTTTCTTAGGTACAGGCACAATGTTCGCAACCCATGGAGGATAACTGGTAACAACAAGAAAATAGGTGTCCAATTGCTTTTAGACTTCTTCCTTGATCTTGACGGCCATTTATGGCCAAGTTCTTCTAAGCTTCTGCTTAATCGGAGGACAACCCTCTTTGAGCAAAAAATGATGCACCACAATATCCGTATCAAGCACAACCATATCCTGGTAAAACCAAGCAAAGATGTCAACATATTCCTGCAGCATCTCAATCAATTTCCCCTTAACACTTTCTTCCAAGTCAACCCTGATTCTGACCTATTTTCTTGCATCCTCGGTGCCCAGATTAACAATCTCAACAGATTCCTGATGCAGTGGAATGACCTTTTCCTCCTGCTTTAACAGTCTGGCCAACTCTTCAGGAAGTTCACAGTCTTCGTCAATCTCCTCTTCTGCTTGGTAAATCGGATTGTCAAAGTCATACTGAGCCATAGCAAAATCCTTATTGATGGAATATAGAGTGATGAATCTGCATGATTGATGGTTTATGCTTTATTTTATAATGCGAAACAAAACAAAAGAAACATTGCCATTTTGAAAATATAAAGTAAAAAATGAAAGATAGGGAACAAAATATTTGAATGCAAAAACGTTCTTTATTCATGATGATCATTGAAAATATAAACATGATGCCCTACAATGAATCACTACGTCTTGGGCAGAGCGTAGGACTTATCACATGCAAAAACAAGGGAAATTACTCTTCATGAAGAGTGACTTGAATGATATCTTCAAAAGACCAATTAGTGAGCTCTTGTCCTAGGACGCAGGGACGGATCCAATTGTCTAGGTCACAATCATTGTCGGCATTATCTTCCTCCATAACATTGACTTGATCATAAAAAATAACCCTGACACTAGAGAATCTGATGGGACCTTGAATCTTCGGAGGCATTTGTGCGAGCTTATATCCCCGACCAAATCTGTCTTTCTTCACTAGCAAGTCCAGAACCTGACCCCAACCTTCAGAGTGACCTACTTCAACCACAGCCATGGCTTC
Source organism: Lathyrus tuberosus (assembly GCA_022829125.1). NCBI lineage: Eukaryota > Viridiplantae > Streptophyta > Magnoliopsida > Fabales > Fabaceae > Lathyrus > Lathyrus tuberosus. The sequence continues at coordinate 24,466,778 of JALAZF010000013.1, read as the reverse complement.
CTTCAATGACATCATGGAAATCTCAGGCTTCTTATCCTTCGTGGAAGGATCATTCTTAATACGCACGACTTCAAATGCCTAGCACAAAGTCTCATGAACCTCTCATTCCACCTCGACGTATTTGAAAGAAGTCAGATGACTCACAATAATATCTTCCTTACCACAGACAGTAACTACCATCCCATCAATAAAAAACTTGGTCTTTTGATGCAAAGTTGAGGATACAACCCAGGCGGCATGTATCCATGGACGTCCAAGGAGACATCTATAAGCTGGCTGAATGTCCATGACGAAGAAGGTTGTTTCGAAAACCTGAGGACCCAGCTTGATAGGTAACACCACCTCTCCGAAAATATAACACTTTGAACCATCGAAATCCCGAACAACCAGGTCATTGGGTATGACTACCACTCCCTATACATCTAGCTTCATCAATGCTTTCTTCGGTAACATATTAAGTAAAGACCCAGTATCTACCAATACATAGGATAAGAAACACCTTTACACTCCATAGAGATGTACAAGGCCTTGTTATGGTTCCTTCCTCCCGGAGTCAAATTAAAATCAGTGAAACCCAGTCCATTGCTAGCATTGACATTCACCACAACCCCTTCAAGCTAGTTGACAGAAATCTCATGAGGCACATACGCAGCATTCAAAATCTTCAACAAGGCATTTTGGTGAGCCTCAGAACAGAGCAACAATGACAGAATGGAAATTTTTGACGGCGTCTGATTCAACTGATCCACCACCTTATAGTAGCTCTTCTTGATAATTCTCATAAACTCTTCGACATCCTTAGAAAAGGAGGCTTCTGGCATTGAATTTTGTACAAAGTCTTCATCAACAACTTGTTTCCCTTTACCTTTGGCTGAGGAATCAACATTACCATCCGGAGAAGTCCGTGGATAGAAAATTCGACCACTACGAGTAATTCTTCCAGTACACACAACATTATCAACATTTGTCTCAACCTTCGAAGGAACCCCGATCTCTTGCTTATGACCATGATAAAATACTTCGGCCCTATAGTTCCATGTTATGGCCTTAGTACTCTCATACATCACTAGTCCAGGCATTGTAATAACCATAGAAGCTTGCCTCACTGGCACCAGTATACAGACTGGAGTATATGGAATGGAAATAGTAGCAACATCTTTACCATTAACATTCTTGCCAACATAAATCCTGTCAAACTGGATTTGACCTTCATTTATCATTCTCTGAATACCATCTCTCAAAAGATCACAACCCTCGGGTTGAACCACACACCTCTGACAATTAGAAGAACAGCCCGGGAACACACCCCCTTTAAGCAAACGTTATTTCACAAAAGATAACGGAGTCTTCAGCATACCCGCCTCAGTCACCAAGTTCAACCCATCAACTTCTTCAATATCATTCACGACTACACTACCATGCTGTGGCATTGGATTTTGAATCACATTGGGTCTGTTGCTAGGAGTGAAGTCGATATCCTTCGAATCAATCAAGTCTTGTACCTTGTGATGAAAGGCTCTACACTTCTCAATACTATGCCCCGGTGCTCCATAATGGAAATCATAATGGGCATTTGCATCATAACCATATGGCAACTTTGTAGAAGGAAGATCCATAGTACAGAGTTCAACTAAACGAAGTTGTAGCAAGTGTTGCAACAATTGCGCATCCGACATCGGGGAAAGATCAAAAACTTTTTCAGACCTCTTTTGCTTCTGTTGATAACCTTGTTGAGGAGTATACTGCTGACGATATTGTTGAGCCAGTTGCACAGCGACAGGAATAGTCACGGCGGCCACCTAGTTCTGAAAATCCCACAGAGGTTCACCCTACCAACCTGTCATAATATGACCCTTGTAGAGTGCTCATGAACATATCCACAAGTTCTCTCTCCATCATTGGAGGTTGAACTCTAGCGGCTAGCTAGAGCCATCTCTAGATGTATTCTTTAAAACTCTCATTAGGCTTCTGAGTAAGACCTTACAACTGAGTCCGATTCAGAGCCATATCGGTGTTGTACTGGTAATTCTTGACAAAAGCTTACGCCAACTCTCTCCAGCTTCGGATCTACGTCCTTTCAAGCAGCATGTGCCATTCCAAGGACGCCCCATCTAGGTTGTCCTGAAAAAAGTTCATGAGCAACTTCTCATATTCCGAGTATACAGACATTTTCTAATAATAAGCCCTGATGTGCGTCTTCAGGCAGGTCGTTCCTCGATACCTGTCAAAGTCGGGAACCTTAAACATTGGAGGTATCTTCACGCATGGCACTAAGCCCAGTTCAGCCATATCCATACTCAAAGTATTTTGACCCTCGAAAGCCTTCATCCTTTCTTCTAACATTCGAAATTTCCTCTCAGCTTTGGTAGGAAGACCGACTTAAGCGTCATGCATAGAAAATACATCATCCAGATTGTCAACTTCAAGATGAGGAACAAGTATCCGAACAGGAATAAGAATTTGACCAGCATTACCCCTTGGAGTGTTTGCACGGGCACTTGTAGGAATAACGCCACCTGCAGGAATGTCACCCCTAGTAGGAATAGGAATAACACCGCTTATGGGAACAACCCCACCTGCATTACCTCCGCTGGGAGGATTACCACTATCAGCATCAGCTTCAGGAGTGACAACAGTAGGTTGGACCAGTGCCCCCAGCTCGTATTGGCCTTGCGCTAAATCCCGCATTAAATCCATGAACTGCCACATGCGAGTCCCTACTTCGAGCAACTTAGCCTAAATCTGACCCATAATTCTTTTCTGATTACCTCTGGTTGAATACCGGTGAACTCCTGAATTTGCAATCCTGAAGAAAACTAGGTCAAGATAAGAAGGTCAGTCACGAACACCTGCTATGCATGTTATGAATGAAAAATGCATGAATATATGCAAATGCCATGTTTAATCATCTCCAGGGGTAATCTACACTTTGATTCAAGTTTTAAAAGCAAAAGAACACCATGGATCACTGGTAAAACTCATATCATAAATAACAGAGGAAAGATACAACAAGTTCAGATACACAGGGTCACAACCGAAATATAAAGATAACAAATCCCAGTCAACAATCTTGACGGTGATCCAAAGAAATAGAAAGAAAACTAAGGCATGTCCTCCATCTCAACAAGGGCAAGACCACCCTAGCCAAAGTGTCCTTGCTCCAGTTCTGAACTTCCTTGAAGAGTTTCTTGGTCGCATCATGCTTCGGCTTCTGAATCAGTTCTTGAATGAGAACATACCTCCGATGGATAATTCCCTCCAAGTAATGACTTCATTGCTCATAAGAATTGAAATTCTGGTATCAGACGTGTGATGTTAAGGTGTGATGTCACAACAACACACTCTGCACAATGGACAACAATAACAGTAAAATAACACCAAGAAATGTTGACCCACTTCGGTTACAACCAACCTACTCTGGGGGCTACCAAGCCAGGGATGGAATTCACTACTTGTAGATATAATTTACAGACTCAACGACCCGTTGACAATCTCCTAAACTTATACTCTACTAATGACTTCCTACCTAAGAAACCACTTAGGTATGAGAACACCTCTCAATCCCTTACAAACACTCAAAGAACCCACTTTGAGTACCCTTGATCTTACTTCACAGCTTCGATCAATTCAAACAACTCTCTTTGCTTCACAGCTTTAGAGAGGACAGATCACCAATTCACCCTTGAATGGTTTACTCACGATTCGTACAAATATCTAAGACACTCAGCCTCTGCTCTTGATCTTCAATCTGTACTTTTTCCTTTGGGCTTGTGCGCTTTATATAGCTCCTGAATTGGGCTTGGACTTGTCACAATATTTGATCAGATTTGTTAATTAAAACTGAATCTTCAAAACAGATTTTATCCCCAAAATCTTTTTAAATCTTCAACCTTTTAATTCTCCAACAGATCTGCAATCAAATCTCCCATGTAACAGAAAATATCTATCCCAAGATATTCTCATCCAATGAGTTAACCACTCTCCACAATTCCAGCTAATACGCGTGCCCTAATAACATAACCTGCTGTTATTAATTCTGCAGGTCTGATGTTACAACATCACCTGTGTGACATCAGACATCCAACTTCAGCACTTAACTACTTAACACAGCCCAGTGTTAAGACTTCAATGTTACAACATCAGCACCTTGACATCAACATTGAATAACCTTTGTGTTACCAAAATTTCAGCCAATCCAGGAACTATCAATTTCCCCCTTTGGCTAATTTTGGCTAAAACAATCTCTGCACTCTGCAATCAACTTCTGCACTCTGTACCTTCAGAGATTTCAGCAGCGGAATAATCTTTAATCAATTTGAAACTCATTAGCAGCAGTTTGACACTTTGCATAGCCTTTATCACTTGATCTGCTGCAGCACCATCTTCATTATTGACAACAGCCAATTGGTGCTCCTCCTCTAAAAACATGAACCAGCATCACAGCTGTTCAGTAGCTCACAATGTGCAGATTTACTCCCCCTAGATGTCTGCTTGGCTGCACTCTCCACATGTCATGATATCTTCAAGACTCCCCCTTAATAACTGTATCACCACTTTTCAACTAAACACCTTTTAGCAGCATCAATCTATCTCCCCCTTAATCTCTGCATCACATCAGCAGCATATGGCAATAATCCTCTTGACTATCTTGGCTATCTTCTCCCCCTTTTTAGCCATAATTAGGCAAGCTTCTAGAAGAAGCCCTATTAACTAAAGTCAGTATACCCTAGCTCTCATTGTTAGCCTCTCAGTTAGTAAACAGGCAAAACAAATCATAGAAGGAAACTAAAAGCATAAACAATGCATAAACCAGCACAATAGTCAAATTACAAAACCAAGCACAGCAAAAACTAAACTATTAACAAAACTAATATCTAAGGACAGCAGATAGAGATTAGTCTTCATTCGAGCTGGTACCATCAGCATCTTCTTCACCCTCATCTGACCTGGAGTCCTCAGTGTCACCATTCCCATTGTCTTCCCCCTGTTCCAAGTCTTTAATCATCTGCTCAATCTTCATTTTCCTGTCAGTGCTGGTCTTGATAACCATATCAAGATCCTTGCAGGTTGCCCTTAATTCTTTAATCAGCTCAGATTTTGTACTCACCTTCTTAATCCCAGAACTTGATGTTGTAACAATGTCTGGAACATGACTCCCAGCAAACAGTTTGGGATGCAAAGATAAAGCTGATTCCCTCTTACATGCTACCTCTGAGCTGGTTAAGATACCAGGATGTTGATCTAAGATCATTCCACAGATAAGGGAAGGGAATGATATAGGCATCTTGATGGCATTGGTGGCACCATGCTTTACTACTTGATCAAATATATAGCTTCCATAGTTGAGCTTGACCTTTTTCCCTACTGCATAGATGAACCTTCCTAATCCCACAGTTATAGTGGTTTTGTGATTAGTAGGTACCCAGTTGGCCGCACCAATTATGTGTAATATAGCATACTTGATACTTAGTTTGCTGGCTATTAATTTATTTTTCAGTGGCCACGCCTTAACTTGAGTAGCAGTAATCTCTCTACACACTTCATTATCAGTCACCTCCAGCTCACACTCCTCTTGGTCATCTCTTCCCAGATATTTATTGACAGTACTGGGAGAGAAGTCAATACACTGTCCCCTAACAAACACCTTCATGTAGTTCACACTTCTATTGTCAGAAATGTCTATGGGAATGTTCACAACAAATTCCTTAACCAGTCCACTATAGCACTTGGAGAATCTGGTCACAGTCTTTAGAAGTCCAGCTCCATGAATGAGGTCCATAATTTCTTTCATCTTCAAGACATCTTTTCCAAGCTCCCTTTCCAGAGCTAACCTTCTTTGGCACACAAACTTCCACAAAGATGCACTGCTCGCATAATGGAAGGATATGTTGTCTACTGGCACTTCAGGGACCTTATCAGAAATTCTCTTCAAGATAGCCTTTCTAACAGGAGTGATATCTTGAACATCATCCTCAACATCATACTCTGATTCAGATTCTTCCATTAGCTTTCTTTTTCTGGGATTCACATCAACCTTACTCCATGCTTTTGTTGGCCCAACAACAGTCTTTTTCTTCTTCTCACCAGAAGCTTTCTTTGACGACGATTCAATCATCTTTCCTTTTCTTGTTCTTAGTCTCTTGGATAGGCTAGGCACTGCTCTTCCAATGACTTCATTATCAGACAAGTCATCAACATCAATTACATCAGTAGTCTCAGCATCCCTGCTAAGCGATGTTTTAACCTCCTCTTCAACATCTGCTTCAACAGAAGTGGGTTCAGCAGATGTCCTAACATTCTCCTCAACATTTGTTTCTTCATGCATGTCTTCACTCTGATCAGCATCTTCAATAGCTGTCATTGCAAGTTGTTGAAGACTTGACTTACCTTCCTGCATGTTGTCTTTCTCAGCTGGCATCCGATTCAGTGGGATTGAAATTCCTTTGACAGGGATGCCTTTGTCTAGAATCTTTGAGGCAAGATTACCCATCCTTTTGTCTACATCAAACTTCTCTTCAATAGTCTGAGACGTAGATGATTTCGGCACAATTTTATCCCCAAATAACACACTCATAACAACCTTCTTTGTTTCAGGATTCTTGAAAATAGTAGCAGGTCTCTTAGGAGTTAGTTTAGTGGGTCTCGAAGTACCTGATTTTGGGAGCATCACTGAGATAGGTTCTATATTCAAAGCTTCTTCTACAAATCCCTCTTCTGAAGAAACCCTAGCCTTATCTCGCGAAGAGCTTTGAGCGACAGATTTCTTTGATAGAGACGACGTCTGGTTTGACATTGTTCCCTTGAGGCAGTATGAGGTCAGATGATCCTTCTTGTGGAGGACGACGAATGGAAGGAGGAAATACTCTTTGATGAACCGTGACCTTGCTGCACTAGAGAATGATGGTCTGTGGTATGGTGCCAGCTTTTCAGTATTTAAAGACCAATTACTAATTTTCTCCCTCCATAAGTACTTTCCTTTTAAAACACTCACATCAGAATTTGTTAACTTTGAGTGACCTTTCAGCATCCTGATGTCATAGTCTGATGTTATGACATCACCATCATTAGTTGAATCTCCTTCAAGAGAGATCCACTGATAACAGTTGTCTTTGGTTCTGGTACCCTTCATAATAACCTGATTATGTTCATCAGAAACCACACACCCATCCTTAGTGTAGTTTACCCTGTAACCTTCATCACACAACTGGCTTATGCTGATCAAATTTGCACTTAAGCCATTGACAAACATAACATTGTCAAGTTCAGGTCTACCATCACCTTGCACTTTCCCAACTCCTGCAACAACACCTTTTCCTCCATTGCCAAATATGACTTCATGAGAGGGACAAGGTCTAAGATCATAAAACATGGATCTACATCCAGACATGTGCTTGGAACACCCACTGTCAAAATACCATGTTCCTTCTTTAGCCTCTTTGTCATCCAAGTGAGCCAATAAGCACTTCACCTTCTCCTTAGGTACCCATTGTTTAACAATTTTGGGTATGTGCTCTCTCCATCTGTTTTGAGGCTGAGGGTATCCATGCAGCTTGTAGCAAGAGTACTGCATATTTCCAATTCTTCCACAATAATAGCATCTCACCCTTTCATCTCTGAATCTTCTGCCATGATGAGATTGCCTATGCTGCCATCCATGATGTGGTCTCCTCCTACCATAACTACCCTGCCATCTATTCTGTTGATATCTTCTCCCATAAGTCGGCTGAGAATGCTGTTTCCTGGATTGTCTCCCATGATGGTGTGGCTTTCTTCTTCCATATACATAAGGAACAACATTGGTGTATCCATACCCATAACTATACCAGTTGTCCTGATGTTGAGACATCTGATGAGACATGTGCTGTTTGAACTGAACAGCTTGCATGCTCTCATTGTATTGTGGGGGCATATACTGACTAGCTCCCTGTGGATGCTTTCTCTTCTGATAGGGACCAGTCTTCTTCTCAATCTTCTTAGGTTGGGAAACATCAGCTTTCTTAGGGGTAGGATCCTGCTTCTTTGGCTGATGTTGAGATGAAAGTTGTGACACTTCCTTCTTTGAACCTGAAGTGCTTCCTTCTGAAGTTCCCTTGTCCTCAGCCACATAACCTATCCCAGCTTTGTCTCCAGCAGCTTTTTCTGACTGAAGGATCTTGTCGAGTGTGTCTGTACCACAGCTCAGCATCCTAACAGACTTGGTCATTTGATCAAGGTGAGCTCTAACTAGCACCACTTCATTTTCAAGATCAGTCTTTTCATTCTCTAGCTGAGCAATCTGTTGCTTGTGGCACTTGTTTTCTTGACAAATCTCAGCACTCTTTAAACACAACTCTTGATAGGTAGATGCCAACTCCTCATAAGTTACTTCTCCATCACTAGAATCATCATCAGAAACAACAACTCTTGTTAAAGCTCTCACATGCTTTGCTGACTCGCCTTCACTTTCACTATCAGAGTCAGACCAGGAAACTGTCATGCCCTTCTTCTGCTTTTTCAAGAAGGTGGGACATTCTTTCTTGACATGTCCATACCCTTCGCACTCAAAGCACTGCACTCCTTTATCTTGGGCAGTTTTCTCTTCATCCTTCTTGCTGGTGTCAGAAGTCATGTTCTTGACATTAGGCCTGGAGTTATTATTCATTCTCTTGAATACTTTGGTGAACTGTCTTCCCATCATTACTATGGCCTGAGACAGATCCTCCTGGGATTCAGATTTCTTCCCTTTCTCTTCTTCACCATTTGTCACCAGGGCTATACTCTTTGGCTTCTTTTCTGGTTCTTCCTCATTCAACCCAAGCTCAAAGGTTTGAAGAGATCCAATGAGCTCATCAACTCTCATCTTGCTGATATCTTGTGATTCTTCAATGGCAGTAACCTCCATCTTATACTTCTTAGGTAGGGACCTAAGGATCTTCCTCACAAGCTTTTCATCTGACATCTTCTCTCCAAGAGCACTAGATGCATTGGCCAGCTCAAGAACACTCAAGTGGAAATCATGTATAGTCTCATCTTCCTTCATCTTCAGGCTTTCAAATTTTGATGTTAAAATCTAAAGTCTTGACATTTTGACTCTAGATGTTCCTTCATGAGTAGCCTGCAAGATATCCCATGCTTCTTTAGCAACTTCACAGGTATTGATTAACCTGAAGATGTTCTTATCCACTCCATTGAAGATAGCATTCAGAGCTTTGGAATTTCCAAGGGCAAGCTCATCTTCCTCCTTGGTCCACTCTTCTTCAGGCTTTAGCTTAGAGGTGCCTTCTTTATCATTGCCAGCATCATCCTTCTCACACATGACAGGTGCTTTCCACTCTTTAATAACAGCCTTCCAAGCCCTACTGTCCAAGGATTTTAAGAAGGTGGTCATCCTTGGCTTCCAAAAGTCATAATTGGATCCATCCAAAATAGGGGGTCTGTTGATGAATCCTCCAACTTCTTTGTCCATCTTTTCACCAGAAAGTAACTTCCCTAGATCTCACCCAGAGACAGACAGGATGCCTGCTCTGATACCAATTGAAATTCTGGTATCAGACGTGTGATGTCACAACAACACACTCTGCACAATGGACAACAATAACAGTAAAATAACACCAAGAAATGTTGACCCACTTCGGTTACAACCAACCTACTATGGGGGCTACCAAGCCAGGGATGGAATTCACTACTTGTAGATATAATTTACAGACTCAACGACCCGTTGACAATCTCCTAAACTTATACTCTACTAATGACTTCCTACCTAAGAAACCACTTAGGTATGAGAACACCACTCAATCCCTTACAAACACTCAAAGAACCCACTTTGAGTACCCTTGATCTTACTTCACAGCTTCGATCAATTCAAACAACTCTCTTTGCTTCACAGCTTTAGAGAGGACAGATCACCAATTCACCCTTGAATGGTTTACTCACGATTCGTACAAATATCTAAGACACTCAGCCTCTGCTCTTGATCTTCAATCTGTACTTTTTCCTTTGGTCTTGTGCGCTTTATATAGCTCCTAAATTAGGCTTGGACTTGTCACAATATTTGATCAGATTTGTTAATTAAAACTAAATCTTCAAAACAGATTTTATCCCCAAAATCTTTTTAAATCTTCAACCTTTTAATTCTCCAACAGATCTGCAATCAAATCTCCCATGTAACAGAAAATATCTATCCCAAGATATTCTCATCCAATGAGTTAACCACTCTCCACAATTTTAGCTAATACGCGTGCCCTAATAACATAACCTGCTGTTATTAATTCTGCAGGTCTGATGTTACAACATCACCTGTGTGACATCAGACATCCAACTTCAGCACTTAACTACTTAACACAGCCCAGTGTTAAGACTTCAATGTTACAACATCAGCACCTTGACATCAACATTGAATAACCTTTGTTTTACCAAAATTTCAGCCAATCCAGGAACTATCAAGAATCATCACACTCCTCAGAATAACCTTCATCTCTAGGCTTCTTAACTTCTGCTTTAATCTTGAGCTCTTCCATCTCTGCTAAGGCTTAGTTCAAACGGAATTGGCAACCCACTAACTGATGAACAATCTCTTGCTTCTGATGACGCTCTTCTCTGATCTCTCCGTCTTTGACCTCGAGCTGCTTCTTCAGGTCTTCGACTTGAGCTTTATAGTGATCCTTCATCTTCTTGTGAGAAGTCAAAAGATTGTTCCATTGCTTGTTCAATTTAGAAATATCTGAATAAAATTTGTTTAAATCTTCCTTCTTCCACTTGAGGATACTGTTGGCACTCTTCAAGTCTGCACCGATTCTTTTCCTCTTCTGGTTCTCTGACGCGATCACTTTATCCTTCTCGGCTAGCAACTCCATTCTATGCTTGAACTCTTGCACCATCTCATAATTTGCATGCCTGACTGCGCTGATATGTCTCTTCAATTCCTCATTCTCCGCACGGAGGTCCTGATTAGCAACCTTGAGCTTGTCATATTCCTCCATCGGTACAGAAGTAGGCTGATCAGGCACCAAAGGATATAAAGGAGCCTCCACAAAAAAAGGAAAATGCGCAATTTTAACCCTTTTCTTTATCCATTCCACGTACGTGAAGGTGCGAGAAAGATACAAGAAAGGGGGGTTTGAATTGTGTATTTACTCTTTAACAACTTTTTGCTTCTTATCGTTAAGACGCTGAGATAACATCAGAGTTCATTGAGAGACTCTGACTCGCGAAGTAACATTCAGACTTGCCATGCATGAAGCATAAGAACCAACAAGAGTCTGAACGCAATATGCATTATTCAGAACTTGCAGTGCGGAAGCTTATCAAAGTTAAGCTGCAAGGTTCTGACTCGCTAATGTAAGGTTCTGATACTCAATACAGAAACATAAACAATAACATAAAGCATAACAAGAGTAAAGAACACACGATATATTCTGGTTCACCTAAGCAACTCTCAAGCTAATCCAGTCCACCCTCCTCAGGTGATTTTGCCTTGAACACAAGGACTTAATCCACTATAATCCAACTGATTACAGATGCACGGGCTAACGCCGATGACTAACACACAATGAACCATTCAGGGATTCAACTTAATAAATATAACGAACATTGACCTGCAGGTTCCAATCTCGCAAGATCTACTGCTAGGATTTCACTGCTAGACGTTCCGGGATTCATCGGAATGAATATAACGCCTACTGACCCTATTTCAGGATTTACCACAATGACACCTAGCCATTATCTTCTCGAGTCTCCAGTCACACTGACCACTCAAGGAATCCTAATTCACCAAGAATTAGTTATACAGTAGATTACAAAGATGCTTCTTAACAAGCAGATTACTCCTAAGTTTAAGTACATAAGAACACATAAGTGTTCAAGCAAGATGTGAGCAACAACTCCTTGCTTCCTTAAGAAACTACAAAGATGTATGTTGATTTGACAGTTGTTGACATCTTGTAGATCTTCTTCTTCTTTATCTTCTTGGTTGAGCAAGCTTTGAGCAACAACTCCTTGCTTCAGATCTTCAATGTAGCGCTGACGAGAAGGTGGTTGATGACTTGACTGATTTGCAATGTTGTCTTCTTCATCAACAACTTCTGTACCAATTTATTGTTGTTATGTTGATTTATGATCTTTGAGCTTCAACAACAATGGCCATGTGTAAATGATGATAGCTTTTGAATATTTAAGTGTTACAACGAGAACTCATCGTTGTTGCTATCTTCACACAATGACTTGATCAATTCTCCATTGATGGACTGAATCGATACCTTTAGAAGCGAATACTCCTTTCTTTAAATAGCCCAATAAAATATAGCCGTTTGAATTACTGTTGGCTGTTGGAAAAGAGACGTTGTGTAATGATAAAGTTGTATTGACACATCTCCTTTTTACTGTGGAGGAAGTGACATGATATATCTTCTTGGGCGCTGTGTACAATCTTTCACAACGATAACATTTGTCTTCAAAACGTCAGAGGCTTCTGATGGTAATTAATTAAAGCATGAGTAGAGACTTCTTAATAGGATATCTGAAACTCCAACTCTTCAGTCTTTCGAACTCGTCCATTAGGAATCAGCCTTCATACCTTCAGCACTTGTCTTTAAATTCGTTATCCTTTACTACTTCAAGTATTCCGAAACTTTAGAACTGTCCATTAGGAATCCGTATTCAGAGTCTTCAGCACTTGACCTTTAGAACCATGATCCTTCAGAACACATAAGTCTTCAGAGTCTTTCTGCACTTGGTCTTCAGAGCCTTCAGGCTTCAGAACTTCAAGTCATTGGAATCTTCAGAACTTCGGTTCTCTAACATTATCTTCTTCAAAAGCTTCGCAATCTTCAGAATCACAACCAATTTCAGAGAGCATCCACAAGCGCATTGCAACGACAATATTGGAATCCTTGGATCTGACTGATCATGATCAGATACAAAAGCATTCTTGTTTCTTGCGACTTGTGTCACACATAATAACTTCGCATATGATCATTTACGTACATTTGGCTGGTGCTTGTTGGATCTGATGTCTTCTATGATTATGATCTGCACACAACACATGTTAGAACATAAAATGGTTCTTTCACAAATACCATTGTTATCATCAAAACATAGAGAAGACTTCTAGAGATAACTCTTGCTCTCACAATCTCCCCCTTTTTGATGATGACAAAACCAAGTATTTTGATTGAACATTTTATACATGGTAATCACCAAAACTAAACAAATTCAGAGTCCGGAACAACAGCTCCCCCTAAATTTGTTATCCCCAAAATGTTATCTGTAATCATCTAGAATCTCATATGATCCAAAGACTCACAAAATAATAATTTGAGTTGCCAGAACATAGAATAGAAAAGGAATACTTCTCTATCTTGTCTTTAAGGAGACAAAAGTCTTCAACATCTGGACTAGTTCATCAGAACTTCCGTCTTTAGATCTTTAGAACTTAGTTCCTTTTAACGTTGTATCAGAGCTCATAATCTTTAGAGACATCTGAAGCATTTTCTACTTTTCAGCAGAATCATTTAAGCACAAAAACAAAACAGTTCTTATCTAATAACATAGCCTCGCTATTTATCAGAGACAGACACCGTCTTTGAGAAACTCCCCCCGAGTTTCAGACTTGGTGAAGATTATAGATTTTAACATTTGAATCTTCTGGGTAGTCTCCCCTTAGTTTCCATAAGTCAGATATTGGGATCTTCAGAATCGTAATTCAGAAATATTAATTTTAAATCACCAATAAGATCATAACTTTTCAGAGTTTGACTTTGAACACAGGCCTTCATCTCAGAACCTTGTTACTGTCATAACTCAGTGGTTTATCAAAGCTTGATTCATGATCAGATACCAAAAGAAGGATAATTTAGTGATCAATCAACGCTTGATTCTGAATCTGGTACCAATGTGATTTGATTCTTAGTTAGATACCAAAGTATGTTGAGTCTGATACCAACTGAAGGTATTCTTATACCAATTGAAGAGTATTTCCTTAGTGTGCTGATATTGATACCAATGAAGGTATATGAAACATTTCACAGCTTAGCTCTGATTGATATTACTACAGACTGAGTCTGATACCAATCTTTATATACAAAGTTTGATTACCAATTGTTGATTTAGTCTAATACCAAATCATTTTCTTTTTAATTGGTTCTTGGTTAAATCAGAACTACTTCTTCTTGGATCTTCAATCCGGATCTTCAGACAGTCCTTGACTTCTAATTTGCATAGTTCTTCTGAAAAGCATCTTGAGATGTAGACTTTACTTTGATTGCTTTCAGAGCATTTGTTTTTAGAGCTTTCCTTCTTCTGATTCTTATGTTCTGAATATCATATTCTCAGACAGCTTACAGCTTCTGAACCAAGTGAAACAGAGATCAAGATAACTTTGATTTTCAAAAACTTCTCAACTTCTGAACAGTACTGGGTAGATATGACTCTGAACACATGTTCACGAAGTGTACAACTTCGATCATATGAACAACAACTCATAAGAACTTCTATAAGAGTTCTTCTTTCTTAACCTGTTCTGAGAATGCCTAGTGAACTTATTCAGAGTTCCTCGATTAAACATCAAACAAACGTTAGTATTAAACGCATTTTATATGATTGATTTACTTGTTTGGGTTTGCGTTCTTTTAAGATTTCTAATCAAAATCATATTTCTATTTCTCCCCCTTTCTGACATCATCAAAAAAGTTTAGAGCGTTTGAGCTTTTAAGCATCAAACATAATTAGATCAATATAATAATGAATAGTTTAATATAACATAGTTTCAAAAGATATTTCATTAAATTCAAAACATAGATTTTTCAAAATCCTGACTAGTTCTGAGCAAACAAAACATATACCTAACTAAAACAGGTTCCTAGGGTTTAGACTAAGAAGTGCCTAATGATGAGGAAGAGGATGAGGACAAGTTTTCAGACTCATCAGTTCTTGAGGCATGCCGCTGTTTTTCTTCTGCTTGTGTGACATCCAATCTCTTGCTCTTCACTATTTGATCCATCCATGGAAGTCAGTCCATATATTTCCTATTTCTAAGGGATCTATGCTTGAACGAGAAGCATCTACTAGGCTTTGAATTCTTATGATGGCATTATCCTTGAAGGATGTTAATGCATCATTTACAGTTTTTGCCCCTTTTGAGGAAGGTTCCTCATCATCAGCACTTACTTGCTTCTTTCCCATTCTCTTCCATCCAGAGAGTTCTTGAAGTACATCAGTAATATTCTTCATATTAATCCAAATACTGACGTCGTCTTCCTTAAATTGCTGCAGGTAATTCCCTATATCTGCTTGATTATGTGTTGAAAAGTTTGGAAAACCTTCAACAGGAACCCTTGTGGCCAACGTCAATTTCCTAAATGACGTATCATCCAGAGCAGCGTCCTCTCTTTTAAGATCCTTAAATCTTAGAATCTTTCCTGCGCTTTTAAGCAGCTTTCTTGTTTCTCCCTCATCGATTAGAATTTCATAAACTACTCCTGATTCAACCAAAACATCAGATATGAGTCTTCCATATGGAATATGTCTGACTTCCGCGTCAGAACCTGTTCTGGAGTTTCTTATAGCTTCCTTCAGAAGTTTGAAGAGGACGGAAGGAAGATATATCTTAATTTCTTTAAGGAGAAAGAACAGGACACACTTTTGAGTGTCATTAAGTTGATTTGAAGGAAGATGGTTAAAAACACTTCCTTGCAGGATTCTGAACCAAACTTGTAGTGGTTCCTTCAGATTTGAGAATATTTGGTTCTCAACTGCCACTCCATCTCTGAAGATAGAAGCCATGACCTTAGCCTCTCTTTCCACACTAAGTAGATCCTTAGTGATTCTGAATCTGTTGTTGTCATGCATTTAGAGATCTCCAATAGTCTTCTCAGATATGAAGATTCTCCTTCTAAAGACCGAAGAACCAATGAGAGTTTTCCCTGCATTCGCATGAATCCAGAAATCCTTAACCAGATAATCGTAGGTTGGTCCTTCCAACCTCTTGAAATAGTTACTCCAACCTTGAGTTTCCATCGAAGGAGTAATATCACATCCATTTGATTTTAGATTGTTAAGGTTCACAATTGTTTTTGACATGACGGTGAGTCTGTCAACTAGAATCTGTGTGGTTATGGGAGTTAAGGCATTTTGGGAGACAAAAGCCATCGTAGAAGATGATGAAGAGGGTGCAAGATATTTAGACATAGTTTTCTTACGATTTGGAAGGTGTGAGAGCTGTGACAAATGATTTAGGGTTAAGCCTTTTTATAGATGAATGAGTAAAGTACAATTATTGAGACTTTGAGAGGGTAACAGTTGATCTTTCCTAGATAGGTTAAAGAACGTGGGAAAGAGAGTTAATGATTGATTTCCTTAATGAGGGAAGTTTATTCGATCAAGAATCATAACTGATATCTTATGAGTGGCGAAGATAACCGTCGCACAATTATGACCTAAGGAGGTATTGTGGTTTCTAGATAGTCCTAAAACTTTTCATGAGATTCACTTATAATGCCTGATTATTTTATTTCAATTAATAATTAATGAAATTTATATTTAATCAAGGCATCGTGAACATAAAATTAGTCATTCAAAAAGGATAAGCACTTCTCAATTAGGGATACTTCAGTAATTGATCAAGAAGATACATATCAAGTTTGGAACATAAGGACAGGCAGAAAAGGACCTTGAGTAACTTGTGATCCTAAGAAAAACTAACTTCCTATCTTAGACTAAGAAGGTCATAGGTTGACAAAACTCAGGAAAGATCTTCTCAGTTATTCCATTTCTTCTGCAATGACTAACTACTCCTTGAAGATCAAGAATGTGGGAGATGACTCTACAATATGGAATTTGATAGATTGTGTCTTCCCTAGACAAATTGATTTCTTCCTTCAGATGATTAAATATGGATTGAGGTAGGTTTATTTTGATCCTAGACACTAGAAAGAAAATAAATAATCTTTCTTTGTCAGATAACCATCCTGCTCCTCTTTCTCTTGGTCTTAAATTAGTTACTATAAGCTTGTACCAATCTTTGGCAATGGGAGTGAGAGTACATGGTTGAGTGGGACGTCCTTCAGTTTCAAAAATGACGTGCATATGCCTGTCGAAGCTATGACTGTTGATATTTCTTTCCACAGTCACACCATCTTCAACACACATAATGGCTTTAGCTATGATGGTAGGGTTGATCAAGACTGGACAACCAGCAACCACAGATAAGATAACATTTTTGCCATAGTCATATTCTATTACCCGAGCATTTTCCCAGAACTCAGTTACAAGCGAAGGAAAGATAGGTCCAACAAGCATGTTGACGTAGTTTTCCCAGTTCTGAAATTCAATTCCAGAAAGAAGACTTGTTTTGTTGAGTTGTGGCAGAAGGTTTAAATTCAACGTGAATTCCTTCAGGAGTTCTAGATCAGAAGTTTCTCCTCTAATGTTGTGGGAAGTCATTTTGAGCAGGAGTGAATTTGTTTGAGAGAGAAGGAAATTAAACTATGAGATAGTTTAAGGATTGATTCTTCTTAGAGTGGAGGGAATGATATGGGAAGGACTTAGGATCAATAGCTATTTAATGAACTGGAACAGTTAGGGTTCATTATTTTTGGGAATAACTATGAGTAGCTTACGAAGGTCAGCTTTAAGACGACAAGACATGTTATAGACTCTATATAGAGGTTGTCAGAGCAGGTCATAAGTGAGGATATGAAAAGACGTGTATTTATGAGCCGTAAGGGAGTGACTGACACAAGGTAATCATAATTGATTATTTTACTCTTCAATATTTGTCAAATCATAAATACGTGAGAATCTTAATATAGTTTTAATAATCCTAATATATCAGTGAATGACGAAGTTCAAACTATTGCTACTATTCCAATAATAAGGATGAAGACAAAACATACCTTAGAGATTCTGAAATCTTTTTACAGCGATTCTGAGTGCTTTCCAATCTGACTCTGAGCTTCTGATCATTATCTTTTAGATTCTGCTTCTTTCGGAGTAATATGATGTTTGAAGAATATGGATGTCCTCTGAACTTGGATTTCAAGTCGAGAACTGAGTGAACATTCTCTTCAGATGACCACTACGTTCTTATTGTTCAGGAATATTCATCTGATTTTTGAAGGTAATCCTCAGAGTGTGAGAATTCTGATTATCAGACATCCGGCTTCTTTTGAATAGATGCATAGCTTGTTCAGATACAAGTATTTTCAAACATGTGAAACATATGACATAGTTTGTATGACAATCCTTGATCTTGCAATGCTGATCTAGCTAGTTTAGAATTAGTTCATTACAGAATAAACAACATGTCTTCTTCTAAAAGAATGTCAACTGATTTCTTCATTTAGAAGGACATCAGCAACTTAAATCCTTTTGACTTCAAGAGATGACTTTAGTTAATGCATCAAATTGAACATCTTCTGATTTCGGATTAATGAGGTTCTGAGAAACTTATCAGATAGTGATCTGACCAATCACAAATGGTTCAAATGAGATAGAATCTCAAAACTTAATTATGATAATCAAGACTCAGAAATCTTTCTTAATCAAATTCTTTGGATTACATCTTCCTGAATATTCTTTCAATTTTCTACAAAGCTTTTCAAGAAAACAATATTCAGTTCTTCATTGAATCTATTAACTTCTTGATTAGTTAATATTTAGATGTTGAATCATTTCTAACAGTTTGAATTCTTCAGTTTTCTGACTTCAATAGACTTCATTCTGAAGTTCAAGATCATAGAACAACAATCTTTCTTCTTTACATGAAGAAGTTCTGAATGAGTTTCAAACGAGAAAGTCAAGGGTGGACCTAATCCGTTTCTTGAAAACATCTCAAAAACTCATAAAGAATTAATCTTCAACAAACAAGAATTCTTGTTTTTTAATGATTCAACCTTGAGCAAAATACATGGTTCATCCACCCGTATCTTCTGAGATAAGCATTTAATAGATACTACTTCTTATCTGATGAATATATCATATTAGCTGATTCTTCAATCTTTATCAAAACTTAAGTGCGGAAGATTTAGTTGTTGACAACTGCAAAAACTTCCAGAATCAGTGACTTGCTCAAGTAATCCAGTTGATTACAATTTTGTACACAGTCATCTTCTGAGCTATTACAGAAATTGTAAGTGGATTGAAATCTCACCCAGAGTATTTCTATGCACCGCATCCGAATCTTTTTCTGACACTGTTAAGTGTTTTGATATCCATCAATAATAGAACCAGAGCTTTGATACCAATTGAGGTGCGAGAAAGACACAAGAAAGGAGGGGGGGGGGGGGTTTGAATTATGTATTTACTCTTTAACAACTTTTCGCTTCTTATCATTAAGACGCTGAGATAACATCAGAGTTTGTTGAGAGACTCTGACTCGCGAAGTAACATTCAGACTTGCCATGCATGAAGCATAAGAACCAACAAGAGTCTGAACGCAATATGCATTATTCAGAACTTGCAGTGCGGAAGCTTATCAGAGTTAAGCTGCAAGGTTCTGACTCACTAATGTAAGGTTTTGATATTCAATACAGAAACATAAACAATAACATAAAGCATAACAAGAGTAAAGAACACACGATATATCCTGGTTCACCTGAGCAACTCTCAAGCTAATCCAGTCCACCCTCCTCAGGTGATTTTGCCTTGAACACAAGGACTTAATCCACTATAATCCAACTGATTACAGATGCACAGGCTAACGCCGGTGACTAACACACAATGAACCATTCAGGGATTCAACTTAATGAATATAACGAACATTGACCTGCAGGTTCCAATCTCGCAAGATCTACTGCTAGGATTTCACAGCTAGACGTTCAGGGATTCATCGCAATAAATATAACGCCTACTGACCCTATTTTAGGATTTACCACAATGACACCCAGCCATTATCTTCTCGAGTCTCCGGTCACACTGACAACTCAAGGAATCCTAATTCACCAAGAATTAGTTATACAGGAGATTACAAAGATGCTTTTTAACAAGCAGATTACTCCTAAGTTTAAGTACATAAGAACACATAAGTGTTCAAGCAAGATGTGAGCAAGAACTCCTTGCTTCCTTAAGAAACTACAAAGATGTATGTTGATTTGACAGTTGTTGACATCTTGTAGATTTTCTTCTTCTTCTTCTTCTTCTTGGTTGAGCAAGCTTTGAGCAAAAACTCCTTGCTTCAGATCTTCAATATAGTGCTGGCGAGAAGGTGGTTGATGACTTAACTGATTTGCAATGTTGTCTTCTTCATCAACAGCTTCTGTACCAATTTATTGTTGTTGTGTTGATTTATGATATTTGAGCTTCAACTACAATGGCCATGTGTAAATGGTGATAGCTTTTGAATATTTAAGTGTTACAACGAGAACTCATCGTTGTTGCTATCTTCACACAATGACTTGATCAATTCTCCATTGATGGACTAAATTGATACCTTCAGAAGCGAATACTCCTTTCTTTAAATAGCCCAGTAAAATATAGCCGTTTGAATTACTGTTGGCTGTTGGAAAAGAGACGTTGTGTAATGATAAAGTTGTACTGACACATCTCCTTTTTACTGTGGAGGAAGTGACATGATATATCTTCTTGGGCGTTGTGTACAGTTTTTCACAACGGTAACATTTGTTTTCAAAATGTCAGAGGCTTTTGATGGTAATTAATTGAAGCATGAGTAGAGACTTCTCAACAGGATATCTGAAACTCCAAGTCTTCAGTCTTTCGAACTCGTCCATTAGGAATCAGCCTTCAGAACTTCAACACTTGTCTTTAAATCCGTTATCCTTTACTACTTCAAGTCTTCCGAAACTTTAGAATTGTCCATTAGGAATCCGTCTTCAGAGTCTTCAGCACTTGACCTTTGGAACCATGATCCTTCAGAACACATAAGTCTTTAGAGTCTTTCTGCACTTGGTCTTTAGAGCCTTCAGCCTTCAGAACTTCAAGTCATTGGAATCTTCAGAACTTTGGTTCTCTAACATTATCTTCTTCAGAAGCTTCGCAATCTACAGAATCACAACCACTTTCAGAGAGCATCCACAAGAGCATTGCAACGATAATATCGGCATCCTTGGATCTGACTGATCATGATCAGATACAGAAGCATTCTTGCTTCTTACGACTTGTGTCACACATAGTAACTTCGCATATGATCATTTACGTACATTTGGATGATGCTTGTTGAATCTGATATCTTCTATGATTATGATCTGCACATAACACACATTAGAACATAAAATGGTTCTTTCACAAATACCATTTTTATCATCAAAACATAGAGACGACTTGTAGAGACAACTCTTGCTCTCACAGTACGGTGGACAGGCAATAGAAATACTTTTCGCCAGAAATGGTTTCCCTTTCCAATGAATCTTACTCCAAGCACTCACAGCCCTTCCCATCAGCTCGGGATTACCAGATGCTTGATATAACAGAGATTCATCCACTTCCTTATCTGTTGGAGGAGACTTCAAGGCATATCCCAATTGTCTTCTAAAGAGAGAGATATTGTAATTGATATCACCCTTCACCCCCATGAGAGGAACATTGGGAAATTCTCCATAATTATAGATCATCTCTGTGCTGAGAAATATTATATCGAACCAAACGATATCCCTAGGGGTCAAACCCATCAGTCTCTTGGACCACGGCAAAGACTCATTAGCATCTACAAATGCATCAGTGTGAGGAAGGTGACTCATAAACCATTTGCAAAGCAATGGGGCACAACAAATGACAAGCCCACCTCTTTTCTTGTTATTATTAAAATGCACAAAATGGTAGAAATCACCCAAGAGAGTAGGTACAGGGTTCTTCATCATGAAGATGCGGATGACATTTATGTCCACAAAATCTACCACATTGGGAAATTTAACTATCCCATAGACACAAAGGGCAAGAATCGCATTGAAAGTATCCCAACTACCAGCACCAACATATACCTTAGCCTGACCCAACAAAAAGCTCAGATGAAAACTAGATAGGCCCCCTTAACTTTAAGGTTGGCTTCCACCACCGACTTGCTCAAATAACGAGTAGAAACACTATCCTGAAGCTCAGGAATCCCCATAGCACTATGGAATGACACTTGATCCTCGATCTGTACTCCCAAAATGAGTGAATATTCCTCCAATGTCGGTGCCAACAGATAGTCTGGGAATAGGAAACACCTCAGCGGAGGATCATAAAACTATAGTAGGGTGTGGATGACACTTCTCTCGTACTCTGTAACTGTGCGAAGAACATTAAGAATCTTCCCATAATCCTTAAAGTATTCCAAACTGCAAGGAGTGGCCAAAGCAACCAGGCTGTGAAGTAAACTCATATCAGGCGAGGGAAACTTGTAAGCAATATTCTTCTTTCTACCAGTGTCCATCTAAAAGAACTCGGCAACCAGAATCAATGATAAGACACACCCCTAGAAATAAAGAAACATGTGGGTTAAAATGCAATAACGATATGATGTTATGAATGCAAATACATGGGATCACAACTCCCAAATTCTGAATAATTGTTGTGCTGATGACAAAACAAGTTCAAGGGTCTGCTCTAACAAGAATACCTAAAAACCAGGTTCAAAAGTCTACACTAACAAGAACGCCAAAAAACCTGGTAGGATAAAGGTTAAGGTTTATTGCAAAAAGAAACCATCCCCTCTCACATGTAGGTTCTAGTCTTGGACAAGGCTCCTAACAAATCCTTAGCTTTTCTAGATCTCAGGTCGAGAAGCAATAATACATTCACCATTTCTGGTTTGGCATTATTATCCCTCAAGGAGGCCTCCACTGATTTTCCATGAACGGTCTCCAGAGTCATAAGCTCTCTATGGGAATACCATGTCATCTGCATGAGATACGCATGACAAAATATCTCCCAAGAAAACCTCGTCTGAATATGGGTTTCGTGCCAACTACAGTGACAAGACACTACACAAGTCAACACGATTATCCACTCTAATCTTGTGTGTACACTCAAGCCTGGGTAGTAGGTTTATCTCTCAGTAACAAGTAACAACCCCACCCAACAACACAACAATATCCAAAATTTTGGTGAGTGAAACAAAATGCAATGCATACAAATAAATAGAGCAAGTAAAGCATAAAGATAAATACCCAAAGAAAAAGAAAACAAATAAGAGCTAGGACTGACTCACAAAGGGAACCAGAGACTCTGGGTTCGATTCCCAGTAGAGTCGCCAGTTGTCGCTACCGCAAAAAACCACCAGCGAAGACACAGAGTCGCCATCGAACTTTACTTATCCCAACGGGGAAAGGAAAACATCATAAGGGAAAGAACATGGTCTCGCAACCAAATTCGGGGTTCGGGAGTCGATTACGTAAGAGGAAGGTATTAGCACCCCTCGCGTCCGTTGTACTCAATGGGATCCACTCTTGTTGTTCTAATCAAAGGGTGTGTATATCTAGAGCTTACTTGCTAAGGGAAAACAAAAACTAAAAGGGAGAAAAAACAAAAAGGGGACTCAATAGGATCTCGCAATCTTATGCCTACGTATTCCCTTGTGCAATGGGAAAGTTAGAGTCAACG
Organism: Lathyrus tuberosus; assembly: GCA_022829125.1. Taxonomy (NCBI): domain Eukaryota; kingdom Viridiplantae; phylum Streptophyta; class Magnoliopsida; order Fabales; family Fabaceae; genus Lathyrus; species Lathyrus tuberosus. The sequence goes on along the minus strand of JALAZF010000013.1, from coordinate 24,443,270 downwards.
TAGTTCGGAGGACTACGAGTGAAAGGGAAGGTTGCTCGCGAAGGATTGGAGACCTTGTGCCTACGTATCTTTATTCAGACGAGAATGAAGAAATCAAAGCATCCATAGTTCATGGGATCATGAGTTGCTATGTGTTTTTTATGGACAATGTTAACGTTCACGTTCCAGCAGTTTAGGTGTTTGCCTCTCGTTGTCGGGAGCCTTACGCGTTACATGTTTGCAATAGAACGAAAATAACATGCCCTTTCTGAAAATGGTTTGCAAATAAAATCCCGAAGGACAAAATGATTTAAATTTGTTGGAGTGTTTTAAAGAAGTGAATTAAATTGGTTTGTGATGCGTATTGTGCTAAAGTCTATGACGATAAGAGCGAGCACTTTATACGATCGATCCGAAATGACTCGCGTATAAAACTCTCTATATGAGGTAAGGAGAGACTCCCGCTCATCATTTCCCATTGTGCTCAAGGCTCGTGAGACACTATACACATTGTATTTATTAAGTGTGTTGTACCCCAAATTTTACCCTTAGATCCATTGATCTCTTGCATGTCATATTAGGTCAATCATATTGCATAGCTAACCCTTTTATCAGGTTTTGTTTGTGTTTGTTTCATTTGCGAATCAGGTTTTATTTCAAGAGGATTCAAGAGGTGTTTAATCAAGATTTTAGATGGAGCATTGAATCAAGCAAGTCTATCAATTAAGAGATATCTCTGTAACCTTCTTCATGGTCCTCTCCATAACCAAATATCTATCCATTTTATTCACCCTCATTTGTCATCTTTAATTCCAAACCAATTTCAATAATCATTTATTAACCATTTTTCTTATTCAAGTATCCATTTTCCTTTCTTAGCCATTATTCATTCTAACCATTTTCATACCTATTTTCATATCCAAAAATCCATTTTCCATTATCAATGCAAATATCCAATTCCATACAATTTTATCTTTTAGGGCCATATTTAAGATCTTTTCTTTTTTTTAATTCAAATATCCATTAAAACCATAATTATTATCCTTTTTTCAAACCAAACTTCTACCAATATCCATTCAATCAGTCATTAAATTACCAAATTGTCCAAAATATATAAACCCATTTCCTTCTCTTAAATCCATTTCTAAATCCAAATTGCATTTTATTCATATATTCATCATTATCCATAATTATCCCTATTTTAACATTATCCTTTTTTACCTATTTTAATATCCAAACAAAAATTTCATTCAAATATAAAAAAAAACAAATTCATTTTCATTCGACATTTCAGTTCAGATTACCAATCGTAAGCCCATTTCATGTTTTTTACAAAGGCCCATTGTCTAACACAAATCAAACAAAAGTGTAGTGCCTAAACTCAAAAGGACTCCACGCTACTCCTTGCCATGCCAAAGCAAACAACTTCTGTGCCACGCGACAAACCTGAAGCCAAACCGTACGCTCCTCCAACATAAACCGCTGCAACACTACACTGTAACAGTGACACAGCCTGCTCACAACGCTCCGAGATCTGTAGTGAAAATGACAATTCAACAACGGTCAAAATTCAAAAAGAAATTGAAGAAACAAAATCTATTTTTCTGGAGGAGTTAAATAGCAGAAGAAGAGGAGAGTAGAGGGGGACTTCCAAGTTCCAACAACCGAAAAACAACATAACTTGTTTTCTGGTTTTACATTCAAAAACCCCAAAAAAACCAGAAATAACCTCTCGTTCGCCACCAATCTGGTTGGTACCACAACATCAACCATAACAACCCATCCTCCATCATTCCCTTCGAATCAAAAACAAAACCTGAAACAAACATCAACTGTCTTCAACCTTCATCGTCGCCAAAAACAACACAGAGCCTCCAACCTTCTCTTTAAACAATACCCTTAACAACCTTAAATCCTCCTTCAATAAACCTCCCTCCATCTCTGTTCAGCCGTGACTTTCAAACCAGACCCAACATCTTCAACCTCATCCTAAATCTCTCAACAACTTTCCGAAACCCTCTTTCTGCTCCTCATTCACACAAACCTTCTTCATCAAACATCAGTAACAACCATAAACCTTTCTCTTTCGATCCCTTTTTTTTCCAAAATCAACCCAAATCACTTCAAATAAAAAAAAGGAGATGAAGACAAAATTTTTTTGAGCGAAACACAGTGAGTCTAAATCGTACAAACGTGAGAAAGAGAAATCAATTGGATTTGAGACGAAGGCGAGTGAGATGGATCCAAACTAAAGCCTTTGTTCGCGAGAAAAGTTACAGAAGGTTGAGAGCGTTTCGTTTCGATCTTGATTCGATGTTGGTCTTTCCGACTCGTTTCGCCCTTTTCAATCTGCTGCATAATACCATTGTTGTGTTGATGCATTGATTATTTGTGTTTTTTGTGAGATTTGATGATGGACTGTGTTGGTGACTTTAACCTAATTCTTTTTCTTTTTTTTTTCTAACTAAACCGTACAGGGTTGGTAACTGGGCTTTAGGCCCATCTGACTTCTCTCACACCCCTCTCAGCATGATGTGCACCCCACCCTCTTTCACTAAAAACCTTGTTTTTTTTCCTTAATTTTTGAAATGATGATAGACTTTGACTAAAGCCTGTGATCCTTGCTAATGCACCATCCCTCAAGCTCGCCTCACCCTCCTTTATATTTTTGAACCGTGCCGTTTTGGGTGATGGGCTCCAAGCCCAAAGGATCCTATCCTATCTTTTTTTATACGCACACCCTTATAAATCCAGTGCACCCCTTTTTGTTTTATCAAACTCTCCCTTCATTTTGTCTTTACTTAATTTGTGTTAAAATAATTTCTAAAGAGTTTTTAGTTTTAAATTTGATTAGTCTTATTTTGATTATGTTTAGCTATTTAAAGTTTTGATTCTGCTCCGATTCTATTTTTTTTTTATTTTGGCCAATGATATCATATAAATTTTGACTTTGTTGATTATTTCAAAATCACTAAAAATCTAGATTTGTAGGAGGCCACTCTCTACTTTCTTTATTTTGGTCGATGAAGGTAAAAAATCCAAGATTATCGATTTGCCGATTAAATCTTGATTTAAACGAGACTAACTTTATTTTCATTCCGATTCTCTTTTTCTTTATTTTGGTCGATGAAAGTCAAATATCAAGATTATCGATTTACCGATTTAAACCTTGATTAAGACGAGATCAACCTTATTTTTATTTCATAAATCTTTATTTAGGCCGATGACATTACACAAATCTTGACTTTGATAATTTCAAATCAATAAATTCTTGATAAATGTGAGGCCACTTTTTATTTATTTTTGTTGGTCAATGAAAGTAAAAAATATAAGATTATCGATTTCTCGATTAAATCTTGATTTAGACGAGACCGGTTTTATTTTTCATTTCGATTCTACTTTCTTTATTTTGGTCGATGACATAACAAACCTCATGGTTTGGTTGATTTCACTGAATTGACAAAACTTTGATCAACATGAGACCACTTTCTTTTTTTATTTCAGTTTCTTTACTATTTAGTCGATGAAAGTCAAGAATCATTGATTATTGATTTCTCGATTAAATCATGATTAAGACGAGACTATTTCTATTTTATTTCATCTCATCCTATTCATGTCTTTTACATCATCGTATTTGCATTATAACTCCTTATTTCTTAGTAATTTTACAACTGTTATCCTTCCCCCATTCCAAAGGGAGACCTTCTTAAAAATTGACTCATGAAGTCACTAAACAACCACCTTACCTTATCCTTCTAGGTTCACCCTTATTTCTTGGCCTCATGAGAGCCAATGAAATCATAACTTAGAAGTAGGTTGGAGTTCTTAAACTCCATGTGATTCTCATCATCATGAGAACTCACTTTCCCTTATAACGTAGACTTAGAGAGTTATCGTGAACTCTAAAATGAGCTCATACTCATTTTCCCCTTGGAACTTTGGCCATAGCCAATGGTTCCTCTTCCTTCACCCTTAGATCAGTGAACTACGGATACTCTGATTCCACTCCCGTAAGGATACGTAGGCGCAAAGTGCGATGCTTTGTCGAGTATACTTAGATAATAACCCTTAGGGTTTCAACCTTTAGCATAACACCCCTTAGCAAGCGAGTAAGATATAACAAGTTTAAAACAAGAGGTTCCCGTAGAGTACTACGGACGTTTAGGATGCTAATACCTTCCCTAGGCGTAACCAACCCCCGAACCTTAGATCTCCCCCTTTAGGTTTTTCTCGATCTTGAACCTTTCCTTTAGATAAATCAAAGTCGGTTGTGAATTCAAAGAAACGCGATGCAAGTTAATTAATAGCTTGATATCCGATTCTCACCGCAACAGAAATGGCGACTTCACTGGGGAGTACTGCATGTTTTTGAGGGTTAAGCCCATCTTGTTTTGCTTGTTTTACTTATGCTTGTTTGTGATATTTATGTATATCTGTTTGATTGTATATATGCTGTGCTTGAGTTTCTTTTGTTGGCTTGGTTCTTGAGTGGTGAGATAAATCCTAACCCGGATTTGAGTGCAATTAGGATAGGACGATGGTATTCAAGGAGGCTTTGAGGGAGTTGAATCCTGAAAAGTTGAATTGAGACATCATCACTCAGTTGAGGCCCTCTTGAGAGTCTAGTTATGTTGAACGAATCTGTTCGTGAAGACGTGCTACTCTCAACCTAGGAGCCCATGAAATTGAGAACCGTAGTTACCAGACCCCACTAAGCCTTTTTAGGATGTAGTGCGGTGACCATGATGGAGTCTATTTCTGAATTGGTTGTCACGCGATACTACGCTCAGACGAGATCCTCTTGAGAATTTTATTAATTACCAAGTCATCTGGGAAATCCTTAAAATCCGAAAGATGGGTTGTCGACTCTGGGGACTTTTTAGAACACTGTTCAGCAGATGAAAACCAGTAGTACATACCTATTGGGATGGGTAGACCATGGCTCCATTCATGAGACCTATAAACCTAGGGCTTGTTTGCTTTGTTGTGTGTATGTGTTTGCCCTTTGTTTGTGCGTTGCATACATCTCTACATTCAAGCATTCCTAGCCCTTTGGGTTCGAGGGACTCAAATGTTTGTTTTCTTTTCAAAAGATCAACAAAGCTTGGATTTAAAAAAAACAAAAACTTTTTCAATTTTTCCAAAAAAATGTTCGCAACTTGCCTTTGAGTTCCTTGAAACTATTTGGCTTGCATTAGCATCTCATTTGCATCATGTCATAGCATGTGCATTTCCTCTCGGTCTTCGTCTCATGTCGCTGTTTTCCCTTCAGAATCGTCTTTGAATCGTCGCACGAGCCCAAACTCGACAAAGGATGTCTGAACAGTATTGTGAAATGGACAGAGTCAACAATGAATTGAGTGAGCTCCGAGGAGGAATAGGGCAGATTCTGGAAGCAATTCAAGTTATGAGGGCAAAGATGGATACACAAGCGATGGTGGTCTCTGAGATTATCACTACAACTGTAACCTCCTGTTACCACTGTGAACCCCACTTTGGGTATGCCTTTTAACTTTATACGTGCTCCGGCCATCACTTCTACTCAACAAGCTTTTCCTTTGGTTAATGAGGCTTTTCAAGCTATTCCTACCTTCGCTCCAGCAGCGGTGCAAGCTCAGGTGCACCCAATTTTTCAGAACCCACATCCGGTTTATAATTATGTCAATATGTCTGAAGAAGGAGATAATCGACATGAAAGGCTGAAGGAAAGTGTAGAGACAATGCAGAAGAAATTGGAAGCAATGGAAAAGAGAAATGTATTTAATACTAATGCTAAAGGCATGTGCTTAGTCTCAGGCTTGTTAATCCCACCCAAGTTCAAACTAAACCAATTTCGACCTATACTCAGGTGCGACCTGTCCCAAGTCGCATTTGGTCATGTATTACCGACGAATGGCTGCGTTTATGGATAATGACAAGCTGATGATCCACTGCTTCCAAGATAGTTTGAAAGGGGCTGCAGCAAAGTGGTATTTGACTTTGGACCAATCTAGGATTCAATGCTTTCAAGATGTATCTAATGCTTTTGTAAAGCATTACAAATATAACATGGACCTGGCGCCAGATCGTAGACAATTATTGAGCATGTCACAGAACGATACCGAGTCTTTTAAAGAGTATGCACAAAGATGGAGAGAGCTGGCTTCACAAGTAGAGCCACCTTTATCTGAAAAAGAGTTAACTGATTGGTTTGTCGACACGGTGAGACCGAAATTCTACGAAAGGATGATCAATAGCGTGTCTGCTAATTTTTCCGATATTGTGGCTGTGGGGGTTAAAGTAGAGCTTGGTCTGAAGAGTGGGAAAATGACCAAGAGAGCTGGTAGTCCGAGCGACGATGCCAAGCAATCCTTCAAAAGGGAAGGAGATGTTAGTGTGGTAATGACAAACAAAAAGAAGAAAAATCAGTTCTGGAAACTACAGCAGCAACAACAGTGTCATTCTGTTCAGCAACCTTATGTGGCCGCCATCGCGCCAACATTCAACCACCAAGCTTCTGTTTATCAGCTGGTTCCTCAACCACCAGTGTATCAATGAGCGCCCAACGCTCCTGTTTATCCACAACGGACTCAAGTTTCTCATCAGAATATTCCAGGTAAAAGAAAGGGCGGAAGACCTCCGATTCCTCCCATTCCTATGACGTATACAGCATTGTATCCTACTTTGGTGCAACAAGGATTAATAACTACAAGGTCATCAGGCCCACCTCCTGATCCGCTTCCACCTTCTTATAATCCCAATGCTCATTGTGCATTCCATGAAGGCGCACCAGGCCATAATTTAGAAGGTTGTTTTGCTTTGAAGCATATTGTGAAGGACTTAGTGGAGAGAAACATTTTGTCTTTCGATGGCTCACAACCTAATATCAAGAACAATCCTTACCCGCTCATGAGATAAGTAATGTTGTGGAGGATGTATCAAGACAAAGATGGATTAGGGGTCTGTGATTGAGCTCCTTTTTGATTTTCTGTATTTGATTCCCTAAAGCTGGCAATCTTTTGGCTGTTTCAGCAAATTTATTGTATTTCCTTTGCACTTTGAATTTGTATTTGCTTAGAAGCTTTGTTGTACTTTCAAATTGGTAAGGTTAATGAAATGTTTGTGCATCTTTTGGATTAAGTCCATTCGTTTCACTCATATACTTTTATCGCTATACAAAAATATAATAATATCTTCATCTTGTTTCTTTCCATTTATCAAACTGTTTGTTTAAACAAAGATTAGGGAGGATGATGAAAACCTCGTGTTCATAATTGCTGTGGTATGCTGCCGTTCAAACCTTGCCGATGATATAAGGCATTGTTTCAATTCCCAAATACTGGAGAAATAAGGAAGATAATCCCTCGTTAACCTTTCGAGCCTAGAAGTAGGAGTTTTCTTTCCTTACAAAAAAAACCCTTAAATCTCAACCTTGGGGCAGGGTAGTTCTCAGTTTAACTTGGTTATGCAATCAAATGCAGCCGCTTCGTGTAAGGCGTCAGTCAACTCTCTCAAATCAAGTGACTTCCTAGCTTTTGGAAACTTGAATGTATAGCTAGAGTTAACTGAGTGTAGGATTGGGGTTTCATCACGAAGGTTGGGTGGGACAAATAAACTTTGAGCCTTTATCCTTTGTTTCATAAACCGTGAACCAAGCCACGTTACAACCCTTAAAAGACCTAATTGAGGTAAGGTTGTTTTGAAAGCATACTACAACAAGGTTGATTAACCTGACTCCTAATGATCTTTGTTATTTGCGTGTGTTGATCGCCATTTGTCATTCCATAAATAACTAGATCCACTTTGTTTTTGATTTAATCATTCCACCGTGTGTGTTTCATCAATAAAACTTGATTTCAAAAGCTTGCATAAATTTCACATTGAAATTTCCAATTTTTGATGAACAATACTTGTTTGTAAAAGCAATTCAATATCAAAGAAAACCCAACAAATGCAGCCAACTAGGGGATTCGACTTGATAAAGGAAGCTCAGTCAGGGGAAACCAAGCGGAAGGATTTGCCAACCTACCGAATCAGGGACAGAACTCGTCAAAGTTCAGAATACTGGAACAAGTCTTCTCCAGGTCATCTTATGACAAGTATGGACTCCAGTGACCCATCAGCAGGGGCACGTTTTGTTCCCCAGTCGTCTCTACTACAGTTTGAGTATTACGAATACAGTTGAACAGAGGCAGTTATGTCAAGGCTCATGAACCTTTTTCAAAAGTTTGAAGATATTGAAGCATCTGGTATGCCAATTCTTCTGTGAAATCCTTTTGATGACTTACCCTCACAGACCAGTTAATCAGAAGCAGTCAAGTCGAGATTCGATAAATCTCTAAAAGTCAACGACATCTCCGCCACAGATCAACCAAGCTGACAGGGGCAAGTTTGTTCCCCAAATCATCAAACAACCAGTCTGAAGCAAGTTCAAGGACCATGTTGTGTAAATACAGTTAATCTGGGGCAGTTACGCTGAGATCTCTCCAAGAGTTTGAAGATATTGAAACACCTTGTATGTCAATTCTTCTATAAAATCCTCTCGTTATCTTCTTCTGACAGACCATATAGCCTGGGGCAGATAAGATTTGAAGATGATCATTATGCCAGTAGGATGCAGAATTACTTTGTTCTTGTGATATCCTTTGCTAGCTCCCCAATAAGTTATTACTTCAGCTAATCTTGACAATTCTCCATGGATTCTCCTCCAACGAAGAAGACAAGCTCATGATGGCAATCCTCATGATGTTATACCCTAAGTGGAATACTCTTTTCATCGGTGAAGTTGTTGATTCTCCTTCTTCATCCCCAGTATTGGTCTAATCTGATGAGGTCGGCTGGGTATCCTTGTCGAGATGTTTGTTTCATCTCCAGTCTCGCTTCTTTTTGCCTGTTTTGTCAGCATAAGCATAAGCATGGCATAAGCGCTCATATGCATAGCATCTTAGCATTTTTGCTTCCCTTTCTGGTGTTTACCTGCTTTGTTCACTTTGGCGTTTATATCCCCAAGTGATTGGGTTAGTCTATTCTCTCCAATAGAAAGTCAGGCCTAGGCATAAAGTGCCCATTTTTTCAGAATTCCCCACAGAGTTCAATCCTCGTGGATGATGGTTGGTTCACTTATCTTTTCCATATGTGGATAAGATAAATCCCCATTTGAGTTCATTCCTCAATTGGAGTCTTGTTTGACCGTTTATTTCTAGCTTGTCCCTAGATTGAACTTTGGTCCCTGGCAGGTGTGGTTTTTAACCTATCTTTGAATGTGCATTTATTTTGCACCGTGTATCGCAGGAAGCATCTTTTACAGGATCCTCATTAAAGACAAAATTATTTCTCCAACAGTGTTGTGATATCATCATATCTTTGAAGCAGCAATCTCTTGGAGAAGCTTGTTTTTCTAGGGCGATAAGTGACAGTCTCTTATAAGCAGCTTATCTATCTCTGGTGCTATCCAGCCTCTTTGCGACCATAATGGGTATCCCCCAGGAAGTCTAACTTGCTACCCTGGTACTAACCTATCAGATTCTAGATACCTTTATTGGAGCCCATTTCTTGGTTTTACTTCCAATGAGGTTATTTCTCCTTCTAAAGTGTCAACCGGTCACACTTGAACCTGTTGTTCCATCACTTTGGATGTTTTTTCCCAGTGAAGACCGTCTTTCTGCTTCAATCTTCATTGCGGATCCTTTCTAGCATGTCATCTAGTCACGTTTAGACTGGATGATCAATCATTCTAGATACCTTTATTGGGGCCCATTTTTGGTTCTATCTCCAATGAGGTTAGTTTTCCCTCTAAAGTGCCAACCAGTCATACTTGAACCTATTGTTCCATCACTTTGGACGTTTTTTCCCAGTGAAGACCGTCTTTCTGGTTCAATCTTCATTGCGGATCCTTTCTAGAATGTCATCTAGTCACGTTTAGAATGGATGATCAATCATTCTAGATACCTTTATTGGGGCCCATCTTTGGTTCTATCTCTAATGAAGTTCTTCTTTTTCTAAAGTGTCAACCGGTCATACTTGAACCTGTTGTTCCATCACTTTGGATGTGTTTTTCCCAGTGAAGACCGTCTCTCCGGTTCAACCTTCATTGAGAATCTTTATTTCTAGAATGTCATCTTATCACGATGATCAATCATTCTAGATACCTTTATTGGAACCCATTTCTTGGTTCTACTTCCAATAAGGTTAGTTTTCCTTCTAAAGTGCCAACCGGTCATACTTGAACCTGTTGTTCCATCACTTTGGATGTATTTTTCCCAGTGAAGACCGTCTCTCCGGTTCAACCTTCATTGAGGATCTTTATTTCTAGAATGTCATCTAATCACGATGATCAATCATTCTAGATACCTTTATTGGGGCCCATCTTTGGTTCTATCTCCAATGAGGTTATATCTCCTTCTAAAGTGCCAACCGGTCATACTTGAACCCGTTATTCCATCACTTTGGATGTTTTTTTTTCCAGTGAAGACCGTCTCTCCGGTTCAACCTTCATTGCGGATCCCTTCTAGAATGTCATCTAGTCACGTTTAGACATGATGATCAATCATTCTAGATACCTTTATTGGAGCCCATCTCTTGGTTCTACCTCCAATAAGGTCCTCTTTTCTTCTAAATTGCCAACCTGTCATACGTGAACCTGTTGTTCCATCACTTTGGATGTTTTTTTCCCAGTGAAGACCGTCTTTCCGGTTCAAACTTTATTGCGGATCCTTTCTAGAATGTCATCTGGTCACGTTTAGACTTGATGATCAATCATTCTAGATACCTTTATTGGGGCCCATCTTTTGGTTCTACTTCCAATAAGATTACAAATCCAACCCATACTGGTTTTCCTCATAAAGCAAATTATTTGTTATCTCAACCAACTCATAGGAGTACCAGAGTCTTTTCTTGGCTCATTAACCTTGTTCCCATTTAAATTCCAGGTGTTTTTATCTAGCGCGCAGAGTTCGTCTCTATCTTTTCTGGCTTTTCTCGAAGGTCACGTTGAACCCTTCAGTATAAGAAAATCCCAGAAAATCTTTTTGTCGGCTGTCTATCCTTTTATTTCAACTGATCTCCGGTGGAGATCGTGTCTTCTTTCTGGTTTAATGCCCAGTAAGACTGTGTCTTTTCCCCAGCGTCGTCCGGTCATATTTGAACCTATCGTCCATCTCCCTGGATCTTCCCCTAGTGGAGAATCCCTTTTGTTTTCTATCCCTGGTGTTTCCTCGGAGTCTCTCCCAGTGAGTCTCTTTTGTTGGTTAGCCTGCATCCCCAAGGTTCTTTTCCTTGTGGATACTAACCCTCTTTGCTTCCCTAGTGAAGCTCTTCTGTGTTTGGTAGCTCTTTGTTCTTCGGTGTCCTGTTTTGTCTGCATTTCTGCATCTTTCATGGCATCATATCATCATATTAGAAGCACTGCATGTCTTTGCATCTAAGGGCAAAATTTTCGGTTATCTGTATTTAAATATCTTTCACCAGGATTTCATGAGGATTTTCATCTCTCATTTCATCAGGTGAAGATATTTAAATAGGGGCAACTGTTGTACCCCAAATTTTACCCTTAGATCCATTGATCTCTTGCATGTCATATTAGGTCAATCATATTGCATAGCTAACCCTTTTATCAGGTTTTGTTTGTGTTTGTTTCATTTGCGAATCAGGTTTTATTTCAAGAGGATTCAAGAGGTGTTTAATCTAGATTTTAGATGGAGCATTGAATCAAGCAAGTCTATCAATTAAGAGATATCTCTGTAACCTTCTTCATGGTCCTCTCCATAACCAAATATCTATCCATTTTATTCACCCTCATTTGTCATCTTTAATTCCAAACCAATTTCAATAGTCATTTATTAACCATTTTTCTTATTCAAGTATCCATTTTCCTTTCTTAGCCTTTATTCATTCTAACCATTTTCATATCCAAAAATCCATTTTCCATTATCAATGCAAATATCCAATTCCATACAATTTTATCTTTTAGGGCCATATTTAAGATCTTTTTTTTTAATTCAAATATCCATTAAAACCATAATTATTATCCTTTTTTCAAACCAAACTTCTACCAATATCCATTCAATCACTCATTCAATTACCAAATTGTCCAAAATCTATAAACCCATTTCCTTCTCTTAAATCCATTTCTAAATCCAAATTGCATTTTATTCATATATTCATCATTATCCATAATTATCCCTATTTTAACATTATCCTTTTTACCTATTTTAATATCCAAACAAAAATTTCATTCAAATATAAAAAAAACCAAATTCATTTTCATTCGACATTTCAATTCAGATTACCAATCGTAAGCCCATTTCATGTTTTTTACAAAGGCCCATTGTCTAACACAAATCAAACAAAAGTGTAGTGCCTAAACTCAAAAGGACTCCACGCTACTCCTTGCCAAGCCAAAGCAAACAACTTCTGTGCCACGCGACAAACCTGAAGCCAAACCGTACGCTCCTCCAACATAAACCGCTGCAACACTACACTGTAACAATGACACAACCTGCTCACAACGCTCCAAGATCTGCAGTGAAAATGACAATTCAACAACGGTCAAAATTCAAAAAGAAATTGAAGAAACAAATTCTATTTTTCTGGAGGAGTTAAATAGCAGAAGAAGAGGAGAGTAGAGGGGGACTTCCAAGTTCCAACAACCGAAAAACAACATAACTTGTTTTCTGGTTTTACATTAAAAAACCCCAAAAAAACCAGAAATAACCTCTCGTCCGCCACCAATCTGGTTGGTACCACAACATCAACCATAACAACCCATCCTCCATCATTCCCTTCGAATAAAAAACAAAACCTGAAACAAACATCAACCGTCTTCAACCTTCATCGTCGCCAAAAACAACACAGAGCCTCCAACCTTCTCTTTAAACCATACCCTTAACAACCTTAAATCCTCCTTCAATAAACCTCCCTCCATCTCTGTTCTGCCGTGACTTTCAAACCAGACCCAACATCTTCAACCTCATCCTAAATCTCTCAACAACTTTCCGAAACCCTCTTTCTCCTCCTCATTCACACAAACCTTCTTCATCAAACATCAGTAACAACCATAAACCTTTCTCTTTCGATCCCTTTTTTTTTCCAAAATCAACCCAAATCACTTCAAATCAAAAAAAGGAGATGAAGACAAAATTTTTTTGAGCGAAACACAGTGAGTCTAAATCGTACAAACGTGAGAAAGAGAAATCAATTGGATTTGAGACGAAGGCGAGTGAGATGGATCCAAACTAAAGCCTTTGTTCGCGAGAAAAGTTACAGAAGGTTTAGAGCGTTTCGTTTCAACCTTGATTCGATGTTGGTCTTTCCGACTCGTTTCGCCCTTTTCAATCTGCTGCATAATACCATTGTTGTGTTGATGCATTGATTATTTGTGTTTTTTGTGAGATTTGATGATGGACCGTGTTGGTGACTTTAACCTAATTCTTTTTCTTTTTTTTTTCTAACTAAACTGTACAGGGTTGGTAACTGGGCTTTAGGCCCATCTGATTTCTCTCACACCCCTCTCAGCATGATGTGCACCCCACCCTCTTTCACTAAAAACCTTGTTTTTTTTCCTTAATTTTTGAAATGATGATAGACTTTGACTAAAGCCTGTGATCCTTGCTAATGCACCATCCCTCAAGCTCGCCTCACCCTCCTTTATATTTTTGAACCGTGCCGTTTTGGGTGATGGGCTCCAAGCCCAAAGGATCCTATCCTATCTTTTTTTTATACGCACACCCTTATAAATCCAGTGCACCCCTTTTTGTTTTATCAAACTCTCCCTTCATTTTGTCTTTACTTAATTTGTGTTAAAATAATTTCTAAAGAGTTTTTAGTTTTAAATTTGATTAGTCTTATTTTGATTTTGTTTAGCTATTTAAAGTTTTGATTCTGCTCCGATTCTATTTTTTATTTATTTTGGCCAATGATATCATATAAATTTTGACTTTGTTGATTATTTCAAAATCACAAAAAATCTAGATTTGTAGGAGGCCACTCTCTACTTTCTTTATTTTGGTCGATGAAGGTAAAAAATCCAAGATTATCGATTTGCCGATTAAATCTTGATTTAGACGAGACTAACTTTATTTTCATTCCGATTCTCTTTTTCTTTATTTTGGTCGATGAAAGTCAAATATCAAGATTATCGATTTACCGATTTAAACCTTGATTAAGACGAGATCAACCTTATTTTTATTTCATAAATCTTTATTTAGGCCGATGACATTACACAAATCTTGATTTTGATCATTTCAAATCAATAAATTCTTGATAAATGTGAGGCCACTTTTTATTTATTTTTGTTGGTCAATGAAAGTCAAAAATATAAGATTATCGATTTCTCGATTAAATCTTGATTTAGACGAGACCGATTTTATTTTTCATTTCGATTCTACTTTCTTTATTTTGGTCGATGACATAACAAACCTCATGGTTTGGTTGATTTCACTGAATTGACAAAACTTTGATCAACATGAGACCACTTTCTTTTTTTATTTCAGTTTCTTTACTATTTAGTCGATGAAAGTCAAGAATCATTGATTATCGATTTCTCGATTAAATCATGATTAAGACGAGACTATTTCTATTTTATTTCATCTCATCCTATTCATGTCTTTTACATCATCATATTTGCATTATAACTCCTTATTTCTTAGTAATTTTACAACTGTTATCCTTCCCCCATTCCAAAGGGAGACCTTCTTAAAAATTGACTCATGAAGTCACTAAACAACCACCTTACCTTATCCTTCTAGGTTCACCCTTATTTCTTGGCCTCATGAGAGCCAATGAAATCATAACTTAGAAGTAGGTTGGAGTTCTTAAACTCCATGTGATTCTCATCATCATGAGAACTCACTTTCCCTTATAACGTAGACTTAGAGAGTTATCGTGAACTCTAAAATGAGCTCATACTCATTTTCCCCTTGGAACTTTGGCCATAGCCAATGGTTCCTCTTCCTTCACCCTTAGATCGGTGAACTACGGATACTCTGATTCCACTCCTGTAAGGATACGTAGGCGCAAAGTGCGATGCTTTGTCGAGTATACTTAGATAATAACCCTTAGGGTTTCAACCTTTAGCATAACACCCCTTAGCAAGCGAGTAAGATATAACAAGTTTAAAACAAGAGGTTCCCGTAGAGTACTACGGACGTTTAGGATGCTAATACCTTCCCTAGGCGTAACCAACCCCCGAACCTTAGATCTCCCCCTTTAGGCTTTTCTCGATCTTGAACCTTTCCTTTGGATAAATCAAAGTCGGTTGTGAATTCAAAGAAATGCGATGCAAGTTAATTAATAGCTTGATATCCGATTCTCACCGCAACAAAGTGCTTTGAATGAATTAAGAGATAGAAGAGAAAGGCACAACGCAAGATCTAAGGGAGACTTGGCCCTAGATTCTATCATGCAAAAATGGTCCTAAGGTTAGGATTAGAAGAAGATTTTATCCTAATGTTGTCATGCAAAATGGTCCTATGGTTGAGTTTAGGGAAATCTACCTAGATGTTGTCATGCTTGGATTACCAACCTAATGTCTATCCTACTCCAATCTTAATAAAAAATTAAGTTGGACTAGGAAGCCCTAAGGGAACATGCAAGAGCGAGCAAAACAAGCTAAGGAAAACACAAACAACGCACGACAGCGCTTCAAACAAAATAGCAGTGTATTTCCAGCAACAACACAACAACATTTAATAACATGTATGGCAGCAATTAACAACGCATGAACAAGACATCGGTGTATGCATTGACGACATCTATGCATTCAACAATGAATCAATTAAACATGGACATGCATCAAGAATGCAACAATCAACAATGAGTATGAACATGTATCAACATCAAACATCTTGAATATGCAACACCAACAAGCAAGTATCAAAAAATTAATCAATTAAGTACCATGAGCAAACTTCAAGAATGCAAGCAATTAAACATGGACATGTAACACATAATCCTCAATCATATGATAAAGATTCACATACGTACTGCAAATGGAGGCTAAACAACTCTAGAAAATTCCAAAAATATCAAACATATCAAGTCATGAAGCTTAAAAGTGGAAAAGGAATGAAGACATGTAGAAAAATAAGCCAAAAACACAAATCACAGCAGGTGTATCGATTGCAGTATATGTGTAATCGATTACACCACTTTAAAAAGAAGTTTCAGGGCGCAGTAAGCATGGTGTAATCGATTACACCCCTGTGTCAATCGATTTACCCCTGTAGAAACAACAAAAATCACTTTTCAAAAGCACTTTTCCAGCATTAATTCAATGATCAAACACAACATGTAATATCATGCAATTGTACACGAAAATCACATCAATTAACAGCAAATGAGCACACACTAAATCAATTAAACATCAACAACAATAAACAATTGAATCAAGGATCAATCCACACAAAAACTACAAAGATCTACATCGTGAAAATTGCAAAATAAGCTAAAATGAGTTTAGATATAAAAATCACCAACCTACAAAGTTGAGATTTGCTTTGGTAATTGTTGCAAATAGAATTTGATGAATTAAGCTAAGAAAACCAGAGATCCAGTGAATTCTTAGCAAGAAACTTGAAGAACAATACAATAAGATGAACTTGCTTCAAAATCACTTCAAAAAATTGCTTCCAAACTTCAGATCTAGATCCAAATCAACTCCTACTGCAGAATTGATTGATGGAAGTGCAATGTAATGAAGGTTTAGCTCTAGAATTAACAAACTCCAATGAAAAATTTGATAAATAGAATGAAAGAGCTTTGGTGAAGTTAGGGATGTAGATGAAAAATGGAGAGTGAAAAAGTGAGAGAGAATTGAGAGAATTTGAATGTGATGTGTAGAGAAATAAAAAAAATTATTTGGTTCCCTCTTGGAATGGAGCAAATTGGTTTAAATATGGTCTAGGTATGGAATGAGAATAAGGTTTAGAATTTGGTTTCGAATGAGGGTTAGATTTTTGGTTTGGGATTAGGAGTGGATATCATTTAAATTTTGGAGGGAAAATGAAATTAATTGGAAATGAGCTGATATCTTGAAGCATCTAGATCCTTTTACTGATGTAAAATTGATTCCAAGTGAAAATGAATGTGAATGAAACTACTACAATGTTGAAAACCTACTGTTTTTGGCAAAACTAGCATAGTGTTATTGATTTGCACCTGTGTGTTAATTGATTACACCCTTCAAAACCCGCATAATAGCACCTCCTGGAGGGGTGTAATCGATTGCACCAAAGTGTCAATCGATTATACCAAGGTAAAAATGCAAAAATTGCCCTGTTGCAACATGTTCTGAGACCAGCTTCGCGTTTAAACCTTAGCCACTGATAATACCTTTGAATAATGCCTGGACCATGATAGATAACTTGTTTGAAACCAAATCATGTGAACTCTGTGCTTTCTGTTCTTGATTCTGAAATAACCAAACCACCTGTTGAGCAAAATAAATGCTTGATGCCTCTAATGACTGTCTGTTTAGTTCTGAATACTACTGAAACACTCTCTACAAATAAAGAAGGCTCTGAACTACCAGGAAAACACTTTGACCCCTGTTAGATGTCAAACATGACTTATATTTCTATTTGATACTTGACATTTTTCAATTCTTTTATGTGTAATTGTGGATTTTAAGCTTGAATTATTGTTATTCTTCAAACATTGTGAAAATACCTTTGGTGCTTGTAATGTGTGTGTTATTGTGCAAAAAAAGGCACTAATTGATCAAATATGTAAGACACAAAGAAAGGATCCAAGTTGCCAAAGAAAGGAAGAAAACATCAGCAAGTTCGCTTTGCGAACTTGCCAGCGAATGTTCGCTTTGCGAACAACTGGCAAAGCTCCAGCGAATGGTCCCAAACTTTGGGCAGTAAGAAAAGGGACTAAAGTTCGCTTTGCGAACTTCCCAGCGAATGTTCGCTGATTCATCGCTTTGCGAAGACCTGGCGAAGGACACCTTGGACGAGGCAGAAGCTAAAGGGGCCTAAGTTCGCTTTGCGAACTTGTAGGCGAATAGTTCGTTTTGGGAATAAAAGTTTGCATTGCGAACTTATGCAGAACTTCTGAGGCGGTTTAGCTTATCAGAGGCACCTCAGGTGCCAAATTCATAGTTCGCTAGGCTAATAAATAGTTCGTAGTGCGAACTAGGCTGATTTCAAGTGTACTATAAAAGCATTTTCTGTAATTTCTTGGAATCATAACCTTATTTTATCACACCAAAACCTATTTTTCTGATATTTCTTCATCTAAGAGAGATCTTTCACATTGAGAAGCTGGATTTGCATCCGATCTCGATAATTCGACGCGGATACTTTTTCATCTCCTCACGAAACTTGTGAAACAAGCTACCATGAATATGTGTAGCTAAACATATCTTGTGTCAAGATTAGTGGTAGGTAATATTTCACTTTGTATGTATTGATCTTGATTGTAGTGTGTGAACTTTGTTGATGATAAATATAGATGAAAAACTTTATTTGCATGGTTTATATTTTGTTTTAGTTCATGATTGAGAAATATGTTCTAAAACTTGACCTAAGTTTCAATCCATCAACAATCATGAGGCTAGAGATAGTTTTGAAAGTTGATGTTCATAAATATTGATCTTGAATGTTATCATATTGATAGTTAGAGTGAGAGATCATATAAGGATTAATATGGTAAATCCCACAACAAGTGTTAGAGATAAACTTGTTGAGAGGATATGTTGTTATATTCATCGTTAACAAGTTCACATCCTTTATCGAGTAAATACGTATAAAACGGATTTCGGACCCTAATCTTGGCATGCTTTTACCAAATCTTTAAAACAAATTTCTTTACCGTTGATTACTAAATTCTTATGCAAACGATCTGATACAAAACAACCAAACTCTTTGTTACTTTAAAAGTTTAAAATGATTTCAACTATAGAACGGCGACAGTACACATACAATCCCTGTGGATACGATAAAACACCCCCCGAAATACTTTTCAACAAAATGGCGCCGTTGCCGGGGATTGTTGTTTGATATTGCAAGCATCGCAATAGTTGTTAAGTTTTAAGCTTGTATAATTTTTTCTTGTGCTTGTTAATTTGTTTGGCTAAGTGTGCAGACTCTGTTTATGCGAGGGAAGTTACCCGCAAACCAACTTCTTTTCGATCCTGAGATTGAAAGAACTGCGTGTAAGTTAAATAGAAAAACTAGGCGGAGGAGGAAACTTGCTAAGGAAAGAGGAGAACGAGGAGAAAGTTCAACTTCGACACCAACACCACAATTAACGCCAACCATGGCTGCACCACCACCATCACCACCACCACTTGCTTCAACACCTTGTGTTAATAGTCCGAGGCATACAACTCAGTTTGCACGAAATGTCTATAATGGTCGGCACTCTAAAATGAAAACAGGCATCCTTGCTCTTCTATGCCACAATCCATTCACCGGTATGGATCACGAGGATCCCTTTACTCATTTGACCAAATTCTATGAAACTGCAGGTGCGACTGGAGTGCCTGAAGCTGAAGAAGAGTCTTTGTTCAAGAGACTGTTTCCGCATTCCCTAATTGGGAAGACAAAGGAATGATACCTTGACCAATCAACTACCATTATGACGGACTGGAACAAGTTAGAAAAGAAGTTTTTGGAATGATTTTTTCCACACAATCGTTTCATGGAAGCAAAAACGGCGATTGCAGTTTTCTCACAAGGTGGAAATGAGTCTCTCAATGAAGCTTGGGAGAGATTCAAGTCCATGCTTAGAAAATGCAAAGGGCACGGTTTTGATGAGTTGACGCAAGTGCATATTTTCAGAAATGGTCTTCAAATGGTTCATAAAACATTGTTGGATGCTACCGCGGGCGGATCTTTAATGACTAAAAGCACCGACGAAGCCATTTTTATCATAGACAAGATGGCACTAAACGACCATCAAGGGAATCATAACCGTGGCCAATCTCAAAAGAAACCGAGAGTGCTAGAATTGGGGACAAATGATGTAAATCTTGCTCAGAACAAATTGCTATCTCAATAAGTTGAGTTGTTAATGCAACAAATGTCAAAGCTCCCTCAACAGATTAAAGAGATGCAAGATTTACTGAGTAAAAATGTGCAAATAGCCATGCGTAAGCTATGTAAAGGAGATCACCCCACCGGCTATTGTCCTCCGGTTGATGAAGAAGCGAATTACATGAATAATCAAAATCAACAACAAGGTTATCAAAGGCAACAACAACCTTATCAAAATCAACAAGGATACCAACCAAGAGGAAATTATCAAAATCAACAAGGATACCGACAAAATCCGTATCAACCGGCACAACCTTAAGGTAAGAGTTCAAAGCTTGAAGACACTCTCAACCAATTCATCCAAATGTCCATGGCTAACCAAAAGACAAATGAAGCATCGATCAAAAATCTCAAAAATCAAGTTGGGTAACTTGCAAAACAAATGGCCGAGCAACAACCGGGGTCATCTTTTTCCGTAAATACTCAAACCAACCCGAAGGAGTATTGCAAAGCTATTGTTACTAAGAGTGGGAGAGAGTTGGGAGAAGGAGAAAAAAATGAGAAAAATGTTGATGTAAGAATTGAGGAGGTTGTGGAGGAAGAAAAAGATAATAAGGTGGTAGTTGAAAAGAATGATAAGGAAGAAGTTGAAAATAAAGATGAGAAGTTAGTTGAAAAAGATAACCTTGAGAAAGAAAAGATAGAAGAAAAAAAGAGAAGAGTCAAAAAGGGGAAGGAGATAGTGAATCCTATTCCTATCCAAAATCTACCTTACCCTCATGTGCCTACCAAGAAAGATAATGAAAGGCATTACACTCGTTTCATGGACATATTCAAACAATTGTAAATCAACATTCTGTTTTCCAAAGTGCTTGAGTGATGCATATATTAGTGATTGCCCGCTGTAATATGCACATATTAGTGATTGCCACTCATTGAGCAAATTCCGAAATATGCTAAGTTCATAAAAGATATTCTTACAAAGAAGCGAAGATATTCGGAGCCGGAAACAATTATTCATGATGCAAGTTGTAGTGCTATAATTCAAAGAACTTTACCAAAGAAAGAAGTCGATCCGGGGCATGTTACTTTGCCGGTAACGATTGGTGATGTTTATGTTGGCAAAGGATTAATTAATTTGGGCTCAAGCATCAACTTAATTCCATTGTCTATTGTGAAGAGGCTTGGGAAGATTGAAAGGAAAGCAATTCGAATGACATTACAGTTGGCCGACAAATCTATAACTCATCCTCATGGATTGGCTCAAGATGTATTGGTTAAGGTTGATAATTTTTTCTTTCCGGTTGACTTTGTTGTGATTGATATGGAGGAAGACGAGGATGTTCCATTGATTCTTAAACGCTCTTTTATGAAGATCGCTCAAATGATGATTGATGTTGACGACAACCTTATGAAAGTAAGAGTTCAAAATGAAGAGGTGTGCTTTAATCTTTTTTAAGCAATGGGGCATTCCCAAGATAAACATGATAGTTTCTGTATTGATGCAACAGAAGAAGCCATAATGGAAGTCTCAAAGAAAGTTCATATAGCATCTCCCTTGGAAAGAGCTCTTGATGACTCTTTTGAAATATTTACCATTGAGGAAGAAAGGGCACTTGAAGAGTGCTTGAAGGAACTTGAATCTTTAAAAGAGTTACAACCATGGGAAAGTGAAATTGAAGTGTTGAAGAAAGAGGTGAGTGATGATAAATCTCAACTTGAATTGAAGGTGTTGCCTTCTAATTTGAAGTGTGTATTCCTTGATGACGGTTGTAACAAACCAGTTATTATTAGCAACATTTTGACCAACAAAGAGGAAGACCGTTTGATTCAAGTTTTGAAGAAGAATCAACAAGTTATAGGTTGGGTTCTTTCCGATCTAAAGGGAATTAGTCTGGCCTATTACATGCACAAAATCTTAATGGAAGAGGATTTCAAGGCGGTAGCTCAACCTCAACTCCGTTTGAATCCTACTATGAAGGAAGTGGTTAGAAAGGAAGTTATTAAGCTGTTGGATGCCAGAATGATTTATCTGATATCCGATAGTCCATGGGTGAGTCCTGTGCAAGTTGTGCCCAAGAAGAGAGGAATTACCATTATTAGAAATGAAAAAAATGAATTAATTCCGACGAGAACTGTAACGGGTTAGAGAATGTGTATAGATTATAGGAGGCTTAATAACGCTACTAGAAAAGATCAATTTCCACTTCAGTTTATGGATCAAATGCTTGAGAGATCGTCAGGGTCAAGAATTTTATTGCTTCCTATATGGCTATTCCGGTTATAACCAAATCTCGGTTGATCCAGAAGACCATGAGAAGACGGTGTTCACTTGTCCCTTTGGAATTCTTACCGAAAGATGCCTTTTGGCTTGTGCAACGCATCGACAACATTTCAACGGTGTGTACAAACCATTTTTCTGACCTTATTGAGAAAATGATAGAAGTGTTCATGGACGACTTCTTCGTGTTCGGAGAGTCTTTTGATCCATGTTTGAAAAATTTGGAGACCGTTCTTGAACAATGCGTGGAAACAAACTTGGTGCTAAATTAGGAAAAGTACAACTTCATGGTAACCGGGGGGGGGGGGGGATTGTGCTTGGCCACAAAGTCTCCTCTAAAAGCCTTGAAATGGATCAAGCTAAAATTGAAGTGATCGACAAGTTGCCACCTCCAACCAATGTTAAAGGAATCCGGAGTTTTCTAGGCCATGCGGGATTTTATAGGCGGTTCATCAAAGACTTCTCCAAAGTTGCAAGACATTTGAGTAATCTACTCAACAAAGATAAGTCTTTCTTCTTTGATGATGAATGTTTAAATGCCTTTCAATTTTTAAAAGAGAAACAAATCACCGCACCCATAATCGTTGCTCCAAATTGGACTTTAAATTTTGAATTGATGTGTGATGCTGGAGATTATGTCGTTGGTGTGGTGCTTGGGCAAAGAAAGACCAAAATTTTTCATGCCATACATTACGCGAGTAAAGTTCTAAATGAGGCACAAGTGAATTATGCCACCACAGAAAAAGAATTACTCACTATTGTGTATGCTCTCGAGAAATTTTGGTCTTACTTGATTGGTTCAAAAGTTGTAGTCTACACTGGCCACTCGACCATTAAATATCTGCTTACCAAGTCGGATTCAAAGCAAAGGCTAATCCGGTGGATCCTTTTGTTACAAGAGTTTGATTTGGAAATCCTTGACACGAAGGGGTCTGAAAACTTGGTAGCGGATCATTTATCCTGTTTGGTCAATGTAGAGGTAACACATCGAGAAAATGAGGTCCGAAAAGAGTTTCCGGATGAAAAACTATTTTGAGTACAAGTTAGGCCTTGGTTCGTAGATTTTGCTAACCAAAAAGCAACTGGATTTATACTGGAGGACCTAACTTGGAACCAAAGACGGAAATTTTTATCGGATGCTAACTTTTATGTTTGGGATGAGCCATATCTGTTTAAGTTAGGAAGTGATAATTTATTGAGAAGGTGTGTCACTCTTGACAAAGCTAAAAGTATCCTTTGGCATTGTCACAACTCGCCATATGGAGGGCATTACAATGGTTTAAGAATGGCAACAAAAGTCCTCCAATCGGGCTTTTATTGACCAACATTGTTTAAAGATGCAAACCTTCATGCGAAAATTTGTGACATATGCCAAAGAAGTAGCGGGATTGGAAAACGGGATGGAATGCCCTTGCAAACTATTTTGGAAGTCGAGGTTTTGATTGTTGGGGTATTGATTTTGTTGGACCATTCCTCCTATCTTTTTCAAACGAGTATATTTTGGTTGTGGTTGACTATGTTTCCAAGTAGGTGGAAGCAATTGCGTCACTGAGGGCAGATGGCGAAATGGTGATTAAGTTTTTAAAGAAAAATATATTCTCCCATTTTGGCACCCCTGGTGTGTTGATTAGATATGGAGGGTCGCAATTTTGCAATGCACCGCTCGAAAAGGTCTTAGAGAATTACGGTGTAAAGCATAAGGTTGCAACTCCTTACCACCCGCAAACCAATGGTCAGGCCGAAGTGTCGAATAGGGAGGTAAAAAGGGTTTTAGAAAAGACTGTGTCAAGCTTGTGAAAGGATTGGTCGCAAAAGTTGGACGAGGCTTTGTGGGCGTATCACACCGCTTACAAAGCTCCAATAGGCTTAACTCCTTTTCAAATGGTTTATGGCAAGACATGTCATTTACCAGTTGAATTGGAGCACAAAGCTCTTTGGGCATTGAAACTGTTAAACTTTGATCCGAGCTTGGACGGCGAAAAAAGGAAGGTTCAATTACACGAATTGGAAGAAATGAGGAATAATGCGTACCATTCGAGCAAGCTCTATAAAGAAAAGGTTAAAGGATATCATGACAAGAAGTTTTCTCAGAAAGAATTTTGGGTCGGTCAGATGGTTCTTCTATTCAACTCCCATTTAAAGCTTTTTTCAAGAAAATTGATGTCCAAATGGTCTGGACCATTTTTAATTAAGGATGTCAAGCACTATGGTGCTATTGTTATAGAGGACTTGCAAAAGAAGGAAAGTTGGACTGTGAATGGCCAACGACTGAAAATCTATCTCAGAGGAGAAATTGATTAAGAGAATTGCGCAGTGTTTCTAGATGATCATTAAGATCATCTTGGATCATCGAGCTCAAACGACGTTAAACAAAGCGCTAGTTGGGAGGCACCCCAACATTGTAAGTATTTTTGTTTTTTTTTTTACTGTTTTGATGTATTAAGTTGTTTGGAGTTGGAATGTAGTGTGGTAGCAGCTTGCAAAAAAAAATTTCAAAGTTCTGTCTTGTTCACTGGCTATTTCGCTTTGCGAACCTGGGGCGAGTGTTCGCTGGCCAGTTTGCATTGCGAACTTAGCGAGACAGACACAATTTTGTCTGCTGCCACCTCATTAAAAAAGGGGGTTTTATATTGTGTGGACCAAACACCTGGGCCCATGACCCATTTATTCTGATTTTGAGAGGTAGCCCTACACTTCCTTGGTCACTCTCACATCTTCATTTTCTCACAAACACAAGAATTTTGAACTCTCACGTGCTCTCTGTTCCTACATCTCTCACAAGTTTTTCCAAGTTCTCAACAAGTTCAGGTTTAATTATCTTTCCTTCTGTTAATTTTTTATTAGAACATATGGTTAGGTTAGGTTAGGATAACATTAGAGGCCAATTAATTTTAGGTTTAGGTGGTATCAATGCACCTCAGGTTGTAATGTTCTTTGTTACTGCATGTTGAATTTTTATCAAGAATTATGAGTAGGGTTTGTATTGTGATAAAACTCTGATGTTGGAAAAGTAAGATAACACTGTAAATTTTGGAAAAAGAATCGCAGGTTCACCACTAGTTCGCTTTACGAACCTGGGGCGAACATTCGCCAGAACTTCGCTTTACGAATCTGGGGCGAATGTTTGCCAGGACTTCGCTTTGCGAACTTCTGGGCGAACAAACCAGATTTCTGAATTTTTTTACTGTTTCTGTTTGGGATTCTTGATTATGTTTTGTTCCTCATGTAATGGACTGTTTTGCTGGTTGGTTGTTGTTTTGTCTGATGGTTTTTGCAGATGGCTCCAAAAATCATTCCATAAAAAAGATAAAGACCGGAAGCACTTCAAGACCGGTTCCGATTCAGTTCT
Organism: Lathyrus tuberosus; assembly: GCA_022829125.1. Lineage (NCBI taxonomy): Eukaryota > Viridiplantae > Streptophyta > Magnoliopsida > Fabales > Fabaceae > Lathyrus > Lathyrus tuberosus. The sequence goes on along the minus strand of JALAZF010000013.1, from coordinate 24,417,703 downwards.
ATAATGACTGTTTCAAAGGGCCAAAACAGGCTGCAAGGTACTTGACACTAGAGAGACGGACGATCTTACATGAGAAAATATTCAATTTGAACCCACAGGGAAGCTATCAAGCGGTAGCTGGACTCCTTGAAAGAAAAAAGTGGGGGAAGTTGATTACACCTGTGGATAGCTATAACGTGGAGATAATACGGGAATTTTATGCTAATGCCCTCCCGGATGATGGGGAGAGATTTGGATGGAAAACCTTGGTTTTGGGAACAGAGGTGATGTTTGATAGGGAAACTATTAATGAAGTTCTTGGGAACCCACTTCCGTTGATAGAAGATGAGTTAGATACATACCACAGAACCTTGAGACTAGTTAGAGACACATACAAAATCACTCGTGACCTTTTGCGTGAAGGAAAAATAGTTGAGTTGAACCCATCTGGGGTTCCGCGCAGATACCATCGATAGGACATACGCTCTTTGGCCCAGTTGATCTTGCTTTTGGTTCATACAAACATTAATCCAAAGTCGCATTCCTCGACCATTACCATACCCCTTACCCATTTGGTCCACAGCATAATGTTGAACGTCCAGATTGATGTGGCCAGGATTATTGCTGATGTGATGAAGGCTATTGTGGAAAGTGGTCTTGGTTCAGCTTCAAGGAAGAATTGTCCTCTTGCCTTTCCTTGTCTTATTATGGCCCTTTGTGTGCATGCGGGGGTGAATGTCCCCACACGCTATCAAGTAACCATCCCGACCGCTATTGATGACCAGCATGTGGACAAATTTTGTAAACCAAAGGGGCTGCGAAGTGAGTCTTCAGGTGCAGGTACTGATGCTGGCACAGGTGCTGGTGATAGATCGAGCGGTTTTGGTTCTCAAGGATATTACCCGTATCAGCAAGAGATATGCCAGTATAAATGGGACTGGATGGCGACTTCTCAGCGCGCCATGATGGATTTACATGATTCTATGCAGGTATTACAACTGCAGATTCGTGAGCCCTCCGTGGATCACTCTATGATGACTAGGGAGTAATTCCTAGCTCATGCTGGTTGGCCTGAGGCCAGGCCAATTTTTGGAGGGAGAGCAGAGGCAGCTGAGCCAGAAGATGCTGATGTGGATGATGATGATGATGATGAGGAGGTGGTTGAGGTATCTGGATCTGAGTCTAGTTCTGAGGAGGAGGAGATTGAGGTTTCCGGTTCCGAGTCCGAAGAGGACTAATTTTGATGATGTCATTTAGTACTTCCTTTGATCTTCAAAGTGAAGTTTTCTTGTTATGTTTTATGTATCATTTTTTATTTTTGTACTTTATCCACTATGTGGATTATTTTGGGATTTTGATGTACTTTGTACCCTTATGAGGTACTAATGACTTTTGTTGGTGTTTCTACACCATAACACTATTATGCTGTTATTATTAGTATTTTGTTTTTCAGTTGAATTTGTTCAGTTTTCATTTTTATTTTTAGTTTATTTATTTATTTTGTTGTGTTATGTTGGTATGCTTGTGGGAATTTAATGTTTCCATTTTTGGACGTGGTTTTGAAAGAAACTTCTAGATTGGTGATTGTTGTTTATCAAAGAAGATTCTTTCAAATTTGGATGGCAATGATAGAATTTTAAGCATTTAATAGTTGGCAAGGTACATGGTTACCTATTTCTAGGATTTAGAATGTGTTAGAACTTCTTGTCTTTATGCAAATGAAATTTTGTTTCTTGTTACAACTTTATTGATTGCTTATGTCACTTAGGTCCAAAAACCATAATGGTGAGAAACCTCCATGGTCTACTAAATGCATAGGATTGCTGAATTTTGTTTTATACTTTTAATTCATGCTTTATCTTATGATTTGTGTGATTTTGTGGAAGCATTAGAAATGATCAAGGCATTTGTTGATAATGAGCACAACCATTTCCAAACAGTGATTTACCCGTGAGTAGTGAGTATTCGTTAGCACTTTGAGCCTAAACAGTTTAGATCTCGTTTTAGTGATGAACTTTGTGTTGTACATAATTTGAAAATCAAGTTCATCATTGAATTTTTGTGAGATTCTAAAAAAATTTCTTCTTAAACCTTGGAACTTTGATTTTATTGATTTTCTTTCCTTAAAAAGCAAGGAGCATTCACTTATGGTTTAGTTGAAAATAAGTTAGGGAGAATGAAAAAGAAGATTGGTAAATTGCTCAAACTTTAGAAAAATTTCAAGCAAGCATGAAAAGAAAAAGAAAATGTGAATATGAATGTGAAAAAAAAAAAAGAAAAAGAATGCTTGCTTGAAAGAGAAAAATAGAGTCCAATAATTGTGAATAAGGAAGTTTGAGAAGGTTTGTGATAAAGGAATAAAATTGGTGAATGAAGTTGAGATGTGTGTGAATACCTTGTATAGTGAATGTTCTTTTGCATCGGAAATTTCAATTCAATGGCCTTAAGAAATGTCCCTTTATTGTTAACCCGACCAAGCTACAACTTTAAAAGCCCTTAGTGATCTTTTTGCTTCCATGATTTCTTCATTAATCGTTTAGATATTGTATGAATTGGTTTGTATTTGCATTATTTGTCAGATGAGCGAAATTTCCCCGCGTTTGTAAGCGGTTTTCCTTCAATTTTTCTTCGAAGAGGAGTGTTAGAGTGACATGAGCATGATAGTTTAGTTGTTACTTGAAACATTGTCTGATATTTGTTTAAGAATCAAGTTCTTTTGCATTGTTTGATACTAGTAGTTTGTAATTGTTGCTTGTTTACAATTGTTGTTTATTTGAGCCGTTTATCTTTTCTTGGTTGAATCAAATGCTTGAGCAAATCCTCTTGTTTTCAATGAGAGGCATACTTTGCTTGAGGACAAGCAAAGAGTTAGTTAAAGAGAGTTTGTAGATGTCAAACATGACTTATATTTCTATTTGATACTTGAGATTTTTCAACTGTTTTATGTGTAATTGTGGATTTTAATCTTGAATCATTGTTATTCTTCAAACATTGTGAAAATACCTTTGGTGCTTGTAATGTGTGTGTTATTATGCAGAAAAAGGCACTAATTGATCAAAGATGTAAGACACAAAGAAAGGAAGAAAACATCAGCAAGTTTGCTTTGCGAACTTGCCAGTGAATGTTCGCTTTGTGAACAACTGGCGAAGCTCCAGCAAATGGTCCCAGACTTTGGACAGTAAGAAAAGGGACTAAATTTCGCTTTGCGAACTTCCCAGCGAATGTTCGTTGATTCATCGCTTTGTGAGGACCTAGCAAAGAACACCTTGGATGAGGCAGTTGCTAAAGGAGCCTAAGTTCGCTTTGCGAACTTGTAGGCGAATAGTTCGCTTTACGAATAAAAGTTCGCATTGAGAACTTATACAGAACTTCTGAGGCGGTTTAGCTTATCAGAGGCACCTCAGGTGCCAAATTCATAGTTCGCTAGGCGAATAAATAGTTCGCAGTGCGAACTAGGCTGATTTCAAGTGTACTATAAAAGCATTTTATGTAATTTCTTGGGATCATAACCTCATTTTATCACACCAAAACCTATTTTTATGATATTTCTTCATCTAAGAGAGATCTTTCACATTGAGAAGCTGGATTTGCATCCGATCTCGATAATTCGACGCGGATACTTTTTCATCTCCTCACGAAACTTGTGAAACAAGCTACCATGAATATGTGTAGCTAAACATATCTTGTGTCAAGATTAGTGGTAGGTAATCCTTCATTTTGTATGTATTAATCTTGATTGTTGTGTGTGAACTTTGTTGATGATAAATATAGATGAAAAACTTTGTTTGTATGGTTTATATTTTGTTTTAGTTCATGATTGAGAAATATGTTCTAAAACTTGACCTAAGTTTCAATCCATCAACAATGATGAGGCTAGAGATAGTTTTGAAAGTTGATGTTCATAAATATTGATCTTGAATGTTATCATATTGATAGTTGGAGTGAGAGATCATCTAAGGATCAATATGGTAAATCCTACAACAAGTGTTAGAGATAAACTTGTTGAGAGGATATATGGTTATATTCATCGTTAACAAGTTCACATCCTTTATGGAGTAAATACGTATAAAACGGATTGTCGGACCCTAATCTTGGCCTGCTTTTACCAAATCTTTAAAACAAATTTCTTTACCATTGATTACTAAATTCTTATGCAAACGATCCAATACAAAACAACCAAACTCTTTGTTACTTTAAAAGTTTAAAACGATTTTGGCTATAGAACGGCGGCAATACACATACAATCCCCGTGGATACGATAAAACACCCCTAAAATACTTTTCAATAATCTCATGTCTTAGAAGCCCAGTGCAGTGCATGATTATATGCATATGAAATGCGTATGGGTGCAAAACACAAGCCGATTAAGGTTAGAAAACAAAGGGTAAATTTTGGGGTGCAACACTCTCATGAATCAGTTCCAAAATAAATCCTTTGAAAACATAACTTATTTGAAGACTTTGTTTAAAAAATAAACAAATGTTGTTGGAAAGATCAATTATATTATATTAAATATTAAGAAATTAAATATATTACGCTTAATTATTATTGACATAATTACATACACTTATTTGTCCGGTTAAATAGGAAATTAAAATGAATCAAAACATTTGTTGCCGGCTAAATCTATGTGTGACACCCCCTTTGACTTTGAGCATTTGATTCTCTTTCAATGTTGCTCAATTTTTCGAACTTTTGTATCCATTCCACAAAATGGTTCAACCAAGTCTCGACTTTTATTGTTGAATGAGCCGTCCACTCTGGTGATGTAAGTGGTATAGGGCATCCCAATTTTAAGTAAACTTGAACAAAATATTATGATTTTAAAAGCCATCAAATACACAAAATACAATCATTTGGATTTTAAGGTGGGGCGGTACGTAATGAGAAAAAGGTTTTCGAAAAATCGTATCGTGTAAGATCAACACACACCCTATCCTACACACATGTTATGAGGTGACCCATTTCAGGAAAGCACATTCATTTTGCCTCCGGTGCCGGTCCACTAAGGCAAAAAACAAGAGACACATAAACTTCATCGAAGCGTTCTTTCTTCCCGTACAATTGTGTGTATGATTCTTTATGACTTTCCTAACTCTTGAATAAGCTGATGGAGAACAAGTGTATGATTATCTTCTCCTTTACTGAGTAAAGTCGAAACAACTCGATATCCATAATTACCGCCCCCTCAACAGTGACGGTCTGCTCGATGTATTTGTGCATAAAAACTGACATCTCGTAAATGAATGGAATCTTTGGCGAAGGCGGCGAAGGAGGTGGTTTGCTAATGCGACCTCCTTTGAAAACACTTTTTTGAGATTTTAGAGTTGGTGAGTCCAGAAAAACTTTGTCAACATGTTCAAAATATGAAGGGGACTATGTCGTCAAATTGTCATTCGGTGTAGGCTTGAGTTTCTTTGGAGCACATTGTGTTTTCACTGGTTGAAAAGGTGGTTTAAAATCAGTGGTTTTCGGATAAGATATCTTCCTCAATTGTTCTTTTATGTGGAGTTTCATGTTGCCATCGGCTTTCAAAAACCTCTCTTGTATCACTTCCCATTTGGTCAAGATAGAGATATTCAAATTACCGTCTTGCATGACACCATCATCATTAAACCTAAGCCTCTTCCAGGAGTTTAAACCTCATAAATTATTATCGCACTACCAAATTTCATCTTTTTTGCAATAACACAAGCACATGGGAGACCATATGTTTTCAAATTTGTGCATTCACACTTTGTGCTATCGGAGCCTACATTATCAGCTTGTTTAGCCTCATGAAAAATATAATTCAAACCCGCTCGAGATATATTGCCGACCAACTGAGAATAAAGATTGTTGTCTTAAAATTTGTGTTCCAAAACTGTGATGCTCCGACCAAATGATGTTTGTATCTCATTATTCTGGTTTTGAGTCATTTGGTTCACAGAGTCCCAATCTCTACACAAACCACCCTTACTATTTTCCAACCAATTCTTCAATGTAGCATGGGCAGACTCAACTCGATTAGTTATTGTATTTAAAAGGTTTCTAACTTGATCAGTCCAAGCGCACACAATTTTCTCCTTTACCTATTCAAGAATTGTGCTTTCAACATATTTCAACAAATCAAGATACTTTTCGCACACTTTCCTGAAATGCATAACGGAATTGGCATATAATTATTAAGTGGAAGAATTTACTATATGATTACATGCATCCATTATTTTTTCTAGAACCACATCCGCCTTCATCATTTTTCCATCTTAAGACTCTATTTGTTTCGTCCTTACCTTCTGTTTAATCCGATTTCTCACATTCTTTGTTATGTGATACATACAAAGTACTGCATAAGAAGTAGGAAATACCTTTTCAACCGAATTCATCAAGGCAGTGTTGTCGATAACAATCACTTAAGGCATCTCTTCTTGGTCCTTCAACAATCCCCGACACACCTCTAAGACCCAAGTAAAATTTTCCTCTTTTTCACTCTCTAGAAATGCAAACTAGACTAAGTAGGTCTTCTCAGTAGATGTAACCCCAACCACCTCCAATAATGGAAGTGTATACTTGTTGGTCTTGTAGGTTGAATCAAGTAAGAGCATAGTAGGAAATATGCTAAACAACTTTATGGAATCTGGATGAGTCTAAAATATATCTATGACGGTAACTCCATCCATGCACGTTTGGTAACTCCATCCAAAAGTTTTAAGAGTTGCTGCATTTCAATTCTATCCCCCTAACGCCTTGTTAGTTTGGTACCTAATATTATACACTTGTTTGATATTTGAGATATTTTCGGGTCTTTTCTATTTCAATGTTGCAAGTATATTTTTCGGTTGAACCAAATTCAATGTCATGTCAGCAACACATTCCTTCTCTTCCGGCATGAGACGAAAGATAATTGGATGGCCGACTAACTTTTCACATAAATCATGGTTATACAAACCATATATGACTTTAAATCTTGAGTTTTTGTTTGCCAACATATAACCATGCACCTTAAAGGGACACTCACATTTTCTTGAATTGGTGTCGTCTCATTTAAAATTCCGAAAATGAGGTCTATATTTCCTGCTTCTTTCGCACGTCATTGTCACAAAAGCACATATTCTATCCGAACCATTATGGGAGCTTCCGATAACCACGTCGAATCCAAGTTTAGAGGCCTCCGTACGAATCCATTGAAGCATGTGATCATGAGATTCAAACTCTTGCTCATTTTTAAATTGCTTGCCAACATCTACCGCCTACACAATAACACCTTTAACAGTGGGAGACGCAACTTATTTGGCAAAAACATCAGGGTGCACCATATATAATAAAAACAATTACCACGAAATAATAAATAAGCGTTAATGCTAAAAACATAATTGAAAAAATGAACACGAGCAGATATCAGAAATGCATTTCCGGGTAAGTTCATACTCGTTGTGGAAATGCATTTCCGAAAAAAAAATAGTCATTTTTCAGACAGAAAACAAGATTAATGTGAGAAATGTGGCTTGAAATAAATGATCTTTACCTGGAATTCCAACTTCTTTTGCTTCCTTTGATATGATGAAACACAAGATTGAGGATTTGGAGTGAAAATATGGATTGAGAATGGAAGGGTTTTTTGGTGAGGGTTTCGAGTGAAAACAAGTATGGGGGTATGATCATGCAGGTCTGTATTTTATTAGATTATTCCGGAGTTGCATCTCCGAAAGTATCTGACATGCAAAGTTGACAGCAAATTTCAAAATCCCGCCCAAAACTTCCGAAGATGCATATCCGGAATAACCACTTGCCTTATTAATTTTCATGATATTTGTTGAAAATACCCGAAGATGCATCTCCAGATTTTTTTCTAGCATTCATCTAGGGTGGCACTCAGTTGGTAAGACGTAAGGTTGGTGCATGGTGCATCCGGAGATGCATATTCGAAATCTGAGGGCTTTTAGATATTTTTCGCGCAGTGCGTAAGAAATATATAGGGTGTGTTAAGAAATCCTCTTATATCTTTACATATACCAAATCTAAAAAATTCCATATTTACCTTATTTAAAATGTAAAGCTTTTCATCCTACATAAGTTTTTGGATTTCTTTATAAAAATTTTGAAAACTTACCCATGATTTATTCGTGAGTAAACCTATGTTATTGTAGATAAAATTATTTATTAGATAACTAAGTTTTTCAAATTATTTATTGGATAACTTATAAAAAAAGATTTCTAGAACTTTACCTATGACTTATTTATGGGTAAATAAATGTTTTTGTAGGTAAACTTGTTTGTTGGACAACCTACAATAAAAATTTATGGTACATTGGAAACATTTAAAAAAGAATTCCTAAAAAAATATTATTTGCGGCTTTAAAGCCACACACTCTACTACTACAAAAAGTCAACTTGCATGTGTCTTTTCTAAAATCAATTTTATTTATCTATTTAAAATCTTAATCAAATGTTATTATGTAAAATATAAATTAAAATAATATTTTTGAAAAAATAAACATGGACATTGTTTCATCCATTTTTAAAATTAAAATTGTTGAATGAATTTCAATAAAGTCCCTAACTACCAATCAACATGAAATTCATTTAAAAAAAGACACATGCAAGCCAACTTTTCTTAGCATTAGAGTGTGTTACTTTTAACAAAGTTTTTTTTACTAAAGGTTAAGTCACATTTTAAGGAATTATTTTTAATGTATTCTAATGTATAATTGTATCCCATGAAAAACATAGATTTACCCACGAATAATCCGCAAGTAAATTTTGGAAATATTTATGATAAGTTATCCAGTAAACAAGTTTATCTATGAAAATATAGAGTTACCCATGAGGATAGCAAGAACGCATTGAAGATGATTTTGAAAACGTTCATTCCGGTTAAGATCAAACTGTTTGCGTGGCGGTTGATTTTAGATAGGCTTCCTACTTGCCTCAATCTTGTGAACCGTGGCATCATCAATATTCCTCATGAGCAGGTATGAGTTTTTTGTTTTAGTTTTGATGAAGATGCTAATCATATCTTCTTTAGTTGTTCTAAAAAAAAAACTATTTGGAGATATATTTGTTGCTGGTTTGGGGTGGGAGATATAAATGTTTCTGGGGGTTGTGATCATTTGTGGTCTTGGATAGAGAAAGTTATGGTGATGATTTCGCTACCTAATGCGGTTGGATTGTGGTGTATTGTTTGTTGGAGAATTTGATTTTCAAGGAACCAAATCCTCTTCAATGACGAAATAAGAGATCCGGAATTAGTGTCACAGAGGATTGTACTAAATTCTTGGTGGTGGCTATCCAAGAGACCTAACCATTATTTCACTTGTAGTTAATATGATTGGTGTAAGTATCCTTGGGATTTCTTATAAATGTAGGACTTTGTTAATTTTCTTAGGTATTTGAGGACTATATTTGGGTTGGGGTACCCCTAGTACCCCTATTGTTATTTATTCTAATTATTGCTTATAAAAAAAGTCATGGATAAATTTACAGAAATCTTATTTACACCATAAAAACTTAAATTTATCCACGAATAAGCCGTGGGTAAGTTTTTAGAAAACCTTTTTTTAAAGGAATCTGGAAAACTTATGTAGGGGTGAAAAAAACTCCATATATGGTATGAAGTATAATCTTCAATTGAATGAGTCTTATCAATAACTCATTCTTGCCCAATATGTATCTTAGATAAAATTGATTGTGTCTATACAAGTTGTGTGATATCTCACTTGGATTGAGACGAATTTTCATTCCAATTGATTGTAAGTGCTTTGATAGGAAAAAGAAAAAAAATCAACCTATAACAAAAATCATGTGAGAGGATGGGAAAGTTACAACACTATATAATGTTTGCAATGGGTAAAAGTTATAATAGTGACAATGCAGGAAAGAGGAAGATAGAGAGGGAGAGAAATAAGAGAAAGACTTAAAATGAACCTCTTAATGTGAATAAAAATGGAGATATGAGAAGGATTTGTGTAACAATCAAATGGAGAGGTGGAACAATGAGGTAAGAGAGTTGCTTCATCTTTGAACAAGAATGACAATATGTTTAAACCTATTCTTACAATGATGATGTTATTTGCATTTTGAAGAAATAATTCTCTCTTCTTCCAAGTCAAATAAATATATAAAAAAACATTTTATTAATTTGCAATAGTTCAGCTTATTAATAAATTGGAGTAGACATGTGTAAACAAATGTTGCAATTTGGAAAAAAGTTGGAACTAAAGTTATTATGATCTGGATGTTTACATGGGGTATTTTAATATGTCAGGGACTTTTTATTAATAATTTAACCAAATATAATTAATATGACATATGAATAGCATTAGTGGCACAACTAATAACACTTGCATTGCATCAATTAACATATTAGTTTTTATTATTCTAATACGAATAATATTCATACTCCAAAATCAATTATTTTAAATTAAAATTCCATGTGAGTTATACACATTGTACTTTAGGATCGCTCTTATATGTTTTTCTTCAACATATAAAGGTTTTACTACATTTAAATGTGCCTGATGATCTTGTCAATGATCTAACATATTTAACATCAACAACTTTAAAACTTTGTTCTTTGCTATAATTCGGCTTTGGTACACGTCCACCTTCTGTTATTGCAAAAGAGGCTCCATTTTCAAATCCATCTCTTACTGAATGAAATTCCCATTGATTCCCATTTGTTTGACCAACGTTTCTCCATGTTACCTACACACATTATATAATTAGCAAAATATCTACAAAAGCGAAATAATCTCATTTATACACAACTACAATAACTCAATCATGTGATTCACTATTAGTTGAGCAAATGCATTTTCTTTAGTCATTAACTAGTTAAAGTCAATTTTCTAAAATTAAACATATACCTCTTTACTCCCAACTTTTGGTGCTATGAAGAGGTTAGCTTCACTTTTTAAACTAGGTCCCATACTTCCACCAATGGCATATTGCACCCATCCTAAATAAAGATTGTTGGCTACATGTGCATATCCATGACGAATCCTGCACCATTTATTTTACCAATAAAAAAAATAAAAATTGTATAGTAAATTTATTTTGTATATTTAAACTTCAAGACTATGTTCTTGTACAAAAATATCATAATTAAGTACTCAATTACCTAGGCATTCGTTGATTGCAGTTAGGTCCAAAATGATTATACACAACAGTAACCTTCATGTTTCTGTCTCTCACGTACCCATCATCATGACCAAGAAGCATAACCTTATCTTGTTCTCTAAACCAATTATTGGATATAGTCACATTACTAGAACCTCTAGTCACATCAAGAAGACCATCGTCGCAATCATAAAGTGTATTATGATCAATCCAAATTTTTGAAGCGGTAACCAATCTTATTGCATCTCCATCAACGGGACCCAAATGAATTACCTTTCCATTAGGCCCCATCACCATCCCTGGGGATTGAGCTTTGCAGTGATGAATTCGAATGCTATGAATTATTATATTGGTAGCCTAGAAAATAATAGAAATTTGATACTAATGTGTGAAACAAGATTCATACTAAAAATATAAAAGTGATGAAGGAAATTTAGAAAGGAAAAAAAGTAAAATTCATCTCTAAATTTTGTGATGAAAGAATTAGATGGAATTAATTTTTCTATTATTCTTTATCATACCAATTTTTTCCTAATAATATTTATGTATTTGGTGATTACCTTTAATATCATCAAACATGCATTGTTAGCAATATGGATATTGACACCGCGACCATCAATGGTAGTGAAACTACTAACGAGAAGGGGTTTCTCAAGTCTAATGTTCATGTCCTTTTGAAATGTGATCCATACTTTACCTTGAATTACAGAGGCTCCGTATCTCAATGTACCAAATTTAGGGTTTATAGGGTCATCATTTGGATCAGTAACTTTATAATGTATGAGTTCTTTACCAATGTTGTTTGTCATTTTTCCAACATAGCCTACAGAGCAAGTTGCTATTTGTTGCCTATGTCTCCTCCATTCAATATTTGGCCTCCAACAACGATCAATCATATTCATATTCAAATCCATTAATTTAGATTGTTTGGCATAACTAAGTTTTGGATTGAAAAGGATAACAATGAAAACAATCAAAGTGAAACACCATAAGACATTATTGGCACTTTGAGATACCATGATGTAGTATAATTATTCTTGACAAACTCCAATTTTAAAAGAAGAAAAAAGAGATATGAGAAATTAAAATGATTGTTCGTTTATATTGAAGATGTAGTAGTATTGTGGTGTGATTATATACATCTTCGAGTTGGTTAAATTTGTTTTGAGAAGCCGATTAAATTAGTGTCTGGTACTAAAAGAAAGTTATGAATAACAATAAATAACAAAATTTAGCAACTTCAAAATCATAACCGCATGTTGTGATAATTAACTAAATTTAGGTAATAATTATAAGTTAAATTATTTGATATAACATACAACATCAATATTTTCTAGAAGAAACAAAAAAAAAAACAATGAAAAATTTCCTTCCTAGAATTTAAAATACACATATTAAAAATATTTTAAAAAGTTTAATACCTTGTGTAAGTTTTAGGTGACAAATAAATAAGAATAGAGTAAAAATATAAGAAAAAATTGAATAAATTTGATATATTGTTTTGTATAAGATGATTTTTTTCATAATAATTAAGAGATTTTTAGGTAAAATATGAAATGTGAAATTAAGTTGTAAAATCCAAGAGTCGTCTAACAAGTGACATCTTATATATATATATATAGGAGGCAACACGAGATTCACCTAAGGCATTCGGATAACACACATCGCCCAACGTAGGGTGCCTAGTCACCCATTAATAATAATGTGCATCAATTTATAACAACGTGAAACCCATTGTATGTAGCATTTGCCATTTGTTCAAATCACTCGCCTAATTGTCTTGGATAAAACTACCGGTTTCCCACTCACGGAATGTGGGGATTTACATGTCCCAAAGTAATAATGGTATTGAAGCTTAATCAAATAGGAAAAAACACATTCACCTGAAGAATAAGGGAAATAACAACTCCACACTCCTAGGAGGAGGAGGAGGATATCCATACCATGAATCCTAGAATCCAAGCCTAATCAGTCTCTACAATTACCTCTATCACTTGGTTGAGAAGGGACATTCAATTTACTTAGAAATCACTTAGATACATAGCTTATCACCATCCATGCATGAGCTTGCTCTGACACCACAAGAATCCTAAAACTCTCATACAAACCTACTTAATTAGGGATTGTCACTCATTGTATCCTTAGCAAGCACACAAATTAAACACACACATACACACACACACACACAAACACACACACACACACACACACACACACACACACACAAACCAAACAAAGATTTTAACAGACAATCTCACAAACAAAACAAGAGCTTTTATTGAATAAGTTCACAATCCAAACACCAGTTTCTAATAAGAGATAAATTAATCTTGGGTAAATTACAATAAAACCCCAAACACCAGAACACACAAGAAACACCTCACTGAATTTTTTCACTCTCAAAGCGCTAGGACAATTTAGTGAAAAATAAATAAATGAGAAAGAAAAGAGTACAGAGTGAAAAAGTATTAAGAAGTATGATTTCTGGTGTGTTTTGAAAGTGAGAAGAAACCTTCTATTTATAGGTTAAAAATATGGCCTAAGAAGCCCTCTATTTAAATGTCATAGTCGATTATATCATAAGTTTAATCGATTATACCAACGTGGTCTCCCTCATTAGGAAACCAAGAAGCATGGCAGTTAAACCCTCAACACATCTAATGAATAATTCTAACTTGACAATTGCAGGGGAAGATTCATGATGAGGGATAAAGTCGACCACAACACAACCAACCAATTCCCCCATTGGTCAATAAGCAACAGTTACAACCGTTCAATTAAAATTCCCCTTATCTCATGTAAAATGTACTTGTTAACAAGAATTAATGCCTTTCTTCTAGTAAGAATAAATGAATTTTACTAAACACTTTTCATCATGATACTGCTTGGTTGGGCACGATCCCCCAAATACATCCAACGAAACTTTGAGCATGACCTCGGAGATCAAGATACTCCTAGAGAAATGAATTTGGAACTTAAAGCAATATTGCAACAAGTAAAAATAACAATTAATCAAAATATACACTACCATAAAACTACACATTCGGCTTATCACTAACATGAATCGAATTCATGTCCATAATTTCCTAACTAGGGTGAACTTTCTCTCATAAATATGCAATTGAAGATATAAATATTCCACCTGCTCTAATGCATTCTTAAAATATACATGTGTTGAACATGTGACTTCCCACACAAGAGAAGGGGGATGGGGTGAATTATGTGGTTTCGAAAAACATGGATTTGAAAAAATTTACGGTTCTGAATCAGAGTTTAAATTCATTATAAATATTATACAGCTGAAAAATAAATTACAGAATATAAATTGTAGAAAATAAAGAGTTAATGAAAGAGAGGAACACCAAGAGTTATACAGGTTTAGTCAAGAAACGACTTAGTTTTATCCCCAAGAATTAATCTTGAGAGTATCCAATAAACGTTGAGAGCTTTTAGTAAATAATACTCATGAACCCTCTTATACAAGGAAAATGGTTGACTTTTAACCAAACAATAAGACTAGGAATAGAGCAGTTTGAGTCTTTTCTTCCAAATAGCGGAACGAAGTGATTAGTCTCCCATCCATGCAGTAGATTGAAGCGGTTAGACTTCTTTCCATGAGAATCTTGAAGAGGTTATTTTTCATGCTTATAAACAAACTTTGCAAACTTTTATCACGGTCTGAGCTCACGAACCTTAAACCTTGGTTTTACATGGGCTAACCAATAACTTGGAAGATTTTAATATCCGTCTAATCTCGAACCTTATCCAAGCTTTTAATGTCGGGCTAAGCTTTAACCTAACCTTTGTTTTTCCACGGGCTAACCAAGAACCTATGAAAGATTTTACCAAGGGCCGAGCCTTCAAACCTAAATAAGGGTTTGATCAAACAATCCCCAAACCAAAGCTTTTACGGGTTTAGATTCTAACCCAAACAAAACTTAATAAAATGTTCAACCGAAAATTCCTTGGTGATCTTATAATTATACCCTTCCAAAATTACATCTTATCCTCACTCACAAAATAATTTTCTCGAAAAGCACTTAGGCTAAATCCTTAGTGAGAAAAAGTAAAATAAAAGTTTAGAGAGAGAGATGGAGAGAGTGAGAAGTGTCAAAACATGATTCTAGATGAAATGAAATGAGGGAAGAGACCTCTATTTATAAGCTAGAGGTTGGCTCAAAAAGGAAATTGGTTTGAATGAATTTTAATATTTTCTAATCGATTAACACCACATGCCAATCGATTAGATACCTCAATAGTAATCGATTGCAAGTTCAAAATAAAATATATAAATATATATATATATATATATATATATATATATAGGTATTTCACTTCATTAAGATGTTGTCCTAATCGATTAGGGGGCATTTTTGAAATCTCCCATTCGATTGGGATAAAATATCAATCGATTGGTTAAGAAAAAAACCACCTAGAGCTTTTTAGACAGCTTCCACTCATCTGGCACGACTACAAGAAATTTTTGAAAGTATTTCTTTGAGGAAAATTAGTTTAAATATTTTTTCGTGTGTGTGATTTAGCCAAGTACTTTTACGAAAACACCCTTATCCATCACATAGTTTTCACTTAGGCTACTTAAGGCAGGACTTCCTTGCACTTCAATACTTTCTCAAATACTTTCTTTTGTATACATTTGCTTAAGTTCACTTAATATGAGGCTTGAGCTTATATTCCATTTGGTTACCATCATCGGATAGTCAAGTCCATCAAATCCTAATGCTTAGGTATGCATCTTTATCCTCTGAATCACTTATGCTTAACTTGTTAGAAGACATTAGTTGTCATCATTATAATTTGTTGTCCTTGTTAAAAGCATATCACATGCAAAACAAGGTTCCACATTCTCTCCCTTTTTGATGATAACAATACATCTCTCAGGGGAGGTGGTAAAAGACAATAAAACATATATGTTTGAAGTGATTAAACTCCCCTTAAGTTAAATATAGAGTATACTCTACTCCCCTTGAGAGTATACTTCTCCCCTTTTGTCAAAATTAAAAAGCTGGTAAAGATGCTTTGCGAAAAATAAATATGCAAACAAAGGCAAGTAAATCATTTAAGAAGGGAAAAACATTACTTTATTTATTACTTGAAAATAAAAGTACAAGAAGGAAATTTTGTGGAATTTAAAAGTGCAAAAATGTAAGCAATTAAGAAATAATTAATTCATCTTATCATCATCATTCTCGCTTGAGGCCATTGGTGAGATGAAGTTTCTTTTCACCAATCTTCTGATGAGCTTGTCAATCTTTGCATTCATTGCCTTTTGTGTGAAGAAGATGTTCATTATCAATCATAGCTTGGTTATGTTGAAGACAAAAGGATTTCTTAAGAAGAAAGATAAAAGAAGAAAAAGAATGAATCAAGTTTTAAGTTTATATCAAGATTTATATATATATATATATATATATATATATATATATATATATATATATATATATATATATATATATATATATATATATATAAAATACTGAATTATAAACAAAGGTATATGCAATTCAATTCATATACACATCTTAAGTGCTTAAAGATCATTCATGCATTTCAACCATTTGAAAATTTGATTCTCACTTTTAAAAATATCAAACTTTGTTTTAATACAATCTATTGACATGAATGAACCAATAGATTGTCATATGAACATTTTTCGCAACTTAGGAAAAATTTCAAGTTTTTCAAAGAACCAATCTATTAAAATATGGGAACCAATAGATTGTTCCTAGGCAAAATTTAAAATTTTAACGTTAAACATATGGACAAATAGGTTATTGCCTTGAACCAATAGTTGTTCCTATCTCACTATTTTAGAAAAATGAATTTTTCATTGGTCCAATAGGTTGTTGTCTTGAACAAATCGATTGACATGTCTAAAATTTCAAAAATTTTAATTTTGCAAAAATGGACCAATATATTGACATGAAGGACTAATCTATTGGTTCCTGAAGCATTTTCACTTATTCTGAAACATTGAGACACCATTTCATTGTGTCTCTTCATGGCAACCTTTCTAAAACCTGTTCAAACATTTTTCTGATGAAATTTCAAACATTGCCATGATAGATCAATGTATGCTTGTGTCATATAAATAGAAATAAAATTTTAGATTTCAAATTCCACTCTTATAAAATGTAGTTTTCAAATCAATTCAAACAAAGTTGTTAAGTGTTCATATATTTTAAAATGAAACTTTGTGCGTAAAGTTTCACATCATTTAAACAAGTTTCATTCATATCATTTATGAGCACTTAATTGTATATCTTTTTATTGTGATCAATGAGAAGAGAATAGTCAAAACTTGCATATATCTTGTAATATAAGCAAGTCAAAAGTGATATAAATTCAAGTGTTAAATTTGTATTATTATGACCATCAAGTTGTTGGTGATTGTTGTTAAAAGGTCATTTAAATTGGTTTGATTCAAAGTCAACCATAGTTGTTGGTGTTGTTGGAAATCAAGAAAGTGGTGTGCTTCTTTGTTGTCATTAGAAGTGTTCCAGACTGGACCAATGGCTAGACATGGCCCAATCCACTTCTGCTCGCAGAACGGCCCAATTGCCTAAGTCCAGTCAAGAAGGGGCAGAATTTACCTTTCTGCCCTCCAACCGGGCACATATGGACGGATGGACCCACATGGCCATTTGCCCCTCCCCGGTATTCTTGCCTGTCATGCACGACTTCATTATCCAAGGACAGTCATGGGCATGTGCCCGGAACTACGTCTTTTCCTAACATAACGGCTAGTTTTGGGCACCCTGCCCGACATAACGGCTAGTTTTTGGCAATTACCTATTCTTCGGGAAACGATTATTTCGCCCCAAAAACCGGGACTGTTGGCCACGCGTTGGGGGCATTATATAAACCCTCTCACTTGAGAGGGTTAGGTATCCAATAAGCATCCTAAGAACTTATACTTTGTACTTGCCCGTTTTCTCTGACCCTTTCTTACTTGAGCGTTGGAGTGCCTTGCAGGTACACCCCATCCTCTTCTCACACCCAGCATCACAGACGTTCTTGGTGGCCCATCACAGGATCTGATCAGCCTTCACGATCAGTGGCGCCATCTGTGGGAATTTGTTCTCCCTATCTTAACATCACATCAGATTCTAAGACCAAAACACATTCCTCGTCCAAGATTACGATCATGGCCTCTCAAGATCACGTCAAAGGTGCTCACCATCTTTTGTCCACCCCGTCAACAAAACCGATGCTGACGGTTCCTCATCCCTCCTCAGAGGAGACGCCCATTGCCTGAGGGATGGGGCAACCGTGTTGACGACCAGCCTGTACTGGCCCTCCAGCCCGTTCCGGTTCCCCCCAACGCCGACCTGGTCGTGGTGGCCCTCCTCGAAGTGATCAACAAGACTAACCTCTTGATCCCCCAACAAAACGAGAGGATTGGGGCATTGGAAGAATCTGCCCGTCCGAGATCCCCCCTCCGAGGAAGAATCAACGACGATCGAAGAGTCCACGACCCCTACGGGAAACCGATCGTAGGGGGTACCAAGAGCCAGAGTCCCATTCTGTTCGAAAACGCGATCACGTTTCCCCATGAAACCAATCTTCCCCGGGCCACAAGAGAACCCGGCGAGATCAACGTTCACCCCCGATCCGACCAAAGAGTCGGGCCCTTACACCTTCACCCCGAAGAAGTCGTTGTTATGAGCAAGTCATCCGCTCCCTTTCCCGGACCAGTTCCAGTAGCGACGATGAGCCCCATGGCCCATTGTCCTATGAGATATTGGGTACCCACCTCCCCAAAGGCTTGGAGAAGCCCCTAGCTTTGGGCACCTACGACGGAACGACTGACCCCGATGAGCACATCAAAAACATCGATGCGCTGTTGGATTACCGTGGCGTCTGGGGCGCTATCAAGTGCCGCCTGTTCCCGACCAAGCTCTGGAAAGGGGCAATGACATGGTACAAACAACTGCCCGAGGAGTCCATCACCTCGTGGAAGCAGCTGGGCAGAATGTCTTCTAGGCACTTTACGACATCATGCTGCCATCCCAAAACTGAAGCCTCCCTTGGGGCCATAATTTAAGGGAAGAATGAACCTCTCCGGGCATATATCAAGAGGTTTAACAAAGAAGCTGTGCAAGTCCCCACTACCAACGACATGAAAAAATTTCTGCTCGAACAGGGACTCCGCCCACACTCAGAGTTTTCTAAAGCCGTCGGCCTCGCACCTCCAAGAAGCCTGAACGCCTTCCTCCTCAAGGCGCAGTCGTACATTCAGTACGAGGAAAAGGAAGTGGCCAATTCCGCCCAGGCCTCCCGCCACCAGGAGAATTCCTAGGCCTCTAAAGGCGATGAGCCTTCGACATCTCGTCGGGGGGAAAGAAGGTGCGAAGATCGTCCCCAGGAATCCAGGGACAACAAGGGACCCTTCGGCAGGTTCCACGACTACACTCCCCTGACTGTCTCCAGGGAAAAGATTCTCTCCGAGTGCACCAAATCAGAGTTTAAACAGGCGAGAGTCCGGTTCCCCAAGCAGATACCGGCCAAACCTAACGCCGACAAATCAAAGTACTGTCGTTTCCATAAGAGTCACAACCACACCACTGAAGACTGCATCCACTTAAAGGATGCTATAGAAATACTGATCAGGGATGGCCACCTGAAGCAGTTCACAAAAAAGAAAGACGCTCCTCAGCAAGACGCCCAGGAGTCAAAGAAGGTAGAGGAAGAGGTGCCTTCCTCCGAAGAATCCAACCTCCAAATCGCCATGTCTATATCACGACTGGAGGATTTCTACGTTCCAGACGAGCTCAGCGCTCCTGCGTACTCCGCGGCCCACAGCCCATGGGATACTTTCCCCTCTGCGATGGTCATTTCCCGAGGGGGCTTCAACAAAGTCACCGTGGGCTCCGTGAAGAGAAAGTTCGAGCACTTGATCAGCACGAGCTCCAGCAAGGTGACAATGCTCGATAAGGCCCAGAAGGGATCAGTCCCCATCTCCTTCTACAGGGAAGAGCTCCTCGGAGGGTCCCCGAACTCAAGTATCCCACTGCTCGTCCGAGCCCAGATGGCCAATTTTGATGTTCGCAGGATCCTTGTCGACCAATGCAGCTCGGTCGATATTATGTACTCTCAGCTTTTCTCGACCCTCCAACTGGATGAATCGCATCTAATCCCTTTATGGGTTCTGACCTCCAAGGTTTCAATGGGTCGGTCACGAAACCCTGGGGGTACGTAGAGCTGATCGTGACCTTTGGATCGGGAGAGACGACCAGATCCATTAAAGTGCAGTTCCTAGTAATCGACTACCCGTCTCTCTATCAGTGCATATTCGGGCGGCCAACTCTAGCCGAACTGGTAGCTGTGCCTTCCACCGTCCACCTCAAAATGAAGTACTACACTTCAAAAGGTATGGTCGCCATGTTGCACGGGGATATTGAAGCCGAGCTGGTAGTTGTGCCTTCCACCGTCCACCAAGGGACTCAAAGCCATCGCGTCCAAGCCGAAGATGTCCAACAAGCCAGCCCTGCCCAACAGCTCGGAGGAAGCCAAGCCACTGCCTCGCGTCGACTCCGTCATCTTGATAGTCGCTTCGCCTAAGATGACCAGAAGGAAGATCAGGCCAGCCCGAGCAGCTCATCTGCCTCGACCAGCAACAACTCCCATCCGACGTGCCCAATCCCGGATGGTCACTTCGAGCTCTTCCTGCTAGGAGACGATCCTCAGCGGGGAGTAAAGATAGGGACCGGTCTCTCTGACATCGCAAGGAAGCAACTCAAAGCCTGCCATCGTGAGAACGCAGACACTTTCTCCTGGAGTGTCGCGGAGATGCCCGGCTTGGACCCATCCGTCGCCTGCCATCAACTCACGATCGATCCAGCCGTCAAAGCAGTAGCACAATGTAGGAGGAGGCAGTCTCCGGAAAAAATGGAGGCTGCAGAACAAGCTGTAAAAGACCTCCTCGAGGAAAAACTTATATCGGAGGCCAAGTACACCACTTGGCTGTCCAAAATTGTACTAGTGAAAAAATCTAATGGCAAATGGCGAATGTGTATTGATTATACTGATCTTAATAAGGCATGCCCGAAGGATGCCTACCCCCTCCCCAATATTGATAAACTTGTTGATAACTCTATCGGTTTTAAACTATTATCATTCATAGACGCCTACACGGGCTATAATTAAATACCAATGGCAATGAGCGATAAAAAATACACGGCCTTCATGACCGAATTGGGCAACTATTACTACAACGTAATGCCCTTCGGCCTAAAGAACGCCATCACGACCTATCAGAGGATGATGAACAAGGTCTTCTGGGGAGAGATATGCGACATTCTCGAAGTCTATATGGGCGACATGATCGTGAAATCCCACGATAAAACCGATCAGACGGCCTATTTAAGGAAGGTCTTCGAACAGGCCAGGAAATACCGGATGCGTTTCAACCAAGAGAAGTGCATGTTCGGAGTCTGGGCAGGCAAGTTCCTCGGCTTCTACCTGACAGAACGAGGAATCGAGGACAACCCCGACAAGTGTTAGGCATTCTCCGAATTTCCAACGCCCAATTTGAAAAAAATTAATCCAGTCCCTCAACGGGATGCTCGCGTCCTTGTCCCGTTTCGTGGCCAAGTCTGCACAACACGCCTGCCATTCTTCAAACTCCTCCGCAAGGAGGCAGCGTTCGAATGGACGGAGGAATGCGACCAGGCTCTCCTCCATCTGAAACGAGCAATGTCTGAGCCACCAGTCCTCTATCAACCAGACCACGACGAAACTCTATATCTGTATCTCGCCGTAGCAACTGAGGCCGTGAGCGTCGCTCTTATCCGCGAAACACCAGACGGGCAGAAGCCCATATATTTCACCAGCAAAGCATTGCAGGGACCAGAACTGAGATACCAGCAGATAGAGAAGGTGGCACTGGCCCTCGTCAACGCCGCTAGAAGACTGGGACACTACTTCCTGGCCCACACGATCGTGGTTCGGATAGATCAACCCGTAAAGCAGCTGCTGGGACGACCAGACATGGCCGACAGAATGCTTAAATGGTCGCTAGAGCTGTCCGAATTTGACATTCAGTATGAAAGCAAAAAATCCCTCAAACCCCAGGCTTTGGCTGACTTTGTCGCCGAAATGATGTTCGCGGATTCCCCCACCTGCGGGGAGCGCAAGTGGACCATCTTCGTAGACGGGGCTTCCAGCTCGGCAAGATGCGGGGCGGGCATCATATTGGAAAACAATGAGGGAATCATCGTAGAGGTATTGCTTAACTTATCCTTCCCCACGTCCAACAACCAGGCTGAGTACGAAGCCTTCCTCGGTGGCTTACGCATGGACAAAGATCTTAGGACATAGGAGATCGTCATCTGCACGGACTCACAACTCGTGGCCCTCCAGGTTCGAGGAGAGTACCAGGCCAAGAACAACATCCTGTCCGAATACTTAGCCTTGGTCAAAGAAAAGATGACGAAGTTCGCTACAGTAGAGGTAAAGCATGTTCCCAGCAAACATAATGTCAGAGCAAACGTGTTGTCTAAACTGGCGAGCACGAAGAAAAAGGGTGGAAACAAGTCCGTCATCTAGGAGGTGCTTCCTCGACCCAGCATCAAGAAGACATCTCTGACCCTTGACTTGCAGGTCATCAGCGACAACAACTGCTGGATGACCCCCGTTTACAACTACCTCGCTAGGGACGAACTTCCGTCCGACCCCAAAGAAGCCAGCACGGTCAGGCGCATGGCCTGCTCCTACGTCCTGGCCGAAAATAAACTCTACAGGCGAGAGTTCTCCATCCCATTACTCAAATGAGCCGAGGAAGAGATGGTCGCCTACGTCCTGCGCGAGATCCACGAAGGAATCAACACCCAACATCTCGGGGGGAGATCCCTTGCCCGGAAAGCCCTTCGAGCAGGGTACTACTGGCCAACCATGCAACAAGATGTTAAAGAACACGTGAAGAAGTGCGATAAATGCCAACGTCATGGGGACATGCACTTAGCTCCGCCTAACGAGCTCAAGGCTATGTCCTCCCCGTGGCCGTTTGCCTGGTGGGGCCTAGACATCATGGGGCCATTTGTAGTAGGATCAAACCAGAATAAACACTTAATAATAGGCGTCGATTACTTCACGAAATGGATAGAAGCGGAAGCTCTAGATAAAATAACAGCCCTTAACATACTGCGTTTCTACAAACGAAACATCCTCTCACGTTTTGGTATTCCCCAGGCAATAGTCACGGACAACGGAACACATTTCACAGACAGGAAGTTCCAGGATTTCGTCACCCAGCTGGGCACAAAACAACACTTCGCATTCGTCGAACATCCCCAGACTAACGGGCAAGCCGAAGCGGCAAATAGAGTCATCCTTCGAGGCCTCGAGCGAAGGCTGGACGAAACGAATAAAGCTTGGGCCGAGGAGCTGCACAACGTCCAGTGGGCATACCGCACGACTCCACACTCTTTAATCGGGGAAACCCCTTTCCGCCTGGCCTACGGGACCGAAGCTGTAATTCCCATTGAAGTTCACGTACCCTCCAGGCGGACCGAATCACCCCTGGACGAGGAAATGAATGATGAGGCACTAAGAGAGGAACTTGACCTCGTCGAGGAAGTTCGATCAGGGGCAGCTCTCCGCGAAGCCTCATTAAAACAAAAAATTGCCATCCGGCACAACGCCAAAGTCATACGACGAGAGTTTGAAGTGGGCAGCCTTGTCCTGAGAAGAAACCATAAAGACTCTAGCGTAGGCAAACTCACTGCTAACTGGGAAGGATCCTATCGCGTCCGAGCAAAAACGGAGAATGAGGCCAACTACCTAGAACATCTCAACGGGGAAGAACTTGTTCGACCATGGAAAGCCAAAAAGCTAAAACAATACTATAGCTAAGGCCTTAACTGTCGGTTTGCTTTGTCAAAACGACGAACGTCACGTCCCGACCACGATGCACGCCTAGGTACAAACGTTGCATGTCAGCTAAGGTAGGACCCCACTCAAGAACGAGCTAGGTCCCTGTCCGACAGCGGTCACTCAACCGAGCACCATCGTCGTCAAAGTACCACGACTAGAAGAACACCTAGCTCACGATGGGAGGTTCATGCCATGAACTCAGGCCTCAAATACGACCTGAGCTCCGCTTTCTCTCCCGGAAATTCCCCGGCCGTTCGACCAGTCCCCCTCACTGCCGAACACATCTACTTCGAGCAATTCCCTAAAGCTTAAAATAAATCAAAGTGATCCCTGTTACGGGCACAAAATCATATCGAGCAACAATATAACACTTAGCAAAATAAGCAGTAAAAACCATGAGCAAACAAACAAAACTGGCCACACTGACCGGATACATACATTAAATTTAAGTGACCACAAAGGCCACAAGCTGTGCGTATTACAAAACAAGGGGGCCATGCCCCCAAACAAAATAAAGTTACATCAAAACATGGTACGCAGGCCGGATACATTACAACAAAACAAAGAATCCAATCCCATTCCTGCATCTGCTCAGGCTGCTCGGTAATGGGCTCAGGCTCCTGGTTCTCCTCATTCAGAATCTGGGCATGCTCGTCGCCAATATCGAAGATGTCTGGATTAACTATTCTGCCATCCTTGATATGGACCAATAAGTTGGTACCCTCCGTGGAGATCTGAACCCCTGGATTGACCAGCCAAAGTTGGGCCACAACATTTTTGAACGATTCTTCTCCAATGGCAATAACGTCTTCCTCTGCCTTTAGCATACGGGCGACAAGATCGGCCCTTGCCTTCAACGCCTTCACATCCTCAGGCTCATCTTCAGCCGGGGAACTCACTGCCCTCAGCTGTCCAATCTGTTTCTCGACTCCTTCTTCTCCGCCGCCAGCGTAGCGTTCTCCCCCCTCAGCCTGACAGCCTCCTCGTCTGATTCTTTCTCGCTTCACTGGCAGCCTTGGCCTCTTCCCTGGCCTTCCTCCCCATCTCTTCCAAAGATGATATGGTCGCTCGGGCATTCTTGAGTTCAGACTCGGAGGGGGAGTCTCCCTCGACATAGATCGCCGCCATCTCCAGGACCCTGACCAACGCAGAGGCATCCTGCGCCAGCAGCGCCCTCTTGCTCGGGCGATCCATACCTTCCAGTTGGAGAGACTCTTCCCATGGCACCACCTGAGACGTCCCCTCAAATAATTTCCTATCGAGGACACAAGGAGGAAGCTCAAATTTCCCTTTTTCTGGTGCCCGACTGAGGTCCACCATTTTATTGGCTCTGGTCCGCTTAAACCTATCGTTCAATGGCAAAGGGGATCCCTGGGCAGGAGCAGGCGAAGAGCTCCCCGTAGCAGGATGGGGAGAAGGAGCACGTTGTACAAACCGAGACTTTGAAGCAGCCGTCCTAGGCTTGTTCTTCGCCAGAGCATTCTTCACCATTCTCTTATGGGCAGAAGGCATCTCACTTACGAAAACACAACAAACATATCAGACGACGAAGAAAATACAATTCGGGCAAGTCAAAAAGCTAAAACTACCGAGCAGTTTAAAAGCGTCCTCAGGAGTCTTGTACTCCAAAAGCGACTTCGTATTAATATAACGGTACTTCACCCGTTGACTACCATCCTCCTCGAAAATCGGATCGCCCTTCTTCGTCCAGCAATCAGCGAGCCTAAAAGAATTAACGTAGTTCACCAACGTCTCATAACCGACCAAGTCTTGATCATCCAACATGCTCGGCTGAGTGACATAACCATCAGGCTCCCGAGAAAAATGACTCCCACTCCAATGGAAGGGTAATTTGAACTCCCTATCCCCGATCACTTTCCCTTCCTCGTCACGCATGACGTTACCATTTTCGTCCGTGGTCACTACCTAAACATACATGTTGTCTTGGGCTCACTCCGACACGGGCTCAATAACGTAGAACCTCTCCTTGAATGTCTGGATAGACTCCGAGAAGGGCTTAAATAGCTTCCGAGGTTGCTTCAGCGACACCCAACCATATCTTCTCCCCGTGACCTACCTCTGAAGGTGGAAGATTGTGAAGAACAAGGGCAGAGTGGCTCCTATCTTTAGGAACTCATAGGTCAGCTCAAAGGCGCGGATGAACGCCAACGAGTTAGGGTGTAATTGCAACGGGGCTAGATCCAGATGTACAAAAATGGACTGCTGGAAGTCTGTGAAGGGCAGCCTCAACCCTAGCTCCTTGAAGGCATACTTATACATGGAGAATCTCTCCCCATAATCCGTGCAAATCCGATCATCTTGGGAGGGGAAATGCACCTTCCACTCCCACTCCGGTCCTACGTCCATGAAAACATCTCTTGTGTAAGACGCGAAGGTAGATTCATGCTCGGCAGGCTCCGCCACCGACCATTCCTCCGCGAAATAATGCCTAGTATCATCTTCGACTTCGCTGGGGGTAGTTGAAACTTCTGTGTCACTACTCTCCGAGGAGCTCCCCTTGGACGAGTCTATTAAAATCCCTCTTTCGGGCCCTGTCGCCATCTCTATCACCTGAAAAGCAGAGGACAAAAGTGAATTCGATCGCAAAATCAAATCCACCCTTCCACCGCTAGTCAAGTAAAAGGGCACGCAAAGGGGCCGAGGACGGTGTCCTCGGCCTAAGCCCTAAATTAAACAAAAACACAAAAGTCTCCCACGAGGAGATGCTCGGGGCAAAACCCTCATACAACGAGGAACTTCCACGAACCACTACCCAGTTTCCTTTTGAAGATCCACCGCAAACTTCTTACATTCATCAGAAACTTCATCAGAACGCCGAAAAACTGGGTAGCCACCCCGATTACACATGCGCCATCGTTGCAATAGCGCCGGAAACGACCTCACTCTTAGCTCTCTGAAGGGCTCCGACGGCCACGTCAGCAGTAGAAGATGGCCTAGCCACCGTCCACCACCAACAGACACCAGAAAAGCACCACTATCTCATCTAAAACTAACCTAACCGCATGCATTCTAAACAAAGATGAAAAGGCTGGAAGAAAGCAAGGAATCAGATGACTTACGTGGTCGAAGAGGTTGTGGAGAAGTGCTCGAAGTTTTTCACGGTGGATGAAACGACGGTCGACGGCGGCGATGAGCTAAGATCTCTGAGGAAGATGAAAAAGAAGAGAGAGAAAAGAAAGTGAAAATGATCAGACTCTCTCTCCTTATATATAGTTGAGAGCACGTGCAAGAGGACACTCGGATAGGTCATAAAGACCCTAGACTAGCCATCATTGCCTATTCAATATAGCACAGGGCTCGAGGCACACGTGGTGCCCCATCGCTTCAGTTCCTCCTAACCGTTGGTCTCCCCGCACGCCGGGCAGGCCAGACACTGTTACAAGTCTTACGAACACTAGGACCCTCGGGCACCACGGGACAACTCCCCTCCGTCACAAAACGACGACTCCGTCACAATTCCCCGGAGCTACGGGCTATCCTTAAGTCATCATTCCATGTTGGGAGCAATGACTTGGGGGGCTCCTGTTCTGGACTGGACCAATGGCTAGACATGGCCCAATCCACTTCTGCTCCCAGAACGGCCTAATTGCCTAAGTCCAGTCAAGAAGGGGCAGAATTTACCTTTCTGCCCTCCAACCGGGCACATATGGACGGATGGACCCACAGGGCCATTTTCCCCTCCCCAGTATTCCTGCCCGTCATGCACGACTTCATTATCCAAGGACAGTCATGGGCATGTGCCCGGAACTACGTCTTTGCCTGACATAACGGCTAGTTTTGGGCATCCTGCCCAACATAACGGCTAGTTTTTGGCAGTTACCTATTCTTTGGGAAACAGTTATTTCGCCCCGAAAATAGGGACCGTTGGACACGCGTTGGGGGCATTATATAAACCCTCTCACTTGAGAGGGTCAGGTATCCAATAAGCATCCTAAGAACTCATACTTTGTACTTGCCCCTTTTCTCTGACCCTTTCTTACTTGAGCGTCAGAGTGCCTTGCAGGTACACTCCTCCTCTTCTCACACCCAGCATCACAGACGTTCTTGGTGGCCCATCATAGGATCTGATCATCCTTCACGATCAAGAAGATTATAGGATAAGTCTTGGTGTGATTCTTGTACAAAGATCTAGATAGCAATAATGAAATCTCTCACAGGGTGTGAGGGGACTAGATGTACCTTTGGTTGATAAGGGGAACTAGTATAATTCTCTATTTTCATTTACTTTTACGCACTTTAATTTTATGCATAACATCATTCTAATCAAGTTATAACAATTAACTTGTTTTCAGAAAAGTAAAAAGAAAAGGAGCTCGCATAAAAACTAGAAAAATCTTGCAAGTCTAATTCACCACTCCCTTAGATTGCGCACTCAATAAACTTGCATTTTGCTCAATACAGATGTCATTGAGGGTGTTTGAGGAGGATGGAGGAAGATCAATGTTTCTTTGATTCCTTTCTATTCTTGGTGGTAGTGGGACAAATTCCCATTCTTGAATAGCAAACCCCATTTTGCTTATAACGGTTTGTCCTATTTTTGTGTGCACAAAATCTGGTTCTTCTTTTTCAAAATCATAGCCGGTGTAGGATATGATTTTGGAGATTAGTTTAGCATAAGGTAAAGTCATGTTTTTCTTTTTGATATCTAGAATGTGGTGAAGAATGACATCTGTCCAATTTTTCACAACTTGTTTTTCCCATAACCAAACTACAGGGACATCTGATTTTTGGATGGTGCTATAGTTACTTTTCCTTTGGAATAGCACATGATTCATTGTGTAGTGAATCAATATACTATTTGAGCGAATGAGGCCAACATTCAAGGGATTTGGAATTCGAGAAGAGGGATAAATGAGAAGAGAGTGAGCATGAACTTAGAAATTAAATTCATTAACTTCAATATCCAGTTGATCATAATCTTTCTCCAAGAAGGATAGGTTACATACTTGAGCACAATCTTCAAGAGACATGGTGACAGAATGTTTCTTAACTTCCAAGCTAATGATGTAATCATTGTAGGAGAGGTTAGCATAGAACATTCTAACTAACTCATGGTACATCTCTTGAGGTTTTTCAAACACAGAGTCCTTCAAATCGGAAAAATTGAAGGTTTCCATGAAGGAGCAGTTCTTGAATAGTTCTTCATCCAAGTTGTGAGAGACAAATAGTTCTATTAGTGTAGTAAAGGTTGAAGTTGGTTTAGTGATCTTGATAGGGGAAGTCTTCAAAGAAGTATAAGGATGAAGGTTTGGAGGAACGAGTTCTTTTTAGGACATTTTGAGGTGATGATAGATGATTGAGAGAGCTAGTGTGTTTCTAATGCAATGCACAAGTGAAAGAATGATGAGATAAGAAGAATGAGAAATTTACCTTTATATATAGCTTTTGTCTAATCAATTGGAAGATAGTTCCAATAGATTGGAAATGATAAAATTTGACAGCTAGCCATTGTAAATAGTCGTTGCATTTAGGTCTCACCAAACTAGTTATTGTGTTGAGCTCCAACGTTTGAATTTCTGAATTTTTACATGATTTAATCGATTGGATGCTAGTGCCAATCGATAGTTTTGGCCCACTTTAGCATATCTTGTTTTGGACTTTGTGTGATGTACCCTGACTTAACATTATTTACATTTCCTTTTTAATAACACTTATAACACTCGTATTTTGGGTTAGAGAAAATATTTTACTGGTATGAGCAAAAAATAAATTTATTATTTTAAGGGGTTAATAAGACTTTTTCGATTATTTCAACCTTAAAATAATTTATACCTCTTTTATCAAGAATTATTTATAACTATTTCCCAAAAGGAAAACACCAAATATACTACGATGTATCCTTCTTTACACATCATTGGATGATAGAGTTAGTATAATCAACAAAATGAACAAGTCCATTACAAACGTATCCAGTCAACTGATCACTTAGGATCATAAACCTTGAGAATTTTTCAAGAACATTTGCTTTGATCACTATACTTTAATATTTTCTATCATCACGTTCTTGGATCTAAGACTTGATATAAAATATACTTATATGCTCTTTGTTTGCACAACTCCATTAATAATCGTCAAAGCTTTGAGCTGCAAAGCATACTTGAAAAACACTAAGGTTTCACCTTAGTTCCTACATATTCTTGGGCTCATGTGCATTAGTTCTAGAAGATCTAAGGTTGTTACCTTTAGATCCTTTCAATTTATTAAAACAAAAGGGTTCTAAGTGTCCTTTTACAATGTGCATTTATAAATTGGATGATTCTTTTTTGTTTGATCTATACCTTTCCTAGGTTTTTTATATTTCTTAAATCCTAGTCCATTCTTGTTTATGGAGAATTTTTGTCTTGATAAGATCAAGTCAAGTTTCTCTTTTCCTTGGGTAAACTTCCCTAGGATTTCATGTAAATCATTTACTTCCTCTATAAGGGAGACACAATGGTTACATTCTTCTCTTGAGTTTCTAATCTTAATTATTTCTATCTTGAAACATTTATTGAATTCTTCAAGAGATTTTAATGATTCCTTAAGACCTAAGTTGTGTTCCCTAAGTTTGTCATTTTCTTTAACTAACTGAGCACTCATTTTAAACAATTGTTCGTAAGAAGGTTTGGTTACCTTAACTATATCTTCCTCATAGGATGCCTTTAAGCAAATTTCATCTTCTTCATTAGAAGAAAATTCTTTTATATTTCTCTCAGAGGTTGATATTTCTCCTTCTCTTCTTCATTAGAATATTGAAGAAACTTCTTCTTTTTCATTACCATTTTTTGAGCAAGAGGTTCCTTTGTTTGATGTTAAATCTTCCGAATATTGTTCAACTACTGAGTATGTTCTTTCA
The DNA here is from genome assembly GCA_022829125.1 of Lathyrus tuberosus. Lineage (NCBI taxonomy): Eukaryota > Viridiplantae > Streptophyta > Magnoliopsida > Fabales > Fabaceae > Lathyrus > Lathyrus tuberosus. The sequence continues at coordinate 24,386,877 of JALAZF010000013.1, read as the reverse complement.
AAGGATTCTACAGAAGTTGTATGATGATTCTTAAATTTGTTCTTATTCATCTTTAAGTAATTGAATTAGTTCTTTCAATTTCTCTACAATCTCCTTCTTTCTTGATTTTTCCTAAAACTCATGAAGGTTTCCAACTTTTTGTGACACCTCTATTTTGAATAATTAATTAGTTATAACTTTTAATTTTAATTTCTTGATCATGCATCAACCAGTCGAATTTAATTGATTTATTTTGTGTGACCATGCTATAATAATTCTCTAATTGTTATTTTAATATTTTTGATTAATGATGTTGAGTTATAAGATTTTGAGCTTATTTTACGTGATAGTATGATAGTAGATTAATTTAGAAGTTAATAATTATTAAGGAAATTATTTTGTTATATATATATATACATATATATATATATATATATATATATATATATATAATAATAATAATAATAATAATAATAATAATAATAATAATAATAATAATAATAAATATAATAATAATAATAGTTTCTGACTAGACCAATGGCTAGGCATGGCCCAATCCACTTCTGCTCCCAGAACGGCCCAATTGCCTAAGTCCAGCTGGTGCGGGGTAGCATTTACCTTTCTGCCCCTCTACCGAGCACATATGGGCACATGAACCTCAAGGTCATTTACCCCTCCCCGGAGTTCCTGCCCGTTACGCACGGCTCCATCATCTAGGAACAGTCATGACGCCTGTGCTCGGAACTACGCTCTTGCCCGTGGCAACGACTAGTTTTGGGCATCTCTGCCCGTCATAACGGTTAGTTTTTGGCAGTTACCTATTCTTCAGGAAACAGTTATTCAGCCTTGAAAATAGGGACCGTTGGCCACACGTTGGGGGCATTATAAATACCCTCTCATTTGAGAGGGCCAGGTATCCAAAAATTATCCTAAGAAACTCATACTTTTGTACTTGCCTTTCTCTCTCCGGATTCTTACTTTAGCATCGGAGTGCCTTGCAGGTACACCCCCTCCTCATCTCACGCACCCAGCATCACAAACGTTCTTCTTGGCCCATTTTAGGATCTGACCAGCCTTCACGATCAGTGGCGCCGTTTGTGGGAACTTGTTATCCCCGTTTTAACATCCACCTTAGATTCAAAGACCAAAACACATTCTCTCTCCAAGGTTACGATCATGGATTCCCATGATCACGTCCAAGATGCTCGCATTCTTTCTTTGCTCCCCGTCAACAAAACTGATGCTGACGGATCTATATCCCTCCTCAGAGGAGACACCCGTCATCTGAGAGACGGAGCTACCGCGTCTCCCTCCCCCACTCATACTGACCGTGTTGACGACCAGCCATTGCTGGCCCTCCAGCCCGTTCCAGCTCCACCCAACGCCGACCCGGCCGTGGTGGCCCTCCTTGAAGCAATCAACAAGACCAACCTCTTGATCCTCTAACAAAACGGAGGATTGGGGCATTGGAAGAATCTGTTCGTCTGAGATCCTCTCATCCGAGGAAGGATCGACGAAGATCCAAGAGTCCGCAACCCCGGCGGGAAGCTGATCGTCGGATGTGCCAAGAACCAGAATCCCATGTCGTTCGGAAGCGCGATCACATTTCCCCATGAAACCAATATTCCCTGGGCAATAAGAGAACCTGAAGAGATCAACGTTCACCCCCGGTCAGATCAAAGGGCCGGGTACGAACGCCCTCACCTCGAAGAAGTCGCCATCACGTCCCCGTGCAAAGCATCCGCTCCCCTTCCCAGACCGGTTCCAGCAGCGACGATGAGCCCCATGGTCCATTGTCTCAGAAGATACTGGCTACACGCCTTCCCAAAGGCTTGGAGAAACCCCATATTTGGGCACTTACGACGGAACGACTCACCCAGATGAGCACATCGAAAACATCAATGCGCTACTAGACTACCGTGGCGTTCGGGGCACCATCAAATGCTGTATGTTCCCGACCACGCGCTGAAAAGGGGCAATGACCTGGTACAAACAATTGCCCGAGGAGTCCATCACCTCGTGGAAGCAGCTGGGCAAAATGTTTTCCAGGCACTTAACGGCGTCACGCCGCCACCCAAAGACTAAAGCCTCCCTTGAGGCCATAATTCAAGGGAAGGACGTGCCTCTTAGGGCATATATTGAGAGGTTTAATAAAGAAGCTGTGCAAGTCCCCACTACCGATGACATGAAGAAATTTCTGCTCGAACGAGGACTTCCCCTGCACTCAAAATTTTCTAAAGTTGTTGGCCTTGCACCTCCAAGGAGCCTGGACGCCTTCCTCCTCAAGGCGCAGACGTATATTCAGTACGCGGAAAAGGAAGCAGCCAGCTCCGTCCGGGCCTCACGCTATCAGGAAAGTGGCTGGGCCTCTAAAGGCGATGAACCCTCGATATCCCGTCAGGGGAAAGTAGGCGCGAAGATCGTCCCCGGGAATCCTGGGACCACAAGGGACCCTCCTACCGGTTCCACGATTACACTCCCCTGGCTGTCTCCAGGGAAAAGATTATCTCCGAATATGCTAACTCAGAGTTTAAACAGGTGAGAGTTCGGTTCCCAAAGCAGGTACCGGCCAAGCCCAACGCCGATAAATCAAAATACCGCCGTTTCCATAAGAGTCACGACCACGCCACTGAAGATTATATTCACTTGAAGGATGCCATAGAAATACTGATCTGGGACGGCCACCTGAAGCAGCTTACGAAGAATAAGGATGCTCCCCGGCAAGATGCCCAGGAGTCAAATAAAGTAGAGGAAGAGGTGCCTTCCTCATAAGAAACCAACCTCTAAGTCGCCATGAGTATATCACGACCAGAGGATTTCTACGTTCCAGATGAGCTCAGTGCTCCCGCGTATTTCGCAGACCACAGCCCATGGGAAACTTTCCCCTCCGCAACGGAGGGGGCTTCAATAAAGTCACCATGGGCTCCGTAAAGAGAAAGCTTGAGCACCTGATCAGCACGAGCTCCAGCAAGGTGACAACGCTCGATAAGGCCCAGAAGGGATCAGTCCCCATCTCCTTTTACCGGGAAGAGCTCCTTGGAGGGTCCCCGAACTCAAGTATCCCACTGCTCGTTGATCGTGACCTTTGGATCTGCGGAGACAGCCAGATCCATTAAAGTTCAGTTTCTGGTGATTGATTGCCCGTCTCTCTATCAGTGCATATTCGGGCGGCCAACTTTGGCTGAGTTGGTAGCTGTGCCATCAACCGTCCATCTCAAAATGAAGTACTACACTTCGAAAGGTATGGTCGCTACATTACACGGGGACATCGAAGCTACGCGACGATTCTTCGAAGCGGCCACCAGGGGACTTAACACCATCGCTGCCAAGCCAAAGACGTCCACCAACCCAACCTTGCCGAGCAGCTCAGAGGAAGCCAAGCCACTGCCACGCGTCGACTCCGTCGACCTCGACAACCGCTTTTTCGAAGATGGCCAGAAGGAGGACCGGGTTGGTCTGAGCAGCTCGTCCGCCTCGACCAGCAACAACTACCATCCAATGCGCCCAATCTTGGATGGAATCTTCGAGCTCGTCCTGTTCGGCGAAGATCCTCAGCAAGGAGTAAAAATTGGGACCGGCCTCCCCGACATCCCGAGGAAACAACTCAAATCTTACCTTCGAGAGAGCACAAACTTGTTCGCCTTGAGTGCCGCGAAAATGCCTAGCTTAGATCCTGCTGTCGCCGGCCATCAACTCACGATTGACCCCGTCGTCAAAGCAATAGTACAGCATAGGAGAAAACAGTCTCTAGAGAAAACGGAGGCTGCAGAACAAGCTATAAAAGACCTTCTCGATGAAAAATTTATCTCAGAAGCCAAGTACACCACCTGGCTGTCCAACGTTGTACTCATGAAAAAATCTAATGGAAAGTGGCGCATGTGTGTTGATTATACTGATCTGAAAAAATACACGGCCTTCATGACCGAATCGGGCAATTATTACTACAACATAATGCCCTTCAGCCTGAAGAACGCCGGCACGACCTACCAGAGGATGATGAACAAGGTCTTTCGGGGAGAGATATGCAACATGCTCGAAGTTTACATGGACGATATGATCGTAAAACTCACGAGGAGACCAATCACATGACCCTTTTAAGAAAGGTCTTCGAAGAGGCCAGGAAATACCAAATGCGTTTTAACCCAGAAAAGTGCACGTTCAGAGTTCGGGCGGGCAAGTTCCTCGGCGTCTATCTGACGGAGCGAGGAATCGAGGCCAACCCCGACAAGTGCAGGGAATTCTCCGAATTTCCAACGCCCAACTCGAAGAAGTCCATCGAATCCCTCAATGGGATGCTCGCTTCTTTGTCTCGTTTCGTGGCCAAGTCTGCCCAGTATGCTCTGCCCTTCTTCAAACTCCTCCGCAAGAAGGCAGCGTTTGAATGGATGGAGGAATGCGACCAGGGTCTCCTCCATCTAAAACAGGCACTGTCAGAGCCACTAGTCCTCTCTCGACTAAACAACGGTGAAACTCTGTACCTATATCTCACTGTGGCAACCGAGGCCGTAAGCGCCGCCCTTATCCGCGAGACACCAGACGGGCAGAAGCCCATATATTTCACCAGTAAAGCATTGCAGGGACCAGAGATGAGATACCAGCAGATAGAGAAGGTAGCGCTGATCCTCATCAACGCTGCACGAAGACTGAGGCACTACTCCTGGCCCACACGATCGTGGTCCAGACAGATTAACCCGTAAAGCAACTGCTGGGGTGACCAGATATGGCCGGTAGAATGCTCAAATGGTCATTAGAGCTGTCCGAATTTGACATCCAGAATGAAAGCAGAAAAGCCCTCAAAGCCCAGGCTCTGGCTGACTTCGTCGCAGAGATGACGTTCGCAGATTCCCCCACCTACGGGGCACGCAAGTGGACCATCTTCATGGACGGAGCATCCAGCTCGGCGAGGAGCGGGGCATGTATCATCTTGGAAAACGAAGAAGGAATAATCTTCAAGGTATCACTCACCTTATCCTTCCCCATGTCTAATAACCAGACAGAGTACAAGGCTTTCCTCGCCGACCTGCGCCTAACCGAAGACCTAGGGACAGAAGAAATCGTCATCTGCACAGATTTGCAACTCGTGGCACTTTAAGTTCGAGGGGAATACCAGGCCAAAAATGACAACCTATCCGAGTACTTAGCCTTAGTCAAAGAAAAGATGACAAAGTTTGCTGCAGTAAAGGTAAAGCATGTTCCCCGCAAACATAACATCAGAGCAGACGTATTGTCAAAACTGGCGAGCACATAGAAAAAGGGCGGAAACAAGTCTGTCATCCAGGAGGTGCTTCCTCAACCCAGTATCGAGAAGACATCTCCGACCCTCAACGTACAGGTAATCGGCGACAGCAACTACTGAATGACCCCCGTTTACAACTACCTCGCTAGAGACAAACTTTCGTCTGACCCCAAGGAGGCCAGAACAGTCAGGCGCATGGCCTGCTCCTACGTCCTGGTCGAAGATAAACTCTACAGGCGAGGGTTCTCCATCCCATTACTCAAACGCGTTCAGGAGGAGATGGTCGTCCACGTCCTGCGCGAGATCCACTCGGGGGGAGATCCCTCTCCCAGAAAACCCTTCGAGCAGGGTACTACTGACCAACCATGCAGCAGGATGCTAAAGAGCACGTGAAGAGATGCGACAAATGCCAACGGCAAGGGGACATGCACCTAGCTCCACCTAACGAGCTCAAAGCTATGTCCTCCCCGCGGCCATTATCTTGGTGGGGCCTGGACATCCTAGGGCCATTTGTAGTAGGATCAAACCAGAACAAGTACTTAATAGTAGGCGTTGATTACTTCAAAAAGTGGATAGAAGTGGAGGCTTTGGCCAAAATAAAAGCCCTTAACATACTTCGTTTCTACAAGCGAAATATCCTCACACGCTTTGGCATTGATAACACTAAAATACATTGTATGTTTGACTCCGATTGCACATGTTTTTAGTTGTTTATTTGTTATTTTCCCATGTTATGATGGTATTTTGTCTTACTTTCAGATACATTGCCTGATTTGAGCCTGCAGTGAAGAAACGACGCAAAACGGGGCTAAAACGGAGATTTCCTGCACAAATTGTACACTAGCCGTTTCACTCGGCGAACGCCATAGAGGACGTTGTTTGAGTAGTGGGTTTCACCCACGTTCCAATGGCTACAAGACACGTCTTCCCCATTTTACACACTCGGCATACACGGAGGGGATCTCGGCGGACGCTGACTGTTGTAATGAGAGAGTGGTCAAGGGCGTTAGGAGCATTCACCCACGATTGGAGATTTTACCTCAACCATTTTCTATAACGTTATGCGTCCGTTACAACATCACTAGCTCTATAAATAGGCCTTACATTTTCACTTTTGGATCATCCAATTCTAGTTTCCAACCTTAGGCATAAAGTTCACTTTGTAAAGCAATAATCCGTCACATCGGGGGGTTATTGCACTATTGTTGTTAGTTAGATTGGAGCACTGTAGTTAGGAGTTTTACATTCGAAGTTATTTACATTCAAGTCAGATTTACATTTCTCGCAATTTACTTTCCAGCTCTGTACCAGATCCAGTCTCCGATTTGGAGCAGGTTTTTATATAATTTGCAATTTATTATTATCCGCATTGCCTTTACATTCATTTACATTATTGCACTGCCTTATATTCGTTTATTTTCTGTCTCTGCCATTACTTTATTACTGCTTGAGTTAGATTTGCACGATTAGTGTGTGCTGATTATTTATTTGTTTGTGTGATCCGTTTGTCTTTCGAAACTGAACTTAAGCGTGACACTTGTGTTCACTCCTTTGAAATACACTCTCACACTTCACACGTTTTCATTCTAAAAATGTCTTATTTCGCAAACCAATTTACCGTTATGTTTTCAATTACCATGTCCAGCTAAATCTCTTGTGCTGGGATGTGAGGATCGTCGTTCCGACGGTACTCCACATGTTATCTTTTTAGAAATACTTTAGGGGCTATTTTTGGTTTTAATTAAACTCTTTTGAACTTCAATTGATCGGTCATTACATAAACAAGACCGTGCTTTTGTTTGCGTAATGACTGTGACTAGATCGGGTAAGATCGAAAGTCGTCCGACATTTTAGAAAAGAGTTTGTTAGTTTTTAATTGATAAATACAGCAAAAGCACTTTATTAATTAATTAGGAAAGTTTTATATTATTAGAAAGAGATTTTAAACTATTTTTGGATGCGTTTATAGATTTAGGATCCGGTTGGCCGAGCATATGCCGGAAACCCTTTGGTATTAAATATTTTCAATCGAAAACACTTTTTAACTAAGTCTTAGAGGTAGTTATATAAAAAAGGACTTTATCACTTTAACGCAAGGAGCGACCGGTGCAGCGTGAGTGGCCGGTATAGATTAAAGGTTAGGTCTGTTTCTGATCACGCTAACGCGACGGATCCTTTTTAATTAACTCTTTTTCAAAGAAGAAAACATTGCCCCGTAGTATTACTACTTAGATAATAGGAGTACAGTTTGATTGATGTGAATTACATTCCAGTATAGTCTTTATCTGATTTATTTCTATTTTCGTTCAGTGGAAAACTATTACTCTGATTTTTCTTTAGCCTTAGATAAACACCGTAACAATAGTAATCGATAGATTGACATTGGTCTCTGTGGGATCGATAAATCTTTTATATTACTCTGACGTAATCCGTATACTTGCGGATAGCACGCATCAAGTTTTTGGCGCCGTTGTCGGGGACCAATTACGTCAAAATTTCGTACCCTGTTGTTACACCGTCTAGACTAAGGCATCCCTTAGCCGGTCAATGCGAAGAACCCGCAGTACCAGAAACTTAGTTGATCCAATAGAAGAACCTGAACGATATGCTCGAGCTCGTATTTTACTTTGAAGACTCAAAAGAGCAATGGCAGAAGATCAAAACGCTAAACCTCTTAAGGATTTCGCCCTACCCTCTAACGAAGAACCTCATTCTAGTATAGTTAACCCAGCTATACCAGCCCATAACTTCGAATTAAAACCATCTCTGTTACAATTAGTGCAACAGAACCAGTTCGCAGGTCTTCCTACGAAAAACCCGAACCAACATCTTAAAGTCTTTATTCAACTAGCCGATACCTTAAAAGCAAACGGAGCTCCTCCTGAGGAAATACGTCTAAGACTATTCCCTTTTTCCCTCAGAGATAGAGCCCGATCATGGTTAGATTCCCTTCCAGCCAACTCTATAACCACTTGGAATGACCTAAAGATAGTATTCCTTGCAAGATACTTTCCACCGAGTAAAACCGTTGTCCTACGAAACCAAATAACTCGATTTACCCAAAGCGAGGGAGAATCACTTTTCGACGCTTGGGAGAGATACAAGGAACTATTAAGAGCATGTCCACATCATGGCTTAGTACAATGGCTCATAATCCATACCTTCTATAATGGACTCATGTACAACACAAAGATGACCATAGACGCTGCCGCCGGTGGCGCTCTAATGAACAAACCCTACCCCGAGGCTTGCGCTCTCATTGAGGATATGGCACAAAACTATTATCAATGGGGGACTGAACGAGCACACGTAGAGAAGAAAGAGACCAAAGGATGTGTGTAAGAAGTTAGTTGTTTTGACCATATGAACGTAAAGATGGACGCTATAGCCCAAAAAGTAGAAAACCTGACTATCAACCCCATATCAACCGTAGCAGCAATACAACCCGGATGCGAGATCTGTGGAACCCCAGGACATACCATAGTTGAATGCAATCTTTTAGCTGACAGTCCCACAGATCAGGTCAATTACGCCCAAGGAAACCCTTATTCAAACACATACAACCCTGGATGGAGGAATCGCCCAAACTTTTCCTATAAGAATAATAACCCTGCTCAAAATTCAACACCTCAAAAACCACCCGGTTTCCAAACTCAAAGACCCAACCAACCTGCATCATATGCCCCTCAGAAGTCAAATTTTGAGAAAAAGATGGACGAATTCATCTCATCTCAATTACAGCAGAACAAGGATTTCATGAACCAAAACATTCATATGAATGGACTAATTACTCAGTTGGGTACTAAACTTGATTCTGTAATTACCCATAACAAAATGCTTGAAACCCAAATCTCTCAAGTAGCACAACAACAATCCACTCATGCTACACCAGGAGGACAATTCCCTGGACAACCCCAACCTAACCCTAAAGGGCACGCGAATGCTATCGCTCTAAGGAGTGGGACCACTTACGATGGACCTACAAACCCTAGGTTGAATAATCCAGAACCTCCTAGGAAAGAGGTTGTGGCCACACCTGAGAAAGAAGTCGAGAAATCGGTGGAATCTGAGAAATCTAAGGATACGGAAGTTAAGGAGAAGGAAAGAGAAGGGAATGCAAAAGTTTATGTACCACCTCCTCCTTACAAACCTCCGATTCCATACCCACAATGACTTAAACAAACCAAATTAGATAACCAATATAAGAAATTCATAAAAGTGATTGAGAAACTCCATGTAGAGATCCCATTCACCGAAGCCATTACCCAAATACCATCTTATGCCAAATTCATTAAAGACATTCTAATTAACAAACAAAGATTAGATGATCCTAAACCTTTAGAATGCAATTCAATTGCTGAGAATAAGCTTCCTAAGAAAGAGAAAGACCAAGGAAGTTTTTCTATACCTTGTGTTTTGGGAAACCAAGTTATCGATAAAGCACTTCTGGACTTAGGAGCAAGTGTAAGCTTAATGCCTTTAGCCGTTTGTAAGAGGTTAAACCTAGGAGAAATGCAACCAACTAGGATGTCTCTCCAATTAGCCGATAGATCAGTTAAATATCCAATTGGCATTTTGGAAGACGTCCCAGTTAGGCTTGGTCAACTCTATATTCCAACGGATTTCGTCGTAATGGACATTAAAGAAGACGATGATATCCCAATCCTTTTAGGTAGACCCTTCTTATCTACAGCTGGAGCCATAATAGATGTCAAGAAAGGAAAAATGACATTCGAGGTAGGTAATGAAAAAGTAGAATTTATACTATCCCAATTCTTAAATGCACCAGCCATAGATGACTCATGTTATTCCATCGATATCATTGATGAATGCATAAGAGAGTTGGATAAAGAAGATCCAGTAGAAACCATCAAATTACCTTCGATCCCCATACTGGAGGACGACAGATTTGAACGCTTATCTGAACCTTACATAGATAACAGTCTTTACGAATGCTTGGCACTCACCCCAAATCATATGCCATGTCCGAAAAAACCATCAATAGAGCTTAAGGAGCTACCTAATAATTTAAGATACGAGTTCTTAGACAAAGAATTAAACCACCCAGTCATAGTCAGTGCCACGTTAGATGGTCCTGAAACTAATCAACTCTTAGATGTTTTAAGAAAATATCCCTCAGCTCTAGGTTATAATATCTCCGATCTCAAAGGAATAAGTCCTTCCGTGTGTATGCACCGAATTATGCTGGAGGAAGACTCAAAACCCTCTAGAGAACATCAACGAAGGATAAATCCTATAATGAGTGACGTAGTGAAAAGGGAAGTGTTAAAGTTGTTAGAGGCTGGAATAATATACCAAATATCCGATAGTAAATGGGTAAGCCCCGTACATGTGGTACCTAAGAAGGGGGGTGTCACCGCTATACAAAACGAAAAAGGAGAACAAATAGTCAAACGTATAGAAAGTGGTTGGCGGATGTGTATCGATTACAGGAAGCTCAATAAGGTAACTAGGAAAGATCACTTCCCACTTCCATTCACAGACCAAATGCTCGAACGTTTAGCTAGACATTCTTACTTTTGCTATTTAGATGGATACTCAGGATTCTTCCAAATACCCATTCACCCTGATGATCAGGAGAAAACAACCTTTACATGCCCCTATGGAACATTTGCTTACAACCGAATGCCATTTGGACTATGCAATGCCCCAACTACTTTCCAATGTTGTATGATGTCAATCTTCGCAGATTTCCTTGATGAGATTATGGAAGTATTTATGGACAATTTCTCGGTATGTGGATCTAGTTTTAAAAACTGTTTAACAATCCTCGAGAAAATCCTGGAAAGATGCGTAGAAGTCAACCTTGTTCTAAACTGGGAAAAGTGCCATTTTATGGTAACTGAAGGAATAGTACTAGGACACATAGTGTCCGAAAGAGGCATTGAGGTTGATAAAGCCAAAATAGAAGTAATAGAAAACCTCCAACCACCCAAAACCATTAGAGAAATCCGAAGCTTCCTTGGACACGCCGGTTTCTACCGACGCTTCATTAAAGACTTCTCCAAAATAACTAAACCATTAACCAACTTACTTATGAAAGACGCCAAATTTAAATTCGATGATAAATGTCTTGAGGCCTTTAAATACCTAAAACAAGCACTGATTTCCGCACCTATCATTCAACCTCCTGATTGGAATCAACCTTTCGAAATTATGTGCAATGCTAGCGATTACGCTGTTGGTGCTGTTTTAGGACAAAAGAAGGATAAGAAACTCCATGTGATTTACTACGCCAGTAGGAGTTTAGATGTGGCTCAGCTTAATTATGCCACAACCGAGAAGTAACTAATGGAAGTAGTCTTTGCAATCAGCAAGTTCCGATCCTATTTAGTAGGAGCAAAATCATAGTCTACACTGATCATGCTGCGATCAGGTACATATTAAGCAAAAAGGATGCTAAGCCTAGATTACTACGCTGGATCCTTTTACTCCAAGAATTTGATTTGGAAATCCGAGATAAGAAAGGCACCGAAAACGTGGTTGCTGACCACCTTTCAAGGCTTGAATATCTAAAGCCAGATCATGTCCCTATCAATGATGATTTGGTTTACGATAGATTAATAGGAGCAGTTTGAACCTTCCATAATGATAATCCTGACCACTATTTAGAATTAGATATTGAAAAAGCTTTCGCAGTGACAACCGTACCTTGGTACGCGGATTTTGTTAATTATCTAGCAGCTGATTTCATACCCCCTGATCTAAATTACCAACAGAAGAAGAAGTTATTTCATGATGTGAAACACTTCTATTGGGACGAACCCCTTCTATTCAAGAGAGGCTCAGACGGCATTTTCCGTCGCTGTGTCCCTGAAGAAGAAGTAGAAACTATAATTAGGCATTGTCACTCTTCACCATACGGTGGACATTTAGGCTCGTCCAAAACATGCGCTAAGATACTTCAAGCAGGACTTTTCTAGCCAACTTTATGGCGCGATGTTCATGCCTACATTGTAAGATGCGACAGATGCCAACGCACTGGGAACGTCTCAAGAAGAGATGAAATGTCTCTAAGGAATATTCAGGAGGTAGAACTCTTCGATGTTTGGGGTATAGATTTTATGGGACCTTTTCCATCTTCGATGGGAAATAAGTATATCTTAGTAGTTGTTGACTACGTATCCAAATGGATTGAAGTTGTAGCTTCACCCACCAACGATACTCGTGTAGTCATTAAACTGTTTAAAAACTATATATTCCCTAGGTTTAGAGTACCTCGATTAGTTATAAGTGATGGAGGATCGCACTTTATATCTAGGATATTCGAAAACCTTTTAAAGAAATACGGGGTTAAACACCGAGTAACCACACCATACCATCCGCAGACCAGTGGACAAGTAGAAGTATCAAATAGGGAAATAAAACAAATCTTAGAGAAAACTGTATCGATATCTAGAAAAGATTGGTCCTTAAGACTGCAGGAAGCCTTGTGGGCTTATAGAACCGCTTTTAAAACCCCTATAGGAACAACCCCATATCAACTAGTCTACGAAAAATCTTGCCATTTACCCTTCGAGCTTGAACATAAGGCCTACTGGGCCATAAAAGATCTTAATATGGATTACTTGATGGTCAGAGGTAAACGCATTTTAGATATCCATAAATAAGAAGAGTTACGCCAAAATGCTTGTGAAAATGCCATAATATATAAAGAGAGAACCAAAGCATGGCACGACAAAAGGATTGCCAAAAAGGAATTCAACATAGGCGATCCTGTACTTCTTTTCAATTCCAGGTTACGATTGTTTCCCGGTAAGTTACGGTCGAGATGGACTGGCCCCTATGAGGTGACCAAAGTCCTGAAATCTGGAGCACTTGAAATTACAGATCATTCATGTAGTCCCTTTTTAGTGAATTGACAAAGATTGAAACACTACTATGGAGGTGACATCCCCACCTACTACTCTGGTCACACTCTGATAGACCCACCTATAACAACATCCACTATGTAAGTTTTACATTCGTCAAGCTAACGACGTTAAACAAGCGCTGCGTGGGAGGCAACCCACGACTTTCTTTTCATTATCTTTCTTATTTATGCATATTATTTACTTGATTTCAGAAAAAGAAAAAGATTTATTATTTATATTATTTGACTAACTGGACTGACTTATGAAATGTCTATGTTTACAGGTTACAGATTACATCACCCCAGATATTCTACACTAACTTTCTTTTCAGGATGCAGAGCTATGATGACATGCACATCGTGTTCAGAGACGACGCACAGAGGAAAAGATATGTAGTCCTTTCTGAGAGGACGATGCTACCCACTAGGTACCCTGACCCCAACTGTTTAGAAACCTTAGGTATTGAGGCCAATGTGAGGTACCTTTATCACCAGCTCCAGTGGGATGAGTATTCAAATGCAATGAATGTAACCTATAAGCCTCTAACCTTAGAGTTCCTCAATTCGCTCAAGTATGATCCCTACAGTGGAAGAGGTTACAAGAGTGGAAGCATATTGGAAACGAGTACAGCCTTAACCACGGGGATTTTGCTAGATTACTTGGTTTTCAGTGTGGCATGGATGCCATCCATTTTATGCATGAGGTTAATGTCATGCAGGATGAGCTTGATGGATTCTGGAGCAAAATCACCAGTGGAGGAGGACCTGATCCTTCCACCCAATTAGCAAACAAAATCCACAACCCAGCTTTCCGTTACTTCCAAATGATCCTAGCCGAGACTTTCTTTGGTAGAAGTGCATAAGAGATTCTGATGCTCTTTTGTACTGCTGAGTCACGTCCTTTAGCCAGTGGTAATTTTCTGATGTATAACCTATACTTAACTGCCGAATCATCCGAAGGACCCATCCATGTATGTGGCACTGTTACACATATAGCTTATGCCCTAGGTCTAGCCAGCAAGCTAACTCATCTTACCCCACATTGTGGCTGCACCTTAATTGAGATTAATCATTGCCTTGACCGTGGCCTTATCAGGAGAACATTTTTCAGTGCTCATAGCTATAAGCTCCTAATCGACGACGAAGTCGTTCACTACTTTGGTTTGCCAAACCACACCCGGACAAGTGTCCATGACAAAGCAAACTAGTCATACGCTTTGGAAGGCCAAGACGAGACACCCATCCGACCTAGAACCCCACCTGTACCTGAGTACCATCCTACACCCTATCCTGAAAGGACTACTGTCTATTCTTCTAACGTCAATCTGCAACGCAGGAACATATATTCAGAGTTTGACGCTATGCACAAGGAGATCATTTCTCTTCGCGACGAATGCGCCCAACTTACCTTATAGATGGAGGTCTCAGACGCAACAAATGCTTTATCATATGATTTGTTAGATCAGGAGATTTGCGATCTCAGACGCCAGCTTGCAGACGCACGGGTATCTTGTCCTCACATGGATCAGGGTGTCCGCCGACAGTCGTTCTAGAAGATATTTAGGAGCTCTGGGTCAGAGCTCACACTATGTGTGGGGGAGACTTACCACATTCTTATTATTATCATTTATTTTTACCGTTACCAAATTCTTATTATTATTTTTACCGCTATTATCATAATTATCAGACTATTAGTAGATTTAATTTTCCATCGTTATTATTAGACTCATTGCTACTAATATTTTGAATTTTATGGTACACTGCATCCATCAGCTATATGCAAGTGTCGTATTATTTATTGGTAATATTTAAAAAAAAATTTGATTCATTCTCGTATTTTAAAGTTTTATAGAGTTACTAATATTTTTCTTATTTAATTTCTACATTCACATTTTACATTTATGCAAAAGAAAAAAATATTCTCTATGTTTCTTACATGTACACCTATGAAGAAACAACCTCAAATATGCTATACACACCCCAAGGAGGGATACATGGACCAACCAAAGCCCAATCCCATGCCAGCCCAATTTACACAGTCCGCGAACGCGAAACCCTGGTCGGCGGACGCAGAGGCGTCCTGGGATATTAACGAACCAGGATGGAAAACCCCCCATTTTTTGCCACTCTCTTCATCTTCCACCTCCAATAACTCCGTTTTTAATCACCATAAAACCCCACTAAACCATTTCCATTCTTTATTTCATAACTACCCCACTACCATTACCACTTCTATTCCACATTATCTCTATAAAAACCAAAGATTTCACCCAAAAACCCAAATCTATAAAAACCCAAATTTATCCATTTTCCATCACTAAACCTTCATTTCACTTCAACAATGGCAGGGGAGGAACAAGGAAACATCATTTTTCGAGATGGAGACGACGGAGTCAAGCAATGGGAAAAATGGGACAAACTGCAGACACGCAACATTCTTGCGACGAGGTACATTAATGATATCTGTCTGTATAACCTAGGTATATGGTATATCGTATTTTATCTATTAGAGAATTTAAAATTAGAGAGTATCTTTATTCGCAAGGAGCCTACCTATGAAAGGCTAACCCGCGAGTTTTTGAGTTCTTTGGAGTACACTGTCAGGGATAACACTGCTAGCACTGTAGGCACAGTGAGGTTTAGGATGTTCAATGTGGGCCATTTATGATAGCTCATATGCGGGCAATTGAAAGAAAGGGCAGCACCGTGTCATTTGGAGGATTGATTACCTTCATTGCACGAGCCCTCCATCTGGACACCGAGGACAAAGGAAACGAGACGGAGGATGAGTTTGACCGTATGGATCAGTCTCCTATTCATGTATCACCTGCACACACTCCACATGTTACTAACCATTATGCAGGTACCTCTTTCGGATTTTATATCACTGAAGAAATGTGGCAAGCATAGCAAGCCAGAGAAGAAGAGCGTGATGGCATGTTCTATGCCATGTACCAACACCAGCAGGAGATGATGGACCTTATGTGGGAGTCACAACAATCCACTCTCAAGAACTTCAAAGCCCTTAGGGATCAAAATGCCTCTCTCATAGAGAGTATTGAGCAGATGAAGTTGTCACATACCACCCAGATGTTCAGATCATGGTGGAGATGGCCCCAGTGGCCGACATGAGTGATTGCCAGGTTTCACCTATCTCTTTCTCACTTTTTATCGAAACATTGAGGACAATGTTCGGTTTAAGTGCGGGAGGAGATATTTACTGTTTTTAGTTGTCTTTACTATTTCTATTTTCTCTCTATTATTTTACTATTTCTTTCTAGTGTAGTTTAGTTCATTTTAAAAAATTTCACATGTGCTTGACGAGTCATTTCGTGTAGTTTGTCTATTTTCCCAATTCTTGAGCCTTAACAAAAAAAAAATTTGAACAAAGAAAACAACATTTATTTTGAAAATTTGGGCTATTAGGACAAGTAAGTATCATTTGCAAAGGCTTGGGAAAACTTTTGAAAAATCGATATCGTTTTTACACCGTAAGTTTCTCAATTATAGGAACCTATCCAGGTTTTTATTATACGGTGGCCTTAAAATCTCACCCTTTATCGCTTACCCTTAAGTAGTTTATTCTAGCAGTCAGCACCATCTTAACCACCGCTAAGTGACAAACCGATGCAAATAGGTAAGATCCTGCAAAAGAAAAAGAAAAGAGAAAGAAAAATCCAAAAGATGCTAAAGTATCTTTGGAAAAATTGCAAGAAAAATTATGTATAAGAAAAATAATAATAATAATAAATTGCAAAAAGTATCAAATTTCTGATATAATAACAGGATCAGGATTACCACAGGTTATGTTCACCATGCGAGTGCAAGATAACGGGCTTAATGTGACTGCGCCTGAATGAAAAGGGGTAAGAAAGGAATGAGTAAGCTAGGCCTAAGTATAACACCTTGGTTTGGATTGGTTTGTATAGGAGAGAAACTTATGCCCGCAAATCACGGAAAGTGTCATTACAATACCCTTGGTTCACAAGTTAGTACCTACTGATGCATTACTGATCAAACTTAAGTCTTTATCTTAGATGAGATACTTGTGTGTTTGCTGTTCTTCTTTTTCTGCTTATGAGAGTTTGCTTGAGGACAAGCAAAGGTTTAAGTGTGGGAGAATTTGATAACACTAAAATACAGTGTATGTTTGACTCCAATTGCACATGTTTTTAGTTGTTTATTTGTTATTTTCACATGTTATGATAGTATTTTGTCTTACTTTCAGATACATTGCCTGATTTGAGCCTGTAGTGAAGAAACGACGTAAAACGGGACTAAAACGGAAATTTCCTGCACAAATTGTACACTAGCCGTTTCACTCGGCGAACGCCATAGAGGACGCCGTTTGAGTAGTGGGTTTCACCCACGTTCCAACGGCTACAAGACACGTCTTCCCCATTTTACACACTCGGCGGACGCGGAGGGGGTCTCGGCGGACGCTGACTGTTGTAATGGGAGAGTGGTCAAGGGCGTTAGGAGCATTCACCCACGATTGGAGATTTTATCTCAACCATTTTCTATAACGTTATGCGGCCGTTACAACATCACTAGCTATATAAATAGGCCTTGCATTTTCACTTTTGGATCATCCAATTCTAGTTTCCAACCTTAGGCATAAAGTTCACTTTGTAAAGCAATAATCCGTCACATCGGGGGGTTATTGCACTATTGTTGTTAGTTAGATTGGAGCACTGTAGTTAGGAGTTTTACATTGAAAGTTATTTACGTTCAAGTCAGATTTACATTTCCCGCAATTTACTTTCCAGCTCTGTACCAGATCCAGTCTCCGATTTGGAGCAGGTTTTTATATAATTTGCAATTTATTATTATCCACATTGCCTTTACATTCATTTACATTATTGCACTGTCTTATATTCGTTTATTTTCTGTCTCTGCCATTACTTTATTACTGCTTGAGTTAGATTTGCACGATTAGCGTGTGCTGATTATTTATTTGTTTGTGTGATCCGTCTGTCTTTCGAAACTGAACTTAAGCGTGACACTTGTGTTCACTCCTTTGAAATACACTCTCACACTTCGCACGTTTTCATTCTAAAAATGTCTTATTTCGCAAACCAATTTACCGTTATGTTTTCAATTACCATGTCCAGCTAAATCTCTTGTGCTGGGATGTGAGGATCGTCGTTCCGACGGTACTCCACATGTTATCTTTTTAGAAATACTTTAGGGGCTGTTTTTGTTTTTAATTAACCTCTTCTGAACTTCAATTGATCGGTCATTACGTAAACGAGACCGTGTTTTTGTCTGCGTAATGACTGTGACTAGATCGGGTAAGATCGAAAGTCGTCCGGCATTTTAGAAAAGAGTTTTTTAGTTTTTAATTGATAAATACAGCGAAAGCACTTTATTAATTAATTAGGAAAATTTTATATTATTAGAAAGAGATTTTAAACTATTTTCGGACGCGTTTATAGATTTAGGATCCGGTTGGCCGAGCATATGCCAGAAACCCTTTGGTATTAAATATTTCCAATCGAAAACACTTTTTAACTAAGTCTTAGAGGTAGTTATATAAAAAAGGACTTTATCACTTTAACGCAAGGAGTGACCGGTGCAGCGTGAGCGGCCGGTATAGATTAAAGGTTAGGTCTGTTTCCGATCACGCTAACGCGGCGGATCCTTTTTAATTAACTCTTTTTCAAAGAAGAAAACATTGCCCCGTAGTATTACTACTTAGATAATAGGAGTACCGTTTGATTGATGTGAATTACATTCCAGTATAGTCTTTATCTGATTTATTTCTATTTTCCTTCAGTGGAAAACTATTACTCTGATTTTTCTTTAGCCTTAGATAAACACCATAATAATAGTAATCGATAGATTGACATTGGTCTCTGAGGGATCGATAAATCTTTTATATTACTCTGACGTAATCTGTATACTTGCGGATAGCACGCATCAGGCATCCCCCAAGCGATAGTCATGGACAAAATGGGACACAATTCACTGACGGGAAGTTCCAGGATTTCGTCGCTCAACTGGGCACGAAACAACACTTCGCATTCGTCGAACATCCCCAGACTAACGGGAAAGCCGAAGCAGCAAATCGAGTAATCCTACGAGGCCTCAAGCGAAGGCTAGATGAAACGAAGAAAGCTTAGGTCGAGGAGCTACACAACATCCTATGGGCATACCG
Source organism: Lathyrus tuberosus (assembly GCA_022829125.1). Taxonomy (NCBI): domain Eukaryota; kingdom Viridiplantae; phylum Streptophyta; class Magnoliopsida; order Fabales; family Fabaceae; genus Lathyrus; species Lathyrus tuberosus. The sequence goes on along the minus strand of JALAZF010000013.1, from coordinate 24,367,629 downwards.
CACGACTCCACACTCTTCGACCGGGGAAACTCCCTTTCGCCTGGCCTACGGGACTGAGGCAGTAATCTCCATCGAAATACACGTACCATCCAGGCGGACTGAGTCACCCCTGGACGAACAAATGAACAACAAGGAACTAAGGGAGGAGCTCGACCTCGTCGAAGATGTCCGATCAGGGGCAGATCTCCGCGAAGCCTCGTTAAAACAAAAAATCGCAATCAGGCATAACGCCAAAGTAATACGACGAGAATTCCAAGTGGGCAGCCTTGTCTTGAGAAGAAACCACAAGGATTCTCGAGAGGGAAAACTCACCGCTAACTGGAAAAGATCCTATCGCGTCCGAGCAAAGACAGAGAATGTGGCCTACTACCTAGAACACCTCAACAGGGAAGAACTTGCTCGACCATGGAACGCCGAAAAGCTAAAATAATATTATAGCTAATGCCCTAACTGTTAGTTTGCTTCGTCAAAGCAACGAACATAACGTCCTGACTACGATGCGCGCACAGGTACAAGCGTCGCATGCCAGCCAAGGCAGGACCACGCTCAGGATCGAGCTAGGTCTCTGCTCGACAACGGTTCCTCAACCGAGCCCGTCGTCGTCAAAGTACCATGATAGGTAGAACACCCATCTCGTGATGGGAGGTTTACGCCGCGAACTCAGGCCTCAAACGCGACATGAGCTCTGCTATCATGCCCGACAATCCCCAAGGTCGTTCGACCAGTCCCCCTCATTGCCGAACACATCTAAGTCAAGCAATTCCCTGAAAACATTAAACAAATCAAAGTGACCCCTATTACGGGCATGCACGTGTATCGAACAAAGATATAACACTTAGCAAAAATAATCAAAGAAAGCCATGCGGAGAATATACAACATACAAAACCGGCCACGATGGCCAGATACACATATAATTAAAGTGGCTACAAGGACCACGAGTATGCATATTACAAGGCAAAGGGGCCACGCCCCCTACCGAACAAAATAAGGTTACAACAAATATGGCAGGCTGGCCAGATACATTACAACAAAATAAAAAGAGATATCACTCCTTCATCTGCTCAGGCTGCTCAAGGTTGGGCTCAGGCTGCTGGGTCTCCTCGTTCAAAAGTCGGGCGTGCTCATAGCCGATGTTAAAGAAGTATGGGACAACTATCTTGCCATTCTAAACATGGCCCAGGAAGTTAGTACCCTCCGTGGATATCTGGACTTCTGGGTTCACCAGCCTGACTTGGGCCACGACGTTATTGAATAACTCCTCCCCAATGGCTATAACATTGTCCTCTGCCCGTAAATGACGAGCAACCAGCTTGGCCCTGGTCTTCATCGCCCTCACTCCCGCAGGCTCATCCTCAGCTGGGGCCTCCGCAGACCTTATCTGCTCAACCAGTTCCTCGGCAACCTTCTTTTTGCAACCAAAGTCTCGTTCTCCCCTCTCATCCTGACAGCCTCCTCGTCCGATTTCTTCCTCGCGTCGTTGGCAGCCTTGGCCTCCTCTTTGGTCTTTCTCACCGTCTCTTCCAAGGACACTATAGTCGCCTGGGCCTTCTTAAGTTCAGACTCAGAGGAGGAATCTCCCTCACCATACACCGCTGCCATCTCCAAGACCCAGACCAACACGGAGGCATTCTGTGCCAGCGTTGCCCTCTTGCCTGGGCGATCCATTCCTTCGAGCTTGAGAGACTCTGCCCGAGGCACCACCAGGGACGTCCCCTCGAAAAACTTCTTGTCATGAAAGCACGGGGGAAGTTTGAACTTGGCCTTCTCCGCCGCCCGACTGAGGTCCACTAGATCACTCGTTTTGGTCCGCTTGAACCTTGAGGCCAGGGGTGCCGGAGACCCCTGAGCAGGTGAAGGGACGAGCGAGAAGTTCCCCGCGGTAGGTTGAGGAGGAGGCACGCGCTCTGTGAACCGAAACTTTGAGGTGGCCGCACCAGCTTTGCCCCTCGCCAGGGCATTCTTCACCATCCTCTCATGGACATAAGGCATCTCACCTGAAAAAACATAAAAAAACACGTTAGTCACCGAGGAAGTTATAATTCGAACAAGTTAAAAAAGCTAAAACTACCAAGTAGCTTAAGAGCATCTGCATGGGTCTTGCACTCCAAGAGTGCATTCGTATTGATATAACGATACTCCACTCTTTGCCCGTCATCCTCCTCAAAGATCGGGTCCCCCTTTTTCGTCCAGCACTCCGCGGGCCTAAAGGTGTTAACATAGTTGACCAACGCCTTGTAACCAGTTATGTCTTGCTCGTCCAGCATGTTCGGTTGGGCAAGATAATGGCCAGTGCCCCGAGGAAAGTGGCTCTCACTCCAACGGAAAGAGAACTTGAATACTCTCTCCACCAGCAGCTTCCCATCCCCATCATACATATCTTTGCCATCGTCGTCCGTGGTCACCGTCCAAGCATACGTGGTGTCCTGAGCCTTCTCTGACACAGGTTCGATGATGTATAACCTCTCCTTGAAGGTCCGGATAGACTCCGAGAAAGGCTTAAACAATTTCCTCGGTTGCTTCAGCGAGACCCAGCCATACCTTTTCCCCGAGACACGCCTGTGGAGATGGAAGATGGTGAAGAATAAAGGCAAAGTAGCTCCTATCTTCAGGAACTCACAGGTCAGCTCGAAGGCGCGGATAAATGCCAACGAATTAGGGTGCAAGTGCGATGGTACCAAATCCAGATGAACAAAAATAGACTGCTGAAAGTCAGCAAAGGGCAGCCTCAGCCCTATTTCCTTGAAGGCGTATTCGTACATCGCAAACCTTTCCTTGTAATTTGTGCAGATGCGGTCGTCTTGATTAGGGAAGTGCACCTTCCACTCCCCTTCGGGCCCCATGTCCGTGAAGACATCCCCGATATAATACGCAAAAGTTGATGCATGCTCGGCTGGCTCTGCGACCGTCCATTCCTCCGCGGAATCATGCTCAGGATCCTCCCCGACTTCGCTGGGAGCATTTGAAACCTCTGTATCACTACTCTCCGAGGAGCTCGCCTCAGACGAGTCTATGAGAATCTCTTGCTCGGGATTATGCGCCATCTCGATCACCTGAAAAGCAGAGGACAAAAGTGAATTCGACTGCAAAATCAAATCCACCCTTCCACCATTAGTCAAGTGAAAGGGCGCGCAAAGGGCCGAGGACGGTGTCCCTGACCTAAGCCCTAAATAAAATAACACAAAAGTCTTCCGCGAGGAGATGGCCGGAGGCAACCCCTCCTACGCATACGGGGGATCTCCCCGACCTACTACCCAGTTTCCGTTTGAAGCTCCACCGAAAAATTCATATGTTCATCAGAAAGTTTATCAGAGCACCGGAAAACTTGGTAGCTTCACCAGGTACGCTTGCGCCGTCACTGCAACAGCGTCGGGAACGACCTAAGTCTATAATCTCTAGGAAGCTCCGGCGACCACATCAGTAGCAGAAGATGGCCAAGCCACCGTCTACCACCAACAGACGCCGAAAAACATGACCTTCTTACCTAAGTTTAACCTAGCCACATGCGTTCTAACAAAATAGAAACTAAAAAGCCAGAAATGAAGATTAAAATAGGTAACTTACGTGGTCGAAGAGAGTGTAGAGGACCAAAGAGCTTGTTCGAATCTACGTGCAGCGGCTGACGCGGCGGTTGACGGCGGCTACGGGCTGAGAGCTCTAAGAGAAAAATGAAGAAGGAGAGAGGAGCGAAAAATGCAAATAAGCTACTTTCCCCACATATATATACAGTCTAAAAGCACGTGCACGAGCGTGCGCGGCTAGGGGCATCATCATGACCCTATCCTAGCCATCATGATGCAGTTAATGCTGCGCAAGACTCGGGGAACACGTGGCATCACGTCTCTTCAGAATCCCTCAACCGTTGGTCTCCCCGCATGCCGGGCAGTCCGAACAATGTTGCATATCCCACAGGAACTATAACGCCCAGGCACCCAAGGACAATCCCGTATCGACGACAGACGGCTGCCTCTTTAGAGTTCCCCGGGGCTGCGAGCTATCCTTATGTCATCACTCCCATGCTCGGGAGCAACGACTTGGGGGGCTCCTATTCTGAACTGGACCAATGGCTAGGCATGGCTCAATCCACTTCTGCTCCAAGAACGGCCCAATTGCCTAAGTCTAGCTGGTGCGGGGCAGCATTTACCTTTATGGCCCTCTACCGGGCACATATGGACAGATGAACCTCAAGGTCATTTGCCCCTCCCAGGAATTCCTGCCCGTTACGCACGGTTCCATCATCCAGGATCAATCATGATGTCTGTGCCCAGAACTACGCCCTTGCCCGTGGCAACGACTAGTTTTGGGCATCTCTGTCGGTCATAACGACTAGTTTTTAGCAGTTACCTATTCTTCAGGAAATAGTTATTCTGCCTTGAAAATAGGGACCATTGGCCATGCACGGGGGGCATTATAAATACCCTCTCATTTGAGAGGGTCAGGTATCCAAAAATCATCCTAAGAAACTCATACTTTTGTACTTGCCTTTCTCTCTCCCGATTCTTACTTTAGCATCGGAGTGCCTTGCAGGTACACTCCCTTCTCATCTCACGCACCCAGCATTGTGACACCCCAAATTTATTAGAATATTTATTTAATTTATTTAAATATAATATTTGTGAATTTTCGGTGAATTTTGGTGTTTTATGTCGATGTCAGTATTTTGGTGGAGTTTTGGTTATTTTAATTAAATAATAGTATATAATATGAATATATTAGTATTATTATTAATTTAAATAATATTAGAGGAATTAAGGGCAAGATGGACTTTTGAGGAGGATTAGTGAGGGTAAATTGGGGAAAGCCCATTTTGGAAGCCCAAGGGTTTAACAAAAAGGAATTGGGAGGAATAGGATTCAATTTGTTAGATCGTGAAAATAAGGAGAAAGTGCAGAGCTCTGAGGAAAAAGGAAAAGGTGAGGATTTGTGAAGGTTTCCAAAGGCTCAATAGAGAAAAGCTCCGGATCGACAATCTAAGTGTTGCGGTGAGAATCGGATAAAAAGCTATTAATTAACTTGAATCACAAAACTTTGAAATTCACCACCGAGATTTGATTTATCCAAAGGAAAGGGTAAAGAATAAAAACCCTAATAAGAGATCTAAGGTTCGGGGGTTGGTTATACTTAGGGAAGGTGTTAACATCCTAGATATCTGTAGTTCTCTACAGGAACCTCTTGTTAGTATTTGTGTTAAGTTATTATTTGCTTGCTAAGGAGTTGTGCTAAGGGAAAAACCTAGGGGTTAGTTTCTAAGTATGCTCGCCAAGACATCGCATCTCGTGCCTACGTATCCTGACGGGAATGGAATCAGAGCATTCGTAGTTCCCCTCAATAAGGGTAAACAGGGTAAGAAATAGAAAGGTGGAAAAAAAGGTGGAATCCAATAAGGCATTGGATGTAAAGGAAAAAGGTGGAAAAAGAAAAAGGTAGCTCGCTAGGATCTCGCAATCCTATGCCTACGTATTCTCAAGATGAACTTTGAGAAATCAGAGCGTCCATAGTTCCCCTCAACGGGGTGAGGAACTCTTGACTGTGGTCAAGGTTCCAAGGGAAAGCAGGGTGAAAATCTTGAAAGCAAAGCTTGAGGATTGATTGTTTAGGAGAAAAGATTAATGGCTATCTCTTGTGAAGGTTAAAGAAAGGTTTAAGAGTTATAAGAGATTAATGGCTATCTCTTGGGGAGGTTAAAGAAAGGGAATGAAGTGTTCATGGGAAAGTAGGGTCTGATAGCAAGACACCTACGTGGAGTGCGACAACTCCAAACCTAAGGCTAGTTTAAAAGGGTAATGAGTTATCTATGACCTTGCGGTCAATAGAGAGACTTTCCTTTGGAAGGAAAGGGAGATAACAACTTGTAAACAGGAGTTGAAGGAGATTGAAAATAAATGAACGATACGAGCACGACAAGGATAACATTCTCAAAGTTTTGAAATCAGAGACATGTTAAAGCTATGAAACAAAAGCCAAGATGTACAAATAACATAATGACATTGTCCAAGGTTCAGGAACAAACCTCAAGCAAACATTTCACATACTACAGAATACACAAAATTCCCAAAAGTCTTCAGGAAACAAATGGTGATTTTTTCACAAAAGAGAGTCCAAGAATTAAATATAAAATGCATATTTTTGTTTTTGAAGTTTTTAGAAAGAAATGAAATTAATACGGGAAGTGAAATAAATAAAAAGGGTTAAAACTAAAAATGTGGCAGACGCCGCACAAAAGTGCCATGAAATTCATGGCAAGTGCCACAAGTTCATGGTAGGCGCCACTAAAGGATGTGGCAGGCGCCACACCTTGCTCATGCATCATGTGGCAGGCGCCACACTTAAGGAATGGTGGCAGGCGCCACCTTTGTTTCTTTTTCTTTTTTCTTTTATCTTATTTCATTTCATTTCATTTCATTTTGTTCTTTCTTTTAAATAAAATTCATAATCCCAGTTCAAGATAGAATCAAAACAAAATCAGGAATAGCACTGGAATGAAAGAAGACAAACATCCCACAACAGGACTAGATGCTCAAGGAAACGACAACATTCAGGAATGACACTGAATGAAAGGACGGTTAACGTTTTGGTAAGGTAAGACATGGATAATGACACGACCTCGGACGAAATGCAAATGAGGATGAAACACTCATGATATGCATATGTATATAAATTTTGCTATGCAAATGCAGATGCTGACGACACAACTCGACTCTTTTGGTGAGAAGACAAGACTGGAAGATTGATTCCTCAACACGGAGATCACTGTCATTCTGCTTGGGGACTAGAGATACTATTGCTAAATACATCTTTGCCACACTGGTAAACTGTATCAAGTGATGATCCTTGTAGGAAGGATGAAGAGCTGCTTGGGGGTTCTTCAGGTAAACTGCCCCAGACTAGCTGACTGTTGTAGACTAACTGATCATTGCTTCAACCTGTCTGATTCTTGAAACGACTACTTTGTTGTACATTGGGAAGCTTGCCCCAGTCTGAGTCTTGAATAATCTTCTGGATAAATAATTCTGAGAAGGACTTGCCCCTGAACAACAACCCTTGAACTGATTCTTCAACAGGATTTGGAAAGAACTTGCCCCTGATAGGATCACCAACCAAGTTTCTGGAAGTTTCTCACTTCAACCATTACAGCGTTAGCCTGATCTTCTCTCTTCTTCTGGAAGTTTCCGTAGGATTTCCTCACAGCACTGGAAGTTGGAGGAAACACTTCCAATCATCTTCTCCCAATAGAACGGGGACAGGGTATCCATGAACATTCTAGTTAATTCTTTCTCGACCAAAGGAGGTTCAACTTGGGAAGCCAACTCCCTCCAGCGCTGAGCATAATCCTTAAAAGATTCCTTCTCATGCTGAGACATGTTTTTCAGCTGGCGGCGATCAGGAGCCATATCGAGATTATACTTATATTGCTTCATGAAGGCATTTACAAGATCTTGGAAGCAGTGAATGGAGTTTTGCTCGAGACCCATATACCATTTGAGTGATGCTCCACTCAAGCTATCCTGAAAACAGTGGATAAGCAGCCTCTGATTTTTGGTATAAGCAGCCATCTTGCGACAATACATGACCAAATGAGCCCTTGGACAAGAATGGCCCTTGTACTTCACAAATTCTGGAGTTTTGAACTTAGCAAGCATAACAAGATCAGACACTAAGCACATGTTGTCTGCATCCACATTGAAAGTGTCAGTACCCTCAACAGCTTTGAGTCTCTTATCTATGATCTGAAACTACTCACGGATAACTTCAAGTTCAACAAAGTCTTCACAGTCTTCACCCTGAGCACTGGCATCATTGTACTCAAAGAGGGGATTCTCAAAGGGAGCTCGAACAGTCTGTGGAATGGCATGGACCACAAGTCTGGGCACCGCAAAAAGAGGAGCTTAAAATACAGGCATAGCAGTCTGACCAACCATAGCAGTAGATACAATAGGTGGAGAATAGTTGTGTGGCAAACCAATCTCAGGCCAAGTTGAAGGTGACATTTGAACAAGTGGAGGTTCAGCACTTGAAACTTCCTGGATGTCAGTTCTTTGGGGGGACTCTCCCCTAGAAATCAAAACTTGGAGCATCTCAGTGAGTTTAGTCATGCTCGACTTAAGGTCATCGATCTCCATCCGGACCTCAGCATTGTGTGCCTCTTGCTCTGACATCCTTCGTCTGTAATTAGCTGTAGTCTGGTATTTGTGTCGAGGAATCAGCTTGACGACTCACAGGTGATACTGGAAGATAGAGATAGCTGGAGATGAGTTACTGGACAGACAGACGTATGTAATGAGTCATGCAAAGATGCAAATGATATGCAATGCAATGCAAACAGGATGAAAAACACACATAGCAGGATCAAAGTTCGAGATCACAACATGGAGTCTGGGTGAAGAACCAACCACAGGGCGTGTACTAGGGTTCTTGTATCCGTAGAACAAGGTTCTAAGAAGTTCCCAAAGTCTACGTAAATCCTTCAGATATTATCGGCTTACGTGACTACTCACGCGGGTTAATAATATTCTTAAGATAAACTCGTCTGAGTGTAGTACCGCGTGACAACTACTTGGGACTACTCCCTCATAGCCACCACACTACATCCTAAAAAGGCCAAGTGGGGTGAAGGTAACTACGGTCCTCAGAATCACGGGCTCTCAAATCGGGAAGAGTGACATCAATACGACTACTCACATCAGACATCAACAATCCCAAATGGCCTCAACTGAGCGTGGTCATCATAGGCCAAAAATTGTTAGGACTACTCTAAACAACCGACTATTGATTACACCACAATCCTATCAAATGTGTGCTCTTAAGTCCGGGTTAGGACTTATCTCACCACTCAAAGTAACCACCCTGCACACAGAAAAACCCAAGCACAACAGATATATATACAAATATACAAAAATGTACAAGTATACAAGTAAGCAAACATATAAATAACACAAATAAAAACAAGATAGGCTTAACCCTCTTAAGGGGCTGATCCCTGGTGAAGTCACCACTTTCTGTTGCGGTGAGAATCAGATAACAAGCTATTAATTAACTTGAATCATAAAACTTTGAAATTCACCACCGAGCTTTGATTTATCTAAAGGAAATGGTAAAGAAGGAAAACCCTAATAAGAGATCTAAGGTTAGGGGGCTGGTTATACCTAGGGAAGGTGTTAGCATCCTAGATATCTGTAGTACTCTACATGAACCTCTTGTTCGTATTTGTGTTAAGTTATTATTTGCTTGCTAAGGAGTTATGCTAAGGGAAAAACCTAGGGGTTAGTTTCAAAGTATGCTCGCCAAGACATCGCATCTCGTGCCTACGTATCCTGACGGGAATGGAATCAGAACATTCGTAGTTCCCCTCAATAAGGGTAAACAGGGTAAGAAATAGAAAGGTGGAAAAAAGAAAAGGTGGAATCCAAGAAGGCATTGGATGTAAAGGAAAAAGGTGGAAAAATAAAAAGGTAGCTCGCTAGGATCTCGCAATCCTATGCCTACGTATTCTCAAGATGAACTTTGAGAAATCAGAGCGTCCATAGTTCCCCTCAATGGGGTGAGGAACTCTTGACTGTGGTCAAGGTTCCAAGGGAAAGCAGGGTGAAAATCTTGAAAGAAAAGCTTGAGGATTGATTGTTTAGGAGAAAAGATTAATGGCTATCTCTTGTGAAGGTTAAAGAAAGGTTTAAGAGTTATAAGAGATTAATGGCTATCTCTTGGGGAGGTTAAAGAAAGGGAATGAAGTGTTCATGGGAAAGTAGGGTCTGATAGCAAGACACCTACGTGGAGTGCGATGACTCCAAACCTAAGGCTAGTTTAAAAGGGTAATGAGCTATCTATGACCTTGCGGTCAATAGAGAGACTTTCCTTTGGAAGGAGAGGGAGATAACAACTTGTAAACAGGAGTTGAAGGAGATTGAAAATAAATGAACGATACGAGCACGACAAGGATAACATTCTCAAAGTTTTGAAATCAGAGACATGTTAAAGCTATGAAACAAAAGCCAAGATGTACAAATAGCATAATGACATTGTCCAAGGTTCAGGAACAAACCTCAAGCAAACATTTCACATACTACAGAATACTCAAAATTCCCAAAAGTCTTCAGGAAACAAATGGTGATTTTTTCACAAAAGAGAGTCCAAGAATTAAATATAAAATGCATATTTTTGTTTTTGAAGTTTTTAGAAAGAAATGAAATTAATACGGGAAGTGAAATAAATAAAAAGGGTTAAAACTAAAAATGTGGCAGACGCCACACAAAAGTGCCATGAAACTTATGGCAAGTGCCACAAGTTCATGGTAGGCGCCACTAAAGGATGTGGCAGGCGCCATGAAGGGTTTTGTTTCATGGTGGCAGGCGCCACACCTTGCTCATGCATCATGTGGCAGGCGCCACACTTAAGGAATGGTGGCAGGCGCCACCTTTGTTTCTTTTTATTTTTTCTTTTATCTTATTTCATTTCATTTCATTTCATTTTGTTCTTTCTTTTAAATAAAATTCATAATCCCAGTTCAAGATAGAATCAAAACAAAATCAGGAATAGCACTGGAGTGAAAGAAGACAAACATCCCACAACAGGACTAGATGCTCAAGGAAACGACAACATTCAGGAATGACACTGAATGAAAGGACGGATAACATTTTGGTAAGGTAAGACATGGATAATGACACGACCTCGGACGAAATGCAAATGAGGATGAAACACTCATGATATGCATATGTATATAAATTTTGCTATGCAAATGCAGATGCTGACGACACAACTCGACTCTTTTGGTGAGAAGACAAGACTGAAAGACTGATTCCTCAACACGGAGATCACTGTCATTCTGCTTGGGGACTAGAGATACTATTGCTGAATACATCTTCGCCACACTGGTAAACTGTATCAAGTGATGATCCTTGTAGGAAGGATGAAGAGCTGCTTGGGGGTTCTTCAGGTAAACTGCCCCAGACTAGCTGACTGTTGTAGACTAACTGATCATTGCTTCAACCTGTCTGATTCTTGAAACGACTACTTTGTTGTACATTGGGAAGCTTGCCCCAGTCTGAGTCTTGAAAAATCTTCTGGATAAACAATTCTGAGAAGGACTTGCCCCTGAACAACAACCCTTGAACTGATTCTTCAACAGGATTTGGAAAGAACTTGCCCCTGATAGGATCACCAACCAAGTTTCTGGAAGTTTCTCACTTCAACCATTACAGCGTTAGCCTGATCTTCTCTCTTCTTCTGGAAGTTTCCGTAGGATTTCCTCACAGCACTGGAAGTTAGAGGAAACACTTCCAATCATCTTCTCCCAATAGAACGGGGACAGGGTATCCATGAACATTCTAGTTAATTCTTTCTCGACCAAAGGAGGTTCAACTTGGGAAGCCAACTCCCTCCAACGCTGAGCATAATCCTTAAAAGATTCCTTCTCATGCTGAGTCATGTTTTTCAGCTGGCGGCGATCAGGAGCCATATCGAGATTATACTTATATTGCTTCATGAAGGCATTTACAAGATCTTGGAAGCAGTGAATGGAGTTTTGCTCGAGACCCATATACCATTTGAGTGATGCTCCACTCAAGCTATCCTGAAAACAGTGGATAAGCAGCCTCTGATTTTTGGTATAAGTAGCCATCTTGCGACAATACATGACCAAATGAGCCCTTGGACAAGAATGGCCCTTGTACTTCACAAATTCTGGAGTTTTGAACTTAGCAAGCATAACAAGATCAGACACTAAGCACATGTTGTCTGCATCCACATTGAAAGTGTCAGTACCCTCAACAGCTTTGAGTCTCTTATCTATCATCTGAAACTACTCACGGATAACTTCAAGTTCAACAAAGTCTTCACAGTCTTCACCCTGAGCACTGGCATCATTGTACTCAAAGAGGGGATTCTCAAAGGGAGCTCGAACAGTCTGTGGAATGGCATGGACCACAAGTCTGGGCACCGCAAAAAGAGGAGCTTAAAATACAGGCATAGCAGTCTGACCAACCATAGCAGTAGATACAATAGGTGGAGAATAGTTGTGTGGCAAACCAATCTCAGGCCAAGTTGAAGGTGACATTTGAACAGGTGGAGGTTCAGCACTTGAAACTTCCTGGATGTCAGTTCTTTGGGGGGACTCTCCCCTAGAAATCAAAACTTGGAGCATCTCAGTGAGTTTAGTCATGCTCGACTTAAGGTCATCGATCTCCATCCGGACCTCAGCATTGTGTGCCTCTTGCTCTAACATCCTTCGTCTGTAATTAGCTGTAGTCTGGTATTTGTGTCGAGGAATCAGCTTGACGACTCACAGGTGATACTGGAAGATAGAGATAGCTGGAGATGAGTTACTGGACAGACAGACGTATGTAATGAGTCATGCAAAGATGCAAATGATATGCAATGCAATGCAAACAGGATGAAAAACACACATAGCAGGATCAAAGTTCGAGATCACAACATGGAGTCTGGGTGAAGAACCAACCACAGGGCGTGTACTAGGGTTCTTGTATCCGTAGAACAAGGTTCTAAGAAGTTCCCAAAGTCTACGTAAATCCTTCAGATATTATCGGCTTACGTGACTACTCACGCGGGTTAATAATATTCTTAAGATAAACTCGTCTGAGTGTAGTACCGCGTGACAACTACTTGGGACTACTCCCTCATAGCCACCACACTACATCCTAAAAAGGCCAAGTGGGGTGAAGGTAACTACGGTCCTCAGAATCACGGGCTCTCAAATCGGGAAGAGTGACATCAATATGACTACTCACATCAGACATCAACAATCCCAAATGGCCTCAACTGAGCGTGGTCATCATAGGCCAAAAATTGTTAGGACTACTCTAAACAACCGACTATTGATTACACCACAATCCTATCAAATGTGTGCTCTTAAGTCCGGGTTAGGACTTATCTCACCACTCAAAGTAACCACCCTGCACACAGAAAAACCCAAGCACAACAGATATATATACAAATATACAAAATGTACAAGTATACAAGCAAGCAAACATATAAATAACACAAATAAAAACAAGATAGGCTTAACCCTCTTAAGGGGCTGATCCCTGGTGAAGTCACCACTTTCTGTTGCGGTGAGAATCAGATAACAAGCTATTAATTAACTTGAATCATAAAACTTTGAAATTCACCACCGAGCTTTGATTTATCTAAAGGAAATGGTAAAGAAGGAAAACCCTAATAAGAGATCTAAGGTTAGGGGGTTGGTTATACCTAGGGAAGGTGTTAGCATCCTAGATATCTGTAGTACTCTACATGAACCTCTTGTTCGTATTTGTGTTAAGTTATTATTTGCTTGCTAAGGAGTTATGCTAAGGGAAAAACCTAGGGGTTAGTTTCAAAGTATGCTCGCCAAGACATCGCATCTCGTGCCTACGTATCCTGACGGGAATGGAATCAGAACATTCGTAGTTCCCCTCAATAAGGGTAAACAGGGTAAAAATAGAAAGGTGGAAAAAAGAAAAGGTGGAATCCAAGAAGGCATTGGATGTAAAGGAAAAAGGTGGAAAAAGAAAAAGGTAGCTCGCTAGGATCTCGCAATCCTATGCCTACGTATTCTCAAGATGAACTTTGAGAAATCAGAGCGTCCATAGTTCCCCTCAACGGGGTGAGGAACTCTTGACTGTGGTCAAGGTTCCAAGGGAAAGCAGGGTGAAAATCTTGAAAGCAAAGCTTGAGGATTGATTGTTTAGGAGAAAAGATTAATGGCTATCTCTTGTGAAGGTTAAAGAAAGGTTTAAGAGTTATAAGAGATTAATGGCTATCTCCTGGGGAGGTTAAAGAAAAGGAATGAAGTGTTCATGGGAAAGTAGGGTCTGATAGCAAGACACCTACGTGGAGTGCGATGACTCCAAACCTAAGGCTAGTTTAAAAGGGTAATGAGCTATCTATGACCTTGCGGTCAATAGAGAGACTTTCCTTTGGAAGAAGAGGGAGATAACAACTTGTAAACAGGAGTTGAAGGAGATTGAAAATAAATGAATGATACGAGCACGACAAGGATAACATTCTCAAAGTTTTGAAATCAGAGACATGTTAAAGCTATGAAACAAAAGCCAAGATGTACAAATAACATAATGACATTGTCCAAGGTTCAGGAACAAACCTCAAGCAAACATTTCACATACTACAGAATACTCAAAATTCCCAAAAGTCTTCAGGAAACAAATGGTGATTTTTTCACAAAAGAGAGTCCAAGAATTAAATATAAAATGCATATTTTTGTTTTTGAAGTTTTTAGAAAGAAATGAAATTAATACGGGAAGTGAAATAAATAAAAAGGGTTAAAACTAAAAATGTGGCAGACGCCACACAAAAGTGCCATGAAACTTATGGCAAGTGCCACAAGTTCATGGTAGGCGCCACTAAAGGATGTGGCAGGCGCCATGAAGGGTTTTGTTTCATGGTGGCAGGCGCCACACCTTGCTCATGCATCATGTGGCAGGCGCCACACTTAAGGAATGGTGGCAGGCGCCACCTTTGTTTCTTTTTATTTTTTCTTTTATCTTATTTCATTTCATTTCATTTCATTTTGTTCTTTCTTTTAAATAAAATTCATAATCCCAGTTCAAGATAGAATCAAAACAAAATCAGGAATAGCACTGGAGTGAAAGAAGACAAACATCCCACAACAGGACTAGATGCTCAAGGAAACGACAACATTCAGGAATGACACTGAATGAAAGGACGGATAACATTTTGGTAAGGTAAGACATGGATAATGACACGACCTCGGACGAAATGCAAATGAGGATGAAACACTCATGATATGCATATGTATATAAATTTTGCTATGCAAATGCAGATGCTGACGACACAACTCGACTCTTTTGGTGAGAAGACAAGACTGAAAGACTGATTCCTCAACACGGAGATCACTGTCATTCTGCTTGGGGACTAGAGATACTATTGCTGAATACATCTTCGCCACACTGGTAAACTGTATCAAGTGATGATCCTTGTAGGAAGGATGAAGAGCTGCTTGGGGGTTCTTCAGGTAAACTGCCCCAGACTAGCTGACTGTTGTAGACTAACTGATCATTGCTTCAACCTGTCTGATTCTTGAAACGACTACTTTGTTGTACATTGGGAAGCTTGCCCCAGTCTGAGTCTTGAAAAATCTTCTGGATAAACAATTCTGAGAAGGACTTGCCCCTGAACAACAACCCTTGAACTGATTCTTCAACAGGATTTGGAAAGAACTTGCCCCTGATAGGATCACCAACCAAGTTTCTGGAAGTTTCTCACTTCAACCATTACAGCGTTAGCCTGATCTTCTCTCTTCTTCTGGAAGTTTCCGTAGGATTTCCTCACAGCACTGGAAGTTGGAGGAAACACTTCCAATCATCTTCTCCCAATAGAACGGGGACAGGGTATCCATGAACATTCTAGTTAATTCTTTCTCGACCAAAGGAGGTTCAACTTGGGAAGCCAACTCCCTCCAACGCTGAGCATAATCCTTAAAAGATTCCTTCTCATGCTGAGTCATGTTTTTCAGCTGGCGGCGATCAGGAGCCATATCGAGATTATACTTATATTGCTTCATGAAGGCATTTACAAGATCTTGGAAGCAGTGAATGGAGTTTTGCTCGAGACCCATATACCATTTGAGTGATGCTCCACTCAAGCTATCCTGAAAACAGTGGATAAGCAGCCTCTGATTTTTGGTATAAGTAGCCATCTTGCGACAATACATGACCAAATGAGCCCTTGGACAAGAATGGCCCTTGTACTTCACAAATTCTGGAGTTTTGAACTTAGCAAGCATAACAAGATCAGACACTAAGCACATGTTGTCTGCATCCACATTGAAAGTGTCAGTACCCTCAACAGCTTTGAGTCTCTTATCTATCATCTGAAACTACTCACGGATAACTTCAAGTTCAACAAAGTCTTCACAGTCTTCACCCTGAGCACTGGCATCATTGTACTCAAAGAGGGGATTCTCAAAGGGAGCTCGAACAGTCTGTGGAATGGCATGGACCACAAGTCTGGGCACCGCAAAAAGAGGAGCTTAAAATACAGGCATAGCAGTCTGACCAACCATAGCAGTAGATACAATAGGTGGAGAATAGTTGTGTGGCAAACCAATCTCAGGCCAAGTTGAAGGTGACATTTGAACAGGTGGAGGTTCAGCACTTGAAACTTCCTGGATGTCAGTTCTTTGGGGGGACTCTCCCCTAGAAATCAAAACTTGGAGCATCTCAGTGAGTTTAGTCATGCTCGACTTAAGGTCATCGATCTCCATTCGGACCTCAGCATTGTGTGCCTCTTGCTCTAACATCCTTCGTCTGTAATTAGCTGTAGTCTGGTATTTGTGTCGAGGAATCAGCTTGACGACTCACAGGTGATACTGGAAGATAGAGATAGCTGGAGATGAGTTACTGGACAGACAGACGTATGTAATGAGTCATGCAAAGATGCAAATGATATGCAATGCAATGCAAACAGGATGAAAAACACACATAGCAGGATCAAAGTTCGAGATCACAACATGGAGTCTGGGTGAAGAACCAACCACAGGGCGTGTACTAGGGTTCTTGTATCCGTAGAACAAGGTTCTAAGAAGTTCCCAAAGTCTACGTAAATCCTTCAGATATTATCGGCTTACGTGACTACTCACGCGGGTTAATAATATTCTTAAGATAAACTCGTCTGAGTGTAGTACCGCGTGACAACTACTTGGGACTACTCCCTCATAGCCACCACACTACATCCTAAAAAGGCCAAGTGGGGTGAAGGTAACTACGGTCCTCAGAATCACGGGCTCTCAAATCGGGAAGAGTGACATCAATATGACTACTCACATCAGACATCAACAATCCCAAATGGCCTCAACTGAGCGTGGTCATCATAGGCCAAAAATTGTTAGGACTACTCTAAACAACCGACTATTGATTACACCACAATCCTATCAAATGTGTGCTCTTAAGTCCGGGTTAGGACTTATCTCACCACTCAAAGTAACCACCCTGCACACAGAAAAACCCAAGCACAACAGATATATATACAAATATACAAAATGTACAAGTATACAAGCAAGCAAACATATAAATAACACAAATAAAAACAAGATAGGCTTAACCCTCTTAAGGGGCTGATCCCTGGTGAAGTCACCACTTTCTGTTGCGGTGAGAATCAGATAACAAGCTATTAATTAACTTGAATCATAAAACTTTGAAATTCACCACCGAGCTTTGATTTATCTAAAGGAAATGGTAAAGAAGGAAAACCCTAATAAGAGATCTAAGGTTAGGGGGTTGGTTATACCTAGGGAAGGTGTTAGCATCCTAGATATCTGTAGTACTCTACATGAACCTCTTGTTCGTATTTGTGTTAAGTTATTATTTGCTTGCTAAGGAGTTATGCTAAGGGAAAAACCTAGGGGTTAGTTTCAAAGTATGCTCGCCAAGACATCGCATCTCGTGCCTACGTATCCTGACGGGAATGGAATCAGAACATTCGTAGTTCCCCTCAATAAGGGTAAACAGGGTAAAAATAGAAAGGTGGAAAAAAGAAAAGGTGGAATCCAAGAAGGCATTGGATGTAAAGGAAAAAGGTGGAAAAAGAAAAAGGTAGCTCGCTAGGATCTCGCAATCCTATGCCTACGTATTCTCAAGATGAACTTTGAGAAATCAGAGCGTCCATAGTTCCCCTCAACGGGGTGAGGAACTCTTGACTGTGGTCAAGGTTCCAAGGGAAAGCAGGGTGAAAATCTTGAAAGCAAAGCTTGAGGATTGATTGTTTAGGAGAAAAGATTAATGGCTATCTCTTGTGAAGGTTAAAGAAAGGTTTAAGAGTTATAAGAGATTAATGGCTATCTCCTGGGGAGGTTAAAGAAAAGGAATGAAGTGTTCATGGGAAAGTAGGGTCTGATAGCAAGACACCTACGTGGAGTGCGATGACTCCAAACCTAAGGCTAGTTTAAAAGGGTAATGAGCTATCTATGACCTTGCGGTCAATAGAGAGACTTTCCTTTGGAAGGAGAGGGAGATAACAACTTGTAAACAGGAGTTGAAGGAGATTGAAAATAAATGAATGATACGAGCACGACAAGGATAACATTCTCAAAGTTTTGAAATCAGAGACATGTTAAAGCTATGAAACAAAAGCCAAGATGTACAAATAACATAATGACATTGTCCAAGGTTCAGGAACAAACCTCAAGCAAACATTTCACATACTACAGAATACTCAAAATTCCCAAAAGTCTTCAGGAAACAAATGGTGATTTTTTCACAAAAGAGAGTCCAAGAATTAAATATAAAATGCATATTTTTGTTTTTGAAGTTTTTAGAAAGAAATGAAATTAATACGGGAAGTGAAATAAATAAAAAGGGTTAAAACTAAAAATGTGGCAGACGCCACACAAAAGTGCCATGAAACTTATGGCAAGTGCCACAAGTTCATGGTAGGCGCCACTAAAGGATGTGGCAGGCGCCATGAAGGGTTTTGTTTCATGGTGGCAGGCGCCACACCTTGCTCATGCATCATGTGGCAGGCGCCACACTTAAGGAATGGTGGCAGGCGCCACCTTTGTTTCTTTTTATTTTTTCTTTTATCTTATTTCATTTCATTTCATTTCATTTTGTTCTTTCTTTTAAATAAAATTCATAATCCCAGTTCAAGATAGAATCAAAACAAAATCAGGAATAGCACTGGAGTGAAAGAAGACAAACATCCCACAACAGGACTAGATGCTCAAGGAAACGACAACATTCAGGAATGACACTGAATGAAAGGACGGATAACATTTTGGTAAGGTAAGACATGGATAATGACACGACCTCGGACGAAATGCAAATGAGGATGAAACACTCATGATATGCATATGTATATAAATTTTGCTATGCAAATGCAGATGCTGACGACACAACTCGACTCTTTTGGTGAGAAGACAAGACTGAAAGACTGATTCCTCAACACGGAGATCACTGTCATTCTGCTTGGGGACTAGAGATACTATTGCTGAATACATCTTCGCCACACTGGTAAACTGTATCAAGTGATGATCCTTGTAGGAAGGATGAAGAGCTGCTTGGGGGTTCTTCAGGTAAACTGCCCCAGACTAGCTGACTGTTGTAGACTAACTGATCATTGCTTCAACCTGTCTGATTCTTGAAACGACTACTTTGTTGTACATTGGGAAGCTTGCCCCAGTCTGAGTCTTGAAAAATCTTCTGGATAAACAATTCTGAGAAGGACTTGCCCCTGAACAACAACCCTTGAACTGATTCTTCAACAGGATTTGGAAAGAACTTGCCCCTGATAGGATCACCAACCAAGTTTCTGGAAGTTTCTCACTTCAACCATTACAGCGTTAGCCTGATCTTCTCTCTTCTTCTGGAAGTTTCCGTAGGATTTCCTCACAGCACTGGAAGTTGGAGGAAACACTTCCAATCATCTTCTCCCAATAGAACGGGGACAGGGTATCCATGAACATTCTAGTTAATTCTTTCTCGACCAAAGGAGGTTCAACTTGGGAAGCCAACTCCCTCCAACGCTGAGCATAATCCTTAAAAGATTCCTTCTCATGCTGAGTCATGTTTTTCAGCTGGCGGCGATCAGGAGCCATATCGAGATTATACTTATATTGCTTCATGAAGGCATTTACAAGATCTTGGAAGCAGTGAATGGAGTTTTGCTCGAGACCCATATACCATTTGAGTGATGCTCCACTCAAGCTATCCTGAAAACAGTGGATAAGCAGCCTCTGATTTTTGGTATAAGTAGCCATCTTGCGACAATACATGACCAAATGAGCCCTTGGACAAGAATGGCCCTTGTACTTCACAAATTCTGGAGTTTTGAACTTAGCAAGCATAACAAGATCAGACACTAAGCACATGTTGTCTGCATCCACATTGAAAGTGTCAGTACCCTCAACAGCTTTGAGTCTCTTATCTATCATCTGAAACTACTCACGGATAACTTCAAGTTCAACAAAGTCTTCACAGTCTTCACCCTGAGCACTGGCATCATTGTACTCAAAGAGGGGATTCTCAAAGGGAGCTCGAACAGTCTGTGGAATGGCATGGACCACAAGTCTGGGCACCGCAAAAAGAGGAGCTTAAAATACAGGCATAGCAGTCTGACCAACCATAGCAGTAGATACAATAGGTGGAGAATAGTTGTGTGGCAAACCAATCTCAGGCCAAGTTGAAGGTGACATTTGAACAGGTGGAGGTTCAGCACTTGAAACTTCCTGGATGTCAGTTCTTTGGGGGGACTCTCCCCTAGAAATCAAAACTTGGAGCATCTCAGTGAGTTTAGTCATGCTCGACTTAAGGTCATCGATCTCCATTCGGACCTCAGCATTGTGTGCCTCTTGCTCTAACATCCTTCGTCTGTAATTAGCTGTAGTCTGGTATTTGTGTCGAGGAATCAGCTTGACGACTCACAGGTGATACTGGAAGATAGAGATAGCTGGAGATGAGTTACTGGACAGACAGACGTATGTAATGAGTCATGCAAAGATGCAAATGATATGCAATGCAATGCAAACAGGATGAAAAACACACATAGCAGGATCAAAGTTCGAGATCACAACATGGAGTCTGGGTGAAGAACCAACCACAGGGCGTGTACTAGGGTTCTTGTATCCGTAGAACAAGGTTCTAAGAAGTTCCCAAAGTCTACGTAAATCCTTCAGATATTATCGGCTTACGTGACTACTCACGCGGGTTAATAATATTCTTAAGATAAACTCGTCTGAGTGTAGTACCGCGTGACAACTACTTGGGACTACTCCCTCATAGCCACCACACTACATCCTAAAAAGGCCAAGTGGGGTGAAGGTAACTACGGTCCTCAGAATCACGGGCTCTCAAATCGGGAAGAGTGACATCAATATGACTACTCACATCAGACATCAACAATCCCAAATGGCCTCAACTGAGCGTGGTCATCATAGGCCAAAAATTGTTAGGACTACTCTAAACAACCGACTATTGATTACACCACAATCCTATCAAATGTGTGCTCTTAAGTCCGGGTTAGGACTTATCTCACCACTCAAAGTAACCACCCTGCACACAGAAAAACCCAAGCACAACAGATATATATACAAATATACAAAATGTACAAGTATACAAGCAAGCAAACATATAAATAACACAAATAAAAACAAGATAGGCTTAACCCTCTTAAGGGGCTGATCCCTGGTGAAGTCACCACTTTCTGTTGCGGTGAGAATCAGATAACAAGCTATTAATTAACTTGAATCATAAAACTTTGAAATTCACCACCGAGCTTTGATTTATCTAAAGGAAATGGTAAAGAAGGAAAACCCTAATAAGAGATCTAAGGTTAGGGGGTTGGTTATACCTAGGGAAGGTGTTAGCATCCTAGATATCTGTAGTACTCTACATGAACCTCTTGTTCGTATTTGTGTTAAGTTATTATTTGCTTGCTAAGGAGTTATGCTAAGGGAAAAACCTAGGGGTTAGTTTCAAAGTATGCTCGCCAAGACATCGCATCTCGTGCCTACGTATCCTGACGGGAATGGAATCAGAACATTCGTAGTTCCCCTCAATAAGGGTAAACAGGGTAAAAATAGAAAGGTGGAAAAAAGAAAAGGTGGAATCCAAGAAGGCATTGGATGTAAAGGAAAAAGGTGGAAAAAGAAAAAGGTAGCTCGCTAGGATCTCGCAATCCTATGCCTACGTATTCTCAAGATGAACTTTGAGAAATCAGAGCGTCCATAGTTCCCCTCAACGGGGTGAGGAACTCTTGACTGTGGTCAAGGTTCCAAGGGAAAGCAGGGTGAAAATCTTGAAAGCAAAGCTTGAGGATTGATTGTTTAGGAGAAAAGATTAATGGCTATCTCTTGTGAAGGTTAAAGAAAGGTTTAAGAGTTATAAGAGATTAATGGCTATCTCCTGGGGAGGTTAAAGAAAAGGAATGAAGTGTTCATGGGAAAGTAGGGTCTGATAGCAAGACACCTACGTGGAGTGCGATGACTCCAAACCTAAGGCTAGTTTAAAAGGGTAATGAGCTATCTATGACCTTGCGGTCAATAGAGAGACTTTCCTTTGGAAGGAGAGGGAGATAACAACTTGTAAACAGGAGTTGAAGGAGATTGAAAATAAATGAATGATACGAGCACGACAAGGATAACATTCTCAAAGTTTTGAAATCAGAGACATGTTAAAGCTATGAAACAAAAGCCAAGATGTACAAATAACATAATGACATTGTCCAAGGTTCAGGAACAAACCTCAAGCAAACATTTCACATACTACAGAATACTCAAAATTCCCAAAAGTCTTCAGGAAACAAATGGTGATTTTTTCACAAAAGAGAGTCCAAGAATTAAATATAAAATGCATATTTTTGTTTTTGAAGTTTTTAGAAAGAAATGAAATTAATACGGGAAGTGAAATAAATAAAAAGGGTTAAAACTAAAAATGTGGCAGACGCCACACAAAAGTGCCATGAAACTTATGGCAAGTGCCACAAGTTCATGGTAGGCGCCACTAAAGGATGTGGCAGGCGCCATGAAGGGTTTTGTTTCATGGTGGCAGGCGCCACACCTTGCTCATGCATCATGTGGCAGGCGCCACACTTAAGGAATGGTGGCAGGCGCCACCTTTGTTTCTTTTTATTTTTTCTTTTATCTTATTTCATTTCATTTCATTTCATTTTGTTCTTTCTTTTAAATAAAATTCATAATCCCAGTTCAAGATAGAATCAAAACAAAATCAGGAATAGCACTGGAGTGAAAGAAGACAAACATCCCACAACAGGACTAGATGCTCAAGGAAACGACAACATTCAGGAATGACACTGAATGAAAGGACGGATAACATTTTGGTAAGGTAAGACATGGATAATGACACGACCTCGGACGAAATGCAAATGAGGATGAAACACTCATGATATGCATATGTATATAAATTTTGCTATGCAAATGCAGATGCTGACGACACAACTCGACTCTTTTGGTGAGAAGACAAGACTGAAAGACTGATTCCTCAACACGGAGATCACTGTCATTCTGCTTGGGGACTAGAGATACTATTGCTGAATACATCTTCGCCACACTGGTAAACTGTATCAAGTGATGATCCTTGTAGGAAGGATGAAGAGCTGCTTGGGGGTTCTTCAGGTAAACTGCCCCAGACTAGCTGACTGTTGTAGACTAACTGATCATTGCTTCAACCTGTCTGATTCTTGAAACGACTACTTTGTTGTACATTGGGAAGCTTGCCCCAGTCTGAGTCTTGAAAAATCTTCTGGATAAACAATTCTGAGAAGGACTTGCCCCTGAACAACAACCCTTGAACTGATTCTTCAACAGGATTTGGAAAGAACTTGCCCCTGATAGGATCACCAACCAAGTTTCTGGAAGTTTCTCACTTCAACCATTACAGCGTTAGCCTGATCTTCTCTCTTCTTCTGGAAGTTTCCGTAGGATTTCCTCACAGCACTGGAAGTTAGAGGAAACACTTCCAATCATCTTCTCCCAATAGAACGGGGACAGGGTATCCATGAACATTCTAGTTAATTCTTTCTCGACCAAAGGAGGTTCAACTTGGGAAGCCAACTCCCTCCAACGCTGAGCATAATCCTTAAAAGATTCCTTCTCATGCTGAGTCATGTTTTTCAGCTGGCGGCGATCAGGAGCCATATCGAGATTATACTTATATTGCTTCATGAAGGCATTTACAAGATCTTGGAAGCAGTGAATGGAGTTTTGCTCGAGACCCATATACCATTTGAGTGATGCTCCACTCAAGCTATCCTGAAAACAGTGGATAAGCAGCCTCTGATTTTTGGTATAAGTAGCCATCTTGCGACAATACATGACCAAATGAGCCCTTGGACAAGAATGGCCCTTGTACTTCACAAATTCTGGAGTTTTGAACTTAGCAAGCATAACAAGATCAGACACTAAGCACATGTTGTCTGCATCCACATTGAAAGTGTCAGTACCCTCAACAGCTTTGAGTCTCTTATCTATCATCTGAAACTACTCACGGATAACTTCAAGTTCAACAAAGTCTTCACAGTCTTCACCCTGAGCACTGGCATCATTGTACTCAAAGAGGGGATTCTCAAAGGGAGCTCGAACAGTCTGTGGAATGGCATGGACCACAAGTCTGGGCACCGCAAAAAGAGGAGCTTAAAATACAGGCATAGCAGTCTGACCAACCATAGCAGTAGATACAATAGGTGGAGAATAGTTGTGTGGCAAACCAATCTCAGGCCAAGTTGAAGGTGACATTTGAACAGGTGGAGGTTCAGCACTTGAAACTTCCTGGATGTCAGTTCTTTGGGGGGACTCTCCCCTAGAAATCAAAACTTGGAGCATCTCAGTGAGTTTAGTCATGCTCGACTTAAGGTCATCGATCTCCATTCGGACCTCAGCATTGTGTGCCTCTTGCTCTAACATCCTTCGTCTGTAATTAGCTGTAGTCTGGTATTTGTGTCGAGGAATCAGCTTGACGACTCACAGGTGATACTGGAAGATAGAGATAGCTGGAGATGAGTTACTGGACAGACAGACGTATGTAATGAGTCATGCAAAGATGCAAATGATATGCAATGCAATGCAAACAGGATGAAAAACACACATAGCAGGATCAAAGTTCGAGATCACAACATGGAGTCTGGGTGAAGAACCAACCACAGGGCGTGTACTAGGGTTCTTGTATCCGTAGAACAAGGTTCTAAGAAGTTCCCAAAGTCTACGTAAATCCTTCAGATATTATCGGCTTACGTGACTACTCACGCGGGTTAATAATATTCTTAAGATAAACTCGTCTGAGTGTAGTACCGCGTGACAACTACTTGGGACTACTCCCTCATAGCCACCACACTACATCCTAAAAAGGCCAAGTGGGGTGAAGGTAACTACGGTCCTCAGAATCACGGGCTCTCAAATCGGGAAGAGTGACATCAATATGACTACTCACATCAGACATCAACAATCCCAAATGGCCTCAACTGAGCGTGGTCATCATAGGCCAAAAATTGTTAGGACTACTCTAAACAACCGACTATTGATTACACCACAATCCTATCAAATGTGTGCTCTTAAGTCCGGGTTAGGACTTATCTCACCACTCAAAGTAACCACCCTGCACACAGAAAAACCCAAGCACAACAGATATATATACAAATATACAAAATGTACAAGTATACAAGCAAGCAAACATATAAATAACACAAATAAAAACAAGATAGGCTTAACCCTCTTAAGGGGCTGATCCCTGGTGAAGTCACCACTTTCTGTTGCGGTGAGAATCAGATAACAAGCTATTAATTAACTTGAATCATAAAACTTTGAAATTCACCACCGAGCTTTGATTTATCTAAAGGAAATGGTAAAGAAGGAAAACCCTAATAAGAGATCTAAGGTTAGGGGGTTGGTTATACCTAGGGAAGGTGTTAGCATCCTAGATATCTGTAGTACTCTACATGAACCTCTTGTTCGTATTTGTGTTAAGTTATTATTTGCTTGCTAAGGAGTTATGCTAAGGGAAAAACCTAGGGGTTAGTTTCAAAGTATGCTCGCCAAGACATCGCATCTCGTGCCTACGTATCCTGACGGGAATGGAATCAGAACATTCGTAGTTCCCCTCAATAAGGGTAAACAGGGTAAAAATAGAAAGGTGGAAAAAAGAAAAGGTGGAATCCAAGAAGGCATTGGATGTAAAGGAAAAAGGTGGAAAAAGAAAAAGGTAGCTCGCTAGGATCTCGCAATCCTATGCCTACGTATTCTCAAGATGAACTTTGAGAAATCAGAGCGTCCATAGTTCCCCTCAACGGGGTGAGGAACTCTTGACTGTGGTCAAGGTTCCAAGGGAAAGCAGGGTGAAAATCTTGAAAGCAAAGCTTGAGGATTGATTGTTTAGGAGAAAAGATTAATGGCTATCTCTTGTGAAGGTTAAAGAAAGGTTTAAGAGTTATAAGAGATTAATGGCTATCTCCTGGGGAGGTTAAAGAAAAGGAATGAAGTGTTCATGGGAAAGTAGGGTCTGATAGCAAGACACCTACGTGGAGTGCGATGACTCCAAACCTAAGGCTAGTTTAAAAGGGTAATGAGCTATCTATGACCTTGCGGTCAATAGAGAGACTTTCCTTTGGAAGGAGAGGGAGATAACAACTTGTAAACAGGAGTTGAAGGAGATTGAAAATAAATGAATGATACGAGCACGACAAGGATAACATTCTCAAAGTTTTGAAATCAGAGACATGTTAAAGCTATGAAACAAAAGCCAAGATGTACAAATAACATAATGACATTGTCCAAGGTTCAGGAACAAACCTCAAGCAAACATTTCACATACTACAGAATACTCAAAATTCCCAAAAGTCTTCAGGAAACAAATGGTGATTTTTTCACAAAAGAGAGTCCAAGAATTAAATATAAAATGCATATTTTTGTTTTTGAAGTTTTTAGAAAGAAATGAAATTAATACGGGAAGTGAAATAAATAAAAAGGGTTAAAACTAAAAATGTGGCAGACGCCACACAAAAGTGCCATGAAACTTATGGCAAGTGCCACAAGTTCATGGTAGGCGCCACTAAAGGATGTGGCAGGCGCCATGAAGGGTTTTGTTTCATGGTGGCAGGCGCCACACCTTGCTCATGCATCATGTGGCAGGCGCCACACTTAAGGAATGGTGGCAGGCGCCACCTTTGTTTCTTTTTATTTTTTCTTTTATCTTATTTCATTTCATTTCATTTCATTTTGTTCTTTCTTTTAAATAAAATTCATAATCCCAGTTCAAGATAGAATCAAAACAAAATCAGGAATAGCACTGGAGTGAAAGAAGACAAACATCCCACAACAGGACTAGATGCTCAAGGAAACGACAACATTCAGGAATGACACTGAATGAAAGGACGGATAACATTTTGGTAAGGTAAGACATGGATAATGACACGACCTCGGACGAAATGCAAATGAGGATGAAACACTCATGATATGCATATGTATATAAATTTTGCTATGCAAATGCAGATGCTGACGACACAACTCGACTTTTTTGGTGAGAAGACAAGACTGAAAGACTGATTCCTCAACACGGAGATCACTGTCATTCTGCTTGGGGACTAGAGATACTATTGCTGAATACATCTTCGCCACACTGGTAAACTGTATCAAGTGATGATCCTTGTAGGAAGGATGAAGAGCTGCTTGGGGGTTCTTCAGGTAAACTGCCCCAGACTAGCTGACTGTTGTAGACTAACTGATCATTGCTTCAACCTGTCTGATTCTTGAAACGACTACTTTGTTGTACATTGGGAAGCTTGCCCCAGTCTGAGTCTTGAAAAATCTTCTGGATAAACAATTCTGAGAAGGACTTGCCCCTGAACAACAACCCTTGAACTGATTCTTCAACAGGATTTGGAAAGAACTTGCCCCTGATAGGATCACCAACCAAGTTTCTGGAAGTTTCTCACTTCAACCATTACAGCGTTAGCCTGATCTTCTCTCTTCTTCTGGAAGTTTCCGTAGGATTTCCTCACAGCACTGGAAGTTGGAGGAAACACTTCCAATCATCTTCTCCCAATAGAACGGGGACAGGGTATCCATGAACATTCTAGTTAATTCTTTCTCGACCAAAGGAGGTTCAACTTGGGAAGCCAACTCCCTCCAACGCTGAGCATAATCCTTAAAAGATTCCTTCTCATGCTGAGTCATGTTTTTCAGCTGGCGGCGATCAGGAGCCATATCGAGATTATACTTATATTGCTTCATGAAGGCATTTACAAGATCTTGGAAGCAGTGAATGGAGTTTTGCTCGAGACCCATATACCATTTGAGTGATGCTCCACTCAAGCTATCCTGAAAACAGTGGATAAGCAGCCTCTGATTTTTGGTATAAGCAGCCATCTTGCGACAATACATGACCAAATGAGCCCTTGGACAAGAATGGCCCTTGTACTTCAC
Source organism: Lathyrus tuberosus (assembly GCA_022829125.1). Classification (NCBI taxonomy): domain Eukaryota; kingdom Viridiplantae; phylum Streptophyta; class Magnoliopsida; order Fabales; family Fabaceae; genus Lathyrus; species Lathyrus tuberosus. Next base: position 24,339,739 of record JALAZF010000013.1, on the reverse strand, counting down.
AAATTCTGGAGTTTTGAACTTAGCAAGCATAACAAGATCAGACACTAAGCACATGTTGTCTGCATCCACATTGAAAGTGTCAGTACCCTCAACAGCTTTGAGTCTCTTATCTATGATCTGAAACTACTCACGGATAACTTCAAGTTCAACAAAGTCTTCACAGTCTTCACCCTGAGCACTGACATCATTGTACTCAAAGAGGGGATTCTCAAAGGGAGCTCGAACGGTCTGTGGAATGGCATGGACCACAAGTCTGGGCACCGCAAAAAGATGAGCTTAAAATACAGGCATAGCAGTCTGACCAACCATAGCAGTAGATACAATAGGTGGAGAATAGTTGTGTGGCAAACCAATCTCAGGCCAAGTTGAAGGTGACATTTGAATAGGTGGAGGTTCAGCACTTGAAACTTCCGGGATGTCAGTTCTTTGGGGGGACTCCCCCCTAGAAATCAAATCTTGGAGCATCTCAGTGAGTTTAGTCATGCTAGACTTAAGGTCATCGATCTCCATCCGGACCTCAGCATTGTGTGCCTCTTGCTCTGACATCCTTCGTCTGTAATTAGCTGTAGTCTGGTATTTGTGTCGAGGAATCAGCTTGACGACTCACAGGTGATACTGGAAGATAGAGATAGCTGGAGATGAGTTGCTGGACAGACAGACGTATGTAATGAGTCATGTAAAGATGCAAATGATATGCAATGCAATGCAAACAGGATGAAAAACACACATAGCAGGATCAAAGTTCGAGATCACAACATGGAGTCTGGGTGAAGAACCAACCACAGGGCGTGTACTAGGGTTCTTGTATCCGTAGAACAAGGTTCTAAGAAGTTCCCAAAGTCTACGTAAATCCTTCAGATATTATCGGCTTACGTGACTACTCACGCGGGTTAATAATATTCTTAAGATAAACTCGTCTGAGTGTAGTACCGCGTGACAACTACTTGGGACTACTCCCTCATAGCCACCACACTACATCCTAAAAAGGCCAAGTGGGGTGAAGGTAACTACGGTCCTCAGAATCACGGGCTCTCAAATCAGGAAGAGTGACATCAATACGACTACTCACATCAGACATCAACAATCCCAAATGGCCTCAACTGAGCGTGGTCATCATAGGCCAAAAATTGTTAGGACTACTCCAAACAACCGACTATTGATTACACCACAATCCTATCAAATATGTGCTCTTAAGTCCTGGTTAGGACTTATCTCACCACTCAAAGTAACCACCCTGCACACAGAAAAACCCAAGCACAACAGATATATATACAAATATACAAAATGTTCAAGTATACAAGCAAGCAAACATATAAATAACATAAATAAAAACAAGATAGGCTTAACCCTCTTAAGGGGCTGATCCCTGGTGAAGTCACCACTTTCTGTTGCGGTGAGAATCAGATAACAAGCTATTAATTAACTTGAATCATAAAACTTTGAAATTCACCACCGAGCTTTGATTTATCTAAAGGAAATGGTAAAGAAGGAAAACCCTAATAAGAGATCTAAGGTTAGGGGGTTGCTTATACCTAGGGAAGGTGTTAGCATCCTAGATATCTGTAGTACTCTACATGAACCTCTTGTTCGTATTTGTGTTAAGTTATTATTTGCTTGCTAAGGAGTTATGCTAAGGGAAAAACCTAGGGGTTAGTTTCTAAGTATGCTCGCCAAGACATCGCATCTCGTGCCTACGTATCCTGACGGGAATGGAATCAGAACATTCGTAGTTCCCCTCAATAAGGGTAAACAGGGTAAGAAATAGAAAGGTGGAAAAAAGAAAAGGTGGAATCCAAGAAGGCATTGGATGTAAAGGAAAAAGGTGGAAAAAGAAAAAGGTAGCTCGCTAGGATCTCGCAAACCTATGCCTACGTATTCTCAAGATGAACTTTGAGAAATCAGAGCGTTTGTAGTTCCCCTCAACGGGGTGAGGAACTCTTGACTGTGGTCAAGGTTCCAAGGGAAAGCAGGGTGAAAAACTTGAAAGCAAAGCTTGAGGATTGATTGTTTAGGAGAAAAGATTAATGGCTATCTCTTATGAAAGGATTTGAATGAAGGGTTAAAGGTTGGTGAAGGAGAAGAGATTAATGGATATCTCTTGTTAAGGTTAAAGAAAGGTTAAAGAGTTATAAGAGATTAATGGCTATCACTTGGGGAGGTTAAAGAAAGGGAATGAAGTGTTCATGGGAAAGTAGGGTCTGACAGCAAGACACCTATGTGGAGTGCGGCGACTCCAAACCTAAGTCTAGGTTAAAAGGGTAATGAGATATCTATGACCTAGCGGTCAACAGAGAGACTTTCCTTTGGAAGGAGAGGGAGATAACAACTTGTAAACAAGAGTTGAAGGAGATTGAAAATAAATGAACGATACGAGCACGACAAGGATAACATTCTCAAAGTTTTGAAATCAGAGACATGTTAAAGCTATGAAACAAAAGCCAAGACGTACAAATAACAGAATGACATTGTCCAAGGTTCAGGAACAAACCTCAAGCAAACATTTCACATACTACAGAATACTCAAAATTCCCAAAAGTCTCCAGGAAACAAATGGTGATTTTTTTACAAAAAAGAGTCCAAGAATTAAATATAAAATGCATATTTTTGTTTTTGAAGTTTTTAGAAAGAAATGAAATTAATACGGGAAGTGAAATAAATAAAAAAGGTTAAAACTAAAAATGTGGCAGACGCCACACAAAAGCACCATGAAACTCATGGCAAGTGCCACAAGTTCATGGCAGGTGCCACTAAAGGATGTGGCAGGCCCCATGACGGGTTTTGTTTCATGGTGGCAGGCGCCATACCTTGCTCATGCATCATGTGGCAGGCGCCACACTTAAGGAATGGTGCCAGGCGCCACCTTTGTTTATTTTTCTTTTTTATTTTATTTTATTTCATTTCATTTTGTTCTTTCTTTTAAATAAAATTCATAATCCCAGTTCAAGATAGAAATAAAACAAAATCACACATTCATGACTTGCAACATTTAATCAGATGTTAAAAAAATGAAAACGATATGAAACACATCGTCATGATATTTTGGAATACAATAAAAAGAATTAAAAAAAACAAAGGAGGGAGTGCTACCTAGTGGAGACGGTCCACTGCCTCTTCACAAATGCGAGTTCTGAAAAAATAAATATGAGCCTTTCCCCCTTCAAAATGCCAATAAACTTACAAGAATAATTGAGGGAGAAAATGGGGAGAGTATTCAACCTACTTTTGGGGTGAATCTGGTGTCCTTGATACTGAAGTGTAATGTCTTATTTATAGGAGAAAAATGGAGAACTTGAGGTATGGCCTGATTTTCTATTTTGCCTTTTCCAAGATTTTCTCGTGCAAGCTGGCTGGTTTGAAAAGTCTTCATTTTAGAAACAGGCTCAGAGTAGGTTTTGCTTTTGTGTGCTGAGGAGACGTGAAGCCATGCTTTACTGAAAAGTTTTTTTTATTCATGATGAAATGCAACCACTTGTATTAATTTAAATAAGCAAAATAATTTAAATGCAGAAAAGGAAAGGATGGGAATTAGTAATGGCCAACGCCACATTAATTCATGGCAGGTGCCACAAATTAATGTGGCAGGCGCCACTTCTCTTTTCCATGGTGGGCGCCACCTTCATGTGGCAGGTGCCATGGATTTTGGTGGCAAGTGCCACAAACTAAGTGTGGCAGGCGCCATGCTTGGTTTTTTTTTTTTTTTTTTTTTTCATTTTCTTTTCTTTCTTTTTTCTTTCTTTTTTTCTCTCTTTTTTTCTTTCTTTTTCTTTTCTTTTTTTTTTTAAATATCCAACAAATGCCCTGGCGGTCTCGAAACACCTGAGAACCTGGTTTATTGTTCTTTGTCCTTTTCCTGCATCAATCCTGATTTTCACAAAAGAAATAAACTGGCAAAGATATGGGTTAGTTAACAGTGCATGGATGATTGAATCCTAAATGTAAGCGCAAAATGTTATAACATCTAAGGGGTAAAGTTTGGGGTACAACACTAAGGTATGGGGAGTATTGCCTTTCATTGTTTTCAATATAGGAAGTGATGTGTTTAAAGTGGATTTTTGAGGTTTTAGGGGTTTTTGAAGGGTTTATTAGTTATTGATGATTTAGGGGTATTTCTGAGGATCGGTGATGGATTATTGAGGATTGAATTGATTTGGGTAAAAATAAGCCTTCGAGGCTAAACCTTTTTTATGATATGTGAGATCTTGTATGGGAAAGGGATTTATGGGGTTTATGGGACCTTGAGAGTTTGTGAAGGTTTAGGTGATTTTGAGTTAGGGTAGTGGAATTAATCGACCTAAATGTCGTAGGTTTTATGCCTTTGATTTTCCATGATGTCTTGGAAATGTTTTGGGGATGTTTTTGGTGAACTGAGGTTGAATTCGTAAGGTGTTTTGGGTTTTTTATGCTACTGATGTGTAGTAGCGATTTCCTAAAATCGCGGGTTCGCAAAGCGAACCATTCCTTCGCAAGGCGAACACTCGCCTAGACTCGCAAAGCGAGCAGCGCAGCGAATGCGCGATGATTGTGTGATGATACTGAGATGAACTTGGGAGGTGACTTTTGGGGCTCGTGAAGCGAACGTCCCAACGAAGGGCTTCGCCAAGCGAATAGAGGTAGCAAGGAGAGGCAGAAGGGAGAACTCTCTAGTTTTGTGTGAGATATTGGGGTTCGCTGGCGTTCGCAAAGCGAACGTCCTAGCGAACATGTTCGCAAGGCGAACGTTGTAGCGAACGTCTGCTGTTCGCAAATTGTTTTATGTTTCTTGGGCTGTTTTGATGTTTTGATTCTGTGATTTTTTTGATGAATTGCCCTGATGTTATTGATGATCATATGACGATGATTTCGTGATGTTTGATGATTAATTGATGATATGAATTACCATGATGTATATTGATGATTATGAGCTGTTATATATGATGTTTGATGATTTAAGTGATGATATGAATTACCACGAGTGTATTGTTTATTATGAGTTGTTTATACCTGATGTTTGATGATTAAATACTGATGTGAATTAGCATGAGCTATGTTGATGATGATAAGATGATGAGGCATGATGTTTTGATGAATAAATGACGATATGACGAATATGAGATTTTGATGAATAATGATGCACGTGATGACTTTATTGATGATGATGATTGTGACGTTGTGCATCATGCATTCATATCATATTGTGTTGATGATGTTAGGACTTCGGTCCAGTGATGATGATGTTAGACTTCGGTCTATTGTGGCTTCCATCCCATTGTGCGGATGTGAAGTGGTTTATGACGTGCTCCGGTTTTTGTGTGGAACCGATCCTATTGACGGGGATCTTTGGAGGGTGATGGCCTAAGTGTCCATTGATTGTTACGATTGGTACCACATGCATCAGTCCTGTTGTGCATTGCATTTATGTGGCATTTGTTGTGATTTAGGATGACGTGTTTTGATGTTTGCCTTGTGATGACTCTAATGATGTTGTATATGATGATGACGCCATTTTTATGCATATCTAATTTTATATTAATTATAATGAATTGTGTTACTCACCCCGCCCGTTTGAATATTGCCTCCACGTGGGTAAAGTGCAGGTGATCAGGATTAGTTGTGGATGCTTTTGAGGACTTTTGAAGTTATTTGCATTTTGGTCGATGTAGAGGGTCTTGCTCTGATAGTGTAACATCGGGTTGAGTCGTAGAGTCGAACCATGTTGAGTTTTATTTGGCTGTTATTTTATTGATTATTTGACGACTATGGTTTATTTTAATAAACCCTTTTGTGGGATTTTTGTGGTTATGGTGGTTCTGCTGCCCATTGAAGGCATTTTGAGTTATTTTGAGGAAAACCCGTTGTTTACGGAGCAATTTTGTTGATTTGAATTTATTGAGAAATGTGCACCCTTTGAGGTGATTCTGATTTTACTATGATTTTATGGTTATTCTGTTGCGATAATTGTGGGGTAGAAAAGGGTGTTACATTAGTGGTATCAGATCAGGTCGGTCCATCCGGCCAGGTTGTCTAATATTGTCTATTCCCTAGTGTGCGACATGTGCGTGAAAACACTGTCGATGCTTGTTTTATTTTCCATTGCAGATTGGGAATGAAACAAGTGGGGGAGAAGATGGTGTTTCTCCAAAATGCTTCAAGTGTGGAGCGATGGCTAAGTGCAGTGTTGGATGCTACGATGGTTTGGTAAGATAGTTTGTACCGCCTCATGATAGTCGGCTGTTATTGACAAATTAAGGAACTGATCACCCTTAATCTCTTGTTGATAATAGACGGGATCATGTTGGATGGGATAAACGTGTCTTGCGAGCTTAAGTGGTGTGCGCAGTGAATCGTTTGGAGTTAAGCCAAGTGCTTACAGATGGTTTTGATGAGTCGATGCAGGATGGTGCTAATGTTTAAGTTGAGGGCAACCTTGAGTATTAGTGAAGGTGGAGAAGCTTGTGTTTTGCTTTTGTTTGTGAAATTTCTGAAGTGTTTCCTGATGATGTAAGTGATTGGCCTCCAGAGCGTGAGGTAGAGGTTGTGGCGGATTTGATACCAGGTATGAGTCCGGTGTCAATGGCTCCTTACCGGATGTCTACATATGAGTTGGGAGAATTGAAGAAGCAATTTGAAGAGTTGCTTGGGATGAAGTTTGCTGGACTAAGTGTTTCTCTGTGGGTGCTCCTGTGTTGTCGGTGGAGAAGAAAGATGGTACTATGAGATTGTGTGTGGATTATAGGCGATTGAATAAAGTGACGATCAAGAATAAGTATCCACTTCTGAGGGCTGATGATTTGGTGGATCAATTGGTGGACGCTTGTGTTTTAGCAAGATTGATTTGAGGTCTGGTTATCATCAAATTCGTGTTAAGCCTGGTAATATTTCGAAGATAGCTTTCAGGATGAGGTGTGGTGTTCACGTAGTATATGAATCAGATTTTTCATGAGTATTTGGATAAGTTTGTAGCTGGTTTTATTGACGATATTCTGATGTACTCTAAATCCGAAGGAGAGCATGCTGAGCATTTGAGGACTGTGTTGCAAGTGTTGAAAGAGAAGAAGTTGTATGTGAAACTGTCGAAGTGTGGCTTTTTGTTGAGGGAAGTAAGCTTCCTTGACCAAGAGATTTAAAGGGGTGGAATTGATGTTGATCCTTCTAAGTTTGATGTTGTGTTGTAGTGGGAGACTCCGAAGTCTGCTACTGAGATACGAAGTTTTCTGGGGTTGGTGGGTTATTACCGCAAGTTTATCGACGGTTTTTCTAAGTTGGCTTACCTTTGACTCAGTTGACTCGAAAGGGTCAAGCTTTTGTGTGGGACGTAGCTTGCGAAGAGAGTTTTGTGGAATTAAATAAGAGGTTAACTACCTCTCCAGTGTTGATTTTTGCCTAATCCGAGCGAATCTTTTGTGGTGTATTGTGATACGTCGAAGATGGGTCTATGTGGAGTATTGATGCAGATTAGACAAGTTGTTGCTTATACTTCGAGACATTGAGGGTTCATGAAAGGAATTATCCTACGCATGACTTAGAGTTGGCCGCTGTGGTGTTGTGTTAGAAATGTGGAGGCTTATCTGTTTGGCCCTAAATTTGAAGTGTTCGGTGATCATGAGAATTGAAAGTGCTTGTTCGATCAGAAAGAATTGAATATGGGGCAGAGAAGGTGGTTAGAGCTATTGAAGGATTTTGATTTTGATTTGAGCTATCATCCGGGCAAAGCAATTGTAGTTGTTGATGCATTGAGCAGGAGGTCATTGCATATGTCGATGCTTATGGTGAAAGAATCAGAATTAATTGAGCAATTCCGAGACTTGAGTTTGGTGTGTGAAAAGACTCCTGACAGTGTGAAGTTGAGAATGTTGAAGTTGACTAGTGGCATTCTGGAAGAGATCAGAGTGGGATAACAAGCGGGCTTGAAGTTAGTTGACCAGTTGATTTTGAGCAACCAATGTAATGGAGGAGAATTTCGGATCGACGGGGATGGTGTGATGAGGTTTCGAGATAGAGTGTGTGTTACAGATGTTCCAGGAATTAAGAAGAGAATTCTTGAGGAAGGACATCTAAGTAGGTTGAGTATTCATCCCGGTGCTACGAAGATGTACCAAGATTTGAAAAAGTTGTTTTGGTAGCCGGGTATGAAGAAGGATGTTGCGGAGTTTGTTTATGCGTGTTTGACTTGTCAGAAGTCAAAGATTGAGCACCAGAAGCCTTTAGGTATGATGCAGCCGTTGAGGATTCCAGAATGGACATGAGATAGTATTTCCATGGATTTTGTGGTGGGATTGCCGAAGACTGCTAAGGGAAATGATTCAATTTGGGTGATCGTGGATAGATTAACTAAATCGGCTCATTTCTTGCCGATGAAGATTAATCATTCTATGCAGAAGTTAGCCAAGATGTACATTGAGGAGATTGTGAAGTTGCATGGGATACCTTCGAGTATTGTGTCGGATAGAGATCTGAGATTTACATCGAGGTTCTGGAAGAGTTTACAAGATGCGTTGGGTACTAAGTTGAGGATGAGTTCTGCCTATCATCCGTAGACGGACAATCAGATAGAAATAACTATCCAATCTTTAGAGGATTTGCTGAGGACTTGTGTGTTGGATCATGGAGGATCTTGGGATAGCCATTTGCCGTTGATTAAGTTCACGTACAATAACAGTTTTCATGCTAGTATTGGAATGACGCCCTATGAAGCTTTGTATGGAAGGAGGTGTAGGACTCCTTTGTGTTGGTATGAGTCAGGCGATAGTGCTGTACTCGGACCTGAGATTGTGCAAGAGACGACTGAGAAGATTATGATGATCCAAGAAAGGATGAGAGCATCACAGAGTCGCCAGAAGAGCTATCATGATAAGAGAAGGAAGACACTTGAATTCCAAGAGGGAGATCACGTGTTTTTGAGGGTGACGCCAGTGACTGCCGTGGGTCGAGCTTTGAAGTCTAGGAAGCTCACTCCATGTTTTTTTGGTCCATACCAAATCTGCAGAGGATAGGAGAGGTTGCGTATTGAATTGCTTTACCGCCGTCACTTGCGAATTTGCATGACGTGTTCCATGTGTCTCGGTTGAAGAAGTACATTACGGATCCGTCGCATGTGATTCACATGGATGATGTACAAGTGAGGGATAATCTGATAATGGAAGATTTACCTGTGCGGATTGACGGTCGAGAAATAAAGCAACTGCGGGGTAAAGACTTGTGGAGCGGACCGACTGGCGAAAGTTGGACTTGGGAACGCGAATATCAGATGAGGGAGTCGTATCCGACTCTGTTTCTTTGAGGGAATTTTCGAGGGCGAAAATTCTTTAAGTGGGGGAGAGTTGTAACACCCCAAATTTATTAGAATATTTATTTAATTTATTTAAATATAATATTGGTGAATTTTCTGTGAATTTTGGTGGTTTGTGTCGATGTCAGTATTTTGGTGGAGTTTTGGTTATTTTAATTAAATAATAGTATATAATATGAATATATTAGTATTATTATTAATTTAAATAATATTAGAGGAATTAAGGGCAAGATGGACTTTTGAGGAGGATTAGTGAGGGTAAATTAGGGAAAGCCCATTTTGGAAGCCCAAGGGTTTAACAAAAAGGAATTGGGAGGAATAGGATTCATTTTGTTAGATTGTGAAAATAAGGAGAATGTGCAGAGCTCTGAGGAAAAAGGAAAAGACGAGGATTCGTGAAGGCTTCCAAAGGCTCAATAGAGAAAAGCTCTGGATCGACAATCTAAGGTATGGGGAGTATTGCCTTTCATTGTTTTCAATATAGGAAGTGATGTGTTTAAAGTGGATTTTTGAGGTTTTTGGGGTTTTTGAAGGGTTTATGAGTTATTGATGATTTAGGGGTATTTCTGAGGATCGATGATGGATTATTGAGGGTTGAATTGATTTGGGTAAAAATAAGCCTTCGAGGCTAAACCTGTTGTGCATTGCATTTATGTGGCATTTGTTGTGATTTAGGATGACGTGTTTTGATGTTTTCCTTGTGATGACTCTGATGATGTTGTATATGATGATGACGCCATTTTTATGCATATCTTATTTTATATAGATTATAATGAATTGTATTACTCACCCTGCCTGTTTGAATGTTGCCTCCACGTGGGTAACGTGCAGGTGATCATGATTAGCTGTGGATGCTTTTGATGACTTTTGAAGTTATTTGCATTTTGGTCGATGTAGAGGGTCTTGCTCTGATAGTGTAACATCGGGTTAGGTCGTTGAGTCGAACCATGTTGAGTTTGATTTGGCTGTTATTTTATTGATTATTTGATGACTATAGTTTATTTTAATAAATCCTTTTGTGGGATTTTTGTGGTTATGGTGGTTATGCTGCCCTTTGAAGGAATTTTGAGTTATTTTGAGGAAAACCCGTTGTTTACGGAGCAATTTTGTTGATTTGAATTTATTGAGAAATGTGCACCATTTGAGGTGATTCTGATTTTACTATGATTTTATGGTTATTCCGCTGCTATAATTGTGGGGTAGAAAAGGGTGTTATAAGCATCACAGACGTTCTTCTTGGCCCATTTCAGGATCTGATCATCCTTCATGATCAATTAAAATAATAATAATAATGATAGAGGGGTGGGGGATGACACACCATAAAAGAAAAAAAAATAGGGAAGGTATTATTTAGAAGTTGAATTAATATTTGATCTTGACGGCTGATCAGAACCTGAAGTGGGCCAAGGATGACGTCTGCAATGTTGGGTGTGAAAGGTGAGAAGGGGGTGTACCTGCAAGGTACTCTGATGCTAAAGTAAGAATCGGGAGAGAGAGAGAGAGAGAGAGAGAGAGAGAGTGAAAGGCAAGTACAAAGTATGTGTTTCGTAGGATGATTTAGAATATCCGACCCTCTCAAATGAGATGGTTTTTATAGTACCCCCAGCGCGTGGCCAAGGGTCCCTATTTTCAGGGCAAAATAACTGTTTCCCGGAGAATAGGTAACTACCAGAAACTAGCCGTTAGGACGGGCAGAGGTGCTCGAAACTAGCCATTGCTACGGGCAAAGATGCAGTTCCGGGCACGGGCATCGTGACTGTTCTGGATGGTGGGGCCGTACGTAACGGGCAGGAAATACCAAGGAGGAATAGGTGACCCTTGGGTTCATCTGACCATCTTTGTCCGGTAGAGGGGCAGAAAGGTAAATGCTGCCCCAAATTGGTTGGACTTAGGAAATTGGGTCGTTCTGGGAGCAGAAGTGGATTGGACCATGCCTAGTCATTGGTCCAGTCCGGAACAGGAGTCCCCCAAGTCGTTGCCCCCAAGCATGGGAGCGATGACTTAAGGGTAATTTACAGTCCCGGGGAGATCTAGAAGGGGTCGTCGCTCGTCGACGAGATGGAGTTGTTTTACGATGCCCGAGGGAGTTGGTGCCTGCGGGATACGTAACGTTGTCTGGCGTGCCCGACGTACGGGGAACCCAACGGTTGATGTGATTGGAAGAGGTGGGATGCCATGTGTGCCTCGAGCCATGTGCTGCATTAAATGCGTCATGATGGCTAGGCTAGGGTCATGATGATGCCCTTAGTCGCGCGTGCTCGTGCACGTGCCTTCAGAATGCCTATAAATAGAGGGAGAAGCTGCTCATTTTCATTTTTCGCTTCTCTCTCCTGCTTACGCATCTCTGTCTTAGACTTCCGTCTGCTGCCGTTTAAGCTGCCCTCAACCGCCGTACCAGCTCCGAGCATCATCTTCGAACCTCAGATACTTCCTCGACCACGTAAGTTGTTCAACTTTACTCTAGTTTCCAGCTTTTTTTGCTTCCTGTTTTTCTAGAATGCATGCGGTTAGGATGATTTTAGGTAGTGAAGTGACGGTTTCCGGTGACTGTTGGTCGTAGACGGTGGTTTGGCCACTTTCTGCTGCTGTCGTGGTCGTCGGAACCTTAGGAGAGCCTATAGGTTTAGGTTGTTTCTGACACCGTTGCGACGAAGGGCGTGTGTGTCACTGACGGAGCTTATGAGTTTTCCGGTGTACCTATGGGTTTTCCGGCAAATTCATTAGTTTTCCGGTAGGCCTTCAAATGAAATTCTGGTAGCGAACCGAGGAGGATCTCCCCGTATGCGTTGGAGGGGTAGCCCCGGGCACCTCTTCATGTTGTACTTGTGCCATTTGAGTAGGGCTTAGGTTGGGGACGTCGTCCTTGGGCCTTTGCGCTCCCTTTCACTTAACTAGCAGTGGAAGGGTGGATTTGATTTCTTCATCGAATTCACTTTTGTCCTCTGCTTTTCAGGTGAAGAAAATTGCTCGTGAACTCGAAGAAGAAATACTCATAGATTCTTCCGAGGAGAGCTCCTCGGAGAGTAGCGACACTGAATTTATGGCCACTCCCAGCAACGTCGGCGAGACTCCACCAGAGGGGACTTCCGCGGAGGAATGGATAGTTGCATAGCATGCGGAGTATGCCTCTATTTTTTCCTCATTTCCCAGGGATGCCTTCACCACCGTGGTGGCGGAAGGGGGATGGAATATGCACTTCCCTGGTGAAGACGACCATATCTGCATGGATTACGGGGAGATGTTCCCAATGTATGAGTATGTCTTCAAGGACATTGTGCTGAGTCTGCCTTTTTCTGACTTCCAAAGATATGTCTTCGTGCACCTGGAACTGGCCCCTTCGCAGCTGCATCCTAATTCTTTAGCATTTATCTATGCATTTGAACTGACGTGTGAGTTCCTGAAGATAGGATCCACTTTCCCCTTATTCTTTACAATCTTCTATCTCCAGAGGCAAGTCTCAGGGAGGAAGTTCGGCTGGGTCTCATTGAAGCAGGTGAGAAAGTTGGTCAAGCCGTTCTCTGAGTCCATAAGGACTTTTAAGGAGAGGTTTTACGTCATTGAGCCTTTGTCGGAGAAGGCCCAGGATTCTAAGTACATCTGGGAGGTGTCGACGGATGAAAACGGGGAGGATCTTTATGACGAGCATGGAAAAGTGGTGGCGGGCAAGTTGCTGAAGTTCCCATTCTGCTGGAGTGGGTCTCATTTTTCCCAGGGGACTGACTAGTATCTTGCTCTACTGGAGATGCTAGAAGATGACGACAAAGCCGGCTACGCGGCGCTGGTAAATTTCGTAAACAGTTTTACCCCTGCGGAGTGCTGGACTAAGAGTGGGAATTCGTTCTTCGAGGAAGATGGCAGGCAGAAGGTGGAGAGCCGCTATATCAACACAAAGGGGCTCCTTGAGTTCAGGAGTCATGCTGACACTCTTAAACTGCTGGGTAGTCTTTATTTTTTTCAGCTCGTTTACACTATTGTTTTCCCCGTTTACTAACGTGTCCGTGATATTTTTGTAGGTGAAATGCCTTCAGGGTATGAGCGGATTGTAAGGAATGCATAGGCGAAGGGCAAGGCTGGCGTAGCGAACACAAAAGGTCAGCTTATTCAATGTGTGCCGCCTCCACAGACGGGGTCGGGGAGCTCTTCGCCGACTCCTCTGCCTATCTAGGGATCCTCGGTGCCCAGAACCTCGAGGTTCAAGAGAGTCCGGCAGAACGAGTTGGTGGACCTCAGGCATGCGGGGAGAAGAGAAAGTTTGAGCTTCCTCCATGCCTTCACAACAAAAAATTCTTCAAAGGCTCCTCCTTGACTGTTCCTCTGGCGGAGTCTCTAAAGCTCGAGGGAATTGACCTCCCGAGCAAGAGGGCGATGCTAGCGCAGGATGCCTCTGCCCTGATTAGGGTCCTGGAGATGGTGGCGGTCTATGCTGAGGAGGATTCCCCGCAGGATTCCGAGCTGAAGAAGACCCAGGCTGCGATAGCGGTCCTGGAGGAGAAGGTGAAGAAGGCCAAGGAGGAGGACAAAGTTGTTGAGGAAGCGAGGAAGAAGTCTCAGGAGAAGCTGACCAAGATCCAAGGGGAGAAAGACACCCTGACTGCATTGAAGAAAGCCGCGGAGGATTTGGTCGAGCAGATGAGGTATGCTGCTGTCCCTACTGAAGACGAGCACGAGGATCTGAAAGAGCTGAAGACTCGGGCTGAGTTGGTTGCTCGCATTGTGCAAGCAGAGGATGACGTATGTACCATTGGCGAGGATTTCTTCAACAACGCTGTGGGGCAGATGAAACTTGCGAACCCCGGGGTCCCACTGTTCACTAATGGGACCAGTTTCCTGTACCATGTAGAGGGTGAAAAGATCATCATCCCCAACTTTCTTCAGATCTGAGAGGAGCATGCTCAGATTCTTCAAGAGGAGCCTCAGCCGACGCGGACTATCCCTGAGGAGGCCAGTAGATGGAAGAGTGATATCTTTTGTTGTATTTCCGGCCTGCGTGCCGTGTTTATGCAATTTTTTATTTTGTATGGGGCATGACCCCCTTTCTATGTAACAAGTACAATTTGTGGTCCTCGTGACCACTAATATTATATGTGTGTTTTCAGCCATTCGGGCCGGTTCTGTATGATTTATACTCGTGTATGGCTTTATTTATTTTTATTTTTAATAAGTGTAGTAACTTTTCTCGGTACAGGCGTGCGCCTATAATAAGGGTGACTTAATGATTTGTAGTTTGGGGTTTGCTCGACTTAGAGATGTTCGTCAGTGAGGGGGACTGATCGAACGACCGAGTAGTTACCGAGCGTGAGAGCGGAGCTTAGGTCGCGTTTGAGGCCTGCGTTCGCGGTGTGAACTTCCCATCGCGAGCTGGGTGTTCTGCCTATCACGGTACTTTGACGAGGGCGGGCTTGGTTGAGGAACCGTCGTCGGACATGGGTTCTGCTCGTTCTTGAGCGAAAGCATGCCTTAGTTTGTATGTAGCGCTTGTACCTGGGCACAGATTCGTGGTCGGGACGTTATGCTCGTCGTATCGACGAAGCAAGCCGACGATTAGGGCCTTAGCTATAATATTGTTTTAGCATTTCGGCGTTCCATGGTCGAGGAAGTTCTTTCTCTTTAAGGTGCTCTAGGTAGTAAGCCCCATTCTCCGTCTTTGCCTAGACGCGATAGGGTCCTTCCCAGTTTGCGGCGAGTTTGTGTAAGACCCTAATTTTTGACCCCTAAGATTCCACATATCATTCGCATCTCATTTTGCATCTTTACCACAAACAAGATCATGCTTTGGTTCCCTTGTCTCTCTCATTCTTTGGGTCTGTGCCTTGCAGGGTTTACCGAGTATCTGCGTGTTTCTTATTCACTTTGTTGCTTTATTTGTTTATATTTTACTAACCTTAATCAAAATCCAAAAATATTTTGTTTTCTCTTTACTGACATTTTCAGGGGAAGAACAGGTCAAAAATGCCAAAATAACAGTCCCACAGCTCGAATGAATTTTATCTGAGAAAAGTCAAAGTTGATTCGCAATCATGTCAAATTTATCTGGTTAAGGATTTTCCAAGATTTAATTAATTATTATTCAAGGAATTCCAAGGTTCATGTGTTTATTTCCATGCCTTCTTTGACAAGCAAAAGAATCGAGCCGGAACCACAACAGTGCAACAAAATGCTCATTTTTCACAAATTTTGCACTGAGTAACCGGTTACCCTGTGATGAGTAACTAGTTACCCTCGTGAGATTTTGAAAAAATTTAGTAAATTCAAATTCAGCAATTGGCACCAATCTCAGCCCTTGATCACATTTGGAATATTCTAGACCATCTCATTTTAATTCCCCTACACCACTTTGATCATTTCCTACCATACACCTTCACTAATCACCACTCTTTTATGAATTTCCCTCCAAATTTGAATTTCAAGCCTAATTTTCAAATTCCAAGCCTAATTCCAAACCACCAAATTTCCAAGCCTAAACTCTATAAATAGAGCCTTCATTACATTCATTCTTCAATCTTTTGAGAGCCAAATTCACCTTGCTAAAATTTCATTCAAGCTTTTGATAGCCAATAAACCTCTTGCGAATTCTCTCCTCAACCACCAAAATTCACCAAAGCTCAATTTTCTTCTTTTGAAAGTTAACAAGAATTCACATTGAATCTTGTTCAACTTTGAGCTAAACCTTCATCCAAGCTTGTTTTCTTCATCAATTCTCATAGATCAAGGCTTTGGAGTTTGGATCTTGAAGCAATTTGAAGGAATTTTTAGATTTGAAGTGGTAATTCATCTTCCACCATTGTTGAAGCTTCATCTTCATCTTCCATAATGTAGATCTTTGGAGATCTTTGTTACTTGATCCTTTGGATCTTATAATTGTGTTTATTTGCTGTTTTTCACTATTATTTTACTTTAAATTTTGTGCAATTTCAGTTCCATGATCATAAGGTGTTTGTACAAAGTTTTGAAAATGGATCATGCTGAATTTTGCACATTTTTCTGTATTCTGGTGCAGAGTAACCGGTTAACCTCTGGTGAGTAACCGGTCACTCTGTGTTAATTTTGAAAAATTGCGCTTATTTTGAACTAAGTAACCGGTTAACACCTGGTGAGTAACCGGTTACTCTGAAACAGAATGCATATTTTGGCTTGTTTTTGGGATTGTTTTGGTTCCTTTTCCATTTCATTCCCCTTCCCTTTGTTCTTAGCCTTAGATCACATACTTTTGTGGTTTAATTTGGCTTTCTCTTCATCTATTTCTCTTTTCTTTTGATCGATGAAAGTCTTATGGATCATTAGAATTTCTTTGTCGAATTCTTGATCAAGACGAGATCGTTACTTTTTTTTCTTTTCATGCGGTATTGCTTTCGGATGACGATCTACATATCGTTCATCTAGCATGCATTAGCACAAAGAGCTATTGACCAGCCTCATTGTAGGGTAATTACTTCGTAAATTACTCGGCGATTGCTTAACATAGCGCAACATTATGTCCCTTATCGGAAAACAACTCAATGTTGATTGATCTTTTGTATTAGGTTCAAAATCTATGAAGCTTGTTGTTGTAGAGGCTTTGATTCTATCAATCTTCTAACAAGTCTTTATTAACCTTGACCTAAGTACACTATTCAATCATTATTGATCACTTACTCTAACAACTAATTACTAATTACCAACTTCTAACTTCTTTACAATTCCTTCTCGCTCCATATCTCTCTTTTACTTTTATGCAATTTTTCCTTTGTCCGTTGGACACATATTTATTCTTCCGCATATTTTTTCTTTGTCCGTTGGACACATGTTTATGCTTCTGCAATTTTTACTTTGTCCGTTGGACACATGTTTATGCTTATGCCTTTTCTTCTTTGTCCACTTGGACCAAAAACATTAATAAAGGCCAAAACCTCTAAAAAACTTGTGCTTCTAATCTTGGACTATGGTTACTATCCTTTGCAATGGACATGGAGTTTTGAACTTAGACCTTGGACATCCAATGCAATTCTTGGAACCTTGGACTTAGAATTAGGACCTTTCTCCCTTTTCTTTGGAATTATGGTTCGAAGACCATGGAGCTTACTTGTGTGGTGAGGCTATTCTCATCCTTAGCTTTTACTTTATGCTCTAGGATAGTCACTTCTTCTCCTCCCCATTCTTCAATTTTTAAAATTGTCTCTCTTTTTCAAAACATTCTTGATTTCAAACTTTCACCTCTTTCATAATCAAACCTTGACATTGTCAAGTGATTTTACTCTTTTCCTTTCATTTCTTAACAAATGCTAAACTACATAAGCATATTAACACCTTTTTCAAAAGACTTAAAAAAAACACCAAACTCATCAAACCCTCTTTTATGCCCTCGTGCACTTTTCCTTTAACTTTTTCATAAGTTTAGACATGATTCATTTCTTTAAGCGGAATTATTCACTTGGAAATGACGACTTGTCTTTACATTTAAAATCAACCAAAACAAACAAATTTCATTCTTTGTACCACGAACTACGGGGTTTTGATCCTACATTGCACATCGTGGGTACGTAGGCATGAGGCGACAAGTCTCTCCAAACACAAAAATCTTAAAAACAATTTCTCTTCTCATCTCCTCAATCACTTTTCAAGCAAACATTTTCAGACCAAAAGCGGTAGATATTTCAAAGGGTTCCTATAGAGTACTATCGACGTTTTGGGTGCTAATACCTTCCCATTGCGTAACCAACCCCCTTACCCGGGCTCTCTTCACTTGTTCTTGTTTAGAGCTTGTGTAGGTTTTATTCGCTCTTTTACCTTTCCTTTTTTGGATAAAATAAAAGTGCGGTGGCGACTCTTGCTTTTCGAGTTAAGTTAATCAATAGCTTACACTCACGATTTTGCCGCTACAGAAAATTGGCGACTCTGCTGGGGATAACTCCCTTCAGAGGTTTAGCCTACTTTGTTTTATTTACTGCTTTTTGTCTGATTTGCTTGTTACTTGTTTGTTCTGTTTTGGAGTTCCTCTGTGTGCGAGATAGGTCCTATACCTGGACTAGAGTGTACTTTGAGATAGGAGGATGGTATAGTCAAGGGAACTTTGAGGGAGTCGAATCCTGAAAAAGAAGAACTTGAGAATCCATCCACTTGGTGGTTGCCTCTTTGGAATTACTGATGTTGATCGAGCAATCGTGAAGGCATTACTTTTTCCATAGAAGCCTATAACATTGAGGACCATAGTAACCTTTAACCCATCTTAGCCTTTTTAGGATTGTGGCGCGAAAGCTATGAAGATGCAAATCTGACTTAGCTGTCACGCGATGCCACACTCAGGTTAGATTCTCTTGAGGATAACTACCAACCTCCGAGCAAATCGGTGCGCTGGTGTGTCTGATAGTGGATTGTGGACCCTGGGCACTCTGTTAGAACCGATGTTTTCTGCAGGTACAATGAAGACAAACCTTAGCACATACCTTTTGTGGGTTGGTTCTTAACCTTGGCTCCATGCTCGAACCTTTGAACCCGTGTGCTTTGCGTGATCCTGTTTGTGGTTGTTGCATCCATGCACTCTTGCACCCATGAGCATACAGCTGCATTCTTCCCAGTTGTCAAGAAACTCATTTCAACTGTCTCCTTCTTCAGTCATTTGTTCACCGTCAAGCTGTCTCCTCAACACAACTACGAAACTAGAGCTGCTGTCAGATTGAGAATGGAAAACCAAGAACAACACAATGCCGAAGTCAGAATGGAAATTGATGAGTTGAAGGCCGGCATGACCAAGCTCACAGAAATGCTGCAAGTTCTGATTGCTAGAGGTGAACCACCTCAGAGGACTGTGATCTCTGAAATCTTACCTGCTACTGTTGACCCTCCGCTGACTCAGCAACCAGCTTCTACTTGGCCAGAATTTGGGTTACCTCCGAATTACTCGCCACCCTTTGCAACTACTCCTGTGTTTGTCCCGTCTGTACTGCCAGTATCTTCAGCTCCATTGTTCACTGAACCTCAGCCTGTTGTGCATTCTGTTGCTCAAGCTATTCCTAAGAATCCTCCTTTCTGTACCATGCTGCTAGTCCACAATCTGAAAGTCAGGGAGAACTTGGATACATTGAAGAAGTCAGAGAGCAATGGCAAACTCTAGACAAAAGGATAAGAGCCATGGAAGGAAGTGATGTCTTTAGTGCTGCCGCAATGGACATGTGCTTGGTTTCCGACTTGGTTATACCTGCAAAGTTCAAAACTCCTGATTTTGAGAAATACAAGGGCCACACTTGTCCCAGAACCCACCTGGTGATGTACTGCCGCAAGATGGCTGCTCATGCCAAAAATGACAAACTGCTCATTCACTGTTTCCAAGACAGCTTGAGTGGGGCTTCAATGAAATGGTATATGGGACTTGAGAAGAACCGTATCTAAAGCTGGAATGACTTGGCTGATGTTTTCTTAAAACAATATAAGTACAATCTGGACATGGCACCTGATCTCCGTCAATTGCAAAACATGTCTCAGAAAGAAAAAGAATCCTTTAAGTAGTACGCTCAGCACTGGAGAGAGCTAGCTGCTCAAGTGGAGCCACCCTTGGCTGAAAAAGAATTGACTGGACTGTTCATGGACACTCTTCAACCAATCTTTTGGGAAAAGATGATAGGCAGTGTATCATTTGGTTTTGCTGACCTAGTCACCGTTGGAGAAAGACTAGAAGAAGGTATCAAGAAAGGAAAGATTACTAATGCTGAAGCCTTCAGTGGTGCTAAAAAGTATGCTGGGAATTTTCAAAAGAAAAAGGATGGTGATACCTATGTTGTTTCAGTTGAAGGGAAACCTCGCCGCAGACAACAATAATATGTAGCTGTAGTTGCTCCTGTTGTCAATGCTCAAACAGTTCAAGCTCCTCGTCAGGCTGTTAGACAAAATCAGAATCGCAATAGGGTTAAATTTGATCCTATCCCGATGTCTTACACTGAGTTGTATCCATGTTGTTAGTTCTTGGATTGGCTAGAATTTTGGTAAAACAAAGTTGTTCAATGTTAATGTCACATGGGTGATGTCTTAACATTGAGTCTTAACATTGGTTAATGTTATTTGTTTAAGTTGTTGATGTTTTGAAGTCTGATGTCACATGCGATGTCATGACATCAGATATGCAGATCATTAAAACATCAGGTTTGAGATGTTTTTAGGGTTAAGCGTATTAGCTGGATTTTGGGAGAGCTGTTAGAGTTTTTGGATGCGAATATCTTGGAGGAGATATTTTCTGTTGCAAACAGATTTGATGCAGATTTATAGGAGTGTTTAAAGGATGAAGATTTAAGAAGATTTTGGGAGATAAAATCTATTTTGAAGATTCAGTTTTAAATAACAAATCAGGTCAGATATTGTAGCAGGTCCAAGACAAAATCAAATTGCTATATAAAGCGCATCAATCCTTTGAAGAAAGGGACGAAGAAAGAGAGCTAAAGACTGAGAGTCGTTTGTGTCTTTGTGTATGTGTTATAAACCATTCTAGTGTGAATTGGTGTTGTTGTTTTGAGTTGTTCTTGATCAAAGCTGTGAAGCAGAATCAAGTTGTGTTTTTCAAGGTGTGTGATCTTTGAATTGTATCACTGAAGTGATTTAGGGATTGAGTAGTGTTCTCATACCTAAGTGGTCTCTTGGGTAGAAGGTTCATTAAGTAGAGATTAAGTTTAGGAGATGTCAAATGGGTTGTTGAGTCTGTAAATTAATTCTACTGATAGTGAAATTCATCCCTGGCTTGGTAGCCCCTAGAGTAAGTTGTTTAACTGAACTGGGTGAACAATTCTTTGTGTACTCTTCTGTTGTTTTATATTGTCCATTGCAGAGTGTGTTGTTGTGACATCACACGTAACATCACATATCTGGTACCAGAATTTCACATGTCTTGTTCACAAAGGTTTGATTACAACGAGGGATCTACCTCCTCCTCCAAATCCTCTCCCAGCCGGCTATAGGGCTGACTTCACTGTGAGTTCCATCGAGGTGGGGCAGGCCATAACTTGGAAGGTTGTTATGCATTGAAAGCTAGAGTGCAAGAATCGGTGAACTCGAAGATTCTGTCCTTTGCTGATGAGAATCCCAATGTTGTCAACAATCCTTTGCCAGAGCATGCCAAGTGAAGTTTGAATCAGTTCAGACGGATCATCTCCTAAAGCCAGTGTTTCAGACAGGACAGCTCATCCTTGTTGCTGATTAATCACTAGGACTTGTTTCTTTCTGTTTGCATTTTTCCTTGATTGTATTGACTATTTGCTTTTGAACATTATTTGTACTTTCATGGTAATTTTCAATGAAATGAACATTGCCATGTTTCAATTCATTTATATCCACTGTGTGCATCTTTATGCTTTCTTTTTCACAAACAAAAATATATTTCCTGTTCACTTTCTTTATCAAGCTTTTGTTTATGCAAGGATTGGAGGGAGGATGATGAAAACGAAATACCTAAAATTGCTGGATTGTATGCTTTCAATTTGAAACTTGGCTGATGATATACAAGCATTGTTTCAACTCCCAAACACTGGAGAAATAAGGAAGTTAATCCCTTGTCGACCTCTTCGAGCCTAGAAGTTGGAGTTTCTTTCTGTACGAAAAAACCCGCAATTCTAACCTGGGGATGGGTAGTTCTCAGTTAATTTGACTGTGTATTTAAACACAAGAGAATCATTGCAATCACAAGCTTTCCTTCGCACACATCAAATAAGTCTCGAAGATGTCTTTCAAATCAAAAGCCAATGATGGTTCACCGTAATCATTAAGCCAGACAGTCACTATCTTAAAAAAAATCAAAAGAAAAAGCCCGCTAAGTCAAATCCTATGAAGGAGACTTAGGAAAAATTGGGGCATCCCGTTGACTGTAAGCTCAAATGACACAGTTCAGGCAAAAGTTAGGGATAACAAAATAAAAAATCAAGAGGTTACCAAAATCCTTAAAGACAAAACGAGTTTACTGAGGTCCTCATCAAAGACAACAAAATGTCCCAAGAAAAGTGACTGCCATCTCAAAAATCCTTTGGTTCTTGAGCCATCATCATAACAGTGTTACAATTCCAAAATCATTTGGAACCTGAATGCATAGTTTGAATTAACTGAGTATAGGACTGAAGGTCATCACGAAGAATGGGTTGGGTACAAATAAACTTTGAGCCTATATCCTTTGTTTCAAAAACCGTGAACCAGACCACGTTATAACCTTTAAAAGACCTAATTGAAGCCAGGTTTCTTTTGAAAGCATACTACAGTAAGGTTGCGTAAATTGACTCCTATGTTTGTTGCCAATCATTTGCTTTGATGTCTTACCTTTGCTTTATCTTTCACCTTGCATGTTTAAACCACCGTGTTTTGACAACGGATTCATTTTGCTTTACATCAATAATATCATTCCAAAAATGATTTTTGATTTCAAAATTGCATTGAGCTTTGCATTAAAATTACCATGTTTGTTTGAATAATCCTATTTGCAGACAAACTTTCTTCATCAAGAATTTTCAAACAGTTGAGAAACTTGGTCAGTTATCCTATCAGGGGCACATTACTTCCAGATCCTGTTATAAATCAGTTCAAGATTTGTTGCTCGGTGCAAGTTATTCTCAGAATTGGTTAAGCAGAATATCTCTTTCAAGATGCATACTGAGTTTAGCCTTCTCAACAGTCATTCCAAGAACTGAAGCCTGATCAGTTCATCCCCAACAATAGTCAAGTTGAAGCCATGATCACTTTGTTCTCAATAATCATTTCAAGAATTGAAGCCATGATCAATTTTCCCCTGCAGCAGTCAAACTAAAGCTATGATCAGTTTTTCTTCATCAGTCAATCAATCTGGGGCAGTCTTCTTCAAGAATCCTCAAGATGTCTTTCCTCAAAAGACCATCAGCCTGATACAATTCATAAGTGTGGCAGAGATATGTTCAACATCTTCTCTCCAAGTAGAGTGGGCAGTGTTCCCTGTGTTGAGGAATCAGAGTTCCATTATTCCCTAACAAAAGAGTCAATCTTGGTTGTCCTTATCATCTGCATTGCATACATAAATCATTCATTTATCATACATAGAAAGGTTTTCATAGCTCAAAGTGTGCTTCGCGCTCATATGCATTTTTCCGAGGTCCTGTTGCTGTCAACATCTTACCTTGTGGTCAAAGTCCAACTTACTTGGCACCTACCAAACAGTTACCTGTCTTTTCATTCAGTGATATTCCTGGTTGTTGTTGTTTCCTTGTGCATCCAGTGCTATTCCTGGATATCCTGCCTGTTTTCTTTCTTTCCAGTGCCATTCCTGGATATTGTCGTTTCCCTGTGTATCTTGTCCTGTTGTTAGATGTTTGTCTCCTTTCATTCCAGTTCCATTCCTGGATCTTTGTTTTTCTCTCACTCCAGTGCCATTCCTGGATGTCTGTCTCTTTTGATCTCCAGTGCCATTCCTGGATACCTTGTTCCTCTTGTTTCTCCCAGTGCTATTCCTGGAAGTTTTGCCTCTCTTCTATAATCCCCAACAGATTTGCTTAGATATCTTTCAGTGCCATTCCTGAAAGTTTTATCTGTTCATTCAGTTCCATTCCTGAATGAGTTTTCTCCTTTGCATTCAGTGTCATTCCTGGATGTCTTTCTCACTATCATTCAATGCCATTCTTGAATATAGTGATTTACCTTTACTTTCAGTGCCATTCCTGAAAGTCCTTCCTTTATCCAATGCCATTCTTGGATATCTTTTCCTCAACAGAGTCCAATGCCATTCTTGGATACTTCTGATGTATTTTTCGGAACTTTTCTCACTTCATTCAATGCCATTCTTGGATGTTGAGATTCTTCTGTCCAATGCCATTCTTGGACACCTTTTCCCCAGCCAAGTCCAATGCTATTCTTGGGTATTTCTGATGTTTAACCTTGCCATCCAATGCCATTCTTGGATGTCCCCAGTGAAGTTTTCAAATGGAATTTTGTTTGTATTCAATGCTATTCTTAGATGTCTCTGATGTTTGTTGTTGCCCCATTCAATGCCATTCTTGAATGTTGTAGTTCCCTTTATCCAATGCCATTCTTGGATATCTTATCCCCAATGTAGATGTTTTTCACCCCCATCCAATGCTATTCTTGGATGACGTTGTTGTTTTTACCAAAAACTTTCTTGTTGCTGTCCAATGCCATTCTTGGACATCTTTTGGAAAACCCTTTGTCTCGTTCGTAGTGTCCATTCAATGCCATTCTTGGATGTCACTACTTGTCTTCCCATGGTCTTGTCCCTCTCTTTCCAACTATTGATGGATACTTCTTGTCACCTTGACAGATCTCCAGAAATAGCTTGTGTTCCCCAGCGTGTCTTTTCGCGCCATCTCTCTCAATTTACCGTATCCCTTGGTTTTTGTCTCCCCGCAGGGTGTTTCATCCTTTGCATTCATATCATCTTGTGGTATCTTAGGGCTAGAAAAAATATAGCTTTTGTATTTAAGTATCTTCATATCTCCCGATAGAAGAGACTTAAATAGGGGCAGCTGTAAGACCCTAATTTTTGACCCCTAAGATTCCACATATCATTCGCATCTCATTTTGCATCTTTACCACAAACAAGATCATGCTTTGGTTCCCTTGCCTCTCTCATTCTTTGGGTTTGTGCCTTGCAGGGTTTACCGAGCATCTTTGTGTTTCTTATTCACTTTTTTGCTTTATTTGTTTATATTTTACTAACCTTAATCAAAATCCAAAAATATTTTATTTTCTCTTTACTGACATTTTCAGGGGAAGAACAGGTCAAAAATGCCAAAATAACAGTCCCACAGCTCGAATGAATTTTATCTAAGAAAAGTCAAAGTTGATCCGCAATCATGTCAAATTTATCTGGTCAAGGATTTTCCAAGATTTAATTGATTATTATTCAAGGAATTCAAAGGTTAATGTGTTTATTTCCATGCCTTCTTTGACAAGCAAAAGAATCTAGCCGGAACCACAACAGTGCAACAAAATGCTCATTTTTCACAAATTTTGCACTGAGTAACTGGTTACCCTGTGGTGAGTAACCGGTTACCCTCGTGAGATTTTGAAAAAAATTCAGCAAATTCAAATTCAGCAATTGGCACCAATCTCAGCCCTTGATCACATTTGGATTATTCTAGACCATCTCATTTTAATTCCCCTACATCACTTTGATCATTTCCTACCATACACCTTCACTAATCACCACTCTTTTATCAATTTCCCATTGAAATTCTGGTACCAGATATGTGATGTTACGTGTGATGTCACAACAACACACTCTGCAATGGACAATGTAAAACACCAACAGAAACACACAGAATTGTTTACCCAGTTCAGTTCAACAACTTAATCTGGGGGCTACCAAGCCAGGGATGAAATTCACTACTTTTAGAATTAGTTTACAAACTCAACAACCTAGTTGACAATCTCCTAAACTTAATTCCTACTAATGAACTTTCTACCTAAGAGCCCACTTAGGTATGAGAACACTACTCAATCCCTAAAACATCTCAAAGATCAAACACTTTGAGAAACACCTTGATCCTGCTTCACAGCTTTGATCAAGTTACAAAACTCTCTTGCTTCACAGCTCTAGAGAGGACAAATTACACTCACCAATTCACACTTGAATGGTTAACACAATACTCGTACAAAGACAATAATTTACACTCAGTCTATGCTCTCTCTCTTCTGTCTATTTTCTGTATCTTCTTCCTTTGGTTGATGCGCTTTATATAGCCATCTGAATTGGGCTTCGGATCCAATACAATATCTGACCTGATTTGTTATTGAAAACTGAATCTTCAAAACAGATTTTATCCCCAAAATCTTTTTAAATCTCAGTCTTTAAACCTCCCTACAAATCTGCATCAAATCTCTATGCAACAGAGAATATCTATCCCAAGATATCCGCATCCAATGAGACTAACAGCTCTCCCAATATCCAGCTAAAACGCAAACCCTAACAACATCACTAAACCTGATGTTATTAATCTTCTGCAGACCTGATGTCACAACATCGCATGTGACATCAGACTTCACAACTCCAACAAGCTAAACACTTAACATAAACCAATGTTAAGACTCAATGTTAATACATCACCCATGTGACATCAACATTGCACAACTTTGTTTTACCAAAATTCTAGCCAATCCAAGAACCAACACCCTCCAAATTTAAATTCCAAACCTAATTTTCAAATTCCAAGCCTAATTCCAAACCACCAAATTTCCAAGCCTAAACTCTATAAATAGAGCCTTCATTTCATTCATTCTTCAAGCTTTTGAGAGCCAAATTCACCTTGCTAAAATTTCATTCAAGCTTTTAATAGCCAATAAACCTCTTGCAAATTCTCTCCTCAACCACCAAAATTCACCAAAGCTCACTTTTCTTCTTTTGAAAGTTAACAAGAATTCACATTGAATCTTGTTCAACTTTGAGCTAAACCTTCATCCAAGCTTGTTTTCTTCATCAATTCTCATAGATCAAGGCTTTGGAGTTTGGATCTTGAAGCAATTTGAAGGACTTTTCAGATTTGAAGTGGTAATTCATCTTCCACCATTGTTGAAGCTTCATCTTCATCTTCCATACTGTAGATCCTTGGAGATCTTTGTTACTTGATCCTTTGGATCTTGTAATTGTGTTTATTTGCTATTTTTCACTGTTATTTTACTTTAAATTTCGTGCAATTTCAGTTCCATGATCATAAGGTGTTTGTACAAAGTTTTGAAAATGGATCATGCTGAATTTTGTACATTTTTTTGTATTCTAGGGCAGAGTAACCGGTTAACCTCTAGTGAGTAACCGGTTACTCTGTGTTAATTTCAAAAAATTGCGCTTGTTTTGAACTAAGTAACCGGTTAACACCTGGTGAGTAACCGGTTACTCTGAAACAGAATGCATATTTTGGCTTGTTTTTGGGATTGTTTTGGTTCCTTTTCCATTTCCTTCCCCTTCCCTTTGTTCTTAGCCTTAGATCACATACTTTTATGGTTTAATTTGGCTTTATCTTCATCTATTTCTCTTTTCTTTTGATCTTTGAAAGTCTTATGGATCATTAGAATTTCTTTGTCGAATTCTTGATCAAGACGAGATCGTTACTTTTTTTTCTTTTCGTGCGGTATTGCTTTCGGATGACGATCTACATATCGTTCATCTAGCTTGCATTAGTACAAAGAGCTATTGACCAGCCTCATTGTAGGGTAATTACTCCGTAAATTACTCGGCGATTGCTTAACATAGCGCAACATTATGTCCCTTATCAGAGAACAACTCAATGTTGATTGATCTTTTGTATTAGGTTCAAAATCTATGAAGCTTGTTGTTGTAGAGGCTTTGATTCTATCAATCTTCTAATAAGTCTTCATTAACCTTGACCTAAGTACACTATTCAATCATTATTGATCACTTACTCTAACAACTAATTACTAATTACTAACTTCTAACTTCTTTACAATTCCTTCTCGCTCCCTATCTCTCTTTTACTTTTATGCAATTTTTCCTTTGTCTGTTGGACACATGTTTATGCTTTCGCATATTTTTCCTTTGTCCGTTGGACACATTTTATGCTTCCGTAATTTTTACTTTGTCCATTGGACACATGTTTATGCTTATGCCTTTTCCTTTTTGTCCACTTGGACCAAAAACATTAATAAAGGCCAAAACCTCTAAAAAACTTGTACTTCTAATCTTGGACTATGGTTACTATCCTTTGCAATGGACATGGAGTTTTGAACTTAGACCTTGGACATCCAATGCAATTCTTGGAACCTTGGACTTAGAATTAGGACCTTTCTCCCTTTGCTTTGGAATTATGGTTCAAAGACTATGGAGCTTACTTGTGTGGTTAGGCTATTCTTATCCTTAGCTTTTACTTTATGCTCTAGGATAGTCATTTTTTCTCCTCCCCATTCTTCAATTTTTAAAACTCTCTCTCTTTTTCAAAACATTCTTGATTTCAAACTTTCACCTCTTTCATAATCAAACCTTGACATTGTCAAGTGATTTTACTCTTTTCCTTTCATTTCTTAACAAATGCTAAACTACATAAGCATATTGACACCTTTTTCAAAAGACTTTAAAAAACACCAAACTCATCAAACTCTCTTTTGTGCCCTCGTGCACTTTTCCTTTAACTTTTTCATAAGTTTAGACATGATTCATTTCTTTAAGCGGAATTATTCGCTTGGAAAGGATGACTTGTCTTTACATTTAAAATCAACCAAAACAAATAATTTCATTCTTTGTACCACGAACTACGGGGTTTTGATCCTACATTGCACATCGTGGGTACGTAGGCATGAGGCGACAAGTCTCTCCAAACACAAAAATCTTAAAAACAATTTCTCTTCTCATATCCTCAATCACTTTTCAAGCAAACATTTTCAGACCAAAAGCGGTAGATATTTCAAAGGGTTCCTATAGAGTACTATAGACGTTTTGGGTGCTAATACCTTCCCATTGCGTAACCAACCCCCCTTACCCGGACTCTCTTCACTTGTTCTTGTTTAGAGCTTGTGTAGGTTTTGTTCGCTCTTTTTCCTTTCCTTTTTTGGATAAAATAAAAGTGCGGTGGCGACTCTTGCTTTTCGAGTTAAGTTAATCAATAGCTTACACTCACGATTTTGCCGCTACAGTTTGCCTTCTCGGGAATCTTTGTGATTCCTTCTCAAGACAAGGCTGCCCACTTGGAATTCTCACCATATAACTTTGGCGTTGTGCCTAATTGCAATTTTTTTGCTTTAGTGAGACTTCGCGGAGAGCTGCTCCTGATCGGACCTCTTCGACAAGATCGAGCTTCTCCCTCAGTGCCTCGTTGTTTGTCTCCTCGTCCAAGGGGAATTCAGTCCTCCTGGAGGGCACGTGTATCTCAATGGGGATCACCGCCTCAGTTCAGTAGGCTAGACTAAAAGAGGTTTTCCCGGTCGAAGAGTGGAGTGTGGCGCGATAGGCCCAGAGCACGTTGTGCACCTCCTCGACCTAAGTTTTCTTCGTTTCGTCCAGCCTTCGTTTGAGGCCCGTAGGATTACTCTGTTTGCTACTTCGGCTTACCCGTTAGTCTGGGGATGTTTGACGGACGCGAAGTGTTGTTTCGTGCCCAGTTGGGCGACAAACTCCTAGAAATTATTGTCCTTAAACTGCTTCCCGTTGTTGGTGACTATTGTTTAGGGGATGCCAAAGCGTGCAAGGATGTTCCACTTGTAGAAGCAAAGTATGTTGTGGGCCGTTATTTTGGCCAGAGCCTCTGCTTCTATCCACTTGGTGAAGTAGTCAACGCCCACTATCAAGTACTTGTTCTGGTTTGACCCTATGACAAATGGTCCCAGGATGTCTAGGCCCCACCATGCGAAGGGCCACGGGGAGGACATTGCTTTGTCCTCGTGCCTTTGGCATTTGCCGCATTTTTTCACGTGCTCTTTTACATTCTGCTGCATGGTCGACCAATAGTATCCTGCTCGTAGAGCTTTCTTGGCGATGGATCTTCCCTCGAGGTGCTGGGCGTTGATCCCTTCGTAGATTTCACGTAGGACATGGACGACCATCTCTTCCTCGATTCATTTGAGTAAAGGGATGGAGAACCCTCGCCTGTAGGATTTGTTTTCGACCAGGACGTAAGAGTAGGCTCTGCGCCTGACTATGCTGGCCTCTTTAGGGTCGGATGAGAGCTCATCCTTAGTGAGGTAATTGTAGACAGGGGTCAGCCAGCAGTTGTTGTCGTCGATGACTTGCACGTCGATGATCACAGAGGTTTTCTCGATGCTGGGTCGAGGAAGTACTTCCTGGATGACGAATTTGTTTCTGTCCTTTCTCATCGTGCTCGTCAACTTTGATAATACGCCTGCTCTAACATTATGTTCGCGGGGAACCTATTTCACTTCTACTGTCGCGAACTTCGTCATCTTTTCTTTGACCAGGGACAAGTATTCAGATAAATTGTCGTTCTTGGCCTGGTATTCTCCTCGAACTTGGAGGGCCATGAGTTGAATTGGTGCAGATGATGACTTCCTCGGCCCCTAGGTCATCGACTAGGCATAGACCGGCGAGGAAGGCCTCGTATTCAGCTTGATTGTTGGAGGTAGGGAAAGATAAGGTAAGCAAGACTTCAATGATAACCCCTTCTTCGTTTTCCAAAATGATACCTACCCCGCTTCCTGCCGAACTGGATGCCCCTTTGACGAAGAATGTCCATTTGCGCGCCCCGCAAGTGGGGGAATCGACCAACGTCATCTCTGCGACAAAGTCGGCCATTTCTTGGACTTTGAGGGATTTTTTTCTCTCGTATTGAATGTTGAATTCGGATAGTTCCAATGACCACTTGAGCATTCTTCCGTCTATGTCGGGCCGTTTTAACAATTGCTTCACTGGCTGATCTGTTCGGACCACGATCGTGTGGGCCAGAAAGTAGTGTCGTAGTCTCCTCACAGCGTTGATGAGGGCAAGTACCAATTTCTCTATCTGTTGGTATATCAACTCTGGCCCTTACAAGGCTTTGCTCATGAAGTATATGGGTTTTTTCCCGTCAGGAGTTTCACGAATGAGGGCGACGCTGACAGCCTCGGTTGCCACGGCGAGATAAAGGTACAGGGTTTTGCTATTGTCCGGCCGAGAGAGGACTGACGACTCCGATAATGCTTGTTTTAGGTGGAGGAGAGCTTGGTCTCATTCTTCTGTCCATTCGAAAGTTGCCTCATTGCGGAGGAGTTTGAAAAAGGGCAGTGCGTGCTGGGAAGACTTGGCGAAAAAGGAGATAATGAAGCAAGCATCCCGTTGAGGGATTGGATGGATTTCTTCAAGCTGGGCGTAGGAAACTCGGAGAAGGCCCTGCACTTGTCGGGGTTAGCTTCGATTCCTCATCCCGTCAGATAGAAGCCGAGGAACTTGCTCGCTCGCACCCTGAACGTGAACTTCTCCGGGTTGAAACGCATCCGATATTTTATGGCCTGCTCGAAGACTTTTCTCAAGCGGGCCGTTTGATCGGATTCCTCATGGGACTTTACGATTATATCGTCCATATAGACTTCGAGCATGTCCCCGATTTCTCCTCGGAAGAATTTGTTCATCATAGTTTGGTAGGTAGCGCCAGCGTTTTTCAAGACGAAAGGCATTACGTTGTAGTAATAGTTGCCCGAATCGGTCATGAAGGTTGTGTACCTTTTGTCGCTTTTCGCCATTGGTATTTGATTGTAGCCCGAATAGGCATCCATGAACGATAACAGTTTAAAACCGGCAGAATTATCAACAAGTTTATCTATATTGGGAAAGGGGTAAGCATCTTTAGGGAATGCCCTATTGAGATCAGTATAATCAACACACATACGCCACTTTCCATTAGACTTTTTAACAAGTACAACGTTGGACAACCAAGTGGTGTACTTGGCTTCCGAAATAAAGTTTGCCTCGAGGAAGTCTTTTACAGCTTGTTCGACAACCTCCGTTTTCTCTGGAGACTGCTTTCTCCTACGTTGTGCTACAACCCTAGCGGCAGGGTCAATAGTGAGTTGATGGCAGGCGACAGCAGGATCTAGGCCGGGCATTTCCTCGGCGCTCCAGGCGAACAAATCCGCATTCTCTCGGAGGTAAGCTTTGAGCTGTTTCCTCACTAAGTCGGGGAGTCCGGTCCCTATCTTCACTCCTCGTTGGGGGTCGTCGTCGAGCAAGACGAATTCGAACTTGCCATCTGGAATTGGGCGCATCGGATGGGAGCTGTCGCTGGTGCTGGTTGAAGCTGAAGGGCTGCTCGAGCAAGTCTGGGTCTCCTTCGGGTTATCTTCGGAAAAGCGACTGTCGAGGTCAATAGAGTCGACGCGGGTCAGCGACTTGGCCTCCTCAGAGCTGCTGGGTAGGGCCGACTTGCTGGAAGTCTTTGGCTTGGCTGCAATGGTGTTGAATTCTTTGGTGGCCACTTCGAAATATCTCCTTGCTGCCTCAATGTCTCCGTGTAGAGTCGCGACCAGACCCTTAAAAGTGTAGTACTTCATTTTTAGATGCACGGTTCATGGTACAACCACCAATTCGACCAAGGTTGGCCAACCAAAGATGCACTAATAGAGGGAAGGGCAATCAATAACCAGGAATTGGAATTTAATAGACCTGACCATCTCTGCAGATCCGAAAGTTACGATCGATTCCACATATCCCCAGGGCTTTGTGACCGACCCGTTGAAGCCTTGTAGGTCAGATCCTACGTAGGGGGTCAGGTGCGATTCATCTAGCTGGAGTGTGGAAAGCAGCTGCGAGTACATGATGTCGACCGAACTGCCTTGGTCAACTAACATTCGGCGAACATCAAAGTTAGCCATCTGGGCTCTCACGAGCAGCGGAATGCTTGAGTTTGGAGCCCCACCTAGGAGTTCCTTGCGGTAGAAAGAGATGGGGACCAATTCTTCCCGGACTTTGTCGAGCGTGGTACTCCTGTTAGAGCTCGTGCTGAGAAGATGCTAAAATTTCCTTTTAACGGAGCCCACGGTAACTTTGTTGAAGCCCCATCCGGAGATGACCATGGCGGAGGGGAAAGTTTCCCATGGACTATATGTTGCGAAATAGGGGGAACGCTGAGCTCCTTTGAAACATAAAAGTCCTCATGCCGCGATACGTTCATGGCGACCTGATGGTTTGTCTTTTCCTAGGAAGGTACCTTTTCCTCAACTTTCTTCGACTCATGGGGGTCTTGCCGGGGAGTTTCTCTCTTCTTGGTAAACTGGTTCAGGTGGCCGTCCCTGATCAGTATCTCGATGGCATACTTCAGGTGGATGCAGTCGTCAGTTGTATGGCTGTGACTTTTGTGGAAACGACAGTATTTCGACTTGTCAGCATTCGGCTTGTCCGGTATCTGCTTAGGGAATCGAACCCCTGCTTGTTTGAACTCCGAGTTGGCACATTCGGAGAGGATTTTCTCCATGGAGACGGCCAGGGGAGTATACTCATGGAAGCGGCTGAAGGGTCCTTTGTTGTCCCAGGATTCCCGGGGGCGGTCTTCACGTCTTCTATATCCCCGATAAGATGTCGAGGGTCCGTCGCTCTTGGAGGTACGTGCACTCTCTTGGTGGCATGAGACCCAGGCGGAGCTGGCCGCTTCTTTCTCCTCGTACTGGATATATGCTTGCGCCTTGAGGAGGAAGGCGTCCAGAGTCCTTGGAGTTTCAATGCCAGCAACTTTGGCGAATTCTGTACGGGGACAAAGTCCTCGCTCGAGCAAGAACTTCTTCATGTCATCAGTCGTTAAGACCTGTACTACTTCTTTATTGAACCTCTCGATGTAGGCACGGAGAGGCTCATCCTTCCCTTGAATTATGGCCTTAAGGGAGGCTTCGATCTTCGGATGGCGGCGGGGTGCCGTGAAGTATCTAGAGAACATTCTCCCCAACTGTCTCCACAAGGTGATGGACTCGTCGGGGAGTTTATTATACCAGGTCATAGCTCCCTTCCTGAGCGTGGTAGGGAACAATTGACATTTGATGGCACCCGGGTGCCGCGATAGTCGAGTAGAGCATCGATATTTTTGATGTGCTCGTCAGGGTCCGTCGTACCGTCGTAGGTGCCCAAAGACGGTGGTTTCTCCAATCCCATGGGGAGGCGCATGGCCATAATCTCCCGAGACAACGGGCCTCGAGGCTCGTCGTCGCTGTTGTTACTGGTCCATGACGGTGAGCGGGTGCTTCGCTCTGGCACCAGACGGCGATTTCTGCGGGGAGATGGAGTTTGTGCCCGACCCTTGGATATGGACGGGGGTGAACGCTGGTCTCTCCCGGTCCTCTTGTTTCCTGGGGAGTACTGGTTCCGCGAGGAAATGTGGTCACGCTTCTGGACGGCATGGGACTCTGGTTCAGGTGGCGCTCGACGGTCTTTTTTTCATTGGGGAGGTGGGCTGCGGGATCGTCGGTGCTCCTTCCCCGGCGAAGGGGATCTTGGACTGGCAAACTCGTCTAGGGCCCCAATCCTCGCGTTTTGTTGGAGGATTAGGATATTGGTTTTGTTGAGAGCTTCAAGAAGGGCCGCCACATGTAACGCCGCGTTTTGTCTGATTTATTTAATCAAGTCGATTTAATTATTTTCGTTTTTATATTATTTTATTCTTGACTTTTATTTGACAATATATTATTTTTCATCGTTATTATGTTTTATCGCGTTTTGAGAGCGTTTGCGAGATATTTGAGCTGAGGGGTAAAATGGTCATTTTGAGGGGTTAGATATTTTAGAAAAATTAGATATTTTTATAAATAGAGATTTGAGAGTAAAAGAGATAAAAGAAAGAGAAAAGGAAAGAAAGGAAGAGGAAGGAAAAGAGAAGGAGAGGAAAACTTATGGAAGAAGAAATCATGCGTTCAAGCGCGATTAATCGGGTAAGGGTGAGGAGTTTCGATTATATTGCGATTGTATATGTATATGTGTGTGATTATGTGAATGTTTTCTTGTTTTTATAATGTTTTTACATTTGATATATTGATGAACAATTGATTGGAATCGATGTTTTCACGGTTGAAATGCGATATAAATGCATGGGAATACTTGTTGACTATGTTGGAACATCGTTTGCCCGACGGGGAGTTACACTAAGTAACAAGCGATGATTCCAATAATTCTTGAGTGAATTAATGATGATGAGAATGATGGATGGAATGGTACCGTATTTCATAGAGTCGTTGTGTCGGTCTCTGTGCATTTGCATAAATCATGAATGGATTGATTATGTGTGGGGAATTGTGAATTGATTGATTATGTGTTGAGCTCGTGATAGCATTGGTGATTTGATATGAATTTGTGATAAATCCATTGGTTATGGATGATATGTTTTATGTATAGACATATGCTATGTTTTGTGGGGATGTTGTACATTACAATTATTGTATTAATTCTCTATGGTATGCTATATATGAATATACGTGATATGGTGGTGTGTTTCTATATGTTATAACTTTGGGATGCATTATGTGTGAATATGCTATTATGTTGGTATAATTGATATATGCTATGTGGTTGGATTATTAGAAATATATTATGTATTTGTGGCTTGTTATCTGTATTAGTATGTGATGCTTGTGGTGAGAATGATTATGCATGTGAATTTATATGTGTTTGCATATTATTATGCAATCTTGATTTAGTTGTTATTTCTCACCCTTCTGCTGTGGTTTGTTGCTCTATGAGGCAATTGCAGATTAGTATCTTGGAGGCTTTTGTGAAGATTAGTTCTCCATCCTTTTGTCAGTTTGTCAGCTCTGATACGTAACACGGGAGTCGGGGAACGCTTTTGTTAAATATGTATACATTTGTTGGATCTATTTTGTATTACCTTTGTATGAATATTTTGATATTATAAAATAATTTATTTTGTAAAACAAGTCAGTTATGGATCTTTCCGCTTTATTCCATAATTGAACCTTCCCTTTGTTGGAAAAAGTTTCCCTTTTTTGTTTATTCCATTTTGTGTTATGTATCAAATTTATGAGCAGGGATTATGTTTTCTTTCTTTAAATGTGGCATCCTTGTTTTTGTCTAAGAATAAATTTTTATTTACTCTGATTTATTTATGTATTATTTATCCGCGACGGGAATTGGGGTGTTACATTAGTGGTATCAGAGCAGGTCGGTCCGTCCGGCCAAGTTGTTGAGTCAGTTGGTGTTACAGTTGAATACTGTCGATGTGTTTGTTGCTTAGTATGTGATATGTGTGTGAAACACTGTCAGTACTTTTTGGTTTTTCTAATCCCTTGTCTGCAGGATTTAGAATGAGATAAGTGGGGGAGAAGCTGGTGCTTCTCCAAGTTGCTTCAGGTGTGGAGCATTGGCTCAGTATGTTATAGATTGCAAGATTGTAAGTGTTGTTTGGACAATGTTGTTCCTGGTTCCGAAGGGAATGCGGAGGTAAGGTTTATGTCAACTAAGGATTTGTGCCTTAGGTAGTTTTGTGCACAAGATGCAAGAAATGCTATTATAGTTTGGTAAAGACGGTTTATGCCCCATCATGATTGTCGGCTGTCTATTGACAAATTAAGGAAGTGATCACCCTTAATCTCTTGTTGATAGTAGACGAAATTATGTTGGATGGAATAGACGTGTCTTTCCGGCTATGATAGTGTGTGCAATGAATTGTTGGAATTAAGAAAATGATTACGGATTGTTTTGTTGAGTCGATGAAGATTCTAATATCGGAAGATGAGACGGATTAGAGGTTTTGGTATGTTGGTTTAGTTGGGAAGTCATTGAGAGAGAAGGATTGGGTATCGTTAATGGTTGTTCTCAGAGAGTAGAGTGTGAACTCAAATTTGACGAAGGTGAGGATTTGAGGTTTGGATTTGCTAAGTTAGTAGAAGAACTTTTAGGAAGTGAAACTCAGATGTTTGTCATGTTTGTGATGATAATGTTCTGGAAATTTCCAGAAAGCCACAGTGATGGGCCGTCAGTTGTGCATGGTTTTCAGAAGTGTTTTTGGATGAAACATTAGTGTGTCGACTTGAAGAGGTCCAGCATGGTTGGTAAGGAAAAGGATGATAGCATGAGGTTGCGTGTTAATTAGTGAGTAGTATGGAAACTTGCGGTTGTGTTCTGGATAGCTTGAGTTTTGAATTGTGACGAATCGCGAACGATTTGAAGTTCCTTGATGGTATTACTTTTGTTATGGGTTGTATATGTTATGGTTGTGGAGTATATGAATCGTATCTTCCATACTTGTTTGGATAAGTTCATAGTGATGTTTATTGGATGATATTCTGATTTATTTTAAATCAAAGGATGAGTATGTAGTGTATTTGAGGATTGAGTTACAAGGGTTGAAAGAGAGGGAGCTTTCTACTAAATTATCGAAGTGATAATTTTGATTGAAAGAGGTTAGTTTTCTTGGTTATGTTATTATCGATGATGGTATTGTTGTGTCTCTATCCAAAATAGATACAGTTCTACATTGAGAAACTCCAAAGTCGGTTAAGGAGATTAGAAACTTTTGGGCTTAGTTAGTTGTTACTGCAGGCTATGGAAGACCTTGCTAAGTTCGTACTTCTGTTATCTCAGTTGACTTGCAAAGGGTGAATCGTTTGTTTTGGATGTTCGTTGTGAGTAAGTTTTGGTGAGCTGAAGTAGAGTTTGACTACGACTCCAATTTTGATTCTGCCTGATCCTAATAAACTGTTTATGGAATATTGGGATGCGTCCTTGATGAGTGTAGTTAGTGTGTTAATGCGAGAGGGTAAAGTCATTTCTTATGCTTTACGATAATTGAGGATTCATGATTTCAAGATGGTTGCAGTTACTTTTGTGTTGAGAATATAGAGGAATTATTTTGAGGGTTTTAGGTTTAATGTGTTTGGTAATCACAAGGGTTTAGAGTACTTGTTTAGTCAGAAGGAATAAAGTAGGAGACAACGAGGATGGTTGGAATTCTTGATTAGTTATGACCTTTGCTCGAATTATCCTATTGGTAAAGTTAATATCGTGCCTGATGAGTTAAGTCGAAAGTTTTTACATATGTCTGCTTTGATGATTAAAGAGTGGGAACTTTTGGAAGAATTTAGAGATTTGAGTTGGTGTGTGAATTGACATCTGATAGTGTGAGGTTGGGTATATTAAAAGTGAACAATGAGTTTTGGCGATTATGAGAAAGAGTTAGACTTTGGACATGGGATTGATAGTTTTGATGGTTACGAGTAATCAGAGTGCGCAACAGAAGCGTGATGTGGCACAATTCGTATATGCGTGTGTGACTGGTAAGAGTTCATAGGTTGAACATTATGAACATGTAGGATGATGAGACCATTGGACGTTTCAGAATGGAAGTGTCAGTTGAAAGGTTTAAATATTATTCATGGGCTACTACGTAGATGGATATTTTGGTTATATGTTCGATTGGTGAATCGTAGCATTGGTGTAATAATGTTGTGTGACAAGGATGTTGGTATTGTGGTTATGTAGAGGTTGTTGAAACGATGTTGGGTCGTGGAACTTTATGTACTTCTTTGTGTTGTTGCCTCATTTCCATCGTGATGGTTCGAGTGCGAGTAGCTAATTCCTTGTGGGGAATTAGGGGAGTGTTACCTATGGTGAGCGTAATGATCTTGTTGTGTTTCGGTTCAAGAGTGAACCTGTGTGTTCGTAACTTGGATATTCTTTGAGTTGTGAGTTGGTCGTCAAGTGCATTGTATGGGCATTGCATCTTGTCGTTGTCGTTATTACCATTGTCGTGTCGTTGTAGTAGTTGCTGTTAGCAAGGTGGGTTGTTAGTGGTGTTATTCTTGGTGTTGACTTTAATGGCATGAGAGTGGGTTAGTCGGATACGAGAGTCGTATCCGGAGTTGTTTGCACCAAGTATATTTTCGAGGACGAAAATGTCTAAGTGGGGGCGAATTGTAACGCCCCGTTTTGTCCAATTTATTTAATCGAGTCGATTTAATTATTTTCATTTTTATATTATTTTATTCTTGTCTTTTATTTGACAATATATTATTTTTCATCGTTATTATGTTTTATCGCGTTTTGAGAGCGTTTGCGAGATATTTGATCTGAGGGGTAAAATGGTCATTTTGAGGGGTTAGATATTTTAGAAAAATTAGATATTTTTATAAATAGAGATTTGAGAGAAAAAGAGAGAAAAGAAATAGAAAGGAAAGAAAGGAAGAGGAAGGAAAAGAGAAGGAGAGGAAAACTTATGGAAGAAGAAATCATCCGTTCAAGCGCGATTAATCGGGTAAGAGTGAGAAGTTTCTATTATATAGCGATTGTATATGTATATGTGTGTGATTGTGTGAATGTTTTCTTGTTTTTATAATGTTTTTACATTTGATATATTGATGAACAATTGATTGGAATCGATGTTTTCACGGTTGAAATGCGATATAAATGCATGGCAATACTTGTTGACTATGTTGGAACATCGTTTGCCAGACGGGGAGTTACACTAAGTAACAAGCGATTATTCCAATAATTCCTGAGTGAATTAATGATGATGAGAATGATGGATGGAATGGTACCGCATTGCATAGATTCGTTGTGTCGGTCTCTATGCATTTGCATAAATCATGAATGGATTGATTATGTGTGGGGAATTGTGATTTGATTGATTATGTGTTGAGCTCGTGATAGCATTGGTGATTTGATATGCATTTGTGATAAATGCATTGGTTATGGATGATATGTTTTATGTATAGATATATGCTATGTTTTGTGGGGATGTTGTACATTACAATGATTGTATTAATTCTCTATGGTATGCTATATATGAATATACGTGATATGGTGGTGTGTTTCCATATGTTATAACTTTGGGATGCATTATGTGTGAATATGCTATTATGTTGGTATAATTGATATATGCTATGTGGTTGGATTATTAGAAATATATTATGTATTTGTGGCATGCTATCTGTATTAGTATGTGATGCTTGTGTTGAGAATGATTATGCATGTGAATTTATATGTGTTTGCATATTATTATGCAATCTTGATTTAGTTGTTATTTCTCACCCTTCTGCTGTGGTTTGTTGCTCTATGAGGCAATTACAGATTAGTATCTTGGAGGCTTTTGTGAAGATTGGTTCTCAATCCTTTTGTCGGTCTGTCTGCTCTGATACGTAACACGGGAGTCGGGGAACGCTTTTGTTATGTATGTATACATTTGTTGGATCTATTTTGTATTACCTTTGTATGAATATTTTGATGTTATAAAATAATTTATTTTGTAAAACAAGTCAGTTATGGATCTTTCCGCTTTATTCCATAATTGAACTTTCCCTTTGTTGGAAAAAGTTTCCCTTTTTTGTTTATTCCATTTTGTGTTATGTATCAAATTTATGAGCAGGAATTGTGTTTTCTTTCTTTAAATGTGGCATCCTTGTTTCTGTCTAAGAATAAATTTTTATTTACTCTGATTTATTTATGTATTATTTATCCGCGACGGAAATTGGGGTGTTACATTAGTGGTATCAGAGCAGGTCGGTCCATCCGGCCAAGTTGTTGAGTTAGTTGATGTGACAGTTGAATACTGTCGATGTTGTTTGTTCCTTAGTATGTGATATGTGTGTGAAACACTGTCAGTACTTTCTGGTTTTTCTAATCCTTTGTCTGCAGGATTTAGAATGAGATAAGTGGGGGAGAAGTTGGTGCTTCTCCAAGTTACTTCAGGTGTGGAGCGTTGGCTCAGTATGTTGTAGATTGCAAGTGTAATACCCCGTATTTTTATTTACTCCGGATAATATTAATTGTGATCAACTGAGTCCCGGTGTACTCTGAGAAATTATCTGCAAAGATAATTAGAGTAACTGTTGAACTTAGAGTAAATCCAATTAATATTATCTGACTCTGAGATATTTAATTATTGGAACTTTGGAGACTAATTGGATAATTAGTAGTGTTACTAATTGATGATATTATACTATATAATTTCTTTTCCTTCATTTTCCTCATTAGAACCAAAGAAAGAAAGAGATAGAAAGAAGTTGGAGAGAAAGAAGGAGAAGGGAAGGAAAAAGAGAAGTGGAAACCAAGAAGTGGAAAGATCAAGAACATCATCAAATCTTCATCAAATCATCTTCCAATCTTCACCATCATCATCTATTCAAGGTGGGTTCTAGATAGAAACTTAAGTTCTAGAGTTAGAGATGATTTTGCTTAAGTTAGGTTTTATGAGAAATTGCTTAAATTGGTAATCGATGAAATTTAACGGTTAAAATGTGTTACAAACTGAGTAGTATAGGCTATATGAGTGTAGAATCATCTGTATTTGATTGTTGGATGTGTGGGTATGTTTTGGTTTGGTTTTGAACCCAAGGGAACTCAGCTGTACGCTGCAGAATTTCTGCATTTTCCCAGGTTTGCACTGCGAATCCCCTAGCGAAGGGGAAATCGAACACTCGCTGGCTATTCGCACGACGAAGGTGAGGGCGAACGTTCTCCAGAGGTTTGCACTGCGAACTTTACCTTGTTTTGGTTCTTCCTTGGTTCGCCAGACGTTCGCACCGCGAATGGGGCAGCGAACCAGTGTTGGCTAGGCATTCGCTGGGAGCTTTGCACTGCGAATGAGGAAGCGAGCATTCGCTGGCTGCTTCGTGTAACACCCTTCTAAAACCCCACGATTATTCATATAATACTAAATAGTTATATCAGAGTAATCATCAAAAAGGGTGCAACATTTCTTCATAAAACATCATAATAAAATATCCTGCTCCGTAACACGGGTTCTCAAAATTTAGCATGTTCACAATTTAAAAATATCACATAAAACTTCACACATCTCAGCGGAATTATTGTCTCAAAATACCTTTATAAGAATACTTCAATTAAAATTTACCGTCAAACTCCATAATTCATAAATCTTGCTTAAAACATTTTAAAACAAGAGAAACATCTCAGTACATCATTGTCAACGTATAGTTTAATTCAAACGATCCCCAAAGACCCCGATGTTACATATATCAGAGCAAGACACCTTCTAATCCACCGAAATATAAATAAATGACTCCGAAGCTAAATCTCCAATGCGTCTATAGCTACTCCAGATTTCCTGAGCGTTGCCCAGATAGGGGAAACATTCAACGGGCAGGGTGATTAAATCATAATCATTATAAAAGATGTAAGTATAAGGCATAGTAGTATTAATAATTTGAACAACAGGAACACCACAACAAGTAACTCATATCAGCATATTACTTCAACAATATAACTCAACAGTAACTTCAAACATTTCCTTGTTTTTGTCATAACATCATATAAATCATACAGCAAGTAAATTATAGATAAAACACAACAATGAATCCACATTTTCTGTCATAACATCACTTATCAGAAATCAATCAAAAATCCCCAAGGAACAACGACATTATGCAATGCCACCAATCATGAAATGCAACATGCATGCGGTACCGAAACTTCACTGATGACTTAGTCATCTTCAATCTCCAAAGATCCCCACCAATAGGATCGGTTCCCACTTGGAACCAGAGCACTTCATAAATTGCACTTAATCCACACCATGGGATTAAGGCCATCACTGGACTATAAGTCCTACAACTTCACTGGATATTCATCCTGCAAACTTCACTGGACAATTGTCCTAAAAATATGCTATGAATGCATGATACGTAATAATTCACCAAAACACGACCACTGCTAGTCAAACGCATCATCATTCATAAAACCAATCGCCACAATTCATCACACACAGCAAACATCATCACCATAGTCAACACAACATCATCATCACCAGAACTATCTTATACTCTTCACATATATCATCAACACATAATCACCATCATATAATCATCACACATAATCCTCATCAAATAGCCATCACACATAATTATCATCACAACAGCATCATTACTATCATTACTCATAAAACAACACCAATTATCAACATAAAGCCAACCACATGTTATATCACAAAAATATGTAATCATTCATCTAATTCATCATATAGCATAATAATACATCAAGTATGCACATCATAGCAACACAATACACTTGTTACAGCAGTACAAACATCTTAGTCACAACAACATCATTTTATTATACAAAAATCAAATGGATCACTTCCAGGCAAAATCATGTTATTTCAAACAGTAAAGCACACGTACTGTCAGTTTGTCACAAAATATCATCACGTTGAAATAACATAATAAACCTCAAAATAGCACCATAATCATCATCATATTCTCATTTCACTATCACCAATATCAACCAAACCATTGCTAGATAAAATCCTGCAATTTCACACATACATGCAAACCTACTGTATATCAATACAAGACACTCCTCATTTAGTCTATCAATTTCGATTGGACGATTACACTATATGATCTATTTTATTTTTCCATGTTATAGTTGATTTCATTACCTTTCCATAGCCTCAAACGGCATCAAAAACGGGTTCGTAAAACAAAAGTTATGATTTTTAGAAGAAAACTAAAAAAAAAATACAATTTCCCCCCACTTAATGGGTGGCTTGCGCCACCCCTGCCCCTTCCTCTTTGGTGGCTTGCGCCACCCTTAAGCAAAGTGGCTGGCGCCACTTAATCCATAGTGGTTTGCGCCACCCCCAACAATTCCTTTTTTTTTTCTTTTTGTTTCTTTTCTTCCTTCCCTTTTTCCATCCATCAGTAATAATTTCAGTACAATTTCAATTAACAATTCCCATACAGAATTTCCACAATTCACTTGATTCAATCATTTTATCATTTTATCAGGTCCTCGACATTTTATACTAATCGCAACTGTTCTGCTTAATCTACTTAAACTTCTATTCCAATTCATCATCGATTGATTATTCCAAACATTCTACAATTACCTCAAACTTAAAATCAATTATAATAACACAATTACACTCCCCATACCTGATAATTCCTTAGCCTTGAATCCTCTTTGTGTTCTTCAATCCCCTCTGCAAAATCTCCAAGCCTAACTGCTTCTCTCTCCCCTCTGCCTCTTTTCCAACCGCAATGTAACAGTGAAATTTTCCAAACCCTACTCCTCCGTATAACCCTTAAACCTCTTTTATGATTTTCCTCTTTTGTCCTCTCTAATTCTTCGCTAATGACCAAAATGTCCTTACTGTCATCCAACTCCAATATTACTCTATTTTCTCTAATTAACAATTCTAACTTAATTACTATAATTATTCTAAATTGTCCCATAATTCTCAAAACACCTCAAAACATCACATAAGTCATAATTTCTCACCAAAGTCATCAAAATCTCATATTATCGTAAAACTCTATAATTACTAATTAAATAAATACTTTAATTAATCCGGGGCGTTACAACTCTCCCCCACTTGAAAGAATTTTCGTCCTCGAAAATTACCTCACAATTCCATCGATATACAGCTCAGCCAACCTCTTAATAGGATGATTAATCTTCATCGGTAAGAAATGAGCCGACCTAGTCAACCTATCTACTATTACCCAAATATAATCATTACCCTTCGCAGTCCTCGGCAAACCCGTCACAAAATCCATCGAAATGTTATCCCACTTCCATTCGGGAACGCTCAGTGGTTGCATCAAACTCGAAGGCTTCTGATGTTCAATTTTTTTTTTGACTTCTGACAAGTCAAGCAAGCATAAACAAATTCTGCAACGTCCTTTTTCATTCTAGGCCACCAAAACAACTTCTTCAAGTCTTGATACATTTTCGTAGCACCGGGATGAATACTCAACCCACTTCTATGTCCTTCTTCAAGAATACTCTTCTTAAGTTCAGGAATATCCGGAATACACACTCTATCTCCGAATCTCATTACACCATTTTCATCAATTTTGAACTCCCCACCATTACCTTGGTTAATCAACGTCAACTGATCCACTAGCTTCAAATCGGATTTCTGACCTGCTCAAATTTCTTCCAGAATATTACAAGTCAGCTTCAACATTCCCAATTTTACACTATCAGATTTGGCCTCACACACTAAACTCATGTCTCTAAACTGCTCAATCAATTCCAACTCACGCACCATAAGCATTGACATATGCAGCGACTTCCTACTCAACGCATCAGCCACTACATTTGCTTTTCCAGGATGGTAATTCAAATCGAAATCATAATCCTTAAATAATTCAAGCCACCTTCTCTGTCTCATATTCAACTCCTTTTGATCAAACAACTACTTTAAGCTTTTATGATCACTGAACACTTCGAACCTCGAACCAAAAAGATAGTGTCGTCAAATTTTCAGTACGAACACTACAGCTGCCAAGTCTAGATCATGTGTAGGATAATTCCTTTCATGAACTCTTAGTTGTCTCGACGCATAAGCAACAACCTGTCCATTCTGC
Source organism: Lathyrus tuberosus (assembly GCA_022829125.1). Classification (NCBI taxonomy): domain Eukaryota; kingdom Viridiplantae; phylum Streptophyta; class Magnoliopsida; order Fabales; family Fabaceae; genus Lathyrus; species Lathyrus tuberosus. Next base: position 24,294,795 of record JALAZF010000013.1, on the reverse strand, counting down.
ATTAGCACTCCACCAAGGCCCATCTTCGATGCATCGCGATATACCACAAAGGACTCGTTTGGATTAGGTAAAATCAATACTAGAGCGGTCGTCAGCTTCTTCTTTAGTTCCACAAAACTCTCTTCACAAGCCACATCCCACATATACTTGACCCTTCCGCGTCAGTTGCGTTAAAGGTAAAGCCAACTTAGAAAAGCCTTCAATAAACTTGCGATAATAACCTGCCAATCCAAGAAAACTTCGGATTTCAGTAGCAGATTTCGAAGTCTCCCATTGCAACAAGCATCAATCTTCGCGGGATCCACAGCAATCCCACCACTTGAAATAACATGGCCAAGGAAACTTACTTCCTTCAACCAGAACTCACATTTCGACAGTTTCGCATACAACTTCTTCCCTCTTAACACTTGCAGCACAATCTTCAAATGCTCGACGTGCTCTTCTTCTGATTTGGAGTATATCAAAATATCCTCAATGAAAACCACCACAAACTTATCCAGATACTCATGAAAAATTCTATTCATATACTCCATGAACACACCAGGTGCATTGGACACACCGAATGGCATTACAGTGTGTTCATAGTGACCATATCTCATCCTAAAAGCCGTCTTCGGAATATCATTTGGTTTAACACGAATCTGATGATAACCAGATCTCAAATCAATCTTACTGAATACACAAGCTCCCATTAGCTGATCCATCAAGTTGTCGATCCTCAGAAGTGGATACTTATTCTTAAGAGTTACTTTATTCAGTTGTCTGTAGTCCACACACAACCTCATACTACCATCTTTCTTCTCAACCAACAACACCGGAGCACCCCACGGAGAAACACTTGGTCGAACAAACTTCTTCTCAAGTAATTCTTCTAATTGTTCCCTCAATTCTCTTAACTCCGAAACATGCATTCCTTATGGAGTCACTGACATCGGGCTCATACCAAGTACTAAGTCGTAGCAACTTCCACTCCACACTATGGCAGTAATCACTGATATCATATGGAAGCACATCCAAAAGTCACACACCTTAGGTAGAACACCAACCACTGCATTTCCTTATGCCTTCAAAGAACCCAACCACATAACACTTTGCACCATCTATCACAGGCTTACCCGCTTACTTAACAGAACAAACAACGCTTCACCGTCGTCGAACTTAGATTCATGCTCTGGAGGCAAGTCGCGGGTATCTTCAGGAAAAATATCAGGAATCACACATCATTGGCATATCTCTAGCCATCACATTGCTCTCTACTCGCTGAGAAGCAACCATCAATCATACCTGATCGTTCTCCCTCAGCGGCATCCCAACTCAACAGACAGACAAGAACCTCAAATCCGTCCTATCTTCAGATATAGGAATCTTCATCTACTCATCAAACAATCTGTAAGCACTTGGCTTAACTCCAACCAATTCATTGTACACACCATCTAAGCTGGCAAGACACGTCTATTCCATCCCAGATGATTTCGTCTACTATCAACAAGAGATTAAGGGTGATCAGTTCCTCAATTTGTCAATAGATAGTCGACAACCATGATGGGGCATAAACCATCTTTACCAAACTATAGCAGTGTTCCTTGCATCTTATGCATGAAGCTGCCTAAGGCACAATCCTTAGTTGCCATAAGCCTTATCTCCATATTTCCTTCAGTTTCGAAAACAACACAATTCCCACAATGCTTGCACACTTGCCATCAGCGGCACACCGAACTAACATTCCACGACCAAAACATCTCAGAGAAGCGAAAACTTCTCCCCCACTTGTTTCAACTAACTCCTGCAGACAACGGTTATAACACAAGCAAGTACCGACAGTGTTTCACACACGTGTCGCGTGCTAAGGGACAAACAACATTAGACAACCTGGCCGGACAGACCGACCTGCTCTGATACCACTAATGTAACACTCTTCTAAAACCCCATGATTATTCATATAATACTAAATAGTTATATCAGAGTAATCATAAAAAAAGGGTGCAACATTTCTTCATAAAACATCATAATAAAATATCCTGCTCCGTAACACGGGTTCTCAAAATTTAGCACGTTCACACTTTAAAAATATCATCATAAAACTTCACACATCTCAACAGAATTATTGTCTCAAAATACCTTTATTAGAATACTTCAATTAAAATTTACCGTCAAACTCAATAATTCATAAATCTTGCTTAAAACATTTTAAAACAAGTGAAACATCTCAGTACATCATTGTCAACGTATAGTTTAATTCAAACGATCCCTAAAGACCCCGATGTTACATATATCAGAGCAAGACACCTTCTAATCCATCGAAATATAAATAAATGACTCCGAAGCTAAATCTCCAATGCGTCTATAGCTACTCCAGATTTCCTGCGCGTTGCCCAGATAGGGGAAACATTCAACAGGCAGGGTGAGTAAATCATAATCATTATAAAAGATGTAAGTAAAAGGCATAGTAGTATTAATAATTTGAACAACAGCAACACCACAACAAGTAACTCATAGCAGCATATTACTTCAACAATATAACTCAACAGTAACTTCACACATTTCCTTGTTTTTGTCATAACATCATATAAATCATACAGCAAGTAAATTATAGATAAAACACAACAGTGAATCCATATTTTCTGTCATAACATCACTTATCAGAAATCAATCAAAAATCCTCAAGGAACAACAACATTATGCAATGCCACCAATCATGAAATGCAACATGCATGCGGTACCGAAACTTCACTGATGACTTAGTCATCTTCAATCTCCAAAGATCCCCACCAATAGGATCAGTTCCCACTTGGAACCAGAGCACTTCATAAATTGCACTTAATCCACACCATGGGATTAAGGCCATCACTGGACTATAAGTCCTACAACTTCACTGGATATTCATCCTGCAAACTTCCCTGGACAATTGTCCTAAAAATATGCTATGAATGCATGATGCATAATAATTCACTAAAACACGACCACTGCTAGTCAAACGCATCATCATTCATAAAACCAATCACCACAATTCATCACACACAGCAAACATCATCATCACAGTCAACACAACATCATCATCACCAGAACTATCTTATACTCTTCACATATATCATCAACACATAATCACCATCATATAATCATCACACATAATCCTCATCAAATAGCCATCACACATAATTATCATCACAACAGCATCATTACTATCATTACTCATAAAACAACACCAATTATCAACATAAAGCCAACCACATGTTATATCACAAAAATATGTAATCATTCATCTAATTCATCATATAGCATAATAATACATCAAGTATGCACATCATAACAACACAATACACCTGTTACAGCAGTACAAACATCATAGTCACAACAACATCATTTTATTATACAAATATCAAATGGATCACTTCCAGGCAAAATCATGTTATTTCAAACAGTAAAGCACACGTACTGTCAGTTTGTCACAAAATATCATCACGTTGCAATAACATAATAAACCTCAAAATAGCACCATAATCATCATCATATTCTCATTTCATTATCACCAATATCAACCAAACCACTGCTAGATAAAATCCTGCAATTTCACACAGACATGCAAACCTACTGTATATCAATACAAGACACTCCTCATTTAGTCTATCAATTTCGATTATACGATTACACTATATGATCTATTTTATTTTTCCATGTTATTGTTGATTTCATTACCTTTCCATAGCCTCAAACGGCATCAAAAACGGGTTCGTAAAACAAAAGTTATGATTTTTAGAAGAAAACTAAAAAAAAATACAATTTCCCCCCACTTAATGGGTGGCTTGCGCCACCCTTGCCCCTTCCTCTTTGGTGGCTTGCGCCACTCTTAAGCAATGTGGCTGGCGCCACTTAATCCATAGTGGCTTGCGCCACCCCCAACAATTCCTTTTTTTTTTCTTTTTGTTTCTTTTCTTCCTTCCCTTTTTCCATCCATCAGTAATAATTCCAATACAATTTCAATTAACAATTCCCATACAGAATTTCCACAATTCACTTGATTCAATCATTTTATCATTTTATCAGGTCCTCAACATTTTATACTAATCGCAACTGTTCTGCTTAATCTACTTAAACTTCTATTCCAATTCATCATCGATTGATTATTCCAAACATTCTACAATTACCTCAAACTTAAAATCAATTATAATAACACAATTACATTCCCCATACCTGATAATTCCTTAGCCTTGAATCCTCTTCGTGTTCTTCAATCCCCTCTTCAAAATCTCCAAGCCTAACTGCTTCTCTCTTCTCGCTGCCTCTTTTCCAACCGCAATGCAACAGTGAAATTTTCCAAACCCTACTCCTCCGTATAACCCTTAAACCTCTTTTATGATTTTCCTCTTTTGTCCTCTCTAATTCTTTTCTAATGACCAAAATGTCCTTACTGTCATACAACTCTAATATTACTTTATTTTCTCTAATTAACAATTCTAACTTAATTACTATAATTATTCTAAATAGTCCCATAATTCTCAAAACACCTCAAAACATCACATAAGTCATAATTTCTCACCAAAGTCATCAAAATCTCATATTATCGCAAACTCTATAATTACTAATTAAATAAATACTTTAATTAATCCGGGGCGTTACACTTCGCATTGCGAACTTGACAGATCCTTCAACTTGTTTCTTTCATAATTTTTGACTCGTTTATCCGATGTGAGTATTCTTGGCATCGTTGTGAAGCTATGAACATCCTCTAGCTAATGGAAGTGAGAAATATCTGTTTATTGCCTGATTAAATAAATCGGAGGGAACCGTGAATTGGTGTAATGCGTGATATGTTGAATTATGTGTTTCCATTATGTGATTGATGACTATATGCCTATGCTCTTATTGTTAAACATGTTTGAATATGTATGCATGTTAAAATACGAAATAGGTAGAGTGAGGAATATTACCGTAAACAATTATAGGAAAGTGTGGAATGACATAGTGACAACGCTCGCGCATGAGAGGCCGGGGCATGTGTCTAGTAATCATAACCAGTTTATGTTATGGTGTAGTTTCATGAGACTCGAGCTCCTCCTCTGAAACGTATGCACAATTACTTTGTAGGTTTGATTCCCTACGTGTAGTACGATTGGAGCCTATGCATTGGGTATAGACTTGTGATGGTTAACAGGCCATGAGAAGTGACGGTTCACGGTTAACAGGCCGGTGATCCCGAATCCAATTCGTATGCCAAGTAACTACAAGGATCCATGACTCGGGTCGTCTTCTAGACGTAGAAGCGGACGGGAAAAAGGGATGCCTTGGTACAGTTATTGATTAGCGAGATTCTTGAGTTAACAGGCTCAGGACTTACTTTTGTATTAATGTGAGTTAACAGGCTCACGAGTGTGGATCCATAGATGGTGTGTGTGTACTCAAAGTTACTCCCCTTCCCGTTTGACTTGAGTTAGGTTGTTAGAACCTTGTAAAGCCGAGAGGACTATAAGATAGCGAACTCACTGAGATTTGATGTATCTCACCCCACGTTGTTGTTTACATCACAGGTACTACAGGTTCAGTGAAGGGTAAGGGTAAAGTGGTTTGACTTTTCCTTACAGGTCGTAGCTTTTGAGATGGCATGGCTTCCGCTATGGCATTTTATTTTGAGATCATTGTATTGATCTAGTTCTTAGTGCTTTTGGGACATCTTGTATATGTTATGCCGTAGACTTTGGAACTTTGTATTTAGGGCATTTAATGTATATAATGTGTTAACTAGGAACTTATGGTATTTCAGTACCAAATACTTGGATTCATGTATAATATATATGCTTTGATGTATGTTGTTATATATGGGTGTTACAGTTGGTATCAGAGCAGGTCGTATCCTCGACCTAGCCATGAAATAGTATAAATATTTTCTTTCCGTTTCATATGTGTTGTGTCGCCATTGGTCTTACGTGTTATATTTATGGTATTGAGCCTGATCAACTTAATCCTATCTGTATGACATTTAGGAACATGGTCGACAGGCGCAGAAACAACCGTGGTAGACCGAGAACTACTCCAGCAGGGACAAATCCACCAGGTGGCGAAGAGAATGCCCCTTTGTATAAATTTATGCAACAGATGCAGCAACAACAGAATCAGTTTGTGCAACAAATGGTACAACAAATGGCTGGTGGCGTGCATCCTCCAGTGGTTGTTCCTGAAGCTGCAGGGGGAACCTTTAGGGATTTCATTCGTATGAATCCTCTGGAGTTTTAGGGAGGGTTAGATCCGATAAAGGCGCATGAATGGATATCCGGTATGGAGCGGATTTTCGTAATAGTTCAGTGTAGTGAGGAAAACAAGGTGGTCTTCGCTTCTCACTTGTTGAAGGGTGCTGCCATGAGGTGGTGGGAGAGTGCTTCAGCCTTAATGACAATTCAGGAGGTACCGAAGGTATGGGAACAGTTTAAGATAACTTTTATGGAGAAGTATTTTCCAAGTTCCTTAAGGTCTCAGAAGGAATTCGAGTTTCAACAGTTGAGACAAGGCAACTTAACTGTGGCTTCCTATGCAGAAAATTTCGAGGTTATGGCTGCTTATTCTAGGCAGGCTATGTATGCTCCTGATGAGAGGTGGAAGATTGATCAGTTTCTTTTTGGTTTGAGGGCCGAAATTTTGCATAGTGTGTCGCAGAGAGAATTCACTAGCTATGCTGAATTGTTACGATAGTGTTATGCGGCGGAGCATAGCTTAAAGAAGGTGCAAGCAGAAGGAGTGTTAAGTAGGGTGAATCAAAGTGATAGTGGGGGATCAAATCAACAATTTAGACCGAGACAACAAATGTTTAAAGGGAAACAAGTTCAGAGTTCCAGGACTAGTGCGCCTCCGGTATGCCGTACGTGTGGTAAGAATCATCTTGGTAGGTGCAGTTTGGAAGGAATAAGGTGTTTTCAGTGTAATAAGGTGGGCCATTTAGTGAGGGTTTGTCCTCAGGGTAGGAATCAGACACAAGGGAGGAATACCGGCCGAGTATATACTTTGGATGCGAAGAAAGCAAAGGGTGACAACTCTTTGATTGCTGGTACGTGTTTTGTGAATGAAAATCCTTGCTTTGTTTTATTTGTTTGTGGAGCTACACACTCTTTTGTATCGATGCAATGTGTAAAGAGGCTTGGGTTGCTAGCGGTTCCTTTGTCTCCACCCATGGTGGGTACTACTGTCATGGATGAGATTGTTGAAACGCCTTTAATGTGTGAAAATTGTGTTTTATCGGTGGATGGAAGAGTTTTCCAGATCGATTTGATTTGTTTACCACTTAAGAAAGTGGATGTTGTTCTGGGAATGGATTGGCTTTCAGCTAATTCGGTATTTATCGGGTGTGAAGAAAAACTAATCATTATTCCATCTACTGAAGCTACTCCGAAGGATGTTTTGACAACTATTTTAGAAGGTACGGTTGGAATGATTAATTTCTTGTTTGAGGAGGAAAAATCCGTTCTTTTGATTATTACTAAGGAGGAGGGTAGTAACCTTCAAGTTTTGAGTATTCCGGTAGTTTGTGACTTTCCTGAAGTTTTCCCCGAGGATATCACTTCTCTTCCTCCGGAGCGGGAAGTGGAATTCTCTATTGACCTGATACCGGGAACGACCCCAATATTCGTTTCTCCGTATCGGATGGCACCACTTGAATTAAGAGAATTAAAGGATCAATTGGAAGAGTTGTTGGCTAAGCATTTCGTTCGACCCAGTGTTTCGCCCTGGGGAGCTCCAGTGTTATTGGTCAAGAAGAAGGATGGTGGAATGCGGTTGTGTATCGATTACCGTCAATTGAATAAGGTCACCATCAAGAATAAATACCCATTACCAAGGATAGACGATCTGTTAGATCAATTGAAAGGAGCCTGTGTGTTCTCGAAGATTGATTTACGGTCGGGTTATCATCAGATTCGGGTGAAGATTTCAGATGTACCAAAGACTGCGTTTAGAACCCGTTATGGTCATTATGAATTTTTGGTGATGCCTTTCGGTGTGACGAATGCTCCGGAAGTTTTCATGGATTGTATGAATCGGATATTTCAACCTTATTTGGACCAATTTGTGGTGATTTTCATTGATGATATTCTTATCTATTCTCGTGATCCTCAAGAGCACGGAGAACACCTAAGAATCGTTTTATCCATCTTACAAGAGAGATAACTTTTTACCAAGCTAAGTAAGTGTGAGTTTTGGATGTAGGAGGTTAATTTCCTTGGACATGTCATATCTCAGGGAGGTGTAGCGGTTGACCCATCAAAAGTTGAAGCAGTGATTAATTGGGAGAGACCGAAGAATGTGTCTGAAGTTAGAAGCTTCTTGGGATTAGCAGGTTATTATAGAAGGTTTATTAAAGGCTTTTCTCAACTGGCTTTACCGATGACGAGACTTACTCGAAAGAATTATTCGTATGAATGGGATTCGGCTTATAAGAGAAGTTTCACGAGCTTGAAGGAGAGATTGACGACCGCTCCTGTTTTGGTTATTCCTGATCCTAGCAAGTCGTATGAGGTATATTGTGATGCATCGAGGATGGGATTAGGAGGTGTGTTAATGCAAGATGGACATGTAGTGGCTTATGCTTCTCGACAGTTAAAAGTCCATGAAGAGAATTATCCAACACATGATTTAGAATTGGCGGCGGTTGTATTTACTTTGAAGGTGTGGCGTCACTATTTGTATGGTGTACCTTTTGAGATGTTTAGCGACCACAAGAGCTTAAAGTACCTCTTTGATCAGAAGGAATTGAACATGCGTCAAAGGAGGTGGATGGAATATTTGAAAGATTATGACTTGGAGCTAAAATACCATCCGGGTAAAGCGAATAAGGTGGCAGATGCTTTAAGCAAAAAAGTGTTGCATAGTTCCGACTTGATGATGTTAGAGTATGCCTTAATGGAAAAGTTTAGAGATCTAAATCTTCAATTTAATTGGACTCCTAATTGTGTGATTATGGGGAAATTGAATGTCACCTCTACTCTTAGGGAGGAAATCCGACAAGGACAAGAGTTGGATGAGAAGTTACAAGAGATGTTGACTCAACCGGGTTTTGTGTGAACTACCGATGGGATCATTTCGTTTGACCAAAGAGTTTGTGTTTCGGATGATGCGGTGTTGAAAAGAAGGATTTTGGAAGAAGCGCATAAGGGTGCTTTTACTATACATCCGGGTTCTTCAAAGATGTATCAAGATCTAAAGAGGGACTATTGGTGGTCCGGGATGAAAAAGGATCTTGCGGTATATGTGTCGGAATGTGTGGTATGCCAACAAGTGAAGATTGAACACCAAAGACTGGGTGGCTTGTTGCAACCTTTAGAAATTCCGGTGTGGAAGTGGGATAGTATTTCGATGGACTTCACAGTGGGATTACCCCGCGTGCAAGGCGGTTATGATTCGATTTGGGTAATTGTAGATCGGTTAACGAAGTCTACTCATTTCTTGGCCGTAAAGACTACTTATAAGGCGAGTCATCTCGCAAGGTTGTTCCTTTCGGAAATAGTGAGGTTGCATGGTATTCCCATTAGTATCGTTTCGGATAGAGATCCAAAGTTTACTTTGAGATTTTGGAGAGCTTTTCAACAAGCGATGGGAACGAAGTTGTGTTTGAGTACGTTGAATCATCCGCAAACAGATGGTCAGACGGAACAAACAACACAAACCATGGAAGATATGTTGAGAGCTTGTGTACTTGGAAGTGGAGGAAATTGGATAGAACTTTTGCCGTTGATTGAGTTCTCTTATAATAACAGTTATCAGGCAAGTATTGGTATGGCACCTTATGAAGCATTATATGGAAGGAAGTGTAGGACACCATTGTGTTGGGCGGAGGTTGGCGAAGATAGAATGTTGGGACCCGAGATTGTTCACGTAACTACGGAGAAAATTAGGATGATCCGTGATAAGGTTAAACAAGCACAGGATCGTCAGAAAAGCTATGCAGATAACTGTAGGAGACCCTTGGAATTTGATGAGGGCGATCACGTGTTTTTGAAAGTCACTCCGAGATTGCGGTTGAAAGGACCGTTTAAGTCGCGGAAGTTAAGTCCGAGATACGTGGGACCGTATCAGATTTTGGAAAGAATTGGTGAAGTAGCTTACAGATTGGCCTTACCGCCTTCTCTGTCGGAGATGCACGACGTTTTTCATGTGTCTCAGCTTCGAAAATTTGTCCCAGATCCTCTTCAGCCAATTTTACCAGATACAATTGAGATAGAAGCAGATTTGATGTTTGAGCCTCAACCGAGTTGTATCACAGGAAGAGAAACTAAAGTGTTAAGGAATAAAGAGATTCCTCTTGTTAAGGTCCAGTGGGATGAGACGCATCCGGGCGATGCAACTTGGGAATTGGAATCGGAGATGCGGGAGGTCTATCCTCATCTTGTCAGGTAATTGTTTTAAATTCATAGGCGAATTTCTATTTAAGGGGAGGAGGATGTAATACCCCGTATTTTTATTTACTTCGGATAATATTAGTTGTGATCAACTGAGTCCCGGTGTACTCTGAGAAATTATCTACAAAGATAATTAGAGTAACTGTTGAACTTAGAGTAAATCCAATTAATATTATCTGACTCTGAGGTATTTAATTATTGGAACTTTGGAGACTAATTGGATAATTAGTAGTGTTACTAATTGATTATATTATACTATATCATTTTGTTTCCTTCATTTTCCTCATTAGAACCAAAGAAAGAAAGAGATAGAAAGAAGTTGGAGAGAAAGAAGGAGAAGGGAAGGAAAAAGAGAAGTGGAAACCAAGAAGTGGAAAGATCAAGAACATCATCAAATCTTCATCAAATAATCTTCCAATCTTCACCATCATCGTCTATTCAAGGTGGGTTCTAGATAGAAACTTAAGTTCTAGAGTTAGAGATGATTTTGCTTAAGTTAGGTTTTATGAGAAATTGCTTAAATTGGTAATCGGTGAAATTTAACGGTTGAAATGTGTTACAAACTGAGTAGTATAGGCTATATGAGTGTAGAATCATCTGTATTTGATTGTTGGATGTGTGGGTATGTTTTGGTTTGGTTTTGAACCCAAGGGAACTCAGCTGTACGCTGCAGAATTTCTGCATTTTCCCAGGTTCGCACTGCGAATCCCCTAGCGAAGGGGAAATCGAACACTTGCTGGCTATTCGCACGGCGAAGGTGAGGGCGAACGTTCGCCAGAGGTTCGCACTGCGAACTTTGACTTGTTTTGGTTCTTCCTTGGTTCGCCAAACGTTCGCACTGTGAATGGGGCAGCGAACCAGTGTTGGCTAGGCATTCGCTGGGAGCTTCGCACTGCGAATGAGGAAGCGAGCATTCGCTGGCTGCTTCGCATTGCGAACATGACAGATCCTTCAACTTGTTTCTTTCATAATTTTTGACTCGTTTATCCGATGTGAGTATTCTTGGTATCGTTGTGAAGCTATGAACATCCTCTAGCTAATGGAAGTGAGAAATATCTGTTTATTGCCCGATTAAATAAATCAGAGGGAACCGTGAATTGGAGTAATGTGTGATATGTTGAATTATGTGTTTCCATTATGTGATTGATGAATATATGCCTATGCTCTTATCGTTAAACATGTTTGAATATGTATGCAAGTTAAAATACGAAATAGGTAGAGTGAGGAATATTACCGTAAACAATTGTAGAAAAGTGTGGAATGACATAGTGACAACGTTCGCGCATGAGAGGCCGAGGCGTGTGTCTAGTAATCATAACCAGTTTATCTTATGGTGTAGTTTTATGAGACTCGAGCTCCTCCTTTGAAATGTATGCACAATTAATTGGTAGGTTTGATTCCCTACGTGTAGTACGATTGGAGCCTATGCATTGGGTAGAGACTTGTGATGGTTAACAGGCCATGAGAAGTGACGGTTCACGGTTAACAGGCCGGTGATCCCGAATCCAATTTGTATGCCAAGTAACTACAAGGATCCATGACTCGGGTCGTCTTCTAGACGTAGAAGCGGACGGGAAAAGGGGATGCCTTGGTACGGCTATTGATTAACGAGATTCTTGAGTTAACCGGCTCAGGACTTACTTTTGTATTAATGTGAGTTAACAGGCTCACGAGTGTGGATCCATAGATGGTGTGTGTGTACTCAAAGCCACTCCCCTTCCCGTTTGACTTGAGTTAGGTTGTTAGAACCTTGTAAAGCCGAGAGGACTATAAGATAGCGAACTCACTGAGATTTGATGTATCTCACCCCACATTGATGTTTACATCATAGGTACTACAGGTTCAGCGAAGGGTAAGGATAAAGTGGTTTGACTTTTCCTTACAGGTCGTAGCTTTTGAGATGGCATGGCTTCCGATATGGCGTTTTATTTTGAGATCATTGTATTGATCTAGTTCTTAGTGCTTTTGGGACATCTTGTATATGTTATGCCGTAGACTTTGGAACTTTATATTTAGGGCATTTAATGTATATAATGTGTTAACTAGGAACTTATGGTATTTCAGTACCAAATACTTGGATTCATGTATAATATATATGCTTTGATGTATGTTGTTATATATGGGTGTTACAGCAAGATTGTAAGTGTTGTTTGGACAGTGTTGTTCCTAGTTCCGGAGGGAATGCGAAGGTAAGGTTTATGTCAACTAAGGATTTGTGCCTTAGGTAGTTTTGTGCACAAGATGCAAGAAATGCTATTATAGTTTGGTAAAGACGGTTTATGCCCCATCATGATTGTCGGCTGTCTATTGACAAATTAAGGAAGTGATCACCCTTAATCTCTTGTTGATAGTAGACGAAATTATGTTGGATGGAATAGACGTGTCTTTCCGGCTTTGATAGTGTGTGCAATGAATTGTTGGAATTAAGAAAATGATTACGGATTGTTTTGTTGAGTCGATGAAGATTCTAATATCAGAAGATGTGATGGATTAGAGGTTTTGGTATGTTGGTTCAGTTGGGAAGTCATTGAGAGAGAACAATTGGGTATCGTTAATGGTTGTTCTCAGAGAGTAGAGTGTGAACTCAAATTTGACGAAGGTGAGGATTTGAGGTTTGGATCTGCTAAGTAAGTAGAAGAACTTTTAGGAAGTGAAACTCATATGTTTGTGATGATAGTGTTCTGGAAATTGCCAGAAAGCCACAGTGATGGGCCGTCAGTTGTGCATGGTTTTCAGATGTGTTTTTGGATGAAACATTAGTGTGTCGACTTGAAGAGGTCCAACATGGTTGGTAAGGAAAAGGATGATAGCATGAGGTTGCGTGTTAATCAGTGAGTAGTATGGAAACTTGCGGTTGTGTTCTTGATAGCTTGAGTTTTGAATTGTGACGAATCGCGAACGATTTGAAGTTCCTTGATGGTATTACTTTTGTTATGGGTTGTATATGTTATGGTTGTGGAGTATATGAATCGTATCTTCCATACTTGTCTGGATAAGTTCATAGTGATGTTTATTGGATGATATTCTGATTTATTTTAAATCAAAGGATGAGTATGTAGTGTATTTGAGGATTGAGTTACAAGGGCTGAAAGAGAGGGAGCTTTCTACTAAATTATCGAAGTGAGAATTTTGATTGAAAGAGGTTAGTTTTCTTGGTTAGGTTATTTTCGATGATGGTATTGTTGTGTCCCTATCCAAAATAGATGCAGTTCTACATTGAGAATCTCCAAAGTCGGTTAAGGAGATTAGAAACTTTTGGGCTTAGTTGGTTGTTACTGCAGGCTATGGAAGACTTTGCTAAGTTCGTACTTCTGTTATCTCAGTTGACTTGCAAAGGGTGAGTCGTTTGTTTTGGATGTTCGTTGTGAGTAAGTTTTGGTGAGCTGAAGTAGAGATTGACTACGACTCCAATTTTGATTCTGCCTAATCCTAATAAACTGTTTATGGAATATTGGGATGCGTCCTTGATGAGTGTAGTTAGTGTGTTAATGCGAGAGGGTAAAGTCATTTATTATGCTTTACGACAATTGAGGATTCATGATTTCAAGATGGCTGCGGTTACTTTTGTGTTGAGAATCTAGAGGAATTATTTTGAGGGTTTTAGGTTCAAGGTGTTTGGTAATCACAAGGGTTTAGAGTACTTGTTTAGTCAGAAGGAATAAAGTAGGAGACAACGAGGATGGCTGGAATTCCTGATTAGTTATGACCTTGGCTCGAATTATCCTATTGGTAAAGTTAATATCGTGCCTGATGAGTTAAGTCGAAAGTTTTTACATATGTCTGCTTTAATGGTTAAAGAGTGGGAACTTTTGGAAGAATTTAGAGATTTGAGTTGGTGTGTGAATTGACATCTGATAGTGTGAGGTTGTGTATATTAAAAGTGAACAGTGAGTTTTGGCGAATATGAGAAAGAGTTAGACTTTGGACGTGGGATTGATAGTTTTGATGGTTACGAGTAATCAGAGTGCGCAACAGAAGCGTGATGTGGCACAATTCGTATATGCGTGTGTGATTGGTAAGAGTTCATAGGTTGAACATTATGAACATGTAGGATGATGAGACCATTGGACGTTTCAGAATGGAAGTGTTAGGTGAAAGATTTAAATATTATTCATGGGCTACTATGTAGATGGATGTTTTGGTTATATGTTCGATTGGTGAATCGTAGCATTGGTGTAATAATGTTGTGTGACAAGGATGTTGGTATTGTGGTTATGTAGAGGTTGTTGAAACGATGTTGGGTCGTGGAACTTTATGTACTTCTTTGTGTTGTTGCCTCATTTCCATCGTGATGGTTCGAGTGCAAGTAGCTAATTCCTTGTGGGGAATTAGGGGAGTGTTACCTATGGTGAGCGTAACGATCTTGTTGTGTTTCGGTTCAAGAGTGAACCTGTGTGTTCGTAACTTGGATATTCATTGAGTTGTGAGTTGGTCGTCAAGTGCATTGTATGGGCATTGCATCTTGTCGTTGTCGTTATTACCATTGTCGTGTCGTTGTAGTAGTTGCTGTTAGCAAGGTGGGTTGTTACTGGTGTTATTCTTGGTGTTGCCTTTAATGGTATGAGAGTGGGTTAGTTGGATACGAGAGTCGTATCCGGAGTTGTTTGCACCAAGTATACTTTCGAGGACGAAAATGCCTAAGTGGGGGAGAATTGTAACGCCCCGTTATGTCCAATTTATTTAATCGAGTCGATTTAATTATTTTCATTTTTATATAATTTTATTCTTGAATTTTATTTGACAATATATTATTTTTCATCGTTATTATGTTTTATCGCATTTTGAGAGCGTTTGCGAGATATTTGAGCTGAGGGGTAAAATGGTCATTTTGAGGGGTTAGATATTTTAGAAAAATTAGATATTTTTATAAATAGAGATTTGAGAGAAAAAGAGAGAAAAGAAAGAGAAAAGAAAGAAAGGAAGAGGAAGGAAAAGAGAAGGAGAGGAAAACTTCTGGAAGAAGAAATCATTCGTTCAAGCGCGATTAATCGGGTAAGGGTGAGAAGTTTCGATTATATTCCAATTGTATATGTATATATGTGTGATTGTGTGAATGTTTTCTTGTTTTTATATTGTTTTTACATTTGATATATTGATGAACAATTGATTGGAATCGATGTTTTCACGGTTGAAATGCGATATAAATGCATGGGAATACTTGTTGACTATGTTGGAACATCGTTTGCCCGACGGGGAGTTACACTAAGTAACAAGCGATGATTCCAATAATGCCTGAGTGAATTAATGATGATGAAAATGATGGATGGAATGGTACCGCATTGCATAGAGTCGGTGTGTCGGTCTCTGTGCATTTGCATAAATCATGAATGGATTGATTATGTGTGGGGAATTGTGAATTGATTGATTATGTGTTAAGCTCGTGATAGCATTGGTGATTTGATATGCATTTGTGATAAATACATTGGTTATGGATGATATGTTTTATGTATAGACATATGCCATGTTTTGTGGGGATGTTGTACATTACAATGATTGTATTAATTCTCTATGGTATGTTATATATGAATATACGTGATATGGTGGTGTGTTTCCATATGTTATAACTTTGGGATGCATTATGTGTGAATATGCTATTATGTTGGTATAATTGATATATGCTATGTGATTGGATTATTAGAAATATCTTATGTATTTGTGGCATGCTATCTGTATTAGTATGTGATGCTTGTGGTGAGAATGATTATGCATGTGAATTTATATGTGTTTGCATATTATTATGCAATCTTGATTTAGTTGTTATTTCTCACCCTTCTGCTGTGGTTTGTTGCTCTATGAGGCAATTGCAGATTAGTATCTTGGAGGCTTTTGTGAAGATTAGTTTTCCATCCTTTTGTCAGTCTGTCTGCTCTGATACGTAACACGGGAGTCAGGGAACGCTTTTGTTATATATGTATACATTTGTTGGATCTATTTTGTATTACCTTTCTATGAATATTTTGATGTTATAAAATAATTTATTTTGTAAAACAAGTCAGTTATGGATCTTTCCGCTTTATTCCATAATTGAACTTTCCCTTTGTTGGAAAAAGTTTTCCTTTTTTGTTTATTCCATTTTGTGTTATGTGTCAAATTTATGAGCAGGGATTGTGTTTTCTTTCTTTAAATGTGGCATCCTTATTTCTGTCTAAGAATAAATTTTTATTTACTCTGATTTATTTATGTATTATTTATCTACGATGAGAATTGGGGTGTTACACCACGGTCTGTCGGTGTTGGACGGAATGGGTACAGGCTGGTTGTCCAGGGAAGGCTGGTCTTTAACATGATCGGCACGAGTGGGGGAGGGAGACGCAGTGGCTCCATCTCTTAGATGGTGGGCGTCGCTTCCAAAGAAGGGTGCAGTTCCGTCAGTATCAGTCTTGTTGACGGAGAGAAAAGCAGAGTTGCAAGCATCATGAACATGATCCTGGCTTGCCATGATCAGAATCTTCGGCAGACAGTTGTTTTGGTCTTGAATCTACGGTGGATTTTAGACGGGGATGACATAGTTCCCACAGACAGCACCACTGATCTTGACGGCTAATCAGAACCTGAATTGGGCCAAGGATGACGTCTGCAATGCTGGGTGTGAAAGGTGAGGAGGGGGTGTACCTGCAAGGCACTCCGATGCTAAAATAAGAATCGGGAGAGAGTGAGAAAGGCAAGTACGAAGTGTGTGTTTTGTAGGATGATTTAGAATACCTGACCCTCTCAAATGAGAGGGTATTTATAGTGCCCCCAGCGCGTGGTAAACGGTCCCTATTTTTGGGGTGAAATAACCGTTTCTCGAAGAATAGGTAACTGCCAGAAACTAGCCGTTAGGACGGACAAAGGTGCCCGAAACTAGCCGTTGCTACGGGCAAAGATGCAGTTTCGGGCACGGGCATCGTGGCTGTTTTGGATGGTGGAGCCGTGCGTAACGGGCAGGAAATACCGAGGAGGAGCATGTGACCCTTGGGGTCATCCGACCATCTTTGCTCGGTAGAGGGGCAGAAAGGTAAATGATGCTCCAAATTGGCTGGACTTAGGAAATTGGGTCGTTCTGGGAGCAGAAGTGGATTGGGCCATGTCTAGTCATTGGTCTAGTCCGGAACAAAATTAGTATTAATAATAATAATAATAATAATAGTAATATTAATAATAATAAAAATTAAGTTAATCTTTCCTCTTAAACGATTCTATCATATTCTCCATTGTCCTCACTTTTTCTCAACTTCCATCTCTAAATTTCTATAGTTTCTTGTACAAACCCTACCCAGAACAAAAAAAAATCCTCAGCGAAAATATTTTTGTTTACCAGCAATTTTGCAATATCAATAATCCTTCCGCCCTATTTTCGATATTATTCTGAGAGTGCTGTTGGAAGTTGTTGTTCCCGTAATCAAGTCGGAGAGTCTCTTTTGATTCATAGTGAAATGCATGTAAAGGCTTTCCAGGATCGGCCCAACACTACATGAGGCTCTTCAGGAGTTTTTAAAACTTCATTGTCAATAATCTCATCACATTGTTTTTTCTACGAATAATACGTTTTTCACGAAACTTAGGTTCTATATCCATTTCGATAGCAATTTCTTTAGCAGAAATTATGGCATTTTCAAAACCATCTTCCCTATATTTTTCAAAAAAAGAAATAAGTCCTTTCAATTGCTCTATAGCAACATCTATGTGCATATCCTTTGATTGAAAGTGTTTACTAACTGAGTTTACTGCGAACAATATTTCATACCAAATAATCATGCCTGACAAAAATTCAAAATTTTCAAGCTCATAACTTGCCAAACATTCAGCTTCACTTTTTATTGTAGGTTCATCATTTACTTCACCTAATTTCAATAAAGCATCTTGTAGCGAGCGATTTTGGACGTGGTTCTTAAGCACTGTCACTCTTGGGTACTACAGGTCGATTCACTTTTTATCCTATTAAGCTGACTAAGGAAGGGAAATAGATGTCTCCAATTAACCCTGTTTGCATACTCAGTTTAAACAGATGACTGTTGGTTTGCAGATGCGGTTTAGATTGTGGGCCTCTCTCTGCTTATTTTGTTAAGAATGAAATGACGGGACTATGCTAGTGGTAGGATGTTAGGACTGATGCTTTTCGATTGATGTATGAAGGTACGGGATTTTGGGTTTTTGATTAGTATGCTCGCTAAGATTTTTCCAATCTTATGCCTACGTATTCCCGTTTAACGAAACAGGGAAATCAGAGCGATCGTAGTTCCTCCTATTCTATGGGAGGAAAAAGGTTGTTTTGGTGTCTTGTTCAAAGCCCAAGATGTGAAGCTAAAGGTGGTTTGTATCTTGTTCAAAGCCCAAGATGTGAAGCTGAATGGTCTATTTGTATCTTGTTCGAAGCCCAAGATGTGAAGCTTAAGGGTTTTGACTTTAGAGAGAATTTGTCATCTCTAAAGGGGGTCTGTATGTCACAACTGTTGGGGTGACTGATTATAAAGAAGAATTACTTTAACTGGGATATGTGATTCCAGCAATGCCATAATTTCCTTTATAGGGGATTTTTAACCTGAAGGAGAAGACTTTAACTCAGTTTAGAGCAATGCTATCTTTCCTTAGGAATTTCTCATGCTAAAAGAGGGACAGTGGCGTGGATGTAAATAATCCAGAGGCTTGCTGCTTACATCAATTAGATGGGGGAAAAGGAGTTGTTGATGTTTGTATACTGTGAGCAAGGCACAGATTTTGATGCTAAAAGGTTGATTGACTCAACCGGGGTTTTCTTATACAAAGCCTAAGAGGAGGCTATTGACCCAACAAGAGGGGGTTTTATGTGTCTCGTATGAAGCCTGAGAGAGAGGCTAAAAAGGTTGACTCAACAAGAGAGTGCCTTTGTATGTGTCTTGTACGAAGTCCAAGACGGAGGCTAAAGGTGTTTGACTCAACAAGAGAGTCTTTGTACCTCGTATGAAGCCCGAGATGAAGGCTGAAAATGTTTGACTCAACAAGAGAGTCTTTTATACTCAACAAGAGAGTGTTTTTGTATCTCGTACGAAGCCCGGGATGGAGGCTAAAGGGAAGTGACTCAACAAGAGAGTCTTTTATACTCAACAAGAGAGTGTTTTTGTATCTCGTACGAAGCCCGAGATGGAGGCTGAAAAGGTTAGCTCCACTGGGGAGAATCATTGTACAAAGCCCAAGAGAAGGCTAGGGTGCTCGTGACTATTTCAGTTTAGTGACAGGTCCAGTATGTTGGATAAAGAGAAAATTAGTTCTTATATGGGTAATGTTGTACTTTGAGATTGATCAGAGGATCAGGGAGATTTCCTGTTCTTTAAGGAAATGGAAAATCCAAAGGGTATGGAGACTGTACAAGTCTACGGGTGTTTTGAGAAATCAATTCTCAGATAGTGAATGATCTTTGTATGATGCCTAAGAGAAGGCTGGTTTGTTAAGGGGTGAATGTCAACCCATTAACTGGTCTGACACTTGACTCAGAAAGACAACTCTAGCAAATTGATGACTAGGTTCTGTTCCTATACCTATAGAGGTCTCTGGGTCCTTGTACTAAACCCAAGAGAAGGCATGAGAGCTTTTAAGAAGCCGAAGGGTACTTGTACGACGCCCAAGAGGATGCGGGGATGCTTTTAAGAAGCCTGTGGGTCCCCAAACCCTGAGAAGTTCAAGACAAGCCATTCACCGAGAATAGATCAAGCCAGGAAAGTTCGAGAATTTGGAAGAAACTCAAGAGATGCCATTCACGGAGAAAAGATCATCTCTGGGGAGTTAGAGTTTCTTTGACAATTTGTAAGGGTGACAGTCTGAGAAAGGGTTCACCGAGAATGATGCCTTTCATGTCTCCATATTGTTTAACCCCAAGAGGAGGGAAGACTGTGTCTGGTAATCCTGTGGGGATCTAGTTTTGTTTATATTTAAGAGTGACTAACAGGGCTTTACCTAGTGCTAAACGTAGTTGCCGGGGAAAACTCTAAATAACTATACTAGTATTACACAATGGATATCTGACAAATATATAAAAGTTTGTGAAAGAGGACTTACAGTGAGTAGCCCCACAATACAGTTATATATATATATATGAAAGCGGATAAAGAAAGCGGGTAAACACTTACTCGGTTGTAGAGCTTCCATGCTGTTTTATTAGTTGTTCAACAAAGAAAGCTTTGATAACAATATTATATTCAAAATCAAAAGGGAAAGTGCTTTGAAAAGATTGTTGGGGCTTACAGCTCAAGGAGAGGTCCAAGGTTTTATCAGTGATTGCACTGTTGTTTTGAATTTGTACAGGGACTTATACGAGTGACTGAGGCCCAGAAAGTTTTATGTACAAAGGGATGGGTCTTACACTCTCTCAAGAGTCCCAAAGGATTTATTTTTATATAAGTGGTAGGGCTTACAACTCAAGGAGAGGCTCAGGGTTTTGTTTTAAACTGACGATCGCGCCGAGACTTTCTTTTAATGCAGAGGGACTTATACAATATCTGAGGCCCAAAATTGTTTTGGTTAAAAGGTGATTGGGTCTTACACTCTATTAGAGGCCCAAGGATTTATTTTTATACAAGTGATGGGGCTTACAACTCGAGGAGAGGCCCAAGGTTTTTATGAAAAGGCGTCGATCGTGCCATTGTTTTGAAAATACACAGAGGGACTTATACAATAAGTGAGGCCCATAATGAGTTTATTTACAAAAAGGCTTAGCTCTTACACTCTATTAGAGGCCCATGAGTGTTTGAAAATGATTTGTTTGAGTGAAAATCAAGGCAATCCTAAATTTGTTTTCTTTTAAAAGGAAATATTTAAAGAAAATCAAATAAAAATGATAAAAATACCAAATAAGTTTGAATAAACCACTTGTGATTTTTGTTGAGGGTTTGAAAAATGAGGTTTTAATCACAAGATAAATTAAAACTCATTTAGTTTTGATTTTCATAGTAAATATTCACTTTTAAATGCTTAAAAACAATTAAAAAGGAATTTATTCACAAAAATACTAATTATATTAAATAACTAATATAAATTTAATTTTTTTGTGGAATAAAATATTTCAACATTTTTGTGATTTTTTGCAAAAAGAAACAATAAAAAATAATTAAAATTGAGGGAGTTATTAATTTTTCAAATCATTAACAAAATAATATGAAAAATAAGAAAATAGGAAAAAGTGATAAAAAAGAGGTCTGGGGCGAGGGGGATTCGAACCCTAGACCTCTCGCTTGCCAATACACACAAACCAGCTGATCAACCACTGGGGCGCAATGCCAATTCATTAATAACATGGCAAGGGAAAAATATAAGGCAAACTTGGTTGGTTTCTCAAGCATGGCGCCATGGCCATCTTCAACCTCAAGCTCAGATGCGTGAAGCCCTCTAACTCGCTCATTTCTCAACCATTTGACATGATTCAAATACCAAACTCATGCGTTTTTTCACAAGGATCACGATGGCAATATTTGATTTCATTTATTTTCAGTGTATATCAAGTTATATCAACATGACCGTATGAACCCTAATTTTGCAAAAGCAATCGTGCAGACATGGTGGTGAGTGCTATGATCAAATTTTTTGAGGGGAAACACTCAACATATGATGGCAAGCAATTGGCAAAAATATCATGCAAGGAAATATGCATGGATCATGAAGATGTAGTTTTGAGGCTTACCTTGATGCAAGCTGAAATGGAACTCTGCATAGATGGTGTTCCAGAAGTGGTTTGATGATCCCTACAGCTTCAATGGATGTTGTGGAGTGTGTTGCAAGCTTTGGAACACTTTGAAAACCTTTGGATCAAGTTGGAGGACTCCAGCTGCATAATTGAGGCATAATGGCTTGGTTGAAGAGTGATTTTGAGCTAGAGGTGTTACAGTTGGTGTTTAAGTGTTTGGACACCTCAAATACATCATATGTGATGTGTTTGAGTAATTGGAATAGATTGCTTAAGGCTGTAACTCAAAACCCGATGGTGGTTGCTCAAAAACAAAGAAAATTGGTACTTAAGAGAGAATGAGAGAAAGCAGTGCTGTAAATTGCTTTGGTGTGATTTGAATGATCAATTGGAACCTCTATTTATAGGTGATCAATTCTTGTCTTGGAGGAATAGTGAATGGCTGCTGGATCAGATCACATTCAAAGGCTTTGGCTTGGTGGCATTTCTTCTCATGCAAGGCAACCTAGCCCTTCCCAAGAGCAGGGCTATGTCTTGACCAAATTCACATTCTTCAGATGTTTTAATTATTGTTTAATCAGAGAACTTGACTGAGAAGAGTGGCTTTGTTGAAAGTGCCCTATTTCACATAAATGCATTTGAATTCAAGGCATAATGTGCCCAAATGCATTAATCTCAAGTTGGAAGATCCCTTAGCTTTTTGACTTAGCTTTAACAGTTGGATCAGTTGGATTAGGATCAGATTGGACGACTGTGACATAGAGATCCTTGGGCCTGAATCAGAAATCGTGTAAAGCAAGCAAAAGTGCAAACTGATTTTTCCAAAACAGCTGCAGCAACATGGCTTTGGGCTTGGATTTCTCTTGGCTCAAGTTGAATCAATTCATGCTGATAAGCTCTTTGAATTCTTAGCAACATATGCAAAAACATTGATGTTCACCTTTGGACTTGATTCAGCTTGCAACTATGTGAAAAAATCTCACAAGTTTTGGTGTTTTCAACAAAATCTGTCTTGGACAGAATTTTGTCAAAGTGTTGGAAAAGTGGTACCTTCATGTTTTTAGTCATTTTGACCCAATCATAACTCAGAATCCACAATGAATTGGAGTGAGGTGTAGTTGAAGCTTTTATAGAGGGCCATGAGAGCTATAAATCCAGCTTTGAATGGGGAAAAGTGCCCTTGTGGTTTAGGAGTTATGATCCTCCAAAGTTGGTACCCTAGCCACTTTGTTCCATAACTTAGAAAATTTTCTAAGTTTTTATGGTTACTCCTTTTACAAGTTATCCCACTTTTCTTGATTTTTCTTGATGAATGATGATTCCAATCACACATTAACATTATTTTAGGGTTAAAAAACCATAATTGTGAAAAATCTCAAAAAGTCAAAGTTTGACTTTTGTGCACAGATGACTTTTTATCAGATGAATTCCAAACTGTGCGATCCTCTATGAAATCAAGTCCTTGACCTAAATCAAACTTGATGGATTAATTTCATAGGTGTTATAGGGTGTATTGAATCATGTCCTAGGGTTTGGGAGCATGTCCTGGTCAAAAGTCAAAGATACAGTTGACTTTTCTCGCGAAACCCTAACTGTGGTTCAGATGAAATTGAAACTTGTTGCTCAAGCTTCTTGGATCAATCCATTGTTGCAAATGGATCAATGTAGTGTGTTAGAGACCCTCAAATCATGTCTTGAGGTCTTGGCTCATGTTTTTCCCAAAAGTCAACTTAGGGGTGAATTAGGTCAAGAAACCCTAATTCCTGATTTTTTGTGAATGCATTCCTTGAGGTTAAATTGACTTGATGACTGGGTCCATGATGTCCCTTGGAGCATAATAGGTTATGCTTTGAAGCATTGGCTCATGCCCAGAGGAAAATTTCCATCTGGAGGCCCTGGTTGACTAAACCCTAATTTGGTGACACTGGCGATCTCGAGGCTTAATCAACTTAGAATGCTGCAACCTTGTACTTGATCCTTGATGTGGGAGTCCTCTTGATCCATTGTGGATGTTTGAAAGGCTAGACAAGTTGAAGATCATGTCATTCCTTGATTGATCCTTTGTCTAAGAGCTCTGAGAGGGCTTGAAACCCTAAGTCTGATTGTAGTGGATGCTCACCCATCTTTGGGGCGACTAATGGTTCATACATATTGTGATGATAATTTGTACAATGATGGTAAATCTTAGTGGTCAAAATTTGGGGTATGACACATCTCTTATTTTTGAAGTTTGGAATCTTATAGCTTTTACACTTTCAATATGTCTTTCCCAACGTGTTTGTGACAATGATTTCAAAGTAAGGCTAGGTATATGGTCTAGTAGAATTTTCCATCTTTTAGTAGATGAAGAAAATATTGTATAAATACATTGCACCACTCCAAAAAATGACGTAGCTTTGGAACAACAATTTGCCATATCACAAAGTACCAAGTTTAGACTATGACAACCACATGGTGTATAAAATGATCTAGGATTAGCATCTAAAAATCTTTTTTGAACACCTTGATGTTTTTCTTTCATATTAGAACCATTATAATAACCTTGTCCTCTTAAGTTACTAATATCAAGACCAAGTATATTTAGTTCATTCATAATAGCATCAAAAAGACCTTTTCCAATTGTATCATCTACTACTAAAAATTTTAAAAAATACTCAACTACTTGTATTGGGTTGAAGAAAAATCTACACATCGTAATACAATAGGCATTTGGTCTTGATAACTATATCATGAGTACAATCAAGTATGATTGAAAAATATTTTGATTCCATAACTTGTTTTATAATTTTTGTTTTAATTTCATCTGCTAGCAAATCTATTAATTCATTTTGTATTCTATGTCCAAGATAATGGTTATGAATTTCATCATTTTTTATTCGACGAATGTGCTCTTGCAGTAGAGGATCAAATTCTGCAATCATTTCAACTAGACCTAAAAAATTTCCATTATTTTCTTCGTAAATCTTTTCATTTGTTCCACGAAATGCTAAGTTATTTTTTCCAAGAGTATTAACAACCGCAATGATTCTAAGTAATAAATTTCTCTAGTGTTCTCTTTCTCTATTAATTCTTTTTTAAACGTGTTTGTCAATTGTTTTATGTTTTAATAATCTCATTTCTAAATCAATCCATGAACTCATATTAACAATATGCTCATTACTCATCTCATGAATCTTTAACTTAGCACTAATATTTCTCCAATCATTACTACCTTCATGTGCTAATTTACTTGTACTAGGAAGAGTATTAAATAATTTACAACAAAAACAAAACACTTTATCCAAATTTTGAGAATAAACCAACCATCTTCTTTCACACTTTTCTCCATTGGAGAATTGTTGTATGTAAAGTGATGAAGAAAAGTGTCGTGTATATGCATCCTTAGGAAAATCTATATCGATAATTTTTATAGGATAGTTCTCTACTAATAAATCTCTCAAATTTGTGTCAATAGTTATCCATTGACTTGGGTCACATATATTTTTATGAGATGAATCTTCTAATACTTCTTCTCTATCTTCATTGTGAGTGTCAAAATCAATACAATCTTGCCTATTAACCGATTCTATAGTTTCATTTTTACCAGTTATTCCTTCTCTCATTAGCATCTATATTGTTAACTTGTTCATCAACTACCTCTTTTCGATTTTCATTTTCATCATGGTTTACATTTTCATTAGCATTTACATTATTAACTTGTTCGTTCACTGAGCAATCACCGATATTTTCAATTTTACTTTTTTTGTTTGTCTTAACAAATTTGTCTAAAGCCCCTTTTTATGATTCAATCAAAGCTTCAACTCTTTGTTTTTTTTAGTTTCGAATAGCCCGATTCATATTTTCGAGTTAACATTTCTATATTTCAAAACAAGTAAACAATTCAATCAAATTTCGAAAGTAAGCAACTAAAATAAACAACTAAAATAGAACTAAAATAAAACAAATAGAATAAAAGATGTTTGCCGACAAAATTAGACAAGAGAATAAACAAATAGATACAAACAAAAAAATAATCAAACAATCAAACAATAACAAAAAACTATAGATTAAGCAAATAGTAACAAAAAAATATCCAACAAGAGAATGAAAGAACCCGTTTTCCGACAAAAGAGAATAAAATAAATAATAATTTGTTTGCCATCAATCCAAACAACAAAACAAACTAGCGATTGGAGATGGAGAATAAGTCGTCTTTGTCTCTATAGAAGTGACTCTGATGTGATGTGGCGGTGCTACAATATCACAGACACAGATTTAGAGTTCGTAAAATCGGTAAATCACAAATATAAATTTGCAGAGTTGCTGCAATTGCAATTGCAAAGTTTTTTACTTTTGAAAAAATGTTCAATTGAAAATGATAGGAGAAATTTCAAAGAAATTGATGGATTTAATAATAGGAGATTGTTAGTAATTTATTATAGGAACATTAAAAAGAATAGTCAATAACGGTAAAAAAAAACATTGAATACTTAGTCTCTTCTTTTTTTTCAGACTACTATAGAGATCTTTTTCTTTTTTTTCTTCTTAGCTTTAATCATTAAAACATCATTTAATTAATTTAAATTAATTATTTTAATAAAAATATATATATTTGGGGGCCTAAGCATATTTGGGGTCTAAAGCTAGGGTTTTAGTAGCTTCCCCTAATGGCCCCCGAGGCTTTCCACATGTAATTTTAAACTAGACTAGTGTTAAGGGTTGGATAAATATTTGTATGCATATTTTGATGTTTAGAGGAATAAAAGTTTAAATCACCATGACTGTAAATGATGAATATCAAACTTCTCTGATTAAATAATTTAAGAATTAAATTTAGAGAAATCTTGTCATTTTTTTAATTGGAGTGAAAGTATATATATATATATATATATATATATATATATATATATATATATATATATATATATATATATATATAACAAATATGTAATCCAGGACTATTTATTGTTTATAACTAAGTTCTTGAAATAATTGTGCCATTACTTGATGTAACTTGTAAATATATGGTATATGCTGGAAATCTGTGAGATAGAAACAGAAAGGAAATGCTGATACAGTATGCTCGTGATGCATATATAGTGAATCTGAGAAATCAATACAATATAATGTTAGAATAGATGGGCTATAATGAGTTTATAATCTTATAATAGACACACGTACATATGTTAGAAATATTGTCGGAGCAAGTAAATAAGAAATCTATTTTTCTTTTAGATTAAAGTAGTTGCTAAATTAAATAGACAAATTGCATTGGTTAATATAGAGAATAATGACTATTATTTTTATCTTGTGGTTGTCTAAGTGACGGGATTTTATTTTAATTTTTATCTTACATGATATGTTCTATATATTGTGTGAGTGTTTTAGTGGCGAGTACAGATCTTGGGTGATTGTCTTAGTGGCGAGTAAAAATTTACGTGTGATTGCCTTTGTAGCGTTTAAAGATTTCGACGTTATTGCTAATCTTGAATTAATTACTTCAAGTGCATTCTTTATTGGTTAGTGTTCGATATTAACAACTTGGTGGATTTCTCTTTTATTCAATTCTCTTGGACATGATATGTGTACTTATATTTGGCTGATTTTTTACTCTTGTTTATTTTAGTTTAACATAGTTTGTGGTTAATGAAAACTGACACTTACAATAACATTTTAGGTACAAATATTGAGTTTCAAAGTGATTGATGTCTACTTGATGTGTGCTCGTGGGGAAGAAGTTGATTTCAAAAAAAATGTTTCAATAGTTTATAAATTGTTTGCATTATATTTGAAGTTATTAATTTATATTCCTTTGAATGGATTAGAAATACGGTGATTTTTCGCTTATAATTTTGAATTGTCACGGAATGTGATTAATTTCAAAACCATCTTATTTTATTTAAGGAAGTAATTTTAATAATTTCTAAGTCATGTCTTGGATGAAAATTCGGTACGTTACACTTTTGATTTAAGAATTGATTTAAGTTTCCAATTCTTAACTCTTAGACATTGGTTAGAGATGAAAGTTCCAATATAATTTTTAACATGTCTAAGTTTTGAAAAACATTTAAGATTGACGTCCTTATCTTATTCGCCTCGTGTGTTCATCTCCTTTTGTTTGATACTTTGAGAGACTCCGTATATCATTTCAAGAATATTCCACATTTCCACCAAAAGTTATATAAGTTTAGTCAAGAAACGACTTAGTCATGTCCCAAAGAATTGATCTTGAGAGTGTACAATAAGCGTTGAGAGCTTTTAGTAGGTAATACTCATGAACCCCTTTATACAAGAAAAGTGATTGAATTCCAACCAAACAAGAAAACTAAGAAAACGACATATTGAAGTGGTTATCATTCTTTCCACGTAGTAGATATAAGATGTTAGTCTTCTTTTCAAGAGAATCTTGGAGCGGTTGGTCTTCAAGCTTCTAAACAAACTTTGCAAGCTTTTATCACGGGTTGAGCTCACGAACGTTAAACCCTGGTTTTACACAAGCTAACAAATAACGTGGGAGATTTTAATACCGGGTTGATCTCAAACCTTATCAAAGCTTTTAATATCAGGCCAAGCTTTAACCTAACATTGGTTTTACCACGGGTTGACCAACAACCTAAGAAAGCTTTTACCACAGGCTAAGCCTTTAATTCCAAACAAGAATTTGATCACACAATCCCAAAACCATAACTTTTAAGGGTTTAGCTTCTAACCCAAAAAAAAATTAATAAAATGTTCAACCAAAATTTCTTTGGTGAACTTACAATTCTACCATTCCAGAATTACAACTTATCCCCACTCACAAAAGAACTTTCTCAAAAAGCACTTCGCCTAAAAACTTAGTGATAGAAAGTAAAAGAAAAGTTTAGAGAGAGAGAGAGATGGAGAGAGTGAGAAGTGTCAAAAAAGAAAAGGGACCTCTATTTATAGGTTAGAGATGGGCTAAAAAAAGGAAATTTTAATGCATTTTAATAAAATAGGAAATAAAAGATATCTAGTTGTTTCACATCATTAAGATGATGTCCTAATCGATTAGGGCATATTTTTGAAATCTCTCAATCTATTAAAAGATTAGTTGTCATTAATAGTTAGTTATTGTCATTAGTTAGTTGTTGTCATCATAAATTGTTGTCCTTGTTAAAAGCATATCACCTGTAAAACAAGGTTCCACAACATGCAAGAAGGAGAAACCATCTTCCAATACCTTAACATACTCCTTAGTTAAGGAAATCTTTTCAAGACACATCTCCTAAAAGTTGTCTTTTGTTTTCTTCTAACCTTCTTAGGCTTATTTCAAATAGGCCTCAAACTCCTCTACCATCTTACGAGAAGATTTCAGTGCTTTGTTTGGCGTTAGAAAAAGTAGCCTCAACCTTGGTGAATGATGTATGTGTAAGAGTCACAACTTAGTCCCTCTTCTTCACACCTGTACAAGCGGTTACACCTTCTCATTCAGTGTGTCGGGATACTCGAAAAGTTGTATAGTAGACCATATCCCAGAAAGCAAGATAGATGCCCCTTGGAGCTCTTCCAGATACAATTCTTGCTCTTTTGTGACAACATTGATGTATTCTTGGAGAATTTTCATTTCCTTTCAAAGATAGTCAAAATAGAAGACTTCTCCTTTTCTGTAGCACCAAACGCCAAAACAGTTGACGACTAACAAGTATGGTACGCTAGATCTACTAACTCCTTATGTTAAAGAACTTCATCCTTTCTCGAGAATTATGTGTAATCCTCTTTAGAAATAGAGGCACGAACTCCCTGATCGTTCACATACTAGGGTGGGCAAGGAGCGAGGGAGATAAAGTGGCCATAGTCAATGTAACCCCTCCCATAAAGCCAGGTTTCCCAAGTATTTCTCATGCCTCTGATGCCGGTGGAGAATTGCATTTCTTAATAAGGTACCTCAAGCTCTGGACTAATGGTCAGACTCCCCATAGCCATAAATAGTGGTGAGTACACAACATCTTCCACTACAACTTGGCTAGAAGAATTACATACCTTCTCATGTGTCGGGGTAGGTGAGCAAAGAGTAACCAACCCAACTGAAGGCCCCATAGTTTGGCCCCCTAGTGGTTGAAGCATTGGTAGCGCCCACCATGAGAGGTATGATCTGAGGAGTCTTTTTCATATGTTGCATTATTTTGTAACATTTTATTTTGTATGCAAGAATAATAGGCATATTAGAAAGTAAAACACCAAAATACTATTTAAGGAAAAGGGGGTAATGCGTCCGCAAGCGTACGGATTTATCGAAGTAATATAAAAGATTGTCGAACCCACAGAGACCAATGTCAACCTACCGTAATCTATCGTTACTTTGTAAAGCTAAGGCTAATGATAATTGATAAACGGGAAACTAAGACTAGAACTAAAATAAAACTAAGAAAATATGATAATAAAGAGAGGCCGGAATATGGATTCAACGTTCCTAAAGGACTTTGTAGAATTCAGGTACTAATTATAACTATAACTTAGTTTCGTAGAATATACCAACTTAAAGACTTCGCCTCACGCTCTCGCGGTATTAACTAAAGTCATGTTCCCTAATCCCAAGATTTTGCTCTCGCTCGCCCGGTAACTAGGAAATATATTTTGAAAGCCAATAATATCCTAAACGTATCTAAAGCGCTCTCGCTGTATTTAGATTTGTTGCCTAATTTCCACTATCCGGTTCGACCCCCACGCTCTCGCAGTGCCGACTCTAACCTTAATTAATTTCTCACTCTTGTGACAAAATCGTGTTAAATAACCTCTCACTCTCGTGACAAAGTTATTTAAATTAGAATTGGAAATTAAAACCAAAACAGAATTTTAATCATAAATTCGCACCTATTATTATCTACCGGGACCCGTCGGTAACGACAGTCCTCATACGCCGGACTCTAAACTATTTAGCCGAACATGGAATTAAGTAAAAACGAATTAAACATAACGGTTGCAATTAAAGATAACATGGTAATTAAATTAACAACAATAAATGAAAATAATAATAAAGCAATAAAATGAAACCTGTTAATAATGCAAAAAGGAAAACTGGTATTACTTCTGAAATAATGCAGAATAATCTTGGTGTACAATAACTGGGACTGAATTTGAAACAAATGAAACAAATCCTAAGACTAATGGTGTGGTAGTTCCTCGATGTGAGAAACTACCACTTTTACATGGTAAAATTTCTGCCTAAATACTAAACAAGGAAAAATGGCCGAGAGAAGAGAGAGAGATTTCTGTGATGACTGCTTCCCTTTTATAGAGTCCGTTGTAACTTCCGTTGGAGAGAATTTAGGAGTAGTGGCCTCATGGAGAGAGTGGGAGTAGTGGGAAGTTGGAGAAGTAGTGGAGAGAATGTAGGAGAAAATGTTGAACGTGTGAAAACTGAACATCTAAGGCTTCGTGACCACGTCTGTGCTCAACGTAATAAATCTGTTATGGATCCATGACGATCGTGATGTTTCTGTGACGCTCGTTATACATTTTGAGTCTGTCACGGTCGTGAGGGACCTGTGACGGTCGTCACACCAGCAGAATTTGGATTCTGCTGTTTTCTGCATCTTTTCTTCCTTGTTTTGCTTCTTTTCTCCACTTTGCATACTTTTAACTTGGAAATAAAAATACCTGCAAAAACACTTAAATATTCTCGAGAAAATCGGATATTAGACGAAAACGATATAATAATTGAATGTAAATCAAGGCCAAAATACGATACATTTTCGTGTTATCAAACACCCCCACACTTAAACCTTTGCTTGTCCTCAAGCAAACCATGACTCGTAAGAAAAATAGTGCATACGGATACTCATCCTAGGCTACCAACTCTACTTCGGTTGAGTTTGTGTCATAGGTACTAGCTTACACACTAAGGATATCGTAACAACACAATTCCGCTTTTGCGGTCATCAACCTCCCTCCTATACAAACCAATCCGAATCATGTCATTATACCTAAACCTAAGTAACTCATCCTTCTTTCATCCCTTTTCATTCTGGCGCAATCACATTAAGCCCGTTATCCTTTCACACTCATGGTAGGATAACCTGTTAGTGACTATGATCTCATTATTAAAAAAAAAAAATATATTCTTTTGCACATTGGCTTAAATATCAATAAAATAAAGAAGTTTGAACCGTTGGGCTAAATGATCGGGTGAGGATCACCTAACTTAGAAGGAGCATTTCTTTTCATTCATTTTTTTTCTTTTCAATTTACCATTTAAACATGAGATCATACACTTATTTGCATCGGCTTCCTACTTAGTGCGTGCTTAGGATGGTGCTGACTGCTAAATAAACTAATTAGGGACTACTAAAGGGGTGAGAACTTAAGGCTACGGCATAACAAGTACTCAAATCGATTTCCATAATAGGGAGGCTCACGGTGTTAAGACGATATCGATTTTGCGGAATTTTTCCCACAACTCACAATCTAACCTTAATTTCATCTGTAACCTAAGATTTTCAAAAGAAACCCTATTTTTAACGCAAAAATTTTCAAAATATTTGGTGTGGCTCAAGGGAGTAAGAAATTGATAAACACAAAATCGCATATAAAGACTTGACAGCACATGCAAAGACGCAATGAAAATAGAAAAAAAAAATTAAAATCATGCTAGAAAGCAATAAATCTAACTAAAATGCGTGAAAGTGGTAGAGTTCCTCCCCCACACTTAAACCAAACATTGTCCTCAATGTTTTGATAAAAGGTGGTAAAGGAAAGATAGAACCTGTATGACTGCCAATGCATGCTACCATAGCCAAATTCACTCTGATTCTTCCCTTGTTGTCCTTGTCTTTGCTGACCACTTATACTCCGACGTCTTGTACTACGAGATATCTGAATTTGTTGAAACTTCACTTTCTTGAAGCCGCTCATTATATGGCTTGTTTCCGAAGGAAGTACCTGCAAAAATTTGTTAGAAAAATACGGTGCGATGTGTGCAGGTGGAACCTGACCAAGCGAAAGGACAAAGAAGAGGTGAGTTACGAATGGGAGAGATATGCCTTCTCCTATCATACTCATCATCGGTGTCACCACCAGCAGCGACATTCGTAGGAATGTGCATGGGCACCAACTCATCTTAAGGGATTGTCATCAAGAGATCGTTCGCCTAAATGTAGCTGAGACGTGACAAGCGATACAGTTCTTTATTTTCTGCAAACACAAACAATGAAAGGAAAACATTTAAATTAAAAACTTGTGGGTTTCCTCCCATGCAGAGCTTTGTTTAACGTCGATAGCTCGACGGATGGAAGTGTTAATTTTTGGTTTCCATGGCCATTTATCAAGCCATCTCACATATCCCTCACCTTTTCTTTTCTTCCTTCTGTGGGGTAGTTCATTCTTTTGAACTTGTGGTGGTGGTTCTGGATCTATGCTAAGTATTAGCTTTTCAAGTTTGGGTTTAGTTATTTCATCCATCACCTCAAAGTTTAACCTTACCCTCTTAGCAGTAATGTTTTTCCTAGTTTCACAGTCCTCTAATTCTCTCTTTTTATGTTGGAGCTTGAACAAGGGTACATTGGTGCAAATATTTTCCAATATGTTAGTTCTTTAATTTTAAGGGTTGGCATTAATTTTGTAAAACAAATAATAGCAGCAATATGTTAGATAGGATTGTGTATCTTGCTAAAGAAGAACAGGTTGAGCAAGAAGTCCTAGTGTGCAATGGAACATGTTGAACAGAAGTAGTTTCAACATCTGGTATAACATGTCGTATCAAGATGTCCCATGCAGGTTCATTCGACATCGCGCCAGAACTGAAGAGAATTTAGAATTCTGTTATGTCTTAACAGATGCAGAAGTTTCAGGAAATAATATGCAAATTCTATGTGGTGCTGAATTAAAAGGTCTGAAGATTCAAGTCTGAAATTGAGAAGAATATTGGAAAATATAAACTTTCTAAATATGGAGATATTTTAGGAAGTTAAAGATTGAAGTCCTAGTATGTAGCAGAAGTTTCTGCTGACTTGTAGCAGCTCATTTGCTGTGTTTTTAAAGGCCCAAAATCCAGTTGGGAATAGGTTATATATAGATACATTGTAACCTAGTTTTGTAATGCAACCAAAGATGTAAAAGTTCTAGTATTAGGGTTGGTTCCTGTACCACTCGACCTGTGAGTTGGACAGCTTGTTAGTGTGATCCTCGAAGCTGTTAAGTAAGAGGAGTATTGTTCTTGGAGGAAGCTTTTAAGTAACTCTAAGTTGTGTCTTGGAAGGGTGTCTTCCTTGTTGAACTGTTGTATAGGTAAAGAGCCGTTGATGCAGTGGCGGATTGTCGACTGCTAGACATCATTGCGATGATTGGGAGTGAGAAGAGTTTCTCATAGCTAGAGAGGATCTAGTTAGAAGGGTCATTGGGTAGTGATTGAGTGATAAGCTGTAAACAGAGAGTTTAGCTTTGAATTGATACTACTGATAGTGAACTTCATCCCTGGCTTGGTAGCCCCCAGAGTAGGTGTGTTAGACCGAACTGGGTTAACAATTCTGTGTGTTTTGCTTTTATCTTTTCAGTACCATGCTTATTGCTGTATACCTCGCCCTTTGTGATCATGTCAGACCAGATGTCGAACGGCATGTTCTAGGACATCTGAATTCTGCACATGTACCAGAATTTCAATTGGTATCAGAGCAGGTCATTCTGTTCTGTAACTGGATGAGATCCGAGGAAAGATACTTTCTGGTTCATGGTCAAGGTAGAAGCCTTCTACTGAAAAGTTGTTTGAACTTGGAGAAGTTCATATAGGTGAGAGAATGGTCCCTATAAGTGGAGGATGGACTGTTCATGACAGTCAGTGGCATGTGCTGAAGGCTTGGAGGTTTAGTTGAAAAGCTGCTGTGGTGTGGTTATGTTAGGTTTGATTTATTTTCAAACCTGTGGTATTGTGGTGTCACCTGGAT
The DNA here is from genome assembly GCA_022829125.1 of Lathyrus tuberosus. NCBI lineage: Eukaryota > Viridiplantae > Streptophyta > Magnoliopsida > Fabales > Fabaceae > Lathyrus > Lathyrus tuberosus. Next base: position 24,259,915 of record JALAZF010000013.1, on the reverse strand, counting down.
TATGATGCTAGGGCTGATATGTGACACCTGAAGGTTTTGAGGAGTTTTGTGTTTTGATCCGCTGCTTATCTATCTGAAAACTCCTGAGGTTGCAATTGAGAAGGTTGTTCTTCTCTAATTGTATATACTATGGCGATGGGATATATGCAAGACTACTTCAACTTACTTTGTCAACGATACTTGAAGATTATTGTTCAAGTCCACTCATAAAGGGATTGATAAGTGAAGTTGTAAGGAAGAGAAGTAATTTACTTTTGCCTCTATTCCTGAAAGGGCTAATCTCCAGTCTTTGATCTCTTGATGTGTTCATTGGAATGATGCCATATCTTGTGTTAGAACATCACGTCAGAATTGTGTTGAACTCTGTTGTCTGAAGGAATGGCATAGCAGATGCTCTGGGTGCTAAACTAATGTGGTTTGATTACATGAGTTTGGAACCTACTCCTGGTCTGGAAAAGGAGGCATCTGGATGGTATGTCTAAGAAGTTTCTGGCCCTGGAACTTATCTTAGATGTGTGAGTTGGTCAAGGTGTGATCAACATGTTATTTACTCCTGAGGTCAGTTTATTTCTGGTCCTTGCTGTAGGAGTGGAGAACCTGAGATTCAAGAAGTATTATCTCTAGCAGACTTCTTGGACATGAAGGTAAAGATACTCATCAACTGATCAGGAGTATTCCAAATTATCATATGGAAGAATGATAGGGAATGATTGCCTTTGGAGAGTTGGATGAGAGAACGTTGTTCATGTGTTCTTGTGATCTTTTGTTATGTGATGGGTTGTGTCTGGTTCCGAGGCTTAAAGGGGGAAGCTTGGAGATTCTGTTTTGGAATGTGGTGTTTCTCTTAGTGTAGCTGGATTCTGTTCATGATGTCAAGACTGATGTCTTAACATCTGTTCAGAATGTTATGGTTTTTGTCTCCTGAGATCACAGGCCTCTACCTATTCCATGTACTGATGTGAGGGTCAAGCAGTAGGTGAATGTGTTCAGCAGGTGTGTTAAACAGAGGGTGCGCTCTAGAAGACATGAAGATGAGTCTCATGTTCTCCATTCATTTAAGGTGTTCTTCTTGTAAAGGAGTACTGGTGGTCTTAGATAGAGAAAAGTTGATCAGATTGGGGTCATGTGAGTATTGGTACAAGGGATGATTGTGTTTAACTTGTGAGCTGAACAAAGAGTGAGCTCTTGAAGACATGAAGATGCGTCTTATGTTTTCCATTCTTTTAGGTACGAAGAAGCACATGTTATTCTTGATAGGGAGAGAGTGTTAAAATTTTATGCAGCTGGACGTATGATGTTAAGGGGGAGATTGATAATTCTGCAGCTCTTGGTGTTGGCACTTATTTTTAAAGCAAATTAGGAACTTGCATTCATGAGGATTGAGTGTGCTGGGATATGTCTTGTGCAGTTGTGATTATTTTTTAAGTTTATTTTAAAGGAAACAGAATTGAAACAGAATTTTATTGCACTGTTGAAAACATACAAGATTAGTAAAAGCAACAAACAAAGAGTCTAAAGGTTATCCCAACCCCCCGAATCAAGAAAAGTTTTCCAATCTTCATCCCATTCATCATCAGAAGCTTGTGTTTGCACTTGGTTTTTCTTGATAGTCTTCATCCTTGTCTTTGATGTCTTTCTTGTTCTTGTTGCTCCTGAAGCTGCCCCAGCTGTGGACAGTGGTTTGCCCTTCAATTTCTGTGGATCTGGTTTCAACACTTCCTGCATGTGTCTCTTCTCTACATCCTTGCTAGACTGACTCATGGCTCTATCTGTGATGCGATGTTAGAAGTTAGGAAGCTTGGTTTTTATACTACATAGAGAGATCTTGTTTATATCGCCCGACCAGTCAAAGTAGTCTTTGGTGTGGGAATTTGTTTTTAACCATGTCACATTAGTTGTCAGAACTTCGTGTTTGGTGACTTGGTAGAGGTTGTCGTCTGTAACTAAAAGGATGAGACTAGGTCCTGACTAGTTGTCTGATGTGATTCCCTTTAGTTTGCTTTCGGTATAGCTGCTGGTGCTGGTTGTGAGCAAGTGGTGTGTTCCTTGTCTTATGCTGATGTCCTACATACTGTTGCAACATCGTAGTTTGTAGAGTTGGAAGAAGCGACATTATCGTCCGAAGTGGCAGTTTTGACATAATGTGGAATAGAATGGGCAGATTCTGGTCTTGATGGTAAGTAGTTCTGGTAATACATTACTACTCTCATGTTGAAGACTCAATTAGGGTGTTATGAATGTAAGGACAGAAGGTTGTTGCCAATGGTGCAATCTGATCAGAATAGCTGAAGATAAGGAGGTTCCTTCTAAATACAAGTAAAAGGTGGTGGCAGTCCTTATCTTGTGTTGCAAGTAATCTAAAGACATTTGTTATGGAATATGTGAGAAATTTCAAATCAAGTGGGCTTTTATTTTTCTGGAATTAGCAGACCATGTATCCAAAATCAACATGGTGAGGTCATGCTCAACATATACCAGATTGTGGCAATATCGTTGTGATAGCATAAAGAGCATTGATTGTTAAGGCTGTTGTCTATAAGCCTATTGCTGCAAGTAGCCTGTGGGCTGTTCAAGGTTGTGCAGTGTGATGTCAAACATCTTGATGGGACATATCATAGTTGTGTGAAGATAGTGCTTATGCAGGAGAGGTCTGAAAAGCAAAATTGGTGTATCTGGGTGACTTTATTTTTCTCTGCTATTTTGAAGGAATCTAGAAGGGATTGTGAGAAGTCGTCTCAGTATCCATTAGATAAGAAGATGTGCTTGTATAAGTTTCTGAGGAGTCTTGGGTTGATAAGTCTATGAGCTAGCTAACAACTGTTTTGGTAAGATGTCAGAACATGGTACAGGACATGTTACTCTTGAGCCAAACAAGGAATTATTTTGGTCGGTAATGCAAGGATAAGGCAAAACACGTGTCTCTGCCTATGCATGGAGCGTTATTGGCTTAATTTATGGTAAGATTCAGTTGAGAAACATTTAAGGCAGTCAAGGCAGTTTTGGAAGGTAGGCATTGAATATTGAATGGAGTTTTTGGTACCTAAAATAGCGTTTCTTTGATCAAGAACCTTGAAATATTCAAAGCTCGTTAATTCCAAAGTAACTGATCAGCTATTTATAGGGGTTGTTCTCTTCTCCTTCAGCCAAGTGAGTGTTCTTGTTTCACAAGTATTGTGGTGTTTGTTCGTATTTGGGTAAGCATCACTTGGGTCTGGTTCTGTGAGGGCCTTCTTTGCCAATTTTTGGCTAAAAAAGGGGAGAAAGGGTGTGTGAAAAGGGTTGTGCAGATGCCTTATTTGGAGTCTGCAGTTCCAATTGTGTGCAGAGATGTCGAAGAGGGTGTCCTTTCCTTGAGTTGTTGTTGAGTTCTTTATGACTTGTGTCCTGAGTTATGAACACAGTTGTGACTTGTGTTCTGAGTTACCTGGGTTAATAGATTGATACTTCTTAAGTTTCATCTTATGCCACAAGTCGACTGGGGGCGTCTGATCAATTAATCCAGGTTTGAGCTGGAAGGAAAAAGAAATGTGTTGTATTAAGGGGGGTGTCAGATATCTTCTTCCTCATGTACACCAGATATCTTCTTCCTCATGTGCACCAAATGACTTCAGGACTTTCTACTTCTAAGGTCCTAATGTGCTGCCTGAAGTTATTGTGATATGGTGCTCGAAGATGATGTTATGGAAATGTGCTGCCAAAAGAGTTGTCAAACATGATGTCCTAACATCATTCAAGTATTCCCTAGAAGATGTTTCTCCATTATTGCTGTTCTCAGTAGCTACTGATGGCTACTGTTAGGTTCAGTAGTTGCTGATGACTACTGACAGTAGTATAGAGTTGTGATTGCTGCTGTAATCTGACTTGTAATGTTTATGTATTTGTTTTAGCCAAAATTTACCAAAGGGGGAGAATGTTAGTTCTTTAATTTTAAGGGTTGGCATTAATTTTGTAAAACAAATAATAGCAGCAATATGTTAGATAGGATTGTGTATCTTGCTAAAGAAGAACAGGTTGAGCAAGAAGTCCTAGTGTGCAATGGAATATGTTGAGCTGAAGTAGTTTCAACATCTGGTATAACATGTCGTATCAAGATGTCCCATGCAGGTTCATTCGACATCGCGCCAGAACTGAAGAGAATTTAGAATTCTGTTATGTCTTAACAGATGCAGAAGTTTCAGGAAATAATATGCAAATTCTATGTGGTGCTGAATTAAAAGGTCTGAAGATTCAAGTCTGAAATTGAGAAGAATATTGGAAAATATACACTTTCTAAATATGGAGATATTTTAGGAAGTTAAAGATTGAAGTCCTAGTATGTAGCAGAAGTTTCTGCTGACTTGTAGCAGCTCATTTGCTGTGTTTTTAAAGGCCCAAAATCCAGTTGGGAATAGGTTATATATAGATACATTGTAACCTAGTTTTGTAACGCAACCAAAGATGTAAAAGTTCTAGTATTAGGGTTGGTTCCTGTACCACTCGACCTGTGAGTTGGACAGCTTGTTAGTGTGATCCTAGAAGCTGTTAAGTAAGAGGAGTATTGTTCTTGGAGGAAGCTTTTAAGTAACTCTAAGTTGTGTCTTGGAAGGGTGTCTTCCTTGTTGAACTGTTGTATAGGTAAAGAGTCGTTGATGCAGTGGCGGATTGTCGACTGCTAGACATCATTGCGATGATTGGGAGTGAGAAGAGTTTCTCATAGCTAGAGAGGATCTAGTTAGAAGGGTCATTGGGTAGTGATTGAGTGATAAGCTGTAAATGGAGAGTTTAGCTTTGAATTGATACTACTGATAGTGGACTTCATCCCTGGCTTGGTAGCCCCCAGAGTAGGTGTGTTAGACCGGACTGGGTTAACAATTTTGTGTGTTTTGCTTTTATCTTTTCAGTACCATGTTTATTGTTGTATACCTTGCCCTTTGTGATCATGTCAGACCAGATGTCGAACGACATGTTCTAGGACATCTGAATTCTGCACATGTACCAGAATTTCACAATACATCCACATTCGTTTTGGATTGGGATTCTACCTTAGCTTCCACATAACTTTGCGGGAAAGGAAATGGTGGGATATATGGAGGAGTAACAACAATAGTTGCTTCTATCTCTACCTCTTTGACAACCTCCCTTTCGGATGGTATCGGTGGATTTCTCTCAATTTCTACTTTTTCCTCACCAGAACTCTCCTCAACCTCATTATCTCTCTCCTCAACCTCATTATCACTCTCTTCAAGATTTTCGATTTGTCTTTCACTATTGGTTGTTACAACATACACATTATCCTCAGGGGAGGGCCCTATAGGTGTCAGTGCAAGTAGTAAGATTTGGGTCTCCAATGCCTCGGTATGAGTCACGAGGGACTCGACCATAGTGTTCATCCGCCTAAGGGTTTCATAAGTATCGAGATGTTGTTTTCTAAGTTCTTCATTCTGGAGAGTTTGTGTCTCCACAAAGTGCTCCATCATAGATTCTAACCTCGAATTAGTTGTTGTTTCAATGAAATCCTCCATTAATGCTTCAAGGTTGGAATTGACGGATTCTTGTGGTTCCTCAAAATATTGGGAGTGGTAATTTGGGTGGAAATGAGTTAGTGTCGCGTTGAAATCCTCCATTAGTATTTCGAGATTGGAATTATGTGATTCTTGCGGTTCCTCAAAATTTTGGGAATGGTAATCATAGGAAAAATTTGGTTGCGGTTCCTCAAAATATTAGGAGTATTGCGGTTGGTAATTGTAGAGAAAATTTGGATGCAGCTCCTCAAGATATTGTGAGTGGTTATCATAGAGAAAATTTGGGTGATACATAGTTTTTGATTTTTTTTAATTTATTATTATTATTATTATTATTATTATTTTTATGGGAGTGCCTTAGTCTATACGGTGCAACAACGGAGTAACAATATTGACTGTTGGTCCCCGGCAACGGCGCCAAAAACTTGATGTGTCCGCAAGCGTACGGATTTATCGAAGTAATATAAAAGATTGTCGAAGCCACAGAGACCAATGTCAACCTACCGTAATCTATCGTTACTTTGTAAAGCTAAGGCTAATGATAATTGATAAACGGGAAACTAAGACTAGAACTAAAATAAAACTAAGACAATATGATAATAAAGAGAGGCCGGAATATGGATTCCGCGTTCCTAAAGGACTTTGTAGAATTCGGGTACTAATTATAACTATAACTTAGTTTCGTAGAATATACCAACTTAAAGACTTCGCCTCACGCTCTCGCGGTATTAACTAAAGTCATGTTCCCTAATCCCAAGATTTTGCTCTCGCTCGCCCGGTAACTAGGAAATATATTTTGAAAGCCAATAATATCCTAAACGTATCTAAAGCGCTCTCGCTGTATTTAGATTTGTTGCCTAATTTCCACTATCCGGTTCGACCCCCACGCTCTCGCAGTGCCGGCTCTAACCTTAATTAATTTCTCACTCTCGTGACAAAATTGTGTTAAATAACCTCTCACTCTCGTGACAAAGTTATTTAAATTAGAATTGGAAATTAAAACCAAAACAGAATTTTAATCATAAATTCGCACCTATTATTATCTACCGGGACCCGTCGGTAACGACGGTCCTCATATGCCGGACTTTAAACTATTTAGCCGAACATGGAATTAAGTAAAAACGAATTAAACATAACGGTTGCAATTAAAGATAACATGGTAATTAAATTAACAACGATAAATGAAAATAATAATAAAGCAATAAAATAAAACCTGTTAATAATGCAAAAAGCAAAACTGGTATTACTTCTGAAATAATGCAGAATAATCTTGGCGTACAATAACTGGGACTGAATTTGAAACAAATGAAACAAATCCTAAGACTAATGGTGTGCTAGTTCCTCGATGTGAGAAACTACCACTTTTACATGGTAAAATTTCTGCCTAAATACTAAACAAGGAAAAATGGCCGAGAGAAGAGAGAGAGATTTCTGTGACGACTGCTTCCCTTTTATAGAGTCCCTTGTAACTTCCGTTGGAGAGAATTTATGAGCAGTGGCCTCATGGAGAGAGTGGGAGTAGTGGGAAGTTGGAGAAGTAGTGGAGAGAATGTAGGAGAAAATGTTGAACGTGTGAAAACTGAACATCTAAGGCTTCGTGACCACGTCTGTGCTCAACGTAATAAATCTGTTATGGATCCATGACGATCGTGATGTTTCTGTGACACTCGTGATGCATTTTGAGTCTGTCACGATCGTGAGGGACCTGTGACAGTCGTCACACCAGCAAAATTTGGATTCTGCTGTTTTCTGCTCTTTTCTGCATCTTTTCTTCCTTGTTTTGCTTCTTTTCTCCACTTTGCATACTTTTAACTTGGAAATAGAAATACCTGCAAAAACACTTAAATATTCTCGAGAAAATCGGATATTAGACGAAAACGATATAATAATTGAATGTAAATCAAGGCCAAAATACGATACATTTTCGTGTTATCAGGGGGCTTCCCCCATGTTGCTTACCAAAAATTATCTACCTAGCCTCTTTCAAGTCGGTGTCCACCAGCAAGCGTATCTCTATGTACCCCTTCACTTGTTTCCTCGTTGCAACATCAGAAAGGAAAATGACATCGACATAGCCTAAACCCTAGAAGAAAGATACCAATTGAATTTTTAGGTCAATCTCCTCTTAACATTGATCTTCCGTTTTAAAACATAAAATCTGGAATCCTCCAAGAAATGACTCTGATGCTAAAACTTAAAGAATGTGTCCAAACATTTACACGGGCCACCTCATTGAGGGAATTAAACAAGAAACATCAATCATTGAAATGTTTCACACGCTCCGAGTATACATTGAACATACTGGTACACTATTTGAGAGATATCAAACCTTGGCTTTGTGCCGAATCAACAAAGTTACGTTAAGATTTAAAGATATGTAAGACGAGAAGTGTGGTCGGTGCACCTTTCTTATATTCACACCAATGGAAGATCTTGATGTAAGCCCAACTCATTGGGTGCAGTTGTGAATGGGCGATTAATAAATGATTAAACACGTTTACCTCAAAATCGTTGAAGGGAAGGCGAAAACCTATCAAAGAGAATAAGCATTAATGAAGAGGAATGACACATGTCACTACGCCAAAATTGGTTTTTGGCAGCACAACATAGACAACGCTTTTAATCAAAAGCGCTGCTATATGTTAAAAAAAACACGCTGAAAAAAAGTGTTGCCTAAACCCTACTTTAGAAAGCGCTGCTAAAAGCCATACAAATGTGACACCTTAGAAAGCGCTTTTAGGAAAGCGCTGCTAAAGGAAAACTTTAGAAAGCGCTTTTGAAAAGCGCTACTAAAGGCCTTACGTAGGTCACACATAGAAAGCGCCACTATAGGCTATTAAAACAAAAGCGCTTTTAGAGAAAAAGCGCAGCTAAAGCTAATACATAACAAAGCGCTTTCCAAAAGCGCTGTCTTATGTTATTATTTAATAAATATTAAAAAAAATTTCATTATTTCAGAACGCCCTAACATTTGTTTTCTTTCTCCCTCTCTCTCGCGACTTCTCTCTCTCTCACGACTTCTCTGTCCGTGTTCCTCTGATCGTCTTCTCCATCCGTGTTCCTCTGTTCGTCTTCTCCGACCAGCACTGTTCCTTTGTCCGTCTTCTCCGACCGGCATTGTTCCTCTGTTCGTATCTCTATCTTCTCCGACCGGCATTCTTCCGTGAGTGTCACTGTTTCTTTTGTTTGTTCTTGAGGGTTTGTTCTTGAGCATCTTGTTTTGTTTTTGCTTTGTTTTTAGTTTGAATGTGTTAGTTTGAATGTAGTTTAAATGAGTGTTATGTTTTTGTTTTGTTTTTAGTTTGAAAGTGTTAGTTTGAATGTAGTTTGAATGAGTGTTAGTTTGAATGTAGTTTGTTTGAGTGTTGTTATATCCATTACAAAAATGAGGGTTGTTAGAAAAATGAGTGTTATAGAAAAATGAGTGTTGTTAGAGTATCAAAGTGTTGATGTGGTTGTTGTCGATTTCGTGAATTAGTGTTGATGTGGTTGTTGTTTGAATTTGATTTTGAAATTATTGTTGTAGTAAAGTTGAAGATGATAAATAGTGATATTTGTGGTGGATTTATGTTGGGAATTGGTGTTAATTTTGTAAGTTGATGTTGAATGTTAGTGATGATTTGTTGAAATTAATTTATGATAATGACATTGTTGATGGATACTTTTTAGTGATTACTTTATTTTAATCTAATTGTTGATTGAAAATAATGATGAAATTAATTGTTATATTTGGTATGTTAGTGATGAAAATGAAAATGAGATTGTTGAAATTAATTGATTCTTAAGACTTTGACTTGTTTCTCCGATATATGTTGTTTGTCCTATTATATACTAAATTTGTCCTGTTATATTTGGCATACACCATCAATTCTAACTTAGTGAATTTGCTATAGGGGTTACTTGTGAAGAATGAAAGTCTGATTGTTTCCAAGAATCTTACACTGTGTTGGTCCAGAAGCTGTTGACTTCCCTACAAGTAAATAGTTTTTATTTTGTTTTTGTTTAGCTTAATTAGTAAAACCATGGATAATAAATGGATGTCTTCAAGTCGATTGTCGAAAGAGTATGAGAATGGGGTATCAGAATTCGTTAAGTTTGCTGTTGCGCATGCCAAAGACCCCAGTCGAATGACATGTCCTTGCTTGGATTGCTGTTATGAGAGTCGGGTTGACGCGGTTCAGTTGGCATCACATTTAATGAGGCATGGAATTGATCGAAGTTATACATGTTAGAATTTGCATGGTGAGAAAAGTAACGGGAATGTTGAATCAGGGGATAATACGACCTATGCTTCAAACGACAGTTGCACAGATACATACGATTGTGATCGAGTCGAAGAGATTACAGAAGCACTTGAAGAAGATCTTAAGGATTGTCCCAAAATGTTTGAGAGGTTGGTAAGCGATGCATAGAAACCGTTGTATAATGGTTGCACTAAATTCACAAGATTGTCTGCGGTATTAAAGTTGTACAACGTAAAGGCGGGCAATGGATGGTCGGATAAAAGTTTCACAGAGTTATTAGCCCTTATGAAAGAAAAAAGATGTTGTGCTCTATTAGCATGAGTTATGATAAGATACATGCATGTCCAAATGATTGCGTTTTGTTTTGAAATGAGTATGCATCGTTAAATGAGTGTCCTAAATGCGGTGTATCTCGATATAAGAAAAAGTTGTCTCCAGCAAAAGTCTTATGGTATTTTCCTATAATTCCGAGATTTAGACGCATGTTTCATAGTGAAACCAATGCAAGACACTTGACTTGGCATGCAGATGAAAGAATTATTGATGGAAAGTTTCGACATCCGGCAGATTCACCACAATGGATGAAACTTGATAATGATTATCCTGAATTTGGAAAAGAAGCAAGAAACCTTCGCTTGGCATTATCTACTGATGAAATGAACCCACACGGTCTTCAAAGTATCTCACATAGCACATGGCCTGTGATTATTATGATTTATAACCTACCTCCATGGCTATGTATGAAGCGTAAGTACATGATGTTATCTATGTTAATTTCTGGGCCTAAACAACCAGGGAATGATATAGACGTATACTTGACACCCTTAATCGAAGATTTAAAGACTTTGTGGGAGAATGGTGTGGAGGTTTATGATGGATATAGGAAAGAAAGTTTCAACTTGAGGGCAATGTTGTTTGGCACAATTAATGATTTTCCAGCATACGGAAATCTATCAGGGTATAGCATAAAAGGTCAATGTGTGTGTCCTATTTGTGAAGATAAAACAGATTGGACGCGATTAGAGTTTGGTCAGAAGAATGCCTTTCTCGGTCATTGTAGATTCTTAAATTCTAATCATCATTGAAATTCTGGTATATCAGACTACAGATGTCCTATAGAATGACTGGACATCTGATCTGAACAAAACAGCATGGCAAGGTATAAACAAATAAAACCAGTACAAAACAAACATAAGAACACACCAGAATTGTTAACCCAGTTCGGTCTAACACACCTACTCTGGGGGCTACCAAGCCAGGGATGAAGTCCACTATCAGCAGTATCAATTCAAAACTAAACTCCCCGTTTACGGCTTATCACTTAATCACTACCCAATGACCCTTCTACCTAGATCCTCTCTAGATATGAGAAACCCTTCTCACTCCCAATCATCGCAATGATGTCTAGCAGTCAACACTCCGCCACTGCATCAACGGCTCTTTACCTATACAATAATTCAACAAGGAAAACACACTTCCAAGAACCACTTAGAGTTACTTAAAAGCTTCCTCCAAGAACAATACTCCTCTTACTTAACAGCTTCGAGGATCACACTAACAAACTGTCCAACTCACATGTCGAGTGGTACAGGACCCAACCCTAATAATAGAACTTTTACATCTTTGGTTGAGTTACAATTCTAGGTTACAATGCATCTATATATAACCTATTCCCAACTGGATTTGGGCCTTCAATAACGCAGCAAATAAGCTGCTACAAATCAGCAGAAACTTCTGCTACATAATAGGTCTTCAATCTTTAACTTCCTAAAATATCTCCATATTTAGAAAGTGTATATTCTTTAATATTCTTCTCAATTTCAAATTTGAATCTTCAGACCTTTTAATTCAGCGCCACATAGAATTTGCATATTATTCCCTGAATATACTGCATCTGTTAAGACATAACAAAATCTTTAATTCACTTCAGTTCTGGTGCGATGTCGAATGGACCTTCATGGGACATCTCAATACGACATGTTGTTCCAGATGTTGAAACCACTTCTACTCAACATGTTCCATTGCACAATAGGACTTCTTGCTCAACCTGTTCTTCTTTAGCAAGCTAAAATATCCTATCTAACATATTGCTGCTATTATTTGTTTTACAAAATTGATGCCAACCCTAAAAATTAAAGAACTAACATTCTCCCCCTTTGGCAAATTTTGGCTAAAACAAATATATAAACATTAACACTCAGATTACAGCAGCAATTACACCCCTATACTACTGTCAGTAGTCATCAGCAACTACTGAACCTAACAGTAACCATCAGTAGCTACTGTGTACAGCAACCATGGAGAATCATCTTCTTGTGAAATCTTGAATGATGTTAGAACATCATGTTTGACAGCTCTTCCCAGCATACTCTATAAGCTCCATAACATCACCTCCGAGCACCACAGCACAACAACTTCGGGCAGCACATTAGGACCTAATAAGTAGAAAGTCCTGAAGTCATTTGGTGCACATGAGGAAGACGATATCTGACACTCCCCCTCAATACAACACATTTCTTTTTCCTTCCAGGACAGACCAAGAACAAATGTAGAAGACTCCTCCAGAAAAGAAACGTCTGTCTTGACATAAAAGACCAATGGTGGCATAAGAGATTTATGCACACCTTATTTGATCAGACGCCCCTAGTCGACCTGTGGCATAAGATGAAACTTAAGAAGTGCCAATCTACCAACCCATGTAACTCAGAACACAAGTCACAACTGTGTTCATAACTCAGGACACAAGTCACAAAGACTCAACACCAACTTAAGGATAGGACACCCTCTTCGACATCTCTGAACCACATCTGGAACTGCAGAATCCAGACATAGTATCTGCGCAAACCATTTAGCAAACCCTTTCTCCCCCTTTTTACCCAAAAATTGGCAAAGAAAGCCCTCACAGAACCAGACCCAAGTAGTGCTCACCCAAAAACGAACAAACGCCATAAGACTTATGAAATAAGAACACTCAGTGGCTGAAGGAGAAAAGAATAACCCCTATAAATAGCTGACCAGTTACTTTGGAATTAACGAGCTTTGAATATGTCAAAGTTCTTGGTCAAAGAAACGCTATTTTAGGTACTAAAAACTCCATCCAAATTCAATGTCTACTGTCCAAAACAGTTTTGATCTCCTTTATTGCTTCTCAACTGATTCTTACCATAAATTGAGCCAATAACGTTCCATGCATAGGCAAAGACACCTGTTTCACCTTATCCTTACACCACCGTCCAGAGTAATTCCTTGTTTGGCTCAAGAAAAACATGTCCTGTACCATGTTCTGACATCTTATCAGACAATGTCTGCTTGCTCACAACATTATCAAACCAAGACTCCACATAAAATTATACATTCCAAAACACAAGCACATTTTCTTTTCTGTTGGATTCTGAGACGACTTCTATCGATCAGCGCAACTCACATTCCCTTCTAGATTCCTTCAGAACAGCAGAGAAAAATAAATTCTCCCAGATACAACAATTCTGCTCTTCAGACTTATCCTGCATAAGCACTAGCTTCACACAGCTAGGATAGCACACCAGCCTTAGGAACACCCAACTACACTCAGTAGTACACGTCCCCTCATGTTGTTTGACACCACTCTGCACCAACTTGGATAGCACGCAAGCTTCACAAAAATCTGCACCCTTGCAGTAATAGACCATAGAAAATAGCCTTAACTCCCCCTGACATGAACAACCAATGCTCCTTATGAAGATGAACACTTGACACCAGATGATAGCACAATGATATTGCCACATGCTCAACATTAAGAACTGTCACTTCTTGTATTTGTTGAGCATAATCTCACCATGTTTATGGTCTGCCAAGTCCAATATAAAAGCCCAATTGATTTGGAATTTCTCACATATTCCATAACAACTGTCTTTAGATTACTTGTAACACAAGATAAGGACTGCCGCCACCTTTTACTTGTATTAGAAGAAACCTCCTTATCTTCAGCCATTCTGATCAAATCACACCACTGACAACAACCTTCTGTCCTTACATTCACAAGCATCTAATGAAGTCTTCATCATGAAAGTAGTCATGTATTGCCAGAACAAACTACTTAATATCAAGATCAGAATCTTCCCATTCTAATCCACATTATGTCAGAACTGCCACTTCAGACAATAATGCTGCTTCTTCCAACTCCACAAGCACAGTCCCGGACCTTCATCCAGGATACACAACAAACAATGATGTTGTAACATTATGTAGGACATCAACATTAGATAAAAGATCACACCTTCTGCATTTTATTCAGGTAATCACAACCACCTGATCACAACAGAGAGAAATAAACTCTCACACAATTCAGAAGTCTGAATTGCATCCACACATCAGATAACTACCAAGCTCCCAACAAGGTCTTTACCATCAGTCACATACACATCTCCATCAGACTCATACCTAGCTCCCGACAAGGTATTTGTTATCCAAGAAAGATTCACAAACAAACAGCAGATGATGCTCACTTCTTCATTCACACACTTCTGATACAGTCAGCTGATAAGGCTACCTCAGGTTGTCATCAATCACAGCCACTCAGAAAAAATAAATTCCTGAACCATAATATCCAGACTGCATACTTGCATAATTCTCTAGACAAATACTTAGTCTCCCGTCAAAGTATTTACCCTTATGCATAACATCAATAATAGACAAATACTAAATCTTCCGTCAAAGTATCTACTATTAGTCAGAATAAGATTACCTTCTTACACAAGGTATGACAATTTGTTTGACATCTTCTTATGCACACGTCTGACAACTTCTGATTCTTCTTTATGACAAATTGTCATGACATTTATTCACAAGTTACTTTAACTTGGATCAGTGGCTTGATCTTGGACTTCTTTCTGCGCAGAACAACCTTGGCTGAACAAGCAACAACCACCTGAATTGATGTTCCAACATCAATATCAGTTACACATCTTCACAAAGCTTTTCTGAAGATGTCATCTATAGTAAAGCTCTAGCAGGGGAACACACGAGGATCAACCATCAGTAGCTGATCAAGCTTCTAGGTCATATCACAAACACATTCAGCAGCAGGAACATCTCAAGAGTCTTCTCCTTAAATCACACCATCTTGTTTGACTTTGAGATGTTGGGTGTCATCAAAATTCCACAGCCAAACTCATCCCAGACAATTTGGATGATAATCCAAGCACATAGTCACCAACCAACCCCACCGGTTGATTCAACTCCACAGTGCTTAACCCTTGAAAGTTCTCCACTACACCAGAACAAGAGTTCCATGCTCTCATAGACTTGATAAATGTCATCAAGTTTGAGTAAATAACCTCCATCTTGAAACAGAGAAACATCATCCAGACAGCTTGAGAAAATAAATTCTTAAAACAATGATGTCAAGACATGTCTTCAAGGTCTTCCAAAACATCAGGTACTCTTCCTCAGAATCTGCCAAGAGCACTTCAGAGAATTATACATTCTCCCCTTTAATAGCAGCACAGACTGTGATTAGATCATATCAATCCTTAAGCACACACAGTCAATACTTATCTAGCTTCACAAGATCATTCAGATAATGCTTCCAAATAACAAAGAAAAATCATGATTTTTTGATCTTTGACCTTCATGTCCAAGAAGTCTGCTAGAGATAATACTTCTTGAATCTCAGGTTCTCCACTCCTGCAGCAAGGACCAGAAATAAACTGACCTCAGGAGTAAATAACATGTTGATCACACCTTGACCAACTCACACACCTAAGATAAGTTCCAGGGCCAGAAACTTCTTAGACAAACCACCCAGATGCCTCCTCTTCCAGATCAGGAGTAGGTTCTAAACCCATGTGATCAAACCACATTAGTTTAGCACCCAGAGCATCTGCTATGCCATTCCTTTAGACAACAAAATTATGCACAATTCTGACGTGATGTTCTAACACAAGATAGGACATCATTCCAAGGAACACATCAAGAGATCAAAGACTGGAGATTAGCCTTTTTAGGAATAGAAGCAAAAGTAAATTGCTTCTCAGATCTCTTCCTGACACCATCACTTATCAATGCCTTTATGAGTGGACTTGAACAATAATCTTCAAGTATCGTTGACAGAGTAAGTTGAAGCAATCTTACATAAATCCCATCACCATATTCAGAGAAGAACAACCTTCTCAGTTACAACCTCAGGAGTTTTCATATAGATTCGCAGCGGATCAAAATACAAACTCCTCAAAACCTTCAAGTGTCACATATCAGCCCTAGCATCATAATCCAGGTGACACCACAATACCACAGGTTTGAAAATAAATCAAACCTAACATAACCACAACACAGCAGCTTTTCAACCAAAACTCCAAGCCTTCAGCACATGCCACTGCCTGTCACGAACGGTCCATCCTCCACTTCTAGGGACCATTCTCACAACTATATGAACTTCTCCAATTCCAAACAACTTTTTAGTAGAAAGCTTCTACCTTGACCATGAACCAGAAAGTATCTTACCTCGAATCTCATCCAGATACATAACAGAATGACCTGCTCTGATACCAATTGAAATTCTGGTATATCAGACTACAGATGTCCTATAGAATGTCTGGACATCTGATCTGAACAAAACAGCATGGCAAGGTATAAACAAATAAAACCAGTACAAAACAAACATAAGAACACACCAGAATTGTTAACCCAGTTCGGTCTAACACACCTTCTCTGGGGGCTACCAAGCCAGGGATGAAGTCCACTATCAGCAGTATCAATTCAAAGCTAAACTCCCCGTTTACAGCTTATCACTTAATCACTACCCAATGACCCTTCTACCTAGATCCTCTCTAGATATGAGAAACCCTTCTCACTCCCAATCATCGCAATGATGTCTAGCAGTCAACACTCCGCCATTGCATCAACGGCTCTTTACCTATACAACAATTCAACAAGGAAAACACACTTCCAAGACACCACTTAGAGTTACTTAAAAGCTTCCTCCAAGAACAATACTCCTCTTACTTAACAGCTTCGAGGATCACACTAACAAACTGTCCAACTCACATGTCGAGTGGTACAGGAACCAACCCTAATAATAGAACTTTTACATCTTTGGTTGAGTTACAATTCTAGGTTACAATGCATCTATATATAACCTATTCCCAACTGGATTTGGGCCTTCAAAAACGCAGCAAATAAGCTGCTACAAATCAGCAGAAACTTCTGCTACATAATAGGTCTTCAATCTTTAACTTCCTAAAATATCTCCATATTTAGAATGTGTATATTCTTTAATATTCTTCTCAATTTCAAATTTGAATCTTCATACCTTTTAATTCAGCGCCACATAGAATTTGCATATTATTCCCTGAATATACTGCATCTGTTAAGACATAACAGAATCTTTAATTCACTTCAGTTCTGGTGTGATGTCGAATGGACCTTCATGGGACATCTCAATACGACATGTTGTTCCAGATGTTGAAACCACTTCAACTCAACATGTTCCATTGCATAATAGGACTTCTTGCTCAACCTGTTCTTCTTTAGCAAGATAAAATATCCTATCTAACATATTGCTGCTATTATTTGTTTTACAAAATTGATGCCAACCCTAAAAATTAAAGAACTAACAATCATTACCGTGGGTGGAGAAAAGCCTTCAATGGAGCCCCAGAACAAGGTAGAGCTTCACCTATATTGACAGGTGATCAAAATTTTTAAAAGGTGAAAGATGTAAGTATTCAGTTTGGCAAGCCTTTTGCACATACGCTTGTTAAGAGTGGGTGGAAGAAGAGGTCAATTTTTTTTTAAATTGCCATATTGGAAGTTGTTGTATCTAAGATATTTTCTCGATGTTATGCATATTGAAAAAAATGTATTTGACAGTGTTATAGATACGTTACTGAATATACAAGGAAAGTCTAAGGATGACCTTAAAGCAATAAAGGACTTGATAGCGATGGGGATAAGAACTGAATTAGGACCCTTGAAGAAAGGAAGTCGAACATATCTACCACCTGTTGCCTATACTCTATCTAGAAAGGAGAAAAAAGTATTGTGTAAGTTTCTAAGTGAAGTTAAAGTTCCAGAAGGATACTCTTCAGATATTAGAAGACTTGTGTCTATGAAAGACCTCAAGTTAAAGAGTTTAAAGACGCATGATTGCCATGTTATAATGGAACATTTTCTACCAATAGGTATACGTTCTATTCTGCCATAAAAAGTAAGAAGCGCAATAACTAAATTGTGTTCTTTCTTCAAGTCAATTTGCAGTAAGGTGATCGATCCTGCGATCTTACCAACATTGCAAAAAGAAATAGTTATTACTTTGTGTGAGCTTGAAATGTATTTTCCTCCCTCGTTTTTTAACATAATGGTACATCTAGTTGTACATCTTGTGAAAGAGACACAATTATGCGGACCAGCTTATATGAGATAGATGTACCCTGTTGAACGTTATATGAAAATATTAAAAGGGTATGTGAAAAACCGAAGTCGACCCGAGGGTTATATTGCTGAGCGATACATTGTTGAAGAACTGATTGAGTTTTATCCTGAATATCTGTCCAATGTTCAATCAATTGGACTCCTCAAATCTCATATTGTCGAAAAAAAAGAAGGAAAAAAGTTAATTGGAAATAAAGTTGTGACAGTATCAAGGGTCGAACGAGATCAAGTGCATTTGTATGTTCTGCACAATGAGAACGAGGTTAAGTCATATGTTGAAATGCACAAGGATATTCTCCGAGGTTTAAATCTGAATAGAAATGAAAATTGGATAGTACGAGAGCACAATCGAAGTTTTATACCTTGGTTTAAGGATCATATTTATTCAAAGTATTATTCAGATCTCGCTTCAATAACAGAAAGGTTGCGATGTTTAGCATATGGTCCAAGTTTGGTTGTGTTTTCTTATAGCGCATACGCAATTAATGGATACACATTTTATACCAAAGAACAAGATGATAAAAGTACTATGCAAAATAGTGGTGTCACCGTGGTAGCTGAAGCAATGCACATTTCAAGTGTGAAGGACTTAAACCCCAAATTTGCAAATCTGTCATATTTTGGGGTTATCGAGCGCATTTGGGTGTTTGATTATAAGAAGTTTCAGATTCCTATATTTGGTTGCAAGTGGGTTGTAAATAATAATGGCTTACGAATGGATAAGTCGGGATTTTTGCAAGTGGATCTTAATAGGGTGGGGTACAAAGATGAGCCTTTTATTCTAGCCTCTCAAGCTAAACAAGTGTTCTATGTCACTGATCCGACAAGTACGAAATGGTCTATAGTGCTTTTATCTAACAAAGTAATTGATGAAAACATTGGAGATCAAGGTGATATTGATGTTGAGATTGAATCGTTTACTAGAAATGATCAAGATGAGAATATTATAGCAAATGAATCATATATTAGAAATGATCATAATGAGGGTATTTTGATCAATCCAACCGTCCGTGTTGTTAAGAGACGAGTAGAACATATTCCAACCAAGAAAAGAAAGAGACGTTAGTGCAAAAGGTACTATTTCGTTTCTATTATTTAATAAGTTGAACAATTTATTTACACATTTCAATGAAAATAGTCTAATGTTTATTATGTTTTTATTTAAGGTTCTTGTATGACAAATTGATGCGCGGGATTCTATTTCGTGTCTTCCGCACGTGTAATACTGGCAACGGGTTAGTTTTTCATTCTAATTTCATTCTAATCTTTGTATTTTTTCCATTCTAATCTTTGTTATGATACTTGATAAAACAAGACAACTATATATTCTTTTTTGTTTTTATTTTGTTAGAGCAATACAAGTATAGATTGCGGTTATTACGTTTTGAGGTTTATGAGAGAAATCCTTCATTTGGATCAAATAGAGAATCCAATCATGGTATGGATTTATAACTTAGGATTTATTTTAATATTTATCGAATATTTCATATAATTTATTACTTTTAACTAAATCATGTTTGTTATGTTTTATTATGTAGTACTTTGATGAATACAAGTGTGCTCATTACTCGAAAGATAAATTGAAAGAAATCAAGGAGGAATTGTGTGAATACTTTATCGAGAAAAGAATCATATAAGGTATGAAAGTTGTTGTGTTATTTATATCAAATGGTTTATGTGTTGAATTATAATGGTATATAATACCTATGTTTGAATAAAAGCTTGTTTGTTAAATAAAGGCTCAATGGTTGAAATATAAGGCCTATGTGTTGAAATAAAGGCTTGTTGAATGTCATATAATGCCTATGTGTTTGAAATAAAGGCTTGAATTATATAGGTTTATGGTATTATTTTCAAAAATATGCTTTCTAAAAAAGAAAGAATAGGCAGCGCATTTAAATAAAAAACGCTGGTAGTGGTCATCCATTGTAAGGGGTCCTATTAACACATGAAAGAAGTGAATATAAATATTAACGTGAGACAAGTTTAATGTTAAGTCTAGTGTTCATGCTAAAATACACACAAAATAAGGCACCAATCATCTACAATTTCCCCCATTAAACTACATGACCCTTTTTTTTTTAAAACCCTATTAAAGAAAGCAAAATTATAGAAAGAGATATCTGGGTGTTACCTTAACAAAGAAAAATTTAAGGAGTCGCGCAAGAATAACGCAAACGATTCAGAGATGAAGACATGTGCAAGAAACCTAATAGCAATGGAGGAAATTGTAAATGAAGAAGAAGAATTTCTTAAATCCTGAAGCAGCAAAAAAAAAAGATTAGTACTCTAGAAATTTTTTATATGCATTTCCATAACAGTGAACTATGCGATCCACCACAATGGGAAGTGCAAACCACACAACCAACAATCAAGGTATCATCGAGAATTGTTTAGAGTACTTAAGTATCCTAGATCATAGATGACATCACTATCATCAGACATATGGATACACGCCAGGACTTCCCTACGAAGCATCGTTGATCAAGATAAAGACATTTAATGCATCTGTTCCTAATCCTAATAATGTGCATCAAGAATATCCACTTGCTTTTGTTAACAACCGGCCTAAAAATGTACTCCCTCCATCCCACAATGAGTGACCCATTTGGAATAAAAATGTGTCCCAAAATGAATGACCAATTTCAATTTTCAATGCATCTTTTTCAATTCTGCCCTCTAATTAATACTCACTTCGTCCCATAATGAGTGACTCATTTGGAATAAAAAATATCCTAAAATGAATGACCCATTTGAATTTTTAATGCACATTTTCCAATTCTACCCTCTAATTAATATTACTTTTATCATTCCCAATACTTGATAAGGGGTACTTTAGTAAAAATATAATTCACTCTCTTTCATTTATTCTTTTTTCTTAATCTGTATGAAATGGTCAATTGGATCACTTATTGTGGGACGGAGGGAGTATAGTTTTCATCATTTCTAATACTTGATAAGGGGAAATTTAGTAAAAATATAATTTTCTCTCTTTCATTTATTCTTTTTTCTTAATCGGTGTGAAATAGTCAATTGTGATACTCATTGTGGGACTAGGGGGTACATAGCAAAGCCCTCATTCTACATAATTGAAACAAAGGCTTGTGGGCAACTGTTATGGGTCGTTCGTAAGGCCCATAGCTAAAGACCCAAGAGAAAATCTAGAGTTGAAAGGCGCATGGAGCATGTAGATCTTCATTCTAACCAAAAGCAGATAATTGCGCTCTCCAACGCATCAATCATCATCTGATTCAATCTGACGTTTGTCTGCACAAAATCTCACATCAGACGTGAGTAATTTCAAGCACTCTTGATATATAAGGATAAATCACATCATTTCATATATTCGAATACATTCTCAATCACACATTACTTTTGATTTCTCTCACTGACTTAGACGTTGAAATGTCAACCTTACAAATCCACCTCTTTTCACCACATTTAAAGTGTTTTCCACTGCAGCAAGACAACTCCACCACCTCATCTTTCATTTATAGTTTCTAACTAACCGAACAATTTTAATATATGAGTTTTTTTTTTTCTTTTCAAAAGATCATAACTTAGTCGCCACATAAGTTGTAAAACTAAGTGAGATGTTACATATTTGAATGTCTCTATTTTTTATCAATTAGTTTAATAATTAAAATTTTACTCTTCAAAGATGAATAAATCGAATGTCGCGGATTCACATCTGCACAATTACGATAAAAGGTCACTTCAATGCCAATTTTGCATTGTCTCAACGAACCGATTCATGTTGTAAATTTTCGTTTATTTCGATATTTTGTCAAACTTGAATATAAAAAAAAAGTGATGAATTGTGATATGAAACCTGCACTACAACTATATTATACTAGCTGTATTTTATCATATACCAAAAGGAAAATATAGTATAATCCACCAACCAACTGTTTGTCATATTGCTTCTTGCCGCCTTTGAAATAACATTGGTTGACACAAAAAAAAGAACATAACACTCATTTTATGTTGTTCAAGTCCCAATATACCAGATTTCTGAACTTTTCTAGCCATATATTTCCTTACTCACAGCTCACATGTTTCTCAACTTGTTCACAAAGTCATCACGAGACTTTCTCACTTCTTTCTCCAATTGCCCTTCAATTTGAGGTTTCACAACCACACAAAAATGCCTTTAATATAACTCAACCTCCATCCACCCCGTTGACACAATTTTAAACAAGTGGATCCAAAATTAACCAAATTTAAATGTACATCAATTTGTTTTGCCTAAAAAAGTTCCAACTTTGTATATATACTTATATACGTCACTGCCAAAATCTATCATAAAATCATCATCAACATAATCTCAAACTCACCTTATTTTGCTTTAAAAAACAAAAATCACAAACCTTATTAAATATTCTAAGACTCATATCACGTCAAGAAAATTAAGAATCAATTTTTAATATTCCTATCAAAAACGCGACAAAACGCTATCAATATGTGTTAATACTGATACATCATTTATCGTTTTTATATTAAAGAATAAATTGTTTGTTAATTTACCTTGCGACGACTATAACCAATATCGTAATATTTATACAGACTGAAATCGTAAAAAAATTTATACCCCGCGACCATTTTTTAAATACCTATTCCTACTAGATTCCAACCGATTGTAAAGAGTAGCCGCCACATAACTATTCTTGGTGAAACAAAAAAAAAATGCTCTAAAATTAAATATATGTATCAATGTTCTTATTTTATGATGATGATGAGAAGAATATTAATTAAGAAGAAAGACAATGAAACATGCATTAATTAAAATAACTAATGAACTCAAACATGAAGAGTTCATAATGGATGATCCTAATTAATCATCTAAAAGCATTCATTATGTATTAATTATATATTATTCTCCATGGAATCCGATGAACTCGAACTCATAGCAACAACTCCAAGTTTCTGAAGATTAAGCTTCACAACAGTATCAACAAACATCTTGGTATCTTCTTCAGTGTTCCCATGAGGAATATCAACAATATAAGATTCCACAACAATAGTATAAACCTTACCTTCATCGTTAACAAACTCATTAACCGAAGTAACCGATCGATAATTCTGAAGTCGATGTTCGCCGCCGACAACTCTAAAACTTAGCACATGTTTCTCGTCATCCAAAATCTCTAACCTTTCGGTACTCGTCGACGCCGGTAAGCCCGAAACGACGGTGACTTCTCTTATGCTACCAACGTTTCCATCACCTTGCATGTTACAACCTTTGATGAAATGTTTGTATTTTTGTGGATTCTCGAAGCTTCTGACGAATGGCCATACTATGCTTGATGGTGCTTCGATTTTGTAGGTTATGATTGATGTGCATGTGTTTGTGGTTGGTTCTAGTATGTGGTATTTTTTTATGATTGGTTCGAGTTCTTTGAATTCTTCTTGTGTTAGACCTTGGATATTGTGGTGTGATAATTCTGAAGACATTTTTTGGGGGTGTTAAAAGGAAAATAGCATGCAAGAAGAAGAAAAAGATGAAGATGGGACAAAAATATAATATGCAAAAACAAGACATGAAGATGTGAACACATGTGTATTTATATTAATGTTTTAGTGGTTTGTTTGTTTTTTTTTGGACGGATTTGCCCTTGACAGTTCATTTTTATTTATTTTTTATTTTTTATCTATTGTTTACAATTCTCCATAAAGTGTGTACTATCTTTTTTTATTATGTATATAATATATTTAATTTGCTTATCTATTAAGTAAGAGAGAATTCACAGGCTGGATTTTATAAAACTTTAGCTGCATGAGGAAAGGTATTGTCTCTACTCTATCATTTAAAATAATATATAATAATGAATACTTTCCAAATATAGCATTTTTTAAGCTTATTCGGTGGTACTTTTGAGGAATATTATATATAAAAAAAATTGGTGGTCTTGTTATTATAAATAATTATATATTATATACAACAAGAAGTTTTTTTTAATAACTAGTTGTTGTGCGTCATGTTGACCATTAACTTTCCATTTGTTCAACTTTTTCTTTTCATATAATATAAGGGATGAGATAGGTTTCGGATAAGTCAAAAATATGGATTACTTTATTGATTATCATTATTCTTATTGTGTTTTCTTTAATGATTAAAGATATTATGATTTTCTACACAACGTTATGCATGCCCATACCTAAGGAGTATAGGCAGTTGTTGATTTAAATTTGTAGTAGCATCATAATTCATAACAGAACTATTTCTTTTTATGTAGTTTTATATTATATTTATTATTATTTCTTTTTGTATAATAGTATATTTATTATTATTATATTTAGTATTTATAAGATTGGATATAATTATTAGGTGGAAAAAAGTCGCAATCGTGGAAAACGATAAGGTGAAGAGATCATGAATCATGTGAAGGCTTTTTAACAAACCGTCCGTGTGATCTAAAGTTTCACTTTGCAGCATAAGTTGAGTATTAAAGTAAAAAAAAAAAAGAAAGTAAAGGGTGTTAAAAGGAGTGTACAATGGACCAACCTTATTAATAATTCATTTATAAAATATAAAATATTAGTTTTTTTTAGCAAGAAGTATAAGTTGAGTATTAAATCATCATTCAAACCGATGATAAAACTTATACATGGATTGGGTCCATTTATTTGATTAAAAATATTTTTATTATAATTGGTTAAGTCTAAGTTATGTGTGTGTATTATGGTGGTAGGTCTAGCACTACATTGACTTTTTTCTTCTATGTTTAATATTTATTAGTTGTCATGTGTTCCATTTTTCGTCTCAAATCGACTTATGAAAAATTAATGATCTCAAAATGAGTTCACTTTTAGTATTGAATATGATATTAATCTTTTTCTAATGTGTAGTACTATATTTAAAATTAATAATATTCGCTTTAAATTATGTGGCCATAATATATACATTAATATTTAATAAAATTAATTTTTTTAAAAATTATAATTCTCTTTTTTAATATATATATATATATATATATATATATATATATATATATATATATATATATATATATATATATATATTGTTAAATAATTGTCTTACATATTGTGGGACACATGTAGTATACAATTTTTTATTTTGGTTATTGTAATTTCTATATATTTTTGACGTCTAAAAGTATAACTTTTGAATCCACGTACTTCCTCTATCTCAAATAATAAGTTATTTTGTCAAAAAAATCTGTTTTAAATTATAAGTTATCTTACATTTTTAATATAATATTAATGATATTTTCTCTAATATACTCTCAAATATTTATTATTATTTATTCTTTCAACTTTTTTAATTTTTTTTAATTTTTCTTTTTCAGTGTAATTATGAGGGGCATTAGTGTAAAGTCATACATAATTTATCTTTCTCATAAAATAATAATTAAAATTTTTAATTCGTGTGAAATGCCCAAAACATCTTATAATTTGAGACAGAAGGACTAACATTCATAAAATTATTAAGTAGTTAGTAAATAAAAGATCACACATTTATATCCCGTACAGGCCATGTTCATTAATGTTTGTTTTAGTTATTTCCTCTGTCTTAAAATAATTTATTTATTAAAGCCAAACAAACAATGTTATATATAAATAAAAATTGATTACAAAAAGGGAAAGGAAACCTAAGATGAGGGCTTAAGCCCAAGCGAAAGAATTACAGAGAAATATGCCTTATAGCAAAAGTACTTTCTAAGTCTTCTAACATTATATGATATATAAAATTTGGACAAACACCATACACAATTAACCCTCAGTTACTGAAGTCCCTTGTTTCGCGAGGGTGTCCGCACAATGATTAGTTTTCTTGTATATGTGTTCTATGCACAATTCTCCTATGCTGCTGCTAGCCAATTGTCGAATTCTTTTAATCAGGTTTAGGCTTGGCCCTAGATCAATATGACTCTTAGTGATAACTTCCACCACAAGTTTGCTTTGAACTTAAACAACAAGTCTGTTGTAACCTTTGTCACGAGCAACTTCCAAGCCCACTTAAATGCCTCAAAGCTCAGTTGCATGACTAATACAATGTTCTATATGCTTGACATATCCTCCTAACCAATTACATTTACAGTCTCTAAACACTCCCCTGCATCCTGCATCTGTCCCATATTGCATCGCCCCATCAGAATTAAGGCATATCCAACCCACTTCAGGTGGCCTCCATTAAATCTGAATATCAATTGCCTCAATTTTTTATTTTGCATATTGATGCTCTTATTATACATCTGGACATTCTCTTTAATTACATGGACCAGATTTTGGGGCATAACACAAGTTGGCGCATGCAGACTTTGATTCCTCGAGTACCGAATATTGTGACACGATGTGACCCAACCGCCAACCATGTTACACGAGTAACACAAACACGCGCTATAGACATTTGAAAAATGAGGGCATACATCAATAACCTTGTTCTGCATACTAGGGTCACATGTTGGGACAGTTGTTCCCACATCTGTCTTTCTTCATAAAATCAGTTGGGGCTAAATGTGTCACACCAGCTATAATGTAGTATATCCAAAAAGGAACAACAATCTCCCCCTTTGCCAAATTTTGGAAAAACAACATTCTTCAGAAACATACAAGATGTGCACCATAAGTTGAACATTAAGCACACCACACACAAACCAACTATAGCACCACACAAACATCAGCATGAACACACATCAGAGCAAACACAAAACATCAGGGAAGGTTAGTATCACAAATCAGAAGTCAAATGGTTGCTACACATAGTCAATGCTCTATAATAATTAGTCATGCATTCATTCATGATTAGTTAATCATGCATGCACACACAATTAGTAGTCATAAGTTAAGATTCAGAAGCTACTACTAATATACAAATAAATCAGCACACACAACCACACAGAGTTGAGAACTAGATGCCAAGCGAGATGCTCCAGCATATGTTTACACAGATTTAGAACATCGGTTAGTACCAGTCAATACTAAGCACAACCGATTCAGTCAACGAATATCAGCATTCATACACATACTCATAAAGTTAGTAATCAATCAGTTAGTCATACCACTCCACTATACACCATTACCATTACTCCCTTTTTTCCATAATTTGGCAAATGTATGATAAAGAAAAATTATTCAGTCAGTCATCACAGAGGTTAGTATGTTAGCACATACATAGATCTGGAGTAGACAAACATCAACCAATATCACATACATTAAACAAGATAATATAGAATCATGATAGTCATTTACAACACACACATAAATAAGTATCAACAGATAAAGTTATTACATAGCCATAAAACTAAGCCTAGAAACAATAGGCTAAAAATAAAGGCTTCAGCTTTGTTAGTTCTTGTGTTGGCTGGAATTTTGGTAAAACAAAGTTGAACAATGTTGATGTCATATGTCTGATGTCATAACACTGGTTCTTATCATTAGTTGTTGCAGGGTTGGAAGTTTTGTATGCTGGTGTTTTAAGTGATGTCTTGACATCACTATACCAGAACATCAGAACATCAGTTTGTGATGTTTTATGGCTGCGCGTGTTAGTAAGATTTTAGGAGATCTGTTAGAGTGATTGGATGCGAATTTCTTAGAGAAGATATTGGCAATCAGAGATGGAGCAGATCATGGAGCAAATCATATAACAAACATTAGGGCTGATTTGAAAAGATTTAGGAGATCAAATCTGCATTAATTTCTGATCAGATCAGAATCTTGGGAGCAGGTCCAAGCCCAAGTCAGAATGATATTTAAAGCAGCCTCAACCCAAAGTTAAAGTAACGAAGAAAGAGAGCTATAGACTGAGTGTCATTTGTGTCTTCGTGTGTGTTTTGTAAACCATTCGTGTGTGAATTGGTGTTACTATTTTGAGTTGTAATTGTTTTCACTCTAGAGCTTTTAAGCAAGAGTGTGTTTTCCTTGATCAAAGCTGTTAAGCAGAATCAAGTTGGGTAATTAGTGTGTAATCATTGGATTGTATCACTGTGGTGAATTAGGGAGTGAGTGGTTTCTCATACCTAAGTGGTTTCTTAGGTAGAATTGTCATTGGGTAGTGATTAAATTAGGTAGATGTCAACTGGGATTGTTGAGTCTGTAATTTGATACTACTGATAGTGATTTTCCTCCCTGGCTTGGTAGCCCCCAGACGTAGGTAGTTAGACCGAACTGGGTGAACAATTCTTTGTGTACTCTTCTGTTGTTTTATATTGTCCATTACAGAGTGTGTTGTTGTGACATCACACGTAACATCACATATCTGGTACCAGAATTTCAATTGGTATCAGAGCAGGCATCCTGCTCTGCATCTGGGTGAGATTTATGGCTGATACTTTCTAGTAAGATGGACAAGGAAGTTGGTGGATTTGTGAATAGACCCCCTATTCTGGATGGCTCTAATTATGATTATTGGAAACCAAGGATGGTTACCTTTTTGAAGTCCTTGGACAGCAGGGCTAGGAAGGCTATGGTAAAAGAGTGGAAGCACCCTGTTATTACTGATAAAGAAGGAAACACCAAGCTGAAACCAGAAGAGGAGTAGACCAAGGAAGAGGATGAGCTAGCTCTTGGTAATTCTAAGGCCTTGAATGCCATCTTTAATGGGATTGATAAAAACATCTTCAGGTTGGTAAACACTTGTGAAGTGGCAAAGGATGCTTGGGACATTTTAAAGACTACTCATGAAGGAACTTCAAAGGTTAAGATGTCAAGACTTCAACTTCTGACATCAAAGTTTGAAAGTCTAAAGATGAAGGAAGATAAAACTATTCATGATTTTCACATGAATATTCTTGAGCTGTCCAATGCATCTAGTGCTCTTGGAGAGAAGATGACTGAAGAAAAGCTGGTGAGGAAAATTCTTAGATCCCTTCACAAGAGATATAAGATGAAGGTGACTGCAATTGAAGAAGCTCAAGACATCAGCAAAATGAGGGTTGATGAGCTAATTGGATCTCTTCAAACTTTTGAGTTAGGGTTGAGTGAAGAGGAACTTGAAAAGAAGACCAAGAGTATAACTTTGGTATCTAATACTTAAGAAGAGAAGAAAGGGAGTGGTGCTGAGTCTCAGGAGGAGCTGTCTCAGGCTATTGTTCTGATGGGAAGAGAGTTTAACAAGGTGTTTAAGAGGATGAATAGAAACTACAAACCTAATGTTAAGAACATCTCCTCTGACATCAACAAGTCAAAAGAGAAGGATGAAGAGAACAATGTTCAAGACAAAGGAGTTCAATGCTTTGAGTGTGAAGGCTATGGTCATGTCAAGAAAGAATGTCCTACATTCCTTAAGAAGCAGAAAAAGGTCATGGCTGTTTCCTGGTCTGATACTGACAGTGAAAGTGAAGCAGAGTCTGCCAAGCATGTTAGGGCATTGACAGGAACATGTATTTCTGATGGAGAATCTAGTGATGAGGAATTGACATTTGAGGAGTTAGCAGCATCCTATCAAGAGTTATGTCTGAGGAGTGCAGAGGTTTGTCAAGAAAGTGAGAAACAAAAGAAACAAATTGTTCAGCTTGAGACTATTAAAGCTAATCTTGAAAATGAAGTCTTGTTGGTTAAATCTCAACTTGATCAAATGAAAAAATCTGTTAGAATGTTGAACAGTGGATCTGATACTCTTGATAAGATCCTTCAGGCAGAAAAGGTAGCAGGAGACAAATCTGGCTTAGGATTTGTTGTTGAGGAGAAGGTTTCTGCTGAAGCTAGTACTTCAAGAACCAAAAAGGACATGTCTCAACCAATGTCTCAACATAACAAAAAGAGACATAATCCTAAACCCAAGCAGGTTGCTCACCAACAGCCTCAAAATGTTGGGAAAAGGTATGCTCATGGTCCTCATCAAAAGAAGGTTCATA
Source organism: Lathyrus tuberosus (assembly GCA_022829125.1). NCBI lineage: Eukaryota > Viridiplantae > Streptophyta > Magnoliopsida > Fabales > Fabaceae > Lathyrus > Lathyrus tuberosus. Next base: position 24,229,942 of record JALAZF010000013.1, on the reverse strand, counting down.
CTTCTGGAGCTAGGCAGTATATGCCTCCTCAATACCATAGGAGCATGCAGGCTTCTAGGTTTAACATGTTCCATCAGATGTTTCAACATCAAGGGAATATGTATGGATTTGGACCTAATAATGCAGTGCCTCATTTTTATGGTAGAAGAAAGCCACGTCATCATAGAAGACAGCCTAAGAGACAGAATCATCACTACAGAAGACAGGCTAACTATGGAAGAAGACAACCCCAGTACTTTGGATGGCAGCCTCAGTAGTTTCATCATCAAGGTGGCAGGAAGTTTAATCACTATAGAGAAGAGGTTAAAAGAGTTAGGTGTTTCTATTGTGGAAATTTTGGCCATATGCAATATTCTTGTTTTAGACTGCATGGCTATCCCAAATCTGTCCATCAACCTAGACAGAATCAGAACAGGTCTAAGGCTATTAAAAAATGGGTTCCTAAAGCTACTGTTACATGTCTATTGGCCCACACATCTGATAGACATTCTGATAAGGATGGTTGGTACTTTGACAGTGGCTGTTCAAAGCATATGACAGGGTTCAAAAATCATTTGGTGGATATCAAGACTTGCTCCACAAATGATGTTACTTTTGGTAATTGAGAGAAAGGGGAAGTAAAGGGAGTTGGTAAATTGAGGTGTCATGATGGACCAAATTTGGAAAATGTTCTTCTTGTCAAAGGATTGACTGCTAATTTGATTAGCATCGGTCAGCTATGTGATGAAGGATACAAGGTCAGCTACACTAAAGATGAGTGTTTAGTGGCTAATGGGAAGAATGAGGGTGTTATGAAGGGAGTCAGATCCATAGATAATTGTTATCTATGGGCACCTCAAGAGTCCAACTCATCAAGTGATGTTAAGTTTGATGTTGTGACATCAGACTGTAACATTAGTTGTGAAGACTTAAGCAGAAAATTGAAGTTAGTGGCTTATGGGGTGAATTTATTAAAATTCAAAAATGTGTTTTGGTGGGGAAAATACATTTATTGGCGTTTATGTGATCCACAAAATTAGGCTCCATACTTTAGGCTATCATTACCTATTGTAGCTATCACACGCTTCATCAAACACCATACCCATAGACGGTTCATCTCCTTCTCCATCAACAGAAGTAGCAATCCTTCCCTGATCCTCAGTTGCTTCACTGGAACAATGTCAAAACAAGTTTCATCCCTTTCAAAGAAGCCTGCTTCAAAAAGTTCTTCTCTTGAAAAAGCTAGGGTTTTGACGAAAGAGGGTTCTGCTGAAGAAGCTTTAAATATAGCACCCATCTCCATGATGGTTCCTGAATCTGGTAAGTCAAGACCTTCCAAACTTCAACCCAAAAGGCCTACACCTAAAATTCATGATAGTGAAACTAGGAGGTTAGTCACTAGCATTCTTTTTAAAGAAAAATATGCATCTGAGTCTTCCACCCCTCAAGCTGTTGAAGAGAGGGTTGATGTTGATCGTAGTCTTAATCAGATTGCCAACAAAATTTTGGATAAGGGTTTATCTGTAAAAGGAATTTCTATTCCCCTTAGACAAATCACAGCTGAAAAGGATGACATGCAGAATGCGGATACCAATCTTCACAAATTAGCTATCTCAGTCATTGAAGATGCGGAAGTGGAAGTTGAAGATGAAGGTGTTCATGTTGAAGAAGAAGTTGAAACCAATGTCAGAACATCGCCTGATAGGGATGTTGGAGCTAGTCCTAGTGAAAAGAAGAATACTGATAAGGTGGATGTGATTGATCTTTCTGATAATGAAGTGATTGGAAAAGCTGTCCCAGGTATTGCCACAAGAATGAGGTCTAGAAGAGGGAAGTCAGCAGAATACTCACCTAAGGAGAGGCCAGAGAACAAAAAGAAAAAGTCAACTATGGTGGGACCTGCTAAGACTTGGAGCAAAGTTACTGTGAATTCCAAAAAGAGAAAGGTGAGGGAGGATTCAGAGTCTGAATTTGATGTTAAGGATGATGTTCAAGACATCACTCCTGTGAGAAGGTCTATATTAAAGAGAATTGTTGACAAGATTCCTGACATCCCTGTTGATAATATTTCATTCCACTATGCTAGTAGTGCATCCATGTGGAAATTTGTTTGTCAGAGAAGACTAACACTGGAAAGAGAACTTGGTGGAGATGCCTTGGATCTTAAGGAAGTCATTGAATTGATTAGATTTGTTGGGTTAATGAAGACCGTGTCTGGGCTGTCCAAGTGCTATGACGGATTAGTCAAGGAATTTATTGTGAACATTCTTGTGGCTATTAATGACAGAAGAAATATGGATTTTAGGAAGGTTTATTTAAGAGGTCAATGTGTTAATTTTTCTCCTGAGGACATTAACACTTACCTGGGAAGGGATGAGAAGAAGTATAGAGAGTTAGAAGAAACAGACAATGCTGTGTGTAAGGAAATCACAGCAGGACAAGTGAAAGTCTGGCCTCTGAAAGGAAAATTGTTTGCCAGTTTGTTGAGTGTCAAATATGCTATTCTGCACAGAATAGGAGCAGCTAATTGGGTCCCTACCAATCACAAGACAACTATCTCTGTTGGATTGGGAAAATTCATTTATGCTGTTGGGACAAAGAGGTTATTTGATTATGGGGCTTATATATATTATCAGACTATCAAGCATGCTGCTACAAATGCAGTAAAGATGCTTATTGCCTTTCCCTCTCTCATTTGTGGATCATCTTGTCACAACATCCTGGCATTCTTCTTCAATCTGATGTGGTGTGTAAGAGGGAATCTGCCTTGTCAATCCATTATAAGTTGTTTGAAGAGAAGCATGTTCCTGACATTGTCAAGACATCAGCTTCAACATCATAACAGCCACCTGCCAAAACTGAGTTGATTTCAGAATTGGAGGAGGCTTGCAAGGAGTTGGATGAAGTCATCAGAGTGAGTACTGAAAGAAAGCTAAAATTTGAAAAACTTCTCATGAATCTGAGATTGGCAGAAAAAGAAGTTGAAGCAGTCAATGCTAGCCAAAATGATGATGATGTCTAGGACAATGTTGAAGGTTCAGATTCTGAGGAAGGTGACCCTAGCACTGAGGATGAAGATGTTGTAGCTAGTTCTGATGGTTCTGATGCTGGTGAAGATTGAAGTGCTGCTTTTGATATTGTTTTTGCTTTTGTAGTTTATTTTTGCTTCTGCACTTAGTGTGCTTGCTATGTATTCTGAATATTGTTACTTTTAAGTACTTCTGGTTTATGTTCTGTGATTTGTCTTGTCACTTAATGCTTACTTTTGACTGACAATGAGAGCTAGCTTAGGACTATCTGGTAGTTAGTAGGACTAACAGGTTGATGATTGTCCAATTATGGTTAAAAATGGGGAGAGAGTTGCCAATGTGTGCCAATGTGTGGTTCTTGTTTTGAAGCAGTTTCTGATATAGTGCAGCAGTTGAGGGGGAGAGTGTATGAACAGCTGTGAGTTGGTTCTTGTTTTGAGGGTGAGTGTGCCATATGCTGATGTGAAAGTGAGTTTATGCAGCTTATTGGTTTTTGTTGCTGCTGGTTAGTGAGTTTGTGCAGCTTATTGAAAAGGTGCTGCTATGGTTTGAAAATTTATCAATTTTTATCCGCTGCTGGGTTCTCTGATGATGGCAGAGTTTGTTTTAGTCAAAATTAGCCAAAGGGGGGAGATTGTTAGTTCTTGTGTTGGCTGGAATTTTGGTAAAACAAAGTTGAACAATGTTGATGTCATATCTCTGATGTCATAACATTGGTTCTTATCATTAGCTGTTGCAGGGTTGGAAGTTTTGTATGCTGATGTTTTAAGTGATGTCTTGACATCACTATACCAGAACATCAGAACATCAGTTTGTGATGTTTTAGGGTTGCGCGTGTTAGTAAGATTTAAGGAGATCTGTTAGAGTGATTGGATGCGAATTTCTTGGAGAAGATATTGGCAATCAGAGATGGAGCAGATCATGGAGCAAATCATATAACAAACATTAGGGCTGATTTGAAAAGATTTAGGAGATCAAATCTGCATTAATTTCTGATCAGATCAGAATCTTGGGAGCAGGTCCAAGCCCAAGTCAGAATGATATTTAAAGCAGCCTCAACCCTAAGTTAAAGTAACGAAGAAAGAGCTATATAGACTGAGTGTCATTTGTGTCTTCGTGTGTGTTTTGTAAACCATTCGTGTGTGAATTGGTGTTACTATTTTGAGTTGTAACTGTTTTCACTCTAGAGCTTTTAAGCAAGAGTGTGTTGTCCTTGATCAAAGTTGTTAAGCAGAATCAAGTTGGGTAATTAGTGTGTAATCATTGGATTGTATCACTGTGGTGAATTAGGGAGTGAGTGGTTTCTCATACCTAAGTGGTTTCTTAGGTAGAATTGTCATTGGGTAGTGATTAAATTAGGTAGATGTCAACTGGGATTGTTGAGTCTATAATTTGATACTACTGATAGTGATTTTCCTCCCTGGCTTGGTAGCCCCCAGACGTAGGTAGTTAGACCGAACTGGGTGAACAATTCTTTGTGTACTCTTCTGTTGTTTTATATTGTCCATTGCAGAGTGTGTTGTTGTGACATCACACGTAACATCACATATCTGGTACCAGAATTTCATGCTTGAAGACATCAGTCTTCATAACTTGATTCTTCTTTAGCTTCACTTGAAGATTCTGAGCTTTTAGTTTCACCATCACTAGTAGATTTTTTCCTTCCCCCTCTTCAGTGTGAGATTCCTCTTCATTCTTAACTTCCATCATTTTGATCATTTCATCCACTTTCTTTTTCCTGATTGTATTAGCAGTTATGGTTTCTTGTAGAGTCTTTGACACTTCCATTAGTTCTAGTAGTATATCCCTTTTGTTTTCTTGGGATAGAGGAGAAGAACTTCCACCATCAGTCTGACCATGATGCTTGACCACAATGTCTGGGACATGTGTCCCTACAAACAACTTCTTGTCAAGGGTCAAAGGCTCTGTCTTTTTGCATGGAATTTCTTGAGGGTGCAGAACTTCAGGGTGTTGCTTTAAGATAATGCTAGTGATTAAGCATGGAAAATTTATTGGTAGCTTCACAGTAAATGAATCAGCATGCTTCATGGTCTGATCAAACACATATTCTCCAGAGTTAAGCTTGGACTTGGTTCCAATTAGAAAGATCGGGTTAGCCAAACTAGGAGTGATGCTTGAACTGTGATTAGTGGGAACCCAATTTTCTGCACATATCTTATTCAGAACATCATACTTAACATTCACTTTACCATAAGAAAGTAACCTTTTGTTTGGCCATTGTTTCACTTGATTAACAGTGATTTCCTTTGCTCTCTTGTCAATGGAAATAATTTTTTTAGATTCAGCTGACTTGTTTCTTCCAAGATAAGCATCAATAATGAAGGGCGAGAATTTTAAACACCTCCCTATAACATAAACCTTCCTATACTCTAGACTACCTTTAGCATTGTAGTTAGATGACAGGTTCATAATGAACTCTTTGACAAGTTTTTCATAGCATGGTCCAATATTTAAAATAATCTTCATCAATCCTGGATCCTTTAACAGGTGTATAACCTCTTTCAACTCAAGGACATTTTTTCTCATCTCTCTTTCACAGGCAACCCTTATTTGATAAAAAAATTTCCACTTTTGAACACTTATTTCTGAATGGAATGATACATTATCAAGTGGAGCACCACAAACATTCAATAGAATTATTTTTCCACCAACCTTCCTTCTTAAGGTGGACACAATGTCCTGGACATTTGGTTCAGCATTTATCCTAGAGTCAATTGACTGAACAAGCTTTCTCTTGAGAGAAATTTTATCAACAATGTTCACTTCCACATTTTTCTTCTTACTCACAAGTGAATTTCAAGGAGTGTTCTTCTTCATAATTGCAGTGTTCTTCAAAGAAGTTTTGGGAGAAAGATTTTTCTTTTTCTCTTTCACTCATTTAGCTATAGACTTAGTTATACTCTTCATAACTCTAACAATAGGTGGCTCATCAGATTCAGTTTCTTAATCTACACTCACCACATCTTTAACTTTCACTAGAGTAGCTAAGTTAATATTCTCTTTGTCTTGAGGTTTGGACACACTTTCAATAATCTTATTCATGATATAAGCAATAGGAATCTCATGATCATTTGCCTCTTCATTATTTTCCTCTTGACTCTGATCATCCTTATTTTGAGGATTCTCATTCCTCACTTCTTCATTGGACTAGTGGTTATCATTCAAATTTGAATCAACAACCGCAGTATTGATGTTTTATTTGTCTTCGCCATTCTTTCTTTGAACATCGACCTCTTTATGATGAAATTCAACATCACTCAACTCTTCCGAGGAGACATAGGTACCATTGAAAATATAATAAAGAAGTGTATCAATGACATGAGTATCAACAAGGGTGACCATCAACAATGACAAGTTTGTCAATATGGTTAGTTGTATCATGTGGTTCATCAGAGAATTTAGTAGTATTATGAACATGTACAAATGGTTTCTTTCCAGGAGTACTAACCTTTTCAGAAGATTTTTTCTTCTTGGAGGAAGTGCTTTATTTCTTGTGCAACAATGATAGCAGGAGAGAAACTTTCCTTTTTCATGCCTCATTTGCTTTAACTTCTAATTCATGAAAAAGCAAATAATACCCTTTAGCATTCCTATAACAATAGTTCCACTGGGTTATAAGCTCATCACGAGTAAAGGCTTCAACCAGATTAACATACTCATCTAAATCCATAATAATTGTCATAAAGAAAAAGGAAAAGGGGGGGGGGGGGGGGGGGGGGGGGGGGGGGGGGGGGGGGGTACTTGCATAGAACTTGAACTTGAACTCGTGGAGAGACAGAAGTTATCCAGGGTAGAAAAAAAGATTTGCAAACAAGTAAGTTTATGAAAAAAGGAAAAGTTTTTTATCGTCTCCTTACATAGGAAAGGAAACTAAGGGTTATCAAAGTTCTTTAGGTTTCAAATCAGATGTGAAAGGTTTCACATGATTCAACATGGGCAAAAGGAAAAGACTAATTAGGCGTTCCAAGGGTAAATCATCATTGTCGGTATTAAATACATCACACACTTTCCCTCCAGCAAATGCTTCAAGACTTTCCAGCTGACATACATCACACAGACAAACACCTATAAAGGCATGTGAGGGACTCAACTAAGTCTAGCAGGGATGTCTCAACTATGTCTCGCATGGGGGATTAAAAAATTCTCTCCTAAGTGACTCAACTTAACTCTTGCCTCAGGGACACAACTAAGCCTCGCCTAAAAGGGTCATTCAAGACCTAATGGCAGGAGAAAAGCCTCAGCATGGCTCTTTACGAAAGTCCAAAGATAAGTTGGGAGTTAAAACACTTTGGCTCTACAAGCCCTTGTGCATGAGGAACTACGTAGTGATATAATTTAGAGAGACCTTAGGGGCGGGGTGAGTGTACCACTCTTAGCCCTTCATGATTCCCGAAATTCCTTTGTATTAGTTCAAGCACCCTCTATGCGGTTCGAGCACCCTTTGTTCAAATATGTCGTCTGAGTCTCTAATTTTCCCGTCCATAATGTGCAATCGTGCGTATAACATATAATGAGTCAACAAACATTACATAGGAAATCATGGGTCTTAACAACACCCTTTATATTTAAGGTAACCAACCACCCATGCTTAGAATGGTTTCTAAATTATATGAGAAAAAATGACTAATAACATAGAAAAATACGCACATACAACTACTTCTCACCTCACGTAAGCTAGCTCTCAATACCCTAACAACCTTAAAGAGTCTAACAACCTTTATCCATTAGGGATTGTGACACTTGGTGCACGTTTAGCGAGTACACCTTGTGAATCTAATTTTTTAAAACACTTTTACTTTCTCATCTTAGGAGCTATACCATTAGCAAATGACTTTTTTTTTAGAAATTTTATGTCCTTAAAAAAAATTTTCTTGAAGTAGAATCAGAAAAACATATAATTTTCCTGAAGTTTTCTTCTCAAGAGAAAGTTGGCTCACTTTTATGGAATATTGTCCTTAAAACTATGGATGCGTTGGGATACTAATATTTGTTTCCAACGAAAACACTTTCTTATATTGATAATGTTCGAGATATCTCTCCCAACATATGAGTTTTGAGATCAATGATTTGTAGGTTGATGGTAATAATATCATTTTGTATTTGAATTTTCTCTTGTCTTTAAAAGCTATAACTTCGATTAAAAAAATATTTAATGTCTATTTCTTTGATTGAGGATTATTGGTTGTGAAATGTCAATCTTATTAATGAGTATATTAATAGGAGTGAGTATCACTAACTATTATGTGGGTATCATCGGAATGACTTAAAATAGCGTTGAAACTGGATATGAAAATGACCAGTTTCAACCAACGTTCAATTTTTTGTATGACATGTTTGTCAGAACTCTCTACCAGGTAAGTTTGTTTTGCATCATTAAGGCATCGATATTTCCCTTAAATTTCCTTTCTATGATAGAAACATTGAATTTGTTATTCGTTGTGTGATTTTTTCCAACAAGTTATGGTTATCTAGCATGGATATGGCTTATCAAAAGTTCCTACAAGAAATATTGAAATTGATAGTTCGTACATAAGAAATATTATGCATACAATGGTTATTGAGGTAAGAACCATATTTATTTTGATTATGTGGAACATGTGGTGTAAATGAAATAAACTCGTGTTTGAAGAAACTCAAATTATGGTTGAATCTACGATTGAATTTCTCTTTTACCAACTCAGGGTTTTAATACGAGCTTTTGAGAGTTCAACTTTTCACTACTACAAATAATACATTTCAGGATAAATCTTTCACCTCGACCAACCAATAACCGAGGTATATGTCATGCGAGCGCCATGTTATTTTTTTTCAAGAAATTATCATCTATTCCCTCGGTTTAAGAATAAAATTGAGGGGTAAACTAATTAATGTTACATGCTTCGAGTCTCGGCAACCACAACTTTTGTTTTTTCTTTAAAAGTAACGTCTTTCTTATTATTTAAGATTTTATTTTATTATTAAATATTCTATTCCCTCAATTTTTTATTATAAAACAAGGGGTATGATGCCCAAATATTACCATAATAGGTTGTGTTCACTAAGTTTTACCATAAACCTAACTCACAAGTTCAACCACACCACTCTTAAACATCATTATGTCGGATGGATTGTTAGACAAAAAAAAATTGGTTCTGTTTTGTTGTTCTTGTTACACCAACCTTCAACAAATCATTTTTCTGTTATTGCAATTTATCTCACGTAATGGTGTTGGTGTTCAGGTCAATGTTTAATGGAATAATTTTTCAATGTTGTTAACTAAAGAAAACTTTCAATAATATTGATTTCTTAGGTTAACAACATTGAGAAATTTATTCTTAATCATATTGCAACACACACAAAAAAAATGGTGAATGATAAAAAATTGAAAAAGGAAATAATACGTGTTACTTCAATTTTTTTTTGCCACTCACCATTTTTTTTGGCAATATAAGTCTTTATTACCTCGGTTCTTTTAGAAATCTATGTTAAAATACGCGTGTTTATTGAATTTATTCACCGTCTTTAAAAAATCTTTGTCGTCCATATAGTGAGTATCAATGCTCAAGACACAACCATTAATGATCAGCGTGAAACATAAAAGATATGCATTCAGAAGGCTCATGCCAAATTGTAAAAGCATTTTGAATATCAAAAATTGATTATGAAAGCATTTTTCATGAAAACATTGAAACTTGCTTGTTTTATATCAGAAACATTGAAATATTTTTCTCTATGATGGATTGCAAGAGTAGAAAAATATTAGGGTTAAAGGTTTGTGTTATTAAATAATAATTTAACTGAATATTTATTTTATTTATCTAACTTTTTTTGTTTTATATCAAAAACAAATGAATAAAATATTCAACATTTGATCTTCACTTATAGTTTTGATGATGAATCAAATTCAAAATTTGTTATATATTTTTACTTTAATATTATGTGTAATTAATTTAATTTGTAAACCATTTAATTTAATATTTTGTGTAAACAATCTAACCTTTTTTTTTAAATTATTTCCCCATCGATTTGGAAAATAACCGAAAGGTATCTGGCGTTAGTTTTGAAAATATGAAAAAGTTATTATTGGAAATCGAACCGATAATCATTTCAATTATCCTCTCAGTTTGGTTAAAGTAACAAGTTTTCATGACATCCTTTGTTACCTCACTTGTATCACCGAGGTAGAATCCCCTTCGCGCCCGAGATAACATGTGTTTTTTGTAGTAGTGTTTACTCCTTCATCGGTGCATCATGAATAATAATTTATTTATGAAAGAGAAATATGTTTTTACAAAAATATGATAGAGAGAGAGAGAGAGGTCTCATAAGATTTAATTATCATTTGTTAATTTTTTTTTAGAAAGCAATGAGATTATAAAACACCGAGTACAAGGGGTACTCGAACCCTTACAACGAAGAGAACGTCAAGAAATTCACGCAATCGGGTTTGATGACCAAACCGACCAATTACAAGAGGAAGACAACTTAAGGCCCTTTCCTAACCACAGGCACGCAGACACTTTAACCGCTTGAACTATACCTTCAATAGAGACTCCTCCATTATTAAAAATTACATCGTTAGGACACAACCACAAATGCCAAACAGCAACACACCAAACAAACATACCAAAGTTGTTACGGCTACTACGCCTAAGGAGAGAAAACGCTGCAGTAAAGATGAAAGAACAAGAGTTTTTGGAAGGAAGGTTTATCCTGAGCCAAGAACTAAGAGCTTCCCATACTGAGATTGCGATGGAACAGTTGCTGAAAATGTGATCCGCATCTTCCTGGTGTAGTCTGCAAAAGGGGCAAAGTTGTTGGTCTACATTAAAATTCACTCCTCTCAAGCTAAGCTGCTCCTTGGTTGGGAGCCTGTTCTGCAGCAGGCGCCACACAAAGCATTGGATCTTCGAAGGGATTGCTATCTTCCACACCTTGCTTAAGACCTCCGGAGCCACGATCTCTGATTCATTAACGAAAGCAACCTTCGACAGCGCAGCATAACCACTAAAAACCGAGTACTCCCCGTCATCCGACCACGGCCAGGCGATAACATCTTCAACATTTTCCTGCAGAACAACACTATCCAGCAGCGCTGCACACGAAAGGGTAAAAGCTACACTGCTAAAATCTATATCAGTAGCAGTTCCAGGTCTAGAAAGCTGCCAAGAATCAGGAAAAAGAAAACTGTTTAAACCATCTGCCACATTCACAAAAATTGATCTGCTAACATGGGCCTGAAGTGGAAAGCGCGAAATGAAAGCGACATCATCCACCCATTTACTATACCAAAATGATAATCTCTTCCCGTCTCCTAATTCACAATTCAAATTTTCAACAAACCAGTCAAAATAGGAAACTTTGTTAAACGAGATAAGAGCAATGTCTCTCCACCAAATCGACCCTTTCCTAGTTGCAAAATGATCCGGATTGTTAAAAATCGCCAAAGGATTGCAGTGTTTCATGTACCTGAACCTGATAATTCGTTTCCACTTCTCATCCGAGACCGATAGCAGCCTCCACCTCCACTTAAGCAAAAGGGCCGTATTAAACCGAAATAGATTCTTCACCCCTAAACCCCCTTCTTCCTTAGGCCTACAAACAAAACTCCATTTGACCCAATGAATCTTCCTAAAGGATTCCGTGCCTCCCCACAAGAAGTTGCTGTGAATGCTAACAATCTCCTTCAAAACTCGAGCCGAAGCTTTATAGAAGGACATCGTATAAATAGGAAGAGAATTCAGAACAGAATTAATGAGGACAACATGACCCCCTATCGAAAGAAACTTCCCCCTCCACACTGCCAGCCGCTTCCTTATATTACTAATAACATGTTTCCACGACTCATATCTTCTGTGACTGGAACCGACAGTCACACCCAGAAATTTAAAGGGTAAGCACCCCAATCTGCAACTAAGGAAATCCTCTGCAGCCTGAAGGAAACCATTAGGGGCATTAACACCTAAAATACAACTCTTGAAAAAATTTACCTTCAACCCGGAAACCAACTCAAACCCGCGAAGGATGCCCTTAATACACCACAGATTATCCCAAGAACAGCTACCCAAAAACAATGTATCATCCGCAAACTGAACAATACTGATGCTCGGTTCTTCAGAAAATTTAAAACTACAGAAAGCTTCGATATCTACAGCCCTTTTCATAAGGAGAGTGAGTCCCTCCATGACAATCAAAAAGAGAAAAGGCGAGAGAGAGTCGCCTTGACGCAATCCTCGAGAGACAATGAAATCTTTGGAAGCGCTGCCATTGACCAAGATAGAGCAGGAACCTTTAAAAACCAAGGCCTCCATCTACTTTTTCCACTTAGGCCCAAACTTCATCTTGTCAAAGAGAAACCGCAAATAACTCCAAGAGACACAATTGTAAGCTATTTCAAAATCCACTTTAAACGCCAAACACTCCTTCTTCTCTCTTTTGGCATAATCCAAGACCTCGTTGACAATGACCACACCATCCCCTATGCTTCTTCCCGACAGAAAAGCAGATTGCTCTTCGGAAATCAGCCTACCAATGACCTTCTTCAGCCGGTTAGCCAGCATCTTAGACAAGATTTTTTGCACACAACCAACCAAACAGATAGGGCGATAATCCGTGAGGGATTGAGGGCACTGAACTTTAGGGACTAAGGTTAAGAAAGTTGCCGTAGCAGCTTTTGTTAGAGTAGGATTAGTACTGAAATCACTCACCATCTTAAAAACATCCCCTTTAACCACCTCCCAACACTCCTGCAAATAAGCGAAAGATACCCCGTCAGGCCCCAGACTCTTACTGCCGTTACACTCCCAAACTGCAGCCTTGATTTCATCATGGTGGAAATCCCCTTCCAAAATACTTCTCTCCTCCTCCGAAAGAGCCGCAAAAACCAGCCCTTCAAGAACAGGTCGCCCACACTTAGGTTCGGTGAAATTAAGTTTAAAATGTTTGTAAATAGCTGTTCTAACCTCATGAACACCTTCTTTCCTACCATCCTCCGTGAGAACCGAAGCAATGAAGTTTTTCCTTTGCCTCCCCTTCATCACCCTATGGAAATACCTTGTATTAAGATCTCCTTCGCTAATCCATAACTGCCTCGACTTTTGCCTTATAATACTCTCCTTAACTTTCAAAATATTCCAAATCTCTTCTGCAGCTGATACTCTTTTAGCCTGAATTTCTTCGTTAACATGCTCTTGGGTCTGGTTCAAACTAACAAACTTATCAAGCTCATGGAGAGCATCCACATGTTCTTCCACTCTAAGATCAAGCCACCCAAAAACTTCAATACTCCACTTCCGCAAACTCTTCTTCAATAAGTTCAACTTCTCTTTTAACACATAATCCCCTCTACCCACTATTTTAAAAGAATTCAATTCCTTAGTGATAAACTCCAAGAACTGAGGATGATTAAGCCACCCATTGAAGAACTTAAAGGGTTTAGGACCCCAGTTTTCACTGTTCGACTTCAGCCATATGGGGCAATGATCAGAAAATTCCCTTTTCCCAACATATTCACCCAATACTTCCCACTCCTCCAAAATGTCGCTAGAGACAAGGAAACAATCCAGCCTGCTCATCGCTGTCCCACTGCTATTGAACCACGTAAAACAACCTTCAAAGCACGGTAAATCTGTTCAACCCAAGTCGTCAACGAACTTCCTAAAACTCTGAATATCAGAATTATTTCTCACTCCCAACTTACCCTTCCTCTCGCTCTCCCTCAAAACTGTGTTAAAATCTCCTCCCACAATCCATCTACTACCAGCAAACCTGGCTTTAACTTCAAGAAGCCCTATCCGAAACCTTCTCTTTAGGCCTACGTCGCAAAGGGAATACACATTGACGAAGAAGTACTCTTTTCCTTTCCAAATAGCACAAACACCAACATAGTCCAGACCTCTAAAGCTGAAAAGAAGATTAAGGAGACCCTTTCTCCACAATATAACAATTCCGCCAGACGCCCCCAAAGCACTAGAATCAGACCACTCCACCTCCTTATCACCCCACAAAGACTCTGCAGTAACCTGATTAATGACAGCCATCTTCGTCTCTTGGATGAAACACACATCTGCCTTCCCAGATTGGACTAAATGTGCCAATCTTTTCCTTTTGATGTCGCTACCTCCCCTTCTAATGTTAATTGATACAATATTCATTTTTCACCTTTGGATGTAGACGCCTTCTTAACAAGTCCCCTCTTATCTCTGACTTCCGAAGCCCTAATTTCTTCTTCAATGGCTTCGCTATTTCCCCCACCTGATACACCAAGATTAGTAATCATTTCCCGCACCTTCGCTGCCACTTTTGACTCCAATTCTGCCCATAACCTTTTGTTGCCCTGATAAACCTCTGAATCTGTTACCGAGTGGCAACGAGAAACCGAATCCTTAGAGTTGCCCAACCAAGGTTTGCCCTGAGAACTTCTACTACTATTGCCAGATTCAGACAAAAACGAACTTCTACTTACAGGTTTTTTAGCTTCAAGTTGTGCCTCCATGTTCGAAGCAACCACTGCAGATATAGACGGAAAGTGAAGGTCTGTGCAAGGCACCAAGGTTTCAGAATTAACCTCAACTTCCGCTGATCTACCCTCCAAGTTAGAATGCAAGTTAAGCTGAGACTCTCCTTTCCCATTTGACTCTTCCATCTCCTTCCTTAACCCATGGGCCTTATGGGCTTTCAGAACATTATCAAAAATAAAATCAGCAGTGCCGCCCAGGCCCACAACTGCTGGCCCAGAGTTATCCAAACTAAAAAGTTTACCTCCCAACGAAACCCCATTATCTTCCAAATCAACCTTTTCAAAAACACTAGACCCTACTTCTGCAAAAGGCTTGCTGGGTTTGCCCCCTTCTTTGTCCAAAACACCTTTAAGGAAACTCTGCTCTGACACAGAAACACCAGGGACAACAGGCGACTTTTTGAACAAAACAGCTTTATGGGACCTCTCCCCATCACTTTCTTGGGACTCACCATCTTCAAAAAGTGACTGTTCATCTCCATCCAAGAACGATTTCCAAGAGGAGCTCGCCGAAGTTTCACCATCTTCCGACTCCGTACCACCTTCAACCTGTTGCTTGACCACCCTACAAGACGGGCCAAGGGAATCCTCAACCATCCGAATCCTAAACACTGTTCCATTGATCTTAACAGAAAGAACCTCATTGATCAAAGAACCACAAGAGGTTCTAACCATAACACTAGCAACATCTAACTTCGAAAAGTCCAATGTGGAACTCTCACTACACACATATTTGCCAACAGTTAAAGCTAAGAACACAAAGAAGTCCACACTCCACGCAAAGCTTGGAACACCATAGATTCGTAACCATGTTAACCGTTCAGTATCGACGTCATCCATCCTCCATCTCCTAACTTCCGAAAACCACTGGCTTAGCCAACCTGCAACCCCTTCCACCAGCACTTCCAACTCTCCCTTGTCGTCTTCTTCAAGCAGACAGAGATTTGCACCCAAAGGTGTTACCTTCAGTGCAAAATAACTTTCCTCATTTAACAATCTTTGAATGTTATACGTCGAACCCGGATGAAGAACCTTACCCACGTACGCTTCTTTGAACCTCTTCATTTGAGAGTCTTCCACCTTAAACTCCAAGTGGTTACCCTTCTTAGGAACCCGACCCCTTTTATTACCAACCGCTTCTGCAAAAGTCTTCCCTCTCTCTATGAATCTTGGCTCCTTCCCAGCATTCTGAACATTCCTCTTATCTCTAGCGGCAGAAGAGGTATCCTCTCTAACGCCAATGCCTCTATCGTAACCATCTTGCACTGGAAAACAGCTACAACTGCGCGAGGGAACCTTGGGATGTTTGCATGAAGTTTCCTCCCTTCAATTCACGGGTTGTCCAATCTTAGCACCAACGATCTAACGTCTTTTACTCCGAAAAACCGAACAAAACCATACTTCCTTCCAAATTTATCCCTTTTCGCCGGAATAACGACCTCATCAATCACCCCGAACTCTTCAAAGTGATTGAACAGGTCCTTAGCCCTAAAAGATTTAGGGAACTCAGTGATAAAGATAGAGACACAATCACTATTCTCCTTGGAGCCCATCTTATCCCTATTGGTTTCGGTATCCCACTTTACTTTCATGTTCTTCTTACATTTAGATACCTTATACCAAGCTCCATCTTCATTGGCAGATGAAGTGACCACCATCGGGTGAAGAGGAAAACTTTTATTTATTATTCCATTTGTTAATTAATTATCATCAATTGCATTAATAATATATATGGTGTGTGTGTGTTTGGGTGGGTGGGGGTTGGTTTGTGTTCTTCCATACATACATGCAGCTTTTGCAATTTGCATGTGTGTGGTGTTGCTATCTAGCTCTATCCTAACATTTGAACACAACTAAAGTAAAGTGAGAGTATATCTTTATTGCTTCAAAGCAAAAGAATCTCTATCACTCTTTATATTCATATTGGCTTTCTTCACCATTGCCGCGCTCGCTCTCAATTGTAATTTAATTATCTACTACCTATAAACTCAAATATGAAGACTTTTTATAACTATTATCACGTGATTTAAATCTGAATTTGAATAAATGTATTTAATATTGTGAGTGATGCAAATCATATGTCGGTGAATAATAATATTGCTGCTTATATTAATCAGCCGTATACGGACACAAAAATAGTCATCGCAGTCGCAACATAACCAGCCCCACCTGTGTACGACTTTGACATAGAAAACTACATTTCGACTAAGTCAAGTGGAAACGTTGATTTAGGCCAAACGACTAAATCAGGGAATTTTTATCGTGTAGTGTACTCCTACTTCTTTTTAATCCCCAATCTACAAAATACAATAAATAAATATGTTTATTCAAAATTAAATCAACCGTCTTAAGATGGGTAGGAATAAAAAGTTGAGCTATAAACTTCATAATTACTCCATAATTTATCTAGCAGATTAGAAGGTTAAATATTTGTGAAACTATTAAATGTAGATTAGTGAAAATATATTTTGAATTTAATAAAGCGTGATAAAAAGTTGAGCTATAAACTTCATAATTACTCCATAATTTATCATTGACAAATTATCATGTTCCACAAAGAAAAAATATCATGTTCAACTCTTATTCTCAAGGATAGTAAAATAAGATCTTGTAAATTCTTAGTATCCAAGAAAAAAAGATAAAGAAGAAGAAAATTTTATAGTGATTCAATCAATTGAATGGTTCAAAAAATAATACAGTAGGTACCATACATTAAATACAGGATAGCATAACAACTAACAGAAAGTTGTTATGATTAACCAAAAATCAAAGGAATACTAATTATGATTAACTATATAAAGTAATAAAACTAATAATATTTTTCTTTAAGTTGGACTATGGATGTTGCGAAGTTCCAACGTGGATATAAAAGTTTGAAAAGAATTCACATGAAGAGATTTGGTGAAAACATTTGCAAGTTACGCAGCTGAGAAAACCGGTAAGAGACGAATGACGCCTTTTTGAATCGTCCTTCTAACGACGTGAAATTTCTATATGTTTGGTACGCTAATAGAATGTGGGATTATGAGCTAAGTAAATGGCTGAGACATTATCACAATAAAATGAAGTAGGAGCAGTTGTAGGAATCTACAAATCGGACAGCAAATAATGAAGTCATTGCACTTCACAAGAGAGACTTGCCAACGCCCTATATTCAACTTCTGATGAAGATCTGAATATGGTTGATTGCTTTTTGGATTTTCAAGAAATTAACGTTGAACTGAGAAAACACAATAACCTGTAATAGACTTACGAGTATCCAAACAGCAGGCCTAATCAGAATCAGAAAAACCAGATAATTGCAGAGAATTAGAAGCTGGAAAAAATAAACCTTGAGCAGAAGCGGATTTTAAGTATCGTAGAACTCGTGTTGTAGCATGAAAATGGGATTCAAGAGGCTTGGACACAAACTCACTAAGTTGTTGAACAGAAAATGCTATATCGGGTCTGGCATGGGTAAGATATAATAATCTGCCAACTAACCTTCTATATGCTGATTGATCATAGTAGGCAGGATTGCTTTCAACTGTAAGTTTTATGGAAGGATTGGCAGGAGTGCTAACAGGCTTGGGAGCAAGATGACCACTAGCAAAGATGAGCTCTAAGGTATATTTTCTTTTATTTAAAGAAAAATCTGTTTTGGTATGAGTAACTTCGAATCCAAGAAAGTACTTCAAATGGCCTAAATCTTTGATTTTGAAACGATTATCTAGAACCTGTTTAACATGTTGAATCTCAGTCAGAGAAATATCGGCTAGTACTATGTCGTCAACATAAACTAACAAAGCTGTAAATTGAGAAGAAATATTATTGACAAATAATGAGTGATCAGCTTGTGACTGAATATATCCAAGAGAAACAAGGGTGGAAATAAGTTTGTGATTCCATTGACGGCTTGCCTGATTTAAACTATACAGAGATTTACGTAATCTGCATACTTTGGTTGAACCAGTAGAATTAGACACTTAAAAGCTAAGAGGTAGAGACATATAGACTTCTTCCCTTAAATCTCCATGTAAAAAGGCATTATTAACGTCTAGTTGTTCGAGGAACCAACCTTTAACGGCTGCTAAAGCTATTAAAACTCGCACAATAGTCAATTTGGCAACCAGGCTGAAGGTTTCAAAATAATCAACACCCTTCATTTGAGTGAATCCTTTAGTAACTAGTCGGGCTTTATATCTTTCGTTAATGCTATCAGCTTGATATTTAATCATATAAACCCATCGACATCCAATAGGGATTTTTCATGTAAGAAGATCTACAACAGTCCATGTTTTATTCAATTCCAAAGCATCAAGTTCATCTTTCATTGCATTCTGCCAACAAACATATTTAGAGGCTTCAAGGAATAATTTAGGTTCAGAATTGGTAATGATAGAATGACAAAACGATTTGAATGAGGGTGAACAATTGGCATAAGATAAAACAGAAGATAAAGGGTATTGAATGTTGTTACTAATACCTGAAGATGAATCAATACAACTAGTGTGGTAACAATGATAATCTTGCAAGTATCCTGGTTTGGTACTTATTTTGGTGGAATGCCTTAAAGCATGTGTTGTAGGAGAATGGATGATAGGATATTGAGAATTTGGATAGATTGAATCAGTAGCGTGGTGAATAGGGTCAGTGACATAAGTTGGATTATTGATGTGAACAAAATCCATGACAGAATTAGTGTTCCTGATATTAACAGAGTCAACAGTTGAACACCAATCTCATTGTGTTCGAAGAAGGAACTAGTAGTAACACTCTCTTCTTGTGAGGCCGAGTATATTGTCTCTTCATTGTGTGTGTGCCAAGTTGTATGGCTAATTAGTCTAATGAAAGGAGGGTTAATTTCTTCATTCACCATCCCTAGCTACAAGTCAAAATAAGCAGAAAGTTCAAACATTATAAAATAAGCTATTGAAACGTAAACAATAATACATAAACAAATTTTGACACATAAACTATTGTGAAGACAAACCTGTAAGGTAGTCATTTGTTAAGATTTAATGCAACAAAGGTAACTCTTCGAAGAAGAAGAGTTCGCTGCAAAAGTTTGGGGTTTCCATATGAGAGAGACGAGTGACAAAGATGTTAGGCTTTTGTTTTGAGAGAGACAAGAGAAAGACATGTTATGGTTTTGTTTTGAGAGAGACGACTATTATGAACTGGAGCGAGAGATAGTTTCGCTTGTATAGAAATATTTAACACCTTTCACTAAGAATGATAATACAAACTGTAATGAAATAATTGCACCTTAAACCACGGTTAATTATAAGAATCGTGGGGATATACAAGCTTAAGCCTATTATGTCACGATAAATGGAAAATTGTTGTTGTTGGGATTCAAACCCTTTCACTTTAGGTAAATTTCAGTACGGTTGTTAACTATTACCGTGGTGAAATATCTTTTATTAAATACCAAAAAAAAACGCCTAAAAATAGTTATTACCACGGTTAACTGAAAGGTTGTTGTAATGGGGTGTTATGAAAGGTCTGTTTTGTAGTAGTGGCTTGAGATATTGAAGAAGTTTGAAATGGAACATTTTGATGCTGCCATTAGTCCGGCTGAACCGAGGATACAGTTGTCAAAGAATGAGGATGAGAAAGATGTTGTTCCAACTCAGTATAGGAGGTTGATTGGATCCTTGCGTTACATGTGTAATATGCGACAAAACTTGACTTTTAGTGTCGGTATTGTGAGTAGATTCATGGAGAGGTCGAAGGTGTCTCACTTGGCAGCAGTCGAGAGGATCTTATGATACGTCAAAGGATTGATTGGTTGTGGAATTCTCTTTCTCGCAGCGGGCACAAGCAAAAAATGTAATTACTCGGTTTTAACAATTCTAATTGGTGCAAAGATAAAGATGATTGAAAATCTACATTTGTATAAATCTTTATGTTCGGCGGTACACCAATCTCATTGTGTTTGAAGAAAGAACCAGTAGTAACACTCTTTTCTTGTGAGGCCGAGTATATTGTCTCTTCACTGTGTGTGTGCCAAGTCGTATGGCTAATGAGTATATTGAAAGAGCTGGGCAGCGATGAGGGCGACGTTGTAACGCTTTTGGTTGATAACATTTTCGTGATAAATCTTGCTAAGAACCGAGTTGCACATGGGAGTAGCAAGCACGTTGAGATGAGGTTTTACTACTTTAGGAAACTTTTTAGTAAAGGAAATTAGAGATTGGAATATTGTAGAAGTGAAGATCAAGTGACTGATTTGTTGACCAAAGGAGTCACAATTGAAGTGTTTAAGAGGTTAATGATGAACATGTGCATGGAAGACTTGGATCACTTGAATTAAGGTGGTGTATAACATGTGTTAAGCGAAAAACAATAATTCAAGTGCTATAACTGGTAACCACGAGGGTGTAACTGGTTATAGCTGAGCGAAATCTACTTTTGGGTTGAAAATAGAAAGTTATGTCGTGGGCGTAACTGGTTAGGCATTTGTTGTAACCAATTATCACTGTTAGTATTTTTCAGAGTTGTAGCAACTATAACCGGTTACAGGTACGAGAATTTCTGTTTTCTATTATTTTTAACTTATAGCTCGTATCTCAATCCACTTGTAAACATATAAATATCTTGGAGGTATTGTTATCAATGTTAAGGAAAATCTCTCTCTCTCTCTCTCTCTCTCTTTCTCTCTCTCTCTCTCCCTACCTATATATATATATATATGTGTGTGTGTGTGTGTGTGCGTGTGTGTGTGTACCCTCTGGTCATTATTATAAGCAACAAAAAACTTTCTAGGTTCATTAAATATTGGATGTATATGATATATAATAATGTCTAGATACATCATTTATTCAATGAATCTAAAAAGATTTTTGTTGCTTATAATAGTGACTAGAGGGTGTATATATATAAACAAACAAACAGGCATCTTAAGTGTCATTGGACTAATCAAGCTCCCTGAATCATTCAATATTTCTACTACCTCTGTCTCAAATTATAAGTCACTTTGCAAAAAATATTTATCCCAAACTATAAGTCACTTTATAATCCCAATACAATATTAATAACATTTTTTTTAATATACCCTTAACTATTTATTTCTCTTTCTTCTTTTGATTCTATTAATTTCTCTTTTCTTGTAATTAATAAAGGACAATAGTGTAAAATCATACATAATTTCTCTTTCTCATACAACATTAATTACTTTTCTTAAACTGTGTAAAATGTCCAAAACGTCTTATAATTTGAGCCGGAGGGAGTACATTCATTAGATATTTGACCTAATAAATACAAAAGATTCTAAGTAAAGCAATGGGTTTAGGAGGCACATGCAGCTCTTGAAGTTATAAATAAAAACTTGCCAACCTTTATTGCATCCAATGAAAGCTAGTTTTGTGATTGTGTTGTGTTGTCATTTGAGTCGACATAAAACATCTAGAACAATTTTTTCTTTGAATATTAGGAATAATAATGAGTATCAATTATTGTGTATGTTGAGAAACGATACAATATTTTATAACACACACAACCCAATATCTTGCCAACCGCTTAAATGGTCAAAAATATATCTTAAAAATCGTGTTTTGTCATGAAATTATTGAAAAGCATTGAGTAAGATAGTATAGTAAAATAGGTTATGGTTAGGTTTGTGGGGTTCACTATTGGAGCTTGATTGAAAATCGGCGATAGATAGTCTTTAAAGATACAATTTCTATAAGTTGGAATTAGTTATAAATATGTATATTAAAAAAAAGTAAGTTTTATTTAGCAAAGAAAAATATCATAAATAGAAAGAAAGTATAAATAAACGAAAACATCCTAACCTAACAATCACATATTAACCCAAAATGAATATTACAATAATGAGAAACAAAAACAGTATAAAAAAAAAAGACAAATTCGCCATAAATCCAGTATAAATTCAATGCGAATTAAAAAAAAAATACACATTAACACAATTTAGCGAATCTAACATGGGACTCAAAACAAAATTGCAAAAAGAAAATTGTATAAAACTCTGCAAGCATTCTAAATGAAACCAAAGACGAGCTTGAATAATCAAATTCATCTCTTTAAAAATGGTAAATGTACCGACTGCCAACACAGAAAAATACATGTACCAACAACCTTTGTGAAATAAATCACAACAAGTTTAACGATTGTTTCAAGCCTAACAAACGCATACCGCAACGAGCAAGTTCAAGACATCCGATCAGACAGCAACACAACATTGGAGCGACACGGTTTTAACTACCACAGAACCAATGGTGTGGTGTTGAAAATTCAAACACTTTGAAAACTACAGATTTAAACTAATTTGAAACGTACCAAATATCAACGTCAAGAATCCAACACCAACACCGTCAGAAAGTAGCGTGAGAACAACAACAATCAAATTCCAATCAAAACCACCAATATCAGACCTGGTGATTTCTCGGCAGGTGTACCAATAATGTCGCAGTAATAAATAAGATCAAATCCACAAGGACTGCTTTTTAACAAGAGAAAACCCATGCAATTAGTATAAAATAGTAAATGGGATAGGGTTCGCGTTTGCAATGCGAAACAAAAAGAAAGTGTTCAGACAATAATAAGAAAACGGTCAGGTTGTGTATTGAATCCCTTGTTTCTCTATTGTTGATGTTTGATGTCTTACATGAATAATCTTATCACAATAATTCCACGGTGAATTAACAAAACTGCTATAACCAATCCCTTGCGAAATAGCTCACTAATCACTACTCGGGATTTCCTATCCTTAGTCCACCAGCGTAAGAAGGATTAGGCAATGCAATAGAGTGTTAATTCACTATGCCTACTTGGGATCTCCTATTCTTATTCAACCAGCGTAAATACAACAATTTCCTTAGGTCCAACACTTAGACTAATGGTCAATATTCCATATGTGCCCAAAATCAAATTAAAAGAGTATCTCACATAAAAAGTATTATGAACAAGAAGCAATTGAATAGAATTATAGATCAAAGTATTCATGTAAAGTCAAATCAACATATTGCCTAACATGTAGAAAAAGGTTCATCGAACACAACCTAACCTAAAGGACTTTAGCTGCTCATAATTCAGATAACAATACCAAAAATAATTAGGAAGAATTGCATATGAGATCCCTTGAAGGAATGACCTCCAATGGCTTCAAATGCTCCCAAAATCACCTCTGATAATGTAAAAATCGTAATTGCAGTGCAAAATTTCTTAACACTAGAAAAAGTGCACAAAGTCCCCTTAAAAAGCCCAGAAAAATAGGTCTTCCCGTGCGCGATCCAGCTGTTTTTTTCCTATCTTACGCATGATGCTGCGCATGATTATTCCAGTAACTGCACACTTTTGCTCATTTTTTCACCAGATTTTCACTAAGTCTCTATTTCTTCACACTTAACAATTTTTTCCTCATTCTTTGGTCTTTATTCTTCATTTTTGCTTCTCTTTAATTTGTTTTGATCCGTTTTTTCGACCGAAATCATGCAGTGACAGAATGTCATCACAACCCCAAACTTGAATCGTTGTTTGTCCTCAAGTAACTTGTATAGAGTTGCACATTTCAACAGAAAACAAGTTGCACAATGACAATTGAACATCACCATATATGCAGTTGCCCCAAAGAGAGGAAATATTCACCACCGTCCATTTTGATCCCTTAAACAGATCTCTAGGATGGATTGCAAGTGCCAAAAATAAAAAAATTCATTGGTAAACAGATCTCTAGCATCTTGCACGTGACCTATACATGTAAAATAAAAATTCACCCCAATTTTCTTCTTGGCCGACGGGATAGTTATGCATTTTTTTACTACATTCATCGTCCGTAAACAAATTTTTGATGTCCATTTAATGTTTATCAACGCTAAAGAATCTGCCGATAGTGATCCGCGTGAAACCTAAGGGACATCCGTTATAAAAGCATGTTGAATATTGAAAATATAACCTAAATGAAACATGAAGCGCTTGAAACATAAACACATTTGGAAAAGTTCTCTAAAATGGATTGTGTAACATCCTAATTTTCCCGACGTAATTTATAAATAAAAATCAGAGTAAATTAAACCAATTAAAAAATTAGGATGCTACATTCAAATTCCACCAGCTCATGCAATAGGATGTGTAACACATATTTAATTTAAAAATATTAGGAATCACAATACAATTCTGAACTTCAACATTTTATTAGCAGCAAAAACACATTAGACAAACTGGCTAGTTTAACTTTTCAAACATAATCATAACACAATGTAATTATAAGGAATTATCAAACATAGGAGAGTCACATAATGATCTCCACCAACATAAAATAAAGAAGCAAGTGTTCTTTCCCCCAGTGTTACATATCAGAGCAGACTCCAACTTAATAAAATTATAAAAGAGAGCGATCTTTTCCACTCACTTCCACACCTCTACTGCAGATTATCTGCACGCTGCCCATGAAAAGACAACATTCAAACAGAAGTGGTGAGAAACCACAATCATATAATGAAATTGCATAATAATATGTAGCATATAATTATCATATACATAATCACCCGTTCCACAACTCACATTCCACACAATCTGAATATTATAATACAACGTGTATGCAATGCAATGAGACTCAACTCCATGATTCAATGCATGTGGTACCAATTGTGAACTCTCAGGTTCATTTTCCCCCCGGTCCTTACCATAGGATCATAGCACACCAAAAATTATTACCATCACCATAGGCAACGCTTCACCGATTCCCACCTGAAACCAACTACTCGCACTCAATCCCCACCATAGGATTGAGGCTCACCAAAAGCGGACCACCATCTAAATACTATGCATAATCCATGAATGACATGTAACAACAACAACATGTACAATGATATTCACCTTAACCGATGTACCACACCAATTCCGACCACCAAACACTATACATATACTACAAGCATTCAACAATAGCATTATAGTAACATAGCAGGTAACAACATATCATCCATACACATTACCATACCACAACATACAAACCACATACCATACAACGCCATTCTGCAACATTTATATCATTTCCAGATACTAGCGATATTTTTAAATTAAGCTACATTACGTCAGCTTCCTAATGCTTCAAACGTCACCTCAATCGGACACCCAAAACTCAGGTTATGAATTTATTTATTTTTGACACATCAGTGGTAATCGGTTATATCAAAACAAGTAACCAGTTACATCGATTCCAGAAATAGAGAGTATATAATTTTTCCCAGTGGTAACCGGTTACACCAAAACTGGTAAACAGTTACACCTTCAAAAATGCCCAATTTCATGTTTTTGTATGATAGTGTAACTAGTTACACCCTAACACGTAACCGGTTACACCCTCAAAAAATTGAGTTTTTCTGAAAATTGTCTCAAGTGTAACCGGATACACCAAAACTCGTAATCGGTTACCACTAAGACAATAGTAATTTCCTGCAATTCTGTTTTACGAAAATCAGTTCCGAAACATCCCCAAAACCCCAATTTTCATGAAAAATCATTTACCCCATTTTCAGACTCTGATTCCCAACAACTCACAACATCACAATCATTCATCTATCCCACAATTCATTCAAACATACATCATAATAGCATCATCACACATATCAAAGGATTCATAACATAGAGAAGAAAAATGCAATCACAGAGAGAATAAATCACTCGCCCACATGTTATCATACAATCCTTTATACAAGAGGAATTCACACCTTTACCTTAGATGATGGATTCTAAGCTTTTCTAATGGCGGTTCTTTTTCTCCTATGTCGTTGCTCTTCCTTTTTCCTCAATTCCACGTTCTGACAGTTCTCTTCTTATTCCCTTCTTTTCTTATTTTATTCTATTATTATTATTTCTAATTCAAATCGTATTCCAACTAAGTAAAATGAATGTTAATCCCACTATATATTTATTTTAATAAGTCTAAATCAAATATTTATTTTAATACATCACTATAACAATAATAATTAAAATAAATATTTAAATATTAGCTATTACTATTATTTATATAAATTATCCTAATTAAATAATAGTAACAACCACTACTTCGCCCACCATCCCTAATATCTCTACCTTTTTACTCACACACCCTAACAGATTAAAATTCAATCTCTAAGGCCACCACCCTACACCCAACGGTTCCTCTAACACATCTAATCATCAACCAACATATACAATCACACAGTTTATTTACAAAAATTAATTAAATAAATCGGGGCGTTACAACTCTCCTCCACTTAGAATATTTTCGTCCTCAAAAATTTACTTGATGCGAACAACTCGAGATACACCTCTCGTATCCCACTCTCTAACTCCCATGTCATGTTCCCTCCAGCAGCACCTCTCCAAACTACCTTCACGAGAGCAATCTCCTTGCCTCTCAATTTTTTCGATTCACGGTCTTCGATCCTCACAGATAAAGCTTCAACTGTAAGGTTATTCCTTACTTGTACATTATGCATCAGAATCACATTAGACGGATCTGGAACATACTTCCAAAGTTGTGACACATGGAATACATTATACAAACTCGAAAGATTAAGTGGAACCGCCACTCTATAAGCAAATACTCCAATCCTATCAAAAATCTGATATGGACTGATAAACTGAGGAGTAAGATTTCTCGATTTCAAAGCACGTCTGACACTAGTCACCAGAGTGACTCTAAAAAATACATGGTCTCACTCTTGAAATTCAAGGTCCTTCCTTCTTTTATCGTGGTAACTCTTCTACCTAATATGTGAAGCTTTCATCTTTTCTCAAATTAACTTCACCTTTTCAGTAGTTTGCTGGACAATCTCAGGCCCAAGCACTACATTCTCACCAGATTCATGCCAACACATAAGTGTCCTACACCTCTGATCATACAGTGCCTCAAAGGGTTCCATTCCAATGCTAGAATGGAAACTATTATTATAAGTGAACTCTATCAGTGGCAGATGACTATCCCAAGAACCCCCTTGCTCAAGGACACAAGCTCTCAACAAATCCTCCAAGGACTAAATAGTCTTCTATGTCTTACCATCTGTCAGTGGATGATAGGTAGAACTCAACCTCATCTTAGAACTCAAAGTGTCCTACAAACCCTCTCAAAACCTGGATGTAAACCTCGGGTATCTATTAGAAACAATACTCGACAAAACTCCATGTAAATTTACAATTACTCAGATGTATATCTCTGCAAACTTCTGCAAAGGAAAACTCATGTTAATCAAAATAAAATACGTCGACTTCATCAGTCTATCAACTACCACCAAAATCGCATCATACCCTCTAGGAGTATGTAGTAATCCCGTCACAAAGTCCATCGAAATGTTATCCCATTTCTACTCTGGAATGTCCAACGGTTGCATCATTTCGGCTGGCTTCTAGTGCTCAACCTTTGACTTCTGGCAAGTCAAGCATGCATTCACGAACTGCGCCACATCACGCTTCAGTCTAGACCACCAAAATATATGTTTCAGATCATGATACATCTTAGTAGCTCCTGGGTGGATACTCAGGCTACTTCTATGACTTTCTTCTAAAAGTATCTTCTTCAACTCAGGATTATCAGGTATACAGATCCTACCTCTGAATTTTAACACACCTTGCTCGCCCACTTTAAAATCACTCCCTTCAGTTGGATTACCCCCAACCATCAAATCCGCAAACTTCACATCCAACCTCTGACTCTCTTTAATATTATTAAAAAAAATCATTATTTACCTTCAACATACCTAACATCACGCTCTGCGGTGTTAGCTCACAGACCAAACTCAAGTCTCTGAACTACTCAATAAGTTTCAACTCTTTAACCTTCAAAATAGACATATGCAAGGACTTTCGACTTAAGGCATCAGCCACGACATTAGCCTTACCGGGGTGATAATTCAAGCCAAAAGTCATAATCCTTCAGAAATTCTAACCATCTTTGTTGCCTCATATTTAATACGTTTTGATCAAACAAGTATTTTAAACTCTTGTGATCACTGAATACCTCGAATATGGAACCATAAAGATAATTCCTCTAAATCTTTAACAAAACACCACTCCAGCCAACTCTAAATCATGAGTATGATAGTTTCTCTCATGAACCCTCAGTTGTCGTGAAGCATAAGCAACTACCTTGTTATCTTGCATCAACACACCACCTAAACCCATCTTAGATGCATCATAATACACTACAAATGATTCATTAGGATCTTGCAAAATTAGAACTGGAGCCTTAGTCAATTTCTTCTCCAGCTCTGTGAAACTTTCTTCACAATTAATGTCCCACACAAACGCTTTACCTTTACAAGTCAGGTGGGTTAATGGAAGTTCTAACTTAGAAAAACCTTCAATAAACCTGCGGTAGTAACCAGGCAAACCCAAAAAGCTTCTAATCTCAATAACTGATTTAGGAGACTCTCATTGTAGTACTACATCTACTTTGAACGGATCCACAACGATACCATCACCTGAAATAACATGCCCAAGAAAACTAACCTCTTGCAATCAGAACTCACACTTTGACAACTTTGCATATAACTTCCTCTCTTTCAACACTTGCAACACAATTCGCGCAAATGCTCGGTATGTTCTTCATTCGACTTGGAATAGATCAAAAAATCATCAATGAAAACTACCACGAACTGATCCAGATAAGTATGAAATATACGATACATATACTCCATAAACAATCTAGGTGCATTGGAAACGCCGAACAACTTCACCAAAAATACATAGTGCCCATACCGAGTTCTAAAATTCGTCTTCTAAATATCGTCATCCTTCACCCGAATCTGATGGTAACCCGACCTTAAGTCAATTTTCTTAAAAACAGGTGCACATACCAGTTGGTCCATCAAATCATCTATTCTCGGAAGAGGATACTTGTTCTTGATTGTTACTTTATTCAATTATCGGTAATCCACTCACAACCTCATACTACTATCTTTCTTTTTTACTAACAACATCGGAGCTCCCCAAGGTGACACACTTGGTCTCACAAATTTATTTTCCACCAAATCCTCTAATTGCTTTTTCAATTCTTCTAATTTTGACACCGACATCCTGTATAGTACCATAGAAACATGTTTGTTACCAGGGACAAGATCAATAGAGAACTCTACCTCTCTCTCTCGAAACACATCTGAAATATCATCCTGAAACACATATGGAAAATCACACACTACCGACAATTCTTCACTTACAGGTTGACTTTTAATAGATAAATATGCGAATAACGCAAGCACCTGAGCTTCATCTTGCAAAACTCTTTCAAGTGCCTAGCAGATAAGAAACCAACTTCCTCTTCATCAATAGGAGCAAGAAACTGTACTTATTTGTTATAACAATTTATATGAATGTGATTGAACTCCAACCAGTTCATTCCCAAGATATCATCAAGATCCCTCAGCAGCAAGAGAATAAGATCAACGCCGAAATATCTATAAAAAATCGACAGAGGACAGTTCAAATAAACTAAAGAAGTAGTCATTGATCCCTTATCAGGAGTATCGATAACCATATCTCCATTCATGGAGAACACTACCAGGCCCAACCTTTTCACACAATCAGCTGCAATAAACGAGTGTGTAGCACAAGTATCAATAATATCAATCAAATGAGTACTATTAATGTAACATATACCTTTAATCAACCTATCAACATTAGAAGTTTGAGTCTCTAACAGTGAAAACATTTTCCCTCTGGATTGAGCTTGCTTCAGTTTCTGGCAATGTGTATTGATGTTTCCTAGTTCGCCACAATTGTAGCAAGTCACCACATTATCTTTGCAATCAACAACCAGATGTCCTGTCTTCCCACACCAAAAACACTTCTTCACATTACCCTTGCAATTATTAGCACAATGACCCAGCTCACCACACCTAAAACATTTAAGAGGAGCAGGAACACCTCCCCCACTTGGCCTCTTACCATCAGTAGCCTTTTGTTTACCTTTCTCAGTTGGAGCACCATAGGGTTTCCTACGGTTCATATGTTGTTTCCCTCTCTTCTCACTCAGACTCTTATAGTGAGCTAACCGAGCCTTACTATCATCCTCGAAGATCCTACAACTATTCACCAACTCTAGAAACTTGCGGATCTATTGATATCCAATAGCCTACTTGATCTCAAGACGCAAACCACTCTCAAACTTAACACATTTTGAGAACTCAAAAATTACCTTACTATAATGAGGATAGAACTTCGCAAGTTCCACGAACCTGGTAGCATACTCGGTAACAGATAAACTTCCTCGTTTCAACTCTATGAATTCAATCTCCTTCTTCTCGCGAATGTCTTAGGGACTTCCTCATAAACTCTCTACTGAACACCGCCCAAGTGACATCTTCACTTGCAATCTCCAGTACCTGACGGGTGTTGACCCACCAATCATAAGCCTCCTCAGCCAACATATGTGTACCAAACTGTACCTTATGCATTTTTTAGCAATCCATCATACGCAAGATTTTCTCAATGTCTTTGAGCCAAGCCTGCGCTCCATCAAATCATACCTCTCCTTAAAAATAGGCGGATTGTTCCTCTAAAACTTCCCCAGATGACAGAACTCATAGTTCCCCCCAGCATTAGGCTGATTCTGTACAACCTGCAAAGCAGCAACAATTGCGACATTGTTTCTTCCAGCCATTTTTTGTTTCACAACAATAACAGCAAAAATGGTTAGCAACCCACCTTGACAGTATTCAACTATCACACTCCACTGACTCGACAACTTGGCCGAACAGACCGACCTGCTCTGATACCACTATGTAACACCCTAATTTTCTCGGCGTAATTTATAAATAAAAATCAAAATAAATTAAAACAATTAAGCAATTAGGATGCTACATTCAACTTCCACCAGTTTATGTAATAGGATAAGTAACATATATGGAATTTAAAAATATTAGGAATCACAATGCAAATCTGAACTTCAACATTTTATTAGCAGCGGAAACACATTAGACAAACTGGCTAGTTTAACTTTTCAAACATAATCATAACACAATGTAATTATAAGGAATTATCAAATATATGAGATTCACATAATGATATCCACCAACATAAAATAAATAAACAAGTGTTCTTTCCCCAGTGTTACGTATCAGAGCATACGCCAACTCAACAAAAGTATAAAGGAGAGTAATCTCTTCCACTCACTTATATACCTTTACTGCAGATTATCTGCATGATGCCCATGAAAAGGCAACATTCAAATAGAGGGGTGAGAAATCACAATCATATAATGAAATTGCATACTAATATGTAAGCACATGATTATCACATACATAATCATCCGTTCCACAACTCACATTCCACACAATCTGAGTATTATAATACAACGTGTATGCAATGCAATGAGACTCAACTTCATGACTCAATGCATGTGGTACCAATTGTGAACTCTCAGGCTCTTTCCCCCCCCCCCCCCCCCCCCCCAATCCCCACCATAGAATCATAGCACACCAAAAATCGTTACCATCGCTATAGTTAACGCTACATCGATTTCCACCTGGAACCAGCTACTCACACTCAATCCCCGCCATAGGATTGAGGCTCGCCAAAAGCGGATCACCGTCCAAACACCATGATGCATGATTCGTGAATGACATGCAACAACAACATGTACAATGATATTCACCTTAACTAATGTACCACACCAATACCAGACACCAAACACCATACATATACTACAAGCATTCAACAATAGCATTATAGTAACATAGCAGGTAACAACATATCATTCATACACATTACCACACAACAACATACAAACCACATACCATACAACACCATTACGCAACATTTAAATCATTCCAGGTACTGAGGATATTTTTAAATTAAGGTACATTTCTAATGCTTCGAACGACACCTCAATCGGACACCTAAAACTCAGGTTATGAATTTATTTAGTTTTGACAGAGCAATGGTAACCGGTTACATCAAAATAGGTAATCGGTAACATCGATTCTACAAACGTAGACTATGTGATTTTTCCCAGTGGTGACCAGTTACACCAAAACTGGTAACCGGTTACACCCCTAAAAAATGTCCAGTTTCACGTTTCTGTTTGACAATGTAACCGGTTACACCAAAATACGTAACTGGTTACACCCTCTAAAAATTGAGTTTTTTTGAAATTTATCTTAGGTGTAACCGGTTACACCAAAACTCGTAACAGATTACCACTGAGACAATAGTAATTTTCTGCATTTCTGTTTTATGAAAATCAGTTTCGAAACATCCCTAAAACCCCAATTTTCATGAAAAATCATTTACCCCATTTTCAGACTCTCATTCCCAACAACACACAACATCATAATCATTCATCCATCTCACAATTCATCCAAACATACATCATAATAACATCATCACACATATCAAAGTGATCGTGAAGGCTTGATCAGATCCTGTGATGGGCCACCAAGAACGTCTGTGATGCTGGGCGTGAGATGAGGAGGATGAGGGTGTACCTCCAAGGCACCCCGACGCTCAAGTAAGAAAGGGTCAGAGAAAAGGGGCAAGTACAAAGTATGAGTTCTTAGGGTGATTATTGGATACCTGACCCTCTCAAGAGAGAGGGTTTATATAGTGCCCCCAGCGCATGGCCAACAGTCCTATTTTAGGGGCGAAATAACCGTTTCCCGAAGAATAGGTAACTGCCCAAAACTAGTCGTTATGTCGGGCAGGGTGCCCAAAACTAACCGTTATGTCAAGCAAAGGCGTAGTTCCGGACACATGCCCATGACTGTCCGGGGGTTGACGAAACCGTGCGTGACGGGCAGGCATTCCGGGGAGGAGCGAATATCTCTGAGGCTCATTCGTCCAAGATGCCCGGTTCGAGGACAGAAAGGTAAATTATGCTCTCTGTGGATTAGGCTTAAGCAATTGGGCCGTTCTAGGAGCAAAAGTGGATTGGGCCATGCCTAGCCACTGGTCCAGTCCAGAACAGGAGCCCCCTAAGTCGTTGCTCCCAAGCATGGGAGTGATGACTTAAGGATAACCCGTTGATCCGGGGAATGTTAGAAGAGTCCTCGTTTGGTGATGAAGAGAGTTGTCCCGTGGTGCCCGTGGGCCCTGATGTCCGTACGGCCCGTAACCGCGTCTTGTTTGCCCGTCGTACGGGGAGACCAACGGTTAGAAGGAACTGAAACACTGGGGCGCCACGTGTGCCTCGAGCCCTGTGATGTAGTAACTAGGCAATGATGGCTAGTCTGTAGCCATTATGACCTATGTGAGCGTGTCTTTGCACGTGCTCCTTAGTAGTATAAAAGGAGAAGGAGTCTGGCCATTTTACACCTTCGTTTCTCTCTCTTCTTCTTCGTCTTCTTCAGAGAACTTCGTTCGTCGCCGTCGTCGTCCGCTGCCTCAACCACTGCGACAAACTTCGAGCAACCATCTTTTAGCCTTTCTAACCACGTAAGTCTTCTGATCCTTTGTCCTCTTTCACCTTATTCCTGCTTGTTTCAGAATGCATGTGGTTAGGTTAGGTTTAGATGACATAGTGGTGTTTTCCGGTGGCTGTTGGTGGTGGACGGTGGTCGGGCCATCTTCTGCTGCCCGCATGGCCGCCGGAGCCCCCTAGAGGACTACAAGTAGGGCGGTCACTGGCGTTGTTGCGACAATGACACGCAAGTAACCGTCATGGCTACTTAGTTTCTGGTACTCTGATGAAGTTTCCGGTGAACATTTGAAGTTTTCGAACGAGCTTCAAACGGAAACTGGAAAGTGGCTCGAGGAAGCTCCTTGTTATGTGAGGGATCTTCCCCGAGCGCCTCTTCGTGGGAGACTTTTGCATTTTTGTTTAATTTAGGGCTTAGGCCGGGGACGACGTCTTCGGCCCTTTGCGCGCCCTTTCACTTGACCAGCAGTGGAAGGGTGGATTTGATTTTGCGTCGAATTCACTTTTGTCCTCTGCTTTTCAGGTGATGGCGACAGGGCCCGACGGGGAGATTTTAATAGATTCATCCGAGGAGAGCTCCTCGGAGAGCAGTAGCATGGAAGCATCAATCGTCCCCAGCGAAGTCGGAGAGGAGCTAGAAGAGAATCCTGTTGAGGAGTGGTCGGTGGCTGAGCCTGCCGAGCACGAATCCATCTTTGCTACTTTCAATGGGGATGTCTTCATGGATGTTGGGCCGGAGGGGGAATGAAAGGTGCATTTCCCCTTCCAAGATGATCGGATATGTTCGGACTTCGGGGAGAGATTTTCCATGTACAAATATGCCTTTAAGGAGCTAGGGTTAAGGCCGTCCTTCACTGATTTCCAGCAGTCTATCTTCGTACACCTGGACTTAGCCCCGTCGCAGTTGCATCCCAATTCGTTTGCGTTCATTCACGCCTTCGAGTTGACCTGCGAGTTTCTGGAGATAGGAGCCACGATGTCCTTGTTCTTCACCATATTCCATCTTCAACGGTAGGTCATGGGGAGGAGATATGGCTGGGTGTCGTTGAAGCAGCCCCGAAAGCTGTTCAAGCCCTTCTCGGAGTCAATCCGGACGTTTAAGGAGAGGTTCTACATCATAGAGCCTATGTCGGAGAAGGCCCAGGACAGCACGTATGTCTGGGCAGTGTCAGTTGACGAGAATGGTAACGATATGCGTGATGAGAACGGGAGGTTGATCGCAGGTAGGGAGTTCAAATTTCCCTTTTAGTGGAGTGGGAATCATTTCTCTAAAGAGTCCAACGGTTATGTTGCTCAGCCGAGCATGCTGGATGGGCAGGATCTGGCCGGCTACGAAAAGCTGGTGAAATACATGAATTCTTTTAGACTTGATGAGTATTGGACAAAGAAGGGGAGTCCTATCTTCGAGGAGGACGATAGCCAGCGGGTGGAGTACCGATATATTAACACAAAGGCGTTTTTGGAGTGCAAGACCCCCGCAGACGCTTATAAGTTGCTCGATAGTTTTAGTTATTTTAACTTGCTCGAACTATATTATCTTCATCGTCTAATATATTTGTTTTGTTTCCGCAGGTGACATGCCCTCTGCCCACGAAAGAATGGTGCGAAATGTTGTTGTGAGAAACAAGCTCGGGGCGACTGCTCCATAGACTCGATTTGCCCAGCGTGCTCCTCCTCCTCCTCAGCCAGTTGTGGGGAGCTCCTCGCCTACTCCTGCTCAAGGATCCCCCTTGTCCTTGGCCTCCAGGTTTAAGCGGTCAAGGGCCTATGAAATCGTGGATCTTAGCCGGGCATCAGAGAAAGGGAAGTTCAAACTTCCTCCTTGTATTCTTGATAGAAAATTCTTCGAGGGGACGTCCCTGGTTGTGCTGCGGGCAGAGTCTCTTCAATTGGAGGGCATGGATCATTCGACCAAGAGGGCGCTGGTGGCGCAGGATGCCTCCGCATTGGTTAGAGTTCTGGAAATGGCGGCGATCTATGCCGAGGGGGATTCTGCAACAGAGTCTGAACTTCGAGCTACCCGAGCTACCATAGCATCTCTGGAAGAGACGGCGAGGAAGGCTAAGGAAGAAGCCAAGGAAGCTGGTGATGCCAGGAAGAAGGGGGACGAGGAGGCTACCAGGTTGAAGGGGGAGAATGCCACGCTGGTGGCGGAGAAGAAGGCAGCCGAGGAGCTGATCAGACAGCTGAGGAATGCGAGCGCTCCGGCCGAGGATGATCCTGAAGACGTGAAGTTGCTGAGGACCAGGGCGGA
This sequence comes from Lathyrus tuberosus, assembly GCA_022829125.1. Taxonomy (NCBI): domain Eukaryota; kingdom Viridiplantae; phylum Streptophyta; class Magnoliopsida; order Fabales; family Fabaceae; genus Lathyrus; species Lathyrus tuberosus. The sequence continues at coordinate 24,193,826 of JALAZF010000013.1, read as the reverse complement.
GATAGTTGCTCGTATGCTACGGGCGGAAGAGGACGTGTTTTCCATTGGGGAGGATTCGTTTGCTATGTTGTTGTCGAGCTAAAGTTGGTGAGCCCCGACGTCCAAATCTCCACCGAGGGTACCAATTTTGTTGGCCAGGTGAAGGATGGCAAGATAACTCCCTGGTTTTCTTAACCTTGGTGTTGAGCATGCCCGCCCCGCGGAGACCCAGTCGTCGCAGCCTGTCGCCGAGCAGCCAAATTTCGTCCAGGATCAGCCGGAGAGGATGGAAGAATGACTCGTTTTTATCTTGTTGTAATTTATCCGGCCTGCGTGCCGTGTTTGATTGATGTAATTTATCATTTTGTATGGGGGCGTGGCCCCCTGTTAATGTAACAAGTACAATCGTGGTCCTCGCGACCACTTATTACTTAATTATGTATGTGTCCGGTTCTCATGGCCGGTTTTGTTGATTTGTATGGCTTTATCTGTTTTAATATCTGCTAAGTGTTGTACTTTCGCTCGATATGCATGTGTGCCCGCAATAGGGGTTACTTTGATTTGCTTTAAGTTTCAAGGAATTACTCGTTGTAGATATGTTCGGCAGTGAGGGGTATTGGTCGAACGGCCAAGGAATGTCTGGGCGAGAGAGCGGAGCTCAGGTCGCGTTTGAGGCCTGAGTTCGCGGCGTGAACCTTCCATCGCGAGCTAGGTGTTCTTCCTATCGTGGTACTTTGATGACGGAGGTGCTTGATTGAGGGACCGCTGTCAAGCAAGGACCTGGCTCGTTCTTGAGCGGGGTTCTGCTTTACTGACATGCGACGCTTGTACCTAGGCGCGCATCGTGGTCGGCAGGTGACGCTCGTCGTTTTGACGAATCAAACCGACAGTTAAGGCCTTAGCTATAGTATTACTTTAGCTTTTCGGCATTCCATGGTCGAGCAAGTTCTTCCCCATTGAGATGTTCTAGGTAATAGGCCTCATTCTTCGTTTTTACCCGGACACGATAGGGTCCTTCCCAATTAGCGGCTAGTTTGCCCTTGCGAGAGTCTTTATGGTTTCTTCTTAGGACGAGGCTGCCCACGTTGAACTCTCGTCGTATGACTTTGGCGTTGTGCCAGATGGCAATTTTTTTTTTAACGAGGCTTCGCGGAGGGATGCCCCTGACCGACTTGCTCGATGAGGTCGAGTTCCTCCCTTAGTGCTTCGTCGTTCATTTCCTCATCCAGGGGCGATTCTGTCCGCTTGGAGGGTACGTGAACTTCAATGGGAATTACGGCTTCGGTCACGTAGGCCAGGAGAAAGGGTGTTTCCCCAGTTGAAGAGTGTGGAGTTGTTCGATACGCCCACAAGACGCTGTGCAGCTCCTCGACCCAAGCTTTCTTCGTTTCGTCCAGCCTTCGTTTGAGGCCTCGAAGGATGACTCGGTTCGCCACTTCAGCTTGTCCGTTTGTCTGGGGATGTTCGACGGATGCGAAGTGTTGCTTTGTGTTCAGCTGGGCGACGAAATCTTGGAACTTCTTGTCCGTGAACTATGTCCTATTGTCCATGACTATCGCCTAGGGGATGCCAAAACGTGCAAGGATGTTTTGTTTATAGAAATGTAGTATGTTAAGGGTTGTTATCTTGGCTAGAGCCTCCGCTTTTATCCATTTTGTGAAGTAATCCACGCCTACTATTAAGTACTTGTTCTTGTTTGATCCTACCACGAATGGCCTCAAGATGTCCAGGCCCCACCAGGCAAATGGCCACGGGGAGGACATAGCCTTGAGCTCGTTAAGTGGAGCTAGGTGCATGTCCCTGTGCCGTTGGCATTTATCGCACTTCTTCACGTGCTCTTTAGCATCCTGCTGCATGGTTGGCCAGTAGTATCCTGCTCGAAGGGCCTTCCGGGCAAGGGACCTTCCTCCGAGATGTTGGGCGTGGATTCCTTCTTGAATTTTGCGTAGGATGTGGGCGACCATCTCTTCCTCGACACACTTGAGTAGCGGGATGGAGAACCCTCGCCTTTAGAGTTTATCTTCGACCAGGACGTAGGAGCAGGCTCTTCGCCTGACTACGCTGGCTTCTTTGGGATCAGACGGAAGTTTGTCCTTAGCGAGATAGTTGTAAACGGGGGTCATCCAGTAGTTGTTGTCGCCGATCATTTGTACGTCAAGGGTCGGGAAAGTTTTCTCGATACTGGGTCGAGGAAGTACCTCATGTATGACGTACTTGTTTCCGCCTTTCTTCTTCGTGCTTGCTAGTTTAGACCAAACGTCTGTCCTGACGTTTTGTTCGCGGGGAATATGATTTACCTCTACCGCTGCGAACTTCTTCATCTTCTCCTTGACCAAAGCTAAGTATTCGGACAGGCTGTCGTTTTTGGCTTGGTATTCTCCCCGAACTTGGAGGGCCACGAGTTGTGAATCTGTGCAGATGACGCCTTCTTCCGCGCTGAGATCTTCGGCCAGGCGTAACCCGACGAGGAAGGCTTCGTACTCAGCCTGGTTGTTAGAGGTGGGGAAGGAGAGGGTAAGCGATACTTCAACAATGATTCCCTCGTCGTTCTCCAATATGATGTCTGCCCCGCTTCCCGCCGAGCTGGATGCCCCGTCCACGAAAATGGTAAATTTGCGCACCCCCAGGTAGGGGAATCCGCGAACGTCATTTCTGCGACGAAGTTAGCTAGAGCCTGGGCTTTGAGGGCCTTTATGCTTTCATACTGAACGTCAAATTTGGACAGCTCTAGCGACCATTTGAGCATTCTGTCGGCCATGTCTGGTCGTCCCAGCAGCTGCTTTACAGGTTGATCTGTACGGACAGCGATCGTGTGGGCCAGGAAGTAGTGTCTCAGTCTTCTAGCTGCGTTGATGAGGGTCAGTTCTACTTTTTCTATCTGTTGGTACCTCAGCTCTGGTCCCTGCAATGCTTTGCTAGGGAAATATATGGGCTTTTTCCCGTTAGGTGTTTCGCGGATAAGAGCGGCGCTCACTGCCTCGGTTGCTACGGCGAGATACATATACAGAGTCTCGCCGTTGTCCGAGCGAGAGAGGACCGGCGGCTCTGAGAGTGTCTATTTCAGATGGAGGAGAGCCTGGTCACATTCCTCCGTCCATTCAAACGCTGCCTCTTTGCGGAGGAGTTTGAAGAAGGGTAAGGCGTGCTGGGCAGATTTGGCCACGAAACGGGATAAAGATGCGAGCATCTCGTTAAGGGACTGGATGGATTTCTTCGATTTGGGCGTTGGAAACTCGGAGATTGCCCAACACTTATCGGGGTTGGCCTCGATTCCTCGTTCTATTAGATAGAAACCGAGGAATTTGCCTGCCCGGACACCGAACGTGCACTTCTCCGGATTGAAACGCATCTGGTATTTTCTGGCCTGTTCGAAGATCTTTCTTAAATGGACAGTATAATCGGTTTCAATATTAAAATAATTAAAATAAATATAATTAAATAATAGTAACAACCGCTACTTGTCACACCACCCCACTATCCTTAAAAAAATATTAAATAATTCAATACAAATGCACACATTTGCATCACTTAAATTGAATGGAAAAATATCATATAATTTTTAATAAAATATTTCCATATACCTTACCACTTAATAATAATAAAAAGAATTAATATCTATTTTGCTCGCTGTTAAATTGGTGGATTTTGAAAAACTTCTATAAACAAAAGAAGTTTGAATTCTCCTGCCATATGAAGATTCTTCTGTTTTGGACCTTTAAGAAACTCAATCATAAAAAATAATAATAAATAATAATATGACAAGAAAGTTTTTCAAAATTCATCAATTTAATAAAGACAAAATAGATATTAATCTTTCAAAACAACTTCATATTTTATAGATTAGTGATGGGTAAATTTTTTGAGAAGGCAAAACAGAGAAATATTTACATGGCATGGAAGAATTCAAACTTTTTTTTATAAAGAATTTTTCAAAAATCTTCAATTTAACAGAAGAAGCAAAATAAGTATTAACCCTAATAAAAAAAATCACAAAACATATCATTTTCATAAAATCCATAAATTGAAATACTAAAGCAGATAAATAAGTAACATGTAGTCTTAAAACTATATAAAATCATTAATCTAATATTGGTCTGGTAGTAATATTGCTGGTGAATGAATAATTATGAGAAAAAAGTGATTTATAATTTTATGCTAATTTTATTTTTATTTAAAATAATAATAATAATATAATAAATAACTAATATCACACAAATGAAGTAAGTCAACGGATTCAATACCTAATCCTAAATATTTTTTATCAAAATTAATATAGATATTCACTTTTCCTGAATAAGTATTATACATATTAAGAATGAAAATAAATCGAGTTTAACTCGACTTTAAATTAATAAGTTTGAGTTGTTTAAAAATTTCAAAGTCAAATTTTGATAAACAAAATTTTTATAAGGTATAATTTTTATTTGAAAATTTTACCAAATATTCCTACAATTAGTCCTATACTCCTACATTAAAAAATTTTGGATCAAAATACCCTAATATAAATAGTTATATTTTTCAGAATTTTTCCATTTCGCTTCACTCTCCCAAAAGTCTTCCGGAGTATATTAGTTTTTCGCTGCAAATCGGAACTCTTCACAAAAGTCTTTCGGTTCACAAACTGCACACCGGAAGAGATAAAGTAAGTGTTCCAGTTTTATAAGTTTTAAGTATGTGTACCGGAACTCATTTTAGTAGTCTTCTGGTTTGTTGATATGTTTACCGGAAGTCTCTTCACATGTGTTCCGGTTTAGTTATTTTTGTATTCCGGAAGTCTCTTCAAATGAGTTCTGATTTTGTGGTTTTTGCATTCCGGAACTCCTTTACAATGTGTTCCGGTGTTGTTTTTTTTGTCATTTTGATTTTTATTTATTTTTTGTACAGTGGCACGAACACGAGGTGGTAAGATTCCAGATCATGCTTTAGAACCGGGCACTTCATCGAGATTAGCTGGTGAGGAAAAGCATATTGGTGCATCTGCATCCGCAGCACAGTCGGTTGGCTATCAAGGAGGGTCGTACGATACATCTCTTTTGGTTAAGTACGAGCAGCATATTGCTAGACATGTATGGTTTGGTGAGGTAAGTAAACGACATGTATTTAATATTGAATAACATTTGAATTTTTAATGTTGTATTTTATAATATTCATACGTTTAATTGTTTTCAGGATAGAGGCCCGAAGAAAGAGCTGAAGGTTATTGGACATGAGCTGAAGCTGACATTGAGGGTTCCACAACAACTTCCAAAGGAGATGGAGGATTGGATTTCTAGGTCTGGTCTATCTTCACTCCAGAGAACCAGTTTGACGAAGATAGACACAAACCTGGTTTCCGCATTTGTGGAGAGATGGCATCTAGAGACATCTTCATTTCACATGTCTTTTGGTGAGATGAGTGTTACTCTGAATGATGTCTCTTGTCTGCTTCATTTGTCCATCAGAGGAGTGTTCTGGCCCCCTCAAGATATCACTGAAGTGGTTGTTGTTGGACGTGTTGTTGATTACTTAGGAGTGTCACAGTATATGGCATAAGAACAAGTCCGTCACTACAGGAGTTCTTACTATAAGTTTGAGTGGTTATATGATTTATTCAAATAGCATAGAGCTGCTTCTAGATGGGCATATGTGACTAGAGCGTATTTGCTGATGTTGGTGGATTCCACAATTTTTTGCCGACAAGATATTTACGATTGTCAAGGAACGATACCTCTTACTATTTACGAACTTGGACAGATTATCAGGATACACACTACTACGAAAAACTCATTTAACAACAGTTAGGAATGACATAAAATGATGCGGGCGAAGGCGTTGTTATGTAGATTGTCGTTGTATATATGATACTTACAACCACAGCCTAGTAGGCATTGTAATAAACTGAAAAGCTAACTATCACAACGGATTTTACAATACACCGTTGTAATAAAAATAATTGTCCTCGGTTCGATTCCCAGCTGTAGCACCCCAAAATTTTCCCTAACTTTTTCTGGCTTTTGTTTCGCACTCATTTGCATTTCCATTAGGTCATAACTCATATTCATTCATTTGCATGTGTTCCTGAGGCGTGGGATCATGGTTTCTTATCTTTTGTGCGACTTGGTTGATATTCATCGATTGAAGATGGTGGTTAAGGTTGCCTGACAAAGACATCTTGGTATTCATGGTTAGCAAAGTTTATTGATTGAAGTTGGAGATTGGTTGAGAGTACAAGTTTGCTTTAGATTTGGAGTTTGGGGTGAATTAAGCACGTTAAGACTGGTTATGTGGATCTCTTGGAATTCCTATTTCATTATCCATCTTTTCTACAATAAACCCATTAGTCATTTTCATTTTTCAAATCCATATTTTTCAATAACCCAAATAACCATTCTTTTCAAGTCCGTATCTATTTTCATTTTAACCCATTCCATTCATAAATCCATTTCTTAACCCACATTTCTTATATCCATTTTCCTAATCCATTTATAACCATTAAACCCATGGTCTATTTTCATTTTTTAATTATCCACTTTTCTACTATCCATTTTTATCCATTTCAATATCCACCTTATATACCCTAAACCATTTTTGAAATCCATAGTCATTCCAAATATCCAAATGCCAAAACCAATATCCATTTCCATATTCCAAATCTAATATCCACTTTTTTTTAACTCATTTTTCTAGCCCATATTCTTAACTCATATCCATTTATTATCCATATTCAAAATCCATAACCCTTTTCCAAATCCTCCTTCTATAATCATTTCATGGTTCCAAAATCAACTCATGTCTGCCAATAAAAGAGCAATAAACAAGCAGTACCGGGGGGTGAACAGAGTAGAGAAGAAATAATTAAACAGCAGAGTTCTTTTTCTATAGCAGTAGAAAATGGAGCAGGAAATTCGGAAAAATAACAACCGCAAAAACCAGTTTTCACAAAAACTTATAAAACCACTTCCAAACAAGTTCTTAAGGGAAGAAAAATGAAAAGAGGAGATTCACTACTGAAAAAACAGAAAATTCATTCCAATTCCTTCTAATAATTCCTATCTCACAACAATTCTCATAACTGAATCTGTAACTAACTCTAACAGAATTCACCGAAAAACCATCTTCAACAAACTGCATCAACACTTCATCTCTACCATTCAACCAACTATCCTTGAATCTCAATCACCAAATTCATCACCGTCTTCAATCATCAATCTTCAATCTTCATTCAAACCCTGCGACATCATCATCAACAATTCTTCTTCAAATTTTTTATTCTCCATCGAGACGCTGCAACAAATATCAACAACAATAATTCAGATTCAAAATCATCAAGAAACAACAGCAACAACGGATCAACAGATCAAGCAGCATCATCATCATCACCTCCATTTTCAAGAGCCTGTAAAAAAAATCAAATTCCTGCTACATAATTCATCAGCGAGTAGAACGCAGAGACGATGATGAAGAATTGAAGAAGGAGAGTACCGTACCGAAGTTTCGCGCCTGAAACATTGCACCGTCGTCACCGTCATTATCATCGTTGAGCAGGTACGTTCATTTCACTTCAAATCTTGATTATGCAATGTATCAGTTAGTGTATCGGAGTTGAACTCCTTTAGTTTTTGCTCCAATTTGAGTGGTTTCGACTTCGCGTGGCACCGATAGATTACGATGCTTTTACTCTGCTGCGATTCACGGTAGGGGAAAATTGAAGTGAACTTAGGGATAGAAGTGTAGTGTTTGTTGCAGTGGTTATCGCGGTGAAGCTGAGATTACGAGGTGTTCCTTTGGTGATGAACGAACGACGGCGGGATGTTGAGTGTGGGTTTATGGTGAGTACGTTGTGATGACGGCGGCTTGTGGCTATGGAAAGAGAAGAGGAGAAAGAAATCGGCGGCGGAGATAGGTTTATGCCGGCGAAGACACATTGAGGGGGAAGTAGAGAGGGAGTTGCTGAGAAGGTGGTGTCGGGATTTTGTTTGTAACAAGTGAAGGGAAAGGGATTTACGGCGCTGAAAGGAAGAAGAAAATGAGGTTATCTTACTAGGGTCTCCAGAGTTTTTACAGAGAAAGCCAAGGTTGAGCTCTCAAGGCCATGGACCGGATTTGTTTTGGCCCGTGTGTTCTCATTTTAACACCCCCAACACAATACTGCGACCCTCTTCTGGGCTTATGATGTAGTTTTTTTTAATTCCTTCAATTGGAAATGATTGAATTTTTTTGTTCTAGATTTTTTTCAATAGAGTTTAATCTTCGTTTTAATTGACAATCAACATTGTAATTTTAGTGTTAATCAAAGACTTAGATTAGACTTTTCAGAATTAGAAAATTAGAACTTTAGTCTTAATTTTAGAATTAGATTAATTTTTGAATAGGAACCTAATTTTGTTTCAAAATAGAACTTAATTTTGACTTTAATTGACTTTCAACATGGTTTAGTGATTTAGGCTAATTAGGTTTAGACTCATTAATTGACCTTTTCTTAATCACTCCTTAATTGTTTTATGATTAAGTACACTAACTTAGCTTAGTTGCTTATTAATTGTTTTTGCCTAAGTGTTTACTAATTGTTTTGCTTAATTGCACTAATTGATTTTTGCTTAATCGCACTATTTGCTTTTAGTTTAATGACACTAATTATTTTTTTAGCTTAATGGCTTACTAATCGTTGTTTTTACTTAATTGCATTACTCATTTTTTTGCTTAATGGCATTAATTGTTTTTGGCTTAAGTGTTCACTAATTGTTTTAGAATTAGAAACTAATTTCTAACATTGACTATGCTTAGATTCTAGATGCTAACATTGACTAGTATTTTCATAATAGTTTCATTTGGTAACTTTCTTAATAGCCTTTAATATGCTTTACATAGTTTTTGACTAAGAGTTGTTTACACTTTAGTATTGATTTCAATTACTTCTTATTGACATTTCCTTTTGATCTTAGTTGCTCACTTTAGTTATTTCCACTTGAACTTTGACTAATCTTTGAGTTTGTTTTGTAGTGATTCTCACTTGACTTGATAAGTGGTTTAAATGTAGAAGCTGATGTATACATAGCTGCTGTGAACAAAATGTGCTGTAGAATGTTACTATTCTGTTTGGTTGCATACACACCTGCCCTGTTCTGGAAATAGTAGCTGTTATAGGCTATTTTTGCTTGTTGCTGGTTTTTACAGCTATACAGGTGTTGAAGCGCTGTTGTTGCTGCTGTTTATGGCTTATGGCCTTGTTTTATTTTTTTTTAAGAGCATTTGGTTCCATGCCTTTCACGGATCCGTTTCACTTTCTAACATTTTTGCTCGTTTATACTAGGTTACTAGAAGTGTGCCGGTTTGCTTACACTTTGCTTGCGTTGCTACGGATTGATATCCGTTCGGTATCACTTCTCTTCTCTTTTACTAATTCCGCATTTTTCCTTTTTATGCCATGAGAAGTAGGATTGGGAGTCCGTGCCACTTGGCCGACAATGATGGAAGTCCTCAAAGGAGGCTCTGTTTGTGATTGTTTAATATTGTGCCTGAAGACCTCTATGAGGCATCCCATTCCCATTTCCCCTGGCAAGACCTCCAAGGAGGCAATTGACGGAAGTTAGGGTTCGCAATCGACCCCCGTTATTCTAGTCGAGTCGTTCTTAGCTCTCATTACATGATTGAAGCTTTGAACATTACCTGCTTCTGTTATCGAGTCAGTCAAGTGGAAGATAGGGTTCGCAACCAACCCCCACGCTTTGTCTTTAGCTCGCATTGACCAATGCTGATGCTTATGTGATCTGATTCACATCTTCCCCTTTTTTATTCTGCTCTTCATGGTTCTCGATACCATTGGGTGAGTACCCCTATTTCCCACAGCTAGCTTGTTTGCCTCGGTTGATATGACCCCTTGGCTAAAGCTTCCCCTTTTTTACTTTGATTGTTTGACATGACTGCTTATTGACATTGTTTACTCTTTCATTGCTTTTAGTTTATTTTGTGATTGATTTATCCTGTGTTTACTTGTCTGATGACATGATCCCTTAGGATTCCTCGCTCCACTTAATTTTGGATTAAGGCGGAGGTAGGAGAGACATTAGGATAGCAATCCATACATGATAATATTAGGTAGACTGCCTTCTCTTTCCTTTAGACTTAGGGTTTCTTAAACCACATTAACCTTAGGACTTCCAAGCATACTAACACTAGGGTGTGTCTTAGTCTCCCCTTAGTTTTCACCTTTACCCCTCTTTTGAGTCTCTTCTCTCACCTTATAATAAAAGTAAAAAACACTTAATAAAGGCATAACAAATATTGTATTTAGGCCTTTCATGTGGGAACAAGGAGGTGAGAAGTCTTCTCTCATTTCTTTGGGAATGTTTAGTGTACATCCCGTCTTGGGTCGATATGCGAGGCATTCGATCCTACATGAGGGACTTAAATACAATGTGTGTTACAAAACACAAAATAAACAAGACACTTATTTCTTAAAAGACAAAAACAAACAAACAAATTCTTTCCTCATCTCCTCTATTCTATTCCTTAAGGATGTGTCATGTCCGTTCTACCGCAAACAGGTAACGCCAAAGTCTCCCTACAGCGAGCTGCAACACCTAAACTGCTGGAACACAAACGTTGACGTATTCCACTAAAAAAACATAAACAATCTATCCCTAGTGAGGGGAACTACGTCGCTCTGATTCTCATGTTCCCGATGAGATACGTAGGCAGTGGGGTAGGGCCCATTCGAGCACTTCTTTTATTTTCCCTACATTTGTTTCTCTTTCTCTTTCCATTCCTTTTCCAGTTCCTTTTCCAGTATCCTTTTCTTACACCCTTTGATTGAAACAGCGAGCGTGGATCCCATCGGGTACGATGGACGCGTGGGGGGGCTAATACCTTCCCTTCGCGTAACCGACTCCCGAACCCATTTCTCTTGGTCGTAAGACCATGTTCTTTCCTTCTTCTCAGGTTTATGCGGTGTTTCCTTTCCCTCTCTTGGGATAAATACACATTGCTGGCGACTCTGTTTCGTGCCACTTTCGCGTTTGTACTAGGATGAAAATCCCAGGAGCGACACCAGCAACGCAATTTTGATATTTATTTTTTCCTAGACAGTGCGCCAGATATTATAACGGTTATGAAATATAACCGTCGTTAAAGTTTCTGTAAAATTAACAAATATGATCCTGCTTTTATAATTAATCCCATTTTTTACTTGTATTATTGTTCTCCATATCACAGCACAGCAGAAAAATACAATTCACATTTTGTGATAAAGTTTTCATAATAATATTAATCGTATCATATTCATAATATTACATATACCACATTACAGTTTATCAAAACAAACAACCTACATAAATAAAATATCACATATATCATATTACAGTTTACACATATTACATAACTTCACATAATTGTAACTTGGTGTATTGGTATCTTGTCTCTTGGTGTCTTGTCTCTTGGCTTGGTGTATGGACTCAAAATACCTATGATTTTAAATCATTATACTTGTTAGTAAAAATACTTCTAAACTATAACATACAATTAATATATTATGAATAAATAATAAATTACGTACTTGTTAATTTTCCCATATGCCTTCTTCATGATCGAGTCGTATAGCATGCACGGCATCTCCATCAACTTCATCATATGAGGTAGGAACTTGTATTGTGTAAGAAGGTGTGGACGGAATATCAAGACTTTTATCACTAAGAGGAATGTATTTTCCTTGGAGAACGATTGACCATTTCCCCGATATCTCTGATGGATCGGTAACATAGAAAACTTGTTTTGCTTGAGAAGCCATGATGAATGGTTATGTATTAAAAGATGCCTTGCCAAGGTCGACCCGGGTGAATCCTAAGTCATTAATGTCTACACCATTACTATTATTGGGAACCCACTTGCATTTAAATAAAGCCACTTTGAAAATAACATAATCAATCTCCCAAATCTCATCAATGACACCATAAAACGCGGTAGTTGCCAATACCGGATTCTTATCTTTCGAACTAGAGAAATACATTGATTTGGCTTCAACCATAACCCCACTATTTTGCATTGTACTACGATCATCTTTTGATTTTGTATAAAAGGTATAATGACCAATGTCGTATGCACTCCAGGTAATGACACAAAATTTTGGCTCGTACGACAACAATTTAAGTATCTCGGGTGCACTACAATCATTAGATACACTCTTATTAAACCAATCCATGAATCTATTGTTATGCTCTATCAACAATAACTTGTCACTCATTCGGGGATATTTTTTCTTCAAAAGTCTTTTGTGAGTATCTATGAAAGGTTGAACCTCATCTATATTATTCAACATATAGAAATGTGATTGAATAACTACATCCTGAGCCATTGAACTAACATTTAGACCATGAATACCTCTTCTGTCTGTGTCAGCATGACGAGACTTTGGAATTCCTATAGAATCTAGTTTGTACAAAACTCAACAGCTTCTTCTGTGATGTACCTTTCAACAATCGAAGCTTCCGGTCGGTGATGATTCTTCGTATATCCTTTAAAGATCTTCATATATCGCTATATTAGATACATCCACCTTAAATAAACTGGACCACAAATTTTGATTTCTCTTACGAGATGAACAAGTAAGTGAACCATAATGTCAAAAAATGATGGCGGAAAATACATCTCCAATTGACACGAGATTATGGCAGCCTCATCTTCTAATTCATCCAATTTTTTGAAATCAAGAACTTTATTACATATGGCATTGAAGAATAAACACAGTCTCGCTATAGTTACTCTCACATTTTTTGGAAGGATCCCACGGATAGCCACTGGTAGAAGTTGTCGCATCAATACATGACAATCATGAGATTTTAAACCAATTAACTTGAGATCTTTCATTGATACACGTTTCTTGATGTTTAATGAGTAACCTTACGGAACTTTAATACTTTGCAAACACTTGCAGAACATCTTATTTTCCTTTTTAGATAGAGTGTGACATGCTGGAGGCAGATAAGTTCTTTTTCCTTTCTCTATTGGAGCCAACTATTTTCGTATACCCATCTTCTCCATATCAAGACAGAAAGTCTTACTATCTTTAGTCTTGCCCAGAATGTTTAGAAGTGTGCCAATCAAACTATCACACACATTTTTCTCCATGTGCATCACATCAAGACAATGTCTAACATCAAGACTTGACCAATATGGAAGATCAAAGAAGATGGACCTCTTTTTCCATATATTTTTCGCAACTGCCCCTTTTTCTTTTCCTCTCTTCCCACCTTTTTCTTTTTCTCTCTTCCCAAAGACAACATTAATGTGTTCCTGCCGTTGATAAACTTCATCCCCAGTTAAAGGTTCAGGAGCCTCACCAAACTCTTGCTCTCCATTAAAAGCCTTTCGCAATCTACGATAAGGATGACCCAGTTTTAGAAATTTTCGATTCCCAAGGTGAACGGTCTTTTTTCCAAACTCAAGTTAGTGATAACAAGTATCCTCTTCACATATAGGACACGCTTTATGTCTTTTGACACTGTATCCAGCCAAGTTACCGTAAGCCGGAAAGTCGTTAATTGTGCAAAATAACATTGCACGCATATTAAACTTTTCCCCATAATATGCATCATCAACTTCAATGCCTTTATCCCACAAGAGTCGTAAATCATCAATTAATGGACTTAGATAAACATCTATGGCGTTACCAGGTTGTCGTGGTCCAGAAATCATCATACTTAACAGTATATACTTGCGCTTCATGCATAACCAAGGAGATAGGTTGTAAATAGTGAGAAGAACAGGCCACGAAGTATGATTAGTGCTCAGATTACCTAAGGGGTTCATTCCATCGGTGGCAAGCCCAAGCCTAAGGTTTCTTGGCTCGACTCCAAAATCCGGAAACAACGAATCAATTTTCTTCCATTGCAACGAATCAGCTACATGGCGAATGTTTCCATCACGAATCCTTTCATCTGCATGCCATCTAAGATTATTTGCGTCATTCGAATTAGCAAAAAGTCTCTTTAATCGTGAAACTATTGGAAAGTACCATAACACTTTAGCAGGAGGATGCTTCCTACTGACATTGTCATAGTGATCATTGTCATCACCATTGTTAGCCTTCAGCTTGTAACGCGACACACGACATTTCGGATATTGAAACAAGTCTTCATACTATTTTCGGTATAGTATGCAATCATTAGGGAAAGCATGTATCTTGATATACTCCAGACCCATTGGACACAATATCTTCTTGGCCTCATAGCAACGATCCGGCAATTTGTTATCTTCTGGTAACATTTGCTGTAGCAATTCAAGTAATTTCGTGAAACTGTTATCCGACCATCCATTTTTTTCCTTCAGATTAAACAACTTTAACACTGCCGACAATTGTGTGAACTCTGTGCATCCCTTATATAAAGGGGTGTCTTTATCACTACATAAATTATCATAAATATGAGCATTCATAAAAGTAGATTCCCCAATATCACTGAACATATCCTCTAGTTGATCTTCCATATATTCATCTTCATCCACTCTTTGACTTTGTGACGCCCGACTTTCCTTATTATCCACCTCACCATGCCACGTCCATATTATATAATTTTGAGATATACCATCATAACAAAGGTGATTGTGTATTTCTTTCTTTGTACCCTTTTTTATATTCGTGCAAACAACACAAGGACAATAAAAGATACCATTATTTCCTGGAAGATGTTTATCAACGTATTCAAGGAATTCACGAACTCCGCTCTCATAAACCGGACCTAATCTATTGGCTTTCATCCAACTACGATCCATTACAACTTCTGAAATTTATACATGTATAATAATGTGAATGACATGCCAAAATCTAATCCAAAAACTCAAGCATATACATATACAATATGAACAAAGAAAAAATCAATGAAGATGTACTCTCATACTAAACGTAAAGCATATGAAACATCTCATTCTGACTTGAGCATATACAATATGTACAAAGAAAAAAGGAATGAAGACATTGAAGAATACCGTACTTCGAAGCTGTAATCAAATGAAAGTAAGGAATGAAGATGTTGAAGAGTACCGTACGTCGAAGCTGAAGAATCAAATGAACGAAGACGGTCAATATTTGAGCATAAACCAAGAAAAAAGGAATGAAGATGTTGAAGAGTACCTTACTTCGAAGCTGAAGAAGCAAATGAATGAAGACGGTCAATATTTGAGCATAAACCAAGAAAAAAGGAATGAAGATGTTGAAGAGTACCTTACTTCGAAGCTGAAGAAGCAAATGAATGAAGACGGTCAATATTTGAGCTCCAAATTTATGGATACGAAGAGGGTAAAGGTTAGGGCGTCTCTGGCTCACTTGTTCGA
Organism: Lathyrus tuberosus; assembly: GCA_022829125.1. Lineage (NCBI taxonomy): Eukaryota > Viridiplantae > Streptophyta > Magnoliopsida > Fabales > Fabaceae > Lathyrus > Lathyrus tuberosus. The sequence continues at coordinate 24,178,550 of JALAZF010000013.1, read as the reverse complement.
TTAGGGCATCTTATGAAATAAATACGGAATAAGTTTTGTTTTAATTTATCAATAAAGCTTTTAGTCTCGGTTGGAGAAACAAACCGTAGTGGAATCTTAAGTGACACACGCTAAATGTATCCTAAAAAATGGAAAAAATGTGTTGCAGGGAATCGAAGCTTGTTACATTTCAATTATTACTACGGTTGTTCATTTTAACCGTTGTAAAATCATTTACAATTTATTTTTTAAATAATGGACTTAAGTGACACACGCTAAATGTACTCTAAAAAATAGAAAAAATGTAGTTACAGGGAATCAAAGCTTGCTATATTTTATTTATTACTACGGTGGTTTAAGTCAACCGTCATTAAATGATTGTTTATACCCCAGCTTTTGCCTGGGCGCAAAATTTTTAACCTATTACAACGGCGTAAAATGATGCATTGTAAGCATGGCGTTGTTGTTTTAGCGTTTTGTAGTAGTGACAGTTGGGGAGCTGCTGCGTTGGCTACCCTTTACAGACATCTCGGAGATGCTTCTATGTTCGACTGCAAGTAGGTCGATGGTTATCCTACTCTCCTACACGTCTTTATTTTAATTTAGTTTATTATGTTTTAAATAATTTTATTTAGTATATTTATTTAATTTATTTATTTTATTATGAATAAATAATTTTATTTAGTTAATTAATATTATTAATTTTGTAACAGTGTTGGATTCACGAGTATTTTCCAACTGTTGGAAAAAATGGAGAGAATTGGATACCAGCTCAAATTTGTGGTCTTTCTCGAGCGATGAGATGGTTCTATAAGCAATGAGTCTTGAAGGTGGATGAGTTGCAACTTATTTTGGACGAGCTGACACTTGCCGACGTCATATGGCGCCCGTTCGAGGATCATAGAGTATGACATCAGTTTGATGAGTTATGTCTGTATAGAGGGTGTCTGAAATGGGGTGACATAGTTGTTCCATATTTGCCTGACAGATGTATACGTCAGTTTGGATACAGGCAGTATATTCCACCCCCGCCTCCTAATTACATTATGGCTAATGATATTGATGTTGAGTGGATTGGTTACCATCAGAGCGTCATTGTTGTGATGTGTCCGACAGCACTGGACAACACCACATCTGACACAGATGATGGATATCTTGAGTTGTATTATCGTGTTTCGCATCCTCATTTGGTACCGCCCCCTCATGATGCGCCAAGAGAGGTGTCAGTTCCTGTTTACGATGCATGATCATCTGATCCTAACTGGGCTCGTGTTTCTACATTGATTCATCGTTATCTCCGACAGGTTGATGCTGAAGAAGATGATCCACATTTTGCTAATTTATTTGAAGCTTTACATATTTCTCGTTCACATTGACTTGTGTTTATTTTTTTTATGTGTTAACTATTAGACTTATTGACTTATGTTTATATTTATGTGTATGTTTTAGACTTATTGACCTAGTTGGAATATGTTTATGTTTTTTCATTTGTATTGACTACTAGACTTATGTTTAATTTTGAATCCAATTATGTGTTATTGAGACATATAAAATTAAAACTGAATGACATAATTCATTATTCATGTTTTGATTACATATTCATGGTAATATAGGCATAAGTTGTTGTCAATGTTGAAGACGTCCTGCAAATCCTAGCATCTAAGATGTTGTTGTTTGGGAACGAAACTTCTTCTAATTTAATGTGACTGGTGGCAATGGAAACCCTTTTTTCATGTTTACCTGAATAAATAAAAAATCAAAACATTAAGTCATATGTTTAATAAAATAAATTAAACAAATTTAATTATATTAACTACAAATAACTAAGTACCTGCACCCAATCATTTTGGTTTGTAAAACCAATGCAATAAATAGAGGCATTTGGTGAATATGAATTTGTCATAGGGAAGAAAGGCATGCACGGATTGCCTAAATAGACAAATACAACATTATAGCAATTTGTTATCAAGTAACCCATATCTGGTATAGTCAAGCATTTTTGTAGTGATTGAGGACCAAATGCCTATATCATCAAAGATTCTCTCACTTCTGCTAACCGATTACCAAATAAGTTATCATACAAACTTGATCTTTTCTTGTGTATTATTTCCAACCCCAAATCTCAATGAAATATTGGCCAACCATCTTAACCATATCCATGCAATGAAGCAATGACTCTAAATCCACAATTACCATCTGATACAACATTAACTACATCTTCAATATATGACCTAATATGATTAGGAAATTGAGAGATGAACTGTTAGATGACTGTGACTGCTTCTGTGATGGTTGAGATTGCCTCTGCGAAGATTGTGATAATTTCAACTTCTTTGAAGCCTATGATGGTTGAGATTGCCTCTGTGAAGATTTAGATACTTTATCAACATACTCATGATACGAATGGTCCCTATAAACATCATACCCTACTGGTTTTTGGCCTTTCTTCTTGACTCCCCCTTTGATTTTTATTTTCTCAGGTGGTGGACACAAAGAAGTCATTGTGGGGTAGGCAAGTTCACAAACTCTACTTTATAATGCCCTTTTCCTAACAACGTCTAATTACCTAAACCTTTTCCATAATTCATCTATTACAATACTCATATCCACCTCTGATCCATCATCTGCATCTACCTCCAACTCAACTTCCATACTTAGTTTCCTCCAATGAACATGCACAACATCTATTGGTATCGGTATACCACCAAGTTTGTATCTTGTTAACTCACAAGCACGAGGTAACCCATAGGATGTTCTAAGATTACAACCACATATTTCCCTGTTAGTTCCAACATATTCAACTCTCAATAACTCTTCAGCAATGCGTCTCAAAGCATCTCGAGACACTGAACCACGTAAATTACTGTAAATTGGACTTATGTGTGCGTGCTCAACTTCATAAAAACTTTTTTGAAAAGAAGCTCTAATGTTGCCCAGTTGTAACTTTAAGTTGTTATTCATAGCCTCCCAACATTTGACCATGTCACCTATACTTTCCCAAACATCTGCTTTAACTTCCAATGAGCAGAATCAACCCTAAAAATAATACATATTAAAATACTTAAAAGAATAAAAATTAAAAATATACAATTTAAAAATACTAAAAATAATTACATAGTAAAAAATATTAATAAAAAAATACATATCGACTAGTCGTGGTGTTACGCAAATGTAGCACTCAATTAATCCATGCTCCAACAAATCTTTGTCTATGTGGTGTCAACCATGTGTCTTTCACATAATCAATAAATTCATTACAATTAACACACGCCTGCTCAAGTTGTTGCAACCGTTAATCATTCTCAACCTCGTCACTAGCCCATACAACTTTCATCCATAAGTCCTCGATCGTCTTTTGCATGTCACTAACCACATATTGCTTACATTTTGCACCAACATTTTTGTTAATGTGAAATCGGCATAGCAAATTGATCGACCTTGGAAACACAGTTTCAATTACTTTCATCAAAGGAAGATCTCTATCTGTCAAAATCACTCGTGGACACAAATTTTTCTTCATTACCAATTGTTTAAGCTTATCTAACACCCAACAAAAAGTCGCAGTCTGCTCTGACTCCATATACGCAAATGCGACAGCAAAAGTCAATTCGGTTGATGTCATGCCAACAATTTCAAACAGAGGTTGCATATATTTGTTTGTCTTGTAGGTGTTGTCCATAACTAACACAATAGGAAAAATATTTAACAACTTAACTGAATCTGGATGAGGCCAAAATATATCTCTAATAACTTCCGAATCATCTCTTTTTCTATGCCAATAAACATAACCTGCGTCCCCAATAAGCTTAAACAAATGTTATATCTCACTTCTAGGACCTCTTATCTCTTTTTCTATCATACTCTTATGCTTATATATTTGCGTGATCCGAGTGAAATTCTCTGAATCTCGCTCTTTCAAGGAAATTAATATGTGTCTAGGTGGAACATGTCTATTTGTCAAATCAACAACATGTTGCTTCTGATTTGTGGTCAACCTATCAACAAAGGAGTGACCTTCTAATCTATCAGGTAAACCATGGTTATGAACTCCACATTTTACATCAACCTTCCATCCAGACCCATCTTTCGCCGAAGTCGACCTGATTTTAAATGGACATCAACATTTTTTCGTCGCACTTTGGGTTCCACTATTAGTATCCTTGTATTTTCCACTTTTATCACAACCAAATATTAATTTGTTACTTCTTCCTTTCTTGCCTGTTTCAGTACCTGAACGAGTGATAATAACAGTTACTTTATTTCGGATTTCAATCTCTTTAATTCACCTTATCACCTCTTTTCGTGTACCAAATCTTTGCGTAGTTGAAAAAATTTTAGAAGTATCTACACATATTTTTGGAGGAATTTCCATACCTGCAGTATAAAAAAATTATAAAAAGAGATTAATTACTATACACTGTCAGTGTAAAAAAATTTACACTGTCAATCAATCACCATCATCCGTGTATATTACTTTATAGATGGTTAGAATAAAAGTCAAACTCTTCTCAACATCATACATCTACGATTAACTGACGGTGTAAAAAAAATTTACATTGTCAGTGTATTTCAATTAATTTCTTATAAAAAATAAATTTTATAAAAGCAAACCGGAAGTCTTATTGAAAGAGTTCCGGTGTGTAAAATCAAGTAAACCGAACATCTTTCTAAATGTATTCCGGTACACAAAACCAACAAACTGGATAACTTCCAAAAAGTGTTCCGGTACAGTTGCGTCCTAATACCGGAACTCTTTTGGTTAGACTTTCGGTACAGGTTTTGTGACAAACCATAACTCTTTGTCCAAGTCTTCCAAAAGAGAAAAATAATATACCGGAAGTCATAATTAGAGTCTTCCGATGCGATTTTGATTGGTCCATGTTTTCATAAGTCTGCCATGAATAGTAAAACATAAAAAATAAAATAAAAAATAAACAATGCTAAAATTAACATTTTTAAAAAATATAGGGGTATCGGGATAAATGTGGGAGTATGAAGTAAAATTTTCTTATTATTTTTATTTTTGTCTATTATACGGTCCAATTCTAATCTATTATACAATATACATTTTCTTAGATGTAACGTAATATTTCAAGAATCTAACTTATATAAACTCTATTTTACAAGAAAACCTTAAGTATATAAAAATATATATATCAATAGATTTTAATTATTAAAACCATTAACATTATTTGACACTAAAAATGTAGATACTTGACATTCACCCCGTTTCAAGTTGTAACTCATTTTATTATATTAAAAAAAATACAATTAATTTGTTATGATAAAAAGAAAAATTATGAATTACTCCACAAAACTAATAATAAATTTAAAATGCCTTGTAATTTAAAATTAATTGTTTCTTTTCAAAATGACTTGGTACACGCCTAAGGATCAACTGCTCTATCCAAAACAGAAATACAAATTGCGAGACACCTTTCTATTTCAAATTTATACTTAACAATACAACACTTAACTTTTATTCAAATTCAAATTTACATTTAAAAAACATAAGACAAGAATATTAAAACTAAAACAAATGAATTAAATTAAAATATATAGTATACAACAAAATATATACAGCAAAACACAATTAAAAAAAACAGATAGGGGACGCCACGGCCTGTGTTCAAGGAAAAAAATTTAATGTAAAGGGAAGTTATGGAATGAATATCTTCCACAGTATCAATGTTGGTCTTGCCAGTTTTCTTTATTCTTATATCAATCCCCTCCCATGCTCTTTACTTCAATGGGGTTTTCGGAAAAGATGCCTTGGTTAGTATTTGAGTTAGTTTGGTATGCAAATATCCATCATGGAACATGTTGGGACGATGAACTTGCATCCATAACCCTGTCGAAAATTAGTGACGCGCGAAAACAGAAACTCCTTGATGCAGTGCAATGCCAATGATTAGCAATCGTGAGCTTCTTGATCCATCAAAATTATCCGCTGCTTACCACTATCTGAGCGGACGAGGATATCTACCTTATATCCAATCTATGCATAGACAAGAAAATCAACATAGCTTTAGAGTAACAAAACAAAAGAATTAGAAAAGGAAATTAGCTAAATGACAGTTAACTACCTCTACTGTACTGTCGGGAGAAAACCACCTCAATAGCACACCAAGATGCACTACACCAGGAATCAGCTTGAAAAGTAAAGGAGTTGTGACCTGCATATATGAGTTCATAAATTATTCGGGGGTTATTTATTATTATTGAATAATGTAGTTGTGCTTGGAAAGTGTAAACAAAAAATAGAAACCCATTTTTCAAAAGCAGACAAGCCAATGCATATGCACTGCCGGCAAATAAATTATACCAGAACTTAAGGCCTCCAGTCCACCAACTTATCTTTCAGCAAAGAGTTGGAAACTCACAAGATAGAAAATTGTTTAAATGATTAAATCCTAATGTGCAGTATAAATAACAAAGCAAAAGTCGGAACCCCAGTGATAAAAATAAACAAATTTCGATCTCGATCATTCATAGTGGATCAAATACCAAGAAGAAAGCTATAAAGACCATAGGTCAGCTATGCAACCTAGAAACTGCTGATTCAAATATGAACAATTTCTCACCAGACTAAGAGCTGTGGTCCCAAGAAGCAGCAGATATAGTTTACCCTGTAATTAATCAAATATCAAAATCGATAAAGGCTGGTTATACTTTCAAATTTAAGCTTAACTTTTAAGCTATATCATCCCAATTCACAGCTATGGCCGGAACCTGGAACTGGATTGGACCGGGCTAGCTTAGTTCAAGCTTAGCTCAGCAAAAACAAAAAAACAAACAAATGTATTCTTACAAAAAGCCATTCTGTCACTAACCTCAACTAGATGAAGATTTGAGGCACGACTGAGAAGAACAAAAGCAAATTCTCCTATCTGTGCCATGGACATTCCCACCTATAAATATATGGATTCAGGTACGTCAATCATTAAAAGAATATAATAAACAGCGCTATAACCTTCAAAATTCAAATTATGAAATAACACTTACAAGTACTGAAGTCTTGTTATTGTAACCAAATCCTTTTACAACTGAAGCAATTATGATTGTTTTAATTACAATCACCAAAATTACTGATGCTACCAAAATATCAACATGGTTCCAGAGAAAATGTACATGAATCAGCATTCCAATGCTGGCAAGGAAAAGAGCGGCAAAAAGATTGCAAATAGGTTCAATCTACAAAAAAAAAATGTGAACAGTTGTCAATTTTTCCATAAACATATCTTGTTATCAAATTAAGCACTTTAATTAAGAATACAGAACAATTGGACCGTGGTATGCCCTGAATATCATAAGGCACCAGCTTTTACAGAAGGAAATTCTAAATATATGCCTTAAATCTTTTGTTAATAGAGAAGAAAGTTTAGATTTTTATGAAGAATCCAGAAAAAATGACCAATAGAAGTGCATGGGCGGCAACTAAGTCATCCAGAACACTACAAATTTTGCATTTTCACTCATTACCAGTCCTTCAAAAATGGTGGATAATAAAAACACAGAATCTAATGCACTTTATGCAACCAATATTTAGAATTTCTATGCATTTGTCTGAATAGATACAAGTTACATCAATGCATGTCAACATTCAATTCAACAATCAATTGATATTTGTGTTTTATGTTCGCACCACATACATTTTCCAATTCCGGTATAAAAACTCACTTGCTCTAGTGTATGTTGCGACAGATCAGTGGTTGCAATCATCACTCCAGCAGCAAAGGAACCTAACTCTAGACTTAATCCCAGCTTATCACTACACTGAAAATATACAAATGCAATTAGTTAAAGAAAGTAGTGCTTGACAAGTAACAGTAAGGTAATCAAGCAGCAGAACAAACATATACTATTTGGAGACAATTATGAGATACATAGATGTGTAACTCATGCCAAAAAATGGTGCAAAAGGCATTTTAAACATAAAAATAGAAAAACAAAGCACGGCAAGCTTGCACACACAAAAGGAGTATGTAAGTTACAGCCGAGACCCTTGAAAATAAGGTGAAGTACTGCAAAGGAACAATATATGTACATCTTTTCTGCTTTGTAAGAACATATGAAAAGTAAAGCATTACAAAGAGAAATACAGAAATTCAGGCATGTGAAAAATAAGGAAAAGGACAAACCCAGGCTACAACCAAGCAGAATGCAACAGCCGCCAGCTGATAGAGTTCATTTGTCTGCACAGACATGGTTTTTATTCAACCACAAAAACAGTCCGACAAAAATTAATTGCCTTAAGATGGAAACAACTAAAGAACCAATCTACAAATTTCCAATTAAAATAAATTCTTCCATGGGTGGGCTTTTTCTTTAAAGAGGGATAATAATACTAACCTGTGATGATAGGCTTATCATCAACTTAAGAAACCACGGAAGGCAAGTGCGAGACAATATTGAAAGAATAGAGAGAAATGCAATCAATGTCACCAACCTGGATTAGGAAATGAGTGTCAGTATCAACTATCATAATGCATATTAGATAAAAACTCTACAGTATATGGCTATTTGCTCAGTAAAATCCAAATGAACGCAAAATGGATGAGAGGTGAATTTGAGTATCAATCAAGTAGAAATACAGAAATTCAAGAACTATACTTTTAAGTTTTAAACATATAAATTAAGTATAACTTTTATGAAAAACTAATTAATAATCCCATTTTTTAACAAAAAATGCATGAACTTGTCTGATTTTTCTTTGGGAAAGTGACCAAGTGAGAATGAGAAGAATAAACTGAGAAAATATTCATGGAAATAATATCAGTACAAGCCAAAGACTTGTGAGATTCTAGACTAACAGCTTTGTCATTGATATAACTCCTTGAAAAACACCTGAGGTACCACCCAAAACTGGAAGCAATGCAAAGAGCAATCCAACAGCGCAATCCTTGAAAAAAATATTAAAAATTCACAAGTCTTAATAGAGCATTTGTAGAAGGCGTTTATTGTCCATAATCCATATTGCAAAAAAATAATGAACAAAGAAGGATTACCTGTAAAATAAGGGTCCCAATTGTGACTTGTCCATGAAGGGCATTGGTAGTGTTCTTTTCCATCAAAAACTTCAAGACCTGAACAAGAAAGCGTGAAAAACAGAAAAGCTATTATCGGCACGGAAGTTCAATAGACCGTGTATGAGCTTTAAAATGAAACAGAATCAGATTGCTTAGGCCGTCATGTCATACCACTGCTGTTGAAGACATAGAAAGGAAAGTACCAACAAAAATCCCTTCTGAAGCTTTACCACCACATAACTGCAAAATTGAATACAAATCAGAACTGCAGCATTCGGAGCATCATATGGAAAAGTCCACTAGTGCACAAGATATTTTAAAATAAAACACTGCCTCATAAATATCAACTAAAACTCCAATCACTTAACAATCAAATTATATGGGACATATTAGATCAAGAAAAAGAAAGAAAATAGATGCATGTTCTCTTCTTTGATTAAATTACTATGTTTATCATACTATAACCATTTAAGCTTCAAATTTAAGAAATGAGTGCATATATATTTTAATACTACTTTTCCACCATCAATATAACCTTCAATTTTTATTCTACTTAAAGTTAGATATCTGTAACAAAATAGTCATTTAAGTTTCTTTTGTATCAAGCTAGTTCATTAAGTCTGGAAATGTTTATGTCGTTAGCCTTTTAACCACATTCTATTACAAATTAAAGCTCAAGTGTCCGTTAAAACCATGAGATCATTTAATGCATCCTGGGTGTATAACTTTGTATTCTGAAGTTAGGGTTCATCAAGTATAGGGTTCATTTGTAACAGAGATGACAAATTTAGGAAAATCCTAAGAGGAAAAGTCTAGGGCATTTACTCATGGTTAAACAGCTGATATTATTTTTGAGCCTGTGGCGAAAACCTATTGTGGCTTGCAATCTAAGGTTAGTTAATGTTGATTTCTACTTATAACATTGTTTTTTATGCACGTGGTGGTTAAAAGACTAACGACATAAACACTTACACTAAAAGGATTGACTTAGTACAAAAAATACTTAAATGGACTATTTTGTTACAGACATCTAACTAAAATGACGGCATGATGAATTCCGTCTTCATTATATTTTGGCATCAAATGCCATGGATCTTGTAAAGTAAGAAGGAGAATATATCTATAGAAAGATCACTAGATCAGAAATCCAGAAAGAAAATTTAGAAAAATGAGAACAGGAACTGAAAAATGATACTGCATTATACCGTGAAACTATTTCAACTACAAGTACATCATAGTGGTTTCTTTTAAATTTGTCATACTTGGGACCCTCAAATGGAATCCATTTTTTCCAAAATCTACATAATGAAGCACAAACCTTCATTCAATCAGGTCTTCTAAATTAAAAATTAAAAAGATGAAACTTATTCTTTGGATAGTACAATCAGTATTTCTTTGTACATTTAAGAACGACTAAGGAGACAGATCAAGCAATAAATAGATGAGGTAGAAACTAAGTCTTTCATACACGGCAATGGCATGAACGTCTCCAGAGGACAGGACACCTACATGCATATTTGGTTTATAGTTGGCAAAAATGCAAACATATTTTTCGACCCAAATCATTTGGATCCAAAGCAACAGTTGAGTTTCTTTGGGGTATACACACTTGGAGTTTCTTTGGGGTATACACACTTGCAAACATATTCAAACATACACTGCATAATCCAAAGATTTCTGGTTTGGCTTGTTTGTGATTTGCATTTCCTGTTAACTTTAAGTCATAAAAGGAAACAAGAAGAACAAACAAAAGCTCAGAATTGGGGTGAATCAAAATTCTCAACATACCGATACAGTAAAACCACACATGCACATGAATAGAAAAATCTGAAGTAAGCCTCCAAGAACTGCAACAGACCGAACAACTCGAAGCTGCAAGCAGAAAATAAGGTAATCAAAGTTAAGTGCAGCATAAACCAAAAAGAAAAAGAGAAGAAAACAGAAAATAAGCGAACCTTTGTCATGGAAAACTCCAGGCCCATTGCAAAGAGAATAAATATCACGCCAAACTGAGCCACTGTTTCCACCTACATATTTGAACGTATTGCTAGGATAAATAAGCTTGTGCCCTTTCAAACTCCAACAGGGCTTGCCAAGTCAGAATAAGTTAATTTTAAATTACATAGCCACTCCTATCAAGATATTGCAGAATAACACGCTGTTCGCTTTTAAATTACATGTTCTGGTTGTGACATTGTATTGAAATCCCGCAATAAAAATAGTCTGTATAAGTCTCAGCCTCTCAGGAAATCGTCACCTCTGGAGCTAGATTTTGGGGTTGAATAAGGCCTAGCTCAAATTCTAAGAGTCAGGATGCCTAAAATTTAGGAATTATAGTCATTTCTATTTGTCTTTATTTTCTTTCAATCGAGTAGCTTTCCTTTTTTTAACTATGACCTTCCTTCTTTTTTTGAAACAGTCAATGTATGTTAGTTGTTAATTTGTTACTATTGCCGGAGGTGGGAATTGAACCCAAGAATCACTTCACTACTTAACTCTCACCCCAGCCACCAAAACAACCTTGTATTCCGTAACTATGGTCTTCCTTTAATTATGGTGCTTTCCTTTGATTATGCTAGTTCTAATTTTCATTAGGGATTAGTCATTTATGGCTACATATTGTATATACCATGTCATTTTGCTAATTAGTAAGGAATAAAACTAGCATCCAAAGGCAAGTTTCAAGAACACAGAAGCACAACCCCCACAGAGTTTGCCTCATGGAACATAAGAGTCTTTTTATTTGCTACCAAAGCTGCAGTCTTGGATGTCGCCCTAGGGAGAAAGTTCAAGCAATGACTTTTAACGAGGCTTTTTACGATCAACTGTACACCTTTAAAATAAAGCTTGAGAAGAAGTGGAAGGATTGAAGTTACTAATATCTTAAACTGATTGTTATTCTGTAAGACACAAACTCTGAAACACCAATGGAGCGACTCAAGCTCTAATGAGTAAGACAAAAATTGGGATAAAAAGAGGGCTTCCTAACATATGATGCTTGAACTTCCTTGTTGGGAAGGTGAACACAATATGGGTTTGGGCTTCTAGAGCTGAGAAATAGCATTGATTCCTAAAGTTTAGGGGTCCTAACAGTAACAACTACTATATTTGGATATGTAAAGTTAGAAAGAATATTTAGTACAACTAATATGCTGTTGGTCAAGTTAATCAAGCAGGTGAACATGTAACAATGGTTGATGGGACTAAGTTTCATAATGGATAGTGTAATTTTTTTTTTTGGGTTAAGTAGCCTAGTGGCGGGAATTCACCTTTTTTAAAGGTGAGCAAAGTGGCATGTCGCAGGTTCTAACCCGCATCCCTACATCAGATGTCCCTACAACTACCAACTGAGTTGGCTTAACGGGACGAGTGTATTTTACCCTACTCCATTAGGCGTCAGACCGAAGTATAGGAAAAAAAAGCTTTCAAGAAATGTGGCTAAGTGTTAGATTTCATTAGAGATAAAAAGATTACAAATATGAAATCCAACTGAGTCGAACTCTAAAACTACACCAAAAAGAAAGCAGCAATTTATTTTAGATAAAAGATTACAAGAGCAATTGATTGCTGTATCCAAATACCTGCACCATTTCATTGATGAAGTTAAAGCCTCCAGGTCCAACAATGGAGCCAGCTAGAAGATATCCAGTAATGACCTGCCATATAATACTTTCAGGTAATTCTACATCTACAAGAGGTTCAACAGAAGCTATAATGAAATAGATCCTAAGATTACATTTTTCAATAATGAAGCTTAGAACAAAAATATTCATACCGGTTGTCCAGCAAAAGCAAATGCAATGCCACCACAAGTTGCCGAAACAATAGCAACTACCAAGTCTGAAATCAATCTATAAGGCAACAATGAAAGAAGTTTGAATTGTCATTTTTATATAAACCATCATATGCTTAAAACATAACAAGCTATAGAAGAGTACCGTAAATCTAGCTGTAGCACCGGATACTTGGATTTAAAGTTAGAAATGATAAATACATTGTCCTGAAAGATGCACATTTTACACATTTGAAATTTGCAAAACTTAACTGAATATCAGCAAAAAGAAAGAACCAAATATTGAGCTGTATCACCTTTCGATCTATTAATATTGGGGTGTCCTCGCCTCTATTGAATACATGATGGAGTTGAAATGACCTAGAAGTTTAGAAAAACACATTCAACTAGTCTTTAAAAAAAATATATATATATATCAAATGTTGACACAACCAATTAAAGTTGTAGACAAATGTCAAAATAATTACTTTTCATCATTAGTGTCATTCTTGTTCGGCGTGACTCTTGCCACAGTCTCCAGAACAGCCTGATCCACAGACAAGTCAAGAGGAGTAACTCAGCATAATACCACCTTCAGAGAAAATTACGTAATGCAATGTACAAGTACTTTGGATGCATATTCATTGAAGAACATAACCAGATTTCCAACTAACTAAAAGCTTTAAAGTAGAAACTTCCAATAAGGTGAAGTAAATGAAATGATACATTTCTTAAAAAAAAAATAAGTTGCCTCATTTATGCCTTTAAAGTGCATAATCTCTCATTAATACCTAAAGGATTAGCTTCTAATTATAAAAGAGATACTTTATTCAAATAAGTTATTGTTCTTCATTTACAAAAAAGTCCTTATAAGCCTGTTACCATAGATAAAAGTTAAATTAGAGAGATTCTTAATAACTTGAGATGTTTCAATTTATACGGAAAACCTATGAATCACGGACACCTCTAAGAGTTGGCGAATCGCGGTGTCTGACACACGTCGTGTCCGACACTTGTATGACACTTGTACGACACGTGTCAGAAAAGTCAGCCAGGTGCGGATAAGTCAAATAAGTGTCACCAAAAAAATTATTTTTTCTTTGCTTCCAAACTCGAATCAATGTCTGACACTCGTATGACACTCATACAACACGTGTCGGACAATTTAGACAAGTGTTTCAAAAGAAATTTGTGTCGGACAATTTAGACAAGTGTTTCAAAATAAATTTGTTTTTTCCTCTGACATTTTTTGGTCAAATCTCAGACACGCGTCTAAAAAGGTTAAACATATATTAAATTTAAAACAATGGCATCAATGAAGAATTAAAGGCATTGGTTTTTATTAGAATATTTTTAAATTTTTTAATAATAGATGTATAAATGAAGTTCAAATTTTATCATATATGTTATGGTGTCGGTATCTAAGTGTCTGTGTCCGTGTCCGTGTCAGAGACTCTGCTTCATAGTGGAAAACTATCATAAAAGCTAATGTTATTGCAAGAGTATTTCTTATACTCAAAATCGAAATAGTATGCCATTGCCATCGTGGATCAGTTGAAATCAAAGACTAACCTGTTGTTCTGCTACACTGTTATTGAAACCTCCCGAATCAGGCACTGTTAATAAAGCTAAACATTAAAAACAGATTCCGAAATTCTTGAACTTCACCACAACATATATATAAAAAAAAACCACGAATATTCAACAGAACGAATCGAGATCTTACGAAGCTGAAATAGTTCGAATTGGAATCTATAATGAAAGTAAAGAGAATTATCATCACCTTCGTTTTGATCATCGTTGTCGGTGAACTCGTGCTGAAGAGCTCGATCAATGATATCAGCGAAGGAGCCTTGTCGAGGAGTGGAGAGGGAGACATTGGAGTCGGTGGAGTTGGCAAGTTCGAAATCCAACCGATCGGAGAGAGTAGGACGGATGGCGAGAGAGGAATGAGGAAGAGAGTGGAAAATGAGAAGAAAAACTGGAATCATCAACAAGTGGTTGAGATGAGAGAGTGAGTGTGATCTCGGTTTAGACATTGCCACGCCGGCGGAGGAAAACGGTTAGCGGTGACAGTTCGCCGGCGAGAGAGATGGGGCCGGTGAGGTGTAGTAGTGAGTAAGGTGAAGTGGTGAGGGGTCAAGTTGAAGTCGTTCATTAATTACTATCATTTTGTACTTGTCATTATTGCTATTATTTTAAACTGGCGTCCAGACGGACACTCGTGTGTCCGTCTATCCTTTTTTTAATGCACACACGTAAAAATATAAAAAATAATTTTTTATTTAATATTAATTTAAATATTTAAATAAAAGTTAATAAGTTATGTGAAAGATGATAATTATAATTTAATGGAAACTATCGTAAAAGTTACAAATTTTAAAATAAAAACAAATAGATAAAAAAAAAACTACATCAAATATATGTTTTGCTCTTATATTAGGAAGATTCAATATGACTTTTTGTCGTTATGATTACTCTGCCCTTGTCACCCATTTTTTATTTTATTTATATGGAACCATGGTTAGTTACATGCAGCAAATTCTCTCATTATTCATAAGTTTTTTCTTTATTTTTTTTAATAGAGAAAATATGTTAATAAATGAAATATAGTTGGTATAGATGGTTGGATCCGCACGCATTAACTGATTAGGACTTTAGTATACACAATTGATGGATTATACATAAATTTTAAATTTTAGTATAAATTTTTAATGAACTTGATCATTTTCTCAAACTTTATATCGAGGTGTGTCTCGTCGTTTTTATTTTATATATATATATATATATATATATATATTGTTAATAAATAAATCTATAAAAAAATTGAGATCAAAAAGGTCTAAGTAAATTGATTATTACTTTTTTTTTCCTGCAATCTTAAACAATTTAGGTATACTACTTTTATTGTAAGAGTGTTAAAAATTGAACCGATCGAATAAAAATCATTAATCGAATCGAAACAAATTAAAAATCATAAAAAATTACATTTGATTCAGATGTGTTTGAATCATTTTTCTAACAAAGTCGGACGGTTTGGTTCGGTGTATGATTTGTATTTTGAAAATCAAACCAAACCAAACAAACTCGCATTATGTAATAAAATCTTACGAAACATTATATATTTTTGTATTTTTTAGTAAAATATTCATTTTAATTTACATATCAATATAAAACAAAAAATTAAAAAATTTTAATTTACTTTAACTTTGTATCTTTTAAGATATAAAATATTAGTAATATTTTAAATTTATTTAAGAATGCAATTTCATTTATTTTTTATAGAATAAGATAAAATTGTAATATATAATTAAATATGATTCAAATTATAAATTTATTTTGACAACTATAAATTTATTTATGCTAACGTATGAATGTTTAAACACAAAATTATGTTGTCTTTTATATGTGTATGTATGACTCAATAAAAATTTTGTAAAAAATTAAACCAACCAAACCAATCAAAACCACGTTAATTTGATTTGATATAGTTTCATTTTTAAAAGTCAACCGAACCAAAACAAACCAAACTGAACCGTACATTTTTCTCTTACGGTTCGAATCAAATTTGTAGGCCGCTGATGCCAACTTGCAGAATAAGCATTCAAATTCTCGTTTGCCCAATGTTTTTATAAAGGTTTCATCATGAACAAAATGATAGTTTATATCATTTTTGTCCGCTCATAAAACACTAAGTTTGTCGAAACATGTAACATCATTTGACTGTCACAACAAAACGTTATTGGATTTGGTTGTGGTACAAATGAGTGCTACCAACAATTCTTTCAACCAATGCCACTCACATGTGATGAGAGCCATAGATCGATACTCGACCTTTGTCGAGGAACAAGACAACATATGTGGTTTCTTAATTGCTGAATGATTGAGAGATTTTGTTCAACCATTAGCTGCTAGTTACTTCAATTTTAAATTATTACTCGTTCTATGATATTTGTGCATAAATTTTAGAGTTAATGAAGTTTTTGGTTCTCCTAAATATTTTGTAGTTCACTTTTAGGCTTTTTAAAAATTTCCTTCAAAGAATGATCCTCATAAAATTTTTAATTTTAACTTTTGATCCCTCCTGCCAAAATTGTCGCTGAAACCGTCGTCATTTCCGTCGCTAAATAAAAAAACCATCGCTAAAACCGTGGCTAATTTTGTCTCTAAGTTGTAAAAACCGTAGCTAATTGGCAGGAGAGATCAAAAGTTAAAATTAAAAATTTTATGACGACCATTTTTTAAAGGAAATTTTTGGAAGACTTAAAAGTAAAATTGAAATATTTATGAGGACCAAAAATTTCATTAACCCTAAATTTTATACAGGGTCATCCCAACATATTTCTTATTTTCTGTGTAGTTGATATTAATGTCTCATTCATAATTAAAAGTAAGAAAATTCTGGACAGTGTGATAAAAAGGAAGATGGACCTCTTATATTGTCAGGAAAAGTTAGTTACTAATCTACAACAAACTAACTCACAAGTAACAACAAAAAACAATAAATGGACCTAGGCAGGTGAGTCCAATAGTTAACTTTTTTTTTTCATCAATTGATTTCCACTTTAGTTTAAAGTAGAAAAACCATCTTTGTGGCTTTGAGTATCATCTGTCAACTGTGACCTGTCGTATTAAAGAAGGTAGTTAAAACTTCACATGCAAATACAACTCATTTTATCATATAATAAACTCGCATTTACATACATGTTACAACTCATACATGTAAAACACATTTTTCATCTTTCCTTCTTTTTTTAATAAAAACTATACATTGCAGATTCCACTGATATATAAACATTTTACAACAGACCATTTTTCAGGGTCAGTAAATCGCACAAAAACCTTGTATCGTGTAAGTGCGGGATCACTGTTATGTAGCCTTTGGACCTCCACTTGTTTCTATCAAGCGTTTGTTCTCAAGATTGACTATTGAGTCTGCAATGACTCTAGCACTGGACTTCATGTATCCGCCTTTAACATGGAATGAAAAATTAACAAAACCTCATATAAACATCTCAAATAGGATGAGAATATAATTGAAGAAAGTTTGCTAAAAACATATTGGTTTAGAACCTGTCATGGAATTCAAATCAAAATTTAAATCGGATCTATTATCTTAATTGTAAATCCAATCTTATTAAGAATCAAAAGATACTTATCAATAAAAATACAATATTTTAAGTAAAAACAAATGACATAACAAAATTGAAAAGGTTATATATCATATATGATACGAACATCAAAAGTAATTCAAGTTTCAAGTTTTAAATCAAATGACAAAAGAACTCTCCATTACAACATCATATATTACCATGTATTTTCAATACTTTTGTTTTACTACTATCCAGTATGAAAATGGGGCCTTTGTTATGAGATTTTCCTGTACAAACATCATGGCACGCATATGGTAAGGAAGGAGAAAAAAGAAAACCTGAAGTGAGCATGACAATAGGAATGTTCTTTTCACGGGCAAACCGAAAAACTTTCTCATCTCTAAGAGCAATTCCGTCAGGACTAATCTGCATGCACAAAATAATACAAACAATACTTATGATTTAATACAAAGTTACATTTTACTGCAACAGTAGGGGGATTATTTTTATCTTGCAGGAACTATAGATCAAGAGGAAACAGCCAGTCAATTTGATTTAATACAAAGTTACATTTTACTGCAATAAATTGAATCCAAGAATGACATTACCTTCAACCTTCCTAATGGGTCACCTTCTAGGATGTCAGTTCCAGCATTATAAACTAACAACTCGGGGTTAAGCCTTCGCCCAGCAATCTTGAATCACATTGGCATGAATAACAAAAATAAGTGTTCTTCAAACTGATAAACATAACTACAATACTTAATGGGTATGTTTGGGAGTTATTATGAGTGGTATGGAAGGGAAGAAATGAAATGAAAACAATGGAAATGCGAAGGGAAAGAAAGGGAAGAGACTGTATGGTTAAATGACGACTTTACTCTCCCTCATTCGGACTTTTAAAATTAGATGGTAAAGGTAATAGAAACTGCATTATTGAATCAAATGATCCCTTAATATAGTTGGATAATTGGATAGGACAAAGCAAAGCAAAAATATTGGCGTATATATAGATACACATAATCTTAGTAATGTAGTGGTTACTCAAGCCAAAAGCAACATAATCCTAGTAATGTAGTGGTTACTCAGGCCAAAAGCAATAGAAAAGTTATGTTGTAACATACCTCAAGTGCTTCATCTAATTTTAGCAGGTACTCTTCTGTACGAGTCCCGCTCTGAAAGTTCAAGGTGACCAAAGAGAGAATTAAATGTTACAGAGAAAAATAAATAAAAAATATGATTCAGGTTTTAACTGCTGTAGTGAATATACCTTCACTTCAACTTTCTGATTTATGTAGTTTCTTGCCTCATAATCCTAATATAGAACACAGAAAGGAAGAGTAAGATGTGTCTCTCTTAAGATGATAAATTGAGGATGACCGTGTTAGAATACATGCGCATTCTAAGTTAAAAGTAAATTATGATATACTGTTGTTACTGGAACATTGTTTCCTATTATGAGGAAAAAACATTGTTACAACATAATGACAAAGCTTGCTGTTTAAAAGTCACTAATGTTTTAATAATATAATTACAGTATATTTTTTAGCAAAACATTTGCACTTTGTTTGCAAGTTAATTGAAGATGCAAGCACAAAATGTATACATGTTGAACTTGACATGAATTCCAATTTTCAATATTCAAAACCCAATAGGTATTTATTTGAAAAGAGGCTCACCTACAAAGAGTTGATCATATTATTGAGGTTAGACTGAAGAAAAAAAAGGTTTATGTATGTTTGCCCAATAAACAGAGATATCGAGAAAGAGGAAAACTCCCAGATAAATCATTCATGTTAAAGAGTCTCACATCGGACTATATATGGCATGAACATGTGTTTATAAATGGGGACAATCATCACCTTACGAGCCGGTTTTGTAGGGTTGTGTTAGGTCCAACCACACATTCTTAAGAATTCAAAAAGACTAGGATCTAAATGTACTTTCTGGAATTTCAGCTTTTTAGCATTAGCATTGTTAGATCCATATAACTAATCCACCTAAGAGAAAATGGAAATTATTGTTGATTTAAAGTGCAGTACCTAGAGCACGAGGCAACCTCCATTGTTGGGGTTTAGAGAGGGTCAAATTCATATGCAAACTTAGCTTTGCGATTGGAGATAATGTTTATGCGACTAGATTCACAATCACTATCCCATAAGAAAGCAATGTCCCTGTTGTACCACGGCTCACACTCATTTCACCAGTGGAATTTAAAAAACAATTACAATATACTTTTCATTTCATGATCAACATGGGATTCACATTTTGGATGGTTCATATTTCATATCAAGACTGCGGATACGATGATGGATGATAGAATCATAGAACCACAGGACACAGGCATGTCTCGAATAAACTAGGAAAATGTGAAGAAACAGAAATGTAGAAATAATCATTTATAACAAAAAAGAGGTACAAGATATCTAGGAGCAGAGAGCTTTACCAAAGGATATATGCCAGGGTTATACATATCGAGAATGTAGACTCGATCTGCCATTACAAAGGTCCCATCAGTGAAAAACCCTAAGAGATATGATGGCAAATACAAGAGGGAGAAATTATTTTGGTCATACTATCATCGGCAAAGTCCATTTCATGGCCATTTCCTTGATGTGCATCAAGATCAATAATCATCACCCTGAAGATTTTATGGAAGTTTTCTTTTAGTGTTAATAGAATAAGCTAGCCGGCAATTTTAAAGACTAAATGTGATAGTACCTCGATATATTCAACTGAACAAAAGCAAAGTGGATGCATAGAGAAATATCTGCGTAAGCACAAAATCCACCTCCATTTTCTGCAGAACAGTGATGAAAACCTCCTCCCACATTAATGGCCCATCCTCTCTCCTTTGCAAGTTTTGCAGCCAATATAGTTCCTCCAACCTGCCTTTAGTACAAGAGCTAGATCATATAACTGGAGATGTTAAACAGACTTCAAGAAAAAAAGTTGCTTTACCTGTTTCCTAAATGGAAAAAGAACTTTATTTTGCACCAGACAATTGGGAAAAAATGCCACGGGAGGGACCTATATTTTATTTACTCTATGTCAGTAAATAATCTTTAATATGTCAACTGAATAAAGCCCCAGTAAATGTCATTCTGCTATCAGAAAAACAATCGAAACAAATAAACCAACAAATTCCAACAAAACCATATAAGTTTCTATCAAATCTACACCAGCACGATATATTTTTATAATAAACTAGACATAAATTTCCATTTAAAAACTCCACAGAGAAAAGCAAGTAATGACAATACATTTAAACCATGAAAGAGTAAATAACTGCCTCAGGCTTACATGTAAGTAAAAAGTACCTCAATTATCTTGGCAACATTCGAACTTTGGTTCAGACTATTCAAGTATGATTTTGAGTGTACCTGTAGATTGAAAAAAGGAAAGAAAGAAAATGCATTTAGCATAGGACACTGCTTATGATATGAGAATTCATGTCATTAGTGATTAAATTTAGGAAGTCATTTATATTTGGATATGCACAATGAATGATCCTAATTATAGAGCTAATTGTGCTAAAAACATTCTTAACTGTCTAACCAACTTCCTAACAAAAATTATACAAAAATAGAAGGCAGACAGACAACAAGCTGCGCCACTTCCTAAGCTAACTAACTAATCATTCCAAAGAATGGCATCCTATACCAAAAAACATAGCATTATCAGTTTTCTTAAGCTATGTGAGAGAGCTTATTAACACAGAAAAACACATATTGTAAACTATTGTTATGAACTAGAACACTAAATAAGTCCAAATTAAGTCTAAGTCCAGATAAACTCTTCCAAAATCGAGTAAAGGACTTGGTTATTTGACAGAAAAAATAACACATATTCATAAGCAATTTCCAAAGAAAATGAAAAGAGGTTGATTATTACCACTAGAAGATCATCTTCAGAAGCTTCAAGAGGCTCAACAATGCGATTTTTATCCAAAACACCAAAAGAGACAAGGAAATTACAAATTCGTCCCCATTTGGAGGAATCAAAAGGGTGCCTAAAACAAATAAAAACCAGTTACACAATTCCAAATTGCAGAACCGTTGGCAGGTTAATGGTTAATCGGTCATTACAGTTTCTCTATGCCGAGAAATGATATATCGTAAGAGTCGGAGTAGATAAGCGGAACCTGAGTGGTGAAAGATAAAAGTAGTAAGCAATTGAAGAAGGCGTTAAAATAGGGGATAGTGAGTGGAAGTTGGTAAGTTTGCCTTGGACGGAGATACGTCGAAGTAGAGGTTGGTAGAGAGGATGCGGTTGCGGGCATGACCGTCGATGGCGGCGGAAGAAGAAGGAGATGAAGACATCGGTGTTGCTCTGTGCTCTGAACCGAACCACCGTTACACCTGGTTGAATTCTGTTAACTTTATTAAATTTGATGATAGGAATCTATGTAAACGTGACAAATGAATGTTAAACATATCATGGAGTAGAAGATAAAATATTTAGTTTAAAAACTAGATAAATTTTGACATATAAAAAGTGATAATGTATTTGAAATATTAGATATTATAGATGAAATAATTTTGTCGATGTTTAGTTTTTGTAAAAGAAAAATTATTTAGAAAACGTGTCTGACTGGGTTGACGTATATGAGTGTTGTATATAAATTATTTTTAGCTTTGATTCTTAAATAATGTGAGAAATTGGCGTTGTTTATGAGAATTTGAAGTTCGCACCATGCTATTTAGCTTCGACTGGGGGTAATTGTTTTAGGTTGTTCAAAATAGTCTCACATTGTTTGGGAATCGAGACTAAGGATAATTTATGTTCATAAATAACACTTGTAGTGTTATATTTGTGAGAGTCCTAAATAAGTGCAGGGAGAGTGTCCTCGTCTAAAAGTGATGTCGTTTAGGTGATATCCCCACGGAACAGAAGGTTCCACCCTTGGCACAGATGACGTGTGTAATGTCGTTGGTCAGATGAGAGGAAGTCCACCACGATTCTCTAAAGAATAGGTGGTCAACGACCTCCCTTAGTCTTGAGGGAGCAGTTGGCGCCCTTATGGGTTTCCCAAACCCTAGACCCAAAAAACCTCTATATTTACTTCTCCAGCAAGGGGGGAAAGGATATATCCTAACGAAAAATGCATATTACTCAAAGCATAACGCTCCACACCTAGCATCTCACCTCACGTGAGCAGGTTCTCCTAAACCACCCAAAACACCATCGTACATGCACACCTGTACTTTTTTACGAATACAATGGCATCCACCATTTCCCCCCAGTAAAACTAACTTGGGTCACACCTTATTAATCACCATCACCCTACTCATTGTTACCCTTCACTTCTACACCTAGCCATTTTCAATCATGGTTAACAAGAGGGCTCAATCCTCTACGCCAGAAGGTATCAGCGTTAGCGGTGATACATGTCGCCATGGACAAATTACGCCGTCACAATTAGACATTTGAGGATGATGTCCATAACATTAGACAGCGTCGGCAAGAGTTCAATCCTCCAGAAGAGATTGAGGTGTTGGATCCCCATCCATTCTCAGAAAAGATATGGGAAGCATCTGTCTCTGAGGGATTCAGACCTCAACCTTTGGCCAAGTATGATGGGTGCAGTGAACCCTATGACCACATCGCCTCTATCAACACACAGACGGTCATCATATGAGCATTTGACTCCCTGAACTGCAAATTGGTGTTTGGAACTTTCAGGATGTTTACTGGTATATTTAGTAAACAATCAAGATTTTGGTTCAGTTAAGAGATTAAACTCGAAAAATCTCGAGGGCAAATTTGTGCATGAATGCTTTGAGAAAAAAATATGTGTTTAAAAGGTGGTTTTGTTTGAGTTCATGAGAACTCAAGAACAACGTGAACAGAATAGAAATGTGTAGAAAAATATAAAGATTTAGAGTGAAAAACAATAAGAATGCAATTAAAGTAAATAGGATAAAAACAAACTGAAAAAATAAAGTGTTTGCTTTAATATAAAATGGTACGGATGACCATACATTTTTCACTGAATCTCTGAATCACTATGACTTGGATATTGGATTCTATATAGAATTTAATGAAATTTGCGACCCTAGTCACAGTGCAGAAATTTGACTTATATACAAGTGAAAAATAACTATCGACAATGGTTATTTGCTCAACATTAAACATGTTCCCAAGTACGTGGGTTATTGGCCTTTGCATGACTTTCACGCGTCTTCAGCGTTTGAACTACTTCAAACTGTCACTTATGCTGATAACTGCCTTTAAATCTCTCAATTGCCTCTGTCAAGAATCTTCAATTGACTCGTATAGTTTTGTCGAAGCATCCTTAGTTTGGCTGACTTTTATACTTAAAAACACATTAAGTCCCCAACATCTGATGCACATGTTGAACTCGACACTTGTCGAAATGTTGATTTGTACAAACCATTTCGAATTTTCTACATGTTTCAAAAAGAGAGTGATCTTAATTTTATGGATATGTTTCTGAGACTCTTCCATACCAGATTTAGTGCCCTGTCGAAATTCACATGCTAACAGATGCCCCCCCCCCCCCCAAATGCAATTTTCGATCATATACAAAAGATGGGAGAATGTGGTGTTTTTCGTAACAGCTCGATATTGTTCAAGGTAGACTACTTACATCACAATCATCATGACCACTTTTCACCAAACTGTCATGTCAGTGTACATGTATGCATTTAGCTGTCATTGCTCTGCTTTTCAAGACGTAGTGGGCCACCAAATCAATTTCATAACAAAAATCATTTAATTGTTTTTTTAAATCCAAAATTTTAAATGCCACTTGTCCAGATTCAGTGGAGACACTGAAACATTTTTTCAATTATAAAAGCACCTTCACTTTCTCATTTTCCCTTTTTCCAAATTCTCAGGCTTTAGACCCTAAACATCTTCAACTTTTATGTATTCATCATCTTCTTCTTCCTCTCATAAACTCTAAAGTAAACCAATGGCTTCCATATTGTAATACCTTAAAATTCGCCTTCTTTTCATTTGCATCCTCATTTCTGCATTTGCATGGTTCTTCTGGGCATGGGATCAAGGTATTTTCCAGCAGCTCATGGCGTCATTAATTTCGGTATCATTTTCAACAATGTTCAGAGCCAAGCAGATAGCTTTCAAAGTCTTTTTGAGCATTTATTTTGCTCATTAGATGATTTGATGATCAGAAACAATGGCAGTCAGTTTTTGATTAGTCATTCGGCATCAGGCATTATTAATCCAGCAGGATATTCTGAGGTGTCAGCAAGAATTTGTGTTTCATTCCAAGTGTTACTCAGTAGCAATGCCAAGTTTTGGGTTTCAGAGGCTTAATGGTTTCAAAACAATTGTCAGAATCCCTTTTCCAAGTTTCCCTCCAAAAGGCGCCAAAATTCAAAAGTTGCACTGTGTAACCGGTTACAGCGTATCTGATAACCGGTTACCCTTTGGTTTTTCTGCGCATTTCCTCAGTTTTTGAACTGAGTAACCGGTTAGCAGATATGCTGTAACTGGTTAATCTGGGCAAAATTTGAAAAATTCAGTTTGCATCATTGGTGATCATGTGCTTGGCATGTGCACGTGTGGGAAGGATCTAGAATTGATATTTTCATCATTTTCCACCCAAAATTCAAATTCCTTCCAACATTTTCCACTCTAATTCCTCATTTCCTTTCCCAATCCATTTTCACCCCAATTTCCACCCACTAAACCTCACTCCAAACCCAAACTTAACTCCTAACCTAGGGGTTATTTAAACCAACTCATTCTAAACCTCAAAGGAACCTTGATCATTTTCTCACTCACATTTTCAGATTTGCTCTCAATTCTCTCTCGCTTTTTCATTCTTCAATTCCATTTTCAACCACACTCAAAGCTCTTCTATAGAGATTAACAAGTTCTTCATTGGAACTTGTTAATTCTTGAGCTAAAACCTCTCATCATCACTACATTTCAGCTTTTCAATTTGGATTTTCGTTTGGATCTGGTTCTGAATTTTCAGAAGTGTTTTTTGGAAGTGATTTTGGAGCTTTTGTTGCTTATTGCTTGGATTTTCAACTTTTGAGTGCAAGGAGCTTGTGGATCTTGGATTTCTCTACTTGGATTCATCAAATTTTGTTTACAACACTTACCAAAGCAAATCTCAGCTTTGTAGGTTGGTTAATCTCAGATCCACACTCATTTTAGCTTAATTGCAACTTATACAATGTAGATCCATGATTTTTGTTGTGTTTTGATCATTTTGGTTGATTTTGATTGTGGATGTTGGTGATTACTGGATCTAAATGATGTTTGAATACTGTGTTTGAACTTAATTTTCGTGCATTGTTGATTACATGATCATTGGACATGATTACATAAGTGATTTGCTGCTGAAAATGCTTTTGAAACTGATTTTTTTCACCACTGTCCCAGAGTAACCGGTTAGCAGTTATGCTGTAACCGGTTACACTGTGTATTTTCATCGCAATTGGAGCAATTTTGAACTGTGTAACCGGTTAGCAGTTATGCTGTAACCGGTTACCACTGAAGCAGAACTTGATTTTCTTGCATTTTCTTGGTTGTTTGGGATCCTTTTCATGTTTAAACTTTATGGATTGATATGATGATGTGTGGATCATTCTTGAGTTGTTGCACCTCACACTATTGCATGAACACAATTTTCCGACACGCGACTCTTGGATTTGTATCGTTTGTGAACATGTTTGCGTTGTTGCATTCTTGATGCGATGAACACGTTGCACACACATTCGAATCATGTTAATTCTTATTTAATGTTCAACTTACTGGACACTTGATGCATGATTGATGTTTGTCTCCATGGTAGCTTGTGCATGACTTGTTTTGACCAATGTGTAAATCATACAATTATGTTGAGTGTGTTCGTTCTTGAGTGGTTAACATGGCCATGCTTGTTCATACTTGATGTTTGCAACCTCTATGCTTGGCTTGCCTTGCTATGTATGTTCATTTGCAATCGCTTCTTGTTTGGATGCATGCTGCCCTGTTTTTACAGCTAGTGTTCTAAGTTTGTTCATGTGCTGTCTATTGTTCACACTTCCTGCCTGCTGCCTTTTACACTTATTTTGTGTTGAATATGTGTGCTATTGAAAGCTGTCTTGCTTGTGTGTTGTCTTTAACTGCTGTGCAGGTGCGGAAGCGTGTTGTAGCTGCTGCTTGTTTTGTTTTATTCGCCTTTTCTTCTTCATCTCTTACACTTTTTCTCTTCCCTTGAGTCTCAAGACTTGTTTAAGTATTGGATTCACTCCCTTAGAGCTACCTAGTCCAACTTAATTTTTGATTAAGATTGGAGTAGGATTAGCATTAGGCTTCCCTTTGCATGCTAACTTAGGTAGAAGTTTCCCTTTCAAACTCAACTATAGGGCCATATTTGCATGACAACATTAGGAGCAATTTAGTTTCCCTTAGAATTTCTCTTTTCCCCTTGAGTCTTCTCTTCTCATCTCATAACACTTCTAAAACACTTAATAAAGTTAACGTGTATTGCGCATGAGCCTCGCATGTGGGAATTGAGGAATGAGGGGTTTCCTCTCATTTTTCTAGAGTGTTTAGTGGACGTTCCATTTTGGAACGATTTGCTAAGCATTCTTTCCTACATCATAGACTTCGGTGCAATGCAAGTTATGAACTAACTTCAATCCACTTCTGTCTAAAAAACACAAAAACAAACTTAAATCTTTTTATCCTTCGGGATCGCTAAGCTTCCAACTATTTTCAGAAAGGGGCACGTTACTTCCGTCTCGTCGCAAACAGGCTTCGACCCTAACTGCCGGACGCGAATCTAACGTCGCTCATAAAAAATACAGACTTGGTTAGGTCGAACTATGACTACTCTGATTTCCTCCTTCGCGTTAGATTGAGGATACGCAGGCACAAGACGGCGATGTATTAGCGAGCAACCTCCCCCCTAGTTCGTGTCCGAATTACGTTGACTCTGACTTTCCCGCTCCTGAGGGAATACGTAGGCCTAGGACTCTGAGGACGTCCTACCGAGTCACTTCTTTTTCTCTTCTTCCTCGTTTCCTCGTTCTTTTCCGTTCCCGTTCCTTTTCCTTTCCAGTAGCAGTGGAGCTCCAGACAACGACACCCTTTGATCGAGACAGCAAGCGTGGATCCCATCGAGTACGATGGATGCGTGGGGGTGCTAACACCTTCCCCTCGCGTAACCGACTCCCTTACCTGTTTCTCTTGGTCGTGAGACCATGCTCTTTTCCCTCCCCTCAGGTTTATGCAGTGTTTCCTTTCCCTCTCTTGGGATAAATACACATTGTTGGCGACTCTGTTTCCGCGCCACTTTCGCGTTTGTACTTAGATGAAAATCCCGGGAGCGACAGACGGCGACTCTGCTGGGGATCTGGTTGACCTCTTGCTGGTCCATCCCTTTTTGCGAGTCAATCCTAGCGCTTGTTTGTTTATTTTCATTGGGTGTTTACTGTTGTGCTTTATTTGGCTGTATATTACTGTTTTACTGTTTTTACCGCATTTATTGCATTGCATTTCATTATTATGCTGGACTGTACTGTGTTGTGCTGGTTTTCTGTTTGGCAGGTGGGGATTCTTTGAGAGATAAGCCCAATACACAGGCTTGAGCATACACTTAGGACTAGAGTGGAAAGTAGTGGGACCTACGCGCCATCTTGGTGCGTTTGGTGTTCACGAAATCCACATCCAGACGAGGCTATCTTGGGAGATATTCTGACGTGCGTATCTTACGCATTTCAGAATGTTGATCCAGAGAGTTGTCGACTCTGACGACCGTTTCTTCGAGGACCCAACAACGCCTCTTCTCCCAATATGTGATAATGGCAGACCAGAAATGGCAAACCCGTTACACTTGTCGATCTGAGGACCCAATGTTGGGAACTTGCATAGGATGACCTTATTTTTGGGGGAATCAGTGGACGACCTCTTTGTTTGGCGATAGTATTGTACCCCGAGGGATGAATATACTATTGCTTCTCAAATCGAGAATCTGAGACTGAGGATCCCGTTTTCTAGAACCCACATGAGAGAGGGGATGGGTGTTTGCAGGTCTGCAGGTAACCGAAACCTTCAACCTACCCGGTTTTCTGAATTTCTCGTCAGTGTATAGTTAGTTACTTGATTTTCTGGTTATCTCAGTGGGCCGATGTTCTAGAATTCTGGTTTTCTGGGTTGTGGTTCTTGTTCAGTTAACAGCACAGCACATGTCCAGAGCAGTGATACCTTGATCCCATGTTTGTATTTGCATCATTTCTTGCATTCTAACATGTTTGACATTTTTCAGGGCTTGTATCTTACCCTTGATTCCGGTTGTTGAGGTGTTCTCGTCATGGATGCTCAGAGGAAGAAGAATGTAGCGTACACGTTCCCAGATCTGACTCTGAAGTTGATTCACAAGATGATTAGTATGACTGACCCTGAAATCCGCGCCAAGTTCAAGGAGGAATATGGGAAGATATTGAAGGTTGTCCAAAATATTTAGCAAGAAGAGCATGATGCCATTCACACGCTCCTTCAGTTCTATGACCCCCCCCCTCCTTTGCGTTGTTTCACTTTTTCAGATTTTGTATTAGCTCCAACCTTAGAGGAGTTCTCATTTATTTTGGGAATCTCTGTCAAGCCGAGGATACCTTTCTTCTCTGAAGAACAGCCAGGACTGGAAGAGATGGCGGCTGCTATTCACATTGGGGAATCCATTCTGAGTAACAATTTTATTGACAAACAAGGGTTTAAAGGCCTCCCTTTGAAGTTTCTGTTTGACCAAGCCAGCTCGTATGCTAAGGAGAGAAATTGGTCTGCTTTCAATGCTATTTTAGCTCTTTGCATTTATGGGATTGCCCTATTCCCCAACATCCCTGAGCTTGTTGACATGCATGCAATTAGGATTTTCATCTTGAGAAACCCCGTGCCTACCCTTCTTGGTGACGTATATCATTCAGTCCACTACAAGAACGAAAAGAGATGAGGAAGGACTGTAAGTTACTACGCGCCGCTCCTATCTACATGGTTTTTCAGTCATCTCCCTAAAGCTGGGGCTTTTGTTGATGCAAGGGATTCTATGAAGTGGTCTAAGAGGTTGATGGGATTGACTGATGACAACATCGTTTGGTTTAATCACAGTTTGCTAGGGATTGAGCTCATTTTCAACCGCGGAGGATTCCCAAATGTACCCTTAATAGGGAGGAAAGGCGGAATTAATTATAACCCTTCCCTTGCTATCAGACAATTTGGGTATGCATTGAAGACTCCCCCTGAGGAACAAGATATCAGAGAATCCTTATTTTTCAATGGCACTGCCGACCAAGAGATGGTAAGGAAAGTCGTGAACACTTGGAAGCAAGTTTTTAAGAGAGGAAAGACTTTCTTTGGGAAGTGTAACAACCAAGCTTTCTCTCCATATGTGGAGTGGGTCCGGAAAAGGGCAGAAGAGAAGCTTCTTCCTTTCCCAATAAAGCCGCCTCTGTACCCCCTGCTGATTGAGCCACCAACCACTGTGAAGATAGAGAAGTATAACAAATTATGGGCTGAAAAAGAGAAACTTCGAGAGGAGAACAGCGAACTACACAAAGAAATTTACCAGCTGAAGCATGAGCGAGGAGAAGCTGTTCATACTGCCAAGTGGAAAACAGAGTTGCTCGCTGAGAAAGAAAAGGAGTTGGCTGATGAAATCACAGCTAGGCAGAAGGTAGGACAAACCTTAAAAGGTGTTAGCAGGGTTTTGAAGTCAAAAAAGGAAGACTTGGCCAGAGCCTCACTAAGAATTCACAGGTTCAATGCTTGTCAGAATACAGTAATCGCAACCAACAAGCAGAAAGAGGATAAGTATTTGGAGCAGATTGAGAGTCTGAAGCTGAAACTCAGGAAGAAAGACGGGGAGATCTTATCAGGGACGTTCCAAAGACACGCAGTTGAGGAACGACTGAATGAGGCCATAGCAACCATAGAAGAGCTGAGGATACGAGCTGAAGTGAAGAAGCCTAGGGGTGAAAGCTCTAGCTTAGGCAGTGGGTGATACTTTGTAGTTGGCTCTTTCTTTGTTGTATTTTGGATCACCACCAGAATTGTTGGCTGGGATCTTTGTTCATCCTGCTTCAAACTTATTATGTTATCTTGGGTTGTAATCTCTGACAGTGATTTTCTCTGATATATGAGCAGGAGTTTTATTCCATCTTGTTTTTAAAACTGGAATCAAGGGGTGGATCGCCCTGTGAATATACAAACATGTTTGCATTTGCATTTGCATAATCATAATCATTTTTGCATGACAGGTACTTATCCCAGGGGGTTTCTAACCTTTATTTGGTTGCAGGCAGAATAGCTTATCTCAACATTCATCGCTACGCGACTCGACAAAATCAAGCCAGAATCATGGAACAGGTGCAGGCAGAACTCACTAAAATGAGGACCCGTATGGAGCAGTTCATGAACCTCATGCAGGGCATAGCCCAGGGGCAGCAAGATTTGAGAACTACAGTTCAAAGGTTGGAAGTGGAAATCCCCAATGTTAATCCTCCTGGCGGAGCGACAGTTATTCCTCCTGGCGGAGCGGCAGTTGATCCTCCTGGCGGGGTTCCTGGTGGCATTGGCCATGTTAATAACCAGCATGTGGAGGACCATCAAGATGATCAGTTCTCTGTGCTGAATGCTGACATGGGGGCTCATAATGATGGTAATGACAGAAGGTATGAAGAGTTAGCTGAGAAGGTAAGAGCCATGGAATGTCAAAACTCCATGGGAATTAATGTTGCTGACATGGGGCTGGTGCAGGGGGTGAGGATCCCTCCAAAGTTTAAACCTCCAACCTTTGACAAGTATAATGGCAGTACCTATCTTAAGACTCACCTTCAGGCGTATTTCAGGAAGATTTATGCATATTCTGACGATGAAAAGTTGTGGATGTACTTCTTTCAGGATAGCCTGTCAGGAGCTTCATTGGAATGGTACGTGAAGCTGGAAAGAGCTTATATCAGGAACTGGAGGGACTTGGGCGATGCTTTCTTAAAACAGTATCATTATAACATTGACATGTCCCCCAATCGTACCCAATTGCAAAATATGACACAGGATCCGAAGGAAGGTTTCAAACAGTACGCCCAGAGGTGGCGCGAGCTAGCAGCCCGAGTACAACCCCCGTTGATGGAGAGGAAAATGACTGATATGTTTATGAATAATTTACAAGGCCCGTATGTAGAGCGCTTGGCTGGATGTCCGTCCACTGGTTCCCTGACATTGTAATTGCTGGAGAGAGGATTGAAAATCTTTTGAAATTGGGGAAAATTCAAGATAGAAGTAGGGCAGGCTCTTCCAATACAAAGAGGTTTTTCGGGAGTGGCTCAAAGAAACGTGACGGTGAAACTAGTGATCTTATGGACAAGGGGGCAAAGGTGAAGGACGTCAGGGCTCGTACCATCAAGCTGCAGCTGTAACTATTTCGGTTCCAGCTGCCGAATCTCAGCCACAATCTCAAAGACAATACCAACCGAGGCAGAGAATGAGTGATCGCCACTTTGACACTTTACCTATGACACATGCCCAGATGTTGCAGAATTTGCTCTGCTTAAAGTTGGTACAGTTAAGAACTCTGGCACTACCAGCAGGCAGGCTACCTTATGGCTATGATGCAAATGTGAAGTGTGAATTCCATTCGGGTGCGCCGGGCCACCATATAGAGAACTGCAAAGCTTTTAAGCACGTAGTTCAGGACCTGGTTGAGTCAAAGGCTATCAACTTCGCTCCTAATCCTAATGTGATTCAAAACCCCATGCCCCCGCATGGCGGACCAAGGGTCAATGCAATAGAAGAAGACAGAGGCCTGAACTTAGTGACAGATGTTAATCAGGTCAGGACGCCTTTGGCAGTGGTGAAAGGGCGTGTTGAAAAGGGACGTGTTCCCTGGTTATTTGGAACATTGTTCAGAATGTTTGACTGCGGTGAACGACTGTGATGAATTGAGGAAGTGCCTTCAGATGATGATGGATGAGGGTCGTTTACAGTTGATCAGATGGGAATGAAGGATGATACGGTCTCAACAATTACTATCTACTTTACTCCAGCAGAGATTCCTGTGTCGGC
This sequence comes from Lathyrus tuberosus, assembly GCA_022829125.1. NCBI lineage: Eukaryota > Viridiplantae > Streptophyta > Magnoliopsida > Fabales > Fabaceae > Lathyrus > Lathyrus tuberosus. The sequence continues at coordinate 24,145,632 of JALAZF010000013.1, read as the reverse complement.
ACCTATACAGATCCCTGCACCTGAACAGATGGCCCCTGTGACTATAATTATTCCAGGTTCTATGCCATACGAAAGTACAAAAGCTATCCCGTGGCATTACGGAGCTGATGTTTACTATCAAGGGCAGAAGCAAGAAGTGGAGGTTCCCAAGGAAACTGGTTCAAGCATGGGGAATGTAGGAGGAATTGGTGGTTTTACCCGTAGTGGAAGGCTATTTGCTCCCCAGACGCTCTGAAACGATGATGCTGAAGCTTTGGCGAAAGCTAAGGGCAAGCAGGTAGTAAATGAAGAGTCCGTGCAGAGGGCAGAGCCCGGTAATTCCGTTGAAAAAGACGTTGAAGAGTTTATGAGGATTATCCGAAAGAGCGATTATAAAATAGTGAATCACCTGCATCAAACTCCCTCCAAGATTTCTATCTTGTCATTACTGTTATGTTCTGAGGCACATCGTAACGCGTTGCTGAAGATTTTAAATATGGCGTATGTTCCACAGGAGATATCGGTGAACCAGCTCGAGGGTGTTATTGCCCACGTCAATGCCAGTAACAGGTTGGGGTTTACTGATTTTTATCGGACGCCGGAGGGAAGAAATCATAACAAAGCTCTCCACATCTCCATGGAGTGCAAAGGTGCAGTCTTGTCCCATGTGTTAGTAGATATAGGCTTATTTTTTAATGTACTGCCGAAGAAAGCTTTGGCAAAGCTGGATGTTCAAGGGGTTGTACTCCGACCGTGTGATTTAGTTGTGCGCGCTTTTGACGGGTCCAAAAGATCAGTTTTCGGGGAGGTAGATTTGCCTATGAAGATCGGACCCCAGGTGTTTAATACAGTTTTCTATGTGATGGATATCCAGCCATCCTGTAGCTGCTTGTTAGGGCGCCCATGGATACATGCTGCAGGGGCCGTGTCGTCAACACTCCATCAGAAGATAAAGTTTATCATGGATGGTCAGGTTGTCACAGTATGCGGGGAGGAGGATATATTTGTCAGCCATCTGTCATCGTTTAAATATGTGGAAATGGACGGCGAGATTCATGAAACTGTTTGTCAGGCATTTGAAACAGTGAATATTGAGAATGACCTTCCTTCCAGTGAAACAAGAGCAGGGACTTCCATGGTTTCTTATAAGCAGACTCTTGAAGTAGTACGGTCGGGCCATGCTGAAGGTTGGGGTCGGTTGATTGAGTTGCCTTTCAAAGAAGACAAGTGCGGAATTGGTTATCAGCCTCCTCGAACTTCTCTGCCAGAAGGCCAAGAGCGTCAGGGACCTGCCATTTTTTCTAGTGGGGGGATCATCAACCCTGGTCAAGTCTTTGCTACAATTGAAGACGAGGGGGACAACGACTATGATATGGACAATTGGGTGTGCCCATGTGTCCCGGGGCAGGAGCTGAATAATTGGATCTCTGAAGACCTCATCCAAGTCACTCTGCAGAAAGAGTAATTTTCTTTTATTTTTTCATGTTGCATGTAAAATCCTAGGCTCTGCCCAAGGCCTAGTGATTTCATTGTAGGGCCATGTAAAATCCCTGTCTTTCATTTTACACTTTTCATTTTATTTCAAATAAAAATGACAATGTTTTCTATCTTCATGGTTTGTTTTCTTTCTTTTCAAAAAGTTCTTTTTAAAATAAAGCATGAACCATCATTCATGCAGAAATAAGCCTCCGGATTTTGTTGATAACGGTTCTGCTATGGCTTGATATGACTTTGACAATCCAATTTACCAAGCTGAAGAGGGGGATGAGGAAGACTGTGAACTTCCCAAAGAAGTGGCCAGATTATTGAAACAGGAGGAAAGAGCTATCCAGCCTCATCAAGAGTCACTAGAAGTCATCAACCTTGGCACCGAGGATGCGAGAAAGGAAGTCAAAATAGGGACAAGCCTAGCAGATAATGTGAAGAAAGAGCTGATTGAGACGTTGCGTGAATATGTTGATATCTTTGCCTGGTCCTATCAAGATATGTCGGGGTTGGATACAGATATTATTGTGCACAGGTTGCCTCTCAAAGAAGGTTGCTCCCCCGTCAAACAGAAGCTCATAAGAACTAAACCAGAAATGGCCATTAAGATCAAAGAGGAGGTGCAGAAACAGTTGGATGCGGGTTTCTTGGCCATCACCAGTTATCCGCCATGGATCGCGAATATTGTACCGGTACCTAAGAAAGATGGTAAGGTCCGGATGTGTGTTGACTACCGTGATTTAAATCGAGCAAGTCCGAAAGATGATTTTCCATTACCTCACATTAATGTGTTGGTAGATAATACAGCTCAATTCTCGGTATTTTCCTTCATGGATGGCTTTTCCGGTTATAATCAGATTAGGATGGCACCGGAAGACATGGAGAAAATAACGTTTATTACCCCATGGGGCACGTTCTGCTATAAAGTGATGCCTTTTGGTTTAAAGAACGCAGGGGCAACTTATCAGCGTGCTATGGTGACACTCTTTCATGACATGATTCATAAAGAGATTGAGGTTTATGTTGATGATATGATTGCTAAGTCGCAAACTGAGGAAGAGCACTTGGTGAATCTGAAAAAGCTTTTTGAACGATTGAGACAATTCAGACTGAGGCTGAACCCGAATAAGTGTACTTTCGGGGTGAGATCTGGTAAGCTGTTGGGCTTCATTGTCAGTGAAAGAGGAATCGAGGTTGATCCAGCAAAAGTAAAAACAATACAAGATATGCCCGAGCCAAGAACAGAAAAGCAAGTTCGTGGTTTCTTAGGGAGATTGAACTACATTGCTAGATTTATCTCTCATCTTACAGCCACTTGCAAGCCAATATTCAAATTGTTGAGGAAAGATCAGTCAATTCGTTGGAACAATGATTGCCAAAGGGCGTTTGATAAAATAAAAGAGTATTTGCAGAAACCCCCGATTCTTATGCCTCAAGTTCCAGGGAGACCACTGATAATGTATTTGTCAGTGTGTGACAGTTCAATGGGTTGTGTTCTCGGTCGACACGACGAGACAGGTAGGAAATAACATGCCATATACTACCTGAGCAAGAAGTTCACAGATTGCGAGTCCAGATACTCAATGCTTGAGAATACATGTTATGCACTTGCATGGGCTGCTAAGCGTTTGAGACAATATATGCTGACTCACACAACCTTATTGATATCAAAGATGGATCCAGTCAAGTACATTTTTGAAAAGCCAACTCTCACCGGAAGGGTTGCCCGTTGGCAGATGGTGTTGACAGAGTATGACATACAATATACTTCCCAAAAAGCCATAAAGGGTAGTATTCTGTCTGACTATCTTGCTGAGCAACTAATTGATGACTATCAGCCAATGAAGTTTGAGTTCCCTGATGAAGACATCATGTATTTAAAAATGAAAGATTGTGACGAGCCACCGGTCGATGAAGGGCCAGATCCTGATGACAAGTGGAAATTGATGTTTGATGGGGCTGTGAATCTGAACGGTAGTGGCGTTGGGGCAGTTCTCATAACTCCGAAAGGTTCCCATATACCTTTCACCGCCAGACTGACTTTTGGTGTCACCAATAATGAAGCCGAATACGAAGCCTGTATTATGGGTATTGAAGAAGTCATTGATTTAAAGGTCAAGACTCTTGAAGTATTTGGGGACTCTGCTCTAGTGATCAATCAGGTCAACGGAGATTGGCACACCCATCAACCCCACTTGATCCCTTACAGAGATTATACGAGAAAACTGTTGACTTTCTTCAAAACAGTAAAGTTGTATCATGTACCTCGTGATGAGAATCAAATGCGGACGCTTTGGCAACGTTATCTTCAATGATTCAAGTGAATTGGTGGAATCATATACCCAAAATTGATGTGATGCGGCTTGATAGACCTGCTCATGTGTTTGCAACCGATACAGTGACCGATGATAAACCTTGGTATCATGATATCAAGCATTTCTTGGAGAATCAAGAGTATCCGGCTGGGGCATCTAATAATGACAAGAAGACTTTGAGAAGGTTAGCGGGCAGTTTCTTCTTGAATGAATACGGTGTGTTGTACAAGAGAAATTTTGACATGGTCTTGCTCAGATGCGTGGATAGACACGAAGCAGACATGTTAATGCAGGAAGTGCATGAAGGTTCTTTTGGTACCCATGCTGGTGGACATGCCATGGCAAAGAAATTGTTGCGAGCTGGTTATTACTGGATGACCATGGAGGCTGATTGTTTCAAATATGCTAGAAAATGCCATAAGTGCCAGATTTATGCTGACAAAGTGCATGTGCCACCGAATCCTTTAAGCGTGATGAGTTCCCCCTTGGCCCTTTGCCATGTGGGGCATTGATATGATTGAGAAGATTGAGCCCACCGCCTCTAATGGACATCATTTTATTCTAGTGACCATTGATTACTTCACCAAGTGGGTGGAAGCTGCTTCGTTTACAAATGTCACCAAGCAGGTGGTTGCCCGGTTTATCAAGAAAGAAATTATTTGTCGTTACAGGGTGCCCGAAAGGATCATCATTGATAATGGTTCTAATCTTAATAATAAAATGATGAAAGAGTTGTGCCAGAGCTTCAAGATTGAACATCACAATTCTTCTCCGTACCGCCCAAAGATGAATGGTGCCGTCGAGGCAGCCAATAAAAACATCAAGAAGATTGTGTAAAAGTTGGTCGTAACGTACAAGGATTGGCATGAAATGTTGCCTTTCGCTTTGCATGGTTACCGTACATCAGTACGTACGTCTACTGGGGCAACCCCGTTTTCTCTTGTGTATGGTATGGAAGCGGTCTGACCGGTTGAAGTTGAGATTCCTTCTCTGAGGGTCATGATGGATGTTAAGCTTGATGAGGCTGAATGGGTTTGAACGAGGTTCAATGAGTTGAGTCTTATAGAAGAGAGGAGATTGGCAGCAGTATGCCATGGGCAACTGTATCAGAGAAGGATGAAACGAGCATTCGATCAGAAAGTGTGTCCTCGATATTATCAGACGGGTGACTTGGTGTTGAAAAGGATTCTTCCTCCTAATACAGATCATAGGGGCAAGTGGACTCCGAATTATGAAGGACCATATGTTGTCAAGAAGGTTTTCTCGGGCGGAGCCTTGATGCTTACAACTATGGACGGTGAGGATTTTCCGTCGTCTGTGAACTCAGACGCAGTCAAAAAATATTTCGCATAAATGGACCCGTTGGACAGTAAAAAGAGAATCCAGGCAAAAAAAGGGCATCCCGGCAAACCAAAAAAAAAGGGTTCGGGCAAAAATTAGGGATAAAAAAAAACTGAGTACACCCGGTAAGTTGAAAACCCGAAAGGGCAACTTAGGCAAAAATGGGTATCCCGGTGGATTGAAAACCCACAAAGGGCGATCCAGGCAAAAGAGGGATTTAGCGAAAGGCTGTGGTCTGAGTAACCTGTATCCCATCTCGTTTCAATATGAGGCATTCCGAAGGATAAGAATCGGTCCAATCATCCCCCTTGGAAAGCAAAGCACCTGGAGAGTCTTGAATACATATGAACCATAGCAGGATTGAAACTCAATGCATTTCCGTTTTCCACATTTCCATTAGGATAATTTATTTTTCTCTGTTAAGCAGTTACCTCTTTCTAGGAACTGCCTCCTGATGTAAACGCCTAGGTTCGGGATTTTCAATCAATAAAATTTTCTTTATTCAGAATATCCATGTCTTGTGTTTTCTTTTACAGTTTGTTTGATTGCAAAAAACGTCCGAGTTTTTTATAAACATTGCATTTGAAAACTTCGAGGTTTTATAATGACATGCGTGCAAAAGAAAACAACTAAAATTGCTTTAAATACCAGGTGTTCTTGGGTGATGAATTCAAAACACAGGCTACTCTAGGGCATGTGTGCGCACTCTTTTGTTTGCAGGTGTAAATGTTCGCTGGTCAACCCATCAATGGCACGTGATGTCTTCAGTGTTTTTTAGCAGGACTTAAATAATAGTTCTCCCCAAGCAGAAGCAGTTACCTCAACAGGAATTTTCTTCCTTAAGGTTGTCATCCTGAGCAGGAACATGGTTGATCTCAGTCCCTCAGCAGGTATTTCCTTCCTCAGCAAGAGTACGTATGATCTCAGCTTCCCAGCAACCAGGTCAGAAAGTTGTCATTTCCCCAGCAGAGTTCTATGGTTATAGTTCTTCCCCAGGCAGTTTGTTTCAGAAGATACATTCGCAGCAAGATCGTCATTCCTTTCAGTAATCTCAACAGGTTTCATCAGTGCAGAGCCCAGATTAGGAGATCAGGTTACTTTGTTTCCCTCAGCATGAGTTGCGAACACGAAGTCAATCCAGCTTGTTATCCCCAACGAAGTTGCCTTCTTTTCCTCAGCATTTATTTTGCTAAGGAACCTCTTTGCATTTTGCATGTAGTAATCATTGCATCCTAAAAAAATGCGTAGCATTTCCATTCGAGATGGAGCATTACGCCATGGAAAAATTCAAACATATGCATGTGAAGCATAAGCCAGTTTTGATGCCTCGTGCGAGAGCCCAAAGCTATTTCTCTTCAATCACATCGACAAAGCCATAAAGAATGCCTCGCCCATTCCCCAACAGACTTTTCAAAGCAGCAAAAGGTTTTCAATACTTTCTTCCCCGACAATTTTATTCCTCGGTTTGTAGACCTTTTGATCATACATCTCAACCGAACATTACCGGAACCATTCCCGATAGGATTCCCTCAGTCGTTCCCGACAGGCACCCTTTGAGTTTTTAAACCTAGTCATTCCCGATAGGCCTATTTACCGTTCCAGACAGGTAACCCACAGGTTTTCAACTTCAGCCGTTCCCGACAGACACCCTTTGAGTTTTAAACCTAGTCGTTCCCGACAGGCCCATTTACCGTTCCCGACAGGTAACCCACAGGTTTTCAACTTCAGCCGTTCCCGATAGGCACCCTTTGAGTTTTAAACCTAGTCGTTCCCGATAGGCCCATTTACCGTTCCCGACAGGTAAGCCACAGGTTTTCAACTTCAGCCGTTCCCGACAGGCACCCTTTGAGTTTTAAACCTAGCCGTTCCCGACAAGCCCATTTACCGTTCCAGACAGGTAACCCACAGGTTTTCAACTTCAGCTGTTCCCGACAGGCACCGTTTGAGTTTTAAACCTACCCGTTCCCGACAGGCCTATTTACCGTTCCCGACAGGTAACCCACAGGTTTTCAATTTCAGCCGTTCCCGACAGGCACCCTTTGAGTTTTAAACCTAGCCGTTCCCGACAGGCCCATTTACTGTTCCCGACAGATAAGCCATATGTTTTCAACTTCAGCCGTTCCCGACAGGCACCCTTTGAGTTTTAAACCTAGTCGTTCCCGACAGGCCCATTTACCGTTCCAAACAGGTAATCCATAGGTTTTTAACTTCAGCCGTTCCCTACAGGCACCCTTTGAGTTTTAAACCTAACCGTTCCCGACATGCCCATTTACCGTTCCCGACAGGTAAGCCATAGGTTTTCAACTTCAGCCATTCCTGACAGGCACCTTTAAGTTTTAAACCTAGTCATTCCCGACTGGCCCATTTACCGTTCCCGACAGGTAACCCACAGGTTTTCAACTTCAGCCGTTCCCGACAGGCACCTTTTGAGTTTTTAAACCTAGCCGTTCCCGACAGGCCCATTTATCGTTCCCGACAGGTAAGCCATAGGTTTTCAACTTCAGCCGTTCTCGACAGGCACCTTTTGAGTTTTTAAACCTATCCGTTCCCGACAGGCCCATTTACCATTCCAGACAGGTAACCCATAAGTTTTCAACTTCAGTTGTTCCCGACAGGCGACCTTTGAGTTTTAAACCTAGCTGTTCCCGACAGACCCATTTACCGTTCCAGACAGGTAACCCACGGGTTTTCAACTTTAGCCGTTCCCGACAGGCACCCTTTGAGTTTTAAACCTAGTCGTTCCCGACAGGCCCGTTTACCGTTCCCGACAGGTATGCCACAGGTTTTCAACTTCAGCCGTTCCCGACAGGCGACCTTCAAGTTTTAACTTCAGCCGTTCCCGACAGGCATCCTTTGGGGTTCAATTGTTCCAGACTTTTTTCCACCAATACTATCTTCATCATCACAACCGCTTCGTTGGTCATATATCTTTTCTCCATCACCCACAGAGTGCAAATTTTCGGGTTATTTTGTATTCAATCCCTATGTACCTTGAATTCCTAACAGCCGTTCGCTCTCTTCCTTTCAGGTCCACAGTTGATTGAATAGGGGTAGCTGTAATACCTTAAAATTCACCCTCTTACTTTTAGCACTAACAGGCTTATGCTTCATTTCATTTGCATCCTCATTTCTGCATTTGCATGGTTCTTCTGGGCATGGGATCAAGGTATTTTCCAGCAGCTCATGGCATCATTAATTCTGGTATCATTTTCAACAATGTTCAAAGCCAAGCAGATAGCTTTCAAAGTCTTTTTGAGCATTTTTTTTGCTCATTAGATGATTTGATGATCAGAAACAATGGCAGACAGTTTTTGATTAGTCATTCGGCATCAGGCATTATTAATCCAGCAGGATATTCTGAGGTGTCAGCAAGAATTTGTGTTTCATTCCAAGTGTTACTCAGTAGCAATGCCAAGTTTTGGGTTTCAGAGGCTTAATGGTTTCAAAACAACTGTCAGAAGTCCCTTTTCCAAGTTTCCCTCCAAAAAGCGCCAAAATTCAAAAGTTGCACTGTGTAACCGGTTACAGCGTATCTGATAACCGATTACCCTTTAGTTTTTCTGCACATTTCCTCAGTTTTTGAACTGAGTAACCGGTTAGCAGATATGCTGTAACCGGTTACTCTGGGCAAAATTTGAAAAATTCAGTTTGTATCATTGGTGATCATGTGCTTGGCATGTGCACGTGTGGGAAGGATCTAGAATTGATATTTTCATCATTTTCCACCCAAAATTCAAATTCCTTCCAACATTTTCCACTCTAATTCCTCATTTCCTTTCCTAATCCATTTTCACCCCAATTTCCACCCACTAAACCTCACTCCAAACCCAAACTTAACTCCTAACCTAGGGGTTATTTAAACCAACTCATTTCAAACCTCAAAGGAACCTTGATCATTTTCTCACTCACATTTTCAGAATTTGCTCTCAATTCTCTCTCACTTTTTCATTCTCCAATTCCATTTTCAACCACACTCAAAGCTCTTCCATAGAGATTAACAAGTTCTTCATTGGAACTTGTTAATTCTTGAGCTAAAACTTCTCATCATCACTACATTTCAGCTTTTCAATTTGGATTTTCGTTTGGATCTAGTTTTGAATTTTCAGAAGTGATTTTTGGAAGTGATTTTGGAGTTTTTGTTGCTTATTGCTTGGATTTTCAACTTTTGAGTGCAAGGAGCTTGTGGATCTTGGATTTCTCTACTTGGATTCATCAAATTCTGTTTACAACACTTACCAAAGCAAATCTCAGCTTTGTAGGTTGGTTAATCTCAGATCCACACTCATTTTAGCTTAATTACAACTTATACAATGTAGATCCATGATTTTTGTTGTGTTTTGATCATTTTGGTTGATTTTGATTGTGGATGTTGGTGATTACTGGATCTAAATGATGTTTGAATACTGTGTTTGAACTTAATTTTCGTGCATTGTTGATTACATGATCATTGGACATGATTACATAAGTGATTTGCTGCTGAAAATGCTTTTGAAACTGATTTTTTTCAGCACTGTCCCAGAGTAACCGGTTAGCAGTTATGCTGTAACTGGTTACACTGTGGCAGTGGAGCTCCAGACGACGACACCCTTTGATCGAGACAGCAAGCGTGGATCCCATCGAGTACGATGGACGCGTAGGGGTGCTAACACCTTCCCCTCGCGTAACCGACTCCCTTACCCGTTTCTCTTGGTTGCGAGACCATGCTCTTTTCCCTCCCCTTAGGTTTATGCAGTGTTTCCTTTCCCTCTCTTGGGATAAATACACATTGCTGGCGACTCTGTTTCTGCGCCACTTTCACGTTTGTACTTGGATGAAAATCCCGGGAGCGACACATATCCCTCACTAAACGTCAACCACAAGTTCCTTTTGCTACCAGACTCAAATTTCCCATTTTCAAAGATGTGCTCACTTACGTCCCAAAACCTCCAATACAAGAAGAGAAAGCCATTGTCTGGTTTTCCCATGTACTAATCATGTACTCTATTGCAGGTATTGTTCATGCTTTCATGGGTCATCTACCCAGACAAAATAAGAAACCACAAAATTTGGAGAGTTTTTTTTCCTTACTTCTCATTGTGCAAACCCCTTGTATTTGAGGATTAACCTTTTGATTTTAGTTTCATGAGAAATTGTGTATTCATTTCATCTCCCTCAATCAACAATGCTTCTTATATTAGCTGGCTGGACAGGGTTATACAAAAGTAGGAAATAACATGGAAAGGCCAAGGTTCTTTGATTTAATACAACTCTTAAAAGTTGGTCCTAAGTATAACCCCACAATAGGGGCGGAAATAGGTCAGGCCGATAACAGAGGCCTACAGACCTAGCCTACACATGCTCAGGCCAGACCAAGTTTTTTTTAAATAGAAAAGGCCTAGGCTTTTTTATAAACATATTTAGTTAAAAAGGCTATGCCTCGGGCCATGAAAAAATCCTTTTAAGCCTAACAGCCCGACCTATTTAAATAAATATGAATAATTTTTTTATTATCATTATGTTATGTTTTGTACTTTGAATTAAAATAAATAAATAAAATTTGGTTATCTTGGAGAACTTATGAAAATAAGATGAAAACGCCTTATGAATAATGTTATAAGTTATTCTCATAACTTATCTTAAACAAATAATCTCACAAAACTTATACTAATGGGTATGTTAAATTAAGTCAATGTAAACAAAATTTTAGTCTCATTGGTTTTTTAGTTTGTTAGTCTATTTAAAATAACAGGCTTTTATGTAGAGTAATAGGCTAACCAGGCCTTAGAAAAGGCCAGACTCAGGCCTAAAAATAAGCCTATGACAGACTATAGGCCAGACTTAGCTTCAGTTTTTTTGGCAGACCGGGCTTAGGCTTGGCAAAGTCTAGCTCAGCCCAGCCTATTTCCACCCCTACCTCACGTGTTGATAGCTGCTATTTGTCATTGGGAAACTTTGACCAACATGTTTCATCTGCCATGTGGGATGGTTACCCCCACACTATTTGACATAGCAACAATTTTTTGCCTTCGACCAACTGGGGAAATCTTCGAACCCACTCTGAAAAGAAAAACTAAACCTAACTTCACCTTCTCGTATGCTACTTTCAGTGCTTTCATCAAAGACCATCATGCCTCTACTGATAACATAAGCACCCAAGAACATATAACTATCATTACCCTCTGGATATCCTACTTTGTTATTGTTCTGGTTCTCTCAAAATAGCCAAGAAGTTTATTCCTATGGGCAACTCAACTTCATGAGAAGAGAAATATTTTCCTGAGAAAATTAATTTTGGGCAACCTGTATGAATCTTTGGGGAATCTCTCTCATGACCTCAAGGCAAGGGAAGATCATGAGGATACTTTTTTATTTTTGGCCCCCTCTAACTTTTGCAATTGTGCCTTAATGCCACCTTCGAAACCTCCCTCAATGTTAATGTCTCGCATGATCTAGATAAGAGAATCGAGGACCTACGACTTGCCATGGTCACGCCAGGTGATGGCAACTCTCCATAGAAAGAAGTCTTTGAGAAACACTTCTTAATTTTCTACAATTGCAAAGCATTTACCTTGACTATGGCACATTTTTGTCAATTGAAACTATAGACCAGAATGGTTCGTGATGGCATTCCTAGCACCTTTTCATGAGGATAAAAAAGAGACCAATGCCACTAGGATGGAGTTTTTTAAACCCTTCATCTTGTCTATTATAATCTCTTCTTGCCAAAATCCTTTTTCGCTAAAGAAGAGTCAGTCTTCTTGGCTACTGACAACCCAAATGAAGAATCGTACCAAGAATGTTTAAAAATTTTACACCAAAAAAGTCGTGCATTTGAATCCTTTCAAATTCATGCCTTTTTTCCATTGCACCAAAGAATTTGAAGACTGGTGGTTTGCCTACCAACATGGCGCGACTGACCCTTTGATTATGCTTCAACGCCTAATGGATGCCTTTTCGTTTTCGCAGAACCAGAAAAAGAAAAACAGAGGTATGCACATCAAGGAAATTTGAGCTTTTTAGCATTATATTGAAATTGTATATAATATGTGTGACCTTAGTCGAACTATCTATGATGCAACTCTTACTTTAAAACACAAAGTCACTACAAAACTTCCAAACTTGAAAATTTCCCCTAATGTAAAGGATAGGTATGCTTTTAATTTAAAGTTTTATTTTTCTAAACTTCCACAATTGTCAGCATGCGAATTTGGCTTGGCTTTTCATTAACCAAATTCTAGATTGGCTCTTTTATGGATCTTTATCGGCTTTAAACAATGACCTAAAAAAACTCGTCATAGAGTGGTTTCAACTAAGTATAACATGGAAAATTATAGAGGTCATCTTCATGGTGATATTGAACATGTTCAAGTCTTATCCCCCATCTCGGCAGGTGAAATACAAGACTCTTAGGAAATTCTGAACTTTCCCTTATATCCATCTTTACTCACTGTATCGACCTATTTCATTCGAAAGTGGGGAGCCATCAGAGCAACCCAGAGGAAATAAACATGTATATTCTCTAAGATTTAATCCTCTTTTACAACCATAAGTTTTCACAAATGTACACCTATTTATTCATACTTGGCCTAATTTTCAGAAAAGAGAGAGTAGTTCCACAACTGTTGCACCAAAGAAGAATAAGAAGGTCAAGAAGAACCATTCATCTGGGTTCAACCAAAGAAGATATAGAGTTGAAATAACGGTCTTAGAAGTGGTACATAAAAGTATGTTTATCATTCATTCGGGTTCAACCAAAATTTATCAAAACCTGAAGAAGGATTATTGGTGGCCTGGTATGAAGAAGAGTATCGCCGAGTATGTAGCTGAATGTGTAGTTTGCCAACAAGTGAAAATTGAGCACCAAATATCAGGTTGATTGTTGCCACCATCAGAAGTCTCAGAGTGGAAATGTGATAATACTTCCATGGACTTTGTTATATGGTTACCGCATACTCAAGATTATTACGACTCAATTTGGGTTATTGTGGATAAATTAACTAAGTCAACTCACTTCCTTGCCGTGAAAACCACGTACAAATCTATTCAACTTACAAGATTATTTATTGTGGAAATTGTGAGGTTGTATGGTATTCCATCTAGTATTGTATTTGATAGAGACCCGAAGTTTACTTCAAGATTTTTGGGTGCATCCCAACATGTTATGGGTTCGAAGTTATGTTTGAGTACTTCAAATCATCCTCAAAAGAACAGTCAGGCCGAGAGGAAAATTCAAAATTTGGAAGATGTGATAGGGAATTTGTTTTTAAGAGTTGAGAAAATTGAAAAGATCTTTTACCATTGATTGAATTCGAATACAACGATAGTTATCATGCTAACATTGGTATGACCACGTATGAAGATTTTTATGTACGGAGATGTCGAACACCTCTTTGTTGGGCGGAGGTTGGTGATAAAGGAATCTTAGGACCATAAATTATCCAAGAGACCACTGAAAAGATAAGGATGATACAAGAGGGAATGAAGAAAGCATAATATCGGCAGAATAGTTATGTAGACTGTTGGAATTCGGAGAAGGTGACCATGTATTTTTAAAAGTTACTCCAAGATTGATATTAAAAGGACCTTTCAAGTCACAAAATTTGAGTCTGAGGTATGTTGGACCATATCAAATCATTGGAAGCAACAGTGAAGTAGCGTACCATTTAGCCTTACCACCTTACTCTCGGGTTTGCATGATGTATTCCATGTATCTCAAATTAGGAGATTCATTCCGGCTCTCTTTAGTTTATTCTTCCAAATATCGTTGAGGTAGAACAAGATCTTTCATTCAAACCTCAACCCAATCAGATTATAGATCGTGCAACTAAGATATTAAGGAATGGGGAGATTTCTCTTGTCAAGGTTCTTTGGGAAGGATCACACCCAGGTGAAGTTACTTGGGAGCTAGAGTATGAGATGCGATAAGCTTGACCTTGTCTATTTACAAGTAAATCTTTAAAATTCGAAGACAAATTTTATTTAGGGGGTGGTGGTTGTAATATCCCATATCCTCTTAAATACTATATATCTTGTCTGTTGAGACAAATTGAGTTCCTAAGGGTATGTTTGGTTGTAAAGAGAAGTTATAAAGAGAGAAATAAGTGAGAGAGAATAGAAGAAGAGAGAAATGTAGAAGAAGTTGAATATATTTGAGGTATTGTTTATTATAAGAGAAATATAAGGGAAATAAAAGAGAGAGAAGTTTGATTAAGTATAAAAGTACTAAAGATTCCTTGATTAAAAAATATTTATTAAAAGATAAATTAAATTTATTTATTAGTTAATGTTAATCCAAAATATTGATGAAGTTATTATTTAAAAAAATAGATTATTTAATTATTAATTTAATTTAATTAATTAATTACTAAATATTCAAACACACCATCTTTTTAATAAGTAATTTATAGAAATATTTTTAAAAATCATAGTGTAATATAATATAAAAAAAACATAAGTAAAGGGTATTTATGAAAACAACAATGTGTCTTATCCTTTCTTCGTTAGTTTGAGGAGAAATAAAAAGTGGGTGGGTCTCATATGTTTTAATCTCTCTTCAGTATTTCTTGGATGCACCAAATAGAAAAAGTAGCATGTTTCTTCGCTCTCCCTCTCTTCGGTCTTTCTCTCGCAGCAAACTCTCGCCTACCAAACAAACCATAAATGCTTTATTCTTTGTCAGTTAAAACAAATAGGGTAATTAGTGAACTCATATGAGTCTAATTATTATTCAATTCCATTGACCTTTATTAACTTGTGAAATAAAGAACATTTTGGTAACATTAATGAATGTTCAATTTCTCACTAGAATAAATATCTTAATTTAAGATATTTTCTCTTCTCTCTCTTACCAAACACTTGCCATTGTCAGTAAGAGGAAAGAAGATAAGTTGGGAGAAAAAGAAAAGAAAAGAGAAAAGAGAAAGAGAAGAGGAAAACTTGGAAGAAGAAGAAGAATAAAAAGAAGAAGAAGAAGAAGAAATATTGCATCAACAAGGATTTCAATTCAATCTCATCATCTTGTTGATTCAAGGTGAATTCCTGGTTAGACATAGCTTTGGTGGGGAAAATCCATGAAAAGGAAATTAGGGTTTTTGTGTTTTGTTATGAGCATGAAATTAGTGTTGATGCATGAAATTCTTGTGTTTTGCATGCTTGTTTGTGAAACCCCGTGATGATTGGTATTGAATTGTGTATCATGATACTATGTGTTGTTGATTGATGCTTGTTTTTCACTCTGTTACATTTTCTTACTGGCTTTGTTCTGTAATTTTCTCTAGGCAATGGAACAACTTATGTAGAATTTGTTCTCCAATTCTCGCTAGGCGGGGAAAGGTCTCGCTAAGCGAGACAGACAATTTTGAAGGAAAATAAAATTCGGATTCCTCTCGCTTGAGACTCGTTGGGAAATTGCTAGGCAAAAGCTCGCTAAATGAGGAAAAAGAAATCAGCAGCTTTGGGTTTTCTGCCTTGCCTCGCGTGGAGCTCGCTAAGCGAGGGTTCTGATGTTTTAAAAAATACTTTGTTTCCCTGTTTCCACCATAAAGCAGGAATCGTGACTCCGATTGATGTGAGGTTGGATGCATTGAAAAACTAGTCTAATGCTCTACCTTTTGGTAAAGATAAACCATTCTTGTGTTCCAAATATTAATTGGATAATGGTAACGGACTTTATGTGTGTTTCATGAATCATGTTATGATGTGTATGAATTGAACGATTAATGTATAAAGCAAGTTCCATGATAATAAGTGATGATAAACCTAGAGTTATAGCTAGTTGAGTGGAATTAGAAATATGAATTAGGTTATGGTAAATAACTTAGGTTACAATACCCAAATGTAAGAGGTGTCTCGGTGTGCATCCGTGAACGAGTAGTTGCTTGAGGCGAGTCGTCCCATCTACAAGAATGTCGAGGGCATGGATGGAGAACGATATCATAGTTGCAATTCAACTAGATTGCATGGAAACACATTGTAATATTGTGATTATGATAGAATCATATGGTATTTATGATATCAACCCATGGTGATTGTGATATGATTACATGGTGTTTTATGAGAATAATCACGCAATTATTAATGAACAAATATTGTATTAGGGAATAACCCATATTCACATGTATACCGAGATCGAGACTCGTATAGAACAGTAACCAGCAAGACGAATGATTATTTGATGAATATTGTAACCTATCTCCACGAACTATGGATTCAGGTCGGTTGGGGAGAAATATTTTATGTTATGGGAAAGTCTGTGACCTGCGACCGTAATCCGTGGATTTGGATCGGTCGGGAAGATAATCCTTTTTGTGCGGATCGTGACCTGTATCCATAGTTCGTGGATTCGGACCGGGCGCGGAGAAATTTTCCGAGGAAGCAGAGATCCGTGACCCATGTCCATAATCCTATACATAGGTTCGGTCGAGGAAAGATACTTTGTTGTGCATTCCCAAATATTGATTCATTGAGTTATGTCAACTCATGTTGTGTATTTTCCATACGAAACGTAGATTCCCTTAGTTGCTTAAGTCCTTGTTATATTGTGTAAGTGTGAACAAGTCGAGCCAAGTGAAATGGCTTAAGTTAAGAATCAATAAGAGATCTCTTTAGAGCCAAGTGAACCCATAAGATAAAGGAACTCACTGAGATTATTATCTCACCTCACTATTATTATTGTTGTTTCGGGTACTTTTGTGCAGGGTAAATGCATGGATAAGCTTGCTTGATGATGTTTTGGCGACGAAACATTTTGTATTGTGATCTTCCGTTGTGGACCATGTGGACTCTGTTATAGATCCTAGTTTTGTTTAGGCACCTTTGTATATCATGTTCCATTTATGTATATTATTTCTTTTGGATATATATATATATATATATATATATATATATATATATATATATATATATCATTGTCAATAGGCTTTTATGTGTATCAGTACCAATTACACTATGTATAGTGTATTTTCTAAATGTATATTATATGTGAGTGCTACAAAGCAAATTAGGGCAAAACATCCCCACGTAGTAAAACACACATCGAACATGTAACTAGTGATCGTTGTCGGTAGTTATCGTAGGATTAATATATAAAGCAGACTTTGGCCTTGAATTAAGGGTCGCAAAATTTTCATTCATTCTCTATAGAACTAAAGTGCCCAAGTCATCGAGGGAAATAGTTTGTGTGAAATGTGAGCATGCGTTCACTTTTTAAATTTTTTGCAAATCTTTTGTATTTAAAGCATTTACGTTAATTGTGTTGAGATATTAGATATAATCCAAGTTTAGTTGTGTGGCCCAAGCCCAAAGCTAATTAGGGTTTAGGGTTTGTTATTTAGTTTGTTATTTTACTTAGTAGTCAAGTCACTTATGTGTATATAAATAGACACTTTGTAATCCAGTTTTATTCATTAAATATCAATCTTTATTTCCTTATTATCTCTTTTCTCTCCTCACTAAAAGTGCCTCACGCACTAACAAATTGGTATCTAGAGCTCCAGTTAGATTCTTGATCATGTTTTCAAGAATCATACGTCAGAGATCGTGTTTCCGAGATCATGGGTTATTGTTGATCAATTGTTGCAAAGATGAATGGTAACAGAAATTTACCAAACTCCCTTCCAACTCTTGATGGAAAGAATTGGCTTCGATGGAGAAAACAAATGCAATATCTATTTGGCTTTCGTGAAACCCTATAAGTGGTTACTAACAATGTTCCTGCGCTTGATGAAGATGCAATCGACGCACAAAGAACTGTTCACAAGGACGCCAAGAAGAAGGATTGCAAGGCAGTGTTTTACATCCAATTGGCGGTTGATGCAACTAATTTCGACATAATCGCTCATGTTGAATCAGCGATGGAGGCATGGGATATTCTTGTCAAGTACTATGAAGGAGGTGAGAAAGTCAAGGTTGTTTGCGATGATAATATGAATTGTTATCGATGGGAGAAGTCGAAAAGATTGCAGTTTATGTGTCAAAGATGCAAAAACTCGTCCATCTCATGAAGGGTTGTGGTGAAACCCCAACTGATAAGATGATAGTTGAGAAGGTAATGTGTATGTTGACCTCTCACTTTGATCGCGTTATCGTAGCTATTCAAGAATCCAACAATCTTGAAACCATAAAACTGGAAGATTTGGTTGGTTCATTAGAGGCGCATGAGATTAGAATTGTCGAGAGGAAAGGAGTTCAAGACTCGATAGAAGCACTATAGGCTCAGTCATGGAAGAAGAATGGTGGTTCCAACAAGTTCAAAGGCGAAATCTACAAGACTCGGGGTAAGAAGTCTTAGTCAAACCCTCACAAGAATAAGATCGATTATAGGACTTCTGAATCCTCGAAAAAAGGAGAAGGAAATTCCTATCAGAAAGACAGAGTAGAGAAAAAGGGTGTGCAATGCTATAATTGTGAAAAGTGGAGTCACTTGGCCAAGCATTGTTGGTACAAGAGAAAAAAGGGATCGTAAAAAAGAAAGGACGAAGAAGCGAACCTTGCACGTCAAGATTCAGATGATTCAGATGATATGGTGGTTATGGTTGCAGTTGTAGATGACCATGTCAAATCCAAGATCAGGTTCCTCGACTCAGGTTGCTTGAATCACATGATTGGTCGAAAAGTATGGTTAGTAGATTTCGATGAGTTGAAGAAGAGCAAGGTCAAACTTGCTGATAATAGCTCGTTGCAAGCAGAAGGTACATGTAACATAGTAATTCAAAGAAGTAATGGAGCAAAACCCATTATCAAAGATGTACTCTATGTCCCCGGAATGAAGTACAATCTGCTAAGTGTTGGAAAACTGGTCGACAAGGGGTTCTCAGTGGTTATGAAAGATGAAGCCTTAAAACTTTTTGACATCCAGAATAACTTAGTCTTGAAATCTCCTCTATCGAAGAATAGAACATTTGAGACCATGATCAGTTTGACCGAGGTACAATGTCTGAAAACAGTTGTCGTCCACAAGAATAATTGGTTGTGGCATCTGAGGTTTGGTCATCTAAACTTTAGGTCGCTCAGTCAACTGATCACTCATGATATGGTAACTGGTATACCAAGTCTTGAGATGCCTAACAAACATTGTGAAGTTTGTTTAGTCGAAAAGCAGTCCAGAAAGTCTTTCGTTTCAACTATGCCAATGAGATCATCCTGCATACTCGAAGTTGTACATTCAGATGTATGTGGTCCTTTTGAGGAGTGTACCATTTGTGGAAATAGGTATTTTGTTTCGTTTGTCGATGAGTTTAGTTGAAAGCTGTGGATATATGTGATCAAGAGAAAGGACGAAGTATTCGAAATCTTTAAGAGATTCAAGATGCTTGTCGAAAACCAGAGTGAGGAGAAGATCAAAGTTCTGTGAACAGCTGGAGGTGGCAAATACACACCCAAGATATTTGAAGTATTTTGTGCAGAACATGGTGTTAATCATGAAGTATCTGCTCCTTGTACTCCTCAACATAATGGAATAGCATAAAGAAGAAACATGACCCACTACGCCAAAAACAATATTTAATAGCGCTTTTTTTAGTCTTTAATAGCGCTTTTAAACGCTATTAAAGCTGCCGCTATTGTATGTTTGCTACCTATAATAGCGCTTTTAAGCGCTATTAAAAGTATAACTTTTAATAGCATTTCTCAAAAACTGCTATCGTAGCCTAGTTTTTCTCTACATTTCTTTATGATGATTTAATAGCATTTTTATACAAAACGCTATTAAAAGAACATTATTTAATAGCATTTTTTAGAAAAGTGCTATTGTAAAACCTAATTTTATTAGCAATTTCAAGAAAAGCCTATTAAACACCCTTTTTTTTCTAAAAAAACAACATATTTTTAACAAAATGCGAATATCAGCAATATTACATATAACACATGATAACCAAAATTATTGGTCAAAAAATGAATTATAAACAATACAAATTAATGTTCTTTTCTGATATTCTCAATGGTAATTGATGATGAAACTTCATTGAACTAAACTATCAACCTGCATCAAAAAGAAAATATCTTAAGAATAATATCATAATATAAGTACAACTTTTGAATTTCAAACTACAATCCAATATAATTTCATTATAGCTATCCAACCACTTAAAAAAAAGCCCACGAAAAATAACCAATAATAGTAACAACACATAAATAAGCAATTCAAATAAGAAAGATTCAACCCCTTTTTGAATCTGCGTCTAATTGGGGTGGTGCAATGTCATGTATTTTAGCACCACCTCTCTGAATCTTCTAGCACCACCTCTCTGAATCTTCTAAAAGGCGTATATATCGTATTAAGTTAAAAAGTCGTGGTTGAGACTATAAAAGCATAAAAAATGCAAATCAAGCACAAAATTCAATTAACAAAGACTAAAAATGCATCATTTATATTATATGGGGGAACTTGTTCATTTCCACCTACTAAGAGGATGCAGTTGGGATGACTTTGAAGAAGCTAGAATATCTTTTGCACAAATCAACAAAAACATCATAGTCTAGTTGACCATGTGGATTTAATACCAGGATACCTCACCCATCAACATAAGCCAATAATCAAAAACTCTTGCCATACATATAGGATTTAAATCATGGCATGATCAATTATCAAAACCAAAATCACTAATGTAACAGAAATCATGTAGCCAAAAAAATTTAAATACTACTAAGACAACCAAAAATCCTCAGCAGAGCATTGTGAGATTGATGGAATTCCACCAATGGTCTGCCATTTACCATTGTGATGAGAGAAAATGGGTTTAATATGAATACGAGTGTTAAATATGTGTACGGGAAATGGTTTTATATGAATACAAGTGTTAAATAAGTGTATCCAATAAATTGGTGTCTATGTATCACTATTCTTAAAACATGCAATCAAATCATAGGAATTCAAATTAACTAACTGAAGAAACATATACACAATGAATGTGTAGTTATTTTATACACTTGAAAACAAAAGACCCTTTTAGAACAAATAATGACCCAATAAAAAATCCAAATCTAAGCGTAAAGCATATATAAAATGTTTCGGGCATAATCTGAATGATAAGGTAAATACAATGAAAATGGAGAAGATCTCGCTTGCCAAAAGTAAACTCACAAAATTTTAGTTCAAAAAGAAATTGTTTTAGCGATATGAGTTCGCGTGCAATAAATGATTATGGTAAACAAGGAAAATCGATTCTACACATATTCATACTACAATTTGATTTTAGCAAAATATAAAGGAGGTTTCAAAATACTAAAAACATTGCCTGCAACAGTCTTACCTCTTTTCACACTAATGTTTATTCTACCAACTCTATCAACAAGTCACAAAATCATTTTCATTTATATTTTTAATTCAATGAGTATGTTAATGAATTGATAATGATTATATTAATGAATTCGTTTAAAATTAATTTTCTAGAGGCTTGTCCAAAATTTTGTGAATATCACAGTGTGCAATCATAAAAGACAAAATGACATGGGATATAAAATTCAATGTACAGAATTTATACATAAACATTATTTATTCTTTGACGAAGTAAATAAATGGAGTCAACAAATACTTCTTGTTTCACTCTTAATGGTTGAAATCATGAAAAATTCTAGTAAAGACAACATAAACCATGCATTCCATCATTTATGGTAAACTATTTCACCATGGACTTATGAAAGGAATTAACTATTAAAATAATTACTAAATTCCATCCCAATAGATTATGAACATGAATAGTTATGAATTAATCCTATAAAAGATGAGAGTCTTACACAAAAGATGAAAATCAATAAATCACAAGAAATTATTAGAAAAAGAATCTTACACAAATTTTCATGATATCCAATAGTTTTAAAAGTAATGTTTTAATTCATTTCAAACACAAGGATGATACGGAATTGGGAACTTACTAATTTGTAAGAAGTCGCGTACTATAATTTTTGACTGAAAAGATAAAGGTCAGAATATTTAAGTGATTTTACCAAAACTCCTGAAATGGAAAAGAGAAGATGTAGTAAGATATAATACACTTACATTATAGCCTTAATAAAGTATTCATATGGTTAACTCAGCTAGTTTCAAATTCAATTATTTGCCCTGACTAGTAATATTCCATCTCATCTATGATCAGATTATGCATGTAGATATATTTAACCATTGGGCCTCTATGTCATAAATTAGAGCTTCATTTGAAACTAGACCAACGTGTGTGTAAAAGTGGGGAACACCAATTGTAGTCCATACATTTATTTGGTATTGTTATATGATATTGTCTAATACTTTGTCAAGCTATAAAAAAAGAATGAATTTATAAAAGTATCAGTATTGTATTTTAGTCTATGATTAAGTATCCTCTCTCATACTTACAACCCTTCACAAAAGTATTCCCACATATTTGAATTTTAGCTGTTAATTATTTCATCTAAATTGTCTAGATAGTTTCAACGTATGTTGGTACGTGGACAAATGCCTTTGGGTGGGTCTAGCTTCAATTAAAGCTATTTCCAATGGACAGACAAAAGAGCCAGAGAAATGGAAAACCCTTTTGAGTTATGATAAGTCACTGCCAATGTGAATTGAGAACATGTTATACGAGCCCATTCACATGTAACTACTTACAGACAAACATCTTACCATATGCATTGGATATATAGCCTTATCATGAGATTGAATGGCCATATCAGTAATGAAAATATTGATAGTAACATTGTTCAGTTCACACATCCTAAATGCAATATTTTCAAAACAGGTTCGACAAGGACACAAAACGTAGCAACTCGGGAGTCTTTTGAACCGGTTAACCAAAATACAATACCTCTTGAGTCAATTTCTCACAAAGATTAGAGGTTGAAAGTCGTAGTTAATGACTTCAAATCGTATTTAACGTTCAGTAAATGATTAATGAGTTGTAATACTTTGTTATATTCACTAAAATTTCATTAAACATAGCTAATCATATATGAACATAAGCTGAAAATAGATTATAAATATCTCATACGTTATTCTAAATTCTAAGATATCAGATGCAATATATTGTAATATGTGAGTAATCTAAAAGTGTCTTAAAGTTTCCACTTGATTATGTAGTAGTATCATTATTATTACTCTTAAATAAGGAACATGGAGAAAAACATTTAGCATATTTGAATCTTTATGCCACACACTTGTTCAGACACTGTCCTATAGTTTTTTAACACTGTAGAGTTTAGGCCACAATTGTTGACTATGCGCTATACAACAATCTAACCTCAAAATAATTAGACAGGGGATATGCATAAATGTAGCGACATTGAATGGTATTGAGAAGATGAGTAAAAAGGAGATAATTTCTACTTCAGGGGATTAAACATCTCAAACATAGAGGAATAAAAATTTATGAAAAACTTACTGTAAGAGGGGCCCTGTTCTGAACAAGATGCAGATTCTACGTCAAACCAACAGCTCTGCTTCATGGATCAATGATTTTTTTACTACATACGACTCCGCTCCGCTGCTAGCAACCCGAATTCTCTTTATCAAGATGCATCAATGAAACAAGATCAAAGTCGGTTTAAATAATTAACATCTTGTTTCTATGAGGCATTTAATCGAACATCTAACCATTCATATCAATTATATCTAACTAATCATATCAATTATATGAAAAAAAAATATCAATTCTTAATCGTTGAAGAAATACCTGTGGTTTTCTTCAAAATGTTGATTCCAGAGCTTTGAAGAGAGACAGAGAGATGTGAAGTGAAAGAATCCCTTTTGCTGAACTGTCAATTTCAATAACGTTGAGGTTGAAGCAAAAATGCCGATTTCGAAATGTCGAATCCCCTTTGCAGAAAGCAATTTAGGATGCAAATGGAGCTACAAGAAGCTACTTCGTGATTATTGTTGTCGTGATTGTTTGAAGAAGGACTAAGAGCAGGTCACACAGTAAATAGAGGCGTTTTAGGGTTTAAAGGAGATGACACAACAAAGCAAGTCGATGATTTTTAAGGTTTGGCGGAGTTGACACGCAATATATTAAGGTTTTGATGGGAGTAAATTTGGAATTGAAAGAAGAAAATCGAAGTTTGCCCTATGATTTCACTGAGTTTACGCAAGCGGAAATATTTTTCAGAAAACAAAATGAAGAACGTGAGATATTTTGACAGAAGGAATATGGGTTTTATTCAATTGTTTTTTCCAGTAATAGCATTGTTCTTGTAATATAATATTAAGTTTCAATTACTCTCGTGAATTTATTAAATAGGTCAGCGGATGGATATGTTTTTTGTAGCTCCAATGTCGTGTGTTCGAATCTTCTTAGCTGCGAAAAGCTACTTTTTATGTTTTTAATTCTCTCTATCAAAGATAGCGCTTTTGTTATAGCGCTATTATAGGCACGCATTAAAGTTTTAAGCCTTTGAACCTGAGGTCTCCTGTTCGAATCTAGTGGGCATACAAAAATTATTATTTTTTGTTTAATTTATTATTATATAAGATAGCGCTTTTCGCAAAGCGCTAATAAAGGACCACACTAGTTTTGTATTTTTTTAATCTATTACAGCGTTTATAATACAAGCGCTATTATACATCTGGACAAATTTAATATATTATAACTTATAATAGCGTTTATGCTAAAAGCGCTATTATACATTTACATCATTTTTAATTTATTAAAACTTATAATAGCGCCCGTGATAAAAACGCTATTATAAGTTTTAGGATAATATATTTAATAGCATTTTACATATAAATGCTATTAAATATGTGCTATTATAGATCAAATATGTAGTAGTGACCATATTGGACATAGCGAGATGCATGCTGAAGCAGAAGAATTTGCCAAAGTCATTATGGAGTGAAGTTGTTTCGACTGCTGTTTATATTCTGCACAGGTGCCCTACCAAGAAGCTGAACGACATGGTTCATGAAGAAGTTTGGAGTGGTAAACGACCATCAGTGAGTCATATGAAGATGTTTGGCTCTATTTACTACAAGCATGTTCCTGATGCAAGAAGAAGGAAGCTTGATGACAAGAGTGAACATATGATTCTGGTAGGATATCATAAGACTGGAGCATACAGACTATTCAATCCAATGAACAATAAAATCGTGATGATTCGAGATAATGTGATTGATGAGAACTCTGCATGGGATTAGAATTCTGGTGATCTAGTTAACAAGCCATTGATGAGCTATGATTTCGACGAAGCAAGTAATAATGTCAAAGTCGAAGATATTATCGATATTCCAATTGAAGTCGAAGTTGTTGCTGACATAACCCACACAATCGAAGTCGAAGAGGATATGGTTGGAACAAGCCAGAGACCTCAAAGAACTATAGCTCGTTCAACAAGACTTCGAGATTATGAAGTGGTTGGTGATAATGAATTCACAACAGATGGATAACTAGTTCATTTTGTTTTACTTACAAGTGTTGAACCAATCAACTATAGCGAAGCCTTCAAAGATAAACACTGGAAGTCTGCTATGGTCGAAGAGTTACAAGCAATCAAAAGAAATAACACATGGGAGTTGGTCAAATTACGAGCGCATACAAAAGTTATCGAAGTGAAGTGGGTGTTCAAGTTGAAGAATAATGTTGATGGGTCGATAGCAAGACATAATGCGAGATTGGTAGCTCGGGGATTTCTTCAGAGAGCAGAACCCGACTACTCTGGAGTGTTTGCATTGATCGCAAGATTGGAAACTGTTCGACTAATGGTAGTCTTGGCATGCAATCAAAGCTGGTTGACATTACACTTAGATGTGAAATCGACATTTTTTAATGGACCTTTAGATGAAGAGTTGTATGTCACACAACCTCCTGGGTTTGTGATCCAGGAGGAAGCAAGAAAAGTATACAAGTTGCACAAAGCACTTTATGGTCTCAAGCAGGCACATAGGGCATGAAACAAGAAGATCGACTCATACTTGGTCGAATTGGAATTCGTAAAATGCAAATCTAAGTATGGTGTCTATGTTCAGGTTGTGGCACAATATATAACAATCATCTGCTTATATGTTGGTGACTTGCTAGTAAACTGGAAATAGTTTGAAGAACTTGTCAAAGTTCAAAGAGCCGATGAAGAAGGAATTTGAAATGTCAGATCTTGGAAAGTTGAAATGTCATATTTTCTAGGCATGGAATTTCAATTTTTGAAGCAAGGTATGGTGCTACATCAAAGAAAGTATGTCAAGGAGATACTCAAGAGATTTAGGATTGATGATTCGACTCTTGCATCTTCGCCTATCAAACCAAACTTGAACATGGAGAGTAAGACAAAGTCAATGCAATTTTGTTTAAACAAATTGTCGGATCTCTGAGATATGTGTGTAACAGTCAACCTGATATATGTTTCTCAATCTAATTAGCAAGCAGATACATGAGTGAATCAAGGGTATCACATATGAAGGCTACAAGAAGAATTTTGAGATACTCAAAAGGATCGACAAACTATGGAATTCTATTTCGACGAGACTCTGAAAGCAAACAAGCTATGGTTACTTGCTATTCAAATGTTGATTTCTATGGAGATAAAGAAGATCGAAGAAGCACTATTGAATATTTATTTCAAGTATTTGGTGCCTCAATCTCATGGTGCTCCAAAAAGCAACTTGTGGTGGCATTGTCATCATGTGAGGCTGAATATATATCAGGATCTTATGTTACGTGTCAAGCAATTTGGACCAGATATGTATTGGAAGAGATCGAGGTCGAAGTGAAGAAACCTCTGGTACTGCAGATCGACAATAAGTCAGCCATAAATCTGGCGAAGAATCTAGTTTTGCATGGAAGAAGTAAGCACATCGATGCTAGATTTCACTTTTTAAGGGAGAATGTGAATAGTAGTGAACTTGAAGTAGGGCATTGCTCAATTGAAACATAATTGTCCAAAATTTTTACCAAAGGATTGAAGATTGACAGGTTTCTAATGTTGAAAAAGAAATTGAGAATAGTTCAGATCGACAATGATTAGTGTGTTTCGACAACTTGGATTATAGGGGGTATGTTAAGATATTAGATATAATCCAAGTTGAGTTGTATGGCCCAAGCCCAAAGCTAATTAGGGTTTAGGGTTTGATATTTAGTTTGTTATTTTACTTAGTAGTCAAGTCACTTATGTGTATATAATTGACACTTTGTAATCTAATTTTATTCATTAAATATCAATCCTTATTTCCTTGTTCTCTCTTTTCTCTTCTCACTAAAAATGCCTCATGCACTAAAAAATTATCATTTACTTCATTTGTTGTTTATTACCTTTATACAAAGTTTATTATTTGCATCTAGTCGGTTATAATTCAAGCGTTAAAACCCGAATCACACACTCTTTTTAATTCTATACTTTCTTTGCACAAATTGTCGTTTGGATTTTTCGAGTTAATCTTTTACGTAAACTAAACTCGTGATTGTTTACTAAAAACACCGGTAAATAGAACCCTACGGGAAACCTTGTACCTACAAGCAATTCCCTAAGAGGTATATGCTAGAATTTTACAGGGAACCTTGCACCTAAGAGCGACTCCTTACAAGGTCTACAAACGACTTCTTATAGAGTACGGTAGAACCCTACAGAGAACCTTACACCTAAGGGCGATGCCCGTAGGGTATTATCTGTTGGGAAATAAGGGTGTGTTGTGTGGAGAAACAAGTGTGAGTTCTAAGTTCCACATTGCTTAGAAAAGTGGAGGTTGAGTACTTTATATGTAAGAGGGCCCATACACCTATCACCTTAAGGTTTTGGGTGAGTATGTGGTGTCTCTCTCACTTGTTTGGACGAGTCTTTGACCTTTAGGTTAGTGTTTGATCCAATGTGAATGTTTCCCCCTCATGATTACCCATCAGTGGTATCAGAGCCTGGTTCGAGTAAGGGATTGACTCCTTGTGTCGAAAGTCTTCCTGACATGTTGGTCAGACGGCATGTTTCGTTGAAGTTTCCATGATGAGATAAAGGTATCTCTCAACGACGGTACAAGTATGTGGATGAAAGAGCTTCCGCTTGAGAGGGAGCATAGTGGATGGACTTACACTTCAAGGGGGGATTGTTGGGAAATAAGGGTGTGTTGTGTGGAAAACAAGTGTGAGTTCTAAGTCCCACATTGCTTAGAAAAGTGGAGGTTGAGCACTTTATAAATAAGAGGACCCATACACCTATCACCTTAAGGTTTTTGGTGAATATGTGGTGTCTCTCTCACTTGTTTGGATGAATCTTTGACCTTTAGGTTAGTGTTTGACCCAATGTGTATGCTTTCCCCTCATGATGACCCATAATTATCAACCAAACCCAAGTATTTGTCATAACAAGGTTCTTGCCACTATTGACAATTATACATTTTATTGGTGCACATGTGTTGAAAAACAAACTCGATGTTAAATACCTTGTCCTTGTTAGCTTATTAAATCAAAATGATGGTGATGTTGAACCAAATTGACGAGTTTTTCGTCGCCAAGGATTACGTGACTGGGTGATTTTACAACTTCAAAAATACATGATTTCTCTTGGGAAAAGGTACTTGTGATGAGAGGGACATATATACACAATATTACTTTATTATTAGGGTTAATAACTATTTTCCTCTGCCATATGGCCGATTCTTGAAAAAACACTTGGTAAAAACTTTTGAATTTTCTCTCGTCTATGAAGATTGTAACGCCCATATATAAATACATACATCAAAGCATATATTACACATGAATTCCACGTTTAGTACTGAAATACCCATAAGTCCCTAGTAAACACATTATACATATACATGCCCAAAGAGACTAAAATAAAACTATGGCATAAATATATATACAAGATGTTCCAAAGATAAATACTAAGAACTAGATCGATAACGATCTCAAAAAAACTCCACAACGGAAGCTAAGCCAACAGACAAGCAAGGATAATCACACGGCCTTATCCTTACCCTTCGCGGAACCTGAAGTACCTGAAATATTCAACAATAGTGGGGTGAGATACATCAAATCTCAGTGAGTTCTCTATCTTATGGATTCTCTCGGCTCTACAAGGTTTTAACCAAATCCTAAATCAAGTCCAAGGGAAAGGGAAGGACTTCGAGTTCACAAAATCTCACACTAGAGAAATACATCGTACAATTCGCAAAACGACAACTAGTTAAGGAATCTTCTCCCCGGCCATCCCGCACAAGGAGATTAAACATGGTTCACGGATCCTTAACGTAGATAACTTTTCCCCGGCCATCCTACACCAAACACGGGTCACGGTTATCCACAAAACAGTTAAGGAATCTTCTCCCCGACCATCCTACACCAATGGATTAAACACGGGTCACAGATCCCTAACATAGATAACTTCTCCCCGACCATCCTACACCAAAGGATTAAACACGGGTCACGGTTATCTATAATTGGTACTTCTCCCCGGCCATCCTACACCAAAGGATTAAACACGGGTCACGGTACCAACCGCTACATAACTTTCCCCGGTCATCCCGCACAAGGAGATTCAACACGGGTCACGGTTACTAACCACTAAGTAACTTTCCCCAGCCATCCCGCACAAGGAGATCAAACGCGGGTCACGGTTAATTACTTAATAAATACTTCTCCCCGGCCATCCTACACCAAAGGATTAAACACGGGTCACGGTATTTATCAAGGTACGTACAACAAACCGGAGGAAATTACGGTCCTCCACTAACAACTACTTAACAAAGATACTCTTCTAGTATCGATGTAAGCATTACCACACAATTCTCTAAGTCATTCTATTGTACTAAGGTTTCCTCACAACTCACCTCTTTAAGCTTTTAAAATTCCAAAAGTTACTTTTTATTTTCATAATTCACAACATTTCGTTTATTTCACATAATCGAATAAAATCTATCTCATAAGTAATATTTTCACTTTCCACAACATATAACATTTTTATAGCTTCACATCGATATAAAGAACTCTTAAATCGGACACCCGAGTAAAAAGATATGAATTTTTAAAAATATTTTTGGAAAACTAACAGTGGTAACCGGTTACTCACCATAGGGTAACCGGTTACTTCAAGCTTCACTGTTTACACAGAATCAAAATGAGAGTTAGAGACACATTTGGGTAACCGGTTACTCACCACAGGGTAACCGATTACTTGGTTCATTTTCTGCGTAAAACCCCAATTTTTCAAAGGGTAACCTGTTACTCACCACAGGGTAACCAGTTACTCTGGGCTCAGAGGCAAAAATAATTGTTTTCTTGAGCTCTTTTCCATTCCAATCACAATCAAAATCATTTCAAACACACAACCAAGCTTTAACAGATGATTATACATATATAATGATTGTTCTATACGATTTATATCACACTTTATCCGTTAGATTTCATTGATTTGCAAAATTGTTCATTTTTCTCAAAATCCAACCTAACTCTAGAACCTCAAGAATTCTACAACTAAAGTATCTATCTAGAACCCACCTGGATTAGAAGATGATGGTGATGAAGATGAGATGAATTGATGAAGTGTAGATGATGGTTCTTGATCTTGAGCTCTTGGACTTTATTTTCTTTCCTTTCCTTTCCTTTTCCTTCTCTTTACTTTCTCTTGCTCCAAATGTTTCTAACTTTGGAAATGAGAGAAAAAGAAATGATATAGGAAAAATATCATTAGTTAGTAACACTACTAAATGTCCAAAAATTATCTTAGTGAACCAATTAATAAAACCTTAGAGTTAGATAATATTAATCTGATCAGCTCTGAGTTCATCAGTTGCTCTAATTATCTTATCAGATAAATTCTCAGAGCACACTGGATCTCAACTGGTCCCAACTAATATTATCCAGAGCGTTTACAAATCACGGGGTATTACATCCTCCCCTCCTTAAATAGAAATTTGTCCTCGAATTTAAAAGATTACCTGAACAGATGAGGATAAGCATCTCGCATCTCCTATTCTAGTTCCCAAGTAGCATCACCCGGATGCGTCACATCCCATTGCACCTTAACAAGAGGAATGTCCTTGTTCCTTAATACCTTTGTTTCTCTTCCCACAATACGGCTTGGTTGAGGTTCAAAAGTCAAATCTACTTCTATTTCCACTGATTCCGGTAGAACTGGCTGAAGAGGATTAGGAATAAACTTTCGGAGCTGAGATACATGAAAGACGTCATGCATCTCTGATAGAGAAGGTGGTAAGGCTAATCTGTAAGCGACTTCACCAATCCTTTATAAGATCTGATACGGTCCCACGTATCTCGGGCTTAACTTGCGTGACTTAAATGGTCCTTTCAATCTCAATCTCGGAGTAACTTTCAGAAGCACATGGTCACCTTCCTCAAATTCTAAAGGTCTCTTTCGATTGTCCGCATAACTCTTTTGACGATCTTGTGCTTGTTTAACTTTCTCACGGATCATTCGAATATTTTCCGTAGTCTCTTGAATAATTTTCGGTCCCAAAATTCTATCTTCACCAACTTCCACCCAACACAAAGGTGTTTTACATTTTCTCCCATACAATGCTTCACAAAGAGCCATACCGATGCTCGCATGGTAACTATTGTTATAAGAAAACTCAATCAACGGTAAAAGTTATTTCCAATTTCCTCTACTCTTTAGCACATAAGCTCTCAACATATCTTCCATCGTTTGTATTGTTCGCTCAGTCTGACCATCCATCTGAGGATGATTCGACGTGCTCAAACGCAACCTCGTACCCACAGCTTGTTGAAAAACCTTCCAAAACCTTGAAGTAAACTTTGGATCTCTATCGGACACAATGCTAGAGGGAACACCATGCAATCTCACAATTTCAGCAATAAACAACCTTGCAAGATGACTTGCCTTGTAAGTAGTCTTCACGGCTAATAAATGCGCATATTTCGTTAGTCGATCCACAATCACCCAAATAGAATCATAACCACCTTGTGTACGGGGTAAACCTACTGCAAAATCCATAGAAATACTATCCCACTTCCAAACTGGAATCTCTAAAGGTTGCAACAGACCGCCCGGTCTTTGGTGTTCAATCTTCACCTGTTGGCACACTGCACATTCTGACACATACACTGCAATATCCTTTTTCATTCCGGACCACCAATACTCCTTCTTTAAGTCTTGATACATCTTCGAAGAACCAGGATGTATCATAAAAGTACCTTTATAGGCTTCATCTAAAATCTTTCTTTTTAATACCGAGTCATTCGGAACACAAATCATTTGGTTAAACAGGATAATCCTATCCGCTGCTCGTGTAAAACCCGGTTGAAGTAACATCTCTTGAAATTTATCCTCTAAAACTTGTTCTTGTTGAATCTCAACTCTTAGAGTATAATTGACATTCAAATTTCCCATAATTACACCATTCGAAGTCCACACAAACTGGAGATTAAGATCTCTAAAACTTTCCAACAAGGTATACTCCAATATCATCAATTCGGCACTATCAACCATTTTCCGACTTAATGCATCCGCTACTTTATTTGCTTTTCCGGGATGATACTTCAATTCTAAGTCATAATCCTTTAAGTACTCCATCCACCTTCTTTGTCGCATATTCAACTCCTTTTGGTCAAATAAATACTTCAAACTTTTATGGTCACTGAACATTTCAAAACGTACACCATACAAATAATGACACCACACCTTCAGTGCAAAAACGACCGCTGCTAGTTCCAAATCATGAGTTGGATAATTCTTCTCATGAACTTTCAATTGTCGAGAAGCATAAGCTACCACTTGACCGCCTTGCATCAAAACACTTTCTAATCCCATCTTAGAAGCATCGTAAAATATTTCGTAAGAGTTGTTAGGATCAAGAATGATTAACACAGGAGCAGTCGTCAAACTTTTCTTCAATTTCATAAAGCTTTGTTCACAACTAGAATCCCACTCATAAGCAAAATCCTTTCGAGTAAGTTTGGTCATTGGTAGGGCCAACTGAGAAAAACCTATGATGAACCTTCTATAGTAACCTGCCAATTCCAAGAAACTTCTAACTTCTGACGCATTCTTCGGTCTCTCCCAATTAATCACTGCTTCTACCTTTGACGGATCCACTGCCACACCACCTTGAGATATAACATGTCCAAGAAAATTAACTTCTGACATCCAAAACTCACACTTGCTTAACTTAGCAAAAAGTTGCTTCTCTTGCAACACCGATAAGACAATTCTCAGATGTTCTCTGTGCTCTTGTGGAGTACAAAAATAAATAAGAATGTCGTCAATAAAGATTATGACAAATTGGTCCAAGTAAGCTTGAAATATACGGTTCATGTAATCCATAAAAACAGCTGGAGCATTAGTCACACCGAAAGGCATCACCAAAAATTCATAATGGCTGTAACGGGTTCTGAATGCAGTCTTAGGCACATCGGAACTCTTCACAGGGATCTGACGATAACCCGACCGTAAATCAATCTTCGAGAACACACAGGCTCCCTTCAATTGATCCAACAAGTCGTCTATCCTGGGTAAGGGGTACTTGTTCTTAATGGTGACTTTATTCAACTTACGATAATCAATGCACAGACGCATTCCACCATCTTTCTTCTTTACCAACAACACTGGAGCTCCCCACGGTGAAACGCCAGGTCTAACAAAATTCTTAGCCATTAAGTCCTCCAATTGGTCCTTTAATTCTCTTAATTCAAGTGGTGTCATCCGATAAGGAGAAACAGATATAGGAGTCATTCCCGGTACCAGGTTAATAGAGAACTCAACTTCTCTCTCCAGAGAAAGAGAAGTAACGTCCTCAGGAAAAACTTCGAGAAATTCACAGACTATAGGAATACTCAGCACCTGTTGATCACTACTCCCCTCCTTAGTAAAAACCAGTAAAACAGATTTCTCATTTTCAAACAAGAAATTTATCATTCCCACCGTACCTTCTAAAATAGTTGTTAACACATCCTTCGGGGTAGCCTCAACAGATGGAATGATGATTAGCTTTTCCTCACACCCAATAAACACCGAATTAGCAGAAAGCTAATCCATCCCCAAAACGACATCAACTTTCTTAAGCCGTAAACAAATAAGGTCAATCTGAAAAACTCTACCATCCACAGACAAAGCACAGTTTTCACACATCAACAGTGTCTCAACCATTTCATCCATGGCGGTAGTAACCACCATAGGAGGAGACAAAGGAACAGCTTGCAACCCAAGTCGCTTCACGCATCACATTGACACAAAAGAATGCGTTGCCCCACAATCAAATAAAACAAAACAAGGATGCCCATTTACGAAACACGTACCCGCAATTAAAGAGTTGTCACTTTTCATCTTTCTCGCATCCAAGGTATAAACTTGTCCGGTATTCCTTCCTTGCACTTAGTTTCTATTCTAAGTACAAGCTCTAGCCAAATGACCCACTCCATTACAATTATAACACCTAAAACTCCCACCAGCACACTTCCCAAAATGACGTTGGTTGCACACTCTACACAAAGGAACATCATTGGGTCTAACAACCTGCTTTCCCTTGAAAGCTTGTGATCTAGGCCCAAACTGCTGACTAGGTCTCCCACGATCACTCGAACTCCCCCTACTTGCGACACTTTCAGCTTGGACTTTCTTCAAACTATGCTCAGCCACATAGCATTGCCTTAGAACTTCAGTATAAGTGGTGAACTCTCTCTGAGACACACTATTAGAGATTTCAGCTTTTAGTCCAAAAAGAAACTGATCTATTTTCCACCGTTCATCCGGAGCATACATAGCCTGCCTAGAATAAGCAACCATATCCTCAAACTTTTCAGCATAACTGGCCACAGTCATACTACCCAGTCTTAACTGTTGAAAATCAAATTCTTTCTGAGTCCTCAATGAGCTAGGAAAATATTTCTCCATGAAATTTGCCTTAAAACGCTCCCAGACCTTGGGCACCCCCTGAATAGTCATAAGAGCCGAAGCACTCTCCCACCACCTCATGGCAGGACCCTTCAAAGAATGAGAAGCGAAAACCACCTTATTCTCCTCACTACAATGCACTATCAAGAAAATTCTTTCCATACCCGACACCCACTCGTGAGCCTTTACAAGATCTAATCTGCCATGAAATTCCGGAGGATTCATGCGGAAGAAATCTCGAAAAGTCCCACCTACAGCTTCTGGAACAACTACCTGAGGATGCATACCTCCATTCATTTGTTGTACCATTTGCTGCATAAACTGGTTCTGTTGCTGCTGCATCTGTTGCATAAACTGATACAAAGAAGCATTCTCATCGTTGCCTGGCGGATTCGTCCCAGCTGGAGTAGTTCGGGGTCTACCACGGTTGCTTATGCGTCCGTCTGCCATGTTCCTAAAGGTCATACAGATATGATTAAGTTGATCAAGCTCAATACCATAAATATAACACTTAAGACTAAAGGCGACACAACGCATATGAAACGGAAAGAAACACTTATACTATTTCATGGCTAGGTCGTGGATACGACCGACTCTGATACCAACTGTAACGCCCATATATAAATACATACATCAAAGCATA
This sequence comes from Lathyrus tuberosus, assembly GCA_022829125.1. Lineage (NCBI taxonomy): Eukaryota > Viridiplantae > Streptophyta > Magnoliopsida > Fabales > Fabaceae > Lathyrus > Lathyrus tuberosus. The sequence continues at coordinate 24,110,148 of JALAZF010000013.1, read as the reverse complement.
TATTACACATGAATTCCACGTTTGGTACTGAAATACCCATAAGTCCCTAGTAAACACATTATACATATACATGCCCAAAGAGACTAAAATAAAACTATGGCATAAATATATATACAAGATGTTCCAAAGATAAATACTAAGAACTAGATCAACAACGATCTCAAAAAAACACCACAACGGAAGCTAAGCCAACAGACAAGCAAGGATAATCACACAGCCTTATCCTTACCCTTCGCGGAACCTGAAGTACCTGAAATATTCAACAATAGTGGGGTGAGATACATCAAATCTCAGTGAGTTCTCTATCTTATGGATTCTCTCGGCTCTACAAGGTTTTAACCAAATCCTAACTCAAGTCCAAGGAAAAGGGAAAGACTTCGAGTTCACAAAATCTCACACTAGAGAAATACATCGTACAATTTGCAAAACGACAACTAGTTAAGGAACCTTCTCCCCGGCCATCCCGCACAAGGAGATTAAACACGGGTTACGGATCCTTAACGTAGATAACTTCTCCCCGGCCATCCTACACCAAAGGATTAAACACGGGTCACGGTTATCCACAAAACAGTTAAGGAATCTTCTCCCCGGCCATCCTACACCAACGGATTAAACACGGGTCACGGATCCCTAACATAGATAACTTTTCCCCGGCCATCCTACACCAAAGGATTAAACACGGGTCACGATTATCTATAATTTGTACTTCTCCCCGGCCATCCTACACCAAAGGATTAAACACGGGTCACGGTACCAACCGCTACGTAACTTTCCCCTGCCATCCCGCACAAGGAGATTCAACACGGGTCACGGTTACTAACCACTAAGTAACTTTCCCCGGCCATCCCGCACAAGGAGATTAAACGCGGGTCACGGTTACTTACTTAATAAATATTTCTCCCCGGCCATCCTACACCAAATGATTAAACATGGGTCACGGTATTTATCAAGGTACGTACAACAAACCGAAGGAAATTACGGTTCTCCACTAACAACTACTTAACAAAGATACTCTTCTAGTATCGATGTAAGCATTGCCGCACAATTCTCTAAGTCATTCTATTGTACTAAGGTTTCCTCACAACTCACCTCTTTAAGCTTTTAAAATTCCAAAAGTTACTTTTTATTTTCATAATTCACAACATTCCGTTTATTTCACATAATCGAATAAAATCCATATCATAAGTAATATTTTCACTTTCCACAGCATAGAACACTTTCATAGCTTCACATCGATATAAAGAACTCTTAAATTGGACACCCGAGTAAAAAGATATGAATTTTTAAAAATATTTTTGGAAAACTAACAGTGGTAACCGGTTACTCACCATAGGGTAACCAGTTACTTCAAGCTTCACTGTTCACACAGAATCAAAATGAGAGTTAGAGACACATTTGGGTAACCGGTTACTCACCATAGGGTAACCGGTTACTTGGTTCATTTTCTGCGTAGAACCCCAATTTTTCAAAGGGTAACCGGTTACTCACCACAGGGTAACCGGTTACTCTGGGCTCAGAGGCAAAAATAATTGTTTTCTTGAGCTCTTTTCCATTCCAATCACAATCAAAATCATTTCTAACACACAACCAAGCTTTAACAGATGATTATACATATATAATGATTGTTCTATACGATTTATATCACACTTTATCCGTTAGATTTCATTGATTTGCAAAATTGTTCATTTTTCTCAAAATCCAACCTAACTCTAGAACCTCAAGAATTCTACAACTAAAGTATCTATCTAGAACCCACCTGATTAGAAGAAGATGATGATGAAGATGAGATGAATTGATGAAGAGTAGATGATGGTTCTTGATCTTGAGCTCTTGGACTTTCTTTTCTTTCCTTTCCTTTTCTTTTCCTTCTCTTTACTTTCTCTTGCTCCAAATGTTTCTAACTTTGGAAATGAGAGAAAAAGAAATCATATAGGAAAAATATCATTAGTTAGTAACACTACTAAATGTCCAAAAATTATCTTAGTGCACCAATTAATAAAACCTTAGAGTTATATAATATTAGTCTGATAAGCTCTGAGTTCATCCGTTACTCTAATTATCATATCAAATAAATGCTTAAAGCACACTGGATCTCAACTGGTCCCAACTAATATTATCCAGAGCATTTACAAATCACGGGGTATTACAAAGATTCTCTTGTTTTGACCCCTAAAAAATCCATTCATAAAAAATAATGACATGTCATATCATTTTTTAAAATATTTTTTTAATGACATGCACTACTCTGTTCTCTTTTTTTATTAATTTTTTTTAAATGCCACATAGGGTATTATCAACCAAACCCAAGTATTTGTCGTAACAAGTACTCCCTCCGTCTCAAAAATAAGAGAAAAAAATGTATTTTTCTTGTCCCAAAATATAAGAGAAAAAAATAATTTTCATCTTTTTCAAAATAAAATTAAATGCAAGTTGCATTTAATTTGCTTTCTCTCTCATCTTTTCTATAGTTAACAACCAATCAGAATTGTTTTTACATCTTTCAAAATATTTTTTTTCAACAAAATCTTAGTCAAACTATTATACCTTTTACTTTTTTTAATAAATGTGTTTTTAATTTTTTCTCTTATATTTTGAGACGGAGGGTGTACTTGTGATGAGATGAACGTATATACATAATGTATTACTTTATTATTAGAGTTAATAACTATTTTCATCTGCCGCATGGGCGATTCTTGAAAAACACTCTGTAAAAAAATTTGAATTTTCTCTGCCTTATGAAAATTCTTCTGATCTGATCTCTCAAAAAACTCAATCATACAAAATAATGACATGACATATATTTTTTTAAAATATTTTTTAAATGACATAGACTACCCTCATTCTCTTTTTTTATTATTATTATTTTTTTTTTAAATGACACATGACTTTTATTTTTTTCTTTATTTACGCTTTGATTTTAAAACCAAAATAGTCCAAAATTTTGCACAACACAAGTTGTTCACTCCATCAATAGCACACCACTTTACCACTTGACCAACCTCTTTATGATATTTTTCCTCATGAAATTTATATATTTTAGAATTTAATTTGTTTGCCATATTAAAAAAGTTATATCTAAAATATTTCAATTATACTTTTATTTCAATTATTTCTCTTTTTCTCTCACTTACAATTTTATTTTAATTATTATAGATTTCATAATATTTTAAATATTGTATAAAATTGAATATTATTAAAAGAAATAAAAATATCTGGTCTTGAAATATGTTTTAAATGTTTGGTTTTGAAATATTTAGTAAATAATTTAATATAAAATAATTTGAAACATTTCAATTATATTTTTATTTCATATATTTTATATTTCATATTTAATATAAGTTTATTATGTAAATATTTATTTTATATTTAATAAATTACTTATTTTTTAAAATTTAATTTAATATTTAAAATGAATTACTTTAATAATACTTTATAAAAAATATTTTAAAAGCCTTATATATTATATAAAATCGAATATTATTAAAAAGAACAAAAATATTTTGTTTTGAAAAAGAATGTAATTTGATAAATAAATATTTGGCTTAATTACAATTTTGGTCTCCTATTTTACTTGAATCACGAAATTGGTCTCTCTATTTTAAATTTAAATAATTTTGATCCCCCTATATTACTTTTGCACTTAAAATTAACTATGGTTTCAATTTTTAAATGACAATTTTTTTCGAAACGAGACAAATCATCGTATATAAATTTATTGTAGAACTTTATAGATAAGAATATAAAATAAAAAATAAACATCTTGTCGATTTTTTATGGAAAAACGTAAGAGAGAGATTTAAAATAGAGAGATTAATTTTGTGATTATGTAAAATTAGAGGACCAAAAGTGTAATTTAACCTAAATATTTATATAAATTAATATTATTAAATATGAAATATAAAATAGTTAAACTAAATGTGTAATTAAAGTGTTTGAAATGTGTTTTTTTTATAATTGAAATAATTATGTAATATATTTATTATATTTTAAAAATAAAAATATATTTAATTCATTCAAAACGACAATATTTAATTTCACTTTTCTCCTTTGATAATTTTTGGTATTCTAATAGTTTTATAATAAGTGTTAGCTAGTGAAAGAGATTAAATATCATGAAGGCAACATAGCCTAGTGGAATTGAATGATTTTTGGGCCAACTTAACATTTCAAATAAAATCTACTACCATATAAGAACATAAGATGTTCTATAAAAGACTAAACTGCCCCTTTGGCTCCTCAGCATGCCACGTGGATAGGCTTATTGAACAACAACACCTTATTGCTTTGCAAGTCACGTTCTCGGTGGGCTGAAATGGGTTTGGAAGAAAATATTACTTTGGCTGGATAAAAGTTTCTTTGCATGCCCTATGCCCTAGAAGTCTATGCGCTATTTTTACTTTTCCAATGTTGTTTCAGAGACTTTCCTTCTGCTTTATGCTTGCAATTACCGATTCTTTATTATTTGAATGTTTCACTCTTTATATCAACAAAAACTGTGATATCATCTGCAAAATGGTTCACTCTTTCTCTCTCTCTTTACTTTTCTCTTCTAATAATTTATTTGTATTTCATTATTTCTCTCTGCCTTTCCATTTCACCTTCATCAACTTCTTTATTGAAATGACAGAAACCACTGTAATGTTTCTATTCAATTGAATATTCTGAATACAATGACAAGCAATATATAGCTGTACAAGAGACAATCAATGGACCTATTTAAGGCAGTAAATCAATCTAAGGCTAAATAAAGGATTGACTCATAATAGAGGAAATCAATAATTGATACTAACAATCTGTCTAAGTAAATGCATAAGTAACAACTCATGCCAACTAATATTCAACAGAATATTCAGCCTCATTACTCCCCCTCAAGTTGGAGGTTGAGGGTTGTGAGATCCCAACTTGATAGATAACTCCTGGAACTGCTTAGTCCCTAAAGATTTTGTGAAGATGTCAGCTTGTTGTGATCTGGTTGGTATGTGAGCAGTAGATATAACTCCCTTGCTGATGAATTCTCTAATAAAATGACAATCCACCTCAATATGCTTCGTCCTTTCGTGAAAGACCGGGTTGGAAGCTAAATGAATAGCAGCTTGATTATTGCAATGTAGAATTGTAGGAGAATCAAATTCCACTTGCAGATGCGCGAGCAATCTTCGCAGCCATATGATTTCACTTGTGGCGTGCGCCATTGCTTTGTACTCCGCCTCACTGGAGGATCTCGATACGGTAGTCTGTTTCTTGGTTTTCCATGATATTGGAGCTGTTCCCAACTTCATTAGGTAGCCCGATATTGACCTCCTGGTTAGTGGACATGATGCATAATCGGAATCACAATATGCAACAAGCTTGAGATCATTGTCTTTGGGAATGATAATGCCCTGCCCTGGTGCAGACTTTAAGTATCTCAAGACAAGCATTGCTGCGTCCCAATGCCCTCGGTGAGGTTCCTGCATGAACTGGCTGAGAATATGCACCGAGTATGTCAACTCTGGCCTAGTGATTGTGAGATAAATGAGTCGGCCCACCAATCTGCGGTACTTTGAAGGATCATCATATAAAAGACTCGAATCCAATGCTAATTTATGATTTGGTGCAAGTGGCAGAGATGCAGGTTTGCAAGCTAGCATCCCACATTCGTTTAGTATGTCCAGGGTATACTTTCTTTGACATATGAACAATCCGGAGGAACCACAAACCAGTTCTAGACCAAGGAAGTACTTCAGCCCTCCCAAGTCTTTCATGTGGAAACACTCGCTGAGATATTGTTTAAATTTTACACATGATTTCGCATCATTCCCAGCCACAATAAGATCATCAACATAAATAAGCACAGCCATGAAAACAGATTCACACGAGTATGTAAATAGGCTATGGTCAGCTTCACATTCCTGGAAACCATACCTCACTAATGCTTGGGACAACTTTGAGTACCAATTGCGCGAGGCCTGCCTAAGACCATATAATGACTTTCTTAAGCGACACACCATGCCGTCATTAAGAGCATTGTAACCTAGTGGTACTTCCATATATACCTCCTCATCTAACTCTCCGTGTAGGAATGCATTGCTTACATCTATTTGGTGAAGTTCCCATCCTTTGGCCACTGCAACAGTAAGCAAACACCTTACGGTTGTCATCTTGGCGACTGGCGCAAAAGTCTCATTGAAGTCGTCTCCTTTAACTTGTGTGTATCCCTTCGCTACGAGTCGGGCTTTATACTTCTCAACTTCACCGGATGACTTGTACTTAACCTTGTACACCCATCTGCAACCCACTGCCTTCTTCCCTTTCGGAAGCCTTGCCAACTCCCACGTTTTATTTTCTTCTAAGGCCTTGAGTTCTTGTGACATGGCATCCCTCCATTCTTGCGTTCGAGTTGCTTGCTTGTATGATTGTGGCTCCTCGATGCTTTCAATTGCTGCAAGATAAGCTTGATGTTTTTCTGAAAACTCATCATAATTTACATAATTTGATATAGGATATACCATACCTGAAGAAGTTGACGAGTTTGGCGATGTACATGTGCGGGTTTTCTCTGCCGAATAGCAATGATAGTCATTCAGATGTTTAGGTGGATTTCTGATCCTTGGCCCCAAGTGTGTGAGCTCACTTTCTCCTTCATTATAAGGCTCTTCGACAACATCAACCACATCAGAATTTACTTCCACAACTTGTTGATCTTCTGTTGGTTGAGTGAGGAGATCATTCTGGTTCTGCTGCCTATCTTGGGTAGGTGTAGTTTCCTCTTCAACAGAGATAGAATTAGGAGCAAACATTGGTGGAGGGTCGTCTCTATTATTGCCTTTTTCTCGTGTTGCATAAGGAAAAACATTCTCATAGAACACCACATCTCTTGATACATAAATTTCTCGTGTCTGTAGATTGTACACCGTCCAACCTTTTTTACCCTTAGGGTATCCCACAAAGACACACCTTTCTGCTCTAGAGTCGAACTTATCTCGCTGTTTGCTTAAATTCTTAACATAGCACAAACACCCAAAAGTCTTGACATCTTCATATGATGGAGGTTTGCCAAATAACTTCTCATATGGAGTCATTTCACCATTAACCATTGTAGGCGTTCTATTGATTAGGTAGGTGGCTGTCAAAACACATTCCCCCCAAAATGAGATGAGCAAGTTAGCTTGGAACCTTAAGGCTCGTGCAACGTTGAGTATGTGTCTATGCTTCCTTTCCACCCTTGCATTTTGTTGGGGCGTTCCTACGCATGAAGTTTCATGTAGGATTCCTTCTTGGTGAAGAATTTCTTGAAAAACATGGTTGGTAAATTCTGTCCCATTGTCACTACGCAATCTCTTGACCTTTCCATCATATTGTGTCCTTATCATGTTGAGAAAATTTATCAAGATTTTTAGAACCTCTGTTTTTTCTTTCATCAAGTATACCCATGTTCCACGCGAATAATCATCAACGATCGTAAGAAAATAGTGGCAGCCATTATGAGAGTTAGTGCTATATCTCCCCCATAAGTCACAATGTATAAGATCAAAAGGATTCTCAGCTTTATTATAACTAGTAGGAAATGGAAGTCTACATTGTTTTGATCTATGGCATATGTCACAACAATGGACTACATTATTTTTGAAATTAAAATTCACTAGCTGAGATATACGTTGCATGACTTGAGAAGAGGGATGTCCCATGCGTGCATGCCAGAGAGCAGCTTCGTTTTCATGATGAGCCTTGAAAGCTGACCCTTGAACTTGTTGCCTCAGCACGTAAACTCCACCATGTACATCACCTAAACCAATCTTCTTCTTCGTGACAAGGTCCTGTATCAAACAATGATTAGAATGATAAGTTATAAAGCAATTTAAATCGCTAGTCAATTGACAGATTGAAATCAAATTGCAATCAAACTCAGGCACAAATAAAACGTTGTGCAAAGTTATGTCTTTGCTAAGATCAATGATCCCCATTTCCTCTACTAACACTGCATTCCCTGTAGGAACAGTGATATAGAAAGGTTTCTCAATTTTGGTTACCCCTCTCATTAAGGATAAGAGAGGAGTCATGTGGTGTGATGCACCATTGTCCAAGATCCATTTTTTATCCTTGCATAACATATCATTACCAGCATCAAAAGAGTCATGATGCATCACACGCGAACCATGCAACGCTCGCCCCCGCACTGTTTCTTTCTCTTCTTTTTGATCTTCAGTAACATGTGCATGGTGAGCTCTGGGCTGTCCTCCATTGTCTCTTGGATAACGTTGCGTCCTTCGCATACCCCAGTTTTCTGGATAACCTGTAATTTCAAAGCAACCTGCCTTGGTGTGACCAACTTTGCCACAATGATCACATTTTGGCTTTTGTCCATCTCTTCTTAGCTTATTCTGATTTGGAGCAAAAAAGGCAGATCCTCCTGATTCTCCCTTGACTGCGACCATCTTATCTCTTTCACTTGTGATCCTGGCCTCTTCTCTGATGACGTGATTGAAGACCCGTCATAGTGGAGGCAAAGGTTCGGTGTTCAACATGGTTGCCTTAACATGCTCAAATCGCTTATTGTTAAGACTTCCAAGGAAGAGGTGCACATGTTGGCTTTCCTCTCTCTTCAAAATCTCTTTAGATGCGCCGCAGGTACACTCCGGAAGTGGCTGTAACTCACCTAGCTCATCAAGAAGACTTTTGAACTTGGTGTAGTATTCTGTCACAGTCATGTTTGGTTCATGCTCCATCAAACACAACATTCGCCATAACTGGTGGATTCTTGGAGCGTTAGTTTGAGCAAATCTCTCTTCCAGATCCTCCCATATATCTCTTGCAGTTGATGCATGAGAGATGCTTCCATGCAAAACTGGATCTACAGCATTAATTATCCACGCCATGACCATTGAATCGGTTCTCTCCCAATTGTAGAAATCTGGATTTGTTCTCGCAGGTTTCTTGATCGCTGCATCGATAAAACCCAACTTGTTTTTTGCGCGAAGTGCCGTCCTCATGGAACGTGCCCAATTGCGGTAGTTCTCGCCTTTGAGCGTGGCAGCCACGAGTGGCGTTCCTGGATTGTCAGAGGGATTGAGGTAATACGGTGATGTATTTGTGATAACGGAAGGTGTTTTTGTTTCGTTGGAGGCATTGTTCCTCTCCACCTCTTTTTTATTTTCATTCTCTGAATCAGAATCATGCTTTGATACCATATTGAAATGACAGAAACTACTGTAATGTTTCTATTCAATTGAATATTCTGAATAGAATGACAAGCAATATATAGCTGTACAAGAGACAATCAATGGACCTATTTAAGGCAGTAAATCAATCTAAGGCTAAATAAAGGATTGACTCATAATAGAGGAAATCAATAATTGATACTAACAATCTGTCTAAGTAAATGCATAAGTAACAACTCATGCCAACTAATATTCAACAGAATATTCAATAGAATATTCAGCCTCATTATTCTTCATTATCTTTTTTTTTTGTCATCTGATAAAAGTTCCATTTTTCATCATGTTTATTCTTCATCATCTTGCTTATTTAACATCACTAACTTGGTTTCTATGATTTTTTTTGCAGGTGTTCATTTATGAGTTTTTTATTCTTAAACAAGGTAAAAAAGTTAGTTTTTCAACCATTCCTTCTTTTGCATGTTTGATCGGCTTCATGTTTTTACTAACTTTCGAAGATTTTGTTCATGTACGAAAAATCTCATCTTTCTGAGTTCGGCTAAACTTTATCTGCCTTTACCAGCCTTTGGTTTGCTGCATGTCACCATTGTTTCATTTTTTATAGTAAATCAATCATTTTTAAGGAAACACTTATTATTTGCAGTTTTTCATGGTATTATTTTCAAATTTAAACCTCCAAATCTGAAATCGAAACCACTGAATTTCATCCTTCTTTCTTCGTCGTTCTTCACCGTTTTTCATTCTTCTTTCTTCAATTTTTGTTCCTTCAACCAGTTAAAAATGGAAACTTTAACCTATTTCTTACATCAATCATTTTAAACAGCAACCCTTCATGCCTTTCTTGCATCAACTTTGTAAAAAAAACATACTTTAACATTTTTTTCTTCTGTTTTTCTAACTTGGTTCTTTGTTTACTACATCAAAAGTTTATCTTTCTTCTCTTATTCTTCTTCATAATATATTTTTTCCTTTCTTTTTGTTTTGTAGCCTTTCATTTTCAATTTTTCTCAAATTTTATCCCTTTTGAGATGTTTTTTTCTCTTATGTTACATATTGACCAAACTTTTTTATTTACAGGTTACAAATTTATCATTTGAAAATGCTTTTTTCTGATTATTATTATTTTTTTGTGAAAATACTATTTTTTCTTAAATTTTGAATTTTGAATTTGTTTGTGCTTTAATTTTTGTATAACTATGATTTTGTAAATTCTAGATTTCTTTTAATTTTTCTGTATCTCAAACCATTTTGAGATGTTTTTTTTCCTTACGTTACAAATTTTTATAACTATAATATTTTGATTTGTATGTTAATTATTGGTTTTGGTTTTTTATACTTTCTGTCTTAAATAAAAGGTATATTAGAGGTTTTAATTTTGTCCTATTCTTGTATTGATTATATTTTTTTAATTGAGTTTGTTTGTTTGGTTGATTATTATTTTGTGTTCATAAAAATGGATCGTGAAGAGTATGCAAAACTTACCATTATTGTGTTTGTACATTCACACGAGTTTAATATTACAATACATTTTTCTAGAGTAGAGCTCTAAAATATAGTATTTAATATCACAAAACAATTTTTAAAGTGATGCAGAACCAAACAGTAAAGTCACAAAGGTCTTAAGCTAGAGAGTCTAAAATGTCCAATCAATTGAAATTATGATTTTTTGTCTTTGTTTATTTTTATAGTTTTTTTTTACTAATGATATATCTAATGTTGTATTTCTTTCATATTTCAGGATCTAAGTGGATCTAAATGTTACTTGTAGTTCATGATTGATTTCTTGCTATTAGTAGTAGACTTATATATTGTTTGAATATGAGGATATTTTGTAGTGCTATAATTCAAATGTGCATTTAAAATGATTATTTATAGGATAACAAGATTCAGTTTTAATTTTATAGGATATTTTGTGCTATTTTATTGCTTGATTAACTACGTTTTCATAATGGCTAAATATAATTTTTACTTTTTTTGTATTTGATTTTATATGTTTTCATAATGCTTTTATTTTCAATATAATTTACTCTTAATTAAATATTAGCTAAATTTATAAGTGTATTTTTTTTTTTATTTTGTCATTAAAAAAATTTAATATAATTTTACTTATAATTTATCAATAATACTCTTAATTAAATATATTATATAAGTTTGTTTAAAAACAAAAACAAAAAATAATTATAAAGAAAGAAATGGAACAAGTTATTTGTAATTTTACAAATTAATTATATTATAGATTTATATATTTCAATTTACTTAACTATTTTATTAATTATTATTTATTATTAATCAAAATACTTTACTCTCATTTTATTATAGAAATTAATATATTGAATGTTTGTCTTCAATATAATAATAATAAATATGTGTTTTTATATTGATTCATATTAATTACACAGAGAATTATTAACATTAAAAGAGAATTTGTTTAAAGGTTGATTTAAATAGCTTTTTATAAATAAATAAAAAATAGTTTATATATTTCATCTTCTTACTATGCAAAGGAAACAAGCAACATGTAGAAAGACAAATATGAAAGAAAATAAATTCTTTTTAAAATAAATTAATTAATAATAGTTGTATACAACTATATCCATTCACGTGACATACAGTCATATATCACTCTTTATAGACTTTAACTATAGACATTGATTATTTTATTAACACAATATCCCTTGTATTTAATAGCTCAATAAAAAGAGATATTGATATTATTTAAATTGTGAAAGAATCTTCTACATTACAGTATTATATAACATCTTAGCAAGTAATATAGGAGGACATTTTTGGATTGTTTTTATACATACAAAGGCAAATATTTGGGAATTAGACAGTGCTAAAAAATCGGTTTAAATTAATCAATTTAATTAAAATAATTAAAATTTTAAATTTTATATTTAAATATATTTTATAAAATAGAACTATTTAATTAGTTGTTCAACAATATATTTAATTTCAAAATTTATATTATTTTTATTTATTTACTAACAGTTTTTGTGATTTCTTAATTTTTTTTGTTTTGTAATTTGAATGCTTATTAATGTGTTGTTGTGAAGAAAAAAAGAGAAAATTATCTTGACAAAATTGTTTAAATCTAAACAAATATCTTATTTTTGTGTTGATTGTCTCTTGATTTTATTATTAATTTTTTCTGCAATATTTATAAAATCAAAAGTAAATAAATTAGTATTAGCGATGATTATTTTTTTAGGATTTTTATTTAATTTTTTAGATTTCTATGGTCCTGCCAAGGATCATATGCATAAATTTTGATTTAATACATTTTATTATACATTAGAGATAAATAAATGAGTTTGAAAAAAAAAATATATGTATTAAATATAATTAATTTAGAATATATATATTTTTTATTAAATATATGTATTAAATAAATGATTAAAACGTTTCAAATGAATGATTCATTTAATAAAATATTAATTATTTTTTATTTTTGAATTTCAAGGATCATGTGCATAAATAAAAAGTCATTATATATATAGGTCACTATAAATATAGGTCTACTATATTGTAATATCATTTTTTTTATTAGTTTAACATATTAATATTAAAAGTATCACATTAATTTATTTTTATATCTTTATTCAACATACTTTTTTGTTATATTATTTTTTTAATTATTTTTTCTGAAAATATATATATTTTTTAATATTTATAATTTTAGAGTTTAATGTAACAATAATTGTTTTATATTGTTTTATATTCATTCTTATTTTTTTAGCGTAATGTATTATATCGATTATACAATAATTGAATTATTTGTAGCGTAATGTATTATATCGATTATAAAATAATTGAATTATTTGTAAAAGAAAATTAAATGAAAGGTTCATTTAGTGAAACTTTAAATATTTTGTATTTTTGAATTTGAAATGTCATTTGTATAATTTTGGATTCAATATATTTTATTATGTATCAAAGATAAATAAATATGAATTTGACAAAAATAGATAAATAATAACTGATATTAAATTTTAAACTTATGATATATTGTTAGTATTATTTTGCATCGTTTGTAGTATACAATCATTATCACAATAATTATTACTATTTTGTGCTATTACAGAATATAAAAATAGATCTTTTTAAAACAATGTACGAAATGCTAATAGAATGAGACATAAAATAAGATGAGTGAAATGCATTTAAAATTTCTAGAATAAAATTTGGTAACATTATAAAGTATAATATTGTCATTTAGAATAAATACATAAGTAATGTATGAATTAAATAGTATAAAAATGGTATGATAATATGAAATATTTTTAATTATTTTATGATCACAAAAATAAAACTAATATATAATTATTGATTCAAACATGAAAATTATATTTATTTAAAATTTTAGTAAATTCTATTTTCTCATGATATAAAACAAATGTGTGTAACACTCGTACTCGGCCGGACACACGGGTACTAATATGGGTATCGCACGAAATAGATATTTTTAATAATACTTATATAAAATTTATTTATTTATGTTAATAATATTTATTTATACAATTAAAATAATATTTATAAATACTATAATATTATTTGATATTTATAAAACTTAATCATTGCATAAATATTTTTATAAAAAAATACCAACCAATGTCTGCGGGTATTTATTCTATTTTTTTAATATAAATTATATTTTTTTTTATATTTACTGATTTTTATTAATTCTATTTTATTTTTAGTTTAATTTTATTACAAAAAAAAGTGTGCTATTTTTCAAATACGGGAAAAATGTGATATTTTTCAATCAATTGAACATATTTACAATATATTAAATACTTATTCATCAATTAAAATACGAGAAAAATTTGACAATTATATGTTATTGATGTAAATAAGAGAAATATATATATATCTACGGGGAAAAAGTGTACTACTTATTCAAAAATGAGAAAAATATTTTTCTTATAGATAAATTTAAATATTTAAATACGGGAAAAAATAAATGTCTTTTATAAATTAATTTAAAATATTTTTAAAATAATAAGTGAATGTTAATAGTTTTTTTTTTTACGAGAACAAGTTTATTATTTATGAAGATATTGGAAAGCATTTTGACATTGACAAACCAATATCCATGTGAACTCACGGGAAAAATATTATGCTGATCCAAAATTTTTTATATAAGAAAACAATTAAAAATTCTACATTTATATTTTTTTTGAATAATATTTATACACGGGAAAAAATTGATATTCTACATATGTTTCATCTTTTCCTTATAACATTTTTTATATCAAGTTTTTGTAATTTTTTTAAACAATTTTATTTGTGTGTATAAATAATGGCAAAACAAATTATTCAATCAACAATTTTTTTTTCCATTTTTAATGTAATACCCCGTATTATCTAAATGCTCAATTGGATATCATATGAGATCAGATGAACATCTATGTGCTCTATCTTTGATTATTGGATTAATGGAATTCTCTAAATGTTGTAAGTATTATCAATTGGGATCAATAGAGCAACTAATGAACTCTGAAGAGATCAATTAATTATTAGTTCAAGAAAGTATTTTAAGGTAACTCTAATAATTGATCAATTGGTTGAGACGACAAAATATCAATTGGAGATATTTTACCCTATTGGATTTATATTATATAATAATGGTTTATATATATATATATTAAGAAAGAAAGAAAAAGATAGAAAGAAGAAGAAGAAAAGAAGAAGAAAAGAGGAAGAAGAGAAGGAAGAGAGAAAGAAGAAGAGGAAGAGGGAAAGCTTGGAAAAAGCTCATGGATCATCATCAATTTCTTCAAACTCCTCTTCGTGTATCAGGTGGGTTCTAGTTAGACACTCTAAGTCGAGAAATATAAATTTTAGATTTAGGTTAGATTTGAGAGAAAATGAAATCTAACGGATGAAATTCGATATAAATTGTGTAGAGTAGTCATATAATGCATGTGGTTAATTGTTGATACCTGTTTTGATGTTTGAGAATGATTTGGTTGGAAAAGAATGGATTTTGGGGCGGTTGGAACCCTTAAAACGCAGCAGAAAATTCTGATCCTGTAAAAAGCGTCGGGCGAAATAAAAATCCGCCAGGCAAAATTATAAAGTGCCTCTGCTTCGCCGGGCGATGCTCGGGAGGCGCAGCTGTGTAACGCTCCTGTAACTTTCAAAGTTTTGTAAAAATTGTTACGCCTCTGCTTCGCCGGGCGAAGCGAGAGGCAAAAGGGAAAGCGCCGGGTAAAATTTAAAAGCGCCCGGCACTCCTGGGACTTTTTCAAATGTTCCCTTTTCTTTTAAAATTCATAACTTTTGACCCGTTTATCCGATTTGAGTGTTCTTGATATCGATAGAAAGCTATGGAAATAATCTTTATGATGACAGTAAAATATGTCGATTTTACCGACCGATTAAATAATCGAGAAAGTTCCAAAAGTGATATACTTATGTTTTATTGTTTTACATTATTCTACTATGCAATTATGACATGTCTTGCCTATCCTATTGATTGTGTAACATGATTATAATGGAATATGCATGTTAAAATGCGAAATAGGTAGAGTGAGGAATATTACCGTAAACCATTGTCGAATAGTGTGGAAATGACATAGTGACAACTCTCGTGCATGGAAGGCCGAGGCGTGTGTCTAGTAATCATAACCAGTTTATCTTACGGTGTAGTTTCATGAGACTCGAGCACCTCCTCTGAAACGTATGCACAATTACTTGGTAGGTTTGATTCCCTACGTGTAGTACGATTGGAGCCTATGCATTGGGTAGAGACTTGTGATGGTTAACAGGCCATGAGAAGTGACGGTTCACGGTTAACAGGCCGGTGATCCCGAATCCAATTCGTATGCCAAGTAAATACAAGGATCCATGACTCGAATCGTCTTCTAGACGTAGAAGCGGACGGGAAAAGGGGATGCCTTGGTACGGTTATTGATTAGCAAGATTCTTGAGTTAACAGGCTCAGGACTTACTTTGTTTTAGTGAGTTAACAGGCTCACGAGTGTGGATCCAATTATAGTGTGTGTGTGTACTCAAAGTCATCCCCCTTCCCTTTGACTTGAGTTAGGTTTGTTAGAACCTTGTAGAGCCGAGAAGACTATAAGATAGCGAACTCACTGAGATTTGATGTATCTCACCCCACTATAGTTGCTATATTTCAGGTACTTGCAGGTTCGATTTACTAGTGGAGCGATGTTCGGATGTTTCAAGAGAAGCTTAGTGAAGCTTAGTCCGCTGTGTATTATTATATTTTCTTGTACAATGAGGAATATTGTATATTGATCTTAGTTTTATTTTGTTTTGGCTAGTTTCCATGACTTGTGCCATGTTGTATTTATGTTTTAGAAATGGACAAGTATGTGAACTACGTCATTAGGCACTTATGATGTGTCAGTACCAAATAAAAAAAACACTTGTATGATATTATTCTAGATAAATATTATACAGGGAGTTATAGTTGGTATCAGAGCAGGTCGTATTCTCGACCTAGCCTTGAAACATCATAAGTAAATCTATTCCTGCCTCTTGAGTGTGTCTTGCCATCATGAAACTTAATATCATACTATGTAGTGTTGGGTCTGATCAACCCAATACTATGTATGTGATAGGTAGAATCATGGTTGAGCGACCACGAGGACTCCGAAGTGTTGTCGGAACTTGTGCTGTGAGGGAAGGCTCAAGCCAAGAGTTAGTAGTGAGGAGTTTTGGTCAGCTCAGTAGAGGTCTTAGTAAAGGTTGTGCTGTGAGTAGCATGCAACTAAAGAGCGATGTGTGGTTAAGCAATCCTTTGGAATTGATGGAGTCCAAAAGTTAAGGATCTCTATTGGACGATTGGATAAAGTATCAAGGAATATGTAAAGTCGCTAGTGGAGCTGGATTGACCACTAGTGTGGATAAGGATTTCAAGTAATCTCATTCCGTGAAAAAGAAAAGTTGTTTTATGGAACGCGTGGCGTAAGGTCCGGAAGTGAGATAAGTATTGGTACTTCAGTTTCTAGGGTAGCTATGGTATCTTTAATGGACGAGAGTACCTTAAAGAATGTGTTCGGAACAATCTCTTCCGACTGGTTAAAAGTTGAGAGTTAAGAAAGTTTGGCATTCATGGGAACCTAAAGTAGTAGAGAAGCATGAGAAGGAACACAAGGATGTGTTACATGTTTCAAGTGGAACAAGGGTGCGCCGGACGAAGAGTAGGAGATGAATTGTGTATCTTCAGTTATGAAGAGAGATTAAATTCGAGATGATACATCAGGATTTCTGTTTTCAATAAGAGACCAATTTGGAATTGTTAAATTACCCAATGAACAGTATAAGGTATTATGTTAAAAGAAAGTGACAACGGAATGTACTTTTGGACGAGCGTGCTATAGGGTTATTAAAGTATTGATGAAACTATAATTAAGGAAGTGTAATCGCGGATGGTTCGCCTACGTGAACCCTAGTAGTACGAACTGAACTGAGGAAGTTACACTTTGGTATTAAGGACAAGCGTAAGGGTAGTACCGTAGTCACAAGTATACGTGATGGATTCTTATTTTTGAGTTACGTGTGAATGGCGTACTTGGTGGAACAGTGAATATTGTATTTTAAGAAGCAATATTATGGTAAAACAACGAGAAGCAAAACAGGATTTATTACGAACTAAGTGTAAATCATGGAATGGTTTATATCGGAAGGGTTATGTAAATAATTGATGAGAATTGTCGGTTGTGAATTTTCCATTTCGTAATTTGGTGTACGTGGGATGTTCAATGGATAGTGAAGGGTAAGTAATCCCAGTTAGTGTGTACGAAGTGATGGAAGGGTTCTTCAAGAGGATGCATTACCCCGATTTATTTTCAAGTATAGAGAAACTTCTGTATTTGTGAATAATCGGAATATTTGGTATCTACTTTTGTTGGACTAAGAACGTTGTTGTTTTATTTCTCACCAAGAAGTTTAAGTGAGAGAATAAGGTGGTATGTTTAATATGAGATGTCCATCGCTTTGTGGTACCGTATGATGGTTGTGTGTTGAGTGTTGCTTATGGACGAATCAAGCATGAGTTGTGGCTTAAAACCCTAGTATGTCGTTATTATTGAATTTTCGCTAATGTAGTTGTTTGAATAGAGAATGAACTATCCCGCCGAAGTTTTGTGGTGTGACCGCATCAGAATTTGGAATTTTTGCCTTATCAATTGGTTGGGGTGTGTCGTCTGCATGTTTTGATTTTGTCGGTTTTACCTTGAGTGGATCATGGTTAGTGAATGTAAAATAAGTCAAGAAGCTGCGAGTTGGGAATAATGTTTCAAGTTAGAACAAATTGGATTGATGGGTTTAGTAGGGATGGATTTGGATTAAGAAGAAACTGGGTTTTGTTTCTGTAGCAGTGTTAACCGACTAACTCAATGGGGTTAACTGATTAACACGTGCATGAAAGGTGTTTTACGTTGAGTTGAGAAGTTAACCGATTAACCTCAGACTGGTAATCGATTAACATGGGTGTAAATTATGGAATCCCTTAGAAACCGTCATCTGCATTTTGTTGCTTTATGTTGCTCCGATGGGAGAGTATTGTGTGAATGGAAGACGAGATGGTAAGTAAATGAAAGACGGATTTGTGTTTTGAGACCGAAACTTGTGGAAGGGTGTTACTTAGTCGATCATCTGTTGAGATGACAAGGGAATTTGACTTCGAGGAAATGATCTTATGGACTGGGTTGAGTATGAGAAAGTCTTAAGTGTACTGCTGTTGAAAGACTTGAGGGCGAAGTAGAGAATACTCATGAAGTATTGATCTTGTAAAGATCGTTTCAGTAAGTTAATTGTTGGTGTTAGTAAGGCATGAACGGTTGGTCGGAGTTAGTAATTGTTATCTTCCGTGAGTTCATGGTTTTGGATTTAGGCTCCGTGAAAGTAGTACCGATTGTGTGCAGTTGTGTTTTACCCGAGAATGAAATATGGAAGTGATCCTTCCAAGCACGAGTAAGAATTGGACGTTCCGAAGTTAAGCATATAACTTAGATCGTTATGGAACAGAACGATTACGGAAAGTGGATTCAACTGAGAAGTGTGGTATGGTCTTCGAAAGTGTCAGGTGTGAATTGGCGAGTAGTATGGAAACTCACCATCGTGCTTTGGATGGTTTAAGTTTTGATAATTGGTGACTCATATAGGATTGAAGTTCTGTGTTGGGGTTACGTTGTTATTGGTTGAGATCTCGTATCAACAAGAAACCTTGAGTGAGTTGGAAAACCTTGAGAAGGATTGTTATATATGTGGTAACTAGAAATGAAAGTTGTTAAGCTATTTTGGGTTGTATTATTCCGAGTTAGAGTGGATTTCAGAGTTGTATATGTTATGGTTGTAACGGCATAACTTATGTACCTTTATCGTCTGGGGAATATTGGACAGATGTTATGATATTGTGTGTTGGCAAAGGAATTGTTCTACTATAGGGCGACAGTAAGTTTCTTGTACCGTTGGTTAGTAAAGACCCCAATGGGTGAGTGTGCTTCTCCGTGGACTGTTAGCTAATTGGTAGTGCCTAAGAGTTCGTGGTGTTCCAGTGTTAGGATTGGAGTTGCGCAGTGGAAGGTGATAAACGAAAGGGGATCAATCGGATTTATAAGAATCAGAGGAGAAATTAATTGTAAGATTGGAAATAAGAAGATTTTATTCTAAGTGTGTTACCTTTTGGTATGATATGAAATAGATGAATTATCGGATGTAATGGTTAAAATGCTTAGTATCAGACCAGATGGAACCAGTAAGAAGTCGTTTGACTAATTATGAAGTGATTTTGGACGTTGAAAGATTTATGAAAGATAAATCGTCGATTAGTTGCATGAAGTTAAGAATTCACTGAATTAGATTGCGAAGATGTGTTGAATGTTGTTGTTCTACCTTGGGATAAGATGTTACGGTCTTGTGGTGAGTCGGTAGAGGAATATAGAAATGGTGCATTCTTTCTTAAGTAAGATACGACTAAGTGTTTTAGTAAGGAAACAACAAATGGATTTGGGAAAGAAAAGTTTGAAGTTAACCCAATATTGGAACAAGAGTATGATTAAGGACGTGAAGTTGTTAAATTGTGAAAATATGGATTTTTGGTCTGTGGAATCAAGTTAGAATTGGAATACGTCAGAAAGTTTAACGGAAGTAAAGTTGAATGGGGAATTAAGACAATAATGCAAGTTGTGATTATGGCCGAATAGAGGAAATTCGGGGGCGAATTTCAATTTAAGGGGGGGGGGGGGAGAGTGTAATACCCCGTATTATCTAAATGCTCAATTGGATATCATATGAGATCAGATGAGCATCTATGTGCTCTATCTTTGATTATTGGATTAATGGAATTCTCTAAATGTTGTAAGTATTATCAATTGAGATCAATAGAGCAACTAATGGACTCTGAAGAGATCAATTAATTATTAGTTCAAGAAAGTATTTTAAGGTAACTCTAATAATTGATCAATTGGTTGAGACGACAAAATATCAATTGGAGATATTTTACCTTATTAGATTTATATTATATAATAATGGTTTATATATATATATATATATATATATATATATATATATATATATATATATATATATATATATATATATATATATATATATATATTAAGAAAGAAAGAAAAAGATAGAAAGAAGAAGAAGAAAAGAAGAAGAAAAGAGGAAGAAGAGAAGGAAGAGAGAAAGAAGAAGAGGAAGAGGGAAAGCTTGGAAAAAGCTCATGGATCATCATCAATTTCTTCAAACCCCTCTTCGTGTATCAGGTGGTTTCTAGTTAGACACTCTAAGTCGAGAAATATAAGTTTTGGATTTAGGTTAGATTTGAGAGAAAATGAAATCTAACGGATGAAATTCGATATAAATTGCGTAGAGTAGTCATATAATGCATGTGGTTAATTGTTGATACCTGTTTTGATGTTTGGGAATGATTTGGTTGGAAAAGAATGGATTTTGGGGCGGTTGGAACCCTTAAAACGCAGTAGAAAATTCTGATCCTGTAAAAAGCATCGGGCGAAATAAAAATCCGCCAGGCAAAATTATAAAATACCTCTGCTTCGTCGGGCGATGCTCGGGAGGCGCAGCTGTGTAACGCTCCTGTAACTTTCAAAGTTTTGTAAAAATTGTTAGAAGCGAGAGGCAAAAGGGAAAGCGCCGGGCAAAATTTAAAAGCGCCAGGCACTCCTGGGACTTTTTCAAATGTTCCATTTTCTTTTAAAATTCATAACTTTTGACCCGTTTATCCGATTTGAGTGTTCTTGATATCGATAGAAAGCTATGGAAATAATCTTTATGATGACGGTAAAATATGTCGATTTTACCGACCGATTAAATAATCGATAAAGTTCCAAAAGTGATATACTTATGTTTTATTGTTTTACATTATTCTACTATGCAATTATGACATGTCTTGCCTATCCTATTAATTGTGTAACATGATTATAATGGAATATGCATGTTAAAATGCGAAATAGGTAGAGTGAGGAATATTACCGTAAACCATTGTCGAATAGTGTGGAAATGACATAGTGACAACTCTCGTGCATGAAAGGCCGAGGCGTGTGTCTAGTAATCATAACCAATTTATCTTACGGTGTAGTTTCATGAGACTCGAGCACCTCCTCTGAAACGTATGCACAATTACTTGGTAGGTTTGATTCCCTACGTGTAGTACGATTGGAGCCTATGCATTGGGTAGAGACTTGTGATGGTTAACAGGCCATGAAAAGTGACGGTTCATGATTAACAGGCCGGTGATCCCGAATCCAATTCGTATGCCAAGTAAATACAAGGATCCATGACTCGAATCGTCTTCTAGACGTAGAAGCGGACGGGAAAAGGGGATGCCTTGGTACGGTTATTAATTACCGAGATTCTTGAGTTAACAGGCTCAGGACTTACTTTGTTTTAGTGAGTTAACAGGCTCACGAGTGTGGATCCAATTATAGTGTGTGTGTACTCAAAGTCATCCCCCTTCCCTTTGACGTGAGTTAGGTTTGTTAGAACCTTGTAGAGCCGAGATGACTATAAGATAGCGAACTCACTGAGATTTGATGTATCTCACCCCACTATAGTTGCTATATTTCAGGTACTTGCAGGTTCGATTTACTAGTGGAGCAATGTTCGGATGTTTCAAGAGAAGCTAAGTGAAGCTTAGTCCGCTGTGTATTATTATATTTTCTTGTACAATAAGGAATATTGTATATTGATCTTAGTTTTATTTTGTTTTGGCTAGTTTCCATGACTTGTGTCATGTTGTATTTATGTTTTAGAAATAGACAAGTATGTGAACTACGTCATTAGGCACTTATAATGTGTCAGTACCAAATAAAAAAAAAACACTTGTATGATATTATTCTAGATAAATATTATACAGGGCGTTACATTTAATATATTTTTTATTTTCTATTCATTTAATTTTTTATAAATATACTAATTAATATTTTTTTCCTATACATTATAATTATTTTTTAAAAAATATTTTTGAAAACAAATACATGTAACACATCGGTACCCGTGCGACCGCACGATATTCATTAATATGAAACGGAAAAACTTAAACTATTGATTTAAGTATAAAAAAATAAATCATTGTATAAATATTTTTATAAAAAAGATCAAAACAAAATTAATATTTACACACCGAAAATGTACAGTTGATCCAAATATTTATATATATGAAAAACTATATTTATGCTTCAAATATAAATAAAATATGTTCTTTTTAAAAAAAAAAAATTGGTAAAATAATTTTGGCTTCTTTTTTATTTATAATTTTTTAAAACAAATACGCATCACCAATTAATGCCCATGGCTATTTATTCTATTTTTTTAATATAAATTATATTTTTTTATATTTATTAATTTTTATTAATTCTATTTTCTTAAAAAAATTTAAATATAAACAAATGCGCATCACCGACGGATACCCGTACGAAGGCACGAGTATCCCGCTAGTAAATACTTAAAAGATAAATCCAACTAGCAGTTCATGTAATTTAAAAAAGTTAAAAATCTTTACAATATACTGGAAGAGCAATGATTATAATATTACTAATCCTTTATTATTAGGTTGAATTAGGTTGAATTGTTAATCATGGAGGTTTTGAGGACGAGCAAGCAGCCTACAGCACAGGGCTTCACATTTTTTTTCATACGTAAACTATGAAAAAAGAACTTCCATATAAATATTTCACAATTAATTTATAATTAAATACAGCTTTATAAAAAAATTCACAATTTAAGTGAAGTTAACTTTAACTTTTTACATAAGACCTTTTAAAAGATTGAAACGACTCTGTTGTTAATGCCCCACTATTTTATGTCTAAGACAAAACTCTAGATTATAACATTATTTTCCATATTCTTTACAATAATCTGGACCCATCGATCAACTATGAAGATTTAGCTGTCTCAAATTGAACAATATTTATTGTGCTTATTAGGAAGAGCAATGGCAATATTTATAAACATAATTTGAATCCATACCATTGTAGTATATTATTTAGGGCCAGTTTGTTTTAGCTTTTAAAAAAATAGATTTTTTAAAATATTACAAGTTTTTCTAAATTTATTTTTTATAAATTAAAAGACCAATTTTGGCATTCGATAACATTAATATACATTATTAAAGTTCAAAACATACTCAAAATCACATTTTTTTCAAAAAGTTATATTTTAAAAATGATTTTTATCAAAAGCTATTTGAAATAGTTTCAAAATTAAGTGATTTTTTGAAATTTTGATATCCAAATTTTTTTTTAATAAAATGATGAAATACCTAAAATAACATTTTAAGAATAACTATTCAAACCAAATTTTCATTTGAAGCTTTTATGAAAAGTTTTTTTGTAAAATTTTTTTTTACGAAATTATGTTACACTATAAACATCATTTTTAAAAAAAGCCAAAACAAACGGGCCTTTAATTTTAATTTTCAGAAACATGCAATTCAATTTCTTCGTCCGTATATACCAGCTATATGGATTATGACCACTAACGGATGTGTACAAAGATTTTTCATGGAAAAAGGAATAATGCTAGATAAAGCTTGCTGTGTCAAGGAATCTACCAACTATATAAATGAAATGTCCAAAATGTGAACCTAATTTGGCTAAATGATAATTACATACAAACAGCAATCAGCATCTATCCAACATTCATATCTATCTGTCTGTACTTGAATGAAGATAAGAATAATGGAGTAATGAATTGTACATAATAAATGGATATGATTGTCCTTCCAATCAGGATCACTTGAGTGGCTTTGATATCTTCCATATAAGAAAGTTAATGCCTAGCAAAATTACTACACTGTCCTTCTGCTTCCCAGCCTTCCACGTGGGCGTCTGGTTGTCCTCCACCTGCGTTTTGGCAACGTGGCTGCTGGTGAGTGTTTTGCCAATTTTTTCCTTCAATTGCTTCATGCTTCATGCGTTGCAGTCACACTTCTCCTTGATAATATCTTGCCATGCCATACTGCATTTAATGCAGCACTGTTCATCGCACATTTCCCAACTGCGCCATCCTTATCTGTTCTTCTCTTCTTCATTTCAATACAGCCTATTGTGTTTCTGCTTCCTACTGTCGCGCCTTCATCATTGTTTTATCCTTCTTTTCTGCTTTCTGCTCTCTTCCGTTCGTCGACTCCAATGGCGCGTCCGTTTACATGTTTGGTTGACGTTAATGATACAAAGGACCTTTGGAAGGTTGCGGTCCGTGTCCAGCATTTGTGGCCTGTTATGATGAATACCAAACGACACTTTGAAATGGTTGTGGTTGATGATAGTGTGAGTTTCTTTCTTTTACTCTTGTGGCCTAATTTTCGGTTTTATATTATAGTTTGGAGGTTGACTTATGCTTGTGGTTGATGATGCCGTCACTTGGTTTCTTTGAGTGTTATGTTGTTGTTTGCTGTTTTTATATTATACTTTGTAGCTTCACTTTTACAACTATGTATGTTGTTTGTTGTTGATGTATGTTGTTATTACGCCGTCTGTTGATGTGATTTCGTGTTTTTACATTTGTAAGGGTGATGACATGCATATGGTTGTGCCAGCGGTGGTGGAAAAGGCTTTTGCTCCCATCATGGAGGTTGGCACTACATACACTATATCAAATTTCCAGGTTGTGCAAAATAATTTGGTCTTCAAGGCTTCGTCGCACCGGTTTATGGCGAAATTTACTGGTGGAACCTCTGTTGCCGATGTTGGGGAGCATAATATACCGCCGATGCCGCTTTGTGTTACCACTTTTGGTGATATCATTACTGGCAACTTCAAAAAGGATATGCTCATAAGTTATAATGTTTCTTTTTAGTCACGTCATTATTCATCTACTGTCCTGTTTGTTATATCCCTATTTATTGTTTGTTTTGGTCGCATATATTGTTGGTATGGTGGAAAGTATAGGTTTCACACAAAACCATAGTCGAGGAAGGAAACAGCAAATTAATTTGATGCTTAGGGATAATGCGTGCGTTTGGTTGTATATTAATTTTCCCCTGCTTCTTTGCTGTATTTGTCGCTCCTGTTAATTTTACCCTGGATTTGCAGGAACAATGTCATTAACTGTACTTTATGGGAGGCATATGCGGATCAGTTTATGAAATTCCACAGGGAACATGTTGGTCAATCGGGGCCAACTGTTCTTCTCCTGCAATATGCTAAAGTCAAGGAAGAAGGTTATTAATGTTATTTTCGTCTTGGCATCTTTATTTTAAATTGTTTCCTTAAGTTGAATCTAATTTATTTTGAATGCATCTGATGTAGGGAAATATCCTCTATCTGTTTCCAATACATTTAATGTCACTGCATTATTCATTAATGCTGATGTTTCACCAATCAACGACTTTATTAAAAGGTTGTATGTATGTTGCATGTTTATATTTGATGGTTTTCTGTTTATGTTCAGTTTTAAACAAAAAAATTGTGTTGCAACTCAGGATTCCTGCTGCATCGGTTGTTACACTTTCCGAAGGCACATCTTCCCATTATTCGCTAAACATGCCTGGTTCAGCAGCAACTCCTGTTGAAAAAATCCTTTCAAACGCAATTGTGCTCCCTCTTGATGAAATCTGTAAACTTTCAAAGGTATGTTGTGTCTCTGCTTCTAACTACAAATTTCCTTCATACTTCGGTTATACTTTTCCTTTGTTTACATAGGTTACCTTCTGTACTACTGTTGCGACAACAAGAAAAATTCTTGCCTCACAACATGGTTGGTATTATCATGCATGCCATGAATGTCCAAAAGTTTCTCGTGGAGATGGGCCGCCTTTTATATGTGAGGCTGGACATATTACAGAGACTGAAATTTTAAGGTGCTGTTAGGTTCAAGTAAATTGGTTTACGTGATCTTTCAATCATTCAATTTATAATTCACTTTTTATGCTCTTTATTGTGTTTTCCCAGGTTCAAGATTGAGATGGAGGTTATTTATTCTAAGAGGCGTTGTAAATTTGTTTTCTGGGATAGAGAATGTAATCAACTGTTAGGAGTGTCAGCTATTCAAATGCGTGATTCGCTTGCGAAGGTATAATTTCCTTTTTATATTTATATTTCATTCTGAATAACATGTCTTGGGTGCTTTTGTGGGTCCTAATTCAGAGCAAAAAATACAGCAAGGAATCACAAATCCTCTGGACTTCCCATTAGCGCTCGATGCAATGTTACAATTGGAGATGGTTTTTAGAGTTAAGTGGCAGCCTGAATGGGAAAATTGTTCTGTTGTCATGCTTCTTAGAGATGAGGCTGCTATCAAACAGCTAAAGGCTCCATGGGAGATAACTCAGGTATCTTTCATTGTACTTGAATCTAAATGTTCTTTTTGGCTTAATTAAAAATTTTATTATTTTCCTCTTTATTCTGTACAAGACAACAACATGTGACCAAACGACACCACCTTATCCACATCCTCTGTCGCAACAATCTACAAATTCTTCGCCAACATCTACATCGCATCTGTCACAGGTTTGCTGTGTTTCCATGTTTCTCATTAGATGTTTTTTATTGTGCTCTTTACAGTTTCTTTATGTTTTCCCCACTTATATTGGATCAACTATGTAGAGGCCAGACAGGTTGGAAAAAGCGAACGCCTCAGATGTCGACACCTCAAGTGTTTCTGTGGTATGTATATCAACAAACCAGCAAATACTTATTCCACCAATATGTGACGCTGAATCTATTATGCCAACTTCAAAGACAAACATTCGAGATTTTGTTGATAATGTTAACTTTGGTTCGCTAGATTCCGTATGTATGCCAATGAGTACACAGAATTCACCATGCATCTGTTAATGGGGTCCGATGTGCTTTTTTAAATGATTCACTTCTGCCATTTTGTTGCAAACTTATTGCCACTCACCTTTCTATAGTTTTAAGTTTTTTTTGGCCTCACATGAAATACAGGTTACATCTGCATGTGACAATGAGCCTGTTACACCAACTTCAAAGAGGGGGATCGCGGATTGTATTCATAACATTAACTTCGGTTCAGTGGATGCCCCTAATGTAGGTGTGGTATACATAACAATGAGACAACTCAATTTCATTATAAAGGTCAAATTAAAATTTTATCTCAATTTTTCTATCCTGCAAGATTGTTGAGGTCCAACATATATGTGCTGCTGGACCGAAAATCGCAATTTCAGAAACGCAAAATGTTGTTCCTCTTGATGAGGTCGGATCTGATTCATTTACCGATTCTATGATATCACTGGTATGCATATCAATTGTTGTGTACAAATATATTAGAAACTCTAATCTGGTCTATTTTTTTATTTATTTATATACTTACATCATTAATCTGTGCTGCCAATTTCAGAGTGATGATGCAGATCCTGTGGATGATGGTGACTCTGATTCCTTAGAGGAGCCACGCATACATATCGTATGTATATGTAGTATGCAACTAAATTACAAGAAGCCTTAACCCCACAATGGTTTCTTTTGTGTTAACAATTTTTCTCTGCTTCCAGGACATGCAAATTAAATCCATTTCTGAACCTGAATCTGTTGCACAAACTTCAAAGAGGCAGCCTGCATGTGATTTTACTAAAACTCACAAGAAACTCAAAAATACTATTAAGTTGGAGAAGCTCGAGTAGATGTTTGTTTTCGTTTCCCTATTTTGGTAGTTATCCAGGATTCTACATCTAAATTATATACAATCTTATTACATTTTGAATTTCGTAGTTATCTTGGATGCTACATGTAAATTACAGAAAACTTATTTGTGTCTGGCTGCAACATGTAATGTATCATATTGTATATTATATAACTCTTGGTTTTCCATCATCACCTATAAGAGGCAGGTGTTTCTTGACGTGCCTACTGTTGATTGTTTTGGAAATGGTTTGTTTCAATTCCTTCATATTTCATCTTAGAATGTATCTCTCTCTGCCTGTAATATGTAATGTATCATAGACATTCCTTAAAAATCACTGCATCTTAACCATTCACATAAAATATAGCACTGTATTAAACACTTGAGTACTAATTCTAAACATTGACCATAAAATACATATTTCCCATTCAACTTAGAACTTAGAAACCTTAAATACGTTGCATCTTTTGTTTACATCGTTTACATTCAATCTGAATCTAATTATATCTCCTGCCCTTAGCTGATTTGCATCACAGAATAAATTCCATTCATATCCTATTTTTGTACGCTGTGGATCATCGATGTCCAAAATCAGTACCATTTTACTCCAGCCATTCCAATTTCATTAACATTTCCATCATTCTTTATTATCATCCATGTCTTTGGTAGATCTGTTATGTGCCTTCTAACAAATGTGAAATCAATTTCCGAAAACGGCTATATCACATATATTCCCATGATTATTTTTTCTACTGTTTTTTGTGATTTGTAGCAATAACAAATACTGTCTTGAAAATAAAATTGGAAAACAAACATAATTTCATTTAATTACTAACATTCTTATTTGAATACTCAATTTTGCAATTTCAAAAGTATCCACCACATCTGCACCTCGCATCCCTGCGAAAATTAAATCATTCTATTTGAGAATTTTTAAATTTATAGTAGCACTACTCTTAGAGATAAGTATTCAATGTTTTTTAATTTAGAATATTTTACTATCAAAACCGTGTGTCCAACTTATTTAACTTGACTTTTAATATCATGTGGCAACAATCCCTATTGTATGTTATCCAAAAGCATAATCACATCATACAATATATATATTCAAAACTATTGAGAACATTTCATTCATTGACAGATTTTGTTTCACGTGCAAACAGTTCCAATTGTTTGCTATGCAACATATTCATCACATCATATAATATATATATTCAAAAATATGGCAAAACTATCATCATCTATATAAAGGAACTCGAGTGTTTTCTGCAGCCCCTCGTGATTCCACATGGCACACAAATCTGCTATAGATATTTTCCCATGTTTTTATATAGATATTTCCCTGTTGCCTTGAGTTCTCCTTACTCATACAACATTAAACTGAATTTGAACTACATTTTCTAATTGAATTTGAACTGTATTTTCTTAGAACGTTGATAAAACTGATTCATTCTATGGATGCTGTTGAATTACCAGTTGGTAACAGCAAATGTTCTGATGCAAGGAAAAGACGAAAGCTGATAATCAACCTTAAGAAACACTCACATGCACATCGCTATGGTGCCACTGATTTCTTGAATGTACCTGATATGCAGCCATCAAACCTCCCAGAATTATGGATTGTTAACACGAAACCTGCTGATGCAAGAAAAACCCGAAACCTCAGAATGAATTTGAAGAAAAACAAACATGCACATGGCTATGGTAACACTGATTTGTTTAATCTACCAGATAAGGAAGCAACATATCTCCCAAGGTCTATCAATGTTGTCCCTGAGTTATTTCAATCAACTGATGTTTATCCATCTGATTCTGGTTCAAAGTCTGCTGCTGCTTTCATTGCAAGAAAGAGGAGGAGGCTGATTTTAAATACCAGGCTAAATTTACATTTCCATCCCTACTTGAAAACTATCCCAACATCGCACCACAATAATGTTGGAATCAATACAAAAGTATTACAATCCATTCGACCTATGTCGATGCAACAAGATGCATTGCACAATTCAGATCATAACATACCAATCATCACTCCAACACAACATGTGCCTGATATACACAAAATTCCCACTCATCTGACAAATGATCCTCAATCGTCAACTGGTGTTGCTACTCCAATCCACAATGCCATAAATCATGATCCTCAGTCATCAAATGCTATCAATACGCAAAATATAAATCACCATCTCAATAGCGCTGCTTATTCATCTGATGAAACTCTGTCTGATTCTGATGATCATCACACTGCGATGGACAATTCGGAGTCAGATGGTGAGTCCACCGATAGATTAGGCATTGATTTGAATGCAACATATTTTGATATTGGCAACCCTATCTATAAATGCCAGTTCTGTGGGGCAGAAATGTGGTACCAAGAACGCAAGCGGAAATCGCGCGACACTGCAAATCCTAAGTTCACCATCTGTTGCAAGGAAGGCAAAATTGTACTGCCTATTCTCAAAGAACCACCACCCCTTATACAGAACCTCCTGTACGGGAAACAAACCTCACCTCAAAGTAACAACTACCAAACCAATATCAGAACCTACAATGCAATGTTTTCTTTCACATCACCAGGTATGAAATTTGACAGAAAACACTCTTATGGAATAGGACCACCAACTTTGAGGCTTCACGGCCAAACATGTCATAGAATTGGTGGTTTGCTACCAGCACTCGGTCATCCACCCCAATATTCCCAACTCTATATCTATGACACCAATAATGAAATTGAAAACAGAATAGACTGTTTTAGGTAATTGTGCTATTTCCAAATTTTTATTATTATTTTGCATTTAGTTCTATCTCATTAAAAACTACTATCTCACTTCAAACAGGGATAACAAAGGCATTATGAGAGAAATTGTTGCCAAATTAAAAGTGATGTTAGATGACTGTAATGTTCATGCCAAAGCTTTTAGAATGGCAAGGGATCTGTTGCAAGATAATTCATTCTTAGACTTGAAATTAAAGCTTATTTATGATCGGCAACATGATGGTAGACTCTACAACACTCCTACTGTTCCCGAAGTAGCAGCACTCATTGTCGGTGATGTTGATTCAGCCTCTAAAAGGGACATTATTGTCCATGCAAGGGATGGAGAATTACAGAGGATAGATGAGTTCCACCCAGCATACCTTGCATACCAGTATCCTCTTATTTTTGTGTACGGTGAGGATGGTTATCGAAATAATATTCTCCACAGGTACCAACATGAGCATTTAGTCACAAAGCAAAATCGACAAACCATTAAAGATTGGTTGTGTTTTCGATTGCAGCAACGTCATAGCGAAGCTAAGACTCTGCTCCACTCACGCAGGCTTTTCCAACAATTTTTGGTCGATGGATATGTAATGATGGAATCCGAGAGACTCAATTGGTTGCGCAAGAATCAGTCAAAATTGCGAGTTGGAAAATACAGGCAATTAAACGACCAATATAGCAATACTTCCCAGGATATAACAACTAAAAAAGGAAAAAAATTTGTGCTCCCATCATCTTATATCGGAAGCAAAAGATATATGGACCAACTCTATTTCGATGGCATGGCAATTTCCAGCAAATTAGGATTTCCGGACTTATTTGTGACGTTCACATGCAATCCAAGTTGGCCTGAAATTTTCCAACTTTTGGACGGGACTGGTTTGAGGCCACATGACAGGCCCGATATCATTTCCAGGATCTTCAAAATCAAATTCAATGAATTGATGATAAATTTAACCAAAAAACATGTCCTCGGCAGAGTAATAGCATGTACAGCTCTTATGCAATTATGTCTTATATTTTAATCCATTGCCTACATTGAAATTCTGTTTCTGACCTATGCAATTTTTCCATTATTTCAGTTCTGTACACAATTGAATTTCAGAAGTGAGGACTGCCACACGCACATATTCTGTTGTTCTTGCATCCTCAAAGCAAATATCCCACCCCATCTGATATTGATGCTATCATATGTGCTGAAATTCCAGACCCAGTTTCCTATCCTGATTTATATTCTCTGGTCAAACAGAACATGATGCATGGTTCATGTGGTCTTGCCCGCATCACTTCACCATGTATGAAGAATAGAAGATGTTCAAAATTTTTCCCAAAGCAATTCAATGAAGTTACCATTATTGATTCAGAGGGCTATCCACTATATAGAAGGAGATTAAAAACACACACAATTCTCAAATACGGAATATCATTGGACAACCGCTATGTTGTGCCATACAATGCTGGGCTACTTTTAAAATACCGTGCGCATATTAATATGGAATGGTGCAACCAGAGCACTTCTATCAAATATCTTTTCAAATACATACATAAAGGATATGATAGAATAACAGCTACAATAGTGAATTCCCATTCAGATTCCCAAACTCAAACGCAACCAGTCGATGAGATAAAAGAATATTTGGATTGCAGATATGTTTCACCAAGTGAGGCATGCTGGCGAATATTTTCATATAATATCCATGGTCAAAAACCATCTGTGGAATGAATGTTTTATCATTTGATAGGAGAGAAACCAATTTACTACACCGATTTTGCTCGCATGGAAGATGTTTTAGAAAAAGCCAGTGTCACCGAATCAATGTTTACTGCATGGTTAGTTGCTAATGCCAAATATGAAGAAGCCAAATTATTAACGTATGCACAATTTGTCTCCAAATTTGTTTATGTCAGGTCAAAACGTTTATGGAAGCCTCGGAAAAAAGGTTTCACTATTGGACGTTTGATATGGGTTCCGCCAACTACTGGAGAACTATATTACTTACGCATGATGTTGACAATAGTCACGGGACCAACCTCATATGAGGATATACGCAAGATCGGAGACACTCAATTCCATTCTTTTCGCGATGCATGTTTTGCAATAGGATTCCTTCAAGACGATACAGAGTATATTGGTGCCATTAGAGAGGCAAGTCAATGGGGTTCAGGAGATTTTCTGCGGAGACTTTTTGTTGTTATGCTTCTGTCTGGAGCTGTAAATTGCCCAGTTCATGTTTGGAAAGAATGCTTTCAATTCTTATATGATGGAATCTTATATAAACAAAAGATTTTGGCTAATAATTCAGGTGACAGCATATTTAATTTCATTGTTTCCAACTTTTCTACATCAGTCTCCATGAGTCATTCTTATATTTAACAACACTATTCTTCTGTATTGCAGATTTGGTGTTATCAGAATATCAATTGCAAAATTTGACATTAACTGAAATTGAAAAAATACTACAAGCAAATCGGAGCACTCTCAAAGATTTTAAACCTATTCCATATCCAGATGATTATGTCCTGCGACAGCTAGGAAATAGGTTTATATATGATGAAAGAAATTATGATATTCCTACAATGAAATCTGAATTTGCGAATCTGTCTGCAGCAATGACAGGTGTGTGCAAACGTTTATAATTACACTATGTCTATTACATGTGTGCTTCTTATATATGTCCTTTTTCCTTCTTAGATGAACAGAAGCTGATCTATGAACAGATTATGAGTGCTGTTTCAGAACAAAAAGGTCAGGTCTTCTTTTTGCATGGTTATGGTGGTACGGGCAAAACATACATATGGAGAACATTAGCATCAGCCTTGAGGTCAAAACATAATATATGTTTAACAGTTGCAACAAGTGGTATAGCTGCTCTATTATTACCCGGTGGCCGAACCGCACATTCAAAATTCAAAATACCAGTCCCCACATTAGAAAATTCAACTTGTAAGATTAATTATGGCGATGATGTTGCTGAATTACTAAGACAAACAAAATTAATTATTTGGGATGAAGCACCAATGGCACACAGACATGCTATTGAGGCGCTTGACCGGACATTGAAAGATATAATGAGCAGTTATAGCAATTCTAATAGTCCCTTTGGGGGAAAAGTTGTTGTCTTTGGCGGGGATTTTAGATAAATTTTACCAGTTGTTCCTAGGGGAAGTCGTTCTGATATCGTCCATTCAGCAATAAATGCATCATATATATGGCATTCTGTAAAGGTGTTAACTTTGACTAAGAATATGCGACTGCATTGTGGCCAGAATCAACATGAAATAAACGAAATTCTTGAATTCTCAAATTGGCTCTTAAAAATAGGTGAGGGCAGAATATCTGAACCGAATGACGGATATGCCAACATTGAAATTCCAAATGAACTATTGATTACTGATTACGACGATCCTATCGACGCCATAATTGATAGCACATATCCACAGTTCCTCTCTAACTTTCAATCAAATTACTACTTTAAGGGTATAGCCATACTCGCTTTAACTTTGGAAGTGGTTGATCAAATTAACGATCGAGTTCTGACATTAATACCAGGTTCCGATTTTATACCATATCTATTTCATTATCTAAAACCATATCTCCTTTTTCATACCTCACAATTTCATTTTCTCTACAGGTGATATACATAACTATTACAGTTCAAATTCTGTTGATAAATCTGAAATTCATGACAGTGGCGTTGTTGATATTCTAACCCCAGAATTCCTTAGTTCCCTTGCTACCTCAGGATTGCCTAACCATCACATTAAATTGAAGATTGGAACGCCTATCATGCTTATGCGCAATATTGATCAGGCAGCCGGGTTATGTAATGGAACAAGACTCATCATAACAAGGATGGGAAATTATGTTCTCGAAGCATCTATAATGGATGGAATAAATTTTGGAAACTTGGTTTATATACCAAGAATGGATATGTCACCATCACAATCTCCTTGGCCTTTTAAACTAAATAGACGCCAATTCCCAATTGTTGTTTCTTTTGCGATGACAATAAATAAATCACAAGGCCAATCTCTAGATCATGTCGGACTTTACTTGCCAAAGGATGTTTTTACACACGGACAAATATATGTTGCACTATCCAGAGCCACCAACAAAAACGCAATCAAAATATTGATACATGGTGAAGATGATAAACCCAAATCCTCAACAACAAATGTTGTATATAAAGAAATTTTCAATAATATCTAGATTGAACCATATCATATTTATTACTTACATGTTTCATTTTCTATATGCATATAATCAATATCTCAATTTTCTACCACATTGACAGCAATACTATGACAGTTACGACAATCACATTCACCAGAAATCGTACAGAACTGACCCTACTTTTCACGCCTCTTTCAGCTGCTTCAATATCAGCATATTCCACATATTCTTCATCACCATCCATTTAATATGTTCAGATCAAAACATAATGGGAAATCTTGTGACCTCAAATTATATATTGTGAACCACATGCTCACAAGACACAAGTTCTGCATGAACCACCTCAGGCTGGTCTTCCCTTTAAACATTTATTCTGTTGATTACTGTGTAGCGACACCATTAGCAAAAAATATGGTCATAATCTCCAAATGTCTATTTCTGTTGCATTTTGACTTAGTGTATGACTGCTGTAGCGTTTCAATACCCAATATTCACAGCCACAAACATTTTTTTTAAAACTATTTTTTTATGCTATCATTAGTTTATGATATAACCAAATTTTAGCAGTTTTCATTGCTCATTTAGATGAAACAGCAGACATGTTTTTCAGAAAACTCAACATTCCAATCATAATAAACTTGACATTCACTGTTTAACATAAACCAGATCTTCCAAAACAACCATTACAACCAATATACTTACAAACCTAAACTCATAACAAACTATAACATTCAAAACATTCAAAACAACACCCATAATCAAAACCAACTATAAACAAAACAATTCTTTAACTTCCACCAGATTCAACAGCAGCATACAACCATACTGGCCTTCAGCTTCCTTCGCCACGCACAACTGAAACGACAATTTCTTCTATAGGTGGATACCGAATTGAAAAATGCAGACGATCTCCATCTTTGATGTCTCGATGTTTTGGAAAACGATACCAACTCCCTAATAGATATTTCTCTAATTTCTTCGGTGTCTTCTTCACATCACAATAATATGCAACAGATTCGTCTGAATCCCAAAGACGAACATAGTCAATGGGTCCACGGAGACATTTTCTGATAACATCAACAGGAATTTTCTACAAATATATACAAATATTAGCAATGCATTTAGCTCCTAATATTAGAAACCTAAACTTATTCATCAAATACTGCATTTACTTACAAGCACATTTTTCTTCAAGTTCTTCGCATTCTTTACCAACATTGTCCA
This sequence comes from Lathyrus tuberosus, assembly GCA_022829125.1. Taxonomy (NCBI): domain Eukaryota; kingdom Viridiplantae; phylum Streptophyta; class Magnoliopsida; order Fabales; family Fabaceae; genus Lathyrus; species Lathyrus tuberosus. The sequence continues at coordinate 24,073,748 of JALAZF010000013.1, read as the reverse complement.
ATTCGCTTCATGTTCAAACATAACAACAGTGCCCCTGCAATATATCACCCGAATACAATTTGTTCATTCTCAATAATATGTAATCTTGCATACCCTCCAATATACATTTGTTTATATATATATATATATCATAAATTACAATTACCTCCCCATTTTCCCAAGACAATATCCTGCTCCTATGCCAGACATTGAAGCCTTTTGTTTTTTCTTTACATCATCACTGAACATACAACAAAGTATACAGATTATTACAATTCCCATTCACAACACAACCAACAAAACAAACATGAAATATAACTTCTTTACATTATAAGATTCTTAAAAATACCTTTTCGTTTTTTTAAACATACACTCTGTTTCTTTAACAGACAGGACATCCTTTTTTTTCCTCTTATCTTCAAAACTGCACACACACAAAACTTGATTAGTTACTTAGATTGACCCATTGAATACCAAATATCTATTTCCTTCAGTTTATCTACAATACACTAAAGATACTCATCACAATAAACATATGTTATGAAAAATACTATCATGCAAATTACAACTTAAAAAAAACCAGACATAATAACTTGCATGCAACTGCTACAGATGCAGTTATTACAGCCAAATCTTCCAGTAACTCCCCCGACTTCTGATCCCATCACGAACTTCTCACTCCATTTCCTAACAACCTGCCGTTTTTCCTTATCCTGGCGGAAATACATCTCCCTCCCAAGCTTATCCCATTGGTTTGTCGAACCCATACCACACTACACGATCGCCTCCCTCTGGTTACAAAAACCTGCTCGCTAAAATTTTGCCCACTCACTGTGATACAAATACTACTCACACCCCACACTATTCATAAAAGGTATGTCCGTCCATACCCACCTCTTCACATTCAACTGTTGCCTTTTTAAATTTATTTTATTCCATTTCTTTTTTTAAAATGTTTTTTTATACAAATAATATACTGCATTTCCAAAATAATCATTGTGTCAGCTTTTTCATACTGATAGCTTATTACTTTGGATAAACAATCCCAGTTTTCAATATTTCTATTTATTGTACTCAGAAATAATTTCCTTTATTTTATTCCCAGTCTTTCTAAATACAATCTACAAATAAATATCTCACCCCTTTCCACTACCATCTTTATCCATGCAACAGCCCAAAATCCGGTACACATAATAACCTATACAAATAGATTTCATAAATACTAAGTTACAACATTGCTAAAACAACAAAGGCATGTTTGCAGATCACCCGCCCCCACCCCCTCAAAGGTACGCAACCAGTTCTAGCTTTCTTATCGTCGCCCTTTAATTGTTATAGGGTTTCTTTATCAGTTACATCCTCATCCACATTCATATTTCCAGCAACACCAACATGCAAGATGTTGACACGACCATCAAACAATTACTTGTCGAGGTCGCAACAACTTCTGAGGACCGCCGCCGCCTCCGCGGCATCCTTACTAAGCAAGACTATCTGAAACTATCTCTAGGAACAGATTCAAAAGAAACTAACACTACGCCAAAAGATACAACCTTGCCACCCCGGTATGCTTCCTCTATTTACTTTGCAATCATGTTTACCCAATGCCTTATCAAAACCTAACTAATTCCCTATCCTTTCATTGTAGTAATATTGGTACAGAGTTCCATCGCCTCCTCCCAATTGCAGAACAGCCCCACCCCCCCCCCCCCTCCCCCCCCCCCCCCCCCCCCAAAAAAAAATGTCTCATTTGCTAAAGATCCTATACAAGTTTCTTCACCTCTTGAACTTATAATCAAGCAACCACAAACACCTGCACTCCCAACGGGCCCCAGGTATAATCTCCTACAACTCAGCCAAGCATTTATACTATACTTCACCTATGCAATATTAGTTATAAGAATAGACTATTAGATGAACTTTCATCCTATTTGATTCTATTTCCAGTAACTTATAGCCATTTTGACATTCTAATCTTTTGTTTTACTATAAAAGCTGCAATTTAATATTTCCTTATCATATTTTACTAAGACCATATATTCCATGTCTATAGCTCACAGGAAGCCCCTCCCACAGGTCACCTGTACTCTACCTCTACTTTTAATGAACCATATGCACTAAGGGCCCATAGAGCAAGGTATACCTCGCATATACCAATTTTATGTATTTGCAAAACTAACTTCATCATGCATTCATTACTTATTACTACCCCATCTATGGTTTTCATGTCATGCTAGGAATCTCGAAATATGGTTGACACAGAGAAAGGAAATTGACGACCAATTACAACAACTGCATGCAGACACATCACAGGTCCAGTTTCAAAAACATGACCATTTGCTGTCTGACAACATTAACCTTACTCAACAACCTATACAAGGGAACAACACAGCTAACAAAATACATAATGAACCTCACATTCCAACCAACCTCAGGTAATCTCTATCTCCTCAACACTGTCGAAATCACATCATCATTACACATTTATCAACTCTACCGAATCAAATTCAATTGTCTTCATTACATTACTTCCATGTCAAAATATTTTTCCTCACTCTCCATATTGTTTGCATTTTTCGGATCTTTTCTTTTACTATAACACCTACAATTTCATATGTTCTTATCATATTTTAATCAAAACAACACTGTCAATATTTCATCCCCATTTCACCTTCATAGTAATCACTAACTCTTCGACATTCATTATAGCTCTTCAACACACAAACAGCCTGCCATACAAACATCTGATACCCAACTATCTGATGGCCACATATTGGATGATGAACAATGCAACAACGAATTCCACTGGGAAAAGAGAATCACTTTTGGATACAAGGCTACAAAAAATGTCATGGTAACTTCCAAATTACATACTCTTTCAACATAATAACCTTACTGCAGACAATTTCAATAACTCAACCTTATGGTACCATTTCTGCAGCATTTCCCAAACAAGGTTACACGTGAAATTTTACACATCAATCAAACAGGTATTGAGTTGATCGATGTAGATGACGGTAGAATTTATCAAGCTGATGTACGTTCTGCACGGCGTAATGGCAAAATCAACAAGATGGAGAAGTTTTTGACAAAGGGCTGGTACCAATTTGCTGTGAATAACAAACTTGGTAAAGGTGATATGCTTCAATTCACAATAACAATTCCTCCCGAAAGGCTCTATGTCAACATTGTTAGAAGACATGAACATCCTTAGATTGCAAAGAGCATGTTACAAGTTTGTATCATCAAACAGTTCTATGTTTCCTTTATCAGTATTTCCTGAACTTTGTTATTTCACGCTTTTCAAAAACACATCTTATTTTGTTCGTTTATCAGTATTCCCTTAACTTTTTAATTTCCTGCTTTTAAAAAACACCTGTTATTTTGTTACATATATGGAACCAGCATTTGAATATCATCTTTCAGTTGATGATAATCCTTTTTCCAAATACTGCATGCTTAGTAACCACTGTTACATTCTATAAAGAGGACTGTTATATTGCAGTTTGTTTGCATAAATGGTTTCAATATTCTTCCAATCAAATTTGAAATAAATTATACTACTTTTCTAAATTGTCATAATCCAAATGAAAAACCAAATCAAAAGACTTGAAACTAAATATTATACATATTTCTATTTACCAAACATTTCAACACAAGTTCCAAACTTCAATGTCTAACTAAACCAAATACAACCACGACTTCCTTTTTGCTTTTACCCATACGGATGAAAGTAAACATAACATTTCTTATACACCGATGTTGTATCAACCCGAAATCGGATTTTGTCTCCCGCTTTAAAATTGTTGTGTTTACAAAACTCATCCCAACCATAACCCAATTTAGTTCTTCGGATATCTCCAACGTGAAACAGTTTCTTCAAATGCACCTGCCCATGATCACCACACAACATAACCTCTTCATATCCATATCGTCTTAATACTTCGGCAAAATCCTCCTGCAATTTCTATACAAAAAAATACACACATTAAGATATTTATCCCCTTTCAACATTACAAATATCATTTATGAAATTCCATAATTAACTATCCAAATTACTCAACTATTCTTGGCAGATCCACGCTCATCTGACTTAGTTCATGGTCAAACGCATAAATCTCACGCTTATATATATATATCTACTATGAAAATAAGGTAGATCCATGAACTTCTTAACCTCTTTAAAACCATTGATTGCAAAGTTGTTATTCCCATAGTAACCGAAAGTTACAACAACATCATTTGGTAAGTTGTAGTAAGCTTCCAAAATTGGCCACCCACTGATAATCAATGGATGAATCGGTTGTAGGTTGTAAATGAGATCATGGTGGACACCTTGGTTAGTTAAAATTGTCCATGTTTTGCTTATTTCCCCATCAAATAATTTCAGAAACTGTTCGTCAATCTCAGGGAATCTCTGAAATCAAACAAGTGCAATATCATTTTTACCATTTTAACTTCTCTATCACTTGTATTTTGCAGTTCAGAATATAACAATATTTACGTTTTCCCTTACCTGCGATGCTACTTTGGCGACCTCAAAGAAGTGGACCGCTTCTATGTGTTTCAGTAACCCACAATTTTCCATCGATCTGCTCCAATTTCCCTAACACAAAACACAGTCAATGAGTAAAGAGAAGATGATGGTGGTAACTTGTTCTTTTGCGTTTTCCACCGACCCAAAGTACAGAATACTTTTTAATACCAATAACAACTCACCTATCTATCTATTATTGACATGAGGACATTATTAATTTCCCTCTTTACCCATCACATGCTTCTGTTGGGGCCAACCTATTACAAGTCTGTGCACGTGTCATTAAAACAAATTGTGGACTTGTTCTTTCCGTTTTGTAAGAAATACAATTCGATTCCCCAAATGTTAAAACACAACCAGACAAATAAAACCCTGCCCACTAAATCTGTCAACAAAGCATCATGTACTATTTGATATATATTCAACTATTATATCACTTTAGCATTACTTCATATATACATAACGTATTTCAACATACCTACCATACAACTTTTAAATCAATTCAATCAAATGTTTACAATGATTCTTATATTATTTCAGATGTATAAATACAATTACATTTTTAATATATACTTTAAAAATTATATATTATTTACAAATCTTTTAAATTACTATTTTCATCAAATTATATTATTTATACAAATTTACTTATTCAATCAAATTATTTACAAATTTTCACCAACGCTTGAATTGCCCCTCTTTTTAATAACCATAGTTCAACTTTTTTACAAATCATTAAAATACAACAAAAACTACTAAACAACAACGTGCTACCAATGCATTGTTCTGCAGGTCATCATTATTACTGCAAAGAGACATACAAAGAGATGACATCTAAACGACCAAAGTATTGATTTCTTGAGCCATCAACATTATCATATATTCAGGTCATTATAAATAAAGATATCCAAAGGAATACCAAAGTCGCCCCATAAACACCTACCATTACACAATCTGCCGATACTATCAACAGAAGAATGTTTTCAAGAATCAACAAACAAATTAAACAAACTCCTCATATTTAAAAAACAAAATACAACCTTAAAACAACTCATCAACAAACAATAAATTCAAATTAAAATATTTTTATTCAGCAGTACATGATACACATAATCATAATTTTAAAACTTAGTCACGAACTCGAAAACTACTTGATTTCATAAAATTCCCCCAACCATAATCATGCTCATCATCATCATCTGAATCATACATATCAATCTCCACTTCATCATCATCTACGACATCACATTTCTTAAACCTTCTACCCAGTCTTCCTGATTGCCTTAATCTTTTCCTCTTCTGCCTTGATGGAGCAGCAACAGAACGGCGTCCCTGATGATGTTCAATATGAGAACGCCTATTGTTAGCATCCTCTACATTCTCTGGAAGCTGTTCAATCTCAACTTCTACTGTTAACAGCACAGGTACAACCACTTGTTCTTGCACCTATTAATTAAACAACAAAAACAAAAATCTCAAAACGGTAAGACAAACAAATGCAAAATTGTATATCAATTTCAACCAAAAAAAACCATCCATTTAACAAATTTAACTACCACTGCTTCATGAAAAACAACGGGATCCTCTCGCTCGGACTGAACTCGGATGTTCTCAGCATGTAATTCATTCACTGGAAACCGTTCCATGCCAGTACCTCCTGTCTCCCGAACACCCATATCAAGCGGCTGCTGCACCTATTGAGAAAACCACAACAAAATTTGTCAACATCAGAAGAAAACATATCTGCACCCGTATATACTATTTGAATAAAATGAACCCATCCATCCACGAAATTAAACCTCCTCTCCTTCATGCACATCAGTTCCCTCTGGTAATGTTGTGGCCTGTAAAGCTTCCTTTCCATCATTGCTACCCATATAACCAGTAATGCCTTTCGAACTTGTAGTATCTGTGAATAACACAAAGAACATTATATATAGACTTTTCCCAAACACTCTTAATCTTCTCCCAGCATTGATAATCCAAAACTACTCATTATTTTGGAAAACATATTCTTGGAAGATACAGAGCCAAATTTATTACTACCAATAAGGAAGATTAATGACAAGTAGGTTCTAATTTGCCATTAAAACCCACTTATTCCAATTCTATACATGATTCTACCGGCCCATATTTATATTACTATTCTATCTTACTTCAAAAGAAAAATCTAACTTATAGATTTTGAAATAATATAATGACATTTCCATTGTAACCGCAACCCTACACAATTCTGTGACAACAAATATAAACAAATTACTTCATACTTAAACAAATTATACATATATCAACAATATAGTAACACCACATGCTCACCATGCTCTGTAACCACAAACTGGTCGCTGCCTCGTCCTGGGAATACTACATCATTGTGCGCAAAAGGCTCAGTCAAAGGAACCATAACCTCTGTCTCGACGGTAACTGATAATACCATAACCTCGATCTCAACAGTAACTGATCATAATTTCTTCTAAATAATGCTCAAGTATTATATACATAACCCTCCATAACTAAACACAACCATCATATGTACTTAAGAACATGCATTTTTGCCATAATTTCAACAAAATATCATTGCTACCAGTGTTAGTTATGTATATTGCAACTGACACAAAGTTTCAAACACAACCTACTCTTCCTATAAATCTAAACGTAATTACTTACTATACAGATTTTACATGTCGTATAATTACACCTTTTTTCACCATTTCAAACATAGATTTCTAAAACTAAAAATTGTAACATACACTAAACTCTGCAAAGGAAAAACACTCAACAGTATCATAAACAACCATTCCATTTTTTATGTTGATCCACAATTACATTATAGCCAGTCCCAACTGATATAAATGAAAAACATACTTAATTCATATTAAAACATTTCCAAGACATATTTAACATAATTCTCCACAAAATTAATACACCATCATACATACTTCAACCTACAACTATAAAAACTTGTATCTTATTTACGATTTAATAACTTAACCATCATTCGATCCCCAGCAGGCTTGCAAATGCTCAGCCCAATTCTATCCCCATCCTTCAAATCTCTTTCCTTTGCATACTCATACCAACCATGGCCAACAAACTTCTTCACATAGTTCCCTCTATCAGAAATATGGAGCTCACAATTGAATATCTTTTTCAGATCACACGCATACATCAAAATCTATCAGATTCTAGCCCCACACACTCTTTAATCACATGTTGCGGAATGTGTTGCAGAATCACAACCAAAACACCCTATAATCCCATATATATTCCTATATAAACTTTACAAAATGTTATGTCTTCATTACAAACTTACCAGCACATTCCTTTTTGCGGTCGACCCACAACGTATATCCTTATACCATACTACAAACCTAACCATTACAACCAAAACAACACAATTTAGCAAACATGCAACCTCTACAACCTTAATACACAACATAAAACAGATGTTTTACCTTTTCGTGCCTCTCTGCAAACCACCGCTTCTCACCAATTCCCCCTCCTTCGAACCTTTCGCAACCACTCCGCCATCACTGCTTTCCCGATCCATCTGCTGTTGACCTCGACTTCTTCGCTAGCACAACAACGCTTCAACCTTTTACTTCCCCTTCTTTCCCCAAATTACTATTCTACACAAAAACCTTTCTAAACATATTCAATTCATTCCTTTCTTTAATATTATTACAAAATCTAAATACATATTCTGATCAAACATATTATAAAACCAATTTAATCATTTTTACTATCTGTTTTTCACATAATTTTAAATATACACAAATATATTCTAAAACCAAGTATATTTTTCAATAATATTTATTCAATTGTAAATATATTTTTTTTCCATAATATTTTGTTTTTCTTTTTTTTTAAAATATAAACAACTATATTCTGAAAAATACATTATTATAACTAATATATTCATAAAAAATATTCGAATCACAAACATATACTCATACATTATGTCTTCAACTATTATTTCTATTTCTCCCAAAATAAAATTATAGTTTTTATATTTACTATTTTTTATTATTTCTCATTTTTCCCAACTTTTAAATTAAAACACATGCGTGTCACCGATAAATATATGTACACACACAGATATCATACTAATATTTAGTAAATTTTTTATTTACTATTTTGTATTCTATTTTGTTTATTTTCTTTTTATTTTAAACGTAAACAAATACATTATAAAAAAATACATTATGAGAACAAAGTCATTCTGAAAACAAATGCGCGTCACAGACGTGTACCCGTGCGAACGCACGGGTATCACACTAGTTTGAACTAAATTTTATACCCTTAACAAGTTTTGATGGATACGATAGAGAGATAGATAATGATACGTACATAAGATAACAATGCTCTTTTTTATTTCTCCGGTCACTATTCCAAACAAAAAAAAATCTCAAATTTAAGTTATTTTAATAAAAAAATACAATAATTTATTGCTTATATTACTTTGATTTAATTTAAAAAAATTAATATTGGTAGTTGATTCCTAAATATAACTAAATTGTAAATTTTAATTATATGAAGTCAAAAAAATTAATTATATTTAACCAATTTTTTAATTAGTGAGAAATTAATTATTTTTGTTTATAGTTATGATCTGATAAAGTATAGGATAAATAAAAATATGTAAGTAAGATAATCAATATGATTTTAGTATTGTTAATTATGTGAGAGTTTAATTGATAAAAATTAGATAATTATTAATTTGATGGTAAATAAACAAATACAAAGGTTAAATAGATGAATGTATTTTTCATGTTGCTAATATGTTTTTTATTTTATAAACAAATATAGTGAAAAGAGAATAGCGGATAGTCAACCTTATATAAGGATAAATAAATAAAATAAAAAAGGACAAATCAAACACTAGCCTAGAAGGTAATTTCTTAATACACTACCCATATTTTTTAGACGCTACGCGAAAATTTTTTTTGCCTCCTGATTTCGGATGTGCACATCCGGACGCACCAATTTTTTAAAAAACGTTGATTTGTTCCGGATGTGCATATCAGGAAAAATTCCCGATCTGCAGATTCGGAAAAATAGCAGAACTTTATTTATTTTTAAATCAATTTTGTTGATTGGTCGCATATGTTAATATATCGTCGCAACTTAATATACATTCGAAAATTTCCATATATAAAATAAAATGATATATATATATACATAATAATACTCCTGTCAAAATACAGTACATAAATGTAATAAAAATAAAATACATGAAACAAAAAACTACTGTGTATGGCGAAGGATCTCTCCTGGCTCCCCTGCTCCTCTGCCCCTACCCGCCGTCCTGGCTCAATGTCTGCGGTACTGAAGTGCCCCCCGAGCAGTCTCAATAATCCTATCCATGGCAAGTCTGCCACCAGAGCCCTCAGGGAGGTGACCGTCCGCAATGGCCGCCCGCGCTATCTCCTCTATCTCACGATAGCGAGGTAGGACATCCTGAGTATGGTCAAACTGAGACTCCCACTGCTCTAATATCTCCTGATGAGCAGGTCTGGGTGGCGATCCCTCAGCAGTGAGCACCATGCATGGGTGTGAGACGGTATAGAACCACATGATGTACCCGACAACAACGCTCCAGTCTCTCGGCGCTCTGGTCGCCCGAGCCTCTTCCGATACCAAGTGGGACTGGAAGTCAGCATATATCTCATCTATCTGCACGCGGGTCAAGCCTAGAGGAGCAGACTCATGAGGCATCCTGGGGATCGTCTGCGTATAACCGAACTGATGCAAGACGCACTCCGGCAGGTATCGAGCAGTAATGGTCGAACTGCATGCCAACCATCCTGAGAACAGCGAAACCTCGGCAAACGGGCGTGTCTCATGGTGATCGGCATAGGCGTGATAAAAAATATCCTCAACAGCCATCCGATCAAGATAAACTCTGTAGGGGTCGGGCGCCTGGTTCCCTCTGAGTAGGAGAAATGCAGCAGCACGCGGCATATCCTCAGTGTACCCCTCGACACTCCTCCAACCAGTAATCTTGGAAAAATGTTGTAATATCCACGCCTGAAATGGAAAATATAACATCGGTGTCAAACATTATAATGAATATAGAAAGAAAAGAAATGAAAAAAAAGACTTAGAATATAAGATTGTTACCACGTATAGTGTACAACTGCCTGCCACAGTCTTGTCTGCCCAACGACAACCATCTGAGAGCCTAGAATATGTGAATGCCAGCGTAGCCGCCCCTCAGTTGTACCCATGGATCTCTGTGGGATCCAAAAGGTACATGAGGTAAATGATATCAACGTAAGTGGCGCTGGTGTCCACAAACAGCTTCGTGCTGAGCAAAAATAGATAGTAGCATCTCAGGGCACGCTCCCCGTGGATCGCCACCTCAGCTGCATCACCTGCTGCCCGTCCTGCCTCTGCAAGTTCCGCACGACATCTGCGTGTCAGAAAGGAGAACCGGACGTGTGCGCCTCTCAACTGGGTCACCTCCGCAAGTGCCTCATCTGGGGTAGCCCCAAGCTCCTCAGTCAGCATCTTCATCGCCTCCCCCTTCGACATCTTACCGTGACAGAGAAGGGTGCCCGTGATCGTAGATGTAAACGGCACGAGATGTCGTCGAGTGTGATCGTGAGCTCGCCGTGCGGTAGATGGAATGAGGATGTCTCAGGGTGCAATCTCTCAACAAAGGCCATCAACATACCGTACATGATCTGGGGATATCCAATCCTAGAAAGGCCTCAGAGACCAGAGGTAGCAAATGCAGACTGGAACCACTCATCCCCTGGCAGCTCCGCCATCATGTCTATAACCTTGCCCCCATGGTTATAGAACTTCTGGGAATCCTTCTCCTGAAAATTTCCAAATAAAACAATGTTACAAATGAAAATATTTTCAACGAAAACAATTCTATAAATAAACCGAGAAAGGTTACCTGTCCTAGCCAGACATATCTGGCAGTATGCTCAGAGTACCCCACGAGTAGGGACATATCAGACGGTCCCCCGGGGTAACCGTCCAGCTTATCGAAATCGTCATCGCCGTCACCATCCTCATGTGCTGGGTGATCACCCTCAGGAACAGGAACAGGGGATGAAATAGGAGCATGTGATGGAACTGGAGTCTCCCGACGACGCCTGCGTGCGGGCGGGGACCCTGATGAACCAGCAGTAGGACCCCGACGCCTCCGAGATGTAGAACCGGCGGCTGACGGAGGAGTGGCCTGAACCTGTGATGTGGAAGGTTGTGGTGTAGGATGTGGTATAGGTGTAGGATGTCCCTCAGCTGTAGGGGCTACCCCAACTCCCTCTGCGCCGGAACCCTTGGCTGTAGATTGCGTCCGCTCACGTCGGACAGATGCATGCTGAGCTGTCTGTCCATGTATGATACGATCGTCTCTGCCAGCCATGTAATCTGCAAAGCATAATAAATAAATTAGGATTTTTTAAAAATAATTAAAAAAAAACAACAACAAAAAAAATAGAGACCAATTTTCTTCCAGATTTGCACATCCGGAAGTACTCAGAATATTTAACGTTAAAATGTTTTCGGATTTGCACATCCGGAAGCACTCAGAATATTTAACATTAAAATGTTTCCGGATCTGCACATCCGATACGTATTTGAAGTTCTAAAAACGCACCATGGCTACTGTACCATAGAAAAGGGCATTTTAATGCCCTGATCGTCCGTTTGAAGCAGCAAACAATACCTACATTGTCTCTAACCTATGTTATTAATACTACCTAACAGTTTCTACACCTAAATGTCTACTCTAAATCGATTACTCGAAAATAACTCCGAAACTTTAAAATTCGAAAACTTACTGATTAAATTGAGATACAGAGGATTTGGAGTGTCTTGATCGTTGTAGAAGTTGCTTTGCGCCGAACTCGAGTGAAAAAAGTCAGGATTTGTGGGATTGAGAATTTGAGAGTTTGAGAGAGTTTGGTTGTTTGGAATATGAAAATGTAAAGAATGAGGGGAGGGAGAAGGTCTGACGTGAATTAATAAGAAATGGTTCCGGATCTGCAGATCATGAATTTTTTCCTGATATGCACATCCGGAACAAATCAACATTTTTAAAAAAATTAGTGCGTCCGAATGTGCACATCCAGAATCAGGGGACAAAAAAAAATTTTGCGTGGTGTCTAAAAAACATGGATGGTGTATTAAGAAATTTCCGCCTACAATTATAGATATAATACACAGTAAAGGGTTGTCAAGCTAATCTAACAAGCTAGAGTGAATAAAACTTTATAACCAGCCTTAAACCAATCCCAAAAACCCAAAAACGAAGTTAACTAAATAAATTAACTCCTTTTAATTAAACAAATCCTCTTTAGAAAGAATAACATTCATAACTAACTAAAAACTTCAAATAATTGAAAATTAAAACAACATTCTAAAATCCTTATCAAATCTTCTTGAAAACAAAATATCTAAGTTTAAAAGTGATATAGAAATGATGTGAAAACAAGGAAACCTTTAAACCCCAACCAAACCCGCAAAAAATGCCAAATGCGAATAATAAAAATTAGAGGAGCAATAATTTCTTCATGATAAAAACAAAAAGGACAACCTAGATCGTGACCACAATTGATGACTCCATGCTTTTTAAACTCAGAATGAACTGTGAGCATATTCAAGAGAAGCCTCCACATAAAAACCTGAACACTGCTAGAAACTTTGACTTTCCAATTGATCTTTAATGCGAGATTAAGGAAAGAAGGAATGTAAGCACAAATAAGGAATGTTGATGCAGTCATGAGTAGGTTACTTTCATTGGAAAAGCCTTTGTAGTTAACTTAACTAGAATGCACGAGATAACATTCAACTCAGACTTAGCCAACTCTGAAAGTGAATCAGAGCAAATATTCAGGTTCCTAATTTTTTTGGGATTTGGTCCAATAAAAATGCCTAAGAATGAAAAAGGAAGATAAGTGTTCAAGCAGGATAAAAAAATCCAATGTTGCTAATATGTTAATTAATGTCTTTACTTAATTTAAATAAACATAGAGATTAATTAATAAGTTATCAATCAATCTATTTAATTAAAGGATAATAATGATAATTTGTATTTTAAGAGCATATGCAAAAAAAATTAACATAAAAAAATTGTTGAAAAAAACAATATAAATTAGTTATAAATTTTTAATAAGTTTAAAGCAAAATTTCTACAATTAGCTTTTAACGTAGATTTTTTTTTTTAAAATAACACATTTTTTCAAAATTTTTTTTCAAAAAAACTAACTTTTCAGATTAAATCCAGTACAAGGGTGGCGCCATATGAAATGGCGCCTCAGTTGGAGGCCACAAGCCATATAAATTTCATAAAAAAATGCCTGAGGTCAAGCCATATGAAATGGCGCCTCAGGCCATTTGTTTTTTTTATTATTATTTTTTTAATGTTTGTTTTTAATTTTGTGCAGAGGTATGGGTAGGAACAGTAGAAAAAGAGTGTAGGCATGCATTATTGAGTCATGCAGAATGTGATCTTGTCAATAGTATAGCCATGCAGAGTTGTGTGGTCTTGTCAAGCTTAGTGTAGGCATGCAGTCTTGTGTGGTCATGTCAAGGATAGTGTGTAGGCATGCAGAACAGCACATGGCTCTTTGACAATGCTTTTCTGAAGCAATTGACAATCAAATATTTTTCTGCCTATTAATACACATGAATTATACATCCTATCATCACTTACATTCAAACCAGTTACAATCTGCAAACTATTTTTCTTCCAAATTTTCAGATATAGCTCAAAGACCACAATACTTGATAACTGCACATATCCTTGGTGAGATATTTGATTGTCCAATGAGTGGTTTCAATTTTAGGGATACAGAAGTGACTAGGTTTTTAATTGATAGAAGAACAAATTTCTATCATTTGAAAGCCCGGTTAGAGAAGAAATTGCAGTGCGGTCCAGTTGGGCAAAATATATACAAAAACCCTATCTTTTTTGAGGGGCATGATGTGTGCAAATTTTTTCAGATGAAAATACGGGATGATGAAGATGTGCGTAATATGTTTCTCAGCCATGAGCATTCCGGTTTCAATAAGGTTGAGTTATATGTTACGTTACAAAATGAACCATTGTCTCAACAACTTGAGGTATCACAGGTTTTCAACGATTCTGACAACGAACAAGCTGAGGTGGATGCAGTTGACGAGGAGGAAGAAGAAGCGGAGGATGTTGTTGACGAAATGATAAACGGCGACGAGGCAGACCAATTGCCAAACAGTCATGTTTATCGCCCACCCCAACACATGACAACACTAAGCCTAGGCGACGATCAACCATCAACAAATATTTTTTACGACCCATACAAACAGACGGATGGAGTACTAAAAGTTGGAGACAATTTTCGTACAAAAGAAGATTGTGTTTGAGCAATTAAACAATACCATATGACCTTGGCTGCAGATTATAGAGTCGATCGAACAAATCCGACTCTATACAAGATCTACTGCCGCAATGAGGCCTGCCTTTTTAGACTAATGGCATCTTTCAGGAAGCGAAGCGATTCCGGGAAGATAGGGTCAATGGGCCCGGAGCACACTTGCATACTAACCAATCCAAGTCAGGATCATCGCAAGCTCGGCTCTCAGATGATCTGCAACGAAATTCTTTCAATCGTGAGCGACAACCCTTCTGTGAAAGTCAGTACCATCATAACTCATATGGTGCAAAGATACAATTATACTCCCTCGTACAGGAAGGGGTGGATTGCTAGGACGAAGGCAGTTGAAAGGATTTTTGGAAATTGGGAGGACTCTTACAAAGAACTCCCAAGATACCTTGTGGCCCTAAAACAATATGCTCCAGGTACTGTTGTCTTGTTAGAGACGTTGTCGGCATACATGCCTGACGGGAATTGTGTAAGTGGAAATGGCATTTTCCACAGACTCTTCTGGGCGTTTGAACCATGCATCAAAGGATTTACGTTTTGTAAACCTATAATTCAAATTGATGGAACATGGTTGTACGGAAAATATAAGGGCACGCTACTAATGGTTGTGGCACAGGATGGCAACAACAACATTTTCCCTATCGCATTCGCTCTAGTTGAATGGGAGATTGCTGGAGGTTGGAGTTTTTTCTTAAAAAATCTCCGAAAATATGTTGCTCCCCAACCTGAAGTATGTCTGATCTCCGATAGGCATCCCTCAATCGATAGTGCTTACAATAATCCTGATAACGGCTGACAGGATCCTCCATCGAGCCACGTGTATTGCATTAGACACATTGGGCAAAATGTCTTGTGGGAGTTCAAAGACAAGGGCCTAAAGCAGTTGGTTACTAACGCGGGATATGCATTAACAGAGCCTACGTTCAGATACTACCGGGACGAGATCAGACAAACAAACCCAGAAGCATTGAGTTGGATTGATAACATACCACGGGAGAAGTGGACAAGGGCGTATGACAATGGGTGGCGATGGGGCCATATGACAACAAACCTCGTTGAGTCTATGAACTCAGTATTCAAAGGCATCCGGAACCTGCCGATAACCGATCTTGTGAGGTCAACTTATTTTAGGCTCGCTGTGCTCTTTGATACCAGACGTACTAAGTGGGTTTCGGTGATACAATCTGGGCAGCTGTTTAGTGACTATTCCATGGCATTCATGAAGAACGAGGCTGCAAAGGCTAACACACACGTCGTCACGGTCTTCGACCGTTTTGCAGGACACTTCAGTATTGCAGAGTCTATTGATCACAACGAAGGATTGCCTAGGGGATCTTATCGAGTGGAACTAGATAGGAGTTGGTGTGACTGTGGAAAGTTTCAAGCATTTCGTATGCCTTGCTCCCATGTCATAACAACCTGTTCCAAAGTCCGACTGGACCCAACCAACTATCTCCATGTTCTTCACCAAGTCAGTACTTTATGTAATGTGTACTGTAAAAGCTTTCAAGTAGTCACAAAGGAGGACTACTGGCCTACATACGAAGGCGAAATTGTGTGGCATAACGACTTGATGCGAAGAAATAAAAAGGGTCGCCCTATCAGCAGCCGGACTCAAACGGAGATGGATACAGGTGAAAAAATGGTGAGGTTGTGTAGTTTGTGCCGCCAGCCAGGCCACAACCGCACTAAGTGTCCAAATGTATTAGGTCCTAGCACAGCGGCATAATTACTTATGTAATCTTGTCTATTTATACTAAGAACAAATTTCATTTCATTGATGGCATACATAACTCAAATTTCTCAACCTGTCTCTCTATCTTCCTGATCTTTTCACCTGCCTGAAATTCTTCTGGTAGCCAGCGGCGAAGTTCCCTGTGCAAATGCTCCAACGTCTGGGTGTTCCAGAGTAGCATCTCCAACGGAGGCTTGACAGCTGAATATATAACTAGGGCATTTCGTTTCATCAGTGAAAACTCTGGCCACTTTTCCTCCGCTGCTGATGACGACGAGGGCCGGCTATTTGAGGATGAAGACATCGTGTTGAGTAAGGGAGAGTTTGGGAGAGTTTGGGATATTGGTGAGGGAAAGGAGGCAATTAGGGTTTGGATGACAATTGATGTGCAAAAACAAGTGAGGGAGAGCCCTTATTTATAGGCACAACATAACATATAAAATAATATAATTTTTAGTATATTAAAAAAATATAAATTAAACATAAAAAAATAAAAATAAAAAAATGGCCTGAGGCGCCATTTCATATGGCTTGACCTCAGGCATTTTTTAGGGCATATCAAATGGCCTGAGGCGCCATATGAAATGGCTTGTGGCCTCATAGGCGCCATTTCATATGGCGCCACCCTTATATTGGGTTTTCAAACCTAGCCATTTCTGTAATTAATCTGAAAAATGGGTTTTTTTGGAATTTTTTTTGAAAATGTATGTTAGTTTTAAAAAAAATCCTTTAACGCATGCCCTTAAGCACATATTAACATTACCCTTAGTTTTATATTGTTTTAAAAGTAATGTTAATATGTACCTTAAAAACATATGTTAAAAAATTATAAATAAAATACAAACAAAAAATTTAGGTTATAAAGAGTAATTAAAAATTAATTTAAAATTTCAATAAAATATTATACAATTTTCAGATAAAATTTAACATATAGGAGTATCTTTAGGGTTTATACACAAACATTTAACTTGTCACTTTCCTGTTGTATTTGACATTCCCCAAATTCAATGAATTGACTATATTAATTTTGTAAAATTTTCAATTTATTTCAAAATTTATTTAAAATTTGCACAAATTCCAAAAAATTCAGAGCTATACCTGAAATTCAAGTCTCTATCTAAAATTTTAAAAACAATAAGTTTTTTTCCGGAAATTTCAAAATTTTCATGAGAATCCTTTGATTTTATACCAAGAATTTCTAAAATTCCGGTATTTTTATATGCATTTTTTCTGAGAATTTCATAATTCCCCGTATTTGGTTATAAGATTTTACTAGAAACTTTTGAATTTTTGGCAGTGCAAAATTTTTAGATTTTTCCCGAAAATTTCAGAATTTTCGGTGATTTTTGGGAAATTTCAAAATTTCTGAAAGTTAATTGATATTTTGCTTTTTTCGTTTTTGCTGTGAAATACAGGGGAAAGGATGACACCATTGTAGACAGGGCCACAGATAGAGCGGCAACCCAAGCTAGAATTGCTGAGACTGAGTCTTCCTAACTACAAGTTGGACGAGTAGTTCCAACCGATTAACACCAGAAATGATTGGCTGAGCAGGGGCATTTCCGCGCATCCTGTAGTACCCAACGCCGAGTGGTGAGATTAAACGAGCAGGTTCAAGCTATCCATGACCCAACGGTCAAAATAATTGTGATACATGTTGCCGATAAGGTGGCTGATGAGGTGGTCAAGCCAGATGCCTCTGTTGCATATGAGGTGGTCCAGTCAGATGCTATTATTGTTGATGAGGTGGCTGCCACAGATCCAGTCCCTTCTGCTACTGTTGATATAGAGGTTATGACTCCTGCTTCGACAGAGCCATCTGTGCACACTGATGGAGAGTTTTCGGGAAGACTCATTGACTGATCCGTGCTTACCGAGTATGTTGACAATGTGGCATACCGACTATGCCAGAGAGAGGTATATATATTTTATATTTAACTTTAATTAATTTATTATTGTTCCATGACGTGTTGAAAGCTAACTGATAATTTATTTAAATTTGGTTCTTACAGGATCGTCTCCCACTGAAGGTGACATCCCACGGGTCGAAGATGAAGAACTTCCCTGAGACTCCGATGCTTGAGTAGGTCAGAAAAATGGACATGTTTTTGGTTTCCTCTCATTTGTCGACTACTCACTCACTTTGCTCAACGCTCTACTTCTTACTGATTTTGTTGAGAGATGACACAAGGAGACATCTTCCTTTCATCTTCTGTTTGGGGAGATGACTATCACTCTGGATAATGTCTCCTCATTTTTCCATCTCCCCATCGTCGGTAAATTATTTATCGCTCATATTATTAGATAGAAGCTTGCATGTATGGTGGTTGTACGAGATTTAAGAGTTATTGAGGAGGTCATGCTAGAAGAATTTGATTTTAATAGGGGATCTCACTTTCAGATGTCTTGGCTTTGGGATAGGTACGACGAGCTTGTGGATGCACGGATGTATGAGGCTGCCTTCAGGGTGTACATGCTATATCTAGTATCATGTACTCTCTTTGTGGATAAGTCTTATGTTTATATTGACTCTCAATAGATGTGGTTGTTTAGTAGCCTTGACCATACCAATTGGGCTTAAGGATGCGCTACATTGACCATCCTATATATAACACTTGGAGTTGCGACTGCCTTTGAGACCAGATAGTTTGCTGATTATTTGAGTTTATTCCAAGTATACTTGAAATTCTTATTTGTAGTTTAGTTCTTATTTAATTGTCGTTAATAACATTTCTTAATTATTATTTGTTGTGTCTGTGTTCTTTTATCAGTGTTGGATATACGAGCATTTCTCCACCATCTATGACAAAAGAGTGCAGCATATCCCTGTGGGCACCCCACGAGCGAGGAGATGTAAGGCCAGACAGGCACATCTAGGCAGTGTTGCACAATACATGATGATGTTTGATGTGTTGACTGTAGATGATGTCATTTGCACGCCATACACAGGCCACATAGTCCACCGTGATTTTTACGAGTATTCTTTATTATTTTGGTTATATGCGTGATTTTTACGAGTCATCCCACCTATTAAGCATACAAATGATGTTGGACCTTCCGATGCTGGGGTACTTGTCGATGATGTGCCGCTGCCACCTCCAATTGATGTCGATGACCAACAACGCCTACAAATGATTGCAGTTATTATGGATAATCTCATGGATTTGGTAATCCCAAATGGGGAGATTTTTACTAGATTATTGCGGGAAACATACATAGCCCGTGTGGGACCTATTTAGACATTATTACTATTTGTATGTATTATTTGTATATTATTTGTATATTATGTGTAATATTACTCAAACATCCACACTACAAAATTTATTAGATAATGTTTTGGATCTTCCATTGATGCACGACAAACTTAATTTAACATTTGAGAAAAGGTTACATAACTTAGACAGACGATTACATAACTTAAGAAAATAATAATAAATAATAAAATCTAAACACTACCATATGATTTTGAACATTTCAACATCTTAATTATGTCGTCAAGAGATCTTGAAATTTTCGCATCTAACTTAAACGACCCCTTAGTTAGCCTTCGACAAAATGATCGCCACATACCCATAAAATCTTCATGGTCTTCAACTTAATAAGGTTTTATTTCACTCTTCCATTAATATCAATCCAATCTTCATGAAACCCCGTCTTTTTCACCTTTTTGTATCAGTATCAGACAACAATTCATTCAACTTGGATGTCAAGACGACAAGAGATGTTGTTTCATCCGGAAGCCGAAATTCTACAAGAGGTGCAGCTCCGTTGAATTACACTTCTGCCTTAATAAAAAATTGAGGAAAAAACATTTTGAGATGTTTTCTCAACAACAGGTAACCCCTATTTATACAACTTTAAATTCATTCTGGACCACACAAAACAGACGGTGCAATAACAGCCGTCCAAAAGTGTTGGCAAAGAGGCAATTATATTAATACACTTTCATTCTCATAAGTGTGTTTTAGTATATGAGAAATAAAAATATATGAACGATTATAGCTGACAAGATGATAAATAACTTAATGTTTATAGTTGATGATTGGTATACGAGAAAACTAGTTGATAGGTGATAATAAATCCTCTCATTCTCATAAAAATTATTTTATTTGAACAATGTGTGATTTTTTTAAAAAATAATTAAATATATTAATTTTAATAATAAAATTACTATCACTTATTAAAATATCTCTATTAATTTAATAAAGTAGTTGAATAAAACAAAAGATAATAAATAAAAATATATTAACGTTAAAATAATACTAACTCTGTCTCTAAATATAAAATCCCGTTGAGAAAACTACGGAAATTAAGAAAGTTGGTTAGAGTATTAAATTTATTGACTATTTTATATAATTTTACAAGTTTTTCTTTAGGAGAGAGAAATAATTATGTGTATGTAAGGTTGGACAATCGGTCGGGTTCGGTCGGTTTCGGGCTCAAAATTTAAATTCGACGTAAACCACAGCTTTAGTTTTATGGTTCAATTTTGACCGATTAAATTTAGAATTTTCTCAGATTCAGTCAAGTCAGTTTGTCGGTTAAGTCGGATCAGTTTAGTCGGTTTAATATTTAGTAGAACAATCCTATAAAAATGGCTATTTTCTTAAATTTATTATAAAAAAATATCAAATTTTTAGAATAGTACAATTTTTTTTATTATTAAAAGAAAATTTAATATTATGGAATAATATTTGAAATCATTATCATACTTTAAATCATAAATTAAATAATACTCAAAATTTTATATTGCATGCCTTGTATTTTTTAGAGTGCACAATGCTATTATTAAATTATAAAAATGATAATATCCTCAAACATTATAAATCTCATTTTTATAATGAATCAGTCATATAGTAATAAAAATAAATAAAATATATATTAATTAATTTCGGTCGATTTCGATTTTCGTCGGGTTCAAAATAAGCATCTGAGTCCGATCGAAGCAACTCTACATTATCCAACTTAAGGCACCGAATCAACTCGACAACTGACCCGACCCGACCGATTTGCACAAAAAAGACAATGAGTTGGTGGTCTCAATCAGTCGGTTCAAATTTGTCCACACATACACTTGAGTACATGTTTTCTATATAAAGACGATTTTGATACTCAAGAGAAAAATAGTTTTTGGATTTTACTGAGTTTGATTAGATAATCATGTGATCATCAATTTTAAGTTAGAATACAAATATGGAAGATTATAAATACAAAATAGAATTGATTAATGAAGAGAGAGTGTGATGACAACATTGTCGTCACGTGGGAACAAACGAAGCAATAGAAGTACAACGGGTGGCCGAGTTTATTCAACTCCACCTTCATTCTACTCATCAACTCAACCAACAATGCAACACACACTTCCTTTTCCACAATCATAACCTTTTCTTTTTTTCATCAATCCTGCAAACCCATATCATGCCCACAGATTCCCCCGTAACTTTTTCTTCATTTCACCCATTTCCCAGCATCTCACCATTTTTTTAATTAATTGGACTGACTTTGTATTTTCATGCAAATGCATTTATGCGGCGTTGATGTCGCTCATAGCCGTCGTCAAGGTTTTCGTCTTCTCCGTTGCAAGATATTTACATTAGCTGGAGGTGTGATTTCTTGGAAGAGAAAAAAACAAACATGCATTACTCTTTTGACCATGGAATCAGAGTTTGTGGCTCTTTCTTCCGCTGGTCAAGAAGCATAATGGTTGGGAGACCTTCTGTTGGAAGTTTCATTGGCTAAAGAAAATGTTTCAAAAGTGTTGATACATTGTGATAGCCAAGCCACCCTAGCAAGAGCATTCAGTGAAGTATACAATGGAAAGTCTAGGCACATAGGTCTTAGACGTACTTTCGTGAGAAAATTAATTAAAGATGGGATCATTTGACCGACATGTATACAAACAAGCTATAATTTAGCTGATCCATTTACTAAGCCACTGGCCAAAGACTTAGTAAAGACTACCTCGAGAGGTATGGGATTAAAACTCCTTGAATAAGAGTTCTGACATCGGTAGCAACCCAATATAAAGTTAATAAACCTTAACTTAAGATTCAATAGGTAACAACAAGTCGTTGATTTGGATGTTTATGTAACATTTTTGTGACAATGTTGACTATTACATATTGAGGGCTGAGTTTTTCAAACTCTTAATGAAGTTCTATATCGAGGATATGTATCTTAAGAAATAGATACAAAATAAACTTCACCTATATGAATTTCGAGATGGTATCGTCTCAAAGTGAGAGTTGAAGTTTCTCTCATGAAAAATTCACAAAAACAGGAAAAGCACATGGTCATAAATAGTGCTAGGCGATAGATGTATGCGAATAACCATTAAAGAGTGTGTGTCAGGTAACGCCGGTATAATCACAAGGGTTAACGGTTCAAAGCATTGCTACCTAACATTCTGATTAGACTTTGCGTTATACTTAATAAGGTTAAGTTCAAATTGAAAGATACTTAACTGCATTAACATTCTTTGTTTCTCTTTTCTAGAATTGTTCTTGTCATTATTATAACAAGTGGGAGATTGTTGTAATTTATGAACAATGAGTGTCCATGGGTGTGTTTCAAAATGATAAGAAAAATGGAAGTGAGTAATTGCCAATAAATGCTTGGGAAATAGTCCTATAAAATCTTTATAAAGAGTTATGGACATTAACTCAACAAATAGATAAAAGAGGATAAAGTGCCACATGGACAAGTGTGGTGGTCCCAAGCATTATGGCATTTGTCTCTTCCATACACCCCCTCGTCGGTGTCGCCACTAGTGACACCGGCTCCGGGTCTGAGGGCGTGGGCGTAGAGGCGCTATTGGCGGCTTGTAGGCGGAACTTGAGCACTTAGAAAATATGGTAAACGGTTGCTGCTCTTTTTTGGTCGTTGCTTGAGTTTGATTTTTTAATTAGAAAATATGCAACACTTCGTGAAGTGTTTCCGAATGGAAAATTGCAACTATTGGAAAACATTGTTATAGGCGAAACAACACAACTATTGGTAAAAGATATTGTTTCATCAAGGGTCGCAACCTTGTGAAACTACACAAACATGACCTATAAATAAGTCATTCCAAATTCAGAAATCACATCACAAAATTCATATCCTCTTCAGAAAATTCCAGATTCTCTTTCCTATATTCGAGTTTTCATTCGTATTGTGCAAACTCGAGTATAGGCTGAATTATCATGGGTGTTCCTGCATAGAAATTCTAAGACATTCGAGAATGCTTGAAACACTATAAGGAAAATGTTTTGCACACGATTCCATCCTGAATCCATTCAATTTAGAAGCTTTATCTAACAATTCACAGAGCCATATTCAAATGGAGTAAAATCATTCATATCGAAAATGCATTCTTCATTGGAATATTGCACATTTAAATCGATGGCTAACGAAGTTCTGCTTTCATTTACTGATGATTCGTCGATGACGACAACAACAACTACATTAGAATAACTGTGAGATTGCAAATTTAAATCAATGGATAATGGAACTCTATTTTCGTTTACCAACAACTCGTCAGCAATAATTGCATCAAAATCAGGTTCATTCAAGTTAAAATTCAAAGCTATACTGAAGAATTACACATTTGAAATGAAAACTAGAATGTGCGCTTTTTTATGTTGTTGCGGTATACAAAATGAAAACCGGAACGTGAGGTTGTTATGGGTATATGCATAGAGTAGTAATAAAAAAGTTGAATAGCTTTGGCGGAATTAAAAAAAGGGCAATGCTATCTTATGCCCCAAGGGCACAAGTTAAGGAAGAATAAATGGCTAATGGCCCCACTTGCTTTATTTTGAAACATGTAATAATTAAATACAGTAATTAATTTTTTATAAGCATGCTAACTAAACAAAATATGACAAAAGTACCCTCAAATCTAATATCTCACCTAGACTTTTTATCTTCTCAAAAATTTCCCGCTTAAACATTCCAACATTCTTTTTCTTTTCATAAAAAATTTTTCACGCTTCCTTCAAAACACTGTGTTGAAATTGAAATCTTCTAAAATCTTCTCAAGTATGGTAATTTAAGAACTTTCCTTACTCAGGTATGTCATATATCTTTTTATCTATTTTATATTATTTTATGATTCCAATTTTTTTTTAAATAACTTTCCATAGTCAGATGAATAACCTTTTTATTCTTGTTATTTTTGGAAGATAAATACAAAATGGAAAGTGTGAACAACAATAGAATAAATTTGGATTTGAGTTTGAATATTGAATATTCAGTAGAAGAAGTTTCTTCAAAAAAATGGTTCTTTTGTTGGTCGTAATATTATAGAAGAAGTTGAAGAAATTAGAATTTTTGAGAAAGAAAATATTGTGATTTCTAGTCGGAATAATGAGATAAGTGGATTTTTACAAGTAAGTGGTGAGGGTGACACTTTTAAGGAGTCAAATATTGTTCCTTTTGTTGGTCAAACTTTTCTTAGTGAGGAAGAAGCATTTGTTTTTTTATAAGAGATATGCATATCAATACGGGTTCTCAGTTCGAAAAGGTAGATTCATCAAACAAAATAGAATTGTGAGTAGGCGTGATTTCTTCTGCCATCGTGAAGGTAGAACTTCCTTGAAAATCATAGAACCATCAAAAGAACAAAGGAATAAAGAATCAACTAGGTGTGAATGTAAAGCTCATTTGCGAATTTCTTTGCAAAAAACTCATGATATGTTTCCAAGTGAGTGGCAAGTTACAACCTTTGTTGTTGAACATAATCATACTTTGTTAACTCAATCAGAAGTGCGGTTTTTACCGGCTAACCGAATTATCTCAGATGATTATTGTGAACGAATTTTCTTGTTAAAAGAAGGTGGAATTTCGGTTAGACAATTAATGCGTGTCATAGAGCTAGAAAAAAAATGTGCAGCATGGTTATCTTCCATTTATTGAAAAGGATGTTCGCAATCTCTTTTTGAAAGCCAAGAAAAAAGTTGAAATAATTGATGTTGTTGATCTTCTTAAGTATTGTGAGGATGCAAAAAAGAGTTGCTCTAAATTTCAGTATGCATATACACTTGATGAAGAAAGAAGGTTAGAGCATATATTTTGGTCTCATGCTTATTGTTTTGATTGGTACCAAGAATATGACGATGTTGTTGTGTTTGATACTACATACAAGGTAAATTCTTATGAAATGCCATTTGGAATTTTTGTGGGTATGAATAGTCATGGAAAGACTATACTTTTTGGATGTGCACTCTTACGAAATGAAAAAATTTATGCATTTCGTTGGTTGATGAAGGTAACTTTTAAGTTTAATTTCATACTTTTTATTATATCATTTGTTATTGTATCATTTTTTTAATTAAATAATTTTTGTTATAGACTTTTATATCTTTGATGAAGAAGCCACCGAAGACTATATTAACAGATCAAGATCCATGGATGAAAGAAGCAATTTCAAAAGAGTTGCCATCAACAAAACACAGTTTTTGCATATGACACATCACTTTCAAGTTTAGTTGCTGGTTTAATGCTATACTCCGAGACAAATATCCAAAATGGTGCTCTGATTTTTATGGCTTGTATAAGTTGGAGACACGTGAAGAATTTGAGCATCAATGGCCAAAAGTTACTGCTAAGTATAACTTGCAATCAAATAAACACGTGAAAGAGTTGTATGAAATTAAGAGTTATTGGGCCCTTGCTTATCTTCGTGAGTATTTCTTTGGTGGAATGATAACCACAGGTAGATCCGAGAGTATTAATGCGTTTATCAAAAGATTCATAAATTCTCATACAAGTTTAAGTGATTTTACAAAG
This sequence comes from Lathyrus tuberosus, assembly GCA_022829125.1. Classification (NCBI taxonomy): domain Eukaryota; kingdom Viridiplantae; phylum Streptophyta; class Magnoliopsida; order Fabales; family Fabaceae; genus Lathyrus; species Lathyrus tuberosus. Next base: position 24,047,344 of record JALAZF010000013.1, on the reverse strand, counting down.
CAGGTATGTTCTAATTTCTAAAATATTATCATTGTTATAATCTTATAAAATTATGTTTTGATTAATTTAAATTAATTTCAGGTTGATTTAGCAATCAATGATATCAAACAAAAAGAAGAGCATGATATAATGTTAGAAAAATGCAAAAGATTGAACATGAAGCTGATATCACCTTTGCAAGAGCAAGCTCATAGTCTTCTCACAGGTTTTGCTTTTCAAAAGTTTCAAGAGGAGTTTGAAAGGTCCATCCAATATTCAATTCATCATGAAAATGGTAATGTGTTTGTGTTGCGGTATTATAAAGATGTTAATAGTAGAAAACACATGGTCTTTTGGGATGGTAAAATAGCTACATGTAGCTGTAAGCACTTTGAGTTTTGGGGGATATTATGTCGACACATTCTCAGTATTTTTCTTCATAAAGATTGTCATGAAATCCATTCTAATTACTTGCCATCACGATGACGGCTTCAAGTATCACACGAGGATGATGTAGTAAATCCTCAACCAATCAATGTTGTGTTTGAGGACCAAATAATATGTTACAACAATGAAGCTCACGCAGATGATATTGTTCAATGCCCTTCGATTTCCAAAACAAAAGGTCGTCCTAAACGAAGACGTCTTAAAGGAGGAAAAAAGCTTTCACATACCATGAATACTTGTGGATTATGCAAAGCTGTAGGACATAATATTGCAACATGCCCTCTAAAAGAAAATATTCAATATTCGGCTCACACTAAAAACAAGAAGAAGAAAATTTGTGAAGATGCAAATTTAAATCCAGTTCTTCTACCAAAAATTTAGGTACATATTTTTTTTAATATTTATATTTTTTATATTTATTTTTTCTGTTTTTTATATCTTTTATATTTTTAATTTATTAATTAAAACTATATTTTTTGTTTCTATTTTTATAATAGGAAGAATAGATGATATGTGTACGAAGTTCGTCAAGTGAAGTCCGTAAAGTGATCTTTTTCTTTTTATTTGGGTAATTTTTTTAAAAAAATATTTGAATGATATATTTGGAATTGTAATTTATTTTGCTACATTATTGTACTTTTAAAGTATTTTAATTTTATATTAAAAAACTTTCAGCATAACTCTTGTTACTAGGGGTGTTCGCGGTGCGGTTTGGGCGGTTTTGACGCTAAAAATCATCCGAACCGCAAGAGAAAAAAACATGCGGTTTGGTTTGGTTCGGTTGGCTTTTAAAAAAAATCCGAACCAAACCAAACCAAACCAATGCGGTTTGGATTGGTTCGGTTGGTTCGGTTTTTTACAATATTTTTGTTGAGTGATATTTACATATATAGAGAACAACATAACTTTGTGTTTAGTCGTTCATACATTACCAAATAATAGCAAAACTCATCATATTTAGACAAAAAATTCTCATTCAATATACAAAAATCAAGTTAAACAAAAGTGGAAAAAAATAGTAGCATAAAATAATATCAAAAATATTATAATAAAACAGAAAAATAGAGGAGAAGGGAGATTAGACAAGATGAAAAAGAAAGAACATAAGGTATGTGAAATTAGAGAAGAAAGATGCGATAAAAAGATAATTAGAAGAGAAAATAGTAACATAAAAATGAGAAGATGAAAAAGAAAGAACATGTGAGATGAGAGATTAATGTAGAAGAGATGAGACGTACATGGCAAAGAAGATGAGAAGAATGCGCAATATTATTAGGAGAGATTTGAGAAGATTAAAACTGAAAAGTTAAGTGTGAGTAAGAGAAAATATTTCATAATTGTAAGGTTAAGACATAATGGGTTTGAGTTTTGGGTTAGATGTGGGATAAGTAAAGTTTGGGCTGTAATATAATGCGGTTTGGTTTGGTTTAGTTCGATTTGCAAAATACAAACCGCAAACCAAACCGAACCGTGCGGTTTTGTTAAAAGATGACCCGAACAAATCCGAACCAAATGCGGTTTTTTGCGGTTTCGGTTTGGTTTGGTTTGGTTTGCGGTTTTCTATTGGGTTGGTTCGGTTTTGAACACCCCCACTTGTTACAATATATTATTGTAATTTAAAGCAAATCAATTTTAAAATAATTTTAAAAAAAATTGCCTTACGTACTAATTGTTAATATTTTCATTCAATTCAGAATATAAAAAGTTGTGTATATATCAAGGGTAATTTTGTCCTAATCATTTCTAACAAACATAAATTTTAATGTTTTAATTACTATAATTAATTATTACATGTTTCAAAATAAACTAGATGAAATCAACTCTCACTAATTACACCTTAACATGTGCCTTTGGGGCACAAGATAGCGACACCCTTAAGAAAAGGTGAATACATGTTTTGGTGGAAAAATTAAAATATTTTATGGCGCTTATGTACATAATTAAAATTAGAACGTGAGTCTTTCTCTTTCTTATGTGTATGTGTGTATAGTAGGTGAATTGAAAAGATTGAATGCATTGTTTTTCAATAACATTTAGTGTAATGAATCATAAAAAGGACATTATAGTAAATTTAACAAAATGTAAAACATTACCTCCATTTAAGAGGTTTGTTTGTTTTGGCTTTTTTTTAAAATGATTTTTATAGTATAATAAAATTTTGTGAAAAAAAATTTTATAAAAAAAATTTTCATAAACATTTTAAATGAAAATTTGGTTTGAATAGTTATTCTTAAAATGTTATTTTAGCTATTTCATCAATTTATCAAAAAAAATTTTGGATATCAAAATTTCAAAAAATCACTTAATTTTGAAGTTATTTCAAATAGCTTTTCATAAAAATCATTTTTAAAATACAACTTTTTAAAAAATTATGATTTTGACTATGTTTTGATCTCCAATAATGTATATTTATGTTATAGAATATCAAAATTAGTTTTTTAATTTATAAAAATAAATTTAAAAAAACTTGTAATATTTTGAAAAACGTTCTTGTAGAATCCATTTTTAAAAATAAAAAAAAAATCTATTTTTTTAAAACAAAAACAAACTAATTTCTTAATCATTGAATTTTTTTCCTTGACCCAAGGATTTACCATTGATAAAAATATTATAATAAATAAAACTTAAAAAAAAAATGGAAGTACTAGCTGGCTGATGAGCCGTATAAGAGCATTTTCTATATAACGACGAATTTGATATTTTTTTTTGAAATTTTAGTATCCGAACTAATCCAAGAGGGACCAATCCTACCGTCGGATCGAATATCATAGTTAGTGAAAAATAATTTTTGGATTGTACTGTATTTGATTAGATAATCATGTGATCGTCAATGAGTGTGATGACAGCATTGTCGTCACGTGGGAACAAACGAAGCATTAGAAGCAAATCGGGTGGGCGGGTTTTATTCAACTCCACCTTCATTCTACTCATCAATTCAACCAACCATGCAGCACACACTTCCTTTTCCATAATCATAACCTTTATTTTTCATCAATCCTGCAGAACCATCACCATGCCCACAGATTCCCCTGTAACTTTTTCTCCATTTCACCAATTTCACAGTATATCTCCATTTTTCTGAATTACTAACTGGAGTTTCTTTGTTTTTTCATGCAACAGCCTGCGTCTGGCTCTAGAACAATCGGGGCATGCATTTATGCGGCGTTGATGCCGCTCATAGCCGTCGTCGAGGCTTTCGTCTTCGCCGTGGCAGGCTGTTTCAACTCTCATCGTCCGCTCTCCGTTTTTCATTCTCACAAATCTTCTTATACTGCTCAAGATTTCATTCGCCTTGCTCAAGAAACTAGATGTAACTCATTCCACTCCCTCTTTCAATTCTTAATTACTCTTCAATTTTTATACATTCATTAGGTCATACACAAATCATATACTACTACTATATAATTAAATTATCATTGTCATAGATTCTCTTTCACGTGACAAACAACTATATAATTAATTTATACATCTACCATATTTGAGTTTCAATACTCTTTCTATGTATTATTGTTGAAAAGTTTGTATAACTTTATGCATAGTGGGGTTTCGTGCCAGCTTTCATGTGGTCCTAAGGTGCATTCAATTATTCATTCCATCGTGTAAAGGCTTTTGCGATATCGGTAAGTTGAGGTGTTGAGATACTGATTGCTATTGACCACAATGTCCTTTTCATTATACAAACAGTGAATAATTATTTTCACAGCCATTTGTCATTTTATTTTTCAATACCGTTTTGTCGCAGTCGATTTTGCGGTAACGGACCTTCTTTTAAAACCTTGTCAAAGTTTCCCTTTCTTCTTTAAGTTTCACTCGCGAATTTTATCTTATGGTTAAACTTTTCAGGTCAAAGTTTCCCTTTCTTCTTAAAGTTTCAATCATATCTAATTATGCTCTATTTTGTATGAGACACACCTTCCAAACTATATAATTTTGTGAACTGTTTTGAATAATTAATTTGTATATAATGTTTTATAACTCTCACTTAATGTATCCCTTCAATGGCCTTCATTTATAAGCCTGACCTGTAGTTTTATATGGGATGGAATTAAACTTAAGTGTAACACAAGTTTTGAACTTGCATATAATAAAACTGTGATTTGCTAGTTTGAACTTTGAAGAACACAAGGTTTGATTTAGCATATAATAATACTGTGATAATGATTGGCTAGTTTGAACTTTGAAGAACAATAGGTTTGAGTAATCAGCTTTTCTGCTGTTAATAATGTAGTCACTGTTAATGAAGTGGAGGCATTGCATGAACTGTTTAAAAAGATAAGTAGCTCTGTAATTGATGATGGCTTGATTCACAAGGTAAGATCAATATGTTAACTGGTTTCGCACATTTGGCTTCCATGATTGAATGCAAGTTTTCACATCGAGGGTTTCACTTTATTCACTGATGCAGTGATCACTGATCATGATGCTTGTTTTTTTTTTGTTTTCAATTGTAGGTGGAGCTTCAGTTAGCACTATTTCAAACCCCAAATGGAGAAAATCTTTTTCTTGATCGAGTAAGCAGTTCTTATATATTTATTATTAGTATATTGGAAATGAAGTTGAATTATAATAGAATTACTTAATAATGAAATGACTATGTGAACATAACAAGGTTAAACAAATATAGGCTAACATAGCGAAGTGACACTACGATGTTATTGATTAGATGTACATATAAATATTTTTTACAGTGTTAGTAAAAGCTAAACACAATCACAATGATGCCATGAATATACTTACATGTTAAACTCTGCTTCTTCTTTAGGTTTTTGATCTTTTTGATGAAAAGAGAAACGGTGTTGTCGATTTTGAAGAATTTGTCCATTCGCTCAGTGTTTTCCATCCTTACGCTCCTATGGATGAAAAAATAGATTGTATGTTCAAATTGAAGACAATCTTCAAGTTTTATGTAAATAAAGAAACTCAAATTTTGTTAAAATCTAATCTGTGTCTCATTGTTATGATTTGACAGTTGCATTTAAGCTCTATGACCTAAGACAAACAGGGTTCATTGAGCCAGAGGAAGTGAGTATACTGTATACTAGTTCAATTAAGCAGCATCACATTTTGTATTATAAGCTTATTTAGCGTTAAATCTTTGGTTTATTTTGTTTACTAGGTCAAGCAAATGGTTATAGCTATTTTGATGGAATCTGAAATGAATCTTTCTGATGATCTTCTTGAAGCTATTGTTGACAAGGTCAGCTTTTAGTGGTGAAACATGAAACTTTAGCCTCAATGCAGCATATTGATTACATGATCTTCGCTTTTTCTGCAGACAATTGCTGATGTTGATCAAGACAATGATGGTAAAATCAGTAAAGAAGATTGGAAAGCTTTTGTGAGTCGAAATCCGTCACTATTGAAGAACATGACACTTCCTTATTTGAAGTATGCAGAATTTTCTTTCTTACTTACTTTGGTCCAACTTTTCTGAAGGGAACAATCCACATAAAATGCTTGTCACGATAGACAATTTAATTAAACACTTATTGAAATTTCAACTGTTGTTGATTGTCTCATTTTATTCTAAAACTTGTAACTGATTGTGTCACTTTGTCATCTTGCAGGGATATCACCACTGTGTTTCCAAGTTTTATATTCAAATAAGAGGCTGGAATTTGAGGAAGAAAATGTGTTATTTTGGTATCAAGATTCGATGCTGTCTGTTTGAGGCAAATTATAGGATTCTTCATTGCTGTAAATGATAACAACTAGGTAATATGTGGACAGACAATCGCGGCGGTCAAAACTGCACAATTTCTGCAACCATACGGAGAAGCCACCAAGTCCAAGTTTTTATGTTTTGTATGATTGAAAGAACACTCTCTGAACCAACAAAACATCATATTTGTAGCATATAATTCATAGATTTGATTACCTGTATATTTACATAACCAATGTTTGTTTGCATTTGGTTCCATTGTATATAAAGAGTGAGTGCAGTGACATCTTCAAGTGAAGACATCATGAGTTATTCAAGGAAGGTTGTCTTCAGGGTGAGGGTGACCATTTAGTATATTCGCTTCATAAAAAATTTATAATGACCATTTAGTATATTCGTATGAGTCAGCACATACGAGTTATGTGTCAGCACATGTACGTCATTTTTAAAGCATGTACATACGAGTTGTGTTAGCACATACGAGTTATGTGTCAGTACATGTAGATCAATTTTAAACCATGTAGCTTCTGTTTGATGTGTCGTTTGTATGAGTCGACACATGCATCGAATGTGTCGACACATGCATCGAATGTGTCGGCACATGACTTACATAGATCGGCACATGCATTAAAAATTTTGAAAATTTTGCATTTTTTCTAAACCTCTTACATTCATATTTGCCTCCATCTTACACATATATACTTCATACATGCATCTTTTCAAAGGATGGTTGGTGAAAAACCAGATAGGAAACCAGGAATATAAAAAAAAGTTTTCTTCATCTTCAACACATGTTCTATGCATACGCACAAACAAATTACACATACTCATTCTTTGTTTGGGTGCCATTTAGAATCAAGGTGATAACATCCAATTTAGGTTGTTGAATTGTAAATTGGGTTGAGAATCTTTAGGAGTTTCAAATAAGAAAACGAAGTTGGGGTTTTCCTTCAAGATCAATTGGGGATTTGAAGGTTTTGAATAAGATCACGCAATTTGGATTTGATCGAGTGAAAGCTTTGAAGAACAAAGTTTCTTGCAAAGGAGTAACGTGAGACAGTGAATCAAATTGGTAAATCTTGGGTGACAATAATTCGCAATATGGATTCGATCGAGTGAAAGCTTTGAAGAACGGGGTTTCTTGCAATGCAGTAACGTGAGATGGTGAATCAAATTGGTATTGTTGAGTGACTTGATCAAGTTCAGATCAAGGGAAGAGAAAGTGTTAGAATCAATATCAAACATAAGGTTATTGAGATTGTATTGCTACATTTCTCTTGTAAAACTACATTTGCAAAGTAAGATTGATTATCTCAATTCAAATTCGAATTGAGGGCAGGCGTACCCATGGCGAAGCCGATTGGGAAACTGCCTAAACAAATTCTTGTACTCTCTCTCTCTCTCTCTCTCTCTCTCTCTCTCTCTTTATCTATCTCTTACGTCTCGTTTGCAAATTGTTAAATTCGTTGATTGTGCGATCAATACGTTGGGTTAAACTTTTTGATAGCCTTTTGAAAAAGGTTTTGTTGAGTTGATCACAATCTATTAAATTGTGGTTGGATTTGCAAATCAACAAAACCATACAAAATTCTAAACGAAATTGATTGCACTCAATGTGTTCGATAATTTGCCTCAATTGCGTTTTTGTGTATTTTGTCATTGGAAATAGACTTTACATTTTGTGTAGCATTCAAGTGATTGTTGTTAAAAGCATATTGATTGATTTGTCTATCATTATCATCAATTGGTTTTCATGTACGCATGTCCGAGTTTTTTGATAGCGGTTCAGTTTAGACGATTCGATCCGGGTCACTTTCCCTAGCCGTTAAAATTTTCAAAACAGTATTTGTAAAGTTTTTTTTAACTTGAGATTTATTCACCCCTCTAGATAAGTCGACTTTGTCTAACAAGTGGTATCACGAGCTCCAGTTAATTTCGTACTTCAATATTCACTTATTAGAAAATGGCTACCGAACCTAAAGGGGCATACAATAGAGCACACATCTTTACCAATGAAAACTATGGCTATTGGAAAGCTTGTATGTGTATCCATATCAACTCGGTTGATAAGGGTGTTTGAGACATCATCACCAATGGTCCTAATCAAATTACAATGACCAATGGTGAAGGTGTCGTCTTACCAAAACCGGAAGCACAATGGAATGATAACGATAAGAAATTGTGGTCACGTGATTGTAAGGCACAAAATATTCTCATATCCGCACTTGGTGTTGATGAATATTATCGGGTATCTCATTGTGAAACCACCAAAGTTATGTGGGACACATTAGAAGTTTCCCATGAGGGAGCTAATGAAGTCAAACAAGCTAGGATCAATACCTTAAATCAAGAGTTTGAACTATTTCACATGAAGCATGGTGAAACCATTGCCGACATGCAAAAGAGGTTCACACATCTTATAAATAATTTGAATGCTCTAGATAAACCTATTTCCAATGATATTGCTACTAATAAAGTTTTAAGGTGTCTTAATCGGGAATGACAACTTAAGGTCACCACAATCAAAGAAGTTGATGATCATAAAACACTTGATCTCACAACTTTATTTGGCAAGTTAGAATAACATGAACAAGAACTCACTTACTTGGAAAAACATGAGAAAAAGCACGAGAAAAAGATAAAGAAGGAGAAAGGCAAGGACAAGGAGGTAGAAAAGAAGTATATTACTCTAAAGGCTTCAAGTTCAAAGTCCTCAACCAATGAGCAAAGTGATTATGAAACAAGTGATGACGAGAATTCCGATGATGAAGAAATGGGGTTGTTCGTCAAAAGGTACAATAGGTACATAAGGAAAAATGGAGTCAAGCACTCCGACAAGAACCTAATCAAATTTATAAAGCTATCGAACTCCTCAAAGGAATGTGAGAATAATAAGGGTTAATTTAGAAGTTCATGCTACAATTGTGGAAAATTTGGTCATTATAGGTCGAATTGTTCGTTGATAAAGAAAGACAAAGAGAAATGTCATCACAAGAAATCTAGCAAGTCTAGAAGAGCTTATATTGCTTGGGAAAATGAAAGTGATTCTTCGAGTGATGAAATATCAAGTGACGAATCGGCCAAGTTTTGCTTCATGTCCAAAAAAAACAAGAAGAAGAATACAAGTCGTTCTAAATTTGAATCTATTAATGAATTGTCTTATTCTCAATTACAAAAAGCTTTTGAAAATCTACATAGAGAGGTCGTAGATGCTTATAAAAAATTAGCTTCAAACAAAAGAATCTTTTCACATTTAGAAGCTAAATTTTTAGAAACCGAAAAGAATATGGAAGCTCTTAAGCAATCTATGGTAAATATTCAAAATGATAAGAATGAGGATGAAGAACCTTCATAGTTCGGTTGTGGAACTTGTCACATTTGGCAAAAAGAGGTAAATACTCTTAAAGCTAAATTGGACAAGGAATTACAACCAAATGTTACATTTTCTATTAATCCATCAAAGATTAAACGGTCTTTAAACCCTTCATATAAAAAGTATAAATATGTTCAAAAGGATTCAAATAGAAAAAGTACATATCATCACAACTTATCTTGTCACTATTGTTGCAAGAAAGGTCAAACTATTGAAAAATGCAAGTTTAGGAGACTCTTTGTTCATAAAGGTGTTTTTCAATGGTTGCCCAAATGCAACCTTATTTTCACTCACCCTCAAGGATCCAATGAAGATTGGGTACCTATCATTTTTTGTTGATCTTGTAGGATAAATGTCTTGGCTCTATGAAGAGAATATGGGTTCTTGTTTGTGGATGCTCAAGACATATGACGGGTGACATCTCCCTATTTCATTGACTTTGTGGCAAGGAAGAAGGGTCGTGTGACCAAGAAAGACAACAATTAATGTTCATTAATTGGTAAAAGACGTGTAGATTACTTTTAATGCTTCCTAACCGAGAAATGACGGAAAAGGTATTTTGTTTCACGATGTAGGTGTATCTTTAAAAGACATACTCAAGGACATCAAATAAGGGATTGATCAACCTAACACGATGAAACCTGAGGAGGAGCAAGATAATTATTATGAAAAGGACAAGAATAAAAGTCCAACTAAAAAAGATGATCATAAAATCACTAATTTTCATGGATACATTACAAATCACGTTATCGTGTACTTTGATAAAGAGAAAAATGGTAAGAACGCTGATGTCAAAAGATTTTGTGGCATTGTAGCGCGGTTTTTGTGGTTTCGAATCACTATCGCTTGGGTACTACAGTTCGATTCATTTTTTATCCTGTTGAGCTGATTAAGGAAGGGAAATATATGTCTCCAATTAACCTTGCTTGCATACTGAGTTTAAACAGATGACTGTTGGTTTACAGATGCTATTAAGATTGTGGCTCTCTCTTAGGTTATTTTGCTAAAAATAGAGTGCCTGGACTATTTGTGAGGTTTTTGGTAATGTGTTTAGATTTGCTGCTTTTGGGTTGATTTGGTGGAGATACTGGGTTTTGGGTTTTTTATTAGTGTGCTCGCTAAGATTTTTTCAATCTTATGCCTACGTATTCTCGTTTGATGAAACAGGGAAATCAGAGCGATCGTAGTTCCTCCTATTCTATGGGAGGAAAAAGGTTGTTTTGGTGTCTTGTTCAAAGCCCAAGACGTGAAGCTAAAGGTGATTTGTATCTTGTTCAAAGCCCAAGATGTGAAGCTAAAGGTGATTTGTATCTTGTTCAAAGCCCAAGATGTGAATCTAAAAGGTCTATTTGTATCTTGTTCGAAGCCCAAGATGTGAAGCTAAAGGGTTTTGACTTTAGAGAGAATTTGTCATCTCTAAAGGGGGTATTTGGTCTGTTTATCACAACTGTTGCGTGACTGGTTATAAAGGAGAATTACTTTAACTAGGATATGTGAATCCAGTAATGCCATAATTTCCTTTATAGGGGATTTTTAACCTGAAGGAGAAGACTTTAACTCAGTGTAGAGTAATGTCATCTTTCCTTAGGAATTCCTCATGCTAAAAGAGGGACAGTGGCGTGGATGTAAATAATCCTGAGGCTTGCCGCTTACAACAATTTAGATGAAGGGAAAAGGAGTTGTTGATGTTTGTATACTATGAGCAAGGCACAAATTTTGATGCTAAAAGGTTGATTGACTCAATCGGGGTTTCCTTATACAAAGCCTAAGAGGAGGCTATTGACCCAACAAGAGGGTGCTTTTATGTGTCTCGTACGAAGCCCGAGAGAGAGGCTAAAAGGGTTGACTCAACAAGAGAGTGCTTTTATATGTGTCTCGTACAAAGCCCGAGAGAAAGGCTAAAAGGTGGATTGACTAAACAAGAGAGTCTTTTATACTCAACAAGAGAGTGTTTTTGTATCTCGTACGAAGCCCGAGATGGAGACTAAGAGGGATTGACTCAACAAGAGAGTCTTTTATACTCAACAAGAGAGTGTTTTTGTATCTCGTACGAAGCCCGAGATGGAGGCTAAGAGGGAAGTGACTCAACAAGAGAGTCTTTTATACTCAACAAGAGAGTTTTTTTTATCTCGTACGAAGCCCGAGATGGAGGCTAAAAAAGGTTGACTCAACAAGAGAGTCTTTTATACTCAACAAGAGAGTGTTTTAGTATCTCGTACGAAGCTCGAGATGGAGGCTAAAAGGGATTGACTCAACAAGAGAGCCTTTTAAGGTTAGCTCCCTTGGGGAGAATCATTGTACAAAGCCCAAGAGGAGGCTAGTGTGCTGGTGACTGTTTCAGTTTAGTGACAGGTCCAATATGTTGGATAACAGAGAAAATCAGTTCTTATGAAGGGAACCATTAAAGGTATTGTTGTGCTTTGGTACTGATCAGAGGATCAGGGTTATTTCCTATTCTTTAAGGAAATGGAAAATCCAAAGGGTATTGAGACAGTCCAAGTCTACTGGTGTTTTGAGAAATCGATTCTCAGGTAGTGAATGATCTTTGTATGATGCCCAAGAGAAGGCTGGTGTGTTAAGGGATGAAGGTCAACCCGTTAACAGATCTGACACTTGACTCAGGAAGACAGCTCTAGCAAATTGATGACTAGGTTATGTTCCTATACCTGTAGAGGTCTCTAGGTCCTTGTACTAAGCCCAAGAGAAGGCATGAGAGCTTTTAAGAAGCCGAAGGGTCCTTGTACAACGCCCAAGAGGAGGCGGGGATGCTTTTAAGAAGCCTGTGGGTCCCCAAACCCCGAGAAGTTCAAGACATGCCATTCACCGAGAATAGATCAAGCCAGGAAAGTCTGAGAATTTGGAAGAAACTCAAGAGATGCCATTCACGAAGAAAAGATCATCTCTGGGGAGTAGAGTTTGTTTGACGATTTCTAAGAGTGATAGTCTGAGAAAGGGTTCACCGAGAATGCTGCCTTTCACGTGTCCATATTGTTTAACCCCAAGAGGAGGGAAAACTGTGTCTGGTAATCCTATGGGGATCTAGTTTTGTTTGTATTTAAGAGTGGCCAATAGGGCTTTACCTGGTGCTAGACGTAGTCGCCGGGGAAAACTCTAAATAACTATACTAGTATTACACATTTGATATTTGACAAGTATATAAAAGTTTGTGAAAGAAGACTTACAGTGAGCAGCCCCACAATACAATTATATATATGAAAGCGGATAAAGAAAGCGGGTAAACACTTACTCAGTTGTAGAGCTTCCATGCTGTTTGGTTAGTTGTTCAACAAAGAAAACTTTGATAACAATATTATATTTAAAATCAAAGGAGAAAGTACTTTGAAAAGATTGTTGGGGCTTACAACTCAAGGAGAGGCCCAAGGTTTTATCAGTGATTGCACTGTTGTTTGAATTTGTACAGGGACTTATACAAGTGACTGAGGCCCAAAAAGGTTTTCTGTACAAAGGGATGTGTCTTACACTCTCTCAAGAGGCCCAAAGGTGTTTAAAGAAAAAGAATGGGGCTTACAACATGAGGGTAGGCCCAGATGATTTGTTTTTAAATTGGCGATCGCGCCGAGATTTCTTTAACATACTGGGTCTTATACAATGCATTGAGGCCCAAAAAGTTTTGGTTAAAAGGGGGTTGGGTCTTACACTCTATTAGAGGCCCAATGATTTATTTTTGTACAAGTGGTGGGGCTTACAGCTCAAGGAGAAGCCCAGGATCTTTGTTAAAAAAGGCGACGATCGCGCCGTTGTTTTTGAAAATACAGTGGGACTTATACAATGACTGAGGCCCAAAAAGTGGTGTATTTACAATGGGGATGGGTCTTACACTCTAATAGAGGCCCAAAAGTTTAAGGAATGGGTCTTATAACTCAAGGAGAGGCCCAAGGGGTTTGTTTGAAAACGGTGATTGTGCCGAGGTTTTTGAAAACGCAGTGGGTCTTATACAATGACTGAGGCCCAAAAAGGTTTTGGTTTTCAAAGGGGATTGGGTCTTACACTCTATTAGAGGCCCAAAGAGTTTGAAAAAGTTTGATGAGGGTTGAATTAATCAAAACCCTAATTTGTTTTCAAAATATATTTTAATTGAATAAAATATTCAATTAAAATGATCAAAATTGTTAAACATGTGTGAAAACAAATAGTGATCTTGGATCAATGTTTCAAAAATCATGTTTCTATCCGTAAAATGATTGGAAATCAATTAACTTTAGAAAATCATGGAGAAAAAAATATTTTAAATGTTAAAAAACAAATAAAACATTAATTCTTTGCAAAAATATCAAATATATGAAATAAATAATATTTTTGGGATTTTTTGGTAAAATAAAATATTTTAACATTTTTGTGAATTATTAAAAAATGAATCAACTCAAAATCATTAAAACTCAGAGAGAAATTAATTTTTGAATCAATTAAATAAAATCACAAAATTCAAATATTCAAATGTTCAAAAATGGCGCCAAGAACATGGCAAGAACACGCGCCACCCTCTGTTTCTGCAGATTTGCGTTTCTATCCAATCTCACTGAATATTTGATGATATCATGCAATCTACATATCAATCTACTCGTTTTCACCTCACGATCATATCTATGGTCTTTAATTTCATTTATTTTAAACATGGAACTAGTAGAAGACCCGTGCGTCCGCACGGGTAAGTTCATTCATATCTTAAATCATTCGACAAGGCTTGATAGGTGCTGATATATAATTGTTTTTATAAAATTATTAATAATTGCAAATATTTAAAATAAATATGTAGCAAATCACCGACATAATAAATTCAATATGCTTAACAACTATAAATATTTACAAATATCATTAATAACTATAAATATTTACAAATACTTTGTCGATTAAAATTTAAAAAAAAAAAGGTATTGTGGTGATAGTGTCCCGTGAAAATAATGAATTTCAGTGATATACAATATATTCTGACACACATGTAATTTTAAAATGAATTACTTATTAAAAAATAACAATGATTATATAAATTTAATTATATTGTATTGATAGTAGTTTTTGATATTTAAAAATAAGAATTTTGTCTCTCAAATAAAAATAATTATTTATTAAAATAAAATAGATATTGTATTAATAGTCATTTGTAAAATGAAACAATATTATTATCATATTCATATACTAATGCACATTGAACAATATTTATGTATGTTTTTTTCCTAAATCTAATGGATTGTCTACTGTGGTACTTCAAATGTCTAGTAAAAATTCAAGTCTCTGGGGTACTAAAATTTATTAAAATGTTCCACTAAATAATCCAAATTACTTATAAATCAATGAACATTATAGTATTTTTACTTCATGGTAATTAATTGAAATGACTTAGAATGAAATTTGAAATGAAATAAAACATTGTTAAGAGTGTGTAAGAATATATTAATTAGAATGATTCAATTTTGGCACAAGTAGGAGTCATTTAAATCATTACAATTAGAATGATTCCCATCATTTTCACTCATAAGAATACGCCCAAAAGCCATAGTGGAGTCACAGAGAAGAAAGGTAGATAGAGGTTGATCCAAATACGGTGGTTTCAGAAAGGGCTGAGAAAACTCCCCCTGCAAATTACAAAATTGTATAGGCAGATGGTCACTCCATTGGAGAAAAAAATAATCACAGCAACTGTTTTCACAAAACTAATCACTTTAATTTTCTGAGTTTTGACTAAGCAGGAAGCATGAACAATTTCTTACCTCTTCAAAGAAGTTGATAATGCAACCATTTGGCCGTGTGTACTCTGGAATTAATTGCCACTGAATAAGGTGATCAATGACACCATGAAGAAGTGAAGGAATTGGCTCAATTTTGCCTATATACCAAAACAGAAGGAAAAAAGCATAAATTTATACTCTTATTATTTAGAGTAATTTCTTTTTGCAATATATGTGATTAGAAAAACCAAATTACAGTTTTGTTAATGGTAGGTGTAGGAATACTATCAAATCTTCTATTTACTGAGTTCTTACTTTTGGCATTGTCTTCTATCTGTCCAAATATAGGTACACCTAACTGAATCAGCTCCATTTTGTTCCCCTTCACCTGTTTGTTAAATAGTATAAAGGTTTCACCTGTATTTTATTGAAATAACCTTTGTTAGTATGTCAAAGATTGTAAACCGTAGGGCGCTAGTTTCTATTGATCATCATCCCAAACATTAAACCTGCAAAATTTACCTGAAAGTTCCCCGTTCTGGCCAGCAGCATGGATCGCTTTCACAAAATCAGTCACCTTGGAGAGTTGTGATTCAGAAAAAACATCCTTATACAACCTCAATCCTTTCACAGCATTCACCTGCTCTGCAATAGGGCATTTACATAGTTGAAGAAGTCTTACTTATATACAGACTTAGTAGACCTTTACTAAAGCTTACATACAGGTTATGCCTTGATATATGTCAATAAGTGAATGGTTTTAAGACATTGCAATAAACATATAACATGTTTATTGTTTCAAATATTTTAGTAATTTGTACGATTCAGATAAAAATTTGAATTAGATAAGCATGGGAGAAATAATTTTCTTGATGGCCATTTCATTTACAGTGCACACACAACAAACACCCAAGTTGTGCAACTGGCCATTCTTACATAGATGATGACCATATTACATTCTTCATACGAGTTTTCTTGCATCTAATTCCATTTTAATGGCATTGATTGGTTCATATAACTGATCCCACCTAATAAAATTAAGCTTGGTTTCAGTTCTATTTGTAATCTCCTATTAATTACGAATTCCTAATTTTTTCAGTGTGGATTATATTGTCATAACAAGCGTGGACCGAGATGATATACCTGATGGAGGAAGTGGGCATTTTGCACAAACTGTGAAAGCTATGAAGGTGAATTGATATTTAGTCTGATGTTTAAAGATGCAATCTACAGAAGATATATAATGCAAATTATGAGTACAAACTTTTTTTGATTAATTTTGCAGAATATCAAACCTGAGATCATGGTTGAGTGTTTAACCTCTGATTTTCGGGGAGATCTAAAGGCCGTAGAAACTCTGGTTCACTCAGGTTTAGATGTCTTTGCTCACAACATTGAGACAGTCAAGCGGCTCCAAAGAGATCCCAGAGCTGGGTAAGTTGAATTGCTGATCCAACTGCTTCGTCATAGAACCCTAAAATGTTACTTCAGTGCAGGGCTGTCAAATATTGGCTATGGCAGTGCCGTGGCAGATTTTTTGACATTTGCCATGGAAAATCTGTGAAAGACGGCAACATAATATCGTTTATGGCAGTGGAATTTTGGCTTTTTACCATTTCCCATCATTAACACTGCTGGTAGAATTATATATTTGCATACCAATATTTTGATTCGGCCTTAAAGAGTTCGTTTCTGGATATAACAGCATCCATTTTGATGCTTTGAAGTCTGTCTGGTGGTTGATGGAGTTGTGAAGGCCAGTTAGTAACATTCGCTCCATATCCATTATTAGGCAATTGAGTTATGCATGCCTTAAGACTAACATACCTGCAAAATGTTTCATAGTTATCAACAACTTTCATATTTGAATATTTGAACAATCAATCTAACATCTTTGACTCATATTAGACATTGTTTTCATGTCAGAAGAAATAACGGGACCGACTCTATAAGAAGATAGCGCAAATATTCCTACAAATTCAGTTCCAATCATAACACAGACATCTAAACATACATAATTCTCAACCAACAAAATTCAAAACAGAAGGAGAACAAACCATTTTGATCAAACGATGGCCAATGCCGAAGAAGCAAATCAAATGGCAGAATGATCACCAAACATTACTCAAAAATAGGGAAGACCAAAAACACCACATTTATCCAAGTAGTTCTCTAGGAAGCTACCGGTTCATGAAAAATACAACTGAATCTTCACACCAAAAAACTGGATCTGAAAAATACAAATGAGTAAGCAACATATTCACGCCAAAACGATGAAGAAAATTAAAAAAAAAAATGAAAACATCAAAAAACGTGGTGTTATCCAAAAAAACATCATAAAACGTGAATCAGAAACGTTTGAACTTAAAGTTTAGGATGAAACATCATAAAACCTCACTCAGCTAAATACCAGAGTGAGTCATGAAATTAAAATCCCAACAACCTGGAAAGTAACTTCTGAGACATGAGTTAAGACATATCTTGCAATTTCCAGTTATTAATACAAAAATTAATGCTAAGAAAGACAACATTTTGATGAGTTGTGAGAGCTTACAAATGGGTTTCTTTGATGTGATTGTGAATACTTAAAGCAGGATCATGATCTGAGGGAATTGGAGTCAAGGGACAACCTAAAACACCAAGCAACAACCTTAAATCTTGTGACTTATCATGAATGGTTCCATAAAATGATTGTGATGAAATGCTGGCACCGAGAGAAATCTATTCTGAACTTTTGTAGGAGGCCGTATCATCACCCTGCATGATAGAAAAATAATAAAACAGTAATGTAATAATCAACAACACCCACCACCTCTTGAGATCCTATTCTGAACTGGAACACTCAGAAAGGTTTGCTGCCTGGCAATGGTATTTTAGAACCACCAAAATTAAAAATGTAAAAGCCTAGCAGTTAACGAAAAGAGAAACAAATTATCACCTCTTCCATTTCTTCCCTGAAATTTACCAAATTTAATCACCAATTTGTTGCTTAAACATGTTATTATAAAAATTCAAAGAACAATTCGACCTAAACAATATGCATAAGAAAAATTATTATTATTATTATTATTATTATTATTAAATCAACAAACAGTTAATGATTTGTGGTAAAAGACATACTTTACAGTGTTCATAGCAGCCAAAATTTCATTCATGAGACTAATTCTCTTGTCTGTGCGTTGTAACCCTTCCTTAGACAACTTCTGCATTCTGGTGATGATTAATGTATGCATCCACAAAACATGTCATCATTCATGTGTTTAGTAAGCTTTCATATGATTGAAAAATGTCAGACCACAAATAATATGCCAGCAGCCCATAACACAATTGCTAATCTATATTATTAGCTACTGCAATATGATTATGCGGTGCTTCAAAAAGTAAATTATATCAGAACACCTCATTACCTTGATGAATGAGACTGAACAATGGAATCAAATCAAAGGTAGGGAGAGGAGAGGTAATACTATTGAAATATGCCAAACTCTAATTCAAATAAGACTGTACTGACAACAAAAAAGTGATACTGATTGAATACATATTTGAATGGCTATTTCTATCAAGGGAAGAAAAAGATTAACTTGTAGGCCATAAGAAAATAAAAATAATGGAACCTCATTCAACAACTTAACAGCTGCACACAAGTTCTTGTCAAATTTATTGGCAACGTCACAAATTGAGATACACTTGTTCTGGTCTGACAAGTTGGAAGCTTCTTGTTCAATAACATCTTTCAAAGAAGGACCAAGATTATCCTCAACTGGCTCTTGAAAAACTTGATGATTGAATCCTAGTTTAACCTTTGGAAAGCTATTAGAAATGAAGCTCAAATATAAATATCAAATGTGACAAGGTCATGAAATGTGACAAACTCTAATTCAACTAAGACATTCAATCATATCATCATTATCATCATCATCGACATCAAGAAAACAATGGAAAATTGTAATTACCTTTAGAACATATACTTTATTAGGCGGACATACCAAAATCCAAATCTATGTAGTGAAACATGGATTGATCTACAACTATGCAAATCTAAAACTATAAATAGTATTACATTAATATTAACTTCAAAATGCAAAGACCTAACTGATATTGAGCAGATCTGAGATAGTATCAAGAAATCTTAGTTGGTGTTGATCTTAGTAAATGAACAACACAAAAGATGGCCATACCGTAACAGAAATCTTAGTTGGTGTTGATCTTAGTAAATGAACAACACAAAAGATGGCCATACCGTAACAGAAATCTTAGTTGGTGTTGATCTTAGTAAATAACATAATATAACAGAAGACAAACCCAAAAGGAATTCGGCAGAGACCTTTCATCGAACACGTGGTGAGCAAAGTGCAGCGGTAACAATCCTTCACCAATTCAAAAACCACAATTTAAGCATCAGTCACCAACAACAAATCAACACAACAACGAATCCGTAACAAAAATCAGACGGAAAAAGAAGAAAACTCACCGAAAAAGTTGAATTTTCCGAGGAAAGAAATTTCCACCACCACCTCCAGTCGCGACCATCAATGTAGAGACGAGAGAGGAATTTTTGGTTTG
Organism: Lathyrus tuberosus; assembly: GCA_022829125.1. Lineage (NCBI taxonomy): Eukaryota > Viridiplantae > Streptophyta > Magnoliopsida > Fabales > Fabaceae > Lathyrus > Lathyrus tuberosus. The sequence goes on along the minus strand of JALAZF010000013.1, from coordinate 24,027,636 downwards.
AAAGAGAGAACACAGAGAGAGAAAAGGGGCAGATGAGAAAGAGGGAGAAAGAGAGAGAATGGGTCAGAATTTTGAAAAAGAAAAAGAGAGGGAATAGGGTGATTGAAAATTGAAATGGTTTTTCAATTGTATGAGCCATTTGGCATAATGAGAGAATCCTATTGGTCACATATTTTTGTGTTTATTAAATTACCATTAAGGACAATTGTTAGTGTAAAATAAAAATGATTAAAGGGTACTTTAGGGTGTTAATGTATATGTTCCATTAATAGTTAGGTAGTTGATAAGAAATCAAAGAGAAACCTCAAGAACCCTAAAATTTGCATGAAAGCTCAGAAATTCCATACACGATTCAAACAAAGCAATTGATTGAGGGAAAACACTCTATGCATGATTATGAACATATGGCCAAATTATTGTGTAGCAAAAAATGCATGGATCATAGAGTTAGAAGAGCTCATGCTTACCTCTTGCAGCTGGTGATCGTGTTTTGTGTTAGAGGTGTTACAGCTTGGTTCCAAGGATATGGACAGCTTCCCTAGGTGCTATGGAGTGTGTCTGGATGCTTGGAATGAATGGAAATGATCTGGAACTTGAGATGGTACCCCAACTGTAAATCTTTCAAGAGCTTGAGCAATTGGCTAGTGATTTTGTGATTTTGGTGTTCCAGATGTTATGTGAGTGTTTGGATCACTTCTATATGATGTTTATGAGGTGCGTGTGTGATTGGTTTGATTGGAATAGCTCTCAAACTCAAAACCCGATAGTGACTTGCTTTGGAAGGCAAATTTGGAAGTGAGAAGGTGATTTTGAGGAAAGCATCTGTTTGATGGCTTTGGTGTACTCAAACTGATCACAAATGAGCTCTATTTATAGTAGAGTAAGTTTGTTTTGCAAGCAATAGTGAATGGCAACTGCTGTAGAGGTTTGGCCAATGTTGATCAATGAGAATCCAAGTCTCCTCTAGCCATTGACTAGAGGTTAGGGCACAGGCTGCTGGTTCCCTTGGTCTTGGATAAGTCTTGACTGAATTCAGTTGGAAATGGCTCAGTCCATGCCACCTTGGTGCATCCATTAATTGCTCCAATCCAAAATTGGAGTCTTGTCCCTCTTTTAGGGATTTCTAGGTTTGGCATGATACTTTTGGTTCCAAAGACTTGGAAGGCTTATGGATCAGGGTTTCTCCCTCCTTGGTCCCCCCTTGAGGTGTTCAGATGGATAGAGTTGCTTGCCCTTTGCAAAATTTGAGCAAATCGAGCAAAACTCCCAAATCTGCCTTGCCATGACAGTTTGCAGCAAGGCATATTGGCATTGTCATATCTCATGGCTCAAGTGGAATTTGATGGAGCTCTTGGCCATTTTGGAAAGCCCTTGTATGATACAATAACTGTTTGATCATAGTTGGTTTTGATACCTTTTTAATCCAAGTGAAAAATGCCCTTACATTTGGAAAAAAAAGTGAAGGCAGATTCTGACTTAGTGAAAATTTCACTGAGTGTTGAAAAAAAGTGACATTTTCACTTTTTGTGCACTACTACAAAAAACCCATTTAGCAACGGTTGGAAATGACATATAATGACGCGGGCGAAGGCATTGTTATATAGATTGTCGTTGTAAGTTAGATGTTTCTACAATGGGCTGGAAACCGTTATTGAAAGGTAGGGCGCGAGCCATATATCACAACGGTTATGCTAATAAACCGTTGTAATACATGCACTTAGGTTCTGGGTTCGAAACCCATCAGCAGCGAAATTATATAAAACATAAATTACTTATGATATCGGTTACAATAGATAACCGTTGTTGTAAATACCCTAAGTTTATTATATTAAATGTAGATTGTTTGTTTTCCAAACACCTCACTAAATAAATATACATGGATTCAATTTGATGAAGATGTCTATAATCTGCAAATTAAACTGTTCTTGAAAACCAACTTAAACAAAACAATGTTGTTTTCTAATTGCATTCGTCTCATCGTGCATTTTACGCTCTTTTACATATATTGTGGTTTATTGAACTGACTCCTTCGATATATCGCTATATTCGATTATAGTTAAATTTCCATAAGATCAACAAGACATTGGATAATCTGCCTCATCTTTGATTTAACTATAATGAAAGATGGCGATGCATCTAAGGAGCCAGATCATTATACCATAATCTATATATAAAAGAACGTGAGATAAATGATGAGAGGCATGCAATCAGAAAACAATATTGGTTTGTTTAAGTTGGTTTTCAAATACAACTTAATTTCCAGATTATAAGTATCTATGTCAAATTAACTGAATGTATTTTAAGTGAGGTTAGTGAAACAAACAATCTACATAGAATATAATAAACTCAAACAACATTCTATACCAAATCCATATATTATAAACTCATATAATACACTTGCTATTACCACCAGCAAACTTTAAGTGAGGGTTAGTTAAACAAATAATGTAAATAGAATATAATAAACTCAAACAACATTCTATACCAGATCCAGAAATTATAAACTGATATAATACGCTTGCTTCCACCAGCATCATCACCCTGTATCATCCTCTTAACCTGAAAGGAAACAAAGCAAACTTCAAAAATGAGCATCCTCAGTTGAAAACAAACCCTAAAACCATAATCCAGTGAAGCGTAAAGAGAGGAACAGGAATAATGCACCTTTTAATGAAACTAATCGCGGAACAGGAATCAATTATGATCTTGAACTAGTTTGGGAAGCAATGAAAAAGAAATATAAGGAGGAAGAAGCTTACACAAAAGCTTCATACTTCTTATACTTCTTTTCATTGTTTCTAAAACTAGATAAAGTTTTCTTACACTGTTGTTTCTTCATTTACTAACATCTTGTTCGTGATGCTATGAAAAAAAGTATAAGGTGGATGAAGTTTCCATCATAGCTTCATGCTTCTTATACATTTTTCCATAGCAACACAAACACTATAAAGTTTCCAAAGTATATGGTCTTTGTTAAGGTAGTGAAAACGAATCTGAAAAAATGAGAACAATCAACAAACTAAAACAACATGCAACAAACGAGATAATGGGAAATATCTAACAATAGATGGAAGAAGAAGGATACCTTAACGTATGATTCACGACTAATGGTGAAAACGAAGAGAAAAAATGGGTTCTAGGGTTTCACTTTGAAGGCAACGACGTTACTGTCAATTAAGTGAAAGTTATTTTGCTTATATATGGGTAAACTATTTCACAACCGTTAGCAATAACAACCGTATAGATATGTATTTATTTATTATAAATATATCACGACGGTTAACTAGAATAACCGTAGTGATAACCCTTTTATCTGTGAATTTTAAAATAAATAAAACCCGTATAGATAGGTATTTATTTATTATAAATATATCACAACGGTTGACCAGGAGAACCGTAGTGATAACCCTTTTATTTGTGAATTTTAAAATAAATAAAAAAGAAAAGGTGCGCCTTAACTTCTCACTTAATGCATCTGCAATTTAAACATCAACAATGTAATTCACAATGGATCTGCAGTTTAAACATCAACAATGTAATTCAAACCCTAATTCAACTATTACATTTCATAATAAAGTAAACATTAAACATAAAGGAGACAAGAAAAACATAACATCTTGATATTTCCAGAAAATATCTCTGATTTCAGTTTGTTCTTCAAATTCTTGTTTTTTTTCTTTGAATCCTCATACATAACCTTCAGATGGCCCACAGCTTCCAACTGTGACTTCATAATGCTCTCATCGTCATTTCCATCTCTTTCTCCCACGTCGTCATCCCATATGAACAAATTACATGTTTCATCGCTCCTCCAAAATGGACATCTCCAAAAAAGCCTTCCTTTATTTTGTCCCTTCTTGCATTGATACGAAACCATACGACCATCACAACCACAAAAATTTCCAGATCGAGATTTTACACTGGAAGAAGACGTAGAAACACCTTGGGATGATTTTGTCTTCAAATGTGACATTGCAACACCTTAAAGTAGAACACTTTCTTGTTGTTGTCTTCTTCCCGACAATGGTGACGGCGTTGGTGTTAGGGTTGTTTCGTCTTGTTTCTTTTTTCAATGGATAAATTGATATATACTTGGTGTTTAAAATACATAAAAAGAAGCTTCAGTTTGTAACAACGGTTTTAAGAAAAAGCCGTCGTGATATCCTTATTATTTTTTAGTTAAATATTAATAAAACTTAAAAAGGGAGCATTTACGTCAAAGGGATAAACTATTTGAGGGCGGTGAGGTTCGAACCCATGATAGCTAGATTGTATCACCACGGTTTTCATAACAACCGTTATTATACCCTTGAGATTTCTAATTAAAATAATGCGCGCGCATCCAGTACGCATTATAAGAACGATGTATAGGATGCCGTTGTAAACCTGGCGTTGTTGTTTGGTCGTTTTGTAGTAGTGGTGATTTTGATCATTCCATAACTTAAAATCCATGAGGAATTGGAATGAGTTGTGTTTGAAGCTTTTGTAAAGGGCCATGAGAGCTACAAATCTAGCTTTGAATGGGGAAAAATGGCCTTGTGGTTTAGGAGTTATGATCCTCCAAAGTTGGTACCCTTGCCACTTTGTTCCATAACTTAGAAAAATTTCTAAGTTTTTATGGTTACCCCTTTTACAAGTTATCCCACTTTTCTTGATTTTTCTTGATGAATGATGATTCCAATCACATATTAACATCATTTTAGGGTCAAAGAACCATAATTGTGAAAAATCTCAAAAAGTCAAAGTTGACTTTTGTGCACAGTTGACTTTTTGTCAGATGAATTCCAAACTGTGCGATCCTCTATGAAATCAAGTCCTTGACCTAAATAAAACTTGATGAATTGATTTCATAGGTATTATAGGGTGTATTGAATCATGTCCTAGGGTTTGGGAGCATGTCCTGGTCAAAAGTCAAAGCTACAGTTGACTTTTTCATCAAAACCCTAATTATGGTTCAGATGAAATTGAAACTTGTGAATCAAGCTTCTTGGATCAATCCATTGTTGCAAATGGATCAATGTGGTTTATTAGAGACCCTCAAATCATGTCTTGAGGTCTTGGCTCATGATTTGTCCCAAAAGTCAACTTAGGGGTGAATTAGGTCAAGAAATCCTAATTCCTGATTTTTGATGAATGTATCCCCTGAGGCTAAATTGACTTGATGATTGGGTTCATGATGTCCCTTGGAGCATATTAGGTTATGATTTGAAGCATTGGCTCATGCCCAGAGGAAAATTTCCATCTGGAGGCCCTGGTCGACCAAACCCTAATTTGGGGACACTGGCGATATTGAGGCTTGAACCACCTGGAATGCTGCAACATTGTGCTTGATTCCTGAGGTGGGAGTCCTCTTGATCCCTTGTGGATGTTTGAGAGGTTTAGACAAGTTGAAGATCATGCCATTCCTTGATTGATCTTTTGTCTAAAAGCTCTGAGAGGGCTTAAAACCCTAATTATTGTTTGTAGTGAGTGCTCACCCATCTTTGGGGAGACTGATGAGGTATGATGGTTCATCCATATTGTGATGATGATTTGCCCAATGATGGGAAATCTTAGTGGTCAAAATTTGGGGTATGACAGATGCCCCTATTTAATCTTCTTGGACCCGAAGGTGTGAATGGCGAAGGTATTCAGGCATTCGGGGTGCAAGAGGATTAAATATCGGAATACCCGAAATTTTGATGGTGGTTATGAATGAAAGTTTGCTCATTCATCTTCTTTTGCTAAGCAATGATGCTTAGAAAAGGTAAACTTCCCCTCGATCTTGGTTTCCTACCAAGGAACTGGTCTCAGTTTCTGAAACAAACTTCCCCTCGATCCTGGTTTCTTACCAAGGAACTGATCTAAGTTTCTGATGTAAACTTCCCCTCGATCCTGGTTTCCTACCAAGGAGCTGGTCTAAGTTTCTGAAATAAACTTCCCCTCGATCCTGGTTTCCTACCAAGGAACTGGTCTCAGTTGCTGAAATAAACTTCCCCTCGATCCTAGTTTCCTACCAAGGAACTGGTCTCAGTTGCAGAAATAAACTTCCCCTCGATCCTGGTTTCCTACCAAGGAACTGGTCTAAGTTTCTTTTGTCAATAAACTTTCTTGACAAGGGACACTATCCGTAGCAGTTTTCCTCAAACTTCTCGCTGAATTTTCCTGGGGAGATGCCACTTGACGGAAAAAATTTTGATGTAAGACTTACTGGGGAACCCATCTGTCTGAATTGTAGAGGTGTACAAACTTCTCTGTCGGAGATACCATTTATTGACTATATCTGGGGAAAACGAGTCTCTTGAGAGACTGCTTTCGCTTGGGTATTTACATCATACTTTTCTCGGGATCTTCTCGGAGAAATGCCATATGATGTGATCCAATTTTGAGGTACTGATGACCTTTTCGTCAGCGGATTTTTCGGAGAAAAACTGCTGCATTATCGAATCTTTGATTAAGAGGCTTTCTCTGGGGATTTTCCTTAATCCGGGAAAGCGAGGGTATCATCTTCAATGGCGAAGAGTGACATTTGTCGAAGATTTTCTGGTCTTTCAGAGGTTCAAGTTATCAAAGTGGTCAAGGATCCAACTTAAATCCAGAAATAAACTGGAGGCGAGATTGTTCAGACGCAACACTTCCTAACGAGGAAAGGGCCGACAACTCGATTGAGAGGACTTTTATCACTAGGGGACAAGACCGACTGGAGTGATAGTGATGCAATATGAATATGAATGCAAATTAACGATGCATGATGTATGTATGTATATGCTGACAAAACTGACGCGACATACAAACTGACGGATGAACACGACTGGATACTCGGCCCCAGCGGGAAACGAAAAGTATCACTGGTTCAAAATAGCAATTCTCCCTTGCTTAGGAGGGATAGTCCCTGTTGGGAGCTATGTTGGTCGGACTTAGGAGATGAGAACTCTGTCAGGGGTGTCAGATGGAACATGGTCCCTGACACAATTGATCCTTCGTTCAGGCGCACTGGTTTAGAAGGAGTACTTTGATTCTGCACTTTAAAGCTCGATTACTTTTGGAGAAGCGATCGACGTTCTTTCGATGTTCAACAGTCAAAAGAAATTTCCATCTTTATTTTAAAAGTAGAAAAAGCTTTAACAAGTAAATTCGTTTTTGTTTTATTTCTAGAACCATTGATCATGTTAAAAATGTCGTTCTGTAAAGCTAAAACAAATAAGAATTGCAAACAAAAGCACAAGGGCTCAAATTTTATTGATAGGATGGAAATCAGCCAAACGCGTGATTCCATAGAGTATTTACAAAGTTAGAAAATGGTAATTTAAGGGAAAAGGGCTACATTGAAACATAACGACCACTATCCTTCTACCAACTTTGAATTCGGGACATCCTGAGCTTTTGTTGAAGATGACCTTGACTGGAGTTTTCTGATGGATGACATTACTGCTACTGGGGATTTTCCCCTGTTGGACGTAGTTACTTGCCATTATCCCTAATTTTTTCCTGGACTGTACTTTGAGATTTCCAATCCACCGGGATGATTTTTGATCATGCCTCTAATTTTTGCCTGGACCGCCCTTTCGGTTTTCAATCCATCGAGACGTTTTTTTTAGGCGAAGTATTTCTTGACTACATCAACATTTGTGGGGTAGGCAAATTCCTCTCCGTCCATGGTTGCAAGTCTCAAGGCGCCGTCTGAGAAAGCTTTCTTGACCAGATAGGGGCCGTCAAAATTCGGAGTCCATTTGCCCCGAGAGTTAGTGAGAAACAATTGTATCTTTTTGAGCACAAGGTCTCCTTTCCTGAAGGCACGAGGTCGAACCTTTTTGTCAAACATCTTCTTCATTCTTTGCTGATACAACTGACCATGGCATAGAGCCGTTATTCGTTTCTCTTCGATCAGGTTTAATTCGTCTTGTCGACTTTGACACCATTCAACTTCTGTAAGCTTAGCTTCCATTAATACCCGGATTGATGGGATCTCTACTTCTATGGGGAGCACTGCCTTCATGCCATATTATAGGGTGTATTGAATCATGTCCTAGGGTTTGGGAGCATGTCCTGGTCAAATGTCAAAGCTACAGTTGACTTTTTCATCAAAACCCTAATTGTGGTTCAGATGAAATTGAAACTTGTGAATCAAGCTTCTTGGATCAATCCATTGTTTCAAATGGATCAATGTGGTTTATTAGAGACCCTCAAATCATGTCTTGAGGTTTTGGCTCATGATTTGCCCCAAAAGTCAACTTAGGGGTGAATTAGGTCAAGAAACCCTAATTCCCAATTTTTGATGAATGTATCCACTAGGGCTAAATCGACTTGATGATTGGGTTCATGATGTCCCTTGGAGCATTTTAGGTTATGTTTTGAAGCATTGGCTCATGCCCAGAGGAAAATTTCCATTTGGAGGCCCTAGTCGACCAAACCCTAATTTGGTGACACTGGCGATCTTGAGGCTTGATCCACCTGGAATGCTGCAACATTGTGCTTGATTCCTAAGGTGGGAGTCCTCTTGATCCCTTGTGGATGTTTAAGAGATTTAGACAAGTTGAAGATCATGTCATTCCTTGATTGATATTTTGTCTAAAAGCTCTGAGAGGGCTTGAAACCCTAATTATTGTTTGTAGTGAGTGTTCACCTATCTTTGGGGAGACTGATGAGGTATGATGGTTCATCCATATTGTGATGATGATTTGCCCAATGATGGGAAATCTTAGTGGTCAAAATTTGGGGTATGACAGACATTTTTTGCATTTGTTCTAACTTTTGTTCAAGAGTTCCTTATGAAATTCATGTGCATCCTCCGTCATTCGTACGGTGAGGTAATATCGTTTCAATTTTCGCTTTGTAAGTAATTCCTTTCTTTTACCTGTTTATTCTTCAAAGGTATATGATATTCTTGGTGTATGATACATGTCATGAGTGTTCATTTTCAAAAATATCAATTGATAACCATGGTGTGTTTCAATTTATATGTTTTTAGTGACCTCATCTTAGTATCTTCACATGTTTTCTATACTGTTAATATTTTATGTCTGCTCCAAAGATTTCAAGTTATTTCAAATGAACGTAAAAAGTGCTTTCTTTAATGGACATATTAATGAGGAAGTGTATGTTTCACAACCTCCCGAATTTTGAAAATCATGAGTATCCCAATCATGTTTATAAACTAAAATGGGCTTTTTATGGTCTCAAACAAGCCCCTAGGACTTGGTATAAATGGCTTAGTAAGTTCTTAATCGATCAAGGATACTCTAGAGGGAAGGTAGATACTACACTTTTCATCAAACGTCAAGGAAAACATACTCTTCTAGTTCAATTTTATGTTGATGATATTATTTTTGGTTCCACTAACATGCAATTGGTCAAGGAGTTTTCTAAGTTAATACAGAGTGAGTTTGAGATGAGTCTCATGAGGGAGTTGAACTACTTTCTCGGTCTTCAAATCAAGCAACTCAACGAAGGGACGTTTTTGTGTCAAACAAAATATTGAAAGGAATTGCTAAAGAAATTTGGTATGGAAGATGCAAAATCAATTGACACTCAAATGCCCACAAATGGAAACTTGGAAAAAGATGAAAATGGTAAGGATGTTGATGTCAAGAAGTATAGAGGTATGATTGAATCTCTTCTATATCTTACTTTATCTAGGCCGAACATTATGTTTAGCGTGTGTATGTGCTCTCGTTATCAATCGGCTCCTAAAGAATCAAATTTAAAAGCCGTAAATCACATCCTTAGATACCTTCATGGTACATCTAAGTATGGGGTTTGGTATTCTAAGGGAAGCAATTGTAATTTAGTTTGTTATACCGATTCCAATTTTTCCAGTTGCAAATCGGATAGGAAAAGTACTAGTTGAACTTGCCACATGTTTTCAAACTCCTTAGTAAGTTGCCATAGCAGGAAATAGGTTTCTGTTGCTTTGTCAACTACCGAGGCGGAATACATCGCAGCCGGTAGTTGTTATACTCAAATATTGTAGCTCAAACAACAACTACTTGATTTTGATATTAAACTACAACATATTCCAATTATGTGCGACAACACTAGTGTTATTAATCTAACCAAAAATCTATTGTTACATTCTCGCACTAAACATATTGAGATATGTCACCACTTCCTACGCGACCATGTTAAAAAAGGAGATGTCGTATTCGAGCATGTTGATAGCAAAAATCAATTTGCTGGTATCTTTACAAAATCTATTACGACTGAACCATTTTTCAACATTCGAATGGAATTAGGCATACTTGATATCTCAAATATTTCCTAAATATGATTTGTTACATGCACTTTATATACTTTTGCTTTAACTTTCCTTGGAAGTTCAATCACATACGAGTGCATCCTTCATAAATTCATACGTGAGGTAATATTGTTCCATTTTCTCTCTTTGATTGTAAGCCTTTTACTTTTGCTTGTTGTCTATGTCCCAAACGCTTGATATGTTTGATGTATGAAATATTTCATGCATGTTTACTTCCAAAAATTTCAATTGTGTATTTCAATTTATATGCTTATAGTGACTTTAAGTTATTCTTCTTCCATACTTGAAATATGTTCTTTGTGTATAAGTATGTTATCTATTATTAGTTCTTGCGTGATATATGTGAGGTTGTTGTTTATCTATTCCAACATGAAATATGTTTGAACATGTTATAATGTCAACAAAATTCTTGTAGTGTGTCATTGTTATAATAACATTTCTGTTTTTGGTTTGAGTGGTGATAAATCTAAATAATCGTCTTGCTAGAGCACATGCGTGTGTAGCATTCGGGAGCACCAAAAGTATATGTCACGTAAACGTGCCACTTTTAAAGCAACTCAAGAGTTTTAAATTGCATTGTATACTCCATCTTTCATGTTTATTGCATATGTTATTTGGCATGATTTGTGGCAACTATATTATATTGTTTCTTAAATTGCTTTTATTTATGTTTAGCCATTTTCAATCTTTACATCATTCTATGTGAGTGTTGTTTTATTGATGATTTTATCATTGCAAACGCCTCTGTGTGTTATATTAGTATATGTGTGACCTAAGATACTTCTCATGGATTGCTTTGTCTCTTTTTGATGTTATCAAAGGGGGAGAAGCATCTGCAAGATGAAGTTGAGATGCATACATTCAGTGGGAGCCTTCACAGAGACACGAAACACATTGTCTCAAGTTTTGCCATCGTAAAAAGGGAGGAGTATGTGAGTGAAACTTCTCGTTAGATGAATTTTGTATGATGTTAAAACTAGGATACTTTAACGTCTATCTATATTGGACGGTATCCTATGTTTCTTATTGTGCATCTTAGCATTTGGAAGCATAAATATATTTTGGAAATGATTTAGAAAATGTTTCTTGCATTAAAAATAGGGTTTTATGTGAAAAATAGGTCTATATGTCGACACATACATGATATGAGTCAGCACATACGAGTTATGTGTCAGCCCATACGACTTACGTGTCAACACTTGTAGGTCATTTTTAAAGCCTGTAGTATATGAGTTGACACATGTGAGTTATGTGTCAACACATGTAGGTCAATTTTAAAGCCTATAGCTTCTGTTTGATGTGTCGCCTGTATGAGTCCCGACACATGCATAGAATGTGTCGACACATCACTTACATAGGTCGTCACATGCATTAAAAATATTGAAAAATTTGCATTTTTTCTAAACCTCTTGAATTCCTTTTTGCCTCCATCTTGCACACATATATATACTTCATACATGCATCTTTTCAAAGGATGGTTGATGAAAAACCATATAGAAAACCAGGAATATACAAAGAGTTATCTTCATCTTCAACCTACGCTCTATGGATACACACAAAAAAATTACACATAATCATTCTTTGTTTATGTGCCATCTAGAATCAAGTTGAAAACGTCCAGTTTAGGTTGTTGAGTTATAAATTGGGTTAAGAATCTTTGGGGGTTACAAATAAGAAAACCAAGCTGATGTTTTCCTTCAAGATCTATTGGGGATTTAAAGGTTTTGGACAAGATTATGCAATTTGAATTTGATCGAGTGAAAGCTTTGAAGAACGAGGTTTCTTGCAACAAAGTAGCGTGAGACGGTGAATCTAATTGGTAAATCTTGGGTGACGACAATTCGCAATTTGGATTCAATCAAGTGAAAGTTTTGAAAAATAGGGTTTCTTGCAAAAGAGTAGCATGAGACAGTGAATTAAATTGGTATTGTTGGGTGACTTGATCAAGCTCAAATCAAGGGAAGAGAAAGTGTTAGAATTAACATCAAACATAGGGTTTGTGGGGTTGTATTGCTATATTTCTCTTGTAAAACTACATTTGCAAAGTAAGATTGATTATCTCAATTCGAGTTCGAATTGAGGGCAGATGTACCCATAGCGAGACCAATTGGGGAATTTCCTAAACAAATCCTTGTACTCTCTCTCTCTCTCTCTCCCTCTCTCTCTCTCTCTCTCTCTCTTTCTTTCTCTCTCTCTCTCTCTCTCTCTCTCTCTCTCTCTCTCTTTACGTTTCATTTGCAAATTATTGAAATCATTGATTGTGCAATCAATACATTTGGTTAAACTTTTTGATAACCTTTTGAAAAAGGTTTTGTTGAGTTGATCATAATCTATTAGATTGTGGTTGGATTTTCAAATCAAGAAAACCGTAAAAAATTCTAAACGAAATTGATTGCACTCGAGATGTTCGATAATTTGCCTCAATTGCTTTTTTGTGTATTTTTTCATTGAAAATAGACTTTACTTTTTGTGTAGAATTCAAGTGATTGTTGTTAAAAGCATATTGATTGGTTTTTCTATCATTATCATTAATTGGTTTTCATATACGCATATTTGAGTTTTTTGATAGTGGTTTGGTTTAGACGATTCGATCCGGGTCACTTCCGCTAGCTGTTAAATTTTTCAAAACAATTTTTGTAAAGTTTTTTTTTTTAACTTGGGATATGTCCACCCCCTCTAGATAAGTCGCCTTCGTATGACAATTATAACAAGGAAATGTTTTCTCCTAGAAAATTGATTAAGTTGAAGGTACCATCCGCTTTCGCGTGTCCGATACCACGTTTTAACTCTATAATCTATCTGCCCGCTTTTCGCGTGTACAATGTTCCAGTGCAGAATCCCTTTTAGAAGATAATCTTTTTTATTTTGAAAAATTAGTTTTAGTAGAAAAGTAATTTAAAGGTATCGTATGCTTTCGCGTGTTCGGTATCAGATTTTAAGCGTATAAGCGTCTGTTTTTCGCGTGTCTGCTTATAATCTTAAAATCACCTTTTTGAAAATGATATTTTTCTAAATTAATTAGAAAAGCGTTTTCGTTGTATTTTAAAATTAATTTCTGAATTTTCTACAGTCAGATACAGGTTTCACTCTTTCGAGCTGAAATCGATATCACCCTATTTCTATTTTCGCAGTAAATTTTCAGCGTTAAAAACATAATTTTCAGACTTAAAAACATTCCTTGTTTTAATTATTACTCATATGATTTATTAGAGTACCGTCAGTTGTAAGGATCCTCACATTTCAAACTCAACTGATTTAAGCAGACATGTTAAAAACGCTAAAATTAAAACATTTATTGTTCATGTTCATATTGAAAGCAGTAAGCATGAAATAAGGCATAAAGAAAGTGGCAATACAATAATAGCAACCAAATGTAGAACATGAATAGGAAATGAACTTGAATAAAATAGAATGCCCCAATCAGAGACATTAATTTCGGTATAGAAAATAAAATCCAGCAACAATGAAAATGAATATAGAAGCAGCAAATTACAGAAAATAAGTCTACAAGTTCTTAAAACTAATGTTGCAAATACACCTCGATACAAGATGTAAGTGTTTTTTCAAAATAATTTTCTGGCTATTACAAAGCTTGTATGCTTATAGTAATGCCCAAAGGTCCTATTTATAGATTAATTTTCGGTTATTCCTGCATGAGTAGTGGAGAAAGTGATGGATGTGGAAAAAATGAATCCTAAAGCATGAGCAAAAAACGTTGGGATCAACGTCATAACGGGCGTCACGCTACTGACGTTCAGTCCGTCATGACCCTGACATGCATCTTTTTGCTGACAGACTAACCGTCACCTGGCTCAAACTTTTCTTCCTCTTTTTTGTTGACTTTTTGCTGACAAGTTGACTTCCCCTGGGGACTGACGATTGTCATGGCAGCAGGGTGCCCGTCATGACAGCAGAAAACTTGCATTTTCTTCCCATTTTCATTATTTTTTACCTTTTTATCGCGCAGAGGCCTCCAGCTGCTAAGTACCTAAAATAAGCACACACTACCAGCATAGCACTACAAAAACATATAAAATCCACACTAAAGCATGTGCAAATCGAGCTAATAAAGTGGTGTGTTTTACATGTTATCAAACTCGCTCTCACTTAAATTGTTTCTTCTCCTCAAGCAACTTTGATTGCAATAAAAACATGTAAATTAAAGTGCATCAACATAGCAAAAAAATGACTTAAACATAGCATGATAACCAATCATACATGGTTACAAATTTGGATCGACTAAAGTTAATTTGATAGGTACTAGTGTTAACACCAGGGGCATTGAGACAACACAAACCACATTTTGCAGACAAAAGTCTCCATCCTATGCAAACCAATTCAAATCATGTTGTTATATCATAGTCTCACCCTCCTATTTTTTTCATCTTCTTTAATTCGAAACAGTCACATTAAGACCCTTAATTATCTATACTAATGTCACACACATGGTAGGAAAGCTGGTTAGCGATTTTATTCATCTTTTATGTTTTTATATTATCTTTTTGATCAAAGATGCAATTTTTTTCTTTTGATTTTTAAAGGTTTGACCATTGTTGGGCTAAGTAACCGGGTGAGGGTTACCCAACTTAGTAGATACAATTTTCTCTTTTTATTATTTTTTGCTTATATACTTCGACTAACCTACTTAATATGTGACTATAGATGGTACCCGATTAGATAGATAAACTACTTGAGGATTACTATCAAATCGAAATTTGAGACTAAAACACATCAAGTATTTAAATTGATATCCATATTCGGGAGGCTTTAGATATTGGGACAATACCAATTTTGTCAAACAATTTCCAAGTGTCCTTAATCTAGCCTTTCTTCCTTTGTAACCTATATACTTTCAAAGTGTGTTACGAATCTTAAGTTTTTTCAAACTTTTTGGGTGAGTTCAAGAATTGGGAGAAATTAATAACATTGTAGAAACACACGCATAAAAGACTCGACAACACATGTAAATACTCGATAACCCTAATTAACAACAAAAATTAAAAAACCTAAACTAAACTAATTAAAGCAAGCAAATCTAATATATGAAAGCGGGAAATTTCCTCCCTCACACTTAAATCATACATTGTCCTAATGTATTGACAGAAGCGCGAGAAAGAAAAGTAGAATCTGTAAGGGGCTATTAACATCAGGAGCGGGGTAAAGGTCGCATGCCATTATCCACCATCCAAAACCATACGTCCTCGATCACATCATCTCGCAGGTGGTTGTGGGGAGCTTGCTCTGCCTCTCGGTCATTTCTTTTATGTACTTCGAGGTGCAAAGTGGCAACTTCATGTCAGAGAAAAAGAAGAAGAGGAAACATATGAGAGACGAGTGATGTTTCGGGTATCAGTACCCACCAGAGCTTCTATATGATACAACCAGTTCTCGTTAACATGAGCATTTGTAAGCTCCGGGTTTGGCAGCACAATACTCTTGATCACCTTATTGTTAATCATTAGATAATACTCAGTTTCTTTTCTTAAGTTCGATCAAGTTTTGAGATAGACACGAGTTTAGGTTTAAAGAGGTACTTTCCTCAAGGGGATAAGTCGTGCAACCTCTCTTTCTAAGCCTAAAGCTAAGGCTATGCAGATAACCAATCCTCCAACAACAATGACTCATTTCTTTAACTTAGCTATCTTGTCTAATTGCGTGAATATGAATGTGACCAAATGGACGAGACTTACCAAATGGACAGGACGGGACCAAATGTTGCAGGAAATAATAAATAATGAATAATTATTTTTTATTTTGTGTAAACGAAACTCTTGATTTACTTTTCACATTCAAGTTCATGAACTTAATTTAAATCCGATTAATTTTAAGTTAGATGCTAAAATCATTTTGTTCCAGACTGGGCCAGCGCCTGCCCTACGGTCGGGCAGGCCCAAGCCCAATGACCAACGAAGGCCCAACGAGGTCAAAAGCCACCTCCGTGTCGGGCACGTGCCAGTCCCCTCAGACGTCGGACACGCGGGGTAGAAGACCGTCGGGCAGAGGCGTATAGCCCGTGGACACGCCTCTCCTCGACACCTACATGCTCCTCCCCGCGAGGACACGTTCTCTTGTAACTTCCCACTCCCGAAGGAATTGGTCTGCCCTACTTCCGGAGATTTAGGGACCGTTACACCAGGGCGAAGACCACGTACTGGTCTTCACTACGCCACGTAAGCCCTGATAGTTACCTGGATTGGGCCTGGCAATCCAGCCCAGTGCAAGTAACCGTTGGCCCTGCGCTGGGGGCTCTCTATAAATACCCTCTCACTTGAGAGGGTCAGGTTACACAACATATTCTAACTCTCACCTATTTTTCTGTACTTGCTTATTCCCTTTCTTACTTGAGCGTCGGAGTACCTTGCAGGTACACCCCCCGCCGTATCATCATCACTGGAGCTGAAGTCCATACGACGTTGCTGGCCACTGAACAACTGTCTGATCCAAGTAAGATCAGTGGCGCCGTCAATGGGAAACATTGCTTCCCTATTTTTCCTTCAACGATAAACCAAAGCAATCCTTTTGTTCATCCCCAGCATGGCCAATAACCCGTCTGCGAACAAAGCTCTGGACACCGTCCTCACACAACTCGAGAACGGAAACCACCGTGAGGACGCTGCTGCCCTCAACATCGAAGAAGGCGACGTAAGAGACAGGTAGACCGCCTCCCCAGACTCCCAAGACACGGCTTACGATGCCGCCCGCCAGGACGACCAGCAAGTCGTCTTTCATCCAGTTGCTCCTCCGTCTAATGCAGATTCGAGCACCGTGGCCCTATTTGCCTTGGTCAATCAGACCAACCAGCTGATCATGCACCAGAATCTCAGAATTGAAGCACTCGAGCAAGGGCAGGCACGACGATCTTCCCAGCGAAGACATCGTCGCCCGCCTTCACCTCACCGTTCTCCTACCCCGCGAAGGACTCCTTCAGAAGAATCTCGAACCCCCTCGCCGATGTGCGAGGGCCGTCGGCCGCGCCTCGAACGCCCTCAGCCGGCGATCTCCCAGAAGCGTCGTCGTTCCCCGCCTCGGAAGAAACCCAAGCCCTCCTCAACTACCAAGAAGAACAAGACCACCGAGGAGAGGCCGAGGAACCGTTCAAGGAATTCCCCTCCACGACAAGAACCTGGTCGAGATCACCGATCCCCTTCGAGGTCCTCGGCCGGAAGTGACGACGATGACCAGAGGACCCCCTATCATGGGAGATCATGGACGCCCCAATTCCTGCAGGCATGGAGAAACCCCCGCCACTGGGGACCTACGACGGCCTGGCCGACCCCGACGACCACGTCGAATGTTTTAAAGCCATGCTCGACTTCAAAAACGCCAGGGGAGCCATTAAGTGCAGGCTTTTCCCCACCACCTTGCGAAAGGGCGCCATGACTTGGTACAAGGGTCTGGCACCCGGGTCGATCACATCCTGGAAGCAACTAAGACAACGCTTCACCAAACACTTCACAGCGTCTAGTCGACACCCGCAGACGGAGGCTGCACTAGAGAGCATCTTCCAGGGGAAGAACGAATCTCTCAGGAACTACATTGAGAGATTCAACAGGGAAGCTGTCGAGGTTCATACGACCGACGACATGAAGAAGTATTTAATCATCCACGGACTATGTTTTGGATCCGATTTTGCCAAGTCCGTGGGCCTCCGCAGACCTCGCCGTCTGGAGGACCTCCTCCAACGAGCTCAGTCGTACATCGAGCTCGAGGAGTCGGAGGCAGTGCAAATCGCCCTTGAGTCGAGGCGGAAGGAATGCCCCCTCGACCACAAAGAAGAAGACTCTCCTCCCCAACGAGGAGGCGAAAGAAAGAAAGAAAATTGCCCCCGGGATCCTCGTGAACTGCGCGGACCAGCTGGTTGGTTCACGGAATACACCTCACTCAACGCTCCCCGCGCGCGAATCCTCTCTGAGTGCTCTAACTCAGAATTTCTCAAAGGAGGCGTCCGCTTTCTGAAGCCAACGACCCCCAAATCAAACACGGACAGGTCCAAGTATTGCAGGTTCCACCGGAGCCATGGACATGTCACGGAGGACTGCATTCATCTCAAAGATGCAATTGAGATCCTGATCAAGGAAGGGCACTTAAAGAAATACGCCCAGAAGAATGACGCTCCTCGTCCCAGCTCCCAGGAAGCCTAAAAAGTCGAGGAAACGACACCCCCTCCTGACGAGAGTCGGCTTCAGGTCGCCCTCAGCGTCACTCGACCCGAAGACTTCTTTGTCCCCGAAGGCATCGAGGGCCAAGAAGCAGTTCGCAGGATGTGGGCAAACTTCCCCCATGAAGACCCCGTCGCTGCCCGCAGCACACGGGAAGGTTTCCCCAAGACTATGGTCATCTCCGGGGGTGGTTACGAGAAGGTGTCCGTCGGGTCGATCAAGCGGAAATTTGACGAACTGGAGTCCGCAACATCGGCGAAGACCACTACTCTCTAGAAGGTGTAAGGGAAATCAAACTCTATCACCTTCTACCTTGAAGAGCTCCTAGGCGGAGCACCCAACGCCACCATCCCCCTCTTGGTCAGGGCACAGATGGAGAATTTTGACGTTCGAAGGATCCTCGTCGACCAGGGAAGTTCGGTCGACATCATGTATGCCCATTTGTTCAGGACTCTCCAGCTCGATGAGATACATCTGACCCCGTACATCGGTTCAGATCTGCAGGGGTTCAACGACACCACCACCAGACCATGGGGCTACGTTGAACTGATGGTCACATTCGGGGCCGAAGACACTGCCCGCCAAGTGAAGACCCGTTTCCTGGTGGTTGAATGCCCATCCCTCTACAACTGCATCCTCGGGAGGACCACCCTGGCCGAACTCACAGCAGTACCATCAACGGTCCACCTCAAGATGAAGTACTACACGGCCAGGGGACGTGTAGTTACGATGCACGGGGACATAGACACGGCCAGGAGGTGCTTCGACGCTGCGATCAAAGGCATGAGTTCCATCGGCACCAAGCCCAAGACCGGAGCAAAGCCATCCACGGACACCGTATAAAGGCCTCTCCCGCGCGTCAACGCGGTCGACCTCGACAGCAGGTTCCTGGACGAGCACGAAGAGGGCGGAGCAGCGGACCTCGACCTCCAGGCAAAAAACAACGGGTGGCCTCTCCACCAAACGCGCCCTATCCCAGACGGAGACTTTGAGCTCGTGGCCCTCGGGGACGATCCAGACCGTAACGTGAAGATTGACACTGGGATCCCCGACCTGGCGAAGGAGCAGCTGAAGGCATGTCTCCGGGAAAACGCTGATCTATTCACATGGAGCGCCTCCGAGATGCCTGGCCTTGACCCCGAGGTGGCTTGCCATCAGCTCGCAGTAGATCCGGCCGCTAGGGCCATAGCTCAACGTAGGCGTAAGCAGTCTCCCAAAAAAGCGGAGGCTGCTGAAAAAGCTGTAAAAGACCTCCTAGAGGCGAATTTTATTTCGGAGGCCAGATACACAACCTGGCTATCCAACGTTGTACTCGTTAAAAAGAATAATGGAAAATGGAGGATGTGTGTTGACTATACTGATCTTAATTGGGCATTTCCGAAAGACTATTATCCCTTGCCTAACATCGACCAGCTGGTCGACAACTTTGCAGGTTACAAACTATAATCCTTCATGGACGCCTACTCGAGATACAACCAAATTCCCATGGATAAGGTCGACAAACAGCACACGACCTTCATGACCGAGTCGGGCAATTTCTACTACAACGTAATGCCCTTCGGCCTGAAGAACGCCGGGGCGACCTACCAACGGATGATGAACAAGGATTTTCGGGCTGAAATCGGCGACATGCTCGAGGTCTATATGGACGACATGATCGTCAAATCCGCGGAGGAAGTCGACCATGCCGCGAACCTCAAGAAGGTGTTCGACACAGTGAGGAGATGCTGCATGAGGTTCAATCCCGACAAATGCACCATCGGCGTTCGGGCAGGTAAGTTCCTCGGCTTCTACCTCACAGAGCGAGGAATCGAGGCCAACCCCGACAAGTGTAGGGCTTTCTCCGAGATCCCTACTCCGGACTCGAAGAAGTCAATACAATCATTGAACGGGACGCTCACCGCCCTCTCCCGCTTCGTCGCCAAGTCTGCACAATACGCGCTCCTGTTTTTCAAACTTCTTCGACAAAAAGCGACGTTTGAATGGAGCGAAGAGTGCGAGCAGGCGCTCCTCCACCTAAAACAAGTCCTATCACGACCCTCGGTCCTCTCACAGCCTGATCATAGGGAGACACTGTTCTTGTATCTTGCAATCACGAGTGAAGCGGTCAGCGCCGTCCTCATCCGGGAAACCCCGAACGGGCACAAACCGATTTACTTCACGAGTAAAGCCCTCCAGGGCCCCGAGCTCAGGTATCAGCAGATAGAGAAAGTCGCCTTGGCCCTCGTCACTACAGCCAGGAGGCTGCGCCATTACTTCCTAGCCCACATTGTCGTCGTGAGGACCGAACAGCCTATAAGGCAACTCCTTGGACGACCAGATATGGCGGGGAGGATGCTCAGATGGTCGCTCGAACTCATTGAATTCGACATCCAATACGAGGGAAGGAAAGCCCTGAAGGCTCAGGTATTGGCCGACTTTGTGGCGGAGATGACCGTCCCGGAACCTTCGACCAACGGATCCCAAAAATGGACGATATATGTCGACGGAGCATCCAGCACGAAGGGAAGCGGGGCGGGCATTATCCTCAAAAACGAGGAAGGCATCCTGATCGAGGTATCCCTCGAACTATCCTTCCCGACGTCGAACAACCAAGCAGAGTACGAGGCTTTCCTCGTCGGGCTTCGGTTGGCCGAGGACCTCGATGCCAAGGAGGTCAAAATCTTCACCGACTCCCAGCTCGTGGCCTCGCAAGTTCGAGGAGAGTACCAGGCCAAGAACGACAGCCTCATCGAATACTTGACCTTGGTGAAAGAAAAGATGAAAAAATTCACCTCCGCGGAGGTAACCCACATCCCTCGCGAGCACAATACCTGAGCAGATGTCTTGTCCAAATTGGCAAGCACAAAGAAGAAAGGTGGAAACAAATCCGTCATACAAGAAGTTCTTTCCCGCCCGAGCATCGGCAAACCCGTTTCGGCGGTAGACGTGAATACCATCAGGGACAGCAATTACTGGATGACCCCGCTATACGAGTACCTCACGACGGGCAAGCTGCCCGAAGATCCCAAGGAAGCGGGGATGGTGAAGCGGCGGGCATGCTCGTACGCGATAGTCGAGGATAAGCTATACCGACGAGGGTTTTCTATCCCCTTCCTCAGGTGTGTCGAGGAGACCAAGGTCCCCGACATACTCCAGGAAATCCATGAGGGAATCAATGCACAGCACCTCGGTGGACGATCGTTAGCCCGTAAAGCACTTCGGGCAGGGTATTACTGGTCCACCATGCAACAAGACGCCAAGGAACACGTCAAGAAGTGCGATAGATGCCAGCGGCATGGGGACATGCACCTCGCTCCTCCTAACAAGCTCAAAACACTATCCTCCCTGTGGCCGTTTGCGTGGTGGGGGATGGATATCCTCGGACCTTTCGTCGCGGGATCGTATCAAAATAAACACCTCATTGTCGGGGTGGATTATTTTACGAAGTGGATCGAGGCGGAAGCGTTGGCCAAAATCACGGCCTTTAA
Source organism: Lathyrus tuberosus (assembly GCA_022829125.1). Classification (NCBI taxonomy): domain Eukaryota; kingdom Viridiplantae; phylum Streptophyta; class Magnoliopsida; order Fabales; family Fabaceae; genus Lathyrus; species Lathyrus tuberosus. Next base: position 24,005,773 of record JALAZF010000013.1, on the reverse strand, counting down.
CATACTACGTTTTTACAAGAGGAACATCCTTGCCCGATTCGGCGTGCCCCAAGCTATTGTCACCGACAACGGAACAGTTCACCGACAGGAACTTCCAAGCTTCGTCACTAAACTGGGCACGAAGCAGCACTTCACGTCGGTCGAGCACCCTCAAATGAACGGGCAAGCCGAAGCAGCGAACAGAGTAATCCTCCAAGGACTGAAACGTCGATTAGGCGACACCAAACAATGGTGGGTCGAGAAGCTACACAGCGTCCTCTGGGCCTACCGAACAACCCCGCATTCCACGACCGGGGAGACCCTTTTCGTCTAACCTACGGAACGGAAGCGGTGATCCCCGTGGAGATTAGGGAACCCTCGAGGAGGACGGAAGCCCCCCTCGACGGAGATGCGAACAACGAAGCCCTGAGAGAAGAGCTCGATTTCGTCAAGGAGACGCGTTCGGGCGCTTCTCTCCAAGAAGCTTCACTTAAACAGAAAATAACTTTACGTTATAACGACAAAGTTATCAAACGTGATTTTCAAGTAGGCACCCTCGTCCTACGAAGGAACCAGAAAGATTCGCGGGAAGGCAAACTCGCCGCGAACTGGGAGGGCTCGTACCGCGTCCGCGCGAAAACGGGGACAAGAGCCTACTTCCTCGAAAATCTGCACGGGAAAGAACTTGCTCGACCATGGAATGCTGAGAAACTCAAACAGTACTACAGTTAAACACTGCCCGCGACATACTAGCATCGCGGTTACGGGGACGCGCTAGGGTACAAGCGCAGAACCCATATACAGAACACGATGATCAAAGGCCGCGTTGTGTGTGCGCAAGGACTTTTGATCCGACGAGGATACCTTGATCGAGCTCCGCCGTCGTTGTACCAATCAGGCAGAACACCCAGCTCGCGATGGGAAGTTCACACCACGAAGCTAAGACCTCGGTCGAGCTCTTAGCCTCGTTGAAGGTCGGAATACACTTCCGGCCATTCGACCAGCTCTCCATGCAGTCGAGGATTATCGAAGTCGAGCAAGCCCCAAAATCTCTATACTTAGACAAAATTAAACAAAGTATAGCAAATGCAATAACATCACACACAAACAAAACAAGTAAACATCACACACATATAAATGCGACGATCAAAATATAAATCCGGGCAAAAAGCCCATTGTACAAATATTACAAATATTCCAAAAGCCCTGGCACGCAGGCCGGGCGAACAAAAGAAACAAAATGAAATGGCTCGCAGGCCAAGCAAAACAAGAAAACATAACCTATTCCACGGTCGTCCCCTCTGGCTGCTCATACCCGGTCGCGTCCCCATCAACCTCTTCCTCTTCAACCGGCCGCACGATTCGACCATCAACCACGTCGTAGTCGGAGTGGGCTCCCTCCGTAATGAGGCCAAGGTTGAGGATCTGAAGCTGCTGCACAACATTCTTGAAGCCTATTTCAGTGGCCACAAGGCTGTCCTGCTCAGTCTCTCGGAGTTTAGCAATCAACGCTGCCCGCGACGTCAACAATCTATCTTCCTCGATTTCTTCCTCGGCGGGGCGAGCATCATCTTCCAATCCAGCGACCTTCTCCAAGAGGTTTTTCCTTCCCTCCTCGACTTTTCTCAGCTTCTCCTCAAGCTGTTTCAGGTTTTCGGCCTGCTGCTTCTGATGCTCGGCCTGAGCTCGGTTCAGTTCTTTGCACTCAGTCAGCTCCTTGCCCACTTTTGTCACCTCGGTAACAACATACTGAAACCTCTCTTGCAGCCCGGTCAGCTCGGCTGCTGGACAAGTCTCGTCATTTAAGATTAAAGCCGTCGAACAGACTCGCATAACGACGGACAAGTTCTCAAGCAGGGCTTTCCTCCTCGAAGCTTGAGGAGCACCCAGGACGGCCTGGACTTCGGCAGCAGGGATACCTGGAGAGTTGGCACCTGAGAAGAAGTGGGGCCTCAAATGACAAGGAGGAAGTATGAACTTCTCAGAGGGAGGACTGTTCTCAACCGTCAGGTCGACGTCCACCTGCCCGTCTGTGCGCTGCCGTTTCGGAGACCCTTGGCTACTGGGAGACTGACTCCCTTGGGGAGAGGTCGAAGAATCCGTGGGCACTGAAGTCGTGGCAGGATGCTGTGCTTAGAGCTGTTCGACCCGACCCTTTTTCGAAGCTCGGGTGTTTTTCAGTTTCTTGAGACGCTCCTCGACACTCAACATCTTACTTGCACAGAAAACAAAAAGGTCAGTAATTCGAAAAGTAGGACGAAAGGAAAAGCAGGTCGGGGAGGCCACCCACCTAACATCTCGAGAGCCTCCTCGTTAGAAAACGTCTCGAGGAGCGCCCTAGTGTTGATCAATCGATGCTTCATTAAGACCTCCCCGTCGTCGCCCAGAAGGAAGTCCTCGTTCGGCGTCACGAACTTGGCTTTTTTAAACCCACCGACGAACTTGACTATGGCCTCGTGAGCCAAGCCATCCCCTTCACAGAGTTTACCAGGGCTGACAATATAGTTGTTCGTTCCCCTCTTAAAGTGTTCTTCCGTCCAGAACAACGGGAACCTGGGCACAAGGGCCTCCTCTCGCCGCCCATCTACTTCTTCGACGACCCGATGGTACACTGAATTTATGGCCTCAAGTGTAACCGGCCTCACGAGGTAGTACCGGTACTTGAAATCTCGCACAGAGTCCATATAAGTGTGAAACAGGCTGCTCACATGCTTGCCGTCGACTGTAACACCCCAAAATTTGCTCTCCCTTTTGGCATCCTAGCATAGCATTATCATATATCATATCATATCCATCTCATTAGCATTGCATTGCATATGTAACATAGAAAGTGAAGCATAACATCCCTCTTACCATCAAGGCATGTGATCAGGGGAAAGGTGGATAACCAAGGAATTATTCAAGGCACAAAAGGTCAAACAAGTTCACTTAAGGCAAGCCAAGAGGTTTTTCATGTCTCATACTATCTCTATTGATCATCCAAAGCATCAAGAAAGTGAGATTCAATAGGAGATTGAAGCACTACATCTTTCACTATGCAAGAAATCCCAAAAATGAAGGAAAACCCTCAGAATAGATGGTTCATTGGTTCAAAGTCACCCTCAAATGGCATATCTCATCATCCTTTAAGAGGATACACAACATACTCTGAGGAATTTGAAATTGAAGACTGCACATTTTTCTCCTAGGAAGTGGGTACCAAAACTAGGGTTTCCAATTAAATCAGGGTATCTTTGATTTTTTGGACAAAACTTGATGTCATGGTAGTCTACATGTCCTTAAGTGTATGTGTGTGGAAAATTGCCTCTCAATTGGTTTTAGAAGTGGTTCAATTGGAAGAAAGATAAAAAATCAGGGAAATTGGGGCTAAGTCAAATAATCAGAGGAAAAAGTCAACTCTTGACTTTTTGAGGCTAAATCCATGGAATTCATGTTATATGTGACCAATGTACAAAATTTGATCAAGAAACTCCAAAGGAATCATGAAAAAATCAAGAGGTGGAAAGTTGCCATTTTTGGAAGAAGTAGGGTTTCCAAAAATAGTAATTTTGGGCTATTTTGCATCAGACTTTGAACCAAGGCCATTCAAAATTGAAGCACCAAATGAAAATTCCACTCAGCCACAACAAAAGATCTTGTTTCAAGCTTCAAATCCATGTGTAGAACATCTCCATTGGACAAAAATTGAGTGAGATATGATTGATCAAAGTTGGAGGAAAGTAGGTTCAAAATCAGGTCATGACCAAGGATTCTTAGGCCCACACGCCCTCATTTTTACAAACAGGTGGTGTGCCAAATGTTCACCTATTTTTCTCATGGTTAAAGGCCTCAAATGTAAAACTTGTCAACATCAAAATTATTCCTTGCAATGCCCTCTTCAATGTTCATGTTGGACAAAATTTCATTTGATCAAGTTATGAGGTAGAAATAGTGGTCTCAAGTTGGGGTGATCTTGCTGAAAATCCATGCCATGCTTGCCTTGCCAGTCAACCTCATTGCCACGCCCTTCTATCAGTTCCAAATGTGGATGTTATAAGTCATTTTTCAACTTATTCCAAGCATCATTTCAACTCAATTTTCATACCTAACATGTAGCATTACATCTCCTCTTTCAAATGAATCCAAAAACACATTAAACCATCCATGGAGTAGAGAGAGAAACATCATCAAATCACCATATCTCCATTGTTCTCAACTGTCATAAAAATCAGAAACAAAACCAATGTTGTTGATGTTGTTGTTACAAGCTTGCACGTGCATTATTCATACCATCTATCCATTGCCCTTTTAAACCAAACACCTTTCATACACACCCTAGCACGTGCCTCATTATGCATGAAAGTAGAAAGAATGGAAACTTACTGAATAAGTTTATGTTGCAATAGCCGTGCCATTGCAAGTTCATTTTCATCTTCACCATAGCTTACCATAAGGCATCATCACCATATCATTGCTCTCCCTAACTAACTTGACTCAGTTAGTTAGGGATGACTCACCTAAACCACTTCAACTCAGTTAATTCACCCAGTTAACCATGGTTAGAGCTCACTATAAATAAAATCCTCACTCTCAAAATTCATTTCTAACACTCATTCTCACACTCTCACTCAGAAACTCTCTCTTCTTCTCTCTCAATCTCACCATTGCTATTGATTTTCGAAGCTCACTTTGTTCAATTCTCTCCAAAACTCTCTCTGATTATCTCTCAATTTCACCACATTGCAACTAGTTTTGAAGCTTGTATTTCATTTCTTCTCCACTGAATCATCATCAAGTACTTCATTTAAGCCTTTATTTGGCCAAAAGTAGCTCAAAGAGGAAGCAAAATCTCTGGTTTTCTGAAGAACACCTCAAGGTTACAAATCTTCAGGTACGAATTTCCACCATTATAGACATGATTTGAAGTGGTTTTCAGGTTCTTGAAGCTTCTTATAAGCTCAAGAACTTGTCCGGCTAGTTGATAGGCCTTTAGAGGCATAGTTGAAAAGTTAGGGCAAATCTTCTTTTGTTCGATTCTCTCATTTCATGAACATTTTGGAAATTTTATCACTGGATCCGTGCTCTCCATTACTTCCTCTTCATTTTGGTATAATATTTGTGAAATTCTAGGAAACATGAAGTTGCAGACGGTGGTTGTGGACCGGAGAAGATGACCGGAGGTCATCTCCGGCCGGTGACTGTTAATGCTAGGGTTTTGGTGTGTTTTAATCGTGGCCATTGATTTTTCATCATCGTGTGGTTCAGGACGTGCCAGCACATTAAAATGCACATGCACCCCACGTGCTTTATTTCTGAATTCACTTAATCAATGTGTGGTGCAGTGCATAGTAGTGTGTGTGGTCCTGCACGTGTGTGTTTTGGATTTGTGTACTTTGACTTTGGTGTTGACCTGACTTGATCCAATGGCGTGGATTGCTTGACTTTTGTTTGACTGAGTGTGCACCATTGTTGGTATGGATTACGCAGATGTGGACCAGGCTTGGTATTGATATTTGCACCCCATGTTTTAAAGCCCAAACCAATTTGAACTGTTAATTTGCTATGCATGCACCCCCTCTCTTATTTCCATTTCTTTTTATTTTCTACATTTTGTGCATGTTTCATTTCTAATTTTTAAAAATACAAAAATACAATAGAAATTTCTGGAAAAATTCATGAATATCTTCAAGACATTTAGGAAATTTTTGATAGTTTTATTTCATGATTTTATGACATTTTTGCCCCTGTCTCATAATTTTCTTTGAATTTCCATTTGTGTACATTTCAAATGTGATACATGAATTTGTATAATTTTTTTCTTGATCATTACAAGCTGTTTTGACATGATTCTTTTTAAATTGACTCACTAATACATTAAGGCATGTTATATGATTTTTGTTTGATTTTTTAGGTCATTTTATGACATATTTTAATGTTTATCTTTGCACCACTTTGCATGATGTTTCAACTTGACCTAATTGCTTTGTTTGAAGTCATTTTGCCTTGAATTTTTACAGGATATTTGGATGTATGATTCACTTCTGACTTAGGCATTCCAATACCATGCTTGCATAATTTTCATAAGTCCATTTGATTTTTGTTTGTTGCATTACATTTGAAACATAATAACATGTCACGTCATTCTAATTTTAGTGCATGTTGACATGATTTCTTTTGTGCATATTGGTATGATCCTTTGCATATTTTGTGAGATATTCATATGATATTATAGGTCATTGGTACACCTTATAGGTCATCTTTACATGTTCATTTCAATTTGAACTTTGTGCATCATTAACATGTATTGTTTGCACTTTCTTTTTGAACTTTCATTTCAATTCTTCTTCTATTACTTCTTGAATGTTTTGATGTTTGATTCATGAATACTTTGAGATGTCTATAAGTCATTTTCCGCCTAGTTTCAATTCTGATCCTTAGATTACATGTACCATTTATGCATGTTTCTTTCCTTTTCTTTTCATCTTTCAACTTCCTTTCTTATGAAGACATGTTTGAATGATATGGATGATGATTGTTGTTTATTCCATTGAATTTGTATGATGATATTCACTTGTTATCCATATGATCTACATTCTGGTTGTGATCATAAGACTTAATTTTTCATCTTTTTCTTTTGAACTTTATAGTGCATTAAGTACTTTTTTACCTCTTATGCATGTTTCCTTGTTTACTAACCATGTAGGGGCTTTGGTAAGTTGAAATTGAGTGTGGATAAGGAATCCACATTCAAACTTCTTTCCTTTCATTTCTTTTATAATTCAACTTTGTGTTTTGTTAAGCATCTATGTGCTTACTTTGATTAACTCCTTACTTCGCCTTTTGAGTTACAATTCATCTTCTACTTTAGAAGTGAATTGTTTAGCTCATTCCTTCTTTAAAGTTTAGGTGTTTAAACCTCACCAACCATTAGGACCACTCCCTTAACTAATCAATTAGGATTGAGTCTTAGTTCACATAGATTTTACCTTTCTTCTCCCTTGAGTCTTTCATCTCCTCATCTCAAAGAAAATTCGAAATATCTAATAAAGGTAGGCACTTATTGCATTTAGGCCTTTCATATAAAGAAAAGATTATAAAGGGGTCTTCTCTTATAATCTTAAAATGTGTAGCATATGGCCCATCTTGGGTCAATGTGTTAAACATTTGATCTTGTATGAGGGACTTAAATGCAATACTTGTTGAAGGTGCAAATAAAAAACACTTCTTCATTTCATAATCAACAAAAACACTTAATAAATACAAGTATGCTAGTGTGTTTGAACCTTAATAATTGGAACTAAGTGTGAGGGTCTTCTTCACCCTTAGTGTGCTTTCTTACTCATTCCATCTTGGAATGTGAGAATGTATACATTCCAATGACTAAGATTTAGATACACTATCATATGCAAACAAATGAAAAAACTCTTAAAAGACAAAAACAAACAATAACGTCTTTCCTTCGGGAATTCTTTCCTCAACTCCTCCATTCATTCCTTAAGGATGCGTCATTTCCGTTCTACCGCAAACAGGTAACGCCTAAGTCTCCCTACAGCGAGCTGCAACACCTAAACTGCTAGAACGCGAACGCTGACGTATTCCACTAAAAAACACAAACAACTTTCCCTAGTGAGGGGAACTACGTCGCTCTGATTCTCATGCTCCCGATGAGATACGTAGGCAGTGGGGTAGAGCCCATTCGAGCATTTCTTTTATTTTCCCTACATTTGTTTCTCTTTCTCTTTTCATTCCTTTTTCCAGTTCTTTTTCCAGTATCCTTTTCTATCACCCTTTGATTGAAGCAGCAAGCGTGGATCCCATCGGGTACGATGGACGCGTGGGGGTGCTAATACCTTCCTCTCGCGTAACCGACTCCCGAATCCAGTTCTCTTGGTCGCAAGACCATGCTCTGTACTTCTTCTCAGGTTTACGCAGTGTTTCCTTTCCCTCTCTTGGGATAAATACACATTGCTGGCGACTCTGTTTCGGTGTCACTTTCGCGTTTGTACTAGGATGAAAATCCCGGGAGCGACAGCTGGCGACTCTGCTGGGGACAGGTTGACCTATTGCTGGTCCATCCTAAGCGAGTCAATCCTATCGCTTGTTTGCTTTTCTTTCATTGGGTGTTTACTGTTGTATTGTATTTGCTGTTTACTGTATTTTATTACTTGTACCATATTTACAGCATGTTAGCATTTACATTTCATATATTATACTGTGTTGCACTGTTCTATCTGTTTGGCGGGATGGGATTTCTGAGAGATGAGCCCAGTACACAGGCTCGAGTATACACTTAGATTTAGAGTGGAGAGTAGTGGGACCTACGTGCCATCTGTGTATGTTGGGTAATCACGAAATTCACAGCTAGACGAGGCTATCTTGGGACCCATCATGGCGTACGCATCTTGCGTATTCTAGGATGTCGATCTAGAGAGCTGTCGACTCTAGTGACCGATCATGAGGACCTTAGTGGAAACATCTCTCTTTAGTGGTGACAGTGGCAGACCACATTCTGTGGCAAACCCACTCGCACCCGAGGGCCCACTTTGGAACTTGCATAGGATGACCTTTATTTTCTAAGGGGAGTCAGTGGACGACCTCTTTGATTGGCATAACATTGTATCCCTACGGGCTGAATGTGTTATCGCTTCTCAAACCTCCGAAGCTGACAAGCCTTGTTTTCTAGGAACCACATGTGAGCATGGGTGGGATGTTTACAGGTTTGTAGGTAACCTAGCCTCCTACATACCTTACTTGTGATTCTATGATTGTTACAGACAGTGTATCCTATGACAGTGGTTTGAGTATTCATCTCAGAAATATGGCCAGATTCAGTACAGAGACACAGTGCACATAGTTCAACACAGACACAGACACCTGGATACCTGATCACATGCCTTTTGAATTTGCATACTCATATCATAACAGGTTATGTTTGTCATTTTCAGGTACCTACCGTATTGTCTGATTCTAATCATGAGTTCCCAAGAAGTTGAGGTTAAAAGGAAGAACAATGTGTCATAAGTTCCCTGATCCTAAGCTGGATTCCTTAAACAAGATGATAGGCATGGCTGGTTCTGGTGTTCTCAGCACTTTTCAGAAGGAATATGGAGAGCTGATTAAAATGGTGTGTGCATTCACAAAGTATGAGAAGGATGGGTTGCACACTTTCTTACAGTTCTATGAACCATCAATGAGATATTTCCTGTTCCCTGACTACATTTTGATGCCCACTCTGGAGGAATTCTCATTTATTTTGGGAATTCCAGTCACATCTTCTATACTGTATTTTTCTGAAGGTGTTCTTACCCCCGAAGTCATTGCTGCTGTTCTACATCTAGACCTGTCTGTTGTGAAAAGTGGTCTGAGTAAACTTAAAGAAGATGAAGGATTTCATTTGGAGTTTCTTTTCCAACGAGCTCAGGAAGCTGCCAAGGCTAAAAACTGGACTACTTACAATGCTGTGTTAGCTCTTTGTATCTACGGTTTGGTGCTTTTCCCCGGTCAACCTGATTTCGTTGATATGCATGCGATAAAAGTGTTCGTTTTGAAGAATCCAATTCCTATCCTACTAGGGGATTTTTATTACTCAGTACACTACAAAAATGAGAAGGGAAGAGGGAGTCTGGTTAGTTGCTGTACCCAATTATTATGTCATTGGCTCTTCAAACATTTACCTCGAACTGGTGCTTTCGTAGAAACTATTGAGACAATGAAATGGTCCAAGAGATTGATAGGTTTGACTGCCAATAACATCATTTGGTTTGATCCCAAATTACTGACAACAGAGCTTACCGTTAAATGTGGAAGTTTTCCGAATGTGCCTCTACTTGGAAGAAGAGGTGGGATTAATTACAACCCGGTGTTGGCTGTTAGGCAATTTGGTTATGCTTCGAGAAGTCCTCCTGCTGATGAAGAGATTAGTGCTTCTCTGTTTTTCGTGGGAACCAAGAATGAAAGAGTGCCAGAAGTAATAAATGCCTGGAAATTTAGGCAAAGAGGGGGAAAGTTAGTTTTTGGCAAAGGAGACTGTAGATCATACCCTAACTACGATGCTTGGATTGAGGTGAAGGTCAAAGAGCTGTTGCTACCCTTTTCAAGAGAGATTCTCTTATGTCCAGATCAACATTCCATGGTACCGGCTGAAGAATGCGAGAAATGGAAGAAAATGGTTAGAGAGTTGTAGATAGAGAACTCTGGAATGAGCAGGTGTCTTCAGAAAGCTTTGCCTGACAACAAAGAGTTGGAGAAGAGAGCATTGAAAGCGGAGAAAATCTTGGTAGACAAAGAAGAGATTTTGATGATAGAGCTCGGTACTTCCGGAAACTTACTATGGGAGCAGATGATACTAGTCAGGCTCACAAGACTACAAAGCAGGCTTTAGCCCGAAGCAGGGATTCATTAGCTAAACTACGTCAAGCTTGGGATGAGGTCAGAATTGAAAACGCTGAATTGTTGACCCAATTAAAAGATAAAGATGAAGAGCTGAAGAAAGCACATGTAGAAAGAAGAAGGTATCGGGAAGATCTTGGCAAAAGTCAAGAACAGGTAAGGAATGCTGAAGATAAGCTGAAAATTGCCAACAAAGAGCTTGAAGATGTCACAGCAGAGCTGAAGCTGGTTAAAATTCAAGCTGGAATCAAGAGGCGCAAAGGAGCCAATGAAGATGAAACCTTGCTGATGCACATGGGCTCATTATCTGATGCGTTGGAAAAAAGGGACGTCGTAATCAAAGAGCTGGTTGAGAAGCCACATCATCAGCGTACCCGCATCCTGTTTGAAGAGATTAAGTATTCCAGCCAGAAGCTGAAAGACGTAGAGCTGTCAGATTAATGATTTTTGTCATTTCTTTGTAATTTGCAATGGTTACCATCAGAATTGTTGATGGATCCATTTGATTGCTTGTTTCTTTTTCTGTTGCTGAAACTATGACAAATGTGCGTGAAAATTTTTGGGAATTTGTATGAAATGAGCTATTTCTGTTCACAATTTCTGGTCTTCAGATATATGTGACGTAATAAGATATCTGCACACTGGCACACTACAAAATCACTATTTCTGGTCATCAGATATTTGTGATTGACGTATATGAATATCTCTTCAAGGCAAAGCTCAATAATCATGATTTCTGGTCTTCAGGAATTTGTGGTTATGATTGGAATCAGGATATGAAAAGTATCTTGAAATGACAAACATAATTATGCATTTGCATTTGCATAGCATATCATTTTTGCATTGCAGGTTTTCTTTTTGCAGGCGCCTGCTAACCTTTATTTGGTTTTCAGGCACGATAGCTGATACCCCAGTTCACCGATACTCTACCCGACGCAATCAAGCCAGAGTCATGGAACAAGTTCAGACTGAATTAGCTGATTTGAGGGGAAGGATGGAGCAGTTCATGAATCTTATGCAGGGGATTGCTCAAGGTCAGCAGGAGCTGAGGGCCGGTTAGGAGACCATGAGGGTTAGTCAAGATGCCATGAGAGCTACTATTCAGAGGCTGGAGACTGAAATCCCAAATCGCAACGTGCGCACTCCTCCTGTTGGCACCATCCCTGCTGGTAGGGTACATCTAGGATTTGATAATAATGAGGATGGTCAGGATGACTAGTTTACTGCATTCAACAATGACATGGGTTTCTACAATGAGGACCGAAAGTACGAAGGGTTAGATGAAAGACTCAAGACTATTGAGAGCCAAAATCCTCTGGGGATTGATGTGGAAGACATGGGTCTCGTGCAGGGTGTGAGAATCCCTCCCAAGTTCAAGCTCCCTACATTGGATAAGTACAATGGCAGTACCTGTCCCAAAACACATTTGCAAGCTTTCAATCGTAAGATTGCCGCTTATACTGAAGACCAAAAGCTCTGGATGTATTTTTTCCAGGATAGCCTGTCAGGCACTTCCTTGGAATGGTACATTAAGCTGGACAAGGTTCATATAAAGAGCTGGAAAGATTTGTGTGCTGCGTTTCTCAAACAATATCAATATAACTTGAACATGGCACCTAATCGTACTCAGCTGCAGAGTATGACTCAGGATCATAAGGAGGGCTTTAAGCAGTACGCATAGAGATGGAGAGAATTGGCTGCTCGAGTTCAACCACCTTTGGGTGATCGTGAGATGGCTGATATGTTCATGAGCACACTCCAAGGGCCGTATTTGGATAGATTGGCTGCGTGTCCGTCAACAGAGTTTGCCGACATTGTGGTTGCTGGGGAATAAATAGAGAGTCTGCTGAAGTTGGGTAAGATTCAAGACGTCAGTGGGACTGGTGCTTCGAGTTCAAGAAAACCCTTTGCTAATTGACCAAGGAAAAGAGAAGGGGAGTCCAGTGCTGTGTATAAAGGAAAGGGCAGAGGCATGACTCAATCCTACCATCAGGTGGATGCTGTAACCATCCCGGTTCCAGCAGGACAGCAAGCTCCAGATCAGCAAGCTAGACCCCGATTCCAGAATAATAGACCAAGGGACCGTAAATTTGATCCCTTGCCTATGACATATGCTGCTTTGTTACCATAATTGCTCAGAGAGAAGTTAGTTGAACTCAGGACCATGAGGCCGCTAGATACTGGAAAATTGCCTCAAGGTTATGATGCTAATGCTCGATGTGAATTTTATTCTGGTGCGCAAGGACACTCGATAGAGAAGTGTTGGGCTTTTCAACATAAGGTTCAGGAGTTGATTGACGCAAAAGCTATTAATTTCTCTAAGCCGCCGAATGTTCGTGATAATCCAATGCCCCATCATGGAGGTGCAGACATGAATGCTATCTCTGATGGTGAGAGATTGAATCTGATTACTGATGTTAATTTGGTAAAGACTCCGTTGTTGATTGTAAAAGAGCATTTGTTAAAAGGAAAGGTATTTCCTGGATGTGGCTCTGATTGTGAGGATTGTTCAAGACAGATTAATGGCTGCAGTAAGTTAAAAGTCGGACCGCAGGATCTTATGGACGAAGGAAGACTTCAGTTTGATAAGATAGAGAAGGAAAAAGATGTTTTTGCCGTTACCATTTATTATAATCCAGTTGAAATACAGGTGCCCGTTGAAGATCCTGTTGCTATCATCGTGCCCGAGAGGCCGAGACCGGTTACGATTATGGTTCCTGAATCTGCTTCTTATGTGTCTAATAGGGCAGTTCCATGGCAATATGGAACTAATACTCATCAAGGAGGAAGTCAACAAAAAGCAGAGGTTGTTGTTGGTACCAATGTTGAGAATGTCAGTGGACCAAGTGGTTTCACAAGGAGTGGTCGAGTGTTTGCTCCCTAGACTCTAAGGAGTGATAAAGAAGCTGAAGCCGCTGCAAGAGCAAAAGGGAAACAGGTTGCTGATGACAAAGTGCCTGTTCAGGAAGTGGACCCTAAAGTCAATTTTGATAATGATGTTGAGGAATTTATGAGGATTATCAAAAAGAGCGATTACAAGATCATTGATCAGCTTAATCAGACACCCTCTAAAATCTCAATATTATCCCTGTTAATGGGTTCAGATGCACATCGGGCTGCTTTGTTGAAGGTTTTAAATATGGCATACGTTCCCCATGAGATTACTGTGAACCAGTTGGAGGGAGTAATTTCTAATGTCAATGTGAGCCACGGGTTGGGGTTTACAAATAGGGATTTGACTCCAGATGGACGTAATCACAACAAAGCGTTGCACATCACGCTGGAATGCAAAGGAGCTATTTTGTCGCATGTGCTGGTCGACACAGGTTCTTCCTTGAATGTGTTACCCAAAAAGGCCCTGATGAAAATTGAAGTAGATGGATTGATTCTTAGACCCAGTGATCTGATTGTGAGAGCTTTCGATGGATCCCAGAAATCAGTGTTTGGAGAGGTAGAATTGCCAATACAGGTTGGTCCACAGATATTCAAGACAATCTTTCACGTTATGGACATTCAGCCTGCTTACAGCTGTTTGTTGGGCCGACCGTGGATTCACGCAGCAGGCGCAGTTACCTCCACACTACATCAGAAGCTCAAATATGTGTTCGAGGGTCAAGTGGTTACTGTTTGCGGTGAGGAAGATATATTTGTGAGTCATCTATCCACTTTCAAATACGTGGAAATGGATGGGGAGATTCATGAAACCCGGTGCCAGTCTTTTGAAGCCCTGAACATCAATAAATTCCCAGAATCTACTTCAACAACAGTGGTGTCAACCGTGCCAGTTGGGCCGAGTGCATCAATTGCGTCCTACAAGCAGGCCAGAGAAGTGGTTGAAAGCGGAAATGCCCAAGGTTGGGGTAAAGCTATTAACGTGTTCGTGAAGGAAGATAAGTTCGGCATTGGATACCAACCGGGCCGGACGCCAGTTCCCCGATTCTGTGGGCCAATCAATTTCAACAACGGAGGAATTATCAACCCTAATCAGTCCTGCTCCGCAATAGAAGATGACGCTGAAAGCTCAGATTATCTGGACAGATGGGTGTATGCCCTGGCTCCGGGCGAGGCATTGTAAAACTGGTCTAGTGAAGAAATCATTCATGTTGTACATCATTCAGAGTAATAATTCTTGTCTTTAATAATGCATGAAATCCCACACTCTGCCCAAGGTGTGAGGATTCATTTGTATGGCCACCATATTTTCTCATATAATATTCAAATATCAATAAAAAGGACGTTTTTGTTTACAAATTTGTGTTCCTTTACTCCTTCTTTATTTTTATTTTTGCACAAAGAAAATTAAAAATGATAATGCAATTTCTTTTCTTTTGTTTTCAAGCAAAAAATAATCTAAAATAAAGCATCAATCCAATCATGCAGACTTGATTCTGTGGATTCCCCTGAAAATGATTCTGTTATGCCCATGTATGATTTCGACAATCCGATTTATCAAGCCGAGGAGGAAAGTGATGAAGACTATGAACTCCCGGAAGAGGTGGCTAGATTGTTGAAGCAGGAAGAGAAGACCATTCAGCCTCATCAGGAAGAGCTTGAGGTTATCAATATTGGTTCAGAAGAAAGCAAGAAAGAGATCAAGATCGGTGCAAGTCTGCGGGCTGATGTAAAGCAAGAGCTGATAGTCATGCTACGTGAATACGTTGACATCTTTGCTTGGTCATATCAAGATATGCCAGGTTTAGATACAGACATAGTTGTGCATAGGCTACCATTGAAAGAGGATTGTCCATCGGTCAAGCAGAAGCTGCGCAGAACGAAACCAGAAATGGCTTTGAAGATCAAGGAAGAGGTACAGAAGCAGTTGGATGCAGGTTTTCTGTCAGTAACCAACTACCCTCCCTGGGTGGCCAACATAGTACCAGTGCCGAAGAAAGATGGCAAAGTCAGAATGTGTGTGGATTACAGAGATCTCAACAGGGCGAGTCCTAAAGATGATTTTCCACTCCCTCATATTGATGTGCTGGTTGATAATACCGCTCAGTTTTCAGTGTTCTCATTTATGGATGGATTCTCCGGGTACAATCAGATAAAGATGGCGCCTGAAGATATGGAGAAGACAACATTCATTACCCCGTTGGGTACCTTCTGTTACAAAGTCATGCCTTTTGGGTTGAAAAACGCAGGGGCAACTTATCAAAGAGCAATGGTGACGTTATTCCACGATCTAATTCATAAAGAGATCGAGTGCTATGTGGATGACATGATTGCTAAATCAAAGACAGAAGAGGAACACCTGATCAACTTGAAGAAGTTGTTTGAGAGGTTGAGGAAATTCAGGTTGAGACTGAATCCTAACAAGTGTACTTTCGGCGTGCGGTCTGGAAAATTGCTTGGTTTCATGGTCAGTGAAAAAAGAATAAAGGTTGATCCTGCTAAAGTGAAAGCTATACAAGATATGCCTGTACCAAGAACTGAGAAAGAAGTTCGCGGCTTTCTAGGGAGATTGAACTACATTTCAAGGTTCATATCTCACCTAACTGCCACCTACGAACCGATATTCAAAATGCTAAGAAAAGATCAAACGGTCAGGTGGAATGATGATTGTCAAAATTCATTCGATAAAATAAAAAGATATTTGCAGGAACCTCCGATTATGATACCTCCAGTTCAAGGGAGACCACTGATTATGTACTTGACAGTGCTCGAAGGATCCATGGGTTGTGTTCTCGGTCAACACGACGAGACAGGTAGGAAAGAACATGCTATCTACTACCTGAGCAAGAAGTTTACAGATTGTGAATCTCGTTATTCAATGCTTGAGAAGACATGTTGTGCACTCGCATGGGCCGCCAACCGATTGAGACAATATATGCTCACACATACAACCCTGTTGATCTCAAAAATGGATCCAGTTAAGTATATTTTTGAGAAACCAGCACTTTCAGGCAGAGTTGCAAGGTGGCAGATGGTACTGACAGAGTGTGATATTCAATATACTTCGCAAAAAGCAATCAAGGGAAGTATACTGTCAGATTATCTTGCGCAACAACCTCTTGATGATTACCAACCCATGAAGTTTGATTTCCCTGATGAGGACATCATGTTTCTCAAAGCGAAAGACTGCGAGGAACCACTTCTGGAGGAGGGACCTGACCCCGAATCCAAATGGAGTTTGATGTTTGATGGGGCAGTTAATATGAATGGGTGCAGAGTTGGTGCAATTCTCATTACGCCAGAAGGTGTTCACATGCCCTTCACTGCCCGAGTAACTTTCGGGTGTACCAACAATGAAGCAGAATACGAAGCTTGCATACTAGGGATTGAGGAGGCTATTGATTTACGAATCAAGACCCTCGATATCTTTGGTTATTCAACAATGGTAATCAATCAAGTAAAGGGAACGTGGTACACACATCAGCAGAATTTGATTCCGTATAGAGATTATACGAGGAGATTACTGATGCTCTTTACAACTGTCAAGTTGTACCATGTTCCCAGAGATGAAAATAAGTTTGCAGATGCCTTGGCCACTATATCTTCGATGATCAAAGTGCATGGTTGGAACTTTGTACCCAAGATTGATGTATCTCGTCTTGATAGACCTGCCTTTGTGTTTGATGTTGATGCAGTGTCTGATGATAAGCCTTGGTACCATGACATTAAATGCTTCTTGAAAGATCAAGAATACCAGCCTGGGGCATCTTCCAAAGACAAGAAGACGTTAAGAAGGCTAGCTGGTAGTTTCTTCTTGAACAAAGATGGCGTGCTGTATAAAAGAAATTTTGATATGGTTCTGCTCAGGTGTGTGGATAGACACGAGGCAGATCTGTTGATGACTGAACTGCACGAAGGCTCTTTCGGTACCCATGCCGGAGGACATGCGATGGCTAAGAAATTGTTGAGATCGGGGTACTATTGGTTGACAATGGAGTCAGATTGCTGCAAGTATGCCCGCAAGTGTCACAAATGCCAGATCTATGCAGACAAAGTACATGTTCCTCCAAATCCGTTGAGTATCATGTCTTCTCCGTGGCCTTTTGCAATGTGGGGCATTGATATGATCGGGAAAATTGAGCCTACTGCTTTAAACGGCCATCGTTTCATCTTGGTCGCCATTGATTACTTCACCAAATGGGTTGAAGCAGCATCTTATGCCAATGTCACTAAGCAAGTGGTGGCTCGTTTCTTGAAACGAGATATTATTTGTCGATATGGAGTTCCCGAAAGAATCATTACTGATAATGGTTCTAATTTGAATAATAAGATGATGGCCGAGCTATGCCGAGACTTCAAAATCGAGCATCACAATTCTTCTCCGTACCGCCCAAAGATGAATAGCGCGGTCGAAGCGGCCACCAAAAATATCAAGAAGATTGTGCAGAAGATGGTTGTCACGTACAAGGATTGGCATGAGATGTTACCATTTGCTTTGCATGGGTATCGAACATCAGTCCGCACGTCCACTGGGGCAACACCATACTCACTTGTGTACGGTATGGAGGCAGTTCTACCGGTCGAAGTGGAGATTCCCTCTCTCCGAGTATTGATGGACGTTAAGCTAGATGAAGTTGAATGGGTACGAGCCAGATTTGATCAGTTGAACCTTATTGAGGAAAAGCGATTAGCAGCGATATGTCATGGCCAGCTATACCAGCGCAGAATGAAGAGGGCATTCGATCAGAAGGTTCGACCTCAAGTTTACAAGGTCGGAGATGTGGTAATCAAGAGAATACTTCCTCCGAGTACAGATCACAGGGGCAAATGGACTCCTAATTATGAAGGTCCATTCGTGGTTAAAAAGGTTTTCTCAGGTGGAGCCTTATTGCTGACAACCATGGATGGTGAAGACTTTTCGTCCCCTGTTAATTCAGATGCAGTAAAAAAATACTTCGTATAAAGAGACCCGCTGGATAAAAGAAAAAAGAATCCAGGAAAAAAAGGGCATCCCGGCGAACCAAAAACAGAATAAAGGTTCGAGCAAAAATTAGGGATATAATTGGAAAATTGTACACCCGGTAAGTTGAAAACCTGAAAGGGCAACTTAGGCAAAAATGGGTATCCCGGTGGATTGAAAACCTGAAAAGGCGATCCACGCAAAAGAGGGATTTAAGCGAATGACTGCAGTTTGAATTAATCTGTACGTTCTCCACTCTTCAGCAAACTAGCAGAGTTTCCGAAGGAGGGATTGTTCCGATCACGAGCTTCCGAAGGCGAAGATAATCAAGAGAGTTGGAATACATACTGGTTATAACAGAATCAGAAATCAGTTGGAATCCAATTTCCGCATTATCATTAGGATAGATTTCTTTTCTCAATTTTATGGTAATCAACTCTTTCAGGGGTTTGCTTCCGATTGTAAATTCGTCGATTTTGGCATTTCATCAATAAAATTGAATATTCAGTCACTAGCTTTTATTTTCATTTTACTGTTTTGTTTGCAAAAACGTCCGATTTTTGATAATAAAACATTACTTTGAAAATATCTTGGCCTTGCAAAAACATGCACAAAAAAGACGATTAAAATTACTTTGCTTGATTGGACAACCTTGGATGGTGGACTCAAAAACCACGCAATATCCTGGGGGCATGTGCATATATTCTTCTGTTGCAGGTAACGAGTATGATCGATCAGAGCAGCACGAGAGTTCTCTCAGCACGAACAGATATTTGCTATGACTTGATAATGTTGTATCTTATTAAGTCGATTCTCTCATTCAAGATTTCCCACCGGGTTTTGGGACGACAACGGTTGCCGAAGATTGAATTCTTCTGTGTTGATAACGGTTATTAATGCAGTGAGTACTCTATGTCCATAACGAGTGCAAATCTTTTGATACTTCGCAGACGATGGGAAGGGTTCACTCGTCACCTTTTTGTCACAACGTTTACTGATGGAGTCCACTATTCGGTCGACGGTCGGTCACAAAGTTTCGATAATCGGTGAATCGAGTTCGACTTGATACTGTTGTATCTTATTAAGTTGATTCTCTCATTCAGTACTTCCAACAGCTACAAGCTTGTCTGTGTCGATAACGGTTGCGAATTGCCCAGTAGAGTTGCCTCGCAGACGCCGAAGATGATAGTCAATTCCCAGTAAAGTCGCCAGGAGTTTGAAGATGCTTAATCTTCTGTAAAATCCTCTTGGGATGATTTCTTCAGATCAGCCGCGTAATTTGGAACAAAAAGCAAGGTGTTGACCCTCCCAAACATGGGGCATAGTGGATTTCCCCAGCGAGGCATTCCAAGTTTATTATCCCCAGTAGTGTTGGAAGACGTTGGTCCTCTTAAAAGGCATTCCCCAGCACAAAATGCTTTAAAGCAGTTTTCTCCAGCAGAGTTTGTTATAAACTCATCGTACCCAGAGGAGTCATCAAACGGGAAGTTCGCCTAACATGAGGCATTGTGGTACTTATACTAAGCTTGACAGTCGTATTTCTCAGCAGACTATTGTGGAACTGCCTTGGGTTTCCCCAGCAGATCTCTAGGGACCCTTTCTCAGCATGTTGCAACGGGATGTCTTCTAACCAAGATTTGCATATCCCCGGCAGAGTAGCCCTGATCCCTAGCAAGATCGTATCTCTGGTAATGGTATCCCCACAGAGTTCAGCATTGAATCTTTGTTAGCTATACTCCCTAGCTGAGTCGCAGTAATTTCCCCAGCAAGGTCTAAATAGATCGAAGGAATATCTTCTTCAGCAAAGTGTCAGCATATGATATTACCCAGCCGGTGGTGTATTTCTCAGCATTGCTCATTTACAACTCAAAGTCCAACGACAGTTTGGCAAACTCAAAGTCCAACGACAGATTGGTAAAAGTCAAACAACAGTTTGGCAAAGCTGCAAAAGTCCATCTGAAGATGGCAAGTTTGAAATCCAACGACAGATTGGTAAAAGTCAAACGACAGTTTGGCAAAGCTGCAAAAGTCCATCTGAAGATGGCAAGTTTGAGATTCCAATGTCGGTTTGGTAATCATTAAAGTCCAACGACAGTGTGGCAGAAATCCAACGACAGATTGGTAGAAGTCCAACGACAAGGTGACAGAAGTCCAACGACAGGGTGGCAGAAATCCAATGACAGATTGGTAGAAGTCCAACGACAGATTGGAAGAAATCCGACACGAATTGGTAAAAGTCCAATGACAGATTGGCAGAGCAGCTCAAGTCCATCGACAGTATGGCAAGCCAGTAGTCGCCTGGCGTCGTTCAAAAAGACATTGTTGAAATTCCATCGATAGTATGGCAAGCCAGTAGTCGTCTGGCGTCGTTCGAAAGACATTGTTGAAAGTCCATCCATAGTATGGCAAGCCAGTAGTCGTCTGGCGTCGTTCAAAAGACAGATCTCTCCGACAACGTTTCATTGAAGATTCAATCCAGCAGTCTTGTTGGGTTTATATCCCTTTTATTCTTTATCATCTAGAGCAAATTTTTGGTTATATTTGGTATTCAATCACTATATACCTTGAACGTCTGAAAGCAATCGCTTTCAGGCATTCAGGTCTACAGTGTTTGAATAGGGGCAGCTGTAACACCCCAAAATTTGCTTTCCCTTTTGGCATCCTAGCATAGCATTATCATATATCATATCATATCCATCTCATTAGCATTACATTGCATATGTAACATAGAAAGTGAAGCATAGCATCCCTCTTGCCATCAAGGCATGTGATCAGGGGAAAGGTGGACAACCAAGGAATTATTCAAGGCACAAAAGGTCAAACAAGTTCACTCAAGGCAAGCCAAGAGGTTTTTCATGTCTCATACTATCTCTATTGATCATCCAAAGCATCAAGAAAGTGAGATTCAATAGGAGATTCAAGCACTACATCTTTCACTATGCAAGAAATCCCAAAAATGAAGGAAAACCCTCATAATAGATGGTTCATTGGTTCAAAGTCACCCTCAAATGGCATATCTCATCATCCTTTAAGAGGATACACAACATACTCTGAGGAATTTGAAATTGAAGACTGCACATTTTTCTCCTAGGAAGTGGGTACCAAAATTAGGGTTTCCAATTAAATCAGGGTATCTTTGATTTTTTGGACAAAACTTGATGTCATGGTAGTCTACATGTCCTTAAGTGTATGTGTATGGAAAATTGCCTCTCAATTGGTTTTAGAAGTGGTTCAATTGGAAGAAAGATAAAAAATCAGGGAAATTGGGGCTAAGTCAAATAATCAGAGGAAAAAGTCAACTCTTGACTTTTTGAGGCTAAATCCATGGAATTCATGTTATATGTGACCAATGTACAAAATTTGATCAAGAAACTCCAAAGGAATCATGAAAAAATCAAGAGGTGGAAAGTTGCCATTTTTGGAAGAAGTAGGGTTTCCAAAAATAGTAATTTTGGGCTATTTTGCATCAGACTTTGAACCAAGGCCATTCAAAATTGAAGCACCAAATGAAAATTCCACTCAGCCACAACAAAAGATCTTGTTTCAAGCTTCAAATCCATGTGTAGAACATCTCCATTGGACAAAAATTGAGTGAGATATGATTGATCAAAGTTGGAGGAAAGTAGGTTCAAAATCAGGTCATGACCAAGGATTCTTAGGCCCACACGCCCTCATTTTTACAAACAGGTGGTGTGCCAAATGTTCACCTATTTTTCTCATGGTTAAAGGCCTCAAATGCAAAACTTGTCAACATCAAAATTATTCCTTGCAATGCCCTCTTCAATGTTCATGTTGGACAAAATTTCATTTGATCAAGTTATGAGGTAGAAATAGTGGTCTCAAGTTGGGGTGATCTTGCTGAAAATCCATGCCATGCTTGCCTTGCCAGTCAACCTCATTGCCACGCCCTTCTATCAGTTCCAAATGTGGATGTTATAAGTCATTTTTCAACTTATTCCAAGCATCATTTCAACTCAATTTTCATACCTAACATGTAGCATTACATCTCCTCTTTCAAATGAATCCAAAAACACATCAAACCATCCATGGAGTAGAGAGAGAAACATCATCAAATCACCATATCTCCATTGTTCTCAACTGTCATAAAAATCAGAAATAAAACCAATGTTGTTGATGTTGTTGTTACAAGCTTGCACGTGCATTATTCATACCATCTATCCATTGCCCTTTTAAGCCAAACACCTTTCATACACACCCTAGCACGTGCCTCATTATGCATGAAAGTAGAAAGAATGGAAACTTGCTGAACAAGTTTATGTTGCAATAGCCGTGCCATTGCAAGTTCATTTTCATCTTCACCATAGCTTACCATAAGGCATCATCACCATATCATTGCTCTCCCTAACTAACTTGACTTAGTTAGTTTGGGATGACTCACCTAAACCACTTCAACTCAGTTAATTCACCCAGTTAACCATGGTTAGAGCTCACTATAAATAAAATCCTCACTCTCAAAATTCATTTCTAACACTCATTCTCACACTCTCACTCAGAAACTCTCTCTTCTTCTCTCTCAATCTCACCATTGCTATTGATTTTCGAAGCTCACTTTGTTCAATTCTCTCCAAAACTCTCTCTGATTATCTCTCAATTTCACCACATTGCAACTGGTTTTGAAGCTTGTATTTCATTTCTTCTCCACTGAATCATCATCAAGTACTTCATTTAAGCCTTTATTTGGCCAAAAGTAGCTCAAAGAGGAAGCAGAATCTCTGGTTTTCTGAAGAACACCTCAAGGTTACAAATCTTCAGGTATGAATTTCCACCATTATAGACATGATTTGAAGTGGTTTTCAGGTTCTTGAAGCTTCTTATAAGCTCAAGAACTTGTCCGGCTAGTTGATAGGCCTTTAGAGGCATAGTTGAAAAGTTAGGGCAAATCTTCTTCTGTTCGATTCTCTCATTTCGTGAACATTTTGGAAATTTTATCACTGGATCCGTGCTCTCCATTACTTCCTCTTCATTTTGGTATAATATTTGTGAAATTTTGGGAAACATGAAGTTGCAGACGGTGGTTGTGGACCGGAGAAGATGACCGGAGGTCATCTCCGGCTGGTGACTGTTAATGCTAGGGTTTTGGTGTGTTTTAATCGTGGCCATTGATTTTTCATCATCGTGTGGTTTAGGACGTGCCAGCACATTAAAATGCACATGCACCCCACGTGTTTTATTTCTGAATTCACTTAATCAATGTGTGGTGCAGTGCATAGTAGTGTGTGTGGTCCTGCACGTGTGTGTTTTGGATTTGTGTACTTTGACTTTGGTGTTGACCTGACTTGATCCAATGGCGTGGATTGCTTGACTTTTGTTTGACTGAGTGTGCACCATTGTTGGTATGGATTGCGCAGATGTGGACCAGGCTTGGTATTGATATTTGCACCCCATGTTTTAAAGCCCAAACCAATTTGAACTGTTAATTTGCTATGCATGCACCCCCTCTCTTATTTCCATTTCTTTTTATTTTCTACATTTTGTGCACGTTTCATTTCTAATTTTTAAAAATACAAAACTACAATAGAAATTTCTGGAAAAATTCATGAATATCTTCAAGACATTTAGGAAATTTTTGATAGTTTTATTTCATGATTTTATGACATTTTTTCCCCTGTCTCATAATTTTCTTTGAATTTCCATTTGTGTGCATTTCAAATGTGATACATGAATTTGTATAATTTTGTTCTTGATCATTACAAGTTGTTTTGACATGATTCTTTTTGCATTGACTCACTAATACATTGAGGCATGGTAGATATTTTTGTTTGATTTTTTAGGTCATTTTATGACATGTTTTGATGTTTATCTTTGCACCACTTTGCATGATGTTTCAACTTGACCTAATTGCTTTGTTTGAAGTCATTTTGCCTTGAATTTTTATAGGTTATTTGGATGTATGATTCACTTCTTACTTAGGCATTCCAATACCATGCTTGCATAATTTTCATAAGTCCATTTGATTTTTGTTTGTTGCATTACATTTGAAGCATAATAACATGTCACGTCATTCTAATTTTAGTGCATGCTTACATGATTTCTTTTGTGCATATTGGTATGATCTTTTGCATATTTTGTGAGCTATTCATATGATATTATAGGTCATTGTGTAATACCCCAAATTTTGACCACTTAGATTTCCCATCATTGTGAAAATCATCATCACAATATGGATGTACCTTTATGCTTCATTAGTCTCCCCTAGGATGGGTGAGCATCCACTACAATCAAAATTAGGGTTTCAAGCCCTCTCTGAGTGCTTAGACAAAGGATCAATCAAGAAATGACATGATCTTCAACTTGTCTAATCTCTCAAACATCCACAATGGATCAAAAAGGACTCCCACTTCAAGGATTAAGCACAAGGCTGCTCCCTTCTAGGTGGATCAAGTCTCAAGATCGACAGTGTCACCAAATTAGGGTTTTGGTCGACCAGGGCCTCCAGATGGAAATTTTCATCTGGGCACAAGGCAATGATCCAAAACATAACCTAATATACTTCATGGAACCTCATGAACCCATGCATCAAGTCAATTTTGCCTCAGGGGATGCATTCATCAAAAATCAGGAATTAGGGTATCTTGACCTAATTCACCCCTAAGTTGACTTTTGGGACAAACCATGAGCCAAGACCTCAAGAGATGATTTGAGGGTCTCTAATATACCATATTGATCCATTTGGAACAATGGATTGATCCAAGAAGCTTGGGCAACAAGTCTCAATTTCATCTGCACCACAATTAGGGTTTTAAGGGAAAAGTCAACTGTAACTTTGACTTTTGACCAGGACATGCTCCCAAACCCTAATACATGATTGAATATACCCTATGACACCCATGGAACATGCCCATCAAGTTTGATTTAGGTCAAGGACATGATTTCCTGAAGAATTGCACAGTTTGGAATTCATCTGATAAAAAGTCAACTGTGCACAAAAGTCAACTTTGACTTTTTGAGATTTTTCACCAAAATGGATTTTTAACCCTAAAATGATGTTAATGTATGGTTTGAATCATCATTCATCAAGAAAAATCAAGAAAAGTGAGATAACTTGTAAAAGGGGTAACCATAAAACTTAGAATTTTTTCTAAGTTAAAAATAAAGTGGCAAAGGTACCAACTTTGGAGGACCATAACTCCTAAATCACAAGGCCATTTTTTCTCATCCAAAGATGGATTTGTAGCCCTCATTATCACCTACAAAAACTTCAACTACAAGTCATTCCAATTCATTAAGGATTTTGAGTTATGGAGTGATCAAAGTGGCTGAAAAGTGAAAATGTCACTTTTTCCAACACTTAGTGAAATTTTCACTAAGTCAGATTCTGCCTCACTTTTTGCCAAATGTAGGAGGATTTTTCACTTGGAATCAAAAGAGATCAAAACCAAACTTGTTCAAACAGTTGTTGTATCATGTAAGAGCTTTCCAAAATGGCCAAGAACATTGCCAAATTCAACCTACACCATGAGATACAACATTGCCAAGTTGCCTTGCTGAAATCTGTCAAGGCAAGGCAGAATTTGCAACTTTGGTCGATTTGCCAAAATCAGCCAAATTCAATTGCTCCTATCCACTTGGACACCTCAGAGGATTGAATCTAAAGGGGACAATCACTGAGCCAAGCCTCCAAAGTCCATGGAACAAGAAATAGCATGTTGAACCTAGAATGGCCAAAATAGGGACAAGACTTCAAATTTGGAATGAGGCATTCAATGGAACCATCAAGGTGGTATGGACTGAGCCATTCTCATCTGAAATCAGTCAAGACTTATCCAAGACCAAGGGGACCAAAGCTCTGTGCCCTAACCTCTAGTCAATGGCTAGAGGAGACTTGGATTTTCATTTGCCAACATTGGCCAAACCTACTTACCAGCTGCCATTCACTATTCCTTGCAAAACAAACTTGCTCTACTATAAATAGAGCTCAATTGTGATCAGTTTGAGTACACCAAAGCCATTTAACAGATGCTTTCCTCAAAATCACTTTCTCTTGGCAAAAATGCCTTTCTTAGCAAGGTAGCTATCGGGTTTTGAGTTTGAGAGCAATTCCAATCAAACCAATCACTCACACACCTCACATACATCACATATGAGCTGATCAAACACTTAGATTACTTCTGAAACATCAATTTCACAAAATCACCAGCTGGTTGCTTAAGGTTTTAACCAAAGTGCAGCTGAGGTACCACAAAATGATCCAGCCAATTTCAATCAAGTCCAACCATCCAAACACAATCCATAGGGTGTAGGGAAGCTGTTCAGATCATCACTACTCATCTGTAACACCTCCAAATCAAAAATCACTTTGAACTTGCTGTCACGACTTGGAGGTAAGCACATACTTGGTCATCTCTCAATCTATGCATATTTCCTCGCACAATAATTTGGCCATATGTTCATAATCATGCATGGAATGTTTTCCCTCAATTAATTGCATTGTTTGAATCGTGTATCAAAAATCCTAGCCTTCATGCAGAAATTAGGGTTCTTGAGGTCTCTTCGTGATTTCTTGTTGTATGTTTAATTTAAATGAAATTAAAGTACATAGACATGATCGTGAGGTTGAAACGAGCATAATGATATGTGGATTGCATGATATGATTACGTATTCATGGAGATTGGATAGAAAATGCAAATCTGAGAAACCAAGAACACGCGCGTGTTCTTCAGCTGTTCTTGGCGCCATTTTTGAATAATTCAAATATTTGAATTTTGTGATTTTGTTTAATTGATTCAAAAATTAATTTCTCTCTGAGTTTTAATAATTTTGAGTTGATTCTTTTTTTAATAATTCACAAAAATGTTAAAATATTTTATTTTCCCAAAAAATCCCAAAAATATTATTTATTTCATATAATTGATATTTTTGCAAAGAATTAATGTTTTAATTGTTTTTGGCATTTTAAATATTTTTTCTACATTGATTTTGCAACTTTTAATGCTTTATAATTATTTTGTAGGTTAATACTTAATTCTTGAAGCATTAATCCAAGATCACAATTTGTTTTCCATGTGTTAAACAATTTTTGATCATTTTAATTGAATTTTTATTCAATTAAATACATTTTGAAAACAAATTAGGGTTTTTGATTAATTCAACCCTCATAAATCATTTTCAAAACTCTTTGGGCCTCTTGAGAGAGTGTAAGACCCATCCCCCCTTGTACAAAAACTTTTTGGGCCTCATCCATTGTATAAGTCCCTCTGTACAAGCAAACGACGCGATCGTCGCCTTTTCAAAATAACCCTTGGGCCTCTCCTTGAGCTATAAGACCCATTCAAAACACTTTGGGCCTCTATTAGAGTGTAAGACCCAATCCCCCTTTTTAACCAAAACATTTTGGGCCTCACTTATTGTATAAGTCCCTCCACGTTAAAAGAAAACCTCGGCGCGATCGCCATTTTTAAACGAAAAATCATTTGGGCCTACCCTCGTGTTATAAGCCCCATTCTTTTTCCTTTAAACCTTTTTGGGCCTCTTGAGAGAGTGTAAGACCCATCCCTTTGTACAGAAAACCTTTTTGGGCCCCAGTCACTTGTATAAGTCCCGATGTATAAAGTCAAATAGTGCGCTCACTGATAAAACCCTGGGCCTCTCCTTGAGCTGTAAGCCCCAAATCTTTCTTTTTCAAAGCACTTTCTCCTTTGATTTTGAATATACTGTTGTTTTCAATCTTTCTTTGTTGAACAACTAACCAAACAGCATGGAAGCACTCCAACCGAGTAAGTGGTTATCGCTTTCATTTACTGCTTTCATATATATATATAAACTGTATTGTGGGGCTGCTCGCTGTAAGTCTCCTTTCATAAACTCATATCTACTGTGTAATAATAGTATAGATATTTCGAGTTTCCCCGGCTACTACGTCTAGAACTAGGTGACGCCGTTTCACTTATTCGTAGAAATAGACGCCTAGATCCCCAATAGGAGCACCAGATACAGTCTTCTCTTCGGCTGTCCTCCTTAGGAATCGTCAAGAAGCTCTACTCCCCAAGATGAATGTATTCTCCGTGAATGGCATCTTTGAGTTTCTTCCAAATTCTCGAACTTTCCTGACTTGATCTATTCCTTGTGGATAGCTTGCCTTGAAGGTCTCGGGGTTTGGGTACCCACTACGGTCATAATCTTGGACCTTAACTAAGGAACCCTCTTTAAAAGCTAAAAGTCGCTGGATAGTAAACCTCGCACGTTTACCAGTGGTTTTTTTTCTTTAAAAGAGTTATCTCTCCTAATGGAAAGGAGATGATAGACCCACGGGCTTCTTAAAAGCATCGGCCTCCTCTTGGGCATTATTCAAGGACACTACGGCTTCTTAGAAGTATTCACAGCCTCCTCTTAGGCTTCGTATAATGATCTCTTCCTCCGGGAATGATAGCCTCCTCTTGGGCTTCGTACAAGGACCCGTAGGCTTCTTAAAAGTTTCCAGCCTCCTCTTGGGCTTCGTACAAATTGTCCCGACAACCTCCTAGAGGTATAGGAACAAAACATAGTCATCCTCATAGAACAGTCCTTTCATAGAGTCTACTACTGTTTCTCAAAGCATAGTACAAAAGATAAAACTCTAGACTTGGACAGTCTAAACTTCCTTGAGTCTCAAAGACATTCTCAAGCACCCTTCGTTAAATAGGAAGGAAACCCGCGGACTCGGACAATCTCAATACCCTTTGGATTTCCTGTTTCCTCAAAGAGAAGGAAATATCCCTGATCCTCAAATCAAATCCCTGTGTACAGTGTTACTCATATAAGAACTGATTTTCTCTTTTAAAATCAGTATATTGGATCTGTCACTCAACTGAAACAGTTACAATAGCCTCCATCTCGGGCTTCGTACGAGATACCAAAATTCTCCCCAGTGGAGTCAAACAACCTTTTCGCCTCTCTCTCGGGCTTCGTACGAGACACATAAGAGACTCCCCCGTTGAGTCAATTACCCTTTTTGCCTCCATCTCGGGCTTCATACGAGATACAAAATCACTCTCTTGTTGAGTATAAGAGATTCTCCTGTTGAGTCAACCCTTGTAGCCTCTCTCTCGGGCTTTGTACGGGATACAAAATAGCCTCCTCTTAGGCTTTGTATAATGATTTTCCTAGCGGAAATTAGCCTCATCTTAGGCTTCGTATAAGAAAACCACTGGTTGATCCAATCAACCTTTTAGCATCAAAGCTGTGCCTCGTTCACAGTACACAAACATCAACAACTCCTTTCCCTTCATCTAATCGCTGTAAGCGGCAAGCCTCTGGATCATCTACATCCATGCCACTGTCCCTCTTTTAGCATGAGAAATTCCTAAGGAAAGACGGCATTGCTCTACACTGAGTTAAAGTCTTCTCCTTCAGGTTAAAACCCTTTCTTCGGAAATTATGGCATTGCTCGGATCCGCGTATCCCAGTTAAAGTAATTCTCCTTCTCCCCTCTTTAGAGATGACAAATTCTCTCTAAAGCCGAGGTCTTTCAGCTTCACGTCTTGGGCTTTGAACAAGACACAAATAGACCTTTTAGCTTCACATCTTGGGCTTTGAACAAGATACAAATCACCTTTCGCTTCACGTCTTGGGCTTTGAACAAGACACCAAAAACACCCATTTCCTCCCATAGAATAGGAGGAACTACGATCGCTCTGATTTCCCTGTTTCGGTAAACGGGAATACGTAGGCATAAGATCGAAAGAAAAGATCTTAGCGAGCGCAATCAACAAAAAACCCAAATCCCATATCTCAGTCAATCAAAAGCAGTAATTCAAAAGCATCAGTCCTAACATCCTAATCCTTGTTCCCCGTCAGAAACCCTTTGCCTAGATTAAAAGAAAGAAAACAGTATTGGCGAAAATACAAATAACTAGACAAAGGCCCCCCACATTGATAGCATCTGTAACCTAACAGACCGCTATTTAAACTCAGTATGCAAGCAGGGTTAGTTGGAGACATCTATTTCCCTTCCTTATTCAGCTCACAATAGGATAAAAAATGAATCGACCTGTAGTTCAAACTCAGACCGCAGAGAGCGACCAGCGCTTAAGAACCGCGTCCAAAATCGCTCGCTACAGAAAAAGTGGCGCCCACCGTGGGGCCCGTTCAAGGTTAGATCTAGGCACGGTCTTCCTTCTCTTCACTTATGTGAAAACCACAGATTAGGGCTTCCGCCGGGGAACCCATTTCTGTCAGGAACTTAGGAATCATAGCTTTATAAGTCTAGGATGATTAGGACAAATATATATACTGCTTTTCCTAATTGCTATACGTGTTTATTTTTCTGCTAATGGGAATGCGGGTGATGCCGTATGTGGAAAGATTGAGTATACACCTAGAAAAGCCAACCCTTTCATAGTGCGAAAACTATCGGAAATAGTTGTTACGCGATACTACCCTCATTTGAGGCTGGTGATCTATTCTCGGTGAATGGCACTTACTCTAAGATTGCTCTACAACTCGTTGGCGATCCGCTTGTTGTTTTGCTTTCCTGGGAGGAGCTGATGATAATGAGTACAGGTACAAAAATCACCCTAGTATAAACCTTTGGGGATGGGTAGAGCCTTGACTTCATGACAACGACCCTTTGACCCCATGTTTTTTCTAAGTTTTTGTGTGCTGCATTCATGCATTCATTTAATAAAACATTAAAACATTAAAAAAAACTTCTCTTCTAGTCTCTCTGTTTTTCAAATTAAACTAAGACTATGATTGCAAATATCAGAGAAGAGGATTACGCTAATGGATTTCGGTAGAAGGAGAACTCACCAGTATACCTTCAAGGTTCCAAAACTAGGGGATTTGAGAAGGTTAGCAAGGATGATCGTTAACCCAGAGGCTTTCAGAGCCAAGCACGGTGGTTTGCTACCACTGTTAAGAGTCCATGTGATTAAGGGGATCATGGACGCGCTCATTCAATTCTACGATCCGATTTATCACTGTTTCACGTTCCCGAATTACCAGCTATCACCAACGCTGGAGGAGTATTCTCATCTGACTGATTTACATATCACTGATCGAGCTCCATTTTCTGGACTGGAAGAAATTCCAAAGAATCAGACTATTGCAATAGCAATTCATTTGGACGAGTCTGAGGTCAGGACTCACATGACCACTAAGGGTGGCATCCAAGGTTTGCCAGCCCAGTTCTTGACAAAAAAGGCTCTATACTTCGCTAGTATAGGGAACGGGACTGCTTTTGAAAGCATCTTTGTCTTGCTCACCTATGGGTTATTTTTGTTTCCCAACATCAATAACTTCGTCGATATCAACGCCATTAAGGTTTTTCTCATTGGAAACCCTGTGCCGACTTTGCTCGCAGATGCATATCATTCTGTACACTTGGGAAATTTGTACAGCGGAGGAGAGATCACATGCTGTGTACCTTTGCTCTACCAATGGTTTATCTCTCACTTGCCCAAGTCTGCTGCTTTTTGGGATTGCAAGAGTGTCTTACGTTGGTCGCAGAAGATCATGTCTCTCACCAATTCCGATATAGATTGGTGTAATAGGATTTATGAGGGAATCAGAATCATTGACCGTTGTGGAAACTTCCCCAGCGTACCCCTCATAGGAACTAAAGGAGGAATCAACTATCATCCGATATTAGTTCTTCGTCAATTTGGATACCCGATGAGACACATCCCACTGGGTGTTCATCTGGAAGGTCTTTTCTTCAAGGAAGGAGAAAACGACAGAGCACTAAAGATGGAAATAGTGCATGCTTGGAAACAGGTTCATAAGAAAGGACGAGAGTCTCTGGGAAAACCGGACTGTGTCTCGGTGGAGCCTTATCTCCATTGGGTACAAACTAGAGCTCTCAAGCTAAAGATGCCTTATCCTCGTTACGGAATTCTTCCACCGAGGGAAACTGTCATGTACTTCATGACGGAAACTGAAAAGCTTCAGGTTACTCTCAACAAAGTTCAAAAGGAAAGAAGATCTTGGAAGAACAAGTACCGCACCCTCGACGTAGAGTGTATCCAAATACAGCAACTACTAAAAGAGAAAGATGCTCTAATTGAAATTTTGGAGCAGCATGCTGTAGAGAATCAAGATGACCAAAGGAATTTGCTCGCTCCTTTCACCTGGAAAAGGAATGACAACCCGACAACGCCCCAAGCACCTGGGTCAAAGAAGAGGACTCGGGACCCATTAGTCTAGGTTTCTGTTTCTGCACTTTGTAATCTACTGTATTTCCATTTCTGTAATCCTTTGGAATTCAATAAAAAGGGGTTTCCCCACTGTTTGATATTTGCAATCTAATTGTCGAAGTTTATTTTGATTAAACAAAAAAAAACAACAATTAATATAATCATTGCATTCATCATTCTCACATCGCGTATTCTCCTTACCTACGAATCTCACGTTTGTGTCTCGGTTCTAGAGTCAAATTGTCTCATTCGTACAATACTCAGGCCAATCGTCAGAAAAAGATGGATGATCTTGAGGAAGAAAACAGAGAGTTGAAAGAAGAGATCGACGCTCTGAGAGAGGATATGAGAAAGCTTCGTAACGACATGCAAGCCATGGCAGAAGCTCAGCTACAAAGAACCGTGATCTCAGAGATCACCTCAACGCCCATCATAGAAAAGTATGATCCTAGGTATCAGATGCCGAAAGATCGTCCTTGGGGCATGCCTGTTAACTATATCCCGGAAGGATATGTTCCGCCGATCACTGAAGATCAGGGAATCGCAACAGAAGCCGCTGGGCCTGAAGGTTACAAACTTCGGGAAAGCGAAGATGCCAGGGGCATACTCAAGACTCCTGAAGGTTACAAACTTCGGGAGGCGCCAAGACTTACTGCCATAGTCACGGTACCACCCCCTGTGGTGCACACTGTCCCAGAAGGACAGATTCCATAGACACCTTCTGGTAAGAAGGAAACTATGTTTGAAAGAATGGATGAATTCCAGGAGCAGTTCTTGGAAATGCAGAAAGAGCTGCAAGCCATTTGCGGTCAGGATCTATTTGGAAAGGATGCCGCAGACCTCTGCTTGGTCCCAAATGTGAAAGTCCCACACAAGTTCTAAGTGCCCGACTTTGAAAAATACAAGGGTAACTCTTGCCCTCAGAGCCATCTGGTGATGTACGCTCGGCGGATGTCAGCTCAGACGGAGAATCAGGACCTGCTGATTCACTACTTCCAGGATAGTTTAACCGGTGCCGCACTCAAATGGTACATGGGTTTAAACCGTACTACGATCAGTACATTCAGAGATCTTGGTACTGCCTTCGTCCAACAATACAAGTACAATTTGGACATGGCACCCGACAGAGATCAACTCAGATCAATGTCACAAAAGGACAAGGAAACCTTTAAGGAGTATGCTCAAAGGTGGCGTGAAATTGCCGCTCAAATTTGTCCACCTCTTGAGGAAAAAGAGATGACAAAGATCTTCTTAAAGACCTTAAGCTCATTTTACTATGACCGAATGGTCGCCAGTGCGCCCAGTGATTTCACCGAGATGGTCGGTATGGGTGTACGTCTTGAGGAAGCCGTCCGAGAAGGACGTTTGGTAAAAGACACTGGATCGACGAGTGGTACTAAAAAATACGGTAGTGCTCTCCCTAAGAAAAAAGAGCAAGATATTGGGAATATCTCTCTCGGAAAGCAAAGGCGACGTTATCAGCCAGTAGCAGCTGTTACTCCCGCTATCGGCCCCGCGCCTGTTCCTATGTATCAACCTCAGGTTGCGTAGACCAAACCTGACCAACAAAGGACACAACAGCCTCTTCAGCAGGCTCGTCCTCCATATAATAACAACCGTACAACACGACCACCAGGATTTGATCCTATACCCGTAACGTACGCAGAGCTGTTTCTGTTACTGCTGGCTAAGGGGCACATTCAGACTAAGTCTCCCATTTCAGTTCCAGAAAATCCGCCTTTTTGGTTTAAAGCGGATCAAACATGCCCTTATCATCAAGGAGGTTCGGGGCATAACATTGAGACTTGTCTCAATTTCAAATCCGACGTGCAAAAGCTTGTTAGGAGCGGGCTCTTATCTTTCAAAGATACGAATCCTAATGTTCTCACGAACCCGCTGCCTCAACATGAGAAAACTGCAGTCAATCTGATTGAGAAAGAGACTAACAATGTCTATTAAATTCACGATGTACTCTCATTGGGGACCAATCTGGTCAAGATGCATTGTAGACAGAGTGGATATGGCCATGTGCCACCTCATAATTATCACCAGTGTGATATCTGCTCTAAAGACAACCAGGGATGTTCTGTAGTGCAAGCAGCTCTACAGGAACAAATGGATCTTGGATGGATCCAAGAGCACCGAGTTCGTGGAGTTAACATGGTTTACACGAATTCCAACGTCATTCAAAACCACGACATTCGTGCGATGAATGTCAACTTGGTGGCGATGCACTCAAGGCAAAGCCAGTATCATAATCTGCCGCGGCACGATTACAGTTCCTGTCTGATTTGCTCGGTAAACAAACAGGGATGCTCTTTCATACAAGAGGCCCTCCAGCGTCAGATGGATCTTGGATGGATCCAAGACTACCATGATAGGAACTCCTATCAAATCAACATGGTTCAGATCTTTGACATTCGCGTGATGAATACCAACCTGGTAGAGTTACATACTGAGCAGGTCCGACTCAGATTCTTAATATCACATGATTATCAAAACTGTAAAGCAGATTGCGAAAACGATCGAGGTTGTACCCTTGTCCAGGAGGCACTTCAGCACTTGTTAAATCACTGGTGGATGCCAATCTATATGGACGAAGATACTCAGCAGATTAGTATCAATCACAGGAATTCTACTCGTCGTCAAAGTCAGGATGTCCGATCAATGGAAGATAACCTAGTGAGGTTACATTGCATTCAAAGTGGGCGTGGCCAGGTGCCACCACACAACTATTACAGTTGTAGCGTCTGTTCGGAAAGTAACCAAGGGTGTTACCTTGTGAGAGCAGCTCTTCAGGGTCAGGTCGATCATGGAGAAATTCGTCCATATCCAGGTTCAGGACCCATCATTTGGCCGCCGAACTACCTTGCCGATCAAGTTGAGGATGTTGTCACCATCTCTGGTCATCACCAGATCAGGGATTTTTTTGCCATCATCCCTCTATTTGATGAATCTAGAGTTCCCAACAGGGAACAGATCGAGGTTACCCATGATGGTCAGAAAAATCAGAAGGTTCCCATAGTCATCTGTCTACCGGGGCCACTACCGTATGAATCAGCTAAGGCAATCCCTTACAAATACGGTGCAACAATAATCGAGAATGGAAAGGAAATTCCATTACCCTCCGTCGTGAATATTGCAGACATCAGTCGTGTAACACGGAGCGGTCGAATCTTCAACCGAGGGGTTGGAGAATCCAACAAGGGAAAGGAACTTCAGGCAGAAATTCCTGATCCACCAGTCGGTCAATCTAGTAATCCAGACTTTTCAAAAGACAAAGATGAGATGCTAAAGCTCATCCAAAGGAGTGAATATAACATTGTCGATCAACTGTTACAGACTCCTTCAAAGATCTCGGTATTATCACTGTTACTCAGTTCAGAAGCCCACATAGAGGCCCTACAGAAAGTCTTGGAGCAAGCCTTTGTGGAACAGGATGTAACAATCAGACAATTCGATAGCATTGTCTCTAACATCACTTCCTGCAATAATTTGGGATTTAGTGATGAGGAACTACCTGAAGAGGGTCGCCGTCATAACATGGCGCTCAATATCACAGTTAACTGTCAGGGCGATGCTTTAGCCAACGTACTGGTAGACACAGGGTCAGCCCTGAATGTTATGCCGAAGTCCACTTTGATGCAATTATCATTCAAGGGCCCTCCGATGAGAGTCAGCGAGGTCGTCGTCAAAGCATTCGACGGATCCAGAAAAACAGTTATCGGCGAAGTTGATCTTCCCATACTATTGGCCCTCACACTTTCCAAATCACTTTCCAGGTCATGGACATCCGGGCAACATACAGTTGTTTATTAGGAAGACCTTGGATACATCAGGCTGGAGAGGTTACTTCGACCCTCCACCAAAAGCTAAAGTTCGTCTAGAACGATCAACTTGTCACGGTTTGTGGGGAACAAGCCTTGCTTGTGAGTAACCTATCATCATTTACTTGTGCGGAACCCAAAGAGGTTATTGGAACTCAGTTCCAAGCACTGTCGGTAAGCAAGAACAATCAGTTCAAAGGGGGAACCTCGATTTCCTCATACAACGATGCTATCAAAGCGGTCGAGGGTACCGATACAACAGGATGGGGACGGCTCGTCGTTCCTATTGACAATAAAACAAAGAAGGGTCTTGGTTTTTCTGCGACCTGTACCCAGACAGTTGCCAACGATGAAAGTCTTCATCCCCTTCAAAACTTCTTCCACAGTGGAGGTTTTCTTCACCCAGTGTCTCAGATAGTTCATGCTATCAATGAGGAAGATCCCTCTGACACAGATGAAGAATGGAAGTCCTACCTTAACAAGGACGGCTATATGTCTCAGGAAGAGGTGCCTATGCCTTTTTGCTTTCCTACGGAAAGTCCAAGATTTATACCAAGATCAGATGTCGAAATGATCTACGGAGATTGTGATCCGGAAGGATGCCGTGCTCCGCCAAATTCATTAGAGGAGGACACTCTGATGAAAGACAATTTTGACCACAATTACTATGGCCCGATGGATGGCCTGCCAATGTGGCAGCCTTACCCAGGAAACTTGGGGCAAGAAAGTCAGCCGAGTAATGAAACTCAGCTGAGCATCATTGAACAGAATACTTGTGTCCCCACCACGGCATGGGATCAACACTCAGGTCATTCAAAAACTACTCAACATGAAGATGAATTCGCAACGTTTGCAGGACTAGAATTCATCAACTATGCTTTTCCCGAGGTCAACGTCATCGAGAGGGATGACTTCTCCAGTTCCAAAGAAGTTTGGGACACTCTGGGACAACCTAGTGGAAAATACGACTTTATGGTCAAGTACACTGCTCCCGAAAGCTCTCGTATCAGGCTCGAAGATATCCAGTCAACTGGATGGGGAGATACAGCTGAGAGCACAAATGCTATGCAAAATACAACAGAGGAATCCTCCTACGACAATTCTGCTTGGGAGACAGATTCCAATGATCCTACTCCACCAGAAATCAGCGTCATTTCTGAAGACAAATCAAAGAAGGTGCCAGACTTTGTGATTCACCGAGGAGTTCGCCGCCAATGGGTTACCGTCGAGGTTTCGAAGGTCGTTCGTCAGTCAAAGTAATTGCCATCTTTAACCTTTCACCCTGCCCAGGTGAAACAGATATTTTGATAGGGCTCGTTTTCTGTAAATTTCCCTCTTCGCTTTGCCCAAAGCGACAGAGTTTTGTTTTATAGGCCTGTAGTTTCAAGATTCGACTTGTTCATTAATAAAATAACGTCGTTCTGTAATTTCCGCATTAATTGCTGTTTTCTCTTTTTGCTTTTTCAGAAAATGGTAATCCTAAAAAACATTCAATAATAAAAACAAGCAGTAAAATCAAAACACTGCACACACTTACATTTTCTCTATCTCTTCTAAACACGAATCATCACGTCATGCAGATTGCTTGTTTTATACCCCGTTGAAACATACGATTCGATGCCTTCTCCCAACTTTGAGTTCCCGGTATTCGAGGCTGAAGAAGAAAATGACGACCAAATTCCAGAAGAGATCTCCCGACAACTCAGACAAGAGGAAAGGTCCATCGAACCTCACAAAGAGCCGTTGGAAACGGTAAACTTGGGTTCAGAAAAAGAGAGAAAAGAAATCAGGATCGGAGCACTGCTTAGTCCAACTGTCAAAGAAAGTTTGATAAAGCTTCTCAAAGAATTCCCCGATGTATTCGCTTGGTCCTATCAGGATATGCCAGGGTTGGATACCAGCATCGTGGAACATCACTTACCGTTGAGATCGGAATGTCTGCCAGTAAAGCAAAGGTTGAGACGGACTCACCCGGACATGGCCATCAAAATCAAGGAGGAGGTACAGAAACAGATCGACACGGGTTTCCTCACTACATCTGAATATCCTCAATGGTTAGCCAACATCGTACCCGTTCCCAAAA
The DNA here is from genome assembly GCA_022829125.1 of Lathyrus tuberosus. Classification (NCBI taxonomy): domain Eukaryota; kingdom Viridiplantae; phylum Streptophyta; class Magnoliopsida; order Fabales; family Fabaceae; genus Lathyrus; species Lathyrus tuberosus. The sequence goes on along the minus strand of JALAZF010000013.1, from coordinate 23,967,531 downwards.
AGGACGGAAGGGTCAGAATGTGTGTTGATTACAGAGATATGAACAAGGCAAGTCCAAAGGACGACTTTCCTTTACCACACATTGACATGCTGGTTGACAGCACAGCAAGGTTCAAAGTATTCTCCTTCATGGATGGATTCTCGGGCTATAACCAGATCAAAATGGCGCCGAAAGAGATGGAGAAAACTTCGTTCATTACCCCATGGGGTACCTTTTGGTACAAGGTAATGCCGTTCGGTTTGAAGAATGCCGGGGCAACCTATCAAAGGGCCATGACTACTCTGTTTCATGACATGATACACAAAGAAATCGAGGTATATGTCGATGATTTGATTGCAAAATCAAGAACAGAGGATGAACACGTTGAACATCTGTCAAAATTGTTCGAACGTCTAAGAAAATTCAAGCTCCGCTTGAATCCCAACAAGTGCACCTTCGGTGTCCGTTCGGGGAAACTACTAGGGTTCATCGTCAGCCAGAAAGGAATTGAGGTTGATCCTGACAAGGTCAAGGCCATTCAAGAAATGCCTTCTCCGAAAACTGAAAAACAAGTCAGAGGATTCCTGGGATGTTTGAACTACATCTCCAGATTCATATTCCTTATGACCGCCACGTGTGCGCCGATTTTCAAGTTACTCAAAAAGAACCAGGATTGCATTTGGTCAGAAGATTTCCAAACCGCCTTCGACAGTATCAAAGAATATCTGTTGAATCCTCCAATTCTATCACCTCCAGTGGAAGGAAGACCACTGATCATTTACCTCACAGTCCTAGAGGACTCAATGGGATGTGTACTTGGCCAACAAGACGAAACTAAACAGAAATAGTCTGCCATTTACTATCTAAGCAAGAAATTCACCGACTGCGAGACTCGGTACACAATGCTTGAGAAAACTTGTTGCGCTTTGGCTTGGGCAGCCAAACGTCTTCGCCAGTACATGATTCGTCATACTACTTGGTTGGTCTCCGAAGTGAATCCAATCAAGTACGTTTTCGAAAAACCTGTTCTCACGGGAAGGATTGCCCGTTGGCAGATGTTACTATCAGAATATGACATAGAGTACCATGCTCAGAAAGTCGTTAAAGGAAGTATTTTAGCCGATCATTTGGCTCATCAACCGATTGACGATCAAGAATCAATCGGGTTTGACTTCCCAGACGAAGATGTCATGTATCTAAAGATGAAAGATTGCGATGAACCGTTACCCAGTGAAGGGCCAGAACCAGGTTCCCAGTGGGGACTTATCTTTGACGGAGCAGTCAATCATTATGGAAACGGAATTGGGGCAATCATTGTTACCCCTCAGGGTTCCCACATTCCTTTCACTACCAGACTTACGTTCAAATGTACGAACAACGAGGCCGAATACGAAGCATGTATCATGGGTCTCGAAGAAGCGATTGATTTAAGGATCAAAAACTTGGACGTATACGGCGATTCAGCCCTGGTTATTAACCAGATAAAAGGAGATTGGAACACATACCAATCAGGATTGATTCCTTACAAAGACTATGCAAGAAGGTTGTTACCCTTCTTCAACAGAGTCGACTTTCATCACATCCCTCGTGATGAGAATCACATGGCTGACGCATTAGCCACTCTCTCTTCCATGATTAGTGTAGGTCGATGGAATGACATACCTAAGATCGACATAATGCGCCTTGAACGGCCCGCTTACATCTTCGCGATTGAAGCAGTTATACACGACAGACCTTGGTATCACGATATCAAATGCTTCCTTCAGAAACAAGAGTACCCATCTGGGGCACTCAAAAAAGATAGAAAGACCCTCAGAAGATTGGCTGGAAACTTCTTCCTGAGCGGTGACACTCTTTATAAGAGAAATTTTGACATGGTCTTACTCCGATGCGTCGACAGACCAGAAGCAGACATGCTCATGAAAGAAATTCATGAAGGATCCTTTGGCACTCATGCCAACGGACACACAATGGCGAGAAAAATTCTCAGGGTCGGGTATTATTGGTTGACCATGGAATCCGACTGCTACAAGTACATGAGGAGGTGTCACAAGTGTAAGATATACTCCGACAAAATTCATGTACCGCCATCACATCTCAAAGTTTTTTCTTCCCCGTGGCCATTTTCCATATGGGGAATCGATATGATTGGTATGATTGAGCCCAAGGCTTCAAACGGACATCGGTTCATCCTGGTAGCCATTGACTATTTCACCAAGTGGGTCTAAGCAGCGTCATTCGCCAATGTAACCCGACAAGTGGTGGTCCGATTTATCAAAAACAATATCATCTGTCGTTATGGTGTTCCAAGCGAGATCATTACTGATAATGGATCTAACTTGAACAATAAGATGATGAAAGAGTTGTGCACATAGTTCTAGATCAAACACCATAACTCATCTCCCTACCGACCCAAGATGAACGGAGCGGTAGAAGCGGCTAACAAGAACATCAAAAAGATTGTTCAAAAGATGGTTGTAACCTATAAAGATTGGCACGAAATGCTACCCTTTGCTCTTCATGGTTATCGCACATCTGTCCGTACTTCAACAGGGGCAACCCTTTTCTCTCTAGTATATGGCATGGAGGCAGTGCTCCCCATAGAAGTAGAGATCCCATCAATCCGGGTATTGATGGAAGCGAAGCTCACCGAAGCTGAATGGTGTCAAAGTCGACACGACGACCTGAACCTGATCGAAGAGAAGCGAATCACGGCACTATGCCACGGTCAGTTGTATCAACAGAGAATGAAGAGGGCGTTCGACAAAAAGGTCCGACCTCGTGTCTTCAGGAAAGGAGACCTTGTGCTCAAGAAGATACAATAATTTCTCACTGATTCTCGGGGCAAATGGACCCCAAATTATGATGGCCCTTATGTGGTCACGAAAGCTTTCTCAGGCGGCGCCTTGAGACTTGCAACCATGGACGGAGAGGAATTTGCCTACCCCACGAATGTTGATGTAGTCAAGAAATACTTCGCCTAAACTAAAAAAAAAAAACGTCTCGGTGGATTGAAAACCCGAAAGGGTGGTCCAGGCAAAAGTTAGAGACATGAAAAAATCATCCCGGTGGATTGGAAACATCAAGGTACAATCCAGGCAAAAATTAGGGATAATGGCAAGTAATTATGTTCAACAGAGGCAAGTCCCTCAGCAGCAGTTACAACATCATCTATCGGAGGAAATCTCCAGTCAGAGGTCATCTTCGACGGAAGCTCAGGATATCTCGAACTCAAAGTTGGTAGAAGGATAGTGGTCGTTATGTTTCAACGTAGCCCTTTTCCCTGTAAATTACCATTTTCTAACTTTGTATATACTCTTTGGAATCACGCGTTTGGCTGATCTCCATCTTATCAATAAAATTTGAGCCCTTGTGCTTTTGTTTGTAATTCTTTACTTGTTTTAGTTTTACAGAACGACGTTGTTTAAACTTAATCAGCGATTCTTGAAATAAAACAAAAATGAATTTACTTGTTAAACTTTTTCTGCTTTTAAATTAAAGATGGCATTTCATTTGACTGTTGGACATCAGAAGAACATCGATCGCTTCTCCCGAAGTAAGCGGACTTCAAAGTACAGAATCAAAGTACGCCTTCTAAGCCAGTATGCCTGAATGAAGGGATCAACTGTGTCAGAGACCTTGTTTCGTCTGACACGCCTCGACCGAGTTCTCATCTCCTAAGCCCGATCAACATAGCTCCCAACGGGACTATATCTCCTAAGCAAGGTGGAATTACTATTTTGAATCAACGGTACTTCTTCGCCCCGCGATGGCCGAGTATCCAATTGTGTTCATCCATTAGTCTGTATGTCGCGTCTGTTTTGTCAGCATATAGATACATACATCATGCATTTTTTATTTGCATTCACATTTCATATTGCATCACTATCACTCTAGTCAGTTTTGTCCCCTAGTGGTAGAAGTCCTCTCAATCGAGTTGTCAGTTCTTGCCTCGTCAGGAAATACTGTGTCTGAACAACCTCGCTTCCAGTTTAATTCTGGAAAGAAGTTGGTCCTTGGCCACTTTGATAATTTGAACCTCTGAAAGATCAGAGAACTTTTAATAAACATCACTCTTCGCCATTGAAGATGATATCCTTGCTTTCCCGGATTAAGGAAAATCCACAGAGAAAGCCTCGTGATCAGAGATTCGGCAGCACGCCAGTTTTTCTCCAAAAAAACCACTGATGAGAAGGTCATTGGCACCTCAAAATTGGACCCCATCATATGGCGTTTCTCCGGGAAGATCCCGAGAAAAGTATGATGAAAGATCCCAAATAAAAACAGTCTCTCAAGAGACTCGCTTTCCCCAGTAGAATCGACAAATGGCGTCTCCAACGGAGAAGTTTGTACAACTCTACAACTCAGACGACTGGGTTCCCTAGCAAGTCTGACATCGAAACTTTTTCCACTCAAATGGCATCTCCCCAGGAAAATTCGGCGAGAAGTTTGAGGAAAACCGCTACACATAGCGTCCATTGTCAATAAAGTTTATTGACAAAAGAAACTAAGACCAGTTCTTGGTAGGAAACCAAGAACGAGGGGAAGTTCAAAAGAAACCAAGACCAGTTCCTTGGTAGGAAACCAGGATCGAGGGGAAGTTTATTTCAAAAGAGACTGAGACCAGTTCTTGGTAGGAAACCAGGATCGAGGGGAAGTTTACCTTTTCTAAGCATCATTGCTTAGCTAAAGAAGATGAATGCGTAAGCTACCATTCATGACCACCATCAAAATTTCGGGTATTCCGATATTTAATCCTCTTGCACCCCGAATGCCCGAACACCTTCGTCATTCACACTTTCGGGTCCAAGAAGATTAAATAGGGGCATCTGTAATACCCCAAATTTTGACCACTTAGATTTCCCATCATTGTGAAAATCATCATCACAATATGGATGTACCTTTATGCTTCATTAGTCTCCCCAAGGATGGGTGAGCATCCACTACAATCAAAATTAGGGTTTCAAGCCCTCTCTGAGTGCTTAGACAAAGGATCAATCAAGAAATGACATGATCTTCAACTTGTCTAATCTCTCAAACATCCACAATGGATCAAAAAGGACTCCCACTTCAAGGATTAAGCACAAGGCTGCTCCCTTCTAGGTGGATCAAGTCTCAAGATCGACAGTGTCACCAAATTAGGGTTTTGGTCGACCAGGGCCTCCAGATGGAAATTTTCATCTGGGCACAAGGCAATGATCCAAAACATAACCTAATATACTTCATGGAACCTCATGAACCCATGCATCAAGTCAATTTTGCCTCAGGGGATGCATTCATAAAAAATCAGGAATTAGGGTTTCTTGACCTAATTCACCCCTAAGTTGACTTTTGGGACAAACCATGAGCCAAGACCTCAAGAGATGATTTGAGGGTCTCTAATATACCATATTGATCCATTTGGAACAATGGATTGATCCAAGAAGCTTGGGCAACAAGTCTCAATTTCATCTGCACCACAATTAGGGTTTTAAGGGAAAAGTCAACTGTAACTTTGACTTTTGACCAGGACATGCTCCCAAACCCTAATACATGATTGAATATACCCTATGACACCCATGGAACATGCCCATCAAGTTTGATTTAGGTCAAGGACATGATTTCCTGAAGAATTGCACAGTTTGGAATTCATCTGATAAAAAGTCAACTGTGCACAAAAGTCAACTTTGACTTTTTGAGATTTTTCACCAAAATGGATTTTTAACCCTAAAATGATGTTAATGTATGGTTTGAATCATCATTCATCAAGAAAAATCAAGAAAAGTGAGATAACTTGTAAAAGGGGTAACCATAAAACTTAGAATTTTAAGTTAAAAATAAAGTGGCAAAGGTACCAACTTTGGAGGACCATAACTCCTAAACCACAAGGTCATTTTTTCTCATCCAAAGATGGATTTGTAGCCCTCATTATCACCTACAAAAACTTCAACTACAAGTCATTCCAATTCATTAAAGATTTTGAGTTATGGAGTGATCAAAGTGGCTGAAAAGTGAAAATGTCACTTTTTCCAACACTTAGTGAAATTTTCACTAAGTCAGATTCTGCCTCACTTTTTGCCAAATGTAGGAGGATTTTTCACTTGGAATCAAAAGAGATCAAAACCAAACTTGTTCAAACAGTTGTTGTATCATGTAAGAGCTTTCCAAAATGGCCAAGAACATTGCCAAATTCAACCTACACCATGAGATACAACATTGCCAAGTTGCCTTGCTGAAATCTGTCAAGGCAAGGCAGAATTTGCAACTTTGGTCGATTTGTCAAAATCATCCAAATTCAATTGCTCCTATCCACTTGGACACCTCAGAGGATTGAATCTAAAGGGGACAATCACTGAGCCAAGCCTCCAAAGTCCATGGAACAAGAAATAGCATGTTGAACCTAGAATGGCCAAAATTGGGACAAAACTTCAAATTTGGAACGAGGCATTCAATGGAACCATCAAGGTGGCATGGACTGAGCCATTCTCATCTGAAATCAGTCAAGACTTATCTAAGACCAAGGGGACCAAAGCTCTGTGTCATAACCTCTAGTCAATGGCTAGAGGAGACTTGGATTTTCATTTGCCAACATTGGCCAAACCTACTTACCAGCTGCCATTCACTATTCCTTGCAAAACAAACTTGCTCTACTATAAATAGAGCTCAATTGTGGTCAGTTTGAGTACACCAAAGCCATCTAACAGATGCTTTCCTCAAAATCACTTTCTTTTGGCAAAAATGCCTTTCTTAGCAAGGTAGCTATCAGGTTTTGAGTTTGAGAGCAATTCCAATCAAACCAATCACTCACACACCTCACATACATCACATATGAGTTGATCAAACACTTAGATTACTTCTGAAACATCAATTTCACAAAATCACCAGCTGGTTGCTTAAGGTTTTAACCAAAGTGCAGCTGAGGTACCACAAAATGATCCAGCCAATTTCAATCAAGTCCAACCATCCAAACACAATCCATAGGGTGTAGGGAAGCTGTTCAGATCATCACCACTCATCTGTAACACCTCCAAATCAAAAATCACTTTGAACTTGCTGTCACGACTTGGAGGTAAGCACATACTTGGTCATCTCTCAATCTATGCATATTTCCTCGCACAATAATTTGGCCATATGTTCATAATCATGCATGGAATGTTTTCCCTCAATTAATTGCATTGTTTGAATCGTGTATCAAAAATCCTAGCCTTCATGCAGAAATTAGGGTTCTTGAGGTCTCTTCGTGATTTCTTGTTGTATGTTTAATTTAAATGAAATTAAAGTACATAGACATGATCGTGAGGTTGAGACGAGCATAATGATATGTGGATTGCATGATATGATTACGTATTCATGGAGATTGGATAGAAAATGCAAATCTGAGAAACCAAGAACACGCGCGTGTTCTTCAGCTGTTCTTGGCGCCATTTTTGAATAATTCAAATATTTGAATTTTGTGATTTTGTTTAATTGATTCAAAAATTAATTTCTCTCTGAGTTTTAATAATTTTGAGTTGATTCTTTTTTTAATAATTCACAAAAATGTTAAAATATTTTATTTTCCCAAAAAATCCCAAAAATATTATTTATTTCATATAATTGATATTTTTGCAAAGAATTAATGTTTTAATTGTTTTTGGCATTTTAAATATTTTTTCTACATTGATTTTGCAACTTTTAATGCTTTCTAATTATTTTGTAGGTCAATACTTAATTCTTGAAGCATTAATCCAAGATCACAATTTGTTTTCCATGTGTTAAACAATTTTTGATCATTTTAATTGAATTTTTATTCAATTAAATACATTTTGAAAACAAATTAGGGTTTTGGATTAATTCAACCCTCATAAATCATTTTCAAAACTCTTTGGGCCTCTTGAGAGAGTGTAAGACCCATCCCCCCTTGTACAAAAACTTTTTGGGCCTCATCCATTGTATAAATCCCTCTGTACAAGCAAACGGCGCGATCGTCGCCTTTTCAAAATAACCCTTAGGCCTCTCCTTGAGCTATAAGACCCATTCAAAACACTTTGGGCCTCTATTAGAGTGTAAGACCCAATCCCCCTTTTTAACCAAAACATTTTGGGCCTCACTTATTGTATAAGTCCCTCCACGTTAAAAGAAAACCTCGGCGCGATCGCTATTTTTAAACGAAAAATCATTTGGGCCTACCCTCGTGTTATAAGCCCCATTCTTTTTCCTTTAAACCTTTTTGGGCCTCTTGAGAGAGTGTAAGACCCATCCCTTTGTACAGAAAACCTTTTTGGGCCCCAGTCACTTGTATAAGTCCCGATGTATAAAGTCAAACAGTGCGTTCACTGATAAAACCCTGGGCCTCTCCTTGAGCTGTAAGCCCCAAATCTTTCTTTTTCAAAGCACTTTCTCCTTTGATTTTGAATATACTGTTGTTTTCAATCTTTCTTTGTTGAACAACTAACCAAACAGCATGGAAGCACTCCAACCGAGTAAGTGGTTATCGCTTTCATTTACTGCTTTCATATATATATAAACTGTATTGTGGGGCTGCTCGCTGTAAGTCTCCTTTCATAAACTCATATCTACTGTGTAATAATAGTATAGATATTTCGAGTTTCCCCGACTACTACGTCTAGAACTAGGTGACGCCGTTTCACTTATTCGTAGAAATAGACGCCTAGATCCCCAATAGGAGCACCAGATACAGTCTTCTCTTCGGCTGTCCTCCTTAGGAATCGTCAAGAAGCTCTACTCCCCAAGATGAATGTATTCTCCGTGAATGGCATCTTTGAGTTTCTTCCAAATTCTCGAACTTTCCTGACTTGATTTATTCCTTGTGGATAGCTTACCTTGAAGGTCTCGGGGTTTGGGTACCCACTACGGTCATAATCTTGGACCTTAACTAAGGAACCCTCTTTAAAAGCTAAAAGTCGCTGGATAGTAAACCTTGCACGTTTACCAGCGGTTTTTTTTCTTTAATAGAGTTATCTCTCCTAATGGAAAGGAGATGATAGACCCACGGGCTTCTTAAAAGCATCGGCCTCCTCTTGGGCATTATTCAAGGACACTACGACTTCTTAGAAGTATTCACAGCCTCCTCTTAGGCTTCGTATAATGATCTCTTCCTCCGGGAATGATAGCCTCCTCTTGGGCTTCGTACAAGGACCCGTCGGCTTCTTAAAAGTTTCCAGCCTCCTCTTGGGCTTCGTACAAATTGTCCCGACGACTTCCTAGAGGTATAGGAATAGAACATAGTCATCCTCATAGAACAGTCCTTTCATAGAGTCTACTACTGTTTCTCAAAGCATAGTACAAAAGATAAAACTCTAGACTTGGACAGTCTAAACTTCCTTGAGTCTCAAAGACATTCTCAAGCACCCTTCGTTAAATAGGAAGGAAACCCGCAGACTCGAACAGTCTCAATACCCTTTGGATTTCCTGTTTCCTCAAAGAGAAGGAAAAATCCCTGATCCTCAAATCAAATCCCTGTGTACAGTGTTACTCATATAAGAACTGATTTTCTCTTTTAAAATCAGTATGTTGGATCTGTCACTCAACTGAAACAGTTACAATAGCCTCCATCTCGGGCTTCGTACGAGATACCAAAATTCTCCCCAGTGGAGTCAAACAACATTTTCGCCTCTCTCTCGGGCTTCGTACGAGACACATAAGAGACTCCCCCATTGAGTCAATTACCCTTTTTGCCTCCATCTCGGGCTTCATACGAGATACAAAATCACTCTCTTGTTGAGTATAAGAGATTCTCCTGTTGAGTCAACCCTTGTAGCCTCTCTCTCGGGCTTTGTACGGGACACAAAATAGCCTCCTCTTAGGCTTTGTATAATGATTTTCCTAGCGGAAATTAGCCTCATCTTAGGCTTCGTATAAGAAAACCACTGGTTGATCCAATCAACCTTTTAGCATCAAAGCTGTGCCTCGTTCACAGTACACAAACATCAACAACTCCTTTCCCTTCATCTAATCGCTGTAAGCGGCAAGCCTCTGGATCATCTACATCCATACCACTGTCCCTCTTTTAGCATGAGAAATTCCTAAGGAAAGATGGCATTGCTCTACACTGAGTTAAAGTCTTCTCCTTCAGGTTAAAACCCTTTCTTCGGAAATTATGGCATTGCTCGGATCCGCGTATCCCAGTTAAAGTAATTCTCCTTCTCCCCTCTTTAGAGATGACAAATTCTCTCTAAAGCCGAGGTCTTTCAGCTTCACGTCTTGGGCTTTGAACAAGACACAAATAGACCTTTTAGCTTCACATCTTGGGCTTTGAACAAGATACAAATCACCTTTCGCTTCACGTCTTGGGCTTTGAACAAGACACCAAAAACACTAATTTCCTCCCATAGAATAGGAGGAACTACGATCGCTCTGATTTCCCTGTTTGGGTAAACGGGAATACGTAGGCATAAGATCGAAAGAAAAGATCTTAGCGAGCGCAATCAACAAAAAACCCAAATCCCATATCTCAGTCAATCAAAAGCAGTAATTCAAAAGCATCAGTCCTAACATCCTAATCCTTGTTCCCCGTCAGAAACCCTTTGCCTAGATTAAAAGAAAGAAAACAGTATTGGCGAAAATACAAATAACCAGTACAAAGGCCCCCCACATTGATAGCATCTGTAACCTAACAGACCGCTGTTTAAACTCAGTATGCAAGCAGGGTTAGTTGGAGACATCTATTTCCCTTCCTTATTCAGCTCACAATAGGATAAAAAATGAATCGACCTGTAGTTCAAACTCAGACCGCAGAGAGCGACCAACGCTTAAGAACCGCGTCCAAAATCGCTCGCTACACATTGGTACACCTTATAGGTCATCTTTACATGTTCATTTCAATTTGAACTTTGTGCATCATTAACATGTATTGTTTGCACTTTATTTTTGAACTTTCATTTCAATTCTTCTTCTATTACTTCTTGAATGTTTTGATGTTTGATTCATGAATACTTTGAGATGTCTATAAGTCATTTTCCGCCTAGTTTCAATTCTGATCCTTAGATTACATGTACCATTTATGCATGTTTCAGTCAATCAGTATTGGCGAAAATACAAATAACCAGTACAAAGGCCCCCCATATTGATAGCATCTGTAACCTAACAGACCGCTGTTTAAACTCAGTATGCAAGCAGGGTTAGTTGGAGACATCTATTTCCTTTCCTTATTCAGCTCACAATAGGATAAAAAATGAATCGACCTGTAGTTCAAACTCAGACCGCAGAGAGCGACCAGCGCTTAAGAACCGCGTCCAAAATCGCTCGCTACACATTGGTACACCTTATAGGTCATCTTTACATGTTCATTTCAATTTGAACTTTGTGCATCATTAACATGTATTGTTTGCACTTTCTTTTTGAACTTTCATTTCAATTCTTCTTCTATTACTTCTTGAATGTTTTGATGTTTGATTCATGAATACTTTGAGATGTCTATAAGTCATTTTCCGCCTAGTTTCAATTCTGATCCTTAGATTACATGTACCATTTATGCATGTTTCTTTCCTTTTCTTTTCATCTTTCAACTTCCTTTCTTATGAAGACATGTTTGAATGATATGGATGATGATTGTTGTTTATTCTATTGAATTTGTATGATGATATTCACTTGTTATCCATATGATCTACATTCTGGTTGTGATCATAAAACTTGATTTTTCATCTTTTTCTTTTGAACTTTATAGTGCATTAAGTACTTTTTTACCTCTTATGCATGTTTCCTTGTTTACTAACCATGTAGGGGTTTTGGTAAGTTGAAATTGAGTGTGGATAAGGAATCCACATTCAAACTTCTTTCCTTTCATTTCTTTTATAATTCAACTTTGTGTTTTGTTAAGCATCTATGTGCTTACTTTGATCAACTCCTTACTTCCCCTTTTGAGTTACAATTCATCTTCTACTTTAGAAGTGAATTGTTTAGCTCATTCCTTCTTTAAAGTTTAGGTGTTTAAACCTCACCAACCATTAGGACCACTCCCTTAACTAATCAATTAGGATTGAGTCTTAGTTCACATAGATTTTACCTTTCTTCTCCCTTGAGTCTTTCATCTCCTCATCTCAAAGAAAATTCGAAATATCTAATAAAGGTAGGCACTTATTGCATTTAGGCCTTTCATATAAAGAAAAGATTATAAAGGGGTCTTCTCTTATAATCTTAAAATGTGTAGCATATGGCCCATCTTGGGTCAATGTGTTAAACATTTGATCTTGTATGAGGGACTTAAATGCAATACTTGTTGAAGGTGCAAATAAAAAACACTTCTTCATTTCATAATCAACAAAAACACTTAATAAATACAAGTATGCTAGTGTGTTTGAACCTTAATAATTAGAACTAAGTGTGAGGGTCTTCTTCACCCTTAGTGTGCTTTCTTACTCATTCCATCTTGGAATGTGAGAATGTATACATTCCAATGACTAAGATTTAGATACACTATCATATGCAAACAAATGAAAAAACTCTTAAAAGACAAAAACAAACAATAATGTCTTTCCTTCGGGAATTCTTTCCTCATCTCCTCCATTCATTCCTTAAGGATGCGTCATTTCCGTTCTACCGCAAACAGGTAACGCCTAAGTCTCCCTACAGCGAGTTGCAACACCTAAACTGCTAGAACGCGAACGCTGACGTATTCCACTAAAAAACACAAACAACTTTCCCTAGTGAGGGGAACTACGTCGCTCTGATTCTCATGCTCCCGATGAGATACGTAGGCAGTGGGGTAGGGCCCATTCGAGCACTTCTTTTATTTTCCCTACATTTGTTTCTCTTTCTCTTTTCATTCCTTTTTCCAGTTCTTTTTCCAGTATCCTTTTCTATCACCCTTTGATTGAAGCAGCAAGCGTGGATCCCATCGGGTACGATGGACGCGTGGGGGTGCTAATAGCTTCCTCTCACGTAACCGAATCCCGAATCCAGTTCTCTTGGTCGCAAGACCATGCTCTGTCCTTCTTCTCAGGTTTACGCAGTGTTTCCTTTCCCTCTCTTGGGATAAATACACATTGCTGGCGACTCTGTTTCGGTGCCACTTTCGCGTTTGTACTAGGATGAAAATCCCGGGAGCGACATCGACGGCCTGCAGTTGAAGATGGAAAATGCGAAAAAATAGGGGCACAGTTGCCCCGATCTTCAAGTATTTGCACACGAGCTCGAAAGCCCTGATGAAAGCGAGAGAGTTGGGGTGGAGCTGAGAAGGGGCCAAACGCAGCCAGACAAACACTAACTGTTGGAAATCCGTGAAGGGCAAACGTCACCACGCCTCGTCGAACATGAACTCGTACACAGGAAACCGCATCCCCCTGTAGGTCGAGCATATTCGATGATGTGGCATCGGCCTGAACACGTTCCACGTCTTCGATGAACCCACTAGACGGTGCTCGACGGTGCAAAATATGTCGGCCTCGTCCAAATCGACAAACTGGAGATCATGTTTACAGCCTCCTCGCAGGCCCAGTCGTTGGGTGACCTCTCCTCGGCGCTGGTCATCTCCGCCATAGGTGAGTCGGGCTCGTCGTAAGTATCTAAAGATCCCTCGGCCACTTGCAATACGTCCATTACCTGAAAAGCAGAAGGAAATGGTGAATTTGATTACCCATATCAAATCCACCCCTCCACCGCTGATCAAGTGAAATGGCGAAGGAGGAACGTCGGGAAACGTGAACCCGCGACCATCTTCAGGTTTGCGGGGAACGGCGTTGGGCGGGACCCCGAGATATTCGACCCACGTCCCCGTGACATTCTTCGTGTCCCTGGGGATTTCGTCAGTTATCCCCGGGAGACTCAACAAAAGAACTGAGAGATGTTCATCTCACGACCCCGGGACATTCTTCATGTCCTCGGGGATTTCATCGTCTCTTCCCGCGAGATTCAACGAGTAAACTAGGAAATTCTGCCGTTTTCGTCGGATATTTCGTGATTTCCTTGGGAACTTCATCTGTTCACCATAGATTCACCCTACAAATGCAAGCAAAAGAGGAAAAAAGAGAGAAACTTACTTCGTAGGTGCTTCCGGTAGGGTTCCGGTGCGGCTGTCAGCGGCGGCGAACGGCGGTGAACGGCGGTTGAAGAGAGAACGAAAGAAGGCAAAGTCTAAGCAGAGGGAGAGCGAAAATGGAAATGAAACGAGATGGCCCCTATTTATAAGGGTCTCACGAGCCTCGAGGGCTCCTAGGCAATCGATTACGCTACCCTAGCATAGCCGCCCTAGGCAATGATGAGATGCGACACGTGGCGCACACTCTCTCATGCATGTCTCTTCATTCCCCAACACGCGTCCTTATGTTCTTCTCGGTTCAAACTTCTCGTATCCCCGCGACGACGCTCATCCGCGACCATCCTAGCACGAGCGGAGCGATTTATTTCTCCCCGTTTGACCGACCACTCCTCGTTTAGAATCCCTTCCCTGACGGGATACGTCCTCGACATATTACTGGCCCTTAAGTCATTACTCTGACACCTCAGAACAACGACTTGGGGGCTCCTGTTCCGGACTGGGCCAGCGCCTGCCCTACGGTCGGGCAGGCCCAAGCCCAATGACCAACGAAGGCCCAACAAGGTCAAAAGCCACCTCCGTGTCGGGCACGTGCCAGTCCCCTCAGACGTCGGACACGCGGGGTAGAAGACCGTCGGGCAGAGGCGTATAGTTCGTGGACACGCCTCTCCTCGACACCTACATGCTCCTCCCCGCGAGGACACGTTCTCTTGTAACTTCCCACTCCCGAAGAAATCGGTCTGCCCTACTTCCGGAGATTTAGGGACCGTTACACCAGGGCAAAGACCACGTGCTGGTCTTCGCTACGCCACGTAAGTCCTGGCAGTTACCTGGATTGGGCCTGACAATCCAGTCCAGTGCAAGTAACCGTTGGCCCCGCGCTGAGGGCTCTCTATAAATACCCTCTCACTTGAGAGGGTCAGGTTACACAACATATTCTAACTCTCATCTGTTTTTCTGTACTTGCTTACTCCCTTTCTTACTTGAGTGTCATAGTAACTTGCAGGTACACCCTCCCCCCATATCATCATCACCGGAGCTGAAATTCATACGACGTTGTTGGCCACTGAACAACTGTCTGATCCAGGTACGATCACATTTCTTTAAAAAAAAAAATTCACTAAATTTAAAGGTACTATAGATTATTAAAATTTCGATTTATTATAACTTAGTATTAATTTTGTTGGGACAAGCAAATGAAACCCTTATATGCAGTACACTGTTGTTTGTTTGTCAAAAATCTATGTCCTTTGGCATCTTTGTGATTCCATCAGCGTAAGCAATGGCAGACAAACCTAGCCGATCGCTGGTTCTATACGGTGACGGTTTAGCTCGTTTCATCAATCCATCTTCTTCGCACAATCACCATCTCCACTCTCTCGCTTCTCTTTCTTCCTGCGGTTTATTGTCTCTCTCCCATTCTCCTCACCCAGGTTCCCTTCTCTTCTCTTCCATAACTATAACCTCTAACCTAACCCACACTTGTTCAATAATCAGTTATATTCTCAAATTCACTTGATTATATGTAGTTTTCAGAAACCGAAGATCAAAGAATTGTCAGAGAATTCGCATTGCTTCTCGATGCATTCCAAATTGATGATCCACCAAAACAAACCTTACCTAATAGGTATTTTCTCTGTTTTTCATTTTTAGTTATAAAAATCTGTTATTTAGTTTATAGAAAAATAGAAAATTCTGTGTTTACTTATTATAGTACGACGATAATCAAATACTGGATTGTTGAAATTTAATGTATATAGTGAGTTATTAAACTAGGTATTACAAGGTTTTAACTGCAGTCGTGTAAAGCCTTTTGCGATTTCGTTGTTACTACACTGATTGCGGTCGTCGTGGTGTAAATTAACTATAATTTGTTCTTTATCACAAAAACAGTGAAAAATCGTATCAGTATTGACACCTTTCAATACCGTTTTGTCGCGGCCATTTTCGTGGTGACAAACCGTTTTTAAAAATGTAACATTTGATCTCTCATTGTTTAGATGTTAAAGTTTAACCATGATGATGTTTTAAGGTTCACAATCATTGTTTTTTCCAATTAGATTTGTTGTTGGTTGGTAGGAATACAATGTTACATAAAACTTTTGCATTTCCTTCTTTGGATATAGGTTTATGGGAATGAAAGCGGCTATATTCACCAACCATTCAGGGTTGAAATCTTATAGTTCCAACCTTGGGTTAAGTGTTATCCAGTTAGATGAGTTTTTGAAACAACACACTTCTGAATCACAAGACAATGATGCTGTGGCTTCTGAGCTTCTCAACTTGCTTGGATTTCAAGAAGGGAAGGTCGAAGACAATAGTCAATTTGATATTGTGTTCGTTCACGTTGGAGCCGGTGAAAAGGTCGATGGAAGTGAACAAAATGCTTATGTGGAGTGGGTGGATGCATTTGTTGGTGCAATAATGAGACAGGTGCAGCCGGGATCCGATGTTGGTTCTCGGTTGCACTTGTCTGTTGTTATGAGCTATGGCAAGGCTTTGGAGGAGGATGAATCGAGGTTTTCAGTGTTAAAGAAGGTTGATGAGAAGCACTCTTGTTTTTCAACTCTTTATCCTCTACAAAGTTATGCTATGAAAGGAGGAGTTCCTCGCAAGGATGTGAGGTAATTTAAGGAAGGATTTGGTAGATAGGTTATAACAGGATAAAATCGAACATATGATTTCTATATGATGTTTGGTGCGTATTAAAATGTAGACTAGATCATGGCAGGTGATTAAAAATCCTTGTTTGTTTTGGTTCCACTGTAAATGTGATACCGAACAAAACATAGGTCGAATTTTGATTAACTTCTAGTTTATGGAAGCTTTTCAATAAAGATAAGCTAATAGTTCTTTGCATTACAACAATGTTAGCTTTTAGCAGAGTTGTCAATAGCGGCCGACAGCTATGGGAAGAGCTTTAACGGTGCAGAACACTATAGCAGCCGCTATAGGGTAAATAGCAGGATAGCAGAGCATAGCGGTTCTCGGCCCGGAGCGGTTTTTGGCCCGCTATTCTTTTTCCCTCTAAAAAACCAAAATTACCCCTTTAAATTTACGACGTTTCAAGGATAATGATGGGATTTTCAATCAAATTTGAGTTGAGATTCAATTTTAACCTTCGTTAATGCACTTCAAGAGTCACGTGTGATTTGATTTATGAATATTTTATGAGTTGAGTTACTTGTTTAATTTTACATTAAATATATGTTTATAATTATTATATGTAATTTGTCCAAAAAATGATCAAATAGAGCGGTCATCCCGCTATTCCACTTTTGGAGTCGTCCGCTCCGCGCTGCTATCCGAGAAGGCTTTTAGATTTTATGGAGAAGTTAAATATCATGAGAGCTGAAAATATAAGATGCAAAAGCTAATTCCAATTTATACGAGAAATTGTTGTTTAAAAAATGGTGAACACTCTCAAACGTATCATAGAATTCTTCAATATTAATAATTATTGCAAGATTATTTTGATGTAAGTGCTTATATAGAAGTTTATTTAAACTTACATGCTGTTTTGC
Organism: Lathyrus tuberosus; assembly: GCA_022829125.1. Lineage (NCBI taxonomy): Eukaryota > Viridiplantae > Streptophyta > Magnoliopsida > Fabales > Fabaceae > Lathyrus > Lathyrus tuberosus. The sequence goes on along the minus strand of JALAZF010000013.1, from coordinate 23,950,077 downwards.
TTTGTTCTGTTTGTGTACCAAGCACTAGGTGCTCTAGTTATTAATATCATTATCAGGAGTCCTTGTTTTCTTCTTGGATTGTCTTGCATATTTACGTCCATACCAAATGATGCAGGCACCATTCACCCATGTTAATTGCTCAACTGCAATATGGTGTGACTCGCAAGGATAATGCACACAAGTTTTCCTTCCAAGACTTCACAGAGGTTTGTTTCTGAGATTTTACTTCGGGTTTTATTCAGAAGTTTGAAATTTATTCCAATCAAATTTTCTTCTTTTTTCTTTGGTGCATGACTTATTACAAAGGCCCTGCTCTATTTCTTGCTCTTAATATGTGTTCTTACTTCTTCGTCCACATACATACTTTAAATCTTTGACGTTTCCAAGTTATTTACCTACATCACATATATGCTCGAGTGATTTTGCCAAAATATGCAACAGACAATCTATGTAGCCCTGATACCTTATATTAAAGGCGCGTTTGGTGTTTGACACATGTCTGGGTCTGATCCCAACACCGACATATTCAAGTATTTCATTTGCTCATACTATTCGCGTCGACATGTTAGTGTAGTGTCTGGTGTTTGTGTCCGTGTTTGTAGCGCATACAATTGATTCTGAAAGTGACACTGTAGTGATTCATTACTCTATAATTGCTTAACTTTATTTATGTGTTTCTTTTGTGATGCAGAATGGTGGAAATCTTACAATACCGGCAGATAGGTTCTTACATGAGATAGCTTTTAAGTTGTGGAAAGCTCCAAAATATGGAGCTTGATTCCCATGTCCCTCTTCTTTTCAACTCCTTGTAAGCCTCTTCCATAGCAGCATGGGTATTTGAGTGTGCCCGACACAGTCCACCCATGTTCCTTAACATGTTAATTTCGTAATCTTAACTCTGTTACCTCATGTAATAACCAAGATTTGGATGATTGGATACTACAACTACCTCCTCTTCTTGCTTTATGTTTGTAAAAAAATGACAGTAACACATAACTTGACTCTTCTCAAAACCATGTTATTAGTCACTTTTCTGGAGTAAATTATAGCATTTTGATTTTTGATCCTTGAAATTGCAAGGATTGGACAAACTGGTCCCTCAAACATATAAAATAGAAATTTAGTCCTTTAAATTAAATTTGTTTGAGAAGGGGAAGCAGTGGGAATGATAAAATCAAATTTGTTTGTATTTTTTTGGTTCTACAAACTCCCGCAAAGTTAATATTCTCAAGATGGACGACAACAATTACAACGAGTGGGCAAGAACTATAACCTTGGTATTGGACGATAAAAGCGAGTTTAGATATTTAACAAGTGCAATAACCGAACTTACCATTGACAATCCTCTTAACAAAAAATGGAAGTCTGAGAACTCCATGCGTGAAAAGCTTTCAAAGACACTTATATAGATACCTTTGGTGTGAAGTCAAAGTTGTGGCATGTCTAACAATGGTAATTGGGATTTTACATCCTACTACATTGAAATGTTGATCATGTGAAAGTATGTTAATGATAGTGTCCAGTGTCTCAAAGAACAAGAGAATGACTGTCTTTATGTTCCTTTTTGGGCTGAATAAAGACCTTGATAAAATTAGAGGCACGACAAGAAATCATGCTAGGAAAAGATGAATTATCGTCTGAAATATCATTCTCAGTCAGAAAAACTTTGCCATGATCATTGTCTGAAAATATGCCATACACGTGAGACACGGCAGAAGCTTAATGGAAAGCCACCAACCTGAAAAAAGGAAAAGAAGTAATTTGGGTCGTGCACTCCATACTTATAAATCGGATTAAGGGCGATAATCCACCTCAACTCAACTTTCTCTCACGTCGGAGCAAATAGGCAAATACGTTAAACTCCCCGAGTCATCAACTCCTTCGCATTCTATTGCTCAAAAAGTACCTTTCTTAGTGTTAATCTCACTCTTAGTTGGATGGTCGATTTAGGTGTCATGAATCACATGACAGGTGATTCCACATTATTTTCTTCATACAGTTCTTGTGCAAGTAATCATAAAATTAAAGTAGCAAATGACTCTTTTTCAGCCATTGAGATAAAGGTTTAGTTGTGTTGTCTCCAAGTCTCACACTTATAGATGTCCTCCATGTTCCAAATATATTATGTAAGTACTAAGGAGACAACACAAAAAAAATGGTAAAACTATTTTTTCCGTAAGTATTATGTCTTTTAGGATTTGACCCTAGGAATGATGCTTGTAAGTACTAAGGAGAGTGGACGACTCTAATACTTCAATGTTGGTGATGATTCACAACAATTTCTACACAATTATTTTAAGTCTTTTTTTTTTCTTTGAATATTAGATATCTAAATATAGAAAGATTATTATTAGTATTGATTACAAATTATTATTAGAATCATAACCACATAATTGTATTGTGTATATAAATGACTAACATATCAATGAAAAGACACGACATAAATTATCTTACATGGTATCACACTTGGTTTGATCCCAAACCCTAAAACCAGCCGCCAACTTTCTTTCTTCCTATCTTTCATTCTTTTATTTTTCTTCAACCACTGCAAAACAGCCATGACTACCACTACTGATTCCTCTAACAACAACTCTTTCTCACACTCCACCGATCATACCGACCCTCCTCCTCCACCTCCCACTTCTACGCCGACTCACCTTGCTCTCACTGTCCCAAATATTACTAATTTCATTAAATTACTCTGAGAATTGAAAAGGGCACGTATAACACGTGGTCAGAACTTTTCAAAATTCATGCTCGAGTTTTTCAAGTGATTGACCATATCATTCCCTCTGAACCAGCCGCAGATCCCTCTCTCAAAACTATCGATCCACATTTATGGCTTCGTCTCGGCGTCGTCGTTTTGCAGTGGATATATGGAACAATCTCCGATGATTTTCTCAACACTATCATCGAACATAGTTCCACCGCTGAAATCGCGTGAAATCGCTTATTCGACATATTTTATGATAACAAGAATTCTAGGGCTCTCTACCTAAAGCAAGAATTTTCACGAACTCATATGGAGCAATTCTCTGATGCTTCCTCCTACTGTCAACATCTCAAGTCTCTCTCTGATCATCTAGCTAATGTTGGTGCCCCTGTATCAAATGAATGTTTAGTTCTTCAACTCATTTCAGGACTAACCGATGCATATGCTGCCGTGGGATCCCAAATTCGTCATGCTGATTCACTTCCTCAGTTATATAAAGCTCGTTCCATGATCATTTTGGAAGAAACAACACTGCAGAAAAAGGTGTCAAGCTCAGTCAAAAATTCATCTTTCATGGCATCTCACAATGACACACTAATTGATTCATCGACATCCCGCGTTATCCACGAAATTATGACACAACCGTTTAGGACATCCAGGAGCTACTATCGTAAGTTCTCTACACCGAGACAACTTTCTCCAATGTAATAAGTCTCAGAACAATTACTTTTGTAATTCATGCCCTCTTGAAAAACAAATAAAATTGCCTTTTTATAGCTCTGTGTCTCATACTTTTATGCCTTTTGATATTGTGCACAATGACCTCTGGACTTCACCAATTCTTAGTTTAGAAGGTCATCGTTACTATATGTTGTTTCTTGACGATTAGACAAATTTTTATGGTCTTTTCCAATTCATACAAAATCTCAAGTTCATTCCATTTTTCTTCAATTTAGAACTCACATTGAAACACAATTTGAAAGAAAAATTAAATGTTTCCAATGTGACAACGGTAAAGAATATGATAACTCAATGTTTGATAAATTTTGTAAAAACAATGGAATGTCATTTAGATTTTCGTGTCCTCACACCTCCTCACAAAATGGAAAAGCCAAAAGAAAAATTTGTACCATAAACAACATCATCCGTACTCTTTTTGCCCATGCCTCTTTACCTCCATCAATGTGGCATCATGCACTACACATGGCCACTTACCTACATAATATCCTTCCAAATAAGAAGCTTTTCCTCCAATTGCCCACTAAAATACTCTACCAAAAAGATCCAGCTTATACTCACCTTTTTGTCTTTTGATGTCTTTGTTATTCTCCCATCCCTTCATCATATAAAAATAAGTTACAAGCTCGGTCCACACCTTGTGTCTTCTTAGGATATCCCTCAAATCATAGAGGATACAAATGCTATGATTTATCTAGCCGTAAAATATTTATTTCCCGGCATGTCATTTTTTATGAAACTAAGCTTTCGTTTTCTAATCTAAATGTTCCTACAACGGTTGACTATAATTTTTTGGATGACGACACACCTTTACTTCCATCCTATTCCTGTAGTGCTCCACACTCTAACCGTAAAAATCATACTCCACCCCTAACTACACCAGTTCAAACAAACATTTACCAACCATCACCATCTTTTTTTAATTCGCCTCCGTCACCCTCCCACAATCACACCTCACCAACCATAACATCATCCTCATCCACAACATCACCTTTAAACCCATCATTACCAACTATCGTTTCATCCTCATCCACTACATCACTTCCGACTCCTCCACCTTCACAACAAAAACCGCCCATCTCCCCTCAAATGACAACCAGAATCCAACACGGTATTGTCAAACCTCGCAAACTCTTCAATCTCCATACATCAACCTCAACCTCCATATCCCCTCTACCTACAAATCTCATTGATGCATTAAATGATCAAAATTGGAAAATGGCCATGAAAAACGAATATGATGCTCTTATTGAAAATAAGACGTGGGACTTAGTTCCTCGTCCGTCTAATGCTAATGTTATTCAGAGTTTGTGGATTTTCAGGCATAAAAATAAATCTGACGGATCCTTTGAGAGATACAAAGCTCGCCTTGTAGGTAATGGTGCAAATCAACAAACGGGTGTTGATTGTGGTGACACATTCAGTCCGGTGGTCAAACCGGCTACCATTCAAACGGTTCTAAGTGTTGTTTTATCTAAATCATGGTGTCTTCATCAATTAGATGTTAAAAATGCTTTCTTGCATGGGAACCTTCATGAAACAGTATACATGCATCAACCTCCTAGATTTCGTAATTCTCAATTTCTTGATCATGTCTGTTTATTGAAGAAATCTCTATATGGTCTCAAACAAGCACATCACGCCTGGTACCAGCGCTTTACTGATTATGTAGCTACAATGGGTTTCTCTCACAATATTTCAGACCACTATCTTTTTATATATCATCATGGCAATGACATAACTTATATTCTTCTGTATGTGAATGACATTATTCTTGCTGCATCATCTGACACTCTTAGAGAATCTATTACGGAATAATTGAGTTCCGAATTCTCCATGAAGGATCTGAGGCCTCTAAGTTATTTTTTGGGTGTTTCTGTCACCCGACATCCCGAAGGCGTTTTTCTTTCACAAAAGAAATATGCAGAAGAAATTATCGAACGAGCCGGTATGTCCTCCTGCAAACCATCCTCCACATCAGTAGACACAAAGGCGAAACTTAGTGGTTCATCCGGTAACCCTTACCATGATCCAACCGAATATCGTAGCCTTGCCGGAGCATTGCAATACTTGACGTTCACTCGACCAGACATCTCATATGCAGTTCAGCAAGTGTGTTTATTTATGCATGATCCAAAAACTCAACACATGTCTGCCTTGAAACGCATTATTCGATACATTAATGGTATCATAGATTTTGGCCTCCATCTGTACCCTTCATCCGTCGACAAGCTCATTTCTTACACAGACGCAGATTGGGCCAGTTGTCCAGACACAAGAAGATCTACCTCCGGCTGCTGTGTTTATCTCGGTGACAACTTGATCTCATGGTCCGCAAAACGCCAACATACCTTGTCTCGTTCAAGTGCCAAAGTCGAATACAGAGGTGCAACTAATGTTGTGTCTGAATCATGTTGGTTACGCAACTTACTCTTGAAACTATGGTGTCCTGTCACAAAAGCTACTCTGGTATATTGTGACAACATCAGCGCAATTTATCTTTCCGACAATCCTGTTCAACATCAACGCACCAAACATATTGAAATGGATATATATTTCGTGCGTGAGAAAGTTGCTTGCGGTCAAGTACACGTTCTTTACATTCACTCGCGTTTTCAGATTGCTGACATCTTCACAAAGGGATTTTTGTTGCAACTCTTTGATGACTTTCGTGATAGTCTCAACATTTGTTCACCTCTAGTTTCGACTACGGAGGTGTATTAGATATGTAAATATAAAAAGATTATTATTAGTATTGATTACAAATTATTATTAGAATCATAACCACATAATTGTATTGTGTATATAAATGACTAACAGATCAATGAAAAGACACGACCTAAATTATCTTACATTGAATAATAATTATAAAGTTATGTTATAACATTTACAAGTAGATCATCCTAGTTTTCGATATTTGAAACACTTTTTTCTAAAATTATTTAATAATAAGTATTTTATAATTATGAATTTGCAAAACATCATCGTTCTCATTTTCCAATACTATCTTATAAACTATATAAACCTTTTTATGTTATTCACAATGATGGTTGGGGCCTAACCATAGGAGCATGCTCTCTCTCCTCTCATAAAGTAATTTATCATATTTATCGATGATCACTCAAAAGCATATTGAGTATACTTGTTAAAGGGAAAATTTGATGTTTGTCAGGTTGTAAAGGATATTTTTTAAATGGTGCAAACTTAATTTCAAATTAATATTCAAGCGTTTAAAAGTGATAATGACAAATAGTACTTTAACATTAATTTGGATGATTTCTTTCGTCAAAATGAGATAATATATCAAAGCTCATGTCCTCATACTCCTTAATAAAATGACATTCCAGAAGAAAAAATATTTACTTTTCACACATAAAGTTCCAAATTATAAATGGGGTGAAGCAACTTTAACTCCTGAGTTCTTAATTAATAGAATTCCTTCCAAAATTCTTAATTTTCAAAATCTTATTAATATTTTTAAAGAACGTTTTTTAAGTAATTGTCTTTCTTTTGATTTAACACTAAATTTTTTTGAATACTCGAACTATGAAATGTATTTTTGTTGGAAACTCGTGTACTCCAAACGAAAATAAATGGTAGTACCTACATAAATAAAATGTTTGTCTTTATGGATGTAACATTCTTTGTAAACAAACTTTTTAAATACGAAAATTTATCGCTTTAGGAGACTTTTAAGGAAGAATACTCATTTTAAACTGATAGCATAAATTTTTTCAATTCATATTTTTCAATATCACAAACTTTGATATTTACAATAAAACACCAATAACAAAGGGTCATGATTCCATTCCTAAACCTACTCCTGTTATGAGTACGAAACTTGGTGAATCTGAACATACATCTTATCATGAAAATGAAAACTATGACGATGATGATAAGCTAATTGAAATACCATATAACAATGAATCACCAAGAGGAAATAGACTTGAAACAGAAAATAAAATTTGAAAAGGAAAGTTTTTTGTGAGACAAAAATACAAAGACGTTGAGCCCACATCTCAATACTTTCGTATATGATAGAATCTCGGAATCTGTTAGAGAGAATAATTGGGAAATTCATATTGTATTCCTTGAATTAAAAGAGTTACAAGAGAAATGCTTATAAAGCGACAAGTGTAACAAACTATGTCAGCTCAGCATAACTGAGTGGCTCAAATCTAATCTAAAGGAAAGGCTCAGATTGAATCTAAGCTACCAGAATATACAATATAATATATAACTCTATCATTCCCCCTTAGAAGTTGAGGGTGTGTCACTCAAGTTTTGTTTGTTGACCACTCTTAACTTGTCACGGAGAGGAAGGAATTTCACAGCTGATAAAGGTTTGGTGAACACATCTGCCCACTGATCATGAGCAGGAACATGAGCCACCACAAGACTTTTGCTAAGCACCTTCTCTCTAACAAAGAAGATATCCAACTCCATATGCTTGGTTCTGTTGTGAAGGATTAGATTATGAGCAAGTGTAACAGTGCTGAGGTTGTCTCACAGAATTTTTGGAGTTTGAAAGTTGCAGTGAAGCTCCCTCAGCAAGGGCTGCACCCACAATATCTCTGCAACAAGCTGTGCCATGCTCCTGTACTCGGCCTCTGCACTAGACCTAGCAACCAGCTGCTGCTTCTTAGACCACCAAGACATGAGATTGGGACCAAGGAAAACACACGCACCAGAAGTGGACCTTCTGTCATCTGGATCCGAAGCCCAATCAGCATCACAAAACCCTAGTAAAGAAAGAGGCTGCTGAGTTTGAGCAGGTTGGAGAAGCAGCCCATGCTGTAAAGTGCCACTTAAGTACCTCAAAATTCTCTTTACTGCTTTCCAATGCTCCTCGAGAGGGTTGGACAAAAACTGATACACTTTGTTAACAGAGAAAGAAATTTCTGGTCTTGTCAATGTGGCATACTGCAGTGCCCCAACAACTGACCTGTACAAAGCAGGATCAACAACACCGTCAGAGCCAACTTTTGACAGCTTGCTACTAGAGACCATGGGAGTTGACATCCCATTGGCATTAAGCATATTGACTTTGGCCAGTAAATCACGCACATACTTAGTTTGAGATAGAAACAAAGAGCCATTAGGGAGGTGAGAGACCTCAATACCTAGGAAGTAATCCAATTTTCCAAGTTCTTTGAGGGAGAAGGCAGCATTTAAGCTCTTGATCAAGGAGGTGATAAATGAGGTTGAGTTTCCAGTGATGATAATATCATCAACATAGACCAATATCACAATATGCAGGCTGTTTGTGTTAAGGAAAAACAAGCTAGGATCACACCTGCTGGCCGTAAACTGGTGTTGCAATAAAGCTCCTTTAAGCTTGTCAAACCAGGCCCTAGGAGCCTGCTTGAGCCCATAAATAGCTTTGTTTAATTTGCATACAAGGCTCTTATCAGATACTTCAAATCCAAGGGGTTGGTGCATGTAAACTTCCTCCTCAAGACTACCATTGAGAAAAGCAGTGTTCACATCAATTTGCTGAATGAACCACCCATGAGTGACAGCAAGTGTTAGAACTGTTATGACTGTAACCGGCTTAACAACTGGCGAAAAGGTTTCCTGAAAGTCACTGCCAACTTATTGGTGAAAGCCTTTTGCCACAAGCCTAGCCTTGTATTTGTTTATGGAACCATCAGAATTTCCCTTGACCCTAAAGACCCATTTATAACCAATGGGCTTCCTTGAGTCAGATGGAGACACCAAAGTCCATGTCTGATTTTTCAAAAGTGCCTGAAATTCATCTTTCATTACCTGAAACCAGTGTGGAACAGCCAGGGCCTGACTGACAGAAGAAGGTTCTATGTGAGTGAGTAAGAGTGTGGGATTAAGTCTTGGTTGAGTGATTCCACTTTTGGCTCGTGTTTGCATAATATGAGTGTTAAGGGGATGGATAAAAGGTTGGGATGGGTTAGAGGGTAAGGGAACAGGGCTGACAGACGATTGTGTAGGAGAAGATGAGGGAGAAATGGTATTGCATTCAGGAATATCAGAGAGAATTAGGCCAGGAGAAGAGGAAGTGAGGGGAATAGGCGTATGTGGAGAGCTGACATCAGCAGGAGTATGAAGAGGATTGGGAGGGGAAGTAGGACTGACACCAGCAGCAGTAGAAGAAAGAGATGGTGTAGGACTGCCAGAATTAAGAAGGTGAGAATGAGGAGAAGCTTCAGCCATGAACCATGAAGAAGCAGAAACAGGGGAAGTAGAAGCAGCAGTAGAAGGTGGAGTGGAAATGGGAAATAAAAGGGAATAAGGAAACCTTGTTTCATGGAAAAGAACATCCTTAGAAATATAGAGATGTCCACTGGCAGCCAAACATTTGTACCCCTTATGAACGGTGGAGTATCCTAGAAAAATACACTCCTTAGATCGATAATCAAGTTTGTGAGCATTGTAGGGACGGAGGAAAGGGAAACACGCACAACCAAAGACACGGAGACATGTGTAATCAGGATGTTTATGGAGAAGTTTGAAGTAAGGTGATAAGTTTTCAAGAGTAGGACTTGGGAGCCTATTAATCAAGTAGGCAGCCGTGACAAAGGCATGATCCCAAAATTTTAAGGGAAGGGTGGACTGAGCAAGTAAGGCAAGACCGGTTTCAACAATGTGACGGTGTTTGCGCTCAACTAAGCCATTTTGATGATGAGTATGGGGACATGTAAATCGATGAATAATGCCTAGCTCTTGAAGGTACTTTGTAAAAGGTCTAAATTCACCCCCATCATCACTTTGTACTGTTTTGATTTTGCAATTGAACTGCATTTCAACCATAGTTTTGAATTAAATGAATTGAGGCAAAGTATCAGATTTGAGCCTAAGTGGGAAGACCCACACAAACCTAGAGTAGGCATCAACACATGTCAAAAAATAAGTGAAGCCACCTGAGGATTTCTCAGGGGCAGACCCCCACAAATCACATACCACAAGTTCAAAAGGATGATTATAAACCGTATTGGATAAAGGTGCATGCAATCTATGAGATTTACCCAAGCAACATGCATGACAGAGATCACCATTAGGCTTAGATGGGATAGGTGTCGCTCCCAGGATTTTCATCCAGGTACAAACGCGAGAGTGGCGCGGAAAACAGAGTCGTCAGCCGTGTAAATTTATCCCAAGAGAGGGAAAGGGAACACCGCATAAACCTGAGGAAGAGGGAAAAGAATGGTCATCGTAACCATAACTTGGGTTCGGGAGTCGGTTACGAGAGGGGAAGGTGCTAGCACCCCACGCGTCCATCGTACTCGATGAGATCCACGCTTGTTGCCTATTCTAAGGGTGAGTTATCCTAAAATCTATGGCTGTACTAAAACGGGGAAGGGGAAGACAAAGATAGACTCGGTAGGACATCGTCGTCCTAGGCCTACGTACTCCCTTTGTGCAATGGGAAATTCAGAGTCAACGTAGTTCAGACCAAGTTCTTTTTGTGTTTTTTATGAGCGACGTTAAGTTCGCGTCCGGCAGTTAGGGTCGATGCCTGTTTGCGACTCAGACGGAAAGTAACGTGCCCTTTTTGAAAATAGCCTTTAGTTTGACAATCCCGAAGGACAAAAAGGTTTGAAGTTCGTTTGTATTTTTTAAGACAGAAGTGACTTGAGTTAGTTCATAACTTGCATTGCACCAAAGTCTAGGGCACAAGGACGAATACTTAACGAATCGTCCCAAGACAGGACGCTCGCTAAGCACTCTAGAAAGATGAGAGGAAGCCCCTCATTTCTCATTCCCGGCGCTTAAGGCTCATGCACAATACACTTTATCCTTATTAAGTGTTTTCAAGAAGTTTTGAGATGAGAAGAGAGAAGACACAAAGGAAACTCTAAAGGGAAACTAAGAGTCCTAATGTTATCATGCTGGGTGACCTACGGTTAGTGAGGTTTGACGACAACCTAAGCTTAAAGAAAAGAAAAGATGAGAGACAGAAAGAGTGAGAGTGGACATGGATAACTATCCACACCCTCAAATAACTTACCTCAGCCTCTGCATAAAAGGTTAGCACAAAACAGACATACGTAAAAGAAATGAGATAAACGAAATCCAGGCAATGACATATAATGGCAATCAAGTGACCTATAACAATCTAAACATGGTTTATGAAGTCAAAGACACAATCCCCAAAACAATGGCACAAGTGCCTTTTCAAACAGGTAACCAGACATGATCAGAGATATGCATACAAGAAGACCTCAAATAAAAGCAATCGAACAATTAGCAAAACATCTTCTAAAATCACCAAATTAATTATCAACATATCTCAACTAGAAGCAAACAACATGTCCAAAATTCATGCCAAAATTCCCAAGATAGGTCACTCAAACAATTATGCAAATTCATATGAGAAATATGGTTCAATGTGCTAAAGAAAAGGACTAAAATGCAATATGAAATGATTTTAAAAATGAGAGAAAAATATTTTAATGCAACTCAATGTGTTGATGAATGAATGGAAAAGGAATGAGTCAAAAATATTTTGTGGATGATGAGAAATAAAATAAACAAGTTAAAGTATGCATGTAAGGGATAAATTCAAAAGAAAATAAACCAAATAATTAATTCAGATGAAAAAAAATAAAATAAAAATAAAAAATAAAATTTGGGAAAATTTTATAAAATTATAAAAATGCTTCATGAATTTTTTGGTGATTTTTTAATGCAAAAAACTATTTTTAAAAATTAAAATGTAAAATGATGCAATTAACTAAAATAAACAAATTGAAATGGACATGGGGGTGTGTATAGTAACAAATGCACGTTGAAAAAGAACCTGGGCTGAAAGGGGAAGGGTGTAAATAGCAAGCCCAAACAAAAATCCATCAGCAAAAAATAAAATAAAAAAAGAAACACGCGTGGACCTCAGTCAACCCAGTTGACTGCATACCTACCCTTTGATCAATCTGACGCTTATCATTGAGTCAACCAAATAAAAAGTAATAAAGATTAATGGCTATGATCCACACACACACCGTAGTAATGATGCACGCACCTGCACGCAATTGGTCAGAAAATAAAAAAGAACACATGCATACCAAACTCCCTCATTAATGCGTTGGCATAGTTCTGGCCACACGATCTAACCAACGTCCAAGATTAAGTCAATATTTCAAATTGTAATTAGGATGAGAGAACATGATAGCGCCCGCACGATAATAACCAAGGGCTAACACACACACACAATCACTAAATAAAAATCAGAAAAAAAATAAAACGTGGCCAGCTGATGGCCGTTGGATCAAAGCCATCAACGGCTGAAACTTCATCTTCCTCAATTTAACCCTCGCCGGACTGAATCAACCGCCGGCCGCCGGAGCTAGGGTTCCGGCCACCCTCTCCGGTCACCTGCAACCAAACCTTCACCAAAACATGCAACCAAATACACTATTCTGACCAGAATTTAATGAGGATCTCAAATATGTCATCAAAAATCACAAGCAACAAACACCTAAAGCAAATCGAAGGAAATAAAGTATGGTTCAAAAATTAAAAACTCATCATACAATCAATATGCACGTCCAAACACAACAAAAACTACATCAGATTGACCAGTGAATGTCAAAGATTATTGTTCACATTTAAAAATAGAGTTTTAGGGCCATACAAATTGACACTAACCTGAGATGGTGCAACACGTGTCCTTGTTATTAGCTGCAAATGATGGGTGCTTTGTGTTCTATGGATCCTCAGGACTCAGATGGTGAAAGAAATTTTGGAAAAGCTCTTCTTGATTGAGAGATACGAATGATTGAAGATTTAGGGCTCACACTTGAATTCTCCTCAAAAGCACGTGTCCTCTCTCTAACCCTAGCATGAGTTAGCTTAAATAGATTAGGTTAATCCACTGATGATCACTTGGGCCTTGGTAATTCTTTGTTTAATGAGTTTTGGGTAAATTTGGAAATTTGAATAATGTGAAATACACCCTCCTCCATGCATGGATATCCAAACCCTTGATGATGGATCACTTATTTAACAATTGCTAATCACACCTGAATTTGATTTGGGCCTTGAGATGTATTGGTTCATGAGTTTTCAATAATTTGGTAATTTTGCATAATGGAAAATAAGTAATGAATAAACCATGGATTTCTTGGTTCAAAGGCCCAAAATGATCCTTAAGGAGTGTTCTTTGATGTTAGAAAGTGCCTTGAAGCAATGGAATCAATTATAGGTCCATATGTCCCAAAATGCAAAAGTTGTAAAAATGGAACCCTAAAAACCACTTTGCCTTCTTTTGATCATAACTTTAGTTTCACAAATGATATGGAGGCCCACTAGTACTTGTTGGAAAGGGGAGAAAAAGATCTTCAACTTTCATGTTTGAGGAAAATTCATTTGAAGCTTTCTTGATGATGTAAAGTCAAGTTAAATGTAGTGTAAGGACTTGCCCAAAAAGGAAACTTTCAAATTATAGGTCATTTCCATATTTAGTAACTTTTGTACCAACCCTTGATCCTTGAAAAATGGTATGAAACTTGACCTTGGAAAACCATATGAGGATATGAGACCTTGAAAACCTTGGAGAGAACCTCAAAATTCCACAGTTGACTTCTCCTCTCACTGTTGACTTTTACCCAATTCACCTGATTCCCAATCCATTGGCCAATTGAACTTCTCATGAACCAACTGATGGACAAACTTCCATTCCTAGATACTTAGGGACCCAAGGAAGACCATGGAATCAAGTCTTGCTCAAAAAATCAGAAATAAACTGACTTTATAGCAAACCCTAATCTTGGTACCCTCAGTCTAGGAGGAAATATCACAGTCTCCAAATCCAAATTCTTCTGAATATGATGTGTATCCTTTCCAACAAAGATAAGATATGCCATTTGGTGATGATAAAAACCCAAGAAACTTGCCCATTGGAGCAATAAACCCAAGAATCTCAAAACCCTAGTTTCTGCACTGGTTAGGAGAGAGTGATCCACTTGAACTCTCTTGCTTGACCCTTTGAAGAACATCTTCTCCTCTTGAACTTGCCTTAGGCACCTTGACCCCATGCTAAGAACCAATGATATGCACACATGATAATGCAAAATGAGATGAAACATAAGCCAGTTAGTACTGAAGGTAAGGAGAGCAAATTTTGGGGTGCTACAATAGGGATGTGACAAAGCTTCAAAACTTCTGTAAGTGCATGGTGATGAGGGTGACCTAGGCGTGAGTGTCAGAGGGCATACTTGCTGTTGGAAATAGAAGGTAAAGCATTAAGAGCAGCAACATTAATTTCAGGAAATTGAGAACAAGCTGAATCAAGAGCTGAATCAATCTTATTATTAGATAAGACATCAGTACAAGGAGAAGTACAATCATTAAGAGTAATAGACCTAGGATCACTATTACATGATGTACTTAAATTACAATGTACTGAAGAACTGGGCCTAGAACACAACTGAGACACTTGAGCAGAAGGATTGGGAAACTTGTATAGGCCATCAACACCAACACAGCCACGCAGAAGAGTTTTAGAAGAATCCTGAGATTTTACAAGACAGAATTTAGGGTGAAACTCAAAGAAAACGTTATTGTATTGTGCAAACTTGCTGACACTGATAAGATTCTTAGTTATCTTAGGCACAAGTAATAAGTTGTGTAAGGTGAGAGGCATGTTAGGGCAAACAGGTGATGAAAAAGACATAGAGCCTACAGAGTTTATAGACAGACCTTGGCCGTTACCCATATACAGATGCTCGGATCCAGGCAATGAAATCGAATCAGACAAATTTGAAGCCTCAGGTGTGACATGGTGAGACGTACCTGAATCAGGGTACCACAATTGATTGCTGAATGAGGGATCCACACCAGTGTAGAGAGCTTGAAGCTGAGGAGGACGCTGAGGTGGTGGCCTAGGAGCAGCATAACCAAAGGATGGTTGATACACAGGACGTGCAGGCATCATGAAAGGATCTAAGGAAGCTCTTGGAGGAGTAAACGAAGCTGCAGAGTAACGATGATAGCAGATAGAGGCATCATGTCCAGATTTGTGACAAATCTGACATTGAGATATACCAAAGCGACCTCCACCACGGCCAAAATGACCACCACTACGGCCAAAACGACCTCCTCGTGAATTTTGACCATGACTCTCAGCGTGCGCAGTAATATGACTAGTACCTTGAGGAAACGACTTCGTTCCAATGACGGATTGCTAAAAAACAGCTGATGAACCTACCAGAGCTTCTTGAGTCAGATTCACCGTCGCCGGCTCAGGGAGAACAGCCTTACGATGCTTCTCAAGGCGCGATTCATGCACAAGAAGACTTGATTCAAGCTCGTCCAAAGAACTGAGATCTTCTTTGCTATTAACGGCGGCAACTATAGGATCATACTCCTCCGGTAGCGCATCGAGGACGATCTCAATTAGGTTACGCAGCGGAACTGGATCTCCAACAGAAATCAGCGAATCACTGATTTCGCGAACACGAACCATGAATTTCGTAACCACGAGCGATCCTTTTGTGAGATGGCGCAATTCCGACCGGAGTTGACGAGCTTTGGTGGCGAGGAGAGTGGCGAAGTACCGGTGAACTTCCGTCCAAACCTACCATGAGTGACGACAATCCACCAATTTAGGAAGAAGAGAGTCAGAAATTGTTAAGAGAAGCCAAGTGCATATAAGTGCATCTTGTTGCTCCCAGTCAAGGTAAGCTGAGGTAGTTCCTGTGAGTGCAGCGTCGGAGCTAGATGAAAACTGCGGTGGAACAACTGGTGAAGTGACGAAGCGTTGAAGCTTGTGACCACGAATGACACCATCTATCTGTTGCTTCCACTGTTTGAAATTCTTATCGTCAAGCTTAACAGATATCAAATGCGAAAGCTTGACCTGAGAAGAAGGAAAGGCACCGTCGTTGTTAAACGGCGGTGCCATGGAAGAGCACTAGATCTGGATCGAAGAAAAAAATGAAAAAGCTCTGGATACCACGATAGAATCTCAGAATCTGTTAGAGAGAATAATTGGGAAATTCATATTGTATTCCTTGAATTAAAAGAGTTACAAGAGAAATGCTTATAAAGCGACAAGTGTAACAAACTATGCCAGCTCAGCATAACTGAGTGGCTCAGATCTAATCTAAAGGAAAAGCTCAGATTGAATCTAAGCTACCAGAATATACAATATAATATATAACTTTATCAGTATAAATCTGAACTGAAAAAGAATTGATCTCCTAAAAAAAGAAAATGTAAGTCTACTTCTTTATCTGATATTCACATTATATATCTTGATATTGATGAATCCATTGTCACTAGAAAAATTGTCAGATCTTGTAATAACCATCCTTTGTTCAATTTCATTTCATATTCAAACTTGTCTTCTTCTTTTTCTACTTTTACTTCACAATTGTCTAGTGTTGAAATTTCAAAAAGTATATAGGATGCTTTAGAGGTTCTGAATTGGAAGGAAATTGTATATGAAGAAATGAAAGCACTTGAGAAAAAACAAAACTTGAAGTATCATGATATTACCATATGGTAAAAAGATTGCTGCAAATGGACATCCATAGGTAAATACAATTCAGACCAGTCAATTGAAAGGTATACATCTCGGCTAGTTGTCAAAGATTTACTCAAACCTATGGTATTGGTTACTTAGAGCCATTTGCTTCTATTGGAAAGCTAAACACTATCAGGATCATGTTATCCCTTGCTGCAAATTTTGATTGACCCTTACATCAGTTTGTTAAAGATGCATTCTTCAATGGGGGATCTAAAAGAAGAAGTCTATATGAATAGTGCTCCTGGTTTTGAAATAAATTAGAATTAAAAGTGTGCAAGTTATAAAAATCCTTGTATGGATTAAATTAATCTTCTTGAGCATGGATTGAAAAATTCACTTAATCTATGAAAAAACAAAGGTGCGTACAAGGCCAAGTAAATCATACTTTATTTACGAAGTTCTCCCACAGTGGAAAAATTGTTGCACTAATAGTTTACGTTGAAGATATTTTCTTATCGGAGATGATATAGATGAGATGAAAAAGGTAAAAGAAAAATTAGCTACCGACTTTGTAATCAAAGACATTTTCTTGGTATGGAGGTTACCTAATCAAAGAAGGGAATTGTTGTTCCGCAACAGAAATACATTCTAAATTTACTAAAAGAAATTGGAATTGGTGATTATAAACCAATAGATACTCCTATGGAACTTGATGCAATACTTTGGAAAAAAGGAGAGGTTCATGTTGACCTGACGTCGTCTTTTCGGAGTAAGTGTAGTAAGTCAATTTATACGAGAGTTTATTATCACACCACCCTTATTTTTTAGAGACCATCTGAATTTCTATTTTTGCCTTCAATTTCCGGATGTGCACATCCGAAAGAATGTCTGATATGCAAATCCGGAAAAAATCAAAAGAATTTCATAAAATCATTTACTTAATATAATTAAAATCCAACATAACTAAACTTAATATAATTTTTTCAATTTAATTAAATCCAATTTAATTAAATTTAATATAATTAAAATTAATATGATTAAAATTAATATGATTTTTTCAATATAATTAAATTCAATATAATTAAATTAATTTTAGATGTAAATACCATATAATTTTAATTATAATTTAGAAGTAAATACCATATAATTTTAAATACTAATATAATTAAATCCAATTTTAGAAGTAAATACCATATAATTTTAAATCCAATATAATTAAATTAATTTTTTTCAATATAAAAAAATCATTTAAAATTGAATACCATATTAATCATATTGAAAAAAATTAATCATATTAAATATCATATTAATTTTAATTAATATAGATTTTAATTATATTAGATTTAAGAGAAAATAGGTGATGCACTGACAGTGTAAAAAATTTTTACACTGTCAACCAATCACGACCATGAATCACGTCAAGTCAGACTGTAATTTTAAAAAAAATTATATGACATGGCAAAACGTTATGTTTTTATTGGATGACAGTGTAAAACTTTTTTACACTGTCAGTGCACTACCATTAAACCCTAGATTTAATTATATTGGATTTAATTATATTCAAAAAATGATATTAATTTTAATTATATTGGATTTAATTATATTTAGAAGTAAATGATTTTATGAAATTCTTTTGATTTTTTTCGGATTTGCAAATTAGGAATTCTTCCAGATGTGCCCATCCGGAACATATCAGCGTTTTTTAAAAATATGGTGCGTCCGGATGTGCAAATCGAAATCTGGGAGCAAAAATGAAATTCCACGTGGTACTTAAGAAACTTTGGTGGTGTATTAAAAAATCTCTATTTATATATTCCCCTCTTGGGGAACATCTTAAGGTTGTTTTCATAATCCTACAGTATTTGAAGGCTAATATGGGAAATTGATTATTTTGTAAGAAGACAAGCCAAAGGATTGTCTCTATATTCAGTGACGTCAATTGGGCAAGATTGGTCACAGATAGAAGATCCACCTTTGAATATTGTACTTATGTGTGGGATAATTTTGTAACTTAAGCAAGAAACAATAGTGGTAGCAAGAAGTAGTGCAGAAGCAAAATTTAGAACTATGACTAAAGGTATTTGTGAAAGACTATGGACTCACGTAATCCTAGAAGAACTTAAAGTAAAATTTGACCTTTCGTTATAATTATACTTTGCTAGTAAAATAGCCACCAACATAACTCACAATCCAATTCAACAAACAAGACCAAACCACATTGACATTGAGATAGATAGATTGTCATTTCATAAAAGAGAAATAGGATGCGAATCTCATATGTCTACCATTCGTCACCTCTAGCTAGCCAACAAACTACAAACATCCTCACCAAAAGCTTGACTAGACCTGCATTTAAACATCTTATAGACAAGTTGGACATAATAGATATATACACACAAACAAACTTGAGGAGAGTGATGGAGTAACTGTGTGATTACTGTTGTAGTTATTTTTATTTTTATTCTATTTTCTATTATAATAACATTCTCCTAAAATTAAGTTGTAATTTTGTTATATATAGCCAATATTGTTGAAGAATAAAATAGAATAGTAAACTCTATTTCCTATTATTAAGTATAGCCAACTTTCTTATTGATTTTCAGCAAAATCAGGAAAATATATAACATTAATTTCACAATGAAAATGCATGCTACAAAATGATTTTTACAAAAAAATACCATTGAATATGATTGATGCTTTTGTATTGTCATCATTTATCAATATTGGAGCATTATATAACATTGCTCATTTTATATACTCATCTTTCAATTTTCATTTCACTTTACTGCTTAAAAAGAAGTATCAAAATCTGCAACTTGTAATTCACAAACGCTTGAATGAGATAGTTCCAATTTATTTATTTCTTGTTCCAATAACAATCATGACATTCCTTCAATTCAAGAGTACATTTAGCACTCTAATAGGCTTTTGACTAGGTAAGTACCTAATAGAAACCACCCAATTAAGAGTAAAGAGAAGGATAGTAACCCAAGTAAGAAGGGCCAACCAACCATGAAAATACCTATGCAAACAACCACAACAAAAGGCAAGAAAGACCTTACAATAGACCAGAAATCAACCCAATGCCCCTTGAATAGTATCAAGATTCCTAGATTTACCATGTTCCAACTCATTGATCCACCGTAACACAGCCTATTCAGACAGTTAGCAACAAAGGAGTGACAGTTGCATGTGAAAAGGTTGTAAGTTTTACTCTCGAAATGCCGTAAGCTTGTCGATAAGGCATCGTCCCACGTGATTGCGGTTCCATACTCTGCATGCCGGTAGCCGTGTTTGCATGTATGCGCAGATAGGTTAGGAGGGAAGCAACACTGCAAATATCTCAGGCGTGTCATATAAGAGTTAACATTTTTAAACAAGTAAAAAATTATCAATATTGCAGTTAGTTGTTGTGAATTGTGAACACAGGACACAGATACTCTGACACCTATTTAAGGTGTGTCTAAAGATGTGTCGGTGTCTGCAAAGTGTCTGATATGATACTTTAGAGAGGCGTTTGTACTTCATAGGTGAATGTGAATCATGAACAGTCTGAACAAACAGAGGGGACAAGAGAAAGATATGGTCAATTTGAGAGAAATGTACCTGTCTACGATCGAGTTTCATGTATCTTGCTACTTGACCAAACGCAAAATTATCCACACCCACATGATATGATCCTGAAAAATCTAAAACAGCTCCATCCTCCCTGCAAATGCCAACATGACCAATGAAGGGTGCCAACCATGAGACAACTGGAAGTGGGTTCCAAACCAAACAGCACGGAAACTTTGCATTCTTCGGATCAATTGGATCTAACGGCCACAACTCATGCTCCAGTATTTTTTTAGTAGAATGTGGTGTCTCGATGTCATAACTTGCCTTTAACTCCATCACAAAAGTTTACAGCACAAGATATATCTTTGCTCAAATTTTTATGGAGATGGATGCATCACTATATCAAACTACTCCTCCAGACATCTCAACTCTGCTCACAATACAGCATAAAGATCAATGTGAAAATATTTATCACAGTCATCAATTCGATAAAACGAAGTCGTCAATAACAATATTCTTAGATACCAAAATGCATAACTTAGATACCGAAATCAAGAATCAATAACTAAAGCATAGTATGATTGTCATATATTTATAAAAATCATGGTTAATAACATTCAAAATCACGGTCCATTATGTTCAACGGACAGTTACTGAGTCCAACATCTTGTTATATTCATTAACCACCCACCGAAAGCTGCATTATCCATCCAAATGTTGTCGAAATTCGAACGAAGAACAACAAAATACCCAATGTCAAACAACTTATTGATGCAGAAAGCCAATTACAATCTATGAAGCACGACACAGACACAGACACAGGCACGCGCCTTTTTTCAAAGTTGTCGGTGCTACAGAGATCACGATACTAATAGAAAAAAACAGAGGTGAAATCAAGTAAACACAAAATTAGGGTTTAAATTGATAACAACAAATCAAATACTATAACTATGCAAGCAAATCAACAAACTCCAGTACCCAAAAACACATAAAAATAAGAACAATAAGCAACAGAAGAAAAATCCATACTTTCAACTGAAGTGGTATGAAAATCTAGATGTCTCAACTAAATACATTGCATATGTAAAAAAAAAAAAACAACAACATCAATGTTTATAACATTCTTAAAAACAAAATCAAAATTAAAAATAATTGTCTGAAGTAGACTAATTTGTTGTGTAAAGAAATTACCTGAAGCAAAGGAGGGAAGATTGAAAGAAACAGAAGAAGTTGGTGTGGTCATTTTGATATACACAAGATTGGTAAGATTTATTGTGAGGATGAAACAAGTTGGAAAAATAAAAATAAAAAAACGGAAAAAAGATTAAAATTAGAATTTTGATATCTGATATGATATTAATTTATTAGTGATTTAATGGTTACTACTTTATTTGGGTTGGTTTGAAACAGAAGCAAGAGGCAGGAAGTTGGAAAGGTGCATGAACCCTTTGCAGATATTTCATGTTTTTCTTTCAGTGGGCCCCTCCTACCATCTCCTTTTATTTATTTATTTATTTTACCATTTTTATTTTTTAGTATTTTTATACAAAACAGCATATTTTTTCATTCTTTTTAATGTTAAGTTGGATGAATTTGGCTCACAAAGTTGATATTTTTAATCATTCAATAACAAATGTGTTTATTTTAGATTAGATATACCAATTGTTTAATAAAAATTAATTTTATTTATAATTGCGGCTAGCGAGACTATACAATAAGAAACTCAATATTTAGGTTTAATGCCTCTTTTAGTTTTCTAACTTTAGTTATTGTTTTGGTTTAGTCTTAAAAAAAAAGTTACATTATGGTCCACTAACTTATACTACGTTAAATAGTTTAGTCATTTCTATTAGTTTTTGTTGAAAAAACGTAAAATCTGCCTTGTTGAACTTTAAATGGCTGAGGTGGAATTTGTGTATTTATTTTAATGGTTGAGGTGGAATTTATATTACACTTAAGTTCCATTTGAAGAAGATGAAACATATTAAGGCATATTGACATTGTTGGATGAAAGCTTAGCTTGAGAGAGGACGATAGCGACACTGTTGACAACAACCCTCCATTGAAGACGACGATAGCGACACTGTTGAAAACAACCCTCTATTAAAAACGAACTTTATTCATCAATCGTTTGCAGAAAAAACCCTAAGGTACGAACTTGCACAAATAAGTTACTAAAAATGTTAACTTTCTTCTTTACCCAACTTACTTAGTGCTTCTGATACTATATGTAGGTTAATTAGGTCATTGAGAGTAAGTTTAAGTGTGTTGTTCATCATTCTGGTGAGTTTTCTAGGGAGTTTTCCAATTTTGCCAACTCAGGTTATGTAGTGTTAGAGGAGATTTGGGATGTTGATCCTGATTATTGGAGCTACTTTGAAATATTAGACAAGTTAAAAGAGTTAGGTTACCCTACTATAGATAGACTTTGGTATTATGATGACATGTTTGCTAATGATATAATTCAATTAGAAAATGACAATGGGACCGATAGGATGAGAACAATTGCAGTGTTAACTGGGGAATGCCATTTGTATGTTACACATCCTGTATCTGAACCAGATATTATTGAGGAGCCTATACTGTCACTACCAGATGAGACCATATTGGGTGAAGATATGTTTGGTGAAGGGCCTGAAATGGTTAATAATCAAGATGGGACCACAATGGCTGAAGATGTGGTTGGTGAAGTACATGAAATGGGAAGTAATAAAGGTGGGGCCACAATGGGTGAAGATGTGGTGGAAGAGGGGACAACAATTGAGGAAGTTGAGGAGAATGTTGGAATTGAGGAAAATGAGGAGAATGTGGGGACCAACTGTGAAATTGAGGAGAATGTGGGTCAAGAGGAGACAAACTGTAACAATATGGATGATGTGGGGACCACCTGTGAAATTGAGGAGAATGTGGGTCAAGGGATGAATGTTGAAGTAGAGAAAAATAATGAAAGACTAAATTGTAACCAACAAGAATATGAGGTAGTTAATTGTAACCAAGAAGATGTGGAAGAAGATGGAAGTGATGACAGTGCTTTGAATGTTAATTTTGAAGTCTCAGAGAATGATATAGGTATTGATGGAGAGATAGCGATTGATGAGGATGAAGTGAATACAACGAGTAAGGGGAATGGAAAAAGTAAGGCAAAAGGCAAAGGGAAAAGTAAGGGGAAAGGTAGGGGAAAGTTAAGAGGAAAGGAAATAGTAATGAAAAAGGCAAGGGGAAAGGTAAGGAAAAGGTCATTGTTATGAATGAAGGTGTTGATAATGATGGCGAGGTCAATTTGGAGAATTTGAGGAGTATGACAGTGATAAATTTCCTACTGAGTATGACAATGAGAATGATGAGATTGTAAAGGATGATTTTGTAACATTTAAGCTTCCAAAAAGAATAGAAGACTAAAAATGAGAACTTGGTACATATTTTTCTACAAAGGGTGTGTTTCAAGAGGCAATAAGAACATATGCTATTCATTCAGGAAGGAACCTGAAATTTTCAAAAAATAATAAAGCAAGGATGAGAGTAAAATGCAAGGCAGATTGTCCATGGGAGGCTTACTGTGCAAATATAAAAGGTGAAAAGACTTGGCAATTGAGGACAATTGTGGACAAGCATACATGTAGTAGGGATTATAAGATTAAGTTCCTCAATTCAAAATGGTTGGGCAAGAAGATTCAAACAAGTGTTAGAGAGAATCCAGATTTGAAGTTGGTTGATATTATGGAGAAGACACATGAAAAGTGGAATGTTGGATTAACAAGACATTGACATATAGAGCAAAGACACTAGTTGTTGATATCATGGATGGTTCTTTTAGAGAGCAGTATAGAAGAATCCATGACTATGGCCATGAACTCTTGAGGGCAAACCCAGGATCAACTGTCAAAATTACAAGTCAACCAATTCAAGGGGAAGGCAGTGAAAATCCTAGTCAATTGAATCCTCACTTTCAGAGGATGTATGTATGCCTCAAAACTTGTAAGGACAATTTTTTTAAGTACATATCTATTATAGGATTAGATGGTTGTTTCCTAAAGGGATATTATGGTGGACAAATACTAGCTGCTATTGGGAGGGACCTAAATGACCAAATGCTACCAATTGTATATGCTGTTGTTGAGAATGAAACTAAAGAATCATGGAGCTGGTTTCTAGAATTATTGATACCTGATTTAGGAGGAGTCGGATTGTGCAAAACCTATACCTTCATTAATGATCAACAAAAGGTTAACTCTCACCTTGAATTTTAACTGTTAGCCAATTGTTTTAATATCACCATTAATTGCATATACCTTCATTAGAGTTTTGTTTTTGTATGGCACATTTTGGCTAATTTACAATGGCCCGTCTGTTTTATAGTTGTACCATATTTTGGAATGTCATATTAATGCCTTATAATGGCCTTTTGTTATTGAACCAATTATGTATCAAACTTCAGATCTGTTATTGAAAGTTGAAATGGATTATAATGCCAAGTTATATTACTGTATGGTTTCCATAAAGTCCCTTAATTTTATAATTTGTTGTAAATTGGCCTATTTTCTATTTTGATTCATCCTAATTATTGGTCCTTGAGCTGCATTTTTTACAGGTTAAATTTTGAGACAAATTTGTACCAGTTATGTATCACAAAATTGTACCAGTTATGTAGCACAGATAGTTATGTTGAAATAGACATAGACATTATTCATTAAACCAACTTAAAAATACATTATTAATTAAACAAACTTAACAAAACATTGAAAATATAAAAACATAACATTGAACTACCCTAATTCTAATTGAAATACATTGTTACAAACACAAGGTTCAACCCTAAGCTTAACATCCCAACCACAATGGACATTTTCAGTCATCGTCTAGTGTAGATAACCTCATTCTTCAATTTGTTAATTTCTTCTTTTGTCTTTCAAGCTTCAAATCCCTTTCTTCAACAAACTCATCACCTAACCACTTGAAGAAATTACAACCCTTTTCAATGTGATTTCTGTAATTTCTACAACCACACAATTTTCTCCCCTTGTTGACACTGTTCACATCATTCATTGTTCCAGGAACACTTTCATCTTGGCAAAAATACTTCATTCTCTTGTTTCTACGAATCACAGATCCATATGTACCATAGCTTTGGTTGTTTGAAGTTGAAGCATTGCTTGCAATCTTTGACATTGAACCATAATTTGGAGAAGAAAATGAAAGATGGAAGAAGGAAGAAATAAGATGGTGATTTAACCCTAATTTGAAGAATAAAATGGAAGAAGAGGAAATACGGAAAATGATGGACACAACAAATGGAAGATGATGGAACCCAAGAACCCTATGTAACGTAATAAACTATGTGCTGAATGTGCAATTAGACATTTGCTTACTTGGCACGCCACCTGACACAATGATAACGTTTTTTGACACAAACTAACGGAAGGGACCAAATGGTTTAACGAAACTTAAGTTAAAGGATCATTATGTAACGTTTTTTAGTTCGGGGACCAAAGCGAAACTTCGCTCAAACTTAAGGGACCCAGAGACTAATTATGCCCAATATTTATTATAACAAATTCAATATTTGTTAATTACTTTTGAAGCATATATAGTTCGTTATATATATATATATATATATATATATATATATATATATATATATATAATATTTGATTTGATTTTGTTATTGATTTGGAACCATCTTTATATTTAAGTGATAATGATGATGATTATTATAAAGGCAAAATAACTTTTTTCGTCCCTTAACTTTGCCCCAGGGTCCAGTTTGGTCCCTTAACTTTAAAAAGTAGCAAGTTCGTCCCTTAACTTTTAAAATGGTGTCACGTTTATCCTTCCGTCTGGTTCTGTTAGTCAAAGGTTGAAAACAGGTGCCACATATTTTCAGGTGGACTTTATGTGCAACACTTTTGGCAGAAACTTTTAGTTTGTTCTTCTCTTGTTGGCACGATTCAGCTTCAATTAATACTGGGAGATATTTTTGTTGAGAAGTGGGATTGAGCAGTAATACTGCTCCAGAACGGAAGCCCTCGAGGGAAGAAAGATGCAGCAACAACGTTCAATTTATGCATATATCAAGGGAACAAAGGCAGAGCAATAAGGGCGGGGATCATCACAACACTGTTAAAGATGCTCACAGATTCAAGCAAATCAATGGTTGAAGAAGCTCTTACAATAATGCCATTCCTTGCCATCCACCAAGAGGCAAAGGTTTCCATAGTAAAAGCCAACACTATACCAGTTTTAATCGATCTTTTGAGAACCGGATTGCCTCGCAACAAAGAGAACGCAACTGCCATTTTACTTGCTCTGTGCAAAAGGGATACTGATAATCTTTCCTGTATCAGTAGAGTTGGTGCTGTTATACCACTTTCTGAACTTGCTCGAACCGGTACAGAGAGAGCCAAACGGAAGGCCACTTCATTACTTGAGCATCTTTGTAAGTTACAGCAGCTTTGAATGGTGCAAAACCTTACATATTCAATATATTTCTGATTATTTGACATAATTTTTCACATTGGTTTTCAAACTGATGAAATTAATTGAGGATGAAATAAGAAAATCAGCCTCATTGGTCCAGTTTATTCTTTCCTTCTTTCACTGTGTTTTACTTTTTCAACATCTGTACCAGCGTGTAAAGAAATCAATTCATGTATATATATATATATATATATATATATATATATATATATATATATTGTTTCTCGAAGAAATTTCCACAGATGTTATTGTTTTCCTCTTGATTTGTTGGTTCTGTTTTAAACAATAAGTGTTTGATGATATTCTCAAGCATTTAGCATGGTCCATCAAAATATTTACCCATCATAGACTTATTGCTTTGGACCATTCATATGATAATCATAAAAAAGTTAATGATTAAGATTTGAAATGTAGTATATCCTATTATAAAAAGTTTCTTGGTGGATGTGGACAAATAGTATAGAGGCAAACAAATCAAGTCATGCTTGCTGCATGCGGGTGTTTTCTTATTTCACCAGTGTCAGCTTGTTTACTGTATGCAACAGTTCATCCAAAAAGAATGCCACCTTTCAAGCCGTCCTTTTTTATTTTTGTTTCTCAAAATTTGGTACATCTGACTCAGCTAAGTCCTTACTTTTGTCTGTATACATCTATATTGTTTTGGTTTGCATCCTCATTTGCATTGATATTGAACTTTTTCCTAGACAGCGAAATGATTTCTAATGATAATGCTTGAAAGCAACAATTTATTGAACTTTTGCATTTTCAATTTTCCATCTAAAACAGTAAGTGTAAGAAACAATTGCTAAAAGAAAATTGAAAATCTAACGAATATTCTCGCACAAGAAGTTAAACCGAGAAACAGAGAATCACGATTCTCATGTTGGAAAACCATTGTTTTTCATTCCCAAACTTGCATACATGATATAATACATATGATTTTTATATTGTATGATAATTTTATGAGTTTAGTTGATTTGTATCTTTGGTATAAAATTGTTTACACATGCATCGAGTACCGACAGTGCAGAGGCTTTATTCAAACAGAACTAAGAAAGAAGAAGATGATGTTCCAAATCCATGTCAGCAGCCACGTAACCAAGAATAAACAGACGTTTGAGCCAACTAACGGCAAGCACTACTTTGACACCATTTTAAAAGTTAAAGGACGAACTTGCCACTTTTTAAAGTTAAGGGACCAAACTGGACCCTGGGGTAAAGTTAAGGGACGAAAAAAATTATTTTGCCTATTATAAACTTTAAAACGGTGGTCCTTTAAATGTTTTATCTGGTGGGAGAAAGTGTAAGATTTAGAATAATATGTAGTTGACTCATAATCACTTGTTAGATTTTATAGTTAGGGTTTAAGGGTATACCCTTTTTTGGAGATAGTTGTCTCATAGATAAAGTAGAAAAGTTCATGAGATCATTTGACTCACCCCATTTAACGAACCGTTGAGTGTCTATCGTCTAGAATTCTTTATGCTTTTAGAATGTGTCTATTATCTGTTTTGCTTTGTTCTCTAAGACTTTGATGACCTAGAATTCTGAGGATTGGGCATTGGCATAGTATGGAATAGTGTCCCCCAAGCCTTAGTTAGCAATGTTTGGTTATACCTTTGTTTATAGGATATTTGTATGAATTCCTTCTTTTTTGGATGATAATTATGATGTTATCCTCAATGGAATTCAATTGAGAAGGTATGTATAATGGTTCTTATAAAGAGTCTTGAAATACGCACCATGAATGTCACATATTTTTTCTTTGTAATTTGTTAGAAAGTTATAACGTCTGACCATAGCTTGTTGTCACTCAACCCCCTGACCGTTATCAGTGGATGATGGGGACTCGTCATGACACTTGTTCTCCCTTTCTCTATCATGCAAACTCTAGCTTTAAGAGTAAGTAGCATACGTTGAGGTCTGTGTTATGGAAACCATAAATGTAATGATGGTTTTAAAGGGAAACAAGGCACTCTTAAATGTTGTATTGCTTATACATTAGTTTACTTGCATCTTTTAGGATCCTTGGTTGTTAATTGATGGGTTTGTAAGCATTTCATTGGATCAATTAAAGACATGTTTAAGAAGGAGTAATTGTTCCTTTTCCATTATTTTTCATTTTTCATTCCTCATATTTTGGGTACCTGAACTACTTCCTAAATAGGAAGAAAATATTGTTAAGAGCTTGAACTAGTTTCTTCCTTTTCAAAATTCCTTTATGAAGTGATCCCCTTCTACTTATCTTCATTTACAAGTGAGTTTTGTTTTTCTCTGTGTTCTCTAATATTTTAAGTTATTGTTTCTTTCATTGATGTGCCATTTGTGTCTATCTAGTGCTACAAAATTGTCAGATTGTTAGATGTCTTCGCCTTTATATGTGGTGGTATCTCCTTTATCGATGAACACTCCACCATAGATATTGCCCCCTCCTCTCTATCTGAGGGATGGTTGAAATAAAAATATAAGTTATTGAAAAAATCTTAGGGACCATCAATTTGATTAAACATTTGGGTTTATAAAAAGGGGAATTAATGTGTTCTTCAACTCTTTCACATGAAGTGAAAGAATGGGTACAAAAGAATTTTCTCAAACTCGTTCTTTCTTTTTATGTGGATAGGTGGAAGATGTTTAAAATGGTAAAATATATTTTCAAAGGTGATCGTGAATGCTGATCAGATCCTATGATGGGCCAAGAAGAATGTATGTGATGCTGGAAGTGAGATGAGGAAGAGGGGGCGTACCTGCAAGACACTCCGACGCTCAAGTAAGAAAAGGTCAGAGAAAAGGGGCAAGTACAAAGTGTGTTCTTAGGATGATTATTTGATACCTGACCCTCTCGAATGGGAGGGTTTATATAATGCCCCCACCACGTGGCCAACGGTCCCTATTTTCGGGGCGGAATAACCGTTTCCTGAAGAATAGGTAACTACCAAAAACTAGTCGTTATGACGGGCAGAGACACCCAAAACTAGTCGTTGCCACGGACAAGGGCATGATTCCGGGCACAGGCGTCCTAGTTGTCCCTGGGTGGAGGAGCCGTGCGTAACAGGAAGAAATACCGGGGAGGGGCAGATGACCTTGAGAACCATCTGCCCCATGTATGCCCGGTTGGAGGGCAGAAAGGTAAATCTTGCCCTTCCTCAGCTGGACTTAGGCAATTGGGCTGTTTTGGGAGCAAAAGTGGATTGGGCCATGCCTAGCCATTGGTCCAGTTGGGAATAGGAGTCCCCCTAAGTCGTTGCTCCCGAGCATGGGAGTGATGACTTAAGGATAGCTCGCCGCCCCGGGGAACTCTGAAGAGGTCGTTGTTTGTCGACGAGGCGGGGTTGTATTTATGTGCCCGGGGTGATAGTGCCTGTGGGATTCGTAATGTTGGTCGGGTTTCCCGGCATGCGGGGAGACTAACAGTTGAGGCACTCTGAAGAAACGTGACGCCATGTGTGCCTCGAGCCTTGTGCAGTATTGACAGCGTAATGATGGCTAGGCTAGGGTCATGATGATAACCCTAGTCGCGCGTGTTCGTGCACGTGCCTCCAGACTGTATATAAAGGAGGGAGAGCCGCTCATTTGCATTTTCGGTTCTCTCTCCTTCTTTCTTCTTCTCCAAGGATTTCGTCCATTGCCGTCGTCAACCGCCGTACCAGCCGCCGTACGCAGCTCCGAGCAGCATCTTCGATTCTCCAAACTCTCTTCGACCACGTAAGTTACCTGGTTCCCTCCTTGTTTTTAGATTTTTCATCTTTGTTTTGTTAGAATGCATGCAGTTAGGTAGACTTAGGTGGGACTGTTGCATTTTTCTAGCGTCTGTTGGTGGTGAACGGTGGCTTGGTAGTCTTCAGCTGCTGATGTGTTCTCCTTCTCCGGCGCTATCGCGATGATGGCGCAAGTATGACTGGTGAGGCTACCCAATTTTCTGATGCTCTGGTGAATTTTCCGATGAACGCATGAATTTTCCGGTGAACGTATGAATTTTCCGGTGGAACTTCAAACGGAAACTTGGGAGTAGGTTGGGGAGGTTCCTCGTAGCGAAAGAGGGGTTGCGCCTGGGCATCTCCTCGTGGGAGACTCTTGTGTTATCTGATTTAGGGTTTAGGTCGGGGACGCCGTCCTCGGCCCTTCGCGTGCCCTTTCACTTGACTAGCGGTGGAAGGGTGGATTTGATTTCGCAGTCGAATTCACTTTTGTCCTCTGCTTTTCAGGTGATCGAGATGGCGTCAGAGCCCGAAAGATAGATTCTCATAGATTAGTCCGAGGAGATCTTCTCGTAGAGTAGCGACACAAAAATTTCAAATGCCCCTAGTGAAGTCGGGGAGGAACACGAGCAAGGTTTCACAGAGGAATGGACCGTAGCGGAGCCAGCCGAGCATGCGTCTACCTTCGCGTCTTACACCGGGGATGTCTTTATGGACGTAGGATCAGAGGGGGAGTGGAAGGTGCATTTCCCCAATCAAGACGATCACATCTGCTCAGATTACGGAGAGAGGTTCTCCATGTATGAGTATGCTTTCAAGGAAATAGGGCTGAGACTGCCCTTCACTGACTTTCAGCAGTCCATCTTCGTTCACCTGGATCTAGTCCCGTCGCAGCTGCACCCGAACTCGTTGGCGTTTATCCGCGTCTTCAAGCTGACATGCGAGTTCCTAAAGATAGGAGCTATGAAGCCTTTGTTCTTCACCATCTTCCACATCCAAAGGCAGACCTCGGGGAAGCAGTATGGCTGGGTCTCACTGAAGCAACCAAGAAAGCTGTTCAAGCCCTCTCGGAGTCGATCAGAACCTTCAAAGAGATGTTCTATGTTATCGAGCCTGTGTCTGAGGCGGCCCAAGATACCACGTATTCTTGGGAAGTGTTGACCGACGAGGAGGACTGAGATATGTATGATGAGGACTGGAAATTGCTAGTGGACAGGGTGTTCAAGTTCCTTTTTTGTTGGTGTGGAAGCCACTTCACTCGGGGAACTGGCCATTATCTTGCCCAGTCGGACATGCTGGACGAGCAGGATATAGCTGGTTATGAGACGCTGGTCAAGTATGTTAATTCCTTCAGGCATGCAGAGTGTTGGACGAAGAAGGGTGCCCCGATCTTTAAGGCTAACTGCGGGCAGAGAGTGGAGTATTGTTACATTAATACGAAGGCGCTTCTGGAGTGCAAGACTCCTGCGGACGCCTTTAAGGTACTTGATAGGTTTAGCCTTTTTTAAACTTATCTGAATTATAGCTTCCTCGGTGGCTAACATGTTTGTTGTGTTTTTGTAGGTGAGATGCCTTCTTCCCACGAGAGGATGGTGAAGAACGCAATGGCAAGGGGCAAGCCTGGCACGACCACCTCGAAGTCTCAATTTACACCACGTACTCCTCCTCCTCATCCTGCTGCGGGGATTTCCTCGCCCTTACCTGCCCAGGGATCCCCGCTGCCTTTGGCCTCGAGATTCAAGCGGTCCAGGGCCAGCGAGACGGTGAACCTCAGTCGGGCGCCTGAGAAGGGTAAGTTCGAACTTCCCCTTGCATTCTTGACAGGAAATTTTTTGAGGGGACATCCCTAGTGGTACCTCGGGCAGAGTTTCTTCAGCTGGAGGGCATGGATCGCCCGAGCAAGAAGGCACTGCTGGTGCAAGATGCCTCTGTGCTAGCCAGGGTCTTGGAGATGGCGGCGATATATGCCGAGGGAGATTCTTCCTCCGAGTCGGAACTTAAGAAGGCCCAGGCGACCATAGCGTCCCTGGAGGAAACTGCGAGGAAGGCTAGGGAAGAGGCAAAGGCTGCCACCGATGCGAGGAAGAAATCAGACGAAGATGTTGTCAGGCTAAGAGGGGAGAACACCACTCTGGTTGTGGAGAAGAAGGATGCTGAGGAGCTGGTGGACCAGGTGCAGGCTGCGGCGGCCCCGGCTGAAGATGAGCCCGAGGATGAAAGCGCTGAAGATGAGAGCCGAGCTTGTCGCTCGTCTAATACGGGCAGAGGAAGACTTCATTGCCATTAAGGAAGAGTCGTTCAAAAACACCGTGGCTCAACTCCGGTTGGTGAACCCGGAGGTCCAGATATCCACGGAGGGTACCAACTTCTTGGGCCATGTTGAGAATAGCAAGATAGTTTATCCGGACTTCTTCAACATTGGCGATGAGCATGCCCAGCTTTTGAATGAGGAGACTCGGTGTTAGATGTCAATCATGATATATATTTGTATGAATTACTTGGCATTTTTCATTTCTTTCCATGTGGAATATGTTGATTTTAGTGTGGAATGATGTTGTTGCGCATTCATTGAAATATTCCTAGTGGTGCTTGTAATTTGTGTGCTAATGTGCAGGAATAGGCATAAAAAGATCAAGATTGTGATACACAAAGATTGGAAGCAAGTTGCCATTGAAGGAAGAAATCAACAACAGCATTCGCTAGGCGAGTGTTGGCGAAGTAACCAACGAAGGTTTGCCTAGTAAACGTTAGCGAGTGTGCCAGCGAAGGGTGGCAGAAAGTATGCAAAAACCTACACTAGGCAAACTGGGTAAATTCGCTGGGCGAGGAGGCCAGCGAAGGCTCGCTGATGTGCTCACTAGGCGAAGGTGCCAGCGAAGGGTGGCAGAAACATCCACTTTTGAAAACACCCAAACTTCGTTGGGGCGAATGTGGTAGCGAAGGTTCGCTTCGCGAGTGATTTGGTTCGCCTAGCGAACCCACGATAATTCTTGTGGGCGGTTTAAGTCTGAGGCACTTAAAGTGCCATGTTTTAGTTCATTCGCTAGGCGAATGAAGCCTTCGCTAGGCGAAGGGTGCTGAGATTTTAATTGTTTAAATAGATTTTCATTTGTTGTAAAGAGGATCTCTTGTTCATTTTCACTAGAAATCATAGTTTTTAGTATTTTGATCATCAAAGATTGTAATTTCACTCGGAGAAGCTGAAGTCGCATCCATTCTCGATTATTCGACGTGGATGCTCATTCATCTCATCTCTTTACTTGTTATCCAAACTACCATGAGAAGTGGTAGCTAAACACTCAATGTTGAGGTTAGATGTAGTTGATCCTGATTTTATGTATTGCATGTAATCTTTTGTATATGAACAAAGTCTTTGATCAATATAGATGATGTTGTTTTCTCTTAATGATCCATGTGTGATTTGTATTGCTCTAGACATAGATTCTACAAATCATGACCTAACAATTTCATCTCTTAAAAACCAAACTCTAGACATAGATTTGGGATTTGCTATTCGCATTGTGTTGATCTTAATGATTGTTGTTTAGATTGTTAGCGTGAGACATCATCTAACGGTCTAAAAAACGATACTCACGACTTCGCTTTAGACATAAACTTAGTCGGGAGGATACGCGGTTGTATTGGTCGGAAACCGAGTTCTTATGCTTGATTATTTGTTTATACGTGAAAAGGATTAGCGAAACCTAACCTTGACATGCTTTTATCAAAAATTTTACAAACTCTTTGTCACCAATTAATCTTTGCTACAAATTAATGTTAACAACAATTGAGAACCTTTTGAAACCATTGAACTTAAAATATCGCAACTATTGAACGGCACGCATCAAATATCGAACAATCCCTGTGGAGACGATTAAAAACAACCCCCACTATTACTTTACTAACACTCGGCAACTTGATCCTGACCTTGAGCAGCCTGAGCGGATCTAGGAGTGATCCTTTTTTATATTGTTGTAATATATTTGGTCTGCGTACCATGTTTTGATGTAATTTTATTTTGTTTGGGGGCATGGCCCCCTTGGTTTGTAATATGCACACTTATGGTCCTTGTGGCCATTAAATGTATGTACCTGGTCAGTGTGGCCGGTTTTGTATGTTTTATGTTTGCGCATGACTTCGGTTGATTATTTTTGCTAAGTGTTATACCTTTGCTCGATACAGGTGTGTGCCCGTTATAGGGATTACTTTGATTTGTTTAATGTTTTAGGTGATTGCTCGACATAGATGTGTTCGGCAGTGAGGGGGACTGGTCGAATGACCTGGGAATTTTTGGGCCAGATAGCGGAGCTCAGGTCGCGTTTGAGGCCTGAGTTCACGGTGTGAACCTCCCATCGCGAGCTGGGTGTTCTTTCGATCGTGGTACTTTGACGATGGCGGTGCTCGGTTGAGGAACCGATGTCGGGCGGGAACCTGGCTCGTTCTTGAGCGGGGTCCTGCCTTGGCTGGTGTGCGACACTTGTACCTAGGCGTGCATCGTGGTCAGGATGTAATGTCCGCCATTTTGATGATGCAACCTGACAGTTAGGGCCTTAGCTATAGTATTTCTTTAGCTTTTCGGCGTTCCATGGTCGAGCAAGTTCTTCCCTGTTGAGATATTCTTGGTAGTAGGCCCTATTCTCCGTTTTTGCCCGGACGCGGTAGGGTCCTTCCCAATTAGCGGCGAGTTTACCTTCGCGAGAGTCCTTGTGGTTCCTTCTCAAGACAAGGCTGCCCACTTGGAACTCTCACAGTATAACATTAGCGTTGTGTCTGATTGCAATTTTTTGCTTTAATGAGGCTTCGCTGAGAACTGCTCTGGACCGGACCTCTTCGACGAGGTCGAGCTCTTCCCTTAGTGCCTCGTCGTTCATTTCTTTGACTCCGCTGGGGAAAAGAGAAATCTAAACAGACAACTCTGCAGGGGAGCATGAGATAATTCCTCTGGAAGTGAACAAAAATAGGAAGGACGAATCCATTGGTTGGAGTATAAAGTTATACAACATCTCCTGAGTTATGCCACTTTCTGCTGGGGAAAAAAGTATGGCAAAGGATATCAAACCTGGCTTATGCTACGAATGCATATGTTTGAATTTTTCTATGGCGTAATGCTCCGTACGAAATGGAAATGCTACGCATTTAGGAGGATGCAATGCAAATGATGCTTATGCTGTGCAAAAGGAACACCTCAACGAAATAAATGCTGAAAATGAAGGCAACTCCACCAGGGACGACAAACTGAATTGTCCCTTGAGTTATAAACCCTGTTGAGGAAGTCATACTGAATGATTTTCCCGATCACCACTTCTGCTGAAGATGAAACCCAAAGCGAACTTCCACTCTGTTGGGGGTTACAAATAACCCTTGTTGAAGATAGAACCCAAAACCTGATACCAAAAAGTGCCAATAACAATTGGACTTGGAATTTGCCGGGGATGTCAATCACTACTGACTAAACTGTTGGGATAACTGCCACCAAACTTTGATTGGGGAATAAAGTCAACAACACCAAACCTGTCGAGGGTATTATTGAACTTACCTTGCTACTGGAGGAATGAATTCAAGCTTACCCTGTTGTGGATAAGAGTACACCATTGTTGGCGAAATTACACTTTCTGACTTGCTGAGGAAAGTAGAATCAAGACTCTGGGGAGTGATAATCAAAACATGACCCCGGCTAGGGAAACAATCCTCTGTACTCTTGTTAGGGAGAATATGCTCTGCTGAGGGTGATGAAATTTCAATGTTGGAGAGAGAAACTCCACTGGGGAAAAGAAAATATGCCAACCCACAAACACACGATAAACTGAACTGTCTCTATGGTCATAGACTCTGCTCGAGAACCCAACCAAACCTCCCTTTTGTATGAGTCACAAACATCTGCTGAACGAAAGTACCACCGACAATTGGCCTTTAACTAGTTGGGGAAAGCTAACCACTACCCACAAATCTGCTTGGGGAATGACGTTTGACGATATCAGCTTGCTAGGGGACAACATTCTACCCTTATTCCGTTGGGGAGACCGAAACCACTTTACCACAAACTCCAGAAACATTGACCCAACACTCTTGACTTGTACGGGGAATACAAATTCGTGCAGAAAAGCAATAAACTTCACCAATCTGGCCGGGGGAGAGCAAACTTCTGAACTCTTGCTAGGAGGATAATCATAATTTTCATAATGCTCTGCCATGAACAATAAAACTTCAACTATGGCGACTCAAATGCCTCGTTGGGAAAAGATACCTTTTGGCACCTTGCTGAGGAAGAGAAACCCCATGTTGGGGATTACTTTGGCGCTTCATGCTTTTTTCGATCGACTGCGTGCTGATTCTCATACATGACCAATGACCCTTTGAACTCTCCACTTGCCCCAGACTACAGGGTTTAACGGAAGAAATCGTCTCAGGAGGATTTTACAAAAAACCTGGCTTTCAACATGCCCTAAGGTCTTCAAAATCCTGGAGAGATTTATCAAATCTCGACATAACTGCCCCAGACTGTATAATCTATGAAGTAATTTGCCTCGAAAGGATTTGTAATGAACTGAAATACTCTGCCCCAGTATTCTGAATCTTGAAGAGGTGCTTTCGATTAACCGTCTTCAGGAGTGGATAACTTCTCGTGCTCTTGAGGTGTCCTGCCCCAATACGAGCCTTGAAGTGACTTTGCCCCTGACTAATTGATCTTCGAGAGATTTGCCGAATCTCGACGTGATTGCCCCCGTTCGGCTGAACTTTGGAGACATTTCTCGACGTGGCTGCCCCAGATTGGCTACACCTTATCATGACTTACAGGGAATGCCCCGGCTACACAAAGTCTCTTGCCAACATGCCCCTTGACATGACTGTTCTTCAGAGTTTTCATGCATCTCAACTCAGCAGGATCAAACTTCTCGACTGACGTTCATCGTGTAAGCTTCCTTGATGCTTAGGCACATGTATGCAGGCATAAAATGTTTATTGCGAGAATGATAATTCTAATGCAACAAACATGTTAACCTGGAAGTTTTTTTTATTGAAAATGCGTCAAAACCTATGAACGGGTCACCGGTTAAGACATTGATTTTTGAATGGAAAATAATATGCACATGCCATACCAACAAACATCTTATCAGCACAACTCATGGGGGTCAGGAACACTATCTCGCTGAAGTACGCTTTCGGAATAACCCTGCTTCAATTAGGACTTTTTAAGGGTTGTAACGTGGCTTGGTTTGCGGTTTGAGAAAGAAGGATTTATGGCCCAAAATTTTGTTTGTACCCACCCATTCTCCTTGATGTCCTTCAATCCTACATTCAGCTAACTCGACACAAGCGCTCCCTTTTCAAAAGGTTATAGCATGTCATACGACTTGTTCTTTGCTCGAGGATTTTTCTTTTGTCATCCTTTTCGCTTTTTATTCTTTTGTTTTCCCTGATTTTGCCTATACTGTTTCTTTTTGAATTTTTCCGATTTTGAAGTCCAGCGGGATGCCCTAACTTTTGCCTAAGTCACTTGTTTTCAAGTTTTCGACTTAGCGGGCTGTCTTCTTTTTCTTTTGATTCTTTTTTTTAACAAATCGTACGACACTAGTTTGTCTGACTTGTTTAAAAGAGTTGTGACTGCCTCACTCTTCGGTTGGTGAGGGGTAACCATTGTGGTTTGTGAGGTACGACCTCTTGAAATTTGAACGTACGGTCGAACTAACTGACACCTACCCTGCCCCAGGTTAAGATTGAGGGTTTTTCGTTTTCAGAAAAAAAAACTCCTACTTCTAGGCTCTACGAGGTTAACAAGGGATTATCCTCCTTATGTCTCCGGTGTTTGGGGATTTTAAACAACGTCTGTACATCATCAGCGGGGTTTTATCCCAAAAGCATATGACCAAAGATTCTGCGTTTTTATTTCATCATCCTCCCTCCAAGAGTTTAAGCAAGAAAGTTGGTATTGCAGTGCATACAAACATTTAAATGAATGAACACAAATAGAACACTTCAAGAAAAACATATTCATTGCATTAAAACCATCATTCAAGAACAAACAAGTTTTTACATGCAAAGACATTAACTAGTAAGGAAAAATTACAAAATAAACAATGCAGTAAAGAGAGTTGACGATTGCCACTATTGAGGAGGCTTGGCTCCGACCGGATTGATTACTTTTGATGACGTCCTTGCAGTCTGAGTGCCCCTTCGGGAGGCTTTAATTGAAATGCATACCATCTGCAGTGAAAGTAATGACCCCTGCATCAATCAGATCTTGCACCTTGTGCGGGAGCGCCTTACAATCCTCAGTTGAATGCCCCCGTGCCCCAGCATGGTATCCACATCGAGCATTGGCATTAAACTCTGGTGGATATGGAGGAATGATCGGATTTGGTTTCTTTGGCACGATCAACCCTCTTTTGAATAAATCTGGCAATATCTGACCATACAACATTGGTAGCACAACAAACTGTCTTTTTCCTGCCTTTCGTCGACCCCCTTGGGAACTATTCTGCTGCTGATTCCGATTTGGGTGTTCCTCTGGCTCAGGAACTTTCCTCCTCAGACCTAACCGAGGAGTAGACAACAGTTGTGGATGTGGAGATTCTAAGACCAAGGACTGCAAAACGTGCCCCTGACTGGGTGTAGCCTCGGGAAAGAAAACAGGGATATTCACTTCTTTTTCAACAGCTGGAATGAGACCACCTTGTATGCTTACGCCGCCCAACGTGAACTCAATTGCCTTTGAATCGATCAAGTCTTGGACCTAGTGCTGGAAGGCCCTACATTTCTCCACAGTATGCCCCGGCGCGCCAGAGTGGAAATCACAATGGGCCCTTGAATCGTAACCTGGTGGAGGAGTACCAATAAGAGGAGCCAAAGTCCTTTTCTGTACTAGTTGCAACTGAAGGAGATACTGTAATAGCTGAGAATACAACATAGGGAGCGAATCAAATATTCTGTCAGGCATCTTCAGCCTCTGCGCGTACTTCTTAATCTTGGGCTTCTCTTGAGAGACAAGACCTGGCTGCTGTCGGAAAAGTTCTGGAAACTTGGGTTGTGCTGGAGATCCGCGAGCTAACTCACGACTTGGGGAAGATCCCACATGCAAGGGTGAAACGACAATTTCTGCTGCAGCCTCAGGCATGAGACTGTCATCCTTTCTGAGCACATTTCTCACAACCTCCAAAACCAGGCTCATCTGAGTCTTCAGTTGATTGACCTCCTCCTTCAGCATTTTCTGGTCTTGAATCAACGCTTGCATGTCCCCCATAAACTGCCCCATTTGAATCTTCATTTCAGTCACTTCTGCACGGAGCTGTTCCATGGCTATCCTCCGATTATCACAGGTTGAGTAATGGTGATAAGTCAAGCTGGCAGTTCTGAAGATAATACCAAGTCAGAATGAGAAATCCGCTCCTGAACACCTGTTATATGAGTATGAGAATGCAAATGCAAAGTGCCATGTTCAAATATTTCCAAGGAACCATTCTGCTTTGATTCAAGTTTTTCACAGACGAACCACAAGAAATAGATGGAAATGCTCAACAGCTAGTCTCAAAGTTAAGATCCTTAGAAATACAAGAACATGTATGTTAGAATGCAAAATGATGATGCAGATGCACACATGGGATCAAGGTATCCATAAAGCTCTGCATTGTTGTTGTACTACCGACTGAATAAGACCCAGGTTCTACTCTGACCAGAATACCAGAAATCTAGAAATCCAGAATAACAGACCAATCAGAATACCAGAATATCGGAATGATAAGTCCACACTGATAAGAAAACCAGAATACCGGGTAGGTTGGAGGTCAAAGTTTCCTGCAAATCTGTAAACACCCAGCCCCTCTCACATGTGGGTTCTAGAAAAACCGAGGATCCTCAGCTTCACGGGCTCTCAGGTCGAGAAATGATTATATGGTCACCATTTCTGGTTTGGCGTCATCATCAATCGAGGAGGCCTCAACTGATTCCCCTAAAAAAGGTCACCCTATGATAAGTTCCCAGCTTCGGGTCCTTGGATCAAGAAGCATAATGGGTTTTCCATTTCTGGTCTGCCATTATTACCTCTTGGAAGGAGTGCCTCAACTGAGTCCTCGGGGAATGGTTGCCAGAGTCGACAGCTCTCTAGGTTACATTTTACCGTCTACCCCAATGCGTAGGATAGAACATTACCAATGAAAACCTCGTCTGGATGTGGAATTTTTGTGTATACTAAGTCTGGCCAAATGCCACACAAGTCACACTACTCTCCACTCTAATCCTAGGTGTATACTCAAGCCTGGGTATTGGGCTTATCTTTCATGAATCCAACCCACCCAACAACACAACAGCAGCAGAGCAGTATGATAACAATGATCGAAAATGCAATAAATGTGGTAAAATAATATACAACAAATAATGCACAACAACAAACACCCAATGAAATAAATAGACAAGCGCTAGGATTGACTCGCATAGGGAACCAGCATCCCCAGCAGAGTCGCCAGCTGTCGCAACTGCGAAAAAACAACTGGCAAAAATAGAACGGAAGAGTCGCCGCCGAATGTTATTTATCCCAACGCAGAGAAAGGAAACGATCGAAGAAACCTAAAAAGGGAGAAGACATGGTCATCGCAACCATAGTCCAGGTTCGGGAGTCAGTTACACGAGGGGAAGGTATTAACACCCCCACACGTCCATCGTACTCGATGGGATCCAAGCTTGTTGTCTAATCAAAGGGTGAGTTATCTAAAGCCTACTGCTAAACAGAAACGGAAAACAGAAAAGGGAAAAAGAGACTTGATAGGACATCGCCGTCCTAGGCCTACGTATTCCCTCATGCAATGGGAAAGTCAGAGTCAGCGTAGTTCGGAGGACTACAGGTGAATGGGGGGAAGGTTGCTCGCCAAGACATCTCCGTCTTGTGCCTAAGTATCCTCAACCTAACCAGATAGAGGAAATCAGAGCGTCCGCAGTTTGTGGAAACGACCACAGAAAAAAGAGAAGGGTGCTCGCCAAGACATCGTCGTCTTGTGCCTACGTATCCTCAATCTAACCAGAGAGAGGAAATTAGAGCAGTCGTAGTTTGACCTACGGGTCGGTAAGTGTTTTTTATGAGCGACGTTAGGTTCGCGTCCGGTAGTTAGGGTCGATGCCTGTTTGCGACAAAACGGAAGTAACGTGCTATTTTCTAAAAATGATTTAAAACCCAACAATCCCGAAGGATGAAAAAGATTTGAATTTGTTTTGTTTTTTTAGACAGAAGTGAATTGAAGTTAGTTTGAAACTCATATTGCACTAAAGTCTATGACAGGGGCGAATGTGTCGCATGGTCGCCCCCAATGGGACGTATGCTAAACACTCTAGAAGAGTGAAAGGAGACCCCTCATTCTTCATTTCCTATGTACTTAAGGCTCGTAGCGCACAATGCTCGTTGCATTTATTAAGTGTTTTAGACTTGTTATGAGATGAGAAGAGAAGACTCAAAGGTTGAAAAGAAAACACTAATGGGAATCTGAAAATCCTAATGTTATCATACAAAATGGCCCTAAGGTTAAGATGAAAGGGAAGTCTACCTAATGTTAGCATACATGGATAAGCTCATAATGTCTATCCAACTTCAAGCTTAATCAAAGATTAAATTGGAATAGGGAATCCTAAGGGACCATGCAAAACCAATTCTAAGACTTAAACAAGTCTTAAGACTTAGGGGAGAAGAAAGAAGTAAGAGATGAAGAAGAAGATGCAACAAAGTGAACACACATGGAAGTTCAACTCAAGAGGCAAAGAAACATGGTAAACATCATACTCATACCACATAATCACCAATCATCATGTCCAAGCAAACAAGATCATGCAAGACAAAGTGTTCAAACAAACCCAAGTGATCTAAAATTCCATAAGAGATGTAACAAGACATAGAACAATGATAGATAAGACCAAATGAGGTGAGATACAAGATAGGGCAGCAAGCACATCATGTCATAACAAGCTCAAATCATCAAATAAGGAACATCATCCATCACACTCAAAGCATATGTCAAAACTAGGCAAAACATTCAATTATGTCATTCATGCAAGCAACAAAAGTTCATGTGAGGCAAGAAGTGAGAAAATGTCACTCAATGGACACCATATCAAGAGGATCAGAACCTCACACATGTTATTCAAATCAAATAAGAGGCACAAGCATTCACTAGATCATATGAGAAGGCATCACAAAGAAACTAGTTCAAAGCATCCAAAGAGTAATGCCAAAACATTGTCAACTTGGAAAATCAACCACAAATAGAAAAATGATTAAATGAGCATGATTCCAAAGCCACAAACAAGCCAAGACAATACATGATCACATCATATAATCATTTCATGCTTCACTTAATCACAAATGGTCAAAAAGATCCAAACCAGGTCAAGTACCCAAAATATTCCATTCAAAGTTCAAGCCACATGTAAGCATCAACCAAAATAGAAGCATGTCTTAAAAAAATCCAAATAAATTTCAAAATCATGTTGTATCCATCAAGAATTAATTTTCAAAATATTTCAACAAGATTCGCAAAATTTCATCATCAAATGGATCAAACATCATACATATCAAGCTAACCGAGCAATAATCGAGGAGCAATTAGAACTACATGGAAAATAATAAAAAATTAATCACCAAGGCAGAAACTTGACACTCAAACATTCTTCATCCAAGTATGAACACATGGTAAAAAATTCAGCTCAAGAAAGCATGACAAAGTCACTAAACATAAGCATGAATCACATGGGTAGGCATGGAAGACACTTTGGAAAAGAAAATCAAAATTAATTGAAAATGAAAATAAAAAATATGGAAATTTAAATAAGACATTAAAATACATACATGATTATTTTTGGAATTTTTAAATAAGAGAAAGTATTTTTAATAATTAAAATAAAACGAAAAAAAAAAAGAGAATAAAACAAGTGGTTAAAAAAAAGGGAGGGGTGTATTAACACTCACACGCTTTTGGGCCTGGACTGAGAGGGGGTGCGAAGAGGAAATTCTGCGCAAGCCCATGAGAATTGTGTATTACATGTGTTCAGAATTTTTTTAAACAAAAGAAATGAAAAGAATTAAATGTGACAAAAGAAATGTGGACTTAGAATCAACTGGTCACATAAATATTAAGTGACTACAAGACAAAATAGATCACCAACCCAAACATACATCGCCGCGTCATCATCATCTTCATGACAATGCATGACTTTCACGTGAATAGTGCAACGCTACTAGAGATGAAGGTTCAGTCCAGCCGAAGACGCGGAAAAGCAACCCCCCCCCCCCCCCCCCCCCCCTCATTTTTAATGTAGACTTCAAAAATGCAATTAGTTTCTTACAAATCTCCCTCCAAGGCCATGAAAAACAAGCTTCAAGAAAGAACACACATGGATCCACAATCACAAATCAAAACAACCAATATATTACAATGTAGTACACTCCATGGTGATTTTAGATATGCAAAAATAAATGAAAAGCAGCCACTAAAACTCAAGAAAACATGGATTAAAGTTTGCACACCTTAAATGGAACTTCATTAAAACACACAAATAATTATTCAAACATTGCCTACCCTAAGGTAGGACTTCAGATGCACCCAACATGAACCTAAAACAGGTCTAAAATGCAAGCTTAGAGTTGAAGAAAATTACTCAACGGAGTGGCTCCGTTGGCCCTTAAAACTATGTGGTAATTTCAAACAAATCCTTCCAATGGTCTCCTTATGCCTCACTGATGAAGAATCAAACGAAAAATATAGAGAAACTTGAAGGAAATGAGAGCTTCAAAGAGAGAGGTTTTGAGAGTGAGAGAGAGTTCTTGAATTTGTGGCTGCTGAGAATGAATGAATGAAGTTAGGGTTTTCATATTTAGCTTATATATGAAGCTTTGGTGTGGTAAAAACAAACTTATTATGGTTAAAATTTGAGGAAATTTTGAAGAAATGAAGTGTGTGAGAGGGTGTAGTACGAGCTCACATGATTTGGGTGGCTGGGTTGTCCTTTCCTTATGTAGCATAGTGGTCAGAATGAAGGAGGGTGGAAGGATTATTCTTGGTGAGCAAGTTTTCACTTATTTCTCATTATGGCAAAAGATTCAAAAGTTGGCATGAATGGTACATACAAGGTTTGGTTACTTATGGCAATGTTTTGGTGTTACAGAATGAGGTCTCATGCGTGTAGAATTGGTAGCAAAGCCATGCTGCAAGAATTGGTTCATAATATGCCAAGAATGCCTTGAAAACCATGTCACATTTCATGCTTAGAATCAAGTGAAAAAACCAAACTTCAAAGCCTTATATCTTGGTGGATTCTTGCCCAAATGGAGGAAATTTTGGCTCAAAAATGAAGTAGAGAGGAAGAGGAACAAGTTTCATGTCCAT
This sequence comes from Lathyrus tuberosus, assembly GCA_022829125.1. Taxonomy (NCBI): domain Eukaryota; kingdom Viridiplantae; phylum Streptophyta; class Magnoliopsida; order Fabales; family Fabaceae; genus Lathyrus; species Lathyrus tuberosus. Next base: position 23,905,098 of record JALAZF010000013.1, on the reverse strand, counting down.
TGCAACTCAAGAAAAGGCTTGGAGGATCATGAAAATTGGCCATGAACATGTGTATAAAAATCTGCCAAGAGCAACATGAAAAAATTCTATGTTATGGCAACTTTCACATCATTGATATCTCAACTTTGAAGCAATATAACTTGGTGAGTTTTTATCCAATGAACATGTTCTAGTAATGGTAGGAAAGCTTGGAATAAGGCCTACAACTTTGATGTTGGAGAAAAATTGAAACAAAGCCTTAAACGTGGAGAAATATGGTCATGAAGATAGCTGATCCATGCATGAAACTTTCCAAAAATGGAAACTCTCTAAAACCCTAATTTTCCATAAATGGCAAATTTTCCAAATTCTTAATTTTTGATGAATCCCTTGACATTTCTTGATCAAAATCCATCCATTGATCACATTTGACATGATGAACAAGAATTTGACCTCAAAAAGTCAGGAGTTGACTTTTTCACTGCACAGTTGACTTAATCCCCATTTCTCCTGATTTTCAATCTCCTGATCAATTGAAACCCCTCTGCATCAAATTGATGGTCAATCTTGCATAACTAGGCACCTTGGGACATATGGAATACCATGGAATCAAGTCTTGCACAAGGAATCAAAAATAAACTAATTTTATGCAAAACCCTAATTTTGGCCCCAAATGTCAAGAGGAATCGACCCAAGCTCCAAACTCAAATTCCTCTGAGTATAATGTGAATCCTCTTAAACAAATATGAAATGTACCATATAATAATGATAAAGCTTCAAAAATCTTGCCCATTGGAGTGTTACATTCCCAGATGTTCACAACCCTAGTTTGATGACCACCAGATAGAAAGAAGTAACCCACTTCAAAACTCTTGCCAAATCTAATCACCTGATGAGGCAATGGACATATAGGGATACCTTGAGGCCTAGGAATTCATTGTAGCTTGAGTGATGGTGATATTAAGAACAACTCTTCCCTTGGTATCTTGAACAATTTTCCTCTATGCGCACCTGATCTCTTGCTTGAGTCTCTGAGAATCACACTCTCCTCTTGAGCTAACCAAGATACCTTGATCTCATGCATAAAACCAATGGTATTCACAACTGATAATGCAAAATGAAATGAGACATAAGCCAGTTAGTGTTAGAAAGAGGATGGCAAATTTTGGGGAGCTACAGGTTCTTCTTCTCCTATGCCATAACTCTCTCTTCTCTTTCTCTTCCTTTTTCATCAATTCCACGTGCTGACAATTCTCCTTTTATTCCCTTCTTTTTCTTATTTTATTATATTATTTATAATTAAAATCTTTTTCAACCTAAATAAAATAAATTTTATTCCCACTAAATATTTATTTTAAATAGTCTAAATCAATTATTTATTTTAATATATCACCATAACAATAATAATTAAAATAATTATTTAAATATTAACTTTTACTATTATTTATATAAATCACCCTAATTAAATAATAGTAATAACTGCTATTTCTCCCACCATCCCCATATCTACCTTTTTGCTCACGCACCTCCAACACCCTAAAGTCTAATCTCTAAGGCTACCACCCTACATCCAAGGGTTCTTCTAACACACCAAATCATCAACCAACACATACAATCACACAATTTATTTACGAAAATTAATTAAATAAATCGGGGCGTTATAGAGATGAATCTTCTTCAGTTGTAGTTGCCTCATATCCTAGGCCTTAGTTTATATCTTTTGTTTAGGATTGCTTTGAAATTATGTACTGAAATTGTAATCCTTCTAGATATTTCAAAAAAATGAAAATTCAATTGTCTCTTAATGTGTTATTACTTATGATATTTGCAATATGTTCCTTAGTTCCTTGGAAATAATCATCTGCATATGCATTCCATGCATCATTTGCATCATTTGGTCTTGCTTTCTGCTATGTGTTGATATCTTATAAGTCTGTAGCTTCTTCTAGTAAAAGGCAAGATCACTTGGAGAAGAAGTTGTCTTCGGTTGCTACCAAACAGAAAGAAATGGATGTTAAGTTGCAGGTTGTTGCTGCAAGACAAGATGAAATGGGTTTTGATTTGAAGACTATCCTGGAGCTTCTACAGCAAAAACCTTAGAATTTAATATTTAGAACATCCTTTTATCTCTTCAATGTTTTTTGAATTTTTTTCAGTGACATCTATTTTTTTGGTTACATGAATATAATTTTTCTTCAGTATCTTTTCTATTTCCTTTCATTATTTTTGTTGATGACAAAATAGGGAGTAAATATATAAGTATTTAAACACCTGAAACTTGACAGTTATTATCCTTCTTAAATTTTGAAGAATTATATATGTGCTTTATATGTTTAAATCTAATTAACCTGGATATGACTTAAGGGGAGCTTACAAACCTAACCCTATGGACTATTAGACTCAGGGGAAGCTTATAAACCTCAGACCCTGCAGTCAACAAGTTAATTAAATTATCAACCATTGTTCTTAAATACTTATGTTTGTCATCATAAAAAAAGGGAGAGATTTTTGGAACAAAATTGGTTTGTCCCATATCCCTTAGGTTTTGATGATAACAAAGTATTTAAAGAACAATTGGGTATGCTAATGTTTGTTCAATTATGCAGGATTAAACTAAAATATCATATAATATCCAAGTATTAGTTCTGACTCTGAACATTTAAAGAGAAGCGTGAAGATCAAACTATGATTGATCAAGAAGCTGAAGACCAGACTCTGAAGAAGTCATCTTCCAAAGAGGTCATCATTCAAAGATCAGAGTCTGAACCAGTAAGCCTCTGAAGACCAGATTGCTTTTGATCAGAACCTGAGCTAGTCAAAGTGCAAGGATCAAGGTGACACTAATAGGTCACTGTTCAACTCTGAACATACATTGTCATGTGAATACCTAAGATATCTTCTCTATAGAGTCTGCTTGGATACAACTGCTAATTCCTTTTATAGAAAAAGTTTTTCAAAGTAGATTTCACCTAACCTGATAGTTTGGTGAAACATCTTAGTGTCTCTTTTGAAGCTTCTCAAAGGACTCTACTGTTGCATCTTCAATGACTTTGTTCTTCACTACTTAAGGACCTAAAAGACTTGAAGATCGATACAGACACACGAACAGACACACAAATGCTAATATAGACCAATTGACAACAAAAAGAGAAGTTACTATGTTAAAGTATTAGCACAGTCTAAACTTAAGATTTCTTATCCTTGTATATCTAAGAAATCCTTAAGTCTTAAAAGAGTATTATTTGGATGTATTACTTATACACCTCTGATTGTATATCATGTGTATTCACCCAACAATCATTTATCTGCTAGGTAGATTGTTAGAAGTATCTTACTAAGTGTTTAAGCAAGGAAGTATTTAGCATGTCTTCTAGAGAAAAGGAAGTATCAAACTTGTGTGTTTGAGCAAGGAAGTCTCCAGATTGTGTGCTTGAGCAAGGAAGTCTCAAACTTGTGTGCTAGAACAAGGAAGTCTCTTACTTGTGTGTTTGAACAAAGGAAATCTCTTGCTTGTGTTCTTGAGCAAATTGTAATCTTGTATGATTATAGTGAAATTCCCTTGTAAGTACAAGGGGACTGGATTATCTCGATTTATTAAAGGAGCTAAGAAAACTATGAGTGTTATTCTTCTTTCTTGCTTATTATATCTGCTGCCTATTTCTAACCAAATCAGATTCTATAACCTTGGGTTAAGAATCTGACTTTAGAGTTTTAAAAAGAAGAAAAAAAAAACAAAACACAATTCAACCCCCCTTCTTGTGTTTTTCTCACCTTCATTGTTGTGATAGGTAGCGCACTACATAGCTTATCATCATGGTCACACGACTGTGGTGGAAAGCATCATACATACAGCCATCCTTTATCTCATAACAGTTGATCAATCGTGGTGGTATCCCTTTTACAACCATTGTCAAATGGCTTTTACGTAGTAGTGATGTTTCTCTTTAGTCTCAGCTGCCTCTAGATTTCCACTTTCAGTTAGGTAACAATTGTTGATCCAGACTGTCGTGTCATGCCTTATCAGAAGTTAACTCTACACAAACAAAAAACACATAAAAACAAACAAAAGAGAACACCTCTTTATAAATTACTCTAAAACAATAAAATGCAATTAATTTAACTACTAGATGATGAAAATAAAGAGATAAATTCAAGTATTGAATCTTGTAACAACTCATAAAATGTGAGCTATCAATGGTTAGCTACAACATTCTCTGATCCATTTTTGTCTCTAATTTCCAACTTAAACTCTTGAAGTAAGGGTATCCATCTTATTAATCTTAGTTTGGAATCCATTTTTTCATCAAATATTTTATAGATGAATGATAAGTGTTATTCTTGGAATCAATCAAATACAACCTAAATTTTTCCAATGTGTATACTATCACAAGTAACTCTTTTTAAGTTGTCGCATAATTGATTTGAGTGTCATTTAAAACATTAGTTATGTAATGTATAACATGTAAAACTATAGCATTTCTTTGTCCTAGTACTGCTCCTATTGCATAATTTAGTTCAAATTCCAATTTCCAATCTGGTGCAATGATTATGGAAGCATTTACTAGTTTTTAGTTTGGATTATTAAAACCAAGTAAATAGGATTCATCAAATTGAAAAGACTTATCTTTGTTAAGCATATTACTTAACGATTTTGCAATTTTTGGGAAATCCTTGATGGATCTGTTGTAGAACCTAGTTGTTGCGGTGAGAATCGTATACCAAGCTATTAATTAACTTGAATCATAAATCATGAAATTCACCACCGAACTTTGATTTATCCAAAGGGAAGGATAAAGATAAAAAAAACCCTAAGTGCGCTATGTAGAAACACAGCTAAGAGATCTAAGATCTGGGGGTTGGTTATACCTAGGGAAGGTGTTATCATCCTAAGTGTCTGTAGTACTCTACAAGAACCTCTTGTTAGTATTTGTGTTATGTTAATTTTGCTTGCTAAGGGAAATGTGCTAAGGTAAAGTCCTAGAATATATACACTAAATATGCCCACCAAGACATCGCATCTCGTGCCTACGTATCCTGACGGGAATGGAATCAGAGCACTCGTAATTCCCCTCACTATGGGGAAAAAGGGTGTAAATAGAAAAGGTTGAAAAAAAGAAAAAGGTGGAAAAAATAAAAGGTAGAAAAACCAAAAGGTGGCTCGCTTTGATCTCGCAATCCTATGCCTCCGTATTCTCAAGATGAATTTGAGAAATCAGAGCGTCGTAGTTCCCCTCACTACGGTGTTGTAGCGAGCGATTTTGGACGCGGTTCTTAAGCGCTGGTCGCTCTCTGCGGTTGAGCTTAAACTACAGGTCGATTCATTTTTTATCCTATTGTGAGCTGAATAAGGAAGGGAAATAGATGTCTCCAATTAACCCTGCTTGCATACTGAGTTTAAACAGCGGCCTGTTAGGTTACAGATGCTATCAATGTGGGGGGGCCCTTGTACTGGTTATTTGTATTTTCGCCAATACTGTTTTCTTTCTTTTTATTTGGACAGAAGGTTTCTGACGGGGAACAAGGATTAGGATGTTAGGACTGATGCTTTTGAATTACTGCTTTTGATTGATGGAGATATGGGATTTAGGTTTTTTGTTTAGTGTGCTCGCTAGGATCTTTTCTTTCGATCTTATGCCTACGTATTCCCGTTTACCGAAATAGGGAAATCAGAGCGTTCGTAGTTCCTCCTATTCTATGGGAGGAAATGGGTGTTTTTGGTGTCTTGTTCAAAGCCCAAGACGTGAAGCGAAAGGTGGTTTGTATCTTGTTCAAAGCCCAAGATGTGAAGCTGAAGGTGATTTGTATTTTGTTCAAAGCCCAAGATATGAAGCTGAAGCTCTCAACTTTAGAGAGAATTTGTCATCTCTAAAGAGGGGGTTGTATGTCACAACTGTTTATAAAGGAGAATTACTTTAACCGGGATACGCGGATCCTAGCAATGCCATAATTTCCTTTATAGAGGATTTTAACCTGAAGGAGAAGACTTTAACTCAGTGTAGAGCAATGTTATCTTTCCTTAGGAATTTCTCATGCTAAAAGAGGGACAGCGGCATGGATGTAGATGATCCAGAGGCTTGCCGCTTACAGCGATTAGATGAAGGGGAAGGAGTGGTTGATGTTTGTGTACTGTGAACGAGGCACAGTTTTTGATGCTAAAAGGTTGATTGAATCAACCAGTGGTTTTCTTATACAAAGCCTAAGAGGAGGCTGATATGTGTCTCGTACAAAGCCCGAGAGAGAGGCTAAAAGGTTTTGACTCAATGAGGGAGTCTTTTGGTATCTCGTATAAAGCCCGAGATGGAGGCTATTTGACTCAACAAGAGAGTTTTTTTTTGTATCTCGTACGAAGCCCGAGATGGAGGTTGTTGTTTGTTTGGCTCAATAAGAACCTTTTTGTATCTCGTATAAAGCCCGAGATGGAGGCGAAAGGGGTGATCGACTCAACGAGGGAGTCTCTTATGTGTCTCGTACAAAGCCCGAGAGAGAGGCTAAACGTTGTTTGACTCTGCTGGGGAGAATCATTGTACAAAGCCCAAGAGGAGGCTATGGTAACTGTTTAAGTGACAGGTCCAGTATACTGATTTTGAAAGAGAAAATCAGTTCTTATATGAGCAACACTGTACTCAGGGATTTGATTTGAGGATCCGGGTTATTCCTGTTCTTTAAGGAAGCGGGAAATCCGAAGGGTATTGAGACTGTCCGAGTCTACGGGTTTCCTTCCTATTTAACGAAGGGGTCACTTGAGAATGTTTTTGAGACTCAAGGAGGTTAGACTGTCCGTGTCTAGAGTTTCATCTTTTGTACCATGCTTTGAGAAACAGTAGTAGACTCTTGAAAGGACTGTTCTATGAGGATGACTAGGTTCTGTTCCTATACCTCTAGGAGGTCGCCGGGACAATTTGTACAAAGCCCAAGAGGAGGCTAGAAAATTTTAAGAAGCCGACGGGTCCTTGTACTAAGCCCAAGAGGAGGCTATCATTCCCGGAGGAAGAGATCATTATACGAAGCCTAAGAGGAGGCTGTGGATACTTCTAAGAAGTCGTAGGGTCCTTGTACGAAGCCCAAGAGGAGGCGGGGTTGCTTTTAGGAAGCCTGTGGGTCCTTGTACGATGCCCAAGAGGAGGTCGATGCTTTTAAGAAGCCCGTGGGTCCCCAAACCTCGAGAAATTCAAGGCAAGCTATTCACAAGGAATAGATCAAGTCAGGAAAGTTCGAGAATTTGGAAGAAACTCAAAGATGCCATTCACGGAGAATACATTCATCTCTGGGAGTAGAGTTTCTTGACAATTCCTAATGAGGACAGCCGAAGAGAAGACTGTATTTGGTGATCCTATTAGGGATCTAGTTGTCTATTTCTACGAATAAACGAAACAGCGTCACCTAGTTCTAGACGTAGTTGCCGGGGAAACTCTAAATATCTATACTATTATTACACAGTTGATATGAGTTTATGAAAGAAGACTTACAGCGAAACAGCCCCACAATACAGTTATATATATATGAGTTTGTGAAAGGAGACTTACAGTGAAACAGCCCCACAATACAGTTAGATGCATATGAAAGCGGTAAATGAAAGCGTATAAACACTTACTCGGTTGTAGAGCTTCCATGCTGTTTGGTTAGTTGTTCAACAAAGAAAGATTAAAAACAACAGTATATTCAAAATCAAAGGAGAAAGTGCTTTGAAATAAAAAGATTTGGGGCTTACAGCTCAAGGAGAGGCCCAGGGTTTTATCAGTGAGCGCACTGTTTGAATTTGTACAGAGGGACTTATACAAGTGACTGTGGCCCAAAAAGGTTTTCTGTACAAAGGGATGGGTCTTACACTCTCTCAAGAGGCCCAAAAAGGTTTTAAGAAAAGGAGTGGGGCTTATAACACGAGGGTAGGCCCAATTGATTTTTTCGTTTAAAATGGCGATCGCGCCGAGGTTTTCTTTTAACGCAGAGGGACTTATACAATAAGTGAGGCCCAAAATGATTTTGGTTAAAAAAGGATTGGGTCTTACACTCTATTAGAGGCCCAAAAGTTTTGAATGGGTCTTTTAGCTCGAGGAGAGGCCCAAGTTATTTTTCAAAAGGCGATAATCGCGCCGTTTGTTTTTGACGGTATCGGGACTTATACAATACACTGAGGCCCAAAATGTTTTGGTCAAGAAAGGATTGGGTCTTACACTCTATTAGAGGCCCAAAAAGTTTTAAGAAAAAGAAATGGGTCTTACTACTCGAGGGTAGGCCCAGGTTTATTTTAAAAAAGGCGACGATCGCGCCGTTTATTTGAAAATGTACAGGGGGACTTATACAATAAGTGAGGCCCAAAATGTTTTCTGTACAAGTGGGTTGGGTCTTACACTCTAATAGAGGCCCATGAATGTTTGAAAAAGTTTGATGAGGGTTGAATTAATCAAAAACCCTAATTTCATTTTTTAAAGAGCATTTTTCAAAGAAAAATCTAGTAAAAAATGATAAAAAAAATATCAAATAAAATCATTAATCATGTTATAAACAGTGATTAAGGTTTATGAAAAAGTATTTTATCCACATGAATATTTAAAATCATTTTGGTTTTAAAAATCAAGAAAAAGAAATCATTTTAAAAGCATTTAAAACAATTTAAAACAATATTTTTGAATATATTAAAAATATATCAAATAATAATATTTTTTGTGATTTTTTGGTGGATTAAAATATTATGGAGTATGAATAACAAGTGTGTAAAACAGATTTGGAAAATGATAATTTTTGCTATGTGAAAAAATTGGTTGAGTTTTGAAGATAAACTAAGAAAAAAAAGAATGTGATGTCACAACATCACTCATGAGACATCACTCATGGGTTTTCAACATCTTTCTTATCAAACTTCCAACACCCATAACTTTCTCAAATCTCAATGGTTTGAGACAAAATTTATATGCATCTGGCCCAGAATTTCACAAGGAATCCAATGGTGATGGTAGTTTTTCCAGAACACACTCCCTCCTCAAAACCCGATAGTGGTTTTGAAAAGGACCTATAATTGCATTTTCTGTGCTACACTTTGATACAGGCATGGATTACATGGTGAATTAGCCCAAACACAACATATACAACATGTATGAGATGTGTATGATCAGTGGACTTCAAAGCAATGCATGATTTCAAGGATTCCAAGTTGTGATGCTTACCTCTTTTTGAGCTTTTTGAAGTTTTTGTGCAATCTGTCAAGCCTCTTGTTCCAGAAATGATTTGATGCTTTAGACACACTCAAATGATCCCTTAGAAGCTTTTAGGATGATTGAAATCAACTGGTACCTGCAAAAACACAAACTGTCCCTTTCTTGCAAAAGGGGTTAAAAGTGACCAAAATAGCAATTCTCTCAAATGGTGTTCCAGATGTTGGGAACCATTTGGGACAGTTCAAGGATGATATTTGGAGTGTGTTTGAGGTTTTATCTGGTTTGGAAAGTGACTAAATCGAGACATAGCTTGAAAAATGCAAAAAAGTGCCATTTTGAGGTTTTGAGAAGTGACTTTGTGATTTTGTGATTACAGGTCACTTGTGATAGTTTGCACAGCTTACATATGATATATATGAGGTGTGTGTGTGATTAGTTTGAGTGGAATTGCTCTCTAACTCAAAAACTCAGAATTACTTGCTTTGGAAGGCAAATTTGAGGTGAAAGAAGAGATTTTGAGGAAAGCATCTGTTTGATGGCTTTGGTGTACTCAAACTGAACACAAATGAGCTCTATTTATAGTATAGCAAGTTTGTTTTCGCAGCAACAGTGAATGGTGGCTGCAGCAGAGGTTTGGCCAATGTTGTCCAATGAAAATCAAAGTCTCCTCTAGCCATTGACTAGAGGTTAGAGCACAGAGCTTTGGTTCCCTACTTGTTGGAGGAATCTTAACTGAATTCAGTTGAAAATGTGTCAGTCCATGCCACCTCTAAGCATCTATTAAATGCTCCAATCCAAAATTGGAGTCTTGTCCCTCTTTTAGGGATTTTTAGGAATAGCATGCTACTTCTTGTTCCAAAGACTTTGAAGGCTTGGCTCAGTGATTGTGCCCTTTAGATTTGATCCTCAGAGGTGTCCAAAGTGATGACAAGGCTTGGAAATTCGTGTGGCACAAGAAATGTGCAAATCTGTCCCATGAAAAATTCAGCTGCAGCAAGCCGTTTTGTAAAATTCATAACTCCCTGCTCGAGTATGCTATAAGGACGTTCTACACCTTTCTGGAAAGCTGAGACAACGTACTTCAACTTTGATGTTGGACTTTGGTCTTGGTTCAGCTTGAAAAGTCATCAAAAATGGTCTTGAACTGGTGTAGTCAAATCTGTCCTAAAAGCTGTCATGAAAATTCTGCTTTATCAATGCTTTTTGCGAAAATCATATCTCCCTGCTCGAGTATGCTACAAGGACGTTCTACACCTTTCTGGAAATCTGAGACAACTTACTTCAACTTTGATGTTCAAGGTTTGGCTTGAATCAACTTGGATCATGGAGAAAAACATCCTTGAAGTTGGGACATTCTTGCTGGAAAAATATTAATGATGTCCCTATGCAATGTTGAAACATTAGACATTGAACATTAATAATTCCAAACTTTAATCACTTGTATCTTTTAATCCACTATGATATTTTGAATTTAAGTGAATTGCATCTTTGATGTTGTCTTGCATGGTGACAAAGCTTGAAAATTGGGTGGCACAAGAAAAGTGCGCAAAATCTGTCCTAAAAAATCAGCTCGAGCAAGGCCTGTTGTGAGGTTCATAACTCCTTGCTCAAGTTGAATTAATGGGAGTTCTAATACATTTTGGAAATCCCTAACGACATACTTTAACTTTGATGTTTGACTTTGGTCTTGGTTCAGCTTGCAAAGTCATCAAAAATGGTCTTGAACTTGTGTAGTCAAATCTGTCCCAAAAGCTGTCATGAAAATTCTGCTTTATCACTGCTTCTTGGAAAAATCATATCTCCCTGCTCGAGTATGCTACAAGGACGTTCTACACCTTTATGGAAAGCTAAGACAACGTACTTCAACTTTCATGTTTGACTCCAGACCTGGTTCAACTTGGATCATGGAGAAAAATGTCCTTGAAGTTGGGGCATTCTTGCTGAAAAAATATTAATGATGTCCCTATGCAATGTCAGAACGTTGGACATTAAGAATTCCCAACTTTGATCGCTTATATCTTTCAATCCTTATGATATTTTGAGTTGATTCCCTCTACAATGTTGAAGTATCAAATACCCTCTTTAAAAGTAGCTCTTACTCAAAATCAATGGATGCTTGGATCAATAGTTACAACCTTGAAAAGTTGTGCACTTGAACGTGATTTTAACTTAGAAAAAATTTCTAAGTTTCTTTCAATTTGATCAATTTTGCAATTTTGCATGATTTCTTGATTTAAATTTGATCAAATTAAATCATCCATCATATTTTCTTGAGTAATGGCTTGTGAAGCTCAAAGTTGACCAAAAGTCAAACTTTGACTTTTTGCATCAGTTGACTTTGTATTGGATGAACTTGAGGCTTGATCCACTTGAAATGTTGCACTCTTGTGCTTAATTCTTGACGTGGGAGTCCTCTTGATCCTTTGTGGATGTTTAAGAGGTTTAGACAAGTTGAAGATCATGTCATTTCTTGATTGATCCTTTGTCTAAGGCTCTGAGAGGGCTTGAAACCCTAATTTTGATTATAGTGGATGCTCACCCATCTTTGGGGAGACTGATGAAGTATGATGGTTCCTCCATATTGTGATGATGATTTGCACAATGATGGGAATCTAAGTGGTCAAAATTTGGGGTATGACAGATGCACCTATTTAATCTTCTTGGACCCGAAGGTGTGAATGACGAAGGTATTCGGGCATTCAGGGTGCAAGAGGATTAAATATCGGAATACCCGAAATTTTGATGGTGGTTATGAATGGTAGCTTACGCATTCATCTTCTTTAGCTAAGCGATGATGCTTAGAAAAGGTAAACTTCCCCTCGATCCTGGTCTTCAGCCAAGGAGCTGGTCTCAGTTTTCTTTTGAAATAAACTTCCCCCCGATCCTGGTTTCCTACCAAGGAACTGGTCTAAGTTTCTGATGTAAACTTCCCCTCGATCCTGGTTTCCTACCAAGGAACTGGTCTTAGTTTTCTGATATAAACTTCCCCTCGATCCTGGTTTCCTAACAAGGAACTGGTCTAAGTTTCTGAAGTAAACTTCCCCTCGATCCTGGTTTCCTACCAAGGAACAGGTCTAAGTTTCTGATGTAAACTTCCCCTCGATCCTGGTTTCCTACCAAGGAACTGGTCTAAGTTTCTTTTGTCAATAAACTTTATTGACAAGGGACGCTATTCGTAGCGGTTTTCCTCAAACTTCTCGCCGAATTTTCCTGGGGAGATGCCATTTGAGTGGAAAAAATTTTGATGTCAGACTTGCTGGGGAACCCATTCGTCTGAATTGTAGAGGTAGACAAACTTCTCTGTTTTGGAGATGCCATTTGTCGATTCTACTGGGGAAAGCGAGTCTCTTGAGAGACTGTTTTCGTTTGGGATCTTACATCATACTTTTCTCGGGATCTTCCCGGAGAAATGCCATATGATGGGGTCCAATTTTGAGGTGCCGATGACCTTTTCATCAGTGGTTTTTTCGGAGCGAAACTGGCGCGCTGCCGAATCTCTGATTACGAGGCTTTCTCTGTGGATTTTCTTTAATCCGGGAAAGCAAGGATATCGTCTTCGATGGCGAAGAGCGACATTTGTTGAAAGTTTTCTCTGACTTTTCAGAAGTTCAAGTTATCAAAGTGGTCAAGGACCGTCTTTAATCCAGAGATAAACGGGAGAGAGATTGCTTAGATGATTCACTTCCTAACGAGGAAAGGTTTGACAACTTGATTGAGAGGACTTTTATCACTAGGGGATAAGACCGACTAGAGTGATAATGATGCAATATGAATGTGAATGCAAATTAATAATGCATGATGTATGTATGTATATACGGACAAAACTGACGCGACACACAAACTAAAAAATGAACACGACTAGATACTCGGCCATCGCGGGGCGTATAGAGATATCGCTGGTTCAAGATAGCAATTCCACCTTGCTTAGGAGAGATAATCCCTGCGGGGAATACTGTTGATCGGGCTTAGGAGGTAAGAACTCTGCCATGGATGTCAGACGAAACAAGGTCTCTGACACAGTTGATCCCTTTATTCAGGCGTACTGGGCCTAGAAGGAGTACTTTGATTCTGCACTTTAAAGTTTGCTTACTTCTGGAGAAGCGACCGATGTTCTTCTGATGTTCAACAGTCAAAAGAAATTGCCGTCTTTATTAAAAAGAAGAAAAAGTTTTAACAAGTAAATTCATTTTTGTTTCATTTCAAGAATCGTTAGTCATGTTAACAACGTCGTTCTGTAAAGCTAAAACAAGCAAGAATTACAAACAAAAGCACAAGGCTCAAATTTTATTGATAAGATGGAGATCAGCCAAACGCGTGATTCCATTGAGTATTTACAAAGTTTAAAAATGGTAATTTACAGGGAAAAGGGCTACGTTGAAACATAACGACCACTATCCTTCTACCAACTTTGAATTCGGGGCATCCTGAGCTTCTGTCGAAGATGACCTTGACTGGAGTTTTTTGACAGATGATGTAACTGCTGTTGCTGAGGGACTTGCCTCTGTTGAACATAGTTACTTGCCATTATCCCTAATTTTTGCCTGGATTGTACTATGATGTTTCCAATCCACCGGGATGATTTTTTTTATTTTGTCTCTAACTTTTGCCTGGACCGCCCTTTCGGGTTTTCAATCCACCGAGACGTTTTTTTTTTTAGTTTAGGCGAAGTATTTCTTGACTACATCAACATTCGTGGGGTAGGCAAATTCCTCTCCGTCCATGGTTGCAAGTCTCAAGGCGCCGCCTGAGAAAGCTTTCTTGACCACATAGGGGCCATCATAATTTGGAGTCCATTTGCCTCGCGAATCAGTGAAAAATGATTGTATCTTCTTGAGAACTTTGAAGATTGGCGCGCATGTCGCAGTCATAAGGAATATTAATCTGGAGATGTAGTTCAAACGTCCCAAGAATCCTCTGACTTGTTTTTCAATTTTCGGAGAAGGCATTTCTTGAATGGCCTTGACCTTGTCAGGATCAACCTCAATTCCTTTCTGGCTGACGATGAACCCTAAAAGTTTCCATGAACAGATACCGAAGGTGCATTTGTTGGGATTCAAGCGGAGTTTGTACTTCCTCAAACGCTCGAATAGTTTTGACAGGTGGGTCACATGCTCATTCTCTGTTTTTGATTTTGCAATTATATCATCGACATATACCTCGATTTCTTTGTGTATCATGTTATGAAACAGAGTAGTCATGGCCCTTTGATAGGTTGCCCCGACGTTCTTCAAACCGAACGGCATTACCTTGTAATAAAAGGTACCCCATGGGGTAATGAACGAAGTTTTCTCTATGTCTTTCGGCGCCATTTTGATTTGATTATAGCCCGAGAATCCATCCATGAAGGAGAAAACTTTGAACTTTGTTGTACTGTCTACCAGCATGTCAATGTGTGGTAAAGGAAAGTCGTCCTTTGGACTTGCCTTGTTCAGATCTCGGTAGTCGACACACATTCTGACCTTTCCGTCCTTTTTGGGAACGGGTACGATGTTGGCTAACCATTGAGGATATTCAGATGTAGCGAGGAAACCCGCGTTAATCTGTTTCTGTACCTCCTCTTTGATTTTGATGGCCATGTCCGGGTGAGTCCGTCTCAACCTTTGCTTTACTGGCGGACATTCCGATCTTAACGGTAAGTGATGTTCCACGATGCTGGTATCCAACCCTAGCATATCCTGATAGGACCAAGCGAATACATTGGGAAATTCTCCGAGAAGCTTTATCAAACTCTCTCTGGCAGTTGGACTGAGCAGTGCCCCAATCCTGATTTCTTTTCTCTCTTTTTCCGAACCCACATTGATCGTTTCCAACGGCTCTTTGTGAGGTTCAATGGACCTTTCCTCTTGTCTGAGTAGTCGAGAGATCTCTTCTGGAATTTCGTTGTCATTTTCTTCTTCAGCCTCGAATACCGGGAACTCAAAGTTGGGAGAAGGCATCAGATCGTATGTTTCAACTGGGTTTAAAACAAGCAATCTGCATGACGTGATGATTCGTGTTTAGAAGAGATAGAGAAAATGCAAGTGTGTGCAGTGTTTTATTTTACTGCTTGTTTTTATTGTTTGTTTTGTTTTTTTAGGATTACCATTTTCTGAGAAAGCAAAAAGAAAACAGCAATTAATGCGGAAATTACAGAACGACGTTATTTTATTAATGAACAAATCGATCCTTGAAACTACAGCCCTATAAAACAAAACTCTGTCGCTTCGGGCAAAGCGAAGAGGGAAATTTTACAGAAAGCGAGCCCTATCAAAACATCAGTTTCACCTGGGCAGGGTGAAAGGTTAAAGATGGCAATTACTTTGACTGATGAACGACCTTCGGAACCTCGACAGCAACCCATTGGCGGCGAACTCCTCGGTGAATCACAAAGTTTGGCACCTTCCTCGATTTGTCTTCAGAAATGACTCTGATTTCTGGTGGAGCAGGATCATTGGAATCTGTCTCCCAGGCAGAGTTGTCGTAGGAGAATTCCTCTGTTGCATCTTGCATAGTATTTGTGCTCTCAGGTACATCTCCCCATCCAGTTGCCTGGATATCCTCGAGCCTGACACGAAAGCTTTCGGGAGCGGTGTACTTGACCATATAGTCAAATTTTCCACTTGGATCTCCCAGAGTGTCCCAAACTTCTTTGGAACTGGAGGAGTCATCTCTCTCAATGACGTTGACCTCGGGAAAAGCATAGTTGATGAACTTAAGTCCTGCAAATGTTGCGAATTCATCTTCATGTTGAGTAGTTTCTGAATGACCTGAGTGTTGATCCCATGACATGGTGGGGACACAGGTATTTTGTTCAATGATGGTCAGCTGATTTTCATTGTTCGACTGACTCTCTTGCCCCAAGTTTCCTGGGTAAGGCTGCCACATTGGCAGACCATCCATTGGGCCATAGTAGGTGTAGTCAAAATTATCTTTCATCGGAGTGTCTTCCTCTAATGAATTTGGCGGAGCGCGGCATCCTTCCGGATCACAATCCCCGTAGATCATTTCGACATCTGATCTTGGTATAAATCTCGAACTTTCTGTAGGAAAGCAAAAAGGCATAGGCACCTCTTCCTGAGACATATAACCGTCCTTGTTAAGGTAGGACTTCCATTCTTCATCTGTGTCAGAGGGATCTTCCTCGTTGATAGCATGAACTGTCTGAGACACTGGGTGAAGGAAACATCCATTGTGGAAGAAGTTTTAAAGGGGATGAAGACTTTCATCGTTGGCAGCTGTCCGGGTACAGGTTGCAGAAAAACCAAGACCCTTCTTTGTTGTATTATCAATGGGAATGACAAGCTGTCCCCATCCTGTCGTATCGATACTCTCGACCGCTTTGATAGCCTCGTCGTATGAGGAAATCGAGGTTCCTCCTTTGAAATGATTGTCCTTGCTCACCGACAGTGCTTGGAACTGAGTTCCAATAACCTCCTCGGGTTCTATTCCAGTAGGTGATGACAAGTTACTCACAAGCAAGGCTTGTTCTCCACAGACTGTGACAAGTTGATCGTTCTTGACGAACTTTAGCTTTTGGTGGAGGGTCGAAGTGACCGCTCCAGCCTGGTGTATCCAAGGTCTTCCTAATAAACAACTGTATGTTGCCTGGATGTCCATGACCTGGAAAGTGACCTGGAAAGTGTGAGGACCGATAGTTATGGGAAGATCAACTTCACCGATAACTGTTTTTCTGGATCCGTCGAATGCTTTGACGACGACCTTGCTGATTCTTATCGGAGGGCCTTTGAATGATAATTGCATCAAAGTGGACTTCGGCATAACATTCAGGGCTGACCCTGTGTCTACCAGTACGCTGGCTAAAGCATCGTCCTGGCAGTTAACTGTGATATTGAGCGCCATGTTATGACGACGACCCTCTTCAGGTAATTCTTCATCACTAAATCCCAAATTGTTGCAGGAAGTAATGTTAGAGACAATGCTATCGAACTGTCTGATTGTTACATCCTGTTCCACAAAGGCTTGCTCCAAGACTTTCTGTAGAGCCTCCCTGTGGGCTTCTGAACTGAGTAACAGTGATAATACCGAGATCTTTGAAGGAGTCTGCAACAGCTGATCCACAATGTTATATTCACTCCTTTGGATGAGCTTCAGCATCTCATCATTATTTTTCGAAAGGTCGGGATTACTAGATTGACCGAATGATGGATCGGGATCTTCTGTCTGAAGTTCCTTTTCTTTGTTAACTTCCCCAACCCCTCGGTTGAAGATTCTACCACTCCGTGTTACTCGACTGATGTCTGCAATGTTCACAACGGAGGGTAATGGAATTTCCTTTCCATTTTCAACTGTCGTTGCACCGTATTTGTAAGGGATAACCTTAGTTGATTCATACGGTAGTGGTCCCGGTAGATAGATGACTATGGGAACTTTCTGATTTTTCTGACCATTGTAAGTAATCTCGATCTGTTCCCGGTTGGGAACTTTAGATTCGTCAAGTAGAGGGATGATGGCAAAAACATCCCTGGTCTGGTGATGACCAGAGATGGTGACAACATCCTCAACTTGATCGGCAAGGTAATTCGGCGTCCAGTTGATGGGTCCAGAACCCGGATATGGACGAATTTCTCCACGGTCCACCTGCCCCTGGAGAGCTGCTCTCACAAGGTAACACCCTTGGTTACTTTACGAACAGACGCTACAACTGTCATAGTTGTGTGGTGGCACCTGGCCATGCCCACTTTGAATACAATGTAACCTCACTAGGTTAGCTTCCACTGATCGGACATCCTGACTCTAACGCCGAGTAGGATTCCTGTTACTGATACTAATTTACTGAGTATCTTCATCCATGTAGATTGGCATCCACCAGTGATTCAACAAGTGCTGAAGTGCCTCCTGGACAAGGGTACAACCCTGATCATTTTCGCAACCCGCTTTACAGCTTTGATAGTCATGTGATATTAAGAATCCAAGTCGGACCTGCTCAGCATGTAACTCTACCAGGTTGGTATTCATCACGCGAATATCGAAGATTTGAACCATATTGATCTGATAGGAATTCCTATCATGGTAGTCTTGGATCCATCCAAGATCCATCTGACGCTGGAGGGCCTCTTGTATGAAAGAGCATCCCTGTTTGTTTACCGAGCAAGTCAGACAAGAACTGTAATCGTGCCGCGGCAGATTATGATACTGGCTTTGCCTTGAGTGCATTGCCACCAAGTTTACATTCATTGCACGGATATCATGGTTCTGAATGACGTTAGAATTCATGTAGACCATGTTAACTCCATGAACTCGGTGCTCTTGGATCCATCCGAGATCCGTTTGTTCCTGTAGAGCTGCTTGAACTACAGAACATCCCTGGTTGTCTTTAGAGCAGATATCACACTGATGATAATTATGAGGTGGCACATGGCCATATCCACTCTGTCTACAATGCATCTTAACTAGATTGGTTTTCAACAAGAGTACATCGTAAATTTGATAGACATTGTTAGTCTCTTTCTCAATCAGATTGACTGCAGCCTTCTCATGTTGAGGCAGCGGGTTCGTGAGAACATTAGGGTCCGTATCCTTGAAGGATAAGACCCCGCTCCTAACAAGTTTTTGCACATCGGACTTGAAATTGAGGCAAGTCTCTATGTTATGCCCTGAACCTCCTTGATGATAAGGGCATGTCTGATCCACCTTAAACCAAAAAGGCGGATTTTCCGGTACTGTAAGAGGAGACTTAGTCTGGATGTGCCCCTTAGCCAGTAGTAACGGAAATAATTCTACGTACAACGTGGGTATAGGATCAAACCCTGGTGGCCGTGTTGTATGGTTGTTGTTATATGGAGGACGAGCCTGCTGAAGAGGCTTTTGTGTCCTTTGCTGATCAGGTTGGCTCTGTGTAACCTGAGGTTGATACGTAGGAATAGGCGCAAGGTTGACAGCAGGAGTCACAGCCGCTACTGGTTGATAACGTCGCCTTTGTTTTCCGAGAGAGATATTCCCAATATCTTGCTCTTTTTTTTTAGGGAGAGCACTACCGTATTTTTTAGTACCGCTCGTCGATCCAGTGTCTTTTACCAAACGTCCTTCTTAGACGGCTTCCTCAAGACGTACACCCATGCCGACCATTTCGGTGAAATCACTGGGCACACTGGCAACCATTCGGTCATAGTAAAATGAGCTTAAGGTCTTTAAGAAGATCTTTGTCATCTCTTTTTCCTCAAGAGGTGGACAAATTTGAGCGGCAATTTCACGCCACCTTTAAGCATACTCCTTAAAGGTTTCCTTGTCCTTTTGCGACATTGATCTGAGTTGATCTCTGTCGGGTGCCATGTCCAAATTGTATTTGTATTGTTGGACGAAGGAAGTACCAAGATCTCTGAATGTGCTAATCGTAGCACGGTTTAAACCCATGTACCATTTGAGTGCGGCACCGGTTAAACTATCCTGGAAGTAGTGAATCAGTAGGTCCTGATTCTCCGTCTGAGCTGACATCCGCCGAGCGTACATCACCAGATGGCTTTGAGGGCAAGAGTTACCCTTGTATTTCTCAAAGTCGGGTACTTGAAATTTGTGCGGGACTTTCACATTTGGGACCAAGCAGAGATCTGCAGCGTCTTTTCCAAATAGATCCTGACCGCGAATGGCTTGCAGCTCCTTCTGCATTTCCAAGAACTGCTCCTGGAATTCCTCCATTCTGTCAAACATAGTTTCCTTCTTACCAAAAGGTATCGGTGGAATCTGTCCTTCCGGGACAGTGTGCACCACAGGGGGTGGTACCGTGACTACGGCAGTGAGTCTTGGCGTTTCCCGAAGTTTGTAACCTTTAGGAGTCTTCAGTATGCCTCTGGCATCTTCGCTTTCCCGAAGTTTGTAACCTTCAGGCCCAACGGCTTCTGTTGTGATTCCCTGATCTTCAGTGATCGGCGGAACATATCCTTCTGGGATATAGTTAACAGGCATGCCCCAAGGGCGATCTTTCGGTATCTGATACCTAGGATCATACCTCTCCACTACGAGCGTTGAGGTGATCTCTGAGATCACAGTTCGTTGTAGCTGAGCTTCTGCCATGGCTTGCATGTCGTTACGAAGCTTTCTCATATCCTCTCTCAGAGCGTCGAGCTCTTCTTTCAACTCTCTATTTTCTTCCTCAAGATCATCCATCCTTTTCTGACGATTGGCCCGAGTATTATACGAATGAGACAGTTTGACTCTAGAACCGAGACACAAACGTGAGATTCGTAGGGAAGAAGAATACGCGATGTGAGAATGATGAATGCAATGATTATATTAATTGTTTTTTTGGTTTAATCAAAATAAACTTCGACAATTAGATTGCAAATATCAAACACTGGGGAAACCCCTTTTTATTGAATTCCAAAGGATTACAGAAATGGAAATACAGTAGATTACAAGATGCGGAAACAGAAACCTAAACTAATGGGTCCCGAGTCCTATCTGAAGAGAAGTCAGGTGCTGATTCTGATATTTTCCTTTTCTTTGGCCGGGGCTCTTGGGCCGTTGTCGGGTTGTCATTCCTTTGCCAAGTGAAAGGAGCGAGCAAATTCCTTTGGTCATCTTGATTATCTACAGCATGTTGCTCCAAAATTTCAATCAGAGCATCTTTTTCTTTCAGTAATTGCTGTATTTTGATGCACTCTATGTCGAGGGTGCGGTACTTGTTCTTCCAAGACCTTCTCTCCTTTTGAATTTTGTTGAGAGTAACCTGAAGCTTTTCAGTTTCCGTCATGAAGTACATGACAGATTCCCTCGGCGGAAGAATTCCGTATAAGGCATATTTAGCTTAAGATCTCTAGTTTGTACCCAATGGAGGTAAGGCTCCACCGAGACACAGTCCGATTTTCCTAGAGACTCTCGTCCTTTCTTATGAACATGCTTCCAAGCGTGCACTATTTCCATCTTCAGTGCTCTGTCATTTTCTCCTTCCTTGAAGAAAAGACCTTCCAGATGAACACCCAGTGGGATGTGTCTCATCGGGTATCCAAATTGACGGCGAACCAATACCGGATGGTAGTTGATTCCTCCTTTAGTTCCTATAAGGGGTACATTGGGGAAGTTTCCACAACGGTCAATGATCCTGATTCCCTCATAAATCCTATTACACCAATCTATATCAGAGTTGGTAAGAGACATGATCTTCTGCGACCAACGTAAGGCACTCTTGCAATCCCAAAAAGCATCAGACTTGGGCAAGTGAGAGATAAACCATTTGTAAAGCAAAGGTACACAACATGTGATCTCCCCTCCGCTGTACAAATTTCCCAAGTGTATAGAATGATACGCATCTGCGAGCAAAGTCGGCACAGGATTTCCAATGAGAAAAACCTTAATGGAGTTGATATCGACGAAGTTATTAATGTTAGGAAACAAAAATAACCCGTAGATGAGCAAGACAAAGATGCTTTCAAAAGCAGTTATGTTTCCTATACTGGTAAAATACAGGGCTTCTTCGTCAAGAACTGGGTTGGCAAACCTTGGATGCCACCCTTAGTAGTCATGTGAGTCCTGACCTCAGACTCGTCCAAATGAATTGCTCTTGCAATGGTCTGATTCTTTGGAATTTCTTCCAGTCCAGAAAATGGAGCTCGATCAGTGATATGTAGATCGATCAGATGAGAATACTCCTCCAGCGTTGGTGCAAGCTGGTAATCCGGGAATGTGAAACAGTGATAAACTGGATCGTAGAATTGAACGAGCGCGTCCATGATTCCCTCAATCACATGGACTCTTAACAGCGGTAGCAGACCTCTGTACTTGGCTCTGAAAGCCTCAGGGCTAGTGATCATCCTTGCTAACCTTCTCAAATCCCCTAGTTTTGGAACCTTGAAGGTGTACGTATGAGTTCTCCTTCTACCGAAATCCATTAGCGTAATCCTCTTCTCTGATATTTGCAATCACAGTCTTAGTTTAATTTGAAAAATAGAGAGACTAGAAGAGAAGTATTTTTTTTAATGTTTTAATGTTTTTTAAATGAATGCATGAATGCAGCACACAAAAACATAGAAAAAACATGGGGTCAAAGGGTCGCTGTCATGAAGTCAAGGCTCTACCCATCCCCAAAGGTTTATACTAGGGTGATTTTTGTACCTGTACTCATTATCATTAGCTCCTCCCAGGAAAGCAAAACAACAAGCGGATCGCCAGCGAGTTGTAGAGCAATCTTAGAGTAAGTGCCATTCACCGAGAATAGATCACCAGCCTCAAATGAGGGTAGTATCGCGTAACAACTATTTCCGATAGTTTCCGCACTACGAAAGGGTTTGGCTCCTCAGCTTCTCAGACTTAACAACCGGCCCATTGTCTAGGTGAGAGAATGGGTTGCGTTGGTCAGCCTCCACTGAGGTTGATGGTCGACCCCGTCACCATCACTTATCTTAAGTGTATACTCAATCTTTCCACATACGGCATCACCCGCATTCCCATTAGCAAAAAAATAAACACGTATAACAATTAGGAAAAGCAGTATATATATTTGTCCTAATCATCCTAGACCTTTAAAGCTAAGGATCCTAAGTTCCTGACAAAAAATGGGTTCCCCGGAGGAAGCCCCAATCTGTGGTTTTCACACAAGGAAAATAGAAAGAAAGAAAGACAGGCCTCACGGTGGGCGCCATTTTTCTGTAGCGAGCGATTTTGGACGCGGTTCTTAAGCGCTGGTCGCTCTCTGCGGTTGAGCTTAAACTACAGGTCGATTCATTTTTTATCCTATTATGAGCTGAATAAGAAGGGAAATAGATGTCTCCAATTAACCCTGCTTGCATACTGAGTTTAAATAGCGGTCTGTTAGGTTACGGATGCTATCAATGTGGGGGGGGCCTTGTACTAGTTATTTGTATTTTCGTCAATACTGTTTTCTTTCTTTTTATCTGGACAGAAGGTTTCTGACGGGGAACAAGGATTAGGATGTTAGGACTGATGCTTTTGAATTACTGCTTTTGATTGATGGAGATATGGGATTTGGGTTTTTTGTTTAGTGTGCTCGCTAGGATCTTTTCTTTCGATCTTATGCCTACGTATTCCCGTTTACCGAAACAGGGAAATCAGAGCGTTCGTAGTTCCTCCAATTCTATGGGAGGAAATGGGTGTTTTTGGTGTCTTGTTCAAAGCCCAAGACGTGAAGCGAAAGGTGGTTTGTATCTTGTTCAAAGCCCAAGATGTGAAGCTGAAGGTGATTTGTATTTTGTTCAAAGCCCAAGATATGAAGCTGAAGCTCTCAACTTTAGAGAGAATTTGTCATCTCTAAAGAGGGGGTTGTATGTCACAACTGTTTATAAAGGAGAATTACTTTAACCGGGATACGCGGATCCTAGCAATGCCATAATTTCCTTTATAGGGGATTTTAACCTGAAGGAGAAGACTTTAACTCAGTGTAGAGCAATGCTATCTTTCCTTAGGAATTTCTCATGCTAAAAGAGGGACAGCGGCATGGATGTAGATGATCCAGAGGCTTGCCGCTTACAGCGATTAGATGAAGCGGAAGGAGTGGTTGATGTTTGTGTACTGTGAACGAGGCACAGTTTTTGATGCTAAAAGGTTGATTGAATCAACCAGTGGTTTTCTTATACAAAGCCTAATAGGAGGCTGATATGTGTCTCGTACAAAGCCCGAGAGAGAGGCTAAAAGGTTTTGACTCAACGAGGGAGTCTTTTGGTATCTCGTATAAAGCCCGAGATGGAGGTTATTTGACTCAACAAGAGAGTTTTTTTTTTGTATCTCGTACGAAGCCCGAGATGGAGGCTGTTGTTTGTTTGGCTCAATAAGAACCTTTTTGTATCTTGTATAAAGCCCGAGATGGAGGCGAAAGGGGTGATCGACTCAACGAGGGAGTCTCTTATGTGTCTCATACAAAGCCCGAGAGAGAGGCTAAACGTTGTTTGACTCCGCTGGGGAGAATCGTTGTACAAAGCCCGAGAGGAGGCTAAGGTAACTGTTTAAGTGACAGGTCCAGTATACTGATTTTGAAAGAGAAAATCAGTTCTTATATGAGCAACACTGTACTCAGGGATTTGATTTGAGGATCCGGGTTATTCCTGTTCTTTAAGGAAGCGGGAAATCCGAAGGGTATTGAGACTGTCCGAGTCTACGGGTTTCCTTCCTATTTAACGAAGGGGTCACTTGAGAATGTTTTTGAGACTCAAGGAGGTTAGACTGTCCGTGTCTAGAGTTTCATCTTTTGTACCATGCTTTGAGGAACAGTAGTAAACTCTTGAAAGGACTTATCTATGAGGATGACTAGGTTCTGTTCCTATACCTCTAGGAGGTCGTCGAGACAATTTGTACGAAGCCCAAGAGAAGGCTGGAAAATTTTAAGAAGCCGACAGGTCCTTGTACTACGCCCAAGAGGAGGCTATCATTCCCGGAGGAAGAGATCATTATACGAAGCCTAAGAGGAGGCTGTGGATACTTCTAAGAAGCCGTAGGGTCCTTGTACGAAGCCCAAGAGGAGGCGGGGTTGCTTTTAGGAAGCCTGTGGGTCCTTGTACGATGCCCAAGAGGAGGCTGATGCTTTTAAGAAGCCCGTGGGTCCCCAAACCTCGAGAAATTCAAGGCAAGCTATTCACAAGGAATAGATCAAGTCAGGAAAGTTCGAGAATTTGGAAGAAACTCAAAGATGCCATTCACGGAGAATACATTCATCTCTAGGAGTAGAGTTTCTTGACAATTCCTAATGAGGACAGCCGAAGAGAAGACTGTATCTGGTGATCCTATTGGGGATCTAGTTGTCTATTTCTACGAATAAACGAAACGGCGTCACCTAGTTCTAGACGTAGTTGCCGGGGAAACTCTAAATATCTATACTATTATTACACAGTTGATATAAGTTTATGAAAGAAGACTTACAGCGAAACATCCCCACAATACAGTTATATATATATGAGTTTGTGAAAGGAGACTTACAGTGAAACAGCCCCACAATACAGTTATATGCATATGAAAGCGGTAAATGAAAGCGTATAAACACTTACTCGGTTGTAGAGCTTCCATGCTGTTTGGTTAGTTGTTCAACAAAGAAAGATTAAAAACAACAGTATATTCAAAATCAAAGGAGAAAGTGCTTTGAAATAAAAAGATTTGGGGCTTACAGCTCAAGGAGAGGCCCAGGGTTTTATCAGTGAGCACACTGTTTGAATTTGTACAGAGGGACTTATACAAGTGACTGTGGCCCAAAAAGGTTTTCTGTACAAAGGGATGGGTCTTACACTCTCTCAAGAGGCCCAAAAAGGTTTTAAGAAAAGGAGTGGGGCTTATAACACGAGGGTAGGCCCAATTGATTTTTTCGTTTAAAATGGCGATCGCGCCGAGGTTTTCTTTTAACGCAGAGGGACTTATACAATAAGTGAGGCCCAAAATGATTTTGGTTAAAAAAGGATTGGGTCTTACACTCTATTAGAGGCCCAAAAGTTTTGAATGGGTCTTTTAGCTCGAGGAGAGGCCCAAGTTATTTTTCAAAAGGCGATAATCGCGCCGTTTGTTTTTGACGGTATCGGGACTTATACAATACACTGAGGCCCAAAATGTTTTGGTCAAGAAAGGATTGGG
Organism: Lathyrus tuberosus; assembly: GCA_022829125.1. NCBI lineage: Eukaryota > Viridiplantae > Streptophyta > Magnoliopsida > Fabales > Fabaceae > Lathyrus > Lathyrus tuberosus. The sequence goes on along the minus strand of JALAZF010000013.1, from coordinate 23,879,470 downwards.
TCTTACACTCTATTAGAGGCCCAAAAAGTTTTAAGAAAAAGAAATGGGTCTTACTACTCGAGGGTAGGCCCAGGTTTATTTTAAAAAAGGCGACGATCGCGCCGTTTATTTGAAAATGTACAGGGGGACTTATACAATAAGTGAGGCCCAAAATGTTTTCTGTACAAGTGGGTTGGGTCTTACACTCTAATAGAGGCCCATGAATGTTTGAAAAAGTTTGATGAGGGTTGAATTAATCAAAAACCCTAATTTCATTTTTTAAAGAGCATTTTTCAAAGAAAAATCTAGTAAAAAATGATAAAAAAAATATCAAATAAAATCATTAATCATGTTATAAACAGTGATTAAGGTTTATGAAAAAGTATTTTATCCACATGAATATTTAAAATCATTTTGGTTTTAAAAATCAAGAAAAAGAAATCATTTTAAAAGCATTTAAAACAATTTAAAACAATATTTTTGAATATATTAAAAATATATCAAATAATAATATTTTTTGTGATTTTTTGGTGGATTAAAATATTATGGAGTATGAATAACAAGTGTGTAAAACAGATTTGGAAAATGATAATTTTTGCTATGTGAAAAAATTGGTTGAGTTTTGAAGATAAACTAAGAAAAAAAAGAATGTGATGTCACAACATCACTCATGAGACATCACTCATGGGTTTTCAACATCTTTCTTATCAAACTTCCAACACCCATAACTTTCTCAAATCTCAATGGTTTGAGACAAAATTTATATGCATCTGGCCCAGAATTTCACAAGGAATCCAATGGTGATGGTAGTTTTTCCAGAACACACTCCCTCCTCAAAACCCGATAGTGGTTTTGAAAAGGACCTATAATTGCATTTTCTGTGCTACACTTTGATACAGGCATGGATTACATGGTGAATTAGCCCAAACACAACATATACAACATGTATGAGATGTGTATGATCAGTGGACTTCAAAGCAATGCATGATTTCAAGGATTCCAAGTTGTGATGCTTACCTCTTTTTGAGCTTTTTGAAGTTTTTGTGCAATCTGTCAAGCCTCTTGTTCCAGAAATGATTTGATGCTTTAGACACACTCAAATGATCCCTTAGAAGCTTTTAGGATGATTGAAATCAACTGGTACCTGCAAAAACACAAACTGTCCCTTTCTTGCAAAAGGGGTTAAAAGTGACCAAAATAGCAATTCTCTCAAATGGTGTTCCAGATGTTGGGAACCATTTGGGACAGTTCAAGGATGATATTTGGAGTGTGTTTGAGGTTTTATCTGGTTTGGAAAGTGACTAAATCGAGACATAGCTTGAAAAATGCAAAAAAGTGCCATTTTGAGGTTTTGAGAAGTGACTTTGTGATTTTGTGATTACAGGTCACTTGTGATAGTTTGCACAGCTTACATATGATATATATGAGGTGTGTGTGTGATTAGTTTGAGTGGAATTGCTCTCTAACTCAAAAACTCAGAATTACTTGCTTTGGAAGGCAAATTTGAGGTGAAAGAAGAGATTTTGAGGAAAGCATCTGTTTGATGGCTTTGGTGTACTCAAACTGAACACAAATGAGCTCTATTTATAGTATAGCAAGTTTGTTTTCGCAGCAACAGTGAATGGTGGCTGCAGCAGAGGTTTGGCCAATGTTGTCCAATGAAAATCAAAGTCTCCTCTAGCCATTGACTAGAGGTTAGAGCACAGAGCTTTGGTTCCCTACTTGTTGGAGGAATCTTAACTGAATTCAGTTGAAAATGTGTCAGTCCATGCCACCTCTAAGCATCTATTAAATGCTCCAATCCAAAATTGGAGTCTTGTCCCTCTTTTAGGGATTTTTAGGAATAGCATGCTACTTCTTGTTCCAAAGACTTTGAAGGCTTGGCTCAGTGATTGTGCCCTTTAGATTTGATCCTCAGAGGTGTCCAAAGTGATGACAAGGCTTGGAAATTCGTGTGGCACAAGAAATGTGCAAATCTGTCCCATGAAAAATTCAGCTGCAGCAAGCCGTTTTGTAAAATTCATAACTCCCTGCTCGAGTATGCTACAAGGACGTTCTACACCTTTCTGGAAAGCTGAGACAACGTACTTCAACTTTGATGTTGGACTTTGGTCTTGGTTCAGCTTGAAAAGTCATAAAAAATGGTCTTGAACTGGTGTAGTCAAATCTGTCCTAAAAGCTGTCATGAAAATTCTGCTTTATCAATGCTTTTTGCGAAAATCATATCTCCCTGCTCGAGTATGCTACAAGGACGTTCTACACCTTTCTGGAAATCTGAGACAACTTACTTCAACTTTGATGTTCAAGGTTTGGCTTGAATCAACTTGGATCATGGAGAAAAACATCCTTGAAGTTGGGACATTCTTGCTGGAAAAATATTAATGATGTCCCTATGCAATGTTGAAACATTAGACATTGAACATTAATAATTCCAAACTTTAATCACTTGTATCTTTTAATCCACTATGATATTTTGAATTGAAGTGAATTGCATCTTTGATGCTTGTCTTGCATGGTGACAAAGCTTGAAAATTGGGTGGCACAAGAAAAGTGCGCAAAATCTGTCCTAAAAAATCAGCTCGAGCAAGGCCTGTTGTGAGGTTCATAACTCCTTGCTCAAGTTGAATTAATGGGAGTTCTAATACATTTTGGAAATCCCTAACGACATACTTTAACTTTGATGTTTGACTTTGGTCTTGGTTCAGCTTGCAAAGTCATCAAAGATGGTCTTGAACTTGTGTAGTCAAATCTGTCCCAAAAGCTGTCATGAAAATTCTGCTTTATCACTGCTTCTTGGAAAAATCATATCTCCCTGCTCGAGTATGCTACAAGGACGTTCTACACCTTTATGGAAAGCTAAGACAACGTACTTCAACTTTCATGTTTGACTCCAGACCTGGTTCAACTTGGATCATGGAGAAAAATGTCCTTGAAGTTGGGGCATTCTTGCTGAAAAAATATTAATGATGTCCCTATGCAATGTCAGAACGTTGGACATTAAGAATTCCCAACTTTGATCGCTTATATCTTTCAATCCTTATGATATTTTGAGTTGATTCCCTCTACAATGTTGAAGTATCAAATACCCTCTTTAAAAGTAGCTCTTACTCAAAATCAATGGATGCTTGGATCAGTAGTTACAACCTTGAAAAGTTGTGCACTTGAACGTGATTTTAACTTAGAAAAAATTTCTAAGTTTCTTTCAATTTGATCAATTTTGCAATTTTGCATGATTTCTTGATTTAAATTTGATCAAATTAAATCATCCATCATATTTTCTTGAGTAATGGCTTGTGAAGCTCAAAGTTGACCAAAAGTCAAACTTTGACTTTTTGCATCAGTTGACTTTGTATTAGATGAACTTGAGGCTTGATCCACTTGAAATGTTGCACTCTTGTGCTTAATTCTTGACGTGGGAGTCTTGATCCTTTGTGGATGTTTAAGAGGTTTAGACAAGTTGAAGATCATGTCACTCCTTGATTGATCCTTTGTCTAAGGCTCTGAGAGGGCTTGAAACCCTAATTTTGATTATAGTGGATGCTCACCCATCTTTGGGGAGACTGATGAAGTATGATGGTTCCTCCATATTGTGATGATGATTTGCACAATGATGGGAATCTAAGTGGTCAAAATTTGGGGTATGACAGGTGTAAAAGGGTGAGAAATTGTGAAATCCAAGAAGGCATTGGATGTAAAGGAAAAAAGTGGAATCCAAGAAGGCATTGGATGTAAAGGAAAAAGGTGGAATCCAAGAAGGCATTGGATGTAAAGAAAAAAGGTAGAAAAAGAAAAAGGTAGAAAAAAGAAAAGGCGGCTCGCTAGGATCTCGCAATCCTATGTCTACGTATTCTCAAGGTGAACTTGAGAAATCAGAGCGTCTGTAGTTCCCCTCAATGGGGGTGAAGAACTCTTGATTGTGGTCAAGGTTCCAAGGGAAAGTAGGGTCCGACAGCAAGACACCTACGCGGAGTGCGGCGACTCCAAACTTAAGGCTAGGCAAAACATGGAAAGAAAGTGTCCACGGGAAAGTAGGGTCTGACTGCAATACACCTACGTGGAGTGCGGCGACTCCAAACCTAAGGCTAGGTAAAACGGGGAAGGGAAGTCTCGATCGCGCGGTGGCGTTAGATAAGAGGATGATGGACAAAGTTATCCTAAATGACATAGTAGTCAATGGAAATGACCTTTCCTTTGGAACGAGGTAAACAGATAAGTCATGAAAATAAGATCGGGTGAGAAGAGAATTATTAATCAAGTTAAATACAAATATTAATAAAATTAATTAATAATTTAATTAATCAATTTAAATAAGAATATTAATATTAATTAATAACTACAACATATATTTTTACATTTTTCAAATACCACAAAAAAAATAGATGCAAATTTTTTGTACATGTTTCAAAATATTATAAATGATTAAATAAATAAATAAATAAAACAAAGATTAACATATTCTTCACATTTTTTAAAATATTAACAACCAAAATAAATTGAAATAGAATAACTAAAAATATAAATAATTAAACAATTAGTTAAGAGCCTAAATACTAAAACAAGACAATGCATTTTCTAAATATTTTTTTTATCGTTTATATTTTATATATATTCCTAAAAAAGTTAGAAAAAAATGGGAACATGTTACTTTTGGTATTTTTAAAATATTATTTAAATAAGTATTGCATGGCAGCAGTAAACATTTTATTACAAACTAGTAGCAACATGCACACATCATTTTATGAGAACAACACATGGTCCTAAGTCAATAAAACTCTAGAAACAAATACACATGCCTGGCAAGAGTAATCAAAGGTGTATTAAGCATAAACATTAAATAAAACAAAATTTACTAGGAACAAAATCTCACACTAAATGAAAACATTTAATAAAAGAAGATAAAAAACACAAGTCATTATAAATTGATGAGTAAAAAAAAAGTAAAAGAATTATAGTTATTTAATCTAACTCACTTACAGTAGAATATATACACAACTGCACATGTGGTTGACGGTGAAAGAAGGAAAGCGAACGAGGCTCTTTGATTTGTGTGTTTTAGCATACATAGCTGCGAAACCAAATCGAAGACGGCGTATTCGAAATCAAGTCGTGGTTGCCGTAACTTCAAATAGTGTATCTTTTGAACAAGCTCAACCATTAACGCCGAGTGATGTTGCTTCAGTGGTGTTGGCGAGAGTAAAACGGAGAGAGAACGTGTGTTTGAATGGAGGGAGTGGAGGTTTTGACGGTGGCTTAATGGTTGTGAGGATGGCCGGAAGAGTTTTGTTGTTGTTGGTTCATGGGTTATTAAAAATAGGAGATGAAGAGAGGATTAATATAGGAGGGAGAAACTGCGTAAATGGAGATTCATGAAAGGTTTTTTTTTTTTAATGTTATAGTAAGAGGTGATGAGTGAATAGTGAGTTGGGGTAAGTAGAATATATTATATTTTTGTGAAAAAGTAGCATGGTGTATCAGAACTTTGAAGATAATCCTTGGCTAATGTGAGAAAAGACGTGAGAGAGAGCTATTGAGAATCAAGTGTGAGGAAGAAGACTCATATTGATTAAAAAAGAAAAGATTGAACACTATATAAGTGAGAGAACCCACACACCTATTACCTTAGGGTTTTAGGTGGATATGTGGTGTGTCTCTCACAAAAGTGTGTCTTAAATAAGAAATGCTCCCTCGTTGACCCCCTCGAATTCCTCCCCTAACAATGGTATCATGAGCCTTTGGTTCGAGAAAAGGGACCGACTTACTTGTATCAAAACACTTCCCGCAGGTGTGGGTAGAAGGTGTTCCGTTGAGTTCAACGGTGATACAAGTGTATGTGGAAGAGAGAGCTTCCACATGAGGGGGAGCATTGTGTATAAACTCACACTTGAGGGGGAGTGTTGAGAATCAAGTGTGAGGAAGAAGTCCCACATTGATTAGAAAAGGGAAGATTGAACATTATATAAGTGAGAGAACCCACACACCAATCACCTTAAGGTTTTAGGTGGATATGTGGTGTGTCTCTCACAAAGGTGTGTCCCAAATAAGAAATGCCCCCTCGTTGACTCCCTTGATTGTTCCGCTAACAAGAGCTAGGAGAGTGTATCAAGGCAACAGGATTTGTTGTATTTTTTTGGAAGAAAACTTGGTGACTGTCAGCTCGTGGAATTGGTGTGTAGTAGGGGTGGACATGCGGGCGGATTCGGACGGATTCGGACCAAAAACCCCAATCCGATCTAACCCACGGTTGTTATATAGTGACCCAATTTTGTCTGTTTGATTTACGGTTTCTTCGAGTTACGGTTTTTCGGTTCTCACGGGTTGTGTGGTTCGGATAGTTCGGATTTGATGCAAATCAAAAAACAAAAATTGTTGTGAAACAAAATCATGAAACAAACTCATAGGACATAAAATACACTGTAGATTTACAAAGATGAAGTTGAGCTTGATTTTTATGAAGAAAAAATCTGATTAGATTCAAATCTGTTTACTTGTTTTAGAAAATAAGAGAAGAAAGAAGGATGTTCCATGCTTGTTTAGTTGCACTATTAACAGAATTGTAAGAGAAAGAAGAGTTTAGTTGCACTGTTAATAGGATTGTAGGAAAAAGAACAGATGTTCGTTGCAGTGCATTGAAAAAAAAGAAAGAAACCCAACACATTAGCTTCTCATAGTGTGATAATATATGATTTTAGTAATAGTTAATGCCACAAAAAATATATAATAATGAAGCACATGAAAACACAGTAGATTGTACAATTTTGTGAGTCACGATAAATTAAATAGCAATATAGTAAACCATTTGTAGTATTGCTTTTTTCTAGACAAGCAGTAGGAGGCAGATAAGGAACATATTTTAATAGGATTTTATAAATATGTATAGAAATAAAGGAATTCATAGGCTCTCTCTTTAATTTCGGTCGGTTTTGGATATGGATGGATGGAAAAGTATCAACCGATTTCGACCACTCCAATCCATTAATAACTGCAAAAGGTAATCCGTAGACCCGTAGGTCCGAAATTAACCGTCCGAAATAATATTTTTTTTAACGGTTAAACCGGGTTCCGTCGGACCTCGATTATTTGTCCACCCCTAGTGTGTAGGATTGACTTGTGGGGTAGAGCACGAGGATTTCTTGGAATATTACAGGATTTTGGCCTTGTATTGGTAGGAAGCTTAGGATAACGAAGGTGACACTTAAAAAAAAGTAATAATATTAACCAATAATAATAATAATAATAATAATAATAATAATAATAATAATAATAAACAATAATAATAAAAGTAAAAAAAAATGATAATAATAATAAAAAAATGATAACATGAAAATAATAATAATAAATAAATGAAAATAATAGTAATAAAAATAAATATTAAAAAATAAATAAATAACTAAAAATAAAATATATTAAGAAAAAGAGGAAATAAATTTTAAATTAAATATGTGATATAAAAGTAATAGAAAAAGCAAAAATTCTAAATTAAAAGAGAAAAATTCTAAATCTCATGAAACAAATGAATAAAAAAAAAGAATAGGTGACAAAAATTAGCAAAATGCATAACTATGATTATTGGGCTATATGACTACGAAAATGCGAAAAAGACTGCCCTAAAATGATATGACAAACGATCAGATGATCTGAGGGTAAAATTTGGGGTATGACACTAGCGTTGTCAAGGAAGCTTCTGATTCCTTTGACATTTGTTGGTGGCGATAGCTTCTCGATCACTTCTATTTTTGCTTTATCCATTTCTATGCATCTGGATGAAATTTTATGTCCAAGCATAATACCTTTAGTCACCATATAGTGACATTTTTCCCAGTTGAGAACTAGATTGGTCTTGATACATCTTTTTTAGTACCGTATCCAGGTTATTTAGGCATATGCCAAATGATGTTTCAAACATAGAGGAGTAGTCCATAAATACTTCTATACTTTTTTCAATTAAATATGAGAAGATTACATGTATACATCTTTGGAAATTTGTGGGGGCATTGCATAATCCAATGGGTATTCTTCTGTATGCAAAGACACCGAATGGGTATGTAAAGGAAGTTTTCTCCTATTCCTCAGGGTTTACTGTGAATTGATTATATCTGAAATACCCATCCAAAAAAACACTCAAAGACTTGGCTAGCCAGCCTTTCCAACATCTGGTCCATAAAGGGTAGTGGAAAATGGTTTTTCCTGGTGGCTTGATTAAGTCTTCGGTAATCTATACACATTCATCATCCAGAAAGTTCTTGTTGGGATTAATTCATTTTCTCCTTTATGATCACTGTCATTCCACCCTTTTTCGAAACTATTTGAACATGACTTACAAAAGTACTATCTGATATTAGGTATATCATTCCTGCTTCCAATAAATTGACTACTTCTTTCCTAACAACTTCCTTCATGGTGGGGTTCAGACGTCGTTGGGATTGGGCTACTAGTTTGAAATTGTCCTTCATCATGATTTTTTGCATCCAGTATGACAGGCTAATTCCTTTTAAATCGGATAATTCCTAACCTATTGCTTCTTTGTTTCTTTTCAATATCTAAACCAATTTCCTTTCTTGTTGAGGTGAAAGAAAGTTGTTAATGACTACCAGTTTGTTTCACGTGTCTTATAAAAAGACATATTTTAAATGTAGTGGCAATGTTTTTCAATTATGAATTGAGGTTTTCTGGTTTTATTTTTCTTTTAATATTTCTACTTGGGAATCCTATGGAGGAACTTCCTTTAAGGCATCTAGTTTTTTCAACCTTTCTTGAACATTGTTTTCCTCTTTTATGCCAAGTACTTTGTAAGCACTCGTTAATGCTTATTCTAAAGGAATGGGGTTATGCAACTATTTTTTTTTAATTCTTGTACAACTTCCTCTGTGGCATCAATTTAAAAATAAATTCCTTTATCCTTAAGGTGTTTCATGGCTTTAAAAAGATTTAAATTTACCTCTTCATCCTGCACTATAACTTTCATTTGTTCATTGACAATGTTGATCATCATTCGAGTTGTCTTCATAAAAAGGTTTTCCTAGGATGAGAGGGACTTCATGTTCTTCTTCAATATCCATTACTACGAAATCTATTGGGAACAAGAATTTTTCTAATCTCACCAGTACATATTCTACAATACCAAAGGGACGCTTTACAGATTTTTCTGCTAGCTGCAAAGTCATTTTTATCTTTTCCAATTTGAGATCACTAATTTTCCTAACAATTGACAAAGGGATCAGATTGATACTAGCGCCAAAGTCGACTAGTGTTTTGTTTATATTGACATTGCATATGGTGATGGGCAATGTAACTCTTCCTGGGTCATTTTCCTTCTAAGGAAATATTCCTTGGATAATTGCACTGCAACTAGCTTCTAATTGAATTGTATCGTCATCAGTATATCGTCTTTTCTTAGCTTGGATCTCTTCTATAAACTCCACATAAGTAAGCATTTGTTCTAAGGCTTTTGAAAATGGAATATTTATGTGTAACTACTTGAAAATGTTGAGAAATCTTGCATATTTCTTTTCTTTCTCATTTTTTGTGGGATTACAAGGGTAAGACAAATTCTGAAATGGTATTTTTTTCTTCTATTATTCTTATTTTTGAAGGTGATTATCATCCTTCCTTATTTACAATTCCTTTTCCTTTTCATTTTTATCACTTTTGTTTTGTTGTTTCCTTTTTATTCTTCTTTCCTTCTTCTTTTTGCTCTTCTCAGTCCTTAACAACAATTTTTTCTTTTTCTTCTTTTTTAATGCCACCCCGGCCACTTTTAGTTGTAACAACTTTACATTGTTATCCTTTTTTATTTGGAATTTTTTTACCAGCTCTCCAATTTGGGTGGAAAGGTCTTTGATGGAAACATTGGTATCCTGAGTAGTTACCTAAAATTGTATGAAGTGGTTAAGTGTATCTTTCATATTTGATTTATTTTGAGGACGTGTTTGAACATGACTTTGAAAAGGTTGTCTGGTTGAAGGGCCAACTTCTAATCTCCGGTTGAAATTGTTTTTTAGGAAATTATTGCTTTGATATTGCCATGGACTTCGGTGGTAATTTACATAATTATCCTCTTCATGAGTTGGAGGGAAAATCCAATTGGATGATCACCACTGCGTAATTCACAAAATGCAAGGTGCCTTTGTTGCCACAAGTCATGCATTTCCTTTAATTGTTGTGGCATTTTAGAAAAAAGTTTTGCCAGCTCATTCATAGTTTGTGTCAGCAATCTATTTTGTTCCAGAATAGCACCACTGGTATTCAACTCAATGATACAATTCTTTCTTTGAGAAGGGTTTCTGTTATGTTGTCCTTTATGATCAGTGAACGACATTCTTTCAATGATTGCAATTGCATTTTCTACGCTTTTTAACGTGAGAGAATTCCCTGCAGTAGCATCTAACATTAACTTTGGTTGTTGTTATAATCTCGTTTTGAAGATGTGAATGTGTCTAAGATCGTCAAAATCATGGGGTTGGACATCTTTCTAGCAAGGATTTGTACCTTTCCCATGCTTCACAAAGAGTTTTAGTTGTTTTGAGATAATACTGCAATGGTTGTCTTTGCTTCCATGAATTTGTTGTGGGAAACGAATCTATTCAAGAACTTTTCCTCTAAAGCATTGTAGTTTGTCATTGTCGATGTTGGTAGGTTTAGATATCACTATTTTTCTTTGCGAATCAATGAATGTGGAAACAATCTCGGGAATACCTCTTCTTCCCCAGTGTCTAGACCTTCTGGCGTATCAGAAATCTCATAGAACTTTGTCAGGTGTGTATACGGGTCCTCAAGGACTAATCCTGCAAAAGGGTTATCATAAAGAATTTGTAACAATCATGTTTTCATTTTTGTTTGATGGACATTCCATTGTGGTCTGGCTATGTGTACCATACGTCTTGGACTATTGTGGCATGGCATGCCACCAACATTGTTTCCATTGTTTGCATTGTAGTTATTGTTGTTGATGTCCTTATCAGCCATGGTTTCTTGCTTTGAAACAGAAGACTCTTCTAGATCTTGTAAGTTGGCTTGTAACTTTTTCTTTATATTTTTACTATTGTTTCTGCATGCGGTTCGTTAAATTTTGGGATTGAACAGAAGTTGTTATGCAAGAATCTAACCTCGCATATAAACAAGTAATAACAGAACTCGCTAACACGATTAGCAGGTTGGTGATTATAAACAAAATATGTGAAAATATTAAAAGTAATAAACATAATACTTAAAATGATGAAAACTATCACAATGTCTTCAAAAACTAACATCATTCCCCAATAACGACGCCATTTTGTTGCAAGAACAAATGTATGTGTGTAAGTAACGTCTCCACAGGGACTAGTTATGTTTCAAATATCATTCAATAGTTATTATTACTTTAATTTTGGTTTATCCAATTTTTGATTGTCTTGTTAATACTTGAAATGTAAAATAGCAGGAAATAAAACCAAGCTTTCAGTGTTTCAAAAGTGAGAAAACTTTGTTGGGGTTAGACTTTATTGACCTATCCTTATGTAGCATCCTTGAGGAGTAATATGGAATTCTAATCAATTATTAATATTTCTGCCTGAAGCTCTCATCGCATCTCATGTTTGATTCCACGACGTGAGATTAGCCTTATTACCAAATAGATTATCTTTACCATATTAACCAATACGTCGACATTAAGTTTCGACAACAAATGTATATATTAAACCTAAATCTATGTTTAGACTTTAGCATCAAATTGAAGACATACTTGGATCTAATAATGACTAGTACCTTTTGAATATCAAGTCATACCATAAAAATAAGTTTTAGGTAGTTAATTCAAAATAAGCATTATGAACGAAGAATCCATCGATATTAAAACTTAAAAAGAATTACACAAAACGCCATGGTCGTAATTAAAATATAAGTAACAGGAAAATTGTATCTCCCCATCAAAAGAGAAAATTAGGCTTACTCGTCGTAGCTTTACAATTAAGTCCTAGAAGAAAAAAGTTGAAAAGCATGTGTTGATGATTCCTCAGACAACGCTTTTGCCCTCAATCTTCCTCTCTTATTCTATCTTGTTGTTATTTGTGGTGAAAACCTAATTTCACCGAGGAACTACCTCAAATCCACCGAACTCCCCTTAATGAATTGTATATCACCCCTATTTATAGGGTTGGAAAGAGTAGGCTCATTAAGTGCACCGTCCAGACTCGCTTAGTGCACCTACTTTCTTCTTGGTTAAGTAATGTCAGCTACCATATGACTAGCCTTGCCACCTATGCTCTCTAAGAGCATCGCTCACGCTCGCTTAGCTAGCAAACCCTTACTTCACATTGAAGTAACTTAACTATAAAGTCTTTAAATCTCATTTGCTCGCTAAGTGTGTATGTGTTTCTTAGCTTAGTGGGGTACATTTTCTTGCTAAGCGCGCCTATATTCTTGGCTTAGTGAGCCTTAATTTGTTGGGAAAGTCCTTTGGCTTGGTCTCTTGTGTTGTTTTGGTGATATCTTGATCCTTTTTGCCCTTCTTAATCAATGCGCCGTTAAAATGTCCATACATGCATTTTATCATTTTCATTGATAAATCAGGGGTTTTTAATTTAGTGCCTACGTGTTTAACGTATTTTTGGAATTTATCAAAACCATAATGGATGTCTGGAATGTTATAATAAACTTTTCTACTAAGGAGTTATATGTTGAATCTGTTATACAATTCAGGAGAGTGTATGTGTCATATCTGAATTTCTTGATATATGTTGAAAGCAAAATTTTAGAATAGGAGAAGGAGAAAGTTGTTTGTGCTTTAACCAATCAGGTTAGACATTTAAGAAATATTACAACGAATAAAGTTGAATCTACTTATGCTACATTTAAGAACTGGTTGGGAAATAGTAAAGGAGATTTGTGTAAGGGTTGGGAAATCATGAACCAAATGATTAAAAATCAACATAATGAGATACAAACATCACTTGGTTGCAACATCACCGAATTAAAACATAGATTCAAAGATAAATATCTTAATTCACAGTTAGTCGGCAATAAACCTTGAGCAAGATTGAACTTTATTTTTCGCGAAGTTATGCAAGAAGGGAAAATGGGTCCATATAGCTCCAAGTGTGGTGGTACACTTAGAAGAACATACAATCTTCTATGTTCTTTTTTAATTTTTAAGAAGATACAACTTCATAAACTCATACGTATGGATGAGGTTTGCACGCACTAGAAAAAAACTTTGTTTTAATAATGATGGTATGGTCGAAGAGAGTAAATCAATTATATCAATTATAATAGAGTGGGAGGTTAATTAAGATAGATTTTTTAAAGTTGATTATAACATGAAACTGCACATAAAAAGAGAAGTTGTGGAAGATAGCCTTCCCAGAAACCACTGATATGAAACCACCCACAAAACTGGTAACAACAAGGGTTCTCGTAAGAAGGTCAAACCAACACTGAGTGACAATTCAACCAAGTGGTCTCCATCGTATTTAAAGCATGTAGACTCACTTTTTCCAGACTCTCGAATTTCATAATCCAAAAAGAGTTTAATTAAAGGTGTTCACATCAATAAACCCTTGCCTTCACCACTTTCACTGCTTTTACCAAAAATGATACACATTGGAGAGATGCCAAATTTAATTCACATGTACATTGACCGAATTATAGATGTTAAAGGTAACAGTAAGTGCAGTTATCACGTTCTTTTAGCTTTGTTGGGTAAAAGAGAGAAGAATCATACATTTGTCCGCCAACATCTAATCAAACTGTTGAAGACTCATAAGGAATCATACACATAGATATACAGGAAAAATGAACAACTCGATGAAATTCATTAATCTCTTATTTCTTGTGCTAGTGGTGCAGAAACAAAGGAAAATGGATGTGTTTCCCTAAAATATGTCATCTTATTTCAAACACATATAACAATGTGTGTATCGATCTGACAAGATAGGGTTTCTCTGACACATTTTTTCCACTTTGAAGTGACCCACCTCAAAACTCAGTAGCATACATTATGGTATTGGGTAGATTTCAAAATCACAATATTTTGTTCAAATTTTTTTGAAACCAAGATGTCATATACCACAGGCATCCCTTGAGTGGACATCTCATTCTACAAAAGAAGTAGAATTTGGTTGAATAAAATTTTGGATAGGATGGAAATTTTACCAAGTTCAAGTATATTGAAAGACAATCAAAGACAGAACCATCCATATATATTGATTTAGGTGGTGACACATCTTTTGATGCATTTTAGTTTTATCTTACAATGCATTTAGGTGGTGACATAATTTTGGTATGTAATGTTAGTTTTTTGTTTTCACCAATGTAATAGAGATACTTTTTTATGTGTTTTAATGCATATCTTGAAGGTGAGAAAATACACAAGAATGGGGGTTGAATTGTGTATGGCAAAAATGCAGATTTGTTTCTCTATTCTTCAGATGTTCAGAAGAGATATATGATTCTGAATAAACGTTCAGAACCAGATCATAAGTGCAGCGGAACACAAGCCAGACACAAAGTAAACAGCACAAGAACACAACAGATTTATATCGATTCCTCTCCCAACTGAAAGTACTACAGTCCCCTTGTTGAGCAAGATATTTTTATTATAAGCAATGCTTGAATACACTTGCTTATGTATTTAAACATAAGAATTTTTATAACACTGACTCACAGTCTGAAACAATTCTGTTTAACCAGATCCTGATTAAATCTTTCTTTTGCTTAGAGCTCGTGTCTAAGACTTCACCTGCTCAATCAGCTCCTAAGTGAGACTTGTTTTGCTTAGACCACCTACCTAAGACTTTGCCTTACTTAGAGCTCGTGTCTAAGACTTTACTTGCTCAAACAGCTCCTGAGTGAAACTTTTTTTGCTTAGACCACCTGCCTAAGACTTCGCCTTGCTTAGAGCTCGTGTCTAAGACTTCTTTGCTCAGACCTCCTGTCCAAGACTTTGCCTTTGCTTAGAGCGCATATCTAAGATTTCTTTGCTCATACCTTATCTCCAAGACTTTGCCTTTGCTTAGAGTACATGTCTAAGACTTCTTTGCTCAGACCTCTGTCTAAGACTTTGCCTTTGCTTAGAGCACATGTCTAAGACTTCTTTGCTCAGACCTCCTGTCCAAGACTTTGCCTTTACTTAGACCACATGTCTAAGACTTCTTTGCTCAAACCTCTTGTCCAAAACTTTGCCTTTACTTAGAGCACATGTCTAAAACTTTTTTGCTCAGACCTACTGTCTAAGATTTTGCCTTTACTTAAGAACATCATATTCAGAATAAAGGGGAACTAGGTATATCAGCTTCAGAGAATGATCATAACAAAGATCTTAAGTACTTAAGGATTTCCTGGATATTCAGTATTTTTAGGAAATCCTTAAGCCTTATTACATTTTATAACAGTAACACTGGGATCTACATATCCACAAGTGATGTTCACTGTTGATCTTTATTTCTTCAATAAAATAGAGGTGTAGAACACCTCTCTCCTCTAGTTGCTTCTTATTTCTCACTTGTTCAAGTTTTTAGTATAACTTCCGGCTTCTTAAATAGAAGATTTCTGGGAATTAGCCGTTGAAGGATGAATGATCATAAAGTACTTTGATCTCTTTTTTGGTACAAGAGGTGAACTCTTTAACCACAGAGTCTTCAGAAAAATTTTGTACTTATAGAGCCGTTGGGAGAGATTATCCATAAAATATGGCAATACTTCTTGAGCCTTGTTATTGTAGATTGTAGCTGCAGAATTGATTTGACATAATGGTACTTTTACTCTGGTACAGATAATCATGAATTTTGGCACAGATTCTGAACGCCTTATCAGAAGCTAATTTCGATTCTGAGAGTAGAACTAACGAGATACTTCTTTAGATGTTGAGATAATCAGCATCAGAATCAATTTCAGAAAATAGCTTGGTAATATGTTCTTCTTTGCAACAGTCGTTCCTCCTTAACAGATTCCGAGTAAGATTCTTTAAGTATTATGACCTGCACACATGATCACACATTAAATAACACCATTGTTCTTTTAATATTGTTGTTATCATCAAAACCTAAGTGGAAAACATCAAGAGCAAATCTTACTTTAACATATCTAACATCACTTATATATGAATTTCAAAATCCAAACAAACTCTTATTTGTACATGATTGAATCCAGATTTCAATCTTTGGACTAATCCTTGAGTCAAGATTGCTTTTGTATGGTCCATAATGATCTAAAACTTATGTAACATTATTTACTTTAACCTCGATTGATCATACAAACTACCCTCGATTGTTAATGAAGGGGAAGATGAAGTTCGCTAACTTTCAGTTGAAGACGAATGTAAATGTAGGTGTTGTGTGAAGTACATTTCATCGTTACACAACTAAGGAACCAATCGAAGTGAGTGTGACATTTACGAGATTGACCAAAGATATTCTAACATTCTGAATCATCTATTGGTGGTGAAATGTCATATTAGATTTAGGTTAACAAAGATTTATGTTATGTTATGTATTTTATGTGTGTGACAACAAAAATTTATATTAAGTTATGTTGTTATTCATCCTTTGTCTCAAATTGTTTATGTTTTTGTGATAACAAGGTATAATCCAGACAGTCTTAAATTGTTTGATTTTGTCTAGTTCTAGCATAAGGTGTGTGGTAGTCTGTTAAGGTGGGTCCGAATTTCAAATTTCGTACGTTGTTAATTTGGATTTCAAAATCCAGACATATATTTACTTATGATTTCCATTGTTTTAGAGAGATATTTTGTTTTTTGGAATTTCACCTGAACGTGTGAGAAAAACATGAAATGTAATAAGTGATGTGCTAAAATAATCCTATTTTTGAAGTTTTACTTCATAATTTGTATGGATCAGTTGCACAATGCCATTTGTTCTTGTTCTAACTTTCAGGGACATCTATAGAAGTGGTCTGTGGAATAAAGTGCCCTTTGTCATCATCAAAGGTCATTTGACAATGCACAAATAAATACAACATTCACATATAGACATTGGTAATAATTAAAAAAAGAAATAGACATATAATATAGACTTTGGTAATATGAAATGCTTGGAGAAGTACTTAAGTAGCTCAATTCTCCCCTCTTGATAACTAACTTTTTTTAAGGGAGGGTTCTCCAAATCTTTAGACACTTGCCAATTGGTATCAGAACCAGTTATCAGTGGTTCAAAAAGGACTATCTTCACAGCACTGTCAAATGCTACTACATGTCTGGTATGAAATGGCCGCATAATATATGTACAGAGAGTATTGAATTAATAGAGCACACCTCTTCCTCCAAATTAAGTCATGTATGTACTATTCTTGAAGATCAGGCTCACCACAAAATGCATCTGGTTCAAATGATCTTGCAGATTCATCGTTGTAAGCTCCAGGTATTGCTCGAACTCCAGTTTCTCTTGATGTTAGATAACTTTCATCAATGTTCACGAAGATAAGAGCACATGTCACCAAGCATGCTGCCAAACCGACTAGAGTAATTTTCAATCTACTAAGTACAGGCTTAACCTTGAACATTACAAAAGAGTTTAATGAGACTAAACAAATTTCATTCATATGTCGAATCAAATTTCACTATTTTGACATAATATCAATAGATTTTCAAAGGAATGTTTGTCTATAGTGTTGGTTTATAGTTATTAAGCTTAACATAATCTTCAATTAATTGTTGAGTTGAAACAACGGTATTGTCGAATAGGGTGCTTACTTTACTGCAAATTCTCACATATATGAGTAAAACACAAAAACAACACTGCAAGTCTCAAATTGTGGATGATATTGTCTACAAGATTTTTTTCATCATAGGATTCACACATAAACATAAGGGTTAATAGTGATTTACCCCCCTGACATATGAGCGAATTTTGCTTTACCCCCCTCCCTGCCTTTTGGCAACGGTTTTTTCAAAAAAACCGTTGCCAAAACCTGCCTTTGGCAACGGTGGGGGGTAAACCGAAACACGCTCATATGTCAGGGGGGTAAATCACTATTAACCCTAAACATAAATTGTGATTGAGTGAATATTTCTGTCAGCACTATCTTAATGTTTTACTACAAATGAGTGCTTTGTTTATGTGAAAATAATACTCGGTTGTGAATGATATGAAGGTCTTAAAGGCTCACAAAATGCTAAGCCCCGGTCAGCACTATCTTAATGTTTTACTACAAATGAGTGCTTTGTTTATGTCACTCTGACATTAAATTGGTGGTATCAGGGCAGGGTTGGTTCTGCTAGTGTGAGTAGCAAATATTTTAAGTGTGTGAGGAACAAAAGAGTTCTCATTGTGTCAAAAACTATTGTGAGAGAGATATGGCATATTGTTACAATTTTGTCTAGTCTAGTTCCAAATTAATTGCAGAACTAGATTTTAGTTATCAGGAACTTTTTATGATAATGCATCTAAAAGCTCACAATGTTTGGAGCTTTGTGGATCTTGGTTTACCGTTGATGAAGTCGCTCGTAGAAAAGATCCGTTGGCACTTTCACAAATTCATCAAAGAATTGATTACTCCGTATTTAGAAAAAGAGTAAATGCCTAGATTGCTAAAGAAGCCTGGGACATATTAAAGTTGTCACATAACGGAATAGAGGAGGCTAAGAAATCCAAATTGCAATCTCAGCATAGAGAATATAAAAGGTACGAATGTCTAAGTTAAAAAAACAATATTTTTCTTGTGTTATAAATCTTATCAATAGGATGAGAATATATGGAGAAGATGTTTTGGATAGAAAAGTGGTAGAGAAAATTTTACATACTATACCAATGAAATTTGATCATGAAGCTTTGACAAAGTGTCGGTGACGTAGGACTCAATGATCGTAGTCATCACATGATCAAACTTCATAGGGATGGTACATAAATTTTTTTTCTGCTACTTTGATATTTGGAACATCTTCTCCACATACTCTCATCTTATTAACCATCTTATTAACAAGATTTATAACACGAGAAAAATATTGTTTTACAGTTTTTAAATTAGACATTTAGTATCTTTCATATTCTCTAGGCAGAGATTGCAATTAGGATTTGAGCCTTCTCTACTCTTTTATGTGACAACTTCAATATCTATTTTGTCAAATATTAAGTAATCTATTCCTTACTGAATTTGTGAAAGTGCCAACTCCCTTCTGCGAGCGACTTCATCACGTCTCCTTGTTATCAACCAGATCCACAAAGCTCCAAACATTGTGAGATTTAATATGCATTGTCATCAAAAGTTCTCGATATTTAAAATTTAATTTTGCATTTAATTTGGGATTTTGTTCCTCAAACACTAAAAAAAATTGACACACTAGCATGACCTAATCTTCTTTGATACCAATTTCATGTCAGTGTAAGAAAAAAATGACTAATTTAACTTCAAACACTAATCTTAATAGCTAAGAAAATAAAACAGTGGACAGTGCTTCGATTTACTTAAGAGACCAATTATAAATTTTCTTGATAACTAAGCAAAGTACTTTACTTTACTTGCTTCTTAAGTCTTCTACTTGATTTCATTTCTAACATCCAGCAACATTAAAGTTACAAATTAACTAAAGTGCAACAGTAGTTAAATAGAAAACTTACAGAAAATGATCCCAAGAGTCTATCACGTGTCAAAACTTCAGCAGTTTTCACCCATATCTGTAGAAAACTATTCAGCCTTAATACCAAGAAGTAAGCTTAATTTAGACTAAGAACTTGTTCTATAGAAAAAAAGAAATTAATGTTACATGATACTATAGAACAAAACAAACAAGGATGAACCAAGATTTTGCTAGAAAAAGATAACAAAAAGAAAAAACAAATACCTGGCCATCATACCACCCTGTCTCCTCGTCTGCAATATCAACAGAAAAGTATCATTGATAATAAAGTATGAAACAATGACACAGACACGGACACGGACACAGCTTCGGACATGACACACATTTTCTCAGAAAATGTAGAGAAAAAAGATACATTACATTCAACTGTTGCACTGAGCAAGCGATTACCGACATAAGCCCAACCCAGATACATTCTAACAACCGCAAACGTAACCGCCAAAACCCCACTGGAAGCTGCACACACGATCCTCTTGGCAGGTTCCGATTGGGCGCCAACGGTTCCGAACCAAGCTACAGGGAGGCCAACAAAGAGAGCAAAGGAAAAGCCGACAACGAAGAGGCGGGAGCCGTATTCAACGACGTCACCGGCGGCCCATGAAAAGGGAAACGACGTTGACAAGGACTGGTACTCGTTAATGGGTTGTTGTTCTTGTGGAACAGGACACTCTGTTCCGTTTCTTGAACTTAGACATAGCAGCAATAACTTGGTTCTGTTGTTGTTGTTGCTGGTGATGAATTTGTTGGTGTGAAGGGAAAATAGAGTGCTGGTTGATGAAGGGAATAGTTTTAAGGTAGATGGTGACATGCGTATTGGTATTGTTGTTGCCATTGTTGGGATTTTAGTTCTTCTTTCACTCTCTACCTGCTTTTGTTCATGTCCACATATTTTTCAAGTGGTTAAATCATTATTAAGTTGCTTACTAGTCTTTTTTCCCCCTAATTTTCTTATGGTTTTTTTAAATATAAATAAATGATGAAATAAACACATGTCCTTTCATCGCTTTATATGTAATGAGTAGGATGAAATTTTTTTTAGCAAAATATTATTTTTAATCTTTTTACTTATTTCAAGTTACATTTTGGTCCATTAATTTTAAAAGGGGATAAACTAACTAATTCTCTCAAGTTGTTGAGAGAAGTTAATTGTTGGTATTCACTTGTAATCTTTGAACCCTTATTGAGAAAGTGAATAGAAAAAAAAATCTAACCAATTCTTATTCTTTTTTTTTCTTCTTCTCTCCCTTATATAAAACCTAATAGGGTTTCTTGTGTTTGTTCAAGAAACACAATCTTTTTCTCATATTTTGGTTTGTTCTTGACGACATCAATTCAAAACAGATATAAACCATTTGTCATTTACACAAGGTTCTACGCAAGTTAGTTATGGATTTTTTGACTGGTTCTATGAGGACGTGAGAGATGAGAAAGACCAATTTATAAAGAAATAAAATAGTAGGTTGAAGAAGCTAGCAAACGAACTTGATGTAGGAAAAATGGAGGTAGAGAATCTTAGGGCTACAAATGAAGGACTCAAGCTACAGTTGAGGGAACTACAAATTTAAATGAAGAAGATTGTGAAATGGGAAAATTTTGGATGAGCATGTGTTGTATTGTTTTATGTGTGTTGGTATTTAGGATGTTGTAATAAGTGTATGAGATTGAATTAGTTTGAATTTATTTGTATCAGTTTGAATGACATAATGTTTGTATCAATTAATGTTTCCAGCTTGTATCAGTTAATGTAAGAACAACATATATTAATGTTATCAATTGACATCAGTTAATGTGTGTATGGGTTACATCTTTTTATCAATTGTGTATCAGTTAATTGTGTAGCATTTAATGTGTGTTGGTTTACATCAGTTTATCAGCTGAAACATAATTGTCTGGTTTACATCAGTTGAGACATAAAACCAACAGAGTTTGTAGTTTAAACCAAAACACATTATACCAAAACAGATAAAATATGGCACAATTGATTTATACCAAAACACATTACTAATATGTGGTGCATACCACTAATATTCTGCATTACAAGGTATGTACAAAACACACTGCATAGGTTCAAAACACATTACATATCCAAAACACATTACATGTTCAAACTTAAATTAACTTATAACTTAAATTGAGTTCAACAGACAACATGACAGATATTGGTGGCAAACGGGCATGCTCGTCCCGTTTAAGCCTGCCTCGCAAAAGCCCGTAACAAATGGGGCGGGGTGGGACAATCATAGTTGAGGATATGGGCCTAAAATCTAGGCCCGCCCCGCAAAAAAGTGAGGGCGAGGTGGGGAAAGCCCACGGGCACTGCACCTTTTAAGCCTAAAAACGTAAAAGTTTATGTAAATGCTTATGTCCGCAAAAGTCTGCGAAGAAAAATGTGTGGGGAGAGGCAGCCACATTAAAAGGTGAAGGTCTAAACCCTTGGCCTTTAGTGCGAGAAAAACCGGCATGCCCAACGGGCCAGTATCGTTTTGTCACCCCTGATGACAGACAATTCTAAGTTAAACTAAAATTTTTTTTTTGGTGTGGTTTTCTTTGGTGGTGTAGTCCTTCTTGTTGTTGGCCTAACTGCAGTCTTGGCTGCACCTAATCTAATTGTAGGTCCTGGTGGTACAGATGGTGTTGATGGCCTTCTAACTAGTAGCTTTTTTGCCTTTCCATAAGTTGATTGCTGAGATGTTTCAGTAGCTGGTTGAGATGCCCTCTTAATAGTTATCTTCTTTGCTCTTCCATGAGTTGATTGCTAAGATGGTTGAGTATATGCTTGCTGAGTAACTGGTTGAGTGGCTTGTTGAGTAGCTAATTGAGTGACTTGTTGGGTAACACATCAACATTTGACATGTTTTAAAACCTCATCATATTGGTACCCCCATCTTTCCATCATGTAGGTCATGATTTCTTCCACCATAGTTATCAATCGCTTGCCCATAGACTCAAGAATGACACTATTAAAACCTTCATACATGTTATTGAAAGCAACATCACACTTGTTATGTGTCTTAAAGTATAATCTACTCCAAAATCTTGGTGGGTGCTCATCGTGTTTGTATGCATCTTCATTGACAACTCTCATTCCTTTCGTTTCTCTTTCCCATACTTGTGAGTATGTTGATTTTGCAGCCTTCCATGTGAATTTCTTCAACATCTTACTAAGAAATCTCTTCCTAAAATTATTATACAGGTGTCTAACACAAAATCTCTATTCAACTCTAGATAGTAGCTTATCCATTGCATGTAATATACCTTATGTCATCAGAAATATAACATCAATCAGAATAGAAAACACATAAAACATAATTATAACAACACATTGTGATCAGAAATATAACATACCTTTTGTTGATCATAAATGAAAGTGTATGTGAGACACTCATTTCTACCTCAAAGGTCATCAATAAGCAGCTCCAAAGACCATGTTCACCTATCCTTATTTTCACTCTCCAATACTGCAAAAGTTATTCGTAGCATTTGATCATTGGGATCTCTACCTATGACTGCCAGGATTTTCCCTCCACAAAGACCTTTAAAAAGCAACCATTAGGGCCTATGAAATGTCTACATAACTTGAAATTCTCTTTACATGTTGCATATCATATTTATAGCCTTCTAAAATGGGGTCTTTAATCATCGATACCTTTTTTAACAGGTTGAACATTTAGTTTTATTGTTAACCATTGGTTTAATCTTAATAGATCATGGAAATAGTCATAAATCCTAGTATAATCCCTAAGGAAAGAACCATCAACCATGTCTCTAGCTACAAATTTATCTCTTATGGCTTTAGTCTTGTTGACCTCTACATTCCACTTCTTTTGTGTCTTTTCCTTTATGTCCTTAATCATCCTATGATTGTTTTTTAAGGAATTTTGAATCCTTTTGCTCAACCATTTAGTGCTCATCATCTCCATATTATACTCTCTACTGCAACTATGAATGTCAACAAACTTCATTTGTTGCGAAGAATCCTCATTAGGCAACTTAGCACAATATGTTTTCCACTCACATCCATCTTTACACCTAACCCTCACCATTGTCTTGTCATTTTTAGTGAACTTCAAGTTTCTGCCAGATTGGATTGCATATAAGGTTATTGCTTCCTTAAAATCACCGTTGATACTAAAATACATTCCCACCTCCCAATTGTAATTGGACATGTATTTTTGTAAATTAAACATGAGGTACTTCTTTCTCCTAACTCCACTGTTATCATTAGTCTCACATCCGCTTTCTAGATAATCACTCTCATTATCACTCCCTTTAAATTCTTCCTTGTTTTCTTCCCACTTTTTTTTACCTTTTTTGTTGTTCCCATCTTGATCATCTTTATTTACATAGTCAATTAGATTAGCCATTTCATCTTCCTCAACCAATTCATCATCACACTCATCAGATTCATCATCGAAAGCTACCTTCATTGCACTATCATAATTGAAGCTCTCATCCTCGGTGTCATCAGAACTAACATCATCATGCACCTTACCACCTCCATGCACATTATCATGATTCGCCTCAGTTTCCATTGTCTTTGTTTCCTTCATCTCAGTTTGCTTCAACTCGGTTTCCTTTATCTCAATTTCCTTCAACTCCTCATTAATTATTTCTTCATACATTGCAGCAAACACTTCTTCACTCTCATCCAGAATGTCATCGTGATTTACTTCTATCTCATTAAGGGGACCATCATAATACTCAGGCTGAGACAATGTGTGTTGAATATGGATATCAACATTGAGATTCACCCTATAAAGATCAGCAATCTCTAAGGCACCTTTGTCATCAACCAACACATTCATCCCAAATGTGAGATCCATTTAATATATTTTTTCCATGCCACTATAACCTAACTCCTTAAAGCAACCTAACAACTCAAAATAACTCCACCTATCAACCTCTATTTTCAAATTAGTCACTTCTCCTCCTTCGTACACACTAAATTTGTCATCAACAAATTCACCACTATGATGAATTTTTAGATTAAATATTCATCCATTTCAAACTATGCCCTAAAAATGGAAGTGTAGAAAAAGATGGATTTTAGAAGGATTCCACAAACCCTAAAACTACAACATTTAAAAATTGCAAACAAAATTACTTCAAACATACCTCTAGTCAACAATGGTGTCTTCGATTTCACCTTCAAGCAACATTTTCACCTACAATCGCAGCTGATGCACTCGTCAATGGCTTTGCTAGGGTTCCTTCAAAATTTCTCTGCATGTGGATTCTAAAGAAAAATCCTTCACTTTCTTTTTTAAGGTTGCCTACCTTCCACATCAGCGATACACTCCACATCAGGGACACATGCGCCATTTGTACACTTAAATTGACTTTGACTGATGGGACAAACAGAAAGGACTAACGTGGCGCTATTTAAACAGTTAAATGATTAACTTGATCTCTTTTGAAATTAAGGAATGAAAATGGACTCCGAGATAAAGTTAAGGGACAAAAAGGATAATTTTACTTTTTTTTTTAATAATAAGGATGAGAGATAGGTATTCCCGCTTCTTTTAAGCTTGTTATGTAAAAGTCTGAAAAAAACATATAAGACAAGAGATATAATAATGCATGCCAAAGTAAAGTATTGGTAAAGAAGCTTGTTCTGTAAAAGTCTGGAAAAAACATACAAGACAAGAGATATAATAATGCATGCCAAAGTAAAGTATTGGTTCGTCTTCAAAAAAATTAGGATAAAGTAGGCATGCGAACCATCTTTCCCTAAAAGATAAAAAATGCAAAAGAAATTATTAATATTTGTAAGAGTTCAAATAAATCGCAAAAAGATATATTATAGAGTAAATATCTAAAATTACGGGTAAAACATGTTCGACAAGTTGGATTCGTCTTTCTAATAAAGTTTTTTTTTTAAATTAGTAAAAGACTCGTTCGCACAATTTATGACACTTCAGTGTAATATAACATCTAAATGTAGTATAACATAATTTTAAAAAGCTTGAAATTTTTATCACGTAATTTTAAGAAGCTTGAACTTTTAGCTTTGACCATGTGTGTCTAGGATTTTTCCATCGCATAGCTTTGAACATATGTGCGTCTAGGAGTTTTCCATCACGAAAAGAAATAGATACTAAGACTTGAAGAAAGAGAGAGGTGTCAATCTGATTCTGAAGGTCCTGATTAGAAGACGACTAATGTCTCGTAATTTGTTCTTGATGTTTTGAATCAAAAACAACATATTTATGATATTTGTTGGAGTCTCGTTAAGATAGATGCAAAATGAAGAATATGTGAAGCAAGTGAAGAATGTTTGAAGATTCTAGAGGAGTTGCATATGATTCTACCATAAAATGCTTTGATAGAGTTCTTAGGCAACTTCCATCAAGTTAATGATAATGCAAGAAAGGTTGAGATTATTCCATTAAAAGTGCATCTAATAATTGTGATCATGGTTACTGTTGCTAAAACAAACATGAAAAGAAATTTAAACAAATTATATTAAATTTTCTTTTATCAAACATTTGAATTTTATTTATTGTAAAAAAACTTAATCTCGCTGACATTAAAAATGAAAGTGTTTCGAGTGAAAATGCTTCTTTGATAGAGAACTTTGTGTATCCAGTATATGTAGTTGAAAGAGAAAAACATAATGATGATCCAAATCTAGACAAACATTTGTCAATACATATTAGTTCCTAATTATATATGTTGTTCATGAATATCAAGTTAGTCATAATGTATACATTCGCTGTCAAGTCCAATTAGCTTCCAGGAGAGAACGATCATAATAATTAACAAGTATACATACTCGATTAAGAAAAATCAAGTTAAGAAGTAATGGGAGACACATAAATATTTTATACTTTCTTTTTTTCTTTTCATTTCTGTTTCTGCTCTTTTTCTTTTTACACTTTCCCAGATAACATGAAAGATCAAATGTTTACAATTCCAACTAAGACCTCTGCAGGCAAAGAATAATTTTGTACTTTTTTTTTCCGCTTGTTTTCTTCTCCTTGGGGATTCTACAATTGTTCCTACTCTAAATAAACCTCCACTGCATTTATGCAGATATTGGGGAGGGACCGTGTTCATTTATGAACTGGAAGAGTCCAGTCCCAACTTTGAATGACCGGACACTATAGTATGTCATGATGAAAACATACCTTCAGCTGCTCTGGTTCTTCGAACCAAGGAACAACTACTGGTATTATTACATGAGCTATATTATGGACAATAATTATTGAGTAGAACTCGTCTTACGGGCAACCAATTGGCGAAGACGATAAAGACGAGACATCAGTTGTGAGAAGGATGGCCGCAAGTGTGGCTCCCTGCATAATCAACACAACTAAGATCAATTCAATAGCATAATCTATTAAAAGAAAATTTTGTCCCTGCAATTTCCACAAATTTGTATTCTTATCCTGATAGCCTTTTTATTTTATACAATGTCATCAATCCAAATATTTACTCATTTAGATTCCATTCCTTACCAACATTGACACTTGTATTTTTCATTCGATAGGGTTTTAGTTCTCATGGTTTCTAATCATTAAGTTATTATAAAAATCATTATCAAGAAACAGGACCTTTGAAAAACTGATAATTAAACTAGTGGAAATCTGCCTTCAATTTTTCCGACATCAAATGAGTATTCTAGAATATGGCTTCTTTCAAGTACCAGCTTTTCAAGAACTGTGAATCTCTAGGCCCACAATCTAACGCAATGAAAGGGTGTTTTAGATGCTAAAATAACAATCAGAAAACGTAAATGGAAAATTAATACTTACCTTTGCCAGCAGTCACGTATTATTTGAGCTACCACTGGATCCATTTCTTCTGGAATTTCAAGACGTTTATTTTGGAATCCAACAGCTCCAACAACCTGCATTGGGTTCAAACCGTGCCATGGGATTTTCGTTGTAGTTAACTCCCACAAGATCACACCAAAACTATACACATCACACCTGCACGCAAACTTTAAAAATTACATCCTAATCTCTTATATCTGGCTTTCCAATGAAGCGTACACATGAAGAGCAGACTTACTTCTCATTGGCAGGCTCATTCCGTAAGACTTCCGGTGCCATCCACTCAGGCTGTGAGAAAGAGATATGTTTAGGTTGTTTTTCATAAGCGCTTACAAAGACACTATGTATAATTGTAGTTTATATCAATGATTAATGAATTAATGAGTCATCACAGAATTTTCAAAATTCTTTTATCTAATGATGAATTACCGTTCCAGCACATGACTTCGATGACAAATATGTATTGTGCTTCATACGTGACAGACCAAAATCACAGACCTGTCATACAACAACAAACAAGAGATAAAAATAACAATAATAGTAACAATTTAACTACTTTATAATAGAATACAAAAAAAAAAGATAGATAAAAGGTTTTTTAGAAATGACACAAAACTGTGAAGGCATTATTACAATGCAAAATACGAGATATGCATTATCTATCAAATTATCATCAATAGTTAATTGGAATAAAAAGTAAAAGTAATCAATGTAATAAGGCTTATTTGTTAAGTGGAATTGGACTTCGTCAAAGCAACAGCTTAAGATTATAATTTTACTGCAATGTGAAGACATAATTAGATTATCAATAATAACACACAGGCCATGTGAGACACACTTTAGTTATTATCAGGTATTAAAATAATGGGTCTCGGCTCTCGCTATCTTGGGCCCAAAAGACACATGTTAAGAAATCAATAAATAGAAATGTCTTGAAGAAAACAATTTTTAAGTTCACAAAAAATTGAATGCACACCTTCCAACATAAAATTTCTATCTTTAAAATAACAAAAAATTTCTAATAAAAAACTTAAATAATACAACGAGAATATTAGTAAGACTCTACCACTAGTTTATTATTCCCTTAACAAATTATAAGCAAATTGTGAAGGATCTACTTATAATAAAATATAAGCAACAGTTGATTTAAAACTTCCTATTTATTGTTCTTATACCAAAAATGTCCTTAATTCAATTTTAATTTTTTATTCGTAGAAGTATGTGCATAAATAATTATACAAGAGCTAGATAAAAACACAATCACTAAAGTTATTTTGAATATGCAATGTGGAGAACCATTTGGTAATGAAAGCACCTAAAGCAGCGCTGTTGGCTCAAGTATGATTATTACCTTTACAACCCAATGCCTGTCAACAAGAAGGTTTGGAGACTTCAAATCTCGATGAACAACAGGAGGATGGCTGGTGTGCAAGTAATTCATTCCCTTAGCCTAACAAGAGGGCACGAGATTCAGATCAAATAAAGGAAAGTGAGAAAATATTTCTAAAATTAAAAATGAGGAAAGTATTTGGAGTTCTTAATGAGGAAAGGGCGGCCCTCAAATTTGAATTTCTGCACAAATAAGGAGGCTAAGAAGGCTATGATTTTGTGATAATATGTTACCCATAGTTATTTGGTTGGGGAGAAATGCTCACATTTTTTAGGAAGTCTCCTGAACTCCAAAACTATTTTAGGATACAATTAAATTTACTGCCTCTATTTGGTATTCATTTTATGGTCATTTCAATTTTCAAGGGACTGACTAGCACAGAGCAGCCTTGCTAAATTCTTGACTCTTAACATATTTATTTCTTGTATGTAAATTTTTCGGTTCTGGAGAATGCCTTATCTCCGGTCAATATGCATTTTTCCTCTCCTTTCTAATATATTCTTTTTCTACTACCAAATGAAATGAAAAAAAAAATATAGTTTCCAATTCATACCACGTCAAGAGCCATACGCAACCGTCTCTTCTCATCAAGTACAAGTTTGGGACGATGCAATAGTCCGTATAAACTGCCTCTGTATCAAAGTAACAAATATATTTTAATGAGCAAATCAATAATATAGAGAAATCAATTAACCATGTGATTTGGTGAAGACCAACGTTGCATGTTCGCGAAATGTTGGAAAACAGCAACAACAAAACAAGATATATGGTACAGAAACAATAAAAAGGCACTTCACATCAGTATAAACAATAAGCTTATTTAAGAAAATTACAAAAAGGGAAAGTTTGTATGTAACTCAATGCGTAAAAAACAAAGTTAAACTAACCTAGGAAGAAACTCAGTCAAGATAGAGAAATGTGGCGGACGAGTAATTGCTCCCATGAAGAGCACAACATTAGGATGCCGCAGCCTTAGCATAATCTCAATCTGTAGAAAGTAATATATGAGCATGAATCTTATATGTGCATATGAATGTGTTAAAACATATGTATATAGTAATAGTTGCTCACTTCCGATTTGAACTGATCTAGTGCATCACCAGAGACATCTTGGTCTAGAAACTTCTTTACAGCAACTTCCTATAATGCCATTGCCAACCCAGTCATACAAACAAAAGTATTAAGTACTTTCACAAATGAAGCAAGTCTTATAACATGAGACCATCCCATGGAGACAAGCAATAAAAGTTCCAATAACAAATTAAAATGGCAGACAGAACCCAGAAGAGATAAAATGGCTACAGGCTACAGGCTACATGAGCATTAGTAGAAGGGAAATAAAGTGTCCATATCCATCAATAAAAGATATTTATAAAATATCTGAAGATAGCCTAACAGAATGAAGGCACAAGTACATAGACCTGCAATAAGCCTTCACCATGTTATCACAAGTCATATTGCTAACAGAAAAGGAATTGATTATTTGCCAGTTGATGAAACAATCAATCTGCACTTAAATTTTATACTTTTTAATCGCTGATCACCCAGACTAGGTCAATTTTTCAGACTATGCCATTCTAACCACTTTTTAAATAGTAAGAAAATTATACATGACGGGGCAAACTGTTGAAGTAATTAAGAGTTAAGACAACATAAAAAAGCATGAGCAGACTTACAGTGCCATTGCAATCAGCGCGGTAAACTTCACCATAAGAACCTACAAGGACAGTTCTGCTAACTTAGTTTTGCATGGTTACATCACAAGCAGAGAAATAGCAGGCAGCATATTTTCAACCACCTTTTACTTAATCTTTATTAATTCAATCCACTATATCAAATAGTGACATCTAAATAATTCCAACTTGCTTTGGGTAACAATCTATACAAAATTAATAAGTTTCCAATTATCTCATTCAAAGATATTTATTCAAGACCCTGAGCTTTTATATAACTTTAAATCCAAAAAATCATATTTAAAGCCTGGGAATAAACTCACCAATACCAATACGCTCGCCGATACGAAGATCCTCCCATTGAATTTCCCATTGTGTGTCTTCACCAAGTATTGGGTGAACTTTCTTACCTTTACCATCATCATGTAAGATACAATCTCCATCAACTGTCTCGTTTATTTGAATGACTGAATCAGTCCCAAGTTCAATGTTATTCAAAGAAGCTCCAGCCTCATTTCTAGGACCACTTTCATCATTATCACAAAAACATTTAACACCATTGTGCCTTTTGCAAGAAAAGACTGCCTTGGACAAGGAAGACTCGGGACACTTTTCTTTACACGTGTTACATGTATTAAGAGAAGCAAAGTCAACAATTAATGGATTAGATTGTTGTATATCACCATCTTTACCGGAAACAGTTGCAAAAGGATTCCTCGTACTACTAATCTGAGAAGAATCATAAAATTCATTGGCATCTGTGCGGAATTCCATTGGCTGTTCGGCTAATTGGTCAACTGATTGACATAACCTAGTATTACTAGAAGAGCCCACTCTTTGAGGGAGTATAAGAGACTTATCATAACTTAGTAATAACAGCCTATTTGAATCAGCTTGAACAGTATCTAAACCCCTATCTCGGGAATTCATATTTGAAAAAAGATCAGAAGGAGGTGATGCACCACTTTCTAAAAGAATGGTGTGCAGTTTAGATGCAAACTCAGGGTTTTTTGCGGCACTGAGAACATACTTGGAGACATTTTTTACATGCATGTTTTCAGCATGCGATGACTCTGATTGTGATGAGCATTCATATGCTTCTGTATGCTCAAATCTCCCTGCTTCATTTACCTTAACATGATTTATTTCATCTTGTTTTGTTTGACTGCCGATTTCTACTAATTCTTTTGTCTGGACACTCCCTACATTACAATCAGACAATACTCCCAGCACACCAGTTTCATTACCAAGCATTTGGTATATGTTGTTAGGCTGTTCTGCAATCTCTGTTAAATCCCTACCGGCAAAACCATAGTTTTGGATCTGACTGCTGGGCACCTCAGCAGGTATAAGAGTACCAGGAGCACCCATCATATCAATAATGTATTCACTGCATCAGCACAATTTAAAAATAGAGTTTAAAATTGTTCCAACATTACCACGAAGGTTGTTTGCCAAATAAGACAGGAGCGCCATCTAAAAGATAAAAGATAAATTGTTGGGGTTCTGAATTCTATGAAACACCGTTAAAATAGAGTAGCTAAAAAACACAAGTGGATCAAAGTAAGTATAAGTTGCAATTAATCAACTCTCCATTAGTCTGCAACAAATTAAATGATTGCTCCCTTACATCCTAAATCACATTTACCAGAAGATCCTATACTTAATTTAAGAATTTAACAATTCTATATACTCATCAACTTCATAAAGGTAGACCAATTATCCATCTCAAATGACATGAAGAGTTTTGCGAAGCATCAGAAATACAAAATGGATAATGTGAAATAAAATTGCTTTGGAATATCTGCCTCTGGAATCTGGACTATCACAGCAATAAAGTACACTGAGGCTTTGTTTGGGAGTTTGGAGGGGAAGGCTTCCGAAACCGAAATGTAAAAAAAAATATATAGGAAAATATTTGACATTTTTTGAATGAATGATTTTGTATAGAATGATTTTGTATAGAATGATAAAAGAGTGTTTATCATTACTATGTTTTTAATTTTCAAAATACTATAACAACATAAAATATATTTGGAAAATTTATGTAAGCCCTCCAAAACCCTCCTTCAGTACAAATTTTGAGTTCCTCCAATTTAGGGAGATTTTGTGTTATGAATAAAAACAAACCCTCCGAAACCCTCCCCACCTAAATCCCTCTATTTTTTTTCACTCAATCCTTTCTTTTTTTTCAAAGTCTTCCCCTCCAAACTCCCAAACAAATCCTAAGAAGTTTCTGATTCAAGAAAATACGTGTCAATTGTCATCATTTATCAACTATACAAGAGACTAATTAAAAAGGACCGTTAAATTAAACTCCCTTAAAAGCAATATTTAAATAGGGAATCGCCGTTCTACCATAAGATAAATACCTTCCATCATCAGCTTTAATCAAGTTCACAGCCCCATCATCAGTTCCTGTGTAATAGCTCCCTTTTACAAGCATGCAGGGAATATTAATCCTATCGGCAAGTACCTAAGCATCAGAAGAATGAAACTAACTTCAGTTGAAATCAAACAAATTGGGTGAGCATGACCAGTTTGAAAATTGAAATTCAAGGTAACCTATAAGTAAATGTTCTTGGCTGAGAGATAAAGAAATTTCATTTTAGTTGTGTATATTGCTTTTTAATTTAATGTGAATTCTGTCGTTGGACAATGATAAGCATTACCAACTATAAAAGATATATATACACACTCCACGATTGAACAAAACAAATCAAATGGGCCATAAAACTTAACAGTAAAATGTATTCCACAAACAACAAGACAAATGTCTAAAAATTGAACGAAAGAAAATGTCTCAACTCTAGAGTGTCTGAATTTTTACAAGTAAATTTTCTTAAATTAATAAATTGAGAAAATCTTACCTTAAAAAGTAGGGCACGGTGACGTGAAAGTCCAACATCTAGATGGCCAAGAGGAAGGACTACAGTTTTTAAAGAATCTCGCAATTCACGACTCTTCATAGTCCACTTTTCCATAAATTTATCAGCATTACTAACCGGTCCACCCATTCTACTAACAACAACATCAGCAAGTTTCTGAATTAAGCCACTCAAAAACAATCCTAGTTCAGAAACAGAACACTCTTCAAATAAGGTGCAGGCTTTTTTCTCAAGCTGACTTAGTTCAACATCAACATTGCGGTTCACCGAGATTACTTCATAATCAACATTTCGTGAGGTGGGCACAGTTTTCAGATCCACCAACAATGGCATCTTTCCCCGTTCAATTAAACTTGAGTCGATCCCATAGACATCATAAAACCCATCCATCACTTTCTCGTCATACGCAATGACATTGTAATTCTGCCAAAGAGAAAAACACAGTCTACTTCAAAAAACACATTCCCATTAAGATTATAACTACCAGTTTTTCACTTTTGCCAAATAAGAAAATACATCATCTTCATTTATCATCGTCAAATGTCCATAAACATTAAACAGCATGAATGCAAACTAAATTTCACATCTAAAACATAATAAACAAAATCCATTTTTTCAACTATAGTCTTAATTTTACATCACTCATGACTTCAACAACTATACACCAACAAACACAGAAAAGTTTTATACAGTTGTCTAATTACATTCTATTATCTTACGATATCAAGTTTCAAGAATATATATTATGATGATGTCGCAGAAACAGTATAAAATGTTAAACTTCATCATATATCATTCATGAGTTTTATAACAATACACTAACAATGCAAAAAGTTGTAAATAAATGTTCATTTAACTATACTCCACCATCTTGCCACAATTAGGTATTATGAAAAAACAAAAATATTTGTGTTTCGCATATGCTCCTTCCGCCGGAGGCAATCCTATTTGAGATACAATCAGCACTAAATGTGGACACCTCTCCCAGCTGAGATTCTAACCTAGGTTCGTCCCGTTGGTAGCATAGAAAAAGTAATATTTCACTATTTATTAAATTCCAAAATTCAGTCATGAGAAAATTCCAAAGTATATTTATAATTTCACCATTAATGGAACTAACTAAGCACTGAGAATGAAAAGCAAAAATTCCCAAATCAGAAACATTACCCTAAACAAGAAACAAACATATGACATATAATTTAACTACCCCTAACTCAAATTGTACAACAGATTAATATTAACAATTGACAACAATACCCAATAACGCAGCGATTGAAACTGAACAAGCGCGGGTGTATCAGTAAGAGAAGCAGAATATCCAAGGCTGATCTGTTTAGCAGCATCGATCTGAGCAGATTCATCAACATCATGAGGATCGGAATCAGAAGCACTGATTGCAAGAGCCAATTGAACCTGAAACTCTTCTTCCTGCAAAAGATTGAAATCCACAACACCTCGGTCGACGACGTCGTTTGGAGGGTTCTGAATAACGGTCGGAGAGGGAGAGGGAGACGGTGAAGGAGAAGGAGATGGAGACAGAGAAGCAGAAGAAGAAGGAAGAGGAGTCGTAGTAGTGTGAGAATCAGAATGAGAAAGTTGCAATGTTGCGTTTGGATTATGATTATTGATTGTAGCAGCGCCACCACCGATGTGAAGCTTTCTGAGTAGATGCTTCATTTTAGGCATGATAGCAGTTACGGGAATAAGATCATCAATCAACCTAACCACCGTGGAATCGATTTTAAAACGCGATTCTCAGATTTTTTTCGCTTAAATTAACCGCTTCTGAATTCATTCCCTCCAATCTTCCCCAAATTTTCTCTATAAGCTTTTCTTTCCCTTTTCTAGTTCTAGTTCTACTGATTTTTTTTTTTATTTTTACTTTTATTATTATTAAATTAAATTATTCACGCGTTGCAATTTCCGCTTCGTATAACTTTTGTTCTCTCTGTGACTCTATCTATTCGTTCTATGATAACTTTTGAAAAATTGACTTCTAGTCTAGTAATAATTTATTTTAAAATATAAATTTAACTTAGTGAGTAAGTTTCCCTAAAAAAACATAATTAATAGGTCTATAAAATATTAAAAATTTTAATTAAGATAATTTTTTCATAGATAAAATAGTAATAATCACCAAAAATTCAACAATTTTAGTGATAATATTAATTTAGTAATAATATTTTTAATATAATTAATAGTTTTTATTCAATTTTTTTAAGTTAGTATTTCATTAATGCTCATTATGATTGTGTGCTAATTCTCTGCTGTAGAATGGAGTAAAAAGAATTATAAAATTAATTTAAATGAAAATATTTAATTTTTTATTTCGTCCACTCACTGGACCTTATTTTTATTTGTCTGTGTATGAAAATATATCTTGTCTCCTTTTATCAAACACTGCATTAAAGGTAATAAAGTTTTGTAATAAAATGAATTTCTAAAAGTGTCCAACAAGTCATTGATGAGAGATTGAACTAAAATAGATACGTACGCGTTGTTGCGTTTTAGTGGGCTGCTTTTGTTATTGACCATTGGATTTATTGACTAGCAGTTATATCATCCCACGGCTGTTATGGCTTGAGTCTATGGCTTTTCCTTTAAGAAATCACACAATCAAGAATGAATCATTATTATATTAATTAATTAATAGCTTAATTTTATATGGTTGAATATGAAGTAAGTCTTAAATAGTCTTTTTGGTTTATGGAAGTTAGTGAATTTTTGGTTATGGTGTCTAAATCTTTTTATTGGAGTTCTTACATTTTACTGGGTAGAGGGTGTTGAGTTAGTTTTTGTTTTTAAAATTTTCTTATGTCACATAATATTCCATGTGGAAATGCAACATGTCTATTATTAAAACGAGTGATGAAATCCAAAAAAAAATTATAGTTTGGTAACTTGTTCCCTCTCTCTTTATCTTCTTCATCTGAAAGTTGGATTTGTTTCATTCTTTTTCATTTACACATACATCTATGGTTTCTTCCTCAACTGCTAACTGTAATATGTTTCAAATTCCAGTATGTGGATGCAATAGATTAATGAAATTATTCATCTCAAACTCACTTGAAAATCCTAAATGGAGATATTGGAAATGTCAAAAAAAATTGTTAATGTCAAGTTGCAAGTTGTTCAAATGGGATGATGAACTTGAACGAAACGCATCAAGTGAAGCCAGGAATTCAAGTGGATATAATTGCTTAGAGGTTGTGAAGGATTTAGGTTGCATTGTTAAGGAGCTTGAGGTTAGGAAAAAACAAAAGACGAAGTTGAAGCTGGAAAACGAAAGGCGAAAAGTCAATTTGTTTAAATTGTTGTTGATTGTGTCATGGGTTTTCTTCATCGCTTACCAGAAATGGTGGTGAATCTTAGTCGAATGTGTCAGTATTTTTTATTTTTTTAGTACTTGCAATAAGCACTCTTTTTTACCGTCGTCCTTGGTTCTACATGTAATGATTATGTAACGAATGAATATGATGTTTTGAATTTGAGTCTCTATATGTTTGTGATTTTATTGTTTTCATGCCTGTTTCATAATGCACTAAAATAAGATACGGCTAAAAGGGCATAAATAGGCATAAACACATATGATAAAAAGGCATAAATTTAAATAAGATACGATGGTTAATGAATAACATAGCCAAAATACATAAAGCCAACATACATAAGTGACTTGTTCATGACTCAAAGTACAACATAACCAAATTGCTCATGACTTAAAGTACAACATAACCTTGGATGTTCATGAATCAAAGTACAACATAACCAAAATACATAAAGCCAAAATATGTGATTAGGTTGTTCATGACTCATAGTAGAGCATAACCAAATTACATAAAGCCAAAAAAGACATAACACAAAGTTCACTAATGTCTACAATGTCATTGGTCGTGTTAGGTCACTTCCTTCTCCTTTGAGCTTTTTGCATTTAAGAACCCTTATTTTATCATTTCTCCTCGACTCTAATTTCCTTGCCGCCTTTTGTTTGGCTTGCTTTTTCTACAAAGATACAAAACGCAAGCATTGAAATACATGCAATAAACACAATTGAAACTAATAAACTAAATTCATTTAAGAAACTCGAGTGATTTAGGAACATGTTTAACATTTGGAAAAGGTGCAGACACAGCTACTTGAGAAACATGTTCAACATTTGGAACAAGTGCAGACACAGCTACCTGAGGATCATGTGTTTATTCCCAACCTTACTAACAAGTGCCAAAACGCCACATTTGCCCTTTCAAACTACCCTTACTCTAACCTTGTAATTTTTTACATACTTTAACTCTCTCCCATTTAATACTAACCATTTAGTAATTGCCTCCTTGAATTCATCAAGTGATACAAACTCTAATCCCACTTTGAACTTGTAATTATTATCCAGTTCCTCCTTTTTGAACTTGTAAGAGCCGCAAACTCTGATTCCATGGTCGAGAGAGTAATGCATGTTTGTTTCTTTCTCTTCCAAGAAATTGCACTTCTAGATAATGTAAATATGCACCTAGTTATAGATTTATAATCTCGAACACTCGATATCCAACTCGCATCAGTATATCCTTCTAGTATGGCAGGAAACCTATCATAATGAAGGCCAAGATTTTGGTTTTTAAAAGATAACCGAAAATTCTAGTTATGGCCTTCCAATGTTCATCATTTGTATTGCTATTATATATATGCATCTTACTAAATGCAAATGTTATGTACAATATGGTGCATTGCATTAATACATTAGACATTCATTTGCACTTGCATATTCTAATTGGCCCATAATTCTTCCATTGTTCTTTTAAAGTTTGACACTAGGATCAAATGGAGTTTTTACTTCCTTAAAGTGTAGATATTTTAACTTATACAACATTTTATCAATATAGTGCATTTGACTAAGTTCATAACCCCCACTATTTCACTTTACCTTTACCCCCAAAATTGTGTCAACTAGTATAAGATCTTTCATCTTGATATGTAGAAGTTAAAAACCACTTTGTTTCTAAAATTCCATTCATCTCATTGCTAATGATCAATCATATAATCAATATGGAGACAAATGAATATCACAATATTCTCACGCAACTTTGTGTACAAACACTTGTAACAAGAATTATATGAAGAAGGTTTTTAAATGATCACGCATGATAATGCATGGAAGTTTTTAGATGAAGTAAGAGATGAAACAATGACAAATTTAAAGTAGTATAGTATGAATTGCAATTAGCACCTCAGTTATGTTTACCTTTATCAAATCGTCACTTGAATTTCTATGTTCAACCTTCTTGATTAACTTCATCATTGGTGTGCATGACACTTTTGATCATTTTCTTCTTTGATAATCTTTGTCTTCATCAAACTGAACTAGATATACAATGTATTATTCACAATATCCCCCTTTGACGATGACAAACTCTTTGAATTTGTGTTTTGATAATTATTGAAATATCCCCCTTAAGTTGTGTGTATCCCCTTTAATTGGTGAATCTTGCAATGATAAAGTTAAACATTTATGTCACTGCCTCGGTGTTTGTTTTAATCCATACAAGAATTTGACAAGCTTGCACGCCTTTTTTTTATTTACAATGAATCACATAACCTTTTGTTTGCTCCATGTAAATCTCCCCATCGAGATCTCTATTTTTAGGAATGTTTTTTTGACATCTATTTCAGGAACTATAAGGTCTTGCAAAGAAGCTAATGCAAATGGTGCTCTAATTTGCATTGTGCTTGCTACTAGTGCATATGTGTCAAAATGATAAACACCTTATTTTTGTTTAAAAAACCCTTGTTCATTAATCTAGACTTGTAGGTGTTCAGTGTATCATTACACTATGATGTTTCCTTCTAAATAAGAGGACTCCCTTAAAGTTATTGCTTCCTTATGAGTCTTATGATCATCGTTCACTTGAAGAATGATAGGAATCTTAAGAACAAAATCATCTTTATTTCCTACTAGATAAGAGAAATAAGTTGATAATCATTTTTGTTCAGTCCTAGATCCTTCGGTTTTCAGACTCTCTAACTTAACCTTAATTCAGGATGTGTTTCAACAATCCATGAAGAACTTTCGGTTTGTGTTTCAATAATATGTGTGCAACCTTCCTTGCGAGGTTATTTTTTTGTGGGAATCTCAGATTTCTTATCCTTCATGATAAGGTTCTCAAAATTCCACATCTTAGAATTCAATAATTACATTAGACTCTAAATTCAAAAGTCTATATAAGTGATGATTCATTTTTCGGATGATCTTTATATGCCTTATAATAATAAATTTCATTTAACATAAACATGTTATCCATATAGGAAAAACAGGTTGTAAAAAGGCAACATGAGGTATTTATCAACCTAACTAATTAAGCTAATACAAGTTAGTTAAGAAAGTAGTTATTGGAAGTTAGGCTTAGTTATAATTTTCCCTATTTTACCCGTGTAGTACATATGGTATATATAAAATATCTCAACACAATGTAATGAATGTAACAAACTATTTTATTCAAATGAAGAATTCTTTTTCCTCATTGAGCTTTCATTGTTACATCAACATGGTATCAGAGCTTAATAAGCTCTGGTGACCAACTATTTTTTCTTCTTCTCCGTTCAGATTCTTGAACCTTCATAGAGCTTTTCTTCTATGGATCACCAGAGCTATTATAATTTTGCAACAAATTTTGCGAATCCTTTCTATTTACATTCAAATGAGAGCCTTGCACTGATTCTTGTTGCTCCAGTTTTGGACAATAAGTACCACCACACATGGTCACGATCAATGCTCATCGTGTTGATTTTAAAGAACAAAGAAAAATCTGTCGATGATACGTTTCTCAAACCAGTTGATTCAAATCCCTTTTTGTAAATGGATTCACTGCAACACCATGGTTCTATCATGGATTCAATAACCAATTCCTTATTTGATTGCTAAGTTCGTGTTATGGATTGATTTTGCATATGGTGTTTAGAAGAAACTTCGAATTAGGTTTTCACAAAGCGACATTTTCCACATCTCAGACATAAAAGAAGAACTTTATCGCTTCTGCCAAGGTACTATTAATGTTTCTGAATATTTCACTCAATTGAAAGTGTTTTGGGATGAAATAAAAAATTATTGTCCTCTTCCTCGATGTACTTGCTCTTTTGCTTGTTCGTGTGGTGCTGTTGATTCTACTAAGACATATTATGAACAAGACTATGTGATTCGATTCTTGAAAGGTCTTAATTAGCATTTTGCACACTCAAAATCTCAAATAATGATGATGAAT
Source organism: Lathyrus tuberosus (assembly GCA_022829125.1). Classification (NCBI taxonomy): domain Eukaryota; kingdom Viridiplantae; phylum Streptophyta; class Magnoliopsida; order Fabales; family Fabaceae; genus Lathyrus; species Lathyrus tuberosus. The sequence continues at coordinate 23,838,957 of JALAZF010000013.1, read as the reverse complement.
CATCTTCCTGATATTGATAAGGTTTTCTTCTTAATCAATCAGCAAGAACGTGAATTGAATTTGAACACCTCAATCGAATCTACCGAGTCCACAGTTGTTGCTTTGCACATCATACACATAATTCTTCAAATGGAAAGGGAATTGCTTTTAACAATGGGAAAGGTTCTTATTACTCCAAAGGAATTAATAGGATCTACACCCATTGCAAAAGGACAAATCATATCGTGGACACATGTTTCTTGAAACACATATACCCTCCATGTTACAGATGTAACACCCCTTTCTATACCCCCAAATAATTAATTAAATCATTTAGGCACGTATTGAAAATTTCATCAGAGTATAATTGCAAACACGGCATAAAAAGGTATGTCACATTATGCTTGAAATTAAAACACATACAACACCTGCTCAAAATGATATGCAACAGTGGGGTAACTTTCAACAATCAAGGATCTCAGTCCTTATACCCACATGTCAACATTTAGAATAAAAGCGGAAACATCTAAACATTGATTCAAAAACATATATACATATATATATATATCATACTCCAATAGTAGTCACCAATATCATTCATGTTTACATAAACATTCATCAGCTAGATACATGTACAAAAGTATCGCAAAAGCTCATAAACACATCCTAGCTACCCGGTGCTACATATCAGAGCCAGACGACCAAAAAGGAAATGAAGCCACGCTTCGCAAAAGACCACCAGATACCTAATCTGCAATGCCTCATAGAGCATCATAAAACAGCAGAAGGGTGAGAAATATTATCATAATAACGTTGCATATAATTATATATCTCAACATATAATACACATATACCACATTCTCACCACAACTCGTCACTATGCATGTATATATACATATCACACCAAGCATATACCATAAATCAAATACACGGCATAACAATCCGTAATTAACGCATCCTTCACATAGGCATATTCATTCATGCTCAAATACATGTATCCCCAATACATCTCAATTCATCACCATTCATTCAACATAACACACATACATGTTTATTCACCAATGTATCATTACAAAGATATAACTCTTATCGCCATTCATCACATCTTACTCAATATACATCGCAAGGCATATATATATATACAAAACCAAGCATATTCATCACAATGCTTATCATTCAACATAAATACATATATTCATGTTCCTTCATCAATGCACATATACAAAGACGACCAATGCAAATCATAGAGACTGACTCACGACTCTATGCAAATGCAATGCGGTACCGACTCAATCATCACTAGTTCACTCAGGAACTCTGCTGGAATCATCGCTCGTTACATAGAGTAACTCCCCGTCGGGCCTACGATGTTCCCCGTCGCTACCACTTATCAACAAGCATACGACGTTATGGATCGTTTTTAGTCCTTTATAATAGGCACACGATCAATACAACAATTGCTTACACCCATAAGGGATCTACAATTCAACATGCATTGTTTACACCCACAAAGGGATCTACAATGTCTAACTGCATTGTTTACACCCACAAAGGGATCTTACAATGTCTTCATGCATTGTTTACACCCACGAAGGGATCTTACAATGTCTTCATGCATTGTTTACACCCACGAAGGGATCTTACAATGTCTTCATGCATTGTTTACACCCACGAAGGGATCTTACAATGTCTTCATGCATTGTTTACACCCACGAAGGGATCTTACAATGTCTTCATGCATTGTTTACACCCACGAAGGGATCTTACAATGTCTTCATGCATGATGCATGTCATATAATGACCCATGGCAATCAAGACTCATACGTAAATCATGCATTTCAAGTACATATAATACAATGCACATATTTTCCAAACGGCTACAAACCTTCACCACAACATCATATACCCATCAAACATCCCTCACACAAGTCATACGTTACATATCATATCCTATCGCACAATATAGAAAATAACTCAAAATTCCATTTTTACGGTTTCTCGAAAAAGTCGGCTAAAAGTCGGCCAAAAATAATATTTTTTATAATCATCAAAAAGTGCTCATCGACAGCTTCGATTCGGTATAAAGAACTCTTAAATACGATAAACGGTTAACAAGATATGAATATTTCAAAATAATGCGAAAACGTAAACCGGACGCCCGACACTACGAAACGGTTCGTAAAAACTGTACCGATTGGACCAAGTTCAGACCCCAAAACTATTTTTCCTAGAAAGAACATCTCGTTAGCTTTCCAACGCTTCAAACGGGGGTTAAAACCGACTTACGGTTCAAGAGATATGAATTTCCGAAGTTTCCCCGACAAACCAGAATTTTTGGTTCAGCACAGTATGTATCGATACATAGGCTTATGTATCGATACAAAAAGCCACATGTATCGATACATAGCACGCATGTGTCGACACATGCTGTAGTGAAAATGCTATTTTTCCCAATTTCTTCAGTATGTATCGATGCATAAGGGTTATGTATCGATACATAAACCATTTCGTATCGATACATAGCTGTTATGTATCGATTCATAGCCCTGTTTTTCTCAAAAATCAGATTTTCTCAATTTACACACTTGCTGTAACTTTTCCGAAATGCCCGGAACTCGACTAAATCGAACATTTTCACCGAAACAAACATATACGCGCAATCACCAAATACATAAGAACAATTTAGAACACATAAACGAAATTTCTACGACGTTCGATTTTTCGATTAAATTTCGACCTTTCAAAAACCAGAATTTTCGAACATCGCCAAATCGAATAAAAAGCACGCTATACGACAACCTAACCTTACTCGATACAATTACGTAATTTATTCCGAATTCTAACCGTGAAAACATCGGTTTCTATCGATTTCCTACGATTCGACCTAAACGGAAACAACAACGGAAACATACCGAAAACTAACCGAAACATAACCAAACTTCATGAAACTTTAAACAGCAGCTCACATACATATAACCAACCAACACATGTATTCATACGACTTTTCGACCGTAAAAACATTGGTTTCTATCGATTCCGTCAAATACGGCATAAACGGAAACATATGGAAAACAACCAAAACATCCACACAAAACACATACATAATCATACACAAAATTAGGATAACAATATTTCACACCCTTACCCGATTAAATCGACTCCGAAAGATTGATCTTGGTGATTTTCCACACTTTTCTCTTGCTCTTCTCTTTTCTCCTCTCTTTTCCTTCTTCTTCTCTTTTTCTCTCAAAATTCTGTTTTTCTCTCTTTCTCACCTCTAACTTTCTATTTTAATAAAACAAATATCTATCCCCACAAAAAGACCAAAATACCCCTACACTCAAATATCTCGCAAACGCTCTCAAAACGCGACAAAATATAATCACGATGAAAAATAACATTTTCTAAATAAAAGTCAAAAATAAAATAATATAATAATAAAATAATCAAAACGACTCGATTAATTAAATAAGACAAAACCGGGGCGTTACAACTCTCCCCCACTTAGAAATTTTCGTCCTCGAAAATATACTAAGACGAACAACTCCGGACACGACTCTCGCATCCGACTAACAAACCAACATGCCAACAAAAGGCACACCACAAATAACACAAATGACAAACCACCGTGCTAATAGCAGATACAACAACGGCAAGATGCAAAGCCCATACAATGCACTTGACGACCAACTCACAACTCAAGGAAAACCACGATACCAACACACAGGTTCACTCTAGAACCGAAACACAACAAGATCGTTACCATCACCACAAATAACACTCCCCTAATTCACCACAAGAAATTAGCCACACACACTCGAACCATCACGATGGAAACGAGGCAACAACACAAACAAGAACACAAGTTCCACGACACAACATCGATTCCACAACCTCTACAGAACCAGAATACCAACATCCTTATCACACAACCTTATTACAACAATACTACGATTCCCAATCGAACATATAACCAAAACATCCATCTACATAGTAGCCCATGAATAATATTTAAACCTTTCACCTAACACTTCCATTCTGAAACGTCCAATGGTCTAATCATTCCTACATGTTCTCAATGTTCAACCTATGAACTCTTACAAGTCCCACACGTAAATACAAAATGTGCCACCTCACGCTTCCGCTGAGCACTCTGATTACTCGCAACCATCAAAACTATCAATTCCACGTCCAAAGTCTAACTCTTTCTCAAATTCACCAAAAATCACTGTTCACTTTGATATTACCAATCTCACACTCTCTTGTGTTATCTCATACACCATACACAAGTCTTGGAGTTTCTCAAATAATTCTAACTCCCTGATCATCAAAACAGACATGCATAGAAACTTCCAACTTAACTTTTCAGGCATAACAACAGCTTTTCCCCGAAGGATAATCCAAGCCAAATTCATAACTCATCACGAACTCTAACCATCCTTGTTGTCTCATACTCTATTCCTTTAGACCAAACGAGTACTCAATATTCTGGCGATTACCAAACACTTCGAACCTAGAACCATAAAGATAATACCTCCAAATATTCCAACACAATACCACCGCAACCAATTTCCAAATCCATAATAATACAGATCCTTTTATAAATCCTCAATTGTCGTAAAGCATAAGCCACAACTTTACCCTCTTACATTACCATGTTGACTAAACTCATCAAAGACACATCACAATACCCCAAACCGGTTTATTAGGATCACACAAAATCAAAGCTAAAACCGTAGACAACTTCTACTCCAGCTCACCAAAACTTACTCACAACGAACATCCAAACAAACGACTCACCCTTTGTAAGTCAACTGAGATACCAGAAGTACGAACTTAACAAAGTCTTCCATAACCTGTAATAACAACCAACTGAGTCCAAAAGTTTCTAATCTCCTTAACTAACTTCGGAGCCTCTCATGTAGAACTACATCTACTTCCGATGGATCCATTAACCATACTCTCATCTGAAATAACATTTCCAAGAAACTAACCCTTTTCAACCAAAATTCTCACTCGAATAACTTAGCATAAAACTTCGTCTCTTTTCAACACTTGTAATTCAAATCTCAAACACTTTACTCATTCTTCCTCTTAGTTTATAACAAATCCAAATATCCTCAATCGAAACCACTATGAACTTATCCAATTAAATATGGAAGATATGATTCCTCTACTCCATAAACATTAGAGACACGTTACTAACACCAAATACCATCATTGTACATTGCAATTCCCAACCAAAATCCAAAAGATATAAATCCTTAAAGCTTTTGTAAAATTTTTCACTGGGTAACTGGTTACTCACAAACAAGCTTAACCGAGTAAATAACAACCTATTCCGAGGATAACAAACCTAACCAGTCACATTAAATCGATCAAAGCCTCAACTCACACAATTCACCATTCTTATCAAATATTCCAAACAAATGTAATTCACTCAAACTCAACCAAACCATTCTAGTCATCTGTTCATGAAAGTGGACACTTATTCTCAATCATTACCTTATTCAACGGTTAGTAATCCATACCCAATTTCTTCTCCTGACCGTCCAATTCCGCAATTCCAACATGTATCAACAACCAACCAAAAAGAATTCTCAAACACAATGTTACATCTACCCACAAGGGTTTCCTCACAATTTCCATTAATGCCTTAAAACTCCAAAGACTCCAAACCCACCAGAACTCTAAGTTTGCTGTCCTTAGTCTCAATTCCATTATACTTGTTATTCCATTCCATCATCCTTCCTTTTGTTACCAACAATACTGGAGCTCTCTAAGACAACACCTTAATGTTCCATCCAAAAACACATCTGAAAACTATGCCCAACTGACGGCCCATCACTGCGACTTCCTGCCAATTCCCAGAACACTACCATCACAGATAAAATAAACATCTTATTCCCATCTACTAAGAGTTTCCTACTTACTTAGCAGATATAAACCTCAACTATTCACCTTCGTCCAATTAAGTTCAATCTCTACTCTCTGTGAAGCAGTCCTTAAATAAAACCCAATCATTCTCTCTCAATGACCTCCCAACTGGACTAACATACCAAAACCTCTAATCCATTTCATCTTCCGATATTAGCATCTTCATCGACTCATCAAAACAATATGTAATCATCTCTTTAAATTCCAAACAACTCATTTCACACACTATCAAAGCCGGAAAGACCCGCCTATTCCATCCAACATAATTTCCGTCTGCTATCAACAAGAGATTAAGGGTGATCAGTTCCTCAATTTGCCAATAGACAGTCGACAATCATGATGGGGCATAACCGTCTTTACCAAACTATAATAGCCTTTCTTGCATCCCATACACAAAACTACCTAAGGCACAAATCCTTAGTTGACATAAACCTTACCTCCGCATTTCTTACGGAATCGGGAACAACACTGTCCAAACAACACTTACAATCTTGCAATTCACAACACACTGAGCCAGCGCTCCACACCTGAAGCAACATGGAGAAGTACCAGCTTCTCCCCCACTTATCTCATTCTAACTCCTGAAAACAAAGGATTAGAAAACCAAAAAGCACTGACAGTGTTTCACACACATATCACGTACTAAGGGACAAACAACAACGACAGTATTCAACTGTCACACCAACAAACTCAACAACTGACTCAACACTGGCTCTGATACCACTTTATGTAACACCCCTTTCTATACCCCCAAATAATTAATTAAATCATTTAGGCACGTATTGAAAATTTCATCAGAGTATAATTGCAAACACGGCATAAAAAGGTATGTCACATTATGCTTGAAATTAAAACACATACAACACCTGCTCAAAATGATATGCAACAGTGGGGTAACTTTCAACAATCAAGGATCTCAGTCCTTATACCCACATGTCAACATTTAGAATAAAAGCGGAAACATCTAAACATTGATTCAAAAACATATATACATATATATATATATATATATATATCATACTCCAATAGTAGTCACCAATATCATTCATGTTTACATAAACATTCATCAGCTAGATACATGTACAAAAGTATCGCAAAAGCTCATAAACACATCCTAGCTACCCGGTGCTACATATCAGAGCCAGACGACCAAAAAGGAAATGAAGCCACGCTTCGCAAAAGACCACCAGATACCTAATCTGCAATGCCTCATAGAGCATCATAAAACAGCAGAAGGGTGAGAAATATTATCATAATAACGTTGCATATAATTATATATCTCAACATATAATACACATATACCACATTCTCACCACAACTCGTCACTATGCATGTATATATACATATCACACCAAGCATATACCATAAATCAAATACACGGCATAACAATCCGTAATTAACGCATCCTTCACATAGGCATATTCATTCATGCTCAAATACATGTATCCCCAATACATCTCAATTCATCACCATTTATTCAACATAACACACATACATGTTTATTCACCAATGTATCATTACAAAGATATAACTCTTATCGCCATTCATCACATCTTACTCAATATACATCGCAAGGCATATATATATATACAAAACCAAGCATATTCATCACAATGCTTATCATTCAACATAAATACATATATTCATGTTCCTTCATCAATGCACATATACAAAGACGACCAATGCAAATCATAGAGACCGACTCACGACTCTATGCAAATGCAATGCGGTACCGACTCAATCATCACTAGTTCACTCAGGAACTCTGCTGGAATCATCGCTCGTTACATAGAGTAACTCCCCGTCGGGCCTACGATGTTCCCCGTCGCTACCACTTATCAACAAGCATACGACGTTATGGATCGTTTTTAGTCCTTTATAATAGGCACACGATCAATACAACAATTGCTTACACCCATAAGGGATCTACAATTCAACATGCATTGTTTACACCCACAAAGGGATCTACAATGTCTAACTGCATTGTTTACACCCACAAAGGGATCTTACAATGTCTTCATGCATTGTTTACACCCACGAAGGGATCTTACAATGTCTTCATGCATTGTTTACACCCACGAAGGGATCTTACAATGTCTTCATGCATTGTTTACACCCACGAAGGGATCTTACAATGTCTTCATGCATTGTTTACACCCACGAAGGGATCTTACAATGTCTTCATGCATTGTTTACACCCACGAAGGGATCTTACAATATCTTCATGCATGATGCATGTCATATAATGACCCATGGCAATCAAGACTCATACGTAAATCATGCATTTCAAGTACATATAATACAATGCACATATTTTCCAAACGGCTACAAACCTTCACCACAACATCATATACCCATCAAACATCCCTCACACAAGTCATACGTTACATATCATATCCTATCGCACAATATAGAAAATAACTCAAAATTCCATTTTTACGGTTTCTCGAAAAAGTCGGCTAAAAGTCGGCCAAAAATAATATTTTTTATAATCATCAAAAAGTGCTCATCGACAGCTTCGATTCGGTATAAAGAACTCTTAAATACGATAAACGGTTAACAAGATATGAATATTTCAAAATAATGCGAAAACGTAAACCGGACGCCCGACACTACGAAACGGTTCGTAAAAACTGTACCGATTGGACCAAGTTCAGACCCCAAAACTATTTTTCCTAGAAAGAACATCTCGTTAGCTTTCCAACGCTTCAAACGGGGGTTAAAACCGACTTACGGTTCAAGAGATATGAATTTCCGAAGTTTCCCCGACAAACCAGAATTTTTGGTTCAGCACAGTATGTATCGATACATAGGCTTATGTATCGATACAAAAAGCCACATGTATCGATACATAGCACGCATGTGTCGACACATGCTGTAGTGAAAATGCTGTTTTTCCCAATTTCTTCAGTATGTATCGATGCATAAGGGTTATGTATCGATACATAAACCATTTCGTATCGATACATAGCTGTTATGTATCGATTCATAGCCCTGTTTTTCTCAAAAATCAGATTTTCTCAATTTACACACTTGCTGTAACTTTTCCGAAATGCCCGGAACTCGACTAAATCGAACATTTTCACCGAAACAAACATATACGCGCAATCACCAAATACATAAGAACAATTTAGAACACATAAACGAAATTTCTACGACGTTCGATTTTTCGATTAAATTTCGACCTTTCAAAAACCAGAATTTTCGAACATCGCCAAATCGAATAAAAAGCACGCTATACGACAACCTAACCTTACTCGATACAATTACGTAATTTATTCCGAATTCTAACCGTGAAAACATCGGTTTCTATCGATTTCCTACGATTCGACCTAAACGGAAACAACAACGGAAACATACCGAAAACTAACCGAAACATAACCAAACTTCATGAAACTTTAAACAGCAGCTCACATACATATAACCAACCAACACATGTATTCATACGACTTTTCGACCGTAAAAACATTGGTTTCTATCGATTCCGTCAAATACGGCATAAACGGAAACATATGGAAAACAACCAAAACATCCACACAAAACACATACATAATCATACACAAAATTAGGATAACAATATTTCACACCCTTACCCGATTAAATCGACTCCGAAAGATTGATCTTGGTGATTTTCCACACTTTTCTCTTGCTCTTCTCTTTTCTCCTCTCTTTTCCTTCTTCTTCTCTTTTTCTCTCAAAATTCTATTTTTCTCTCTTTCTCACCTCTAACTTTCTATTTTAATAAAACAAATATCTATCCCCACAAAAAGACCAAAATACCCCTACACTCAAATATCTCGCAAACGCTCTCAAAACGCGACAAAATATAATCACGATGAAAAATAACATTTTCTAAATAAAAGTCGAAAATAAAATAATATAATAATAAAATAATCAAAACGACTCGATTAATTAAATAAGACAAAACCGGGGCGTTACAACAGACAAAAGGTTCAGAGTTATAGTCAGAGCTCAAATCAGCTTCTAGTGAACAATGCTTCAAACATCGGTCCTGCAACTTTAGAATGTTCATCAGGCTCCTTTTCTGGTTTTACTCAAGAAGATTTTCAAAGCATTCATGAATTGCTTCAATAGTCAAAACCGGATCCTACTGCAAACTCAACTATCACCTCTTATTTTGTCATGAATTTTCATTCTCCCACCAATATTGGTAAGAATACTCATATTTGGATTTTAGACACAGGTTGCAACCAACCACATCACCTTTAATCTTTTAATTTTTCATCTCATATCCTAACATTGTTCCCATTTATGTGTTCTCACTTGATGACTCTCATGTAACACTCCGGAATGCTTTTAGGATTACCGACTGACCCCACAAACCAACACGGGTCTTTTTAGCATGCTTTGTCCTCACTCACACGCTTTCCGGCAAACTTCTCAGAAGGTCACCTGTAACACCCCAATTTTAGTAATTAATTATTTATATTAATTATTGAGTGATTTTATGAATTAGTTGATCTATGTGATTTAAATGAATTACTTGAGTTAGTGAATTTATATGAATTGTTTGATTTATATAATTTATTGAGTTTATATAAATTGATTGGTTTATTTAAATTATGTGAATTAATTGATTTAATTGATTAAATTGAAATGTGTGATTCATTTGATTATTTGAAAATAATTGAATTGTTGGATTTATCTAATTATTTATTTTAATTAGATTATTGGTATTAAGTAACTTATTTAATTATTCTATATAATAGGATTTTATAGAATTACTAGAGTTTGGTTGGGCTTAAGGTGAGGTGTTAATATTAAGTGTAATGAGTTGAGTTAAGCCCACTTGGTTAAGACAAGTTAAGGTTTTAGAGAAAGAAAGTTAGTAAGGAAAGTTGGAAAAGAGAAGAGTATAAGAGAAGAAGAGAAAGGGATTGGAGAAGAAGAACTCAAGAATAAGGAGCAAATTCATCAAGAAAATCCAAGGTAAGGGTGGGTTTTCACTCAATTATTGGGTTATTTATGATGATTAATGAGTAGAAATAGGGTTAGAGTAAAATCCCGAAAAAATTTCTATGAAAATGAAATTATTAGGTTGACATTAAATTCTGAAAATATATTAATTTTTGTGTGTTTTGGAATTGATTTTGGTAATATTTTAGAGACCCACTTAATATTTAGGGTATCCTATTAGAATTGGAATTTGGAGTATAAATATATATCACTACTACGAAAAACCCATTTAACAACGGTTGGGAATGACATATAATGACGCGGGCGAGGGCGTTGTTATGTAGATTGTCGTTGTATATATGATACTTTCAACCACGGACTAGTAGGCGTTGTAATAAACTGGAAAGCGCGCTAACTATCACAACGGATTTTACAATACACCGTTGTAATAAAAATAATTGTCCTCGGTTCGATTCCCAACAACGCAATTTTGATATTTATTTTTTCCTGGACAGCGCGCCAGATATTATAACGGTTATGAAATATAACCTTCGTTAAAGGTTCTGCAAAATTAACAAATATGATCCTGCTTTTATAATTAATCCCATTTTTTACCTGTATTATTGTTCTCCATATCACAGCACAGCAGAAAAATACAATTCACATTTTGTGATAAAGTTTTCATAATATTATTAATCGTATCATATTCATAATATCACATATACCACATTACAGTTTATCAGAACAAACAACCTACATAAATAAAATATCACATATACCATATTACAGTTTACACACATTACATAACTTCACATAATTGTAACTTTGTGTATTGATATCTTGTCTCTTGGCCTGGTGTCTCGACTCAAAATACATATGATTTCAAATAATTATACTTGTTAGTAAAAATACTTCTAAACTATAACATACAATTAATATATTATGAATAAATAATAAATTACATACTTGTTAATTTTCCCATATGCCTTCTTCATGATCGAGTCGTATAGCATGCACGACATCTCCATCAACTTTATCATATGAGGTAGGAACTTGTGTTGTGTAAGAAGGTGTGGACGGAATATCAAGACTTTCATCATTAAGAGGAATGTATTTTCCTTGGAGAACGATTGACCATTTCCCCGATATGTCCGATGGATCGGTAACATAGAAAACTTGTTTTGCTTGAGAAGTCATGATGAATGGTTCTGTATTAACAGATGCCTTGCCAAGGTCGACCCGGGTGAATCCTAAGTCATCAATGTCTACACCATTACTATTATTGGGAACCCACTTGCATTTAAATAAAGCCACTTTGAAAATAACGTATTCAATCTCCCAAATCTCATCAATGACACCATAAAACGCGGTAGTTGCTGTTGTACCCCAAATTTTACCCTCAGATTCGTATGATCATTTTCATATCATTTTAAATCGGCCATTTTTACATTTTTAGTCAAATATTTCATTGATCATTAATCATGTATTTCTAACCTATTTTATCATTCCATGTCATTTAGATTTTTTATTTCAATTTATAACTTTTTAGTTTATACTTTTAATTTAGTATATATTTTTAATTTAGATTATTTTTGTTTTAGTTTAGTCTTAATTAGGTTAATCTTAATATAGTTTATTTTTAATTTTAGTCAAATCTTAATATTATTTAGTTTAAGTTTATTGACTTAGTTTAATTTTAATTTTAATTTTTATTTTCATTTTAATTTTAATTTTAATCTCAGTACTAATTCTAATTAAGTTTTAATTCAAATTTAGTTTTATTTCTAAGTTCTTATGTCTTAGTTTAATTAGATTAATTTTGTTAAAGAAACTTGTATAAGCCACGCCACTCCCCAAAGCCACCCAATCCAAGTACACTCCGCTGACTTTTTTCCCATCAGTTCCAACACTTTTTTTTCTGTCATCAAACCAAGCAAGAAGCAAACAATACACTCTCATGTGGCTCAAGAGAAAGGCTCTGAACATATCGTGCATAGGATCCTCTTCACGATCTTTCTCCCTTGAGTAAAACCATTGGCCATTGAATTTTTGAGGTGATAATACAACGTACCATGGCTATAAAAGGAGACTTGTTCTTCTTCATAAAGGGACAAGTAGAACACTGCATCTCAGAATACTACACATCAATATCAAAACCACCTTTTTACCACTCTTCATTATCCGGAAACGAATCTACAACAACAAAAACGGTTTCAAAACCTTTCCCAAACGGACCCACCATTCAAAACAGCAACAACGTCCCAATTTATCTCCGTGTTGACCTCGCACCAGATTGGCCGCGATGCTCATTGCTCAACTTGTTTGAAAAAAAACAAAACGCTATTTCTTCTCTCTATAAAAAAAACTGTGTCGTGTGTTGTGTTGTTATACTTTGATTGTTTGATTGATTCATCAAAGTACAAAGAGAGCAATGGAAGATCAACCACAAGGAACATTAAAAAAAGCGTTCTAGAATAAGAATTTCTCAAACGGGTTTTCGTTGGTGGCAAAGGTGGTGTTGGTAAAACCACATACAGTTCTATCCTCTCCATCCTTCTCGCTTCTGTTCGCTCTTTTGTTCTCATCATCTCAACCGACCCTGCTCACTATCTCAACGATGTTTTTCAACAGCGCTTCAGAAAAACCATTCAACAACAAAAACTCAAAAACCACATCTCAATCCTCTCTCCGCCATAACCTTTAGCTTCTTCAACCAAAACACAGATTCAACTCCGCCATGTTTCCACCGTACTCCCTTCGATATTTCGTTCAGCCAACCCTCCCTCTGTTCGTCTCTCACTCTCACCTACAACCCAAATCTCCTTCAATCCTCAACTCTGCACAAACCCATAATCAAACAACCACACTCATCGATCTACCCTAAATCCACAACAACAAACCAAAATCCATGAATCAGAATTGAGACGAGATAGATGAAGAAGATGAGATGAAACGGAATCAGAAAAAGATAAAGACATGGATCAAGTCTGAAATGAGAAGCTCACTAACCTGAGACACGAAGCCGGGATCAAGATCGAGACAGAGATGATTTAAGTTTGAACTCAAAAAGAAGGTTGGAAACGGTTTTGTTGGTGGTGGTCTCTTCGCGATTTTGCGATTTCCATGAGCAGTTGTTCTTGAAAAAACACGTTTGATTTTGGTCGTCCGTTATTTGTTGTGTTGAATAAATAGGCCATTTTACTGATGCTTTAAAAAGGCTGATTCGTTGGATTTTGATCAGAGATGGTGATTTTTTGACCACTCACTATATCCATGCCTTTTTCTTTTTTTCTTTTTTAAACCGCATGGGCCATATTGTTAGAATAAGAGATGATGGGTTTTTTTTTACAACCCACATGAATCTTGTTCTGGACTGGGCCGAGGCTGCCCAACAGTCGAGCAGGCCCAACCCATACGGCCTGGGGAGGCCCAATAAGGTCCCTCTGTAAGACACGCGATTGCCACGTGCTAGCCACAGTTTCGCCGGGCACTTGGGAGAATTGGGAAGGAGGACATCACACCCTGCTGAGATGTGTCTCCCCGACAGACTAGCTTCTCCCCGCGAAAATGCTACACATCACTCCTCGACGAACATGGCTCCTCCCCGTGGGGCCATGTCCGTTCCACGAGCTTCACCTCTCCTCGACGCATAAGGCTCCTCCCCGCGAGGAGTACACGGGATTCACATCTCCTCGACCACATAAGGCTCCTCCCTCGCGAGGAGCACCCTACGGTCCATCCCGCGTGGACACGTTCCAAGTAACCTCCCACGTCCGAAAGATTTGGTCTGCCCTACTTCCAGAAATCTAGGAACAGTTACTCTAGGGCGAAGACCACGTGCTGGTCTTCACTACTACACGTAAGCCCTAATAGTTACTTGGAGTGGGCCTAGTTAATCCAGCCCATTGCAGGTAACCGTTGGCCCCGCGCTGGGGGATCTCTATAAATACCCTCTCATTTGAGAGGGTCAGGTTGGACACATTCTTCTTACCACTCACTCTTTCTGTATTTGCTGATATTCGGTACACTCTCTCACTTGAGCGTCGGAGTACCTTGCAGGTACACCCCCCCCGGCCGTCTCTCACCATCACCGGAGCTGCCGTTGGCCACTATCAACTATCTGATCCAGGTACGATCAGTGGCGCCGACTGTGGGGATTTATAAGCTTCCCCATTTTTCTGCTCGATAAACCAAAGCTTTCTCTATTCAACAACCATCATGGCCAACCCGTCGGCGAATCAAGCTCTAGACAACGTCATCGTGCAGCTCAGCAATGGCAACCGTGTCGACAACAACGCTGCCCAACCTGTCGCGGAGAACGACATCAGAGACGGGTTCACCGCCTCACCATTTTCCGAGGAAGTGGAGTACGAGACAGCTCACCAAGACGGACAAGAAACAACCCTCCAGCCCGTTTTCCAGCTCGTGGACCCGCCGCCAAATGCGGACCCGAGCACTGCTGCCCTGTTTGCGTTGGTCAATCAGACCAACCAGATGATCTTCAACCAGAACATCCGGATCGAGGCGCTGGAGAAAAGTCGTGGTCGGTCTTCCCCGCGAAGGCACCGACCACCACCATTTCCAAGACATTCGCAGTCTCCGGAGGCATCTCGCAGTCCCTCCCCGGTTCCAAGGGGTCGCAGACCACGCTTGGAGCGTACTCAGCCAGAACATCCTCAAAAACGCCACCGCTCCCCGCCACCAAAGGGACCAGTTCGCTCCTCGAAAAACAAAAGGAGCAGGCCGGACGCCGAGGAGCCCAGAGGCCGCCCAAAGGACCACTCCCCGAGACGTCACTATGTTCATGGACAACACTCCCCCTCCGTGTCTCCGGGAGCCAGCGAGGATGACGATTACCGGACCCCTCTGGCCAGGCACATCATGGACGCCCCTATTCCTAAGGGCCTGGAGAGGCCCCTATCCTTGGGAACATATGACGGGACATCTGATCCTGATAACCATGTCGAGAGTTTTAAAGCTCTGCTCAATTTCAGGAACGTCTCCGACGCTATCAAATGTCGATTATTCCCTACGACTCTTCGGAAAGGGGCCATGGCTTGGTACAAAAACCTAGCATCTGAATCAATCACGTCGTGGAGGGTCCTGAGGGAGCGCTTCAGAAAACATTTTACGGCCTCTCGTCGACATCCGAAGACGATAGCCTCCCTGGAAGCCATCTTTCAGGGGAAGGATGAACCTCTCCGGAGCTACATAGAAAGGTTCAACAAAGAAGCTGTCAAAATCCACGTGACCGATCACATCAAGATGTATCTCATCATCAAGGGTTTGCGGATAGGATCCAAGTTCACAGAATCCGTCAGACTACACCGTCCCCGCAGCTTTGAAGGCCTCCTCGAGAGGGCTCAGTCGCATATTGAGTTCGAGGAAGCTGAAGCTGCACAAATTTCCCTCGATTTGAAGCGCAGAGAAGGCCCCCGCGGCAACAAGGAAGAAGACTCCCCTCCACCCAGGCGAGGTGGAGACAGGAGAAGAGAAGACTCCCCTCCACCTAGGCGAGGCGGGGAAAGAAAAAAAGAAGCCCGGACCAAAGAGCCCCACGAATCACGGGGACCGTCTGGCCTTTTCAAAGACTACATACCGCTGAACGCGTCCCACGCGCGCATTTTTAGCGACTGTGCCAATTCGGAATTCGTCAAAGGGGGAATCCGCTTCCCGAAACCGGCGGCATCCAAACCAAATGCTGACAAGTCCAAGTACTGTCGGTTCCATCGCAGTCACGGACACGTTACTGAAGATTACGTCCACCTTAAGGACGCAATCGAGACGCTGATTAAAGAAGGGTACCTGAAGAAGTACGCCAAGCAGCAAGAGGCCCCCCGCCCCAGTGGCCAGGAGGCCCAGAATGTCGAGGAGTCAACTCCCTCCCCCAACAACGGATCTCTGCAAGTCGCGTTAAGCATCACGCGGCCTGAAGACTTTGGTTTTTCGGGAGAACTCGACAACCCTGAAGTTGTCCGAAACATGTGGAAGAACTTCCCAGTAGAAGACTCGATAAGTGCCCGCAGTACCTGGGAGTCTTTCCCCCAAGCCCTGGTCATATCTGGCGGAGCCCCTGACCGTTTGACCGTGGGGTCAATAAAGAGGAAATTCGACGAACTGAAAGCAACAACTCCTCGAGCCCCTACCCTCGAGAGAGTTAAGGGAAGATCAAATCTGATTACCTTCTACCTCAAAGAACTTCCCGGTGGGGCACCGAACGCCAACATCCCCCTCCTGATCTGGGCACAAATGGCTAATTTTGATGTCCACAGAATTTTGGTCGACCAGGGGAGCTCGGTGGACATCATGTACGTCCACCTCTTCGAAACCCTCCAGCTGACCAAGCAACACTTGTCTCCGTACGTAGGGTCTGACCTACAAGGCTTCAATGGCGCGACCACCAGACAATGGGGCTTCGTGGAGTTGATGGTCACCTTCAGGATTGAGGAAACTGCCTGACAGGTGAAGACGCATTTCTTGGTGGTGGACTGCCCGTCCCTCTACAACTGCATCATGGGGAGGACCACGTTGGCGGAACTGACAGCCGTACCATCAACGGTCCACCTGAAGATGAAATACTACACGAAGCGTGGACGTGTGGTTACTCTCCATGGGGACATCAACGCGGCCAGAAGATGTTTCGACGCAGCAATCAAGGGTCTGAGTTTCGTTGGCGGCGTCAAACCCAAGACTCAGGCTGAGACACCTCCAGACGTCGTGCAAGTTCCACTCCCGCCAGTCAGCGCGGTCGACCTTGACTGCAGGTTTCTCGGGGAGCAAGAAGAAGCTGCAGGCGAGGACCTCCCAGTTAAAATCAACGGGCAGCCTCTCCACCCAACGCGCCCCGTCCCAGATGGAGATTTCGAGCTGGTTCCTCTCGGCGACAGCCCAGACCGAAGCGTGAAGATTGGCTATGGACTCCCCAACCTGGCGAAGAGGCAACTGAAGGCGTGTCTCCGAGAAAATGCAGATTTGTTCACCTGGAGTGCTGCAGAGATGCCCAGACTGGACCCTGAAGTAGCTTGTCATCAGCTGACTATAGATCCGGCCGCTAGGGTTGTAGCTCAATGTAGGCGTAGGCAGTCTCCGGAAAAAATGGAGGTTGTTGAAAAAGCTGTAAAAGACCTCATAGAGGCAAACTTTATTTCTGAGGCCAAGTACACAACTTGGCTCTCAAATGTTGTACTCGTTAAGAAAAATAATGGAAAATGGAGGATGTGCGTTGACTACACGGATCTTAACCGGGCATGCCCGAAAGACTCTTATCCCTTACCTAACATCGACCAGCTGGTCGATAACTCTGCTGGATTCAAATTACTATCCTTCATGGATGCCTACTCGGGGTACAACCAAATCCCCATGGACGAGGCCGACAAACAGCATACCGCTTTCATGACTGAGTCGGGCAATTACTACTATAACGTAATGCCCTTCGGCTTGAAAAATGCTGGCGCCACCTACCAACGGATGATGAACAAGGTCTTCCGGGCAGACATCGACGACGTGCTCGAGGTCTATATGTACGACGTGATCATCAAATCTGCAGAAGAGGTCGACCATGCCGCTCATCTCAAGAAAGTGTTCGACAGAAGAAAATGTCGCATGAGGTTCAACCCCGACAAATGCACCTTCGGTGTTCGGGCAGGGAAGTTCCTCGGCTTCTACCTCACAGAGAGGGGAATCGAGGCGAACCCCGACAAATGTAGGGCATTCTCCGAAATCCCTACCCCGAACTCGAAGAAGTCGATCCAGTCACTTAACGGAATACTGACTGCTCTCTCCCATTTTGTGGCCAAATCTGCTCAGTACGCACTCCCCTTTTTCAAGCTTGTCTGACAGAAGGCGACTTTCGAATGGAGTGAAGAATGCTAACAAGCCCTTCTCCATCTAAAACAAGTCTTGTCACAACCCCCGGTCTTGTCCCGACCAGATAGCGGGGAAACACTTTTCTTGTACCTGGCCGTCACCGGCGAAGCGGTGAGTGCTGTCCTCATACGGGAGACCCCCGACGGACAGAAACCGATTTATTTCACGAGCAGAGCTTTTCAGGGTCCCGAGCTCAGATACCAACAAATTGAAAAGGTCGCCTTGGCCCTCGTATCTGCGGCCAGAAGATTACGTCATTACTTCCTGGCCCACACAATCGTGGTAAGGACGGAGCAACCTATCAGACAGCTCCTCAGTCGGCCAGATATAGCGGGGAGAATGCTCTGGTGGTCTCTCAAGCTATCCGAGTTCGACCTTCGATACGAAGGAAGAAAAGCCTTGAAAGCTCAGGTACTGGCCGACTTCGTAGCGGAAATGACCGTCCCTGAATCCTCGACCAATGGCTCCCAGAAATGGACGATTTACGTCGACGGAGCCTCTAGTGCAAAAGGTAGCGGAGCGGGCATTATCCTCGAAAACGAGCAGGGCATCCTGATAGAGGTCTCCCTCGAACTGTCCTTCAAGACATCGAATAACCAAGCCGAATACGAGGCCGTCCTCGCGGGACTTCGACTTGCAGAAGACCTTGGAGCAAAAGAAGTCAAAATCTTTACAGACTCCCAGCTCGTGGCATCACAGGTTCAGGGAGAATTCCAGGCCAAAAACGATAGTCTCATCGAGTACCTAACCTTGGTGCAAGAAAAGTTGAAGAAATTTGTCTCCGCGAAGGTGGCTCACATCCTACGCGAGCACAACACTCGAGCGGACGTGCTCTCCAAGCTTGCGAGCACTAAGAAAAAAAGGAGGGAACAAATCAGTCATCCAGGAGATACTGACCCAGCTGAGCATAAACAAACCCACCCCGACCACAGAGGTCAACGCCATTGGGGATACTAACTGTTGGATGACCCCAGTTTACGAGTACTTGACGACGGGCAAACTGCCCGACGATCCTAAAGAAGCGGGGATAGTAAAGAGGCGGGCATGTGCGTACACCGTCGTCGAAGGGAAGCTATACCGTCGAGGATTCTCCATTCCCTTACTTCGGTGTGTCGAAGAAGGCAAAGTTTCAGGGATCCTCCAGGAAATCCACGAAGGGATCAACGCCCAGCACCTCGACGGAAGGTCCCTAGCCCGAAAAGCACTCCGAGCGGGGTATTATTGGCCCACTATGCAACACGATGCAAAGGAACACGTCAAGAAATGCGACCGCTGTCAAAGACACGGGGACATGCACCTCGCTCCCCCAAACGAGCTTAAGTCATTGTCATCCCCGTGGTCGTTTGCATGGTGGGGAATGGATATCCTCGGACCTTTCGTCATAGGGTCGTACCAAAATAAGTACCTTATCGTCGTGGTGGACTACTTCACGAAGTGGATTAAAGCAGAGGCGCTGGCCAAAATCACTGCCTTCAACATACTCTGTTTCTACAAGAGAAACATCCTCGCCCGATTCGGTGTGCCCCAAGCCATTGTCACTGACAACGGGACACAGTTCACCGACAGGAACTTCCAAGACTTCGCCGCCAAATTGGGCACAAACCAGCCCTTTACGTCGGTCGAACACCCTCAAACCAACGGGCAAGCCAAAGCAGCGAATAGAGTGATACTCCGGGGATTGAAGCGATGACTCGGCGAGGCCATCCAGCGGTGGGTCGAGGAGTTGCACAGCGTCCTCTGGGCGTATCGAACAACCCCACACTCCACGACCGGGGAGACCCTGTTTCGCCTAACGTACGGAACCGAGGCAGTTATCCCCGTGGAGATCAGGGAACCCTCGAGGAGGACAGAAGCTCCCCTCGACGAAGAAACAAACAACGAAGCCCTGCGAGAGGAGCTCGACCTTGTCGAAGAGATAAGGACTGGCGCTTCCCTCCAAGAAGCCTCTTTAAAACAAAAAATAACGTTACGTTATAATGACAAAGTTATCAAACGAGACTTCCAAGTTGGCATTCTTGTCCTACGGAGAAATAAAAAAGATTCACGCGAAGGAAAGCTGGCCGCAAACTGGGAGGGCCCATACCGCGTCGTCGTAAAGACGGGGACGGGTGCCTATTACCTCAAAAACCTCCACGGTGAACAACTTGCTCGACCATGGAATGCTGAGAAGCTCAAACAATATTACAGTTAGACACTGCTCGGGACAGTACGACGTCGCGACCACGGGGGCGTGCGTCGGTACACGCGCGACACCTCTATATAACACACGACGGCCAGAAACCACGAAGTGTGTGCGTGAGACTTTTTGGCCCGACGAGGAGACCTCAACCGAGCTCCGTCGTTGACGTACCAGATAGGCGGAACACCCAGCTCGCGATGGGAAATTCACGCCACGAAGCTAAGGCCTCGACCGACTTCTTAGCCTCGTTGAAGGTCGGAGTACAACCCCGACCACTCGACTAGCTCTCTACACAGTCGAGGATCGTCAAAGTCGAGCAAACTCCCAAGGCGTCAGCGATCTCAACTACTTAGGCAAAAATAAGTAATGTATAAAGTATCACACACAAGCAAAATAAATAAAGAGGCGAAGCGAAGTATAAGAATCGGGCAAAGCCCATTGTACGAATATTACATCAATAAGCCCACAAGCCGGGCAAAAACACCCATTGTCCGAGTATTACATCAAGTAAGCCCACAAGCCGGGAAAAAACAATAAAATGGCACGCAGGCCAAGCAAACTATACTCCTACTCTGCAGCGGTCTCAGCGGCGTCTGACCCACCTCCCTCGTTGGCATTTCCTTCTTGCCCGGGCAGCACTATCCGGCCATCGACCACCTCGCAATCAGCGTCCGCCCCGTCGGTCACCAGGTCGGGATTTAGGATCCGAAGCTGCGCCCCTGCATTTCAGAACCCTATGCCCGCAGTTTCAAGAGCATCGTCCTCGGTTAGCCGGAGATCCTGCTCGAGTCTCTTGAGTTGGGCCACCAGCGCCGCTCAAGTGGTTAGGAGCTTATCCTCTTCAGTTTCTCCTTCAGCTGGCCGAACAGCATCCTCTATCTCGGCAACCCTCTCCCTGAGCCGCTTCTCCTCTGCCTCCAGCTCGGTGATCCGGGCAAGATGACCTTTCTCCGCTTCCTCAGCTTCCTTCAGCTTTGCCTCCGCCCGCTGCTGCTGCTCGCTCTGTTCTTTATTCAGGTCCCTGCATTCCTTCAACTCTTTGCGCAGGTCTAGCAGTTCAGCATCCAAGGTCTCAAGCTTTTCTTGCAGTCGAGAAAGTTCGGCAGCGGGGCGGGTCTCATCGTTCAGGACGATAGCGGTCGAATAGAGCCGCATAACGGTAGACAGGTCCTCAAAGATCGTCTCGCTTCCGCAGCAGCCCCCAGCACAACTTGGATTTCAGAGGGAGGGACGCGAGGATAGGTGACTTCGGAGAAGAAGCGGGGCTTGAGATGGCATGGTGGGAGTTCGAAGCTTGAAGGAGGTGGGGGACTTTCTTCGTGGGCCAGGTCGACAATCTCCGCGTTCGAAACCCGTTGCCGTTTCGGCGTCCCTTGAGTGCCCGGAGACTGGCTCCCAGCAGGAGGTGTGCGCCCACCTGAAATCCCCGACGCAGTCACAACAGGCTGGGATTGGCTGGAACCTTCGGGCACCTCAGCGGAGGAAACACCCTCGGGCATGGCCCCAGAAGGAGCAACACCTTGACCCTTTGAGCGAGATGACTCTCCCCGAGCCTGTTCTTCCTGAGCCCTCTTCGCCTTCAACTTCTTGAGCCTCTCCTCAGCTCCGACCATTTTCCCTGCAAAAAGAAAGAAAACATTAGTAAGGCAAGGTATACAGACACGAGGAAGGCTTAGATCGAGGATGTTTTCACCACCTAACAGCTCGTTTGCTTCTTCGTCGGAGAAGGTCTCGAGCAGAAAATGGGTATTGATCAAGCGACGTTGCTTCCTCACCTGCCTGTCTGCTCCCGTTATAGGCTCGCCGTCTAGTGTTTCGTACTGAGCTTCATTGAAGCTTTCGACGAACGCGACGATCTTATCATAAGCTGCCCGGTCGTCGACGTCCAACTGATTATGTTTCACCTTATATTTATCAACCCCCTTTTTGAAGTGTTCCTCCGTCCAGTACAGGGGGAACTTCGGCTCCAGAACCTCCTCGGAGCGACCGTCAACTTTACGGGTGACTCTCCGGTACAGCGAGTTGATAGCCTCAAGGGTGACCGGCTTCACAAAATAGTAGCGGTACTTGAAGTCCCGGACGGAATCCAAGTACGTGTGGAACAGAGCTTTGCTTTGCTTAAAGGACACCCGACCGTGTCATCCACCGGCTGACGACCTTTGAAGATGGAATATACGAAAGAAGAGGGACACTGTCGGCACGATTTTCAAGTGTTTGCAAACGAGCTCAAAAGCCCGAATAAATGCCAGCGAGTTCGGGTGAATCTGCGAGGGCGCCAGCTTCAACCAGGCGAAGACCCCCTCTTGGAAGTCCGTGAAGGGCAACCTCCACCCCGCTTCGTCGAACATGAACTTGTATAACGGGATTCGCATTCCTCGGTAGGGCGAGCATATTCGGTGACGCTCTTCCGGGCGGAAAACCTTCCATGATTTATCGGACCCGATTAGCCGATGCTCGACGGTACAAAAGGCGTCTTCCACGTCTCGGTAGACAAAGATGGACGACATCTCTAGGGCTTTGTCGCAGACCTACTCCTCGAGCGGGCGCTCTTGTGCGAAAGCCATGTGAGCCATGGGAGACTCTGTGTGGTCGTCTTCTTCGAAGGATCCTACGGCCACCTTCGCAGCCAAACCATCCATTTACCTGAAAAGCAGAAGGAAACGGTGAATTCGATGGGTCATATCAAATTCACCCCTCCACCGTTGTTCAAGCGAATAGGTGAGGAAGAGGCAAGGCTTCTCGTTTCCCCGACATATCGGGCCGAGGAACAACATGGTCACCGGGGAACTCATCACCTCCCCGGAAAATTCTGCCCCTTTTTCCCATAACGTTGACGAAAAGAGCAACCATTGGGGACCCCAGGACATTCATCGCGTCCCCGAGATATTCATCCCTTGTCCCCGAGACATTCAACAAAAGCGAGAGAAGTTCTTAGCACTCCCTCTCTCAACAACAAAAGATTCCCGCCGTATTCGCCAGGAACCCTTTCATTTCCCATGGGAACTTCATCAGTTCACCAAGGAAGTGATATACGCTAGTCAAAATCAAAAGGAAACACAAGAAAAAGATCAGTTTTTGAACAAATACCTTATAGGCGACGATTTAAGATTCCGGCGCGGAGTTCCGGCAGTTGACGGCGGCGAACGGCTGCTGTAGAAGGTAGAGAGAAGGAGAGGGATTGTTGAGAGAGAAACGAAAAAAGTGCAAAATGAACGAGGGGAGGAGTTTTTATAGTGGTTCTCGCGGAACTCGAGGGACATAGGGACCTTGAGTGCGCTACCCTAGCCAGCCGCTCTAGCCTCCATTGGTAATGATGACAGGCGACACATGGCACGCATGCAGCCGTTCATCCTCCCACGCGTGTCTATTCAGCTTTCCCCAACGTTTCGAATCTGAAACCCCCTCATCTCCCCGGCGTTACGACCAGACACAGATGTTCGATGCCCGACTTATATGCGACTGTAGGAACGTCGAGCACGAGAATGGCCTCCTCGGTTCCTCTCTTGGCGTATCCCCGACATGCCAATGTCCCTTAAGTCATTGCTCTGACATCTCAGAGCAACGACTTGGGGGGCTCCTGTTCTGGACTGGGCCGAGGCTGCCCAACAGTCGAGCAGGCCCAACCCATACGGCCTGGGGAGGCCCAATAAGGTCCCTCTGCAAGACACGCAACTGCCACGTGCTAGCCACAGTTTCGCCGGGCACTTCAGCAGTGTCGGGAACTTGGGATAATTGGGATGGAGGACATCACACCCTGCAGAGATGTGTCTCCCCGACAGACTAGCTTCTCCCCGCGAGAATGCTACACATCACTCCTCGACGAACATGGCTCCTCCCCGTGGGGCCATGTCCGTTCCACGGGCTTCACCTCTCCTCGACGCATAAGGCTCCTCCCCGCGAGGAGTACACGGGATTCACATCTCCTCGACCACATAAGGCTCCTCCCTCGCGAGGAGCACCCAACGGTCCATCCCGCGTGGACACGTTCCAAGTAACCTCCCACGTCCGAAAGATTCGGTCTGCCCTACTTCCAAAAATCTAGGAGCAGTTACGCTAGGGCGAAGACCACGTGCTGGTCTTCACTACTACACGTAAGCCCTAGCAGTTACTTGGAGTGGGCCTAGTTAATCCAACCCATTGCAGGTAAACGTTGGCCCCGCGCTGGGGGCTCTCTATAAATACCCTCTCATTTGAGAGGGTCAGGTTGGACACATTCTTCTTACCACTCACTCTTTATGTATTTGCTGATATTCTGTACACTCTCTCACTTGAGCGTCGGAGTACCTTGCAGGTACACCCCCCCGGCCGTCTCTCACCATCACCGGAGCTGTCGTTCCAGACGCCGTTGGCCACTATCAACTGTCTGATCCAGGTACGATCAAATCTCATTTATTTTCACACCACCCTTTTTGTTGGATCTCACACCACCTTTGTTTCATTTGATTACCCGTGTTTTATTGGTAAAAGGATGATGGGCTAAGGCCCAAATGATTCCCATTCTTTTTTACACCCTTTCTCATTTTCAAACCCCTCTTTTTTTTGTTTTATTTAATTTGCTTTAAAAATCTTTTTGAATATTTTAGTTTCTGAATTTTAAATGGTTAGTGCTTATTTTGATGTTGAGTTTTTCATATTTATGGGCCGATGATATCACAAAAATCATGACTTGGTTAATTTATTCAAAATCACTAAAGTCGTGATGTATATGAGGCCACCTCTTTCATTTTTTTATACCGGTCAATGAAATTCCAACATCATAGATTATCGATTTCTCGATTAAATCTTGATTAAGACGAGACCGACTTTATTTTCATTTCATTCCGTATTTCCTTATATCTTCATTTTCATTTTTTGATCGATGAAGTTCGTTGTTCACAAACGTTATTTGTCGAGGCGATCAACCTTCATTATTCCAAATCTGTAGTGAGTGATCATCGAGATCTCTTTCTATACTTTGGGATCGTGATAGGTTACCTTCGAAAAATTAACGAGAGTTTGTGATTTAAGACGGGGTCTTTACCTTTTCTTTTCGTGTGGCACGATTGTATTGGAGAATGATCATCAATGTCATTTCTCCATCGTGTCTTAACACAAAGATTGAATTGTGCCTCCTCCTATAGTGTGGTCTTCCTCATAGACCGTGCTACGACGGTTTAGCACTACATTGGCCCCGATTCACTGATCCAATAAGTTAATCATCAATCACTGACTTTACTTTCTGTCAATATTATCTTGATTTTATTTCCTGTCAAATATTATCCTGATTATTATTCTTGATTATTATACTTGTTCATATTCATATTGTTCACTGTATATTCATACTTGACTCATTTGACCCTCCTTCCAAATGAAAGCTTTTTCACTTTAACTCCTAAGTCACAACCTTTCCCATTTCATCCTTGGCCTCATAAGAGCCATTTCCCTCATAGTTTAGTAATAGGATGGAGTTATCATGAACTCCATGTGATTCTCACTATCATGAGAACTCACTTTACCTTTTACTCAGACTTATAGAGTTATCGTGAACTCTATGTGATTCTCACTATCATGAGAACTCACTTTCCCCTCTTAACGTAGACTTAGAGAGTTATCGTGAACTCTAAAACGAGCTCATACTCATTTCCCCTTGGAACTTTGGCCATAGTCAATGGTTCCTCTTTCACCCTTTAGTTAGGTGAACTACGGTTTCTCTGATTCTTTAGTCAGATACGTAGGCACAAGATGCGACGTCTTGGCGAGCAAAACTTAGTGTACATACCTTTAGGTCTTTACCTTAGTACAGATTATCTTAGCAAGCAAACATAGAATAACACAATCTAAACAAGAGGTTCCTGTAGAGTACTACAGATACTTAGGGTGCTAATACCTTCCCTTTGTATAACCAACCCCCGAACCTTAGATCTCCCCTTTTTAGGTTTTCTTCGATCTTGAACCTTTCCTTTGGATAAATCAAAGTCGATTGTAAAAGAAATATGATGCAAGTTAATTAATAGCTTGTTATCCGATTTTCACCGCAACAGAAATGGCGACTTCACTGGGGAATCTAGTTCTTTTTTAGGGTTAAGCCCACCTTGTTTCGTTTATGTTATTTATGATTGCTTGCTACACTTGTACATATATCTGTATATATCTGTATACCTGTTTTGTTTGGGTTCTTCTGTATGCAGGGTGTTACTATTGAGTGGTGAGATAAGTCCTATACCCGGACTTGAGTGCACTTATTATAAGACGATGGTATATTCAAGGAGGCTTTGAGGGAGTCGATTCCTGAAAAAGTTAACTTGAGACACCATCACTCAGTCGAGGCCCTCTTGAGAGTTTAGTCATGTTGAACGATTCTATTCGTGAAAACGTTACTACTCTCGACCTAGGTGTCTGTGATTCTGATGACCTTTAGTTACCCTTACCCCCCACTTGGCCTTTTAGGATATAGTACGGTGACCATGAGGGAGTCTATTTCTGAAATGGTTGTCACGTGATACTACACTCAGACGAGATTCTCTTGAGAATATTATTGATTACCGAGTCATTTGGGAAGTCAATAATATCCGAAAGATGGATTGTCGACTCTGGGAACCTTTTTAGAACCCTGTTCTATAGTTTGAAAACCCATAGTACATACCTTTTGGGATAGGTAGATCATGGCTCCACGCTCGTGATCTTCAAACCTAGGCCTTCTCTTGTTTGTGTGTGCATATCTGTGAATATCTGTATATGTGTGTTTGTGCATATGTTCATCCATGCATGAGACCCCTAAATTTAGGACTTGCGTGCTGTTGTGTGTATATATATCTATGTTTTTGTGTGCCCGTGTTTTGTACATCGCATACATCTCATCGCATCCATCGATGGTTTCAAGGAACTCAGACGTTCTTTTCTTTGCAAAGATCCTTAGAGATCATGGGTTTTAAAACAAAACTCTTCAGCTTTCAAAAAGTTTGCAAACTTGCCTTTGAGCTCCTTGAAAACATTTGGCTTGCATTAACATTACATTGCATTTACATTGCATTTACATTGCATTTGCATTACATTTGCATTTCTCAGTCTTGAGTCTTATCCCCCTCTGTCTGTAACCCAGTTGACTTCCCGAAGCCATCATTGGACTTGAATTAGCTTTTGGAGTTGTCTTTTCCAGACTCGTCCGTTGTGACCACCATGCTGGGGCACAAGGGGCATTCAACTGAAGACTGTAAGGTGCTCAGGAGCAAGGTTCAGACACTGATTGACTCCGAGATGATCTCATTCACGCCTCAAGGCGTTCAAATTAGCAAACTGTCACCTATTCAAGCAGATTCATCAGACTCTGATAAGGAAGAAATTGCTGAGAGTGGATGTGAAGATGATTCTCAGACGGATCTCGACAATCAACTCTGAAGACGTTTATCTCAACTTGGCAAATCCAGAAGGAGATTGCAGTTCCCTGAAGCCGGCAAACTTTTGGCTGTTTAGCATTTTGTTGTATTTTCTTTGCAGGTTTGAATTTATATTTGCTTATAAGCATTGTTGTACTTTCAAATTGGCAAGATTAATGAATTGTTTATGCATCTTTTGATTAAGTTCATTCGTATTCACTCATTCTCTTTCTTTTACTGTCATAAAAAAAATAAAAAAATAAAAAAAGACAATTTTTTTTTCTTTTCTCCAAACTATTGTTCAAGCAAAGATTGGGGAGGAGGATGAAAATATTATCCATAATTGTTGTGGTATGCTTTCAACTAAACCTTGCCGAGGATGTAAGGCATTGTTTCAATTCCCTAAACACTGGAGAAATAAGGAAGATAATCCCTCGTTAACCCTTCGAGCCTAGAAGTAGGAGTTTTCTTTCTTCACAAAAAAACCCTTTAAATCTCAACCTTGGGGCAGGGTAGTTCTCAGTTTAACTTGGTTATGCATTCGAATGCAAGCGCTTCATGCAAGACACCAGTCAGCTCTCTCAAATCAAATGAGGTAGTGTTGTTCAAGTTTTTCCTCCGAGCAGCAAATAAGGAAGGATTGTCGAAAAATCCTTAATCAAAGAATGAGTCGAGTCCCTTTTAAGGCAAAAGCCAAGAAAGATGGGAAGCCCAAAACTTTGCCTTATACAAAAAGAACTTGTACAAATAAAAAAGAAGAGGTATCGTGACCTCAACCAAACCAAAAAGAAGAGGTATCGTGACCTCAACCAAATCAAAAGAAGAGGTATCGTGACCTCAACCAAAAAAAAGAGGAGGTATCGTGACCTCAACCAAAAAAAAGAGGGTCATAACCTCAGCAAAGACAACAAAGGACAACCAAATTCTGCAAGGGAGTATTGACTACCAAAAGTGTCTGAATCATCAATTATCATCAGTTCATTTCCTAGCCTATGGAAATCTAAATGTATAGCTTGAGTTAACTGAGTGTAGGATTGGAGTTCATCACGAAGATGGGGTGGGCACCAAATAAACTTTGAGCCTTAACCTTTGTTTCATAAACCGTGAACCAGGCCACGTTACAACCCTTAAAAGACCTAATTGAGGTAAGGATTATTTTGAAAGCATACTGCAACAAGGTTAATTAACTTGACTCCTAATAATCTTTGCTATTTGCGCGTGTTGATCACTTCATCTGTCATTCCGTAAGTGACTAGATCCATTTTGTTTTGATTTAATCACTCCACTGTGTGTGTTTCATCAATAAAATTTGTTTTCAAAAGCTTGCATGAATTTTGCATTAAAATTGCCAATTTCAAATGAACAATACTTGTTTGCAAACAATTCAATATCAAAGGAATCCCAACAAATGCAGCCAGCTAGGGAATTCGATTTGATAAAGGACGCTCAGTCAGGGGCAACCAAGCGGAATGATCTGCCAATACACCATCCCAATAGCCAAGAATCAGGGGCAGAACTCTTCAAAGTTCAGAATATTGGGGCAAGTCTTCTTGAGGTCATCTTACGACAAGTTTGGACCCCAGTGACCCATCGACAAGGGCGATTTTGTGCCCCAGTTGTTTCTATCGCAATCTGAGGATTTTGTATCACGAATACCGTTAATCAGGGGCAATCAGGTCGAGATTCGGTAAATCTCTAAAAAGCCAATCAGTCTGGGACATCTCTTTCACAGATCATTCAGTCTGGAGAACAAGTTTAAAGACTTTGTTGTGCAAATGCAGTTAATCTGGGGAAGTTACGCCGAGATTCATGAATCTAAGAGTTCGAAGATATTGAGGCATTTCGTATGCCGATTCTTCTGTAAAATCCTCTTGATATTTTCTCCCAACATACCATGTAATCTGGGGCAGAGAAGATTTGAGGATTTCCTGTCGCAAGAGCTGTTGTCTATTATGGTGATCATCATACAAGTCAGGTTGCAGAACTACCCTATTCTTGCGATATACTTTGCCAGCTTCCCAGTAAATTGTTACTTCAGCTAAATCTTGGCAATTCTCAATGGATCTCTTATCTCTAGTGAAGAAATCAAGCTCATGATGGCAATCCCGGTGAAGTCATGATGCTATACCAAGTGGAGTACTCTTTCCCCAGAGAAGGTCATAACCTTGAAGTATAGCTGCTTCATCTGCAAGTTCATCCCCAGTAATGGTCCAATCTGATGAGTTCGGCTGGGTATCCTTGTCAAGATGTTTATTTCATCTCCAGTCTCGTTTCTCGTCTGTTTTGTCTGCATAAGCATGGCATAAGCATAGCATCTTAGCATTTTGCTTTCTCTTCCTGGTGTTTACCGGTCTTTGATTCACTTTGGCGTTTATCTCCCCAAGTGACTGGGTTTGTCTATCCTCTCTAATTGAGTTGTCAGCCCTAGGCATAAAGTGCCCATTCTTTTCTGAATCCCCCACAGAGTCATATCCTCGTGGATGATGGTTCTTTCAGTTATCTTTTCCATATTTAGATAAGATAAATCCCCATTTGAGTTCATTCCTCAGTTGGAGTCTTGTTTGGCCGTTTCTTTCTAGCTTGTTCCTAGATTGAACTTTGGTCCCTGACAGGTGTGGTTTCTGAACCCACTTTCGAAAGTGCATTTATTTTGCACCGTTGTCTCGCAGGAAGATTCTTTTTCAAATCCTCATGGGAGACATAATCCTTTCTCCAGCAGTGTTGTAATATCAACATCTCTTTGGAATTTATACCCCAACAACAAGTAACAATCTCTTGGAGAAGCTTGTTTTTCTATGGCAATAAGTGGCAGTCTCTTATGAGAAACTTATCTATCTCTGGTTTTATTCAACCTCTTTGCAACCATAATGGGTATTCCCCAGGAAGTCTAACCTGTAACCCTAGTACTGACCTATATGGTATTTAATCAGGTCTCATAAGAACCTAAAGTCCAGTCATCACTGGCATCTTTTCTTTTTCAGGTCTCATAAGAACCTAAAGTCCAGTCATCACTGGTATCTTTTCTTTTTCAGGTCTCATTTGAACCTAAAGTCCAATCATCATTGGAACCGTTCTTGTTTGAATCGAGTCAAACCTGAACCTAAACTTCGAGTTATCGTGAGCTCGTTGTTTATCCTTTGTTTGCTTCAAATTATCATGAGTCTGTTGTCAAAACCATCTTTGTTTGAATCGAGTCAAACATTGTTAGCTTCAGATTATCGTGAGTCTGTTGTCTAAAACCGTTCTTGTTCGAATCGAGTCGAACCTGAACCGAGTCTTTGTTTGAATCGAGTCAAACACTGACCATCTCAGAGTCTTTTGTTTAAACCGTTCTTGTTCGAATCGAGTCGAACTTGAACCGAGTCTTTGTTTGAATCGAGTCAAACACTGACCGTCTCAGAGTCTTTTGTTTAAACCGTTCTTGTTCGAATCGAGTCAAACTTGAACCGAGTCTTTGTTTGAATCGAGTCAAACACTGACCATCTCAGAGTCTTTTGTTTAAACCGTTCTTGTTCGAATCGATTCGAACCTGAACTGAGTCTTTGTTTGAATCGAGTCAAACATTGACCATCTCTGAGTCTTTTGTTTTAAACCGTTCTTGTTTGAATCGAGTCAAACCTGAACCGAGTCTTTGTTTGAATCGAGTCAAACACTGACCATCTCAGAGTCTTTTGTTTAAACCGTTCTTGTTCGAATCGAGTCGAACCTAAACCGAGTCTTTGTTTGAATCGAGTCAAACACTGACCATTTTTGAGTTTTTCATTGGCACTGTTCTTGTTCGAATCGAGTCGAACCTGAACCGAGTCTTTGTTTGAATCGAGTCAAACACTGACCATCGTTGAGTCTTTTGCTTTAAACAATTCTTGTTTGAATCGAGTCAAACCTGAACCGAGTCTTTGTTTGAATCGAGTCAAACATTGAGTCTTTTGTTTTAAACTGTTCCTATCGAATCGAGTCGAACTTGGACCAAAAGTCCAATTATCATTGGCACAGTCTTTGTTTAAATCGAGTCAAACATTGCTTTTATTTCAGTTTGTTCCTGCTTGAATCGAGTCAAGTTTGAACCAAAAGTCCAATTATCGTTGGCACCGTCTTTGTTTGAATCAAGTCAAACATTGTCTTAACTTCAGTTTGTTGTTGTAAAATGTCCTTGTTTGAATCGAGTCAAACCTGAACTTAACTTTCCAGATATTGTGGACCATTTTTTGTTTGAATCGAGTCAAACATTGTTTAAACTTCAGGTTATCGTGGACCCGTTGTTTGAACCCTTTTCAAAACCCAACCCATACTGGTACCTCCACTAATTTAAATTGGTATCTTGTTCAACTCAAATTAGTGTATGTTGACATATCACTTCTGAGTCCAATCCTTGTTGGCACTTTAATCTGGTTCCCAACAGAAGTTCGATCATTATCAATATCTTTGAAAGTCCTTGTGATTGATCATCGTTTGGCACACGCACAATTTGTCTATGTCTTTTCTGGATTTTCTTGAAGATCACGTTTGAACTCTTCAGTAGAAGAAATCCCCAGAAAATCTTTAGTTGGATATTTATCCTTTTTATTGCAAACTGATCCCCAGGGGAGATCGTGTCTTCTTTCTGGTTTCATGCCCAGTAAGAATGTGTTTTTTTTTCTAGTGTCGTCCGGTCACATATGAACCTGTCGTCCATCTCTCTGGATCTTTCCCCAGTGGAGAATGCCTCTCTGGCTCCTATTTCCAGTGAGGACCTATAGGGTTTCCCCCTTCTTTCTATCCCCAGTACTTCTTTGGAGTCTCCCCAGTGAATCTCTTTTATTGGTTAGCCTGTATCCCCAGTGAGTTTTCCTCATGGATACCGACCTTCATCCTTCCCCAGTGATGCTCACCTGTGTTTGTTTGCTCTTTATCTCTGGTGTCTGGTCTGTCTGCATCTTTGCGTTATCATGGCATCATATCATAGTACTAGTTCATGGCATGTCCGCATCTTAGGCTAATTCTGTCCATATCATTGCATATCAACGTATCTAAGGGCAAAATTTTCGGTTATCTATATTTAAATATCTTGCACCATAATTTCCATCTCTCATGTCAGCCGGTGAAGCTATTTAAATAGGGGCAACTGTTGTACCCCAAATTTTACCCTCAGATTCGTATGATCATTTTCATATCATTTTAAATCGGCCATTTTTACATTTTTAGTCAAATATTTCTGTTCTGGACTGGACCATTGGCTAGAATTGGCTCAATCCGCCTCTGCTCCAGAGCGGCCCAAATTGCCTAAGTCCAATCCACAGAGGGGGCAAAAGTGACCTTTCTGCCCCTCCAACCGGGCAAGGAACGCAACGTTCCTCCCCGGCTATGGTGCCCGTTACGCACGGCTCCCTCACTGCCCAAACAGCAAAGGGCAGGTGCCCGAAACTGCACCTATGCCCGACGTAACGGCTAGTTTGGGCGGTTACCTATTCTTTGGGGAAAACGGTTATTTCGCCCCAAAAATAGGATCGTTGGCCATGCGCTGGGGGCTCTATATAAACCCTCTCGCTTGAGAGGGTCAGGTATCAAATATTCATCCTAAGAATACACTTTGTACTTGCCCCTTTTCTCTGACCCTTTCTTACTTGAGCGTCGGAGTGCCTTGCAGGTACACCCCCCTCCTCTCCTCATCAACATTCCGAGCACCTTGCCCATCTGACGACCAACATACGTGGACCTGTTCGAATACTCCGGATCAGTGGTGCCGTCTGTGGGAACTCCTTGTTCTCCCCTTCTTTCTTTCCTCCTCGGAAACTAAAAGATCAAAACATACTTTCTTTGATCCGGCCACATATGGCTGCTCAGAACTCCGCAAAAGGTGCTGACGTTACGGTTCTCGTTCCCGTCAACAAGATGGACGTTGACGGCAGTTCTTTGTTACTTTCTGATCCCCGTTTCCTTCGAGACGGGGCTACTGTGTCTCCAACTCCTCCTTCCACCGAGCAAGGAGGCAAACAGCTACCGTCGGGTGAACGACCAATTCCTGGCCCTCCCAGCGCTGACCTGGCCGTTGCAGCTCTTTTGGAAGCTGTCAACCGCACAAACCTCCTTATCTTGCAGCAAGGAGATAGAATAGGAGCTCTTGAGGAAGCATCTCTTCCAAGATCCTTTCCTCCAAAGAGTAAGCACCGAAAATCAAGAAGCCCTCCACCTAGGCGTAGGAAAGACCATAGATCGAGGCATGAGCCTGAATCACAACACATTCACAAGCGCGACCAGGTCTCCCCGCGAGATCGATCATCACCAAGACACAAGAGAACGAGGCAGGATAGGCATTCTCCACCGATCAGACCTCGTGACCGGCTACGTTCACCCTCACCTCGCAGAGACCGCCGCCGCGAGCGCAGACAACGGTCACCATCAACTGCAAGTTCAGACAACGACGACGAGCCTCGCGGTCCGTTGTCCCACAGGATCTTGGCCACCCGTCTCCCTAAAGGACTAGAGAAGCCTCCGTCTCTAGGGACTTACGATGGAACCACTGATCCAGACGAGCACATATAAAACATAGATGCTCTTTTGGACTACAGAGGGGTACGAGGAGCCATCAAATGTCGTCTGTTCCCGACCACGTTCAGGAAGGGAGCAATGACATGGTACAAGCAACTGCCAGAAGAATCCATTACATCCTGGAGGCAGCTGGGGAGGATTTTCTCCCGTCACTTTACTGCATCGCGACGCCATCCAAAGACCGAGACATCCCTCAGAGCTGTCGTACAGGGAAGGGATGAGCCTATTCGGGCTTACATTGAACGGTTCAACAAGGAGGTCGTCCAAGTGCCAACGACCGACGACATGAAGAAATTCCTGCTCGAACAGGGATTACGTCCTGGCTCAGACTTCGCGAAAGCCATCGACCTCGATCCACCGAGGAACCTTAACGTCCTTCTCCTCCAAACCCAATCGCATATACAGTACGAGGAGAAGGTTGCTGCACACTCTGTCCGGCCCTCTCGACACCATGAAGGTGCCCGCTCATCCAGAGCTGAAGAAACCTCGACATCCCGTCGAGGAGATAAAAGACGCGACGATTGGCCTCGCGATACACGCGAACAGAATGGACCTTCTGGGCGGTTCCATGACTATACCCCCTCACTGCCTCGAGGGAGAAAATCTTGTACGAGTGTGCCAACTAGGAATTCAAGCAAGCGGGAGTCCGTTTCCCCAAACAGCTGTCGGCCAGACCGGGTGTAGACAAATCCAAGTATTGCCGCTTCCACAAGAGTCACGGTCATACGACGGAGGAATGCATCCACCTCAGAGATGCAATAGAGATCCTTATTCGCGACAGCCACCTGAAGCAGTTCGCGAAGAAGAAAGATGCTCCCCGGCAGGAAACCCAGGAGAACAAAAAGGTTGCATAAGAGACTCCACCCTCTTATGACACCAACGTACAAGTCGCTATGTCCATAACTCGGCCAGAAGACTTCTGCATCCCTGATAGTCTGCCCGTCTCCATGTACCTCGTTGCTCATAACCCGTGGGAGGCCTTCCCGTCAGCCATGGTCATTTCTGGTGGTGGATTCAACAAAATCACGGTCGGCTCATTCAAGAGGAGATTCGATCAGCTGATTAGCAAAAGCTCCAATGAAGTCACTACGCTGGACACTACTCACAAAGGATCCGTCCCTATTTCCTTCTACAAGGAAGAGCTCCTCGGCGGGGCACCGAACTCAAGCATTCCGCTGCTTATCCGGGCAAAGATGGCGAACTTCGACGTTCGCAGAATACTCGTGGACCAGGGCAGCTTGGTTGATATAATGTACAACCACCTGTTCGAAATGCTGCAGCTGAATGACTCTCACCTTACTCCATACGTTGGATCCGACCTGCAGGGATTCAACAGAGCGGTGACAAAGCCCCGGGGTTACGTAGAGCTCATCGTGGCCTTCGGTTCAGGAAAGACAACCCGAGCAATTAAAGCACAGTTTCTGGTAATTGAATGCCCGTCACTATACCAGTGCATTTTTGGAAGACCAACCCTGGCAGAATTGATTGCAGTACCTTCCACCGTACATCTCAAGATGAAGTACTACACTTCTGAAGGGATGGTCGCCACCCTCCACGGCGGCATCGAAGATGCCCGTCGGTGCTTTGAAGCAGCATCAAAAGGACTAAGCACCATCTTAGCAGGACCAAGGACTTCTGGTCGTCCCCCTCTGCCCAGCAGCTCCGAGCAGCCAAAACCGCTCCCCCAAGTCGAATCTATCGACCTGGACAGCCGTTTCAGCGAGGAAGACCACGCCAAGGACCCAACGACTTCGAGCAGCCAGTCCAACAACAGCAGCCATCTCCTACGCCCTGTCTCAGATGGCAACTTCGAGATCGTTCCGTTCGGAGAAGACCCCCAACGGGGGGTAAAGATCGGAGCAGACCTCCCCGACCTGGCAAGAAGACAACTAAAAGCATGCCTCCGGGAGAATGCAGACTTGTTCACATGGAGCGCTGCCGAAATGCCAAGATTGGACCCATCCGTCGCTTGCCACCAGCTTACAATTGATCCGACCGTCAAAGCCGTTGCCCAGCGCAGAAGGAAACAGTCCCCGGAAAAGATGGAAGTCGCGGAGAAAGCTGTCAAAGACCTTCTAGAAGCTAGGTTTATTTCTGAGGCCAAATATACTACATGGCTCTCAAACATTGTACTTGTAAGAAAAAATAATGGCAAATGGAGGATGTGTGTTGACTATACCGATGTTAATAGGGCCTGTCCGAAGGACGCCTACCCCCTCCCCAATATCGATAAGCTCGTAGATAACTCAGCAGGTTTTAAGCTTTTATCTTTCCTCGACGCCTACTCGGGCTACAATCAAATCCCAATGGCCGCGAGCGATAAAACTTACACGGCCTTCATGACCGAATCAGGCAACTATTACTACAACGTAATGCCCTTCGGGCTGAAGAACGTCGGCACTACGTACCAACGATTGATGAACAGAGTCTTCCAAGGACAAATAGGCGACATGCTCGAAGTATACATGGATGATATGATCGTCAAGTCCCACGAGGAACTAGATCATGTCGCCCATCTTCGCAAAATCTTCGAGCAAGCAAGAAAGCATCGAATGCGTTTTAACCCAGAGAAGTGCACGTTTGGTGTACGAGCAGGTAAATTCCTTGGCTTCTACCTAACAGAACGAGGAATTGAAGCTAACCCCGACAAGTGTCGGGCATTATCTGAGTTACCAATGCCCACGTCTAAGAAGAACATTCAATCCCTCAGCGGGGTGCTTACTTCGTTGTCCCGCTTCGTGGCAAAATTTGCCCAACACGCCCTTCATTTCTTCAAGCTCTTGCGAAAAGAAGCAGCGTTTGAATGGACCGAGGAATATGAAACATCCCTCCTTCACTTGAAGCAAGCTCTGTCGAAATCGCCCGTATTATCACGACCAGATACTGGGTAAGTCTTGTTCCTATACCTCGCCGTCACTGCCGAGGCCATTAGCGTCGTTCTCATTCGCGAGAATCCTGGCGGACAAAAGCCAATATACTTCACGAGCAAAGCATTACAGGACCCAGAGTTGCGATATCAATAGATAGAGAAGGTAGCATTGGCCCTCGTCAACGCTGCCAGGCGACTGAGACACTATTTCTTGGCTCACACGATCGTGGTAAGAACGGATCAACCCACAAAGCAATTACTGGGGCGACCAGACATGGCAGGCAGAATGCTCAAATGGTCGTTGGAACTGTCTGAGTTTGACATCCAGTACGAGAGCAGGAAAGCTCTTAAGGCCCAAGCTCTGGCCGATTTCGTAGCGGAAATGACATTCTCAGACTCCCCAGTCCACATAGCCAACAGATGGACCATCTATGTAGACGGAGCATCCAGCTCGACCGGAAGCGGTGCAGGGGTAATTTTGGAAAACGACGAAGGGACCATAGTCGAGGCTTCCCTCACATTGTCCTTTCCCATGTCGAACAACCAGGCCGAGTATGAAGCCTTCCTCGCCGGTTTGTGCATAGCCGAAGACCTAGGGGATGAAGAAATCATCATCTGCACGGACTCTCAGCTCGTAGCCCTCCAGATATCAGGAAAGTATCAGACCAAAAATGACAGTCTCTCTGAATACCTAACCCTAGTCAAGGGAAAAATGTCGAGGTTCAGAACGGTAGAAGTAAGACATGTTCCACGCGAACATAATGTGCGAGCAGACGTCTTGTCCAAACTAGCAAACACTAAGAGAAAAGGCGGAAATAGGTCGGTCATCCAAGAGATACTTCCCTGGTCCAGCATCGATAAGGGATCCTCGACCCTACACGTACACGTGATTGGGGACGGTGATTGTTGGATGACACCCGTGTACAACTACCTCACCAGGGACGAGCTTCCGAATGACCCCAAGGAAGCCAGCACCATCAGACGAAGAGCTTGCTCATACGTCATCCTTGAAAACAAACTCTATCGACTAGGCTTCTCCATCCCACTGCTCAAATGCATAGAGGAGGAAGTTGTCCCTCACGTATTACGAGAAATCCACGAAGGTATTAACGCCCAGCACCTAGGAGGAAGGTCCCTTGCCCGCAAGGCCCTCCGAGCAGGGTATTATTGGCCAACCATGCAGCACGATGCCAAGGAGCATGTGAAGAGGTGCGACAAATACCAACGGCACGGGGATATGCACCTAGCTCCACCTAACAAACTGAAAAGCATGACCTCCCCGTGGCCATTCGCCTGGTGAGGCCTAGACATCCTAGGACCCTTCGTGACGGGGTCCAGCCAAAACAAATACCTGATAGTGGGCGTAGAGTATTTCACAAAGTGGATAGAAGCAGAAGCCTTAGCAAAGATAACAACACTCAATATTATGCGCTTCTACAAGCGCAATATCCTTGCCCGTTTTGGGATTCCCCAAGCAATTGTCACGGACAATGGAACGCAGTTCACGGACAAGAAGTTCCAAAACTTTGTCGCCCATCTCGGAACAAAGCAGCATTTCGCTTCTGTAGAACATCCCCAGACCAACGGGCAGGCAGAAGCGGCCAATCGTGTCATTCTTCGTGGTCTCAAGCGAAGACTGGATGAAACAAAGAAATCCTGGGTCGAGGAGCTCCACAACGTCTTATGGGCGTACCGCACCACTCCTCAGTCTACCACCGGGGAAACACCTTTTCGCTTAGCATATGGCACGAAGGCTGTTATACCCATTGAAATTCACGTACCGTCCAGGAGGACCGAATCACCTCTAGACGAGGAAATGAATGATGAAGCAATAAGAGAGAAGCTCGACCTTGTCGAGGAAATTCGAACAGGAGCAGCCCTCCACGAAGCATCTCTTAAGCAAAAAATAGCAATCAGGCACAATGCTAAAGTCTTACGACGAGAGTTCGATGTGGGTAGCCTTGTCCTGCGAAGAAACCACAAGGACTCTTGCGAAGGCAAACTAGCAGCCAACTGGGAAGGGCCGTACAGAGTCCGTGCCAGAATGGAGAACGGTGTCTACTTCCTCGAGACCCTCAACGGGGATGAAATCCCTCGACCATGGAACGCTGAAAAGCTAAAACAATACTACAGCTAAAACCTCGGTTCGACCCGTCGCAACGACGAACGTCAGCTACCGAACACTATGCGCGTCTAGGTACAAGCGTCGCATACGATTAAAGCATAACCCCATTCAGAGACAAACCGGGTAATTGCTCGACAACGGTCCTCGATCGAGCATCGACGTCGTCAGAGTACCATGATTGGCAGAACCCCAGCTCGCGATGGGACGTTCACGCCGTGAACTCATGCCTCAAATGCGACCTGAGCTCCGCTCCCCGCCAGGACATTCCCCGGCAGTTCGACTAGTTCCCCACACTGTCGAACACATCTGTAACGAGCAAGTCCCCTAAAATATTCACACGAGTCGAGTGCCCCCCTATCACGGGCTAACACACATTCACAGCGAGAATGCATATGACACTTAGCAAAAATAAATGCAAGTAAAATCATGCACGTGAGGAAGCCAGAAATATAATAAATTAATGAGGACCACAAGGGCCACGATTGTGCGTTATTACATAAAACGGGGCCAGGCCCCCAAAAACAAAATTATAAATAATTCAACGGCGCGCAGGCCGGACAAGATACAACATCAAAATAACAAAACTCCTCATTCATCCGCATGCTCAGTTGACGCCGGCTCAGGTCTCTGGTCCTCCTCGGGCTGACCCTCAGGCTGAACCTCGGGGGTGTCTAGAACAAGGCCTGCAGGCAAGACAATGCGACCATCTTCAACGCGCGCAAGATAGTGGGTACCCTCGGCAGAGATCTCAAGCCCAGGGTTCACCACCCGCAATTGAGCCACGACACTTTGAAAAGACTCCTCTGCCATGGCGATACCGTCATCTTCGGCCAGCAGGATGCGGGTAACCAGCTTAGACCTAGTCTTCAACTCTTTTATATCATCCAGTTCGCGGCACCCGTGGCGCTGGCCGCCATCAACTCTTTGTTCAGCTCCTCGGCAGCCTTTTTCTCCGCCGCCAGCTTGGTGACATCCTCTTTCAGCCTGGTCGTCTCCTCTTCGGCCTTCTTCCGAGCCTCACGGGCACTCTTAACTTCCTCCTTTAGGGACGCCTCAGAGGCCCGGGCAGCAGTAAGTTCGGCCTCAAGCACAGAGTCCCCTTCTGCGTAAATGGCCGCCATCTTTAGCATCCTCACAAGGGCTGAAGCATCCTGGGATACCAGCGCCCTCTTGCTCGGTCGGTCCAGGCTCTCCAAGCTAAGAGATTCTGCCTGAGGAACGATCAGGGTGTTGCCCTCGAAAAATCTCCTGTCAAGGATGCACGGAGGTAACTCAAACTTCCCCTTCTCCGGCACACGGGTAAGGTCCACATCGTCTAACGTCCTTGGCCATTTTGCCCGCCCAGTCAAAGGCAGCAGAGATCCCCGTGGAGCAGGAGAAGGAGAAGAAGAGGTCCCCACTGCAGTTTGAACAAGGGGAGGAGCACGAGCACCAGCAGGCCGGGTCTTAGGAGGAGCCGCTCCAGCTTTATTCCTCGCCATGGCATTCCTCACCACGCGATCGCGA
Organism: Lathyrus tuberosus; assembly: GCA_022829125.1. NCBI lineage: Eukaryota > Viridiplantae > Streptophyta > Magnoliopsida > Fabales > Fabaceae > Lathyrus > Lathyrus tuberosus. The sequence continues at coordinate 23,797,702 of JALAZF010000013.1, read as the reverse complement.
GCTTGAGGCATCTCACCTGCACAAATGAAAAAACGAGCACGTTAGCAACGTGGAAAAGAGATAACACAAACAAAGTCTAAATAACCAAGACTACCGAGCAGCTTCTCGGCATCCGCGGGAGTCTTGCACTCCAGCAGTGCCTTAACATTGATTAATCTGCGCTCAACTCTATGGCTCCCATCCTACTCGAAGATAGGGTTGCCCTTGCTCATCCAGTAGCTTGCAAGACTGAAGGAGTTGACCCAGTTCACCAGCTTCTCGTAAGACACGGCGTCCTGCCCGTGTAGCTCGCTCGGCTCGAAGACATAAGCGCCGAGCTTCTTGGAGAAATGGTCGGGTGCCCAGCGAATAGGAAACATGTACAACCTCCGCCCAATATACTTTCCCTCCTCGTTGAGCAGCTCATTCCCATCTTCATCGACCTCTATCTCCCAGATATATGTACTATCCTGGGCAACCTCAGACACGGGTTCTACGATGAAATATCGTCCCTTAAACGTTCGGATTGACTCCGAGAACGGCTTAAATAACTTGTTGGGCTGCTTCAAGGAAACCCATCCGTACTTTTTCCCTGCCAGCTGCTTTTGAAGATGGAAAACAGTAAAAAACAGAGGGAGAGTAGTCCCCAGAGCGAGATGCTCGCACACCAATTCAAAAGCCCGTATAAAGGCCAGCGAATTGGGGTGGAGTTGAGATGGCGCTAGCTTCAGATGCTCGAATACCAACCGCTGGAAATCATTGAAAGGCAACCTCAGCCCCAGCTCTTTGAAAGCATACTCGTACATCGTAAAGCGGTCCCCGAAATCCGAGCAGACCCGCTCGTCCAAGGTAGGAAAGTGCACTTTCCAATCCCCTTCTGGTCCCACCTCTGTAAAGACGTCCTCCAAAGACTTTGCGAACGTAGAAACATGCTCGGAAGGCTCGGCCACTTCCCACTCCTCCGGACAGAACCCTTCAACGTCTTCCTCCATGACGTCCAATTCTTCTTCCTCCCCGACATCACTCGAGGAGCTCGATGCTGCCGAGCTGGAAGCCGCAGAGCTCGAAGCCGTCGATCTACTGTTCTCCGCAGAGCCAGTTTCCTCCTCGGACGTGTCTAGAATAACTTCTCTATCTGGCCCCGTCGCCATTACGATCACCTGAAAAAGCAGAGAAAGACAGTGAATTTGACAGGAAATCAAATCCACCCTTTCACTGCCAAGTCAAGTGAAAGGGCGTGCAAGAGGCTAAGGACAATGTCCCCGGCCTAAGCCCTAACATCAAATGAAAAACCTCCCCGCGAGGAGATGCCCAAACATACCATCTTCCGGTGAGGAACCTCCCCGCACTCGCACCCAGATTCCGTTTGAAGCTTCACCGGAATCTGGAAACGATCTACCGGAAAAGTCATCGTTCCATCAGAAGATAATCAGACACGGTGGTCACACACGTACGACTACCGCAACCACGGCGTGGACCACCATACTCACCGAACGCACTACCTACTCTGACAAAGTGCTAGAAGCAGCAAAATGGCAGAACCACCGTCCACCACCAACACTCGCCAGAAATCTACCTATTTCATCGTCTAAAGCTAACCCTAGCCGCATGTAATCTACCACTAACAACAAAAGGAAATAAAACAAGCTACAAATCAGAAAACTTACTTAATTTGGGTAGAAGAAAAAGATTGCTCGAAGCTTGGCACGGTGGTCGGATGCTCTGAAGACGGTGACGGGCAAGAACGCAGAAGAGGGGAAGAGAAATCAGAAAGAAAAAGTGCAAAATGGGACGATCTCCCCCCCTTTTTTATACTGAGGGGCACGTGCACACACGCGCCCGTAGGCCATGATGACTGCCCACTAGCCATCATTACCTATTAACTGCTACACAGGGCTCGAAGCACACGTGGCAACCCAATGTTTCCCATTCTGTCTGACGCTTTATCTCCCCGAATACCGGGCAATAGGGTATCGACCACGAATATCACGGACACAGAGAGTCACGAGCACCTCGAGACAATCATCCTCGTCTCCAAACGACGACTCCACGCTAGCTCCCCGGAGAGACGAGCAGTCCTTAAGTCATCACTCCCATGCCCGGGAGCAATGACTTGGGGGGCTCCTGTTCTGGACTGGACCAGTGGCTAGAATTGACCCAATACGCCTCTGCTCCAGAGCGGCCCAAATTGCCTAAGTCCAATCCACAGAGGGGCAAAAGTGACCTTTCTGTCCCTCCAACCGGGCAAGGAACGCAACATTCCTCCCTGGCTACGGTGCCCGTTACGCACGACTCCCTCACTGCCCGAACAGCAAAGGGCAGGTGCCCGAAATTGCATCTATGCCCGACGTAACGGCTAGTTTAGGCGGTTACCTATTTTTTGGGAAAAACAGTTATTTCGCCCCAAAAATAGGACTGTTGGCCACGCGCTGGGGGCTCTATATAAACCCTCTTGCTTGAGAGGGTCAGGTATCAAATATTCATCCTAAGAATACACTTTGTACTTGCCCCTTTTCTCTGACCCTTCCTTACTTGAGTGTCAGAGTGCCTTGCAGGTACACCCCCTTCCTCTCCTCATCAACATTCCGAGCACCTTGCCCATCTGACAACCAGCATACGTGGACCTGTTCGAATACTCCGGATCAATTTCATTGATCATTAATCATGTATTTCTAACCTATTTTATCATTCCATGTCATTTAGATTTTTTATTTCAATTTATAACTTTTTAGTTTATACTTTTAATTTAGTATATATTTTTAATTTAGATTATTTTTATTTTAGTTTAGTCTTAATTAGGTTAATCTTAATATAGTTTATTTTTAATTTTAGTCAAATCTTAATATTATTTAGTTTAAGTTTATTGACTTAGTTTAATTTTTATTTTAATTTTAATTTTCATTTTAATTTTAATTTTAATCTTAGTATTAATTATAATTAAGTTTTAATTCAATTTTAGTTTTATTTCTAAGTTCTTATGTCTTAGTTTAATTAGATTAATTTTGTTAAAGAAACTTGTATAAGCCACGCCACTCCCCAAAGCCATCCAATCCAAGTACACTCCGCTGACTTTTTTCCCATCAGTTCCAACACTTTTTTTTTCTGTCATCAAACCAAGCAAGAAGCAAACAATACACTCTCATGTGGCTCAAGAGAAAGGCTCTGAACATATCGTGCATAGGATCCTCTTCACGATATTTCTCCCTTGAGTAAAACCATTGGCCATTGAGTTTTTGAGGTGATAATACAACGTACCATGGCTATAAAAGGAGACTTGTTCTTCTTCATAAAGGGACAAGTAGAACACTGCATCTCAGAATACTACACATCAATATCAAAACCACCTTTTTACCACTCTTCATTATCCGAAAACGAATCTACAACAACAAAAACGGTTTCAAAACCTTTCCCAAACGGACCCACCATTCAAAACAGCAACAACATCCCAATTTATCTCCGGGTTGACCTCGCACCAGATTGGCCGCGATGATCATTGCTCAACCTGTTTGAAAAAAAACAAAACGCACTTTCTTCTCTCTATAAAAAAAACTGTGTCGTGTGTTGTGTTGTTATACTTTGATTGTTTGATTGATTCATCAAAGTACAAAGAGAGCAATGGAAGATCAACCACAAGGAACATTAAAAAAAACGTTCTAGAATAAGAATTTCTCAAGCGGGTTTTCGTTGGTGGCAAAGGTGGTGTTGGTAAAACCACATACAGTTCTATCATCTCCATCCTTCTCGCTTCTGTTCGCTCTTTTGTTCTCATCATCTCAACCGACCCTGCTCACTATCTCAGCGATGTTTTTCAACAGCGCTTCACAAAAACCATTCAACAACAAAAACTCAAAAACCACATCTCAATCCTCTCTCCGCCATAACCTTCAGCTTCTTCAACCAAAACACAGATTAAACTCTGCCCTGTTTCCACCGTACTCCCTTCGATCTTTCGTTCAGCCAACCTTCCCTCTGTTCGTCTCTCACTCTCACCTACAACCCAAATCTCCTTCAATCCTTAACTCTGTACAAACCCATAATCAAACAACCACACCCATCGATCTACCCTAAATCCACAACAACAACCCAAAATCCATGAATCAGAATTGAGACGAGAGAGATGAAGAAGATGAGATGAAACAGAATCAGATAAAGATAAAGACATGGATCAAGTCTGAAATGAGAAGCTCACTAACCTGAGATATGAAGCCGGGATCAAGATCGAGACAGAGATGAGTTAAGTTTGAACGCAAAAAGAAGGTTGGAAACGGTTTTGTTGGTGGTGGTCTCTTCGCGATTTTGCTGTTTCCATGAGCAGTTGTTCTTGAAAAAAACACGTTTGATTTTGGTCGTCCGTTATTTGTTGTGTTGAATAAATAGGCCATTTTACTGATGCTTTAAAAAGGCTGATTCGTTGGATTTTGATCAGAGATGGTGACTTTTTGACCACTCACTATATCCATGCCTTTTTCTTTTTTTCTTTTTTAGACCGCATGGGCCATGTTGTTAGAATAAGAGATGATGGGTTTTTTTTGCAGCCCACATGAATCTCATTGATTTTCACACCACCCTTTTTGTTGGATCACACACCACCGTTGTTTCATTTGATTACCCGTGTTTTGTTGGTAAAAGGATGATGGGCTAAGGCCCAAATGATTTCCATTCTTTTTTACACCCTTTCTCATTTTCAAACCCCTATTTTTTTGTTTTATTTAATTTGCTTTAAAAATCTTTTTGAATATTTTAGTTTCTGAATTTTAAATGGTTAGTGCTTATTTTGATGTTGAGTTTTTCATATTTATGGGCCGATGATATCGCAAAAATCATGACTTGGTTAATTTATTCAAAATCACTAAAGTCGTGATGTATATGAGGCCACCTCTTTCATTTTTTTATACCGGTCAATGAAAGTCCAACATCATAGATTATCGATTTCTCGATTAAATCTTGATTAAGACGAGACCGAATTTATTTTCATTTCATTCCGTATTTCCTTATATCTTCATTTTCATTTTTTGATCGATGAAGTTCTTTGTTCACAAACGTTATTTGTCGAGGCGATCAACCTTCATTATTCCAAATCTGTAGTGAGTGATCATCGAGATATCTTTCTATACTTTAGGATCGTGATAGGTTACCTTCGATAAATTAACGAGAGTTTGTGATTTAAGACGAGGTCTTTACCTTTTCTTTTCGTGTGGCACGAATGTATCGGAGAATGATCATCAATGTCATTTCTCCATCGTGTCTTAACACAAAGATTGAATTGTGCCTCCTCCTATAGTGTGGTCTTCCTCATAGACCGTGCTACGACGGTTTAGCACTACATTGGGCCCGATTCACTGATCCAATAAGTTAATAATCAATCACTGACTTTACTTTCTGTCAATATTATCTTGATTTTATTTTCTGTCAAATATTATCCTGATTATTATTCTTGATTATTATACTTGTTCATGTTCATATTGTTCACTGTATATTCATACTTGACTCATTTAACCCTTCTTCCAAAGGAAAGCTTTTTCACTTTGACTCCTAAGTCACAACCTTTCCCATTTCATCCTTGGCCTCATAAGAGTCGTTTCCCTCATAGTTTAGTAATAGGATGGAGTTATCATGAACTCCATGTGATTCTCACTATCATGAGAACTCACTTTACCTTTACTCAGACTTATAGAGTTATCGTGAACTCTATGTGATTCTCACTATCATGAGAACTCACTTTCCCCTTTTAACGTAGACTTAGAGAGTTATCGTGAACTCTAAAACGAGCTCATACTCATTTCCCCTTGGAACTTTGGCCATAGTCAATGGTTCCTCTTTCACCCTTTAGTTAGGTGAACTACGGTTGCTCTGATTCTTTAGTCAGATACGTAGGCACAAGATGCGACGTCTTGGCGAGCAAAACTTAGTGTACATACCTTTAGGTCTTTACCTTAGTACAGATTATCTTAGCAAGCAAACATAGAATAACACAATCTAAACAAGAGGTTCCTGTAGAGTACTATAGATACTTAGGGTTCTAATACCTTCCCTTTGTATAACCAACACCCGAACCTTAGATCTCCCCCTTTTAGGGTTTCTTCGATCTTGAACCTTTCCTTTGGATAAATTAAAGTCGGTTGTAAAAGAAATATGATGCAAGTTAATTAATAGCTTGTTATCCGATTTTCACCGCAACAGTTGCCAATACCGAATTCTTATCTTTCGAACTAGAGAAATACATTGATTCGACTTCAACCATAACCCCACTATTTTGCATTGTACTACGATCATCTTTTGATTTTGTATAAAAGGTATAATGACCAATGTCGTATGCACTCCAGGTAATGACACAAAATTTTGGCTCGTACGACAACCATTTAAGTATCTCAGATGCACTACGATCATTAGATACGCTTTTATTAAACCAATCCATGAATCTGTTTTTATGCTTTATCAACAACAACTTGTCACTCATTCGGGGATATTTTTTCTTCAAAAGTCTTTTGTGAGTATCTATGAAAGGTTGAACCCCATCTATATTATTCAATATATAGAAATGTGATTGAATAACTACATCCCGAGCCATTGACCTAACATTTAGACCTTGAATACCTCTTCCGTCTGTGTCAGCATGATGAGACTTTGGAATTTCTATAGAATCTGCATCCAACAAATAGTTTGTACAAAACTCAACAACTTCTTTTGTGATGTACCTTTCAACAATCAAAGCTTCCGGTCGGTGATGATTCTTCGTATATCCTTTGAAGATCTTCATATATCACTCTATTGGATACATCCACCTTAAATAAACTGGACCACAAATTATGATTTCTCTTACGAGATGAACAAGTAAGTGAACCATAATATCAAAAAATGATGGCGGAAAATACATCTCCAATTGACACAAGATTATGGCAGCCTCATCTTCTAATTCATCCAATTTTTTGAAATCAAGAACTTTATTACATGTGGCATTGAAGAATAAACACAGTCTCGTTATAGTTACTCTCACATTTTTTGGAAGGATCCCACGGATAGCCACTGGTAGAAGATGTTGCTTCAATACATGACAATCATGAGATTTTAAACCAATTAACTTGAGATCTTTCATTGATACAAGTTTCTTGATGTTTGATGAGTAACCTTGCAAACACTCGCAGAACATATTCTTTTCCTTTTTAGATAGAGTGTGACATGCTGGAGGCAGATAAGTTCTTTTTCCTTTCTCTATTGGAGCCAACTATTTTCGTATACCCATCTTCTCCATATCAAGACGGGAAGTCTTACTATCTTTATTCTTGCCCGAAATGTTTAGAAGTGTGTCAATCAAACTATCACACACATTTTTCTCCACGTGTATCACATCAAGACAATGTCTAACATCAAGACTTGACCAATATGGAAGTTCAAAGAAGATGGACCTCTTTTTCCATATATTTTTTGCAACTGCCCATTTTTCTTTTCCTCTCTTCCCACCTTTTTCTTTTTCTCTCTTCCCACCTTTTTCTTTTTCTCTCTTCCCAAAGACAACATTAATGTGTTCCTGCCGTTGATAAACTTCATCCCTGGTTAAAGGTTTAGGAGCCTCACCAAACTTTTGCTCTCCATTAAAAGCCTTTCGCAATCTACGATAAGGATGACCCGATTTTAGAAATTTTCGATGCCCAAGGTAAACGATCTTTTTTCCAAACTCAAGTTGGTGATAACAAGTATCATCTTCACATATAGGACACGCTTTATATCCTTTAACACTGTATCCAGCCAAGTTACCGTAAGCCGGAAAGTCGGTAATTATGCAAAATAACATTGCACGCATATTAAACTTTTCCCTAAAATATGCATCATCAACTTCAACGCCTTCATCCCACAAGAGTCATAAATCATCAATTAATGGACTTAGATAAACATCTATGTCGTTACCAGGTTGTCGTGGTCCATAAATCATCATACTTAACAATATATACTTACGCTTCATGCACAACCAAGGAGATAGGTTGTAAATAGTGAGAAGAACATGCCACAAAGTATGATTAGTGCTCAGATTACCAAAGGGGTTCATTCCATCGGTGGCAAGCCCAAGCCTAAGGTTTCTTGGCTTGACTCCAAAATCCGGAAACAACGAATCAATTTTCTTCCATTGCAACGAATCAGCTATATGGCAAATGTTTCCATCACGAATCCTTTCATCTGCATGCCATCTAAGATTCTTTGCGTCATTCAAATTAGCAAAAAGTCTCTTTAATCGTGAAACTATTGGCAAGTACCATAACACTTTAGCAGGAGGATGCTTCCTACTAACATTGTCATAGTGATCATTGCCATCACCATTGTTAGCCTTCAGCTTGTAACGCGACACACCACATTTCGGACATTGAAACAAGTCTTCGTACTCTTTCTGGTATAATATGCAATCATTAGGGCAAGCATGTATCTTGATATACTCCAGACCCAGGGGGCACAATATCTTCTTGGTCTCATAGCAACGATCTGACAATTTGTTATCTTCTGGTAACACTTGTTGTAGCAATTCAAGTAATTCCGTGAAACTTTTATCCAACCATCCATTTTTTGCCTTCAGATTAAACAACTTTAACACCGCCGACAATCGTGTGAACTCTGTGCATCCCTTATATAAAGGGGTGTCTTTATCACTACATAAATTATCATAAATATGAGCATTCATAAAAGAAGATTCCCCAATATCACAGAACATATCCTCTAGTTGATCTTCCATATATTCATCTTCCTCCACTCTTTGACTTTGTAACGCCCGACTTTCCTTATTATCCACCTCACCATGCCACGTCCATATTATATAATTTTGACATATACCATCACAACAAAGGTGATTGTGTATTTCTTTCTTTGTACCCTTTTTTATATTCGCGCAAACAACACAAGGACAATAAAAGATACCATTATTGTCAGGAAGATGTTTATCAGTGTATTCAAGGAATTCACGAACTCCGTTCTCATAAACCGGACCTAATCTATTAGCTTTCATCCAACTACGATCCATTACAACTTCTGAAATTTATACATGTATAATAATGTGAATGACACACCAAAATCTAATCCAAAAACTCAAGCATATGCATATACAATATAAACAAAGAAAAAATCAATGAAGATGTACTCTCATACTAAACGTAAAACATATGAAACATCTCATTCTGACTTGAGCATATACAATATGAACGAAGAAAAAGGGAATGAAGATATTGAAGAATACCGTACTTCGAAGTTGTAATCAAATGAACGGAGGAATGAAGATGTTGAAGAGTACCGTACGTCGAAGCTGAAGAATCAAATGAACGAAGACGGTCAATATTTGAGCATAAACCAAGAAAAAAGGAATGAAGATGTTGAAGAGTACCTTACTTCGAAGCTGAAGAAGCAAATGAATGAAGACGGTCAATATTTGAGCATAAACCAAGAAAAAAGGAATGAAGATTCGAAGCTGGAGAAGCAAATGAATGAAGACGGTCAATATTTGAGCTCCAAATGAATGGATAAGAAGAGGGTAAAGGTTAGGGCGTCTCTGGCTCACTTGTTCGATTAGGGCGTCTTATGAAAGAAATACAGAATAAGTTTTGTTTTAATTTATTAGTAAAGCTTTTAATCTCGGTTGGAGAAACAAACCGTAGTGGAATCTTAAGTGACACACACTAAATGTATCCTAAAAAATGGAAAAAATGTGTTGTAGGAAATCGAATCTTGTTACATTTCATTTATTACTACGGTTGTTCATCTTAACCGTTGTAAATTCATTTACAATTTATTTTTTAAATAATGGACTTAAGTGACACACGCTAAAGGTATTCTAAAATGGAAAAAATATAGTTGCAGGGAATCGAAACTTGCTACATTTTATTTATTACTACGGTGGTTTAAGTCAACCGTCATTAAATGACTCAGCTTTTGCTTGGGCGCAAAAATTTTAACCTATTACAACTGCGTAAAAGGATGCGTTGTAAGCCTGGCGTTGTTGTTTTAGCGTTTTGTAATAATATATGTTGATGAACAATAGCGTAGGATTTTGGTAAGACAAAATAACTTGGTGTTCCTGTTCAAGAAACGCAGCGCATGGATGGAATCAGATCAGATGGGAAATGAAAATATATGGTATGTTATTAGAGATATTCTTGTGTTACTATTCAATTTCCTGTAACGTAAGATCCATTGGTAGTGAAAGTGCCATTTCTTTTCCCTTGTTAATTAATGTGCAACACTATATTTTCATTCACACGACAATGAGATGTGGCCCATCAATTACTAATAGGCAATGAATTAATTTCTCTCTTATCCGCATGGGCAGAGTATACTGTAGCGTTTTAGTATCCTGTAGTGAATAGGAATACTGTTAAGAAAGGAATGTGAGTATTACTTTATTACATGTCAAGCAAAGAAAAATATGAAGGATTGGTTAGTTTGTGAAAACATGTAGCTAGTATTACTTTAATTAAAGCTCGCGCAGAGAGAGAAAAAGAGAGTACCTAATGTTCAACAATGCTAATTAATTATTATGTGGCAATGTGGCATAACGACTGCTTTACGCATCTAAAACACTTCGAGGGGCTGCTGGGTGGAGATAGGAAAACTGGAAAAAAACCTGCAGGTAATCTGGTCCGCGTGTATTTGGAATATCTGGAAAGCGAGAAACGAAAAGATCTTCCAAAATAAGAACCTTGCGTGTGAAGATTTGGTGGAAAAGGTAAAAATAGACGCTTGGAAATGGATGAAAGCAAAAGGAAAGAATCTAATTCCAAACATAACAATGTGGTGTTTGAATCCTCGGGCATCCCTAGGAGCTGCAGAAGGCTGATTTGTTCTGTCGGGTCAGCCAGAGCTAAGCGTTGGTCTAGAGTGATTGTTGTCATTTGGTCTACGCTGGTCACTATTGTTTGTGTTGCCCAGGCAGATGCATATCTGTTAGTTTCATTGGTTTTGGCAGTGTTGGTGATAGGAAAAGACTCAAACTTGAAATGAGCATTATGGTGGTCTATCCCCTGAGAGCCCACAGGTGTGAAGGAAGATTAATCCTAAGGCTGTGTAAAGGAGGTTCGCAGCAGATGTTATTAAGTGGAAGTCTTCTCTTTTCAAATTTCAAGTGTGAAGTCAGCTTTCTCTGGTATCATCAGTAGGGCAGGCTTATGCCATTAGAGACTGTAATGGACCAATCTTGATATGTGGCTTTGCTTTTGGTTAGTATTTGGCCGGGTAAGTCTGGCGACTGTGGTGGTTAGGTTGGTGGAAATGCTCTCAGTGGTGGCCCTAAGGAGTTGGAGGTTTAAAGGTAGGTTTGTGCCAATTGGTCCTGAGTAAAACAGACAGGTGGAGATTATTATGTAGATCAGAGGAACATTGTTGTGACTGGAGCAGCGGTTTAATCCGTTTATTGTAATTCGTGTGGTCCATCTCGGGGGGGGGGGGGGGGGGGGGGGAGGGGGACACAGCTTACTCCACATCTGTTATGTAAATGGTGAGTGGTCTATTTTTTTTGAGTTCGCATTGCGCTGTTTTTGGAGTTAGCAGGAGGTGGCTGGGTCGGTTTTCGATGGCCCATCATTTCTTAATATAACTCAAGTGGCTTGGTTGGCTGGTGTTGTAGAGCTGGATTTGGTTAACAGCATTAGGCTGTTGTCACAATGGTGGTGGAGGTTTGAGGGAGTACGAAATGTCCAGCTGTCTATTGTCAGGCCCATTAAGTGGGTGGCCACTTTGAAGGCCGTTAGAGTGTAACCTCTTTTAGGAACAGGCCCTGCAAATGGAAGGTAGCTAGCATTTGCTGTATTGGTCATCTTCTGCGTTTGTGCTATAACAGATGGAATGAATTAGATTGGTCTTCCTGTTCTGCGCGTGCTGGTCTGCATCGAAAATATTCATCAACAGTCTTGGAATCTAGTTTCTTATGGCATGGGAGTGGTGGTGGTTTTCAGCAGCAGTCCTATACATTCCTCCTCTCTGGCTTGGCTGAAATAGTAGCTATCTTTGTAGTACTTTTTTATGATTTTGGTTCTTTTCTTTGTTAGGAAGTGGTTGTATTTGGAGAATGTGGATTTTGGAGACTTCTAAGTTTCTGTATAGTTGCATTTGGCTTGTATTTTCTGGTGTGACCTTCTGTAACCTTGATTAGCACATCTTGTACATTTTCAATATATTGGCCTTTTCAAAAAAAAAAATTATTATGTGGCAATGAAGTAATGAATTCCTTTCCCTTTTGAATAGTGTAGCGTAGGAAATATGGGTAACAATTAGGGGTGGACAATCGGTCGGGTTCGGTCGGTTTCGGGTCAAAAATTTAAATCCGACGTAAACTACGGTTTTAGTTTTATGGCCCAATTTCGACCGATTAAATTTCGGTTTTCGTCGGATTCGGTTAAGTCGGTTTGTCGGTTAAGTCGGATCGGTTTAGTCGGTTTAATATTTATTAGAACAATTCTATAAAAATGACTATATTGTAAATTTATTATAAAAAATATCAAATTTTTAGAATAGAACAATATTTTTTATTATTAAAAGAAAACCTATTATTATGTGATAATATTTTCAATATTATTTGACATTAACTTTGATCATTATCATACTTTAAACCATAAACTAAATAATACTCAAAATTTTATATTGTATGTCTTATATTTTTGAGAGTACACAATGCCATCATTAAATTATAAAAATGATAATATCCTCAAATATTATAAATCTCATTTTTATAGTGAGTCGGTCATACAGTAATAAAAATAAATAAAATATATATTAATGAAATTCGGTCGGTTTCGATTTTCGTCGGATCTAAAATAAGCATCCGAGCCCGACCGAAACAACCCTATATTATCTAAATTAAGCAACCGAATCAACCCGACATCCGACCCGACCCGACCAATTTGCACAAAAAAGACAATGAATCGGTCGGTTCAAATTTGTCCACCATAGTAACAATCACATTTCATGCGCAATAAGTGGAAAGAATATACTATCTATAACTCCTTTATATCACTTCCACAATATTTAATTATACGAAGTAATGTTTCTTTAATACTAATGTAACATGAGGATGTCCTTGGTAGAATCATGTAGCGCCACCCTTATGTGTACTGGCAAATGACATGTAGCTCTCATTTTGTTACATATAGATATTAATAATCAACAAGTGGCCTTCTTTTCAAATGCTACCGCGGATGAGGATGTAATATAAGTGTGATTTTCGGTTAACACCCTATCTATACTCCCGTAGCGATACACTAGATCAATTAGGATAGAATTGAATTAAATGTTTTACTAATTAGTTAATTAAAGACTAATTTAAATATTGATTAACTATTTAATTATTAATTATTAAATATTGAATATTTATTAAATTTAGAATATTTATTTAAATATTGATTATGTATTGAATAGTGGAATATTATTGGATATTAGATTCAATTATTAGTGATTAATTATTAGTCTATATTTAATCGGTAATTGCGTTTGTGAGTTGTGAATGGATCGAATCGATCCTTATGTATTATTTGTGATTGTGGCGATGACTTTAAAGTATGAATACTTTATTTATGAAAATGTGTTTGTGTGTGCAATTGTGTAATAATTCAAGTGTGATGAATAATTTTAGATATGCATGATATTAAGACTAGGGAACGGTCTTAATTGCATATGGTTGTTGATTGCATACACATCATTTATGTCAAGAGACAATGCTTGCTAGTTCCGTGTGAGCTAGTGACTTGTCCCAAACCTAGAGTGGGGTTTGAAAGCCTAGGGGACGAGCTTTTATTTGTTATTGGTCTAGGGGACGAACCCGGTTTAAATGTAAAAACCGAAAAATAATAACAAGTGTTGGTACCACATGACATGAGTTGCATTGAGTCTTGCATCGAGTCACGTTTCATATATGTTTATTATATGAAATTATGTGTATGTTTGTGACTTGTTGAATTGGTGAAATCGTGGAATTGTGTGTATGTACTCGTGGATTGTATGGTTACTTGAGTAATACCTTGTTGATGAAACGTTGAAGTGTGAGAATAATTGTAATTATATTTGTATGCTTTTGAATTAATTATTATCTTGTGATTTAAATAATTATGTTAATTCTCACCCTTATGTTGGAATGATGTTTTATACGACATTGCTTAGGTACCGAGGAGTAGAGTTGCTCGTAGCACGAGGTAGCCACTGGTGCAGCTGTTTAGTGTCTTTATTTATGTTGGGTCGAGTCGTGCTCTGATCATGTAACACTGGGATCGTTTGGTTTAGGTTTTAGAGATACACTATGTATTATACTTTATCCTTGTATGCTTATTTGAATTTTATGAAGTTTGGCTTTTATGTCTAAGTATTGTTTATCAATGTGATGAGCATGAAACTTTCTTTATGTCTATCATGATTGAATTAAATCCGTGCTACATGCTAATGTGAAAGTTTTTGGAAAACATTAATTTATTTTAAGTGTTAATGAACATGACAGATGTTTGTGATGTTTTGAAAATACACGTGACACCTTTTTGTGAAATGCATGATATTTACTCTGATTTATTTATATGTTTTCCGCGGGGTTTAGAAGGGTGTTACATTAGTGGTATCAGAGCAGGTCAGTTCATCCGGCCAGGTTGTCTAATGTTGTTTGTTCCCTAGTATGCGACATGTGTGTGAAAACACTGTCGGTACACATTTGTATTTCTAACCTTTGTCGGCAGGAGCGGGATTGAAACAAGTGGGGGAGAAGCTTGTGCTTCTTCAAGATGCTTCAAGTGTGTAGTGGTGGCTTAGTGTGTCGTTGAACGCTATTAAAGTTTGGTAAAGATGGTTTATGCCCCATCATGATTGTCGGCTCTTTATTGACAAATTGAGGAACTGATCACCCTTAATCTCTTGTTGATAGTAGAAGAGATTGTGTTGGATGGAATAGACGTGTCTTGCGAGCTTAGATGATGTTTGTAGTGAATTAATTGGCGTTAAGTCAAGTGCTTACAAATTGTTGTGATAAGACAGTTATTTTTCTTGAACCTGAGAATGAAGAAGACTTGTTTATGTCTGCTAAGCAAGTGAATGAGTCGGTGCAAGATGGTGCCAAGGTGTTTATGTTGATGGCAACTTTGAGCATTGGTGAAAGTGGAGCAATTGATGCTTTACCAATTGTTCGTGACTTTCCAGAAGTTTTTCTAGATGAGATAAGTGATTTACCACCGGAACGTGAGGTGGAGTTTTCGATCGACTTAGTTCCTGGAACTAGTCCGGTATCGATGGCTCCATATCATATGCCCGCATCTGAATTAAAAGAGTTAAAGAGTCAACTTGAAGATTTGCTTGAGAAGAGATTTATTCGTTTAAGTGTGTCACCGTGGGGTGCGCCAGTGTTGTTGGTTAAGAAGAAATAAGGTTCTATGAGACTTTGTGTGGATTATAGACAATTGAACAAGGTGACTATCAAGAATAAGTATCCACTTCCGAGGATTGATGATTTGATGGATCAGTTGGTTGGTGCAAGTGTGTTCAGTAAGATAGATTTGAGATTTGGGTATCATCAGATTCGTGTGAAGGCTGAAGATATTCAGAAGACTGCTTTTAGAACAAGGTATGCACATTATGAGTATTTTGTGATGACATTTGGTGTGACTAATGCACCAGGTGTATTTATGGAGTATATGAATAGGATTTTCCATCCTTATTTGGACAAGTTTATGGTTGTGTTCATTGATGATATTTTGATCTATTCAAAGAGTGAAGAAGAACATGTTGAGCATCTGAAGATTGTGTTATCTGTGTTGAAAGAGAAGCAGTTGTATGCTAAGCTTTCTAAGTGCGAGTTTTGGTTGAAGGAAGTGAGTTTTCTTGGCCATGTGATTTCGAGTAGAGGTATTGCAGTTGATCCGTCGAAGGTTGAAACTGTATCGCAATGGGAGACTCTGAAACCAGTTTTTGAGATTAGAAGTTTCCTTGGTTTTGCAGGTTATTATCGGAAATTTATTGAAGGATTTGCTAAGTTATCTTTGTCGTTGACGCAATTGACTCGGAAGGGTCAAGCTTTTGTTTGGGATGCAAAGTGTGAGGAAAGTTTTCAAAATCTTAAGAGAAGATTGACTACAGCTCATGTTTTGATTTTACCGAATCCGTCAGAACCATTTGTTGTGTATTGTGATGCTTCTTTGATGGGTTTGGGGGCGTGTTGATGAAAAATTGGCAAGTTGTAGCTTATGCTTCAAGGCAACTTAAAGTGCATGAGAGGAATTATCTGACGCATGACTTAGAGTTGGCCGCTGTTTTGTGTTGTGTTGAAGCTTTGGAGGCATTATTTGTTTGGTTCGATATTTTAGGAGTTTAGTGATCATAGGAGTTTGAAGTATCTCTTTGATCAGAAAGAATTGAATGTGAGACAAAGGAGATGGTTGGAACTTTTGAAAGATTATGATTTTGGTTTGAATTACCATCCGGGTAAAGCAAACGTGGTAGCTGATGCATTGAGTAGGAAATCTTTGCATATGTCAATGATGATGGTAAAAGAGTTGGAAATGATTGATCAATTTCGTGACATGAGTTTGGTTTGTGAAGAGACTTCTTATGGAGTTAAGTTTGGTATGTTGAAGCTTACTAGTGGTATTCTTGATGAGATTCGAGAAGGTCAGAAATCTGATTTGAGTTTGGTATGTTGGTTGACTTTGATTAATCAAGGTCGAGGTGGTGATTTTCGGATTGATTAAAACGGTATCATGAGATGTCGTGATCGAGTTTGTGTTTCGGATATTGCTGTTTTGAAGAAGAGTATTCTTGAGGAAGGTCATCGTAGTGGATTGAATATTCATCTCGGTGCTACCAAGATGTATAAAGATTTGAGGAAAGTATTTTGGTGGCCTCGTATGGAGAAGGATATTGCAGAGTTTGTGTATTCTTGTTTGATTTGTCATAAGTCGAAGATCGAATATCAGAAACCGTCAGGTTTGATGCAACCGTTATCTATTCCTGAGTGGAAATAGGATAGCATATCTATGGATTTTGTGTCTGGTTTACCTAGAACACCGAGCAATTTTGAGGCTATTTGGTTCATTGTGGATAGATTGACGAAATCTACTAACTTTATTCTAATACAGATGGATTACCCGTTGGAGAGATTGGCAAAGCTGTACATTGAGAGGATTGTCAGTTTGCATGGTATTCCATCTAGCATTGTGTCAGATAGAGATCCGAGGTTCACTTCGAGATTTTGGGAGAGTTTACAAGGTGCCTTGGGTACGAAGTTACGTTTAAGTTCTGCTTATCATCCGTAGACCGATGGTCAGACTGAGAGGACGATTTAGTCACTTGAGGATCTTTTGAGATCTTGTGTGTTGGAGAAATGAGGAGTTTGGGATATCTACTTGCCTTTGATTGAGTTTACCTACAACAACAACTTTCATTCGAGTATTGGTATGACACCATTTGAGGTATTGTATGGTAGGTGGTGTAGGACGCCGTTGTGTTGGTATGAGTCGGGAGAGAGTGTCGTGGTTGGACCCGAGATAGTTCAACAGACTACTGATAGGATTAAGATTATTCAGGAGAAGATGAAGATCTCAGAGTCGTCAGAAGAGTTATCATGACAAGAGGAGGAAAACACTTGAGTTTCAAGAAGGAGATCATGTGTTTCTTTGAGTTACTCCTGTGACTGGTGTTGGTAGGGCATTGAAGTCGCGTAAGTTGACACCGCGTTTCATTGGTCCTTATCAGATCTTGCAAAGGATAAGAGAGGTAGCCTATCGGATTGCTTTGCTGTCGTCACTTGCTAATCTCCATGACGTGTTCCATGTATCTCAGTTGAGGAAATACATTGCGGATCCGTCTCATGTAGTCCAAGTGGATGATGTGCAGGTGAGAGATAACCTGACTGTGGAGACATCACATATGCGGATTGCGGATCGGGAGTTGAGGGAACTTCGAGGTAAAGAGATCGCTTTGGTGAAGGTCGCTTGGGGAGGACCGACCGATGGAAATATGACTTGGGAGCTTGAGAGTCAGATGAGGGAGTCATATCCCGAGTTATTCGTTTGAGGTAATTTTCGAGGGCGAAAATCTTTTAAATGGGGGAGGATTGTAACACCCCAATAAGATGCATCTTCTTTTCGGTAGCCTAACCAATAAGAACTCCATAGTTAAGCGTGCTTGACTTGAAGTAGTGTTGGGATGGGTGAATTTCTGGGAAGTTTTCCGAAAAGTGTGTGAGTGAGGACAAAGCATGCTGAAAAGATCTGTGTTAGTTTGTGAAGTCAGTTGGTAATCCGGAAAGCATTCTGGGGAATTACAAATGGTATCAGAGCCAAACCTCTCCCAGTACGATGTGGTTCGGGGACGAACTAAGCGGAAGCTGGTGGGCATGTAACAACCGAGGTTGAAGAGGGCGCAAAGTGGTTACATGTAACACTCGAGGGCGAGAGAGTGATTGTCGGTGCATGAGGCATGACAATGAGACACTCCTAGCAGCTTCTAGAGAAAAACCGAATTCACATCGGAATGAGAGGGATCCTAAGGCTATGCAGGTATGGGACTGCATGATTGAAGAAAGGCTTATAAGGATTAACTAGTACTACCTATATAAGCAAAATGCATATTCTTTTCGGTAGCTTGTTCCATAAAAACTCCACAGTTAAGCGTGCTTAACTTGGAGCAATTTTATGATGGGTGACCTCTGGAAAGTTTCTCGGAAAGCGCGTGAGTGATGACAAAGCATGCTGAAAAGACCCATGTTAGTTTGTGGGGTCATTCGGTAATCCTGAAAGCAGTCTGGGGCATTACATCTCACATAAGTGCTTGTATATCTTGAAGTATTATTGTTTCACCTTTCATCACCCTATACAATGTTTTATACATCCCAACCTTTCATGTAAATTTCATCTCATTTACTAAATTGACTAGTAACAATTGTTCTATAAATTTTTCCTCCAACCCATTTCATATTTTGCATAACCATTCGTAGCAAACAGTTGATACAACTAGATTGCAAAGAGGACTCTATGTGATAGATCATAGTCGTGCTTCCTCTACTTGTAATTATTTTATTTTCAATTCTTTTGAACTTTGGCATTTAAGATTATACCACATTTGTCATTATGGCATGTAAACTTTATCCAAACAGATTCCTCTCATTTCTTGTAAAAATAACATGAATCCTTGTGATTATTGTCATTATGTAAAACAAAAGAAACTTCATTTTCCTACTAGCATTACTCACACACATGACCCTTTTGAATTTTTACATGTTGATTTATAAGGCCCTTTTTCCACTTAATCTATTATAGGTCATAAGCATTTCCTCACATTAATAGATGATTTTTTGAGATTCACATGGGTGATATTTCTTAAAACCAAATCTCAAACAAAACATAGCACCATCAATTTCATTGCTCATGTAGAAAACCAATTCAATATTATCCTGAAATGTTTTAGATTTGACAATGGTTCAGAATTCGTGTCATTAAAAGACTTTTTTTCTTTCTAAAGGCATCATTCATAAAAAATCTTTTGTGGATACCCTCCAACAAAATGGAATAGCAGAAAGAAAGCATCAACATATATTGAATGTAGCTAGAGCCATAACTTTTCGTTATAATATTCCTTAGACTTTGTGGAATTTAAGTATTCAACATGTTGTTCACTTGATAAATGGAATCCCTGGTCCCCTACTCAAATCTAAATGTCCTTATGAGATTTTTCTTAAAACTTTTCTTGTCCTTATACATTTGAAAATTTTTTGTTGTCTTTGTTTTGCCACAACAATCCAAGCTCATCCAACCAAGTTTGAACCTAGGGCTAGATAGGTAATATTTATTGGTTTTAAAGATGGTACAAAAGGTTATATTATATATGACATACAGCCTCATAACTTGTTTGTGTCAAGTAATGTTATTTTCTATGAAAATGTCTTCCTTTTAAAAGTAACAAGATAAATCCCCTGCATTTACACCTCGCTCAGTAGACAATTTCCAATATCTTAACTCCGAACCCCCACAGGGCCCTACTTTGCCCGTTGTACCTTCCATGTCTGCTTCTGAACCTATGTCTGTACCTGCTAGTTTCAGCCATATACATGATAATTCCAGTTTGTATCCTCTAAACAGTGACTCTAGTTTCAAGAAAGCAGCTAAATTTTTATCTCTACCT
This sequence comes from Lathyrus tuberosus, assembly GCA_022829125.1. NCBI lineage: Eukaryota > Viridiplantae > Streptophyta > Magnoliopsida > Fabales > Fabaceae > Lathyrus > Lathyrus tuberosus. The sequence continues at coordinate 23,777,614 of JALAZF010000013.1, read as the reverse complement.
GCAGGTTCACACATGTTTCCTTCCAATACTGCATCTAGTAATCCAGTCCCTTAACCACTGGGACCCTACAATACGACTTCGCCCTCTCTTGTTCCTATCATTGTTGACCTTGAACCAAATTATGTCCCCGAACCAACATAACACATATTAGACCCATCTAAATCAGTCTCTCAATCCAATTTACACCATCTTAACTCTACTATTACACTCATGAAATCTATCAGATCCAAACATCCCCTAGCTTTCTAAAAGATTATCACTATAACCTTCTTCCTCATTCATATAAAAATGTCTCATTACATGCATCTAATACATCTTTATATCCCTTGTCTGAATTTTTATCTTATGAGCAATGTTCTCCCACTTACAAAAATTTTTGTTGCTCTATTTGCTCCATACCTGAGCCAAAAAATTACCACCAAGCCTCTAAACTTGACTATTGGAAAAATGCCCTGGATGCTGAGATAATTGCTCTTAAGGATGACCATACTTGGACCATTGTGGAACTTCCTGTAGGTAAAATCCCAGTTGGTTGAAAATGGGTTTACAAGGTCAAGTATCATGTCAATGGATCTATAGAGAGATATAAGGCTAGATTTGTAGATAAAATGTACAATCAATTAGAAGATGTTGACTATTTTGATACATTTACTCATGTTGCTAAGATTGCTACTATCATGGTTTTATTGTCTCTTGCAGCTATCAAGAATTGACACCTTGAGCAACTTGATGTCAATAATACTTTCCTCCATGGAGATCTCAATGAGGATGTATACATGTCTCATCCTCCCGGGTATGACTTTGTGGTTCCAATAAAGTCTCTAAGCTCAACAAATCATTGTATGGACTTAAACAAGCTATTAGACAATGGCATACTAAGCTTTCTTTGGATTTACTTTCTCTAGGATACACACAATTTTAGGCTGATCACTCACTTTACACTAAACACACTTCTCACAATTTCATTGCACTCCTCGTGTATGTTAATGATATTGTATTAATAGGTGATTCCATAATGGAAATTAATACTGTAAATCCTTTCCTACATCATAGGTTTCGCATCAAGGACCTTGGCCAACTGCGATATTTCATAGGTCTCAAAATTTCTCGGTTAACTTCTACCATTTTCCTTAATCAAAGGAAATATGTTTTAGAATTGCTTAAAGATACAAGATTCCTTAGAGCAAAGCCTGCATGTACTCCCCTTTATCATACTTTGAAGCTCTCTTCAACAATTGGAGTTCCATTGGATGATCATTCCTCTTATCGCAAAGTCAATGGTCGGCTGTTGTACCTTACAAATACACATTGTGACATAACTTTCTCTGTTCAACATCTTAGTTAATATGTTGTGAATCCATTTGTTTCTCACCACATAGTTTTTACTCGCATATTGATATACTTAAAGACCTTTCATGCACAAGGCATCCAGCTTTCAAGTTCCAACCAGCTCAAGCTATACGGTTTTTCTGACTCAGATTGGGTTCGATGCCCTGATTCTAGAAAATCAATCACTGGTTATTGTGTATTTCTTAGAAACTCATTAATTTCGCGGCGCTTAAAGAAATAGAGCATTTTATATCGATCCTCTACCGAGGCAAAATATCGAACACCTGTCTCATTGACATGTGAAATTCAATGGTTATCTTATATCTTTGCAGCTTTCAACATTAAATTCTCTATTCCAGATTCAGTTTACTATGGTAGCAAGTCTACAATTTACCTCGCATACAATCCTACTTTTCACGAGAGGAGCAAACATATTGAACTGGATTGTCATGTAATTTGAGAAAAATTACAGTCCAAATTAATTCATTTACTTCCAGTTCCTTCTCATTTTAAATTAGCAGATGTTTTAACCAAGTCTCTCCATACTCTTTCATTTATCTCATTCTTGTACGAGTTAGAATTATGTAACATACATATCCCAATACATATCCCAATTTGTGGAGAGGTATCAATCTAACTAATTAAGCTAATACAAGTTAGTCAGGATAGTAATTATTAGTAGTTAGACTTAGTTATAGTTTACCCTTATTGTACTTATGGTATATATAGATTATCTCTTCACAATGTAATGAATGTAACAAACTATTCTATTCAAATGAAGAATTCTTTTTCCTTGTTGAGCTTTCATTGTTGCATCAACAATAGTCACGTGTCGGAGGTGACGTTGTGCATGAGGTCACACGACACACACCTTAGATAAGGTGATGTGTTAGGCGTCCCATGAATTTTTTTTTTCTTCGGTATGCTCGAGTTTTTTGCGGAAATAGTAGGATATCAATGATGAGGAAAATTTTACCTTATACCCATCATTTATTTCTCTACCTCTATATTATTTTTTGACCAAAATGTTCTCATATAAATAATTTATTAAAAATTAAAAAATATTTAAAAAATGACTACTAGAATTTTTTTGCAAAGTCTTCCGGTACACAAAATAAAAGTTAAAAAATATTAAGAAAAACTAACTACCGAAACTCTTTTGCAAAATTTTCCGGTACACTAAATAAAAGTCAATATTAAATATTAACAACTGTAACTCTTTTACAAAGTCTTTCGGTACACAAAATAAAAATTAAAAAATATTTTTAAAATGATTATCAGAACTTTTTTTAAAATCTTCTGGTATGTAAAATAAAAGTTAAAAATGTTAAGAATTTGAGTATAGGAACACTTTTGCAAAATCTTTTAATATACAAAATTAAAGTTAAAAAATGTTTAAAAATTGACAATCAGAACTTTTTTACAAAGTCTTCCGGTATATAAAATTAAAGTCAATGTTAAAAGCTGACTGCTGAACACTTTACAAAAGTCTTTAAATTCGCAAAATAAAAGTTGAAAAATGGACTACCAGAATTTTTTTGCAAAGTCTTTCGGTACATAAAATAAAAATTAATGTTAAAAACTGACAACCAAAATTTTTTTACAAAGTCTTTCGATATATAAAATAAATGTTAAAAAATTTACTACCAGAATTCTTTTGTAAAATCTTCTAAAACACAAAATAAAAGTTAAAAAATATTAAAAAAAAAAGGTAAACTAGTTAAAAATATACCAAGATAAAATTGATAATTTTTTATAAAATATAGTATAAAACTAAAGGTAAGGATACGAGTTAAAATTTTCAATGGTAAGATATATGGATAAAAGAAAAAAATTGAAAATAAAACAATTATAAAATAATAGAAGATATTTTAATTAGAGGTGTTCGCGGGGCGATTTGGTTCGGTTTTGAGAGAATCTGATACCCGAACCAATGAAAAATAAATGAATTGGTTTGGATTGGATTTTTATATTTTTGCAATAAAGCTCAAACCAAATTGATCTGAAAAACAATGGATTAGTTTGGATTGAATTGATCGGATATATTAAAAATAAATATACAATTTTTTTTTAAAATTATTTGTTTACACGCTAAAATATGAAAAATAAATATTGAACACATGACACACATATTTTTAAGCAAGTTATGACCACCATAGTCCTATAGTTGTTGTATATCACTTAAATATTCAATAAATTAAAACAATTTTACTGCATACTCATACTCCATTCCATATCATAAAATTGAAGGTTTGCGGTTTACAAATACTTGTGATTTGAGGATTTGCAATTTGGGAAGAAGCTTGTGGTTTGCGGATACTTATAGTTTTCAATTTATGAGTTTGATTTATAATGGTTGTGATGTTTGATTTCTCTATATTTCATCATTGATTGATAGACTTGTGATAATTTGAAAGATGTTGTTCCGTTTTTCATTAGAAATGTCCAGAGACTATGCCTCTTTATTTCTTTCATTATGGTTTGTACTTGCTAATTGCTATAACAATTATTCTCTTTATTCAAATAAATAAGTAATAACCCAATTAAAATTAATAATTTATTATATGAATTAATTATGTTTATTGTTATTGGTTTGGTTCGGATTTACGGGTAGCAAATTAGAAATCCTTTGCCCAAACCAATTAACACCGGTTTTAATTGGTTCGGTTCGGTTTTTGCCCGAACTGGAAAAATGCCTGACCCAGACAAATTGGTTTGGTTTGGATTCCAGTTTGGTTCGGATTTGCCCGAACCAATGAACATCCCTAATTTTAACGAATGCAACAAATCGCAATGAAAACAGGAAAACAAATTAAAAAAACAAAAATTATCATTTATGGAGAAGTAAAATCTTTAAAATAGAGAGTGATACCATGTAAAATTTGTGAATGTTTTTATAGATACTAGTAGGATACCCGTGCTATCGCACGGGTCCGGTCTGGGTTCACATCACGTGCGTACCAAACCATCATGTTTAATTAATTATTTAACATAGAAATAATTACACATTTTTATAGAAGCATTGTTGTTTCAAAAAAAAAATTCAAATTGTTAGAACAAAATAATTTGGAGTTATTTAAAGTGTGAGATAGTTAGATATTTTGAACAAAAAAAAAAATTATAACCGATAAATAATATATTTAAGGCATGTTATACTAAAACAAAAATTTCCGTGCATAATAGAAAATATTAAAAATAAAATAAATGATAATAAAAAATTTCCATAGATAGTACATGATATTAGAAATTAAATAAATGATAATTATTGTTAGAAATAATAAAAAAACTATAGTTATTAATTTAATAAATTGTGATGTATTCAAATTATATAAATGTTACATAAAGTATAACATGAATTATAATATAAAACATGAGAAATAAAAAATAATAAATTCATTAGAATAATTAAAATTTTAAAATCATTTAAATAATTAGAAATACAAAATGTTATAGCAATTTATGACATTTTGCCAAAATACAACCAAAAGTAAACTATACACGTGCGATAGCCCAATATTTCTGTTTTAGGCCCAAATAAAATTGATGAAACTGTTTTGACATAGTTTATCTAACCTAAAAATATCAGAAACGTTTTTTCCTTTCAGCCAATTTGCATGTTGCGTTGAGAAGTTCTGGACAACAGCAATGGAAGGTACGATGAATCTGAATCGCGCTAGAGAGAACGAAAACGGAAGTGAAGGTTTGAAGAAATTGAAATGCGCAACAGAGAACGGAAATACAACGGAGGAGATGAGGTAAATAACAGAAAAGTTCTTGTCACAATTAATATTTATTTGTTGTTCTTAATCGTTTAATGGGGTTTCATATTCGAAGCACAATCAATTAGTTTTAAAGAGCTTATTAGGGTTTATGTATAAATTTGGTTATGGGTTGAAGTAAACCGATTCTATGAAGTTAGGGTTTGTAACAAAATCATATATTTCAATGTTTTTCGATAGTTGTTTGTGATATAGTTAAATAATAAATAATGGTGTTTTTTAATTTGTGTTAAGTTATGAAGCTGCAATGGAGATAATAAATACAATGGTGATGGAGGTGGCGATGGAGGATGGTTTAAATCCATCCTCTACCAAAGCTGTGAAGAAAGGGAAGAAAGTGTGTAAAGGGAATAACAAAGATTCAGGCAGGAGACATACCAAAGCAACACCGCCATGGACCTGCTCTGCTTTTGTTCAAGACAACGATGAAATTATGGAAATTCGTCGGGGATGAATTTCGTTTGGTTGTGAATGCAAGACAGGAACAAGTATATTAAATTTGGTATATTAACAATCATTTTATACATAAACTCATACAAATTTTAGCAGATAAACAATATAGATATTGGAGTTTCCTTCTCTATCAAACCTATCAAACTCATACAAATTTGGTTTCAACATATTATTTTGCGTAGTCATTGCACAGTGTAGTGGATGTCCTGAACATGTGATATTTGACATAAAAGACATCTTAGGAATAGAAACCATAAATACATTTGCATATTCTTTGTCAATTTGTAGATTTTGTTTTGAGAACAGTTTTTTCTCGTATTGGTTCTCCAAGCTATTTAAGTTTTTCTTTGCAGATTAGGTTCTGTGTTAAAAGATTTTCCATAAACTATTCAATTAATTGGTTGTTATCATTTACACAGAAGGTTGGAAAGGGTAAGTGTAGTAAAGTTGAAAGTAAAGGTAAATATAAAATGATTGGAGCTAAAGATAAGGTTGGAAAGGGTAAGGTGAAAAATGTAGAAACTAAAGGTAAAGAGAAAATGATTAGAGCTGAAGGGAAGGAGAAGACAGTTGGAACTAAAGGGAAGGAGAAGATAGCAGGAGTTAAAGGTAAGGAGGAGAGGGTTTAGATAAAGGGAAGAAGGTGATGGTTATTGCTAAAGGGAAGCAAAAGATTGATGTAGATAAAGGCAATGAGAAGATTGATGTACGTAAATGCAAGGAAAATGTGGGTATAGCTAAAGGAGTTATTGACACACGGTCGGAAGGAAGAAAACTGTTTGACTTGAAAAGACAAAATTCAAATAGAGTCTATGAAGAGATGGAGAATGGAAACAAAGTTTATATTTGGGAAAACACTGTTATGGATGTTAAAGTTAAACTTGGTAACGTATTGGTAAGCTAAATTACATATATACATTGTTTCTTATTGTATAACAAATATTTTACTAATCATAATATTTGCTCGTTATCTATATTTGAACAACATTTTCCAAGATATATGGCTAGGAAATGCCTCCGTCTTCATCAAAGTTCTATCAAAATAGTTGATGTTAAAAGTCGAGAGACCCTAAAATGGCAAATTCACATGACCAAAAGGGGAAATAAACCAAATCCCTATGAAAGGTTCTTTGCTCAGGAATGGTATGATTTTGGTAGAAAGAAAAACATTAGGACTGGGAATATATTATTTTTAAAGATGATGCGGTTTTCCCTATACATCTATGTAACAATAAATAGGTGTTTAAAAGTCTAGGGTTTTTTTAAATTAACTTATGTTTTATCTAATCAATGTCTCCTTTTATTGAATATGTTGATGCATATCAGTACTTTAAGATTTTCTCAATCAAATGGTTGTATGACTATAAATAGGTGTTGATGCATAAATGGCACTTATTGTATGTATGAATCATCATTTGGTGGCCTGTTGCATGTGCTTCAATTCTGCATTTGGATACGTTTGAGTTATTATTTTGTTGTTCTTTTAATTCAGGATGTGGCGCATTAGTAATGTGCCATAGAGTGTTTATAAACATCAAGATAAACATGGTATGATTAGTTGTAACTCGTTAATCTGTTATCTACTGCAGTGGTGGAATTTTCAGAGTTAGTTCACAGCAGATATGTTAATTAGTAAAATCTTAACTTGTAAGCATTGGTTGTAAAGCCTTGAGCACCTTTAGAGCTGAATGTTAATTTTGGCTTGACAATCTTGGAGTGAGTTTCCTCATCCTATATTGGTGTAATTGCTTCATTTTATCAGTTGTATTCCAGCCTTGAATGTAGTCAGGCATACTGTTTTTTATTTTTCGTTTATTTTACTGTTAGTGTATATTGGGGGTCTTAAGTTATAAGTTGGTTATATAAAATATAATGAGATAATAAGTTAACTTCTATACAGACAAAGTTTTTCGAGATCATGTGGTCTTCTTGTTTCCGATAGTTCATCTGGTTTACCATATGATATTTTTCTGCACGAAGCATATTTATGATGTGGGAAGCTATATGGTTTAAAAAGGATTCATCTAAAGCTGGATTGCACCCAATTTGTTTGGTATTTAAAGTCACATATCAACTAACATAATTGCGTGGTGTATGATGTATGTGAATTTTAGTTGGAAATTAAATGTATTTGAAGCTTATTCATTATTGTAGATTTTTTTGGTAAAAAAATATGAATTTTAATAATTGATATACACTACCACGTGAGACTATAACAAAATAATAAGTAATTATCATGTTCGTATTTGTCCATTGTAAAGTCTTTAATTCCCTGCTTGAGACAAAAAGAATAAAGAACATACACATTATAAGTAAAAAAATTGATATCAAAAGTTAACAAATGCAACTTGTCATTTAAGTTCAATGCTCATAGTCATAAACCATCATGATATGTTTTATCAGTCCTAACTTTATCAGATACTAAAACTGAATGTTTATCAGTAGCCGTCAAAACAGAATTCAAGATGGTTGCTCATAAAACAAAAGATTAACATAATTCCACAAAATATTTGAAATGAAAAACAGTAACATAAATCAAGAACTCAGCATATATGCAGCTACTTTTCCTCTTTTATGGCTTTAGTTAACTTGGTTGAGGATAGTTGAACACTTTCAATATCTTCTACAGAATCAGTCAAAGTTCTTTTCGACGGAGTCAACACAGAATTTGAAATAGCAGGATCATAATCAGCATATGCAGACATAGACTCCTACAAACGTAAACAAAAATCTAATTAGATTATATGCTACAATTAAAAGTTATTCCTTTATGTATTCACTGATTGATTAAAAGACATACATAATAACTTCTTAATTCATCTTGTGACAAAGGTTCAGACATTTGAATTTTCGATGTATGCTGCCAATAGGTAATATTATTAGCAAATGTCATCAACAAATAAATATGATAACTTTAATTTATATACATTACAAAATGTATACAAAGATTACCTCTTCAGTTTTGAATAAGTCCCACAATTTCTTCCGTGATTCATCATCTTCTTTAAAGCTAATAACAGAAAGTTTGCCATTTTTTGGTTGAAACACAACTTTTATTGCCAACTCTTTTTTCAGTATAGCATCAAATTCATACGGAAATTCCAGTGGGTCATAATCACTGACCTGTTAATATTGCAAATTAATTGAAAGACATTCATGGTATGGCCTATATCTAAGTTATTACTAAAGTGTCCAACAAACATTATTATTTACCGCAATCAACTGCATTTTCATTTGCAAGGCAGACTTTCCGATTAACTTCACGCAGTCCCCGTCCCAAAAAACGAATTTGGCTTTGTATTGACCGTCTATTGCCATAACTTCGAGCTTGTACCTGCAACAATTGAATAAAATATGTATCAACACGTTTAGCATTTACATTAATAGTAATGTAGACACAATTTCTTTTACGCCATATCGTGGCACCGGTTCATCTGTTGTGTGATTTGCAAAACATTTTAGCTTTCCATCCTTTAAAGACACACTTTTTGTACACTGACTACATCCATCATAAAACCACCCTGTCTGCCCTACCTCAAATTTCATCAACTTTGTAACAGTCACACAGGTTGTCTCCTATGATACCAATAATGGGAACACATATCAAATATACATATTTTATAAAATAGAAAGAAAACTATTTTATAAACACGACTTACATGCTGAAGATCTTTGATCTCGACAAGACTAAGAATTGTGGCTTTCCACAGAAATTTATCAAAATCTAAATATTGTGAGTTTTGGGTGGTTTCAACTTGTATGCTAGACAATGACAGCGTTGGTAATTTGTCCCGAATACTGTGACAAATACAACAGATAAAAACATCACATCAAGAACCGAACATAAAAAGTTTGAGTTCACTGTTGCATAGACAGATAGTTTATACTAATTGCTTCATAAATTACCTTTCCTTTAGCTTACAAATCTCAACAATGCTGGCATCATTTAAAATTAACTTAGTGCCATTCCATGCATTGGAAACATTGACCGGATAATTTCCTTCAATAGTTATAAAAACAAAATTATTCAAAGGCAACATACAACATTTGATAAGATATTGTTAATAAACATAACACAATAGTAAACAACACAACAATGCTTCAGGGATACCTTGAGCAGCCTTTATACGTGCATTCTGCAATAGAACTATAATATTTCCAGCTTCAATGTGACTTTTACAATAATCGGAGAACTGCACAGCAAGCTGACCCCATAGAGTACACTGCACCAATGATTTGCTGCATAGAAAGAAACATCCAAGTTCACCCCAAATTAATAGATACACACAAATCATATATAACAAAACTTCAGACTGCAAAACAGAGATCATACCTCAAATCGGTTATCGTAAACACAACTTTACTTTTATTATTATCAGTATTGATTTGGGACTACGTGATCTCAGTAACTCCTCCGACAATATCTAACCAATTCATACAACTAAAGAATATAATATTACGCACGCAATAGTTATCCAAAAAATATTAGAAACAATATGAAATACAAAAAAAAAAAAACTACCAACCAAAACATCAGCTTGGAATCGTTCATCCAATATGGATGCCAAGTCAAGTAAGTTGAAATAATTTACAGGGATATCAGGCAAATTAGTTTTCTTAACAGAGGTGGATCCACAAAACACCAACTTGAATTTATGAGTGGTCGACTTAAAAGAAAAGTCATTTTGCGAAACCTTGAAATTCTGCATAATGTATGAACTTCCAACAACCAGCTCTGTTTTGTACTTCGAAACCAAATGTGGCGGAACAATCACTTGAATCATATCAACCTACAGGCCGAAATTTAAAACCTTTACATTAGATTCAAATAAATCGATTAATAGATATATATTGATGTTCTTTAAACATGCAATGCAGTAAAACCACCAAAACAACTATGATATCTTTAAACATGCAATGCAGTAAAAACACCAAAACAAATATGATACATTTGAATCAAGTAAAACCATCTCCAAATGCTCTTTGTTGAAGGAACTCGTGACACTCCACAGACGTTTGCATCGAACAATTATTTTCCACAAATCCTTCGTATCATCGATATCCCTGATGGATTCAATCGGCCGCGCCATAGCTTACCAAAACTCTGAAACAATACAAAACATGATACAATCGTCAGATTAAGGTTAGAATAAAGAACACCATGATCAAAGGAAGAGATGAAATATGAGCATTAGAATACAACGGGGTTCTTACGGTTCAGAGGTTACAAATATGGAAGTAATGAAAGATATTGATTTAGTATCTTCTACTATTTAAATAACGTATGTGAATAACTTTTTCCAATGAACTTTCAAACTTCCAATGTCACTTGTCCCTTAAACTTCCAATAATCTTATTTATTTTTATTGTAATTGTAAATTAATTGTAAAGAAACAAAAAAAATTAAAGTTTGCCTCGTCAGCAATAATTAATGCAGGATGAACAGAAATTGAGAAATTTTTGGACGGACTAAAATATCTCTGGAATTAGAATAATTACTGTTGATAATCAAGGGTTTAAATATGGTAATTCCAGGTACTTAGTTTTTAATATGGTAATTCCAGGTACTTAGATTTTGTTCCCAAACGAATGAACATCCCTAATTTTAACGAATGCAACAAATCACAATGAAAACAGGAAAAAAAATTACAAAAACAAAAATTATCATTTAGGGAGAATTAAAATCTTTAAAATAGAGAGTGATACCATGTATAATTTGTGAATGTTTTTTATAGATATTATTTCAAAAATAAATTGGAGTATAAAATAGCGTACTATATCTAACAAACAAGCCTAAATAACTTCAATTTATCTACAACAGTATGAGAAATATGCTCTTTAAACTATTCTTTAATCAACTATAAAGTCTTATGCCCTTAAACTAACTTTTTAAATCAAATAACTAAACTTAAAAATAATTTACAAATAGTTTTTTATTGTTAGAACACTACTAGTACATTATTTAAAATTAAAAAGCTTAAAACCTAATTATCAACCATTTTAGTTAAATGGTTGAATTTCAAATTAGAAATGATATACATTAAGAATGATTTATTTATGGGAGTTAATAGGTGGTAAATTAAGAATTATTATAAAGATAAAGAGATAACAGTTTCATTATAATACGAGACAACTCAATTGATAGTTGTATAAAAGTATCGAATGCAGAGACACGAGAGACACGAGTTCGAATCTGCGACATTTCACTTGTTCATCTTTAATAAGAGTGCGTCGAATCTGCGACATTTCACTTGTTCATCTTTAATAAGATGGACTCAGTCATTAGACTACTTAAAAAAAAAATAATAATAATAATAACAATGACTTACATTAATTTCTAACATTGCTGCATGCTTCATATAGGACATTTCATCATTGCAAAATCACATAAACTACATTAATAAACTTCATAACATAAAATAACATGACCAATAAACATATCAATTGAGCTAGTCACATTCTACGACATATTAATATAGTTTTCTTCGTCCGCAAATCCTAACTCAACTGGCAGAAATCGATATTGTTAGGTTGGACACCATTATTAGGGTTCAAATCCTGTTACTCACGACTATACGTGAGTTTCTAGTGGTTATTAACGTTTTGATCTACAACCAAAAAAAATATACTTTTATAGTTTTCTTCATTGTTCTAGAGACACAGCATAATTTGATTAAGTTGTTCTTGCTATTTGAATGGTACAATTATTCTCTCCCAAAATACATACTCTCCAGTTTGTAGTATACAACAAAATCATGCCAATCTCTCATTACCAAAATGTAATGCAATCACAGACCAAATACACAACTGGTCCAATCCAGATTGCACCTATGAACAAGGTTAATCTATGGCTTACTGAGATGGTAAGCTGAAACTCATCATTCTCTTCATGTCTTGTTAAGTAGAGAAGCAAGATTGCGAAGTTCCTCAAACGCGTGCATTGTTTCTGCGTCAAATCCTCCCGCAAACTGCATTCACAGACAAATAAATAAAGATTACGTTTTACCCCGTGTTCAATCAATGGTTAATGATAAGGACGGATCCAGAAATTTTAAGCCGCGAAACACAATGTGGATTCGCTTGTAGTAAACTAGAGAAAAAACATGAATTTCAATTAGGATTTAGGACATACCTGATGGATTCTAAAAGCAAATCTCACTCCTTGGAGAACCATGTAATCCATTGCAGGATCTTTGTCAAATGCTGACTTTGTTTGAACTTCCATGGCTACTCTTTTCATATACTTTTTCGCCAATTTAACAGACCCGAGTTTTATCTATAAAAAAATGGAATAGTTGAGTCCAATGTTATGACAAAATATATAAAATGCTATAAAGAAGCAAAATATCAGATGGTGTACCTTGCCAATAATACCATTATCAAGCATCCATTCTACAGGAATTTGAAACTCCTTGCAATTTCGCATTAGCGAGTCCCTCGTGCGGAGAAGAGCATAAACCGTGCGTTCCATCCTACAGAGAAAACCACAAATATAAGTAATCTTGCAACGTGAAGCGATAGAATCATCACAAAGCACTCTCAGAGATATTTGAGTAGCTTACTTTTCTGATAAAGCAACCATTTTCTTTAGAGCAATGTCACAAGGTAGCCGAGGATCGTCCTTGTAGGAGGAAACTTCACATTCCAATTTTTTCAAATCTTGGTATCCAAATGATGCTTCTCTTAATGTGTCAGCTTTTTTCTCCGGCCAATCGAAATGTTTAAGGACGGCTCTTTCGTCCACCTATGGCAAATATATGCATAAGAATAACAAATTTTAGAAGCAACATTAATACACTTCCATGCTTCATATGGAATAAGCCCAAAACAACTTACAAGGAAGCAAAGTTCATCATCAAGCCACTTCACAAACGCTACAACATCATCAATGTTCTGATAAACCGCATTGTTCACTTCTCTAATCAATGAATTTACGAATTCTCCTTGTGTTTCAATATCTTCCTTTATCTGCATATCGAAGAATAGATATTATCCTTTTAGATGTCAATCAGATTATTCACCGATATAACTACGATGTCTTGTCTTCAAGCCAAGTATCATATGCTATTTTGTAAACAAACTTTGTCATAAAAAAAGCTAGAAGTTAGTAAGTTGAATACATAAGATGTAAAACTACTCACAGCAAGTAAATGCGATGAACGGTTCTCAATTTCTCCAATCATGCTACTACGAACATCTGCAACATCAGGAGCATCAGCGAGTCCTCCGTTTGAAGAATCCTTTCTAGAATCTCTCTTCATGAGTGAATGGTACAATTCCACCACTTGTGGCGCTCTTTTTACCATCGCCGTGTTACTTTTCGATGCAAAACTCATAGGAGGTGGTGGAGGAGGCGGAGGCGGAGGAGGTTGAACTTGAATTTGAACTTGAGCCGGGTTTTCTTGTTTTGTTTTGCTAGAAATAGAACATGAAGAAGGTCTTGGAGGAGGATTGGGAATCCTCAGTGGCCTCTTCTCCATAACAGATTGCTGAACAAACAACGACGGCAATGGCACCGATTCCTTTTCGGTTTCTTTTAAACATTCAAGGGAATCAAAACAATTAGATTGTCTTCTTTTATTCAACACAACAACATCTTCCTCTGAACTATTGGAACCGCTAATCGAATGTCTTCTTCTATTGCTTCCCTCAGATATTGATTCAATCCAATTTTTCTCAAAGAGACTACTACTAGTACTACTTGTGGACTCAACTTGCGACGAATGAACACTACTAGTTATTGGCCACTTTTTCAGCTTCTTAACCAAATTGAAGCTATTTGCATTACCACATTGATCAGAGAGAGAAACAATAGAATCTCCACTACTACTCACAACAGATTGAGGACTAGATGACTTATCAGAATCCAATGTTGAGCACGAATTCTTCAACTCGGTTCGTAAACACGAATTCACCCACCTCAAGTAGGCTAGTTCCTCCACCTCATTTAATCTGCTTGTTTGTAACCCTTCTACTTGTTTACTCAGGTCTTCGTTCGTGAGCCGGAGCAATGACGCCTCGGCTTTGAATTTGGCAACAATGTCACTCTGATCATATCATAAAAGGACAATATGAAAGGGGAAAAAGTGAATCAGCATTGACAAAATTGGGCTTAAGAAGCTCAAACTTTAATTCTAAGAAGAGAAAAACATGCAACCAAAACGAATCATCAATAAGAAAAAGAAATATGGAATCTGAAATGAAAAACAAAAAATCTTCATAGGCTTAGAAATGAATCTAGCTGCATTAATAATGAAGCACTGATTAAAAAACTACAATTCACTTAATAAACAATTATAATAAGTACTTAAGTTAATAGTCAAATGTACCACAAAAAGTTAAATTTGTTTATAATAATGACCGGAGGGTGTATGTTTTTATCCAAACAAGGCCTATTCATATCTTCTACACTATTTCAATCAAGTCTGGCTATGACAAGCGGTATCGAAAGGCGTCAATACCGATATTCACCGTTTTCATGATAAAGAATAAATTGTTGCTAATTCACACCGTGATGACCGCAATCACTATCGCAACACTTGTGCGATTGAAATCACGGAAGCCTTTACGCGACTGCAACTCGACTATTTAAAACCTTTTCAACCTAACAATCCATGTGAAAATAAATTGTGTTTCATTGAATTGAATGAGTCAAATTGCAAAAACTACCTCTGAAGAGTTTGCAGAGCTAGACAATTCAGACTCCATAGAAGAAAGCCTGCAAGTGAGGTTCCTCTTCTGCATATGCAGCTCCTTATTCAACCTTCTCAACTCAACAACTTCAAGCTCAAGATTCTGCACAGAACTATCCTCATTCCCCCCTTTCACCACTTCCTGTTGTCTCTCCAATCCACAGCTCCTACTCAATACAGCCAATTGCTCAAAGAGACTAGCTTTCTCTTCTTCCAACAAAGCAACTTTCTTCACAAGCTCATCAACCTCATTCCGGTTCTTCCGACACTCCGCCAACTCAGCATTCAGCTTACTCTCCCTCTCCTTAGACTCCTGCAACAAGTTCCTCATATGATCCAACTCCGTGAACAAATCAGTTGATGATTGTCTCCTATGCGTCGGAAAAGCATGTGGATGAACCTGAGAACATGACAAATCACCCATTAAGGATCTTTTGGCTCTCGAATGAGGTGGAACAAAAGGGTTCTTCTGGTTAGCATTATCCGAGGTGGTTGTTTTTTTTGTCGGAAGAGAGGATTGTTGTTTGGTTTTCTTGTCAGCTGAAAAGCCTTTGACAATGTGTGCACCCCATAACCTTGGCTTTGAGTGATTGCTGTTGGGGTTGGTTGTTTTTGAAGTTTGAAGCTTTGGTGGTTGATTTTGATCGGAAAATTTAGAAGCTTTGGACTTGTTTTCTGATGGGTTGTTGTTATTAACTTCTTCCCTCATTGTGTGAGAGTGAGAGGGTTGAGTGAGAAGTTGAAGATGAATCTTTGTTATTAGAAGAGAACAAGATTGGATTTGGGGATGATGAAGATGATGATGATGTTGTAATGAGAGTTAGTATTTGAAAGTTTGAAATTTGAAATGTTAGAAAGAGAAGACATTGGAGTGTTTGAGGATTTCGAGGTTGGGAAGGGAGAAGTGCAACGGTCGGTTTTAGCTTTTTGGGGGAGGGGGCCACTTTGCCACGGAATACTCGTGTAATAGGTTGACCTTTTCTTTTAAATCAAAAAGCTTTTTTGTTTTAGTTGAGAGTGATTTAAATGAAAAAGTTAAAAAGATTTTTCAATAATTTTTCACTTATATGAATAATTTAAAAAGATTTTTCAATATTTTTTCACGTATATGAAAATAATTTTTCAAAAGACTTTTCACTTATATGAATAATTTTTCAAAAGTTCAAATGATTAACTATTTCGGACATAAAACTGAATTCTCTTTTTTTCAATAACTTTTTATAGTTTCATGGTTAATTATTTTTATAGTTCTAAGGTTTAAAAAAAAGAAAGAGTAAAAATATAAATTCTTAAAAGTTGTTCAATCTTGAGGGAGGGGAGATGTGAATCCGGATATCAATCTTAGCTGATGTATCGAGCTTACCTATGAAATCAATATTTTGATTGTTTTAATGGAAAGTGTGGATAACTTTATAGATGTTGTTTCACTTAAGATATATTTAATATTTGGATTGATACAATGTTTATGATACTTATTCAAGGGGTTCTCGATCAGAATGATATTGAGAGAAGAGTTTGTGTAATATATAGAGTTAATAATTCTCATACATTTGTCTAGTGAGAGATTTTTGTAAATGGTCCAATGTAATATCTCGTATTTCTTGAAATACTCTAAATAATATTAGTTGAGATCAATGTGTTGTTTTGTTGCATAACTTGTTGGTATTTTGTTGGGTTGATATTAGATGGAAGTGGGGTTGGAAAACCCTTTTGAACTACAAAGATTCTGCAGGTCGGAATTCTTGGAACGCAGAGCTCGCACAACGAGCTAGTAGCGAGCCAGCAGTGACCATGATAGTCTGCTACGCTCGCAATGTGAGCTTCCAGCGAGGCGTAGGCGAGACCTCGCCTTGTGGTCGCACAGCGACCACTGAGATATTTCGCTACTGCCTCTGATTTTCCCTGTTTTGCACAGCGAAGTGCAGGTGAAGTGACCTCGCCTAGAGCTTGCACAGCGAGCCTGGCAGGTTCTTCCCATTTTGTTTTATTGCTTTCTTGGTTACTTCATGTGCGTGTTTATTGTTACTATGGATTATTTTGCATGATTATTATGATTAATATGAATGATTACCATGAGTGATTGGTTGATTGTACATGATGAGAATACATTGGAAAATGGTAAAGAGTGTGAGGAAAACCCTTAATGGAAATTAACGACATGAGCTAGTGATGTAACTAGGATATGATAGATGATTTAGATGGTGATGCTTGTGCATTTGATGCCTAGGTGTGCATCCTTGACAAGTAGTTGTCTAGTTAAGAGGTGAGACATTATATGGAACATGTGTTGGTTTTGTGTTACTTGAGAATAAGGTGAATGTGTTCGCCTTGTGATTGTCGAATACAATCATGTTTGCGTGTGTGCTCACGTAGTCGGAAACAATCTCTTAAGATGTGTCTTTCCAAGAGTTGAGGCTTATATAGAGAGCTCATTCGAAATGTACGCACTATTACTTTGACAGGTTTGATTTCCGTGTGTACGAATGGAACCTGCGAGAGACTTGTGATGGGGGAAGGCCAATGAGAAGTGACGATTCATGTGGATAATGTTTTCCTTGGATCCGAATCCATTTCGTATGTCAAAGTAGATACAAGGATCCATAACCCGTGTCGATAACTCAAGACGTAGGGTTGGCCGAGGAAAGATGTCTTGATGTGGTTTCTGATTAGTGATAGTTTGAGTTGTTGAACTCAAGCAACATGTTTCCATATAGTGTAGAGTTGTGAACTTAAGTCTTTTCCCCCCTTTTTAACTTGAGTTAGTAAGATATTTAGAACCTTGTAAAGCCGAGGGAATCTATAAGATAGGGAATCCACTGGGATTATAATCTCATCCCATGTTGTTAAATATTTTTCAGGTGGTTTCGGTTCCGTGAAGGGTACGGATAAGGTTGTTTGATATCCCTACTTACCTTGGCTTTTTGGGATGGCATTTCCGTTGCGAGGACTCTATTTTGAGATCATTCGATATGATCCAGTTCTTAGTCTTTTGGGCATCTTGTGTATATTATGCCATTGTTTTAGACTTTTAGTGTTTTGGCATGTAATATATACAATGTGTTTCTAGGAACTTATGTGTATTTCAGTACCAAACTAACAAACATGTATAATATGTATCTTATAGATATATGTGTTTATATATGGGTGTTACAGTTAGTATCAGAGCAAGTTGTATCCCCGACCTAGCCATGAAATATTATAAGTATTTCTTTCTGCTTCATATGTGTGCGGACATCATCGTTCCGAATGTTATATTCATAGTATTGAGCCTGATCAACTTAATTATATTTGTATAACGTTTATGAACATGGTTGACGGACGCAAAAGACGTGGTATGCCCGTAACTCAGACATCCGACTCGAATCCTCCAGGTGGTAGTGATAATGTTCCATGGCCTCAGTTTGTGCAACAAATGCAACAACAACATAACCAATTCATGCATAAGATAATGCAACAACTGAATGAAGGTCTCCATCCTCCAATGGTTACACCAGAAGCTACAGCTAGGAGTTTCCAGGATTTCTTCCGCGTGAATCCTCTAGAATTTCATGGCGGACTAGATCCCGTGAAGGCTCATGAATGAGTGTCTGGTATGGAGAGAATCTTTCAAATAATGCAATGTAGCGAAGTGAATAAGGTGGTGTTTGCTTCCCACATGTTGAAGGGTCCTGCTATGAGGTGGTGGAAAAGTGTTTCAGCTCTAATGACTATCCAAGGTGTGCCTAAGGTGTGGGAACAATTCAAGACTACCTTTATGGATAAGTATTTTCCTAGCTCATTGAGGACTCATAAGTGTCGCTCCCGAAGGATTAGCATCCAACGGTACAAACGCGAGAGTGGCGCAAAAGAACACAGAGTCGCCAGCAAAGTGTATTTATCCCAAGAGAGGGAAAGGAAACACTGCGTAAACCTAAAAGAAGGGAAAGAACATGGTCTCGCGACCAAGAGAGCGGGTACGGGAGTCGGTTACGCGAAGGGAAGGTGTTAGCACCCAACACGTCCATCGTACTCGATGGGATCCACGCTTGTTGTCTGCATCAAAGGGCGTCGTCATCTGGAGCTCCACCGCTACTGGATCGGCGAAGAAACGAGAACGGAAAGAACGGAGAAACGAAGAAGAAAAGAAAAAGAAGTGACTCGATAGGACAGTATCGTTGTCCTAGGCCTACGTACTCCCTCAGTGCAATGGGAAAGTCAGAGTCAATGTAGTTCGGACGGGAACTGTGGGGGAAGGTTGCTCGCCAAGACAATCGCTGTCTTGTGCCTACGTATCCTCAATCGGACGAGAGAGAGGAATCAGAGCTGACGTAGTTCGTGGGTACGACCACGGGTAGGTAAGTGTTTTTTACGTGAGCGACGAGCTCTTTCACGAAAAAAAGAAGTTTGAAACCCAACAATCCCGGAGGATAAAAAATATTTGAATTGGTTTGGTGTTTTTTAGACAGAAGTGTTTTGAGTTAATTCGTAACTTACATTGCACCAAAGTCTACCATGCGGGAACGAGTGAGTCGCATGATCGCCCCCGAATGAGACGTATGCTAAACACCCTAGAAGAGGAGAGGAGACCCCTCGTTCTTCACTTCCTACACTTAAGGCTCGAGCGCAATATACGTTATATTTTATTAAGTGTGTTCAAGAAGTTTGAGATGAGAAGAGAAGCGACACAAAAGGAAACTCTACAGGGAAACTAAGAGTCCTAATGTTATCATGCATGGATGTCCTATGGTTAGTGAGGTTTAGGAGAGACGACTGCCTAACCTAATGCTAATCCTACTCCAAGCTTAATCAAAAATTAAGTTGGACTAGGTAGCTCTAAAGGGAGAGAATCCAAGACTTAAACAAGTCTTGTGACTCGAGGGATGAAAAAAGTGGAAGAGAAGGAGGAGAAAGAGAAGTGAAACACAAGTGGCATAAGCTCACTTCAAACACAAGTATGAAAGTTAAAAGGTAAAGGAAGAAAGTAAAATGTGGAAGCATATCCACGTTCAAACAACTTACCATTTGCCCCTGAAAATGTTAGAAGTATTCACATATGACAAAATGAAACTCAAACAAGCATAAGGCCATAAAGAAACAAGTTCTAAAGTAAATCAAACATCAAGTTCAGAACCTAATGGTCCTACTGACCTCTACTATCAACCATGCACAATTAATCAAAAAGAAAAGGGAGAAGTCACTCAAGTACCATTCAAGTCATTAAAGAAGGAGTGAGATGAAAAGAAGTGATCATGTAAAGCAACCAAGTCAAAATTTCACAAAGCAAACCAAGTCCAGAAGTGACACAATCCTAAATATGTGCCTAAACATGATCTTCAAACAACATTCAAGTCACACAAACACTTTCACAATCAATTAGGAAGCAAAGAAGAAGTGAAGTGAAGTGAAGTGAAACATGATTCATACTTGTGAAACAGATGACTTAAAGTGAAAGGCAAACCTCAAACATGCAAAGATGAGATTCAAATATCACAACCAGAAGTCAATAAACATGCTATCAATCCTTCAACAAGACCTAAAATTGTGGCACAAGTGCCTTCATGACCAAGCAAACCAAACATGAAGCATATATTCACAAATTGGACAAGTTAAAGCTCATGCTTCAAAGAAATAACAAACATGCCTCAAAAATTATATCATTCAGTATTCAAGCATCTCAAACATATATAATTGACATATCAAATCCACAAGCAATGAATCAGAACCAAAGTCAATCAACAATTAGGTCAAAGCATCAATAGGATTTCATACATTCATGCTCAAAGCAACACATCAAAAGTCATCCAAAAAGGACCTAAAAATCATACCAAAAATCTCAAACATACTTCAACATGTTATGAACACAACCCAAAAAGAATCAGGATCAAATCACTTTCCAAATGAGAGAAATAAAAAATGCAACATGAAGTATGCAATAAGAAATGCAAATGAGAGAAAACAATTTGGAAAATTAATTTTTAATGCAATTTTAATGCAAAAATAATAAAATAAAATGTGAAAAATTAATTTTAATAATGAGGAGGAATGATTAATTTTTTTGGAATTTTTTAGCACATGCAAGTATTTTTTAAAAATTAATTATGAAATGGTATGAAAATAGAAAATAAAAAAGAAATAAAATGAAGCCAGGGGTGTATTAATGAATCCAAATGCGTGCAAACGGTCATGGGCTCAGAAACGGGGGTGTGAACAGCAAAAGAGGCCCAAATGCATTCCAACGTTCAGAAATAAGGAACGGCTCAGATTGAGTCAAACAAGGGAAAGTCTCCAGATCCACAGGCTCACGCTCAAAGTCAAACAAAGCAAAGTCAACGATCTAATGGTCCACATTCAAATTCACTAATTAAATGAAATCCAACGGTCATGACTTAATCAGATCCCTTAAACCCTAATTAATTTAATTAACACCAAATAATCAAGATCCAACGCACGAGAATCAAACTGGAAAATTGATCACAATCCAACGCATGAGAATAAATCTGGAAAACCACAAACCCTAATTAAACCCTCACCGGCCGGAGAAGCGCCGGTCATCTTCTCCGGCCACTCTCCGGTCACCAAACTTCAAACCATAACCAAAAACAACAAATCATACATCAAAATGATCAGCAACTCACGTAGATCACAAATATATCACTCAAAATCATTTAGCATGCATATATTTCACGAATCGAACGAAACAAGTTTGGATCTGAAAACTTCAGATCTAAATTCCAGCCATGATTCACGTTGAAAATCAATTCCAAATACCTATATGAACTCAACACATCAAGATGAACATTAAACACACAACAAAAATCAATTCTAGATCTATGAATTTCAAGTTCACCTGAGATTTGCAGAACTGGAAAATCACCAAGAAACTCCAAGATAAGCTGCAGATCAACTCCTTAAACCGTCTAATTGCAAAATAAATGCACTTAGACCTTCAAATTGGCCTGAATCCTTGAATCCGAGAGTTGAAAATCTGAACTCAACTGATAAATTCTTTGCTTAAACTTCAAAACAATGGTGGATTTCTCTTCCTTATGCTCCACTGATCACAAACCAACCAAAAAAAATGGAAGACACTTGAAGAATTGGGAGAATCGAAGGAGAGAAACTTGAGAGCAAAACTTTGAAAAGTGGTGAAAATGAATGGTAGCTGCTGAGAAATTCGTGTGAGTTAGCTTATATAGTGTGCCAATGCTACTGTTTAGGGTTTTAATCTTCAAGGACTTGAGAGCAATGAGTTTTGGGCTGTTTTGCAAATTTGCAAGTTTGTGCACATGAGGTATTCTACTCGTGCATTCTTCATGAAAAGTGCATGACTGCTTTCCTTTTGATGCCATGAGAACCTTTGGATTGATCTTGGGGTTGAAAAGTAACTGAATTGTGATTTCCAAATGAACTTGCAAAATTGCATAATGATGAATTATGGACATGTAACCCACGGGTTCATTCAACTCTTGGCTCAAAATGATGCTAAATGAGGTACATTGGAGTGTGGTGTGGTGAACTGAACAATTAGGAGCCATATTGGTGAGTTAAAATGCAACTTGCAAGTTATGTCAAAATGGTATGCATGGTAGAACACCAAATGCCCTCTAACTTCAAATGCCCATAACTCTTGATCCAAAAATGATATGATCATGATCCACCACTCTTTGGAAAGAGGAGAAAGAGATCTACAACTTTGGTGTTGGACAAAAATTCGTTTGAAGCGTTTTTGATCATGAAAAGTTTGGTTAAAGATGGTTGAAAATATGCCAAAAATAGTAACTTGAAATTACAAGTCACTTTCCCAAATTAGCAACTTTTTACCAAAGCTTGAATTTTGCAAATTGTGATCATGAAAGCCTTCCATAAACCAAACAAAAGGTCTCTTGACTTGATTACCATGATGAGGATCTCTCAAAACCCTAGTTTGACTTTTCAGTTGACCAGTTTGACTGATTACTTCATCTGTAAGCTACTGAATCATCTGAGGTCTTCCATGGTGAATTTTTGGCTCAAAATCCATCCTTAGACTTGTTTTGACATATGGAGAACCTTGGTGAAAGGTTTGAATCAACTCCTTGATCTTAGGACCCTTAACCATGAAACCCTAGTTTTGGTCATCAGTGTAAGGACACCAACCCTTGATATAACCACTTGGAGAGTCCCTCATTGAAATAATCTTGGGCCACCATATAAGGATGTGAGGAGCTTATGGAGCTCATAAGAAGCTTTTGCCCTTGAGTTGAACCAAATACCTTGATCCCATGCTAAGAACCAAATGCTATGCACAATGCAAATGCAAGAAATGAAAAGAAACCTAAGCCAGTTATCTAAAAACAACAAGGCAAATTTTGAGGTGTTACAGCTGCCCCTATTCAATCAACTTGATCCTGAAGGTATGATAGTGACGACTATCATGCGTTCCAAGGATTCACGGAGATTGAATACCATAAGAAACCTGAAATTTGCAATCCTCAAAGGAGGGACGACTCCACTGGGGAACAAACATTAAATGCTGCACTGTCACAACACATACGAGTGTTGGAAACTAAAACTGTATTGAAAAGTCCTGAAATAAACACAAACGAAGGTTAGCTATACTGGGGATAAACACGGACGGGTGTCAAGGAATCCAGGATATCAAATACGGACGGGTATTGAGAAGATACACAGACAGGTGTAAAGAGGTTTAATACGGACGGGTACTGAAAAAGGAGTACACGGACGGGTGCCAAATGTCAATGCGAACGGGCATTGAAACAAAAGTTCAAACACGGACGGGCGCCGAAAGAACACGTACGGGTGCCAAAGGGATTCAATACAGACGAGTATTAAAAAAGATACACGGACGGGTGTAAAAGATTTCAATACGGACGGGTATTGAAAAAGATACACGGACGGGTGTAAAAGATTTCAATACGGACGGGTATTGAAAAAGATACACGGACGGGTGTAAAAGATTTCAATACGGACGGGTATTGAAAAAGATACACGGACGGGTGTAAAAGATTTCAATACGGACGGGTGTGAAGAAGGTTCAAGATGACCTCTCTGGGGATTGAAAAAGGTACACGGACGGGCGTAAAAGGATCCAATACGGACGGGTATCGAAAAGGATACACGGACGGGTGTAAAAGGTTTCAATACAGACGGGTATTGAAAAGGATACACGGACGGGTGTAAAAGGTTTCAATACGGACGGGTATTGAAATCAAATGTTCAAACACGGACGGGTGCTGAAAGAAACACGGACGAGTGTCTGTCATTAAAAACTTCGAGGGGGGAAAAACCGAAGGACCACCTGGACGAAGGGGTACAAATAAGATTAAGGATAAACAATCCTGGAAATACACTCTGCCGGGGAACTGTCAAATATTGCCTAACCCAACACCTGTGGAGTAAAGATATCTTCCTGAAATTCGGCTTTCCTGACGAAGGAAAACTCAAACCTGGCTTACGCTTCGGATGCATATGTTTGAATTTTTCCGTAATGCTCCACATGAAGTGGGAATGCTACGCATTTGGGAGGATGCCATGCAAAACAAATGCTCATGCACTGCAAGAGAAAAGTCTCAGCAAAATAAATGCTGAAGACCAGAAGCAACTCCGCTGGAGATGGCAAACTAAATTGCCACCAAACCAAAGAAATCCTGTTGAGAAAAACTTCTCCCTGCTAGGGAAGATCATAATCACCCATTCCGCCGGAGATGGACGAATCTCCGAGAGAATACCTGCTCTGTTGAGGAATATCAAGATCAACAACTCTGCTGGAGATGGACGAAGCTCCGAGAGGATACCCACTCAGCTGGGGAGGGAGATGAATACTGAAGATGGAAATTCCACCACTGGGGACGACCTACTATTTCAGAATTTGGCTTCGGCGCCTGCCAAAAATGATTGGCCTTAAGACTTGCTGGGGATACCACTCACCACCAGACTCTGATTGGGGAAATGAGCTTAATCTGCTGCTAGGGAAGTAACTTTACCCTCACCCTGCTGGGTACTAGATCAAACCATTGTCGTCGAGACTATACTTTCTGACCAACTGAGGAAAGTAGACACCAGGACCCTGTGGGGATAATAACATCTTCGTCCACAAACTTCCTGCCGGAGGCACGGCAACACTCACCTCAAAGCAATCAACTTCTGAGTACTTGCTAGGGAATAATAATCCAAACACAACTTCGGCTGGGTATATAATCCTCTGTACTTTGCTGAGGAAGACGATCCTCAATGACTCTGCTTGGGAGAGAAAGTAATTGTCAACATTCATCTGCTAGGGGATAACACATGCTTCCTGACTAGCTGGGGGACTAATAAATGCCCCATGCTCCGTGGGGATACTTCACTTGCTGAAGAAAGATGTGCCAAGTCACAACTCTGGCCTGGGAGAAAACCTCTTATATCCTGCTAAGGAAAACAATCCTTAACGATCCCGCTTAGGGAATTACTTCTTTATACTCTGGTTGAGGAAGACGACCCTCGGTACTCTGATGGGGAAGAGTAACAACCTGCTGAGGACGATCAGACTTCAAAGTAGAGGAGAGCTCTACTCTACTGGGGAAAACAGCGAGCTGCTGAGGACGATCAAACTTCAAAAATAAAGAGAGCAACTCTACTGGGGGAGTACATCTGTTACCCTGCAAAACCAACAGAAAGGTCTATGCGCAGAAATGATTACATTGATTATCAACATAGTGACTGTCGCCTAAACAATTGCCACTGTTTTCCAACTTGTGTCATAAAGCTCAACGTTTTAGCATGTAATGTTTTTTATCAAAAATATCGGACATTTTCACAAACAAAACAGGTAAAAAAGAAAACAAAAGCTCTTTAACTGAAATGCAAACTTTATTGAATGAATTGGCCTGTAAATAGGCATTTACATCTGGAAGCAATTCCTGAAAAGAGGTAATTGCGCAAAAAGTAAAAGAAAATACAAATGTCGGCAATGTGGGGAACAGACATCCACCATGACTCGACTCAGCTATAACCCATATGACTTGCTCATCCGCAGATACTTTGGCCTTCGAAGACGACTAACTGGACTGATTCCTTTCCTCCGAATTTTCCAAGTGTGAACGGTGATCACAGACCGAACTCGGATCGTAGTCTTTGCTTTAAAATCCCTAACTTTTGCCTGGATCGCCCTTTTCGGGTTTTCAATCCACCGGGATACCCATTTTTGCCAAGGTTGCCTTTTCAGGTTTTCAACCTTGCGGGTTTATTCTTCTTCTTTTTATCCCTAATTTTTGCCCGAACCTTTTCTTTTTATGGTTCGCTAGGATGCCCCATTTTTGTCTGAACCTTCTTTTTTTTGCTCAGCGGGTCTCTCTTATGCAAAGTATTTTTTGACTACATCCGCGTTCACAGGGGACGTAAAATCTTCGCCATCCATAGTTGAGAGTAATAAGGCTCCACCAGAGAAAACCTGTCTTACTACATATGGCCCTTCATAATTCGGAGTCCACTTGCCCCTGTGATCTGTTTGAGGGGGAGTGATCCTTTTCAAAACTAATTCACCAGTTTGAAAACACCGAGGATGCACCTTCTGATCAAAGGCTTTCTTCATCCTGCTCTGATACAATCGGCCATGCGCAATGGCTTTCAATCTCTTCTCTTCAATGAGGTTCAATTCATTCAGCCGGGAACGCACCCACTCAGCTTCATCCAGCTTTACATCTGTCAGAATTCTCAAAGAAGGAATCTCAACTTCTAATGGCAAGACTGCTTCCATGCCATACACCAGTGAGAAAGGAGTTGCCCCAGTTGATGTACGTACCGAAGTACGATATCCATGCAAAGCGTAAGGCAACATCTCATGCCAGTCTTTGTATGTCACTACCATCTTCTGCACAATCTTCTTTATGTTCTTATTAGCCGCTTCAACAGCCCCATTCATCTTCGGACGATAGGGAGAAGAATTGTGATGTTTGATTTTAAAGCTCTGGCAGAGCTCCTTCATCATCTTGTTATTCAGATTTGAACCATTATCAGTAATGATTCTCTCCGGGACTCCATACCGGCAGATGATGTCCTTCTTAATGAACCGGGCTACCACTTGTTTGGTGACGTTGGCATACGATGCTGCTTCCACCCACTTCGTGAAATAATCGATAGCAACCAGGATAAAACGATGTCCATTTGAAGCAGTCGGCTCGATCTTCCCAATCATGTCAATACCCCACATAACAAAAGGCCAAGGTGACGACAAAACATTTAGAGGAGTAGGCGGTACGTGCACCTTGTCAGCATAAATCTGGCATTTATGACATTTCCGGGCGTATTTAAAACAGTCAGACTCCATAGTCATCCAATAATACCCCGCTCTCAACAATTTTCTGGCCATAGCATGCCCATTAGCATGAGTACCGAAGGAACCTTCGTGAACCTCTTCCATTAACAAGCCTGCCTCGTGTTCATCAACACAACGTAGCAAGACCATGTCAAAGTTTCTCTTGTACAACACATCATCCTTGTTCAAAAAGAAGTTTCCTGATAACCTCCTCAATGTCTTTTTATCTTTGGAAGATGCCCCAGCTGGGTATTCCTGACTCTTCAAGAAGACTTTAATGTCATGATACCAAGGCTGGCCATCTGATACCCCTTCAACTGCAAATACAAAAGCAGGTCTATCCAAGCGCATGATTTTGATTGAGGGAGCTTCATTCCAAAGATTCACTTTATACATTGATGACAATGTTGCCAACGCATCAGCCATCTGATTCTCTATCCGGGGAATGTGATGGAAGTCTGCTCTGTCAAAGAAAGGTAACAATCTTCTGGCATAATTGTTATATGGAACGAGATTTACTTGACGAGTCTCCCATTCTCCTGTAATCTGATTCACCACCAACGCAGAATCACCATAAACATCGAGGTTCTTGATTCTCAAATCAATTGCTTCTTCTAACCCCATGATGCATGCTTCATACTCCGCCTCATTGTTGGTGCATATGAACGCTAATCGGGCAGTAAAGGGTATATGAGAACCCTGTGGAGTCGTAATGATTGCCCCGATTCCGTTTCCATATGAATTAACAGCCCCATCAAAAACCATCTTCCATTGAGATCCAATCTCAGGTCCTTCATCAGGCAAAGGCTCTTCGCAATCCTTCATCTTCAGATACATGATGTGCTCATCCGGAAACTCAAACTTCATTGGTTGATAATCCATAATTGGCTGTTCGGCAAGATACTCTGACAACACACTTCCCTTAATGGACTTTTGGGAAACATACTGAATATCATATTCTGTCAAAACCATTTGCCAACGGGCTATTCTACCAGAAAGTGCTTGCTTCTCAAACACATACTTGATTGGATCCATCTTCGAAATCAAAAGGGTTGTATGGTTTAACATATACTGCCTCAAACGCTTAGCGGCCCAAGCGAGTGCACAACATGTTTTCTCCAGCATCGAGTATCTTGACTCGCAATCAGTAAACTTCTTACTCAGGTAATAGATGGCGTGCTCTTTTTTACCTGACTCGTCTTGTTGACCGAGCACACAACCCATTGAATTCTCAAGAACCGTGAGATACATAATCAAAGGTCTCCCTGGCACTGGCGGCATAAGGACCGGAGGTTCCTGCAAGTATTCTTTAATCTTTTCAAATGCCTTTTGACAATTTTCATTCCACCTGACCGCTTGATCTTTTCTAAGCAGCTTGAAGATTGGTTCACACGTGGCTGTGAGATGCGAGATGAACCTAGCAATGTAATTCAATCTCCCCAAGAAACCACGAACCTCTTTTTCTGTTTTCGGCACAGGCATTTCTTGTATGGCTTTTACCTTTGCAGGATCAACCTCAATACCTTTTTCACTAACAATAAACCCCAGCAATTTTCCTGATCTCACCCCGAAGGTGCATTTGTTTGGATTCAACCTCAGTCTGAATTTCCTTAACCTTTCAAATAACTTCTGAAGATTCACCAGATGTTCTTCTTCCGTCTGTGACTTCGCAATCATGTCATCAACATAGACTTCAATCTCTTTGTGAATCATATCATGAAAGAGAGTCACCATCGCCCGCTGGTAAGTTGCCCCTGCATTTTTCAATCCAAAGGGCATCACTTTGTAGCAGAAAGTTCCCCACGGTGTTATGAATGTTGTTTTCTCCATGTCCTCTGGGGCCATCTTGATTTGGTTATACCCAGAGAAGCCATCCATGAAGGAAAACACAGAATACTGAGCAGTATTGTCAACTAACACGTCAATGTGAGGGAGCGGGAAATCATCCTTTGGGCTGGCTCTATTCAAATCCCTGTAATCAACACACATCCTGACCTTCCCATCCTTCTTAGGTACGGGCACGATGTTAGCAACCCATGGAGGATAATTTGTTACGGCAAGAAATCCGGCGTCTAGCTGTTTCTGAACCTCTTCCTTGATTTTGACAGACATCTCCGGTTTAGTTCTTCTCAACTTTTGCTTGACCGGAGCACAACCTTCTTTGAGTGGTAGCCGGTGTACAACAATATCAGTATCCAGCCCGGGCATGTCCTGGTAAGACCAGGCGAAGATGTCCACATACTCACGGAGCATTTCAATCAATCTTCCCTTGACACTGTCTTCCAATGCAGCCCCTACTCTTACTTCCTTTCTAGCGTCCTCGATTCCTAGATTCACAATCTCAATTTCTTCCTGATGAGGTTGGATGACTCTCTCCTCTTGCTTCAACAATCTGGCCAACTCTTCGGGCAGTTCACACTCTTCGTCAGCCTCTTCTTCAGCCTGATAAATTGGATTGTCAAAGTCATACCGAGCTATAGCCGAGTCATGATCGGTGTCATCTGAACAAAAGGACCTGCAATGATTGATGAGGTATGTTTTATTATGATGCAACAAAATAAACACATTGCCATGTTGATGTGGGTTTTTAAATGCATAAAAATAAAAACAGAAAGACAGAGATCAAAATATTTGAGTGTGAAAAGTCCTTTATTGATGATAAAGCAAAACATGCAGCAGTTAAAAGCCCTACAAACAGAATCACTACGTCTTGGGCAGAACGTAGGACCAAAATAGGAAAACAAAGCAATTACTCGAAGCCCGTCACTTGAATGACTTTCTCGGAAGACCAGTTGTGTAGACTTTCCCCTGGGACACAAGGACGGATCCAGCTATCCATGTCACAATCACTGTCTCCTTCTTCATCAATAGCATTAACTCTGTCGAAGAAAACTCCAGCGCTAGTGAACCGGACAGGGCCATAGAATTTTGGGGGATCCTCATCTCTTCCGGATGGCTTATATCCCAATCCATAAGTATCCTTCTTTTTCTGGACTTCAACCACCTGGCCCCACCTCTGTGAGCTACCCGCTTCAACCACAGCTTTGGCGTCTTTTAACGAAGACATGGAACCCTCAGGTTGATTTGCCACTACAGGCTGCACTACAGCTCCAGACTGAACAACTTCTTCAGAAACTTTCACCTTCTCAAATCCCTGGCACAACGTCTCATGGATTTCCCCATCCACTTCCACGTATTTGAAGGTTGACAATTGACTGATCATTATGTCTTCTTCTCCGCATACTGTCACTACGTGACCATCAACCATATACTTCAGCTTTTGATGTAAAGTGGAAGTTACAGCACCTGCCCCATGGATCCAAGGATGACCCAATAAACAGCTGTACGCTGGCTGAATATCCATAATGTAAAACGTTGCATTAAAGATTTCCGGTCCAACCTTGATCGGAAGCACAATCTCGCCAAAAACAGACCTCTTCGAGCCATCAAAAGCTCGTACCACCAAGTCACTTGGTGTACAAATCAAACCGCGAGTATCTAACTTCATTAACGCTTTCTTGGGCAATACATTCAACGATGAACCAGTATCAACCAAGACATGTGACATCAACGAGCCACGGCATTCGATCGAAATATGCAGGGCATTGTTATGATTCCTGCCAGCAGAAGTCAAGTCAAGATCTGTAAAACCCAGGCCGTTACCCGCATTCACGTGCGCTACAACCCCTTCCAGCTGATTAACAGAAATCTCTTGAGGAACGTATGCTGCATTCAAAACCTTCAAAAGAGCATTCCTGTGAGCCTCAGAACACAAGAGCAGAGACAGAATAGAGATCTTGGACGGGGTCTGATGTAATTGGTCCACGATCTTATAATCACTTTTTCGGATGAGCCTCATAAATTCCTCTACATTTTCTGAAAAAGCATCATCAACCGGCTTCACTGTAGATTCCACAATCACTGGGGTCTGAACGGAACCATCCATCGCCTGTTTTCCTCTATCCTGCCTGGAGGTACTGGGTTGATCGTTAACCGGAGGGAGCACTCGACCACTTCTGGTTATGGCATCAGTCTCAACTTTAACCCCTGAACTAGAACCCACTGGTGAAGTGTTCATTAGCTCTTGCTTTTGCCCATTGACAAACACCTCTGCACCGTAATTCCACGGAATAGCCTTAGAACTCTCGTACGGAATGGGTCCAGCCCTCGTGATAATGACTGGAGGTGGCCTTGCTGGACCAGAAATAGTAATTGTTTTGAACGGGATAGTGATAGTGGCAACCTTCTCACTAACAACCTCCTCTAGCTGATTACCTCTGTCAAACTGTAAACAACCCTCATCAATCAGATTCTGAATACCCCTCTTCAACGAATCACAACCATTAGCCTTTATCCAACAATCTGAGCAATTCTCACCACAGCCCGGATAGACATCACCTTTCAATAACCTGTTCTTAACCACCACCAATGGAGTCTTTAGTTCCTCCACATCCACAATCAAATTCAAAGTTTCACAGTCCTCAATTATAGCATTCACCCTTGGCCCATTGTGATTAGGCATCGGGTTTTGAATAATATTGGGTCCGTCATTCGAGAAATTGATGGCTTTAGAGTCCACAAGGTCCTGCACCTTGTGCTGAAACGCCCTGCACTTCTCCACCGTGTGCCCAGGAGCACCAGAATGAAAATCACAGTGTGCGTTAGCATCGTAGCCTCGTGGGAGTTCCCCTGTTGGTGGAGCCAGGGTACGAAGCTCAACTAGACGCAACTGTAGTAAATGTTGCAACAACTGTGCATATGACATTGGGGGTTGATCAAAATGCCTCTCTGCATTCCTCTGTCTGTTCTGATACTGACCCTGCTGCCTATTCTGATTAGCATTACCCCTTTGCTGCTGTGGCGGTGGTAACGCTGCTGGAATGGTTACTGATGCTACCTGTTGATTGTTAAACTGGCGCTGTTTCCCTTTTCCCCTGTGGGATGATACAGCGTTGGTCTCTCCTTTCTTCTTATAATTATCAAACGGCTTTTTTCCCTGTCCGGAAGACGATCCATCACCGCTAGAAACCTTCCCAGCCTTAATTCCGACCTCTATCTTCTGCCCAATAGCAATCACATCTGCAAATTTGCCTAGAGAACAAGGCAAAAGCTTCTCATAGTAGTGCTTAGGCAGTGTGTCCATGAACATATCTAGCATCTCTTTCTCTAGCATTGGTGGCTGCACCCTAGCTGCCAATTCACGCCACCTTTGCGCGTATTCTTTGAAACTCTCATCATTCTTCTGGGACATGCTCAACAGCTGAGTTCTGTTGGGAGCCATGTCCGTGTTGTACTGATAATGCTTGATGAAAGCTGCAGCTAGCTCTCTCCAGGTACGAACATCTCTGCTTTCTAGCCCCATGTACCATTCCAAAGACGCGCCAGACAGGCTGTCTTGGAAGAAGTGCATCATTAACTTTTCATCCTTAGCGTGAGCAGCCATCTTCCGGGTATAGGCCTTCACATGAGTCCTTGGGCAGGTAGAGCCATTGTACTTTTCTAGCGTAGGAATCTGAATCTTGTGTGGAATAACAACATCAGGGACCAACCCTAGGTCGTCCAAATCAATCCCCAAATCATCCTGTTTCACTACTCCTTTCAACTGAGCTTCGATTAAACGGATTCTTTCATCACTGACCACGGGAAGGGCAGCATCTAAACTCCTGACCGAGAACACATCGTCCTGTTGATCATCAAAATGATGGCCATGGATAGCCCGAACAGTACTTCCCTCTCCAACCACTGTAGGAATTCTGCCCTGTCCACCAGCACCAACTCCGCCCGGAGGGATATTACGGTTAATAAGACCACCGTGTAGGATACCATTTTCGTCGACCTGCGCCACTAACGGCTGAACCAGAGTTCTAAACTCGTTCTGACTTTGCACCACACCCTGCATCATTTCCATGAACTGGTCGATGCGAGCTTGCATAGCGGCCATATCTGCCTGAACTTTGTCCATCACTCTGTTTTGATTGAGCCGAGTAGAATAACGATGAGTTGGTTGATCAATCCTGACTGAAAGAAAGAGAGAGCATAAGAAAACCAGAGAAACCAAGATAACCTGCAATGCTAAAATGATTATGATTATGCAAATGCAAATGCAAACATGTTTGTATATTTGGAAGGTGATCCACCCCTTGATTCCAGTTTAAAGGTGAAATAGGATGAAACTGCTGCTCATATAAATCAGAGTGAATCACTGTCAGAAATTACAACCCAAGGTACCAAAAATAGCCTGAAACAAAATAAGCAGAGGTCCCAGCCAACAATTCTGGTGGTGACCCAAAATACAAAGAAAGAACAAAATACAAACTACTGAGTAAAGCTCCCTTCAAGGATCTTGCACCGTATGAGGGCCACTGCCTGAGCTAGAGCACTCCCACTTAGACCTTTTCACTCCTGCTTGTATTTTCAGCTCTTCCATGGTTGCTATGGCTTCTTTGAGCCGTTCCTCAACTGCGTGTCTTCGGAACGTCCCTGACAAGATCTCCTCGTCCTTCTTCCTGAGCTTCACCTTCAGACTCTCAATCTGCTCCAAATGCTTATCTTCTTTCTGCTTGTTAGCCGTGATTGCAGTATCTCGGTAAGCATTGAACCTGCGAATCTTCGCCCAAGCTTTGGCTAAGTCATCCTTCTTGGATTTGAGAGTCTTGCAAACGCCTTTTAGAGCTTGTCCTACCCTTTTCCTAGCTGCTATCTCTTCAACCAGCTCCTTTTCTTTCTCAGCGAGACGTTCTGTCTTCAGCTTGGCAATATGAACAGCCTCACCTCGCTCATGTTTCAACTGGTAGATTTCCTTTTGCAACTCACGGTTCTCCTCTCGAATCTTCTCCTTTTCAGCCCATAATTGATTGTACTTCTCCATCTCAATCATGGTTGGGGGTTCAATCAGCAAAGGGTAAGAAGGAGGTTCCCTGCAGAATGGCAAAAGCACACTTTCTACTCTGCTCTGAACCCAGTCTTCATACGCACGAAAAGCTTTGTTGTTACACTTTCCAAAAGAAGTCTTTCCTTTCTTATGGCGATCTCTCCAAGCGTTTGCAGCTTCTTTCAACACCTCCAGATTGGCTTCCTCTCCCAAAAATAGAGACTCTTGCACATCTTGGCCTTTTGGTGGCTCTTTTAAAGCATACCCAAATTGCCTAATAGCAAGAATGGGGTTGTAGTTAATTCCCCCCTTCCTTCCTATTAAAGGTACGTTTGGGTAACCTCCACAACTAACCAGGATTTCTCGGCCCAACAAATCACGATTGATCCAAACTAAGTTGTCGGCCCTTAACCCCATTAACCTCTTTGCCCAATCTAAAGTTCCTTTAGTGTCTTCGAATGCCCCAGATTTGGGAAGACGATCAGCAAACCACTTATAGAAAATTGAAGCACAACAATAAAGAGGTCCGCCTCTCCTTTTCTCATTCTTATAGTGCATCGAATAATACAGATCCCCAAGCAAGGTAGGTACCGGATTCTTCATGGTGAATATTCGGACAGCATGCGCATCTACAAAATCTTTCACATTAGGGAATAACGTCGTTCCATAAACACACATAGCCAGAATTGCATTGAACACTGACCAACACTTAGCCTTAGCACAAGTAGCAGCCTGTTCGATCAAAAACTTCGTGTGAAAACCTTGATAACCCCCTTTACTAGCAATATTTTTCTTCAACAGTGACTGATCCAAACGTAAAGTAGCAGCAACCCTTTCCAAATCAGGAAACTCCTTAGAAGGATAGAAGGGAGCTCCCTCTTTGACCGAAACATCCAAAATAAGAGCAAATTCTTCCAACGTTGGAGCCAAAAGATAATCAGCAAATAGAAAACACCAGAGTTAAGGGTCGTAGAACTGTGCCAGAGTGTGCAGGGCCCTGAACTCATAATTGGTAACATTCCGGGCGAAACTCAGAATCCTCCCATATTCTCCTCTGAACTCTGCCAATGCCTCAGGTTTTGCCATAGCCGAGATCTTGTGAACAGCGTCTAGATGAAGCTCCGGGAACTTGTACGGGATGATGTTCTTTCTTTTTTCAGCGCTAATACTCATCATGGACAGTCTTCAGACAACCGGAATCAAAGTTAGGATGCAACCCTACAAATGAACAAACATGTCAGAATGCAAAAAGATGATGCAAAATGCAAGCATGGGATCAAGGTATCCAAAATGCTCAAACTGCTGCTGTTCTGCTGACTGAATAAGACCCAGAAAACCAGAAACCCAAAAATCTAGAATAACAGCCCAATCAAACTGCCAGAATGCCAGGATAATAATAGTGCACTGGTGAGAAACCCAGAAACCAGGTAGGTTGAAGGTCTCGGTTACCTGCAAACCTGCAAACACCCATCCCCTCTCACATGTGGGTACTAGGATGTTCAGTATCCCGGGCTCTCAGGTCTAGAAAGGATGATACGTTCACCATTTCTGGTTTGGCATCATCCTCAAAAGAGGAGGCCTCAACCGATTCTCCAAAACAAAAGATCCTCAGCTTCAGAGGTTTGAGAAGCAATAGCACATTCAGCCCGAAGGATACAATGCTATCGCCAATCAAAGAGGTCGTCCGCTGATTCACTACAAAAGGGAAATCCTATAGCAAGTTCCCAGCATTGGGTCCTCGGATCGAGAATATGCAATGGGTTTGCCACAGAAAGTGGGCTGCCACTGTCACATCTCGGGAGGAGTGCCGCAACTGAGTCCTCGGGAATGGTCGCCAGAGTCGACAGTTTTCCAGATCATATTCCATCATCTGCCCCAAATGGACAGGACAGAATATTATCAAGAAAACCTCGTCTGGATGTGGAGTTTTCATGTATACTTCGTCTGGCCAAATGCCAAACAAGTCACACTACTTTCCACGCTAATCAAAGGTGTATGCTCAAGCCTTGGTATTGGGCTTTTCTCTCATGAATCCAACCCACCCTGCAAACAGAAAATCCAGCAGCAGAACAGCACAGCAATATCCAGTATGACAGTAATAAATGAAATGCAATGCAATAAAAGCTATAAAAACAGTAAAGCAGTAAAGTAAAAGCACAGTAAACAGCAATACAATAATATACAACAAAGCAAAGCACCACAGAAAAACACCCGACGAAAGAAACAAACAAGCGCTAGGATCGACTCGCTAAAGGGGAAGGACCAGCGTAGGTCAACCAGAGTCCCCAGCAGAGTCGCCAGCTGTCGCTCCCGAAGGATTAGCATCCAACGGTACAAACGCGAGAGTGGCGCAAAAGAACACAGAGTCGCCAGCAAAGTGTATTTATCCCAAGAGAGGGAAAGGAAACACTGCGTAAACCTAAAAGAAGGGAAAGAACATGGTCTCGCGACCAAGAGAACGGGTACGGGAGTCGGTTACGCGAAGGGAAGGTGTTAGCACCCAACACGTCCATCGTACTCGATGGGATCCACGCTTGTTGTCTGCATCAAAGGGCGTCGTCATCTGGAGCTCCACCGCTACTGGATCGGCGAAGAAACGAGAACGGAAAGAACGGAGAAACGAAGAAGAAAAGAAAAAGAAGTGACTCGATAGGACAGTATCGTTGTCCTAGGCCTACGTACTCCCTCAGTGCAATGGGAAAGTCAGAGTCAATGTAGTTCGGACGGGAACTGTGGGGGAAGGTTGCTCGCCAAGACAATCGCTGTCTTGTGCCTACGTATCCTCAATCGGACGAGAGAGAGGAATCAGAGCTGACGTAGTTCGTGGGTACGACCACGGGTAGGTAAGTGTTTTTTACGTGAGCGACGAGCTCTTTCACGAAAAAAAAGAAGTTTGAAACCCAACAATCCCGGAGGATAAAAAATATTTGAATTGGTTTGGTGTTTTTTAGACAGAAGTGTTTTGAGTTAATTCGTAACTTACATTGCACCAAAGTCTACCATGCGGGAACGAGTGAGTCGCATGATCGCCCCCGAATGAGACGTATGCTAAACACCTTAGAAGAGGAGAGGAGACCCCTCGTTCTTCACTTCCTACACTTAAGGCTCGAGCGCAATATACGTTATATTTTATTAAGTGTGTTCAAGAAGTTTGAGATGAGAAGAGAAGCGACACAAAAGGAAACTCTACAGGGAAACTAAGAGTCCTAATGTTATCATGCATGGATGTCCTATGGTTAGTGAGGTTTAGGAGAGACGACTGCCTAACCTAATGCTAATCCTACTCCAAGCTTAATCAAAAATTAAGTTGGACTAGGTAGCTCTAAAGGGAGAGAATCCAAGACTTAAACAAGTCTTGTGACTCGAGGGATGAAAAAAGTGGAAGAGAAGGAGGAGAAAGAGAAGTGAAACACAAGTGGCATAAGCTCACTTCAAACACAAGTATGAAAGTTAAAAGGTAAAGGAAGAAAGTAAAATGTGGAAGCATATCCACGTTCAAACAACTTACCATTTGCCCCTGAAAATGTTAGAAGTATTCACATATGACAAAATGAAACTCAAACAAGCATAAGGCCATAAAGAAACAAGTTCTAAAGTAAATCAAACATCAAGTTCAGAACCTAATGGTCCTACTGACCTCTACTATCAACCATGCACAATTAATCAAAAAGAAAAGGGAGAAGTCACTCAAGTACCATTCAAGTCATTAAAGAAGGAGTGAGATGAAAAGAAGTGATCATGTAAAGCAACCAAGTCAAAATTTCACAAAGCAAACCAAGTCCAGAAGTGACACAATCCTAAATATGTGCCTAAACATGATCTTCAAACAACATTCAAGTCACACAAACACTTTCACAATCAATTAGGAAGCAAAGAAGAAGTGAAGTGAAGTGAAGTGAAACATGATTCATACTTGTGAAACAGATGACTTAAAGTGAAAGGCAAACCTCAAACATGCAAAGATGAGATTCAAATATCACAACCAAAAGTCAATAAACATGCTATCAATCCTTCAACAAGACCTAAAATTGTGGCACAAGTGCCTTCATGACCAAGCAAACCAAACATGAAGCATATATTCACAAATTGGACAAGTTAAAGCTCATGCTTCAAAGAAATAACAAACATGCCTCAAAAATTATATCATTCAGTATTCAAGCATCTCAAACATATATAATTGACATATCAAATCCACAAGCAATGAATCAGAACCAAAGTCAATCAACAATTAGGTCAAAGCATCAATAGGATTTCATACATTCATGCTCAAAGCAACACATCAAAAGTCATCCAAAAAGGACCTAAAAATCATACCAAAAATCTCAAACATACTTCAACATGTTATGAACACAACCCAAAAAGAATCAGGATCAAATCACTTTCCAAATGAGAGAAATAAAAAATGCAACATGAAGTATGCAATAAGAAATGCAAATGAGAGAAAACAATTTGGAAAATTAATTTTTAATGCAATTTTAATGAAAAAATAATAAAATAAAATGTGAAAAATTAATTTTAATAATGAGGAGGAATGATTAATTTTTTTGGAATTTTTTAGCACATGCAAGTATTTTTTAAAAATTAATTATGAAATGGTATGAAAATAGAAAATAAAAAAGAAATAAAATGAAGCCAGGGGTGTATTAATGAATCCAAATGCGTGCAAACGGTCATGGGCTCAGAAACGGGGGTGTGAACAGCAAAAGAGGCCCAAATGCATTCCAACGTTCAGAAATAAGGAACGGCTCAGATTGAGTCAAACAAGGGAAAGTCTCCAGATCCACAGGCTCACGCTCAAAGTCAAACAAAGCAAAGTCAACGATCTAATGGTCCACATTCAAATTCACTAATTAAATGAAATCCAACGGTCATGACTTAATCAGATCCCTTAAACCCTAATTAATTTAATTAACACCAAATAATCAAGATCCAACGCACGAGAATCAAACTGGAAAATTGATCACAATCCAACGCATGAGAATAAATCTGGAAAACCACAAACCCTAATTAAACCCTCACCGGCCGGAGAAGCGCCGGTCATCTTCTCCGGCCACTCTCCGGTCACCAAACTTCAAACCATAACCAAAAACAACAAATCATACATCAAAATGATCAGCAACTCACGTAGATCACAAATATATCACTCAAAATCATTTAGCATGCATATATTTCACGAATCGAACGAAACAAGTTTGGATCTGAAAACTTCAGATCTAAATTCCAGCCATGATTCACGTTGAAAATCAATTCCAAATACCTATATGAACTCAACACATCAAGATGAACATTAAACACACAACAAAAATCAATTCTAGATCTATGAATTTCAAGTTCACCTGAGATTTGCAGAACTGGAAAATCACCAAGAAACTCCAAGATAAGCTGCAGATCAACTCCTTAAACCGTCTAATTGCAAAATAAATGCACTTAGACCTTCAAATTGGCCTGAATCCTTGAATCCGAGAGTTGAAAATCTGAACTCAACTGATAAATTCTTTGCTTAAACTTCAAAACAATGGTGGATTTCTCTTCCTTATGCTCCACTGATCACAAACCAACCAAAAAAAATGGAAGACACTTGAAGAATTGGGAGAATCGAAGGAGAGAAACTTGAGAGCAAAACTTTGAAAAGTGGTGAAAATGAATGGTAGCTGCTGAGAAATTCGTGTGAGTTAGCTTATATAGTGTGCCAATGCTACTGTTTAGGGTTTTAATCTTCAAGGACTTGAGAGCAATGAGTTTTGGGCTGTTTTGCAAATTTGCAAGTTTGTGCACATGAGGTATTCTACTCGTGCATTCTTCATGAAAAGTGCATGACTGCTTTCCTTTTGATGCCATGAGAACCTTTGGATTGATCTTGGGGTTGAAAAGTAACTGAATTGTGATTTCCAAATGAACTTGCAAAATTGCATAATGATGAATTATGGACATGTAACCCACGGGTTCATTCAACTCTTGGCTCAAAATGATGCTAAATGAGGTACATTGGAGTGTGGTGTGGTGAACTGAACAATTAGGAGCCATATTGGTGAGTTAAAATGCAACTTGCAAGTTATGTCAAAATGGTATGCATGGTAGAACACCAAATGCCCTCTAACTTCAAATGCCCATAACTCTTGATCCAAAAATGATATGATCATGATCCACCACTCTTTGGAAAGAGGAGAAAGAGATCTACAACTTTGGTGTTGGACAAAAATTCGTTTGAAGCGTTTTTGATCATGAAAAGTTTGGTTAAAGTTGGTTGAAAATATGCCAAAAATAGTAACTTGAAATTACAAGTCACTTTCCCAAATTAGCAACTTTTTACCAAAGCTTGAATTTTGCAAATTGTGATCATGAAAGCCTTCCATAAACCAAACAAAAGGTCTCTTGACTTGATTACCATGATGAGGATCTCTCAAAACCCTAGTTTGACTTTTCAGTTGACCAGTTTGACTGATTACTTCATCTGTAAGCTACTGAATCATCTGAGGTCTTCCATGGTGAATTTTTGGCTCAAAATCCATCCTTAGACTTGTTTTGACATATGGAGAACCTTGGTGAAAGGTTTGAATCAACTCCTTGATCTTAGGACCCTTAACCATGAAACCCTAGTTTTGGTCATCAGTGTAAGGACACCAACCCTTGATATAACCACTTGGAGAGTCCCTCATTGAAATAATCTTGGGCCACCATATAAGGATGTGAGGAGCTTATGGAGCTCATAAGAAGCTTTTGCCCTTGAGTTGAACCAAATACCTTGATCCCATGCTAAGAACCAAATGCTATGCACAATGCAAATGCAAGAAATGAAAAGAAACCTAAGCCAGTTATCTAAAAACAACAAGGCAAATTTTGAGGTGTTACAATAAGGAGTTTGAATTCCAACAGTAAAGGCAAGGTACTATGACAGTGGCTGCTTATGCTGAGAAGTTTGAGGACATGGGTGCTTATTCTAGGCAGGCTGTGTATGCTCCGGATGAGAAATGGAAGATTGATCAATTTCTATTTGGACTGAAAGCTAGGACCTCTCATAGTGTGTCTCAAAGAGAGTCTGCTACCTATGCTGAGTTACTAAGGCAATGTTATGTGGATGAGAATAGTTTGAAGAAAGTCAAGAAAAGAGAGATTTGAGTAGGATATGTCAGAATGATCATGGAAGACCAAGTCAACAGTTTAGGCCTAGACCACAACCCTTCAAAGGGAAACAAGCGCAGAGTGCTAGACCTAATGCTCCTCCAGTGTGTTGTACTTGTGGTAAGAATCATTACGGGAAATGTGCCAATGGAGGACTTAGATGTTATCAATTCCATGGAATGGGCCATATGGCGAGAGATTGTCATCCGAATAGGAATCAGATGCAAGGGAAGAGTACCAGCCAAGTTTATACCTCGAATGCGAAGAAGACTAAGGTGATAACTATTTGATTACGTTTACGTGTTTCATGAATGGACATCCTTGTTTTGTATTATTTGATTGTGGAGAAACACACTCTTTTGTGTCGGTGAAATGCATGAAGCGACTTGGGTTACAAGTTATTCCTTTGTCTCCTCCCATGGTGGTCACTACCGCCATGAATGAGTTGGTTGAGACACCATTGATTTGTGAAAACTGTCTGTTGTCAGTGGAGGGTAGAGTTTTCCAAATTGACCTTATCTGTTTGCCGCTTAAGAAGGTTGATGTAGTTTTGAGGATGGATTGACTCTCTGCTAATTCAGTGTTTATTGGTTGTGAGGAGAAGTTAATCATCATTCCATCCAGGAAAGCTACTCCGAAGGATGTATTGACTACTATTTTGAAAGGTACGATTGACATGGTTAATTTCTTGTTTGAGAATGAAAAGTTTGTTCTTTTGGTTCTCACTAAGGAGGAAAGTAATGACCTGAAGGCTTTGCAAATACCTGTAGTCTGTGAGTTTCCAGAAGTTTTCCCCGAGGATGTCACTTCTCTCCCTCCGGAGAGGGACGTGGAATTCTCTATTGACCTGGTACCGGGAACGACGCCTATATATGTTTCTCCGTATCAGATGTAATCGCTCGAGTTTAGGGAATTGAAGAAACAATTGGAAGAATTATTGGCTAAACATTTTGTTCGACCTAGTGTTTCACCCTGGGGAGCTCCAGTATTGTTAGTAAAGAAGAAAGATGGTGGGATGCGTTTGTGTATTGATTATCGCCAGTTGAATAAAGTCACCATAAAAAATAAGTACCTATTACCAAGAATTGATGACCTGTTAAATCAATTGAAATGAGTCTGCATGTTCTCGAAGATTGATCTACGGTCGAGATATCATCAGATCAGTGTGAAGAGTTCAGATGTACCAAAGACTTCATTTAGAACCCGTTATGGCCATTATGAGTTTCTCGTGATGCCTTTCAGTGTGACAAATGCTCCAGCTGTTTTCATGGATTACATGAATCAGATATTTCAACCTTACTTGGACCAATTTATGGTGCTATTTATTGATGACATTCTCATTTATTCTAGTACTCCACAAGAGCACATAGAACATTTAAGAATCGTTCTATCGATATTGCAAGAGAGATAACTTTTTGCCAAGTTAAGCAAGTGTGAGTTTTGGATGACGGAAGTTAGATTTCTTGGTCATGTTATATCTCAAGGAGGTGTGGCTGTGGACCCATCAAAGTTCGAAGCGGTGATTAATTGGGAGAGACCGAAGAATGCTTC
Organism: Lathyrus tuberosus; assembly: GCA_022829125.1. Classification (NCBI taxonomy): domain Eukaryota; kingdom Viridiplantae; phylum Streptophyta; class Magnoliopsida; order Fabales; family Fabaceae; genus Lathyrus; species Lathyrus tuberosus. The sequence continues at coordinate 23,734,549 of JALAZF010000013.1, read as the reverse complement.
TGAAGTCAGAAGTTTCTTAGGATTGGCAGGTTACTATAGAAGGTTCATTAAAGGTTTTTCTCAATTGGATTTACCAATGACTAGACTTACTCGGAAAGAGTTTCCTTATAGTTGGGATTCAGGTTGTGAGCAAAGTTTTATGAGTTTGAAGGAAAGGTTGACCACTGCTTCTGTTTTGGTTATTCCTGATCCTAATAATCCGTATGAAGTATTTTGTGATGCTTCTAAGAGGGGATTAGGAGGTGTGTTAATGCAGGGTGGTCAGGTTGTAGCTTATGCTTCTCGTCAGTTGAAGGTTTATGAAGAGAATTATCCAACTCATGATTTGGAGTTAGCGGTTGTTGTCTTTACACTGAAGGTGTGATGTCATTACTTGTATGGAGTACGTTTTGAGATGTTCAGTGATCATAAGAGTTTAAAGTATTTGTTTGATCAAAAGGAGTTGAACATGCGTCAAAGAAGATGGATGGAATACTTAAAGGATTTTGACTTTGAACTGAAGTACCATCGAGGTAAAGCAAATAAGGTGGCTGATGCATTAAGTCAGAAAGAGATACACAAGGCCGAGTTGATGATGTTGGAGTATGCTTTATTGGAAAAGTTTCGAGATCTTAATCTTCATTTTGTTTGGACTCCGAATGGTGTGATAATGGGAAACTTGAATGTTAATTCTACTTTAAGAGATGAAATTCAACAAGGGCAAGTGCTAGATGCGAAGTTACAAGAGATGTTGGTTCAACCGGGTTTCACACGAGCCGTGGATGAAGTTGTTCTTTTTAATCAAAGAATTTGTGTTCCGGATGATACGGTGTTAAAAAGGAAGATTTTGGAAGAAGCACATAAGGGCGATTTTTTGGAAGATCAAAACCTGTATGAGTTTCGCATTAAAATTACCATTTTTTGAATGAATAATTTTAACTGCAAGTAAGTACTTGGCATCAAGGAAATTCCAAGAAGTAATCAAAGAGGAACTTGAACCTTCGTCGATGTTGACCTAAATGAAGACCACCTCATGACCCTAGGGATCGGGGGCATGTCATCCAATGATTATGTTGACCAAAGAACTGGTCAGACTGAAACAAATATCCAAGCATCAGTTGACCGAGGAGGAAAAATCATCTCAATACTCAGTCAATCTTGTAAAAATCACTTAAGGATCATCCAGGAGCATACTCAACTCGAGAGCGCAATAAAATAAACCACCTCAAGAGTCGGTTAGTAAAAAACAAATCCCTTAAAAGGCTCAACCAGGGGTAGGTCATCTTAAGAGCACAGGGAAACCTATCTTCCAAAGATCAATTGATTCAGAGTAAACCGTTTCAAGAACCGGTTAATCAGGGGCAGACCACTGCAAGGTTCAAACACTGTGGCAAATCATCTCAGACCATTTTATGGTATGATCATTCCCAAAGTCTACGTTCGAAGGAGTTCCTTCAAAGACCCTACACACTGGGACATAACAAGCTACAAAGGGGCTAGTCCTCTCCATGTTTTCAAGTTGGTCAAGCAGACTGTGCCATACACTAATAACCGTTGAGTTCACAATAAGTGTCAATAGATCACACTAGTACAACATTATATCTTGACAAGAAGCCTTAGGTAGAGAGCAAAAGAACAATCGTCATGCATTGATCAAGTCGCTACGCTCATGAAATCATTTGCAGGCCGTCATGGCATATTAGGTAAGAAAAATACTCGCTAAGTCGAATACCTAAATAGGTGACTTAGACAAAAATTAGAGCATCCCGGTGGACCGATAGCTTCAAAGAAGCAGTCCTTTCATAAATTAGGGATCAAAAAGCAAAAAACGAAGAGAAAAAAAAGCAAAAAAAAAAGGTCGTGTAAATCCTCAGCACCAACAAAAAAAAATTAGGTGACCACCATATCAAGACTCAAAGGGTCACCGATATCCATGAAAAAACAAAACAAGGTGACTGCCATTTCAAGAAAATCTTGAATCTTCATCCTTACACCTTTAAACTCTCTTGGAAGTTGAATGTGTGTGTTGAATTAATTGAACGTGTGATTGGAGTTTATCGAAAAGAAGGGGTGGGTTAAAATTAAATTTTGAGCCTTATATTCTTTGTTTCAGAAACTGTGAACCAGACCATGTTACAATCCTCAAAAGACCTAATTGAAGCAGGATTTATTCTAAAAGTATACTACAATAATGTTGCGTTAAAATGGCTTCTAGAGATTTTCTAATCATACGTATTAGTATCATTTTTTCATTGTACCTTTCACACTTTGAATAGCTAAATCGGCATTGCGTTTGGACTAATGGTCAGCTTGTCACTCACTACCACATTATCTCAATAATGATATTTTTTCAAAACCTACACGAGTATCGCATTAAAATGACCATTTTTGAATGAATAATTAAAAAAAAATACAAACATAAAAAAATTTATTTACCTATAGCATTAGGAGCAATGTGATAAACAGTAATAAATGAAAATTTTCAGTACTGACTCCACTTTTGGATTAATGTTTCCGTAAACATCAATTGGAATATCACCGGTTATATTCATCCCTTTTAATATTGAAATAATTCCAGATGCAACTTGCTCAGGTTTAATTTCTTTTAGAATACCACAATTCTCGATATCCCACCAAACGTAGGTTTTTGCGTTCGTATTCAACTCAGCCATGAAATATAAGTTACTAACAAACAAGAGAGGTGACTAGAAGGCAGAAAAATGAATAGGAATGAGCTGAAAACTATCGATTTCGAGTAAAAAAATTTTGAAACACTTAAAGGTACCAACCAACCGTATAGCAGGAACTATGATGAGAGATAATGAACAGTAATTGTAATAAATAAACTCATCAAGTGTCCTTTTCCTGTTTTTCTTTTGGTACTTTTACTCTGTATTTTGATTGGATGAAAGACATAAAGAATGATGGCTATCCAAGACAAATGATAAATAGTATTTGAGACCCTTGATTATTTTCATCCAACGATAAAAAAAATACTTTCTCCATTCATTCCTTTTTAAATGTCTTTTTTTTTTAAATTTTAACACATACAAATAAAACTAATCAATATTATTATTTTTAAAATAATAATTAAATTATTTAATAGTTATATATTGTATTTAAAATTAAATTAGTTTTACACATGATTATTTTAAATATGAATACAGAGTGAAACATGGATTTGAATTTATTTTGTAAATCATAAAGATTTTCTTTTGACACAAAATTGTAATTAGATTAAAAATAACTTTAACTAAGTACAAAGACAAAAAAATTTATTAAAAAGAAAAAAAATACTTAATTAAAAAATAATAATTATATTTAGTTAATTAACAATAACAACAACAACAACAACAACAACAACAACAATAATAATAATAATAATAATAATAATAATAATAATAATTATTATTATTATTATTATTATTATTATTATTATTATTATTATTATAAAAGTTGTTAAGTTACTTGATAATTTTTAGAGTCAAAATTAAGGATATATTTGTAAGTTTTTATTATTTTATTTATTTTTTAATTATTTATTAATATTATTATCCTACTAATTTTTTATTTATTTATAAAATATTCCCATTTAAACATCTAACCTCACGTTTTCAATAAAAACTAATGGCAATAATTAATTTAAAAAAAAATCAATAACTCCTCATTTAAATAAAATAACCTCTTACCCTTCTTAACCATTTAAACCACACATTTCAATTAGTTTCTAATAATAATTTAACTAACTCACATTATTCCTTATCCCACTAAGCCATAATACAAATGAATATAACCACAAACTACGGCTTAGGTTACCGTATAGGTCTCTCACGTGAAAGACTTTTAAAAAAAAAAAAAAAAATCAATATGGACCACTTAATCATGATCAAGCACACCATATTAATATATGTCTCACATACATAATAAATATCACCTTTAATAATTTTTTTTTTTAATTTGAAATTAATTGGTTGCATTACACAAATTATATTTGACATTAATATTTTAATTTGACATTAATTTTTTTAATTTGACTTTAATTGAACATATTTGAAAAATTATATATTTGACATTATATTATATATTTGAAAGTAAATTATATATTTTAATTTAAATTAATTTCATTAAATTATATATTTTGATTTAAATTAATTTCATTAAATTTATTTTTACTGTAGATTAATAAAATTATTTTTTAAATATTGACGTTTATTATCAAATATTAATAACTTTTATAACTTTTATAACCTTTTACTGTAGCTTAATTTCATTAATAATTTTTATAACTTAATTATATATTGAAGTTTGTTTGACATTATTATTACTGTAACTTTTATAATTATCAAATATTTATTCTTTTAATTTGAAATTAATTGGTTTTATTTCACAAATTATATTTGACATTAATTTTTTTAATTTGACATTATTTTTTTAATTTGACACTAATTGGATATATTTGACAAATTATATATTTGACATTAAGTTATATATTTTGATTTAAATTAATTTTATTAAATTATATATTTTGATTTAAATTAATTTCATTAAATTTATTTTTACTGTAGCTTCATAAAATTATTTTTAAAATTATGTTGACGTTTTTTATTTTTTAAATTATATTGACGTTTTTTATTTCATTAAATTATGTTGATGTTTTTTAATTTTTTTTTAAATTATATATTTTAAAATTATTTTTTAACATTAATTGGAACAAAATTTCTAAATATTATTTTTAAATTTATGTATTTTTAATTTGAAATTTATTGGTTTTATTTCACAAATTATATTTGACATTAATTTTTTTTATTTGACATTAATTTCTTTAATTTGACATTAATTGGATATATTTGACAAATTATATATTTGACATTAAGTTATATATTTTGATTTAAATTAATTTCATTAAATTATATATTTTGTTTTAAATTAATTTCATTAGATTTATTTTTACTGTAGCTTAATAAAATTATTTTTTAAATTATGTTGATGTTTTTTATTTTTTAAATTATATTGATGTTTTTTAAATTATATATTTTAAAATTATTTTTTAACATTAATTGGAACAAAATTTCTAAATATTATTTTTAAATTTTTATATTATTCCTATAATGTATTTTAAAATGTAACTTAATAAAATTATTTTTTTAAATATATTTTGACATTAAATTATATATTTTAATTTCATATTTTTACTATAACGTTTTTTAAAAGGTAACTTAATAAAATTATTATTTTTAAATATATTTTATAAATAAGTATGTTAGAGATGCATAGAGGATGGTCAACCATGTGTGAACTATAGAAGATAGTCAAAAGATGATGGTGAACTGTGTCAGAGATGCGTAGAGGATGATCAACCATGTGTGAACCATGGAAGATAGTCAAGAGATGATGTGTGAACTATGTCAGAGATGCGTAGAGGATGGTCAACCATGCGTGAACCATTGAAGATAGTCAAGAGGTGATGTGTGAACTATGTCAGAGATGCGTAGAGGATGGTCAACCATGTCTGAACCATGGAAGATAGTCAACAGATGATGGTGAACTATGTGTGAGATGCATAGATGATGGTCAACCATGTGTGAACCATGGAAAATAGTCAAGAGATGATGTGTGAACCATGTCAGAGATGCATAGATGATGGTCAACCATGTGTGAACCATGGAAGATAGTCAAGAGATGATAGTGAACTATGTGTGAGATGCATAGATAATGGTCAACCATGTGTGAACCATGGAAGATAGTCAAGAGATGATGTATGAACCATATGTGAGATGTATAGAGGATGGTCAATCATGTGTTGACCATGGAAGATAGTCAATAGATGATATGTGAACCATGTGTGAGATGCATAGAGGATGGCCAACCATGTGTGAACCATGGAAGATAGTAAATAGATGATGTGTGAACCATGTGTGAAATGCATAGAGGATGGTCAACCATGTGTGGACCATGGAAGATAGTCAAGAGATGATGTGTTGTAATACCCCGTAACATTCTGAGCGTTTTGGGATAATATTAGTTTGGTCAACTGGGTTCCGGTGTACTCTGAGCAATTATTAGATAGAATAATTAGAGTAAACTGACGAACTCGGATTGATTAGATTTAATATTATTTAACTTGGAATTTTATTAATTGGTGCATTTGAGATTATTTGGATAATTAGTGGTATGACCAATTAATGTTACTTTGAATATTTTCTTTTCATTTCCTTATTTGGTAAAGTAGAAGAACTTAGAAAAAAAGAAAAGAAAGAAAGGAAAAGGAAGAGGAAGAAGAGGAAATTCTCCCAAGAGCTCTAGGTCATCAATCATCAACCAATTTTTCATCTTTTCATCTCAGCTTCAACCTCCTCATCTTGTAATCCAGGTGGGTTCTAGTTAGACACTTTAGATTAAGGTTTATTTGAGTTTTAGAGTTAGTTTGATATTGTTAGAAAATGTGAAATTTTACATTAAAATCATAGTCTAACTGCTGAAATTCGATCATTGATTGTATGTTATACTGGTTGTTATGATTATAGCATGTTTTGGTGTATTTTGATTGGAAAAAAAATGAGATTTTGGGGTTGAATTGAATCAACCCGTAGCAGACTTTTTCTGCAGGAAAAAAATTCTGGGTTTCATCTGCCCATACGCGTATCACGCAGGGCCATACGCATATTGAATTGGGCAATACGCGTATGGACGTGAAGGAATTTGGGTGTTACGCGTACGGACAAGGCAATACGCGTATGAGTCATGGTAGTACGCGTATTGGAATTTTAAAAGGGAATTTTCAAGGAAAATAGCCTCTGCCTATACGCGTATGACCTTGGGCAATACGCGTATGGCTGGGCGAGTCAGCTTGGCAATACGCGTATGGCTTAGGGCAGTACGCGTACGGCCAGGAGGGTGCAGAAATGTGTTTTTTTGCGATACCATTTCATGTTATGTTCATAACTTTTGACTCGGTTGTCCGTTTTTAGCGTTCTTGATATCATCGGAAAGCTAACAGAATGTACTTTCTTATTAAAATGATTTTTAAGATTTGTTGGCCGATTTAATTATGTCGGGACTTTTAAATAGTGTCATTTTGTCGACTTTTATTGTTAATGGTGTGTAATTGTGGTTGAAAATGTATGCATGTTAAAATATGGAATAGGCAGAGTGATAAGCATCATCATAAACTGTGTCGGAAGTGTGAATTATCATATGTGGCAACGCTCGTGCATGAAAGGCCGAGGCGTGTGTACTTTAATCATAACCAGTGTCTTTTGCGGTGTGGTTTCATGAGACTCGAGCACCTCCTCTGAAACGTATGCACAATTACTTGGCAGGTTTGATTCCCGCGTGTAGTACGAATGGAGCCTACGGGTAAAGAGACTTGTGACGGTGTACGAGCCGTGTGAAGTGACGGATCACGGTGTACGGGCCGATGATCCCGAATTCATTTCGTATGCCAAGTAACTTCAAGGATCCATGACTCGGGTTGTCTTCTAGACGTAGAAGCGGACGGGAAAAGGGGATACCTTGGTATGGTTATTGATTAGTGAGTTAATAGGCTCACTAGTGTGGAGATTTTTGTGTGTGAGTACTCAAGTCACTTCCCTTCCCTTTTGACTTGAGTTAGGTTTATTAGAACCTTGTAGAGCCGAGAGGACTATAAGATAGCGAACTCACTGAGATTTGATGTATCTCACCCCACTGTTATTGTTTACATCACAGGTTCTGCAGGTTCCGTGAAGGGTAAGGATAAGGCAGTGTGACTATCCTTGCTTAGCTGTTGTTTTGCTTCCGTTGTGGAGTCTTTTGAGATCCTTAGTGATCTAGTTCTTAGTTTTATCTTTTGAACATTTTGTACATATGACATGCCTGTGTGTTGTTTTAGGTTGTTTTGGGCATTTCTATGTATACAGTGTTACTAGGAACTTATGTATTTCAGTACCAAACGTATTTTTCATGTATGATATATGCTTTGATGTATATATATATATATATATATATATATATGTGGGCTTTACAGTTGGTATCAGAGCAGGTCGTATCCTCGACCTAGCCATGAAATAGTATGAGTATTTTCTTTCCGTTTCATATGTGTTGTGTCGCCATTGGTCTTACGTGTTATATTTATGGTATTGAGCCTGATCAACTTAATCCTATCTGTATGACATTCAGGAACATGGCTGATGGGTACAGAAACAACCGTGGTAGACCGAGAAATACTCCAGCAGGGACAAATCCGCCGGTTGACGAAGGGAATGCTCCGTTGTATCAATTCATGCAGCAGATGCAGCAACAACAAAGTCAGTTCATGCAACAAATGGTTCAGCAGATGGCGGATGAGTTACATCCTCCAGTGGTTGTTCTTGAGGTTGCAGGAGGAAACTTTAGGGATTTCATTCGGTTGAATCCTCTGGAATTTCAGGGAGGGTTAGACCCAGTAAAGGCTCATGAATGGATATCAGGTATGGAACGGGTTTTCCAAATAGTTCAGTTCAGTGAGGAAAACAAGGTGGTCTTTGCTTCCCACTTGTTGAAGGGTCCTGCTATGAGGTGGTGGGAGAGCGCTTCAGCTTTAATGGCAATTCAAGAGGTACCAAAGGTATGGGAACAATTTAAGGTAATTTTTATGGAAAAATATTTTCCAAGTTCCTTGAGGTCTCAGAAAGAATTTGAGTTCCAACAACTGAGACAAGGTAACTTGACTGTGGCTTCTTATGCTGAGAAATTTGAAACTATGGCCGCTTATTCTAGACAAGCCATGTATGCTCCAGATGAGAGGTGGAAGATTGATCAGTTTCTATTTGGTTTAAGGGCTGAAATTTCACATAGCGTGTCTCAACGGGAATTTACTACTTATGCTGAAATGTTAAGACAATGTTATGTGGCGGAGCATAGTTTGAAAAAGGTAAAAATGGAGGGAGATTTAAATAGGGCAACTCAAAGTGACCGTGGAAGATCGAATCAACAGTTTAGGCAAAGGCAACAGTCTTTCAAAGGGAAACAAGCTCAGAGTCCTAGAACTAGTGTGCCTCCGGTATGTCGTACTTGTGGAAGGAATCATTATGGTAGGTGCAATTCGGAGGGAATACGGTGTTATCAGTGTAACAAGATGGGTCATGTATCGAGAGATTGTCCTCAGGGTAGAAATCAGACACCAGGGAAGAATATTGGCCGAGTGTATACCTTGGATGCGAGGAAAGTAAAGAATGATAACTCCTTGATTGCGGGTACGTGTTTCATAAATGGACATCCTTGTTTTGTTTTATTTGATTGTGGGGCAACTCATTCTTTTGTGTCCACGCGTTGCGTGAAGCGACTTGGGTTGCAAGCTGTTCCTTTATTTCCTCCTATAGTGGTTACTACTACCATGGATGAGATTGTTGAGACACCGTTGATGTGTAAAAATTGTGTTTTATCGGTGAATGAAAGAGTTTTCCAGATTGACCTTATCTGTTTACCGCTTAAGAAAGTGGATGTTGTTCCGAGAATGGATTGACTTTCCACTAATTCGGTGTTTATTGGGTGTGAGGAAAAGCTGATCATTATTCCGTCCGAAGAGGCTACTTCGAATGATGTGTTAACTACCATTTTAGAAGGTACGGTTGGAATGATTAATTTCTTGTTTGAGGAAGAAAAGTCTGTTCTTTTGATTCTTACTAAGGAGGAGAGTAGTAACATTCCAATTATGAGTATTCCGGTAGTTTGTGACTTTCCTGAAGTTTTCCCCGAGGATATCACTTCTCTTCCTCTGGAGCGGGAAGTGGAATTCTCTATTGACCTGATACCAGGAACGGCTCCAATATCCGTTTCTCCGTATCGGATGGCACCACTTGAATTAAAAGAATTAAAGGATCAATTGGAAGAACTGTTGGCTAAGCATTTTGTTCGACCCAGTGTTTCACCTTGGGGAGCTCCAGTGTTGTTGGTAAAGAAGAAGGATGGTGGAATGAGGTTGTGTATCGATTACCGTCAGTTGAATAAGGTCACCATCAAGAACAAATACCCATTACCAAGGATAGACGACCTGTTAGATCAATTGAAAGAAGCCTGTGTGTTCTCGAAGATTGATTTACGGTCGGGTTATCATCAGATTCGTGTGAAGAGTTTAGATGTACCAAAGACCGCGTTCAGAACCCGTTATGGTCATTATGAATTTTTGGTGATGCCTTTTGGCGTGACAAATGCTTCGACAGTTTTCATGGATTATATGAATCGGATATTTCAACCTTACTTGGACCAATTTGTGGTGATTTTCATTGATGACATCCTTATTTACTCTCGTGATCCTCAAGAGCACGGTGGACACCTAAGAATCATTTTATCCATCTTGCAAGAGAAGCAACTTTTTGCTAAGTTAAGTAAGTGTGAGTTTTGGATGTCTGAGGTTAATTTCCTTGGTCATGTCATATCCCAGGGAGGTGTGGCGGTCAATCCATCGAAAGTAGAAGCAGTAATTAATTGGGAGAGACCGAAGAATGCTTCTGAAGTTAGGAGTTTCTTGGGATTAGCAGGTTACTATAGAAGGTTTATCAAGGGATTTTCACAATTGGCCTTACCTTTGACCATACTTACTAGGAAGGATTATTCCTATGAGTGGGATTCGGCTTGTGAAAGAAGTTTTAGGAGTTTGAAGGAGAGATTGACGACTGCTCCTGTTTTGGTTATTCCTGATCCCAGCAAGTCATATGAGGTATAATGTGATGCATCGAAGAAGGGTTTAGGCGGAGTGTTAATGCAGAATGGACATGTAGTGGCTTACGCTTCACGACAGTTGAAAGTCCATGAAGAGAATTACCCGACGCATGATTTAGAATTGGCAGCAGTTATTTTTACCTTGAAGGTGTGGCGTCACTATTTGTATGGTGTACGTTTTTAGATGTTTAGCGACCACAAGAGCTTAAAGTACTTATTTGATCAAAAGGAGTTGAATATGCGTCAACGGAGGTGGATGGAATATTTGAAGGATTATGATTTGGAACTAAAGTACCATCCGGGTAAAGCGAATAAGGTGGCGGATGCTCTAAGCAGGAAAGTATTGCATAGTGCCGAGTTGATGATGTTAGAGTATGCCTTAATGGAAAAGTTTAGAGATCTAAATCTTCAATTTAACTGGACTCCTGATTGTGTGGTTATGGGAAATTTGAATATCATCTCTACTCTTAGGGAAGAAATCCAACAAGAGCAAGGGTTAGATGGGAAGTTACAAGAATTGTTGACTCAACAGGATTTTGTGCGAACTACCGACAGAGTCATTTCATTTAACCAAAGGATTTGCGTTCCTGATAACACGAAGTTAAAACGAAGGATTTTGGAGGAAGCACATAAGGGTACTTTTACTATACATCCTGGTGCTTCAAAGATGTATCAAGATTTAAAGAGGGACTATTGGTGGTCAGGGATGAAAAGAGATATTGCGGTGTATGTGTCAGAATGTACGGTGTGTCAACAAGTGAAGATTGAGCACCAAAGGTCGGGTGGCTTGCTGCAACCTTTAGAAATTCCAATGTGGAAGTGGGATAGTATTTCGATGGACTTCGCAGTGGGATTACCTCGTGCGCAAGGTGTTTATGATTCAATTTTGGTTATTGTGGACCGGTTAACGAAATCTGCGCATTTCTTAGCTGTGAAGACTACCTACAAGGCGAGTCATCTCGCAAGGTTGTTCATTTCAGAGATAGTGAGATTGCATGGTATTCCTACTAGTATTGTTTCGGATAGGGATCCAAAATTTACTTCCATATTTTGGAGAGCTTTTCAACAAGCCATGGGAACGAAGTTGTGTTTGAGTACGTCGAATCATCCGCAGACGGACGGTCAGACGGAACGGACAATACAGACCATGGAAGACATGTTAAGAGCCTGTGTGCTTGAAAGTGGGGGAAATTGGAGAGAACTTTTGCCGTTGATCGAATTCTCTTATAATAACAGTTATCATGCAAGTATTGGTATGGCACCTTATGAGGTGTTATATGGTAGGAAGTGTCGAACGCCATTGTGTTGGACGGAGGTTGGCGATGATAGAATTTTGGGACCCGATATTATTCACGAGACTACGGAAAAGATTAGAATGATTCGGGAAAAGATTAAACAAGCCCAAGACCGTCAGAAAAGCTATGAGGATAACCGTAGGAGACTGTTGGAGTTTGATGAGGGTGATCATGTATTTTTGAAGGTTACTCCGAGATTGAGATTGAAAGGACCATTTAAATCGCGGAAATTAAGTCTAAGATACGTGGGACCGTATCAGATTTTGGAAAGAATTGGTGAAGTAGCCTACCAATTATCCTTACCGCCTTCTCCGTCAGAAATGCACGACATGTTTCATGTGTCTCAGCTTCGGAAATTTGTTCCCGATCCCTTCCAGCTAGTTTTACCATATACAATTGAGGTAGAAGCTGATTTGACATTTGAGCCTCAGCCGAGTCGTATCACAGGAAGAGAAATTAAAGTGTTAAGGAATAAGGAGATTCCTCTTGTGAAGGTCCAGTGGGACGAGACACATCCGGGCAATGCCACTTGGGAATTGGAATCGGAAATGCGAGAGGTCTATCCTCATCTTTTCAGGTAATTATTTTAAATTCGTGGGCGAATTTCTATTTAAGGGGGGGAGGATGTAATACCCCGTAACATTCTGAGCGTTTTGGGATAATATTAGTTTGGTCAACTGGGTTCCGGTGTACTCTGAGCAATTATTGGATAGAATAATTAGAGTAAACTGACGAACTCGGATTGATTAGATTTAATATTATTTAACTTGGAATTTTATTAATTGGTGCATTTGAGATAATTTGGATAATTAGTGGTATGACCAATTAATGTTACTTTGAATATTTTCTTTTCATTTCCTTATTTGGTAAAGTAGAAGAACTTAGGAAAAAAGAAAAGAAAGAAAGGAAAAGGAAGAGGAAGAAGAGGAAATTCTCCCAAGAGCTCTAGGTCATCAATCATCAACCAATTTTTCATCTTTTCATCTCAGCTTCAACCTCCTCATCTTGTAATCCAGGTGGGTTCTAGTTAGACACTTTAGATTAAGGTTTATTTGAGTTTTAGAGTTAGTTTGATATTGTTAGAAAATGTGAAATTTTACATTAAAATCATAGTCTAACTGCTGAAATTCGACCATTGATTGTATGTTATACTGGTTGTTATGATTATAGCATGTTTTGGTGTATTTTGATTGGAAAAAATGAGATTTTGGGGTTGAATTGAATCAACCCGTAGCAGACTTTTTCTGCAGGAAAAAAATTATGGGTTTCATCTGCCCATACGCGTATCACGCAGGGCCATACGCGTATTGAATTGGGTAATACACGTATGGACGTGAAGGAATTTGGGTGTTACGCGTACGGACAAGGCAATACGCGTATGAGTCATGGTAGTACGCGTATTGGAATTTTAAAAGGGAATTTTCAAGGAAAATAGCCTCTGTCCATACGCGTATGACCTTGGGCAATACGCGTATGGCTGGGCGAGCCAGCTTGGCAATACGCGTATGGCTTAGGGCAGTACGCGTACGGCTAGGAGGGTGCAGAAATGTGTTTTTTCGCGATACCATTTCATGTTATGTTCATAACTTTTGACTCGGTTGTCCGTTTTTAGCGTTCTTGATATCATCGGAAAGCTAACAGAATGTACTTTCTTATTAAAATGATTTTTAAGATTTGTTGGCCGATTTAATTATGTCGGGAATTTTGAATAGTGTCGTTTTGTCGACTTTTATTGTTAATGGTGTGTAATTGTGGTTGAAAATGTATGCATGTTAAAATATGGAATAGGCAGAGTGAGGAGCATCATCATAAACTGTGTCGGAAGTGTGAATTATCATATGTGGCAACGCTCGTGCATGAAAGGCCGAGGCGTGTGTACTTTAATCATAATCAGTGTCTTTTGCGGTGTGGTTTCATATGACTCGAGCACCTCCTCTGAAATGTATGCACAATTACTTGGCAGGTTTGATTCCCGCGTGTAGTACGAATAGAGCCTACGGGTAAAGAGACTTGTGACGGTGTACGGGCCGTGTGAAGTGACAGATCACGGTGTATGGGCCGATGATCCCGAATCCATTTCGTAAGTCAAGTAACTTTAAGGATCCATGACTCGGATCGTCTTCTAGACGTAGAAGCGGACGGGAAAAGGGGATACCTTGGTATGGTTATTGATTAGTGAGTTAATAGGCTAAATAGTGTGGAGATTTTTGTGTGTGAGTACTCAAGTCACTTCCCTTCCCTTTTGACTTGAGTTAGGTTTATTAGAACCTTGTAGAGCCGAGAGGACTATAAGATAGCGAACTCACTGAGATTTGATGTATCTCACCCCACTGTTGTTGTTTACATCACAGGTTCTGCAGGTTCCGCGAAGGGTAAGGATAAGGCCGTGTGACTATCCTTGCTTAGCTGTTGTTTTGCTTCCGTTGTGGAGTCTTTTGAGATCCTTAGTGATCTAGTTCTTAGTTTTATCTTTTGAACATTTTGTACATATGACATGCCAGTGTGTTGTTTTTGGTTGTTTTTGGCATTTCTATGTATACAATGTTACTAGGAACTTATGTATTTCAGTACCAAACGTATTTTTCATGTATGATATATGCTTTGATGTATATATATATATATATATATATATATATATATATATATATATATATATATATATATATATATATATGGGCTTTACATGTGTGAACCATGTGTGAGATGCATAGAGGATGGTCAACCATGTGTGGACCATGGAAGATAGTCACACTACTACGAAAAACCCATTTAGCAACGGTTGGGAATGACATATAATGATGCGGGTGAAGGCGTTGTTATGTAGATTGTTGTTGTAAGTTCGTCGTTTCTACAACGGTCTGGAAACCGTTGTTGTATTCTGGAAGCGCGCGATATATTACAACAGTTAGGTATTTCAACCGTTGTAATATAAATTAACTATCACAACGGTTATCAGTGTCAACCGTTGTCATATATATTAACTATCACAACGGTTATGTGTCTCAACCATTGTAGAATGTACCCTTAGTTTATTAAATACAAATGTATATTGCTTGTTTTACCATCCACCTAATTAAAGAAATACAACCATTAAAATTGGTAAAGAACTATATAATCTGAAAATTAAACTGTTCTTGAAAACCAACTTAAACACACCACTGTTTTCCGAATTGCATCCATTTCATTCGGCACATTTTATGTTCCTTAACATAAAATTTATGGTTCAATGGTCTGTTTCCTTTAATCCATCGTTATCTTTTATTATAGTTTACCTCATCATCGCTAAAAATCACCGCGATTTTATCATCATAACAATCATGATCTTAACAACCACGATGATTAGTGACGCCGATGAGGTAAACTATAAGAAAAGATATCGATGAATTGAAGCAAACAGACCATTGGACCATAAATTTTATGTTAAGGAACATTAAATGTGCTGAATGAAATGGATGCAATTCGGAAAACATTGACATGATAAAGGTTGGTTTTCAAATACATCATAATTTTCAGATTATAAGTTTCTGTATTAATTTAACTGATTGCATTTTCAATAAAAGGATAGTGAAACAAACAATATACATAGTATATAATAAACTAAATTTCATATACAATATCAGAATGAATTCATATATATGTACCTTATCAGAATGAATTCATATGTATGTACCACCATCATCATCACCATGTGAAACAAACCCTAAGAAGTGGGAAGCAATGAAGAAAATTAGTTAGTATTAAATTTAACTATATACAATATACATAGTATATATATAATAAACTAATGTTCTATATCAATTTAACTGATTGCATTTTCAATAAAAGGATAGTGAAACAAAAAATATACATAGTATATAATAAACTAAATTCATATACAATATAAGAATGAATTCATATATATGTACCTTATCAGAATGAATTCATATATATATGTACCACCATCATCATCACCATGTGAAACAAACCCTAAGAAGTGGGAAGCAATGAAGAAAATTAGTTAGTATTCAAAACAAAACAACCAAAAGTTAAAACAAAACCCTAAGAAGTGGGACTGTACCATTACAATGAAGTTCACCTTGCTTGTGAAGCATTGAAGTCGAATCTGCACAAAATAAGAACAATCAACAAAAACAACATGAAGCAAACGAGATAATGGGAACTATCTAACAAAAAGATTGAAGTAGAAGACTACCTTATTTTCCATAAACAATATGTACATTACGCTTGCTACCGCCCGCATCATCACCATGTTCATCTAGTTTTAGATTCTGCAAGAAGAACTACAAGGAGGAAGAAGCTTAAATCAAAAGCTTCATACTTCTTGTATTTCTTCTCGCGGATTCTATAAAAAGATGAAGTTTGCTGCCAAAAATGGGTGCTAGGGTTTCGCTGTGAAGGAAACGGCACTACTGTCAATAATAGAAAGTTAATTCCCTTATATAGGTAAATATTTCACAACGTTTTCTAAAATAACCGTAATGATAAGTATATATATTATTTTAATAATATCACAACGGTTAGTTATATTAACCGTAGCGATAACCCTTCTAATTGGTACAAGGTTCGACTCCAGGTAACAACATTTTTCTATAATTACGTAAAATAGAAAAATGTTGTTACCCTAGTATAAGGGGTATCACTACGGTTATTATTACTAACCGTTGTAATATTATAGCCCTTGCTCTTCCCGGAGTAGAGAACACTCTGGCCATAATGATTTAAAATTTTCTCCATTTTTCAAAAAATATCGTTCCAGAATATCAACCATTTACAAGTTATCATCATTGCAAGCATTAAACTATCAGACTCTTCATCTTCAACCTCATCTATAAATAGGCAACTTTACATTTCTTCATAATATATTCTTCGTAACAATGAGTTCTACAAATGAGAATGCTAGAATCACCAATGAGGAACGTTAGGCGCCAATAGAGGAGGTCCAACCAGCGGCCAGGGATGCCTTAAGGGTGAGGAAGGATAAGAAGAAGAAGAAGAAGAAGAAGAAGAAGAAGAAGAAAAAGATAAAGAAGAAAAGGAGAACAGTTTATTATGATTCTGATGAGGGGAGTGAGGAGAGATGTCTGGATTATGAAGATGCATTTGCAGCAATGGGCTCTGACATTGATTAATATATGTAATATGATTATCAATGTACTCTTTTTAATGGAATCTTAATAAAATGTAATTTTATATATGCTCATCTATTACAATTTTATTTTTAAAGTTATACATACTATTCTCTTGCACTTAAAAACACTAACAAAAGAAATAAAATATATGTTTAAAAGAAAAACAATGATGAATTTTGAGTTTTGAGGTTAAATCCCCGTAACACTAACAAAAGAAAAAAAATATATGTTTAAAATACAAAAACATGACAAAAAATATAGTTGCCGGGAATCGAAGCTTGTTACATGTATTACAATGGTGTTTTAATACAACCGTGTTTAAAATGTAAAAATATGGAAACAAATGTAGTAGCTGGGAATCGAAGCTTGTTACACAACTTGTATTACAACGGTTCTTTAGTACAACCGTCGTTAAATATGGTGTTATAAATTTTTTAACGTATTACAACGTTGGGATACGAATCAATGGTAAACCTGGCGTCGTTAAATGGGTTTTTCGTAGTAGTGTCAAGAGATGATGTGTGAACTATGTGTGAGATGCATAGAGGATGGTCAACCATGTGTGAACCATGGAAGATAGTCAAAAGATGATGTGTGAACTATATGTGAGATGCATATAGGATGGTCAACCATGTGTGAACCATGGAAGATAGTCAAGAGATGATGTGTGAACCATGTCAGATATGCATAGATGATGGTCAACCATGGAAGATAGTCAAGAGATGATAGTGAACTATGTGTGAGATGCATAAATGATGGTCAACCATGTGTGAACCATGGAAGATAGTCAAGAGATGATGTGTAAACCATGTGCGAGATGCATAGAGGATGGTCAACCATGTGTTGACCATGGAAGATAGTCAATAGATGATGTGTGAACCATGTGTGAGATGCATAGAGGATGGTCAACTATGTGTGAACCATGGAAGATAGTCAAGAGATGATGTGTGAACCATGTGTGAGATGCATAAAGGATGGTCAACCATGTGTGGACCATGGAAGATAGTCAAGAGATGATGTGTGAACCATGTGTGAGATGCATAGAGGATGGTTAACCATGTGTGAACCATGAAAGATAGTCAAGAGATGATGTGTGAAACATGTGTGAGATGCATAGATGATGGTCAACCATGTGTGGACCATGGAAGATAGTCAACAGATGATGGTGAACCATGTGTGAGATGCATAGAGGATGGTCAACCATGAGTGGACCATGGAAAATAGTCAAGAGATGATGGTGAACTATGTCAGAGATGCGTAGAGGATGATCAACCATGTGTGAACCATGGAAGATAGTCAAGAGATAATGTGTGAACTATGTCAGAGATGCATAGATGATGGTCAACCATGTGTGAACCATGGAAGATAATCAACAGATGATGGTCAACTATGTCAGAGATGCATAGAGGATGGCCCCAAATTTTCATCTTTCCCTCTTTAATTTCACCAAAACCTATCCAAATACAAAATTTACAATGCATCTATTACTAATTTCACAGAAAACCCTATATCAATTTCAATTTTTTATTCACCTCTCGCTTTCACCAAATTTTACTACCAGTTCTGCACCCTCCTCGCATTTCGTTGTTTTTGGTTCTGATTTTTTGAAAATGCAGAGTTCTGGAAAATCATCGGTGTTAGATAGCATTGTCGGCCGTGATTTTCTTCCCCGTGGATCAGGTACATTGCCGTCACCGATTTAACCGTTCATTTCATCTTTAGTATACATATTCTGTTTTGTTGCTGATAATTGAGAAAACTGTGGAAATTGAAAAATTGTTAGGTTTTTTTTTGGAATTGTTGGGAGAAAAATTAATATTGATGAATGTTTTGAATAATGAAAGAAAAGAAACAGTTTGCTTTGTTTTCTGGGACTTACATTTTTAAGTAATGTTTAGGGATTGTGACGCGGAGGCCTTTGGTGTTGCAGCTGCACAGAATAGAGGAAGGGTTACAGGAGTATGCAGAGTTTCTGCACTTGCCAAAGAAACAGTTTACTGATACAGATACAAATGAGCAATGTATGCTTTAGAAAACTATTTTCAACATGTTTGACTTTTTATTATCTTTTGTAGTTATGGTTCGAAAAGAAATTGAAGATGAAACTAACAGGATGAGTGGGAAATCAAGTATCTATTCATCTAAGTATCTACTCACCACATGGTAAAGAGTTTATACTTTACATTTCATTTAAGTGCCATGCATCCCTTGGTTTTATGTTTTTTTCCCTTTCTATTTTCTGGGATTGATTTCCTAATGGCACTTGTTGTCAGACATGATTTGAGTCACCAAATTGCAGTAGATATTTGTTGGAAATAATATGTAATAAGCCCTTTCCATTTCTACAATCCCTTTAAACTTGATAGTGTTAACCTCTTAACTATTTGTGCTATTTTATTGCTTTATTTGATGTTGTTCATTTCTATTTTTCCAATGTGAGATGCATAGATGATGACCAACAGATGAGCAATATGTGATCTGTCCTCTGCCCGTGGGAGTGTCT
Organism: Lathyrus tuberosus; assembly: GCA_022829125.1. NCBI lineage: Eukaryota > Viridiplantae > Streptophyta > Magnoliopsida > Fabales > Fabaceae > Lathyrus > Lathyrus tuberosus. The sequence continues at coordinate 23,714,966 of JALAZF010000013.1, read as the reverse complement.
ACAGTCTGTATGTGGATTATGGATTTTCCATTTTGTTTGCCTATTGAAAGCATTTGTTTCCTTAAATGCAGGTTTAAAGGGTCACTGATATAGAACCAAAGCAATCACAGATTTCGGTCAACATAATATGGTGACTATATGATTTAGATATTTTTTTCTTTGTATTGAATACTCTTAGTCATGGTTGTGGATCTTTCGTTGTTTTAATATATTAATTTATACGGGGTTATTTATATGCAGGCTATCTGCAGAACTGTTAAGGTTAAAAGGGATTGATACTATGATGATTTATGTTTTCTGTTTAAACCATGCGTTGTTCAGGGAGAGTTTTTTTTTCCAACTTTACATTTTTGCTAAAGCTATACAAGTGATGTTGCTAATTATCTATTATCTGAATAGTGGTTGTTATAAGGTTTGCATTTGTGAGTTGATTTTTTCCCTGAAACTATGTGTTTGATTGATGACATTTTTATCATTTCTTACTAAGGTTAGTCAGTTTATTTGAATTTTGTTTTTATCATAATATTTCTTGCACTTGCAGTAACAGAGATTTTACTATTAATATGCATAAGAGGAAGAACTTCATGACAATAACATGTTAATGATGCAGTCACAACATTTTTTAGTTTGATAACAAACAATTGAGATATATTTTCTACGTTCTTATCCTTGTTTCTGATATTAGTCTTACGAAATATGCTCTTAGTTTTTTTATATATTTCTACAAATGGGCAGGGGACAATCTGTCGATTTCGGCTTGGGACATATCATATTCAAAAGCAACAGAAGCACACTCCTTGTGTTAGTAACAATGGTGTCTCTTATGATGTGTGAACAATTAAGATCTTCATCTACATGGGTCAAATGTTTGTCTCTAAAGTCTACGCTCATTTGCAGGTACACAAATTTCCTATTGTAAATGCGGAGCTTGCTTTGTGTGAAAGTGCGTCTCTTATTGATAATCTTGACCATCATCACTAATTATTATTTTGCCTCCCAATGTTCCAATATTACAGTTTCAAGACAATTAATGCATTTTCATTTTCAAAGTCGGGGGAAGCTTAAGAGTCACAAGCTTAATTATATAAACCTGCCTCTTATTCTAAAAAACACAAACCAAACTTCAGAAACCGGGAACTATTTCTATGGCGACCAACAACGTTCTCCAGGTTGCACAACCTTCTGAGGTGCAAACTATGGCTGAGATATAACCATCTGCGGACTTGCAACAACCTCACGTTGTCCATCAGCCTGTCGACGTCCAACAACCTCAAGAGGTTCGACACCTACATTACCTACTTGATTTTTCTATCACTACAAAAATCTCTCCATTATTCTTTCTTCATGTTTTAATAAATTTTTTATTATTTACATCAACAGACGCAACAAAATGTCGAACCTGCTGTTCGGGTACAACCAGCTGCTAAAATCTAACCACATCCGGAGCTTCAACCACCTACGGACTTCCACCACCCTCTACCGCACCAACAACCTCCCCACGTTAAACAACCTCAGCAGGTCCAGCCGGTACGATTTGGTTTTTCCTGGTTCTTTTTGCCCTTTCTTAAATTGCATCACCTTATTGGCCTTTCTTAATGCCAATACACCTTAGCCTTAACGTGGCTTCTACATCAGGGATACCCCATAGTCTGTTCATGTCATGGTCTGTTCGTTTTTCTGTTCATGTGAAATGACATAGTCTGTTCATGTGCATCAAGTGGATTTTACAATATCCCAATATACATCATGCCATCTGTAGTGGTAGCAGACTTGGCATCTGTAGTGGCAGCAGACTTGCCTGTTCATGTTCTTGACAATACTCATTTACTGGTTTTGTTCAACAGGTCCCTCAAGCTCCTGCTGTGCGACAAAGTCGAAAGAGAAGAAGAATAAGGAGATCGGGAACAATGAGGAGAAGGGTACAAAAATTTGATTCAGATGATGATGAAGAACCAGACTATCGAATCTTTGATTCTGATGATGACGATCAAGAAGACTATACCTGGGACAACTTTTTGTCAGCTAGGAGTTTTAGATTTAGTGATTAAGTTTGCAAAACTTCTTTCGAATTCTTGTCGGCTCATTTACTATGTATTTTGTCTTTCTAATGTTTTTTCAAATCAACAATTTGTCTTCTTCAACTTACTTTAAGTAATTACATTTAGTTCTAAATTCAATATATCTGATTTATGTTTTCCACGTTTTAGTATACCTAATTACGAACATTGTATTTATTAAAATAAAATTAATTTGTTAATTATTTATTTATTATTATTATTTTAAACTTCATTTCTTTTTCAAAATATGTTTTAAAAAATAATTTTATTAAGTTACATTTTAAAAAACGTTATAGTAATAATATAAAAAATTTAAAACAATATTTAGAAATATTGTTCCAATTAATGTTAAAAGACATAATTATTTTTAAAATATATTATAAAAAAATAATTTTATTAAGTTACATTTTAAAAAATGTTATAGTAAAAATATGAAATTAAAATATATAATTTAATGTCAAAATATATTTAAAAAAATAATTTTATTAAGTTACATTTTAAAAAACGTTATAGTAAAAATATAAAAATTTTAAAACAATATTTAGAAATATTGTTCCAATTAATGTTAAAATGACATAATTATTTTTAAAATATATTTTAAAAAAATAATTTTATCAAGTTACAGTAAAAAAATATAATTTACAGCGACCATATAATTTAAAAATTAAGTTAAAAAATAAATTTATTAAGCTACAATAAAAATAAATTTAATTAAATTAATTTAAATCACAATATATAAAATACATAATTATTTTTCAAATATATTTTAAAAAATACTTTTATCAAGTTACAGTAAAAGTAAATTTAAATTTAATGAAATTAATTTAAAATAATTTTACTACGCTAAAATAATTTTAAAATAATAATTATTTAGAAAAAAATTAATTTAATGAAATATATTTAATTTAAAATAATTTTATTATGCTACAGTAAAATAATTATCATAATTAGCATAATAATTTTCACATTACATGCCTAATTAATTTTATTACGCTAAATTAATTTCATTAAATAATTATCATAATTAATTTTACTGTAGGCATGTAACTTTAATTATGTACGCTGTAATAAAATAACTTTAGTTAGCGTAATAACTTTTTAAATTAAATACTTTAAATTATTTTAAAGTAAAAATCATAATTTTATTAAGCTAAATTATTTTAAAGTTATAATTAAAATTAATTTCATAATCTTAAGTAGTATATGGATATATCACAATTAATTTCATTAAATAATTATCATAATTTTATATTAATTAGTGTAATAACTATCAAGTTACATGCCTACACTAAAAGTAAATTTAAAATAATTTTATTACGACACAGTAAAAATAAATTTAATGAAATTAATTTAAATCAAAATATATAATTTAATGCCAAATATATAATTTGTCAAATATATTCAATTAATGTCAAATTAACTAAGTATTTGAGCTCGAGTGGTAAACGAGCTCCTGCTAAGGGATGAAGGTTCGAGAATACCGAGTTCGATTCTTGGTAGGAACAATACTTGGTCAGTGTCAGTACCTCTCGACACGAACTCTGAATTACTAGAATCCCTTTCCCTTAGGAACCAGAGTGTGCAAAGCAACAAAAAAAAATGTCAAATAAAAAAAATTAATGACAAATATTATGTGTGTGAGGTTTATTATGATATGGTGTACTATCATGATCCAATGATTCGTATTGATTAAAAAAAAAGGTCTCTCGCGTGATTTAAAACAATATTTTATCAATTGAATAAAAAATGTTCATATTAATTTAATTTCTTTTTAAAATGTTAATATTTTCTTTTAATTTGTTTTTTTTAACATTAATATTTATAGGATACAAAATTTAAAAGGCACATTTATAAAGTACAAAATTTAAGGCCTTTTGATTCAAGTTCAGTTGGAGGCTGTTCTACGGGGCATGGGAACAACTATAGGGGAACTTCCTCCTTACTTTATCTCCAGGGCAGGTATAATGAGCATATTCACGACATATATTTATCTAAATTTAAAATTTTCTATTCTAATCAAACGAAATGACACAAGTTTAAAGAACCATTTTTTTTTATATTGCACCACAGTTTGTTGTCGTTGCTTCACAGGACACTTTCATCGTATGCCATGTGCTGCAAATTCAATTCGTATCGACGAATTTTACAGGTAAGCTTTAGTTATGTTTATACCTCTTAGATTATTATGATATTGTTTTAGAATGTTGGTTGGATTTAATCTCATGTTATTTGTTTTTACAATATTGTGCCAGCTTCAACGCTCTTTCGTTCTCGCCTCAGAACCACCATTCGATGAGGCACCGCCCTATTTAGTGTTTAGCGGCTGCAGCAAATATGTAGGAAGTTCAATAACAGGGCCCGTCGTTTTTTCTGCGAATTTTGTGCAGGAGAAGCTTTAATTTTTCAGCAGGCTCGGTTCTTGCGTACAGGTGCGGAGTATTCGGTAATATGTCCATGCCTGCCTCAATAGAGCCTTGGTTTTACTATATGGTATGAATGCCATTATTTTTAGCCTTTGAGTTTGGATGGGTGTGTATGGTCTATTTTTGTGCAATTGTGTTGTAAGTTGTCTATATTTTATATTGGTACAGTTGCTTGGATATGTAATATAAAGGGTGGATGGTATTGTATATGGTTGTTTAGTTTGTAGGCCTTAGCAGTGTTCCTTGTGGGTTTGCAGAACTTTACTGGTGGTTTGTAATTTAAATAGCTTATGCCACTTATAATTAATATGCATCATTATTTTGCTGCTTCAAAAAAGATAGAATACCTACATCAATGCCCGTTGTGATAAATTGCTTTGCAAAAGGTTAAATTCTACTGTTTAAAAAAGAAGCCAAGCCTCACATGTATAGCTTCTATAGGAATTTAATAATTTATTTTATCTAATTTATAATATTCAATAGTAGACAGACAATTAATTTTCAATCTCACAATTAACTTTCAATTTTTCAACTAATTTTCTATTTTATGAATCATTATTGACACAATATCTATTTTATTTTAATGAATAATTATTTTTATTTTAGAGGACAAATATTTACTTTTAAATATCAATTTTTTTTTCTATCTCACGAGTTTCGTTTTCTTTTTATATAATTATTTAATACAATTAAATTTCTATAATAATTATTCATTTTATAATTAAATAATTTATTTTTAATTTACACGTGAATCTAAATATATGAAACATATTATATGAGAATGTCATTTTTATGTGAGAACATGAGAATAAATTTGAACCATTAGATTTTAAAATAAATGGTTGAGATTATGTGTCAGTTTTTTTCTCTCTCCTCCATCATTTATTTTAATAATGGAGGAGAGAGAAAAACAAAAATCACACATAATCTCAGCCACTTATTTTTATATCTAATAATTCAGATTTATTCTCATGTTCTTACATAAAACTGACATTCTCATAGGATATGAACCATATATATATATATATATATATATATATATATATATATATATATATATATATATATATATATCAGACACAAAAGGGCAATAAAGTCATTTTACAAGTGTTGAATTTAAAATATTTAATTAAGCTGAAAGAAATTTCTTATCTTATTTATCAAACGTTCTTAAATATATTTAATTTTAGTATTAATTTATTATTGAGATAATTTATTTTTGGTGCAATGCCCGGGTAAAATTACTAGGTATAAATTATAATTCTGTAACTTCCTTCACAAAACTTTCCACCTAAACTCTATTTCTGTTAATTCACTTATTAATTATTTTATTTTTATTAATAATAATAATAATTAATTATATTAATATTAATTCAATAACTAATAAAAAATCAACCATTAACTCATCTGATAATAATTAATTATATTTATATTATTTCATTAACTATTACTTATATTAATATAAATTCACTAAATAATAAAAAACAAAAGTGTCTTTTCTCCGTTTTTCTTTTGGTACATTTACTCTGTATTTTGATTGGATGAGAAAGATAAAGAGGGATGACTATCCAAGTCAAATAATAAATAGTATTTGAGACCCTTAATTATTTTCATCCATCGGTAAAAGAATACTCCCTCCATTCATTCCTTTTTAAATGTTTTTTTTTTTTTTACTTTTAACACATACAAATAAAATTAATCAATGTTATTATTTTTACAATAATAATCACATTATTTAATGGTTATATATTGTATTTAAAATTAAATTAGTTTTACTCATGATTATTTTGAATATGAATACAGAGTGAAACATGGATGTGAATTTATTTTGTAAAGGGTTAATAGTGAATTTTACCCCTGTAATGTCAGCGAATTTTGCTTTTCCCCCCTCCCTGACTTTTGGCAACGGTTTTTTCAAGCAAACTGTGGCCAAAATATGCCTTTGGCAACGGTGGGGGGTACGCTCATATGGCAGGGGGTAAAATGCTATTAACCCTTTTGTAAATCATACAAATTTTCTTTTGACAAAAAATTGTAATTAGATTAAAAAATAACTTTAACTAATTACAAAGACAAAGAAATTTATTAAAAAGGAAAAAAGACTTAATTAAAAAAAAAAATATTTAATTAATTAACAAAAGCAGCATTTACGCTATCAACGTCAGTAGCTTGAACTTGGAGGCTGCATCTTCCTTTCTCAGGTGTCGTGTTGACTCTCAGGTGTCGTGTTTACTTTTAACACATACAAATAAAATTAATCAATGTTATTATTTTTACAATAATAATCACATTATTTAATGGTTATATATTGTATTTAAAATTAAATTAGTTTTACTCATGATTATTTTGAATATGAATACAGAGTGAAACATGGATGTGAATTTATTTTGTAAATCATACAAATTTTCTTTTGACAAAAAATTGTAATTAGATTAAAAAATAACTTTAACTAATTACAAAGACAAAGAAATTTATTAAAAAGGAAAAAAGACTTAATTAAAAAAAATTATATTTAATTAATTAACAAAAGCAACATTTACGCTATCAACGTCAGTAGCTTGAACTTGGAGGCTGCATCTTCTTTCTCAGGTGTCGTGTTGACTCACTTCCTTGTAAATTTTTGGGAATTTGGGTTGGTTCCAATCCAAGAAGGCTGCACTTGTGGAGAAGTTTGTTGAACAATGTTAAGGGCAAATTGTCAGCTTGGAAGGGGAGGGCATTATCTATGAGTGGGAGGGAGGGCAGTTCTCATCAATGCAGTCTTAAATGCTGTCCCAATTTATACTTTTTCTTTCTTCAAAGCGCCTAGAAAAGTGTTGCTCGAATTACGTCATATCATGAGTAATTTCCTTTGGCGCGGGGGCAAGGACAAGAAAACTATTCATTGGATTAGTTGGGATCAAGTTTGTAAGCCTAAGGACGAAGGCGGGCTCAGTATCATTGATTTAGAGGTTTTTAATAAGGCTTTACTCTTGAAATGGAAGTAGAGGGTGGTAAACGATCACAACACAATTTGGAGAGGTCTTCTAAATTACAGATACAAGAATGCGGCAGCAAAGATGTTTATCCGCGATATTCGAGTTATTGATAGTGGAGACTCCATCTGGTGGAGAGATTTGATTTTGCTAGATTCCACAAAAGGTGGTAATATCAACCGTTTCTCTTCAAATTCTTTGTGTAGAGTGAAGAATGGAAAGAATACTTCCTTTTGGTTCAACAATTGGATCGGAGAGCAACCATTAAAGGAAGCATACTCAGAAATTTTTGACCATGCTGCGGATCCGTTTTGCAGCGTTGCAGATGTGGGATATTAGCACGATGGCCACTGGAGCTGGAAAAGGCAAGCAATGCTGACGACGCAGAATCAGAATGAAAGATGGATTAAAACAGAATTCTTCCAAGTTCTTTCTGATAATTGTTTGACAAGTTTGGAAGATACAGACATATGCGAATGGAAGTCGGGGAAACATAACGTTTACACTATTAAGTCCGGACATTTGGTGTTGAAATCAAAGTCTGAAGATGTGTTTGGTTCTGAAGAGCAGCGTAAAGCTGCAGATTGTGTTTGGAATACAAAAGCTCCGTTTAATGCGCCTTTTTTAGGATGGCGTTGGATATTTGACAGACTCCCTACAAGGGATCAATTGTTCAAAATGAGGATAATATCAGATGAAAGGGAGTTGATATGTCCTTTATGTTCTTCGGCATTGGAAACTCGGAACCACATATTCAACTATTGTGTCTTCAGTAGGAAGTGCTGGGCAGCTCTTTGCAACTGGATTGGAATTGATGTTGGATTAACACCAGATGAAATATCTCTGCTTCCATTTTTTGCTTTAAATTTGACCACCAACAAGAGGAATCACAGTATTATAAGTGTCGGTTGGTTGGCGATTGTGTGGAATTTGTGGCTTCTTCGTAACGATATTTTGTTCAGAGGTGCGAAGCCACATTTTGAGTTGTGTTGGTTGAACATCCAAATCAATATGTGGGACTGGTTTAGGGTAGGATCTGATGTTAGTAATCAAACCAGGTTCTCCGATTGGATTTATTCTTCTCTTATGTAATATTTTTGCTTTTAAGTAGATCTTTGTCGGGTTGTCCGGGTTTCGAGTACCCCTTGTACTCGCTCTTTCCAATGAATGAATCAGTTGCTTATTAAAAAAAAACAATAATAATAATAATAATAATAATAATAATAATAATAATAATAATAATATATAAATTAGCTTATGACTGAAGATAAGAACTTTTTAACCAAATATTTGAATATAGCACGATATCAATTGTAAAAGAAAAAAATCATAGGTTGAAGAAGAGGGAAGCATCTTGAAAACATAAGGAATGATTTAAGAAGACATTAATAACATAACTTTAGTTTGTAGTTATAATTGTTTTTCCTTGAAAGTAGTCATAGAAAAAACAAACAAAATTTAAAAGAAGATAGAGATTAATATGAAATTTAACATTAATAAATTAAAGTATATTGCAAATTTTTCATATAATGAAAAGAAAAGTTTAAAAAAGAGAGGAATCAAAATTTAACCATAAGCATAGTCTTAAGTTTATCTTCTACTTTAACAAAATTTAACCTTTTGCTAAAAATGATGAAAGATAAAATAAAAATTATTTGAGCCAAGTCATTGTTAAATATAATGGTATACTAAATTTAGGAGGTGGATTTAACCATCTAACTATTTTTGTATTATTAATATTTTATTTGCATGTTAGGTGTTCGTTATGAAATTTTTGTGTGTGGATAAGTTAGTGTTTGTTTTTTATTAGTTAGTGAATTTATATTAATATAATTAATGGTTAATGAATTAATATAAATATAATTAATTATTATTAGATGAGTTAATGGTTGATTTTTTTATTAGTTATTGAATTAATATTAATATAATTAATTATTATTATTAATAATAAAAATAAAATAATTAATAAGTGAATTAATAGAAATAGCGTTTAGATGAAAAGTTTTGTGAAGGAAGTTACATGATTATAATTTATAACTAGTAATTTTACCCGTAGATTGCACCGAAAATAAATTATCTCAATAATAAATTAATACTAAAATTAAATATATTTAAGAACGTTTGATAGAAATGATAAGAAATCTCTTTCTGCTTAGTTAAATATTTTAAATTCAACACTTGTAGGAGAACTTTACAGCCCATTTGTGTCCGATATATATATATATATATATATATATATATATATATATATATATATATATATATATATATATATATATATATATATATATATATATATATATATATATATATATATATATATATACACACACATTAGTGGGAGACCCATGCATTCGCACGGGTTCTAGTATGGGAGGCGCATTGATTGTGAGAGAAAATTAAGAAATAGAAAAAGAAATGTGTTGGACCGGGAAAAAATATTAATAATGTAAGACATAAGTGATGTTTAGCTGGAAGAAGAAATTAAAAAGTAAGTAATTAGAGAACATAAAATTGGTAAAATAAATAGAGATAGATGAATGCAAAATGAAATATATCATTACATCAGGTAGTGCTGTTAATAGAAGGCAGTACAATGAAACCAAAAAACCAAGTTAAATTACAAAGAGAGAACAGTAATGAGTTAGAAGACCAAAAAAACCAAAATATAATGGCCAATACAAGCAGACATGAATAACATTGGTTGTTTAGAACATCATTTCATCAAACAAAACAAAGTAGTAAAATATATGTTTAAAGAAAGTATCAGCGGTTTAAAACTTTGACAACAACCGTGTCACCACGAGGATCCCTCACAATGAAAGCCAGCCGATCACCCTTTCTGAGACGCTTCTTTTTGGCGAACTCATACCATCCCTTGCCAATGAACATGTCAACAACATATTTTCTTTCAGAGCGGTGAAGTTCGCAGTCATAACCTTCTCGAATAACCGCATCAAATAATTTAATACCTCTGTCTCCAAATTGGCAGCATTCCTTAATGACCCTGTGGGGGATTTGCTAAAGGAAATAGAAAAGTGAAATTAATCTTCAGAAGGGATGTAAAAGTGTAGTAGTGATGGTAAAAAAAAGAAAAGGTTGTGTCTTACAAGGACATTGTTTCTTGGCATTTTACCAGACCTAGTTTTGCGTTTCCAAACAAAAAACTTTGGATGACCACGAGTAATGTTAGCACAGGCATCCGCATCGGAATTACTCTGAAACATTTATGTTAAAATGAGAGAACGAAGTACGGTTTGGTACACGAAAGAGAAATACTATAAGAAAGAAACAAAAATTAGAAGTCTTGTAATTGAAAAATTTCTAAACAATTATATAAAGTAGTACCGTTCACTATCAGATGAAACCGTGATCCGGGACGATCGAGCAGGTGAGTTGACTGTGGGTTGATTATGGTCGATCTATCTAACTGGAACCGCACGGTTGGCCTTTGGATCTTTATCTACATCAATTATATGCGGTGGCATAGAAACAGGAGTGAATTGTTGATGTTGAATAGGTCTACTGTAAAATAGCAGTAGCATAATTAGATGTATGGAAACAGGAGATAACTTAAAATGACGTAAAAGATAACATATATGTAATGGTAAGACCAGAAATACCCTCCGATGGTTATTGGTTTTGTAGAACAATCTCCTTGTTGACGTAGCATTTGAAATTCCTCGAAGGACATGATATTTTTCCGTTGTTTCTTTAGCTCTTGTGTCTCCTGGTACTCCAGATAATCAAGTTGGAGCATAATGTCTTTGCGTTTAGCCTCCCTTGTTGTTCGATCGTTACGGATTCTAGAAGAATGTTAAACCACATAATCAGGGGGCAAGTTGAAAACGGTCAGGACGTGTAAACCGTATAACATCAAAAAAGTAAAGACCGAAAAAACAAAGAGTATATGTTGCAAAACCCAAAATGCGTCCAAAAACCTACATGACAAAATGGGAGGTAAATTTGGGAGGACATTTTTATTACATTTGCAAGGATGAAGATTATAAGGCATTTGTAAACCGTTGATCTAAAAAGGAACAGAGGAATCCAGTTGCGCATGCCAATTAAATTTCAAAATAATGAACGAAAGTTGTATCACCCAACTCAGCAATAATCATGGCAGACTTATGACATAAAGATTAGTGTAATAATAGAAAAGACTTACCCCATGGGAGACGCGATGTTGACGTTGTTGGCCATGTTTCATTTCCTGGGTAAAAGTTGCGTTTTACTTGTGATTGTGAAGTTTGCAGTGAAAAGAATTATAGGGGAAAGTGAAACAGTAAGTAATACGTGTGTGTGGGTTTGGGCCTGGTGAAATTATTTAAAGGCCCAGCAAAATATGTCTATCTAATATAGATGTTATTGAAGCCCATATCTACAAAGTGGCAGATAAAACATTATGTGAAGGAATAAAATAACTTAAACTTACATTCCACACACAATATATTATAGTTACATTGCGTCGAGCCAAAGTTACCAAACACTACGCCAAAAATGATTTTAGGCAGCGCACCTTAGACAACGCTTTTTTCCAAAAGCGCTGCTATAAGTTAAATAAAAAATAAAACACGGAAAGTATGTACGAAATTGTGTAAAAGCGCTGCTAAAAGGCCCGCCTTAGACAACGCTATTCAAAAGCGCTGCTAAAAGGCCTACATTAGACAGCGCTTTACAAAAGCGCTGCTAAAAATCCCACCTTAGACAGCGCTTCTAAAAAGCGCTGCTAAAGGCCCATGTACGAAGCGCTGCTAAAGGCCCATATTAGAAAGTGCTTTACTTAAAGCGCAGCTAAAGGCCCAACTACAAAGCGAAAACGCTGCTAAAAGCACTCATTAGATAACGCTTCATAAAAGCGCTGTCTAAAGTCGTTTAAAATTAAAATTAAAAAACATATTCTATTCATTCTTTCTATTCTCAGAACTGTTTCTCTTCTCTCGCGAAAAACCCTAAACCCAGAAAAAATCTCCGTCCTCCGTCCTCTCACGCACCTCCGTCCTCTCCGGCGAGGCTTCTGGGTTCCACAATCAGACGAAGCTTTTTCACGGTATACTTTTTCTTAGCTTTTTCACGGCCATATCTTTTTCTTTGATTTCTTTTACATTTGTTTCTAGTAAATTCATGCAATTGTATAGTAGCAAACATGTACATTTGAATACCATTTAATATTTTTACCACATTCTGAAAAATATTAAAGAACTGTAACAACTCCTTTCTTTTTGAATTCATTTCTCTTATCTCTCCATTCTATCTGCAGCATTTTTGTTTTTGTTTCACACATTTTTCTCTAATCTCATTTTTGTTTAATTTTCTGTTATTATTATGTTGATAATCTAGAAGCATTTGTAGATGCGTGCACAATAAGCCGATGGTCTGATGTTCCTACATTTTGTTATCTTAAGAAAACAATACGCTTTTGGGTTTATTTTTTTGTTTTATTATCCTTAGATCTTTTGAATTTTATATCTGAATTAGATGAAAGCTTCCATTTAGGAACATGTGTTTGATTAGTGAGAAGAGTCTTTTATTAATTGTATCATTCTTTTCCGCATTAATATCGGTATGTCTGGTAAGCAATTTTTAAGCCCTATGCAATTTCCATACATTTCTGTGTTTATACAACTATATTGATCAACAACATAACAACATCACAACATATCTATATTAATTAACATATTTAATACTAATTAACAACGAACTGCCAATAGATAATAGAATTGTGAGAATATTGTGATATTGCATTATTTTGTAAATGAAATGTAACTATTACAATCTCTTATTACAGGTTAGATGGCTAGTAATGAGGATCACCCACATGATGATTCTATTCATGATGGAGATGAGACCGGTAATGCAGTGGAAAGGGAAATTAGACGAGGAATTACAATTATGAAGCGACTCATTCGTGATAGAGATCGAGGCATAAAACATGATGTGCATTGGAGTCAAGATAACCAACTAATTGAGCCTAACAGTTCAACATTGACAAGTTATCTTGGTTCAGTTGCAAGGAGAGAAGTTCCAATTACTTGTGATGATTGGAGAAACAAATTGTTGAAAGACGCTAAAGACAAAATATGGATTGAGATACAGGTACCATATGTGATGTTATTTGTTTTTAATGTCGATTATGTATTTAAATTACTTATACTAACGCACTCTGTGTATGATTTTCGTAGAGGTCTTTCAACATTGATGATACTAGAAAAGATTATATACTCGGATTGGCCGGAAAAATACATAGAGGGTTTAGACCTTTTTTATCAAACAAGTATCTTAAGGATGCGGATAAAAAATTTATTGATGCAGAGCTTCCACAGAAATATGCAGATTTGATTACACCTCATGAATGGGAAACTTTTAAATCCAAACGAAAAACCCCAGAATTTGAGAGTGTAAGTGACATAAATCGACAACGAGCATCAAGTCCCGCGTATCCATACAAAAAAGGGCGTATGGGATATGCACGCTTACAACAATCTATAGTAAGTATCTATAAATTGCAATGATATACTTGTTCATCATGAGTTATTTTTTATCATGTTATTTGGCTTAATGTGTAGTTAACAAAGGAGAAAAGTTCTGAAACATCTCTTCCGGACCATGTTTTGTGGAAGGAAGCCCGCGTGGGTAAGCATGGAGTTGTTAAAGAAGATGTTCAACAAATTTTTGAGAAATGTGTAAGTATAACATTATTGCTTGAATTAAATCAAACATTTATTAACATATAATTAAGTCAAATTTTTGATATTCATATGAATTTCAGGAGATTCTATCTCAGTCTATATCTCCAGATGAAGACAATGATTGCAGGAGGCTACTTAGTCGAGCATTAGATGTTCATGAGTATTCTGGTCGTGTGAGGGGTAAGGGATATGGGATCACTCCAACATCCTTGAAACAACCAAAGAAAAAAATGGCAAGCAATAAAGAACTGCAGGCAAAGTTGGAAGCATTAGAATCTGAAGTTCGTGAATTGAAAAAGGAAAAAGAAAGAGATAAAAAAGAAAGAGATCAAGCTTCAACTTTTAAAGATACTAGTGAGAAAGATAATATCAATTGTAATTTTCAACCGAATATTCCCGAGGTAATTATATATATTATTATGAAATTAAATTAGCTTAATTTATTTAATTGACATATATACACATTAACAATGTCATATTTCTTATTGGTTTTAGGGCATTTCCCGTTGTCAACTCTATTTATCGTCACCGACTTATCGGATGGTTGGCAAGGGAAAAGTGCATAACACTTTGGGAGAAATGCTTCACCATAAACCGCTCCCCACTGGATTTTTGAAAGTATCGATTGATATTGTTTTAGAGGGGGATGCCTTATTACCACTACCTGACGATGTTTCGGATGCAACATTGTTGGGAGATGCAATAGGATCGTTTGTTGCATGGCCGTCAAGCCTCATTTTCCTAGATGATAAGGTAAGCTTAAAACCATTATGAACCTTTGGGTATTCAAATTTTTTACGGGCATTTTACGTACATTTTTTTTACATGGTAATGTTAGACTCCAACAAAATCCAAATCAAATGATAAGGGGATTATGCGGGAAACCGAGTCGGTTGCATCGAGAAAAGAGGTACAACACAATTATATGATATTTATGCATGGAAAATGTTAATTCGTGATCTTATACTTCACCTAACTAATTATATGATATTTAGATTCAGGTTAAAGAGATTGAACAAGTCAGTAGGGGTAAGATGCCTGAAATTAGCAACATTCCCACACAAACAATGGGTGTTGCTAAGAAGACCGCGGCTAGAAAAAAACCTACTTCTCAGTATAGGTCGTGCCTTCAGACATGTTTACTTATAACAGATATTCCGGATGGTGGTACTCGGCTTATACCTATGGAGAAAGGTATTTTTGGTTTTGAATATTTGGAAACAATTGGTAGAGAGGACATGGAGCAAGTTTTTAAACATTTGGAATTGGGCATCGGTGTTGTCGATACATACATTCGGTATACTCCGATCAACTTTGTTTAATTAATTGAACAATTTATTTACTCATTTCAAATGAATAGTCTAATATGTTAATGATGTTTTTATTTAAGGTTTCTGTATGACAAATTGATGCGCCCGCGTGGATTGGAACAAAGATTCGCTTTCTTATCTCCCATGACTATCAACTCATGGTTAATCGTACAGAAACTAGATGAAGTCATACAGTATGTACTCGGTTTATTTATGGCCAGCAAAGATACAGAAAAGTTGTTCTTTTTACCATATAATACTGGAAACGGGTTAGATTTTCATTCTAACTTCATCTATTATAATTTTTTGTTTTTTGAAGTTGTGTAGAAAGTTTCCATCTAACCTTTGTTTTCATTCTAACCTTTGTTTAATCTTACAGTGGACATTGGTTGTTGGTGGCAATTAATCCGATAAGAGAAATTGTATATTATCTGGATTCTTTACACAATGATCAAGCAACATACCTAGATATGAAGAAGTTGATTGATACGTAAGTGAGATTGTTCTAAAAATTCATGTGTATATTTATTTATTTATGTGACATGTTCTAAATATTCGTTTACATTTTATTAGCGTTATACAAGTTTTTCGATCACAAAGAAATATTCAAGTTCCAAAGAGCAAAGCCAACAACATTACATGGATTAGAGTGGAGGTATATTTTCACAATTTTGATTATATTAGTGATGATACTTGATAAAACTAGTTAAGGGGTATATCCTGATATATATCCGTATTTTCTTTCCATGTGTAGTGTCCTCGTCAGCGCAATGGAATAGATTGCGGATATTTCATGTTGAGGTTTATGAAAGAAACTATTCTTTTGGATCGAATAGATATTCCATCCAAGGTATGGATTTCTAACTTAGGAATTATTTTAATATTTACCACAAATGTCTCATATAATTAAATAGTTTTAGCTAAATCATACTATGTTATATTATTATGTAGTACTTTGATGAATTCAAATGCGTTCATTACTCAAAAGATCAATTGGATGAACTTAAGGAGGAATGGTGTCAATTCATTATTGAGCTGAGAGTTTTATAAGGTATATTGTCTTTCTTTCATTGATGAGAATTTTGAGTATATATAAGTTTGAGTTTTGATGAATATGTCGTCATTAGTATATTAAATTGTGTTGCAATGTTGTTGTTGTTTGTTATAGAAGGTTGGAATCATAAATTGTGTTGGTGCTGCCAAATATTGATTGATATCTTGTCCATAGAAGGTTGGAATCATTTACTGATTTTCATAGGCACTTGGCAATATTCAATAACTCATGATCATTTGTTGACATTTTTGGCAATGCTTGCAGCTTGAATATCAGATTTGGCAATGCTTGCAGCTTGAATATCAGATAAGAACAATGCCTTTTTGTTTTCTTCTATATTTTGTCTAATGTTGTTGTTGTTTTGTTTCAGGTTATATGTGCAGATGTAGAAGATAGAGCTAACAAGTTCATTGTTGTTGTTTTTTAACTTGAATATTAGATTTTTTGTAGCTAACAAGATATATGAATTCTTGTTGTTTTTTGGCTTGAATATCATCAATTTTTTGTATATATAAATAATTGGATTAAAGATGTATATATAAATAGACAAATTTGGTGCATATTTATTATATTGAAGCTCTAATTTATGAAAATTTGGTGCAAATTCTAAATGCATATTCTGGTGCAAAATGTGGTGAAAACCTGGTGCAAAATATGGTGATAATCTGGTAAATATTTATTGTATATATCAGACAGCGCTTTTTTTAAGTTTTATATATAAAAAATTTCGTGGACATTAGACAGCGCTTCAAAGAAAAAAGCGCTGTCTGAAGTGGGGATTAGACAGCGCTTTAAATAAAAAGCGCTGCTTAAAGTAGAGAATAGACAGCGCTTCTAAAGGAAAACGCCGTCTAAAGCAATGCCTAAAGATAACCAAAAGCGATGTCTAAAGTCAAAGCGCTGCCTAAAGGGGTTCTTTAGACAACGCTTTTACAGACAAAGCGGTGGCTAAAGTGACAAACAGATTGCGCTTTCAAAGTAAAAGCGCTGGCTAAAGCAGACATTTAGCAGTGCTTTCTCATTAACTAAAGCGTTGTCTTTACTTATAGCAGCGGTCGAATAGGCAGCGCTTTTAAGCGCTGTCTAAGCCCAAAAAAAGTGCTGTCTAATCCCTTCTTTGGCATATTGAAAGCTTTAAAGAGTAATATATTAAACGGTATTAATATTGAAAACTGGACCGTTTTGTCCATGGGAAAAATAAAACATTCAACTACTTAAATAGTCAGACTGAAGAGTAGAAATGGAAAGAAATTCGGTTTATTAGCTTTTCATATAAAGCATATCTTTTGAGTTAGAGACGATTTAAAGAATGGCGCAACAAAGAGGAAATGACAGTCATCTGCCGTAAGTTTTATGGATTGCATTTAGAAATATTATGATGAATATGATTATGTTGTTGTTCACACGAAATGATAACTTGTTCTGATTTTGTAAAAATAGGTCCGCAGAGAAGTTGGATGTTGATGAGACGCTGAAACGTATGATTGAGGAAGTGTCCGGTAGTACGAAAGCTCGTTGGAAAGGAAAAGGAACTTTATGTATGACGGATTTTGTTGATCTAACCGTTGAAAATGTGGAATCAGAAGGCAATGGGGAAGAGGAGACATGAAAGTTTAAGGGAAGGGAAGAAATTAATTTGATTTTGACATGCATGTGAAGTAAACCGTTAGGAAAACGTTAGATGACTGGAATTTTTGTGAAACAGAAAATAACAAAAAAACTGGGGTTTTTAAGAATTGAAATTGTACAATTTGTGTTAATAATTGAAAGTATCATGAAACGACATTGAATAGGAATATGGAAGTTGTTGAAGTCAGCGTGGCGATGTCGGACAAAGAAGATACAGAAGGTAAAAACCTGAAGAAATTGAGAGCCAGGTACATCATTCATCTATAATATCGATGCATCGTTAAAAGTTTTTGAATAAGCTTCGTAATCAAGTCTTTATGGTGTTAAATGGTTGTAGGAAGTTTTGGTAGACCTATTTGTGGTAAAGATATGTAAGTTAATAATGTATTTATTATCATTTTGGATATGTAGAAATGTTGAGGCCTGGTTGAAAGAAAAACAGGTAATCGATGCTAAGCTCCGTGAGTTGGGGCGGAACCATACGGTGAAATGTCGGAAAGGAAGCAACGTAAGGCATTGAAGAAAGTATCATTTGCCGAAGATACAGTGGAACTGATTGGTGGCAGCAACACCGACGGTGGCAATCGTGACCAAAGAGGAGACCGAAATCGTGTCAGGTAAAAAAAATTCCGCATATAAAATAAATGAAAAATTACAAAATTGAAATTATGGTTGAAGTTTGTAGAAAATATAAAAAAAATTACTGTTGTATAAAAAAGTATGAATATAGTAAGATATGAATTTGTAATTTTGTCAGTTATTGATAGGTTTATTAAATTTGTGAATTGTTTGGGACAGTATCAGGAACCAAAATCATAAAATGTATTAATAAAATTTGTAGTTTCATATTGTTAGATTCATGTAATTATCATGTGTTTCTTTAGCTTATACATGTAAGGTCGAATAGCAGGTTCAGTGGTGTTGGAGACCCTATTTTAGATAGGACAGATGCAGAACCTGTTCGGCAGGTTGATGTAGGAATTGCTCATCCTAATCCTGTGGAAGTTGAGGAAGACGGAGATGCTTCAGACGAAGATGATGCAGAGGAAGAATACTGCTGGGAAAAGACTCTCACCTATGGATACAAAGCCATGAGAAACGTGATGGTAAGACTTCTGTAGTATATTACAAATCAATACGTTTGAGTAGATGTATAAATAGTTGGTTGAAAGAGATACTGAAAAACTTTCTGATGACTATATTGCAGTATTTTCTGGCATACGTTACCAAGAATATCTTAGGAGTGAACCATATGACCATAGAGTTGGTTAACTTGGACAATGGGAGACTATACCGTGCGAAGGTTCATTCAGCCTGACGTGACAAAAAGATTGTGAAGACGAAAAAGTTCATGGGGAGTGGCTGGTACCAGTTTGCACAGTATATGAGGTTTGGGAGGGGCGATAAGCTTCGTTTCAAAATAACAATTTCAGGAGAAAGAGTTTATGTGTCCGTTGTAAGAAGGGAAAATTGAAGTATGTTTGAAATTTGGAAGTTGGTCGTAGTATTAGTAGGATAGTATGGTTGGAGTTAGTATTCGATGAGACATCCGTAATATTAAAGTTGTTTGGGGGATCTATCAGGATTATTATGTAGAATGAAGCTTATTTAGTTGGTTACAAAAATGGGGCTGTTGTGATGAAGATTTGTATTATGTGTTGTTCTTTAACATGCACTATGTATGGTAATATAAGCAGATGATTTGTGAAATGAGGAATGGTAGACGATTTTCCTTATTGTGTTGAAACTGTTTGGATAGTAAAGTTATGTTATGTAGGTTCAGTGTTGCTGCATGTAAATAAAGTTTTATACAATGCTAAAAAATCTATAAGAACTTGAGAAGAAAAAAGGAGTGAACAATATAATATTCCAAAAAATTCTTAAGAAGTATTTTTTTCTAAATTGATTGGCATGAATTATTGGTGGCAGGTTAAATAATCTGTATAAGTACTGTAGTTAAAATATGTGGGTTGTATGTATATGTTGTGGAAAGATAATGATATATAATAAAGATAATGATATTCTAAATATTATATAAACGTAATTAGATCCATCAAAAAATGGGTTATATATTTAAGCTTTTAATCGTGTCATACAAAAGTCATGATATTGGAAATTATGATGAAAAATATTTTTGTAGAGACAATGGAAGAGTTGGCAAAGCAGGGATATAGCTTAATAATGGTAATTCAATGTGAAATATGAAGGACTAAATCATTTGAAGCAAAAGTAACAGTAACATCTCATGTATTTTATGAATTTCAGAAACATTCCGTACAAAATGTAGCACTCAGCATGAGGCTGTAACGAAAAAAATGAAAATTATTAGGATATATGTGGTGAAATTTAAAGTAGTTGCAACACGCCACCTAATGGTGGTTTCCGATAATACAATATACATTTCCGATAATGGATATTTTTTTTTGAAAAACCGAACACAAAATCGATTACGAAGTACATCTATAAGCATAAGGCAACAGAAAGAGGGAGAGATATCAGTACAGGAAGGAAAATACAAAGAAAATGGTAAAGTGCAAGGCAATCAACGAAACTGCCACATAGCCCCAATCAACACACAAATAAGCAACTGACAACTTCATTGCGGGTTTAGTATGAAAAATGAAGAATGCTATTGTGCATTGTAAAGAGAAATCATAGTACCGGCTAAACATTGCTGAAGACTTCCTTATAGACGACGTTAGCAGTGGTAGACTTCGGTTTGTTGTCATTGTCGGGTATCACGATTTTGATGCCCTTTTTTCGAGTTACCCTCGAGATAGCCACGTAAAGTTGCCCATGACTGAAGAGATCCTTAGGAATGTAGAGTCCAACCCAATCCAAAGACTGACCTTGAGACTTGTTAATCGTCATGACATAAGATACAATGATCGGGAACTGTCGTCTGCTTAGTTTGAAAGGCTAAGGTGACTGGGAAGACGACATATCCATTTGTGGTATGTATATGACTTTTCCATGACCTTTGCCACCCATAATTTCAGCTTCAAGGACGTGGTTAGCCATTCTCGTAACAATCAGTCTCGTTCCGTTGCACAATCCTTCAGCCTGATCAATGTTCCTCATAAGCATGACTGGAGTCCCAATCTTCAATCTAATGTGGTGGCTGGGCAACCCTGAAGTCCGCAGAGAGCTAAGAAATTCAGGACTAAGGACTTCTATAATGCTATTGTCATGTATGTCAGAGCGATCAACTGAATTGGAGCTATAATAATCCTTGGTATCGCCTATGAAATGCCAAAAAAAAAAGAAATAATTAGAAAAATAAAAGGAAGGGGTTAAGTGTCAGACTCTTGAACGAAGTACGAAAAAAGTATAAAAAAAAGTAAGTGTATATATCGGGCATCATGTCTAGAATATGATTATTGATCTTATCAATGACATCAAGAGTGGATGCCAAAATGGTCCTACATTTAAGGTAGTCATAAGAAGTATAATTTTGCAACAGAGAAGGATACGTGCTTTCGATAATTGCGATAATGGGGTCGTCAAACTCTGAAATAAGGAGATCTGGCGGAATTTCAATATCAGCATATCCGTCATTCGGTTCACTTAACCTCCCCTCACCCAATTTTAAAAGCCAATCAGAAAATTCGGCAATTTCAATTGAGTCTTGGTAATTGGCACCACACTGCAGACGCATATTCCAAGTCAAAGTCAAAACCTCACATGAATCCCATATGTAAGATGCGTTTATGGCAGAGTGGACAATGTCCGATCTACTCCCTCGTGAAGTGACCGACAAAATTTGTCTGAAATCTCCATTGAATACAACGACCTTGCCTCCGAATATTACGTCAGAATTCCCATGCTTACTCATGACATCCCTTAAAGTCTTATCAAGAGCTTCAAAAGTAAATTTTCTTGACATTGGGGCCTCATCCCAAATAATCAACTTTGTTTGTCGAAGCAGTTCGGCGTGGTCATCACCATAATCAATTTGCATATTGAATTCTCCAATGTTGGAACTGGTATTTTAAACTTAGAATGTGCAGTCCTACCGCCTGGCAATAAAAGTGAAGCAATCCCACTGGATGCAACAGTCAAAACAACATCGGGTTTTGATCACAATGAAGTTGCCAGTATTTTCCACATATATGTTTTTCCAGTTTCGTCATAACCATGAAGGAAGAACACACCTCCTTTCTGAGTAGTTACTGCCAACATGATTTTGTCGTAGATAACCCGCTGTTCGTCTAATAAATAATAAGAAACAATAGGCAATATAAGATTATTAAAGTGTAACTTAAAATACAGCAGTAGTTAAAAGAAGACTTTACCTGTCAGTGCCATGAATAGAGAATTGAATTTAGATTTCATTAGAGCAGTGTCGTAGCTTCTCTCGTCATAGATAAGCTTGTTTCCCAGCTGTTGTAGAACATAACCATCAGGAGATGGCATGGTTTTGAATTCGGCAAGACTCCTGCGATTGGACTGAAGTAATGATTCTATTTCAATCAGTGTCAAATTCTTTAACTCATCCTCTTGCAAGAGCAATTCTGCAGAATGCATGACAAAGATGCAATAGTAATCGTAACATAAGGGATAGTAGTTGCAGAAACGAAATTAAGGGACATAACAAACCAAAATGGAAGAGGAAAGAAGAAATACCTTGGTTACCTGCCACCTCCCTATGTTTGTGCAGAATACCATCACACAACAAGGGCCACGTCTCAGTACATGCATGTGTCGTTCTGTTAATAGTTCTTGAAAGAAGCATAACAACAAATAATTTTCTTATGAAATGGCCGGATCCCCAGTGACTTGTATCTTTAATGGCTCCGATGTATTCCTGACTGTCATCAAGGAAACCCATTGTGAAGCATGCATCCCTAAAAGAGTCATATTGTATTTCTCATACCTTACGAATGTCCTCATAAGTCTTTGGTCCTTTTACAACTGTGAGCATCATCCTGGGGTAAAACAGTTCTCCAGTTGTCGGAGGTACCCAAATCAAGCTCCCAATGGTAAAACCTTTCTCATGCGGCTTCCATGCCCGTTTTGTTTTAACATAAACAATTTTGGATACAAATTGGCCATAAGTTAAATGTTGAGCCTCTGAAAAAGTTTGGTTGGCAACTAACCATGAAGTGAACATCGATTCCGTTACGCTAGTCTTTTCCAAAATATTTTCCATTCTTTCGAAATCAGTATAGTAAAGAGGTTATTCGTCTATCAAATGGTAAAACATGCATTCAACCGCAGGCTTTCTCCAATGAATTTTGTAAGAAAATATCCTCCAACATGCCTCACTTGGGGAAACATACCTACAGTCAAGATATTCCTTGATATCATCAACGACGTTTTGCCCAGATGAAAAAGAATTAGATGCAGGAACATCCGTAGCCGTGATTCTGTTGTATCCCTTGTGGATATATTTGAAAAGGTATTTTATGGAAGTAATTTGACTACACCACTCCATGTTGATGTGAGACTCATACTTTAGGAGCAATCGTGTGTTGTACGAAACGACGTGCCTATTGTCTAATGAAATTCCTGATTTGACAATTGTATGAGTTTGAGAACTTCTTTTGTAGAGTGGGTATCCATCGCTATCAACAATTGTTTCTTCATTGAATTTTTTTGGAGAAAACTTAGAGCATCTGTTATTCTTCATGCATGGGGAAGTCAACCGGGAGAAACCACAAGGTCAATGCATCATGTGCGATTTAACTAATTGATACAGATTAGGATGCATGACCGGATCAGGGATTTCAGCAGAAATGATGTTGTCAATGTCCGGCAGTGTAGGATACTTACTGTGCGGATGCAAGAATAGTAGAATGTATGCGTGTGGTAGGCCCCTCTTTTGGAGTTCAATGGTATAAATGTCTATAAAACAAAAGAATGGAAAAGTAGTTAAGTGGGGGAAAAAGAGCAGTTACAGAACTATGAAATGTGAAATCACTCACATGCCAAAACTTTTCCCAGTACATGACGTTTGGTGAGGTCTGTCATAAGTTCATCAAACTTTATCTTGAAAACTGTTCTGGATTGGACCAATGGCCAGGCATGGCCCAATCCACTTCTGCTCCAGAACGGCCCAATTGCCTAAGTCCAATCCACTGACGGGCAAAAGTTACCTTTCTGCCCCTCCCGTCGGGCAAGGACTGCATCGCTCCTCCCCGGAAAAGCTGCCCGTTACGCTCGGCTTCTCCACTCCCCGAACAGATAAGGGCATGTGCCCGAAACTACGCTTATGCCCGACATAATGGCTAGTTTCGATCACCCTGCCCGACATAACGGCTAGTTTGGACAGTTACCTATTCTTCGGGAAAACAGTTATTTTGCCCCGAAAATAGGACCGTTGGCCACGCGCTGGGGGCTCTATATAAACCCTCTCACTTGAGAGGGTCAGGTATCTAATATTCACCCTACGAACTAATGCTTTGTACTTGCCCCTTTTCTCTGACCCTTTCTCACTTGAGCGTCGGAGTTCCTTGCAGGTACACCCCCTCCTCCTCTCCATACACCTAGCATCTCAGACGTTCTTGGTGGCCCACTTCAACAAGATCTGATCCAACCTTCACGATCAGTGGTTCCGTCTGTGGGAATCATTGTTCTCCCCATAATTCTTTCCCCGGAAACCGAAGATCAAAGCAAATTTCAAGATCATCATCATGGCCTCTCAAGATCACGCCAAAGGTGCTCTCCAAACCGCTGTCCTCCCCGTCAAAAAGACTGATGTTGATGGCCCATCATCCCTTCTCCGAGATGCCCGTTTTCTAAGGGACGGGGCCATAACTTTTCCTTCCCCTACCCCTGCTGACCGCAACAACAATCAGCCTTCACTGGACATCCAACCCATTCCTGTTCCACCCAACGCCGACCCGGCCGTAGCGACCCTCCTGGAGGCGATCAACAAAACCAACACCCTGATCCTGCAGCAGAACAAAATTATCGGGGCGTTAAAAGAGTCCAACCGTCCAAGATCCCCTCCGAGGAGGAGGAACCAACGACGATCAAGGAGCCCGCAGCCTCGTAGAGATATCGACCGAAGACTGCGCCAAGAACCTGACCCTCGCACCGTCCAGAAGCGTGACCAGGTTTCCCCGCGTAACCAGCACTCTCCCGGCCACAAGAGGACCCGAAGGAAAGAGCAGTCACCCTTGGTCAAGTCTAAAGGCCGGCCCCGATCACCTTCTCCCCGAAGTAACCGCTCACCTTCTCCCTGAAGGAACCGCTCACCTTCTCCCCGAAGGAACCGCCGCCGCGAGCGTACCCTTCGGTCCCCATCATTCACCAGTTCCAGCAGTGACGATAACCCTCAAGGCCCATTGTCCCAGGAAATCTTGGCTACCCGTCTCCCTAAGGGCCTAGAGAAGCCCCCGTCACTGGGCACGTACGACGGGACTACTGACCCCGACGAGCACATCGAGAACATCGATGCGCAATTGGACTACCATGGCGTACGAGGCACCATCAAGTGCCGGCTATTTCTAACCACGCTCTGAAATGGGGCGATGACATGGTACAAGTAGCTGCCCGAAGATTCCATTACCTCATGGAGGCAACTGGGTAGAATGTTCTCATGGCATTTCACAGCTTCTCACTGTCACCCCAAGACTGAGGCCTCCCTTGGAGCCATAATCCAAGGAAATGACGAACCTCTCCGCGCATATATCGAGAGGTTCAACAAAGAAGCAGTACAGGTCCCTACAATAGACGAGATGAAAAAGTTTTTGCTCGAGCAAGGACTTCGCCCGGGCTCTGAGTTTTCTAAGGTCGTCGGTCTCGCACCTGCGAGGAACCTAGATGCCCTCCTCCTCAAAGCCCAATTCCACATTCAGTACAAAGAGAAGGTTACGGCCAGCAACGTCCAAGCATCACGCCATCAGGAGAATGCTCCGGCCTCCAGAGGCGGGGAAGCCTCAACATCTCGCCGAGGCGAAAGGAGGTGCGAAGACCGTCCTCAGGACTCCCGCGACAGCTAGGGACCCTCCGGGCGATTCCACGACTATACCCCCGTTGGCCGTCTCCAGGGAGAAGATACTGTCTGAGTGTGTGAATTCAGAATTCAAGCAGGCAGAGGTCCGCTTCCCCAAATAATTGCTGGCCAAACCCAACGCCGACAAATCAAAGTACTGCCATTTCCACAAGAGTCACGACCACACTACTGGAGACTGCATCCATCTGAAGGATGCTATCGAGATACTGATCAGGGAAGGCCACCTGAAACAGTTTGCGAAGAAGAAGGACACTCCTCGGCAGGACGCCCAGGAGTCCAAGAAAATAGAGGAAGAGGTACCCTCCTCGGAAGAGGCCAACATCCAGGTCGCTATGTCCATATCGCGACCAGAGGGCTTCTACGTCCCGGACAAGCTCAGCACCCCTGCTTATTTCGCGGCCCATAGCCTGTGGGAGACGTTTCCCTCCGCCATGGTTATCTCTGGCGGAGGCTTCAACAAAGTCACGGTGGGCTCCGTGAAACAAAAGTTCGAGCATCTGATCAACTCAAGCTCCAATAAGGTGACCACGCTCGATCAAGCCCAGAAAGGATCTATCCCCATCTCCTTCTACCGGGAAGAGCTCCTCGGGGGATCTCCAAACTCGAGCATACCTTTGCTTGTCAGAGCCCGAATGGCGAACTTCGACGTTCGTAGAATCCTCGTCGACCAAGGCAGCACAGTCGACATTATGTACTCCCAGCTGTTTTCAACACTTCAGCTGGACGAATCACACCTTACCCTCTATGTGGGGTCTGATTTATAGGGATTCAACGGATCAGTGACCAAGCCATAGGGATACGTTGAACTGATCGTAACCTTTGGATCAGCTGAGACGGCCAGATCCGTCAAGGTACAATTTATGGTAATCGACTGCCCGTCGCTTTACCAGTGCATATTCAGAAGACCAACTCCGGCCGAGTTGGTAGCTGTGCCTTCAACAGTCCACCTCAAGATGAAGTATTACACTTCAAAAGGGATGGTTGCCACCCTCCACGGCGACATCAAAGCTGCACGACGGTGTTTCGAGGCAGCCACAAATGGGCTCAACGCCATTGCATCTAAGCCAAAGGTATCAAGCAAGCCAGCCTTGCCCAGCACCTCCGAGGAAGCCAAGCCTCTGCCTCAGGTCGACTCCATCGACCTCGACAGCCGCTTCACCGAAGAAGTCCAACAGGAGGACCGAGCAGCTTCAACCAACTTGTCCAGCAGCAGCTCCCATCCGATGCACCCAATCTCGGATGGCAACTTCGAGCTCGTTTTGTTCGGCGACGACCCTCAGCGGGGAGTGAAGATTAGGGCAGACCTGCCCGACATCGCGAGGAAGCAGCTCAAAGCATGCCTCCGTGAGAACCCCGACCTCTTCGCCTGGAGCGCCGCCGAGATGACCGGCTTGGACCCGTCCGTCGCCTGCCACCAACTAACAATTGACCCGGCCGTCAAGGCCATAGCACAACTTAGGAGAAAGCAGTCTCCGAAGAAAACGGAGGTTGTAGAAAAAGCTGTAAGGGACCTCCTCGAGGCCAAATTTATCTCGGAGGCCAAGTACACCACTTGGCTGTCCAACGTTGTACTTGTAAAGAAATCTAATGGCAAATGGCGAATGTGCATTGATTACACCGATCTTAATAAGGCATGCCCGAAGGATGCCTATTCCCTCCCCAATATTGATAAACTTATTGATAATTCTACCGGTTTTAAACTTTTATCGTTCATGGACACCTACTCAGGCTATAATCAAATTCTAATAGCGATGGCCAACAAAAAATACACGGCCTTCATGACCGAGTCGGGCAATTATTACTACAACGTAATACCCTTCGGCCTGAAGAACGTCGGAGCGACCGATCAAAGAATGATGAACAAGGTCTTCCGGGGAGAGATAGGCGACATGCTCGAAGTCTATATGGATGACATGATCGTAAAATCCCACGAGGAAACCGATCACACTGCCCATTTAAGGAAGGTTTTCGAACAGGCCAGAAAATACAAAATACGTTTTAACCCAGAGAAGTGCACGTTCGGTGTCCGAGCAGGCAAATTCCTCGACTTCTATTTAACAGAGCGAGGAATCGACGCCAATCTCGAGTACTGAGAATTCTCCAAGTTTCCAACGCCCAAGTCAAAGAAATCCATCCAGTCCCTCAACGGGATGCTCGCGTCACTATCTCGTTTCGTGGCCAAATCTGCCCAGCACGCCTTACCGTTCTTCTAACTCCTCCGCAAGGAGGCAGCATTCGAATGGACTGAGGAATGTGACAAGGCTCTTCTCCATCTGAAATGGACACTCTCAGAGTCACCAGTCCTCTCTCGCCTGGACAATGGCAAACCTTTGTACCTATACCTCGTCGTAGCAACCGAAGCAGTGAGCGCCGCTCTCATCTGCGAGACACCTGACGGACAGAAGCCCATATATTTCACGAGCAAAGCACTGCAAGGACCAGAGTTAAGGTACCAACAGATAGAGAAAGTGGCTCTGGCCCTCATCAATGCAGCCAGAAGATTAAGACACTACTTCCTAGCCCACACGATCGTGGATTCGTGGTTCGAACATATCAACCCATAAAGCAGCTGCTGGGACGACCAGATATGGCCGGTCGAATGCTCAAATGGTCGCTTGAACTATCCGAATTTGATATCCAATATGAAAGCAGGAAAGCCCTCAAGGCCCAGGCTCTGGCAGACTTCGTCGCAGAAATGATGTTCGCAGACTCCCCCACGAGCGAAGCGCGCAAATGGATCATTTTTGTGGATGGTGCCTCCAGCTCGGCAGGAAGCGGTGCGGGCATCATACTGGAAAGCGACGAAGGAATCATCGTTGAAGTGTCGCTCACCCTGTCTTTCCCAACCTCTAATAACCATGCTGAGTATGAAGCCTTCCTCCCTGGGTTACGTCTAGCCGAGGACCTGGGCGCAGAAGAAGTCATCATTTGCACAGATTCACAACTCGTGGCCCTTCAGGTTCGAGGAGAATATCAAGACAAAAATGACAACCTAACCGAATACTTAGCACTGGTCAAAAAGGAAATGACGAAGTTTGCAGCGATGGAGGTAAGACATGTTCCCCCACGAACATAATATCCGAGCAGACGTTTTATCTAAACTAGCTAGCACAAAGAAGAAAGGCGGAAACAAGTCCATCATACAAGAGGTACTTCCTCGACCCAATATCGAGAGGGCCTCCCCAACCCTCGACGTACAGGTGATCGACGACAACCACTGCTGGATGACCCCTATCTACAACTATCTCGCTAAAGACGAACTTCCGTCCGACCTAAAAGAGGACAGTGTAGTTAGGCGGAGAGCTTACTCCTAAGTCCTGGTCGAAGATAAACTCTACAGGCGAGGATTCTCCATCCCGCTGCTCAAGTGTGTCGAGGAAGAAATGGTCGCACACATCTTGCACGAAATCCACGAAGGAATCAACGCCCAACATCTCGGTGGAAGGTCCCTTGCCCGAAAGGCCCTCCGAGCAGGATATTACTGGCCGACCATGCAGCGCGACGCTAAAGAACACTGGAAGAAATGTGATAAATGCCAATGCCATGGGGACATGCACCTGGCTCTACCTAACGAGCTCAAGGCTATGTCCTCCCCGTGGCCATTTTCCTGGTGGGGCCTAGACATCCTAGGACCCTTCGTAGTATGATCAAATCAGAACAAATACCTAATAGTGGGCGTAGACTACTTCACAAAATGGATAGAAGCGGAGGCTCTGGCCAAAATAACTGCCCTCAATATACTACGCTTCTACAAACGAAACATCCTCGCACGTTTCGGCATCCCCCAAGCGATAGTAACGGACAATGGGACACAATTCACGGACAAGAGGTTTCAAGACTTCGTCGCCCAACTAGGCACGAAGCAACACTTCGCGTCCGTCGAGTACCCTCAAACAAACGGGCAGGCTGAAGCAGCTAACCGGGTCATCCTTCGAGGCCTCAAATGAAGGCTAGACGAAACAAAGAAGGCTGGGTCAAGGAGCTGCACAGTGTGTTATAGGCATACCGCACAACTCCACACTCTACAACCAGGGAAACACCTTTCCGTCTAGCATACGGGACCAAGGCTGTAATCTCCGTCGAAGTTCACGTGCCCTCCAGGCGGACAGAGTCGCCCCTAGACGAGGAGATGAACGAAGAATCATTAAGAGAAGAACTCGACCTCGTCGAGGAAATCTGAACTAGGGAGCTCTCCGCGAAGCCTCACTAAAACAAAAAATTACCATCAGGCACAACGCCAAGGTGATACGAGGAGAGTTTGACGTGGGAAGCCTTGTTCTAAGGAGAAACCATAAAGACTCTCGCGAGGGCAAACTAGCCGCCAACTGGGAAGGCTCCTATCGTGTCCGGGCAAAAAGGGAGAATGAGGCCTATTACCTAGAACATCTCAATGGGGAAGAACTTGCTCGACCATGGAATGCTGAAAAGCTAAAACAATACTATAGCTAAAGCCCTAATTCTCGGTTCGACCCGTCGCGACGACGAACGTCAGCTACCGACCACTATGCACGTCTAGGTACAAGCGTCGCATACTAATAAAGCAGAACCCCGCTCAGTAACGAGCCGAGTATCTACTCGACAGCGGTCCTCAATCGAGCATCGCCGTCGTCAAAGTACCATGACTGGCAGAACCCCAGCTCGCGATGAGACGTTCACGCCACAAACTCAGGCCTCAAACGCGACCTGAGCTCCTCACCCCCGCCAGGATATTCCCCGGCCGTTCAACCAGTACCCCTCACTGACGAACCCATCTACAACAAGCAATCCCCTGAAACTTCACATAAGTCAAATATTCCCTATCACGGGCAAGCATACATTCACAACGAGCATGAATACAACACTTGGCGGAAAATAAAAACAAGTAAAACCATGCAAATAACAGAACCAGCCACCAAGACCGGACACATAATTTAAGCATGAGAAACGGCCACTAGGACCGTGATTGTACTGGATTACATAGACCGGGGGCCATGCCCCCAAAATAGGTTACAACAAATACACGGTACGCAGGCCGGACAAATTACAACAACAAAAAGAAAATCCCTCACTCATACATCTGGTCGGCAGGCTCGGGCTGAGGCTCCTGGTTCTCCGCAGGCTGATCCTCAGCATTCTCTTCGAGAAGGGTGTCAGGCATAGCGATCCGACCATCTTCAACATGCGCCAAATAATGAGTACCCTCAGTAGAAATGTCAAGTCCGGGGTTCACCACCCGCAGTTGAGACACGACATTCTTGAAGGATTCGTCCGCAATGACGATATTGTCATCCTCGGCCGCCAACATACGGGCAACTAGCTTGGACCTTGTCTTCAGTTCCTTCACATCCTCGGGTTCATCTTCGTCCGGGGTATTGACCGCCCTCAGCTGCTGGACCAGCTCCTCAGCCGCCTTCTTCTCCGTCGCCAGCATAGAATTCTCCCTCTTCAGCCTGGCCACCTCCTCGTCAGCCTTCTTTCGGGCATCGTCAGCACTCTTCACCTCTTTCGTGAGAGATGCCACGGTAGCCCGAGCAGCCTTGAGTTCAGACTCAGTTGCAGAGTCCCCTTCAGCGTATATAATCACCATTTCCAGAACTCTGACCAGTGCAGAGGCATCTTGGGCCACCAACGCCCTCTTGCTCGGGCGGTCCATGCTTTCCATCCGAAGAGATTCTGCCCGCGGCACGATCAGGGAGTTCCCCTCAAAGTATCTTCTATCAAGTATGCAAGGAGGAAGCTCGAACCTCCCTTTCTCTGGGGCCTGGCTGAGATCCACGACGTCGTTGGCCCTCGGCCGCTTGGTTCGTGAGGTCAAAGGTATGGGAGATCCCCGGGGAGCAGGAGTGGGAGATGAGGTCCCCGCAGTAGACTGAGCAGGAGTGGGAGCACGCGTATTGGCAAATCGAGACTTCGGAGGAGCCATTCTAGGCTTGTTCCTCGCAAGGGCATTCTTCACCATCCTCTCATGAGCCTGAGGCATCTCACCTGCACAAACAGAATACGAGCATGTTAGATACGAGAAAAGAAAATAGTCCGGGCAAATCAAAATAACTAAGACTACCGAGCAGCTTCTGGGCTTCCGCAGGAGTCTTGCACTCCAGGAGTGCCTTGGTATTAATAAAGCGGTATTCAACCCTCTGACTACCGTCGTCCTCAAAGATCGGGTCACCCTTCTTCATCCAGCATTCAGTGAGCAGGAAGGAATTAACGTACTTCACCAGCGTCTCGTACGCAACGGCATCCTGCCCGTCTAACTCGCGCGGCTGAAGAACGTAATCGCCGGGCTTTTTGGTGAAATGGCCAGGTCCCCACTGGATGGGGAACTTGTATACTCTCTCCCCGATGAACTTCCCAGCCTCATCGCGCAGTTCGTTTCCCTCCTCGTCGACCTCGATCTCCCAGAGATAAGTGCTGTCCTGGGCAGCTTCCGATACGGGCTCAATGATGTAGTACCTCTCCTTAAACGTCCGTATCGATTCAGAGAAAGGCTTGAACAACTTGTGAGGCTGCTTCAACGAGACCCAATCATACTTCCTCCCCGACAGCTGCCGTTGAAGGTGGAAGACTGTGAAGAACAAGGAAAGAGTAGCCCCAATCTTCAAGAAATCATAAGTAAGCTCAAACGCCGGTATGAAGGCCAGTGAGTTCGGGTGCAGCTGCGTAGGGGCCAACTTCAAGTGTACAAACACTGATTGCTGAAAATCAGTGAACGAAAATCTCAATCCCAGCTCTTTGAAGGCGTATTCGTACATAGTGAAGCAATCCCCGAAATCCTTGCAGACCCGATCATCCTCGGAGGGAAAGTGTACCTTCCACTCCCCCTTTGGCCCGACTTCCGTAAAAACATCCCCCAAGTACGTGGCGAAGGTGGACCCATGCTCGACTGGTTCAGCCACCTCCCACTCCTCTACGGAATCCTCGACGACATCCTCTTCCATATCTTCCATTTCCTCTTCTTCCCCGACCTCGCCGGGGATACTTGAAGTGGTTGAACTACTGCTGTCTGAGGAACTTGCTTCTTCCTCGGACGAGTCCAGGATAATTTCTCCATCTGGCCCCGTCGTCATATCGATCACCTGAAAAGCAGAGAAAAAAGTGAATTCGACAATAGATCAAATCTACCCTTCCACCGCTAGTCAAGTGAAAGGGCGCGCAAAAGGCTGAGGACAACGTCCCCGACCTAAGCCCTAACATCAAAAGAAAAACTCAGAAACCTCTCGGTAAAGAGACGTTCGAGACAAGCCATCCCCAGGCGAGGATCTTCCCCGCGCTCATACCCAGTTCTCGCTTAAAGCTTCGCCATAAACCGCAAAGCTTCACCGGAATCTGGGAGTATTCGACCGGATAATTCATCACCAACCCAAAAGATGAAAAATCACGACGATTACACATGCATCATCGTCGCAACGATGCCGTGAACCGCCTTCCTCACTAAAACATACTAAAAAGTCCGGCGACGCATCAGAAGTGGAAAATGACACAACCACTGTCCACCACCAACAATCACTGGAAATCAGTCTATTTCATCTCCTAAACCTAAATCTAACCGCATGCAAGACTATAAGAAACCATCAAAATGGGTAAAAAAGCACAAAATAAGCAAACTTACTTGATTTAGAAGATGAAAAACGGTTCCCCGGAAGTTGATGTGGTGGCCGGAATAGCAGACGACGGTGACTGGCAGGAATTCTGAAGAAGACAAAGAGAAATCAGAGCGAAAAGTTCAAAATGGAACGAGTTTCCCCCTTTTATACAGAGGGGCACGTGCGGAGGCATGCGCTTGTAGGTCATGATGGCTATTAACTAGCCATCATTGCCTAGTAACTGCTACACGGAGCTCTAGGCACACGTGGCACCCTAACGTTTCCAATTCTGACTAACCGTTAGTCTCCCCGCACGACGGGCAACACGGTCACGGTCATGAATTCCACGGACACCAGGGATCACGGGCACCACGAGACCCTCCCCCATCACCAAACGACGACTTCACGCTAGCTCCCCGGAGCAACGAGCTGTCCTTAAGTCATCACTCCCAGGCTCGGGAGCAACAACTTGGGGGGCTCCTGTTCTGGACTGGACCAATGGCCAGGCATGACCCAATCCACTTCTACTCCAGAATGGCCCAATTGCCTAAGTCCAATCCACTGACGGGTAAAATTTACCTTTCCACCCCTCTTGTCGGGCAAGGAATGCATCGCTCCTCCCCGGAAAAGCTGCCCGTTACGTACGACTTCTCCACTCCCCAAATAGATGAGGGCATGTGCCCGAAACTACACTTATGCCCGACATAACGGCTAGTTTCGGGCACCCTGCCCGACATAACGACTAGTTTGGGTAGTTACTTATTCTTCGGGAAAACGATTATTTTGCACCGAAAATAGGACCATTGGCCACGCGCTGGGGGCTCTATATAAACCCTCTCGCTTGAGAGGGTCAAGTATCCAATATTCACCCTACAAACTAATACTTTGTACTTGCCCCTTTTCTCTGACCCTTTCTCCTCTCCATACACCCAGCATCTCAGACGTTCTTGGTGGCCCACTTCAACAAGATCTGATCCAGCCTTCACGATCAAAAACTTTGGAAACAATATCCGGCCTGTCGTGTGCTTTTAGGTTATCCTTTGAAAGCAATCGCGTTATTTCCACCCAAGTCGGGTTGCACGTAAATGTAATAAATAAATCAGAAAAACCCAGTGCACTTGAGATAGCCATACCGTCAAAGTAAAGTTGATCCATGTAACATTTCCCCCCAACATAAGAAGACGGCAAGACAACTCTTCACCCCATTTTGTTTTCTTGGTTTTGTTGATCACTTCCATGAGCCTCCTTAAGTTGTCTATACTTCTCCACTCGCAATTTAGATTGGTTTTTTCTCAGCCAGTTTAGACGCCCGGTCTCCATCATTGTGTATCCATCAACCAAAAATTGTTGGAAAAGTCGCCTGGAACTCAAAAGTGTTTTTGCCTCTTCGGTTCATGTGTGCAAGCGGAAGCAAAGCCAATCCTTGATGGTTTGACGATTTTGTTTCGTAACAACCTTTTGATGTATAAAGTTATGGAGTATGTTTGGCCTATATCCATATTCACCATAAGGAAAAATCAAAGGGTATCGATACGCCAAGTAAGCCGGTGGAATTCGTCAATCCTTTGTAATTGTCCATCACGATGTTGAACTATAATGTCTCTTTTCGACGCGGAATCTATATCCCCAACTATTAAAGCCACCACTTCAGAGACGAACGGGAAATTATAAATGCAACCGTCGGTGGATCTTTCAGAGATTAGCCTCAGTTTTAAATCCTGGAAAGTGTTATTCTTCAACATATCTCTTGTCGTGCGAAAAGCTTTAGCATGCGGGTTGTGTTCATCCAACATGAATTTGAGAGTTGTTACTATGGAACTGTCAATGTATTTATTGTCACTGCCAAAAAAAGGAACAAATCAAAAGTTATGGATAAACCAATAATGGAGATGTCGTATAGTTAATATAAATGTATTAAGAATGTAACCTGAAACACCCCATTATGTTGAGAATTTCGTTGTCGGTGTCGTGGATATATAATTGTGCTTATTTTGGCTTTTGACCAAGTTCAGGAAGCAAGGTTCCAATTCGATGGCATGTCTGACCATGACGCCGAAAAGTTGGTGGACCCCTCCCCCCCCTTGTGTTAGAAATATCAAATTTCATGCCCAAAGAAGTGAACTAAAACATTGCATTATAGGTGCGAATGTTGGATTGAAAACTCTTAGCATGCCAGCAGTCATGATCAAACAGAAGTTTATGCAATTGAGGTGGTGGAGGCTTAAGCAGTGGAAGCACAACCTTTCCTCCCTTGCAACACAATTTGAACTTTGGAACAGTTGAGTGTTTGGCCTTATCTGTATGCTCTTGATACCATATAGCGGCGCGACAGTGTTGGCATTCCCAGAAAAGATCTCCAATGTCCGAATATTCTGAAAAAAAAAATGTAACAGCCAAAGTTTTGATACGTCATGAGTATGTTACACATAAATGTTTAACAAATAGCATGGTTGCATTAAAATGATTATAATGATATGTAATGGGAAATCATTTGAACCTTGAGCGTAAGAACTTCCTAACGGGAGAGAGTGTTCGTCGTCATCATCACCCGGACTTTGATCAAATGTATCCTCGTCACCAGAATTGTCCGATTTGTCGGTGTCTGAAGTGGCCCTTGTCCTAGTGTTTGGATGAAGAGGAGATTGTCTGAAACCATCAATACCAGACATTAAAGTCTGCAGAATTATGAGTCGTTCAGTGATAGCGGTGCGATAATGCGGTGTGGCGGCGTTGAATTCGGTGATCAGATTAATGCTCGAGGGGAATGGTATTCTAGACCTTTTGAATCTTTGATTGTGCAAGTGATGACGATCAGATGAATGAGTATGTAGTGTATTTGATATGTCTGTAGCCAGCGGTGTAACGACTTCAGTTCGAGACGTTGAAGCCGGAGTGGACAATGTTGAATGATATCCTTGTTGAGCATAATTCTCCTTGTTGCAATGATTTTGTTTGTTTCTTTTGTTGTATATACAAAGTTTTCTTTTCTTTCTTACAATAGCAGCTGTAGTGGCAATCCTGATATTATTTGAATCCTCCATTGTAGGTGTTTATATTTTTGTATGGAGATATGAAAATTAGTATTGAAAGAAAAAGCAATCCAATATTGAATACCGTTAATAGTCGGGAGGCAGTTGTCACTAGTAGTCGGAAAGGAGGTTAAACACAATGACCTTTAATGCGTCACGTGTTCATTATTCAGGTTGATGATACTCTCCCCAGCTCACATAACCTTGAAAAGGTTGGGATGTTGAGTAAATGTTTCAGTAGATACAAATAGTTTATGGGTGGTTGCTGTATTTGACCATGCTTCCATATAGAATAAGGTGATAATTATTACCTACACTGGCCAGAGAAAAAAAAAGTGAAACCAGTCCATGAGTGGCGTGTTCAAATGTTGTTAGTGAAGAACGTGAAGTTGAGAAGATTTGGTAGCAGCAAATTGTGTGGGATGCGAGATGAATATTAAATGTTAAAATAATAGTTCAAGTAGAGGAGTTGACAAATGCTTATAAGTATAGATTGTACAAAATTTTTCCTGGGGAAATGTGTCTAATTGTTGGAAAGACAACAAGTGTATAATATATTGTAATTTAAAGTAATGAGGTGATGTGGCAAATATCCCACCTTTCAAAATTGGTCCCTATAAAATTTTACTTCAAACATTGATCCTCCAAAAATTTGCCGTTTCCAAATGTAGTCCCTGACGTTAAATTCATGTAACGGAAAGTGATGTGGCATGCCACGGTGGAACGAAATCCAATGCCAACTGTGTATCATTTAGTTGACTATTCAAAATGGATAATTATTTTATTCATTCTCTGTTGCTTTTAACGTGTGGCTTCTTCTTCTTCTTTTTTCTCATCATTCACCAACAAATCCCTAAACCCCCAATATTTCTTATTGTCCCAATTTTCTTCTTCTTTCTCAATCTTGTTTGTCTTTATTTTTTCCATTAAGATTCGTGATGTCCACATCTTCTAGGGTCAACAAGGTTGTTTCACGTCACTCCAAGAGTTTAAACAACAGTGAAGGGAGAAAGTGTGGTTGCAAGGGAAGTTTGATTTCATACGTGTGCAAGAGGGGGAAAAACGAAGGTAGATTGTTTTGGAGATGTCCGTTTTGGAAGAATGAGGGAACGTGCAACATGTTTCTTTAGGATGATGAAATTGGAGGTGGGAGTGAAGAAGTGCAAGGGGGGATGTAGAATGGAGCAAGGAAGAGAGGGAAATGAAAATGGTGGAAACTGTTCTGGACTGGACCAATGGCTAGAATTGGCCCAATCCGCTTCTGCTCCAGAGCGGCCCAAACTGCCTAAGCCCAATCCACAGAGGGGCAAAAGTGACATTCCTGCCCCTACACCCGGGCAAGGAACACAACGTCCTTCTCCGGTTCTGATGCCCGTTACGCACGGCTTCCTCGTTGCCCGAACGTCAACGGGCAGGTGTCCGCAACTGCGTTTATGCCCGACATAACAGCTAGTTCATGGCAACCTGCCCGTCACAACGGCTAGTTTGGACAGTTACCTATTCTTTGGGAAAAACGGCTAGTTCGCCCCGAAAATAGGACCGTTGGCCACGCGCTGGGGGCTCTATATAAACCCTCTCATTTGAGAGGGTCAGGTATCACATTTTCACCCTAAGAATACACTTTGTACTTGCCCCTTTCTCTCTGACCCTTTCTTACTTGAGCGTCGGAGTGCCTTGCAGGTACACCCCCTTTTCTCCTCATCAACAGTCCGAACACCAAGCACGTCTAACGACCATCATCTGCCGAGCACCTTGCCATCTGACGACCAGCGTGCGTGGATCTGATCGAATACTCGAGATCAGTGGCGCCGTCTGTGGGAACTCCTTGTTCTCCCCTTCTTTCTTTCTTACTCGGAAACTAAAGATCAAAACATACTTTCGTTAATCCACCCACACATGGCCGCTCAGAACTCCGCAAAAAGTGCTGACGCTACAGTTCTTGTCCCCGTCCACAAGGTGGACGTTAATGGCAGTTCGCTGTTACTTTCTGATCCCCGTTTCCTTCGAGACGGGGCCACTGCGTCTCTAACTCCTCCTCCCACCGAGCAAGGAGAAAAACAGTCACTGTTGGGGGAGCGACCAATTCCTGGCCCCCCCAGCGCTGATCTGGCCATTGCAGCCCTCCTAGATGCTGTCAACCGCACGAACCTCCTTATCTTGCAGCAAGGCGAAAGGATAGGAGCCCTCGAAGAAGCAGCTCTTCCAAGATCTTCTCCTCCCAAGAGGAAACACCAGAAATCAAGAAGCCTGCCACCTAGGCGCCGGGAAGACCGTATGACGAGGCCCGAACCACTACGCGTTCGCAAACGCGACCAGATCTCCCCGCGGGACCAGTCACCACCAAGACACAAGAGAACGAGGAAAGATGGGCATTATCCACCGGTCAGACCTCGCAACCGGCCACGATCGCCCTCACCTCGCAGAGAACGCTGCTGCGAGCGTAGACAACGGTCACCATCGACTTCAAGTTCGGACAGTGACGACGAGCCTCGCGGCCCGTTGTCCCGCAGGATCCTG
The DNA here is from genome assembly GCA_022829125.1 of Lathyrus tuberosus. Classification (NCBI taxonomy): domain Eukaryota; kingdom Viridiplantae; phylum Streptophyta; class Magnoliopsida; order Fabales; family Fabaceae; genus Lathyrus; species Lathyrus tuberosus. The sequence goes on along the minus strand of JALAZF010000013.1, from coordinate 23,675,758 downwards.
GCCACCCGTCTCCCCAAAGGACTAGAGAAGCCTCCATCTCTAGGGACTTATGATGGAACCATGGACCCAGACAAGCACATAGAAAACATATATGCTCTTATGGACTACCGAGGTGTACGAGGAGCCATCAAGTGCCGCCTGTTCCTAACCACGCTCCGGAAGGGAGCAATGACCTGGTACAAATAACTGCCAGAGGAATCCATCACCTCCTGGAGGCAGCTCAGGAGGATCTTCTCCCGACACTTTACCGCATCACGACGCCATCCTAAGACTGAGGCGTCCCTTGGAGCTGTTGTACAGGGGAGAGAGGAACCTCTTCGGGACTACATTGAGCGGTTCAACAAGGAAGCCGTCCAAGTGCCAACGACCGACGAGATGAAGAAATTCCTGCTCGAGCAGGGATTACGTCCTGGCTCAGATTTCGCGAAAGCCATCAGCCTAGATCCACCAAGGAACCTCAACGCTCTCCTCCGCCAAGCCCAGTCGCATATACAGTACGAGGAGAAGGTCGCTGCCCACTCTGTCCGGGCCTCCCGTCACCAAGAAGGCACCCGGACATCCAGAGCTGAAGAGTCCTCGACATCACGTCGAGGAGATAAAAGACGCGACGATCGGCCTCGCGATGCATGTAAACAGAAGGGACCTTCTGGACGGTTCCATGACTATACCCCCCTCACTACCTCGAGGGAGAAAATCTTGTCTGAATATGCCAACTCAGAGTTCAAGCAGGCGGGGGTCCGTTTCCCCAAACAGCTGCCGGCCAGGCCAGGTGTGGACAAATCCAAGTATTGCCGCTTCCATAAGAGCCATGGCCATACGACGGAAGAATGCATCCACCTCAGAGATGCCATAGAGATCCTCATTCGCGACGGCCATCTGAAGCAGTTCTAGAAGAAAAAAGAAGCTCCCCGGCAAGAAACCCAGGAGAGCAAGAAGGCGGCTGAAGAGACTCCGCCCTCCGATGACACCAACGTACAGGTCGCTATGTCCGTGACTCGACCAGAAGACTTCTGTATCCCCGACAGTCTACCCACTTCCACGTTCCTCGGCGCTCACAGCCCGTGGGAAACCTTCCCGTCGGCCATGGTCATTTCAGGTGGTGGATTAAAAAAAATCACGATTGGTTCGGTCAAGAGGAAGTTCGATCAATTGATCAGCAAGAGCGCCAACGACGTCACCACGCTGGATACCACTCGCAAAGGATCCTCTCCCATTTCCTTCTACAAAGAGGAGCTCCTCGGCGGGTCACCGAACTCAAGCATCCCGCTTCTCATCCGGGCAAGGATGGCGAACTTCGACGTTCGTAGGATACTCGTGGACCAGGGAAGTTCGGTTGATATAATGTACAACCACCTATTCGAGACATTGCAGTTAGACGACTCTCACCTTACTCCATACGTTGGATCCGACCTGCAGGGATTCAACGGAGCAGTAACAAGGCCCCAAGGTTATGTAGAGCTCATCATGACTTTCGGTTCAGGAAAGACAACCTGAGCAATCAAAGCACAGTTTCTGGTAATCGACTGCCCGTCACTATATCAGTGCATTTTTGGAAGGCCAACCCTGGCAGAGTTGGTTGCAGTGCCTTCCACCGTACATCTCAAGATGAAGTACTACACTTCTGAAGGGATGGTCGCCACCCTCCACGGCGACATCGAAGCTGCCCGTCGATGCTTTGAAGCAGCATCAAAAGGATTGAGCACAATCTCAGCGAAGCCGAGGACATCTGGTCGCCCTCCTATGCCCAGCAGCTCCGAGCGGCCAAAGCCACTCCCCCAGGTCGAATCCATCGACTTGGACAGCCGTTTCAACGAGGAGGATCACGCCAAAGCCCCGACGACTTTGGGTAGCCAGTCCCACAACAACGGCCATCTCCTGCGCCCCATACCAGATGGCAACTTCGAGATCGTCCCGTTCGGAGAAGACCCCCAACGGGGAGTAAAGATCGGAGCAGACCTCCCCGACCTGGCCAAGAGACAACTAAAAGCGTGCCTCAGGAAGAACGCAGACCTGTTCGCATGGAGCACTGCCGAAATGCCAGGATTGGACCCCTCCGTCGCTTGCCACCAGCTTACAATCGATCCAGCCATCAAAGCCGTTGCCCAGCGCAGAAGAAAACAGTCCCCGGAGAAGATAGAAGCCGCAGAGAAAGCTGTTAAAGACCTTCTAGAAGCTAGGTTTATTTTCGAGGCCAGATACACTACGTGGCTCTCAAATGTTGTACTTGTAAGAAAAAATAATGGCAAATGGAGAATGTGCGTTGATTATACCGATGTTAACAAGGCCTGTCCGAAGGACGCCTACCCCCTCCCCAATATAGATAAGCTCGTAGATAACTCAGTAGGTTTTAAGCTGCTATCGTTCCTCGACGCCTACTCGGGCTACAATCAAATCCCGATGGCCGCGAGCGATAAAACTTACACGGCCTTCATGACCGAATCGGGCAATTATTACTACAACGTGATGCCTTTCAGTCTGAAGAACGCCGGCGCTACATACCAACGAATGATGAACAAAGTCTTCCAAGGACAAATAGGCGACATGCTCGAGGTATACATGGATGACATGATCGTCAAGTCCCACGAGGAACTAGACCATGTCGCCCATCTTCGAACAATTTTCGAGCAAGCAAGAAAATATCAAATGCTTTTTAACCCAGAGAAGTGCACGTTCGGCGTACGGGCAGGTAAATTCCTTGGTTTCTACCTAACGGAACGAGGAATAGAGGCTAACCCCGACAAAAGTCGGGCATTCTCTGAGTTCCCAACGCCCACGTCTAAGAAGAACATCCAGTCCCTCAACGGGGTACTCACCTCGTTGTCCCGCTTCGTCGCGAAATCCGCCCAACACGCCCTTCCTTTCTTCAAGCTCTTGAGAAAAGAAGCCGCATTTGAATGGACCGAAGAATGCGAGGCGTCCCTCCTTCACTTAAAACGAGCTCTGTCGAAACCTCCCGTGTTGTTGCGGCCAGATACCGGGGAAGTTTTGTTCCTATACCTCGCCGTCACCGCCGAGGCCGTGAGCGCTGTTCTCATCCGCGAGAATCACGCCGGGCAAAAGCCCGTATACTTCACGAGCAAAGCGTTGCAAGACGCGGAGTTGCGATATCAGCAGATAGAGAAGGTAGCACTGACCCTCGTTAACGCTGCCAGACGACTGAGGCACTATTTCTTGGCCCACACGATCGTGGTGAGGATGGATCAGCCCATCAAGCAGTTGCTAGGACGGCCAGACATGGCCGATCGAATGCTTAAGTCGTCGTTGGAGCTGTCCGAATTTGACATCCGGTATGAAATCAGAAAGGCTCTCAAAGCACAGGCCCTGGCCGATTTCGTGGCAGAAGTAACCTTCTCAGACTTCTCGCCCCACGTAGCAAACAGATGGACCATCTACGTAGACGGAGCATCCAGCTCGAGCGGCAGCGGGGCAGGAGTCATTCTGGAGAACGACGAAGGGACCATAGTCGAAGCGTCTCTCACTTTATCCTTTCCCACGTCGAACAACCAGGCCGAGTATGAAGCCTTCCTCGCTGGGTTACGCCTAGCCGAAGACCTAGGGGCAGAAGAAATCGTCATCTGCACGGACTCTCAGCTCGTAGCCCACCAGGTCTCCGGGGAGTATCAGGCCAAAAATGATAGTCTGTCTGAATACCTCTCCCTAGTTAGGGAAAAGATGTCGAAGTTCAGGACGGTAGCAGTAAGACATGTTCCCCGCAAACACAACGTGCGAGCAGACGTCCTATCCAAACTAGCGAGCACCAAGAGGAAAGTCGGAAATAGGTCAGTCATCCAAGAGATACTTCCCCGATCCAGCATCGACAAGGGGCCCTCGACCCTACACGTGCACGCAATCGGGGACACCGACTGCTGGATGACGCCCGTGTACAACTACCTCACCAGGGAAGAACTTCCGGATGACCCCAAAGAAGCCAGCACCATCAGACGAAGAGCTTGCTCGTAGGTCATCCTCGAAAACAAACTTTACCGAAGGGGTTTCTCCATTCCGCTACTAAGTGCATAGAGGAGGAGATTGTCCCCCACGTATTACGAGAAATCCACGAAGGCATTAACGCCCAGCACCTGGGGGGAAGGTCCCTTGCCCGCAAGGCCCTCCGGGCAGGATATTACTGGCCAACTATGCAGCAAGACGCCAAAGAGCGTGTGAAGAAATGCGCCAAATGCCAACGGCACGGGGATATGCACCTAGCTCCCCCTAACGAGCTGAAAAACTTGACATCCCCGTGGTCATTCGCCTGGTGGGGCCTAGACATCCTAGGACCCTTCGTGACGGGGTCTAGCCAAAACAAATACCTGATAGTGGGCGTAGATTACTTCACAAAATGGATAGAAGCAGAAGCCTTAGCGAAGATAACAGCACTTAACATTCTACGCTTCTACAAGCGGAATATCCTTGCCCGTTTTGTGATTCCCCAAGCAATCGTCACGGACAATGGAACACAATTCACGGACAAGAAGTTCCAAGACTTCGTCGCCCATCTCGGAACAAAGCAACACTTCGCTTCGGTCGAGCACCCCCAGACCAACGGGCAGGCGGAAGCGGCCAACCGTGTCATCCTTCGTGGCCTCAAACGAAGACTGGACGAAACGAAGAAGGTCTGGGTCGAGGAGCTTCACAGCGTCTTATGGGCATATCGCACTACTCCCCAGTCCACCACCGGGGAGACGCCTTTCCGCTTAGTATATGGCATGGAGGCTGTTCTACCCATCGAGATCCACGTACCGTCCAGGAGGACCGAGTCACCTCTAGACGAGGAGATGAATAACGAAGCTATAAGAGAAGAGCTCGACCTCGTCGAGGAAATCCGGACAGGAGCAGCCCTCCGCGAAGCGGCTCTTAAGCAAAAAATAGTAATCAGGCACAACGCCAAAGTCTTACGACGAGAATTCGACGTGGGCAGCCTTGTCTTGCGAAGAAACCACAAGGACTCTCGCGAAGGTAAACTAGCGGCCAACTGGGAAGGGCCATACAGAGTCCATGCCAAAACGGGAAATGGCGCATACTTCCTAGAAAACCTCAATGGGGAGGCACTCCCTCGACCATGGAACGCTGAGAAACTTAAGCAGTACTACAGCTAAAGTAACCTTAGGCTTCCTCGTATCAAGAGACCACCTAACGGTCATCATGCTCGCCCAGGTACAAGCGACGCATGCACATAAAGTAGAATCCCGCTCAAACAAAAAAGCCAGAACTCTGCTCGTCGGCGGTCCTCGACCGAGCACCGCCTTCGCCCAAGTACCATGACTGGCAGAACCCCAGCTCGCGATGGGACGTTCACGCCGCGACCTCAGGCCTCAATCACGACCTGATATCCGCAACCTCGCCAGGGACTTCCCCGGCTGTTCACCCAGTTCCCCGCACTGGCAAACTCACACGCAGCGAGCTACCTTCCAAAAGAAAGCTCCACTAACGGACACACCCTCCGACGGGCAATCATACACGCACAACTAAGATAAAGTACAACAAAAATTGTATAAATGTATCGGGCATTAAATAAAAAGGCCACAAGGGCCAAAAAACTGTGCATATTACATAAAAAGGGGGCCATGCCCCCCCAAAACCAAATAAGTTACAAGTTAATCAACGGCACGTAGGCCGAACAAAACACAACAACCTTAAAATGGCATGAATCCTCATCCTTCCATATGCTCGGTCGCCTCGGGCTCGGTCTCCTGCTCCTCAGCGGGCTGAGCTTCAGGGGTGTCAAGAACCAGGCTTGCGGGTAAGACGATGCGGTCATCTTCCACCCGTGCAAGATAGTGGATACCATCGGTCGAAATGTCAAGCCCGGGGTTCACCACCCGCAACTGGGCCACAGCACTTTCAAAAAACTCCGATGCCACAGCAATACCATCCTCCTCGGCTTGCAGTATGCTGGCGACCAGCTCAGCCCTAGTTTTCAGCACCTTTATCTCGTCCGGTTCATCAGCACCCGGGGCACTGGCCGCCATCAGCTCCTTGTTCAAGTCCTCTGCAGCCTTCTTCTCCGCCTTCAGCCTGGTTACCTCCTCCTTCATCTTAGCCGTCTCCTCCTCGGCCTTCCTCCTAGCCTCGCGAGCACCCTTGACTTCTTCCTTTAGGGACGCCTCGGAGGCCCGGGCAGTAGTGAGTTCAGCCTCAAGCACAGAGTCCCCTTCCGCATAAACGGCCGCCATTTCCAGCATCCTCACCATGGCGGAAGCATCCTGGGCCACCATCGTCCTCTTGCTTGCTCGGTCCATGCTTCCGAGGTTGAGTGACTCTGCCCGCGGAACGACCAAAGTGTTGCCCTCAAAGAACCTCCGGTCAAGGACACACGGGGGAAGCTCAAACTTCCCTTTCTCGGGTGCCCGAGTCAGGTCCACGGCATCCGACGACCTTTGCCGCTTCGCTCGCCCAGCCAGAGCCAATGGAGAGTCCCGGGGAGCTGGAGTAGGAGAAGCAGAGGTCCCCACCACAGCTTGAGCAAGGGGAAGAGTACGGGCACCACCAACAGGACGGGCCTTGGGAGGAGCCGCTCCAGCCTTGCCCCGCGCCATGGCGTTCCTCACCACACGATCACGAGCCTGAGGCATTTCACCTGCACAAACGAAACAAACACGTTAGCAATGGGGAAGAAAAAGAAATAACAGATAAAGTCTAAGTATCTAAGACTACCGAGCAACTTCATGGCATCCGCGGGAGTCTTGCACTCCAGCAGAGCCTTCACATTGATAAACCTGCGCTCGACTCTCTGACTCCCGTCGTCCTCGTAGATAGGGGCACCCTTGCTCGTCCAGTAGGTCGCAAGGTCGAATGAGTTTACCCACTTCACCAATGCCTCATAGGCCACAACATCCTGCCCGCGCAACGCGCTCGACTCAAAGATGTAGGCACTGGGCTTCTTTGAGAAGTGTTCGGGTGTCCATCGGATCGGGAACTTATACAGTCTCTCCCCGATATATTTCCCTTCCTCGGTAAGCAACTCGTCCCCGTTCTCATCATACTCTACCTCCCAGACATACACGCTATCCTGTGCAGCTTTGGACAAGGGCTCGACGATATAATACCGTCCCTTGAATGTTCGGATGGACTCCGAGAACGGCTTAAACAACTTTCTGGGCTGCTTCAAAGAGACCCATCCATACATCTTCCCCGCCAGCTGCCGTTGTAGGTTGAAGACAGCAAAGAACAAAGGAAGGGTGGTCCCCAGAGCAAGGTGCTCGCACACCAACTCAAAAGCCTGTATGAAGGCCAACGAATTGGGGTGGAGCTGGGAAGGAGCCAACTTCAGGTGCTCAAACACCGACCGCTGGAAGTCAGTAAAGGGCAACCTCAGCCCCAATTCCTTGAAGGCATATTCGTACATGGCGAAGCAGTCCCCGAAGTTCGAGCAGATCCGCTCGTCCAGATTAGGCATAAGCACTCTCCATTCACCCGCTGGCCCCACCTCAGTAAAAACGTCCGCCGCAGACCTGTCAAACGTGGATATATGGTTTGAAGGTTCGACCACCTCCTACTCTTCCGGACAGAACCCCTCAACGTCCTCTTCCATTACGTCCTCCTCCACGACCTCCAAATCCTCTCCCTCCTCAGCATCGCTCGCTTCCCCCTCAACTTCGCTCGAGGAGTTCGAAGCCGACGAGCTCGAGGATGCAGAGTTCGAGACCGCTGCACTACTGCTCTCCTCGGATACAGTCTCCTCCTCAGAGGTAACAGGGATTACTTCCCTCTCTGGCTCCATCGCCTCTACGATCACCTGAAAAAGCAGAGAAAGACAGTGAATTCGACAGAAAATCAAACCACCCTTCCACCGCTAAGTCAAGTGAAAGGGCGCGCGGAAGGCTAAGGACAACGTCCCCGGCCTAAGCCCTAACATCAAACAAAGAAAGAAAAACCTCCCCGCAAGGAGGCGATCGAGACACGCCATCTTCCTACGAGGAACCTCCCCGCACTCAAATTCCGTTAGAAGCTCCACCAGAATCTGGAAACACTCCACCGAAAAAGTCACCAGTCCACCGAAAGATGGTAAGACGCGGTGGTCACGACCCGCGACCACGACATGGACCACCACGTGCACCAAACGCGCTACCTACTCTGGCGAGATGCTTGATGCAGCATATGGGCAGAACCGCCGCCCACCACCAACACTCGCCAGAAATCTACCTACTTTGTCACATAAAACTAACCCTAGCCGCATGCAATCTACCATTGACAGTGAAGGGAAGTAAAACAAGCTGGAAACCAGAAAACTTACTTGTTTTTAAGTAGAAGAGAAGGCTGCTCGAAACTTGACACGGTGGTCGGTTGCTCTAAGACGGTACGGGCAGGAACGCTGATGACGACGAAGAAGGATCAAAAGGAAAAAAGTGCAAAATGGGACAACCTTCCCCCTTTTATACTGGGGGGCACGTGCACACACTCGCCCGTAGGTAATAATGACTGCCCACTAGCCATAATTACCTATTAACTGCTACGCAGGGCTCGATGCACACGTGGTAGCCCAACGTTTCCCATTCTGTCTGACACTTGATCTTCCCGAATACCAGGCAGCGTGGTCACGACCACAAACATCACGAGCACAGAGGGCCACGGGCACCTCGAGACAATTTTCCTCGTCTCCAAGCGACGACTCTGCGCGATGAGAAGTCCTTAAGTCATCACTCCCATGCTCGGGAGCAACGACTTGGGGGGCTCCTGTTCTAGACTGGACCAATGGCTAGAATTGGCCCAATCCGCTTCTGCTCCAGAGCGGCCCAAACTGCCTAAGCCCAATCCACAGAGGGGCAAAAGTGACATTCCTGCCCCTACACCCGGGCAAGGAACGCAACGTCCCTCCCCAGTTCTGATGCCCGTTACGCACGGCTTCCTCGCTGCCCGAACGTCAACGGGCAGGTGTCCGCAACTGCGTTTATGCCCGACATAACGGCTAGTTCATGGCAACCTGCCCGTCACAACGGCTAGTTTGGGCAGTTACCTATTCTTTGGGAAAAACGGCTAGTTCGCCCCGAAAATAGGACCGTTGGCCACGCGCTGGGGGCTCTATATAAACCCTCTCATTTGAGAGGGTCAGGTATCACATTTTCACCCTAAGAATACACTTTGTACTTGCCCCTTTCTCTCTGACCCTTTCTTACTTGAGCGTCGGAGTGCCTTGCAGGTACACCCCCTTTTCTCCTCATCAACAGTCCGAACACCCAGCACGTCTAACGACCATCATCTGCCGAGCACCTTTCCATCTGACGACCAGCGTGCGTGGATCTGATCGAATACTCGAGATCAAATGGTATATGTTGTTGTCTTGTTATGAAATCTTGTTTTGGTGTAGATCCAAATTAAATGTTGTTTTACAGGTTATATAGATCCAAATTAAACTGTTGTATTACAATTTGTTTTATAGATCCAAATGAAATTTAACAACAGAGAATTTTACTCAAAAGAGATGACATATATTTCATTGACATTTAACAACAGTCAATTAAACCTTAGTACCCTTACATAACATCATAGCATAGTAAGGAAATGTATTTTGGGCCTAAAGACCACTTCAGTACCCCTACATCAGAAATTAGAATACATAATAGTGACCAAAACATGATAACAGGTGTTCAAAAAACATCAGTTAAACAACAACAAGAAAGTCTTCATTGTGTGTGCCCCTTGGCATTGATGCCTTCATCCTCAGGTATAATCACAGGATCTACATTGTCTTTCCCAGGGCCTGGCATGCTCTTTGTTTTGAGTGTCTTCAACCTCTGACTTTGTCTTTTTTCAGGCAACCCACACTCATAGGCCTTGTATCTACTCTGTGTCCTGATTTTTGGTGGTTCACTACTGCTTGGTGAAGACAAAGTTGTTCTTATACCAGGTGGTTTGAAAGGAGTATTCCTGCCCACCTTTGGTTGACTCCCAAAGAAAACCCTTGGGCCAGTTGGAATTGGCTTAGAAGTCTTGCATGGTGACTTATCAATCCTGAGAGGTTAAATGTTCAAGACTGCAGAACCTGTAAAAACAGTAGTAATAGTGTCATCTAATGATGTTGGGTTTTCCACCTCAATGCCCTCAGGCTCATCTGTATACAATTGGTCAGAATTATCCTTGACAAAGTCATCCTGAACATCAGACTTTGGATGAATTCCATCCTTCACAGCAGGTCCTAAAGCAATGTCCTCATTGACACCATGTCCCGATGCAATCTCCTCATTGACACCATGTCCTGATGCAATCTCCTCATTGACAGCAGGTCCTGAAGTTATTCCCTCATTGACAACAGGTCTGGATTCACCTTCCTCATTGAGATCAGGCCTTGATGCACTTCCTTCTTGTGGTGTCTCCTTCTGAATACCTGAAGCTTCATTAACTGGTGCATTCTGAGTAGTTGAGGCTGCCTTGGTTGTTGCATTATGAGTAGTTGAAACTTCATTGGTTGTTGCCTTAACATAAACTTTTGTTGCCTTGGTTGTTGTCTTGGTTGTTGCCTTAACAGAAACTTTTGTTACCTTGGTTTTTGCCTCATTGGTCTTTACCTTTTTAGGTCCTTTGCTAGTTGATGCTCCTTTAGGCCTCCCCTGCAAAAAATAATTGTCAGCATCATAAGACCATAGAAGGCAGAATTGTTTGCTTGAGTCCCCTTGAACAATGGCTCTTGCAATCTTTCTTGCCTTGAATGCCCTACATGCTGGGATCTCTGTTGCATACCTTTGCCTTACATCAGCTACCACATCACTTAATCTCATCTTAGAATTGTTCTTCAAACCATCAACTATGACTTTAGCTACCCATTCTGCTCTGGCATTACTGTTAAAAAACTTCCTTCCACACTTGTGCTTTGCATACAAAGTTTTAATTCTAAATGTAGTGGATGTGAGCACCCTACTACATAACACAGTGTAATCACATTTTTTCTTGTCCTTACAAACAATCCTACACCTATTTGAGTCATTTTTTTCAAACTTTACTTCTCTACCATTCAACACATTGTGTTCTAAGATTGCATCTTTGAATTGCCTTAAAGATGAAAACTCCATTCCAACTTTAAAAACATAATCTTTACTCAATGATTCATCCTGATTATACCTCAAAACACAGGGCCTTTCATCACAGCTATCATCATCACCACCACTGTCAAGCTCATCTGTCATATATTCATCCTCAATTAAATGCTCCTTACCCATCTCTTCAGTTATAAATACTTTCTTATCTTCTTCAGCCTTGCACTCTTCAGTTTTAACTTTTTCACTTTTCTGTACTACATCATCCCTATTAATAGACACATCCACCAGCCCTTCTTCAAAACCTGCCATCGTCTCATCTTCACTATCCTCAAAATACACACCTTGCATAGAATTATCACTAGAATCAACACTTGATTCACTCAAATTGTCAGCATTGTCTTCACATTTAACTCCATTTCCTTTCTCTAAATACTTAGTCATAAAAGTATCCTCTCCCTCAAGGATAGCCTCACAATAAATCTCAACATCACACTTAGATCCAATTGAATATAAGGCTAACTCATGTGCATCTCCATCATCCCTAAATTGTTTTAAGTCTTCCTCAAGCAATCCACCCTCATGTTTCCACCACATCTTAACAGTAGTATAATCAAATTCTGGTTCAACTATTTTCACTAGGTCACATGCCTCAAAGAAACTCCAATAATCTGGATCTTGGCCAGCAAATGTATAGACTTCCCCACCCTCATATTTTAGGTTATTGTCTTTTACAAAACGACCCTTTGAGTAAAAAACTACCTTGAACTTATCCATTACCCTGTTGACATAGATTAATCTAAGTTTAATTTCATTTACCATTTCTGGAACAAGCTCAATAACCATAACTTTTTACCAAGTTTAAAACAAAAAACACGAATTGCAAAGTTACTATTTACTCTTAGTTATACTAACCCTAACATTAACTAACAGTAACAAAACCTAAAAATTTGAAGCTGGGACCACAAATAAACAACTCAACAATGGCAGACAAAGTTACTAACCTGGGACCACCGCTGCTACGATATGCACTATGACTCCTTGGGACCACCACTTCAACGGTCGTTGTCTTCCTTCCTTTGCAAAACGCAGAACAAAAATGAACCTAGGGCACGAGTGAAGGAGGGATAAAATGTGTTCTTTGACTAACCATTCACTATTAAATTATGTTCCACCGTGGCATGCCACATCACTTTCCGTTACATGAATTTAACGTCAGGGACTACATTTGGAAACGGCAAATTTTTGGAGGATCAATGTTTGAAGAAAATTTTATAGGGACCAATTTTGAAAGGTGGGATATTTATAGTGACCTTAAACATATTTAACCCTTAATAATATAACTTTACTTTGTAGTTATAATTGTTTTTCCTTGAAAATAGTCATAGAAAAAACAAACAAAACTTAAAAGAGGATAGAGATTAATATGAGATTTAACATTAATAAATTAAAGTATATTGCAAATTTTTCATATAATGAAAAGAAAAGTTTAAAAAAGAGAGGAATCAAAATTTAACCTTAAGCATAGTCTTAAGTTTATCTTCTACTTTAACAAAATTTAACCTTCTGCTAAAAATGATGAAGGACAAAATAGAAATTATTTGAGGCAAGTCATTGTTAAATATAATAGTATACTACAAAATTTAGGAGGTGGATTTAACCATCTAACTATTTTTGTATTATTAATATTTTATTTGCATGTTTGGTGGTCGTTATGAAAATTTTGTGTGTGGATAAGTTAGTGTTTGTTTTTTATTAGGTAGTGAATTTATATTAATATAATTAATGGTTAATGAATTAATATAAGTATAATTAATTATTATTAGATGAGTTAATGGTTGATTTTTTATTAGTTATTGAATTAATATTAATATAATTCATTATTATTATTATTATTATTAATAAAAATAAAATAATTAATAAGTGAATGAATAGAAATAGAGTTTAGGTGGAAAGTTTTGTGAAGGAAGTTACATGATTATAATTTATAACTAGTAGTTTACCCATACATTGCACCGAAAATAAATGATCTCAATAATAAATTAATGTTAAAATTAAATATATTTAAGAATGTTTGATAGATATCATAAGAAATTTCTTTCAGCTTAATTAAATATTTTAAATTCAACACTTGTAGGAGAACTTTACAGCTCATTTGTGGACGATATATATATATATATATATATATATATATATATATATATATATATATATATATATATATATATAAACGTGACAAAAAGTATTAGTAAAAGAAAAAAAAATCATAGATTGAAGATGAGGGAAGCATCTTAAAACATAAAAAATAATTTAAAAAGACATTAATAAATGCCTATGGATAATTTTGACAAAGGTGTAATAAATATTATTTTGAACTTTGTAAGTGCAAATTAAAAAGAAACAAAAAAATGACATTTAAAAATGAAAGGAGAGAGTAAAACACTAGTAAACAAATTGGAGAATCATAAATTTAACAAAATACCAACAAAGCCCTTGGGAATTTTTAGAATTAACAATGAGTTTAAAAGAATAAAATAAATAAAATTTAAATCTTTTTTATTAAAACAAATAAAAATCAAATTATTATTTATTTGTCTTTATTTTTTATTTTTTTACATTTTGACAGAAAACAAAAATATAAGGAATTAAAATAAATAAAAATCGAATGCGAAAATGCGCGAAAAAATAAAATGAATGCATTAAAATAATCCACGTGAAATAAAATTATGTAAAACAGACAGTTGCTGATCAAATCTCGCGGTAAAAAGTACCCTGATGAAAAGGCTCAGAAAGATCAAAATGCGACCGCCCGAAAGAGCAAAAAAATAAATCGAGCACACTGGGTTAAACTACGCATAACATAGATCAATAAAATAGACAGTTGCAGGCCAAAACTTGAAGAAAAAAACTATTAAATGATTTCGCGCGATTAAGAAATTTATTCAATCAGTCTGTCTGTAAAACTCAAAATTTATTCTAAGAAAAACAAAATAAAGTTTGATGCATGAAAGTTTAAAATGCTCAAACAAAATTGGGGTATGACAGTTGCCTCTATGTAATTACCTTGAATCGAAGGTATGAATGACAACGGTCTTCGTACAATCGTAGTGGAAGATAATTAAATACAAAAATACCTCAAATTTTATCATTTGAAATGGAGAGAAGAAATGCAATGAAGTTAGGAAATGAGTTTATTGGGATATCATATCATATCAATATCAACTCATGAGTTGATCTAGTCAAACTATCAGAATCGCCATCGGCAAAAGGATGAAAGATACTACCAATGCATAGGTTTGAAGCATCATTAACTTGAAAGTTGGAGAATATCGTCAACTTGAGAGTTGGAAAATACCGTTAACTTGAGAGTTGGAGAAACACCGTCAACTTGATAGTTTGAACACACTGTCAACTTGAGAGTTAGAAAAATACCAACAACTTGAGAGTTGGAACACACTGTCAACTTGAGAGTTAGAAAGATATCATCAACTTGAGAGTTGGAAAATGTCGTCAACTTGAGAGTTGGAGAAACACCGTCAAATTGAGAGTTAAAAGAATACCATCAACTTGAGAGTTGGAAACTACCGTCAACTTGAGAGTTGGAAGAACATCACCAACTTAAGAGTTGGAAAACACTGTCAAATTGAGAGTTGGAGAAACACCATCAACTTGAGAGTTGGAAGAATATCATCAACTTGAGAGTTAGAAAACATCGTAAGCTTGAGAGTTGGAAAAACACCGTCAACTTGAGAGTTGGAAGAATACCATCAACTTGAGAGTTGCAAAATACCGTCAAATTGAGAGTTGGAGAAACACCATCAACTCGAGAGTTGGAAGAATACCATCAACTTGAGAGTTGGAAAACATCGTCAACTTGAGAGTTAGAAACATACCATCAACTCGAGAGTTGGAAAAATACCATAAACTAGAGAGTTGGAAAACACTGTCAACTTGAGAGTTGAAAAAATACCATTAAATTGAGAGTTGGAAAACACTGTTAACTTGAGAGTTGGAAAACACCGCCAATCTGAGAGTTGGAAGAATACCGCCAACTTGAGAGTTGGAAAATTACTGTCAACTTGAGAGTTGGAAAACACAGTTAACTTGAGAGTTGAAAAATACCGTCAACTTGAGAGTTGGAAAACACCGTCAAATTGAGATTTGGAAAACACCATCAACTTGAGAGTTGCAACTCACTCAGAGAAATACCACTGACTTAGCTGAGGATAACATCCTTATCAATAGAAGTTAAAGGAAAAGACTTGTCGGTACCTTGCCTGATGAGAAAGAATGCAGGGTAGGAACTCACTCAAAGAAATACAATTGACTTAGCTTGGGGATTGACCTGGACTCTCACGATTGGTCTCGGATCCTGACTTATGCTATGTATGTATGTTTTTAATTTGTAATGACGTAATGTTTCACCTCAGTGAAAATACTACGCACGATGCATGAAATGTCATGAATAATGCACGTGGGAATGCAAATGAATGATTGGATTTTTGTGTAGTGTAATGCGTTGCCTTGGGGGAAATGTTACGCATGAAATGTTATGATTCATGCATGTAGGAATGTAGATGAGTGGCTTGATTTTATTTCCTCATAAAGGTCAAACAAAGCTGAATTTTGGGGGTACCAATGACGATTATATTTTGGTTTATTGAACATTATTGAGTTGTGGGATAACGATGAACACCAGGTTTTGAAAGTTATGCGAATGGGCATTTGTCCTTGGTCTGTGGAAATGCCAATAGAGAGTGGACTTTGGATTTTGAGGATGCAAATGGGATTGGACTCTGGTTTTTCTGGTTACCAATATGGATTGGTGTTAGCTGGGAGATTTCGACTAAGCAGCGAGAATGAAGAGATGATGAGAAGGCCAATGGGTAGATCGACTTCAGAAGGAAAAATAGTGGGGAGACCAAAGCGCAGGTCGACGCGAGTAAAAGATGCGTTGGAGGAGGACCCAAAGGCTATTCTGTCGAAGGGTTTTCGAATGGTGGCCAACGAAACCATGCTAGGAAGTCTTTGAGCGGGAAGAAATTTTAAATGCTGAGAACATGGGGAAGTTACAAAGATGGTGGGGCGACACGTGTCACAACCAGGGCTAACATTGAGAGAAAAACAATTATTTTCTCCTCCTATTTAAAGCAATGTCCATTTCCATTTTAAGGGGTCGCATTTGTAACATTGTAAAAGGGATACACTCTAAGTACCAAGCGTTAAGAGAAAAGAGTTTACTCCCACAAGATGTATGATAGCGTCCACATTTCTTTTTAAATCAATTTACATTACCAAAGTTTAAGTTATCTTGCAATTTACTTATTTCCTTGCTTGTTTATCCATTCATATATATATTTTTTCGTAAGTTTTTCCAACTTACTCTAAATCAGAACCATCCCACCAACATCATGCATACTCCAACCATTATGTTCTGGGATTTTGTGGCCGATCCCGCAAGTAAATCTGCGATAGGAGGCCAATGGTTGTTTGCACAAAAATCGCGTGCGAACAAATTGGCACGCCCGGTGGGACCTGTTTGAGTTGAATGTATGCATTTACGTAGTGGTAAGATGGTGACACCACGTCCGAACGAAGAACCGTCTTCGACGAAAAGTACAGTTGTAACACAAATAACTGATGTTGGCTCTGGCACCGTCCATAGTGAATCAGCCGACAATGATAGGGACTACGGGGTATCATGTGCCTAGTTTCACAATACCCATGCCTAGAGCTTTTGGGATGCCAACAGAGTTCATGTCGAGTCTACATTCTAGTGGTCCGATGTTTGGGGAAAGTTCGTCTCCAGTTTTCTCACCGTACCAAGGGTTAGGGCCTTTGGAAAACCAAGTTAATCGACCCCCAGGTTTCAATCTTTTATCTCAATCAGTTCTAACTTTCACCTCAAGTTCCATCGCAGTCATGAGACAACAGATGGATGAGAGTAATCACGAAATGGTTCACATGTTGACTCAGCAAATGGGCACCATATTAAAACCATTAATACAAGATTCGACCCAAAGTTACCAATAATTGGCAACTCAGATGACACAAATAGGTGATTTCCTAGGGGCTCCTAGGACACCGGGTCGACAGACGCCCCCACCTAGGCTAGAGACACTAGTTCGTCAAGATGAAGTCTTCGACGAAACAATTGATCAACCCCATGAGGTTGAACACACACCTAGGGTGGCCCAAAGGCCTCCCGTTGTGTTAGTTCATAGAAACCAAGATCCAACCTACGTGGTCAGGCAAGTTCGACACGATGCCATGGCTGGTGAACCCAACTTGGAAGTTATGGTTGAACAGATCATGGTTCAAAATAGAGCGAATCTAGGCCTTCGACGGCCAACGTATACGTCCCCGCTACCAGATTTTGTTTTACAGACAGAATTTCCTAGGGGATGGAAGGTTCCAAAGCTCACCAAGTTCGCCGAAGAGACCGAAGAGTCCACCGTCGAACACGTTATCAGATATCAAACTGAAGCTGGTGACATAGCAACTAATGAGGACTTGAAGATGAAGTACTTTCCAAGTTCCCTCATAAAGAATGCGTTTACGTGATTTACCACATTGCGCCCACAGACTGTCCATACCTAGGCACAATTAGAAAGATTGTTTCATGAACAGTTTTACACGGGACAATCGAAAATTAGTCTGAAAGAGTTAGCCAGTGTCAAACGGAAGGCCACAGAGTCGGTGGACCAATATCTTAACAAATTTAGACTTTTGAAAGCACGATGCTTCACTCAAGTCCCTGAACATGAGCTAGTCGAAATGGCGACTGGCGGCCTAGATTATTCAATCAGGAAAAAGTTAGACACGCAATATCTCAGGGATATGGCGCAACTAGCCAATAGGGCCCGACAGGTTGAACAATTGAAAGCTGAAAAAACTCAGACTAGCAGATACCGTAAGAAAGAGAAAGTTTCATACGTAGCCGTTGACGAATGCTCTTCTGGCGATGAAGAGCTCGTCGACGAAAGCGAGGTTAACGTGGTTGAACTCAAGCCAGGGCCTCCGTACACGTGTAAATTATTGAAACCATCAAACGGGAAAAATCCCGTCGAAACTAGAAAAACAGATAAATACGTTGCTAAAACTTATACTATTGATGTATCTAAGTATGACGAAATATTTGATTTATTAGTTAAAGATGGTCAAATTATTGTTCCTCCTGGTTTGAAAGATCCCCCATTAAAACAAAAGAAGAAAATGGGATTTTGTAAGTTTCATAATTTCCTTGGTCATAAAACAACTCAATGTGTTCTTTTCAAGGATCTGGTGCAGAAAGCTTTGAAGGAAGGTCGGCTTCAATTTGGCGAAAGGCCAAAGATGCAAGTTGACACGGACCCTCTGAAGGTCGAAGAAGCCTTGCACTCTGAGCTGTATGACTGCATGATGGTTGAGGCTACTGAAGGTCTCAACAAACAGTTAACAACCGAAACTATTGAATGCATAATGGTCGAGACTACTGATGGTTCCGACAAAAAGACAAAGGAAGAACTCGAGGCAGTTTACCCTCAAGCTGGTGAAAGCCTGACGGATTTCCAAGGGAAATGCAGGGTGAGTGGGTCGAAGGATGTGTTATGCCCAAGATGCAACGCTGTCTTTAATGAAAAGGCTGCTGAGAAATACGAAGCTGGCAAGAAAGTGACACCACGAGATGGTAAGCCACCCGTCCAAAGGTTTGTGTTCAACCAGAATGGTGCCCCTCGTCGAAACGAGGAGTACAGGAAGTTGTTCCAGCAAGCACGACCCAAGACTTTTGTGCCACCATCAGACACTCCACAGGAGAAGTGGGTGGAACGTGTGAATCAGAAGGGGAGCAAGAGGCCGAAATGGAAGGTGTTGGATCTGGAAAAAGAGGTAAAAGTCTCCGACAAAAGGGCCGAGCCTAGGGGCTATGTGGTATCTCCCAATTATAAAGGGAAGAATCCTATGACAAGGACCCAATGGAGACGTTACCTGTGAAACAAAAAGGCTGGAAAAGAGGCTTCGACTTCATAGTTGAAACCTGTCGAGACCTCTGGACAGAAAAGGCCAAACCCGAAAGGAAGGTAGGTCGAGAAGGAAAAAGTTATGACAAATCAAACAATGGCAGTGACTGTTGAAGCTTCAAGAGAAAAGGGGGTGGTGTCAACCCAAAGCTCAAAGTGCACATCCTTAGTTAAGAGCAAGAGAGAACCAGAGTACACTCCCAAGTCAGATGAAGAAGAACCAAAGTATTCTCCTCAGTCAGATGGAGAGTATACCCCATCACCAGAAGACGACTTCGACGAAGACATGTATGATGACACAAATGATGACACGTATGGTGAAGATTTCATCGTAAACTGTGGCATCGTGTCGATATTGCCAACAGAGTATGATATGGTGTCGGAAGTCTCTGAAACGGACGAAGATTTCGTACCAAATGAAACTGCGGAAGACAAGCCGCTATGTTACTATGTTATGAAGAGTGGTGTAGTAGAAGAGCAAAGGGTCGTGTTTGAGAGACCTAGCCCCGAAATGATGTACCATTTGAAGTCATTATTCATAAAGGCAAAGGTCGACGGAGTGGCGGCCAACAAAGTGTTCGTGGATGGAGGGGCAGCTGTCAATTTAATGCCTCATACTTTATTCAAGAAGATTGGGAAGACTGACGCTGACCTCCGACAACACAATATTGTTCTATCCAATTACAAAGGGAAAACTATCAAAATTCTTGGGGTTGTCCAAGTCGACCTAGCTGTAGGTACAACCACTAGATCAACGCTCTTCATAGTCATAATTTCGAAGGCCAATTTCAATTTGCTGTTGGGTCGGGAATGGATCCACGGGATAGGGGCAATGCCTTCAACTTTACATCAGAGATTAAGTATTTAGAGGAAAGATGGCATTGTCGAGAATATTGAGGCTGATCAAAGCTATTACAAGATTGATGAAACGAAGGGTACGAAAAAATCTTTTGATTAACACCTGGCTAATGTGGCACCTTGTGATGATGGATCGGGGTCATATACCTCTGTTGATACGGGTCGTGTCCTGAACTTAGATCCTGACTATGGGTTTATTTGGGATGCTGCTGATGAGACAATGGAGCCTACAGAAGACAATCCACCCACAGGGTGGCCAACAGTCAATGAAAATGACTACTGAGTCAGAGAGTTTGACTCGAATTTCAGCCTATTTGGCTGAAAAGAAAAGAAAGTCGGCACTAGAAGCGGAGAAGCAACAAAGTTCAACCGGTGAAGTCGACAGTAATACACAAGTAAGTGGCCAACAAGGCCAAACAACAACTTTAGAAAGTTGGAGGCTTGATTGCATCTACGACAATGAGCCTTTGGGGTTTGAGAAAGACCCATCCAATGAGTTGCAGAGAATGCAAGCGCAAGACCCACTCGAAGAGATTGACTTAGGAGATGGGGTTACAAAAAGACCTACCTACGTGAGTACTAAAATTGGGTCGAAGATGAAGGCCAAGCTGACCGATGTATTAAAAGAATACAAGGATTGCTTCACCTGGGATTATGGCAAAATTCCTGGTTAGAGTCAAAGCGTAGTGGAGCATCGACTGCCAATTAAGCCGGGAAAAAGGCCAGTAAAGCAGCAGCCTCGACGATTCGCTCCAGAAATCACCCTAAAGATTAAGAAGGAGATCGAGAGATTGCTCAAAAGTCGGTTCATCAGAACTACAAGGTACGTCAAATGGATAGTGAACATAGTGTCTGCTATCAAGAAGAATGGAACCCTTCGAGTCTGTATATACTTTAGGAACCTAAACAACGCTACCCCAAAAGACGAGTATTCGATGCACGTGGCAGAGATGCTAGTCGACTCAGCTGTAGGTTTCGAATATTTGAGTATGCTCGATGGGTATTCTGGCTGTAATCAAATTCTCATAGCCGAAGATAATGTCCCAAAAACTGCGTTCCGATGCCCCGAAGCTTTGGGAACATACGAATGGGTTGTAATGCCGTTTGGGTTAAAGAACGCTGGGGCAACTTATGAAAGAGCCATGAACGCTATATTCCATGATTTTATTGAGATATTTATGCAGGTGTATATTGATGACATTGTGATAAAATCCTCATCGGAGAATGGTCACATAGACCACCTTCGATGTTCATTTGAAAGAATGAGAAAATATGGATTAAAAATGAATCCACTAAAATGTGCTTTTGGTGTTTGATAACTGCAAATTTTGACTTAAAATGAACTATCTTTCTTGGCACTTTTCAACTCAATTCTCATGTTTTCTTAGATTTTATTCTTGAATTATTGTCATTCTTCAACATTATGAAAATACCTTTGGTGCTAGTAATATGTGTGTTATTGTGCAGAAAAAGGCATAAATTTATCAAAGATGTAAGACACAAAGAAATGATACAAGTTGCCAAAGAAAACAAGAAAACATCAGCAAGTTTGCTTTGCGAACTTGCTAGTAAATGTTCGCTTTGCGAACAACTGGCAAAGCTCCAGCGAATGATCCCAGGATTTGGACAGTAAGAAAAGGGACTAAAGTTCTCTTTACAAACTTCCCAATGAACGTTCGCTGTTTCATCGCTCTAGCAAAGGCATGGCGAAGGACTTCATGAAAGAGTCAGTGGCGAAAGGCACCTAAGTTTGCTTTGCGAACTTGTAGGCGAGTAGTTCGCTTTGTGAACAAAAGTTCGCATTACGAACTTATGCAGAATTTATGAGGCGGTTTAAGGATCAGAGGAACATCAGGTGCCTATTTTGATGTTCGCTTTGCGAATGAAAAGTTCGCAGTGCGAACTTCGAAATTCCTGAATGTATTATATAGATATTTTTCAGCAAACAACTTGTAATTTTTGGATCAGAACTTTATCTCTCTTCAATTCCAAATATATCCTAGGGAGAGAAACTTAAACCATAAGAGGGAGAAGGTAAGATCTTTGATCTCTTGTTGGGGTTTGGATGTAATCTTTTGATACCTTATGTATTTCGTCTAATGTATGTTTGTGAACTAGTTTTGATTCTCTATTGTTAATTGTCTTTGATTACTTATTTGTGGGTCTTGACAAAACCTATTTCAAATCCTTGATCTTAGATTTTCACCTATCAATGAGTAAACTTTTGACATGGTTTTGTGAGTTGATATTCAGTTGCATCACATTTATTTTATTGTGTTGATTAAGTAGCATGAGTAAGATCAATACGGTAAAGACCACGATAACGCTTGACAGATGGTATTGCGAGGATGCGTGATAATAGTGATGAAGAAAGAGGTTCACATACATTTGGAAAATTAGGTGAATACATGTAAAAAGGGTTAAGCGTATGTACGTATTCTGATCATTGCGTTTAATATGAAACAGTCATTTATCTGATATGGGTGTCATCTTTGTTTACCTGTTTATCTCTGATTTGAACCGCTATAGACATATACTCTTCAAATCTGGATCTAGGATGATTACCTGTTAGGTTCTAAAATCTAGACATAGATTTAGGCTTAGCATTTGTGTGAGTATCAGTTCTTAATGCTCTGTGTTGGTTTTGTTGCGTGAGACATCACCAATGAGACAATACAGTTGTTCTCTTGATGTTGCGTTAGATATAACCTCTGTTGTGGGTGATACGTGAGGATATTAGACAAACGGTTGATTTATGTTTAATTGGTCAGAAGAATGCATGTGTTATCAATTGATGAGATCCAATCCCAACAAGGCCCCGTTTATAATTCAGTCTTTACTTTATATTTTCAGTCTTTATATTTTATGCCTTTAATTTTGTTTCCTTAAATCTTTTAAACCAAAACTTTTGCACCATAAGCTTAGAAATGTAGAGACCGTTGAACGATATTCTTTCTCGCACCGATCCCTGTGGAGACGACAAAACTGGGTACTTAATTAATTTTCGCTTGCTGCTATACATCACCAACAAAATGACGCTGTTGCCGGGGATTGGTGTTTGGATATTGAATCGTATTGCGATAGTTTCTATATTTTTGAGCTTTGTACATTTGTTTATATTGTATATATTTGTTTTCTTTTATGTTTTCTCTAGTGTGACTAGGAATGATGAGAACTCCTTCTAGATTGGTTGCTATTTGTATAAAAGTATTCAATGAAGCTTCGACCGAGTCTGGATGGTGATGATAGGATGGTGAGCATTGAATGTCTGCAAGGTAAATTGTACCGCTTTATAGAATGTTAGATTGATTTAAGAATTTTGTGCTTTGTGCAAATGTGTATTCTTGTTTCATTTTGCAACTTGTTTGAATGTTTGTTTCACTTAGGTCCGAAAGCCACAAATTGTGAGAAACCTCCATTGTTTACTATATGCTAGGATGACTGATAACTTTGTTTCATTCGTTTGATTCATGCTTTATCTTTTAATTATTGTGATTTTGTGGAAGCATTAGAAATGATCAAGGCATTTGTTTATATTGAGCACAACCGGATCCAAAAGTATCTTACCCGTGATTAGTGAGAATTCGTTAACCCCTTTGAGCCTAAACAATTTAGATCTCATTTTAGTGATGAACTTGGTTTATAGTTCATCATTGAATTTTGTGAGGTTCTAAAAATTTCTTCTTGAACCTTTGAACATTGTTTTAATTTGATTTCCTTGCCATAAAAAGCAAGGAACATTCACTTGAGGTTCGGTTGAATTCAAGTTGAGGAGAATGAAAAAATAAGAACGGTAGGTTGCTAAAACTTTTGAAAAATTTCAAACAAGCATGAAAAGAAAAAGTGTGAATATAAAGGTGAAAAACAAAAGAAAAAGAATGCTTGTTTGAATGAGAAAAATAGAGAATGAAATAATTGTGCATAAGGAAGTTTAAGAAGGTTTGTGGTAAATGAATGAAAATGATGAATGAAGTTGAGATGTGTGAATACCTTGTACAGTGAATGTTTTTTTGCATCGGAAATTTCAATTCAATGGCCTTTAGAAATGTCCCATTATTGTTAACCCGAACAAGCTACAACCTTTAAAGCCCTTAGTGATCTGTTTTCTTCCATGTTTTCATTTTTTTATTGTTAGATGTTGTATGAATTGAGTTGCTATTAACATTGTTTGTCAGGTGAGTGAAATTGCCCTGCGGTTGTAAACGCGTTAATTTCTTCATTCTTATTCTGAAGAGGAGTGTTAGAGTGATTCAAGTATGAAAATTTAGTTGTTATTTGAAACATTCCATGATATTTGTTTAAGAACTAAATTCTTTGTCATTGTTCGATTTTATTGAGTGGTAAACGTTGCTTGTGCGTATTTTCATGCTTGACTAAATCCTCCTTTTTGAGAAAATTTCTCTTGTTTAAAGTTGAACAATTAATCTTTTCTTGGTTGAATTAAATGCTTGAGCAAATCCTCTTGTTTTAATGAGGGGCATACTTTGCTTGAGGACAAGCAAAAATCTAGTTAGGGAGAGTTTGATAAGTGCAAATTTTGACTTAAAATAAACTATCTTTCTTGGCACTTTTCAACTCAATTCTCAGGTTTTCTTAGATTTTATTCTTGAATTGTTGTCATTCTTCAACATTATGAAAATACCTTTGGTGCTTGTAATATGTGTGTTATTGTGCAGAAAAGGCATAAATTGATCAAAGATGTAAGACACAAAGAAATGATACAAGTTGCCAAAGAACAGAAGAAAACATTAGCAAATGCAGGGTCGATGGAAAGTGCTCCAATAACGAAGCAGAATATGAAGCCTTAATCACTGGCCTCAAAATACTCAAGGATTTGGGGGCCAAGAGAGTTGAAATAAAGGACGATTCTGAACTGGTGATTAAACAGATCACGAGAGAGTATAAATGCATCAAAGAACATCTTTTGATGTACTTCGCAATGGCGAAGCGACTGTTGGAACGCTTCCATGTTGTCGACATTACGCATGTGCCCAGAATAGAAAACTAAGAGGCAAATGATTTAGCGCAGATTGCCTCTGGGTATAAGGTGTCAGAAGAGAAGTTGAAAGACTTCATAGAGATTAAGGAGAAAATGGTGTCAAACGTGCTACCATCATCAAGCTTATCAATCCCAAAAGCTGGGGGGGGGGCAGACGCCTTGATAGATAGCTTAATCGAAAGTTTTGGAAATTATGAAGTTTTCGCTATCAACAATCTATCACCGTCAGATTGGAGAAGACCAATCATCGAGTATTTAGAGAATCCGGTGGGAAATACTAATAGGAAGACTAAATACAGAGCTCTAAGTTACGTTCTAATGGGAAATGAGTTGCTGAAGAAGACTCCAGAAGGAGTGTTACTCAAGTGTCTGGGAGACACCGACGCATACCTAGCAATTTCTGAAGTTCATAGTAGGACATGTGGAGCTCACCAAGCTGGCCATAAAATGAAATGGTTGTTATTTCGACAAGGTGTCTATTGGCCAAGCATGCTCAAGAATTGTATGGACTTTTCAAAAGGATGCTAAGACTGTCAAAAACATGCAAACATTCAGCACGTGCCAGCCAACGAATTACATGCCATCGTCAAGCTGTGGCCCTTTCGCGGATGGGTGTTGGATGTCATAGGTGAAATTCGACCAGCTCGTCGAAATAACAGAAATTCATCCTCGTGGGTATAGACTACTTCACAAAATGGATAGAGGCTATACCCCTAGTAAAAGTGGACCAGGTGGTTGTGATCGAATTCATCCAGAATCATATTTTATATAGGTTCTGGATCCCTGAAACCATAACTATCGATCAAGGTTCCGTATTCATTGGCCAGAAAATGCAAGAATTCACAGCAGAAACAGGTTTTAAGTTAATTACTTTGACGCCATATTATGCTCAAGCAAATAGTCAAGTCGAAGCAGCCAATAAAGTAATGATTAGACTCATCAAGAAACACGTGGCTAGGAAGCCAAAAAATTGGCACAAGACATTAAATCAATTTTTATGGGCTTGTCGAACATCCCCTAAGGAGTCGACTAACTCGACTCCGTTTCATTCGACTTTCGGCCACGACGCCATATTGCCAGCAGAGATTTATCTACAGTCAATTAGGGTGCAACGTCAAAATGAGATTTCGTCGGAGCAATACTGGAATATGATGCTAGAAGAAATCGTGGAGTTAGATGAGGAAAGGATGGCAGCATTAAATGTGTTGCTACGACAGAAGGCACGAGTTGCCAAAGCATATAATAAGAAGGTTAGAGAGAAGACCTTTGAAGTCAATGATTATGTGTGGAAAGCAGTGTTGCCTATGGATCGACAGGATCAAACGCTCAGGAAATGATCACCAAATTGGGAAGGACCATTCCAAGTAATCCAAGTGTTCAGTAACAATGCATACGAGATTCAAGAAATGGGTATGGACCAACGAGTCTTAAGAGTAAATGGGAAATATTTGAAAAAATATAAACCTGTGCTACAAGAGATTCGAATCAAAAGGTAACTTTTCATTAACAATTAGCCAAAATGGGCTGAGGGCCAAGATGGCTTACAAAAGATCCAAATGAAGTTACAAAAAGTTCGACAACTTAAAATGCAAATTAAGATGAAGCAGGGAATCTGGATTTGAAGTCCTCAAAAAGGGTCTTCTCATAAACAACCTTGCTGTCGAGAAGGGCCTTCTTCTTCCGCATTTGGCTAATTGTCCCTTTTAGTGCAAGCGTCGTTTCGACATGAGCAATTCCTTAAGTGACCTCTCGATCAATCACTTCTTGAGCAGGCAAAGGTTCAGCAGAATCCAAAGAGGCTTTCTATTTTTCGACCTCAGCAATTTTTCTTATAAGTTCAGCTATATGGGCCTGATAGTCGGAGATCTGCTGGTCGAAGACACGGTGCTTATCAGAACACTCTTGTTTTTTGGCCTCGAAGTCCCCAAGCTTCTTCTCACAAAGTGAACTGAGGTACCACTCACGGTTCATCTCATTGGTCTTCATCCTGATCTGGGCATCGACCTGTTTGCAAATAGTGAGGTCTTTGGCCAGTTGGGTAAAGAAGGCCTCGAATTCGATTAAGTACTTGGCCATGAGAGCAGGAACTTGAAATTGGGAAAGTTCGTCTAATATCTTGAAAATGTCACAAGCTACAACTGCTTCCTCTACGACGGCAGCCAGAAGTTCGTCCTCAAATAGGTACGTCTTCAACTGTTGAAGCTTGAGGGTGAAGGAAGCATCCATTTCTGGATCAGGAATGGCCGTCGAACTAGCAGGTTGAACGTCCATGGACTCCTGGTGAAGCTTGTGCAAGGCCTTCAAGGTTTCTGCTGGATTTGTTTGCTTCGTCGCCAAGATCTCCTCCGGAGTAAGAATCCTGTTGGAATTTGGCGTAGGTGTGTTGGGGCCACCTTCAGTAGAAGCTTGAGGATTCAAGTTGCCCTCAGTAGTTCTAACACCAGTGGAAACAGTCGACGGGTTTTCACCACCACTGGTGGTTGCACCATCCTTGCCAGCCTTAGTCGAAGTGTGTTGAATTTGAAGCGTATTCGCCGCTGGATCATTTTCTGTAGACACTCCTTGAAACTCGTCGAATTTTTGAGGACTAAAGACGGTTGCCGTCTCAGGCGGGTTTCCAGCGTCAGCTGTTGCAGGATTATCCTTTTCAGCAATGGTTGAATCAGCTGCAGTTTCCTGCAAGAGGAAGTTCAGTGAGAAAATACCCAAGTGTTAAGTGCAAATTTTGACTTAAAATGAACTATCTTTCTTGGCACTTTTCAACTCAATTCTCATGTTTTCTTAGATTTTATTCTTGAATTGTTGTCATTCTTCAACATTATGAAAATACCTTTGGTGCTTGTAATATGTGTGTTATTATGCAGAAAAAGGCACTAATTGATCAAAGATGTAAGACACAAAGAAATGATACAAGTTGCCAAAGAAAAGAAGAAAACATCAGCAAGTTTGCTTTGCAAACTTGCCAGCGAATGTTCGCTTTGCGAATAACTGGCGAAGCTCCAGCGAATGGTCCCAGACTTTAGGCAGTAAGAAAAGGCACTAAAGTTCGCTTTGCGAATAATTATTCGCATTGAAAACTTATGAAAATGATCAGAGGCAGTTTAACTGTGTAGAGGCACATCAGGTGCCAAATTTTGGTGTTCGCTGGGCGAATAAAAAGTTCGCAGTGCGAACTGGGTAGAATTCAAGTGATGTATAAATACACTTTTTGTCATTTTTTAGATATAACTTGTAACTTTAGGATCAGAACTTTGTCTCTTTCCATTTCAAGCATATTCTAGGGAGAGAAACTCAAACCATAAGAGGGAGAAGGTAAGATCTTTGATCTCTTGTTGGGTTTGGATGTAATCTTTTGATACCTTATGTATTTCATCGTATGTTTGTGAATTAGTTTTGATTCTCTATTGTTGATTGTATTTGATTATTTATTTGTGAGTCTTGACAAAACTCTTTTTAAATCTTTGATCTTAGATTTTCATCTATCAATGAGCAAACTTTTGACATGGTTTTGTAAGTTAATATTCACTTGTATCTTTTATTGTATTGTGTTAATTAGTAGCATGAATAACAGGAGTAGGATCGATACGGTATTGTGAGGATACGTGATAATAGTGATGAAGAACGAGGTTCACATACATTTGGCAAATTAGTTGAATACATGTAAAAAGGGTTAAGCGTATGTACGTATTCTGATCATGGCATTTAATATGAAGCAGCCATTTATCTGATTTAGGTGTCGTCTTTGTTTACCTGTTCATCTTTGATTTGAACCGCTATAGACATATACTCTTCAAATCTGGATCTAGGATGATTACCTATTAGATTATAAACTCTAGACATATATTTAGGCTTAACATTTGCGTGAGTATCAGTTCTTAATGCTCTGTGTTGGCTTTGTTGTGTGAGACATCACCAATGAGACAATATGGTTGTTCTCTCGACGTTGCGTTAGACACAACCTCTGTTGTGAGTGATGCGTGAGGATATTAGGGGAATGATTGATTTGTGTTTACATGATTAGAAGAATGCATGTGTTATCAATTAATGAGATTCAATCCCAACAAGGCTCCGTTTATAATTCAGTCTTTACTTTATATTTTCAGTCTTTATATTTTATGCTTTTAATTTTGGTTCCTTAAATCTTTTGAACCAAAATTTTTGCACCACAAGCTTAGAAATATAGAAACCGTTGAACGACATTCTTTCTCGCACTGATCCCTGTGGAGACGACAAAATTGGGTACTTAATTAATTTTTACTTGCTGCTATACCGCACCAACATCAAGTAATATATGAGCCAAGAAAACAAAGACGATGAATACATTAGTAGTGTGTTTGGGGGGAGGTGTTTCAGAACCGATAGGTTTGAAGACCTCAGCAAGATTTCCTGGGACAGTGGGCTTCACGGTTGAAGTGAGCATTTTGGAAGGCATTCTCTTGACTGGGACTTTCTTTTTCTTTACCAATGGGGTAGCCGGAGGGGATGCTGAGGTTTTAGAAGGAAAGATCCTAGATTGGGTGCTTTCATCCGACACGTCCCCCTTAGGAGATGGAATTTTCTCAGAGGCCTAAATGAACAACAGAGTAAGATAACAATAAGAATGAGTGCCAAGGGACATCGAAACATGTCATACTTGTGGTTTCAGGACTTTAGGTTTCTTTGCAGCCCTTGTTAAGGTAGATGCAGCAGTTGGTTCCCGTTTTCGACCCTTGGAGATAAGCGTAAACGATTAGCTAATGACAATTAATGAGATCAAAGGGAAGGGTTTAGGAGTTACCTTCTTTGGTGGGTCCTCTGTGGCGTCAGCCCCCCGAGTGTTCTCGACAGGCACAACAACTGTCGGAGTAAGAGCTTCGCCAGCAAGGGCAGCGAAGGTGTCAACCATGTTTTCTAGAAAGAGGTCACGTTGAAAACATTGGGTTTGGTATTCTGACCACCAGACATCAAAGTCTTCTGTGGTATAGAAGGATGGTTGGAACGAAAAAAGCTCAAGGCGTTGAGTCGACCTAGAAAACTTGAGGCAGTTTTTGTGGCCTGCCTTGTTCAGTCGTCGACCAGCCCAAATAATATCAGAGGAATGCCGCACTAAGGACTTAGGCAGCATCTGGCTCTGGCCAAATTGACGAGCCACCAAGTTGGGTTGATAGTTCATAAACCTTTATCCTATACTCCCCGTCTCGATTCGGAAAGATAACATGGTGGGAGTTAGAAACGCCCTCCATATAGAATTTAACTGTGCTGCTACTTTAAGGGAAACACTAGGGAACGAAATTTTGAACCACGTCGGACCAAACTTTTGATTCACGAAGGGTGCCATACTTGGGATGAAAGACATGGCTTCCACAAACATGTTAAGATACTTCATAAATAGGGTTTTATTGGGAGTTTCCTGAGTGGTCATCAGGGCAAGTCGAACGCCCTCTATGGGGCGCTATTCGTTTAAACGCTCTATTGTTGCAGATACAGGGTAACCCAGTCGGTGTTCGAAGGTGGCGTTAAGCCAATGTTGCAATAACCACATAGGCCCAGAAATATTCAAAGCTTTGGTAGTCTCATGTAGGAGTTTTAGCCGCAAGGCTGATATCCCAAGGGAGTGATAAAGGGAAGCTAGCAAGAGCTTACCCAAAGATACCTGTCGACCCTCGTGAATTTGGATCGCCAGGTTGATGTAGCTTTTGGCTATTTGCAGATAGCCAGGGCAGAAAAGATAATACGACAACCACAGAGTCAGAAAAGCGATGTGTTCTTCATCTGACACTTCTTTGGAACCTTTATCATGATGATCTTCGATGTAGTTTTGGAAACCATCATGCTCGAAGTCGAAGGTGTTGGTTGTTTCCAGAGTCGGGTCGAAAGTTTTGCCCAAAGGTGAAAGGCCAGTAAGGGTCGCCACGTTGAAGAGTGTCGGCGTGAACATACCACAAGGGAATTGGAATGTGTTGGTCGACCCTTCCCAGAAGTACATCGACACCAGCAGCAAACAAGGGTTAACCCTGTGAGCATTCCTAGAGAGTTGGATGGCGTCGAAGATGCCATCTATCTTTCATTGCTCCTGACGCTTGCCTTAGACCTTGTTGAGCCAAGAGATGTAGTCATTATTGCCAGGTGTAGGCATAGACCGAAAGACCTTGGCCTTAGGCCCCATAAACTTGAGGTCGAGGGTGCCACATTTCCCAAAAGCAGGGGGTATGGTGGGAGCGTAGGGCTGGCAATGAACCAAACCAACTCGAAAATAGTTCAAAATTCGATTCGAAAATTAAATCGTTGAACTAGGTTCATGAACCAAATGAGCTGAATATGAGCTAAAAACTAAGTTCGTTAACTAAATGATCTGAACTTGAACTATACATAGTTCGACTCGTTAGGTTCATGAGTCAATTCGATTATATATGAGATAGATTATATTGTCTTTAAGAGTAGGTTTAAAGATTTGTTCTAAATCTTAGTCTCATATTTTCTTTTAATCTAAAGGTTTTAATTGATAATTTATATTCTCAAGTGAGTAAAATATTTCTACGAATAATTATACAAATAAAATTAACATCGTATAAATTTCAATTTTATAACTTTTATTTTATTTTTATATTTTTTATTTAAAAAATATTAATTTAAAATTTCAAATATATATATATATATATATAAAAAAAATAGACTTAAAAAAATTACTTTTAAGACTGTGAAATAAGCGAGTTGAACCTAACAAGATAAACCTAACGAGTTGAACCGAGATATTCGTGAACTTCTAACAAGTCGAGTTTGACCTGAAAAAAAGTTTGTGACGAACTCGAACTCGGCCAATTCTTAACGAGTCGAGTTTGAGCTGAAAAAAAAGTTTGTAATGAACTCAAACTCAAACTCGAACTCGGCTAATTCCTAACGAGTCGAACTGAGCTAAGGCGAGTTCGACACGACTCGACTCATTTCCAGCCCTATGGGAGCGTAACAAGGAAAGAATACTTGGAGTTCTTGATGATTCGGTTTCTTATCAGGATATGGCCCATGGAAGGCATGCAGTTTGCCAGCCACCGCAAAAGGAATGATCATCTGGCGTTGCCAGGTTGTTACCACTGCCTCATCAGCAGATGATGGTTGAGGAAGGGGTCTGAGAGATTCGTTTTCACAAAGGACGTAGGTAAAGGGGTTGTTGCCAGTTATGTGAGTAGCGGAAGCGGTAAAGGTTGCAGAAGAGTCCATTGAAATGGAGGCTAGGATTAGGAGAACTTTGAGAGCAAGAAAGTTTAGAAGAAGAGGAAAGTGTGAGAAAATATGGAAAAGAAAGCCAAACGTGGTTAAGGAGTATTTATTGGCAAATGACATGCAACTGAAAGGTCAAGAAAAAACAACTGTTCCAATTCTGCAGTTAGTGGGAGTAGTTTCAAAGCCCATAACTTAGGACGAGACTAGCCATAATGACACTCCTTAGAAATCGTGGCACATAAAGGTGCCATCATCACGTCACACCGCGTGTGACACGTGGTTAGGATTCGACAGAAAACAAAACGCCAAGTTTCTCGGTCGACAGGGTGCTTAGTCGAAATTGACCTTTTGGAGGGGCAATTTGTTAGCTGGGAGATTTCGACTAAGCAGGGAGAATGAAGAGATGATGAGAAGGCCAATGGGTAGGTGTTTGCCTGGAAAATTTGCAAACAACCGCTGATCTCCTAATTTCTATAAAAATTAGTTCACTTGCAGGACCGATCAAACGAATCCTAGGACAATGTGCTTTTAATGATTTTGATAATTTGTACGAAAATAAAACCTTTTATTCATTAAATTCATCATTGTTGGTATAAACTAATGTGTTTTGACTGGAAAATAATGAACACTTTGCTTTTTGAAAGAAATGGTGAAAATGTAAATAAATTGCAAGAATGAAATTGCAGAAAATGTAAAGGGAATTGCAAATGAATAACTTAAAACTTCATTAAAATGCAAGGAATAAAATTGGTGTTTTTCAAACGCACATTTTCTCAGTAACTACTCTTTTCTCTCACACGATTACTTTGAGTATTCTTGAGTAACTTGTACAAATTTTGACCACACACACGGAAATCTAATCACTATGACTCCCTATTTATATACAATCGAAATAACTGTCAATAACAACTATTTCTCCTAATGGTGACAAATGGCAATCTGCATGCATTCGTCAAGTAGATGCATTCCACGCGTCCTATTTCAAAAACGAAACTACCTCCTAAATTTAAATTTCAAAACATCCGTCGAACAAGGCCTTATCACCAATCTGTCGAAGCATTTCTAATACTTAGAAAAAATCTCCAAGTAGATTCCTCCAATTAACATTTGTCTTCGACTGACTTTCTTCAGAAGCACACTCCTGTCGAAATATCCTGGCAGACCTTCAAACTTATTTTCTGAACAAAATCCAGGCGTCGAAAATAGCAGCCTACAAATTGCCCCCCAGAAAATGCATTTTCGACAAAGGGAGAAAAACCTTTTTTGCCAACACAATTCGACGCCGTCAATAATTCGACATACGACTATTCATATGACTAGACATTTGTGACGTCAGAGTCATCATTGCACTTTTTCTAAAATGTCTCTTCAGCCCACATTTTAAGATCTTTCATCATCACTACCCTAGTCCCTAGCAGATCATGGGTCAACAAATTAACTGCCACCGTCTGAACCATCCACTCATAACTGCCACGTGTCCCACGATTTCTCCATTAAATGGAAAAAATTTCTGAATTTCAACCGCTTCAGTCCCTTTTCCCCTATAAATAAGTTGAAAAAAATTTCTTTTTCACTTTTCACGCTCCTTTTCTTTAGGCAAGAACTCTCTTTAACATATCTTCATCTTCTTCATTTTTCTCTGCATTTTCTTCTGCAATCAATCATGGCATCCTTCGCAACTCCTCATGTCACGAGTAAAGATTCCAAGAAATCTAAAAACTTACCACTTGTCCACAAGATTCTCGGTCCAAAGGTGGTGGGGAACCAACAATATATACCAGAGCCTCCAAATGAAGAAGAGAAAAGACGTATTTACCAGTCTCGGGTACTGATTCCTATTTTAATTTCTGGTAAATCTCATGCAATGTTAGGACCCTTACCTGATTTATCTCTAGATCCTGTAAAAGTGAGAGAATTCTTTCCAGCTTACCACCGTTACTAACCCATAGCTAACAGAGTTAGGCCTAGAACTGATAAGGAGAAAATCATAGATGAGAAATCCAAAGTAGATGGCCAAGGATCACCCTCTGAAGAAGCCATAAATCTAGGGTACATGAATAACTTTAGAATCTTTAGGTCTTGTCCTTTGTCGAAAGACCCATCTGATTACTTAGCTTGGCTAGAGAAAATAGAGGCAGTCAAAGCTGATACTTGGAAAACTATGGGCATTTTTCGACCTTATCCAGCTGTCGAAAGTAGGACCTAGATATTGTCCGTCTATGCTCTTAGCTTCCCTTTACTTCTGGGACAGTACCTATAACAATTTCCACCTTCCTTGTGGAATGATCACCCCCACTCTTTTCGACGTAGCGGTGTCATACCCCAAATTTTGACCACTAATATTTCCCATCATTGTGCAAATCATCATCACAATATGGAGAAACCTTCATACCTCATCAGTCTCCCCAAAGCTGGGTGAGCACTCACTCCAATCAGCACTTAGGGTTTCAAGCCCTCTCACAGTTCTTAGACAAAGGATCAATCAAGGAATTACATGATCTTCAACTTGTCTAACCTCTCAAACATCCAAAATGGATCAAGAGGACTCCCACTTCAAGGATTAAGCACAAGGCTGCTCCCTGCTAGGTGGATCAAGCCTCAAGATCGCCAGTGTCACCAAATTAGGGTTTTGGTCGACCAGGGCCTCCAGATGGGAATTTTCCTCTGGGCATGAGCCAAGGCTTCAAAGCATAACACAAGATGCTCCAAGGGACATCATGGACCCAATCATCAAGTCAATTTAGCCTCAGGGGATGCATTCATCAAAAATCAGGAATTAGGGTTTCTTGACCTAATTCACCCCTAAGTTGACTTTTGGGACAAAACATGAGACAAGGCCTCAAGAGAGGATTTGAGGGTCTCTAACACACCCCATTGATCCATTTGCAACAATTTATTGATACAAGAAGCTTGAGCAACAAGTCTCAATTTCATCAGAACCACAGTTAGGGTTTTGCGGAAAAAGTCAACTGTACCTTTGACTTTTGACCCAGGCATGCTCCCAAACCTTGGGACATGATTCAATACACCCTACAACACCTATGAAATCAATCCATCAAGTTTGATTTAGGTCAAGGACTTGATTTCATAGAGGATCACACAGTTTGGAATTCATCTGACAAAAAGTCAACTGTGCACAAAAGTCAACTTTGACTTTTTGAGATTTTTCACAAATATGGTTCTTTGACCCTAAAATGATGTTAATGTGTGATTTGAATCAACATTCATCAAGAAAAATCAAGAAAAGGGGGATAACTTGTAAAAGGGGTAACCATAAAAACTTAAAAAATTTTCTAAGTTATGGAACATAGTGGCTAGGGTACCAACTTTGGAGGATCATAACTCCTAAACCACAAAGCCAATTTTCCCCATTCAAAGCTGGATTTGTAGCCCTAATGGCCCTCTACAAAAGCTTCAACTACACATCATTCCAATTCATCATAGATTTTGAGTTATGGAATGATCAAAATGGCTGAAAACATGAAATGCCACTTTTTCCAACACTTAGTGAAATTTTCAATAAGTCAGAATCTGCCTTCACTTTTTTCCAAATATAGGGGCATTTTTCACTTGGATCCAAAAAGTATCAAAACCAACTATTATCAAACAGTTGTTGTATCATATAAGGGCTTTCCAAAATGGCCAAGAGCTCCATCAAATTCCACTTGAGCCATGAGATATGACAATGCCAACATGCCTTGCTGCAAACTGTCATGGCAAGGCAGATTTTGGAGTTTTGCTCGATTTGCCCAAATTTTGCAAAGGGAAAGCAACTCTATCCATTTGAACACCTTAAGGGGGGACCAAGGAGGAACCAACTCTGATCCCAAGCCTCCCAAGTCTTTGGAACCAAAAATAGCATGCCAAACCTAGAAATCCCTAAAAGAGGGACAAGACTCCAATTTTAGATTGGAGCATTCAATGTATACACCAAGGTGGCATGGACTGAGCCATTTCCAACTGAATTCAGTCAAGACTTATCCAAGACCAAGGGAACCAGCAGCCTGTGCCCTAACCTCTAGTCAATGGCTAGAGGAGACTTGGATTCTCATTGCTCAACATTGGCCAAACCTATACAGCAGTTGCCATTCACTATTCCTTGCAAAACAAACTTGCTATACTATAAATAGAGCTCATTTGTGATCAGTTTGAGTACACCAAAGCCAACAAATAGATGCTTTCCTCAAAATCTCCTTCTTCACTCCAATTTTGCCTTCTAAGGCAAGTCACTATCCGGTTTTGAGTTTGAGAGCTATTCCAACCAAACCAATCACACACACACACCTCATAAACATCATATAGAAGTGATCCAAACACTCACATAACATCTGGAATACCAAAATCACAAAATCACTAGCCAACTGCTCAAGCCTTTGACAGATTTGCAGTTGAGGTGCCAAATCAAGTTCCAGCTCAATTCAATCCACTCCAAGCATCCAGACACACTCCATAGCACCTAGGGAAGCTGTCCATATCCTTGGAACCAAGCTGCAACACCTCTAACACAAAACACGATCACCAGCTGCAAGAGGTAAGCATGAGCTCTTCTAACTCTATGATCCATGCATTTTTTGCTGCACAATAATTTGGCCATATGTTCATAATCATGCATGGAGTCTTTTCCCTCAATCAATTGCTTTGTTTGAATCGTGTATGGAATTTCTGAACCTTCATGCAAATTTTAGGGTTCTTGAGGTTTCTCTTTGATTTCTTATTCCATGCTTAAAATAAATGAAATTAAAGACCATAGACATGATCGTGAGGTTGAAACGAGTAGATTGATATGTAATTGCATGATATAATCAAGTATTCAGTGAGATTGGATAGAAAACGCAAATCTGCAGAAACAGAGGGTGACGCGTGTTCTTGCCCTTGTTCTTGGCGCCTTTTTTGAAAATTTGAATATTTGAATTTTGTGATTTTATTTAATTGATTCAAAAATTAATTTCTCTCTGAGTTTTAATGATTTTGAGTTGATTCTTTTTTTAATAATTCACAAAAATGTTAAAATATTTTATTTTCCCAAAAAATTCCGAAAATATTATTTATTTCATATACTTGATATTTTTGTAAAGAATTAATATTTTAATTGTTTTTGACATTTAAAATATTTTTTCCTTCTTGATTTTTCAAATTTTAGCGATTTCCAATCATTTTGTGGATCAAAACCTAATTTTTGAAACATTAATCCAAGATCACAATTTGTTTTCCACATGTTTAACAATTTTGGTCATTTTAATTGAATTTTTTATTCAATTAAAATACATTTTGAAAGCAATTTAGGGTTTTTGAATAATTCAACCCTCATCAAACTTTTTCAAACACTTTTGGGCCTCTATTAGAGTGTAAGACCCATCCCCTTTGTAAATACACCTTTTTGGGCCTCAGTCATTGTATAAGACCCACTGTATTTTCAAAAACCTCGGCACGATTGCCGTTTTCAAACAAAAATAATCCTTGGGCCTCCCCTCGCGTTATAAGCCCCATTCCTTTCTTTAAATAAACTTTTGGGCCTCTAATAGAGTGTAAGACTCTGTCATACCCTAATTTTTTATCCTAAAATTTTGTTTTTTTTTTGTTTCGCATTGTCTTTACAGCATGACATGCATTTCATCTTGCATATTGCCTAAAATATTAGTCGGAATAATTTCTCGGATTTACAGACAGACTGGTCAAATTGAATTTCAGCAGTGCGTAAAATCAGTGGACGAAAAATTTTAAAATCGAACTTGCAGACGTCAATTATATTATTCTACGGTTCGCGTAGTTTAACTTGACGTGTTTGTTTTTCGACAATTTTTCGTCGTATTTTGATCAATTTGAGCATTTTTACGAGTCAAAATTTATTTTAAAATCTGACCAAATGTTGTATTTTTCCGAGTCGTATATTTCATACCGATCTATTTTAGTGTACTCGATTTATTTTTTCGATCACTTGCGTGTCCGATTTTATTTATTTGGGGTCCGTTTATTTTACTTTCTTTTTTAACTAATATTGTTTAGAATAAATAATTATAGTAATTAGCATTTTATTTTTATTTTAAATATTTATTTTCATTTTTATTATCATTTCTAATTTAAATAATGTTTAGAATAGATAAATAGGATAATTAGTATTTTTATTTTTATTTTATTTTAAATATTTATTTTTATTTTTAACGAATATTGTTTTTCATAAATAAATAGGATTTTTAGTTTCTGTTTTACATTTATTGAATTGTTTAAATTTCATTTAATTTTTAATATTATTCTATTTGGGCCTCAAAATGGACATTAAGGTTATTACTGTCAATTTGAAAAATAGTTAACCCTAATTTATTTTATTATATATATATATATATATATATATATATATATATATATATATATATATATGTGTGTGTGTGTGTGTGTGTGTGTGTACTGAGGAAACCAAAGGGAGGACCCAAAAAAACCAAGGAGAGGCAGTCGTTCTTAGATTTTTTTTTTGTTTTATCCTCAATTCTTTTCCTTCACCGTCACCGTCGCTATCATAAGATAATACGAAAAAACTTCATTGAAACATTCTTATAACGATATACGGCTGTACGATACAGTAGCCGGCGTTTGGTTTCGGAGGTACAATAACTAGCATGCTCGTTTTCACTATATTTTTCATGTTAATTTCTACTTACATTTTACATGCATATCCATGCCAGGTTACGTTACTGGTAGTAACGTTATCAGTTACTATTCCAATATATATTATAATATATATAAATAACAAACATTTTAATATATATTATAATATATATAATATTTTGTTTTAATATAATATAGTTTTGATTTAATTTGTATATACATATTGTTAATTTTATTTTATTTTTCGGATCGAATCGTGTCGATACGCTATTCGCACATTTGGGTGTATGATGCGTGACATTAGTGTTTAATTCGATCCGGTTGCGATGTTCACGTTAAGTGTAGCAAGCTGTTGATTAATTTTTATCGGCTTATTTGTGATTTCTTATTTTACTCTTTTAAATTGGTTATCATTGCGTTTCGATTGTGTGCACACGTCCGATGGTTTAGTCTAGCGGTAATCTGTTCGTTTTACACCAACCAATTCGTGTTTCAATTCGTAACTTTGTGTCTTAATTAGATTTTTATTATGTAATGGCTTATTGATCCGATTTTGCGATGACCGCTTACGCGGTAGCAATTTTCTTTTTTTGTTTGTTAATTTTTTTTTATTAGATTTTTCGGATCGAATTGTGTCGATACGCTGTATGTATATTTATGCACGTGATGCGTGACATTCATGTTTAATTTGATCCGGTTGCGATGATCGCAATTCTTGCGTTAGCAACATTATTGTTTTAAAACTTAAAAAAAAAAAAATATTTTTCTATGCATTTTTTATTTTATAATTTTTAGATCCGCACATTCTTAATCCCTATTGCGATGGTCACGCTAAGTGTAGCAAGGTAATTTGATTTTCATCGATTTTTATGCGGATCTATATTTGTTTGTCGTTGCATTTTGATTTCGGAGTTAAAATCTAATTTAACTTTCGAGAACCGTTTGAGTGCTTATAGTCATTTGTTCAGCTTCTCATAGAGTGATTCCTACATGAATCCACTCTTAGTTAGCTTCAAAGCTAAATTCAGTTGCCATTCGATTTTGGTTGGTTTCGGACCCACATTTACTTGTTTGGTTGTGTAGCATTTCAGTCATTTACTTACTTCCCATTGATAAAATGTATCCCTCACCCTCATGTGTAATTGTTATTTGTTTTTACCGCTTCTATTTCTTTAGATAGATAATTAATAAAAAAAAAAAAAAAAAAAAAAAAATCAATCTTTCATAAAATATCAAAGAATTTGGTCAACACCAAGTTTCAATTTCAAAATATTGGTCAACACCAATTGAACAATCAACCCAAAGCATTATTGATCCATATATCAAGCCATACCCCAATTTGTAAGTCGACTGCTTTTTAGCATCGACATCGACCTAATGCACACACTTGCACCTTTTCTTTGATTACAGTTTCGTTTACTAGGAGCACCCTTAGGGACTAGGTTTTGACTTAACTTTTTTCTCAAAAACCTCGATCCAACGTCGAGCCATCTTCCACCCATGTAAGTCGATTGCTTTCGAGCATCGCCGTCAACCTTTGGTTACTAGACACAAGACTAGCACCACTTTGCTAGCATTCTCGTTAAATCTTACAATTAATCGCGTAATATTCAAGGGAAAACCCCATGCATGGTAATCAATTATCGTGCATAGTACATAACCATTTGCATTTCATACCTCCATATGTTCACACCCTTTAGGATAAGTTCATAGACAACTTTAGGATAGACTTCCTAAGTTAGTCCCCCTTAAAATCAATCAAACTTTAGCCTACCAAATTCTCCACACAAGAGAATTAGATGTTAATCATCTCAAAGAAGGGACATACAATCCCATACCCCACAAAATACAAACATTTTCAAAACTGTGGTGGTTTTCTTAAGATGATGACTCATCTTCTCTCCTAAACCTTTAAAACATTTTAGTATCCTTAATAAGGAACTACAAGTGCTCTGATTCCCTCCTGACAGGATATGTAGGCACAAGATGCGATATCTTGTCGAGCACACTTAGGATTAAAAATAATAAATCACTTACCCTTAAACCCTTAGCAATAACAAATAACATAATAAAACAAGAGGTTCTTGTAGAGTACTACAGATATCTAGGATGCTAACACCTTCCCTAGGTATAACCAACCCCCGAACTTAGAATCTTAGTGCATTTGCATTGCATTGTGGGAATTCAGTTTTTCTCCCTTCCCTTGGATAAAATCAAAGACCGGTGGTGACATTAAAAATGCGATCCTAGTTAACAAATAACTATGCTATCCAATTCTCACTGCGACATACCCAACCCCCCTTTTAACTAAAACATTTTGGGCCTCAGACATTGTATAAGTCCCCCTGCATTAAAAGAAAATCTTGGCGCGATCGCCATTTCAAAATAAAACAG
Source organism: Lathyrus tuberosus (assembly GCA_022829125.1). Classification (NCBI taxonomy): domain Eukaryota; kingdom Viridiplantae; phylum Streptophyta; class Magnoliopsida; order Fabales; family Fabaceae; genus Lathyrus; species Lathyrus tuberosus. Next base: position 23,634,743 of record JALAZF010000013.1, on the reverse strand, counting down.
TGGGCCACTCCTTGAGCTGTAAGCCCCGCCACTTGTATAAAAATAAACCTTTGGGCCTCTTGAGAGAGTGTAAGACCCATCCCTTTGTACAGAAAACCTTTTGGGCCTTAGTCACTTGTATAAGACCTTATACAATTTCAAAACAACAGTGCAATCACTGATAAAACCTTGCGCCTCTCCTTGAGCTGTAAGCCCCAACATTTCTTTCAAAGCACTTTCTCCTTTGATTTTGAATATAATATTGTTATCAAAGTTTTCTTTGTTGAACAACTAACCAAACAGCATGGAAGCTCTACAACCGAGTAAGTGTTTACTCGCTTTCTTTATCCGCTTTCATATATATATAACTGTATTGTGGGGTTGTTTCACTGTAAGTCGTCTTTCACAAAAGTGTCAACTACACCTCATCCCAATTCATCATGGATTTTGAGTTATGGTTGGATCAAAATGGCTAAAAACCTAAAATTGACATTTTTCAGCACTTAGCCAAAATCTGCCTTGTAATTTCAGCACAATGTCCCAACTTCAAGGCTGTTTTTCTCCATGATCCAAGTTGAACCAGGTCTAGGGCCAAACATCAAAGTTGAAGTACGTCATCTAAGCTTTCCGGAAAGTCCTAGAACGTCCATGTAGCATACTCGAGCAGGGAGTTATGGATTTTACAAAAAGGCTTGCTGCAGCTGAATTTTTCAGGGCAGATTTGCACATTTTTTGTGCCACATGAATTTTCAAGCCTTGTCATCATTTTGGACACATCTAAGGATCAAATCCAAGGGGGATGATCTGATCCATGAGCCTCCCAAGTCCAAGGAACCAAAAATAGCATGCCAAAACCTAGAAATCCCTTAAAGAGGGACAAAACTCCAATTTTGGTTTGGAGCATTTAATGGATACTTAGAGGTGGCATGAACTGAGCTTCCTCTAACTGAATTCAGTCAAGATTCCTCCAACAACTAGGGAACCAGCAGCCTGTGCTCTAACCTCTAGTCAATGGCTAAAGGAGACTTGGATTCTCATTGGCCAACATTGGCCAAACCTCTGCTGCAGCCACCATTCACTATTGCTTGCAAAACAAACTTGCTCTACCATAAATAGAGCTCATTTGTGCTCAGTTTGAGTACACCAAAGCCATCAAACAGATGTTTTCCTCAAATTCTCTCTTTCACTCCAAAATGCCTTCTTTAGTAAGGAAATTCTGAGTTTTTGAGTTAGAGAGCATTTCCATCACAGCTCATGATCCTAACACCTCATAAACATCATATGTAGGTGATCCAAACTCTCACAAGTGACCTATAACACCAACATCACAAAGTCACCTCTAAAAACCTCAAAATGGCACTTTTTTGCATTTTTCAAGCCATGTCTTGATTCAGTCACTTTCCAAACCAGATAAAATCTCAAACACACTCTAAATATCATCCTTGAACTGTCCCAAATGGTGCCACACATCTGGAACACCATTTGAGAGAGTTGGCATTTTGGCCACTTTTGACCATTTTGCGAGAAAGTGCTCAAACTTGCTCCAGAGGTTTCCAGCTGATTCCAACCATCCTAAAAGCTTCTAAGAGGTCATTTGAGGGTGTCCAAAGCATCAAATCATTTCTGGAACAAAGCACTTGGTAGGTTGCCCAAAATCTCCAAAAAAGAGGTAAAATTCACAACTTGAACTCTTTGAATCATGCTTTCCTTTGTTGTCCACATACATGCATCATCTTGAACAATTCTTGAAGTAAAAATGTAGTCCTTAATGTGTATGTTGTGATCCTCCCACTGTTTGCATTTTAACATGTTTATATGTGGAATTTTGGTTGTTTTAAAATCATGTCCAGTTCTGGTTTTTTTTTATTGGTGCATTATGTACATTAAGTTTTAGTGTGCATGAGTAAAACCATTGGATTCCTTACAAAAAATTGGTCAAGATAGGTTTTTACGGATTTCAATTCCGAAGAAAATTGAGAGAGTTACGCGCGTTGGAAATTTGACGCGAAACTGCGCCGAAAACACGTGCAGTTCTGTTTTTTTTTTTGTATTTTTGCATTTTGTATGTCGAGTTTCCGTGTTCATGTGCGATACCATTGGATTCCTTACGAAAAATAGGTCAAGATAGACTCTTTCGGATCTTAATTCGGTTAAAAATCAAGAGAGTTACGCGCGTCGGAAGTTTGGCGCGAAGCAATATTTTCAATTGGTAGCAGTTCTGGTTTTTTAATTGCTACGTTTTGTACGTTGAGTTTCAGCATGCATGTACGATACCATTGGATTCCTCGCGAAAAATCGGTCAAGATAGGCTCTTCCGGATCTTAATTCAGTTAAAACTCGAGAGAGTTACGCGCGTCGTAAGTTTGGCGCGAAACGATGTCGACAAATTAAGTGCAGTTCTGGTTTTTTTATTTGCGTGTTTTGTACGTCGAGTTTCAGTGTACATGTGTGGTACCATCGGATTCCTTGCGAAAAATCGGTCAAGATAGGTACTTCCGAATTTTGATTCCGATAAAAATTGAGAGAGTTATGAGTGTTTGAAATTTGATAAAAAACGTGTTGAAAATTAAAGTTTCAGTACTAGTTTTTACCTCATAAGAAATGTCGGAGATGATATTGTGACATCTTTCCTCTTTTTCTTATTTTTATTTTCAAAACTCAACCAATTCTTTTACATAGCAAAAAATAATCATTTTCCAATTCATACCCCATATTATTTTAATCCACAAAAAAATCACAAAAAAAGTATTATTTTTAGATTATTTTTAATATATTGAAAAATAGTGTTTTAAATTGTTTTAAATGCATTTAAAATGATTTCTTTTTCTTGATTTTTTAAAACCAAAATAATTTTAAATATTTATGTGGATAAAATATTTGTTCATAAACCTTAATCATTATTTAATGATTTTTATTTGATATTTTTATCATTTTTTACTTAAATTTTCTTGGAAAAATGCCTTAAAAAAATGAAATTGGGGTTTTCTTTAATTTTCACCCTAACAAATTTTTTTCAAACATTTTGGGTCTCTATTAGAGTGTAAGACCCAATCCCCTTTTAACCAAAACAATTTTGGGTCTCACTTATTGTATAAGTCCCTCTGCGTTAAAAGAAAACCTCGACGCAATCGCCATTTTCAAACAAAAAGACTATTGGGCTTCTCTTTGAGCTGTAAGTCCCATTTCTTTTCATTTTTTAAACACTTGGGCATCTATTAGAGTGTAAGACCCAACTCTTTTTTAACGAAACAATTTTGGGCCTCAGTTATTGTATAAGTCCCGATACGTTAAAAATCTCGGCGCGGTCGTCATTTTCAAACTGAAAATATTTTGGGCCTCTCCCTGAGTTGTAAGCCCCATCTTTTGTACAAAAATACACTTTGAGTCTCTAATAGAGTGTAAGACCCAACCCCTATTTTTTATCACTTTTTCATATTTTCTCATTTTTCATATTATTTTTTAATGATTTGGAAAATTAATAACTCCCTCAATTTTGATTATTTTTTATTGGTTCTTTTTCTGAAAAATCACAAAAATAGTAAAATATTTTATTCTAAAAAAAAATAAAATTTATATTATTTATTTAATATAGTTGGTATTTTTGTGAATAAATTCATTTTTAATTGCTTTTAAACATTTTAAAAGTGAATATTCATCTTGAAAATCAAAACTAAATAAGTTTTAAATCATCTTGTGATTAAAACCTCATTTTTCAAACCTTAACCAAAAATCACAAGTGGTTTATTTAAACTTATTTGATTTTTTGTCATTTTTTGGTAATTTTCTTTGAAAAATTACTTTTAAAAAGTGAAAATTGGGGTTTCTTTGATTTTTAATCATACTCAAATGTTTCAAGACTTTTTGGGCCTCTAATAGAGTGTAAGACCCAATCCCTTTGTAAATACCAAAATTTTGGGCCTCAGTCACTTGTATAAGTCCCACGGTGTTTCCAAAACCTCAGCGCGATCGTCGCCCTTTTCAAAATTAACCATTGGGCCTACCCTCGAGTAGTAAGACCCATTTCTTTTCTTAAAAATCACTTGAGCCTCTAATAGAGTGTAAGACCCATCCCTTGGTACAGAAAACCTTTCTTGGGCCTCTCCTTGAGCTGTAAGCCCCAACCATTTTTATTTCAAAGCACTTTCTCCTTTGATTTTGAATATACTGTTGTTTTCAATCTTTCTTTGTTGAACAACTAACCAAACAGCATGGAAGCTCTACAACCGAGTAAGTGTTTACCCGCTTTCATTTACCACTTTCATATGTATATAACTGTATTGTGGGGCTGTTTCGCTGTAAGTCTTCTTTCATAAACTCATATCGACTGTGTAATAATAGTATAGATATTAGAGTTCCCCCGGCAATTACGTCTAGAACTAGGCAAACTCTGTCTCTTCCCACCCGACGTTCTCCCGGATATTGCACCAGAGCTTTTATAACAATTAGCTTAGATAACTAGGTCTAGGAAATTTCCCCCTTGAACAGTTCAATATACAAAAGGCCATCGTTTCTCTGTGAAACCCCTTTTGGAACTGTTCACCCGCCTTCTCTTGGGCATTGTACAAGGACCCACAGGCTTCCTAAAAGCATCCCCGCCTCCTTTTGGGCGTTGTACAAAGACTCGTCGGCTTCTTAGAAGTATTCACAGCCTCCTCTTAGGCTTTGTATAAATGATTTCTTCCTCCAGGAATGATAGCCTCCTCTTGGTCTTCGTACAAATTGTCCCTCGGCTTCTTAAAAGTTTCCAGCCTCCTCTTGGGCTTCGTACAAATTATCCCGACGACCTCCTAGAGGTATAGGAACAGAAATTAGTCATCTTAATAGAACGGTATTTCGAAGAGTCTAGATCTTTCTACCGTGAACGTACTACTACTGTTTCTTTAAGCATAGTACAAAAGATAAAACTCTAGACTTAGACAGTCTAATTTCCTTGAGTCTCGGAGACATTCTCAAGTAAGGAAACACCCGCAGGCTTGGACAGTCTCAAATACCCTTTGGATTTCCCATTTCCTTAAAGAACAGGAAATAACCCTGATCCTCTGATCAATCCCAAAGCACAACCTTACCTTTAATCAGTCTCTTTATAAGAACTGATTTTCTCTTAACCAACATACTGGACCTGTCACTCAACTGAAATAGAACCTTTAGCCTCCATCTCAGGCTTCGTACGAGATACAAAGACTCTCTTGTTGAGTCAAACCTTGTAGCCTCCATCTCGGGCTTCGTACGAGATACTAAAAGACTCTCTTGTTGAGTCAAACATTTTTTAGCCTCCATCTCGGGCTTTGTACGAGATACAAAAAACACTCTCTTGTTTAGTATCAAAGACTCTCTTGTTGAGTCAAACCTTTAGCCTCCATCTCGGGGTTCGTACGAGGTACAAAAAAGACTCTCTTGTTGAGTATAAAAGACTCTCTTGTTGAGTCAAACCTTTTAGCCTCAATCTCGGGCTTCGTACGAGATACAAAATCACTCTCTCGTTGAGTATAAAAGATTCTCCTGTTGAGTAAACCCTTTTAGCCTCTCTCGGGCTTCGTACGAGACACATAAAAACTCCCTCTTGTTGGGCCAATAGCCTCCTCTTAGGCTTTGTATAAGGAAACCCCGGTTGAGTCAATCAACCTTTTAGCGTCAAAGCTGTGCCTCGTTCACAGTATACAAACATCAACAACTCCTTCCCCTTCATCTAATCGCTGTAAGCGGCAAGCCTCTGGATTATTTACATCCACGCCACTGTCCCTCTTTTAGCATGAGAAATTCCTAAGGAAAGATGGCATTGCTCTACACTGAGTTAAAGTCTTCTCCTTCAGGTTGGAACTCCCCTATAAAGGAAATTATGGCATTTCCGGATTCACATATCCCGGTTAAAGTAATTCTCCTTTATAAACAGTTGTGACAAAAACCCCCTCTTTAGAGATGACAAATTCTCTCTAAAGTCAACACCCTTTTAGCTTCACATCTTGGGCTTTGAACAAGATACAAATAGACCCTTCAGCTTCATATCTTGGGCTTTGAACAAGATACAAACCACCTTTCGCTTCACGTCTTGGGCTTTGAACAAGACACCAAAACACCATTTCCTCCCATAGAATAGGAGGAACTACGAACGCTCTGATTTCCCTGTTTTGGTAAACGAGAATACGTAGGCATAAGATTGAAAGAAAAATCTTAGCGAGCACACTAAACAAAAACCCAAAATCCCATAAATCAATTAATCTGGCGCAGTATCCTAACCAAATCCCCATGAATAGTCCCGACATTTCATTCTTAACAAAATAAGCAGAGAGAGCCCCACAACCACAATAGCATCTGTAAACTAACAGTCATCTGTTTAAACTCAGTATGCAAGCAGGGTTAATTGGAGACATCTATTTCCCTTCCTTCATCAGCTTCAATAGGGTAAAAAAATGAATCGACCTGTAGTACCCCAGAGCGACCGTGCTTAAGAACCACGTCCAAAATCGCTCGCTACAGAAAAATGGCGCCCACCGTGGGGTCCCGCAGGACATCTTGTTCCTCTTATTTCTCTGGGTGAAACCTTAAGTCTGAAAACTGCCAAGAAAAATGGCGACTTCACTGTGGAATTTACTGGGGATGAGACTTTTATTGACTTCACTAGGATCTTAGGTAAAAAACCTTTAAGTTGGGAAGGAACCACAGAATGGCGCCTCAGCCGGGGAACCATTTTCTGTCAGGAACATAGGATTCATAGCTTTTAAAAAGTCTAGGACAGTAGGACAAATATATATACTGATTTTCCTAATTGATATCTGTGTTTATTTTTCTGCTAATGGGAATGCATGTGATGCCACATGTGGAAAGATTGAGTATACACTTAAGATAGGTGATGGCGACGAGGTCGACCATCAACCTCAGTGGAGGCTTCCCAATGCAACCCATTCCCTCTCACAGGTAATGGGTCGATTATGGTGTCTGAGAAGCTGAGGAGCAAATTAGTGGTGCAGAAACTATCGGAAATGGTTGTCACGCGATACCACCCTCTTCTGAAGATTCTTCGAAAAAAACATCACCTAGCACGGTTCCCGGCCCGCTGGTGTTTTCTCGACAAGAACTGATGATTTTGAGAGAAAGGTACAAAAATCACTAGTATAAACCTTTGGGATGGGTAGAGCCTTGACTTCATGACAACGACCCTTTGACCCCATGTTTTTTCTATGTTTTTGTGTGCTGCATTCATGCATTCATTTAAAAAAAAACATTAAAACAAAGAAAAATTTTCTCTTCTAGTCTCTCTTTTTCAAATTAAACTAAGACAATGATTGCAAATGTCAGAGAAAAAGATTGCGCTCATGGATTTCGGTAGAAGAAGAACTCATAAGTACACCTTCAAGGTTCCAAAACTTGAGGATTTGAGAAGGTTAGCGAGGATGATCACTAACCCTGAGGCTTTCAGAGCCAAGTACGGAGGTCTGCTACCTCTGTTAAGAATCCATGTGATTGAAGGTATCATGGATGCACTCATTCAGTTTTACGATCCGGTCTATCACTGTTTCACATTCCCGGATTACCAGCTCGCACCAACGCTGGAGGAGTACTCTCACCTGACTGATCTACACATTACTGATCAAGCTCCATTTTCTGGATTGGAAGAAATTCCTAAGGATCAGACCATTGCAAGAGCAATTTATTTAGACGAGTCAGAAGTCAGGACTCACATGACCACTAAGGGTGGCATCCAAGGTTTGCCAGCCCAGTTCTTAACAAAGAAAGCTCTGTACTTTGCTAGTATAGGGAACATGACTGCTTTTGAAAGCATCTTTGTTTTACTCACCTACGGGTTATTTCTGTTTCCCAACATTGATAACTTCGTCGATATCAACGCCATTAAGGTTTTTCTCATTGGAAACCCTGTACCGACTTTGCTCGCAGATGCGTATCATTCTGTACACTTAGGGAATTTGTACAGCGGAGGAGAGATCACATGCTGTGTACCCCTGCTATGCAAATGGTTTATCTTCTATTTGCCTAAGTCTGCTGCTTTTTGGGATCATAAGAGTGCCTTACGCTGGTTGCAAAAAATCATTGATTGGTGTAATAGGATTTATGATGGGATCAGGATAATTGATCGTTGTGGAAACTTCCACAACGTACCCCTTATAGGAACTAAGGGAGGAATCAATTACCATCCAATTCTCGTTCGTCGTCAATTTAGATACCCGATGAGGCATGTTCCGCGCAACGCTCATCTGGAAGGTCTTTTCTTCAAGGAAGGAGAAAATGACAGAGCACTAAAGATGGAAATAGTGCACGCTTGGAAACATGTTCATAAGAAAGGACGGGAGTCTCTAGGAAAACCGGACTGTGTCTCGGTGGAGCCTTATCTCCAATGGGTACAAACTAGAGCTCTCAAACTAAAGATGCCTTATCCTCGTCACGGAGTTCTTCCGCCAAGGGAATTTGTCATGTACTTCATGACAGAAAGTGAAAAGCTTCAGGTTACTCTCAACAAAGTTCAACAGGAGAGGAGGTCTTGGAAGAACAAGTACCGCATTCTCAACGTGGAGTGTACCAAAGTACAGTAACTACTGAAAGAAAAGGATGCTCTGATTGAGATTTTAGAGCAACATGTTGTGGATAATCAGGATGACCAAAGGAATTTGCTCGCTCCTTTCACTTGGCAAAGGAATGACAACCCGACAACGGCCCAAGAGCCCCGGTCAAAGAAAAGGAAAGTACCAGAATCAGCAGTCGGTTTCTCCTCATAGAGGACTCGGGACCCATTAGCTTAGGTTTTTGTTTCCGCACCTTGTAATTTACTGTATTTCCATTTCCGCAATCCTTTGAATTCAATAAAAAGGGGTTTCCCCCACTGTTTGATATTTGCAATCTAATTGTCGAAGTTTATTTTGATTAAACCAAAAAACAATTAATATAATCATTGCATTCATCATTACCACGTCACGTATTCTTCTTAACTACGAATCTCACGTTTGTGTCTCGGTTCTAGAGTCAAACTGTTTCATTCGTACGATACTCGGGCCAATCGTCAGAAAAAGATGGATAATCTTGAGGAAGGGAACAGAGAGTTGAAAGAAGAGATCGACGCTCTAAGAGAGGATATGAGAAAGCTTCGTAACGACATGCAAGCCATGGCAGAAGCTCAGCTACAAAGAACTGTGATCTCAGAGATCACCTTAACGCCTATAGTGGAGAAGTATAATCCTAGGTATCAGATGCCGAAAGATCGTCCCTGGGGCATGCCTGTCAACTATATCCCGGAAGGATATATTCTGCCGATCACTGAAGATCAGGGAATCATAGCAGGAGCCGCTGGGCCTGAAGGTTACAAACTTCGGGAAAGCGAAGATGCCAGGGGCATACCAACAACTCCTGAAGGTTATAAACTTCGGGAGGCACCAATATTTGCTACCGTAGTAACGGTACCACCCCCTGTGGTGCACACTGTCCCAGAAGGACAGATTCCGCAGATACCTCTGGTGGAAATGAAAGCATGTTCGAAAGAATGAACGAGTTCCAGGAATAGTTCTTGGGAATGCAGAAGGAACTGCAAGCTATTCGCGGTCAGGATTTATTTGGAAAGGACGCCGCAGACCTTTGCTTGGTCCCCAATGTGAAAGTTCTGCACAAGTTCCAAGTGCCCGACTTTGAAAAATACAAGGGTAACTCTTGCCCTCAGAGTCATTTGGTGATGTACGCTCGGCGAATGTCAGCTCAGACAGAAAATCAGGACCTGCTGATTCACTACTTTCAGGATAGCTTAACCGGTGCCGCACTCAAATGGTACATGGATTTAAACCACGCCACGATCAACACGTTCAGAGATCTTGGCACAGCCTTCGTCCAGCAATACAAGTACAATTTGGACATGGCACCCGACAGAGATCAACTCAGATCAATGTCATAAAAGGACAAGGAAATCTTTAAGGAATACGCTCAGAGATGGCGTGAAATTGCAGCTCAGATTTGTCCACCTCTTGAGGAAAAAGAGATGACAAAGATCTTTTTAAAGACCTTGAGCTCATTTTACTATGACATAATGGTTTCCAGTGCGCCCAGCGACTTCACCGAGATGGTGGGCATGGGGGTTCGTCTTAAGGAAGCCGTCCGGGAAGGACGTTTAGTAAAAGACGCTGGATCATCAAGTAGTACAAAACGATATGGTAGTGCTCTCCCTAAGAAAAAAGAGCAGGATATTGGGAATATCTCTCTCGGAAAGCAAATGCGACGTTATCAACCAGTAGCAGCTATAACTCCTGCTATCAACCCTGCGTCTGTTTCTACGTATCAACCTCAGGTTGCGTAGAGCCAACCTAATCAACAACAGTTTCAGCAAAGGACACAACAACCTCTTCAGCAGGCTCGTCCTCCATACAATAACAACCGTACAACGCGGCCACCAGGATTTGATCCTATACCCGTATCGTACGCGGAACTATTTCCATTACTACTGGCTAAGGGGCACATCCAGACTAAGTCTCCTCTTACAGTACCGGAAAATCCGCCTTTTTGGTTTAAAGTGGATCATATCTGTCCTTACCATCAAGGAGGACCAGGGCATAACATAGAGAACTGTCTCAGTTTCAAATCTGACGTGCAAAAGCTTGTTAGGAGCGGGCTCTTATCTTTCAAAGATACGAATCCCAATGTTCTCACGATCCCGCTGCCTCAACACAAGAAAGCTGCAGTCAACCTGATAGAGGGAGAGTTTAACAATGTCTATCAAATTCACGATGTACTCTTGTTAAGGACCAATTTGGTCAAGATGCATTGTAGACAGAGTAGATATGGCCATGTGCCACCTTATAATTATCATCAGTGTGATATCTGCTCTAAAGACAATCAGGGATGTTCTGTGGTGCAATCCGCTCTACAGGAACAGTTGGATCTTGGATGGATCCAACAACACCGAGTTCGTGGAGTTAACATGGTTTATACGAATTCCAACATTGTTCAGAATCACAACATTCTAGCAATGAATGTCAACTTGGTGGCAATGCACTCAAGGCAAAGCCAGTATCATAATCTACCGCGTCATGATTACAGCTCCTGTCTGATTTTCTCGGTAAACAAACAGGGATGCTCTTTCATACAAGAGGCCCTCCAGCGTCAGATGGATCTTGGATGGATCTAGGACTACCATGATAGGAATCCCTATCAGATCAACATGATTCAAATATTCGATATTCGTCTGATGAATACCATCCTGGTGGAGTTACATGTAGAACAGGTCCGTCTCGGATTCCTGGTATCAAATTGATTATCAGAGCTGTAAAGCAGGTTGCGAAAACGATCAGGGTTGTGCCCTTGTCCAGGAAACACTTCAGCACTTGTTGAACCACTGGTGGCTTCCAATCTATATGGATGAAGACACCCAACAAATTAGTATCACCAACGGGAATCCTACTAGATATCAATGTCAGGATGTCCGGTCGGTGGAAACTGACCTAGTAAGGCTACAATGTATTCAGAGCGGACACGGCCAGGTGCCACTACACAACTATGAGCGGTGTGGAGTTTGTTCAGTGAATAATCAAGGATGCTACCTCGTGCGAGCAGCCCTTCAAAGTCAGTTGGACCGCAAAGAGATTCAACCATGCTCAAGTTCTGGATCAGTCAACTATCTCGCTGATCAAATCGAGGATGTTGTTGTAATCTCTGATCATGAGAGGAACAAGGATGTTTGTACCATCATCCCTCTACTTGACAAATCGAGAGTTCCCAATCGGGAACGAATCGAAATTACTTACGATGGTCAGAAAAATCAGAAGGCTCCCATAGTCATCTATCTGCCAGGACCACTACCGTATGAATCAACTAAGGCTATCCCTTACAAATACGGTGCAACAATAGTCGAGAATGGAAAGGAAATTCCGTTACCCTCCGTCGTGAATATTGCAGACATCGGTCGAGTAACACGGAGCGGTCGAATCTTCAACAGAGGAGTTGGAGAACTCAACAAAGAAAAGGAACCTCAGACAGAAGTTCCAATCCACCAGTCGGTCAATTCAGTAATCCCGACCTTTCAAAAAACAATGATGAGATGCTAAAGCTCATCCAAAGGAGCGAATACAACATTGTTGATCAACTGTTACAAACTCCTTCAAAGATCTCGGTATTATCACTGTTACTCAGTTCAGAAGCGCACAGGGAGGCTCTACAGAAAGTCTTAGAGCAAGCCTTTGTGGAGCAGGACGTAACAATCAGACAGTTCGATAGCATTGTCTCTAACATCACTTCCTGCAATAACTTGGGATTTAGTGATGAGGAATTACCGGAAGAGGGTCGCCGTCATAACATGGCGCTCAACATCACAGTCAACTGCCAGGGCGATGCTTTAGCCAGCGTACTGGTAGACACAGGGTCAGCCCTGAATGTTATGCCGAAGTCCACTTTGATGCAATTATCATTCAAAGGCCCTCCAATGAGAATCAGAGAGGTCGTCTTCAAAGCATTTGACGGATCCAGAAAAGCGGTTATCGGCGAATTTGATCTTCCCATAACTATTGGTCCTCACACTTTCCAAGTCACTTTCCAGGTCATGGACATCCGGGCAACGTACAGTTGTTTATTAGGAAGACCTTGAATACATCAGGCTGGAGCAGTCACCTCGACCCTCCACCAAAAGCTAAAATTCGTCCAGAACGATCAACTCATCACAGTCTGTGGGGAACAGGCCTTGCTCGTGAGTAACTTATCATCATCTACTTGTGCAGAACCCGAGGAGGTTATTGGGACGCAGTTCCAAGCACTGTCGGTGAGCAAGGATAATCAATCAAAAGAAGGAACATCGATTTCCTCATATAAAGATGTTATCAAAGCGGTCAAGAGTATCGATACCATAGGATGGGGACAGCTTGTCATTCCTACTGATAATAAAACAAAGAAGGGTCTTGGTTTTTCTGCAACCTGCACCCAGACAGCTGTCAATGATGAAAGTCTTCATCCCATTCAGAACTTCTTCCACAGTGGAGGTTTCCTTCACCCAGTGACTCAAGAAGTGCACACCATCAACGAGGAGGATCCCTCTGACACAGATGAGGAGTGGAAGTCCTACCTCAATGAGGACGGTTATATGTCTCAGGATGAAACGCAAACTCCCTTTTGCTTTCCTACACAGAGTCTGAGATTTATACCCAGGTCAGACGTCGAAACGATATACAGAGATTGTGATCTGGAAGGATGTCGTGCTCCGCCAAACTCATCCGAGGAGGACACTCTGATGAAAGACAACTTTGACCACAACTATTATGGCCCGATGGATGGCCTGCCCATGTGGTAGCCTTACCCAGGAGACTTGGGGCAAGAAAGTAAGCCGAACAATAAAAATTAGCTGAGTATCGTTGAACAGAATACCTGTGTCCCCACCATGTCATGGGATCAACACTCGGGTCATCCTGAAACTACTCAACTTGACGATGAATTCGCAACGTTTGCAGGACTAGATTTCATCAACTATGCTTTCCCTGAGGTCAACGTCATCGAGAGAGATGACCCATCCAGTTCCGAAGAAGTGTGGGACACCTTGGGACAACCGAGTGGAAATACGACTATATGGTCAAGTACACCGCTCCCAAAAGCTCTCGTATCAGGCTCGAAGATATCCAGCCAACTAGATGGGGAGATACAGCTGAGAGCACAAATACTCTGCAAAATACAACAGAGGAATCCTCCTACGACAATTCTACCTGGGAGACAGATTCCAATGATCCTGCTCCACTAGAAGTCAGCGTTATTTCTGAAGACAAATCGAGGAAGGTGCCAAACTTTGTGATTCACCGAGGAGTTCGCCGCCAATGGGTTGCTGTCGATGTTCCGAAGATTGTTCATAAGTCAAAGTAATTGCCATCTTTGTTTTAACCTTTCACCCTGCCCAGGTGAAACGGATGTTTTGATAGGGCTCGCTTTTTGTAAATTTCCCTCTTCGCTTTACCCAAAGCGACAGAGTTTTGTTTTATAGGGCTGTAGTTTCAAGAATCGACTTGTTCATTAATAAAATAACATCGTTCTGTAATTTCCGCATTAATTGCTATTTTCTCTTTTTGCTTTTCTCAGAAAATGGTAATCCTAAAAAACAACTCAATAATAAAAACAAGCAGTAAAAGAAATACACTGCACACACTCTTGCATTCTCTCTATCTCTTCTAAACACAAATCATCACGTCATGCAGATTGCTTATTTTAAACCCCGTTGAAACATACGATCCGATGTCTTCTCCCGACTTTGAGTTCCCAGTATTTGGGGCTGAAGAAGAAGTTAACGACGAAATTTCAGAAGGGATCTCCCGATTACTCAGACAAGAGGAAAGATCCATTGAACCTCACAAAGAGTTGTTGGAAACGGTAAACTTGGGTTCGGAAAAAGAGAGAAAAGAAATCAAGATTGGGGCACTGCTCAGTCCAGCTGCCAGAGAGGGTTTGATAAAGCTTCTCAAAGAATACCCCGATGTATTCGCTTGGTCCTATCAGGATATGCCAGGGTTGGATACCAGCATCGTGGAGCATCACTTACCGCTGAGGTCAGAATGTCCGCCAGTAAAACAAAGGTTGAGACGGACTCACCTGGACATGGCCATCAAAATCAAACAGGAGGTACAGAAACAGATTGACGCGGTTTCCTCGCTACATCTGAATATCCTCAATGGTTAGCCAACATTGTACCCGTTCCGAAAAAGGACGGAAAGGTCAGAATGTGTGTAGATTACAGAGATCTAAACAAGGCTAGTCCAAAGGACGATTTTCCTTTACCACATATTGACATGCTGGTAGACAGTACAGCAAAGTTCAAAATTTTCTCCTTCATGGATGGATTCTCGGGCTATAATCAAATCAAAATGGTGCCGAAAGACATGGAGAAAACTTCGTTCATTACCCCATGGGGTACCTTTTGTAACAAGGTAATGCCGTTCGGTTTGAAGAACGCTGGGGCAACCTATCAAAGGGCCATGACTACTCTGTTTCATGACATGATACACAAAGAAATCGAGGTATATGTCGATGATATGATTGCTAAATCTAAAACAGAAGAGGAGCATGTGACCCACCTGTCAAAACTGTTCGAGCGGTTGAGAAAATACAGACTCCGTTTGAATCCCAACAAGTGCACCTTTGGTGTCCGTTCAGGGAAACTCTTAGGGTTCATCGTCAGCCAGAAAGGAATTGAAGTTGATCCTGACAAGGTCAAGGCCATTCAAGAAATGCCTTCTCCAAAGACGGAAAAACAAGTCAAAAGATTCTTGGGACGTTTGAACTACATCTCCAGATTCATATTCCTCATAACCGCGACATGCGCGCCGATCTTTAAACTGCTCAAGAAGATACAATCATTTCTCACTAATTCGCGAGGCAAGTGGATTCCGAATTATGATGGCCCCTATGTGGTCAAGAAAGCTTTCTCAGGCAGTGCCTTGAGACTTGCAACCATGGACGGAGAGGAATTTGCCTACCCCACGAATGTTGACGTAGTCAAGAAATACTTCGCCTAAACTAAAAAAAAAAAACGTCTCAGTGAATTGGAAACCCGAAAGGGCGGTCCAGGCAAAAATTATAGACATGATAAAAAATCATCCCGGTGGATTGGAAATCTCCAAGTACAATCCAGGAAAAAGTTAAGGATAATGGCAAGTAACTACGTTCAACAAAGGGGCAAATCCCCCAGCAGCAGTTACATCATCCGTCAGGAAAACTCCAGTCAAGGTCATCTTCGACAGAAGCTCAGGATGTCCCGAATTCAAAGTTGGTAGAAGGATAATGGTAATTATGTTTCAACGTAGCCCTTTTCCCTGTAAATTACCATTTTCTAACTTTGTAAATACTCTATGGAATCACGCGTTCGACTGATTTCCATCCTATCAATAAAATTTGAGCCCTTGTGCTTTTGTTTGTAATTCTTACTTGTTTTAGCTTTATAGAACGACATTTTAACATGGTCAACGATTCTTGAAATAAAACAAAAATGAATTTACTTGATAAAATTTTTTTTGCTTTTTTAAAATAGAGATGACAATTTCTTTTGACTGTTAAACATCGAAAGAACATCAATCGCGTCTCCAAAGGTGTTCGAACCTCAAAGTGTAGAATCAAAGTACTCCTTCTAGACCATTACGCCTGAATGAAGGATCAAATGTGTCAGAGACCATGTTTCGTCTGACATCATCGGCCAAGTTCTCATCTCCTAAGCCCGACCAGCGTCGCCCCCAACAGGGACCGTTTCTCCTAAGCAATGCAGAATTGCTATCTTGAACCAGCGATATTTCTACATGCCCCACTGTGGCCGAGTATCCAGTCACGTTCATCCTTTAGTCTGTATGTTGCGTCAGTTTTGTCAGTATATACATACATACATCATGCATTATTGATCTACATTCATATTCATATTGCATCACTATCACTCTAGTCGGTCTTATCCCCTAGTGATAAAAGTCCTCTCAATTGAGTTGTCAGATCTTTCCTCGTCAGGAAGTGAATCATCTAAGTAATCTCTCTCCCGTTTATCTCTGGATTAGAGACCGTCCTTGACCACTTTGATAACTTGAACCTCTGAGAAACAAGAAAACTTTCAACAAATATCACTCTTCGCCATTGAAGGTGATATCCTTGCTTTCCCAGATTAAGGAAAATCCCCAGAGAAAGCCTCTTAATCAGAGATTCGGCGGTACGGCAGTTTTTCTCCAAAAAAACCACTGATGAAAAGGTCATCGGCACCTCAAAATTGGATCCCGTCATATGGAATTTCTCCGGAAGATCCCGAGAAAAGTATGATGTAAGACCCCAAACAGAAGCAGTCTCTCAGGAAACTCGCTTTTCCCCAGTAGAATCGACAAATGGCGTCTCCAAAATAGAGAAGTTTGTGTAACTCTACAATTCAGACGAATAGATTCCCCAGCAAGTCTGACATCAAAACTTTTTCCACTCAAATGACATCTCCCCAGGAAAATTCGGCGAGAAGTTTGAAGGAAAACCGCTACTAACAGCGTTCCTTGTCAAGAAAGTGTATTGACAAAAGAAACTAAGACCAGTTCCTTGGTAGGAAACCAGGATCGAGGGGAAGTTTACTTCAGAAACTGAGACCAGTTCCTTGGTAGGAAACTAGGATCGAGGGGAAGTTTACTTCAGAAACTGAGACCAGTTCCTTGGTGGGAAACCAGGATCGAGGGGAAGTTTATTTCAGAAACCGAGACCAGATTCTTGGTAGGAAACCAGGATCGAGGGGAAGTTTATTTCAAAAGAAACTGAGACCAGCTCTGGCTGAAGACTAGGATCGAGGGGAAGTTCACCTTTTCTAAGCATCATCGCTTAGCGAAAGAAGATGAATGCGTAAGCTACCATTCATAACCACCATCAAAATTTCGGGTATTCCGATATTTAATCCTCTTGCACCCCGAATGCCCGAATACCTTCGTCATTCACACCTTCGGGTCCAAGAAGATTAAATAGGGGAATCTGTCATACCCCAAATTTTGACCACTAAGATTTCCCATCATTGTGCAAATCATCAACACAATATGGATGTACCTTTGTACCTCATTAGTCTCCCCAAAGGTGGGTGAGCATTCACTACAAACAGGATTTAGGGTTTCAAGCCCTCGCAGAGCTCTTAGACAAAGGATCAATCAAGGAATGACATGATCTTCAAATTGTCTAGCCTCTCAAATATCCACAATGGATCAAGAGGACTCCCACTTCAAGGATTAAGCACAAGGCTGCTCCCTTCTAGGTGGATCAAGCCTCAGGATCGCCAGTGTCACCAAATTAGGGTTTGGTCGACTAGGGCCTCCAGATGGAAATTTTCCTATGGGCATGAGCCAATGCTTCAAGGCATAACCTAATACGCTCCATGGAACATCATAAACCCCATCATCAAGTCAATTTAGCCTCAGGGGATGCATTTACCAGAAATCAGGAATTAGGGTTTCTTGACCTAATTCACCCCTAAGTTGACTTTTGGGACAAACCATGAGCCAAGACCTCAAGAGAGGATTTGAGGATCCCTAACACACCACATTGATCCATTTGCAACAACGGATTAATCCAAGAAGCTTGAGCAACAAGTTTCAATTTCATCTGAACCACAGTTAGGGTTTCGCGGGAAAAGTCAACTGTACCTTTGACTTTTGACCCAGGCATGCTCCCAAACCTTGGAAGACGATTAAATACACCCTAAAACACCTATGGAACATGTCCATCAAGTTTGATTTAGGTCAAGGGCTTAATTTCATAAAGGATCGCACAGTTTGGAATTCATCTGATAAAAAGTCAACTGTGCCCAAAAGTCAAACTTTGACTTATTGAGATTTTTCATAAAAATGGTTTTTTAACCCTAAAATGATGTTAATGTGTGATTGGAATCATCATTCATCAAGAAAAATCAAAGAAAGTGGGATAACTTGAAAAAGGGGTAACCATAAAAACTTCGAAAATTTTCTAAGTTATGAAATAAAATGGCAAGGGTACCAACTTTGGAGGATCATAACTCCTAAACCACAAAGCCATTTTTCCCCATCCAAAGCTTGATTTGTAGCCATCATGGCCCTCTACAAAAGTGTAAACTACACCTCATCCCAATTCATCATGTATTTTGAGTTATGGTTGGATCAAAATGGCTAAAAACCTAAAATTGACATTTTTCAGCACTTAACCAAAATCTGCCTTGTAATTTCAGCACAATGTCCCAACTTCAAGGTTGATTTTCTCCATGATCCAAGTTGAACCAGGTCTAGGGCCAAACATCAAAGTTGAAGTACGTCATCTAAGCTTTCCGGAAAGTCCTAGAACGTCCATGTAGCATACTCGAGCAGGGAGTTATGGATTTTACAAAAAGGCTTGCTGCAGCTGAATTTTTCAGGGCAGATTTGCACATTTTTTGTGCCACACGAATTTTCAAGCCTTGTCATCATTTTAGACACATCTAAGGATCAAATCCAAGGGGGATGATCTGATCCATGAGCCTCCCAAGTCTAAGGAACCAAAAATAGCATGCCAAAACCTAGAAATCCCTAAAAGAGAGACAAAACTCCAATTTTGGTTTGGTGCATTTAATGGATGCTTAGAGGTGGCATGAACTGAGCTTTCTCTAACTGAATTCAGTCAAGATTCCTCCAACAACTAGGGAACCAGCAGCCTGTGCTCTAATAATGGCTAGAGGAGACTTGGATTCTCATTGGCCAACATTGGCCAAACCTCTGCTACAGCCACCATTCACTATTGCTTGCAAAACAAACTTGCTCAACTATAAATAGAGCTCATTTGTGCTCAGTTTGAGTACACCAAAGCCATCAAACAGATGCTTTCCTCAAATTCTCTCTTTCACTCCAAAATGCCTTCTTTAGTAAGGAAATTCTGAGTTTTTGAGATAGAGAGCATTTCCATCACAACTCATGATCCTAACACCTCATAAACATCATATGTAGGTGATCCAAACTCTAACAAGTGACCTATAACACCAACAACACAAAGTCACCTCTCAAAACCTCAAAATGGCATTTTTTTGCATTTTTCAAGCCATGTCTTGATTCAGTCACTTTCCAAACCAGATAAAATCTCAAACACACTCCAAATATCATCTTTGAACTGTCCCAAATGGTGCCACACATCTGGAACACCATTTGAGAGAGTTGGCATTTTGGCCACTTTTGACCATTTTGCGAGAAAGTGCTCAAACTTGCTCCAGAGGTTTCCAGCTGATTCCAACCATCCTAAAAGCTTCTAAGAGGTCATTTGAGGGTGTCCAAAGCATCAAATCATTTCTGGAACAAAGCACTTGGTAGGTTGCCCAAAATCTCCAAAAAAGAGGTAAAATTCACAACTTGAACTCTTTGAATCATGCTTTCCTTTGTTGTCCACATACATGCATCATATTGAACAATTCTTGAAGCAAAAATGTAGTCCTTAATGTGTATGTTGTGATCCTCCCACTGTTTGCATTTTAACATGTTTATATGTGGAATTTTGGTTGTTTTAAAATCATGTCCAGTTCTGGTTTTTTTTATTGGTGTAATTTGTACATTAAGTTTTAGTGTGCATGAGTAACACCATTGGATTCCTTGCGAAAAATCGGTCAAGATAGGTTTTTACGGATTTCAATTCCGATGAAAATTGAGAGAGTTACGCGCGTTGGAAATTTGACGCGAAACGGCGCCGAAAACACGTACAGTTCTGGTTTTTTTTATTTCTGCATTTTGATGTCGAGTTTCCGTGTGCATGTGCAATACCATTGGATTCCTTGTGAAAAATCGGTCAAGATAGACTCTTCCGTATCTTAATTCGGTTAAAAATCGAGAGAGTTATGCGCGTCGGAAGTTTGGCGCGAAACAATGTTTTCAATTGGTAGCAGTTCTGGTTTTTTAATTGCTGTGTTTTGTACGTTGAGTTTCAGCATGCATGTATGATACCATTGGATTCCTCGCGAAAAATAGATCAAGATAGGAACTTCCGGATCTTAATTCGGTTAAAAATCGAGAGAGTTACGCGCGTCGGAAGTTTGGCGCGAAACGATGTCGACAAATTAAGTGCAGTTCTGGTTTTTCGATTTGCGTGTTTTGTACGTCGAGTTTCAGTGTGCATGTGTGGTACCATCGGATTCCTTGCAAAAAATCGGTCAAGATAGGTACTTCCGGATTTTGATTCCGATAAAAATTGAGAGAGTTATGAGTGTTTGAAATTTGATAAAAAACGTGTTGAAAATTAAAGTTTCGGTACTAGTTTTTACCCCATAAGAAATGTCGGAGATGATATAGCGACATCTTTCCTCTTTTTCTTATTTTTATTTTCAAAACTCAACCAATTCTTTTACATAGCGAAAAATCATCATTTTCCAATTCATACCCCATAATATTTTAATCCACAAAAAAATCACAAAAAGTATTATTTTTAGATTATTTTTAATATATTTAAAAATAGTGTTTTAAATTGTTTTAAATGCTTTTAAAATGATTTCTTTTTCTTGATTTTTTAAAACCAAAATGATTTTAAATATTTATGTGGATAAAATATTTTTTCATAAACCTTAATCATTATTTAATGATTTTTATTTGATATTTTATCATTTTTTATTTAATTTTTCTTGGAAAAATGCCTTAAAAAATGAAATTGGAGTTTTCTTTGATTTTCACCCTAACAAATCTTTTTCAAACATTTTGGGCCTCTATTAAAGTGTAAGACCCAATCCCCTTTTAACCAAAACAATTTTGGGCCTCACTTATTGTATAAGTTCCTCTGCGTTAAAAGAAAACCTCGGCGCAATCGCCATTTTCAAACAAAAAGACTATTGGGCTTCTCTTTGAGCTGTAAGTCCCATTTCTTTTCATTTTTTAAACACTTGGGCCTCTATTAGAGTGTAAGACCCAACTCTTTTTTAACGAAACAATTTTGGGCCTCAGTTATTGTATAAGTCCCGATACGTTAAAAATCTCGGCGCGATCGTCATTTTCAAACTGAAAATATTTTGGGCCTCTCCCTGAGTTGTAAGCCCCATCTTTTGTACAAAAATACACTTTGGGCCTCTAATAGAGTGTAAGACCCAACCCCTCTTTTTTATCACTTTTTCATATTTTCTCATTTTTCATATTATTTTTTAATGATTTGGAAAATTAATAACTCCCTCAATTTTGATTATTTTTTATTGGTTATTTTTCTGAAAAATCACAAAAATAGTAAAATATTTTATTCTACAAAACAATAAAATTTATATTATTTATTTAATATAGTTGGTATTTTTGTGAATAAATTCATTTTTAATTGTTTTTAAACATTTTAAAAGTGAATATTCATCTTGAAAATCAAAACTAAATAAGTTTTAAATCATCTTGTGATTAAAACCTCATTTTTCAAACCTTAACCAAAAATCACAAGTGTATTATTTAAACTTATTTGATTTTTTGTCATTTTTTATTAATTTTCTTTGAAAAATTACTTTTAAAAAGTGAAAATTCGGGTTTCTTTGATTTATAATCATACTCAAATGTTTCAAGACTCTTTGGGCCTCTAATAGAGTGTAAGACCCAATCCCTTTGTAAATACCAAAATTTTGGGCCTCAGTCACTTGTATAAGTCCCACGGTGTTTCCAAAACCTCGGCGCGATCGCCGCCCTTTTCAAAATTAACCATTGGGCCTACCCTCGAGTAGTAAGACTCATTTCTTTTCTTAAAACTCACTTGGGCCTCTAATAGAGTGTAAGACTCATCCATTTGTACAGAAAACCTTTCTTGGGCCTCTCCTTGAGCTGTAAGCCCCAACCATTTTTATTTCAAAGCACTTTTTCCTTTGATTTTGAATATACTGTTGTTTTCAATCTTTCTTTGTTGAACAACTAACCAAACAGCATGGAAGCTCTACAACCGAGTAAGTGTTTACCCGTTTTCATTTACTGCTTTCATATGTATATAACTGTATTGTGGAGCTGTTTCACTGTAAGTCTCCTTTCACAAACTCATATATATATAACTGTATTATGGGGCTGTTTCGCTGTAAGTCTTCTTTCATAAACTCATATCGACTGTGTAATAATAGTATAGATATTAGAGTTTCCCCGGCAATTACGTCTAGAACTAGGCAAACTCTGTCTCTTCCCACCCGACGTTCTCCCGGATATTGCACCAGACCTTTTATAACAATTATCTTAGATAACTAGGTCTAGGAAATTTTCCCCTTGAACAGTTCAATATACAAAAGGCCATCGTTTCTCTGTGAAACCCCTTTTGGAACTGTTCACCCGCCTTCTCTTGGGCGTTGTACAAGGACCCACAGGTTTCCTAAAAGCATCCCCGCCTCCTCTTGGGCATTGTACAAGGACCCGTAGGCTTCTTAGAAGTATTCACAACCTCCTTTTAGGCTTTGTATAAATGATTTCTTCCTCCAGGAATGATAGCCTCCTCTTGGGCTTCGTACAAATTGTCTCTCGGCTTCTTAAAATTTTTCAGCCTCCTCTTGGGCTTCGTACAAATTGTCCCGACGACCTCCTAGAGGTATAGGAACAGAAATTAGTCATCTTAATAGAACAGTCTTTCGAAGAGTCTAGATCTTTCTACCGTGAACGTACTACTACTGTTTCTTTAAGCATAGTACAAAAGATAAAACTCTAGACTTGGACAGTCTAATTTCCTTGAGTCTCGGAGACATTCTCAAGTAAGGAAACACTCGCAGGCTTGGACAGTCTCAAATACCCTTTGGATTTCCCATTTCCTTAAAGAATAGGAAATAACCCTGATCCTCTAATCAATCCCAAAGCACAGCCTTACCTTTAATCAGTCTCTTTATAAGAACTGATTTTCTCTTAACCAACATACTGAACCTGTTACTCAACTGAAACAGAACCTTTAGCCTCCATCTCGGGCTTCGTACAAGATACTAAAAGACTCTCTTGTTGAGTCAGACATTTTTTAGCCTCCATCTCGGGCTTCGTACGAGATACAAAAAACACTCTCTTGTTGAGTATCAAAGACTCTCTTGTTGAGTCAAACCTTTAGCCTCCATCTCGGGCTTCGTACGAGATACAAAATCACTCTCTCGTTGAGTATAAAAGATTCTCCTGTTGAGTCAACCCTTTTAGCCTCTCTCTCGAGATTCGTACAAGACACATAAAAACTCCCTCTTGTTGGGCCAATAGCCTCCTCTTAGGCTTTGTATAAGGAAACCCCGGTTAAGTCAATCAACCTTTTAGCATCAAAGTTGTGCCTCGTTCACAGTATACAAACATCAACAACTCCTTCCCCTTTATCTAATCGCTGTAAGCGGCAAGCCTCTGGATTATTTACATCCACGTCATTGTCCCTCTTTTAGCATGAGAAATTCCTAAGGAAAGATGGCATTGCTCTATACTGAGTTAAAGTCTTCTCCTTCAGGTTGGAACTCCCCTATAAAGTAAATTATGGCATTGCCGGATTCACATATCCCCGTTAAATTAATTCTCCTTTATAAACAGTTGTGACAAAAACCCCCTCTTTAGAGATGACAAATTCTCTCTAAAGTCAACACCCTTTTAGCTTCACATCTTGGGCTTTGAACAAGATACAAATAGACCCTTCAGCTTCATATCTTGGGCTTTGAACAAGATACAAACCACCTTTCGCTTCACGTCTTGGGCTTTGAACAAGACACCAAAACACCATTTCCTCCCATAGAATAGGAGGAACTACGAACGCTCTGATTTCCCTGTTTTGGTAAACGGGAATACGTAGGCATAAGATTGAAAGAAAAATCTTAGCGAGCACACTAAATAAAAACCCAAAATCCCATACATCAATCAATCTGGCGCAGTATCCTAACCAAATCCCAATGAATAGTCCCGACATTTCATTCTTAACAAAATAAGCAGAGAGAGCCCCACAACCACAATAGCATCTGTAAACTAACAGTCATCTGTTTAAACTTAGTATGCAAGCAGGGTTAATTGGAGACTTCTATTTCCCTTCCTTCATCAGCTTCAATAGGATAAAAAATGAATCGACCTGTAGTACCCCAGAGCGACAGTGCTTAAGAACCACGTCCAAAATCGCTCGCTACACTGGCTATGTTATGATGTTTGCTAAACGTCATTACTTCACTTCCAATATGGCCCTTTCGCCAATAGAAAAATTAGGCCAGAGTGGTTCACCAGGAAATTCCCACTAGAGTCGAAAGCTCAAGAAGATGAATTCCTTAATGTCTGGGAATCTTTCCTCACACCTAGACTCTTGGCTTCCAGAATCAATCCCTCAAACCTGAAGATCTCCTTTGTTAATTACCAACCCAATCTGGTCTCTCGACGGCTTGTGTTAATCCAAATCAAACCAAAACCCCTTTTCTCGAGGAAAGGCTCTTTGATTCCCTACAACACGACCCACACTGAAGATGAGTGTTCTGATCTGCTGGCGAAGTACTCCAACTTGGTCGAAATTCAACCAGTGCCCTTTAAACCCAACTTCCTCTGCACTCAAGAATTCGACGAATGGTGGAGGGATTACTATAATTCTCATTGTTTCGACGTGCCTTCTTTCACCATCCAACTGACCAGAGCTTTCTCCCTTGTGCAGGATAAAACAAAGAAAGGTACTTCAAGACACATCAAAGAAATCCAAGCATTCCAGAAGTACTTTGAAACTGCATACAGGGCAAACGAACTTAGGCGAACCATAAGCAAAGCAACCATTACTTTGAAAGAAAAATTTACCAAAAAACTGGGTGATTTAAAACTACCTTTATACGTTCGACCAGATCAACGTTATGAGATAACTTTTAACCTCTATCCACCAAAATTTCCTCCCCTAGCATCTGCTGAATTTGGTGTGGCCTTTAGCCCTCAATTTCCAGATTGGTTCATTTGTGGGGATTCCAAGAAACTTCTTCGTCAAGAATATCAAAAACGTGCTAAGTGAGTGGTTCCGACTAAGTACACCTTAGACAATTTCAAAGGCCACCTTCATATTGACATAGAACACGTTCGCGTGGAAACTCCTTGTTGCACCCCAAAATTTGCCCTCCTTACTTTAGTACTAACTGGCTTATGTTTCATTTCATCTTTGCATTATCATGTATGCATATCATTAGCATGGGGTTAGGGTAAATTCCTATCTGGTCTACTACCTCATCAAGAGTTCACAGGTTGCAAGGGATCTCAAGTGGAATCACGCTCCTAACCAGTGCATGAATTAGGGTTTTGAAATTCTTGGGCTTATTGCTCCAATGGGCAGGCTCCTTGGGTTTTTATCATCACCAAATGGCATATCTTATCTTTGTTGGAGAAGATACACATTATACTTAAAGGAATTTGGATTTGGAGACTGTGTTATTTCCTCCTAGACTGAGGGTACCAAACTAGGGTTTGCTATAAAGTCAGTCTATTTCTGATTTTTTGGGCAAGTCTTGATTCTATGGTATTCCTTGGGTCCCTAAGTATCTAGGAGTGGAAGATTGTCCATCAGTTTGGTTCGGGAGAAGTTCAATTGGCCAATGGATTGAAAATCAGTTGAATTTGGGGAAAAGTCAACAGTGAAAGGAGAAAAGTCAACTGTGAAATTTTGAGGTTCTCTTCAGGGATTTTAAGATCTTACATCCTCATATGGTCTCCAGGGGTCAAGTTTCATACATATTTGTCAGGAATCAGGAGTTGGTGCAAAGTTTCTAAATTTGGAAAGTAACCTATAATGAAAAGTTTCCATTTTTGGCAAGTTTCTACACTTCATTCAACTAAATTTTACACTATCAAGAAAGCTTCAAATGAATTTTTATTCAACATGAAAGTTGAAGATCTTTTTCTCCTCTTTCCAACAAGTATTAGTGAATCTCCATATCATTTGTGAAACTCCACTTATGATCAAAGGAAGGCAAAGTGGTTTTTAGGGTTTCTCATGATGCCATTTTCACAATTTTGGGCATAATGACCTACAATCAAATCCATTGCTTCATGCCACATTCTAATATTAAAAGATTTTCCTTAAGGATTATTTTGGGCCCAAGAATGAAGAAATTCCATGGTTTATTATTCACTTCCTTCCCATTATTCAAAAATGCCAAATTATTCAAAAGTTATGAATCAAAAAAGTTTCAAGGCCCAATTTAAATATGGTGTGATTAGCAGTCCAAATGGAGGTGATCCATCAAATAATTCTCAAGTATCCATGCAAGGAGAAAGGTGTAATTCACATAATGCATTTTAACAAAATAATTCAAAAACTCATGAAACAAACAATTACCCAAGCCCAAATGTTCAGATATGAAATAACCCTAAGTATTTAAGCCTATTCATGCATTGGTTAGGGTTCATGCACGTGAAGTTGGAGGAGTTCTCAAGAAAACCCTAAAAGAGGATTTCTCATTCAAACTCACGATCCACAAGGTTTTTGCCCAGAATTCTTCCACAAAGCTTCTCTTGGTAATCCATAGAGTGCAAATCAACCTCCATTCGCAACCA
Organism: Lathyrus tuberosus; assembly: GCA_022829125.1. Taxonomy (NCBI): domain Eukaryota; kingdom Viridiplantae; phylum Streptophyta; class Magnoliopsida; order Fabales; family Fabaceae; genus Lathyrus; species Lathyrus tuberosus. Next base: position 23,607,900 of record JALAZF010000013.1, on the reverse strand, counting down.
AAGGCAAGGATTGGAGCTGCTCCATCACAGGTTGAGAGGTTTTTTCATGCTCTTAAAACTCCAATTTTTTATATGAATATTGACGTGTGATGAATGGTGATCACTCTTATCTATTTATTTTTTATTATGGACGTGTGTATGGCTTGTTATGTGAGTTTAAAGTTTTGAACCCTTACACTAATCCCTTCGTTTTTTGTTATGTGTTAATTATTTGTGAATTTGGAGGCCATATTTGAATTCCTTGCATTTTTCTGGGTCGAATGGTGTATTCGTGCGTATTTTCTGGGCAATTTTTAAGTGCAGGTGGTGGAGGAGTCGACCGGAACCCTAGTTCCGGCGACTGGTGCGGTGGCGAGCCTGTGGAGAGATCCAAAGGAAGAAGACGAAGTGTGGACCGTCCGATTCCTTCATCGTGCGATCATCAGCGCGCCAAGTGTCTTCCCTTTTTATTTTATTTTTCTGAATTTTAATGGTTAATCCTGTGCATATTATCCCACGACAATTACCATGCTCCTCCAATCATTCTTTTTATTGTGTTTACTTTTTCTAATGGTTGACTAAGCATGAACCGCAGATGCATCAAGCGATCCACAGCCTGCCAGCAAATTAATGACAGCATGTGCCTTGCACATGGGAGGCGCACGGTAGTCACTTTTTATTTTTTGTTTTTCTGAATAATTTAGTGGGCTGGGGTGCTATACGCACCCTCCAACCTTCAACCCAATCTCTTTTTCTAGTTTGTTTTTGTACTTGACGCACCCCCGGTTTTTATTTTTTTATTTATTTTATTTCGCTGACTAATTATTGGGCTCACTATTCGCGCCCCCACTCTCTGGCCCAACCTTCATTTCTAGCGCATGTGGACTACTGAATGCACCCCCCTGCATTTTTTTGTTTCATTTTATGTTATTTCAATTATCTTATTTCATATTTTAATTTTAAAAATACCTTTTTGCATTAAAAAAATCCTAAAAAATTCATACATCATCTTTATTAATTTATAAAAATTTTACAAATTTTATTTTTTATTTTTATTTTATTTTTATCATTTAAATTAATTATTTAATTCAACTTCTTTTTGAATTATCTACATAATGCATCCTTAATTTCTTTATTTTATTTCTCTGCATCCGTAAAATATTTTTGATCCATTATTTTTGTATTTGTTCACTAACATCCTAAATTACATAAAAATATTTTTCTTTCATTTTTAAATTTATTTCACATTGCATTTAGGTCCTTCCCTTTGGCACACTGAGCTCTAATTCCCACCTGAACTTTGCCTAATTATTTGAATGACTAATATCTTGATTTTTTACAGGGATTTTTGATATGTTGTTTGCCTCCGGTTGAGGAACCTTAATGTTTAATTTGGGAATTTTAGGAGTCATTTTTCCAATTATCTGATTTGCTTTCACTTGAGATTTTCTTGCAGGCGCATCTTTGACCTTGTATGATTATCTGTTTGAAAAGGCACTTGTGCCATTTGCTTTTGGGCTATTTCTTTGTTTCTTTGATTCATGTTTGGATGATAATCATTGTTGTTTACCATTGTTTGATTTTCATTCACCTCATCTCTCTTACTTATATTTATTCTGTACTAATCTTTTATGCAGGGTCTAAGGTAAGTTCTTTAAGGGTATGGATAAGTATCCATGGTTACCCTTACTTTTCCTTCCCTCATCTTCTTCCTTTAGGACTTAGGTTGTCTTCAAACCTCACTAACCGTAGGTCACCCATGCATGATAGCTTTAGGACTCACAGTCTCCCTTAGAGTTACCCTCGTGTCTTCTCTCTTCTCATCTCGAATTTCTTTAAAACACTTAATAAGAATAAGGTGTATTGCGCACGAGCCTTAAGTATGGGGAATGAGAAATGAGGGGCTTCCTCTCATCTTTCTAGAGTGCTTAGCGAGCGTCCTGTCTTGGGACGATGCGTTAAGTATTCGCCCCTGTGCCCTAGACTTTGGTGCAATGCAACTTAGGAACTAACTTAAGCCACTTCTGTCCTAAAAAACACAAACCAACTTTAAACCTTTTTGTCCTTCGGGACCTTCAACTTAAAGGCTATTTTCAAAAAAGGGCACGTTATTTTCCGTCTGAGACGCAAACAGGCATCGACCCTAACTGCCGGACGCGAACTTAACGTCGCTCATAAAAAACACAAAAAGAACTTGGTCCGAACTACATTGACTCTGAATTCCCCATTGCACAAAGGGGGTACGTAGGCCTAGGACATCGACGTCCTACCGAGTCGGTCTTTGTCTTTCCCTCTCCGTTTTAGTACAGCCCTAGATGATAGTATAACTTACCCTTAGATTAGACAACAAGCATGGATCCCATCGAGTACGATGGACGCGTGGGGTGCTAGCACCTTCCCCTCGCGTAACCGACTCCCGAACCCAGGTTATGGTTGCGATGACCATTCCTTTCCCCCTTTCCTAAGGTTTATGCGGTGTTCCCTTTCCCTCTCTTGGGATAAATTTACACGGCTGGTGACTCTGTTTTCCGTGCCACTCTCGCGTTTGTACCTGGATGAAAATCCTGGGAGCGTTAGCTGGCGACTCTGCTGGGGACTCTGATTGACCTATGTTGGTCCATCCCTAAGCGAGTCAATCCTAACGCTTGCTTGTCTTTGTTCTCTTTGGGTGTTTTGTTTTGATTTGCTTTACGTGTTGTATTTTATTTTTACCGCATTTTCTGCATTTCATTTTTATTACTGTCATGCTGCTGTGCTGTGCTGGCTGTCTTTGTTTTGCAGGTTGGGTGGGTCAGAGAGAGAAGCCCGATACCAAGGCTTGAGAATACCCTAGGACTAGAGTGGAAAGTAGTGGGACCTACGTGCCCGCTTGGTACGTTTGTGTGTTCACAAAATTCACAACCAGACGAGGCTATCTTGGGATGCATTCTAACGTGTGTGTCTTGCGCATGTTGGGGTGTTGATCTAGAGAGCTGTCGACTCTGGTGACCGATCATCGAGGACCTTAGTGGAAACATCCCTCTTTAGTGGTGACAGTGGCAGACCACATCCTATGGCAAACCCATTCGCACCCGAGGGCCCGCTTTGGAACTCGCATAGGATGGCCCCTACGTTTTAAAGAGAATCAGTGGAGGCACTCCTCGATTGACTTTAGTACTGTACCCCGAGGGATGAATGTACTATTGTTTCTCGACCTCAGTGCCAAAGCTGATGACCTTCCGCTTTGGAGAATCAGTTGAGGCCTCCTCGATTGATGATGATGCCAAACCAGAAATGGTGAATGTATCATCATTTCTCGACCTGAGAGCCCGGGATACTGAACATCCTAGTACCCACATGTGAGAGGGGATGGGCGCTTGCAGGTTTGCAGGTAACCGAGACTTTCAACCTACCCGGTTTTTTGGATCAATGTCTGATTATTTGGGTTCCTCAGTGGTTCAGAGTTCTGGTTTTCTGGTTTCTCGTTCAGCTAATAGCACAGCACATCCAGCAGTGTGCCTTGACCCCATGTTTGCATGAGTATATCATTTTTCTTGCATTCTGACGTGTTTGACATTTTTCAGGGCTTGCATCTTACCCTTGATTCCGGTTTTCTGAGGTCGCTTCAGTGTGGATGTTCAGAGAAAGAAGACTGTCGCCTATTCATTCCCAGAGCCGACTTTGACACTGATTCACAAATTGATTAATATGGCTGGTTCCGGAGTCCGTACAGAGTTTAGTGGGAGGTATGGAAGACTTCTGAATTTTGTCTATAATATCTCCCAGTATGAGAAGGATGCCATTCACACGCTTCTTCAGTTTTACGATCCGTCTCTGTGTTGCTTCACTTTCCCGGACTACATCTTGGCTCCAACGTTGGAGGAGTTCTCATTTATTTTGGGAATTCCTATCAGTCATGATATAGTTTTCTTTTCTAAGGAACACCCCGGTATGAAAGAAATAGCTGTGGCTCTTCATATTAGTGAATCCGTCCTGAACAGTAATGTTGAAGAAAAACAAGGGGTTAAGGGTTTCTTGTTGAAGTTCTTATTTGATCAAGCTTGTATACATGTCAAAGAGAAGAACTGGACTGCTTTCCAAGTTATTCTGGCTGCGTGTATCTATGGGATTGTTCTGTTTTCGAATATTCCTGATCTGGTGGATATGCATGCCGTTAGGATCTTTATGTCAAAGAATCCTATACCTACCTTGCTAGGTGATGTGTATCACTCGGTGAGAATAGGCGTGGCAAAACTGTAAGTTGCTGTGCACCACTCTTAGCTACTTGGTTTTTGAGTCGTCTCCCTAAATCTGGCGCTTTCGTTGATACGAAAGATTCTCTGAAGTGGTCTAAGAGGGTTATGGGATTGACTGCTGATAACATCGTTTGGATTAATCGTGACTTGCTAGGAACGGAGATTATTTGCAAATGCGGAGAATTCCCTAATGTTCCCTTGATAGGGAGGAAAGGTGGAATTAACTATAATCCCTCCCTAGCTATCAGACAGTTTGGCTATCCTTTGAGGAATCCACCCGAAGAGCGAGATGTCCGAGAGTCTTTGTTCTTCAATGGTATCGAGGATCAAGGGTTGATAAGGAAAGTTATGAATGCTTGGAAACAGGTGACTAAGAAGGGTAAGATTCCATTCGGGAAAAGTAACAATCGGGTTTTCCCTCCCTATGTAGAATGGATTAAGAAGAGAGCGGAAGAGGAGCTTCTTCCATTCCCGGTGGAACCACCTTTGTACCCTTTGGTGATCGAGCCTCCTACCACCATTGAGTTGGAGAAGTATACCAAATTATGGGCTGAAAAGGAAAGTTTGCGGGAAGAGAATAGTGAGCTAAAGAGAGAAATTTATCAGTGGAAGCATGAGCGGGGTGAAGCTGTTCATACCGCCAAGTTAAAGACAGAGCTCCATGCTAAAGCAGAAAAGGAGCTTGCTGACATGGTCGCATCCAGAGAGAGAATGAAACAAGCTTTGGATGGTATCAGTAGCGTTCTCAGGTCCAAGGAGGAGGAATTAGGCAAGGCTTTGTTGAAGATTCACAGGTTCAATGATCACCAAGAAACTGCCATGGCTGAGAATAAGAAAAAGGAAGACGACTACATAGCTAAGATTGATCAGTTGAGGTCGACGCTCAAGAAGAAAGACGCCGAAATCTTCTCAGGGATGTTCATGAGACAAGTAGTCGAAGATCGACTCAAGGAAGCCATAGCCTCCGTGGAAGAACTGAAAGTCCAAGCTGAAGTGAAGAAACCTAGACATGAGGGTCCTAGCATGGATAGTGTTTCTGGAGAAGAAGCTAGGGAGTTACATTGCCGATATTTGGATGGGATCATACACAGGAGAGACCTTCTCATTCAAGGGCTAATTCAGAGGCCGAAGCATCCCGATACAAGAAAGTTGTTCAAGGAGATTCAAGACTGGTGCAGAAAGCATAATGGATGGGGGGATTGACACTTGTGAATTTTGATGATATGCCATAGTTTTCTGTTCTCTTTCATTGTATGTGGATCACCACCAGGCTTGTTGGTTGGGACCTATGGTTTTTATATTCAGACTTGTTATCTCAGATTTGTGATTGTTGACATTTGGCTTTTCTCTGGTTTTCTTAATATATGAGCAGAAGTTCCATTATATCTTATTATTAAACCGGAATCAAGGGGTGGATCGCCCTGTGAATTTTCAAACACGTCCATTTGCATTTGCATATTCATAATCATTTTTCATAATCATTTAGCATGACAGGTGTTTATCTCCGGTATTCTTATCTTGTTCTCATCTCAGAATTACAGATCAGCGTATTCACCGGTATCCTACTAAGCAGAATCGGAAGAGACTCATGGATCAGCTATAGAATGAGATCATTGAGATGCGGACTCGCATGAACCAATTCATGGAATTGATGCAAGGGGTTGCTCAGGGACAAGAACAGTTGAGAACTCTCGTTCAGCCACTGATTGCGAGGGTTGATAATGATGGTGTCCTGCATGGAGGACTTCAGACTGGTGTTACTGATGATGGTCAGAATGGTCCTACTGGCGGAGGTGTTCCTGCTTCTGGTGTTGTGATTCCTCCGGGCGGAGTAGAAAGTGTTGTGGTTCCCACTGCAGTGGGAGGTGGTACTGGTACTGGCGCAGTTCAGGGACGTCGGTATAATGATGTTCAGGATGATGTATTTTCTTTGCCAGGTGGGGATGCTGGTCCCCAGACTGATCAGGATCAGAGGATCCGGTTGATTGAGGAACAGCTAAGGGGTGTTGTGAATCAGGATTCTGTGGGAATGGATCTAGAGGATTTGGGGCTGGTTCCAGGCGTTGTTATTCCGCACAAGTTTCAGACTCCCACTTTCGAGAAGTATAATGGTATGACTTGTTCGAGGACCCACGTCAGGGCGTATGCAAGCAAGATGGCTGCATATGCGAAGAATGAAAAGCTGATGATGCATTGCTTCCAGGATAGCCTATCTGGGGCATCCCTGGAGTGGTACATGCAACTGGAAAGGAAGGATGTGCGTAGTTGGATAGATCTGGCAGGGGCATTTATCAGACATTACCAATATAACACTGATATGGCTCCTAACAGAACACAGTTGCAGAATATGTCGCAGAAGAACAATGAGAGTTTCAAGGAGTACGCTCAGAGGTGACGTGAACTGGCAGCTAGAGTTCAGCCTCCCATATTGGAGCGTGAAATGATAACTATGTTTATGGCCACCTTGCAGGGTCATTACTTTGAAAAATTGGTACCATGTATGTCTGGAAAGTTCGCTGATATAATCTTGGTAGGAGAGATGGTAGAAAGCGGAATTAAGGCAGGAAAGATATCAGGCAGTGATGGATCCTCATCTGGAGGCAGCAAGAAGCCTTATGCCAGTGGTTATAAGAAGAAGGAGGGAGATACAAACTCTGTGTCATCATATCGTGGTAGAGATGGACCTCGTCAGAATTACAATCAGCAGGTGGCTTCTGTAACTATCCCAGTGGTACCTCAGCAGCCAGCAGCGTCTCAACAACAAAATCAGACTCCTTACCGATCACAGCCTCAGAATAAGCGGGATAGGCATTTTGACACTCCACCTATGTCTTACTCTCAACTATTCCAGCACTTGTTGAAACTGTAGCTAATTCAGACAAGAACATTGGCTCCGCCTACTGGTAATCCACCTCCCGGCTATGACGCCAACGCCCACTGTGAATTTCATTCTGGGGCACTCGGACACCATACTGAGAACTGTAAAGCTTTTAAGCATAAGGTTCAAGATTTGGTGGATTCCAAAGCCATCAACTTCTCCAATGACATCCCGAATGTGAATCAGAACCCGATGCCGAATCACAGTGGGCCAAAGATCAATGCTGTCATTAAAGATTGTGAAGACCTGAGTTTGATTTCAGATGTGAACGAAGTCCAAACTCCCTTGGGTGTGGTGAAGGAAAGACTGTTGAGAGGAGGGGTATTTCCCGGTTGTGACGAAGGCTGTGTGGGATGTGTGTCACAGCCAGGCGGTTGTGAGTTATTGAAAACATGTATTCAGAAAATGATCAACAAAGGGGTATTACAGTTTGACAGAGGTTGCAAGCAGAATAATGTTACTGACAGAGAGATTGATGTTGCCACCATAATAATTCCGTTCAAAACGATAACTATATCAGCGCCGGCGAGACCAGTGCCGGTTACTATCACTGTTCCTAGACCAGTCCCGTATGAGACTACCAAGGCCATCCCATGGAACTATGGGGCCGAGGTGTTTGTTAATGGTAAGAAGCAAGAATTGGAAGACACATCAGCGGTGAATACAGGGGTCAGAAATCTTGTTGAAGCAGGGGCTATCACTAGGGGTGGTAGGGTCTTTATTCCGTCCGAGAATCAAGCTGGCAGTTCAAGACAAGACAAGGGTAAACAGATGATGGATGAGTCCGTACAGAGGCAGGAAGCTAATAACTCTACGACAAAGCAAGGTGGGGATACTTTCTCTGAAGATGTAGAAGAGTTTATGAGATTGATCAGAAAAAGTGATTACAAGATTGTCGACCAACTTCACCAAACTCCATCGAAGATTTCCATTCTGTCCTTACTGTTGTGCTCTGAGGCACACCGAAATGCATTGCTGAAGGTTCTGAATATGGCTTATGTACCACAGGAAATATCTGTCAATCAGTTAGAAGGGGTTGTGGCTCATGTGAATGCTGGTAATGGTTTGGGTTTCACCGATTTAGATCTGACTCCGGCTGGGAGGAATCACAACAATGCTCTGCATATTTCAGTGGAATGTCGTGGTCCTTTGATGTCGCATGTGTTAGTTGATACTGGCTCGTCTTTGAATGTGTTACCAAAGAAGGGTTTGATGAAGTTGGATACTCGTGGGTTGATTTGTACGCCAAGTGACTTGGTGGTACGTGCTTTTGATGGCTCCAAATGGTCAGTGTTTGGAGAGTTAGTTCTGCCGATCAAGGTGGGTCCTGAGGTTCTCAACACTACCTTTTACATAATGGATATTCAGCCTGCCTACAGTTGTTTGTTGGGTCGCCCTTGGATCCACGGTGCTGGGGCAGTAACTTCTACGCTACACCAGAAGTTGAAGTATATGGTGGATGGCCACGTTGTGACTGTTTGTGGTGAAGAAGATATTATGGTGAGTCACCTGTCGACCTTCAAGTATATGGAGGTAGATGGTGAGATACATGAAACTTTGTGCCAAGCCTTTGAAGCTGTGAAGATTCCCCAGGAACCCCCAAAGGCAGTCATTCAGCCTGAGGCGGTTGTCCAACCTGAAGTCGTCATACAACCAGAAGTTCCAATGTCCTCTTTCAAAGAGGCACGTACTATAGTTGAAGCTGGTGGTTCTCAGAAGTGGGGCAGTGTTATTGATGTTCAAAGGAAGCAAGATACTCATGGACTGGTTTACAGGCCACCTAGACGTTCTGAAGAGCCTCCCAAGTTCTATGGTCCAGTCCGTTTCACCAGTGCCGGTGTTTTCTTCGACAGAGTCAATGCTATTGAGGATGAAGGAGATAGTGATTGTGACATGGATGAATGGATCTGTCCCTGCATTCCTGGTCAGAGCCTAGGCAACTAGTCCTCCTAGAAAGTTATCCAAGTGACGCGCCCGGAGTAATTTACTTTTGTTTTCTGTTATGTTGAGTCCTGCGCTCTGCCCAAGGCGTAGTGATATTTCTTTGTAGGGCTTGGATGTTTTATTTGCTATCTTTATCATCAATAAAGGACGTTTTTTCATTCAAATATTTTGATCCCTGTCTTTCTATTTTTACTTTTTGCATATTAACCCACATCAAAATGGCAATGTGTTTTCTTGTTTGTTGCACTCATAATAAACATAAAACATCCATCATGCAGGTTCCTTCGTTCAGATTCCACCCATGACTTAGCTATGGCTCGATATGACTTCGACAATCCCATCTAACAGGCCGAAGAAGAGACTGACGAAGACTGTGACTTACCAGAAGAATTAGCCAGGCTGTTGAAACAAGAGGAAAGGGTTATTCTACCTCATCAGGAGGAAGTGGAGACTGTTAATCTGGGAACCGAGGATGTTAAACGAGAAATAAAGGTTGGGGCTGCCCTGGAAGACACTGTTAAGGGAAGGTTGATTGAGTTACTTCGAGAGTATGTGGATATCTTCGCCTGGTCTTACCAAGACATGCCTGGGCTTGACACTGATATTGTCTCACACAGACTACCGCTTAAAGAGGGTTGTACTCCAGTCAAGCAGAAATTGAGAAGGACAAAACCAGATATGGTTGTCAAGATCAAGGAGGAGGTTCAGAAACAATTGGATGCCGGATTTCTTGCCGTGACAAATTATCCTCCGTGGGTTGCTAATATTGTACCTGTACCTAAGAAGGATGGGAAGATCAGGATGTGTGTTGATTACCGAGATTTGAATAGGGCGAGCCCGAAGGATGATTTCCCGCTCCCCCACATTGACGTGTTAGTGGACAATACTGCTCAATATTCTGTGTTTTCCTTCATGGATGGCTTCTCTGGGTATAACCAAATCAAAATGGCCCCAGAGGACATGGAGAAGACTACTTTCATAACACCGTGGGGAACATTTTGCTACAAGGTAATGCCCTTTGGATTGAAGAATACTGGGGCAGCCTATCAGCGGGCGATGGTGACTCTCTTTCATGATATGATTCACAAGGAGATCGAAGTCTATGTTGATGACATGATTGCGAAGTCACAGACAGAGGAAGAGCACTTGGTAAACCTCCAGAAGTTGTTTGAAAGGTTGAGGAAGTTTAGGTTGAGATTGAATCCGAACAAGTGCACTTTCAGCGTGAGGTCTGGTAAATTGCTGGGATTCATTGTTAGTGAAAGAGGTATAGAGGTTGATCCTGCAAAGATAAGAGCCATACAGGAGATGCCTGAGCCAAGGACAGAGAAAGAGGTCCGTGGTTTCTTGGGGAGGTTGAATTACATTGCCAGGTTTATCTCTCATCTGACGGCTACATGTGAACCAATTTTCAAGTTGTTAAGAAAGGACCAAGAGGTCAGGTGGAATGAAAATTGTCGAGAGGCGTTTGAAAGAATAAAGACGTATTTGCAGGAACCTCCAGTCCTTATACCACCGGTGTCCGGGAGACCGTTGATTATGTACCTTACGGTTCTTGAGAATTCGATGGGTTGTGTGCTCGGTCAACACGACGAGACGGGTAAAAAAGAGCACGCCATTTACTACCTGAGTAAGAAGTTCACCGATTGCAAATCAAGATATTCTATGCTGGAAAAGACATGTTGTGCACTCGCTTGGGCAGCCAAGCGCCTAAGGCAGTATAGTTAAATCACACAACCTTGTTGATTTCGAAGATGGATCCGATTAAGTACGTGTTTGAGAAGCAAGCACTCTCTGGAAGGATAGCCCGTTGGCAGATGGTTTTGACAGAGTACGATATTCAGTATGTTTCTCAGAAGGCCATTAAGGGAAGTGTTCTGTCAGAATATCTTGCTGATCAGCCAGTTGAGGATTATCAGCCTATGAAGTTTGAGTTTCCAGACGAGCATGTTATGTTTCTGAAAATGAAGGATTGTGAAGAGCCTCTGCTTGACGAAGGACCTGAGATTGCATCACAGTGGAAGATGATTTTTGATGGGGCTGTCAACTCATATGGCAATGGAATTGGGGCAATCATTACAACTCCGAAGGGTTCTCATATACCTTTCACTGCCCGGTTAGCATTTGTGTGTACCAACAACGAGGCGGAGTATGAAGCATGCATCATGGGGTTAGAAGAAGTAATTGATTTGAGAATTAAGAACCTCGATGTCTATGGTGATTCCGCGCTGGTGGTTAATCAGATTACAGGAGAATGGGAGACTCGTCAGGCAAATTTGGCACCTTATAACAACTATGCCAGAAGGTTGTTACCTTTCTTTGATAGGGTGGATTTTCATCATGTGCCCAGAGCTGAGAATCAGATGGCCGATGCGTTAGCGACATTGGCATCCATGTATAAGGTGAACCGTTGGAATGAAACTCCGTCGATTAGGATCATGCGTCTGGACAGACCGGCTTTTGTGTTTGCAATTGAAGATGTGTCTGATGGTAAACCGTGGTATCATGATATTAAGGTTTTTCTGAAGAGACAGGAGTATCCAGAGGGTGCCTCCACCAAAGATAAGAAGACTCTGAGAAGGTTGGCAGGGAACTTCTTTCTGAACAAGGATGATGTGTTATATAAGAGGAACTTCGATATGGTCTTGCTACGTTGTGTTGATGAACACGAGGCAAGCTCATTGATGGAGGAAGTTCACGAGGGTTCTTTTGGTACTCATTCCAGTGGACACACCATGGCTAGAAAGCTGTTGAGAGTAGGATATTATTGGATGACTATGGAGTCTAATTGTTTCAAGTATGCTCGGAAGTGCCATAAATGCCAGATTTATGCAGATAAGATGCACGTACCGCCTACGCCTCTAAATGTGTTGTCATCTCCTTGGCCGTTTGCAATGTGGGGTATAGATATGATTGGAAAGATTGAGCCTACTGCTTCCAATGGACATCGTTTCATTTTGGTTGCCATTGACTATTTCACAAAGTGGGTGGAGGCAACCTCGTACGCCAATGTCACCAAGCAAGTGGTAGCCCGGTTTATAAAGAAGGACATCATCTGTCGTTATGGGGTCCCGGAGAGAATCATTACTGATAATGGCTCGAATTTGAACAATAAGATGATGAAGGAACTATGTCAGAGTTTTAAGATCGAGCATCACAATTCTTCTCCCTATCGTCCGAAGATGAATGGGGCTGTTGAGGCGGCAAATAAGAATATCAAGAAGATTGTGCAGAAGATGGTGGTAACGTATAAAGACTGGCATGAGGTGTTGCCTTACGCTCTACATGGTTACCGTACTTCGGTGCGTACGTCAACTGGGGCAACCCCTTTCTCATTGGTATATGGTATGGAAGCAGTCTTACCCTTAGAGGTCGAGATTCCGTCTTTGAGAGTTCTGGCAGATGTGAAGCTTGATGAAGCTGAATGGGTGCGTTCCAGGTTGGACCAGTTAAACCTTATTGAAGAAAAGAGATTGGCAGCCATCGCACATGGCCGTTTGTATCAGAGCAGGATGAAGCACGCCTTTGATCAGAAAGTGCGTCCTCGGAATTTTCATACAGGTGAATTGGTTTTGAAAAGGATCCTTCCTCCTCAGACATATCACAGGGGCAAATGGACTCCAAACTACGAAGGGCCGTATGTAGTCAGAAAGGTTTTCTCTGGTGGAGCCTTACTACTTTCAACTATGGATGGCGAAGATTTTACCTCCCCTGTGAACACAGACGTAGTCAAAAAATACTTCGCATAAAAGAGACCCGCTGGACATAAAAAGAAAATCCAGGCAAAAAGGGGCATCCCGGCGAACCATAAAAAGGAAAAGGTTCGGGCAAAAGTTAGGGATAAAATGTAAAAAGAAATGTGTAAACCCGCAAAGTTGAAAACCTGAAAAGGCGACTTTGGCAAAAATGGGTATCCCGGTGGATTGAAAACCCGAAAAGGGCGATCCAGGCAAAAGTTAGGGGTTTATAAGCGAAAGGCTACGGTATGCGTTCGATCTGTGAATACTTTCAACACCTGGAAATTCTGAAAGAAAAGGATCAATACAGTTAGTCTCTTCGAAGGTCAAGATGTTTGCGGATAAGCAAGTCATATGGGTCATAGCTGAGTCGAATCATGGTGGATATCTGTTCCCACATTGCCGACATGTGTGTTTTCTTTTGTTTTTGCGCAATTACCTCTTTCTAGGAATTGCTTCCTATTGTAAATGCCTATTTACAGGCCACTCTTCAATAAAATATTCATTTCACTTAAAGAGCTTTCCATTGTTTGTTTTACTTTTACTTTTACTGTTTTGTTTGCAAAAAAACGTCCGATATTTTTGATAAACATTGCATATAAAATTTTGAGCTTTGCAGAGCGTAACGAAAAGCAGTAGAAGTTACTTAGGCGTTAACGAGGATAGCCAGGTTGTGGCATATTCTTTTGTTGTTATTTGACTTGCAGGGCAACAGGATTGCACTTCCCAGCAGGTTGCTCTCCCCAACATTAAGATTGCTCCTTCCCCAGCAGGACAAACTTTCCTCAGCAGAGCAGACTTTCCCCAGCAGGAGACTTAGGAAGCATTTTCTCCGGATCAAGACATTATTTCCCCATAGAATCAGGGTGTTCACCTTCCCCATCCGGTAAGCGCGCTTTCACCGACGAAGTCATATTCTAGTCCCCAGCAAGGTGGGAGTAAAGTCATTCTCCCTACCAGCAGGCTAAGTTCAGCAGTATCCCCAAGCAGGATGGTATTATGGACTATTTCCCCCAGCAGGTTCTGAGCCAATTGGATATTAGTAATTTTCAGTAACAGACTTCCGGTTTTGTTATTGGCGTTCATTCTTAACTCCCCCAGCAGAGGAGAAATCTCAGGTTTTGGATGAAAGACAGGTGTGGCCCCCGGTAGTTCTTTCGGGACCTCATCCCCAGCAGAAGTTGTTGATCCAAAGAGTCGATCAGTATGACCCTTCTCAACAGAGTTCCTAGATTTAGAGGATAATTTATTTTTGTCGTCCCCAGCTGAACGGGTCCTTTCTCTCCGGCATTTATTTTGCTGGAGGGGCTCTTTTGCATATCATAAGCATTCACATTGCATCCTCAAACGCATAGCATTTCCATGTCGTATGGAGCATTATGCCATTATTCAAACATTTGCACTCGAAGCATAAGTCAGGTTTGATACTTTCTTTGCCAGTTCTCTTGCTCAGCAGAGATGGCACAACTCAGGAGATTTTGGAGGGATGTATTCCTCATACTTGTGCTCCCCGGCAGAGTCTTTTATTTAGACTTCTCCTTTCCCCAACGGAGTCATCTTATCTATGGATCATGGGCCCGTCAGAAGTTTGTTCGGCCTTTCTCTTTCGTGAAATCCTGTCCTTACCAGAAGTTTTGTTTCACGTTATCCCCAGTGAAGTCGCCATTGGTATTGCTAGTTTCTCTTTATCAGCAGAGATAATGATCTTTTGGAGATTTCATTCGTCAGTTTCCCTTTATCAGCAGGGATGGCATCAGTTGGCTAGTTTCTCTTTATCAGCAGAGATAGCAGTCTTTTGGATAATTCTTTGTCAGTTTCCCTTTATCAGCAGGGATGGCATCAGTTTGCTAGTTTCTCTTTATCAGCAGAGATAGCGATCTTTTGGATAATTCTTCGTCAGTTTCCCTTTATCAGTAGGGATGGCATTTATTTTGCTAGTTTCCCTTTATCAGCAGGGATGGCATCAATTTGCTAGTATCTCTTTATCAGCAGAGATAGCAATCTTTTGGAGATTTCGTTCGTCAGTTTCCCTTTATCAGCAGGGATGGCATCAGTTGGCTAGTTTCTCTTTATCAGCAGAGATAGCAGTCTTTTGGATAATTCTTCGTCAGTTTCCCTTTATCAGCAGGGATGGCATCAGTTTGCTAGTTTCTCTTTATCAGCAGAGATAGCGATCTTTTGGATAATTCTTCGTCAGTTTCCCTTTATCAGCAGGGATGGCATTTATTTTGCTAGTTTCCCTTTATCAGCAGGGATGGCATCAGTTTGCTAGTATCTCTTTATCAGCAGAGATAGCAATCCTTTGGAGATTTCATTCGTCAGTTTCCCTTTATCAGCAGGGATGGCATCTAGTTTGCTAGTATCTCTTTATCAGCAGAGATAGCAATCTTTTGGAGATTTCGTTCGTCAGTTTCCCTTTATCAGCAGGGATGGCATTTATTTTGCTAGTATCTCTTCATCAGCAGAGATAGCAAGCTTTTGAAGATTTTCGCCCGTCAGTTTCCCTTTATTAGCAGGGATGGCATTTATTTTTCCAGTTTCTCTTTATCAGCAGAGATAGCAATCTTTTAGAGATTTATTTCGTCAGTTCCCTTTATCAGCAGGGATGGCCTATTTTGAGATTCCTTTGTCAATTCTCTTTATCAGCAGAGATGACTTTATACCCAGCGTAGCTAGCACTCGTCTGCGTTGCGACAGTACAGCATTTATGGCTAATTCTCCAGCAGAGGATCGCAAATTTTTGGGTTCTTTGGTATTCAATCTCCATGCATCCCGAATGTCTGAGAGTCGTCGCTATCATACCTCCAGGACCAAGTTGATTGAATAAGGGCAGCTGTTGCACCCCAAAATTTGCCCTCCTTACTTTAGTACTAACTGGCTTATGTTTCATTTCATCTTTACATTATCATGTATGCATATCATTAGCATGGGGTCAGGGTAAAGTCCTATCTGGTCTACTACCTCATCAAGAGTTCACAGGTTGCAAGGGATCTCAAGTGGAATCACTCTCCTAACCAGTGCATGAATTAGGGTTTTGAAATTCTTGGGTTTATTGCTCCAATGGGCAGGCTCCTTGGGTTTTATCATAACCAAATGGCATATCTTATCTTTGTTGGAGAAGATACACATTATACTCAAAGGAATTTGGATTTCGAGACTGTGTTATTTCCTCCTAGACTGAGGGTACCAAACTAGGGTTTGCTATAAAGTCAGTCTATTTCTGATTTTTTGGGCAAGTCTTGATTCTATGGTATTCCTTGGGTCCCTAAGTATCTAGGAGTGGAAGATTGTCCATCAGTTTGGTTCAGGAGAAGTTCAATTGGCCAATGGATTGAAAATCAGTTGAATTTGGGGAAAAGTCAACAGTGAAAGGAGAAAAGTCAACTGTGAAATTTTGAGGTTCTCTTCAAGGATTTTAAGATCTTACATCCTCATATGGTCTCCAGGGGTCAAGTTTCATACATATTTGTCAGGAATCAGGAGTTGGTGCAAAGTTTCTAAATTTGGAAAGTAACCTATAATGAAAAGTTTCCATTTTTGGCAAGTTTCTACACTTCATTCAACTAAACTTTACACTATCAAGAAAGCTTCAAATGAATTATTCTTCAACATGAAAGTTTAAGATCTTTTTCTCCTCTTTCCAACAAGTACTAGTGGGTCTCCATATCATTTGTGAAACTCCAATTATGATCAAAGGAAGGCAAAGTGGTTTTTAGGGTTTCTCATGATGCCATTTTCACAATTTTGGGCATAATGACCTACAATCAAATCCATTGCTTCATGCCACATTCTAATATTAAAAGAATTTCCTTAAGGATTATTTTGGGCCTAAGAATGAAGAAATTCCATGGTTTATTATTCACTTCCTTCCCATTATTCAAAAATGCCAAATTATTCAAAAGTCATGAATCAAAAAAGTTTCAAGGCCCAATTTAAATATGGTGTAATTAGCAATCCAAATGGAGGTGATCCATCAAATAATTCTCAAGTATCCATGAAAGGAGAAAGGTGTAATTCACATAATGCATTTTAACAAAATAATTCAAAAACTCATGAAACAAACAATTACCCAAGCCCAAATGTTCAGATATGAAATAACCCTAAGTATTTAAGCCTATTCATGCATTGGTTAGGGTTCATGCACGTGAAGTTGGAGGAGTTCTCAAGAAAACCCTAAAAGAGGATTTCTCATTCAAACTCACGATCCACAAGGTTTTTGCCCAGAATTCTTCCACAAAGCTTCTCTTGGTAATCCATAGAGTGCAAATCAACCTCCATTCGCAACCAAAGGCAAGGATTGGAGCTGCTCCATCACAGGTTGAGAGGTTTTTTCATGCTCTTAAAACTCCAATTTTTTATATGAATATTGACGTGTGATGAATGGTGATCACTCTTATCTATTTATTTTTTATTATGGACGTGTGTATGGCTTGTTATGTGAGTTTAAAGTTTTGAACCCTTACACTAATCCCTTCGTTTTTTGTTATGTGTTAATTATTTGTGAATTTGGAGGCCATATTTGAATTCCTTGTGTTTTTCTGGGTCGAATGGTATATTCGTGCGTATTTTCTGGGAAATTTTTAAGTGCAGGTGGTGGAGGAGTCGACCGGAACCCTAGTTCCGGCGACTGGTGCGGTGGCGAGCCGGTGGAGAGATCCAAAGGAAGAAGACGAAGTGTGGACCGTCTGATTCCTTCATCGTGCGATCATCAGCGCGCCATGTGTCTTCCCTTTTTATTTTTTTTCTGAATTTTAATGGTTAATCCTGTGCATATTATCCCATGACAATTACCATGCTCCTCCAATCATTCTTTTTATTGTGTTTACTTTTTCTAATGGTTGACTAAGCATGAACCGTCAGATACATCAAGCGATCCACAGTCTGCCAGCAAATTAATGACAGCATGTGCCTTGCACATGGGAGGCGCACGGTAGTCACTTTTTATTTTTTGTTTTTCTGAATAATTTAGTGGGCTGGGGTGCTATGCGCACCCCCCAACCTTCAGCCCAATCTCTTTTTCTAGTTTGTTTTTGTACTTGACGCACCCCCGATTTTTATTTTTTTATTTATTTTATTTCGCTGACTAATTATTGGGCTCACTATTCGCGCCCCCACTCTCTGGCCCAACCTTCATTTCTAACGCATGTGGACTACTGAATGCACCCCCCTGCATTTTTTTGTTTCATTTTATGTTATTTCAATTATCTTATTTCATATTTTAATTTTAAAAATACCTTTTTGCATTAAAAAAATCCTAAAAAATTCATACATCATCTTTATTAATTTATAAAATTTTTACAAATTTTTTTTTTTTTATCATTTAAATTAATTATTTAATTCAACTTCTTTTTGAATTATCTACATAATGCATCCTTAATTTCTTTATTTTATTTCTCTGCATCCGTAAAATATTTTTGATCTGTTCTTTTTGCATTTGTTCACTAACATCATAAATTGCATAAAAATATTTTTCTTTCATTTTTAAATTTATTTCACATTGCATTTAGGTCCTTCCCTTTGGCACACTGAGCTCTAATTCCCACCTGAACTTTGCCTAATTATTTGAATGACTAATATCTTGATTTTTTGCAGGGATTTTTGATATGTTGTTTGCCTCTGGTTGAGGAACCTTAATGTTTAATTTGGGAATTTTAGGAGTCATTTTTCCAATTATCTGATTTGCTTTCACTTGAGATTTTCTTGCAGGCGCATCTTTGACCTTGTATGATTATCTGTTTGAAAAGGCACTTGGGCCATTTGCTTTGGGGTTGTTTCTTTGTTTATTTGATTCATGTTTGGATGATAATCATTGTTGTTTACCATTGTTTGATTTTCATTCACATCATCTCTCTTACTTATGTCTATTATGTACTAATCTTTTATGCAGGGTCTAAGGTAAGTTCTTTAAGGGTATGGATAAGTATCCATGGTTACCCTTACTTTTTCCTTCCCTCATCTTCTTCCTTTAGGACTTAGGTTGTCTTCAAACCTCACTAACCGTAGGTCACCCATGCATGATAACTTTAGGACTCACAGTCTCCCTTAGAGTTACCCTCGTGTCTTCTCTCTTCTCATCTCGAATTTCTTTAAAACACTTAATAAGAATAAGGTGTATTGCGCACGAGCCTTAAGTATGGGGAATGAGAAATGAGGGGCTTCCTCTCATCTTTCTAGAGTGCTTAGCGAGCGTCCTGTCTTGGGATGATGCGTTAAGTATTCGCCCCTGTGCCCTAGACTTTGGTGCAATGCAACTTAGGAACTAACTTAAGCCACTTCTGTCCTAAAAAACACAAACCAACTTTAAACATTTTTGTCCTTCGGGACCTTCAACTTAAAGGCTATTTTCAAAAAAGGGCACGTTATTTTCCGTCTGAGATGCAAACAGGCATCGACCCTAACTGCCGGACGCGAACTTAACGTCGCTCATAAAAAACACAAAAAGAACTTGGTCCGAACTACATTGACTCTGAATTCCCCATTGCACAAAGGGGGTATGTAGGCCTAGGACGTCGACGTCCTACCGAGTCGGTCTTTGTCTTTCCCTCTCCGTTTTAGTACAGCCCTAGATGATAGTATAACTTACCCTTAGATTAGACAACAAGCGTGGATCCCATCGAGTACGATGGACGCGTGGGGTGCTAGCACCTTCCCCTCGCGTAACCGACTCCCGAACCCAGGTTATGGTTGCGATGACCATTCCTTTCCCCCTTTCCTAAGGTTTATGCGGTGTTCCCTTTCCCTCTCTTGGGATAAATTTACACGGCTGGCGACTCTGTTTTCCGTGCCACTCTCGCGTTTGTACCTGGATGAAAATCCTGGGAGCGACACTCCTATATATGAAGGTGTGGAATGGGGAGATAATCGACACCTCTTCTTTTCATTTACGTATATATGTATCTTTTGACTTGTGTTTAACTTTTTCCTCTTTCTTAGCCATAAAAATTCATGCCAAGAAGTTAGCTAACGTCGAAGCGTCGACTGCAGAGGACGTGGAAGACCCAAAAGACACCATCAAAAAACCTTCGGCGAGGGTATGATTTTGCCCCTCATTTTTTTTATTATTATGTTCTGAAATACTAATGAAATCTCTTTTTATTTTACAGGGAAGTCGGAGACCTCTTTCGACTCCAAAGAAAAGAAAGGAAAAAGAACCTGAAGTCCCTGCTGTTGACTCTGGTGACGAATCCCCTGATCAAGTCAAACCTTCAAGAAAGAAGAAGAAGACGGCTAAATCTCAACAACAAAAACCCTCTGCTTCCAAAATATTGGAAAAAACCCCCCTCAAAAATCCTGTTGTGCAAGTTACCACCGCTCCAGCAGAAAGTGAGAGTTCTAGTCTCAAGACCGAAATTCCCAAGGTATGGTTTTTTTTCTTTATAATTCGAAATTTAAAGGCGTTTTTTCCTTATGATAACTTTGTTAACTTATTTATCTTTCAGGTTCTTGTCGATACTCATGGGCATCCTATTGTCCAAATCCTTCCAAAAACTAGCAGCGATCCCACCTACAAGCCAACAAGTGCCTCCAAGCCTTCCCCTAAAGATTCGACTAAAGAATCAGCCACTGAAGTGAATCAGCCCACCGTTGTCTCTAAAAAACTTCAAGATGTAGTGGAAGAAGAAACTGGCCCTGAGAATGACATCTTAGTTGACATTGGTGGGGACACTATGATGCCCACTGCTCCAAAGGCTACTGAGGACAAAGAAGGAAAGACCGACAAGACAAACCGTGATGATCATCTCAAAACTACTTCAACCACCACTACTTTGACCCGTCTCTCTCACGAGGAACTTGAGAACTTGAAAGTGCAAAGACCATTAGAATATCTGAAGGTCATGCTCAGCACACATTATAATTTTGCTGACACCACCACCAGCAGTTCGACTACTTTAGGGACCATTTCTGGCGCAAAATCTATGGACGAAGTGATGACCCAGATCCGGCAGAAAATCCTCGTCATTGATTTGTTTCAACTTCTAGAGAAAGATTCATCTGCTTAATTTGACCTGAAAAATATCTTGAAGCAAGTCAATGTCCTAGAGGCTCCCCCTGAAGTGACTGATGTTATTGTGGATCTGACCACTCTAATTGACTTTGTGGTGTCAGATCTCAACCTGCTTCGAGGCTATTCGAAAAAACTTGAAAATAAGTCAGAAACACAACTTGCTGAGTGGGATGCTGCCACAAGTTCTACCAACAAGGTAACTGAACTGGAAAAGGTGTTTGAACAAAATCAAAAAGAGGTTGCCAGCTGTGACGAAAACATCCTCAAATGGGAGAAACAAATTGCTGCCCTCCAAAACAAAATTTCTCAAGCTAAGAAACGCAAAGAAGAACTACAACAAGTCCATCAAGATGAGATAACTAAAGAGATCGAAGTTGGAGTGTATCATGTCGAAAGGGCTCAGAAGCTAGGTAAAGAGATTGAAGATATTTCGACCAGCAACGCCCTCTGTGAACGTCGACTTCAGATTCAACGGTCCAAGTTTGAAAATTTGAAGAAATCTTTTTCCTATTTAAATTTGTAATGTTGCTTGGTCCTTTGAGGCCTTTTTCTTTTTGTAATGACACTTAAGCCATTTGTTTGATGAATTTCACCAATTTAGTTATTTCTTTTGCAAGCTTATTCAATTTCTATTTTAACTTCCTACAATATGGGTTTATATTTTTTCAAATATTTCCCATTTATTTTCAGCACTCTCTTATCTTTATCCAATTCTTCGACTTCATACGCGCCATTGGAAAATACTTTTGTGATTTGAAAAGGTCCTTCCCACTTGGGGGACCATTTTCCCATAAGTCTATCTTTTTGATCCATGGGAAGAATCACTTTCCACACAAGGTCGTCAATCGAAAAGGCTTTACCTTTCACATTTTTCTTGTAGGATTTCTCCACTCTTTCCTTTTTCCTTTTTAATAAATCTAACGCATGTAACATTTCTTCGTCTAAATCAACTAATTCGTCGATCATCATATTCCAATATGAGTCTGATGGAATTTCATGATGCCTTTGGACTCTTGCTGACTGTAAGTATATCTCGACCGGTAAGACTGCACCATGGCCATACGTTAGTCGAAAGGGTGTAGCATTTGTAGCTTCCTTAGGAGAGGTTCGACAAGCCCATAGAATTTGGTTCAAAGTTTTGTGCCAATTCTTTGGCTTTCTTCCCACGTGCTTCTTTATCAAACCAATTATAACTTTGTTTGCTGCTTCGACCTGTCCGTTGGCTTGAGCGTAGTAAGGCGTTGATGTGAGAAGTTTGAACCCCATTTCCTTCGCAAATGCTTGCATATTTTTACCAGTGAAAACAGATCCTTGATCCGTCGTTATTGTCTCTGGGATGCCAAACCTGTAAATGACGTGTTTTCGAATGAATTCGATTACTGCTTCTTGATCCACATTCACTAAAGGTATGGCTTCGATCCATTTTGTAAAATAATCGATACCAACCAAAATAAACTTCTGGCTTTTTGAAGATGCTGGTCGAATTTCTCCAATTAAATCCAAAGCCCAACCTCTGAAGGGCCAAGGCTTTATTATAGAATGTAACGCACTTGCAGGAATATGTGTTATCCCTGCGTGCACCTGGCATTCTTGGCATCCTTTCGCGAATTCGACACAATCTTTTAACATAGTTGGCCAATACATTTCTTGGCGGAATAATAACCACTTTATCTTATGGCATGCTTGATGTGCACCGCATGCCCCGCTGTGTACATTCGTCAAAGCTATGTATGCCTCAGATTCTCCTAGGCACTTAAGTAATATCCCTTCCAGAGTTTTCTTAAATAATTCATTCCCCAAAATCACATAACTCAAAGCTCGATACCTAATTTTTTGTTTGACTGGTCCTGTTGGATTTAGTAGATATTCCATTATGGGCTTCCTCCAGTCTCCAATCATTGAATTATCTATGTTAAAATTTTCAAAAGTTTCTTCATCAGCGTATCCTAGCTTTATTGTTTCCAAATCTGATGGGGATAATCTGGCTGACACGACTCTTCCTCTAATTTCGATGGCTTCTTGCAACTTCTCCTTCGACACTTTATATCCAGAAGCGATCTGTGCTAAATCATTTGCCTCCTGATTTTCTATTCGAGGGATGTGTCGAATCATAACCATATCGAATCTTTTCAAGAGTCAATTAGCTATTACAAAGTACATGATTAAATTCTCTTTAACACACTTGTGCTCCTTTGTTATTTGCTTTATGACTAACTCAGGGTCGCCCATTATTTCGACCCGAGTTGCCCCCAATTCCAACAAAATTTCAAGTCCTGCTATCAAAGCCTCATATTCTACCTCATTATTTGAACAAAGGCCTTCGACTTTGTACTTAAATTTTGTTGGAATTTTGTTAGGAGAAATAATAAGCACTCCTATTCCAGTTCCTTTTTTATGACTAGAACCGTCGAAGTATAACTTCCATGGTTCTATTTCAATGTAGTCCAAAGACTTTTCATTTATAGTGTGGTCGACTATGAAATCAACCACTACTTGCCCTTTGACAGCCTTTAAAGGTAAATATGTCAAAGAATACTAGTTAATGCTAATGCCCACTTTCCAATTCGACTATGCAAGATTGGTTTAGAAAACATGTATTTTAAAACATCGAAATGAGAAGAAACATAAACATCAACTGGTTTTATATAATGCTTCAATTTCATACATGAAAAGTATAAACATAAACACAACTTTTCAATTACACTATATCTAGTTGCCGCATCGTTCAAGACCTTACTGAGGTAGTAAATGGCTCTTTCGACACCATTCTCATCCTCTTGAGCCAACATACTCCCTAATGTCTTGTTCGATGCGGATATGTACAGCCTCATACTCCTACTTCTACAAGGCGACATTAAAATTAGAGGATACCTCAGGTATTCCTTGATCTTGTCGAAGGCATCCTGCTGCTTTTTCCCCCATTTGAAGTCTTCCTTCTTCAATCGAAGTAGAGGGGAAAAGGCTTGCGTCTTCCCACTGAGGTTAGAGATGAACCTTCGGAGAAAGTTGATCTTGCCAAGTAGAGACTGCAATTCCTTCTTTGTAGATGGCGTTTTCGCCTCTGTTATTGCCTTGGCCTTGTTTTGATTAATTTCGATCCCTTTCTTGTGGACCACAAAGCCTAGGAAGTCTCCCGCCTGCACACAAAATGCACATTTTAGAGGATTCATCTTCAGACCAAACTTCCTCATCCGTTCAAAGGACTGTCGAAGGTGGTCTAAATGACTTTTTCCTGAAACAGACTTAATAACAATATCGTCAATATAAATCTGCATAAAAGCCTCGATGAAATCGTGAAAAATCGAATTCATCGCTCGCTGGTATGTTGCCCCAACATTTTTTAAGCCAAAAGGCATTACCACCCATTCGTAGGTGCCTAAGGCTCCAGGGCATCGAAATGTCGTTTTAGGAACATACTCCTCAACAATAAAAATTTGGTTATAACCAGAGTACCCATCAAGCATACTAAGGTACTCATGGCCTGCGGAAAAATCGACAAGCATTTCCGCCACTAGCATAGGATATTTATCCTTTGGGGTAGCAAAATTCAAGTCTCAAAAATCAATACACACCCTCAATTTGCCATTTTTCTTTATTACGGGAACTATATTAGTAATCCATTCGACATACCTGGTCGGGCGGATGAACTTACATCTGATGAGTCTGTCAATTTCTTCTTTAATCTTTGAGAGGATTTCTGGTGCGAATCTCCTTGGAGTTTGCTTAACAGGTTTCCTCCTAGGCTTTATTGGTAGCCTTAATTCGACCAGATTCCTATCCAACTCGGGCATTTCGTCATAGTCCCATGCGAAACAATCCTTGAATTCCTTCAGCAACTGGACTATTTCGACCTTGAGTTGGGGGCTCACTTTTGCACTGATATAGGTTGGTCTTTTTTCTGTCCCCGACCCCAAGTCAATTTCTTCAAGTGGATCCAGTGCCATCATTTTGATGTTTGCTGCTAATGGATCCTTCTCCTAGATCTTTGTCAGGTGGATCCATATCAAAATCCTTTCCAAGACCTTGTTGATCTGCTTCCATCTTGTTGGTTTCGACAGCCATATACTTTACTTCGGCCTCTAAGGCCGCTTTGAGTTTATTCTCGGCTATATAAGCTGCGATATTTTCGAGAACTAGTGACTCACTCATTGTCACTGAATTCGCTGCCCCAGCCAGTTGGCTGGATGTGTGAGGTTCCAAAAATGTAGACTTCTTCGCCAACTACCTCTCTATCCCACTGAAACCCGTGGGTGGGATGAAGGTATAATGAGCAGAAAGCGTTGTCAGTTGGTGTCATGTCGAAGTTTGCTGGACTACAAGGAGCTATGTGAGCCAGGTTCCTATCAAAGCTTCGCCTATCAACCTGGTTTACTTCAGCCAGAAAGTAACTCTGGTCAGCCTCTATATTTTCAACAATCCCATCTGCGCGCCAAATTGTTATTGGTTGATGCATTGACGAAGGGATGGCACCTATGTCGTGTATCCATTCCCTGTTTAAGAGAAGGTTATAATTTGCTTTTGACGCAATTACCATAAACATCGTCGGCCTTGTGATGGTTCCGACAGTTAGATCTACTTGTATCACACCCATAGTAGTTCATATTTTCCCTTCATAATTCGACAACACCATGTTATGAGGTTTGGTGTCAGAATCATCTTTTCCAATTTTCTTAAGCATATAATGCGGCATCAAATTGACAGCCGCTCCTCCATCGACCAAAATTTTATTCACCCCTATGTTACCCGCTTTTCCTTTTATAAATAGGGGTTTCAAGTGGTTCCTCATTGAGTCATCTGGCCTTTCGAAAAATCTGTTATGTTCTTCAACGCATCCATTGTTCATGATATAATAGCAAACGGGCCTGTGTCTGGCCGTTTTGACCTCCATAGATTCCTCTTCCTCTTCGACCTCCATTATTTGATCATACTCCCTAGGGAGCACTGAGACGATGTTACACATTACGTCGAATGATGCCTCTGACTCTGAGTTAAAATCGTTTGTCATTTCATCATCCCTGGTCACTTCCTCCTTTGATGATGCTTGTACTGGAGCAATATGTGGCTTTTCGACCTTCAATTCTTCCTTCTGCGTCAAAGTTTGAACATTGCTGCTGGTTTCTGACTTGGCCTTTCCTGCAGCCTCCTTCTCAGCCTTCTTTCGACGTTGGTACCTCCTCCACTGTGACTTCGTCATGGGATTCTTGCCCTTATAATTTTCAGAAGGGTAAGTCACCTTCTTAGTTTTTTGGAATTTTTTCTATATGATATGGAAGATCCCCACTGTACTTCGAAATCCTTCCATTTCCCCTGTCCTTGGGCTTGTCGGATTGGATGGACCCACCTGTCGTCTGGAGCTTTATTTGTAGGTTTGAATGTGTTAGGGTATCTTCCCCCTAACCTCTCCCTGCTTTGGTCCCCTCTTCTGGGGTCGAATCTTTCTCCAGAAGGCATCCAATTTCCCTTTCTTTTTGCTCTCTCCACTCCCTCTAAGTTTTGTGCTGCCTTTTTATCGAAGTCGGCACTACAACGAGGGCAAAGCATTACCTCAGATCTTTTCCTCTGGCATCTATGTATAAAATCTTCCAGATTTTCTTCCTCCTTGGGATACGCCAGTTTATGGTACTCCTCACGTCGACGCTCCTCGTCGACTTGCATCGACACATTCGGAGCCACTTCGACCATGTTTACATTGGCAGGTGTCTCTGTGTCCATGCTCAATTTATTCAACATCAAACTGAGGCCTTCATTGACCTCGTGTTCCTTCTTCATACAGTTGAAGTCCTCAGAGATTTTCTTCATCAGCACCTTTGGGAGCGGACTCCTAGTAACCTGTGGGTTGACGAATCCAACAACCTTGTTCTTTGGATCCTCCATGGTCCTTCGGAGAATACCAACAACAGCTTGTTTGTAAGAACCTTCAGTAGTTCCTTTGGTAGTTTGGGAGAAATCGTCAGTAGTCTCATCGTTGTCTCTAGTGAAACCTTTAGTAGTTTCATTGTTGATTTGGACGAAACCGTCAGTAGTTTCGTTGTTGACTTGGACGAAACCATCAGTAGTTTCGTTATTGACGCCAGCAGTGGCCTCAGTAATGTAGTTCTCAATGATCTTTTCGTCAAGGTCTTCAGCAACCTTAACCATCACAACCTGGTTCCCGAAATCAGAGGTGACTTCGACCATATCACATTTGTTGGCGGGATCTTCAGCAACCTCCACCATATTCACGTTGTTGTCGAAGCCATCAGTAGCCTCGATCATGTTCACATTGTCATTGAATCCTTCAGCAACCTCGACCATGTTCACTGTGGATGGCTCAGTATAGTGGGCCTCCGCTACTTGCAAAGAGTTTGAATCCGCTTTCACCTGGGCCTTCGACTTGTCGCTGAATTTGAGCCTTCCATCTCTGATTGCATTCTACACGAGATCCCTGAAAAGGAAACATTGAGACATTTTATGACCCAAAAAATTATGGTACTTGCAAAAACCTCTCTTTTTCTGTTATTCTAAAGGAGGCACTTTAGTACCAGAAGGCACTATCATTTGGCCATCCTTGACTAACAAATCAAATATTTCGTCACACTTTGTGACGTCGAACGTATAAGTTCTTTTGGGGAACTTGTCGTTCTTATCCGATTCGACTGGGTTTTTCCCATTCGACGGAGCTAAGACTCTGCACGCATATGGTGGCCCCTGTTTTAATTCTGCCAAATCAACCTCTTGTTTGTCGAAATTTAATGATCCATCTTCGTCATCTTTCTCACAAACTCTGACATATACTACCCTTTCTTTTTAATTTTTATTAGCCCTATCTTTTTCGGCTTTTGATCGTTCGACTTGTCTAACCCTATCAGCCAATTGGGTCATGTCTCTTAAGTACTGGGTATCTAATTTCTTTCTAATCGAATAGTCGAGGCCACCAGCATCCATTTCGACTAACTCGTGTTCAGGCACTTGTGTGAAACACCTTGCCTTGAGCAACCTAAACCTATTCAAGTAATCATCAATTGGCTCTGAGAACTTTCTCTTGACGCTAGCCAATTCTTTCAAATGTATCTTTGTTTGTCACATGTAAAATTGTTCGTGGAATAATCTCTCCAACTGGGTCCATGTATGTATCGAATTCGCAGGCAATGTGGTAAACTAAGTAAAATCATTTTTTGTTAGGGAACTAGGGAAATATTTTATTTTCAAATTCTCATTGTACGCTATTTTGCCTGCTTCTATTAAATATCGTGCCACATGTTCGACTGTCAATTCACTAGTATCCCCTGAAAATTTTGTAAACTTGGGAACTTTCCATCTATGTGGCAACTCTTGCTGCAAAATATATTCTGATAGGGGGGAAGTATAATTGGGCCTTTGCAAACCTACATTCATCCCATTTCGCGCCATAATCCTTTCGACCATGGCAGCCAAATTATTTTCTGCTGGCATATCATTACAACACATTTGTTGTATAATATTATCAGCATTCTGGTTTCGGTTTACTAACAACACCCTTGGTTCTTGTTGAACAGGGATTTCGACCGCTGGTGTTTCGACTACCCCTCCTTGGTTCAAAACTTCCGCATGAGGGGTATTTGGTTGTCTTTGATTTATGGTAGGTTCTTCTTCGACGGCTACCCTTTGGTTCTGAACTATCTGTTCCCTTGGGGGAGGTTGGGGGACACCAAAGAAATCGACAATGCGCGTCATTTGTGCAGCCAATTGTTGACTTGTTTGTGTCGTGTTTTGGATCAGAGGGTTAAATATAACCCCCATCTATTGGGCTAGCATCTGGACCATATCGTGATTGCTCTCGTCCATTTGTTGCCTAATTACTTGTGCAGAATTATTGGTAATATTTGGCATATAAGTTGGATATCCCGTTCCTAAACGCTGGCTAATTCTACCCATCTGGTTTATACCAGAACCGGACCCTTGCAAAGGCGAAGTTACGTTCATCGTTGGATCTGTAAATGCTGATGGCGCATTATGTAAACTTTCCATTACTGATGTTGGCATTCCATACAGTTGTTCTCGATTTAGAGGCATCGAAAAACCAGATATAAAGGGCCTTTACATATTCCCTGAAGGGGGAGGTGTCATTTGAGGCATTTGGGGTCCTAGAGTTGAAAAACTAGGCGCGCTCTAGGGAATTGAATGCGCGGGTGTCGAACCCGCTATTGATTGTATAGCCTCTGAGATTGATATTGAGGTCGTATTGCCCCCAGTCGAAGGATTAGGGGGTGGCAGTCTATCATTTGTGGAATTCTAATTGTTTGGCGGGTTTGGATTCGCCATTCTCCTTACTCGTCTTCTTCTAGGTCTTTCTTCGTTATTTATGGCTATCTTACCACTCCTTAGTCTCATGCAACGAAGCGAAAAAAGTTTCGTACGAGTAAAATGTAAAATAAAGGTTTTAAATTGTCAATAGCACAAGGTCCCACTGGGCGTGCCAATTTGTTTGCCTGGAAAATTTGCAAACAACCGCTGATCTCCTAATTTCTATAAAAATTAGTTTACTTGCAGGACCGATCAAACAAATCTTAGGACAATGTGCTTTTAATGATTTTGACAATTAGTACGAAAATAAAACCTTTTATTTACTGAATTCATCATTATTGGTATAAACTAATGTGTTTCGAATGGAAAATAATGAACACTTTGCTTTTTGAAAGAAATAGCGAAAATGTAAATAAATTGCAAGAATGAAATTGCAGAAAATGTAAAGGGAATTGCAAATGAATAACTTAAAACTTCATTAAAATGCAAGGAATAAAATTGGTGTTTTTCAAACGTACATTTTCTCAGTAACTACTCTTTTCTCTCACACGGTTACTTTGAGTATTCTTGAGTAACTTGTACAAATTTTGAACACACACGGAAATCTAATCACTATGACTCCCTATTTATATACAATCAAAATAACTGTCAATAACAACTATTTCTCCTAATGGTGACAAATGGCAATCTGCATGCATTCGTCAAGTAGATGCATTCCACGCATCATATTTCAAAAATGAAACTCCCTCCTAAATTTAAATTTCAAAACATCCGTCGAACAAGGCCTTATCACCAATCTGTCGAAACATTTCTAATACTTAGAAAAAATCTTCAAATAGATTCCTCAAATTAACATTTGTCTTCGACTGACTTTCTTCAGAAGCACACTCCTGTCGAAATATCCTGGCAGACCTTCAAACTTATTTTCTGAACAAAATCCAGGCGTTGAAAATAGCAGCCTACAGTAGGTCGACTTCAGAAGGAAAAATGGTGGGGAGACCAAGCGCAGGTCGATGCGAGTAAAAGATGCGTTGGAGGAGGACCCAACGGCTATTCTGTCGAAGGGTTTTCGATTGGTGGCCAACGAAACCAAGCTGGGAAGTCTTTGAGGGGGAAGAAATTTGAAATGCTGAGAATGTGGGGAAGTTACAAAGATGGTGGGGTGACACATGTCACAACCAGGGCCATCATTGAGAGAAAAACAGTTATTTTCTCCTCCTATTTAAATTAATGTCCATTTCTATTTCAAGGGGTCGCATTTGTAACATTGTAAAAAGGATACACTCTAAGTACCAAGCGTTAAGAGAAAAGAGTTTACTCCCATAAGATGTATGATAGCGTCCACATTTCTTTTTAAAGTAATTTACATTACCAAAGTTTAAGTTATCTTGCAATTTACTTATTTCCTTGCTTGTTTATCCATTCATATATATGTTTCCGCAAGTTTTTCCAACTTACTCTAAATCAGAACCATCCCACCAACGTCACGCATACTCCAACCATTCTGTTCTGGGATTTTTTGGCCGATCCCGCAAGTAAACCTGCGACAGGAGGCCAGCGGTTGTTCTCGCGAAAATCGCGTGCGAACAATTGGACTCTGGTTTTTCTAATTGTCAATGTGGATTAGACTTTGGTTGGTGAAATGATTTGACTTCCCTACACTCACAATTTGACGATGTGAGGATCAGAGGGCGGACGTGGATGATCTTGGTGCCCCAAGTTTGATCCCTTGATGATAAGCTGCGTATTTGTTCCTAAGAGAACCTCAACTTCTTTGCTTGATATGTCATGACGACTTTCAAATGATTTCATGAGCGTAGCGACTTGATCAATGCATAACGATTGTTATTTTACTCTACCCTAAGGCTTCTTGTCAAGATATAATTTTGTACTAGCATGATCTCTTGACACTTGTTGTGAACTCAACGGTTATTAGTGTATGGTACAATCTGCTTGACCAACTTGAAAACATGGAGATTACCAACTCCTTTGTAGCTTGTTATGTCTCAATCTGTAGGGTCTTTGAACGAATCTTCTTCGAACGGAGACTTTGGGAATGATCATACCATAAAATGGTTTGAGATTAATTGCCCCAGTGTTTGAACCTTGCAGTGGTATGCCCATGATTAACCTGTTCTTGAAACGGTTTACTCTGAATCAATTGATCTTTGGAAGCTAGGTTTCCCTGTGCTCTTGAGATGACTTACCCCTGATTGAGCCTTTTAAGGGATTTTTTTTTACTAACTGACTATCGAAGTGGTTGATTTTGATGCGCTCTCGAGTTAAATATGCCCTTGGCTGATTGACTGAGTATTGCGATGATTTTTCCTCCTCGATCAACTGATGGTTGGATATTTGTTTCAGCCTGACCAATTCTTTGGTCAACATAATCATTGGATGACATGCCCTTGATCCCTAGGGTTATGAGGTGGTCTTCATTCGGGTCAACATCGACGAAGGTTAGAGTTCCTCTTTGATTGCTTCTTGGAATTTCCTTGATATCAAGTACTTACTTGCAATTAAAATTATTCATTAAAAAATTGTAATTTTAATGCGATACTCGTGCAGGTTTTGAAAAAATATCATTATTGAGATAATGTGGTAGTGAGTGACAAGCTGATCATTAGTCCAAACGCTATGCCAATTTAGCTATTCAAAGTGTGAAAGGTACAATGAAAAAAGTATACTAATACGTGTGATTAGAAATTCTCTAGAAGCCATTTTAACGCAACATTATTGTAGTATACTTTCAGAATAAATCCTGCTTCAATTAGGTCTTTTGAGGATTGTAACATGGCCTGGTTCACAGTTTCTGAAACAAAGAACATAAGGCTCAAAATTTAATTTTAACCCACCCCTTCTTCTCGATAAACTCCAGTCACACATTCAATTAATTCAACACACACATTCAACTTCCAAGAGAGTTTGAAGGTGTAAAGATGAAGATTCAAGATTTTCTTGAAATGGCAGTCACCTTGTTTTGTTTTTTCATGGATATCGGTGACCCTTTGAGTCTTGATATGGTGGTCACCTAATTTTTTTTGTTGGTGCTGAGGATTTACACGACCTTTTTTTTTGTCTAAGTAGCCTATTTGGGTATTTGACTTAGCGAGTATTTTTCTTACCTAATATGCCATGACGGCCTGCAAATGATTTCATGAGCGTAGCGACTTGATCAATGCATGACAATTGTTCTTTTGCTCTACCTAAAACATCTTGTCAAGATATAATGTTCTACTAGTGTGATCTATTGACACTTGTTGTGAACTCAACGATTATTAGTGTATGGCACAGTCTGCTTGACCAACTTGAAAACATGGAGAGGACTAGCCCCCTTTGTAGCTTGTTATGTCACAGTCTGTGGGGTCTTTGAAGGAAATACTTCGAACGGAGACTTTGGGAATGATCATACCATAAAATGGTCTGAGATGATTTGCCATAGTGTTTGAACCTTGCAGTGGTCTGCCCCTGATTAATCGGTTCTTGAAACGGTTTACTCTGAATCAATTGATCTTTGGAAGCTAGGTTTCCCTGTGCTCTTAAGATGGCCTACCCCTAGTTGAGCATTTTAAGGGATTTGTTTTTTACTAACCGACTCTTGAAGTGGTTTATTTTATTGCGCTCTCGAGTTGAATATGCTCCTGGATGATCCTTAAGTGATTTTCACAAGATTGACTGAGTATTGAGATTATTTTCCTCCTCGATCAACTGATGCTTGGATATTTGTTTCAGTCTGACCAGTTCTTTGGTCAACATAATAATTGGATGACATACCCCCGATCCCTAGGGTTATGAGGTGGTCTTCATTCAGGTCAACATCAACGAAGGTTCAAGTTCCTCTTTGATTGCTTTTTGGAATTTCCTTGATGCCAAGTACTTACTTGCAGTTAAAATTATTCATTCAAAAAATGGTAATTTTAATGCGAAACTCATACAGGTTTTGATCTTCTTCTGAATAATTTTTTTATAGTTTCAAGGTTAATTATTTTTATAGTTCTGAGGTTTTAAAAAAAACGATAAAAAAAATAAATTCTTAAAAGGATGTTGTTAAATCTCGAGGGAGGGCTATGTGAATCAGGATATCAATTTTAGAAGATGTATCGAGATTAACAATGAAATCAACATTTTGATGGCTTTAATGGAGGGTGTGGATAACTTTATAGATGTTGTTTCACTTGAAATATTTTTACTATTTGAATTGATATTGCATGTTTATGATACTTATTCAAGGGGTTATCAATGAGACTGATATTGAGAGAAGAGTCAGTACATAGTATGTAGAGTCAATGATTCTCATACATTTGGCTAGGGAGAGGCCTTTGTAAATGGTCTAAAGTTCTGCCTGAAGGATATTTGCTGAGTTTGGTGTGAAACCAGAGAAGTTACATTGCCAAGTCTCAAATGAGTTGCGAAAGGTACCACAAAAGGACATACTGGTTAGTGTGTCATTACACCTTCTATCAACATACAGGGCATCCACCTTATGAACCAATTGTTTGTTTATTAAGAGTTTTATTGAAGCAAGTATAAAATGAGTATGCCATGGAGTGGCCAGACAATGATAGTTAATATAAATGAATAGTCTCATGAGATATATACACAGAGTTCCGACTTCTCCAACCCACTAGATTCCCATGGCAAAAAGGTTATAACGGGTACCATGAATCTCATTTTTATCCAAACATTTTCATCATTAGTCAAGAAAAATTCTAGATGATTAAATGCAAGATGCAATCAAAGATTTCTAGATTTCCTAAAGTCACACACACAATGTAGGAAAGTCTCTTTTGAAATGCCACATATATAACACATTTTCAACGAAATCATGTGATGGTGAAGAAGAGAGAGAAAGTAGGAACATAATAGTGACAAATAAGCAAAGAGAAAATTTGATATTTTCTAGGAGACATAATTTCTAAATCAAATGTCAGAATTAGGCCTTCATATTAGGATCATGTAAATCTTGTTTATTGCTTAGGACCCAAGCGGTGTCATTTTTAGTGGTGTAAGAACCACTTATATGATCAGACCAAATGAAGACGTCTTATGTATTGGAGTTGAAGCTGGAACATTTTTGTGTAAGCTCACTGATGATGTGATGAGGTAATTGGGTGTACAAGTGATGGGTCTGGGGAGGCTTCGCAGAGTAATAACCTTTAACTATTAAACTAATGTCATGGATGTATACATAGTCAACAAGAGCAGTCAGAGGAAAAAGAGAAGTCAGGTAGTTATACTAGAAAGAATAGGAGATAGTGTTGAAATTGTAATTCAGTGTTGTGTTGAAGTCGAAGGTTTATAGGTTTGGTCGAAGTAGTGTATGTTAGTCGAATAGTTGTAATACATTGTAAGTCAACTGTATTCGACAGAGTCGAATATAGCTGATAAAGAGTTGTGTCGAAATGTAGTTTGGGCCTGGGCCGTGATGGCTTATATAAAGGGTTTCCTAGTTTGTAATTTTTATATACACAGCTTGATACAGTTAATACAATTTTAACAATTCTGCAACATAGTTTTCTCTCTCTCTCCCTCTCGTTTTCTTCTTCTTCTTCTTTACAAACCCCATATTTCTTGAACCCTAATTCCAACAAATTGGTATTACAGAGCCCGGTTACGATTGCAATTTTGAGAGAATCAAATGGCAAACGGAACAACATCTACGCAATTTCCAGCAAACTTACCGGTTTTCAAAGGTGAGAATTATCAACGGTGGGTGGCGCAGATGAAGGTCATTTTCAGATTTCAAGATGTTGTTGAAATCGTCAATGATGGAGTATCGAAATTGGGGGCAAATGCAGATGAGGCGCAGAAGGTTGTGCACAAAGATCAAAGGAAGAAAGATGGTAAAGCACTGTTCTTGATTCACCAGTGTGTGGATCCAAACGTGTTTGAAAAGATTATTGAAGAAGAATCAGCAAAAGCAGCTTGGGAAAAGTTAAAGAGCTTGTATGGTGGAGATGAAAAATTGAAAAAGGTGAAGTTGCAGACCTTGAGGAAGCAATACGAGATGATTCAGATGAAAGAAGATGAATCAGTCTCGGCATATTTCTCAAGAATCGTGATGTTAACAAACCAGATGAAGGCATGTGGTGAATCACTCACTGATCTGCAAAAGATTGAGAAGGTATTAAGATCTTTGATAGCAGATTTTGATTACTTTGTAGTAACAATAGAAGAGTCCAAGAATCTTTTTGAGATGAAGTTAGAAGAACTTCAAGCTTCTTTAGAGGCTCATGAGATGAGATTGAAGCAGAGGAACTCAGAAAGAGAGAAGGTGACTGAAAAGGCGCTACAATCAAGATTCACCAAGAAATCTGGAAAAGAGAAATCGAAGCAGTCAAAGAATGTTGTTAATGATGAGAAGTCAAGCAAGAAGACTGATTCGACTAAGAAAGACATGAAGGACGTGCAATGTTACAACTGTCAAGGTTTTGGTCACTATGCTCGAGATTGTCGAAGAAGAAAGAAGGCAAAAGCAAAAGATAGTGATGAAGCCCAATATGCACGCACTAGAGATAGTGATTCTGATGATGTGTTGCTGATGGCCAACACTCAGTCGAACACTGAGCGAACTAACATGTGGTATCTAGATTCAGGATGTAGCAACCACATGACTGGCAATAAAAACTGGTTTACTGACTTAGATGAATCAGTCGAAAAGGTTATAAAGTTCGCAGATGGCAGGCACATCAAATCAGGTGGTAAAGGAGATATTTCGATTGTCAGAAAGGATGGTCGAAGAGCAACTATCACTGATGTATTGTATGTACCAACAATGACAAGTAACTTGATAAGTGTAGGTCAATTACTTTCAAAAGGCTTCAATATGAAGTTAGAGAAGAATCACATGAAGGTACATAGGGCTGATGGGAAGTTGATAATGAAAGCATCTATGGCAGAAAACAAAACCTTCAAAGTTGAACTCAACACATCAGATCATAAATGTCTTGCTTTAATGACTGAAGAAGACAAGAATTGGCTATGGCACCAAAGGTATGGACATCTAAACTTCAAAAGTTTAGGCATGCTTAACCAGAAAAGAATGGTGTTTGGTTTACCGCAGTTGAAGGAACCAAAGCAGGTGTGTGAAGAATGCTGTAAAGCAAAGCAGGCCAGAAAAGCATTCAAGCATGACTTGCCCATGAGGTCAAGGCAAAAACTGGAGCTAGTTCATTCTGATGTGTGTGGACCTTTTGAAGTTAGGTCAAATGGTGGTAAGCGTTACTTTTTAACTTTCGTTGATGAATTCACCAGATATATGTGGATTTATATGATTGAAAGTAAAAATGAAGTATTCACAAAGTTCAAGAAGTTTAAGTTGCTTGTTGAAAAGCAGAGTGGCTGCAAGCTAAAGAAACTGAGAACTGATGGCGGTGGTGAATACACCTCTCGAGAGTTTGCTAGATTTTGTGAAGAGGAAGGTATAGAGCATGAGTTTATTGCACCCTATACACCTCAACATAATGGAATAGCTGAGAGGAAGAATAGAAGTGTACTGAATATGACGAGAAGTATGTTGAAGGCTAAAGAGGTACCAAAGAGATTTTGGGCTGAAGCAGCTTCGACAGCAGTAGACATTCTGAATAGATGTCCAACGAAGAAGCTAGTCGAGAATACTCCTTATGAAGCTTGGACAGGCGAGAAACCAAATGTTAGTCATCTTAGAGTTTTTGGATCAATATGCTTCAGGCATGTACCTGAACAATTGAGAACAAACCTGGATGATCGAAGTCAAGCTATGATGTTAATAGGTTATCATTCGACTGGTGCATACAAACTGTATTCACCAAACGATGATAAACTAGTGATCAGTCGAGATGTTCTTGTGGATGAAAGCAAAGGGTGGGACTGGAGTCAAACTTTAGTTCGACAGGAGTCAGATACAGTCACAACTGTGTTTGAAGAAGATCAACAGAATGAGGCTTCAACCAGTCGAAGTGAACAGGATAAAGATTCAACCAGTTGAAATGAAGAACAACCTGAGCAGAATGGAAGAAGATCGAATAGAAGAAGAACTGAGTCGACAAGACTATCTGGATATAAGAGATTTCCAGACCAAGCAGTTGATGCAGATGGTGACTTAATCGAAGAAGCCATGATGATGGCTGAAGCAGAACCAATTGATTTGGATCAAGCCATGAGTGATTCAAAGTGGTGTGAAGCTATGAAGGAAGAACTCAAAGCTATTGAGAAGAACAAGACCTGGGAGCTTATCGAAAGATCCAACAAGAAGCCAATTGATGTAAAATGGGTCTATAAGTTGAAACGAAGACCAAATGGTGAGATTGCCAAGTATAAGGCAAGATTAGTGGCTAGAGGTTTTCTGCAAAAACAGGGCATTGACTTCGACGAGGTTTATGCACCTGTTGCAAGGTTGGAGATAATCAGAATTGTTGTGGCAACAGCTGCTTATCGAGGGTGGAAGATACATCAGCTGGATGTAAAGTCAGCATTTCTGAATGGACCATTAGAAGAAGAGGTCTATGTTACTCAACCACCAGGATTCGACATCAAAGGGCAGGAGTCGAAGGTGTACAGATTAAGGAAGGCTCTCTATGGTTTGAAACAAGCTCCTAGAGCTTGGAAAAAACGAATAGATAGTTTTCTGAATGAAGCAGGTTTCACAAAATGTGTCTCTGAACATGGAGTGTACGTGAATGATGTTGACAGTGTCAGTCGAATCATTCTATGTCTCTATGTCGATGATTTGTTAATCACAGGAGCAGACGAAACTGAGATAAAGAAAGTCAAGTCGAAGCTAATGCAGGAGTTTGAAATGTCCGACTTAGGGAAGTTGTCATATTTCTTAGGGATGGAATTTAAGGACACGGGTGAAGGAATATTTCTGCACCAGAAGAAGTATGCTCAAGATATCTTGAAAAGATTCAAGATGAGCAACTGTAATCCAGCAACCACACCATTAGAAACTGGCGCAAAGTTGAAGAAAGAAACTAATGATGAGTTTGTAAGTGCAACTCTGTACAAACAAATCATTGGTTCCTTGAGATATTTGTGCAACACTAGACCTGATATATGTCAAAGTGTTGGAGTGTTAAGTCGATTTGTGGAGAAACCCCAAGAATGTCATCTCATTGCTGTGAAGAGGGTGCTGAGATACATAAAGGGAACGATTGATCATGGTGTGTTGATGCCAAGGAAGTCGAAGGATAATACAAAGGCAGAAGTCTATGGGTTCACTGATTCTGATTTCAGCGGAGATCAAGACGAAAGGAAAAGTACTACAGGCTACATCTTCATGATCGAAGGAGCCCCAATATCTTGGAGCTCAAGAAAACAAAGCATTGTAGCTTTGTCCTCATGTGAAGTTGAATATGTAGCTGCATCATATGATGCATGTCAGGCAGCATGGATCGAAATGTTGCTTGAAGAACTCAAGGTAATGGAATCGAAGAAAGTAAAGTTACTTGTAGACAACAAGTCAGCTATCAACCTGGCGAATCACCCAATGAGCCATGGTCGAAGCAAACACATTGAGAGGAGGTATCATTTCCTGAGAGATCAAGTCAACAAAGGGAAGCTGG
This sequence comes from Lathyrus tuberosus, assembly GCA_022829125.1. NCBI lineage: Eukaryota > Viridiplantae > Streptophyta > Magnoliopsida > Fabales > Fabaceae > Lathyrus > Lathyrus tuberosus. The sequence goes on along the minus strand of JALAZF010000013.1, from coordinate 23,569,318 downwards.
AACTGGAGTATTGCAAGACAGAAGTTCAACTAGCTGATATACTCACCAAACCTCTGGGAAGAGTCAAATTCGACGAATTGAAGAGAAGCATCGGGATGAGAAGTCTCGACAACATGAATTAGGGGGTGTGTTGAAATTGTAATTCAGTGTTGTGTCGAAGTCGAAGGTTTATAGGTTTGGTCGAAGTAGTGTATGTTAGTCGAATAGTTGTAATACATTGTAAGTCAGCTGTATTCGACAGAGTCGAATATAGCTGATAAAGAGTTGTGTCGAAATGTAGTTTGGGCCTGGGCCGTGATGGCTTATATAAAGGGTTTCCTAGTTTGTAATTTTTATATACACAGCTTGATACAGTTAATACAATTTTAACAATTCTGCAACATAGTTTTCTCTCTCTCTCCCTCTCGTTTTCTTCTTCTTCTTCTTTACAAACCCCATATTTCTTGAACCCTAATTCCAACAGATAGACCTAAACTTCTAGTCATATCCATCTTTTAGCACATTATTTGCGCTAACAATAGAATTTCAAGTGGAGGAACTTGTAGTGCAGAAAGAGAGAGTAAACGGGCACCAGAAAAATACTTATGAGATATGAAACATACCCAAAGTTTATCAGTTTTTTCATGTATATCCTAAACCAGCTTGTCGAGGAGCCTCGCATTGGAATCTCTAGTTGATCGAACCGCCAGGCCACCCAACTTCCTTGGGTGTGTAATTTTTTTCAACCGACAAAATGAATACCAAAGGTGGAAGTATCCTTCTAAATAAAGTTTTGAGTCATATGATCAATTGTGTCACAAATGTTTTGAGGTAACTAAGTGTTTTCCATTTAGTAAAAGGGCATGTAGGTAATAATTAATGCAGTAAAAGCTAATCTACCAATCTTGTTGAGAAGTTTGCTTTTCTAGGAAGCCACGCGTGTTTTTATATTTTTCCACATTGAAGTTAAAATAAGATCTTTTAGCTCTACCTCCTCTAAGAATAGGAAAATCAACGTATTTATCCAGAAAAGTAGTACTCTAAATACTTGAGATTGTAGTTAACTGTTCAGTGTTAGTTTGAAGGATGCTGAAAGAGTAGAAAGCATGGGATTTAGATTGAAGGATGCATGAGATAAATGAGATTCATTATTAGAGATGAAAATAGGGTTCTAAGAACCAATACGAATATCATTTGTGATGTGCAGATAATGGAGATAAGGTGATAATGAGTATTCTTTTTAAAAACAGTTGAATGTTGACATTTTATTTATTTATATTCCATAATTATACTAAGATTTTTTTGACATAAAAGATTTTTTTTTTTTTAAATTCATAATTTTTAAAAGATAGAACTATAAATAATTATTTTAATTTTTAAAATTATGATACCTGGTCTCTGAATAAATTAAAAGATTTTTTTATAAAAAAAATACAAAATTATCTTACAATTAATTTTAAATCTTCTTAGTAAATGAAAATGTATTTTTAATGGTTTTTAAAACAATTTTTTTGAATATTTTTTTTGATTCATATTTAAAATATTATACTAAGTCCCTCTAAGGGAAAAGAGATAAAAAAAAATTAATTTTTAAATTCAAGTTTTTTTCATCCTGAGTTTATTATGTTTAAAGAAGTTTTACTGAATTTATTTTGTACAATAAAAATAAATTATTATGGGTAAATCTTGTACATGTTTTAAAAATGGTTGAAAAAATACTTTATAATATACGTTATTTAATATTTAGGACTAAAACGATTTGTATGATTGTTTTATAGTGACTAAAAAGTGAATATTTTTATATAAAAAATGAAATTTGATAATTCTATAGAAATTAAAAACAGATAAAACATAATATTAAAATTGCAAATACATCTTAAAGAGCTCTTAATAATTCTTTTTTAAATTATTGATTTATAATTATAACTATTGTAGGAAATATTGAACTATATACGACCAACACTTTGCATTCATTCAATCTAACTTAACACATATTAATTGTTCTACCTCACTCAATTTTATAACTAAATGCTAACTTTTAACTTAACATATATTAATTGTTTTTACATTTGGTTTTTAAAAACTAAATATAATTATTAGAGCACAATCTAACACAAAATTAAGTCATAAAAAATATAGGGAATTATTGAAGCATTCTATATCTTATTATGAAAAACTCAAAATATATATCCGAATACACTTCAAATATGTAAAATTCAACATTTTTGAATCATATCCCAATTTTGAAAAGAAAAATAGCCCAAAAAATTTAAAAAAAAAAACTAGAAATATACTTCAAAAAACATTTAAATTACATAAGCCGTTTAGAAAACAATTATGTAAGAAAACATTAATACACCGAAAAGCTATTAAAATCCTTATTTAGTACTGTTGGAACTGGGTTCCAAGAAAGATGAATATTTGAGAGAAGAAGAAGAAGAAGAAGAAGGAGAGAAAAGAGATTAGGGTTTTGTGAAAACTTTGCAAAATTTTATTATGAAGCTGTTGTGTTACAAACACAAAGTACAAAGCCCTTTATATAGGCTATCAAAGCCCAGGTCCAAAACTAACATTTCGACTAACTCTAGTCAATTCGACTGAATTCCTACCAGCTGTATTCGATTCTGTCGAATACAGCTGAATATACATCATTATAACTATTCGACTGACTCTACAACATTTCGACCAAAACCTAAAAAACCCTTCGACTTTGACAGACTAACATGAATTACTTCTAACACACCACCTAATTCATGTTTTCGAGACTTCTCATCCCAATGCTCTTCTTTAACTCGTCGAATCTGATTTTCTTCAAAGGTTTGGTAAGTATGTCAGCTAGTTGAACTTCAGTCTTACAATATTCAAGATCCAGCTTCCCTCTGTTTACTTGTTCCCTGAGAAAATGATATCTTCTTTCTATGTGTTTACTTCGACCATGACACATAGGATGATTGGCAAGATCAATAGCTGACTTGTTGTCTACAAACAATTTCATCTTCCCAGGTTCCTTGATCTTGAGTTCTTCGAGCAACATATCTATCCATGCTGCCTGACATGCTGCATACGATGCAGCTACATACTCAGCTTCACATGATGACAAAGCCACAATGCTTTGTTTTCTCGAACTCCAAGAGATTGGAGCTCCTTCGATCATGAAAATATAGCCTGCAGTACTTTTCTTCTCATCTTGGTCTCCACTAAAATCTGAATCAGTATAACCATATACCTCAGCATCTTTCGACTTGGACTTATTTCGACATGGCATCAGCACACCATGATCAATCGTACCCTTAATGTATCTCAGTACTCTCTTTACTGCAATGAGATGACATTCTTGGGGTTTCTCCATAAATCGACTTAACAATCCGACACTTTGACAAATGCCCGGCCTTGTATTGCAAAGATACCTCAAGGATCCAATAATTTGTTTGTACAGTGTCGAACTTACAAACTCATCATCAGTTACCTTTTTCAACTTTGCTCCTGTTTCCAATGGAGTTGTTGCAGCTTTACAGTCAGTCATCTTGAACCTCTTCAAAATATCTTGAGCATACTTCTTCTGGTGCAGGAACACACCTTCAGCTGTGTCTTTGAATTCCATCCCTAAGAAATATGACAAATTCCCTAGGTCGGACATTTCAAACTCTTGCATTAGCTTCGACTTGACTTTTCTTATCTCAGCTTCATTTGCACCTGTAATCAGCAAATCATCAACATACAGGCATAAAATGATTCGACTATCATTGTCAACATCATTTACATAAACTCCATGCTCAGACACACACTTTGTGAACCCTGCTTCGATTAGGAAACTATTTATTCTCTTGTTCCAAGCCCTTGGGGTTTGCTTCAATCCATAGAGAGCTTTCCTCAATCTGTACACCTTCGACTCATGCCCTTTAATCTCAAATCCTGGTGGTTGACTGACATATACTTCTTCCTCCAAAGGTCCATTCAAAAATGCTGATTTTACATCCAACTGATGTATCTTCCATCTTTTATACGCTGCTGTCGAAACAACAATCCTGATTGTTTCCAACCTAGCCACTGGCGCATAGACTTCGTTGAAATCAACACCAGGTTTCTGCAGAAATCCTCTTGCCACTAGTCTTGCCTTATGCTTGGCAATTTCACCATTTGGCCTTCGTTTCAGCTTATAAACCCATTTCACATCAATAGGCTTCTTGCTGGCTTTTTCGACAAGTTCTCAGGTATTGTTCTTCTCAATTGCCCTGAGTTCTTCCTTCATGGCTTCACACCAATTCGAATCATTCATGGCTTCATCCAAATTAATTGGTTCTGCTTCAGCCATCATCATTGCTTCTTCTATTAAGTCACCATCTGTATCGATTGCATTATCTGGAAATCTCTCATATCCAGCTAACCTTGTCGACTCAGCTCTTGCTCTAGTTGATCTTCTTACATTCTGCTCAGGAGGTTCTTCATTTTGACTTGTCGTGGCCTCAGTTTGTTGGTCTTCTTCAAACACCGTCGGAACTGTCTCTTCCATCTGTCGACCAGATTCCTGTCGAACTGATCCATGACTCCACTCCCATGTTTGATTTTCATCTACCAGAACATCTCGACTGATCACAAATTTATCATCTTCTGGTGAATATAGTCTATATGCGTCAGTCGAATGATAACCTATGAGCACCATGGTTTGACTTCGATCATCTAGTTTTGTTCTCAATTGCTCAGGAACATGCCTGAAACATATTGATCCAAAAACTCTAAAATGACTTACATTTGGCTTCTCACCTGTCCAAGCTTCATAAGGAGTCTTCTCGACTAACTTCTTCGTTGGACATCTATTCAGAATGTATACTGCTGTCGAAGCTGCTTCAGCCCAAAATCTCTTTGGCACCTCTTTAGCCTTCAACATACTTCTCGTCATATTCAGTATACTTCTATTCTTCCTCTCAGCTATGCCATTATGTTGAGGTGTATAGGGTGCAATAACCTCATGCTCTATACCTTCCTCTTCACAAAATCTAGCAAACTCTCGAGAGACATATTCGCCACCACCATCAGTTCTCAGTTTCTTTAGCTTGCAGCCACTTTGCTTTTCGACAAGCAACTTAAACTTCTTGAACTTTGTGAATACTTCACTCTTACTTTCAATCACATAAATCCACATATATCTGGTGAATTCATCAATGAAAGTTAAGAAGTAACGCTTTCCACCATTCGACCTAACTTCAAAAGGTCCACATACGTCAGAATGAACAAGTTCCAACTTTCCTTTCGACTTAATTGGCAGATCATGTTTGAATGGTTTTCTAGCCTGCTTTGCTTTGCAGCATTCTTCACACACATGATTTGGTTCCTTCACCTGAGGTAAACCATACACCATCTTCTTCTGATTCAGCATACCCAAACTCCTGAAGTTTAGATGCCCATATCTATGATGCCATAGCCAATTCTTTTCCTCTTCTGTAGTTGACACAAGACATTCATGACTGATCATATTAATCTGAACTTTAAACGTCTTGTTATCAGCCAATGGTGCTTTCAGTACCAACCTACCATCAGCATGATACACCTTCATTTGATTATTCTCCAACTTCATATTATGTCCTTTGGCAAGTAATTGACCTATACTTATCAAGTTACTTGTCATAGAAGGCACATACAACACATCAGTAATGCTGGCTTTTCTACCATCTCTTCTCATTACAGATATGTTTCCTCTTCCACCTGACGTAATTTGTCTACCATCTGCAAACTTTATCACCTTCTTAACTGATTCATCAAGCTTGTTGAACCAGTTCTTGTTACTAGTCATGTGGTTGCTGCAACCTGAATCAAGATACCACAAATTCGTTTCGTCATCATTCGACTGAGTGTCTGCCATTAGTAGCACACCTTCAGAATCACTCTCTCCTGCTTGTGCATACTACGCTTTGTCACTTTCTTTTGCTCGTGCTTCTTTCTTCTTTCGGCAGTCTCGAGCATAATGACCAAAACTTTGGCAATTGTAACACTGCACGTCTTTCATATCAACTTTCTTCCCAGAATACTTGTTGCCCATGCCTTTCTTTGTCGAATCATCATGATTCTTTGAACTCTTGCTTGACTTCTCATCACTAGCAAGATTCCTTCCCTGCTTCGCCTTCCCAGATTTCTTGGTGAATTTTGCTTGTAGTGCTTGGTCCGATACCTTTTCTCTTTCTGAATCTCTTTGCTTCAATCTCATCTCATGAGCTTCCAAAGAAGCTTGTAGCTCTTCAATCTTCATCTCAGCAAGATTCTTGGACTCTTCAATTGACACTACAATGTAATCAAAATTTGCAGTCAGAGATCTTAGTACCTTCTCAATCTTCTGCAAATCTGTGATTGTTTCTCCACAAGACTTCATTTGGTTCGTCAGCATCACCAATCTTGAAAAGAATTCCGAGACTGATTCATCTTCCTTCATTTGAATCATCTCGTATTGCTTTCTCAAGGTTTGCAGCTTCACCCTCTTCAGTTTCTCATCACCTCCATACAAGTTCTTTAACTTGTCCCAAGCTTCTTTTGCAGATTCTTCTTCAATAATTTTCTCAAACACATTCGGATCCACACACTGGTGAATCAAGAACAACGCTTTGTCATCTTTCTTCCTTTGATCCTTGTACGCAGCTTTCTGTTCATCAGTAGCATTTGCCCCCAATTCTGTTACGCCATCATTCACGATTTCAACCACATCTTGAAATCTGAAGATAATTCTCATCTGCGTCACCCACCGTTGGTAGTTTTCCCCTTTGAAAACCGGTAGATTCGCTGGGAATTGTGTGGACGTTGTTGTTCCGTTTGCCATTAGAATCTCTCTGAATCGCAACCGGGCTCGTTGATACCAATTGTTGGAACTGGGTTCCAAGAAAGATGAATATTTGAGAGAAGAAGAAGAAGAAGAAGAAGAAGGAGAGAAAAGAGATTAGGGTTTTGTGAAAACTTTGCAAAATTTTATTATGAAGCTGTTGTGTTACAAATACAAAGTACAAAGTCCTTTATATAGGCTATCAAAGCCCAGGCCCAAAACTAACATTTCGACTAACTCTAGTCAATTCGACTGAATTCCTACCAGCTGTATTCGATTCTGTCGAATACAGCTGAATATACATCATTATAACTATTCGACTGACTCTACAACATTTCGACCAAAACCTATAAAACCCTTCGACTTCGAAAGACTAACATGAATTACTTCTAACAAGTACTCATTTAATAAAATATTATCACAAACCTTATCAAACATACTAGTCATCTTAATTTTTCTATTATTATAATCTAAATTTTGATAGTTTGTTTAGAAGAAAAAAAAACAAAACAATTATTATTTGTTAGTTAAAGAATTTTAATCTTTAATATGAGATGTTAATGATTTTTATTTGTACAATCTTTCAAATAAGAATATAAATAAGCCACGTGATAAAGAATAGGCTAAAAAAAGCTTTTCAGCCATTGTTTCTGTTGGGCTTAGAGGCCACTTGGTTGGGCTTGTTGTATCACTTAGGAGCTGGTTTTATATTGGCTATTTTGCATCTGTTGTTGTATTAGTATATATAAGGCATTTGCCTCAGTAATGAAAGGCGTGGACCACGTTTTACTCTAACAATTGGTATCAGTGGAGCCCAGATCCATTTTTTCTCAAAAAAAAAAATGACGGTTTTTTTTCCAACGGTTCTAACCGTTTCGTGCTCTTTCTTTACTTTCTAATCTGTGATTTCCCTCTTCCCCGACGAGTTCCTCATCCTTTCATGGCTGAGTCTTCACACTTCATGCAACCGGAGATTCCCAAATTTGATGGCTATTACGAACACTGGGCAATACTTATGGAAAACCTTCTCCGATCGAAGGAATATTAGGGACAAATTGAACACGGCGTCACCGTCGCACCGGCAAATGCCACTGAGGCTCAACAACGAGTTGCTGCAGACAGTAAACTCCGCGATTTGAAGGTCAAGAACTATCTTTTCCAATCTATCGATCGATCTTGGAGACGATTCTCACTCGTGACACTGTGCAAGATATCTGGGAGGCAATGCGGAAAAAGTATCAAGGTTATACGAAGGTCAAGCGATCACAGCTACAATCTTTACGACGAGAACTTGAGATTCTTGCAATGGGGGAAAATGAGATAGTGAATGATTACTTTGCAAGAACGCTTGCAATTGCGAACCGGATGACAAGTCATGGTGAAAAGCTTGAACAACTCACAGTGGTTGAAAAGATCCTTCGATCTATGCCACCCAAATTCAACTATGTGGTGTGTTCTATTGAAGAATCGAATAATGTTACTACCCTCTCCGTCGAAGAGTTGCAGAGTAGCTTGCTTGTTCATGGGGGAAGAATGAAGTGTCAGAAGGACCAAGGTGATGAACAAACGCTGAAGGTAGCTGGTGCAGACAGAGGTGTTGGCAGAGGTAGGGGAAGATACTCCTCAAGAGGAAGAGGAAGAGGAAGATAAAACAAAGAAACTATTTAATGCTATAAGTGTCACAAGTTTGGACACTATCAAAATGAGTGCCCTAAATGGGAAAATGCAAATTATGCTGAAATCTATGATGAAAAAGAAATGCTGCTGATGGCTGATTCGAACTGTGAAAGTACCAAAGAGGAGATTTGGTATCTTGATTCTGGTTGCAGCAATCATATGATTGGCAAAAATGAGTGGTTGCATGATTTTGATGGTAGCTTCACAGAATCAGTCATGCTAGGGAATGACTCCAAAACGGCAGTTGTGGGTAAAGGTAACATCAAACTGAACATTGGAGGGAAGGTACATGTTATTACTGATGTTTACTATCTTCCTGGGCTAAGTAGTAACTTGTTGAGTGTTGGCCAACTTCAACAAAGGAATTTAACAATAGTTTTCAAAAGGGATGTCTGCCAAGTTATTCACAATGAAAAGGGTTTAATTCTCGCCACTCAAATCTCAAACAATAGAATGTACATGATTTTTGCTCCTGTAATTCTGCCCAAGTGTCTACAAGTAAGCAAGATTGATGAATCCTACTTGTGGCACCACATGTATGCTCACCTTAGCTTCAAGGGTTTAAAAACTCTTAATCAAAAGCAAATGGCGAAGGGACTACCAGAGGTGAAAGCTACAAAAGACAAATGTGCAGACTGCTTAACTGGCAAGCAACACAGAGACAACATCCCAAAGAAAGCTAGTAGGAGAGCTTCTCAAAGGCTTGAATTTGTGCACTTTGACATATGTGGACTGATTAAGCCAGAATCCAATGGAGGTAATAGGTACTTTATTACCTTCACAGATGATTTCTCTAAGAAAACTTGGACTTATTTTTTGCAAGAAAAATCTGCAGCTTTTGAATTCTTCAAAAAATTCAAGTCTCTAGTTGAAAAAGAATCAAACTGTGTTATTCAATGCCTTAGAACAGACAAGGAAGGAGAATTTACATTAACAACTTTCAATGAATTTTGTAGCTCACAAAGGATTAAAAAACAGTTGACTACGGCTTACACACCTCAGTAGAATGGAGTATCGGAGAGGAAAAATAGGACTATAATGAACATGGTAAGGAGCATGATGTCAGCTTGAAGTGTTCCCAAGAGATTTTGGCTTGAAGCTGTAAACTGGGCTACTTATGTTATGAACAGATGTCCTACTTTTGCTGTGCAAAACATGACTCCAGAAGAAGCATGTAGTGATATAAAACCCTCAGTCCATCATTTTAAAGTGTTTGATTGTCTGGCACATGTGCATATTCCTGATGTACAGAGAAAGAAATTGGATGGGAAGAGTACCAAGTGCTTTCTTCTTGGTGTTAGTGAAGAATCCAAGGCTTACAAGTTGTACAATCCCACTGAAAAGAAGAACATTGTTAGCAAGGACATTGTCTTTGAAGAACTAAAAAACTGGGATTGGGGGAAACAAAGGTAGTAGTAAGGGAAGAAACCAGATTACTGACAATGAAGAGGAGCAGAATGTTGAGGCACAAGATAGCCAAGATGGGAATGAGTTTGTTAACGAAGCTGATGGAAACACTGATGCTGCAAACGAGAATGATGATAACAGTACAGAAGAAGGACAAGAAACTAGTGAAGAACACAGTGATAGTGACAGTGTAGAAGAAAGGGCTGCTAGGACAAGATAACCACCTGGCTACCTCAGAGACTATGTCACAAATTTGGAAAACCAACATGACTCAGTGCAGAGTTTTGCCCTGTTTAGCTCTAAAGAAGATCCTGATACTTATGATGAAGCTATAAAATATGAAGTATGGAGAAAGGCAATGGAGTCAGAAATTGATTCAATTAAGAGGAATGACACTTAGGTATTAACTGAACTTCCACAGGGTGTGAAGCCTATTGGGGTGAAGTGGATTTTCAAAACAAAATACAATGAGGGGGGCAAAATTGAGAAGCACAAAGCTAGGCTTGTGGCAAAGGGATATGCTCAAAGATATGGTATTGACTATAGTGAAGTGTTTGCTCCTGTGGATAGGTAGGATACCATAAGAACTATACTCTCACTGGCAGCATTCAAGAGTTGAAGTGTTTTTCAATTAGATGTCAAGAGTGCTTTCTTGCATGGTGAACTAATTGAGGATGTTTATGTGGATCAACCCTTGGGTTTTGAAACAAAAAACAAGAATCAGGTGTACAAGCTCAAAAAGGCGTTATATGGATTGAAACAAGCCCTTAAGGCTTGGTATAGCAAGATAGAGTCCTACTTCATTATTGAAAAGTTCATGAAGTGCTCTCATGAACACACACTGTTTGTCAAGTGTGAAGGGAAAAACAAGATTCTAATTGTTAGCCTATATGTAGATGACTTAATCTACACTAGAAACAATGAACAAATGATGAAGCAGTTCAAAGAATCCATGAAGGACAAATTTGCCATGACTGACTTGGGCAAAATGAAGTATTTCTTGGGGGGTTGAAGTGAATCAGACTCAACAAGGAATTTTCATTCATCAACACAAATATGCCTCGAGATACTTAGCAGATTTGGAATGGCAGATTGTAACAAGGTATGCAGTCCAATTGTGCCTGGATGCAAACTCATCAAAGATGAACATGGAAAGTCTACTAATGCTACCTACTACAAATAGATGATTGGATGCCTGATGTATCTGTTAGTGTTCTGGACTGGGTCGGAGCCTGCCCTTCAGACGGGCAGGCCCAACCCATACGACCTGAGACGGCCCAACAAGGCCCGTAAGCAATACTTGTGTCGAGCACTTGCTAGCCTTCAGCAGTGTCGGGCACGTGCGGCAGAGACCGTCGAACAGAGACGTCAAGCCTTGCAGGGCACGTCTCTCCCCGACTCACAAGGACTTCTCCCCGCGAGGACATGTTCTCTCGTAACCTCCCACTTCCGAAGGATTCGGTCTGCCCACCTTCTAGAGATCTCGGGACCGTTACCCCAGGGCGAAGACCACGCGCTGGTCTTCACTACGCCACGTAAGCCCTGGCAGTTACTTGGATTGGGCCCTGTAATCCAGCCCAGTGCAAGTAACCGTTGGCCCCGCGCTAGGGGCTCTTTATAAATACCCTCTTTCTTGAGAGGGTCAAGTTACGTTATATTCTAAACTCACACTTATTTTCTGCACTTGCTTTTCTCTGACCTTACCTGACTTGAGCGTCGGAGTACCTTGCAGGTACACCCCTCCCCCCCCCCCCCCCCCCCCCCCCCGCCGTCTTACCATCACCGGAGCTGAAGGGTTCACGACGCTATTGGCCATTGTTTGATCCAGGTACAATCAGTTAGTAACTAGACCAGATATGTCATTCTCAGTGTGTCTTGCTGCAAGGTACAAGGAAAGGCTCAGTGAACTACATGTAGCTGCTACCAAGTGGATTTTGAGATACCTAAAAGGCACTATGAGTCATGGAATTCTGTACAAACATAGTGATGAAGAAAATATGAAGTTGGTAGGATGGACAGATTCAGACTATGCTGGTGATTATGATGATAGGAGAAGTACATCTGGCTATGTCTTCACTATGAGGGTCAGGAGCTATATCATGGTGTTCTAAAAAATAGCCTATAGTTACTCTATCAACTACTGAGGCAGAATTCATGGCAGTTGCATCATGTGTCTGTCAAGGTGTGTGATTAAGAAACATCCTGAAGTAATTGCATCAAGAACAAACCGGTAACACCACTGTGTACTGTGACAATAGCCCATCCATAAAGTTATCAAAGAACTCTGTCATGCATGGGAGGTCTAAGTACATTGATGTGAGATACCACTTCCTTCAAAAATTGAGCAGAGATGGAGTTATAGAGCTAAAGCATTGCAAGTCTGAAGAGCAACTTGCAGACATCATGGCCAAGGCATTAAAGCTGGAAACCTTCTGCAAATTAAGGGAGGGGTTTGGAATGTGTGATCTTGGCTGTATTAAGTGACTTCTGTTGAGTCAAATATTTGCTACTGTTTTTTGATTTGTATGTTTTGTTGATTTGTTTGTTTTTGTTTATTATCTTAGTTGATATCATTATGTGATATTCAACTTAAAGGAGGGTATGTTGGGCTTAGATGCCACTTGGTTGGGCCTGTTGTATCACTTAGGAGTTGGCCTTATATTGGCTATTTTGCACCTGTTGTTGTACTAGCATATATAAGGCATTTGCCTCAGTAATGAAAGGCGTGGACTACGTTTTACTCTAACAGTTTCTTCTTCTTCTTGTTTTCACATCTTCATCACATTTTACCATTAAAAAAATGACAAGATCATATGCAAGGTTTATATATAGAGAGAGAATTGTTTGTGTAACGACACTTCCTGATTTATCCGAAAATATATTTCTAATCTGTTTTTTTTTAGAAAAAAAATTAAAATGGTCTCACTTAAATCGTATTTGATATGAAAATGATGCTTCTGAAAATGTATTTATGAAATTAGAGATGTATTTTTAAATTTCCATAGTGTTTTTTTACCTATTAAGGTGGAATTAGTAATTTGCAAAATATATTAGGAGTCAAAATGGCTAATTAAGGGAAATGTTCTTTTCATCTTGGTGGTGCCTCTCACGCCCTTATGCATATGTGGACACATCAAAATCATAACCAAAATGCGTTATTCTGATATTCATCACATTTTTGACAAAAAATGTGGTCCGAAGATGCATCTCCGTATAGGTATTTGGTGTATTCGGAGATGCATATATGAAATGTTCCTTGAATTTTTTTTTGAAAACATGATAAATACAAATAGAGATTTATTTCGAAGATGTATCTCTAAAATCCTCCCTGAATCATATCAAAACAGTACCATTGTCCAAAAATTCAATTTTTGTGAGGCTAACTTATATTCCAGCTATATTAAAGTTAAAGAAGAGTGAAAATTCATACATAAATAAAAAAATCAAGATAATTCATACATAACATTTGTCCAAAATATACATCGAAAATACCCAAAAAAAATAATACATCTCAATATAAACTACTGGGTATGTCTAACTGCCTGCCTCCTCTATTGCCTGTACTACACGACATTCTGTAACTCAGAAACCATGTGCTCCACTAGGGACAACTGAGGATTGCCATCCACAAAGAGTCAAATTCGAAGATATATCTTCAAAAACAATGCAGAGCGAATTCGAAGATGCATCTCCAAATAAACTCGTGATTGTCTCAGGAAAGATACGTTATCTTTTGCCCTACCAATCCCAAAAACACCGAATTTCATGTTGTTCAAACCTACCTATTTCGTTTACACTACTATCTAAAGTGCTTAAAACATCAAATTTGTATCCTAAAAATTAACTACAAATCAAAACAAAAAAAGAAAAAAAATGAAAAACTTACCAAAAAAATTTGATTGATGAGAGGGAGAAGTTTGGCTGGTATGAGATGATGGAAAGGAAGAGAAAGAATTTCAGTGGTGCTTCAATGTAATGAATAAGTGCTTCAATGGTGAAATGTGTTTTTTTTAGAACTTTTGAAAAAATAAAAAAAGGAGAAAGAATGAAGGGTTTGACGCAGGATATGAAAGAACGTTCGGCGATGCATCTCCAGACCACCCACTAACATTTGAATAAATGATATTTACATATATGCATTTTTGGACGCACTTTTTTCACATACAGTGATACATCTCCGATTAAATTTTAACATAAAAAATGTGTTTATTCAATTTGATCTAAAATAGGTGCATCCAGATTATAGATTTATAGAGACCATAAGAATGTAAAGAGCATTTCCCTCAAGACTTTCAATAATGTGTTCACAATTCAATTCATTCAATAACTAGGTAAAAATCAAAAACTAGGTAAAAAAAACAAAAGGAGTTTTATAATAAGAATACACGGAATATTTGTTTCGAAATTTTTTATAAAAATATAAACTCTTGATAATCTAATGGATAAACTAGGTAAAAGTTTATCATCAAAATGATTTATAAATGGTCAAGATTAGTATCTCAACATTTCAATGCTTTATCTTTCTAGTTGGTGTTTTTATATGACAAATAAGTTCAGGTTGCAGTTAAATAAAAACACAATTTAAATTTGATCTCAAGACAATTAAGATCATGCTTTAGTTTAATTTCATGAGTTAATAAATCGTTGTTGTAGACGCAACATGGATCCCGCTTGGATTTTAGGATTGCTACCACATTTGAAAGCTCCAAAGTTCCCTATTGAATTTGCAGAAAGCTTACTCTTTTTTATTTGAAGATGCAAAGAAATACATTGCTAAACTCTAGTCTAAGCACAAGACATGCTAAGAAAAGAGCCAAAAGCAAACAATTCACAAAATCAGGACAGCAAAAGAACCTTTTGCAAACCACAAACAACAAAAGCTCAAGATCTACTAGCTGCTGAGATGATTCAATAGAACTACTAAACAATAAGACACAACTTCACTTGCTACAGACTTGAAATCCTACTACCTGCTACCTGCTCAAACTCAATGTCCAGCATGAGTTTAGCCCAACACCAACTCCTATTTTGATTTCATGAGCATTCTCCGCTTACCATCAAACCCCAAGCTGCACTCAAATGATAAGGACACCACGATTTAAACCCCTCCCACCGAACTGGAGAGCAAATCTTCACCAAATGAAGGACGAAATAGGACTGTTCTTTACTTAGAAAAACTCAGGAAAAACAGCAGCATAAAATTAAAAATTTTGGAAACTCAAACCTCAGTCAAAATAAGGCTCCCATCTGTGTAAACTTGAGCCTGTGAGACAAAGAATTCCGCTTGATTCCTGGCATAATAATGCCAAGATGGAATGAGTTTCCCAATTATAGGTAGAAGTTCAAAAACTCTGACAAATACCGGTCACCATCTTTAACAAGCTTCCCATCTCTGTCTGTATCATGTTCCCAGACATCCACCCATCTTGAGCAAACTGCTGCTGGACGAAACACAAAAAGCACTGGCTACTCTCCACAGCGCCAACAGGCACGAAGAAACTCCAATGCTAAAAAATATCTACGAAGAACAGCCGGAAACAAGAAACAAGCTCTGAAACACCCACAACAACCAAACTGATGCAAATCCCCACCGGAAAAACCGGCTCCATCAACTGAAAGAACTACCGGACCAATATGCTGCCAACACTCAACAAAACAATCTGACTGCTGCAACCTGATTCCACTATGGACCTGACACTGCACCCCGCTTCAAAATTAAATATAGTCAGTCCCCCCAATAGGATACTATAGAATAAGTCTTCACTTGCTGCTCAATTAAGCTCAATCATCCTTTGCAGCGGCTCCTATGACGAGTCTAAACCTCACCCGGACTCCACTCCCGATTACCTTTGGACAGCAGCATACCAAAGTTCTACAGGAACGAACAGCCTTGGTTTTAAATGTTATTGTTCATTGCTTTCCAAATACTTCAAATGCAAGCAAATATCACCGCTCTGGCTCTGCTAAGTGCATTTCTTCCGCTGCCAATAAGAGCTTCGAATTGATCTAGATGATCCACGCTATCTTTTGGCAGCACCGAAAGCAAGCCAAGCCGCCTGATAAAGTGAGACCAAATTCCTGCAAAACTGTAAGACTTAATAATCGAAAAACACGGAACAGCAGCAAAATAACTCTGGTACGCAGAATGTATAGCAGATTCGATGCTGGTCAGCACACAACTTTGATGATATTCCAAGATTTGCTTGACGCAAAATAAAGGGCCTCCCAAATCCGCACTTTCTGGACAAACCATACCTGCACCTGCTCCTGGTCCGGATCGAAACTCTTCTGATCTCCTCTCTCAATCACCTATTCTAGAATTGCTCTTGGATTCAAGTACCATTGAGATATCCAGCAAGTTAGAAATTTAGATTTAGCGCTCAACCAATTCCACAATAACCTTTAAACAGATTCTAACATTTGTTCGACCGAAACAGCCTTGTTTTTAAATATGTTATTGTTTCTTTCTTTACAAATGCGCCAAATTCATGCGCACCAACCACCCTGACTTTGCTTACTGTAGATTTTCTGCTGCCAAGAATAGCTTCAAATTGGTCGAGATAGTTCGTGCAGTCTTTTGGGAATACCGCAAGCAATCCGAACCACCTGATAACATGATACCAAATTACCTGCAGAAAGACTTCTCATAATTTTGAAAACTAATTACATCAATTTTGTTAGAATACTTATCATCCATACTACCTTTTATATATAGAAGAGATAAATCAGTAATTTAATTAACATGAAAAAGAAATGTTGCTTATATATGAGATCAAACAGAGTCATATAGTAGAAAAATGTGTCACAAAGATCTATTGTCCAACAAGTCAAACGAGCACTAGTTAAGGAAGCCATCAGAGAAGGCATAAAAACATCATCAAACAAAATGATAAATCTCCACCACCAGGACACAAAAATGCCACAGTGGCTACAGAGGACGATATCCCTAAACACATATCTACAGGTAGAGTTGCAACATTGGGAGTAGGTGGCAAAGCCATTGGGTCAAGTGAGGGAGACTATACAAAAGAAGAAATTATGCGGTGGTGGAACGTCGTGAGTGGACTGTCTGACAGCAAAAGCTGTGTGTTGTGACGGAGTTAGATGGGCAAAGGGAGACCAAATTGGTTGGTGTCAGAGGCATGATGTGAAGGGGTGGCAAGAGTTTTGGGTGCAACCATGAAGGAGTGGTGGCAATCTCTCCTCTGATGTGCGCAACTACCAAACACCAAACTTTGTTTGGGGAAGCAAGCCTCCACAATGTAAGTCCATGATATCAGGTTACCTTGAAAATTTGCATTTCATTGTAGTAAGAGTTGTACGACTGCAAAGAAATATATCCACAAAAACAAAATACAGGA
The DNA here is from genome assembly GCA_022829125.1 of Lathyrus tuberosus. Lineage (NCBI taxonomy): Eukaryota > Viridiplantae > Streptophyta > Magnoliopsida > Fabales > Fabaceae > Lathyrus > Lathyrus tuberosus. Next base: position 23,552,092 of record JALAZF010000013.1, on the reverse strand, counting down.
GAGGAATCAAGAAGCAAATTACTCTGATGTTATATGACAGTACAAAAAGTGATGCTACAATGTAAGCAACCATACAAATGAAAGAAAACATTTCATCAATTTTGAAAAGATTTGCTAACTATCAAGTGACTTTGGTAAACACATTAAATTAGGCATAGCCCTAGTTTGACAAACAATGAAGAAGAGGAATCTATAAGCAAACTTCTCTCATGTTCTATGATAGTACAAAAAGTGATGCCACAGTGTAAGCATTCTTGCAAGTGATAATTCCTGATCAAAATTGAAAAAAAAAATGTAACAGCTATCAAGAGAATATAATGAAGAACTAAATCTAAGCTTGACCCTCATGTTTCCTTTTCATTTTCTTCTTAGACTGTTCCTCGGATCTATCTTCCACATCTTCATTCTTCCTCTTCTTCTTCCTTTGCTCCGTCTTTATCTCTTCAGCATGTAATTTATCCGCACTCCCTGCTTCATATCTCTTTTTGGACCTAATTTCTATATCCTGAGGAACAACCAGCCCTCCATTTTCAACCTTCACATTGTTGCTCATCTTTTTCTCTATATCTTTCTGTTGTTTTTGTTCCTCTGCATTCTCACCTTCTAGATTCTTCTCCTTCTTCTTCTTCTTCTCCTTTTTTTGCTTCTTTCCCTCCTCCGTTCCTCCTTCACCGCCCTGACTTAATTCGATTTCATTTTTCACCCTAGCAGCTACTTCTCCATTGTTACTTATCTTCGTTTCTATCTCTTTCTGTTGTTCTCGTTCCTTCGCACTCTCACGTTCTAAATTCTTGTCCTTCTTCTTCTTGTCCTTTTTCTGTTTCTTTCTGTCCTCCATTCCTTCATCGCCTTGGCCTGATTCATTTTCATTTTGCTCCTTTTTCGGTAGTTTTCCGTCACCTTCCTTATCTCCAAATTCATTCTTCTTCTTTTTATCTTTCTTACTACGCTTCTCACTTCCACCCACAACAGAACCATTCATTTCTTGACCCAATTTAACATCATTCTCAATCAACTTTTCATCAACATTCTCACTCACACCACGGACCTTTTCCCTTATAATCCCGATTTCAGATTTCACATCAACACTTGTAACAGAACTTACACCTACTCTCCCACTATCATCTGTCGTGTGGCTTCGGCTTTTCTTCCTACGAGACTGCGAGGGTTTAAGCTCCCTATGAAGCTGGTTGAGCTCATTGAAAGCATCCGACGCGCGATGGAGATAGGCATTGATAACTTGCGAAGCACCATTGTCAGCAGAGACAAACTTCGAGAGAATTTTGGTAGCTTTGGAAAGTGATATCTCTTTAGATGATTCACATCGTCCCGAAAGAGTCTTCATCTTCTTCTTCTTCTCTCACCTTCACATACATATATAGCTAGACTAAATCAATGAACAGTTAAAACCTAAACTATTTTGTCAATCTGCGAAAATTGGAAAGTATAGCTTTTTCTGAAACGCGATTCTCAAGTTTGTTACGGTTTAATGTAGCAGCTGCCGCGGCCGCAAATCGATTAATCGCAGAAGCTAAAGGAACGGGGAAGGAAAATATGAAGAAGATAAGGAATACCTAGACGGATTTGTCGCTGTTTCTGGAGGCGGAGTTGCTCCTTGCGCCGACCAAGTCCGCCGGCTACAATTTGTTTCCGATTCAACGAGGGTCTTGATTTGATGAGTGTTGTTGTTGTTGTTGTTGTTTGTTTTAGGGTTTTAGGGTTTTTTTGTTTTTTTTTAGGGTTTTTTAGTTGGAATGTTTATATTTGTTGTATCGAGGATTATAGACTTTTTCATTCCGAGCAAGTACTTTAATTATAAAATCTCATTCTATAAACTTTAAATTGGATGGAAATTAATTGGAATACTATATTCTATGCGTAAAGTTAGGCTGTCATTTAATCAAAATGAATTTTTTTATACATAAGCATGGAAAATAAGAGATAAAAATGTGGAAGAATAAGTTATTAGAATAATTTAATTATAATATATTATTTTTAATTAAATGACTGTAAAATGTATTTTAATTAATTTTATTTATTATTTTCTATTTAATTTTATTTATTATTTGTAAACATAAATATTTAATATTTGTCATCTCAATTTATTATATACCATTAATTCAAATGCATTTTTAAGTTTTGTTTGCGAGTTAACCTTAAAGAGGGAGTGAATATAGGACTTTGAAGAAAAAGAATTTGAAATTTATTTGAAAAAATATTATAGAATGATGAATGAATGTTTCTTTTGTTCGGTTTTAGGGATGAAGATTTATCTCCAAAAGTCCAAGTTCCTTCTTTAGAAAAACCTTATCGGATCTATAGTGATTCAATTGGAGAGTATTATGAAGTTTTAACATAATTTTAATTAGAATCGTCAAAATGAACTACTCAACCCTAAATAGACTGATTCTAATAAATTTGGGTTTTTGAAGATTGGATTAAAAAAATTCATTTTTAATATGGGCTCGAAAATTACTATCAAAGTCCGGCCTTGAACGAATTTCGAGCTACCCGACCCTAAACAGACTTTTTTTTAAATAAAAATTAAAATAAGAATGCCATAATATTTATTATAAATAAAATAATAAAAAATTATATTATTTTAATTATAATACATTTTTAAGTATTATATCATCTTTTATAAATATTAATTATTTTTAAATATAATAATATCTAAATTATATTAAATAATATTTGAAAACTAATAGAATACGAGAAAAGAATGTTGATTATACTAATGTATAATATTTAAAAAATAAAGATTAAATAAACTAGAAATAAAATTTAGTGAGATGAGAAAAATCAATGTGTTATTTTAGAGTAAGACAATATAAGTATTAATATAATTTTTAAAATTTTATAGGGATATAAGTCTAATGAACTTTAATTTTAAGATTGAATATGAATTTTAATTTTAAGACCTAATCTCTATTATTTTTCGGGTATGGCATACCGACCCATATTCCTTTCAATTTCAATATCATACCTTGATTTCCACTTTTGTTTAGGAGAGTTAAGAATTCTATTTTTTTCTTTATCTTGGATCGTATTAACAAAAAGCTAGTCAATTTGAAGGGGAATTTATTGAGTAGGGTTGGTGAGGTCACTCTTACTAAATCACTTCTTAACCAAAGTTCCATATTTATGATGTTTTATAATCGGGAAATTGGAACTTCAATATGTTTGTATAAGGAATAATGATTTTGCTATATTATTCACAAGAAATATTGATACAATATATAGAAACATATTTACTGTCATAATAATTGATCCTAGAATAATCCTCATCTTGAATGCTTGATCCTAGAGTATCTCTTAATTTAAATGCTTTGACTATGTGACCTTAACACGCCCCCGCAAGATAGGGGTACCGTCAGATACTCCTATCTTGAATCAAAGATCTTGATGACGCTGTCTGGACAAGGGTTTGGTAAGGCAATCTGCGAGTTGATCTTTAGTTGAAACATGTTGAACCAGAATCTTGTTATTGCGAACATGATCTCTGACAAAATGAATATCTATGGCAATGTGTTTCATGTGACTATGGAAGACGGGATTGACGGTGAGATAAGTGGCACCGAGATTGTTACAGTAGATGGTAGGAATAGTTGGTATATTGGCATGTAGTTCAGAGAGAAGTGATGACAACCAGAGAACTTCTGCGGATGCAGATGCCAGAGCTCTGTATTCGGCTTCGGTGTATGATCTTGCAACAGCTTTTTGTTTAAAAGACTCCCAATAAATGGGGTTACCACCATATAATGTAACATGTGCAGAGGTGGAAGTATAGTCATCCCGAATTCCAGCCCAATCGGCATCACTGAATGCATAGAGATTTTGGGAAGATGAACTCTTCAAGTGCAGCCCATGAAAAATGGTGGCTTTGAGATACCGAAGAAGTCTTTTCAAGGCTGTGAAGTGTGTGGATGATGGATGTTGCATGAACTGTGCGAGTTTATTTACGGTGTAGGCTATGTCAGGCCTTGTCATGGACAGATATTGGAGAGCCCCTATGATGCTTATATATTTCGTAAGATTTGCTGCACTTGCGCCATCAGATTTAGTAAGAAGTGAAGATGTGGACATCGGTGAATGGACCATCTTTGCATCTTTCATCTTTGTGCGATCAAGCAAATCATGAATATATTTGTGTTGACTCAGAAATAATCCTTGATTAGTGGGAATAACTTCAACACCAAGAAAAAAATGAATGGATCCTAAGTCTTTGATGGAAAACTTAGTGGCTAGTGTTGAAATGCACTTAGCAATTACTTGATTATTGTTACCTGTAATTAAAATATCATCAACATATACCAGGGTGTAGACTTTGACTTCTTCTTTGAGATAAATAAATAATGATGGATCTGATTTGGAGTTGACAAACCCATAAAAGAGTAAAAAAGAATGCAAGGTGTTGAACCAAGCCCGAGGGGCCTGTTTTAGGCCATACAAGGATTTCTTTAGCCGACAAACATGGTCAGGGTAATCTGGATGATGAAATCCCGGTGGTTGTTGCATGTATACGGTTTCTAGAAGCTTACCATGCAAGAACGCATTGTTTACATCCAACTGTCGAATGTGTCAACGTTGTTGAATGGCCAATGTGAAAACCAACCGGACTGTTGAAGGTTTAACCACAGGGCTGAATGTTTGATCATAACATAGTCCAGGACGTTGATGAAATCTTTTCGCGACTAGGCGTGCCTTGTATCTGTCAATGGAACCGTCAGGGCGGAGTTTTACTCGAAATACCCACTTACATCCAATGAGATTAGACGCTGTATTTTTGGGAACTAGATCCCAAGTTCCCTGTTGCATTAATGCGTTGAATTCGGATGCCATGGCAGCACGTCATTCAGAGGAAGACATTGCTTGTGATACACACGTGGGTTCATGGGATGATGGTAAAGGATGTTTTGTGACAAGTAAATATTTTTTGTTTGGCTTGTGTATGTTATGCATGGACCTTGTGATGGGTCTCGAAGATTCCGAAGATGACGTTGATATGCGTTCCAATGGTGATGTGGTTTGTGGTGGGGATGTAGGTGTGGTTAAAGGTGATGGTTGAATGTTATTTGAGTTTGAAGGTGTAGGTTCAGTTGATTGAGGTGTAGTAGAAATGGCATGGTTAATATTGGAGCTGGTTTGAGGGGATGAGTGGGAGTCATGTGGGGCTGTAATGTGAGGGATTTGTAGTGTGGAATTAGGAATTATGGATTCGGATGTGTTAGGTTGATGTGGGTGAGCCAAGATATTAGGGAGTGTGAGCCATGAATGTTGCGGCAATAATGGAGGTGGGAGTTGAAGGTTTAGGTGTGAGAAAGGAAATTGGTCTTCAACAAAAACAACATGGCGAGATAGATGCACCCTTCGAGTGGCTCTATCTAGACAAATGTAAGAGTGATATTGTGTAGAATAACCAAGGAAGACACAAGGTGTACTACGTGGAGATAATTTGTTTGGAGCATATGGACGTTGCCAAGGATAACAGAGACACCCAAAAACTTTGAAATTTTTACAGGATGGAAGTTTGTTGTGAAGACATTCAAAAGGTGATTTATCACAAAGTAAGGGAGTGGGCATTCTGTTAATGAGATATATAGAGGCTTGAAATGCATAACACCAATATTTTGATGGAATTGAAGCATGACTTAATAGCGTGAGGGCGGTGTCAACAATATGTCGATGTTTACGCTCGGCTAGTCCGATGTGCTCCGGGGTGTATGATGGAGAGATGAAATGGGATATACCATGTGTGGAAAAGTGGGATTTTAATTTTATATATTCTGTCCCTCCATCAGTGTAAATGGATTTAATTTTGAAGGAGAAATAGTTTTCAATAGTTCTTTGGAATTGAGGAAAGATTGTGACAACTTTAGTTTTTTGTTTTAATGGATATAACCATGAATATCGAGTGAAGTGATCAACAAAGATAAGATAATAGCGATAACCATTAACAGAGGTTATTGGAGAAGGACCCCAAACATCAGAAAAAAAATTAATTCAAGTGGAGTGGAGGTTTTTATTGATGATTCATGAAATGGTAATTTGTGACTCTTATTCAAGAAGCACGAGTTACATGTAGTACTTAAAATATGAGAACTGGAAGGTAGAAATGTCTTGAGAGCTTGATGAAGTGTCTTGGGTGAGGGGTGGCCTAATCGAGCATGCCAAAGGGTGTTAGTGGACTGTGATGCGTGAAGGTTGGTTGGTGGAGTGGGGAGTGAGGGTTGGAGGGTGTAGAGATCACCACTAGTTGGACCGCACATCAACGTCGCCCCTGTCTTGAGATCCTTCACAAAAAAAGAGAAAGGGTGAAACTCAACATACACATTGTTTTGTTGACAGAATTTGGCAACAGAAATTAAATTGTGACTTGCTTTTGGAACACACAAGACATTGTTAAGATTAAAAATAGTAGAAGAAGTAAAGAGATGAGTTGAACCCATGTGTGTAATGGCTAAACCTGAGCCGTCTCTAATTGTGACCGAGTCAGGGCCTTCATAGTTAGAGTGAAGACTTAAGTTGTTCAAGTCTGTAGTGATGTGATGATTGGCTCCACTGTCAAGGTTCCAGTTTGCATTTGCAGCAGCATAATTAGCAGTAGGACTGGATTGCATAAGTTGTGGGTAATATTTGGCTATATGGCCAGGAAATTCACAGAATTGGCATCGTGGAGGTGGGCGATTCACTCGATGATTGAAATGGTTTTGGTTCCTCAATGGTCCTTGATAGAGGGACCGATTTGTACTATGATTATTTGAGACATTTTGGTGGCGTGGGGCTGACTACATCGGGTGGAGTGAATCGGATGGAAAATGATTCATATTTTGATTTGATCCATGACGACCGCCTCGACGAAAAGAACTACTTCCACAAAAATTCTGAGATCCATTTCGCTGATGGAAATTTGTTGTTGGGACAGTAACATCTGTAGGTGCATCTTCTCTCTGCAGGAATTCTCCGTGTGCAATGAAATGGTTGTGTAACTCTTCAAAGGTGAAGGAGCGTTCTCTAGTTTAGATGGAGGCAGCGATGTCGCGATAATCAGATCCAAGACCGTTGAGTACATAGAGAGTGATGTCGTCATCTGAGATTGCAGCATCCAAGACTGCTAGTTCATCAGTGATTCTTTTCACCTGAAATAAAAATTCAGTGACAGTTTGAGAGCCTTTACGGCTTCTCTGCAGCTGATTTTTGAGAGACATCACATGAGCTCGTGATGGATTTGCATACATGGCTTCAATGGCCAGCCATAGTTGACGAGCAGTGTCACATGAGGAGAAGGCAACGCTACCACATTCATTCATAGAGGCGAGTAGAAAGCTAACAATAAGTTGATCATTTGCGAACCAATCTTCATAGGAAGGATTGTTGGTTGAGATGCCATTGGTGGTGATAAACTCTGGTTGTGGTTCTACTTTTCCAATGATGTAGCCTATGCATTTCATGCCAGCAAGTAGTGAATTGATTTGGCGGCGCCAAGCGAAAAAGTTGGACGCAGAAAGCTTAATGGATATTTGGGCACCATGTTTTAGAGGTGAAAGTTTGACAGGATTTGTGTTTGTGTTTGAGGAGTTGAGTGGCATGGTGGGATCTGTGTTTGAGGAATCTGTAGACATGATGGATCGTGCACTCTTTGGAGTCTAAGAGGCAGCTGATACCATATAAGGAATAATGATTTTGCTATATTATTCACAAGAAATATTGATACAATATATAGAAACAAATATACTGTCATAATAATTGTTTCCTATTGTTATTGCGTAATTTCCTCTAATTAATTATAACTTGATTTGATTGTTTGATCCTAGAATAATTCCCATCTTGAATGCTTGATCCTAGAATATCTCTTAATTTAAATGCTTTGACTCTGTAACCTTAATAGTTTGTTACTCAAATACCCAATGATATAAGATTGAAAATGAATAGTCTCTTTTGAGATAATGATTTCGCTAATAATGTTGATTTGGGAACCTCTAATTCAGGCACTTATTTTACTAAAAGTGTGCATTTATGGGTTCTTTATCAAGATGTGTCAGTAAGACAAAGTATTATAGCTTGGTCTTAGGTGTGGAAGCTTCAAGTTGCTGAAAATGTTAAACATTTTGTGTGGTAAATGATTGATCAGCTTTGTTGGAAGTTGTGGTACTACAACAAATATGAATGTTGAACTTCATGCAATTTTTTATGGTCATGAGATCCCTTGGAATAATGGATTTCGTCATGTTATTTATAAATATGATAGCAAATTGGCCAAGAAATTAATTGAGGACGAAGTGCAACCATTTCATCCTTATGCACTAGTTATTAACAAAATTAAGAATGTTTTTAGTCATCTTTGGCCTTTATCTTTTAATCATTCTTTTAAGGAAGGTAATAGTTGTGTCGATTAGCTAGCTAAATTTGGAACTGGATTGGATAATTCAAAAATCTTTTGGAGTCAATGTCTCATCCCGCTTTCTATGTCATTGTTAGTAGATGCTATGTCAAATAGTTTTCCTATTGCGTAATTTTCTTTCTTTGATGCTATTTGTTTATTTCCTTTTGATAAAAAAAATTGAATGTTTATTATTAACATATTTTAAAATTTTAAAATATTGAAACAACATATATTATATTTGAATAATTTTTCTAAGTCTTTCAAAATTCTCTAAATTCCTACTCAAGTATAATTTTTGAGTTCATCCAAATTAGAGAAATTTATATTACGAATAAAAGTAAACTTGAAAACGCAATTCATCTAACACCATCAATTATTTTTTTCAAAGTCCTCCCCATTTCCCTCCAAACTTCCAAACAAAAACTTAGTCAAAGTCCTTCCCATTTATTTATCATATAGTCAAAATTCAATTATTCATATTTGTAAATTTGTTATTTACTTATTATATAGTTAAAATTCAATAGCTTGATTAGTGGATAATCAGTAGAAGATTTGTTACCTTGATTTCCTACAAATTAAATTTATTAAATCTGTATATATACACTACTGTAAACTAATAGTAATTATCATTTTCATTCACGTTTTACTTCTCTATGTGGCATTAGTTGGAAACGATTCAGCCCTATCCTTCTAATTCAGAATGTCATTTTTCATTTTCAGAATGTCGTTTCTCATTCTTGCTACCAACCACGCCTTCCATGGCCACCGACAGCTCCCACGACATCATCAATCCTTATGAGTCATCCAAACCCTTTGTGTGCATCACTCTTAGCAGTGTTACCAAGCTTCTTTTCACCAATTATCTAAATTGGCAACTCCAAGTTGAAGATTTTCTTGATGGCTTTGATCTCTTCAAATATCCATTTGGATTTCCCTCATGTCGCCGACAACGATCTCCACCACTGCAACAGCTCTAGTGATGACAACAAATCCTTATCAAACATTGCGTCGACATGATCGCCTCATCTATGGCGCTATCCTAACCACTCTTTCCAACGAACTGGCTTTTTTGGTGTCTTAGACAAAGACCTCACATAATTTTTGGACTCTCCTTAAGAACACATATGCTAGGGCATCCCGCGTCCATCTCAAGCAACTCAAACAGCGTCTCTAAATGGCTTCCAACGGTACACAATCCATCACAACATATATGCACTCTCTATAGCAAACAACATACCTCCTTGCTTCACTCAGATCTCATGTCTCGGAACTCTCTGACTCACACTGGACCGATTCAAGACAACACTGCAGCTGCTAGTCCATATCAGACTGATTTCGTGGTTGACAGTGGAACAACACATCATGTAACCAATGATCTTGCAAATCTGACACTTCATCATCCATACACTAGTCCTGACTCGCTGTTCATGGGTAACGGTTCAAGTTTAAACATCTCACATAATCAACATTGCAAATTATTTATCAAAGTAATCATGTTTTAAATAAATAAAAAATTGTCACAAAAATGCCCCAATGCTATTGGTGTATGAATTATATTTTTAACCCATGCGCTATAGTTTATGGCTCATGCACTAGTGTCATGCCATTGCCTCTGACACATGCTTTTGGGACTTAAGAGGAGGCACCAGTTCCTTTGTCGCATGCATGCTGGCCTTAAGAGGAGGCGTCGATTTGTGAAATATATTTTACATATCAAATTAGCATTTTATTGGATATAGTTAAATATAGCGGGTAAAATGATCAACAAACATGCAATAGTAACGAAGACCATCAATAGATAAAACAGGAGAAGTCCATACATCTAAAAAAAATATTTATAATAGATAAGAAGATTTAAGAGTGGATTCATGAAAATGAAGTTTGGGGCTCGTAATAATTTGACATAAATTACAATATGATTGCGGGAATTTATTTGAACCCAAAGAAAAATGTTGTTAAATAAATTTGAAGATAGAAGATGAAGGTGCCCAAGCCTATAGTGCCATGATGTAGAGGATTCTGTGCGGACGGTGTGGACAGATGGTGAGGTGGTGGGCCAAAGATAAAGGTCATCCGCACGTGAGCCTTTATGGGTTGTTTGGCCTGTCTGCAAGTTCTTTACATAAAAAGAGTTTGACAAAAAAACAACATTATAGTCAGTTTGTTTGGTAAGTTTAAAGACAAAAATAATTTGTTCTTAGATTTTGATCGTACCTGGATCAGACAGGAGAACGGTGGCCAGCAACGTCGTGAATCCTCAGCTCCGGTGATGGTGAGACGCCGGGGGGGGGGGGGGTGTACCTGCAAGGTACTCCGACGCTCAAGTGAGGCAAAGGTCAGAAGTAAAAGCAAGTACAGAAAAAGGTTAGAGTGTACGAGATTGTGTAACCTGACCCTCTCAAGTGAGAGGGTATTTATAGAGAGCCCTCAGCGCGGGGCCAACGGTTACTTGCACTGGGCTGGATTGCAAAACCCAATCCAAGTAACTGCCAGGGCTTACGTGACGTAGTGAAGACCAACACGTGGTCTTCGCCCTGGTGTAACGGTCCCTAAATCTCCGGAAGTAGGGCAGAGCGATTTCTTCGGGAGTGGGAAGTTACAAGAGAACGTGTCCTCACGGGGAGAGGTGTGCCCGTAGGGCACCTGCTCCTGTCCGACAGCCTTTACCTCGCGTGCCCGACGTCCAAGAGGACGGGGACGTGCCCGACACGGATGTGGTTTTGGCCTTGTTGGGCTTCCACTGGCCATTGGGCTTGGGCCTGCCCGACAGCAAGGCAGGCGGTGGCCCAGTCCAGAACAGGAGCCCCCCAAGTCGTTGCTCTGCGGTGTCAAAGTAATGACTTAGGGATCAACACCGTGTCGAGGAAGTATCTCGTCGAGGAAGGGATTTTGAACGAAGAACGGTTGGTCAAGCGGGCAGAAATAATTGAACTCGCTCGTGCTAGTCTGGTCGAGTTTGGGCGATGTTGCGGGGATACGAGAAGCTTGAACTGAGGAGAACAGAAGGACGCGTGTTAGGGAATGAAGCGACATGCGTGGGGGAGCGTGTGCCACGTGTCACATCTCATCATTTCCTAGGGAGGCTACGCTAGGGTAGCGTAATCGATTGCCTAGGAGCCCTTGAGACTCGTGAGACCCTTATAAATAGGGCCCATCTCGTTTCATTTCCGTTTTCGCTCTCCCTTTACTCAAACTTTCCCTTCTTTCGTTCTCTCTTCAACCACCGTTCGCCGCCGCCGATAGCCGCATCGAAACCCTACCGGAAGTACATTTGAAGTAAGTTTCTCTCTTTTTTTCCTTTTTTGTCTGCATTTGTAGGGTGAATCTATGGTGAACTGACGAAGTTCCCATGGAAATCACGAAATATCCGGCGAAAACGGCGGAATTTCATAGTTTATTCGTTGAATCTCGCAGGGAGAGACGATGAAATCCATGAGGACATGAAGAATGTCCCGGGGGTCGTGAGATGAACATCTCTCAGTTCTTTTGTTGAATCTCCCGGGGACAAATGATGAAATCCCTGGGGAAACAAAGAATGTCACGGGGACATGGGTCGAATATCTCGGGGTCCCGCCCAACGTCGTTCCCCGCGGACCTGAGGATGGTCGCGGGCTCGCGTTTCCCAACGTTCCTCCCTCGCCCTTTCACTTGATCAGCGGTGGAGGGGTGGATTTGATATGGGTCATCGAATTCACCATTTCCTTCTGGTTTTCAGGTAAATGGACATATTACAAGTGGCCGAGGGATCTTTAGATACTTACGACGAGCCCGACTCACCTATGGCGGAGATGACCAGCGCCGGGGAGAGGTCACCCGACGACTGGGCCTGCGAGGAGGCTGTAAACATGATCTCCCAGTTTGTCGATTTGGACGAGGCCGACATATTTTGCACCGTCTAGTGGGTTCATCGAAGACGTGGAACGTGTTCAGGCCGATGCCACATCATCGAATATGCTCGACCTACGGCGGGATGCGGTTTCCCGTGTACGAGTTCATGTTCAACGAGGCAGGGTGACGTTTACCCTTCACGGATTTCCAACAGTCAGTGTTTATCTGGCTGTGTTTGGCCCCTTCTCAGCTCCACCCAACTCTCTCGCTTTCATCAGGGCTTTCAAGCTCGTGTGCAAATACTTGAAGGTCGGGGCGACCGTGCCCCTATTTTTTCGCATTTTCCATCTTCAACGGCAGGTCATCGACGGTAAGCATGGCTGGGTGTCCTTCAAGTAGGTGAGCAGCCTGTTTCACACTTATCTGGACTCTGTGCGAGATTTCAAGTACCGGTATTACCTTGTGAGGCCGGTCACACTTGAAGCCATAAACTCAGTGTACCATCGGGTCGTCGAAGAAGTAGATGGGCGGCGAGAGGAGGCACTTGTGCCCAGGTTCCCGTTGTTCTGGACTGAAGAACACTTTAAGAGGGGAACAGACAGCTATATTTTCAGCCCTGGTAAACTCTGTGAAGGGGATCGCTTGGCTCATGAGGCCATAGTCAAGTTCTTCAGTGGGTTTAACAAAGCCAAGTTTGTGACACCGAACGGGGACTTCCTTCTGGGCGACGACGGGGAAGTCTTAACGAAACATCGACTGATCAACACTAGGGCTCTCCTCGAGACGTTTTCTGACGAGGAGGCCCTCGGGCTGTTAGGTGGGGTGGCCTCCCCGACCTACTTTTCCCTTCGTCCTTCTTTTCGAATTACTGACCTCTTTGTTTTTTTGTGCAGGTAAGATGTCGAGTGCTGAGGAGCGTCTCAAGAAACTGAAAAACACCCGAGCTTCAAAAAAGGGTCGGGTCGAACAGCTCCGAGCACAGCATCCTGCCACGACTTCGGTGCCTACGGATTCTTCGACCTCTCCCCAAGGGAGTCAGTGTCCCAGCAGCCAAGGGTCTCCGAGACAGCAGCGCATAGACGGGCAGGTGGACGTCGATCTGACGGTTGAGAACAGTCCTCCCTCTAAGAAGTTCATACTTCCTCCTTGTCATTTGAGCCCCCACTTCTTCTCGGGTGCCAACTCTCCAGGTATCCCTGCTGCCGAAGTCCAGGCTGTCCTGGGTGCTCCTCAAGCTTCGAGGAGGAAAGCCCTGCTTGAGGACTTGTCCGTCATTATGCGAGTTTGTTCGACGGCTTTAATCTTGAACGACGAGACTTGTCCAGCAGCCGAGCTGGCCGGGCTGCAAGAGAGGTTCTAGTCCGTTGTTGTCGAGGTGACAAAAGTGGGCAAGGAGCTGACTGAGTGCAAAGAATCGAACCGAGTTCAGGCCGAGCATCAGAAGAGCAGGCCAAAAACCTGAAACAGATTGAGGAGAAGTGGAGAAAAGTCGAGGAGGGAAGGAAAAGCCTCTTGGAGAAGGTCGCTGAATTGGAAGGTGCTGCTCGCCCCGCCGAGGAAGAAACCGAGGAAGATAGATTGTTGACGTCGCGGGCAGCGTTGATTGCTAAACTCCGAGAAACTGAGCAGGATAGTCTTGTGGCTGCTGAAATAGGCTTCAAGAATGCTATGCAGCAGCTTCAGATCCTCAACCCTGGCTTTATTACAGAGAGAGCCCACTCCGACTACGACGTGGTTGATGGTCGAATCGTGCGGCCAGTGGAAGAGGAAGAGGATGACGGGGACGCGACCGAACGTGAGCAGCCAGAGGGGACGGCCGCGGAATAGTTTCTGTTTTCTTGTTTTGCTTGGCCTGCGAGCCATTTTGTTCTATTTCTTTTGTTTGCTCGGTCTGCGTGCCAAAGGTTTTTGGAATATTTGTAATATTTGTACAATGGGCTTTTTGCCCGGATTTATATTTTGATCGTTGCGTTTATATGTGTGTGATGTTTATTTGTTTTGTTTGTTTTACTTATTTTTGTCTAAGTAATGTGTTGATTTTGGGAGTTGCTCGACTTCGATGTTCCTCGACCGTGTGGGGAACTGATCGGGTGGTCGGAGGTGTATTCCGCCCTTCAACGGGGCTAAGAGCTCGTTATAAGTCTTAACCTCGCGGCTTGAACTTCCCATCGCGAGCTGGGTATTCTGCCTACATGGTACGGCGACGATGGGGCTCGATTGAGGTGTCCTCGTCGGATCAATGGTCTTCGCGCACACACAACGCGACCTTGATCATTGCGTTTAAGAGGGGTGTCGCGCTGGTACCTTAGCACGCCCCCGTAATCGCGACATTGGGGTGTCGCGGGCAGTGTCTAACTGTAGTATTGCTTGAGTTTCTCAGCATTCCATGGTCGAGCAAGTTCCTCCCCGTGTAGATTTTCGAGGAAGTAGGCTCCCGTCCTCGTCTTTCCGCGGACGCGGTAAGGGCCCTCCCAATTCGCGCGATTTTACCTTCCCGTGAATCTTTCTGGTTCCTTCTTAGGACGAGGGTGCCTACTTGAAAATCACGCTTAATAACTTTGTTGTCATAGCGTAAAGTAATTTTTTGTTTGAGTGAGGCTTCTTGTAGAGAGGCCCCCATTCTTGTCTCTTCGACGAAGTCGAGTTCTTCCCTTAGGGCCTCGTTGTTTGCCCCCTCCTCGAGGGGAGCTTCTGTCCTCCTCGAGGGTTCCCTGACCTCCACGGGGATCACTGCTTCTGTTTCGTAGGTCAGGCGAAAGGGAGTCTCCCCGGTTGTGGAATGTGGGGTTGTTCGGTAGGCCCAGAGGACGCTGTGGAGTTCTTCGACCTACCTTTGTTTGGCCTCGCCGAGCCGACATTTCAATCCCCGAAGGATCACCCTATTTTCTGCTTCGGCCTGCCCGTTTGTTTGTGGGTGCTCGACCGACGTAAAGTGCTGCTTCGTGCCTAGTTTGGCGACGAAGTCTTGGAAGTTCTTGTCGGTGAACTCTGTCCCGTTGTCGGTGACGATGGCTTGGGGAACGCCGAACCGAGCGAGGATGTTCCTCTTGTAGAAACGGAATATGTTGAAGGCCGTGATCTTGGCTAAGGCTTCCACCTCGATCCACTTCATGAAATAGTCCACTCCGACGATGAGGTATTTATTCTGGTATGAACCCACGACGAAAGGCCCGAGGATGTCCATTCCCCACCACGCAAAGGGCCACTGGGATGAGAGCATTTTGAGCTCATTGGGGGGAGAGAGGTGCATGTCCCCGTGTCGTTGGCATCTATCGCACTTCTTAACGTGCTCCTTGGCGTTGTGTTGCATAGTGTGCCAGTAATACCCTGTCCGAAGTGCTTTGCGAGCTAAAGATCGTCCACCAAGGTGTTGGGCGTTGATGCCCTCGTGAATCTCTTCGAGGATACCGGGGGCCCTGTTCTCTTCGATGCACCAGAGAAGGGGGATTGAAAATCCTTGACAGTATAGTTTATCCTCGACTATCGTGTACGAACACGCTCGTCGTTTGACCATCCCCGCTTCTTTGGGATCTTCGGGGAGCTTGCCCGTCATTAGATATTCGTATACCGGTGTCATCCAACAATTGGCGTCCCCGATAGCGTTTACATCTGTCATTGAAGCGGGCTTGTTGATGCTCGAATGAGAGAGTACTTCCTGGATGACTGACTTGTTTCCTCCTTTCTTCTTCGTGCTAGCCAGTTTAGACAGGATGTCTGCCCGGGTGTTGTGCTCGCGCGGGATGTGTGTCACCTCCGCGGAGACGAAACTCTTCAATTTTTCCTTTACTAAGGTTAAGTATTCGATAAGGAAATCGTTCTTGGCCTGATACTCTCCTCGGACCTGGGAGGCCACGAGCTGGGAATCAGTAAATATCTTGACTTCCCTGGCTCCGAGGTCCTCGGCCAAACGTAGTCCGGCGAGGAAAGCCTCGTATTCTGCCTGATTATTCGACGTTGGGAAGGATAACTTGAGGGAGACTTCGATCAGGATGCCTTCCTCGTTCTCGAGGATGATGCGTGCCCCGCTTCCTTTCGAGTTGGACACCCCGTCGACATAGATTGTCCATCTTTGGGCTCCGATGGTCGAAGTTTTGGGGATGGTCATTTCAGCCACGAAGTCGGCCAGCACTTGATCTTTCAAGGCTTTCCTTCCTTCGTACTGGACGTCGAACTCGGCGAGTTCCAACGACCACCTGAGCATTCTTCCCGCCATGTCTGGTCGACCGAGGAGTTGCCTTATTAGCTGCTCGGTTCTTACCACGATCGTGTGTGCCAGGAAGTAATGGCGAAGTCTTTGAGCTGCGGTGACGAGGGCCAAGGCGACCTTTTCGATCTGTTGATACCTGATTTCGGGGCCCAGGAGGGCTTTACTGGTGAAGTAAATCGGTTTCTTCCCGTCAAGAGTTTCCCAGATAAGGACAACGTTGACCGCCTCTTCCGTGATGGCGAGATACAAGAAGAGCGTCTCCCCGTTCTCTGGCCGTGAGAGGACCGGGGGTTGTGACAGCACCTGTTTGAGGTGGAGGAGCGCCTTCTCGCACTCCTCACTCCATTCGAATGTGGCATTTTGGCGAAGAAGTTTAAAAAATGGGAGTGTGTATTGTGCTAATTTGGCGACGAAGTGGGAGAGGGCGGTTAGCATCCCGTTCAGCGACTGTATGGATTTCTTTGAGTCCGGGGTGGGTATCTCGAAGAAGGCCCTACACTTGTCGGGGTTCGCCTCGATTCCTCTTTGTGAGGTAGAAACCAAGGAATTTGCCTGCCCGAACGCCGAAGGTACACTTGTCGGGGTTGAATCTCATATGACATCTCCTCGCTGTGTCGAACACCTTTTTGAGATGAGTCACGTGGTCGAGTTCCACCGTGGACTTGACGATCATGTCGTCCATGTAGACCTCGAGCATATCGCCAATCTCTGCCCGAAAGACTTTGTTCATCATCCGCTAGTAGGTAGCGCCGTCGTTTTTTAGGCCGAAGGGCATTACGTTGTAATAGTAATTGCCCGACTCAGTCATGAAGGCGGTATGTTACTTGTCGGTCTTGTCCATGGGGATTTGGTTGTACCCCGAGTAAGCGTCCATGAAGGACAATAGCTTAAAACCTGCAGAATTGTCGACCAGGTGGTCGATGTTAGGCAAAGGGTAAGAATCTTTCGGGCATGCCCGGTTAAGGTCGGTATAATCAGCACACATCCTCAATTTCCCATTATTTTTCTTAACGAGTACAACGTTAGACAGCCAAGTTGTGTACTTGGCTTCCAAAATAAAATTTGCCTCTAGGAGGTCTTTTACACCTTTTTCAACAGCCTCCGCTTTTTCCGGAGACTACCTACGCCTACGTTGAGCTACGACCCTAACGGCCGGGTCTACAGTCAGTTAATGACAAGCCACCTCGGGGTCTAGACCGGGCATTTCTGAAGCGCTCCAGGCGAACAGGTCAGAATTCTCGCGGAGGCAGGCCTCCAGCTGTTTCTTCGCCAGGTCGGGGAGTCCAGAACCGATCTTCACGCTTCGGTCGGGGTTGTCTCTGAGGGTCACCAGCTCGAAGTCTCCGTCTGGGACGGGGCGCGTTGGGTAGATAGGCTGCCCGTTGCCTTTAGCTGGGAAGTCATCACCGGCGGCATCTTCTGGATCCCGTTCCCCGGGGAACCTGCTGTCAAGGTAGACCGCGTTGACGGGCGGGAGTGGCATCTGCTCTGTGTCCGAAGATTTCTTTGCTTGGTTCTTGGGCTTGGAACCAATGATGTTCAAACCCTTGATGGCAGCGTCGAAGCATCTTCTGGCCGCCTTGATGTCCCCGTGCATGTGACCACACGACCTCTGGCAGTGTAGTATTTCATCTTTAGGTGGACCGTTGAAGGCACCGCAGTGAGTTCGACCAGGGTGGTCCTCCCCAAGATGTAGTTATAGAGGGAAGGACAGTCGACCACCAAGAAGCGGGTCTTGATCTGTTGAGCAGTGTCGTCAATCCCGAAGGTGACCATCAGCTCGACGTAACCCCACGGCCTGGTGGTGGTGCCGTTGAACCCTTGCAAATCCGAGCCCACATAGGGGGTTAAGTGTTTTTCGGTGAGCTGGAGGGTGCTGAAGAGGTGAGCATACATTATATCCACTGAGCTGCCCTGGTCGACCAGGATCCTACGGACGTCGAAGTTGGCCATCTGCGCTCGAATCAGGAGGGGAATAGTTGTATTTGGCACTCCTCCGGGTAACTCCTCGAGGTAGAAGGTGATCGGGTTTGATCTCCCTTGCACCTTGTCGAGGGTGGTGGTCTTCGCAGACGTAGCCAACTCTAGCTCGTCAAACTTCCTCTTTATTGATCCAATGGAGACCTTTTTGGGGCCCCCGCCCGATATAATCATCGTCTTGGGGAAGCTTTCCCACGTGTTGCGGGCAGCGATAGGGTCTTCGTCGGGGAAGCTCCTCCAAAGATTGCGGATAGCCTCGGCGTCCTCGATTCCCTTGGGAATACAGAAATCTTCGGGTCGAGTAATGCTGAGGGCGACTTGAAGTCGATTCTCCCCGTCTGGATGGGTCGTATCCTCGACACTCTGGGCGTCCCAGTTATCTGCTCGCGGGGGGTCATTCTTCTGGGCGTACTTCTTCAGATGGCCTTCCTTGATCAAGATTTCGATTGCATCCTTGAGGTGGATGCAATCTTCGGTGACGTGTCCGTGGCTGCGGTGGAACCTGCAGTACTTAGACCTGTCAGTGTTTGGTTTGGGAGCCGTTGGTTTGGGAAAACGGACGCTCCCCTTTTGAAACTCCGAGTTGGGGCATTTGGAGAATATTCGCTAGCGGGTCACGTTGAGTGGAGTGTAGTCCGAGAACATACCAGCAGGACCACGGAAGTCTCGGGATTGGTTGTCCCTCCTCCTCTCTCCTCCACGTCGAGGTGGAGGAGAGCCTTCATCTCTGTGGTTGCGGGAGCCTTCTCGTCGTCGCGAGTTGAGGGCCATCTGGGCGGCCTGTGACTCCTCGAAATCGATGTAAGACTGAGTTCGAACGAGTAAATCTTCCAAGTCTATGGGCTTATGGATGCCCACGGTCTTGGCGAAGTCAGTTCCAGGGCGCAATCCCTTCGCGATCAGGAACTTCTTCATCTCATCGGTCGCGTAGACCTCGACAGCCTCTCGGTTGAACCTCTCGATATAATTTCAGAGAGATTCGTTCCGTCCCTGAAAGATGGCCTCGAGGCATGCCACCATCTTCGGATGTCGGCGCGAAGCGGTAAAATATCTGGAAAACCGCTGCTTGAACTGTTTCCAGGAAGTGATGGACTCTGGAGCAAGCCGTTTGTACCATGTCATGGCCCTTTTCCTGAGAGTCGTAGGGAAGAGCCTGCACTTAATGACTCCTCGAACGTTCCTAAAGTTGAGCATCGCTTCGAAGCTCTCAATATGGTCGTCAGGATCAGCCGTGCCGTCATAGGTCCCTAGCTGTGAGGGCTTCTCCATGCCCGGAGGTATCGGGGTGTCCATAATTTCCTTGGACAAGGGAGTTCTTGGATCGTCTTCGTCGCTTCGGACCGGGGACCTGGACGGGGAGTGACGGTCTTGCCCAGATCCTTGTCCACGAGGAGGATTCTTGGGCTGGCCCCTGGGTCTCTCGCCAGCGTCTCTGTTCCTTTTCTTGGTCGTCTCTTTCGGGGGAGGTGAGCGGTGGCGTTTCTGGGCAACTGCTGGTTGAGGGCGTTCCAATCGTGGCCCGCGACCCTCGCGTCGCGGGGAGGGACTGCGGGAGTCTGCCTGGGCAGTTCTCCGGGGAGATTGATGGGGAGAGGGAGGACGCCCGTGTCTTCGCGGGAAAGAACATCGGGGTCGACCTCTCTCCAGAGCTTCGATCCAGATGTTCTGTTGTGCGATCATCTGGTTGGTCTGGTTGACCAGGGCGAACAGGGCCACCGTACTGGGATCTGCGCCGGGCGGTGGCGGAATAGGCTGGTACACGGCCTGCGGAATCACCTGTTCGGCGTCATCATCAGCTATGTCCTCGAAGAACGGGGAGCTGATCTTCCCATCTCTGATGTCGACGTCCTCGACTTGGACGACAACATTATCTTCACGATGGTCGCTGTTTTCGGATGGTGCGGCGACGGTGTCCGGTGCTTTGGTTCCAGATACACTGGCCATGGTTGTTGAGAAGGAATGTTTTGATTTATCGAAGGAGAAAAACGGGGAAGCAAATAATTTCCCACAAACGGCGCCACTGATCGTACCTAGATCAGATAGGAGAACGGTGGCCAGCAACATCGTGAATCCTCAGCTCCGGTGATGGTGAGACGGCCGGGGGGGTGTACCTGCAAGGTACTCCGACGCTCAAGTAAGGCAACAGTCAGAAGTAAAAGCAAGTACAGAAAAAGGTTAGAGTGTACGAGATTGTGTAACCTGACCCTCTCAAGTGAGATGGTATTTATAGAGAGCCCCCAGCGCGGGGCCGACGGTTACTTGCACTGGGTTGGATTGTAAAGCCCAATCCAAGTAACTGCCAGGGTTTACATGGCGTAGTGAAGACCAGCACGTGGTCTTCGCCCTGGTGTAACGGTCCCTAAATCTTCGGTAGTAGGGCAGATCGATTCCTTCGGGAGTGGGAAGTTACAAGAGAAAGTGTCCTCGTGGGGAGGAGCGCGTGGGTGTCGGGGAGAGGTGTGCCCGTAGGGCACCTGCTCCTGTCCGACAGCCTTTACCTCGCGTGCCCGACGTCCAAGAGGACAGGGACATGCCCGACACGGATGTGGCTTTGGCCTTGTTGGGCTTCCGCTGGCCATTGGGCTTGGGCCTGCCCGACAGCAAGGCAGGCGCTGACCCAGTCCAGAACAGATTTTAATGTTACTTTTTAATTATCGTAATGTTTTTGTTTATAATAATTTTTGTTAAAATTATTTTATTTGATAATCTTTTAAAAATTATATATTATAATCATTACGGTTTTATAAAAATCTTTCGTGATGTTGTTTGATTGAATATTTATATTTTGTCGATGAATTTGTATTTGAATTATAAGCGGTAAATATCATGATTCTTATAGTAAAATTAAAGGATAAAAAAATAAATTAGTTTTAAATATCTTCGCTATCCTTGTAAACCGAACATATTTGTAAATAAAATTTCTCCTCTCTCCCCCTCTTTCATGTTTTGAACATAAATGTAATTAAAATCTTTCTC
This sequence comes from Lathyrus tuberosus, assembly GCA_022829125.1. NCBI lineage: Eukaryota > Viridiplantae > Streptophyta > Magnoliopsida > Fabales > Fabaceae > Lathyrus > Lathyrus tuberosus. The sequence goes on along the minus strand of JALAZF010000013.1, from coordinate 23,530,718 downwards.
CTCCCCCTAATAAAAATCCCTCACTCCCCTCCCCTCAATTGAAAAAAGAATTTTTTACCCAAATACCCCTCATTTTCGAAAAAATTCCCCAAATACCCTACGTTTCAAAAAATTTTCCAAACAGCCCTAGTTAGGGCATGGGTTTGTACATGGTCGCCAAATGAAATGGCGACCCCTCTTTAAGGCTATAACCCTGTCGCCAATTGTACTGGAGACTGCTTATCAAGTCGCCAGTGCAATTGGCGACCCTGTACAAAGGCAATAACCCTGTCGCCAATTGAAGTGGAGACAGGGTGTGTGTTGTTTTTTTTCCATTGTGAAATATTACATTGCTTTTGTTTGCACGATGATATAAAATGATCATTAATTTAATAAAATATTACATTAATTAATGTTGGTGACCAAGTGCACCCAACTGGCCACCAGTTCCACATCCCCTAGGGACCTCACTCGTTGAACTCGTCATAAAAGCTTGTGCCCTATTGGCGACTGTCCCTAGTGCACGTAGCCTGTGCCCTAGACTGAAGACTGCCTCATGCATGCACAGCATGCTGGCGACAGCGTCATAAACGCCTGCAACATGTCGCCAAGTCAAATGGCGAGTTCATTAATGAAGATTGATTCTGTCAATTCAAATGGCGAAGTTATGACGCATTAAGTTTGTTATTTATATGTCTTTGCATGCATGCATGCATTATATCAACTCCTGTCAAATAATTTCTTAGTCTGTCCCAAACTACTCATATCAAAATGTCATCTGCACTGAGTTACGTTGTTAAGGTACATTACAACGGAGAAACATATGTCTCTGATGTATCTGGTTTTGGTTTTCAAAACACCGCTTTTGTCCAATTCATAGTCACTAGAACCACAAGTTTTTTCCATTTTCACCAAAGGTTGGAGTCCGAGTTAGGTCTTGGACCTATATCACAAATAATATATAGAAACCCTGTTTTTTTAAACTAACAAAGTTAAGTTTTATCCACTAAAATTGCGAGACGATGAAGATGTAGAAAATATGTTCGTTAGTCACGAACATTCTGGTTTCAATTACATTGAGTTGTATACATTTCTTCAACACAATATTCCATCTCAACAGTCCCAGATCATAATTCAGTCACCATGTGTAGATTCATATGAAAGCGAATCAGAGTACTTAGACGAAACTGGAGCAAAGGTCTACATCGTTGATGAAGAAGAAGAAGGAAGCGAGGAACTGCTCGATCAGATATTGAACGACAACGATGAGGATGACGAAGAACTGTCCATACATCCAGATCATGTCCATCGTCCACCTCAACATATGACAGACATGGACTTGCAAACAGATGATCCTTCCGCAAATATATTTCACAACCCGTATATGCGGTCAGGGAACGAATTAAAAGAAGGAGACATGTTTCGTACCAAAGAAGATTGTGTACGAGCCATAAAAAAAGTTCACATGGAAAACTCTGTTGATTATAGTGTACACAAAACTGATTCGAGAAGGTATGTAATTATTTGTCGTAATCCTCTGTGCAAGTTTCGACTTGCAGCTTCTTACATAAAGAGAAGTGATTGTTGGAAGATAACTTCCATACAACCACTACATAATTGCACTGCAACAAATATTGTCCAGGATCACCGAAAGTTAAGCACAGATTTGATAAGTTAAGACATTTTGCCCATGGTTAGTAAGGATCCTTCAGTCAAAGTGAGTATAATCATATCTCACGTCGTGACGAGGTATAATTATACTCCCTCTTATAAGAAGGCGTGGATTGCAAGGACAAAGGTTGTTGAAAGGGTCTTTGGCAACTGGGAGGATTCGTACAAGGAGTTACCGCAATTTTTGGTAGCCCTGAAGACATACACACTGGGAACTGTTGCAATCATGCAGATAGTGCTAGCATGTAGGCCAGATGGTACCATTGTTGATGGAAATGTCATCTTCCACCGTCTTTTTTGGTCGTTTCAACCCTGCATAAGAGGTTTTGCATTTTGCAAACCTGTTATTCAAATTAATGGAACATGGCTCTATGGAAAATACAAGGGCACCTTGCTTATGGTTATTGCACAAGACGGCAACAGTAATGTCTTTCCTATAGCATTTGCTTTGGTTGAGGGTGAGACCGATTCTGCTCGGAGTTTCTTCCTTAAGAATCTAAGAACACATGTCGCTCCACAAGCCAACCTCTGTTTGATTTTAGACAGGCATGCTGCTATAGAGAGTGCCTACAATAACCATAATAACGGGTGGCATAATCCTCCTTCTACTCATGTATATTGCATTCGACATATTCAACAAAATTGCATGCGTGCAATCAAAGACAAGTACCTTAGCAAACAGGTTATGAATGCTGGTTATGCGCTAACTCAACCAACATTTCAATACTACCTTAACGAAATAAGGATGTCAAATGCTGATGCCTGAAGCTGGTTGGATAACATTCCACTAGAATGGTGGACAAGATCTTTTGATGGTGGCTGTCGATGGGGTCACATGACAACAAACCTTGTGGAGTCCATGAATGGGGTATTCAAAGGAATAAGAAACCTTCCAATCACTGCTTTGGTGAGATCAACCTATTATAGGTTGGCATCACTTTTCGCAACAATAGGCGAAAGATGGAGTGCTGTGTTAGCGTCTGGTCAAGTATACAGTGAGAGCGTTATGAAATTGATGAAGGCTGATGCTATCAGAGCCAGTACACATGCAGTTATAGTCTTTGACCGACATATGCAATCATTCAGTGTACAAGAAACAATGGATTTTAATGAGGGGAGGCCTAATTTATCGTATGTTGTCAGGCTAAACAGATGTTAGTGTGATTGTGGCAAGTTCCAGGCCTTCCGTGTACCTTGGTCACATGCCATTGCAGCATGCGCACATGCTCGTCAGGATGCTTATGGCTATCTATATGATGTTTACAAGGTGGTTAATGTTATGAATGTATACATCAAAGGCTTTGCAGTGCTACCAATGGAGGATTATTGGCCTCCATACGAAGGTGACATAGTTTGGCACAACAACGATATGAGAAGAAAGAAAAAGGGGCGCCCAAACAGCAAGCGTATAAGAATCGAAATGGATATCGCTGATAAAATGATAAGACTATGCAGTATCTGTCGTCAGCCCGGCCACAACAAAAAACAGTGTCCCAATGTTGGAGGAACATCTGCATCACAATTTAGCTTATTTTTTCATTTGTTGTAACCAAATATTTTCATATATTGATGGGTCTTTGTTACAACAGTTTTAACAACAAACAACACTAACACAAACAACTGTAACAACAAACAATAGTGTTAACAACAAACAACACAAGCAACTTAACACATTCCTAACAGATTACAAGAATCAAACTAATTTTATTTGGTCCAAACATGACTTCCCTCGAATCTTTGTCAGTCTTCACACGAACTCATCCACGTAGGCGATCATGTCTCTCAATACTTCGGATTTTCTCCCCTTCCCCAATGTCTCCCTCCAACCACCGATTCAACTCTCTCTTAAGTTGATTGAAACCTTGTATGTTCCAAAACAGCATGTCGATCGGTGGCTTATCTCGCGAAAAAATAACTTTCCCCCACCGACGGCGATACATTTTCTGAGTAGAACAAACTTGGGAGAAGAGATGTGGAACAAACTGAGCTGAACACCCCTATTTATAGTGAAAAAAATCAGTTTCTAGGGAGTCTCCACTTCAATTGGTGACTCCCTTTTGCTTTTGTACAGGGTCGCCAATTGCACTGGCGACTTGATAAGCAGTCTCCAGTATAATTGGCGACAGAGTTATAGCCTTAAAGAGGTATCGCCGTTTCATTTGGCGACCATGTACAAACCCATGCCCTAACTGGGGCAGTTTGGGAATTTTTTTGAAACGTATGGTATTTGGGGAATTTTTTCGAAAATGAGGGGTATTTGGGTAAAAAATTCCTTTTATGCTGCTGTCGCCAGTGTAACGCCCGTATTTAATTAAATAGTATTGAGTATTTTTCCGAATATTTGTTGAATATGTTGAATATGTTGGTTGATGCTAATAAGTATTAATTGGGTAATTAGTCGATTTAGTCGGGAGAAATTAATATTAGAAATAATATTTATTTTCGTAGAATATTAATTAATTTAATTGATTTAATTTGTGTTGGCTTTAGTAGGATTATTTAATTAAAAATGATTTAAGTCGTAGAAAATAATATGGTGTTAATTTAGTAGAAGTATAAGAAAATATTGGGCTTATTTAGATAGTAGTAATAGTGGGGGTGTAGTAATGAGGCCCAATAAGAAAATAAAATAATAGAATTATTATATTATTATATTAGGTGTTTAGAAACAAGGAGGAGTTAGAAAGTGGCTGTAAGTGGGAGTTGCAGAAAAAGAGGAAAAATAGAAGCAGAACGTGGAAGTTATGGAGAAAGGGAAAAGAGGCAGAGAGAATAGGAGAGCTGCTAGGGCCGGGAGGAAAATAGAAAAGGGATATCGGAATTCAGTAGAACGCGAAGAGAACGACGGATTCGACGACGAATTAAGGTAAGGGGAGTTTTATCATTTTTATTATAATTGATTTATGGTCTGGATAATTGTGGGAATTATTGGGGTTTTGGTGAAGTTTTTGATAAATGATAACTGTGACGGAATTGATGATGGTTTGACGTAAAGATTGCTTCCAATTGATGTGTAGTATTGTATATCGAAATTGAGTTGTCGATTAAGTGTGGCAAATATGAGGATTTTGATGGTTTCGTAATCTGTTGAATTGTTAATTGAAATTTTACTGGAATTATTATTGATGGATAGAATAAGGAAGGAAAGAAGGGTTGGAATTGTTAATGGGAATCTACTGAAAACATTAATGGATTAAAAGGGAAGAAAGAAGAAGAAAAAAAAAGAAGGATTTTTGGGGTGGAGCAAGCCACATGAAATTGGTGGCGCCAGCCACATGGTTGAAAGGGTGGTGCAAGCCACCAAAATGTAAAGGGCAGGGTGGCGCAAGCCACCCATTAAGTGGGGTAATTGTATTATTATTTTTTAGTTTTCCTTTTAAAAACTGTAACTTTTGATTTACAATTCCAATTTTGATGTCGTTTGAAGCTATGGAAAGGTAAGGAAATAATCTATAACATAGTGAAATAATATAAATCATATAGTTTGATCCTCTAATGAAATTGATAGGCGAAAGTGATGAATGTTCTGTGTTGATAAATCTGTAAATATGTCTGTCTGTGTGAAAACTCATGAATTTAATTAGCAGGAATTATTTAGTATTGGTGATAATGAAATAATGCTGACATGATGTTTATGTTATTGTATTGATGATATTTATAATGTGATTATCTATGGATTGTGTCATGCTATATGAATGATGTGTGTGCTGAAATGACGGAAAGTATGATGTCTGTGTGAAATTCCTGAGTTGTGTCTGGAAATGAATTGTCTAGTATTATTGTAATGATTTGATAATGGTTTGATTTTAAAGTATGTGTTATGATGTTTGTGAATGGAACATGAAGATTTTAATGATGATGATACTACTTAGGTTTGGGTGTTGTTAGGATGGAGATAATACTGTCATGAAGTAACGTGATATTGTAATGATGATGTTGATATGATATGCATAATCAATCACTAAATATGCTATATGATGAATTGATAAATGATTACATGTTGACTGTGATGTGATGATATATCCTTGGTAAATGATTTGTGTTGGATTGATGCTATTATGAGTTATGATGATGTCCTGATTTTAACACGATGTAAATGATGTTGTGAGATATTTTATGATGCTGTAAGAATAATGGTGATATTGTTTGGTAAAATGATGATGTTTGATAAATGAGGTCGATATGATGATTAAGATGCTATTGTGATATTTATGATGATTGTGGTGCTGTTATGAGACTTAGGATGCTGTTATGGTGTGATGTTAATTATGTGTTGATGAATATGTGATGGTGACTAAGTATTTATGATTATGTGAAGAGAATATAATGATACTGTTTTGATGAATATGATGTATGTGATGAAGTATGATGAATGATGATGCGTTTGACTACCCGTGGTCGTATTTTATATGTTGTTGCGCATCATGCATTCATAGCATTTAAAGGACTGATGTCCAGTGAAGTTTGAAGATGACTAAGTCATCAGTGAAGTTGTAGGATGATATCCAGTGAAGTTGTAGGACTTATTGTCCAGTGAAGTTTGAAGATGACTAAGTCATCAATGAAGTTTCGGTACCGCATGCATGTTGCATTCATTATCTGTGGCATTGCACAATAATTGTACTATGTGATGTGTTTGATGTGATTCTGATTTTGGTGATGTTCTGACATGAGAATTTGGTGTTTTGTTGTTATGAGGTATATGTGTTAAATGATGTTATGTTGTTGTGATTTCCTGGATATGACTACTATATCTATTCCTTATGTCTTTTATAATGACTATGATTGTACTCACCCTTTCTGCTGATATTTCCCCTACCATGGAAAATGGGCAGGTACTCAAGGATAGCAGTAGAAGTTCGAGATAGCTTATGAAGTTATTAGTTATCTTTCCGCAGTGAAGAAGGTCTTGCTCTGATAGATGTAACATCGGGTCTTTGGGAATCGTTTGAATTAAATGTTGGTAATGATGTATTGAAGTGTTTCATCTTGTTTTAAAAATGTTTTAACAAGTTTTGTGAGTTATGATGTCTGACGATGAATTTTTAATTGAAGTATTTTATTTTAGTAAAACAATGTTTTGAGAACCCGTGCTACGGAGCAGGATGTTTTTAATTAAGAAGTTTTATGAAGAAATGTTGCACCCTTTTTGATGATTACTCTGATATAACTATTTAATATTATATGAATAATCGTGGGCTTTTAGAAGGGTGTTACATTAGTGGTATCAGAGCAGGTCGGTCCGTCCGACCAAGTTATCTAATGTTGTTTATTCCTTAGTACGCGGCATGTGTGTGAAACACTGTCGGTACTTGCTTATTAGTTTTCTAACTGTTTGTCTCCACGAGTTGGTTTGAAACAAGTGGGGGAGAAGTTTACTTCTCAGAGATGTTTGTAGTATGAGAAGTTGGATCAAGGTGACATTGATTTCAAGAGTGCGAATGTCTTTAGAACTGTGTTACGAATCGACGAAAGTATGGACTCATGATTTTATCCGTCGGTCCAGTTGAGACATTCGAAGGAGGACGAGTTAGGATGATTGATGGTTGCTTCTCGGAGAAGAGAGGGCAATCTGACGAATAGTGATATGCAAGTGGAGTATATCTGGAGTGAAGTCGGATGATTTTCAGAGTTAGGTAAAAAGCAAGGATAGTTGGAAGAGTTTGGAAGCAAGAGAAAGAGGTAGAACTCATGTTCACCAATTTCGGTTTTTATTTTCGTATATATGGAACAACCTTCAGTAATAGAGGCATAACTTTCTACTCGTAACTCCGATGAAAGCGATTCTGGACTTTTCGGAAAGTTTACGAAATTCCCTACAGTTTGCATATAAATTTTGTCTTCGGCATGTTTTTGAGGAGAGAGAAAGACGTGTTTGAATAGTTGGGTCTGATGCTAATTTTGTTTGGTGGAAGTTTGTATACGAGATTTCTTGACCAGTCCCATTGCAAGGACGATAACTTTTTACTCGTAATTCAGATTTGAGCGATTCTTGAAGTTCTGGAATCTACATGAAATTCCTTTCATTTTGGAATATAATTTTGTGTCTGGGAGGTCTGTATTGAAGAAGATAATCGTGTTTGAAGTTGGACAATTCTTGCTGGAAATAGTAAGATGAAGTCAAGTATAAAATGTTTAGTAATAAGAAGAAGAGTATCGGAGAAGCACATGGAAGTGCGGCGTATGATAGTTGAGAATGATTAAAGTATAGAAATCTTTGAGGAATGTTAAATAGTAAAGTGAGTTGGGTGTTGTTGGCGAGATGTGTCGACATGAGTCGGAAATTTTTGGAAGTTATATCACCAACCAGATGATGAGATGGTATTGTTGAGATTGTGATTGGAATGATGATCAAGTGTGAAACTATACGGATCATCGAAGTTGTGAGATTAAAAAAAAGACGAAGGATTGGTTAGGGTTGTCAAAAGTTTTGGACTTGGATAAATGTTTCGATTGAAGTGGGTCGATTTGGATTGTATTTGATGTATCAGAAGGATATTCGATAATTAGGTTGTGCAACAAGTGTGTATAAGAATATATGTGTTGGATTTTGTGCGTTCTTGGAAATAAGGAAATTAAGAAAAACGTTTGTGAGCCTTAGAGAAATGGTAGAGCGGTATGCTTAGATAACGTTGAGCACGAGGAGGAAGACGTTATTTTAGTTGGATAATGATGATTTATGCCACCATTATGGTTGCCGGCTGTCTATTGACAAATTGAGGAACTGATCACCCTTAATCTCTTGTTGATAGTAGACGGAATCATGTGGATGGAGTAGACGTGTCTTGCCAACTAGAATAGTATGCACAGTGAATTGTTTGGGGTTGAGCCAAGTGCTTATGAATTGTTTGAGTTGTCGATGCAGATTCCTATATAGGGAAATGAGGCGGACTTTAGGATGTTAGTATGAGGTTGCGGGTTGATCAGTGAGTATTTTGGAAACTCACAGTTGTGTTCTGGATAACTTGGCTTTTGATTCGTGGTGGATCGAGAATTCGATTGACATGAGGCTTGAAGAATTGTAGAGATAAACCAAGGAGGAAGTAAATGGAAATGTAGGACCACGATTTGACCAAGGAGGTCGGATAAAGAATGGTGGTGGCTGGTATGCCTTAACGTGTATATAGGAAATATGAATTGTATTTTCCATACTTGTTCAGATAATGTTATAACTGGTGTTTGTTGTGGATATTCTGATATGCTATGTAATCAGAAGGAAGGCGCGTAGGGTATTTGAGAATTGAGTTACAAGTATTGAAAGAAGTGAAGCTATATGTTGAGTTAGCAAGGTGTGAATTATGATTTGTAAGATGAGGTTGCCTTGTTGTGTTAATTCAGATGAAGTTGTATGAAGAATTGTGCTAGTATGAGTAGGACTTGATGAATTAGTTTGGTTAATATGCCATGTTAAGTGTAGGTTATTGAGGCTAAATCTATGGCTATTGGGTGTTAAGCTCTGTTTGGAAGATGATTTTTCTTGTTGAGATTAATTGGACACATGTATCCTTATGCTGTGGTAATGTTGTTATGCGTTGAGATGAATTTTGATGATGTGTTAACACAAGGTGGTGAAGTTGTAGCTTACGTTGACGATAATTGGGAATTCTTGAAAGTATCTATCCTATTCAAGATTTGGAATTGGCTGCAGTTGTAGTTGTGTTGGATATTCGGAGGTATTATTTACGGATCTAAGTTCGAAGTGGTCAGTCATCAAAGTGTAGAATGCCTGTTTGGTTTGAATTTCCGATGAGTTAAGTCGAAATTCTTTTCTTATGTCTGCTTTGATGGTCGGAAGTTGATGTGAACTTGGTAGATTTGATGGTTGCAAGTAATCAGAGTGCGCAGCAAAAGCGCGGTGTAGAGCAGTTAGTTCTTATGTGAGTAACAACGATGTCGGTAGTTTGATTATGTTGATGTTGTGCTTTGGGCTTTTGTACTCTTATCCTTGTTGTTGCCTCGTTACCTAGGGTGATGGTTCGAGTGCGAGTAGCTAATTCCTATGATGGAGGATTAGGGAAGTGTTGCCTACGGCGATGGTAACGATCGTGTTGTGTTCTGACTCGTAGTGAACTTGTGTGTTCTTAACTTGGTTATTCTTTGTGTCTTGAGTTAGTCGTTGGGTGCGTTGCGTAAGCATTGTTTCGTGTTGTTGTTGTCGTTGATGTGATGTATTGTTGTTTGGTGTTAGACGTGGGGTTGCCTTTTTAGGGCAGGGAAGTTGATTTGTTAGCTGAGATAACGTATCTGGAGTGTGGTGCATCGAGTAAATTTTCGAGGACGAAAATATTCTAAGTGGGGGAGAGTTGTAATGCCCGTATTTAATTAAATATTTTAATTAAATAGTATTGAGTATTTTTTCGAATATTTGTTGAATATGTTGAATATGTTGGTTGATGCTAATAAGTATTAATCGGGTAATTAGTCGATTTAGTCGGGAGAAATTAATATTAGAAATGATATTTATTTTCGTAGAATATTAATTAATTTAATTGATTTAAGTTGTGTTGGCTTTAGTAGGATTATTTAATTAAAAATGATTTAAGTCGTAGAAAATAATATGATGTTAATTTAGTAGAAGTATAAGAAAATATTGGGCTTATTTAGATGGTAGTAATAATGGGGGTGTAGTAATGAGGCCCAATAAGAAAATAAAATAATAGAATTATTATATTAGGTTTTTAGAAACAAGGAGGAGTTAGAAAGTGGCTGTAAGTGGGAGTTGCAGAAAAAGAGGAAAAATAGGAGCAGAACGTGGAAGTTATGGAGAAGAGGAAAAGAGGCAGAGAGAATAGGAGAGCTGCTAGGGCCGGGAGGAAAATAGAAAAGGGATATCGGAATTCAGTAGAACGCGAAGAGAACGACGGATTCGACGACGAATTAAGGTAAGGGGAGTTTTATCATTTTTATTATAATTGATTTAAGGTCTGGATAATTGTGGGAATTATTGGGGTTTTGGTGAAGTTTTTTATAAATGATAACTGTGACGGAATTGATGATGGTTTGACGTAAAGATTGCTTCCAATTGATGTGTAGTATTGTATATCGAAATTGAGTTGTCGATTAAGTGTGGCAAATATGAGGATTTTGATGGTTTCGTAATCTGTTGAATTGTTAATTGAAATTTTACTGGAATTATTATTGATGGATAGAATAAGGAAGGAAAGAAGGGTTGGAATTGTTAATGGGAATCTACTGAAAACATTAATGGATTAAAAGGGAAGAAAGAAAAAGAAAAAAAAAAGGATTTTTGGGGTGGCGCAAGCCACATGAAATTGGTGGCGCCAGCCACATGGTTGAAAGGGTGGCGCAAGCCACCAAAATGTAAAGGGCGGGGTGGCGCAAGCCACCCATTAAGTGGGGTAATTGTATTATTTTTTTTTTAGTTTTCCTTTTAAAAACTGTAACTTTTGATTTACAATTCCAATTTTGATGCCGTTTGAAGTTATGGAAAGGTAAGGAAATAATCTATAACATAGTGAAATAATATAAATCATATAGTTTGATCCTCTAATGAAATTGATAGGCGAAAGTGATGAATGTTCTATGTTGATAAATCTGTAAATATGCCTGTCTGTGTGAAAACTCATGAATTTAATTAGCAAGAATTATTTAGTATTGGTGATAATGAAATAATGCTGACATGATGTTTATGTTGTTGTATTGATGATATTTATAATGTGATTATCTATGGATTGTGCCATGCTATATGAATGATGTGTGTGCTGAAATGACGGAAAGTATGATGTCTGTGTGAAATTCCTGAGTTGTGTCTGGAAATGAATTGTCTAGTATTGTTGTAATGATTTGATAATGGTTTGATTTTAAAGTATGTGTTATGATGTTTGTGAATGGAACATGAAGATTTTAATGATGATGATACTACTTAGGTTTGGGTGTTGTTAGGATGGAGATAATACTGTCATGAAGTAACGTGATATTGTAATGATGATGTTGATATGATATGCATAATCAATCATTAAATATGCTATATGATGAATTGATAAATGATTACATGTTGACTGTGATGTGATGATATATCCTTTGTAAATGATTTGTGTTGGATTGATGCTATTATGAGTTATGATGATGTCCTGATATTAACACGATGTAAATGATGCTATGAGATACTTTATGATGCTGTAAGAATAATGGTGATATTGTTTGGTAAAATGATGATGTTTGATAAATGAGGTCGATATGATGATTAAGATGCTATTGTGATATTTATGATGACTGTGGTGCTGTTATGAGACTTAGGATGCTGTTATGGTGTGATGTTAATTATGTGTTGATGAATATGTGATGGTGACTAAGTATTGATGATTATGTGAAGAGAATATAATGATGCTGTTTTGATGAATATGATGTATGTGATGAACTATGATGAATATGATGAATGATGATGCGTTTGACTAGCCGTGGTCGTATTTTATATGTTGTTGCGCATCATGCATTCATAGCATTTAAAGGACTGATGTCTAGTGAAGTTTGAAGATGACTAAGTCATCAGTGAAGTTGTAGGATGATATCCAGTGAAGTTGTAGGATGATATCCAGTGAAGTTGTAGGACTTATTGTCCAGTGAAGTTTGAAGATGACTAAGTCATCAATGAAGTTTCGGTACCGCATGCATGTTGTATTCATTATCTGTGGCATTGCACAATAATTGTACTATGTGATGTGTTTGATGTGATTCTGATTTTGGTGATGTTCTGACATGAGAATTTGGTGTTTTGTTGTTATGAGGTATATGTGTTAAATGTTGTTATGTTGTTGTGATTTCCTGGATATGACTACTATATCTATTCCTTATGTCTTTTATAATGACTATGATTGTACTCACCCTTTCTGCTGATATTTCCCCTACCATGGGAAATGGGCAGGTACTCAAGGATAGCAGTAGAAGTTCGAGATAACTTATGAAGTTATTAGTTATCTTTCCGCAGTGAAGAGGGTCTTGCTCTGATAGATGTAACATCGGGTCTTTGGGAATCGTTTGAATTAAATGTTGATAATGATGTATTGAAGTGTTTCATCTTGTTTTAAAAATGTTTTAACAAGTTTTGTGAGTTATGATGTCTGACGATGAATTTTTAATTGAAGGATTTTATTTTAGTAAAACAATGTTTTGAGAACCCGTGTTACGGAGCAGGATGTTTTTAATTAAGAAGTTTTATGAAGAAATGTTGCACCCTTTTTGATGATTACTCTGATATAACTATTTAATATTATATGAATAATCGTGGGCTTTTAGAAGGGTGTTACAACCAGCATGCTGTGCATGCATGAGGCAGTCTTTAGTCTAGGGCACAGGCTACGTGCATTAGGGACAGTCGCCAATAGGGCACAAACGAGTACAACGAGTGCAACGAGTGAGGGTCCCTAAGGGATGTGGAACTGGTGGCCGGTTGGGTGCACTCGTCACCAACATTAATTAATGTAATATTTTATTAAATTAATGATCATTTTATATCATCGTGCAAACAAAAGCAATGTAATATTTCACAATGGAAAAAAAAACAACACACACTGTCTCCACTTCAATTGGCGACAGGGTTATTGCCTTTGTACAGGGTCGCCAATTGCACTAGCGACTTGATAAGTAGTCTCCAGTACAATTGGCGACAGAGTTATAGCCTTAAAGAGGTGTCGCTATTTCATTTGGCAACCATGTACAAATTCATGCCCTAACTGGGACAGTTTGAGAAATTTTTTGAAACGTAGGGTATTTGGGGAATTTTTTCGAAAATGAGGGGTATTTGTGTAAAAAATTCTTGAAAAAAGACACTTAGTTATTTAAAATAAAAAATCAGATTGTCTTAAACAAACTTTAATTGGAGTGGACGTTATTTATTGTTTATATTCTGCGTTGTTTTTCATAAATCCTATAAAAATTCAAAAATATCAAATTGTTTACATTTTTGTTCAGTTGGTCTCGTGAAAAAGACTACGCGGAGTGTATCTGGAAATTGTGTGGTAAAAATGAACCTCATCACAATGATTGTGGAAATTGTGTGGTAAAAAGAAACATTTTTTTAAAATTTTGTTACATTGGAGAAGTTTGGTAAGACAACTACGGTGGAGAACGGTTCCATTTATATGAACATGTTCTTAGTTATTGTGTGTGAATTGTCAAACATTTAAAATAAGTTGAGAATACAAGTTAAGCTCTTACAAGACAGTCAAAAGATTTTTATGCAATTTTTTCCCTACAAAGATGGTGTCAAAGTAAAAAACAGCAAGCAGAGATTCTTACAACATCCACTCCTTAACCGGAGATGCGGATTACTCCATAACCATATGATCTTTTAAGAATGTATTTGATTTGCAAAAGAGTAAGTATTGTATTGAACTAAAAAACATCAATTTAGTATATAATGATCAAGTACAATATTTCTGAAAAGGAACAATTGCTAAGATTTTTTCATTGTTTTAGATGAAATTCATGTTTCACATTTCTGTGACATGTAGGCATAAGATACATTCCTAAAATCCAAATGGCAGCAACAAGCAATATAACATATACTTTTTTTTACCTTTTTTTCGGCATAGGAGAATAACTTTCATCTTGGTTTTAGCCTTTTAGGCTGAGGAGAGTGATATGAGTTATTATGGTTGGATGAAACAGTTTCATGATATGAAACTTAATAACAGAAGTGGATTATCATCATTATCGAGGAAGAAGCAAAAGTCAATAGCAGCTGCAGTGACTGTGACTGTATGATGAATAGGAAGAGTCTATGTACAACTGGAAATTAAAATAAAATATTCGTAGCAAAGGAATAACACTATTATGCAGTTGCAGCAGCTTGTTCTTCAACCGCCTGTGATGCTGGGAGAAGGGTGCAAACCAGGTTGCGGTCACCGTACACATTATCAACACGTCCTGATACACACAAAAACACATAGAATAGCTTATTGAGTAAGCACTTAATCAAACTATTTTACTCAACCATCCACCAAGGGGTCATATAATTACCTGTGGTAGGCCAAAACTTTGCACCACGGAGCCATGCAGCAGGGAAGGCTGCATACTCCCTGGAGTATGGTTTGGTCCATGCATCAGCCATGAGCAGTGATGGTGGATGAGGGGCTCCCTGCACAACATTTTAGATGATCGCTCATAAGTTGAATTTGTTAACAAAAAATACGGCAAATTATCTATTATTAATAACATATAAGTGTCAGCTCGTTTGAGGTTACACGAGAAATTCCTTACCTTGAGAACATTGTTGTGAACATCAGCATTTCCTTTCTCAATCTCAGCAATTTCTTTTCTAATGGAAATAAGAGCATCGCAAAACCTGTCTAACTCAGCCTGTAATAATGTTTAGTTGAATCAGATAAGAGGTTACATGAGAAATTGCAAACAAGGATAATTCTTTCACTTCCATAAATAACATACCTTGCTTTCACTTTCAGTAGGCTCAATCATGAGTGTACCAGCCACAGGCCATGACATTGTTGGTCCATGAAATCCATAGTCCATGAGACGTTTCGCAACATCTTCAGGCTCTATTCCAGCAGTATTCTACAAAGGAAATACCTTACAATTAATCACAGCTTGAGTAATTATAATGATTACTTGAAAAACAATTTCAATCATCAAGTGGTCTAACCTTAAATCCTCTTAAGTCAATAATGAATTCATGAGCAACAGTTCCATTGACTCCGCGGAAAAGAACTGGGTAATAACTCTATAGAAGTCAAAGTATAAGTATAAGACCAAGGTTCACCGTGCATGAAACTAACAAGAAAATAAAACAAATGTAATTTATTAAAAAGCTTAAACCTCCAATCGTTTCGCCATGTAGTTTGCATTCAAAATGGCTATCTTTGACGCGTCAGTGAGTCCTTGAGAACCCATCATGGCTATGTACGTGTAAGAAATTGGCAATATGAGTGCTGATCCCCAAGGTGCAGCGGAGATACTACCAAGTGGTTGAGGATTTTCAGGTGCAGGAATTCCACCGGTTGGCACCTTCATTATAGTAAGAGATGATATAAATATAAGAAAAGCTAATCAATGTTCTTTCTTCACTTTTTTTGCTATTTTGTGCGCCAAGTGTGACTTGATAACCAACGAATGTCACCTTTGCATCGCACGAGTCAACGCACTAATACTATACATATTGTCTATCACCCATAACCGGAAAAAAGTACTTACCACGGGGTGTGAGGGTAAAAATGGTGCCAAGTGTTTCTTTACACCAATAGGACCCATGCCAGGGCCACCTCCTCCGTGAGGAATGCAAAATGTCTTATGGAGATTGAGATGGCAAACATCTGCTCCAATCCAACCTGGGCTTGTAAGTCCTACCTATAAACATGAACCAAGTAATCAGCTTTGTACTCTGGTGTATTGGAAGACAATGAACCAAGTGGTTAGTGAAATTGAGTTAAAGTCGAATCGATCATGAATGCCTATGATTGACTCCTAATATCATCCTGAGCTGATATCTACCCGAAGAAGTAAGAACTATACTTCCCAGACTCTTGGCCTAATACAAACAACATTAACTTAAAGGTGTGTATGGAAAAACAAACCTGTGCATTCATGTTGGCACCATCCATGTATACTTGGCCACCATTATCATGGATAATCTTGCAAATATCATCAATACCTTCTTCATAAACACCATGAGTTGAAGGATATGTTACCTACAATTTAAAAAAAAAACATCAAATTAATACAAACAAAAGTTTAAGTTTGAGAACGCTCTTAATTTAGAGGTGTACCATCTATGAAGCATTGACACGCACATAAACACTGAACATGATATTGGCATGAAGAAACTAGTATTAATTTAAGAAAAATAAAAGTGATTGAATATAACCAAATGTGTCAACATTGTGTCAATGATAGATGCTGACACATGGCAAACACTCAATGCTACATAGTGTACCAATACTATATGTAAGATTCTATAAGAAGACATTTGTACCATAAATGCAGATAAGTTGTCCTTGTGTTTTTCAGCAGCCTTCTTCAACTCTTCAATGTTAATGTTTCCCTTAGCATCAGTTCCTATGGTAACAATTTTCATTCCAACCATAGCAGCACTAGCAGGATTTGTACCATGTGCTGATGATGGTATAATGCAAACATTGCGGTGGTGGTCACCTCTTGACTACAATTACACATAGCCAAAAGAAGTACGGAACTTAACAAGAATTTATAAAAATGAATCAAAGTTAGTAATGTAGGAAGATCATTGCATTTCTTCTAAATACGTAGCAAGAGAAAACAACACAACTGAGGTTAATTATTATTTGATGAAATGAAAAATATTATGTTAAATCAAAACAAATGAAAATCTTTAATGTACTACAAGTGAATCAAAAGGAGTTTAATTTTGATACAACGTCAATGTAAAATGTTTTACACTATCAACAAATCATAACCAATCATATGTCTGATGATTGTGACTGATTGATTTGACATTGTAAAACATCTTTACACTAACGGTATATATGAATTAAAACCAATAAGAACACTAGAAGCATATTGAAAATTATTTTTAAAAGTTAAACAAAGTTATTCATAATTGTCCACGAGCTACCATACCGAATGATATGCACGAATAACCATGAGTCCGGCATATTCTCCGGCAGCACCGGCATTTGGTTGCAAAGAGAAGGAGTCAAATCCAGTAATGGTACACAACAGGTCACCCAAGTTGTCGAACATTTCCTGGAACCAAATTCGCATATTTTAAGGCATTATTACATATATAAGAATATCTTTCTTGCACATTACCTTGAAAGACAGTTACTATGAGACAGAGGCAGTACCTGATACCCTTGAGCCTGTTCAGTTGGTGCGAAAGGGTGCAAATCGGTAAAGCTAGGCCATGTCACAGGCATCATTTCAGTTGTTGCATTCAGCTTCATAGTACAAGATCCAAGTGGGATCATACTGTGGCAAAGTGAGAGATCTTTTGATTGTAACCTATGAATGTATCTCAGCAACTCATGCTCAGTTTGGTACCTATAAAGGAAAAATCAAATGAAATAAAATTGTAGTATGCTTACGAAATTCAACATAAATTGAAATATTTGCGAAAAGGGATATACGTGTTAAAGATAGGGTGTGTCAAGTACGGACTCTCCCTAACTAATCCAGAAGGAATTGCGTTTTGAAACTCTGGTGCAAGAGATGCCGCAGTGAATGAGACCTGTAGACAAATAAAAAGTTAGATGCAATAATGATATAATTATAATTGTGAAAACAAATACAAAATGGATATATGATTAAAACGTACAGGCTTGCCACCAGCGAAAACTTTGAAAAGCTTATCAACATCCTCTAACGTGGTTGTTTCGTCAAAAGCAGCAGTGATCTGAAAAGCAAACCAGCTCCGTCACAATTCAAAGACATGTAAATATAGTCAAACTGATTTGGTACAACAATCTATGCAAGACTTACAGTGTTTCCATCTACAACACGCAAATTGATTTCACTTTTGATAGCAGCATCTGAAATTGCTTTGGCATTTGAAGTCTTAACCTTCACAGTGTCAAAGAAGCCAAGATCCTGAACTTCGAATCCAAGTTTCTTTAATCCAAGAGCAAACACCCCGGCAAGACCATGAACCCTTTGTGCAATGGCTTTAAGGCCTTCAGGTCCATGATATACAGCATACATAGCAGCCATGTTTGCAAGCAGCGCCTAAACAAAACCAACCAGAATCTCAAATAAAATCCTCAACCAAAATCTATTCTACTTTAATGCTAAGATTTCTAGCTTACTAATTAACATATAATCAATTCTGAAATTTATTAAAAGTGCTAGTCATATGACACACAAGATTTTGCGATCAAAACATAAATTATTTTACCTTAAACTCACTTCAACTAAAATCAATCTTATAAAATCAATTCAGTCAGAAACAATTTTCGTTAGAGAGCACAACACATACTAAGTTACCTGAGCAGTGCAAATGTTGCTGGTGGCCTTGTCCCTACGGATATGCT
Organism: Lathyrus tuberosus; assembly: GCA_022829125.1. Classification (NCBI taxonomy): domain Eukaryota; kingdom Viridiplantae; phylum Streptophyta; class Magnoliopsida; order Fabales; family Fabaceae; genus Lathyrus; species Lathyrus tuberosus. The sequence goes on along the minus strand of JALAZF010000013.1, from coordinate 23,512,092 downwards.
GCTCCCTAGTTTGCATAGCCATCCTCAAAGCTTGCTTTCCAGAAGAATCAACGCTAACACCGATGATTCGTCCAGGCATCATCCTCTTATACTCTTGCGAAGTAGCCAAGAAAGCCGCATGAGGACCACCATAACCCATTGGAACACCGAATCTCTGAGCCGAACCAACAACGATATCAGCTCCAAACTCACCCGGAGGCTTCAACACAGTCAATGCCAACAGATCACTCGCCATAACAACCTTAACCTCGTTAGCATGAGCCTTCTTAATAAACTCACCGTAATCCAAAACCTCACCTTCCGTACCAGGATACTGAACAAGAACACCACAAACATCACCAGATTTGTAATCAATATCCTTAAGATCTTTCACCACAACCTTGAGCTCAAATCCATCAGCTCTCGTCTGACATATATCAATGGTTTGCGGATGACAATTACTAGCAATAATGAAAGTTTTCTTCTTACCCTTTTGAATATTATTACACATAGACATTGCTTCCGCAGCAGCAGTACCTTCATCAAGCAATGAAGCATTTGACATAGGCAAACCAGTGAGATCAGTAATCATGGTCTGAAAATTCAACAAAGATTCAAGACGACCTTGAGATATCTCAGCTTGATAAGGCGTATACTGTGTATACCAAGCAGGATTCTCCATGATGTTCCTCAAAATCACAGGAGGAACGTGAGTGTTATAGTATCCCATACCAATAAACGATTTGAAAACCTTGTTTTTCGAAGCTAAATCCTTCATGTGTTCAATCATTTGACCTTCTGTCAATCCACCATCAAATTTATTGAACTTCATTTCCTTCAACCGAATCGATTTCGGCACTGTTGCATCCACGAGTGAATCAAGCGTATCGAAACCAACAGATTCAGCCATTTTCGTTTGTTCATCCGGTGTTGCTGAGTTATGGCGTCTCGGAAATGTGTCACTCGGTTTCAACGCTTCAACGGAGATGGATCGAGATTGCGATGCATAACCAACTCCGAGATACCCACCAACACGTCGGGAAACATTGTTGTCTGGTTTGGATCCTCTGCCTCTAAGAATAGAGTTGGAAACAGAGGAAACGTACCTTGAAGATGAACCAGAGAGTGAAAAAGGAAGAGGCGCTGTTGTTGTTGTTATTGTTGATTCATTCTTCCGATTCTGTTTCGCCTCTGAAAGAAGACGCTTCAGAGTTGCACGGTTTGCGAGTCTACGAGCACGTTCCATGAATGCTGTTACAGAGATTCTAAAAAAAACAGAACAGAACAGAGTAAAATGATGTTTTGTTTTTGTTTTAAGATTTCATTGAAGTGTGTGTGAGTGAAGGTTGATGAATGATGATAATATATAAATAATAATATTATTTATATTTATTTAAAGAATTTAATTGATATGCACTGACGGTGTAAAATAATTTTACACTGTCAACTAATAGGAATATATTAATCTGTCGTGTCATACAATTAATTTAAATTTTACAGTCTGATGTGGCGGGATGTATGAGGGTGATTGGTTGACAGTGTAAAATATTTTTACACTGTCAGTGCATACCAATTAAATTCTTATTTTAATGATTTAAAAAAAATAATAAAAAATATTGATATTATATACTCTCTCCGTCTCATAAAAAGTGTCTAAAATAAAATATGCGCGGTTCTTAAGAAAATGATTGGAAGTGTTAGCTTTAAAGATAAAATTATATGTTTGTACTAAAATACCCTTACTTTATAATTAGTGGAGTAGTTGAAAAGCGTGAAAATTAATAAATAAGCGTATAGTAGTGGAAAAAATAATAAATGCTGTATTAGTATTCTAAAGAGACATTTATTTTAAGACATGCAAAAAGTGCAAATAAAATACTTTTTATGATACGGAAGGAAGGAGTAATATAAAGAAAAAATGGTAAAGAATTTAATATTCAATGTTATATTATTTTATTAAAAAAATTAAAAATTTAATTTAATTTATGTGTGAGACTGATAAAAAGTAGTGAAAAATGAAGATGCAGTGGTGGAAAGTGGTAGGTGGTTGGTGAATATGCGTTTCATATGATTGAAAATGACATATTGAAGGTTATGATAGGAAAGAATGAATGGAAGAAAATGAAGATTTGAGGATTGAGATTCAGTGGAAGACATTAAAAGGGTTTTGTTATTATATTTTTTAAGGTATGAAAAATTGTGTGTGAGGTGTTGTTTTGGTGGCAGATTCTGTTTCACAATAGGCTTATCTTTTGTGTCTAACTGAGATGAGAAAAAAACAAACAAAAGGTGGTTTTTTGAGAGGTGGGATTTTTGTGGTAAATAGTTTGGGATTGGTTTCTTTTTAAGTGCATATAAAATTGATTTAGAAATTTTTCCGTTAGGTTGCAGAGATATCATGACACTTCACTTATAAGGTGAAATTTTGATAATTAGATTATAATTATAAATAGTAAAAAAATTGATTTAGTATTTTATTTTCAATTTAATTTTGATTAAAATTAATTTTATGAATTAACATAAAATTTAATTTTTGTAGATGTTGAATCAAATAGATACGTAATGTGTTTGATGAGATAGTGAGATAGGGTTAGGTAATGGAAGTGAAGTATCACAATCGGAATGTGAGGTTTTAATTTAAGTAGACTGTTCCTTTAATTCTGGGAAGGATATTCTGAATTTTAAATAGGAGTTATTTGTGGTAATTTGGTGGATGTGTACTTGGCCAACACATAAATATGCAATGTGGATTCTTGAGTACAACAACTATTATTCTGTATTTTGGCAAAATGCAGAAATTTTCTATAAATATTATATTTTCTATTTTCTATTTATTATTTATTGTTATGTTCCATTTCTATAAATATTCTATTTTCTGTTTACTATTTATTGTTATGTTTCTCACACACACACACACATATATATATATATATATATATATGGGTTAATACCCCTTTTGGCCCCTGCCATATAGGCGAAATCCCAAAAACAACCCTGTAAAAAAAAAAACACAGATTCCATCCCTGCCATTTGGAGATTCCCTCGTTTTGCCCCCTGAGTGGATTTGGTCAACCATATTGATGACATGGCGCGCTTAGTTGGAATTTTTTTTATTTTTTATTTATTTAATTACACGCGTGGCATTTTTATTAATATTTTAATATTTAATATTTTATTTTTTTATTTTTTTATTTTTTTTTATTTTTTTTTATTTTTTTTTTATTTTTTTTTTATTTTTTTTTTAATTTTTTTTTAATTTTTTTTTTAATTTTTTTTAATTTTATTTTAATTTTTTGTTTTATTTTGTTTTATTTTTTTAATTTGTTTTTATTATAATTTTTTTAATTTTATTCTTTTTTTTTTATTTTTTTTTGTTTTTATTTATATATTTTTTATATTTATATATATATATATTTTTTTTCGTTTTTGGACCTAATTTTTATTTTTAATTCTATTTTAAACAAATTGTTCTTTTAAAAATTAGTTTCATTATACTAATCCATTTATTTCAATTTATTACCATACTAATCCATTTATTCTCATACTAATTTCAATTCAACAATACTTATGAGTGATTTATTACCATTATAACTCCACTCATCAACCATCTTTATAACCTCTCTCCACTTCTTTTTTTTTTCGTTACAATATTGTTTCATTTCTTCTCCATTGTTTTCAATACTCATCAACCATCCAAAACTCAATACAAAACATACTCATAACACAACAATACCACACACCCTAATAAACAAGAATCTCAAGCTCTCATCACTCTCCACATCCTCATGAAAATGGTAACAGCAGGCTGTGTGTGTGTGCCCTATTATCTCGTCGGTAATAGCAACCCTAACTTGGAAGTGACCTGGTGGTGCGCGCGTTCGATGGTTCTAAGAGGTCCGTTTTTGGAGAAATTGTATTGCCGATCAAAGTTGGTCCTGAAATTTTTGAAGCCACTTTCTATATCATGGACATTCAGCCTGCCTATAGTTGTTTATTGGATAGTCTGTGGATCCATGGTGCTGGGGTAGTGACGTCCACGCTGCATCAAAAGCTGAAATATATGGTGGATGGACATGTTGTGACAGTCTGTGGTGAGGAAGACATCATGGTGAGTCACCTATCAACCTTCAAGTATATGGAGTCAGATGGTGAAATACATGAGACTCTGTGCCAAGCCTTTGAAGCCGTGAAAATTCCTGAGGAGCCTCCAAGAGTGATCAGTCAGCCTGAGGTAGTTAATCAACCCGAGGTGGTAAATCAGCCAGAAGTTTCAATGTCTTCTTTCAAAGATGCACGCGCTGTAGTTGAAGCTGGTGATTCCCAGAAGTGGGGCCAAGTCATTAATGTTCAGGTGAAGCAGAATACTTATGGACTGGGATATAAGCCACCCCGACGAGCTCAAGAGCCTCCTAAGTTTTATGGTCCAGTCCAGTTCACAAGTGCTGGTGTCTTCTTTAATCGGGTTAATGTCATTGATGATGAGGGGGATAGTGATTGCGACATGGATGAGTGGATCCGCCCCTGCACTCCCGGTAAAAGTCTATGCAATTGGTCGTCTGAGAAAGTCATCCAAGTGACCCATCAAGAGTAATTGCCTTTGTTTTCTGTTTGTGTAAAATCCTACGTTCTGCCCAAGACGTAGTGATGTTTGTCTGTAGGGCTTTGATGTTTTTGTTTGCTTACTTTATCATCAATAAATGACGTTTTCACATTCAAATGTTTGTCTGTAAGGATAATGATATAGTAAGTTACCAACTTATGGTGTGAACATGGCAGTAGCAAGTTACCATTTTCATGAGGATGTGGAGAGTGATGAGAGCTTGAGATTCTTGTTTATTAGGGTGTGTGGTATTGTTGTGTTATGAGTATGCTTTGTATTGAGTTTTGGATGGTTGATGAGTATTGAAAACAATGGAGAAGAAATGAAACAATATTGTAACGAAAAAAAAAAGAAGTGGAGAGAGGTTATAAAGATGGTTGATGAGTGGAGTTATAATGGTAATAAATCACTCATAAGTATTGTTGAATTGAAATTAGTATGAGAATAAATGGATTAGTATGGTAATAAATTGAAATAAATGGATTAGTATAATGAAACTAATTTTTAAAAGAACAATTTGTTTAAAATAGAATTAAAAATAAAAATTAGGTCCAAAAACGAAAAAAAATATATATATATATATAAATATAAAAAATATATAAATAAAAACGAAAAAAAATAAAAAAAAAAGAATAAAATTAAAAAAATTATAATAAAAACAAATTAAAAAAATAAAACAAAATAAAACAAAAAATTAAAATAAAATTAAAAAAAATTAAAAAAAAAATTAAAAAAAAATTTAAAAAAAAATAAAAAAAAAATAAAAAAAAATAAAAAAAAATAAAAAAAAATAAAAAAATAAAAAAATAAAATATTAATAAAAATGCCACGCGTGTAATTAAATAAATAAAAAATAAATAAAATTCCAACTAAGCGCGTCATGTCATCAATATGGTTGACCAAATCCACTCAGGGGGCAAAACGAGGGAATCTCCAAATGGCAGAGATGGAATCTGTGTTTTTTTTTTTACAGGGTTGTTTTTGGGATTTCGCCTATATGGCAGGGGCCAAAAGGGGTATTAACCCTATATATATATATATAGAAAAAAGAGTATGCACTGACAGTGTAAAATATTTTTACACTGTCAACCAATCACGGACGTGTATCCTGCCAAGTCACACGTTTAATTTAAAAATACTGATATGACATGGCAGAATGTTATAATTCTATTGGATGATGGTGTAAAACTAGTTTACACTGACAGTGCACTACCTTTAATCTCATATATATATATATGGTGATCGGGTTTGATAGAAATCAAGTATGGTAGAGTTTGTTTCTGGTACAGTAGGGTAGAGTAGACACGTAACGTTAGTACACTAATATTCAAATGAATGAATGAATGAGAAATAGTCTTGGTGTGAGAATAAGTAGAATATTAAAGTCTTGGTGCGTAAGAGCTTTATATAGGAAAGACAAATAGAACTGCCCCAAGTTACTCGACGTAGAATGCAAATGATCGTTCAATTAAATATGACGGCAGATACTCATCCGAGGGAAATGAGTGGGTGTTGGCCTCTTGATCGTGAGACCACTTGACCTTTAACAATCCAATGTTCGTGCTTTGGATTAGACCTTCTCGTAGTTGTGTATTTTCGTCTTTGGGCATAACGCTAATACGAAATAGTTGCCCCCAAAGTTTTCCATTGCGTAGCAATGTGGAAACCTGATATTACCAGGAAAATTTCATCCTTTAATGCAATACTCATGACAAACTCCTAACTGGTAGAAGTGAAGAAGGATTAGTGAGTGAATGTAAGTGACTTTGGGAACAAACTCATTAAATGTCAGATTTGTCACCGGATCATTTCATGTGATTACTTTTGCACGTGGCCATAAACCCCTAGGATATGGCATGACTCTGCCTTATAAGAGGCTCAAGTGCACTTGAGTGTCGTTGTAATTTCGAGGAAAATTCATCCGTTGATTTTTGTTTGCGTACCTTCCATTAATTTGGACCATATATTTGCCTACCTTGCTCAATTGTATAAAGGTTGTTTCTACTTTTAGGTTATGTTTCCACGCTTTGCTTAAATTATATTTTTCTTTCGTCAATTTCGATTCTCCTTCCCTGAATTCCGATAACACTTCGTCTTGTACATCTTTTTTCTTTCAAATTTTGGTCATTTTTATTTTTTGGGTGGTCTCTTCATCGTAGCTTTGACTTTAACTCTTCAGTTTTTTCTAGATACCACTTCTATCTCTCTCGTTTACTTTTGTTGTTTTATGTTATTTCCTCTTAGAAAGTCCCAATTTATGAGATGGACCTACAAACTTTATAGACATATCTAGTGGCGACGACATAAGCAACGCCTCGCCTTGTAATAGATCCAGACATGTTGAATGTTTCTTCTTTTGCATTTACTCATCCCCTTGCAAATTATGTAGTACTTAATGATAATTATGAGTCTAAGGGGGCTCTTTCAAAAGTGATAGTGAGCCTATGAATTTCCATTCTAACATAAATGCATAAGTCCCTATAGGATAAGATGGAGGGATGAACTTGGTTCGCCCCCGCTCAAAGGAAATTGTTCATGGCTCATCCTTTTCTAAATTTCCCATGGTGGACCCAAACTTTGCTGACGTGTACCAGGGTGATTCGGTTGCCCGTGCCTATATCAAATATTTTAGGTCCTTTAATGGTCGGGAGCCTAACGATAGGGAAGTTAGGCAGGACCATGATTTCTTAATGCATTCTATAGTTGACTGTGGGGAAGAAATGGTTTGAAAGGACCAGCATGTCCTATAGTTTCAAGTGAATACTGGTTAGTATTATTGGGTGGATGTAGAAGTTATAGGGACCATTTTCGTGTTTGGTGACACCCATAAATTGGAGAGTGCTCACCTGGATGTGGGACCGTTCTCTAATTGTTTAATCTCTCATATCAAATATGGTTAGAGGTTGTGAAGCTCCTTCAATAAATGTTTCGTGCCTTTCCACTTATTTTTCAAACTAGGGTTCCAACTCTCCCTCAATGACTTCGAAGTGAATGTGTTGGACCACTTAAGAATTTCCTCATCTCAACTACACCCTATGAGTTGGGTGTATGTGAAGGTGTTTTGATATTTGTGCAAGTACCGGGGTGGAGTACCCACTACTACAAAAAGCGCTTTTTACCTCGGACGCGAAATGCATAATACCTCGGCTAAAGAAGCGAGGTAACGAAGGGCGACATAAAAACTCGCAACTTATCACCTCGGTGGAGTTAAAACCGAGAGGTAAAATTATATGCACATGGGTTCGAACCCCGGCAGCAACACTTTTATTATTTTCAAAACTAGTGTATCTTATATCTTGGTTTATCATGAAAATCGATGGGTAAGATTATTTCTTTTTTTTTATAAAAAAAATTGTTACATTATTTACTCAGAATATTACAATGTTTACCCAAAATATTACATTGTTTACACATAATATTATATTGTTTAAAATAAAAATCAAATTCCCTAGAGACCTAGGTAAAAATCAAATTCCCTGAAGATCTAGATTTTAGATCTTCGAATTTGAATCTTGGGGAAGATCAAATGTTGGGTGCAAGATTATTCTCTACGGATCTTGCATGCATTTGATTCTGAAGCAAAACAAAATAAGGGTTAGATTAAGTAAAATCAATATTCAAATATATGATTTTGTGCCCAAATAAATATTTAAGAAAACAAACCTTAAACCCAAGTAATTTTCTGCTTTTGCAATCCATCTTAGAGAACTTTTCCAAACGTCTTTATGTTCAAGCGCTTCATATTCCATATAGGTTAGATTTTCAATATTCAACATGCTTTTACAATGGATGTGCCTTAGGTTTTACGCGGATCACTAATAGCAGATTCTTGAGCGTTGATAAACATTAAATGGACGACAAAGATTCATTTAAGGGTGTTGAATATACTAAAAAAATAAACACTTAACTATCCCATCGATCACAAAGAAAACCGAGGTGAATAAGCTGTTTTTTTAAAATTACATTGTTTACACATAATATTAAAAATACGTTGTAAAAATTTTTTCTCAATGAGAATTTTTTTTCCCATATCCAGGTCCCATGCAAGATGCTAGAGATCTGTTTTCAATGAAAATTTTTACTTTCTACACTTGCAATTCATCCCAGAGATCTGTAGTAGCAACTCATGATCAAATGGACGGTGGTGAATATTTTCTCTCTTTGGGGCAGCTACATATAAGTTAGTCTTAGGGTAAAATTTGTTTAACGAGTGTTTTTATAGTAAAATATGATTATTAAACACCTCGATTTTAATATAAAACCGAGGTGAATATATATTTTTTTAAATTACATTGATTAATATTAAAATAAATTATTTACAACAAGTCTTCACTGATATCCAGATTTAGTTGCATTCTCTTCTTTGTTCAAAAGTTAAGCTCCCTTCTTTGTTGGTTAAACTTCATTCTTTGTTCAAGTAAGAATGATTTTCTGCACTTGTAGTCTATCAACTGAGTATTCTTCAAAGGTTGAGCTCCCTTCTTTAACTGAGGGTTATTCCAAAAATACAACAACGACAATATCAACACCATTGTGTTGGGATGGATAGCAAGGGTAGAAAAAAATGTTTTGTTCAAGATAGAGGAACATTAAATATTTTTTTTGTCTTGCAATCCATCCCAAAGAATGATGCTTGCAAGTTTGGGGCGGCTTCATATTAGTAAGGATTAGGGTAAAATTTGTTTAACAAGTGTTTTTATAGTAAAATCTTATTATTTTATGCCTCATTTAAATAGAAAACCGAAGGGTTAGAAAATTTTGTTTACACTTATTGATCTGAGGTGATCAGAATGGATCTTCGTGGCCTTCCGTGTAGGGCAACAATGATGGTTGTAGGAGAGGAGGGGGTGTACCTGTAAGGTACTCCGATGCCAAAGTGAGTTTGAGCTAGAGAGAAAGCAAGTACAAAGTATATAGGTATTTAGTAGTGAATATCGATCAAACCCGACCCTCTCAAGTGAGAGGGTATTTATAGAAAAATCTCCCAGCGCGGGGCCAAGGTCTCCCATGTGGCCGAAATATCTGGTCGGCCAATGGGAGACTGCCAGATGGAAGGTCTAGCGTGTGACCTTTTGACCTAGTACAACTGTCCCCGCGAACTCCGGAGGGGCAGTTGGTCGCGTGAACTGTCAAGCGCGTGAGGTGGACGTCCCCAACGGTTATATTGTGCCCAACGACTATATTGTGCCCAACAGCTATATTGTGCCCAACAGTCATATTGTGCCCAACGACTGGATTGGTTGAATCTCGTTATTGGGCCTTGTCAAGAGCTAGACTGGGTTGGACCGTGCCCTACTGTGGGCCATGTGCCTGTCCAGTCCAGAACAGGAGCCCCCCAAGTCTTGGCTCTAAGGAAGAGTAATGACTTGAGATAGCCTTATTGGTCGACCGAGTGGCAAGAGTTGAAACGCGGGGAAGCTTGTTGAGGTCGTTGCTTTCGAGTGACAATGTTCGGGGACATGTTCTTCGCTTGTCTATGGTCGGCGTGGTCGACAGCTGGTCACTTATGAATCCGACAATCTCTTAGTATGTGAGGACGTGCGCGCGAAAATGGCGTTTTTATGTCGACCAAGCTTAGTAAAAGATGCCCGCGAAAAGGACGCGTTATGTCAAACAACCTTGTTGAGGAGGTGACTTGCATGAATCGTCGAGGAAGATGTGCCCGCGGAGGACTGGAGAAGATTTTCCTTGGAGAACGCAAAGTTTCAGCCTTGAGAATGCCAAACAGAAGATTCCCTTGTGAAACGTGGTGGCGCAATTATTATTTTTTTTGTTAAGGCCTAGGAGGTATAGGATAGTTGTGCAATAATGGCTTGTCTTTTGCACTCCCCCATGCGAGCAACTGCTTATAAAAGGGGGGAGCGAGGATTCATTTGCACACTTCACGCAAATTTATCTCCCCAGCCTCTTTGCTCTGCAATTTGTCTCTTCGCCGGAGTTTATCTCGCCGCCATCAACCTTCATCTTCTACCCCCGGATCTTCATCTTCAACCTTCAAATCTTCAAGTAAGTTTTGCACCCCTTCTTGTTAGTTCTAGGATAGTTATCAGTTTTCTGGGAATTAGCTTGAATTTCCCAGTAATGCATGAATTCCGGTTGAAGTTCACGCGTTCTTCGATGAACACATGAATTTTATGGGAAATTCATGAAGATCCTGAAGAACATAATGAATCCTAGGATGAATGTCTTTGAATGTAGTGTAGAACTGTGTAGATCTTCCTAGGTTTCAGGTTAGGAGTAGCTCAAGTTTGTAGTCAGACATTAGGCCTTCTTGACGCGAGAATTGATTTTCATGTGTTTGATAAATTCTATTTTCCCGAGGGCACCTGTCCTCGTGAGATCCTTTTGTAGAGTCGCGGAGACTCGTCCCCGTTCTTCGGGGGAAAGGATTTTTCCATGTCCCGGTACTGTTGGTTAGGGCTTGAGGGCATCCTCGAACTTATTCCTCGCCCTTTCACTTGATTTGTGGTGGAAGGGTGGATTTGATCTCTCTCGTCGAATTCACTTTTGCTTCCTCTGCTTTTCAGGTGAAATGGCTGATAGGAACGAGGGAGTCGTCTCCGACGCTGTGACTATTAACAGGGTGGCAGAGCAACCCGTCGAGCATGCCAATGTCAGGATGACTGAGGGGGATCTTGACTGGATCGCCCAAGAGCCAATGTCGACGAGATCGACTTTCACTGAGGAGGAGGGTCGTTCGTTCCCTTACCTTGAACACCGGGCAGAGGATGCACCCGTGAACTGGAAAGCATTTTGCCCCACAGAGGATGACCAGATATGTTCGGTGTATCCAGGGATGAGATTTCCCATGTACGAATTTGCTTTCACAGAGGCGGGATATCGGTTGCTCTTCATAGATTTTCAAGGGGCTATTTTTTGCCACCTGGAGTTATGTCCTGGCCAGCTTCACCCCAATGCTCTGGAATTTATTCGGGCCTTTGAGCTGGTCTGTCGGTATCTGGGGATCAGGGCCACAGTGGAGATTTTCTTCTGCATCTTCCAGATTTAAAGGAGCACGACTGGTCCAAAACAAAGTTGGGTGTCCTTTAAGCAACAGAGCAGGTTGTTCTGGCCATATTCGGAGTCTGTCCGAAACTTTAAATACAGGTTCTTGGTCGTGAAGTCTGTCTCGGAGGCGGCTAAGGAATCTCTGGCTACCATGGAAACCGTGGAGGTTGGTGGTCGAGAAGTAACGAGGGCGGTATCAAAGTTCCCACTGGAATGGGTGTTTGCCCACTTTAGATATAGGACCGACCAGTTCCTCGTTAAGCATGATCAGCTGAGTGCTGAGGACAAGAAGTCCTATCGAGCGCTGACAAAGTTCGTGGAAAGCTTCACCCCTATTTTTGTGGTAGACAAGGACAACAGGGTGTTGCTCGGGGAGGATGGGGAGTCTGCCCGTGCGACCCTCTATATAAATACCAAGGCGCTCCTCGAATGTGAAAACGAGGATGTCGCATTCAAACTTCTCGGTATAGATTAACTTTTGCCCGACTTGTTAATTTCTTTTGTAATGTGCTATTCCTTTTTCTTATTTCTGCAGGGAGAATGCTGAACATGCGAGAGCGCTTGGTTAAGTCTACGGCGGCCAAGAATCTCAAAAAGGCGTCGGTGCCGAAGGTCGACATGACCAAACAGCAGGCGACGCTTGAAAATTTCGTCGGCAGTTCCACCTCCTTTTCGAGCAGCACATTGAATCCTCGTACCCCGGACACGGCAAATAAAAGGAAGTGAGATGATATCAGCTCTTCTTCGGCTGGTGGTTCGAGCGGCTTCGTCGGGGCAAATTTGTACTGCCACCTTTTTATCTGCAAGGGATGATTTTTGACGAGGCAGGTTCTGTTGTTGTCCCCTACCTTGAGGCGTCGACCATTCTGTCCGCTGATCCTAAGGTGAGGAGGAAACTCATGTGATAAGATGCAGTTGCCGTGATGAGAGTGTTGGAGGCGGCGCTGGCCCTTGGGGGTGCGGAGACAATTCCACTTGCGAATTTCAAGAAGGCGCAGGCCAAGATCACCGAGCTTGAGTTAGAAAATGTCGACATACACAACATGATGACAACTCTTGAAGGCAACCTAGAAGCCAAGATCAAACTCTTGAAGGACATGAACCAGGTGACGGAGGAGCTGAAAAGGATGAAGGAGGAGAATGCAACTCTGAAGGTGAAGGTTGCTGGGCTGGAGATCATCGGTGGTCGGTCGAGATGAGACCGAGGAGGAAAAGGCCTTGAAGAACCGGAGAGACTTAATTGAGAGAATCCGCATCCTCGAGCAGGATAACCTGGGAGCGGCTGAGTTTGGGTTCAATGCTGCGATGGAGCAGATGAAGGCCTTGAACTCTGACGTCCAGCTGGTCACCGAGGGCATGGGCATTCTGAACCAAGTTGTTGACGGTCAGGTGGTTCCTCCTGAGCTTTCCACCGATGAAGTGTAGCTTTTATTTTTGTACCTTTGTATTTATTGCCATCCGTGCCATTTTGATTGTAACTGATGATTGAGCTTGGCTCACGTTTGTAATGTTAACTTTCCGGCCTCATGATCGTACTTATATATATATATATATATATATATATATATATATATATATATATATATATATCTTTGTGTTCGACATTATATGCCTTGCATCTTATTTTTTGTGAATGTTTTGATATTTGCGAGTTGTGCTCACCAAATGTAGGAGTTTACTCGACTCGTGCTGGTACTCGACAGTTTCGGGAACTTGTCAAGGAGGCGAAAGTAGTTTCTGCTGTGCGAGACTAGGATCTCGGTCGAGGTCCTGATCCTACCAGGCTTAGACTTTTTCCCATCGCGAGTTGGGCGTCCTGCCATGCTGGTACGACAACGGCGGAGCTCGATTGAGGTATCCCCGTTGGGCACAAAGTCTGCTCGTTCCATGAGCAGAAACTGGCCTTTGTTGAATAACTTGAGGATTGTGCTTGCACCAGGGCACGCTCATGTGGCCGAGCAACCTCTCCGTAGCGAGGGGGAGCTTGTCGGCAGTTAGTCCTAACTGATCGTCGGTTCTAACTGTAATATTGTTTGAGCTTTTCAGTATTCCATGGTCGAGCAAATGTTTCTCCGTCCAGCTGTTTGAGGTAGTAAGCACCGGGGCCTGTTTTTTATTTGACTTGGTACGGCCCTTCCCAGTTTGTGGCCAGCTTGCCCTCACGTGAATCTTTTTGATTTCTGCGTAGGACCAGGCTGCTAACTTGGAAGTCGTGCTTTATGACTTTAGCGTCGTGGCGCAGAGTTATTTTTTGTTTCAGCAAAGCTTTACGGAGAGCTGCCCCTGATCGGATCTCTTCGACTAGGTCGAGCTCTTCTCTTAGAGCCTCGTCGTTCAGCTCCTCGTCGAGAGGGGCTTCAGTTTGTCTGAAAGGTTCCCTGATCTCCACCGGAATTACTGCCTCGATTTCGTAGGCTAGTCGGAAGGGAGTCTCCCCGGTGGTTGAGTGTGGGGTTGTTCTATAGGCCCAGAGCACGCTATGTAACTCCTCGACACATCTCTTTTTGGCTTCGCCTAGCCTTCATTTTAGACCTCGAAGGATCACCCTGTTCGTGGCCTCTGCTTGCCAAATAGTTTGGGGATTCTCGACGGAAGTGAAGTTTTGCTTTGTGCCTAATTTGGCGACGAAGTCTTGAAACTTCCTGTCCGTGAATTAGGTTCCATTGTCGGTCACAAGGGCCTGGGGCACCCGAATCCCACGAGGACTTTCCTTTTGTAGAAACGAAGTATGTTGAAGGCTGTGATCTTGGCGTGAGCTTCGGCTTCAGTCCATTTTATAAAGTAATCGACGACCACGATCAGAAATTTATTTTGATATGACCCCATTGTGAAGGAGCCGAGAATATCCACCCCCCACCAAGCGAAGGGCCATGGCGAGGACAAAGTCTTCAACTCGTTAGGGGGTGCCAAGTGCATGTCCTCGTGGCGCTGGCATCGGCATCTGTCACATTTCTTGACATGCTCCTTAGCGTCGAGCTGCATGGTCGGCCAATAGTATCCTGCTCGCAGGGCCTTTCGCGCCAAGGACCTCCCTCCCAAGTGTTGTGCGTTGATACCATCGTGAATTTCCTGGAGAACTTCGGGGACCTTGTTCTCCTTAACACATTTTAGGCCAGGGATGGAAAATCCCCGTCGGTAGAGCTTGTCATCGACTAAGACGTATGAGCAGGCCCTTCACTTGGTCACGCTGGCCGCCTTGCTGTCCTCGGGCAACTCCCCCGTGGTGAGGTAATTATATACCGGGGTCAGCCAGCAGCTGCTGTTGCCAATGGCGTTGACGTTGAGCAGCCCTGATAACTTTTCGATACTTGGGCGGGGGAGTATCTCTTGTATGACGGATTTATTGCCACCTTTCTTTTTTGTGTTAGCCAGTTTTGACAGGACATCTGCTCGAGTTTTTCGTTCGCGGGGATGTTCTGGACTTCTCACGCGTCGAACTTAGTTATCCTTTCTTTTACCAGCGCCAGGTATTCGACGAGGTGATCATTTTTGGCCTGGTACTCTCCTCGTACTTGGGACGCCACGAGTTGGGAATCTGTGAAGATCTTCACTTCCTTGGCGCCCAAGTCATCGGCCAACCATAAGCCTGCGAGGAATGCCTCGCACTCGACTTGATTATTCGATGTAGGGAAGGACATGACTAATGATACTTCAATTAGGATTCCTTCTTCATTCTCGAGGATGATGCCTGCACCACTACCCATGGAATTAGACGCTCCACCAATGAATATGGTCCACCGGTGTGCTCTGCTTGATGGGGACGCTGGAGGCGTCATTTCAGCCACAAAATTGGCCAGGGCTTGCGCCTTGAGGGCCTTCCTTCCCTCGTAGTAGATGTTAAATTCTGACAGCTCCAAAGACCATTTGAGCATTATGTCGGCCATGTCTGGCTGGCTTAGCAACTGTCTTATGGGTTGGTCTGTTCGCACCACTATCGTGTGGGCCAGGAAGTAATGCCTTAATCTCCTCGCGGCGTTGATGATGGCAAGGGAAACTTTCTCGATCTACTGGTATCTGAGTTCTGGCCCTTGCAAAGCCTTGCTCGTGAAGTATATGGGTTTTTTCCCGTCGGGTGTTTCACGAATGAGAGCGATGCTAATGGCCTCGCTAGTTACGGAGAGGTACAGGTACAACGTCTCCCCGCTGTCTGGTCGTGACAGAACGGGGGGTTCCGACAAGGCTCACTTGAGGTGGAGCAGAGCCTGCTCATATTCCTCTGTCCATTCGAATGTGGCATCTTTTTGCAGAAGCTTAAAGAAGGGCAGAGCGTGTTGAGCAGACTTGGCCACGAAGCGAGATAATGAGCCAAGCATCCCTTTGAGGGATTGTATGGATTTCTTCGACTTTGGCATGGGGAATTCAGAAAATGCTCGACATTTCTCAGGGTTAGCCTCGATCCCCCTCTCAGTGAGGTAGAAGCCGAGGAACTTCCCTACCCGCACGCCGAAGGTACACTTTTCAGGGTTAAACTGCATTTTGCATTTTCTCGCTTAGTCGAAGACCTTTTGCAAGTGGACCGTGAGATCGGATTCCTCTTGGGACTTCACGATCATGTCGTCCATATATACTTCGAGCATGTCTCCGATTTCTGATCGGAAGACTTTGTTCATCATGCGCTGGTACGTGGCCCCAACATTCTTCAGACCGAAGGGAATTACATTGTAGTAATAGTTCCCTGACGAGGTCATGAACGCGGTATATCGCTTGTCCTTTTCGGCCATGGGAATTTAGTTGTATCTCGAGTAGGCGTCCATGAAGGACAAGAGTTTAAAACCTTCGGAATTATCTACCAGCTTATCTATGCTAGGCAGAGGATAAGCGTCTTTCGGGTAAGCCCGTTTGAGATAAGTATAATCAATGCACATCCTCCACTTTCCATTATGTTTTTTGACTAGTACAATATTGGACAACCAGGTTGTATACCTGGCCTCCGAAATAAATTTTGCTCTAAGAGGTCTTTTACAAGTTTTTCGGCAGCCTGTGCCTTTTTGTCAGACTGTTTGCGTCTGCGCTGCGCTACCGCTCGAGCTGCTGGATTGATGGTGAGTTAATGGTAGGCAGTCTCAGGGTCAAGGTCGGGCATGTCCGCGGTGCTCCAAGCAAATAAGTCTGCATTGTCTCTCAGCCATGTCTTCAGCTGCTCCTTACCTCTTCGGGCAGTCCTGCGCCTATCTTGACTCCTCTGTTCGGGTTATCTCCGAAGGTGATCACTTCAATTCCCCGTCTGGTACAAGACGCATGATATTTGATGCAGGGGAGCTTCTTGTCACTGCAAGAGTGTCTTCATTGCTGTCCTCCTCGCCTTCTTCAGAGATTAGGCTGTCGAGGTCGATTGTGTGTATTGGGAGAGCTTGCTTCTTGTCGAGCTGACTTTCCTCGCTGGGAAGATCTTTGTCTCTTGCTCGTTTAGCAGCCTTTGGTGCTGTGCCAATCGAGCTTTACCCTCTGGTAACTGCTTCGAAGAATCTCCTCGCAACCTCTACATCCCCATGCAAAGTCGCAACGTGGCCTTTCTCCGTGTAATATTTCATCTTGAGATGAACTGTTGAAGGGATGACGATCAGTTCCGCGAGGGTCGGTCTCCCCAGAATGCATTGGTACAACGATGGATAGTCGATGACCAGGAATTGTGTTTTGATTGACTTGGAGGCCTCCCCCTCCCCTAATGGGACTGGGAGCTCCACGTACCCCCAAGGTCTAGCAGTAGCCCCGTTGAATCCTTGCAGGTCAGATCACACGTACGGTGATAGATTCTTCTGGTCGAGCTTTAAAACGTAAAACAAACTGGTGTACATGATGTCCACCGAACTGCCCTGGTCGACCAGGATCCATCGGACATCAGTGCTAGCCAGTCTTGCCCTGATAAGCAGAGGAATGTGTGAGTTCGGGGAACCCCCAGGAAGCTCTTCACGATAGAATATGATGGGCTGAGAACGCCCCTAGAATTTCTCGAGCGTGGATAGTCGATCGGGGCTGCAGTCAATTAGCTGTTCGAATTTCCTTTTGACCGACCTTACAGTGAGCTCATTGTATCCGCTATAGGAGATAACCATCACCATGGGGAAGGTCTCCCAGGAGCTGAGTGCGGTGATCTGGGGAGGATTCTCGAGGTAGTCAGGGACGAAGAAGTCCTCTGGTCGTGTGACAGACATGGCAACCTGAGGGGGAGGACTAGATGGCGAAGCTTCCGTTTCCTTCTTAGACTTAGAGGTCTCTCGCCGGGAAGCTTCTCCCTTCTTCATGTACTATTTCAGGTGACCCTCCTTGATGAGGATCTCAATAGCGTTCTTCAAATGAACGCAATCTTCGGTCACGTGGTCGTGACTGCGATGGAAGCGGCAATATTTGCTTTTGTCCGTGGTGCCCTTTGACGATGTTGGCTTGGGGAAACGGACACCCCTTGCTCAAACTCCACGTTAATGCATTCGGAGAGAATGCACTCGCGGGGAGTTGTCAGTAAGGTGTATTCTATGAAGCGACCAGCAGGTCCCTTATGCTCGCGAGGACTGTCGTCTCGTCGTCTCTCCTTGTCACGCCGGAGAGCCTCTGAGTCATCCTTTTTTGTTGCCCTAGAATTCTCCTGATCCCTTGAATCCCGGGCCTTGTACGCGACTTCTTTCTCCTCGTACTGTATATAAGCTTGGGCCTTATGGAGGAGTTCGGCCAGGATGCAGGGTGTCTCGATGCCCACTGCTTTGCGGAATTGACTTTTCGGCCTCAACCCCTTCTTGAGGAGGCATTTCTCCATATGGTCTGTTGTGTGGACCTCTACAACTTCTTTGTTGAATATCTCAATGTAGGCACGCAGAGGCCCGTCCTTGCCCTGAATGATGCCTTCGAGAGTGGCTTCCGACTTGGGATGTCGTCTGGAAGCAGTGAAGTGTCGGGCGATCTGGTTCTCCAGGTCCTTCCACGAGGTGATTAAGCCTCGGGGAAGACTCTTATACCAGGTCATGGCCCCCTTCCTGAGGGTGATGGGGAACAACCTGCACTCAATGGCTCCGCTCACGTTGTGGTAATAGAGCATGACTACAATGTTTTCTATGTGGTCGCCAGGATCTGTGGTGCCATCATCGAGAGCTAGAGGAGGAGGCTTCTCCAGCCCGCGAGGAATAGGGTGTCCATGATCTCCTGAGATAGGGGCCCATGGACATCGTCATCGCTGCTCGTGCTCGATGACCTGTGTAACACCCCGATTTATTTTATTATTTTCATAATTGGGATTATATTTTGTTGTGCATTTGTGTGTGTTTGTGTTTGGGGTTGTCCTTAATAGGGGGTAGTGACCTCATAATTGTAGGGATTAAGATGTTTGGGGTGTGTGACCAATTGGATAGAACTTGGTGGTGTGGTGAGAATAGGTTATTTGGTTAATGTTATTATTTTTAAATTATTAAAGAATATAGTTATTATTATTTGATTAGTAAAATAATAATAATAGTAATATTGAAATAATAGGAATAATAATAATATTAATAATAAAAGGAGGGGCTAAGTGGTAATTGTGCGAGAATTAGTAAGGACATTGTGGGAAAAGTCTAGTAGGGGTCCTAGGAGTAAGATGGACAAAAAGGATTTGGAGAGAAGGGAGAAGTCATTCTTGGTACGATCAGTTGGGAGAAAATGCTCCGAAGAACGAAAGGGAGAAGCCGAGCTAGGACCTAGAGAACCTTCGAAGAATCGTCACTAAGGTAAGGGTGGGGTTCTTTAATCTCTTAAGGGTTGCATAATGTTTGTATGAGGGTAGATAAACCTTTACGATCATCCCTATGTTTTGTTTGTATCGATTTGGGATTGGAGATTTTGTATGTCGGAGGTTCCGATAAGAGGAAAAAGGCATAAATCAATCGGTTAGATTGTGGTCTATATATTTCTAATTGTATGTATGACGTTAGGATCTCTAAAAAGGTGTTGTAGGCTGTTATAATTGTTACGTAATGGTAGTATTTCGAATTCGGGGATTGGGACTTTTTACGGAATCGAATTCGGAGGTCCGGAAGGCCTCCAAACTGCAAAAATCGCACTTTTCTGGTTTGCTGTCCTGGAGAGTTCGCATAGCGAGCCAGTAGCGAAAGTCCATGGTTTACCTTCTGTAATGAGTTCGCGATGCGAGCTGTATTTCGCGTAGCGAACGTCGCGAAGCGAGCAGTAGCGGACTCGCAACGAGCATGACAGTGCTGTTAGTTGCTGTTACAGACAGAATTTTACCAAACTTCAAAAATTAATAACTTTTAATCCGTATGTCCGTTTTAGTCGCCGTTAGAATCGTTGGAAAGCTAGTTTCACATACATTTTGTTTAAATTAATTTCAGTACCAGAATTCTAACCATTTGACACGTTAATTGGGTTTTCGTGTATGCGTGAGGTGTTGTGCGTTAGAATGATGAATTTGGTTGTGTGTACACGTGTTGTGATTGTCGATTGCTGTTGTTGTATGTGTTGGCAGGTATATGTTGTGTGCTGGATAATTATGGTATGATGTATTGATGCATTGATAGCCATATGCATTATTTTTCTTTGTATGTTGTCGTTGTATGCATGCCATGTTGCATAAGTTGTGCGATAAGTCGTGTGCCCACGTAGGGTGTGAGCGCCTTATCGGGATTCTTTGAAACAGAATCGTGTCGTCGTTGTTGTTGTTGAGGTGATCGTGTGCCCGTGTGGGGTGTGAGCGATCACGGATGTCGTGTGCCCGTGTGGGGTGTGAGCGACTGATATGGAAATTCCGACGGGAATTATGATCATGAAAAAGGGATCGAACTGGTACCACATGTGTAGTACCCTAAATTTTGACCAAAAGTTTTTAGATTTTTCTTTTGCTAATAAGGGGGTGTCATTTGGATTTTGGGGATTCATCAGTACTTTTGAAGCCCATTTGGGGATTTGGTTTAGTATAAGGTTTTTTTTTTAGAATTTATTTTTTTTAGTTTAAAAAAAAAAAGCATAAGAGTTTTTTTTTAGAATAAAATTTAATTTATTTTTATTATATATAATGTTTGTCTTTATTTTCATTTAGAATTTGTCATTTTCAAAGAAATTTGATGAGGTATTTTTTTTTAGAAGTTAAGATTTTTAGGATTGTTAAAGTTTTAGGATAATTAGGTTGATTATTTTTGGATTTAGATTTATTTAAATTAATAGTCTTATTTTTAGATTTTTAAGATTAATAAAAAGGATTTTGGGATTTTTCTTTTTAAATTTTATTAGGTTGTAAATTATTTAGGAAAAGGGTTTTTTTAAAACGCAAGTTATTAATATCTCTTATTAATTAGTCTTATAATTATTAAAATTTAGATTTTTCGGTTATTATTGCTTAATTAGAAAATTAATTATGATAATCAAAGTAATTATTTATTATTATTGTTTAAGGAGATACAGTTTTTTTTGGAAAAGGTTTTTGGTCACGTTTATTTTTTTTCTTATTCTTAATTATTTTATTTTATTGTTTTATTTAAAGTGATTGTATATTATTATTATTATTATCATTTTTATTAAGTTTAGTCAATATTTGTTAATTATTATTTATTATTTTGGTACGGTTCTATTTTTTTTAGGGAAGATCATTAGTCACTTTTGTTTTTAATTAAGTGTTTTTATTATTTTATTTTATTAATTATGCTGGTCAATATGTTGACCGTCCTGTTCATCTTATTCTTCCCTCATTTCACAAACCCTAATCTGGACGGTTGAAAAGGAAAAGTGGATCAAAAGCTAAAATTGAAAAAAAAAATCAAATCCAAATCAAATACAAAATCAATTACAGATCAAATCTCAGACCAAATTACAAATCGAATCAGGATTTACATCAAAAACTCCCTAAACTGAATCTAATCTAATTAAAACCTAAGACCTAATTTCTAACTATAAAATAAAAAGGAATCAGAAATTGAAAGGGATCGAAAAACCCTAGACAAAATTCCTTGCAGCTGCGCAAACTCCACCCTTTCACTAAAGCTCCAAAAAATTGTAGAAAGTTAGGGTTCAAAACTCGAACCCTAACTCTTCTGAGCTCAGCCCCCAATTATCCTTACCTGCGAACAAAGAAAGGGAGAGAGGATTAGAGGAGGAAAGGAAAAAGAAACAACCAAAGTATACGAAAAGAATCATGGCAACGGACGGTAACCCCACTTAGCTTTTATTTTCGATGTTTGACTTGAATCGCTTGTATGTTTGGTTTTGTTATGAGGTTCTGGAAATTTGAGGGTTAGGGTTCTTGGGGTTAGGGTTAGGGTTCATTAGGGTTCATAGGGTTTGAGGGGAGATCTGGGTTTTGTTTGAAGGAAGGGTTAGGGTTCTTCGTCAGAATCCTAGGGTTCATCTGAAGAACCCAGAAACGATGAAGGTTTGAAGAATCTGGGTTGGGTTTCTGGAAAGGGGTTGAAGGTTTGAAGGTTCTGGTTGAAGTTCAGCCGGAAACCTGGGTTTGAGGGAGGTTCTGAGGGCGGCGCGCAGTGGTTGGGAACCCACCGGCGACGTAGAATTAGAGAGAAAGGGAAGAAGATTTTAGAGAGAAGGGAGAGAAATGGAGAATTAGAGAGAGATTGAGAAATGAAAATGTTGGTTTTCTGAAGGTTCGAAGCTTAAATATCTCTGCTTTGTACCGTCAGATGTGCGCCAAGTGGCCTCACTTGTGCCACTCGATCTCGTTTGACCGTTGAGGTCAATGTTTCCCCTGTATGCGCGTACACCATAAACAGATATGGTTCATCATCTGGGTCATTGGATTATAATACTTTGGAAAAGTATTCAGATCAGACGCATGGGATTTGGTCAGTCACGATACGTTAGATTAATCTAACGGTATAGAGGAAATAGGGGAAAATACTCCGGATCAATCCAACGGTCCGGATTCCATTTGCATATTTTTTTTTTGTTTTTTTTTTTGCTGAAGGGTTGGCCATTGGGCTTTACGCCCAATGCTATTTGCACCCCCACCTTAGCCCATTTACTGTTTTTTAAAAAAGGAAATACACCCCTCTTTTTTTTATTATTAATTCAATTAATTTTTATTTAATTATTTTATTTAAGATTTTTTTGTTTTGTTTAATTAGGAGAGTTTTTTTTAAATAATAAATTAAAGGAAAAAGGGTTTAGGATTTATTATAATTTTTTTGGATATTTTCTTTCTTTTATTATTAAATTTTCTTTGACTTTTATTAAAAAACTCACCATTGAATCAATTCCTTGGTTCAAGTTGTGAGATAAATTTTCGTTATTTTTAATTTGGCTAAAATTCTTAGTTTTTATAGGGTGGTAATTAAGTTTTAGAACTTTTTGTATAAGGGTTTGTATTTTGTCATAATATTATTTCTTTGAAAAAAAGATAATATGAGAATGGGATGTGCAAATAAAGTTTTGGTGGGTTATACAATTTGTTTTTTTTGGAATTATTTGGAATTTAAATCTTATTCGGATTAATATGTATATTTTCTGGTTTTTGTCATTATAAATAATTTAATCATTTATTTTATTGTAAAAAGAATTAGATGGTCTTTTTATGGTATTTTTAAGGTTTTAAGGGATTTACGCATGGGGATAAAGCTTTTGGTCCGAGAGCCTAAATAAAGGATGGGATAAGGGATAAGGGATTTGGATTCGGGGATAAAACTCTTCCTCCGAGAGTATAAACAATGGACAAAGGGATTTAAGGGATAGAACTCCTCATCTAGGAGTATAAACACTAGATTTAAGGGATAGAACTCTTTATCCAAGAGTATAAATAGTGGATGGGATTTAGGGATAGGATTTGGGATTTAGGAATAGGATTAGAAGGTAGGAATAGGGGAGGTGAACTACGGTTACTCTGATCCTTCATTTTGAGGGTACGTAGGCATAGGGTTGCAAACCAACCCTAGCGAGTATAATTAGGAAAAAACTTAGGTTTTCTTTTCATTTAGACAAACAAACATGCCCTAAACTCAAAGGTGGATCCCATTGAGTACAATGGAAGTAAGGGGTGCATAACACCTTCCCTTTACTTAACCGACTCCCGAACCGTAGGAATCTCTACCTTAGGATAGGATATTTAGGTTTATCATTATTTTCCTTTAAAAAATATGGTGGCGACTCGAAAATTTTTTCCGGCCGCGACAACATGCATTGAGACGAGTCGTGGGTCTCATTGCATTGCATTATGTTGTGTTGTATGGTGAAATGTGCGGTTGTTTGCTTATGTGGAAGAGTGTGATTTCGTTGATGTGGTAATGATAGGATGAATCGTGTAATTGTTTAAATGCTTTTATATTTATATTATGCATTTCTTATGTTGATTGATAATCTCACCCCTTCTGTTTGAATGTTACCTCCACGTGGGTAACGTGCAGTTAAGCAGGATTAGTGCGGAGTTGAATTTAGTGAAGACGGATTCTTCTCTTTTATTTTGTTGAGTCGGCGTCTTCTCTGATTATAACACTGGGTTTTGGAACGCTTATCGTCGTTTATTTAGTTATTTTTCGTTGTTTTATCTACTTGGTGATGATTATGTGATAGCAAACATGTTATGTTTCAGTTAATTTTCTGATGCTTTATGAGGAGATTAATCAAGTATGTTTTATTGATAATATCTATGTGTTACATATCGTAGGCATGAGCAGGTGTTTGTTGAATGTGATATCCTAACTGATTGTATGATTTATTTTTACTCTGATATTTTATTATTAATCTCGCGGGGGTTTAGGATGTTACAACCTGCATGGAGAGTGGCTGCGCCCGCGACTTCTGCTTCGTCGAGGAGAATGTCTGCACTGACGGTGATGTTCACGATGTTTTTCTGAGGGCTTGTTCCTCTTTGGGGTAGGAGAACGCCTGGATCTCCACGGAGGAGTACGGTGTCGTTTCCTAGTGACCTCTTGCTCAGGTTCTTCTGATTTCGATCGTCCCCTGACGGGGGAAATGCTCCTGGATCTGTCTCGCAGACGTTTCTGAGGGGGAAACTGAGGGCGTGGAGATGGACTGCGAGGCTTTTGTGAAGGAAGTCGCTCCTGAAGGGAATGCTCCAGCATGTTGATCTTCTCGCCCTGTTGGAAGATCAGGTAATTGGACTTGTTGAGAAAGGCAATGGGGGCGGCAGTGCTGGGGTCAGCGTCTTGAGGGACATGTATGAGCTCAAAGACGTGACCGAAAGTCTGCGTGCGTGGTTTCACATCGTCGGAAGAAGGAGATGCAGTCTTTCTGTCCCGGTGGTCGGTCTCCTGGATCGCAGCTCTGGGGTTGTGGTGGTTGACGTTCTCCACGGTAACGGCAACAACAGAATCTTGATGGGCATCATCTTTTCGGTTGGAGGCCATGATGATCAAGGGAATTTTAGAGAGTAAGATTTGGTCTTTAGGTTGAAAAGATGAGGGATCTTGGTTCAAAAATGAGGGGAATCGATGTTTCCCATAGACGGCGCCACTGATATGAGGTGATCAAAATGGATCTTCATGGCCTTCCGTGTAGGGAAGCGATGATGGTTGTAGGAGAGGAGGAGGGTGTACCTACAAGGTACTCCGATGCCAAAGTAAGTTTGGGCTAGAGAGAAAGCAAGTACAAAGTGTATATGTATTTAGTAGTGAATATCGATCAAACCTGACCCTCTCAAGTGAGAGGGTATTTATAGAAATATCCTCCAGCGCGGGGCTAAGGTCTCCCATGTGGCCGAAATATCTGGTCGGCCAATGGGAGACTGCCATGTGGAAGGTCTAGCGCGTGACCTTTTGATCTGGTCCAACTGTCCCCGCGAACTCTAGAGGGGCAGTTGATCGCGTGAACTGTCAAGCGCGTGAGGTGGACATCCTCAACGGTCATATTGTGCCCAACGACTATATTGTGCCCAACGGCTATATTGTGCCCAACGGTCATATTGTGCCCAACGGCTGGATTGGCTGAATCTCGTTATTGGGCCTTGTCAAGAGCTAGAATGGGTTGGGTCATGCCCTACTGTGGGCCATGTGCCTGTCCAGTCCAGAACACTTATAAACAAATAAAATCAAAAACTGCGATAACTGAGAATCGAAGCTTGTACTGAGTTGTTTTTCACCTCAGTTTTATGAAAAACCGAAAGACTTTATGTTTTGTTTTTATTTTTATTTTTTTAAGTAATAAAAAATAGCACGCATTTGCTTTATACCTTGGTTTTCTATTGTTCAAGGTGAGAGTTTCGTCATGAAAAGCGTTATTTGTTGTAGTGACCATCCACAAACTCCTTGTAACAAGCACTCCGGCTAGAGCATAATAGGGGAAAAGGGTTGCTCTCGCTTCAATAACTAAAGAAAGTGTTTGATGTTTATGCTGATAGATGAAAAAATTTCAAAGATCGGTACTTCTCGGTTGTTCCCCAAAGTCATGAAAAATTAGCAAAAAATTATTTCATGCTAAAATTGATTCACAGATATACTTAATGACTCTTTAAATAAATGAACAATTTTCTAGAATCAAAGTTTCCAATAAAAATAAAAAATAATAAATGAAACAAATCTTCACATGGTTATAAATAAACCTTCAATCTAGAATTCAAGTTTCCTAAAATTTAAAGAGTCAAAACCTTAATTTAGTACTTATCAAAATCGGAACACAATATTTTGAGATTCACTATTAAGTGTTATATAAAGGTAATTGATCTTACAATAAATTATATATAATAATCAAACTAAATATATATAACAAATTCACATATGCATCAAATAATTCTTTAAATAAATTATTTTAGAATCAATTAAATCAATTCTAAAATCCAAAGTATCTAGAATTTAAAGAATCAAATATTTAGATTTACCTCATAATTTTGAGAGACATTCAAAACATTCAAAAAATTTCCACAAATAATATATAATAACTAAATATATATTTAAAAAAATTAATATGTGTGTTATCTCTCAAAATTCTAAATTCATGTGCTGATTTTTTTGTGAATCAAATTGAAAGATAAAACAATAATTAAAAAATAAAATAAAAATATTTGATAATAAAACCTTTTTTTAATTCAAAACCAAGAATTAAATTACCAAAATAAGATTTAAATTCAATATTTATCTTTCCCAAATAATTGACATGAATATATATTTCTAAATATACTATCTATAGCCATAAATAAACTGTTCAGAATCAAAATTCTTTAAAACAAAATAGATTTTAGGATTCTCAATATATTTAGCATAATATATATTAAATAACATATCTCCATAAAAAACCAAAATTTTAACAAATATTTTTTCTGTCTTGCAATCCATCCCAAATAATGATGCTTGCGAGTTTGGGGCGGCTTCATATTAGTAAGGATTAGGGTAAAATTTGTTTAACAAGTGCTTTTATAGTAAAATCTTATGATTGTATGCCTCATTTAAATAGAAAACCGAAGGGTTAGAAAATTTTGTTTACACTTATAAACAAATAAAATCAAAAACTGCGATAGCTGGGAATCGAAGCTTGTACTTAGTTGTTTTTTCACCTCAGTTTTATGAAAAACCGAAAGACTTTATGTTTTGTTTTTTAATTTTTTTAAATAATAAAAAATAGCGCGCATTTGCTTTATACCTCAGTTTTCTATTGTTCAAGGTGAGAGCTTCGTCATGAAAAGCGTTATTTGTTGTAGTGACC
The DNA here is from genome assembly GCA_022829125.1 of Lathyrus tuberosus. Taxonomy (NCBI): domain Eukaryota; kingdom Viridiplantae; phylum Streptophyta; class Magnoliopsida; order Fabales; family Fabaceae; genus Lathyrus; species Lathyrus tuberosus. The sequence continues at coordinate 23,484,932 of JALAZF010000013.1, read as the reverse complement.
ATCCACAAACTACTTGTAACACGCACTTCGGCTAGAGCATAATAGGGGAAAAGGGTTGCTCTCGCTTCAATAACTAAAGAAAGTGTTTGATGTTTATGCTGATAGATGAAAAAATTTCAAAGATCGATACTTCTTGGTTGTTCCCCAAAATCATGAGGCCCACTTTAACTTTTGCGTTATGGTAGAGGACAACACTTCCCCTTCCTACCCCCTAGGTCGGAGCCAACTAGATGTGAGGATAGATTTTCGAAATACTAGAGTCGAAGCCACTTCTTGAGAGCTCCAAACAAGTATGTGTTCCCTTCGGGTACCTTGGTCCCATGTGAAGAGGAGTTTAAAGTTGACCTGATTGATCTTTGGGATAGTCTGGGTTATGAAGACAATGTTTTCCCTTCAAATGTGCCACAGATGCAATATAGGACGCGACACATTAATACAAGGTTTATGGTGGAGGAGGCAGATGCGCAAGAGATGATAATTTTTTTGGTGAAAATAAAGACAATTTTTTTATTTGTATTAGTTGTTGCTTCAATTTATGTCTAAAACATATCTTTTACTTTGTCTTGCAAATAGTATGGGGTTGATACATGAAGTTACAGAGTAAAAAAGCGTTAGTGGCGAAGAATACTCCTCTGCCTCCCCCACCAAAACCTGATCAGGACTATGTTAGAGCGACATCAGGATAGTTTATATAAAGAAACAATGCCATAAATAAAAAAATAAACTAGGCCGACACAAGTTGGGTCAGAGAATAAGTCAGACCCGAAGCCTCAAACCTTGAAGGGCCGCAACAAGAAATTCCATGACCTACGAGGTGAGAAGGTCGATGATCGATCAAAGCCTCTTGGTATTGATTTTACAAGAGGGACAGAGGTAAAAGTGTTTCATATGAAGAACTTCAATCTAAGATGTTCAAACTAACACAACCTGCTGGTGAGAAAATAATCTTGGATAGCAACTAGAATCTGCCTCCTTTTTTATTCTATACAATAGGTCCTCACGAGCAAGGTGTTGAAATTAATTTAATAATTCTTATACAAACATACTCAATAACAAAGATTAAAACTATAATCTTTCTTTAGTGCGGAAACCATATGAGCATATATATAAACTAAGATCTACAACATGTTAATTTATCAAGGATTGAGATTAGGAATACCTGGATAATCGAATCATTGACATGATAACTTTATACTTTCCTGAAACACAAAGTAAAGAGAGACGAATGACGAGCACCCGTTGGCTTGTGGTTCTTCCTCAATCGGTACTCCTAATGCCTTGAATTCTCTTCAGATGGGGAGAAACGATAAATTGCTTATGTATGGTATATTGGGGTCCATAACTTATATAGTGTGATGGCCAATTAGGTTCCCATTATTCCGAAACGGGCCATCCTGAAATCCACTCATATTTGAGCCCATATCTAAGTAATTAATTAATTAATTACTAAATAGAAATCTAATTAGCCTTTTAAATTTATTTGACCACTTAATTAATTAATGCTCTTAATTTTGATAAATATCTAATATAATTAAAATATATATATGCCCACATAATAATTATTGGAATATAATAATTAAATAATATTAATATTATAAAATATTCCAACACAAGGGTCCTCATACGATAAAGGAGGTTCAATCCCGCTTTCCTGGAGAGGACTGTACATATCTTTGAAACTTGTCTGACACTACCAGAGACATGAAATGATTACAGAAATAGCTTACCATATGAATCAGGGTGTTACTTTGATGTCCATCAGGGCCACTGGTCAGGGGGAGACCTTGTCTCCAAGTTAGCCGAAGAAGGATAAAGATCTCTAAAAAATAAAAATGTGTTTGTCTTTACATAGCTGAACAATCTTTGATACCAACTACTTGCCTTTCAAAAGGACGTAAAAGAGCACAATGCCCCTCTGATCTTGCTACTAAGGTGAATCTCTTGGAGGGTTCGCTGGAAGAAAAGGATAAGACTCTCAAAGAGGTTCATTCTTCTCAGACCAAGGTAAATAAGTCTCTAGCCAAGGCTAAGAAATATTTGGCTGATGTTTGGGATACCCTTGCTTCTTCCTCGATCAAGATGGAGGAGACAAAATATGCCTTGAAGGAGGATAAATATAATTGTGCCAAAGAAGTGAAAGCCTACAAGGAGTGTCTAGTAGAGTTGCGGAAGGAACTTGAAGAATTTGTCGAAATCATATCCAAAATCATGCATGCGTCCTTACAAAACACTCTAAGTAAAGTGGATTGTTATGCTATGAAGTGAAGATTCCCCGAGATCAATTAGATGTAGAGAATAATAGTTCATGAGGGGAAGATGGTTGTTTCTAAATATTAGATATATTTGAAATAATACTTTCCTATGAATATTTGTAACTTTGTTTTTACGATTAAGGCTACTTTCTTTCTTCACAAGATTTTTGATTAGTTGTCTAAAAAAATTCATTTCATCATATGGTTTAAATGATTTCATTTCACCATATAGTGCTTAATGATTTATTTCATCATATAGTATTTAATGATTTTATTTCATCATTTCTTCAGTGTGATCGGCTTAAACCTGGGGCCGTGTTGGTTGGGTTTGTAACACCCTTCTACCCCACATACAATTTTTATGAAAATAATTCATATTATCAGAGTAAAATTCACAAAGCTGGGTGTGCATATTCAAAAACATCATACAATTCTCATAGTCCTGTCCCGTAACACGGGTTACTCAAACATCATCAAAAGAAATCAAAATCTCGCAGCGGAATCAACTTATCATTTGAAATTCAATTAAAAACTTCATAAGAAACTTATCCAATCTAGAACAACATCATCAGTATAAAATTCCAACATAAATCAAAAGGACACGAAGTTCGCAATCCATCCCAACCCGATGTTACATGACACAGAGTAGGACACCTCTAAACTTAAACGACATAAACGAGACACTCCAAGCTACCTTCTTCGTCACCTCGAAGCTACTCTTGGTTATCTGCAAGTTACCCACATGGGAGGCAACATTTCCAAGCAGGCAGGGTGAGAAAACATAATTCGATATAGTAATACAAGACATGGAAATTAAATAAATTAAGCAGCAGCAACAATAGATCATCATCCACATTCATTCACATCATCATCAACTTAAGAATTCATAATACAACTCATCACAATTACTTCATAAGAAAATGCAATGTCAACTTCAATGAAAATGCAACGTATGCAATGCGATACCGACTTTTCTCCATGTGATGGACACTGGCCATCAACCCTCCACAATGGGAGCACAACATAACAACATATCACTCCAATCCGCACTATGGGATTGAAGCTACCAATAGGCCGAAGCCCCAACATAAGAATATGCTATGAAATGCAATGATGCCAAACTCCTCAAAAATCATCAAAAATCAAAATGTGCATCATGCATTTCACATCCCACCAGGAATCACCATATAATCAACAAGGAAATCACCATATAATCAACAAGGAAATCACCATATAATCCACAAGGAAATCACCATATAATCATGTTTAACATCATATCATATTCAACAAGAATTTGCCAGATAATCATGTTTATCATCATATCGTATTCAACAAGAATTCGTCACATAATCATGTTTATCAATTATATATCATCAACACCTCGACTCCAAGGAAACAACACGAGAAAACATCGAGAAACTTCAAGAAAACAACAAAAATATAAGATAACCAGCAGTCTGACACGGCCGCCCGTGTCTGTGACACGGCCCGTGTCAGGAAACCTGAGACACGATTCCAAAACATCAAAAAAAGTAGTAAGTCAGCAACCTGACACGGCCACCCGTGTCCTGTGACACGGCCCGTGTCAGAAGGTCTGGGACCAATTTCCAAGAATCAAATTTTCCATACACGACCAGAAAGCTGACACGGCCGCCCGTGTCCTGTGACACGGCCCGTGTCAGGGTACGACAAAACCCACTTTTCCCAAAAACCTGATTTTCTGCAATTTGGATCCCCACATCCCCCAAAACCAGTGTTCTACACGAAATTTGATCAGAATACTCATAAGACACACATATATCAACACATACCAGTGAAGTTCATCATATTCTCATCATATCATACATTTCACATCAAAATCATCAAAATCAAACACAATTTCACACAATCCTAATCTATTCAATCCCCAATTTCATAAACTACAAAGAATTAGGAATTCTCCCCATACCTTAGAGTAATCACCGTAATTCTCCTCTTTCTCCAAGATTCTTCTCGAAAATCCTCATCCCCTTAGGTTTCCTCTTTCTCCTCTCTGCTTCAATTCCCTTCACAAAAACACAATCCCCTAGAATGATCGCTTTCTTTCCCCTTTAGTCACGTATTCCAGTTTATGGATTTCCCAACTTACCCTTACTCCTTTTCCTTAAAGACCACCTTGTCCTTTTTCCTTATTCTTTTTAATAATAATAATAATAATAATAATAATAATCTAAATAAACGATTATTCATCATATTAAAATTATTAAAAATACTCCTTTAATCCAAAATTCTCTAAAATTACCAAAAACCTCTTAATTCCTTCCAAATTAAATAAATAAATAAATAAATAAATAATTTAGATTTTCGGGTCGTTACAACTCTCCCCTACTTTAAGAATTTTCGTCCTCGAAAATTACCTGAAGTAAGCAGAGTCGGATACGACTCCTTCATCTGGTCCTCACACTCCCAAGTCTAACTCTCACCAGCTGGTCCGCCCCTCAACACCTTTACTAAAGCAATCTCTTTACCTCACAGTCGCTTCAATTCTTGGCTATCAATCCTCACAGGCAAAGCTTCCACTTGTCAAGTTATCCCTCACCTAAACATCATCCATTTGAATCACATGTGACGGATCCGAAATATATTTTCCTTAACTGTGTCACATGAAACTCATTGTGTAGATTCGCAAGTGATTATCCCAAGATCCTCTTTGGGCTAGCACACAAGTCCTTAGTGAATCTTCTAAAGATTAGGTTGCTCTTTCCGTCTGACCATTCCGTCTGCGAACGATAAATAAAACTCATTCTCAACTTAGTACCCAAAGCATCTTGTAAACTCTTACCAAACCTCGACGTAAGCCGCGAGTCTTTATCTGACACAACAATCGAAGACATCCCATGCAACTTTATAATCTCATCAAAATACAACTCAGCTAACTTCTGTATAGAACGATTAATCTTCATCGACAAGAAATGCGCCGATTTAGCCAACCTATCCACAATCACCTAAATCTAGTCATTATCTCTTGCAACCTTCAGTAATCCAATCACAAAATACATGAGAATGCTATCCCATTTCCATTAATTCGAACAAGCATAACCAAATCCAATATCTCTCTTACTAAAATATTATTTTAGGTTCTGAAACACATGCTTTGTTTCTGAATGTCATGCGCCTTTCTCATCAACTCGAGATTTCACTACTAACTCCTTGGTTATCCAACGCCATTTGATCAATCAATCTCAATTCAAATCTAAGTCATAGCCTTTAATAACTCAAGTCAAACCATTAATACCTCCAAATCGCATCACTAACATTACAGTTGTTGGTTCCTAATCATGCGTAGGATTATTTCCTCCCTTGGTTTTCCATTAGTCTTGACTTATAAGTAATAACACTCTTAAGACCCATCTTAAACGTATCACAATGCACCAGATAAAACACATTCTAATTAATCAAAATCAATACCGAAGCAGTAGTCAACTTCTTTAATCACCCGAATTCTCTCCACATGCCACCTCTCACACATAAGCTCGCCCCTTGCGCGTTCACCAAGTTAATGGTAACCGCACTTAGGAAAATCCACAATGATTCTTTGATAGTAACCATCTAAACCACGAAACTTCGAATCTCAATCACGGACTTCAGAATTTCTCACCGCAACACCACACTATCCTTAGAAGAGTTCACAACGATCTCAACACTAGAATTTACAGTCCAAGAAAACTCACTTCTTTCAATTAGAACCCTCACTTCAACAACCACTCGCATCCCACTAATCCAATTTCCACATCGTTAACCATAACGACCCACAAGAGGTAATACTCCTGAGTTATGAACGTACAAATTCATTTCACTCCTTGTCTCATCACTTCAGAATCTCATTCACTCTTAGGTTGGAACACAATCGTGTCGTTACCATTGCCATAAGCACCGTTATAAGAACATCAACATAACTTATAACACCGATAGTTCTGTCATGCCACATTAATTCCATAATATTGATATTCTTCAAACTAACACATACTCAACACTTTTATCGAAATGGAAACTTTCCCCATATCACCTTCATTTTAGAATGTCCAATGGCGTGCATCATCCTCACAAGCTTCACATTTAGCCTCTGACTCTCTTAAATCAATGGGAAACGATTAGCTTCCCGATAAGACGCCTATTTACTTCACACACTGCCAAACTAGCAAGACAAGTCTCTCTCACACTCGCTTGACATCACAAATTATCCCATTCCATTTGAAGTCTCTATCCACATAGAAAACTTTAACGACATCCATAAATATTTGGTTTTTCGTCCAAATCTCTCTACATCAAGGATCCATATATTTTAACATTTGAATCTCATTCCGAATTGTAAATCTCAATAATATCATTTTCATATCCGGTTGCCATAAAAACCCTTTTTAATTCTCCCTGACCCAAGTTGGTTCCTTTACAAGCATGATACCAATTTTCTCCTTTGAATTTGTTTCCCTCTTAACATTACCTCCACTCTAATCATCCTCATTCAACATAAGTATACATTTCACTGCATTTCTCCGATACCGTCGCATTCTTTCTAATACCAACATTTCACTCCTTAACAATATCTTACACTTGTTCTTATCTTACTCATTTTTAGTAAAAATCGTTCAACTTTAAACATGATTATCTCCCTCAATACAGACCTCCCTGGTATAAAATCATATTCCAAAATGAAGAAAATTTCATGTAGATTCCAGGAATTTCAATAATCGCTTAAATCCGAGTTACGAGTAAAAAGTTATCGTCCAAGCAATGGAGGCTGGTCAAGAAATCCCGTATACAAATTCCCACCAAAATCAGCACCAGACCCAATTATTCAAACGCATTTTTCTCTCTCTTCAAAAACATGCTGAAGACAAAATTTATATGCAAACTGAAGGGAATTTCGCAAGCTTTCCAAAATTCCCAGAATCTCTTCCATCGGATTTACGAGAGAAAAGTTATGCCCCTTTTTCTGAAGGCTGTTCCGTAACTGCGAAAATAGAAACCGAAATCGATAAATATGAGTTCCACCTCTCTCTTGCTTCTAATATCTTCCCACTATTCTTGCTTTTCATCCAATTCCGAAAATAATCTAACCTCAATCCAATTATACTGAAGACATACTAGCCTATCAGTTGATCCTTATTTTCAATCATCTCCGTAACTCGCCATCATTAGTCTCCTCGCATCTTATAAAACCGTCATCATACCCATACACTCATATAAACTTCATTCGCTAATAGTCATCTTCCTCCTTTATCTGGTAAAACACTATTTCTTCACTGTCTCCAACTCTAATCTGTACTCCAGAGGCAAATCGCAATCATACTCCTCTTGCATATCACCATTAATCACAATACCCTCTATCCTCCGAGAAACAACATTAACCATACCAGCTTGTTCTCCCTCCAGGAATCTCAAACTTGACAGGAAAACAAGAAACTCGAACTCTAATTACCTTCAAATGTAATAATCTACATTTGGCTCATAAAAACCCCCCGTAAGCACTCAACTTAACTCCATCTTACTTCACTGGACACACCATCTAAGATGGCAAGACACATCTATTCCATCCAACACGATTCCGTCTATTATTAACAAGAGATCAAGGGTGATCAGTTCCTCAATTTGTCAATAGATAGCCGACAATCATGATGGGGCATAAACCATGCCTACCAACTCCAATAGCGTTCCTTGCATCTTGTGCACATAGTTACCTTATGCACAATTCCTTTGTTGACTCAAGCTTATCTCTGTGTTCCCTCTGGGATTGGAAACAACACCGTCCTAACAACATTTGTACTCTTGCAATCCTAGACACACTAAGCCAACACTTCACCACTAAACATTCCAGAGAAGCAATAACTTCTCCCCTACTTGATTCAAACCAACACCGGAAGCCAACAATTAGAAAACGAACAAGTACCGACAGTGTTCGCACACATGACATGTACTAACGAGTAAACAACATAGACAACTTGGCCGGACAGACCGACCTGCTCTGATACCACTAATGTAACACCTTTCTACCCCACATACAATTTTTATGAAAACAATTCATATTATCAGAGTAAAATTCACAACCACGGGTGTACATATTCAAAAACATCATACAATTCTCATAGTCCTGTCCCGTAACACGGGTTACTCAAACATCATCAAAAGAAATCAAAATCTTGCAGCGAAATCAACTTATCATTTGAAATTCAATTAAAAACTTCATAAGAAACTTATCCAATCTAGAACAACATCATCAGTATAAAATTCCAACATAAATCAAAAGGACACGAAGTTCGCAATCCATCCCAACCCGATGTTACATGACACAGAGCAGGACACCTCTAAACTTAAACGACATAAACGAGACACTCCAAGCTACCTTCTTCGTCACCTCGAAGCTACTCTTGGTTATCTGCAAGTTACCCACATGGGAGGCAACATTTCCAAGCAGGCAGGGTGAGAAAACATAATTCGATATAGTAATACAAGACATGGAAATTAAATAAATTAAGCAGCAGGAACAACAGATCATCATCCACATTCATTCACATCATCATCAACTTAAGAATTCATAATACAACTCATCACAATTACTTCATAAGAAAATGCAATGTCAACTTCAATGAAAATGCAACGTATGCAATGCCGTACCGACTTTTCTCCATGTGATGGACACTGACCATCAACCCTCCAGAATGGGAGCACAACATAACAACATATCACTCCAATCCGCACTATGGGATTGAAGCTACCAATAGGCCGAAGCCCCAACATAAGAATATGCTATGAAATGCAATGATGCCAAACTCCTCAAAAATCATCAAAAATCAAAATGTGCATCATGCATTTCACATCCCACCAGGAATCACCATATAATCAACAAGGAAATCACCATATAATCAACAAGGAAATCACCATATAATCCACAAGGAAATCACCATATAATCATGTTTAACATCATATCATATTCAACAAGAATTCGTCACATAATCATGTTTATCATCATATCGTATTCAACAAGAATTTGTCACATAATCATGTTTATCAATTATATATCATCAACACCTCGACTCCAAGGAAACAACACGAGAAAACATCGAGAAACTTCAAGAAAACAGCAAAAATATAAGATAACCAGCAGTCTGACACGGCCTCCCGTGTCAGGAAACCTGAGACACGATTCCAAAACATCAAAAAAAGTAGTAAGTCAGCAACCTGACACAGCCACCCGTGTCCTGTGACACGGCCCGTGTCAGAAGGCCTGGGACCAATTTCCAAAAATCAAATTTTCCATACACGACCAGAAAGCTGACACGGCCGTCCGTGTCCTGTGACACGGCCCGTGTCAGAGTACGACAAAACCCACTTTTCCCAAAAACCTGATTTTCTGCAATTTGGATCCCCACATCCTCCAAAACCAGTGTTCTACACGAAATTTGATCAGAATACTCATAAGACACACATATATCAACACATACCAGTGAAGTTCATCATATTCTCATCATATCATACATTTCACATCAAAATCATCAAAATCAAACACAATTTCACACAATCCTAATCTATTAAATCCCCAATTTCATAAACTACAAAGAATTAGAAATTCTCCCCATACCTTAGAGTAATCACCGTAATTCTCCTCTTTCTCCAAGATTCTTCTCGAAAATCCTCATCCCCTTAGGTTTCCTCTTTCTCCTCTCTGCTTCAATTCCCTTCACAAAAACACAATCCCCTAGAATGATCGCTTTCTTTTCCCTTTAGTCATGTATTCCAGTTTATGGATTTCCCAACTTACCCTTACTCCTTTTCCTTAAAGACCACCTTGTCCTTTTTCCTTATTCTTTTTAAGAATAATAATAATAATAATAATAATAATAATAATCTAAATAAACGATTATTCATCATATTAAAATTATTAAAAATACTCCTTTAATCCAAAATTCTCTAAAATTACCAAAAACCTCTTAATTCCTTCCAAATTAAATAAATAAATAAATAATTTAGATTTTCGGGTCGTTACAGGGTTGATAGATGAACTTGATTTGACTTCTATGGGGATTGCGCCTTATCAAGGGTTGGTTCCCTTTCTTTGTCTCCAAGTGAAAACTTTGTCAAGACCAGCATATCCATGGCACCACCGCATACGTTATGGAGTGACTAACTACTAAGAGGGGGTGTGTCGAATGCAGATTCATTTACATTGTTTTTAGGTCTTGTCGCATTGACTATATGTCATGTTCTACATTGGGAAATACAATCATAAAATTCAACAAAATTTATTGCATTATTTAATTAGAAGACTTTACATTAGAGAACCATTTAGTTTTTACTTGCATTTGTACATCCTTGGGAGGAGACTTAGCTAAAATACCCACTTGAGTTTGATAGCATTTTATGTCATTGGGATTGTTCCTCTAGACAAGGTCTACATATTATAAGTTTTGTTTCCTTTGCTAGTTCTGATCATATACGGTCCTTCCAAATTTACTATAAGTTTACCCTCACTGATGTTCTTTCCCCCAATGTCAACTCGTCTCAACACGAGGTCACTCAATTGAAAGCTCCAAGGTCTGACTCTCTTGTTGCACTTTGCAACAGTTGCCTGATTTATGATAAATCTTATTAGAGAGACATATGCTATTGTTTATTATAGGAGGTTCATATATTCTCTGATAGATTACACATCATATTATTCTAGAATGTGTGATCCTCCAAACGAGTTCTCCCACTTTGACTTGGATGACGAATTTAGTCCCATAAGTAAGTCGAAAGAAGGTTTGGCCCGTTTTTGAATGCGATGTGGTCATGCTGGCCCAAAGAATATATGGGAGTTCATATTTCCATTTTACATTGGCTTCTTTATGTCTCCTCTTCCGTCCCCTTAACAAAAACCAATTCACTGCCTCTGCTTGCCCATTTGTCTAAGGGTAATCTTCAGATGTGAAATGGTGCGTGAACTTCATATCTTCAAACAATTTATTCAAATATTTATTTGTAAATTGCATTATGTTATCGGTAATGACAACTTGAGGGATCACATAACTCAACAAAATAGTCCTCTTGACGAACATCAGTATGTTGTTTGTAGTTATTTTCACTAAGGCATATGTTCATATCCATTTTGTAAAATAGTCTAGCAGAGGAAAGGTGGCCAAAAATGTACATGCCCCAATGCGAGAAAGTTCGTGGTGATATCAACATGTTCAACTCAGATAAGGGAACGTTATGGACAATTTTGTGCTTTTAACATTGTTTGCACTTCTTCACATAATAATTGGCGTTTTGAACCATGGATGACCGATAATATCCTGCTCTGAAAGCTTTCTTAGCTAGGGCCCCGACTTTGAGATGTTATATGTATATTCTCTCGTGCACCTCAACAAAGGCACACATCACTTCTTCTCCTTCAAGGCATTTCAACAAGGTTTGATAAGCCTTTTATTTATAAGACTCCTCCTAACACAAATTACAAACTAGCTTTTCTCTTCAAGAGGATGGATTTTGTCAGATCAGTCAGTAGCACACCATGTTCATTAAATGTCGTGATGGGTACTATCCAAGGGGATTGTGAGGGGCCTTATGTAATCGCCATTCCCACTTTGGAGGTTTTGATGCTTGGGCTTCCTAGAGTTTCTTGAATAAAGGAGTGGTTTATGCTTGAGGTTTTAGTGCTTGCAAGCTCAGATATGACATTAGCCCTGGTATTCTTCTCCCTGAGGATATGTAAAATTTCATGTGATTTGAATTTTGCTAATTTTTCCATTGTCAGGTTGACATAGTGCTGCAACAATGGATCTTTAGTCTGGACTTCTCTTTTGACTTGGAATACCACTAGTTATGAGTTTGCCCATAACTTAACATTTTCTACCCTGATTTTTGCTGCTAGAGTTACACTGACGACGAGGTCTTCATACTCAATCTTATTGTTGGTAGTGGGGAATTTAAAGCGCATGTACACCTCAATCACCAGACAAACTTCATTCTCCAATATGAGCCCGACAACGCTTCCTTTGCTATTGAATGAACTGTCTGTGAACAAGACACATGTACCAGTTGAATTTGACATTGTTGAGGTCATTTATGCTATGAAGTATGTGAACACTTTGGTCTTTAGTGATTTCCTAGGCTCGAAAGAGATGTCGATTTCAAATATCTCGATGGGCATAGGATGCCAGCGCGTCCAACACTGCAAGGAAAGGTCTTCAAGCCGCTTAGGTACAAGAAGTATCCAAACAAGAACCCTAGAATACAGAAGAAAAACAATCCCTAACAATAAAGACAAAAAAAACACATTTAATCTACAGACAGATACCTAAATAAAAAAAAGAAGAGAAAAAGCGAAACAAAAACCTCCCAAGATAGAACAAGCTAGATCTCGACCAAAAGAAACGACCATCAAAAGAAAAACATCCTCTAGAAATACCACCAATAACTCATAACCACATGGCAAATAACACTCACCCCTCTATCTGCTTAGACAAAACTATCAATACAATAAAATCATATTTTTCTTTTTAAAATAAATTCATTTATATTTTTGAAAATTTTTCAAATATTTTAATTTTAAAACTTCTAATTTAAAAAAAAAATATTATTTTTATTTTTTTAAAATATTATTTCAATAATTTAATATCAAATTCGTTTTATTTTTTATTTATATAATATTATATTAAATTTCAATACTTTATTTTTAAATCATATTATTTTAGAGATAATATCTTCTTTTTTTTTATCCTATATCATGGTGATTTCTAACTCAGCTGAAACTCAAAATTAATTTATCATATCCTATTTATCCAAGACTAGATTAAAACATGATATGATATATTTATTTTATTTTGTCTATTATCTTATGTATAAAACAAATTTTAATAGTTTATTTTTATTAATTCAAAATTTATTTTAATACGTTAATACAATTACTTTATGCCTTAAAATTTATTATTATTTTCCTCAACTTTACAACTGCAATCTTAATTTTAAAAAATAATAAAAAGGAATATATTTTTTATGTCAATATGTAATTATAAGTTAAATGAACCATTAATTTTCTTAACCACTACAAATTTAATAGATTTGCTTATTTACTATATTGTTCGCTATAAAATGGCTTATTAGCTAGAAAACTAATGTATACCAACCATAAACTATATTTGTACTGTTTTTAAGGTAAATAAATTAAAAAATGGGTTCGTAAATCCTAACTAACTTGATAAAAATTAATCTCATTAAATTGAATGTTATAGTGATTATTATTAAATAATCTATACATAATAAAAAAATGATAAGTCATTTTTTAACAATCAAATAATTGTAGCTAATAAATATCATCTTTAATTTATTAGTCCATATAAATTAAATCTTATGGTTATTCGAATGAGATAGTTTTATTTTATCGTGACATGAATTTAGATGTTATAAAATATGATCTTATTACCTTAATAACAAAAGTAAAAAGACCTAAACCTTGGTTGAATTAATGGTGTTGGTCTATCAATGTTGATTTTTACTGTATTCCCAATACTTACCCTACGTAACTCAGCAGCATACCTCCACAATAAGGCATGATGCTTGTCTGCATCTCCTTCAATGATCTTCTTTGCCATCAACTTTGCTTTCCACGCACGAGCAACTATAATACCCACATAATAATTTTGCCTCAGGTCTTGAATGATGTCACTAAGCTTAACTGTGTCAGAAGTTTGCATCTTCTTCACAACAAGTTTGGAAACCCACCTTGAATTAGCCGATCTGTTATCCAAAACCCTAGCACATGTATGTTTGTCTTTTATAGTCTTAATGACAGATGTGTGTTTATGGCCCACCTTTGAGCATAACATCAAAAAACCACATTTACCCCTACACTCCACCCTCACTCTATAGCTCTCATTTTTCACAAACGTAATTTCCCTACCATTCAAAACTGACCACTCACGAATTGCCTCTCTAAAATCATCTAGAGAATTGAATTGCATACCCCACTTAAACTTAAATTTATTATTAAGATCCTCTTTCCTATACTTCTCAAACTTAGTCTCTTTCTCATTTTCAGAGGCATCTGGATCAGAACTATCTAGTTCTTCACTAACATAGTTATCATCTTTCAATTTTGTCTTGCTTGATCCAGTTAACAAACCAGCCACCATTGGTTCTTGTCTTATGGGAATAGTCACATCAATCCCTTCAAATCCATCTAAATTAGCAGTCGCTCTTTCATCTTCACTATCATTCAATGCTTCTACTTCTTCTACCTCACTTCCATCTGACTCAAACTTTTCATTCACACACTTAGGGTACCTAACTGAGAGGTCATCACAGTCATGTTCCACAAATAATTCACCATCTACTTCCATGGCACAACAATAGTGAGCTAAGTCATACGCAACATCATCGTTTCTTATCTGGAAAAAATCTTCATCAATATCAAGTATTTTGGTCCAAATACGATAAGTCCCTTCTTCGTAACCCCAACCTGCAACTAACTCACGCGCGGTACCCAAACACCAATTCTCAAAATGCAATGCAGAAACTAGAGTAGAAACCCCACTCCTATAGATAACATCACCATCAGACAACCTCACAAACTCTCCACCAATATTAAAGACGGCATTGAACAGTTGTTTGTTCTGAGAATAAAAAAAACCCAAAATCAATAGAGGTCCTACATGATTCGAGTAAAAACGAAGAGAAACCATACTTACCGGTGATGAATCCACTCCGTCTTGGCCGCTATCCACCGTTTTCTTCATCTTCTCCGGCGCCTTCCTCTTCTCCGATGACTTCCTCTTCTCGTTTCGCTTCGTTCGCGCCATGGGTTTTCCCAAATTCTGAACCCTAATTTTTCAAGGGGGTATCACAAACTAATACACATGAAGTGCATGACATGACATTAATATTTTCAAAGTCAACCATGAGCCAAACGCCACATAGGAAGATTCCATGGACCAGTCAGCATGAGGGGTGTGGGGAAAGGGAATCTTGATTTGTTGAGGGGGGAATAAAAAAAAAAAACTTCAAGGGGCAAAAGCACATCTCGCTGCTTTGACAGGGGGTGTCGTATATTTATCCCTTTATTTTTTAAAATAAAAATATCATCTATTTTCTGACAAACACATTGATTATCGGTTTTAAATAAGAGAAATAAGAATATACACCGACAGTGTAATACTGTGAACTAATGGCAAATGTGTATTCTGCCACATTATATTTTTATTTTTAAAATATTATTATGATTTGTCACTTTAAAATAATTTAATTGAATGTCTGTTTAATATTTCTTTACACAGTACACTACATTTAAATTTTTTAAATAACAACAAAAATTGTCACGAGAACACAATATGGCCAATTCCATGAACGATTTCGATGGTAAAGAAAAAAATTAATCACAGAATAATCTCAAATGTAAAGAAAAAAATGGCCACATTTAGCTCATGGAGGTAGGTGAGAGTAAAGAATTAGTAAAGCTTATTTATTAGTATACAAATTATTATAGCTTAATTAACAATTAAGGGGTTGGTAAGTGTTGATGCAATTGAATTAAGGGTTAGGTATGTATTTGCCATTGTATTCTATTCCACCAACTCAACATGGATGCCAAAAAAGCAAATCAGCTTTTGAGAATTGAGATTTTATTATTACTATTTGATTAGTGGTTTTGCTTTTTCTACTCCCATTGTTTACTTAGATACGAAAATGACTTATATTGATCAACTTGTTTAAATAATGGGGTTGCTTTAGACCAAAGATGACTTTACCTTTCTTAATCAAATTCGGAATTGATAATTCCTATTACAATACTAAATACTTACTTAATTTATAGTATATAACGAAATTCAAAATCTACGTGCAACCATGTTTATAAACTAACTATACAGTGCCTGGTATTGTTGGCCTCTAAGAGCATCTTCAACCGTGAACCCATTTTTGAGTTCTTTGTGGGACCTATTAAGTCACGTCAGCTTGAAGCAATTCAACTAGTTTTTCACTCCAATGGTGCAACTCTGAAGAACTCATTGGATCCCACAACTTTACTTTATATATTAATATTTTATTCATATTAAATTTTATATTAATTAAAATAATAATTTTAATTATTTAATGATTAGAATCCATTTGGCCTAAACAATTGTAATTTAAAATAAAAAGATGAAATTTTGAGTTAAATATTTTGTAAAAAAAATGCTAATGAGAAAAAATTGTTGAAAAAAATTAAAAGTTTAAGAATAAAATGATGAAATTGTGAGAGAGAAATTTTAAATTAAAGAGAAAATAAAAGTGAGAGAAATTTGTGTTGGTAAATTTTTTGAAACCAAAATTATATTTATAACAAAAAAAAAGTAAAAAAAAAAAAAGTAACTAGCTATTAAACAGCTAGTTTTCAGTTTAAAAAATTAAAAAAAATGAATTATGTCCGTTGCTTGTTGTTTTCTCGTTCGCCATGCTGGAGAAGGAAAAGGAAAAAGTTTGTGTGACAGCTGGCAAACTCATTGAAAAATCTAACCGCTGGAGGTGCTCTAAGGCGTCATATAAATATTCATATTGCATCGAACCATTCAATGGCCCAAAGCGACAAGTTCAATAACGGGAGGAGCGTTTCCAACCGTATGTTTTTTAGTCACTTCACGAGTTTTCGAGAATACTTAATATATATATTTTATTTATTTTTGAATCAGATCTCTATTTCATAAATAAATTTATTTCAAAAATATAATTTCTATTATCA
Organism: Lathyrus tuberosus; assembly: GCA_022829125.1. NCBI lineage: Eukaryota > Viridiplantae > Streptophyta > Magnoliopsida > Fabales > Fabaceae > Lathyrus > Lathyrus tuberosus. Next base: position 23,467,955 of record JALAZF010000013.1, on the reverse strand, counting down.
CAATTATAAGCAAAAATAACTATTTTCACACTAATTAAGAAAATTAATTAAGTGTAATTAATTTTTTTGGTTTTATATATAATTAGAGTAAAATTTACTATAATATCTTTAGTTATATTTGATGAATCAACTACCAACATTAAATGCTATTGAATTAAATTAGGGATATACTCAGAGCCGTCTCAATTTTTTCGGAGGCCCTGTGTAGATTAGTTGTAGTTTAATCATGGAAAAACAAATAGAGATTCTGTCTAACCATTGTTTAACCATTATAAATATTTTCGAGGCCCTATTTAGCCATAAGTTAATTATAACAAATTTGAGGCCATGTGCGGTAGCCCACCTTGTACGCCCTCAAAGACGGCCCTAGATATACTAGTAATACAAGCATTAATTACTTTGAAAGTTAATGACTTTTGCTTATAATAATGACTAAAATTTAAAATCATTTTTTTTGCTTATAATAGTGACCGGAGGGAGTATCTTCGAACAAATTCTAAAAACAATTTTACCTTTTGAAAAGTGCTAGATGCTCTCATTGTATTACAATGGATGAATGTATGTAACAGTATTCCATTGTTAAACAAAGGTAAAGATGAAGAAGCTTCTGAATTGATTTTCACATCCAATCCTACAAAGAGAAAAACCTAAGATATAAAACAAAAGCTAAACTGGACCTAGCTAGACAGGCCCACCAATAACCCAGGCCCAATAATCCTATTTGTCTAATACCCTCCATAAGCTTGAGGGTAGATGCTATGTAACCCAAGCTTACTAATATTAGAAAGAAAAAGAGATACATCCAAAGGTTTAGTAAAAACATCTGCGAGTTGTTGAGAAGACGTGACGGGAAGGAGATGAAAAAGACGTTGCTGCATTTTTTCACGAACTATGTGACAGTTAAGGTCGATGTGTTTGGTTCGTTCATGGAAAGAGGAGTTGTTGGCAATATGGATGGCTGAGGCATTATCACAATATAAGAGTGCAGGTTGTTTGAAAGGGATCTTAAGTTCAGTCAAGACATTAGTTAGCCATTGTAATTCACATACAGTAGAAGCCATGGAGCGATATTCGGCTTCAGTGGAGCTTCGGGAAACAGTAGCTTGCTTCTTAGATTTCCAGGAGACCAAGGAATCACCAAGATACACACAAAAACCTATGATAGACTTGCGTGTCTCTGGGCAAGTGGCCCAATCCGAGTCAGAAAAAGCCTTAAGTTGGAGGCAGGATTTGTTGGGAAAGAAGATGCCTTGAGTAGGAGACGATTTGAGATAGCGAAGCACACGGATGGCAGCACGATAATGAACATTAGTAGGTCGGCTCATGTGTTGGCTAAGCTGCTGGACTGAATAAGAGATGTCAGGTCGTGTATTCAGCAAGTATATTAGTTGACCAATCAGTCTGCGATACTTGGAAGGGTCTAACAGGAGTGTTCCATCAGTAGTTTGCAATCGGGTATCACGAGCCATAGGTGTCGAAGCCGGTTTGCATCCTAGTAAACCTGTGTTGGAGAGGAGATCTAGAGTATATTTGCGCTGATTAATGTGAATACCAGAGGTGTCTCTAGCAACTTCCAAGCCCAAAAAATATTTGAGTGTTCCAAGATCCTTAATGTGAAAATGTGCCCTAAGTAATTGCTTGGTGGTATTGATGATATCTATGTTGCTGCCTGCAATAAGGAGATCATCAACATAGATAAATATAAAAGTATATTGAGAATTAGAATGCTGGATAAAAAGAGAGTGATCAGAGGAACATTGGGTAAAATGATTAGCTAAAAGGACTTTGGACAATTTGTCAAACCATTGTCGGCTAGATTGTTTTAAACCATATATAGATTTCAAAAGTTTGCAAACTTGATTTGGATAAGATGGTATAATTCCCTTTGGAAGAGTCATGTATACCTCCTCATCCAAATCCCCATGGAGGAATGCATTATGGACATCGAGCTGGTGTAAATGCAGATTAAGGGAAGAAGCAAGAGCAAGTATAAGTCTTACTGTGGTAAGTTTAGCAACAGGAGAATAAGTGTCAAAGAAATCAATACCTTGTATTTGATTAAAACCCTGAGCAACTAACCTTGCTTTGTGTCTTTCTAATGTACCATCTGAATGAAATTTGGATTTATAAACCCATTTTGAACCAATAGCTTTCTTACCTGGCGGCAGAGTGGTGAACTGCCGAGTGTTGTTCTTGGTGAGAGCTTGAATCTCATCATCCATAGCTTTAACCCAATGATCATGGATACTAGCTTGTTTATATGAAATAGGATCATAGGAAGTAGAAATAGTAGAAATAAATTGAAAATATGCAGGATATAAAGTATGGTAAGAAACATATTTGGAAATGTCATGTATGATGTTGGCATGAGCAGCATTACAAACAAAATCTTTTAAATATGCAGGAGGAACTCTAGTTCTAGTAGAAGTTCTAATAGCTGTAGTAGAAGGAGAGGAAGGTTGTGGTGTGTCATCATTAGGTGAATGGTGTGTAGGATGTGTGTCTGTGTTAGAAGGTTGAGGTGTAGTTGGTGGTTCAGCATTAGGGGTGGAAGGTAAAGAATTAGTAGTGTCAGGAGATGTGTGAGTGATATCAGGTGTAGTATGTGGGTTAAGAGAATGTTGTATATCATACAAAAAGGGATGGTGGACTGGTCCAAATTAGAAGAAGCAGCATGTGTGTTATGTGCAGTAGGGTGTGGAGTATAAGGAAAAATCTTTTCATGGAAAACACAATCCCTAGAGATAAAAGTGGATCTAGTTTTGAGGTCAAAAAGAAGATATCCTTTGATACCTACGGGAAAGCCTAAAAAAACACATTGAGTAGCGCGAGGATCCAATTTATCTCTATGTTTAGTCAAGGTAGAAGCATAGGAGAGACATCCAAAAATTCTAAGATTAGTAAAAGAAGGAGGTGTTTTAAACACTATTTCATAAGGAGTATAATTATGTATAACAGGGCTGCAAAATCTATTAATTAAAAAAGTGGCATGACATAAAACATAAGACCAAAAACATTTGGACAAATTAGCATGAAATAATAAAGATCTAGTGACATTAAGAAGATGCCTATGTTTTCTTTCAACAATAGAGTTTTGTTGAGGTGTCTCAACACAACTTCTTTGATGAAGAATACCTAGAGAAGCATAGTAAGAAGGCATGATAAATTCACTACCATTGTCACTCCTAATTATTTTGATAGTGTAATTAAATTGAGTTTTACAATATGAGATAAAATGCTTAATATGAGTTCTTGTTTGAGATTTATTATGCATAAGGAGAGTCCAAGTATAATGTGAAAAATCATCCACAATGGTAAGGAAATAATGAAAACCATCTAAAGAAGGAATAGAAATAGGACCCCATATGTACATGTGCACCAAATCAAAACAATTAGAAGTGAGAGAAGTGCTTAAAGGAAAGGAAAGTTTGCATTGTTTAGCCAAATGGCAAGTATTACAAAGTTGTTTAGGACTGTAAGTAATATCAGAAAAGTGTTGTGACATATGTAACAAAACTTCACTAGAAGGGTGACCTAGTCTATGATGCCATAAGGCAATATCAAGGTCAATAGAAATATTAGTGACAACAGAAATACATGAGTTAACAGGATGGGAAATAGGATTGGGTGTGTTGTGAAGGATGTAAAGATTATGGAGCTGAGTCACAGGTCCAATCCTCTTGTTGGTAGACACATCCTGGATAATACATGAATTATGTGAGAAGGAAATAGTGCAGTGAGAGGTAGTGCAGAGTTTAGATATAGAGATTAAACTAAACTTAAATTGAGGAATGTAAAAAACATTTTCCAAATGAAAACTATCATTAAAATGAATAGAGCCAGAATATATGACTTGAATACATGTTCCATTAGGTAAATGAATGGGAATGGCAGAAATGACATGTATATCATAAAACAATGAATATATGGACAAACGTGACGAGAAGCTCCAGAGTCAAGTATCTAAAAAGAGGGATTATGGAAGATACTACCTATTTAAATGATACATGAAATGAGAGCTTTGTCATAAGTAATGGACTTATCCTGCTTGGTGTGTGGATGATCCTTCCTAAATTGTTGAAGAAGGAGCATTAATTGTTGATCACCTTTCTTGGAGAGAACAATGTCTTTGTCTTGTGTTTGTGAAATCTTAGCATTTGATGTAGACTTAGTGTTCTTGGTTCTATACCCAAGGGGAAAACCAGGCTCTGATACCATATTACAATGGATGAATGTATGTAACAGTATTTCATTGTTAAACAAAGGTAAAGATGAAGAAGCTTCTGAATTGATTTTCACATCCAATCCTACAAAGAGAAAAGCCTAAGATATAAAACAAAAGCTAAACTGGACCTAGCTAGACATGCCCACCAATAACCCAGACCCAATAATCCTATTTGTCTAATACATTGAGTGAATAATACTAAACATCAATAATAATAATATGTCACATTATTTATGATATTTTTTTATAAGCCAGAATCAAAACCAGAGAAATCAATTATGGAATTGGATTATAATTCCAAACTCTCTGAGATTCCTTGAATTAATTTCTTAGCTACATCATTGATTTTTCGACTATACTCAAACCCAATCTCCCTGTACATACACTCACTAATTAGTTCAGGGCAATGATATAAAATTAAAAACATTTGAATTAGCAACAAAGACCAATTATGTAAAAGTTATGGGATGCAAATGGGTATTTAAAATAGAGAGACTCACACGAAAACATTAAGATATATGAATCAAGATTTATTGCTAAAGATTCACTCAACGAGAGCAAGTAGCACTTTTGAAAAGGTAAACTTGTTGTTTCCGAAAATATATTTTCGGAATTTTTCCAGAGATATATTTTTGAAATAAATTTATTCATGAAACGGGGGTCTGACTCAAAAATGAATGAAATGTGTATATTAGAGTGCGTTTGAAGATATATCTCTAAAAATAGGGGGTATTTTCGAAAACTCGCGAGGTGGCTAAGAAACACATGAGGTGAAAAAATAAACCCTCTAACAATAGTTCATTCACATCTCTCTTAAGTAGGATATCAAGTGGAACCTCGTTAAAAAGTTAAACACTTGATCATAATCGCTCAAATATCGTCTGTTGTTAGATTTAATTAAACAACTCCCCGTCGTATGTCGGGTTGACGGAGGCGGTTTTAACCGTCTGTTATATATAAATTCCTCCACACGCTATTCGCAAGTATTATCTTACTCTCACTCTCAAACAACATCTCTCTTACTTCACTAACTGAAGCGTTGGAGTACTAATATTTTCAGCCATCCTTACTCTATCATACCTAAACTCTCGTTGTCACATTAGTAGATCTCATTCTCCCAACACCTTCTCTTTCTCATTCCACCACAGAACATTGACGTCATATGTGGGAACCGACTTCTAATTTTAATGTATTTCCACATCGTAATCATCTAATTCTGAAAGCCACGTCTCATCAATAGTGATCTCGCACGATTAACGATGAAGATCTTTAGTCTAGCTAACATAGTCACCTCTCCTACATCTACTTCAAGATCACCATCAAACCTCATCGTTTTTGAAATTCTGTTCTCAGAAGGACAAATGTTGGATCAGATGTCTGGGACATTGTATACTAGAATAAGAACATGTTTAAAATACCAAGAGAAAACAATTTAACTTATACAAGATGATGAAGCAGAAAAGTAACAAAGAACACAAGAGATTGATAATTCAGTTCGGTGAAACTGCACCTACGTCTAGGGGGCACTCTACCAAAGAAAGAAAATTCACTACTTCAAATTATTACAATTAGTCTTATAGGAACATCAACCCCATGGTGTTCAATGTCTCTTCCTAATCCTAGTGACTTTCTATTTAGGACTCTCCCGAATCAATATCACTTCTTCAATCACTAACCCCTAGTGATCAACTTTAATAACAAATCTATTGATTGTTAATTTACAACTCAACTAAGACAAACAAACAACTATGCCAAGTTACTAAAACATAAAGTAGTGTACACAAATAGATTAAACACTAATACAACATTAGCGTGGAATACAAGCAACAAAAACACTTTAATCTAAAGCTTATATAATTAATATCTTGGAACAAAGCTTTACAACTCAACAAGGACACCAACCTCTATGCCTTAAGATATAAATGGAGGCACTAGAGTGGTGCATAGCGATAACTCAAACAAAGACTCAAAAACCGAAACCCTAACACAAAGAGTCTTCAAAATGTACACACCTCAAACTCTAGGTTTGAGTCTCCTTAAATATCAATGCTTCTTTTGGGCTTTTTCCAATGGAAATTTGATTTGATTTCGTCCAGAATGAATGCCGATATTGTTGGACATGATTTGTTCCATGAAAATCTCAAACAAAAGATATGATTTATTTTTAATTCAAATTCAAATTTAAATATACATTTAAATTGATTTGATCTTCAATAGCCATAAAAAAAATCACACAAACGCATTGCTAAAATATAACAACAAATCTAATTGAATCTCAACCATAATTTTGTTCCAAAAATGCAACAACATTGTGTAGCGAGCCATTTTGGACGCGGTTCTTAAGCGCTGGTCGCTCTCTGCGGTTGAGCTTAAACTACAGGTCGATTCATTTTTTATCCTATTGTGAGCTGAATAAGGAAGGGAAATAGATGTCTCCAATTAACCCTGCTTTGCATACTGAGTTTAAACAGCGGTCTGTTAGGTTACGAATGCTATCAATGTGGGGGGGCCTTTGTACTGGTTATTTGTATTTTCGCCAATACGGTTTCTTTCTTTTTATCTGGGCAGAAGGTTTCTGGCGGGGAACAAGGATTATGATGTTAGGACTGATGCTTTTTTGATAGGTATGTGAGAGTATGAGATTTTGGTTTTTTTGTTGATTGTGCTCACTAAGATCTTTTCTTTCGATCTTATGCCTACGTATTCCCGTTTACCGAAACAGGGAAATCAGAGCGTTCGTAGTTCCTCCTATTCTAGGGGAGGAAATGGGTGTTTTTGGTGTCTTGTTCAAAGCCCAAGACGTGAAGCGAAAGGTGGTTTGTATCTTGTTCAAAGCCCAAGATGTGAAGCTGAAGGGTCTATTTGTGTCTTGTTCAAAGCCCAAGACGTGAAGCTGAAGGACCTCGACTGTAGAGAGAATTTGTCATCTCTAACGAAGGATTTGTCTGTCACAACTGTTGGGTGACTGGTTATAAAGGAGAATTACTTTAACCGGGATATGCGAATCCTAGCAATGCCATAATTTCCTTTATTGGGGATTTTAACCTAAAGGAGAAGACTTTAACTCAGTGTAAAGCAATGCTATCTTTCCTTAGGAATTTCTCATGCTAAAAGAGGGACAGTGGCGTGGATATAGATGATCCAGAGGCTTGCCGCTTACAGCGATTAGATGAAGGGGAAGGAGTTGTTGATGTTTGTGTACTGTGAACGATGCACAACTTTGATGCTAAAAGGTTGATTGGATCAACCAGTGGTTTTCTTATACAATGCCTAAGAGGAGGCTATTGGCCCAACAAGAGGGAGTTTTTATGTGTCTCGTACGAAGCCCGAGAGAGAGGCTAAAAGGGTTGACTCAACAGGAGAATCTTTTATACTCAACAAGAGAGTGTTTTTGTATCTCGTATGAAGCCCGAGATGGAGGCTAAAAGGTGATTGACTCAACAAGAGAGTTCTTTATACTCAACAAGAGAGTGTTTTTGTATCTCGTACGAAGCCCGAGATGGAGGCTAAAAGTTTGACTCAACAAGAGAGTCTTTGTATCTCGTACGAAGCCCGAGATGGAGGCTAAACGTTTGCTTCGCTGGGAAGAATCATTGAACAAAGCCCAAGAGGAGGCTATGGTAACTGTTTCAGTTAAGTGACAGGTCCAGTATACTGATTTTAAAGAGAAAATCAGTTCTTATATGAGCAACACTGTACTCAGGGATTTGATTTGAGGATCAGGGATATTTCATTTTCTTTGAGGAAACGGGAAATCCAAAGGGTATTGAGACTGTCCGAGTCTGTGGGTTTCCTTCCTATTTAACGAAGGGGTCACTTGAGAATGTCTTTGAGACTCAAGGAAGTTAGACTGTCCAAGTCTAGAGTTTTATCTCTTGTACTATGCTTTGAGAAATAGTAGTAGACTCTATGAAAGGACTGTTCTATGAGGATGACTAGGTTCTGTTCCTATACCTCTAGGAGGTCGTCGGGACAATTTGTACGAAGCCCAAGAGGAGGCTGGAAACTTTTAAGAAGCCGACGGGTCCTTGTACTAAGCCCAAGAGGAGGCTATCATTCCCGGAGGAAAAGATCATTATACGAAGCCTAAGAGGAGGCTGTGAATACTTCTAAGAAGCCGTAGGGTCCTTGTACGAAGCCCAAGAGGAGGCGGGGTTGCTTTTAGGAAGCCTGTGGGTCCTTGTACGATACCCAAGAGGAGGCCAATGCTTTTAAGAAGTCGATGGGTCCCCAAACCCCGAGAAATTCAAGGTAATGCTATTCATCGAGAATAGATCAAAGTCAGGAAAGTTCGAGAATTTGGAAGAAACTCAAAGATGCCATTCACGGAGAATACATTCATCTCTGGGAGTAGAGTTTCTTGACGATTCCTAATGAGGACAGCCGAAGAGAAGACTGTATCTGGTGATCCTATTGGGGATCTAGTTGTCTATTTCTACGAATAAACGAAACAGCGTCACCTAGTTCTAGACGTAGTTGCCGGGGAAACTCTAAATATCTATACTATTATTACACAGTTGATATGAGTTTATGAAAGAAGACTTACAGCAAAACAACCCCACAATACAGTTATATATATATATGAGTTTATGAAAGGAGACTTACAGTGAAACAACCCCACAATACAGTTATATACATATGAAAGCGGTAAATGAAAGCGGGTAAACACTTACTCGGTTGTAGAGCTTCCATGCTGTTTGGTTAGTTGTTCAACAAAGAAAGATTGAAAACAATAGTATATTCAAAATCAAAGGAGAAAATGCTTTGAAAAAGAAAGATTTGGGGCTTACAGCTCAAGGAGAGGCCCAGGGTTTTATCAGTGAGCGCACTGTTGAATTTGTACAGAGGGACTTATACAAGTGACTGAGGCCCAAGAAAGGTTTTCTGTACAATGGGATGGGTCTTACACTCTAATAGAGGCCCAAGTGAGTTTTAAGAAAAGAAATGGGTCTTACTACTCGAGGGTAGGCCCAATGGTTAATTTTAAAAAGGGCGACGATCGCGCCGAGATTTTGTAAACACCGTGGGACTTATACAAGTGACTGAGGCCCAAAATTTTGGTATTTACAAAGGGATTGGGTCTTACACTCAATTAGAGGCCCAAAGAGTTTGGAACATTTGAGTATGATTAAAAATCAAAGAAACCCCAATTTTCACTTTTTAAAAGTAATTTTTCAAAGAAAATTAATAAAAAATGACAAAAAATCAAATAAGTTTAAATAAACCACTTGTGATTTTTGGTTAAGGTTAGCAAAATAAGGTTTTAATCACAAGATGATTTAAAACTTATTTAGTTTTGATTTTCAAGATGAATATTCACTTTTAAAATGCTTAAAAATAATTAAAAATGAATTTATTCACAAAAATACCAACTATATTAAATAAATAATATAAATTTGATTTTTTTGTAGAATAAAATATTTTACTATTTTTGTGATTTTTCAGAAAAAGAATCAATAAAAAATAATCAAAATTAAGGGAGTTATTAATTTTCCAAATCATTAAAAAATAATATGAAAAATGAGAAAATATAAAAAAGAGGGGTTGGGTCTTACACTCTATTAGAGGCCCAAAGTGTATTTTTGTACAAAAGATGGGGCTTACAACTCAGGGAGAGACCCAAAATATTTTCAGTTTGAAAATGGCGATCGCGCCGAGATTTTTAACATATCGGGACTTATACAATAGCTGAGGCCCAAAATTGTTTCGTTAAAAAAAAGGGTTGGGTCTTACACTCTAATAGAGGCCCAAGTGTTTAAAAAATGAAAAAAAATGGGACTTACAGCTCAAAGAGAAGCCCAGTTGATTTCCGTTTGAAAATGGCGATCGCGCCGAAGTTTTCTTTTAACGCAGAGGGACTTATACAATAAGTGAGGCCCAAAATTGTTTTGGTTAAAAGGAGATTGGATCTTACACTCTAATAGAGACCCAAAGTGTTTGAAAAAGATTTGTTAGGGTGAAAATCAAAGAAAACTCCAATTTCATTTTTTAAGGCATTTTTCCAAGAAAAATTAAGTAAAAAATGATAAAAATATCAAATAAAAATCATTAAATAATTATTAAGATTTATGAAAAAAATATTTTATCAACATAAATATTTAAAATCATTTTGGTTTTAAAAATCAAGAAAAAAAAAGAAATCATTTTAAAAGCATTTAAAACAATTTAAAACACTATTTTTAAATATATTAAAAATAATACTTTATTTTTTTTATTTTTTGTGGATTAAAATATTATGGGGTATGAATTGGAAAATGATGATTTTTTGCTATGAAAAAAAATTAGTTGAGTTTTGAAAATAAAAAGTAAGAAAAAGAGGAAAGATATCAAAATATCATCTCCGACATTTTTTTTTTGGGTAAAAACGAGTACCGAAACTTTAATTTTCAACACGTTTTTTATCAAATTTCAAACACTCATAACTCTCTCAATTTTTATCGGAATCAAAATCCGGAAGTACCTATCTTGATCAATTTTTCATAAGGAATCCGATGGTATTACTCACGCACACGGAAAATCAACACACAAAATGCATAAATTAAAACCAAAACTGCTATCGTTTTGAAAACATCGTTCCGCGTCGAATTTCCAACACACGTAACTCTCTCGATTTTTAACGGAATTAAGATCCGGAAGAGCCTATCCTGGCCGATTTTTCGCAAGGAATCCAATGGTATTGCACATGCACGCTGAAAGTCAACGTACAAAACGCAGCGATTAAAAAACCAGAACTGCTATCGTTTAAAAACATCGTTCCGCGTCGAATTTCCAACACGCGTAACTCTCTCGATTTTTAACCGAATCAAGATTCGCAAGAGCCTATCCTGACCGATTTTTCGCAAAGAATCCAATGGTATCGCACATGCACGCTGAAACTCAACGTACAAAATGCAGCGATAAAAAAACCAGAGCTGCTACGTTGTGAAAACGTCGTTCCGCGCCAAACTTCCGACGCGCGTAACTCTCTCGATTTTTAACCGAATCAAGATCCGCAAGAGTCTATCTTGACCGATTTTTCACAAGGAATCCAATGGTATCACTCACGCACACGGAAACTCAACACACAAAATGCAGAAATTAAAAAACCAAAACTGCACGTTGTTTTCGACGCCGTTTCGCGTAAAATTTCCAACGCGCGTAACTCTCTCAATTTTCATCGGAATTGAAATTCGTAAAAACCTATCTTGACCAATTTTTCGCAAGGAATCCAATGGTATTATTCACGCACTCGGAAACTCACTGTACAGAACACACAAAGCGAAAAAACCAGAACCGCTATCGTTAATTCGACGTCGTTTCGCGTCAAATTTCCAACGCGCGTAACTCTCTCAATTTTCATCGGAATTGAAATCCGTAAAAACCTATCTTGACCGATTTTTCGCAAGGAATCCAATGGTGTTACTCATGCAAACTAAAACTTAATGTATAGAACACACCAATGAAAAAAAAAGAACTGAACATGATTTTAAAACAACCAAAATTCCACATAAAAACATGTCAAAATGCAAACAGTGGGAGGATCATAACATACACATTAAGGACTACATTTTAGCCTCAAGAATTGTTCAATATGATGCATGTATGTGGACAACAAAGGAAAACATGATTCAAAGAATTCAAGTTGTGAATTTTACCTCTTTTTTGGAGATTTTGGGCAACCTACCAAGTGCTTTGTTCCAGAAATAATTTGATGCTTTGGACAACCTCAAATGACCTCTTAGAAGCTTTTAGGATGGTTGGAATCGGCTGGAAACCTCTGGAGCAAGTTTGTGCACTTTCTCGCGAAATGGTCAAAAGTGGCCAAAATGCCAACTCTCTCAAATGGTGTTCCAGATGTGTGGCACCATTTGGGAGAGTCCAAGGATGATATTTAGAGTGTGTTTGAGGTTTTATCTGGTTTGGAAAGTGACTGAATCAAGACATGGCTTGAAAAATGCAAAAAAGTGTCATTTTGAGGTTTTGAGAGGTGACTTTGTGATGTTGTGATTACAGGTCACTTTTGATGGTTTGCACAACTTACATATGATATATATGAGGTGTGTGTGTGATTAGTTTGAGTGGAATTGCTCTCTAGCTAAAAAACTCAGAATTTCCTTACTAAAGAAGGCATTTTGGAGTGAAAGAGAGAATTTGAGGAAAGCATCTGTTTGATGGCTTTGGTGTACTCAAACTGAACACAAATGAGCTCTATTTATAGTGGAGCAAGTTTGTTTTGGGATCCACAGTGAATGGTGGCTGCAGCAGAGGTTTGGCCAATGTTGGCCAATGAAAATCCAAGTCTCCTCTAGCCATTGACTAGAGGTTAGAGCACAGGCTGCTGGTTCCCTAGTTGTTGGAGGAATCTTGACTGAATTCAGTTGGAGGAAGCTCAGTACATGCCACCTCTAAGCATCCATTACATGCTCCAAACCAAAATTGGAGTTTTGTCCCTCTTTTAGGGATTTCTAGGCTTTGGCATGCTTTTTTTGGTTCCTTGGACTTGGGAGGTTCATGGATTAGATCATCCCACTTGGATTTGATCCTTAGATGTGTCCAAACTGATGACAAGGCTTGAAAATTCGTGTGGTACACAAAATGTGCAAATCTGCCCCTGGAAAATTCAGCTTCAGCAAGCCCTTTTGTAAGATCCATAACTCCCTGTTCGAGTATGCTACATGGACGTTCTAGGACTTTTCGGAAAGCTTAGATGACGTACTTCAACTTTGATGTTTGGCCCTAGACCTGGTTCAACTTGGATCATGGAGAAAAACAGCCTTGAAGTTGGGACATTGTGCTGAAATTACAAGGCAGATTTTGGCTAAGTGCTGAAAAATGTCAATTTTAAGTTTCTAGCCATTTTGATCCAAGCATAACTCAAAATCCATGATGAATTCGGATGAAGTGTAGTTGACACTTTTGTAGAGGGCCATGAGGGCTACAAATCAAGCTTTGGATGGGGAAAAATGGCTTTGTGGTTTAGGAGTTATGATCCTCCAAATTTGGTACCCTTGCCACTTTTTTTCATAACTTAGAAAATTTTCTAAGTTTTTATGGTTACCCCTTTTACAAGTTATCACACTTTCTTTGATTTTTCTTGATGAATGATGATTCTAATCACACATTAACATCATTTTAGGGTTAAAAAACCATTTTTATGAAAAATCTCAAAAAGTCAAAGTTTGACTTTTGTGCACAGTTGACTTTTTATCAGATGAATTCCAAACTGTGCGATCCTTTAGGAAATCATGTCCTTGACCTAAATCAAAATTGATGGACATGTTCCATGGGTGTTATAGGGTATATTTAATCGTGTCCCATGGCTTGGGAGCATGTCCTGGTCAAAAGTCAAAGCTACAGTTGACTTTTCTCGCGAAACCCTAACTGTGGTTCAGATGAAATTGAAACTTGTTGCTCAAGCTTCTTGGGTCAATCCATTGTTTCAAATGGATCAACGTGGTGTGTTAGGGATCCTCAAATTATGTCTTGAGGTCTTGGCTCATGATTTGTCCCAAAAGTCAACTTAGGGGTGAATTAGGTCAAGAAACCCTAATTCCTGATTTTTGATGTATGCATCCCCTGAGGCTAAATTGACTTGATGATGGGGTTTATGATGTTCCATGGAGCATTTTAGGTTATGCTTTGAAGCATTGGCTCATGCCCAGAGGAAAATTTCCATCTGGAGGCCCTAGTCGACCAAACCCTAATTTGGTGACACTGGCGGTCCTGAGGCTTGATCCACCTAGAAGGGAGCAAACTTGTGCTTAATCCTTGAAGTGGGAGTCCTCTTGATCCATTGTGGATATTTGAGAGGCTAGACAAGTTGAAGATCATGTCATTCCTTGATTGATCCTTTGTCTAAGAGCTCTGCGAGGGCTTGAAACCCTAAATCCTGTTTGTAGTGAATGCTCACCCACCTTTGGGGAGACTAATGAGGTATGATGGTCCATCCACATTGTGCTGATGATTTTCACAATGATGGGAAATCTTAGTGGTCAAAATTTGGGGTATGACAGATGCCCATATTTAATCTTCTTGGACCCGAAGGTATGAATGACGAAGGTATTCGGGCATTCGGGGTGCAAGAGGATTAAATATCGGAATACCCGAAATTTTGATGGTGGTTATGAATGGTAGCTTACGCATTCATCTTCTTTAGCTAAGCGAAGATGCTTAGAAAAGGTAAACTTCCCCTCGATCCTGGTCTTCAGCCAAGGAGCTGGTCTCAGTTTTCTTTTGAAATAAACTTCCCCTCGACCCTGGTTTCCTACCAAGGAACTGGTCTTAGTTTCTTTTGTAAACTTCCCCTCGATCCTGGTTTCCTACCAAGGATCTGGTCTCGGTTTCTGATATAAACTTCCCCTCGATCCTGGTTTCCTACCAAGGACCTGGTCTTAGTTGCTGAAATAAACTTCCCCTCGATCCTGGTTTCCTACCAAGGAACTGGTCTCAGTTTCTTTTGTCAATAAACTTTCTTGACAAGGAACGCTATTAATAGCGGTTTTCCTTCAAACTTCTTGCCGAATTTTCCTGGGGAGATGCCATTTTGAGTGGAAAAAGTTTCGATGTCAGACTTGATGGGGAACCCATTCGTCTGAATTGTAGAGGTACACAAACTTCTCTGTTTTGGAGACGCCATTTGTCGATTCTACTGGGGAAAGCGAGTCTCTTGAGAGACTGTTTTCGTTTGGGGGCTTACATCATACTTTTCTCGAGATTTTTCCGGAGAAATGCCATATGATGGAATCCAATTTTGAGGTGCCAATGACCTTTTCATCAGTGGTTTTTTCAGAGAAAAACTGCCGTACCGCCGAATCTCTGATTAAGAGGCTTTCTCTGGGGATTTTCCTTAATCCGGGAAAGCAAGGATATCATCTTCAATGGTGAAGAGTGATATTTGTTGAAAGTTTTCTTGTTTCTCAGAGGTTCAAGTTATCAAAGTGGTCAAGGACCGTCTCTAATCCAGAGATAAATGGGAGAGAGATTGCTTAGATGATTCACTTCCTAACGAGGAAAGGTCTGACAACTCGATTGAGAGGACTTATCACTAGGGGATAAGAACGACTAGAGTGATAGTGATGCAATATGAATGTGAATGCAAATCAATAATGCATGATGTATGTATGTATATGCAGACAAAACTGACGTAACATACAGACTAAGGGACGACTGGATACTCGGCCACAGTGGGGCATGTAGAAATATCGCTGGTTCCAAATAGCAATTCTGCCTTGCTTAGGAGAAACGGTCCCTGTTGGGGGCGACGCTGGTCGGGCTTAGGAGATGAGAACTCGGCCGAGGATGTCAGACGAAACATGGTCTCTGACATTGCTGATCCTTCTTTCAGGCGTACTGGCCTAGAAGGAGTACTTTGATTCTGCACTTTGAGGTTCGAACACCTTTGGAGACGCGATTGATGTTCTTTCGATGTTTAACAGTCAAAAGAAATTGCCATCTCTATTTTAAAAAAGCAGAAAATTTTTTAACAAGTAAATTCATTTTTGTTTCATTTCAAGAATTGTTAATCATGTTAACAACGTCGTTCTGTAAAGCTAAAACAAATAAGAATTACAAACAAAAGCACAAGGGCTCAAATTTTATTGATAAGATGGAAATCAGCCAAACGCGTGATTCCAAAGAGTATTTACAAAGTTTGAAAATGGTAATTTACAGGGAAAAGGGCTACGTTGAAACATAACGACCACTATCCTTCTACCAACTTTGAATTCGAGACATCCTGAGCTTCTGTCGAAGATGACCTTGACTGGAGTTTTCCTCCGATGGATGCTGTAACTGCTGCTAAGGGACTTGCCTCTGTTGAACATAGTTACTTGCCATTATCCCTAATTTTTGCCTGGATTGTACTTTGATGTTTCCAATCCATCGGGATGATTTTTTTCATGTCTCTAACTTTTGCCTGGACCGCCCTTTCGGGTTTTCAATCCACCGAGACGTTTTTTTTTAGTTTAGGCGAAGTATTTCTTGACTACATCAACATTCGTGGGGTAGGAAAATTCCTCTCCGTCCATGGTTGCAAGTCTCAAGGCGCCGTCTGAGAAAGCTTTCGTGACCACATAGGGGCCATCATAATTCGGAGTCCACTTGCCCCGAGAATCAGTGAGAAAAGATTGTATCTTCTTGAGCACAAGGTCTCCTTTTCTGAAGACACGAGGTCTGACCTTTTTTTCAAACGCCTTCTTCATTATCTGTTGATACAACTGACCATGGCATAGTGTCGTGATTCGCTTCTCTTCGATCAGGTTTAATTCGTCGTGTCGGCTTTGACACCATTTAGCTTCGGTGAGCTTAGCTTCCATCAGTACTCGGATTGATGGGATCTCTATTTCTATGGGGAACACTGCTTCCATGCCATACACTAGAGAGAAAGGGGTTGCCCCTGTTGAAGTGTGGACAGATGTTCGATAACCATGAAGAGCAAAGGGTAGCATCTCGTGCCAGTCTTTGTAGGTTACAACCATCTTCTGAACAATCCTCTTGATGATCTTGTTAGCCGCTTCTACCGCTCCGTTCATCTTGGGTCGGTAGGGAGATGAGTTATGGTGTTCGATCTTGAACTCAGCGCATAACTCTTCCATCATCTTATTGTTCAAGTTAGATCCATTATCAGTAATGATCTCGCTTGGAACACCATAACGGCAGATGATATTGTTTTTGATAAATCGGACCACCACTTGTCGGGTTACATTGGCGTATGACACTGCTTCGACCCACTTGGTGAAATAATCAATGGCTACAAGGATGAACCGATGTCCGTTTGAAGCCTTAGGTTCGATTAAGCCAATCATGTCGATCCCCCATATGGAAAAAGGCCACGGGGAAGAAAGAACTTTGAGATGTGATGGCGGTACATGAATTTTGTCGGAGTATATCTGACACTTGTGACACCTCCTCATGTACTTGTAGCAGTCAGATTCCATGGTTAACCAATAATACCCTGCTCTGAGAATTTTTCTCGCCATTGTGTGTCCGTTGGCATGAGTGCCAAAGGATTCTTCATGAATTTCTTTCATAAGCATGTCTGCTTCTGGTCTGTCGACGCATCGGAGCAAGACCATGTCAAAATTTCTCTTATAAAGAGTGTCACCGCTCAGGAAGAAGTTTCCAGCCAATCTTCTGAGGGTTTTTCTATCTTTTCTGGATGCCCCAGGTGGGTACTCTTGTTTCTGAAGGAAGCATTTGATATCGTGATTCCAAGGTTTGTCATCTATGACTGCTTTAATCGCGAAGACGTAAGCGGGCCGTTCAAGGCGCATTATGTCGATCTTAGGTATGTCATTCCAATGACCTACACTAACCATGGAAGAGAGAGTGGCTAAGGCATCAGCCATGTGATTCTCCTCACGAGGGATGTGATGAAACTCAACTCTGTCGAAGAAGGGTAGCAACCTTCTCGCATAATCTTTGTAAGGAATCAATCCTGATTGCTATGTGTTCCAATCTCCTTTTATCTGATTGATGACCAAGGCTGAATCGCCGTATACGTCCAAGTTTTTGATCCTTAAATCAATCGCTTCTTCGAGACCCATAATACAAGCTTCGTATTCGGCCTCGTTGTTCGTACACTTGAACGTAAGTCGAGCAGTGAAAGGAATGTGGGTACCCTGAGGGGTAACAATGATTGCCCCAATTCCATTTCCGTAATGATTAACTGCTCCGTCAAAGATAAGTCCCCACTGGGAACCTGGTTCTGGCCCTTCACTGGGTAGCGGTTCAACGTAATCTTTCATCTTTAGATACATGACATCTTCGTCTGGGAAGTCAAACCCGATTCATTCTTGATTGTCAATCGGTTGATGAGCCAAATGATCGGCTAAAATACTTCCTTTAACGGCTTTCTGAGCGCGGTACTCTATGTCATATTCTGATAACAGCATCTGCCAACGGGCAATTCTTCCCGTGAGAGCAGGTTTTTCGAAAACGTACTTGATTGGATCCATTTTGGAGATTAACCAAGTAGTGTGATGAATCATGTATTGGCGAAGATGTTTGGCTGCCCAAGCCAAAGCACAGCAAGTTTTCTCGAGCATCGTGTACCGAGTTTCACAGTCGGTGAATTTCTTGCTTAGATAGTAGATGGCAGACTCTTTCCTTTTGGTTTCGTCTTGTTGGCCAAGTACACATCCCATTGAGTCCTCTAGAACTGTGAGGTAAATGATCAGTGGTCTTTATTCCACTGGAGGTGATAGAATCGGAGGATTCAACAGATATTCCTTAATACTGTCGAAGGCAGTTTGGCAGTCTTCTGACCAAACGCAATCCTGGTTCTTTTTCAGTAATTTGAAGATCGGCGCACAAGTGGAGGTCATAAGGAATATGAATCTGGAGATGTAGTTCAAACGTCCCAAGAATCCTCTGACTTGTTTTTCAGTTTTCGGAGAAGGCGTTTCTTGAATGGCCTTGACTTTGTCAGGATCAACCTCAATTCCTTTCTGGCTGACGATGAACCCTAAGAGCTTCCCTGAATGAACACCGAATGTGCATTTGTTGGGATTCAAGTGGAGCTTGAACTTTCTTAAACGTTCGAATAATTTTAACAGATGTTTAACGTGCTCATTCTCTGTTTTTGATTTTGCAATCATATCATCGACATATACCTCGATTTCTTTGTGTATCATGTCATGAAACAGAGTAATCATGGCCCTTTGATAGGTTGCCCCGGCGTTCTTCAAACTGAACGGCATTACCTTGTAACAAAAGGTACCCCATGGGGTAATGAACGAAGTTTTCTCCATGTCTTTCGGCGCCATTTTGATTTGATTATAGCCCGAGAATCCATCCATGAAAGAGAAAACTTTGAACTTTGCTGTACTGTCAACCAGCATGTCAATGTGTGGTAAAGGAAAGTCGTCCTTTGGACTTGCCTTGTTTAGATCTTTGTAATCAACACACATTCTGACCTTTCTGTCATTTTTGGGAACGGGTACGATGTTGGCTAACCATTGAGGATATTCTGATGTAGCGAGGAAACCTGCGTCAATCTGTTTCTGTACTTCCTCTTTGATTTTGATGGCCATGTCCGGGTGAGTGCATCTCAACCTTTGCTTTACTGGAGGACATTCCGATCTCAACAGTAAGTGATGCTCCACGATGCTGGTATCCAACCCTGGCATATCCTGATAGGACCAAGCGAATACATCGGGGAATTCTTTGAGAAGCTTTATCAAACTCTCTTTGGCAGTTGGACTGAGCAGTGCCCCAATCCTGATTTCTTTTCTCTCTTTTTCCGAACCCAAGTTTACCGTTTCCAACGGCTCTTTGTGAGATTCAATGGACCTTTCCTCTTGTTTGAGTAGTCGGGAGATCTCTTCTGGAATTTCATTGTCAACTTCTTCTTCAGCCTCGAATACTGAGAATTCAAAGTTAGGAGAAGGCATCGGATCGTGTGTTTCAACTGGGTGTAAAACAAGCAATCTGCATGACGTGATGATTCGTGTTTAGAAGAGATAGAGAAAATGCAAGTGTGTGCAGCGTATTTATTTTACTGCTTGTTTTTATTTTTAAATGTTTTTTAGGATTACCATTCTCTGAAAAAGCAAAAAGAGAAAACATCAATAAATGCGGAAATTACAGAACGACGTTATTTTATTAATGAACAAGTCGATCCTTGAAACTACAACCCTATAAAACAAAACTCTGTCGCTTTGGGCTAAGCGAAGAGGGATATTTACAGAAAGTGAGCCCTATTAAAACATCCATTTCACCTGGGCAGGGTGAAAGGTTAAAAACGACAATTACTTTGACTGATGAACGATCTTCGGAACCTCGACGGCAACCCATTGGCGGCGAACTCCTCGGTGAATCACAAAGTCTGGCACCTTCCTTGATTTGTCTTCAAAAATGACGCTGATTTCTGGTGGAGCAGGATCATTGGAATCTGTCTCCCAGGTGGAGTTGTCGTAGGAGGATTCCTCAGTTGTATTTTGCAGAGTAGTTGTGCTCTCAGCTGTATCTCCCCATCAAGTTGGCTGGATATCTTCGAGCCTGATACGAGAGCTTTCGGGCGCAGTGTACTTGACCATAAAGTCGTATTTTCCACTTGGTTGTCCCAAGGTGTCCCACACTTCTTTCAAACTGGAGGATTCATCCCTCTCGATGACGTTGACCTCGGGAAAAGCATAGTTGATGAACTCAAGTCCCGCAAACGTTGCGAATTCATCTTCATGTTGAGTAGCCCCAGGATGACCCGAGTGTTGATCCCATAACATGGTGGGGACACAGGTATTCTGTTCGATGATACTCAGCTGAGTTTCATTACTCGGCTGACTTTCTTGCCCCAAGTTTCCTGGGTAAGGCTGCCACATTGGCAGGCCATCCATTGGGCTATAATAGGTGTAGTCAAAATTGTCTTTCATCAGAGTGTCCTCCTCTAATGAATTTGGCGGAGCACGGCATCCTTTCAGATCACAATCCCCGTAGATCATTTTAACATCTGATCTTGGTATAAATCTTGGACTTTCTGTAGGAAAGCAAAAAGGCATAGGCACCTCTTCCTGAGACATATAACCGTCCTTGTTAAAATAGGACTTCCATTCTTCATCTGTGTCAGAGGGATCTTCCTCATTGATAGCATGAACTGCTTGAGACACTGGGTGAAGGAAACCTCCACCGTGGAAGAAGTTTTGAAGGGGATGAAGACTTTCATCGTTAGCAACTGTCTGGGTACAGGTTGCAGAAAAACCAAGACCCTTCTTTGTTTTATTGTCAGTGGGAATGACAAGCTGTCCCCATCCAGTCGTATCGGTACTCTCGACCATTTTGATAGCATCGTTGTATGAGGAAATCGAGGTTCCTCTTTTGAAATGATTGTCCTTGCTCACCGACAGTGCTTGGACCTGAGTTCCAATAACCTCCTCGGGTTCTACACAAGCAGATGATGATAAGTTACTCACGAGCAAGGCCTGTTCTCCACAGACTGTGATGAGTTGGCCGTTCTGGACGAACTTTAGCTTTTGGTGGAGGGTCGAAGTGACTGCTCCTGCCTGATGTATCCAAGGTCATCCTAATAAACAATTGTATGTTGCCCGGATGTCCATGACCTGGAAAGTGGCTTGGAAAGTGTGAGGACCAATAGTTATGGGAAGATCAACTTCGCCGATAACTGTTTTTCTGGATCCGTCGAATGCTTTGACGACGACCTCGCTGACTCTCATCGGAGGGCCCTTGAATGATAATTTCATCAAAGTGGACTTCGGCATAACATTCAGGGCTGACCCTGTGTCTACCAGTACGCTGGGTAAAGCATCGTCCTGGCAGTTAACTGTGATATTGAGCGCCATGTTATGACGGCGACCCTCTTCGGGTAATTCCTCATCACTAAATCCCAAATTGTTGCAGGAAGTGATATTAGAGACAATGCTATTGAACTGTCTGATTGTTACATCCTGTTCCACAAAGGCTTGCTCCAAGACTTTCTGTAGAGCCTCTCTGTGTGCTTCTAAACTGAGCAACAGTGATAATACCGAGATCTTTGAAGGAGTCTGTAACAGTTGATCAACAATGTTATATTCACTCCTTTGGATGAGCTTCAGCATCTCATCATCATTTTTTGAAAGGTCGGGATTACTGGATTGACCGACTGGTGGATCAGGAGCTTCCGCCTGAAGTTCCTTTTCCTTGTTAGGTTCTCCAACTCCTCGGTTGAAGATTCTACTGCTTCGTGTTACACGACTGATGTCTGCAATGTTCACAATGGAGGGTAATGGAATTTCCTTTCCATTCTCGACTATTGTTGCACCGTATTTGTAAGGGATATCCTTAGTTGATTCATACGATAGTGGTCCCGATAGATAGATGACTATGGGAACCTTCTGATTTTTCTGACCATCGTAAGTAATCTCGATCCGTTCCCGGTTGGGAACTTTAGATCCGTCAAGTAGAGGGATGATGGCAAAAACATCCCTGGTCTGGTGACGACCAGAGATGGTGACAACATCCTCAACTTGATCGGCAAGGTAATTCGGCGTCCATGTAGATTGGCATCCACCAGTGATTTAACAAGTGCTGGAGTGCCTCCTGGACAAGGGTACAACCTCGATCATTTTTGCAACCTGCTTTACAGCTTTGATAGTCATGTGATATCAAGAATCCGATTCAGACCTGCTCAGCATGTAACTCTACCAGGTTGGTATTCATCACGCGAATATCGAAGATCTGAACCATGTTGATCTGATAAGGGTTCCTATCATGGTAGTCTTGGATCCATCCAAGATCCATCTGACGCTGGAGGGCCTCCTGTATGAAAGAGCATCCCTGTTTGTTTACCGAGCAAGTCAGATAGGAACTGTAATCGTGTCGCGGCAGATTATGATACTGGCTTTGCCTTGAGTGTATTGCCACCAAGTTGACATTCATTGCACAGATGCCGTGGTTCTGAATGATGTTAGAATTCATGTAGACCATGTTAACTCCACGAACTTGGTGCTCTTGGATCCATCTGAGATCCATCTGTTCCTGTAGGGCTGCTTGCACCACAGAACATCCCTGGTTGTCTTTAGAGCAGATATCACACTGGTGATAATTATGAGGTGGCACATGGCCATATCCACTCTGTCTATAATGTATCTTAAACAGATTGGTCTTTAACAAGAGTACATCGTGAATTTGATAGACATTGTTAGTCTCTTTCTCAATCAGATTGACTGCAGCTTTCTCGTGTTGAGGCAGCGGGTTCGTGAGAACATTAGGATTCGTATCTTTGAAAGATAAGAGTCCGCTCCTAACAAGTTTTTGCACGTCGGACTTGAAATTGAGACAATTCTCTATGTTATGCCCTGATCCTCCTTGATGATAAGGGCATGTCTGATCCGCTTTGAACCAAAAAGGCAGATTTTCTGGTACTGCAAGGGGAGACTTAGTCTGGATGTGCCCCTTGGCCAGTAGTAATGGAAATAGTTCTGCGTACAACATGGGTATAGGATCAAACCCTGATGGTCGTGTTGTACGGTTGTTATTGTATGGAGGACGAGCCTGCTGAAGAGGCTGTTGTGTCCTTTGTTGGTCAGGTTGGCTCTCCGCAACCTGAGGTTGATATGTAGGAACAGGCGCGGGGCCAATAGCAGGAGTAACAACTGCTACTGGCTGATAACGTCGCCTTTGCTTTCTGAGAGAGATATTCCCAATATCTTGCTCTTTTTTCTTAGGGAGAGCACTACCGTATTTTTTAGTACCGCTCGTCGATCCAGTGTCTTTTACCAAACGTCCTTCTCGGACGGCTTCCTTAAGACGTACGCCCATGCCGACCATCTCGGTGAAATCACTGGGCGCACTGGCAACCATTCGGTCATAGTAAAATGAGCTTAAGGTCTTTAAGAAGATCTTTGTCATCTCTTTTTCCTTAAGAGGTGGACAAATTTGAGCGGCAATTTCACGCCACCTTTGAGCATACTCCTTAAAGGTTTCCTTGTCCTTTTGCGACATTGATCTGAGTTGATCTCTGTCGGGTGCCATGTCCAAATTGTATTTATATTGTTGGACGAAGGCAGTGCCAAGATCTCTGAAAGTGTCGATCGTGGCACGGTTTAACCCCATGTACCATTTTAATGCGACACCGGTTAAACTATCCTGAAAGTAGTGAATCAGTAGATCCTGATTCTCTGTCTGAGCTGACATTCGCCGAGCGTACATCACCAAGTGACTCTGAGGGCAAGAGTTACCCTTGTATTTTTCAAAGTCCGGTACTTGAAATTTGTGCGGGACTTTCACATTGGGGACCAAGCAGAGGTCTGCGGCGTCTTTTCCAAATAGATCCTGGCCGCGAATGGCTTGCAGTTCCTTTTGCATTCCCAGGAACTGTTCCTGGAACTCGTTCATTCTTTCGAACATGCTTTCGTTTCCACCAGAAGGTATCTGGGGAATCTGTCCTTCCGGGACAGTGTGTACCACGGGGGGTGGTACCGTTACTACGGCAGTGAGTCTTGGCGTTTCCCGAAGTTTGTAACCTTCAGGAGTCTTTAGTATGCCCCTGGCATCTTCGCTTTCCCGAAGTTTGTAACCTTCAGGCCCAACGGCTTCTGTTGTGATTCCCTGATCCTCAGTGATCGGCGGAACATATCCTCCCGGATATAGTTGACAGGCATGCCCCAGGGACGATCTTTCGGCATCTGATACCTAGGATCATTCTTCTTCACTATGGGCATTGAGGTGATCTCTGAGATCACAGTTCTTTGTAGCTGAGCTTCTGCCATGGCTTGCATGTCGTTACGAAGCTTTCTCATATCCTCTCTTAGAGCGTCGATTTCTTCTTTCAACTCTCTATTTTCTTCCTCAAGATCATCCATCTTTTTCTGACGAATAGCCCGAGTATTGTACGAATGAGATAGTTTGACTCTAGAACTAAGACACAAACGTGAGATTCGTAGGTAAGAAGAATGCGTTACGTGAGAATGATGAATGCAATGATTATATTAATTGTTCTTTTTGGTTTAATCAAAATAAACTTCGACAATTAGATTGCAAATATCAAACAGTGGGGAAACCCTTTTTTATTGAATTCGAAGGATTACAGAAACGGAAATACAGTAGATTACAAGATGCGGAAACAGAAACCTAAGCTAATGGGTCCCGAGAGAACTCGGGCACTGATTCTGATATCTTCCTTTTCTTTGACCGGGGCTCTTGGGCCGTTGTCGGGTTGTCATTCCTTTTCCAGGTGAAAGGAGCGAGCAAATTCCTTTGGTCATCTTGATTCTCTACAGCATGTTGCTCCAAAATTTCAATCAGAGCATCTTTCTCTTTCAGTAATTGATGTATTTTGATGCACTCGACGTCGAGGGTGCGGTACTTGTTCTTCCAAGACCTTCTTTCCCATTGAACTTTGTTGAGAGTAACCTGAAGCTTTTCCGTTTCCATCATGAAGTACATGACAGATTCTCTCGGCAGAAGAATTCTGTAACGAGGATAAGGCATTTTTAGCTTGAGAGCTCTAGTTTGTACCCAATGGAGATAAGGCTCCATCGAGACACAGTCCGATTTTCCTAGAGACTCTCGTCCTTTCTTATGAACATGTTTCCAAGCGTGCACTATTTCCATCTTTAGTGCTCTGTCACTTTCTCCTTCCTTGAAGAAAAGACCTTCCAGATGAACACCCAGTGGGATGTGTCTCATCGGGTATCCAAATTGACGAAGAACCAATACCGGATGGTAGTTGATTCCTCCTTTAGTTCCTATGAGGGGTACGTTGAGGAAGTTTCCACAACGATCAATGATTCTGATTCCCTCATAAATCCTATTGCACCAATCTATATCAGAGTTGGTAAGAGACATGATTTTCTGCGACCAACGTAAGGCACTCTTACAATCCCAAAAAGCAGCAGACTTGGGCAAGTGGGAAATAAACCATTTATAAAGCAGAGGTACACAACATGTGATCTCCCCTCCGCTGTACAAATTTCCCAAGTGTACAGAATGATACGCATCTGCGAGTAAAGTCGGCACAGGGTTTCCAATGAGAAAAACCTTAATGGAGTTAATATCGACGAAGTTATTGATGTTGGGAAACAAAAATAACCCGTAAGTGAGCAAGACAAAGATGCTTTCAAAAGCAGTCACGTTCCCGATACTGGCGAAGTACAGGGCTTTCTTTGTCAAGAACTGGGCTGGCAAACCTTGGATGCCACCCTTAGCGGTCATGTGAGTCCTGACCTCAGACTCGTCCAAATGAATTGCTCTTGCAATAGTCTGATTCTTTGGAATTTCTTCCAGTCCAAAAAATGGAGCTCGATCTTTAATGTGTAGATCGATCAGATGAGAATACTCCTCCAGCGTTGGTGCTAGCTGGTAATCCGGGAATGTGAAACAGTGATAAACTGGATCATAAAACTGAATGAGCGCATCCATGATTCCCTCAATCACATGGACTCTTAACAGTGGTAGCAAACCTCCGTGCTTGGCTCTGAAAGCCTCAGGGTTTGTGATCATCCTTGCTAACCTTCTCAAATCCCCTAGTTTTGGAACCTTGAAGGTATACTGGTGAGTTCTCTTTCTACCGAAATCCATTAGTGCAATTCTTTTCTCTGATATTTGCAATCACAGTCTTAGTTTAATTTGAAAGACAGAGAGACTAGAAGATAATTTTTTTGAATGTTTTAATGTTTTATTAAATGAATGCATGAATGCAGCACACAAAAACATAGGAAAAACATGGGGTCAAAGGGTCGTTGTCATGAAGTCCAGGCTCTACCCATCCCCAAAGGTTTATACTAGGGTGATTTTTGTACCTATACTCATTATCATCAGCTCCTCCCAGGAAAGCAAAACAACAAGCGGATCGCCAGCGAGTTGTAAAGCAATCTTAGAGTAAGTGCCATTCACCGAGAATAGATCACCAGCCTCAAATGAGGGTAGTATCGCGTAACAACTATTTTTGATAGTTTCCGCACTACGAAAGGGTTTGGCTCCTCAGCTTCTCAGGCATCACAACCGACCCATTGTCTAGGTGAGAGAATGGTTACATTAGTCAGCCTCCACTGAGGTTGATGGTCGACCCCGTCGCCATCACTTATCTTAAGTGTATACTCAATCTTTCCACATACGGCATCACCCGCATTCCCATTAGCAGAAAAATAAACACGTATAGCAATTAGGAAAAGCGGTATATATATTTGTCCTAAACATCCTAGACCTTTAAAGCTAAGGATCCTAAGTTCCTGACAGAAAATGGGTTCCCCGGCGGAAGCCCCAATCTGTGGTATTCACACAAGAGATGAAAAGGAAGAAAGAAAACAGAGACGAACAGGGCCCCACGGTGGGCGCCATTTTTCTGTAGCGAGCGATTTTGGATGCGGTTCTTAAGCGCTGGTTGCTCTCTGCGGTTGAGCTTAAACTACAGGTCGATTCATTTTTTATCCTATTTTGAGCTGAATAAGGAAGGGAAATAGATGTCTCCAATTAACCCTGCTTTGCATACTGAGTTTAAACAGCGGTCTGTTAGGTTACGAATGCTATCAATGTGGGGGGGGGGCCTTTGTACTGGTTATTTGTATTTTCGCCAATACGGTTTCTTTCTTTTTATCTAGGCAGAAGGTTTCTGGCGGGGAACAAGGATTAGGATGTTAGGACTGATGCTTTTTTGATAGGTATGTGAGAGTATGGGATTTTGGTTTTTTTGTTGATTGTGCTCGCTAAGATCTTTTCTTTCGATCTTATGCCTACGTATTCCCGTTTACCGAAACAGGGAAATCAGAGCGTTCGTAGTTCCTCCTATTCTAGGGGAGGAAATGGGTGTTTTTGGTGTCTTGTTCAAAGCCCAAGACGTGAAGTGAAAGGTGGTTTGTATCTTGTTCAAAGCCCAAGATGTGAAGCTGAAGGGTCTATTTGTGTCTTGTTCAAAGCCCAAGACGTGAAGCTGAAAGACCTCGACTTTAGAGAGAATTTGTCATCTCTAAAGAAGGGTTTGTCTGTCACAATTGTTGGGTGACTGGTTATAAAGGAGAATTACTTTAACCGGGATATGCGAATCCTAGCAATGCCATAATTTCCTTTATAGGGGATTTTAACCTAAAGGAGAAGACTTTAACTAAGTGTAGAGCAATGCTATCTTTCCTTAGGAATTTCTCATGCTAAAAGAGGGACAGTGGTGTGGATGTAGATGATCCAGAGGCTTGTCGCTTACAATGATTAGATGAAGGGGAAGGAGTTGTTGATGTTTGTGTACTGTGAACGAGGCACAACTTTGATGCTAAAAGGTTGATTGGATCAACCAGTGGTTTTCTTATACAAAGCCTAAGAGGATGCTATTGGCCCAACAAGAGGGAGTTTTTATGTGTCTCGTATGAAGCCCGAGAGAGAGGCTAAAAGGGTTGACTCAACAGGAGAATCTTTTATACTCAACAAGAGAGTGTTTTTGTATCTCGTACGAAGCCCGAGATGGAGGCTAAAAGGTGATTGACTCAACAAGAGAGTTCTTTATACTCAACAAGATAGTGTTTTTGTATCTCGTACGAAAGCCGAGATGGAGGCTAAAAGTTTGACTCAACAAGAGAGTCTTTGTATCTCGTACGAAGCCCGAGATGGAGGCTAAACGTTTGCTTCGCTGGGAAGAATCATTGAACAAAGCCCAAGAGGAGGCTATGGTAACTGTTTCAGTTAAGTGACAGGTCCAGTATACTGATTTTAAAGAGAAAATCAGTTCTTATATGAGCAACACTGTACTCAGGGATTTGATTTGAGGATCAGGGATATTTCCTTTTCTTTGAGGAAACGGGAAATCCAAAGGGTATTGAGACTGTCCGAGTCTGTGGGTTTCCTTCCTATTTAACGAAGGGGTCACTTGAGAATGTCTTTGAGACTCAAGGAAGTTAGACTGTCCAAGTCTAGAGTTTTATCTCTTGTACTATGCTTTGAGAAATAGTAGTAGACTCTATGAAAGGACTGTTCTATGAGGATGACTAGGTTCTGTTCCTATACCTCTAGGAGGTCGTCGGGACAATTTGTACGAAGCCCAAGAGGAGGCTGGAAACTTTTAAGAAGCCGACGGGTCCTTGTACTAAGCCCAAGAGGAGGCTATCATTCCCGGAGGAAGAGATCATTATACGAAGCCTAAGAAGAGGCTGTGAATACTTCTAAGAAGCCGTAGGGTCCTTGTACGAAGCCCAAGAGGAGGCGGGGTTGCTTTTAGGAAGCCTGTGGGTCCTTGTACGATGCCCAAGAGGAGGCCGATGCTTTTAAGAAGCCGATGGGTCCCCAAACCACAAGAAATTCAAGGCAATGCTATTCACCGAGAACAGATCAAAGTCAGGAAAGTTCGAGAATTTGGAAGAAACTCAAAGATGCCATTCACGGAGAATACATTCATCTCTGGGAGTAGAGTTTCTTGACGATTCCTAATGAGGACAGCCGAAGAGAAGACTGTATCTGGTGATCCTATTGGGGATCTAGTTGTCTATTTCTACGAATAAACGAAACGACGTCACCTAGTTCTAGACGTAGTTGCCGGGGAAACTCTAAATATCTATACTATTATTACACAGTTGATATGAGTTTATGAAAGAAGACTTACAGCAAAACAGCCCCACAATACAGTTATATATATATGAGTTTATGAAAGGAGACTTACAGTGAAACAACCCCACAATACAGTTATATACATATGAAAGCGGTAAATGAAAGCGGGTAAACACTTACTCGGTTGTAGAGCTTCCATGCTGTTTGGTTAGTTGTTCAAAAAAGAAAGATTGAAAACAACAGTATATTCAAAATCAAAGGAGAAAGTGCTTTGAAAAAGAAAGATTTGGGGCTTACAGCTCAAGGAGAGGCCCAGGGTTTTATCAGTGAGCACACTGTTGAATTTGTACAGAGAGACTTATACAAGTGACTGAGGCCCAAGAAAGGTTTTCTGTACAAAGGGATGGGTCTTACACTCTAATAGAGGCCCAAGTGAGTTTTAAGAAAAGAAATGGGTCTTACTACTCGAGGGTAGGCCCAATGGTTAATTTTAAAAAGGGCGACGATCGCACCGAGGTTTTGTAAACACCGTGGGACTTATACAAGTGACTGAGGCCCAAAATTTTGGTATTTACAAAGGGATTAGGTCTTACACTCAATTAGAGGCCCAAAGAGTTTGGAACATTTGAGTATGATTAAAAATCAAAGAAACCTCAATTTTCACTTTTTAAAAGTAATTTTTCAAAGAAAATTAATAAAAAATGACAAAAAATCAAATAAGTTTAAATAAACCACTTGTGATTTTTGGTTAAGGTTAGAAAAATAAGGTTTTAATCACAAGATGATTTAAAACTTATTTAGTTTTGATTTTCAAGATGAATATTCACTTTTAAAATGTTTAAAAACAATTAAAAATGAATTTATTCACAAAAATACCAACTATATTAAATAAATAATATAAATTTGATTTTTTTGTAGAATAAAATATTTTACTATTTTTGTGATTTTTCAGAAAAAGAACCAATCAAGAATAATCAAAATTAAGGGAGTTATTAATTTTCCAAATCATTAAAAAATAATATGAAAAATGAGAAAATATAAAAAAGAGGGGTTGGGTCTTACACTCTATTAGAGACCCAAAGTGTATTTTTGTACAAAAGATGGGGCTTACAACTCAGGGAGAGGCCCAAAATATTTTCAGTTTGAAAATGGCGATCGCGCCGAGATTTTTAACGTATCGGGACTTATACAATAGCTGAGGCCCAAAATTGTTTCGTTAAAAAAAAGGGTTGGGTCTTACACTCTAATAGAGACCCAAGTGTTTAAAAAATGAAAAGAAATGAGACTTACAGCTCAAAGAGAAGTCCAGTTGATTTCCGTTTGAAAATGGCGATCGCGCCGAAGTTTTCTTTTAACGCAGAGGGACTTATACAATAAGTGAGACCCAAAATTATTTTGGATAAAAGGAGATTGGGTCTTACCCTCTAATAGAGACCCAAAGTGTTTGAAAAAGATTTGTTAGGGTGAAAATCAAAGAAAACCCCAATTTCATAAGGCATTTTTCCAAGAAAAATTAAGTAAAAAATGATAAAAATATCAAATAAAAATCATTAAATAATGATTAAGATTTATGAAAAAAATATTTTATCAACATAAATATTTAAAATCATTTTGGTTTTAAAAATCAAGAAAAAAAAAAGAAATCATTTTAAAAGCATTTAAAACAATTTAAAACACTATTTTTAAATATATTAAAAATAATACTTTTTTAATTTTATTTTTTGTGGATTAAAATATTATGGGGTATGAATTGGAAAATGATGATTTTTTGCTATGAAAAAAAATTAGTTGAGTTTTGAAAATAAAAAGTAAGAAAAAGAGGAAAGATATCAAAATATCATCTCTGACATTTTTTTTTTGGGTAAAAACGAGTACCAAAACTTTAATTTTCAACACGTTTATTATCAAATTTCAAACACTCATAACTCTCTCAATTTTTATCGGAATCAAAATTCGGAAGTACCTATCTTGACCGATTTTTCGCAAGGAATCCGATGGTATTACTCACGCACACGGAAAATCAACACACAAAACGCAGAAATTAAAACCAAAACTGCTATCGTTTTGAAAACATCGTTCCGCGTCGAATTTCCAACACGCGTAACTCTCTCGATTTTTAACGGAATTAAGATCCGGAAGAGCCTATCCTGACCAATTTTTCGCAAGGAATCCAATGGTATCGCACATGCAAACTGAAACTCAACGTACAAAACGCAGCGATTAAAAAACCAGAACTGCTATCGTTTAAAAACATCGTTCCGCGTCGAATTTCCAACACGCGTAACTCTCTCGATTTTTAACCGAATCAAGATCCGCAAGAGCCTATCCTGACTGATTTTTCACAAGGAATCCAATGGTATCGCACATGCACGCTGAAACTTAACGTACAAAATGCAGCGATAAAAAAACCAGAGCTACTACGTTGTGAAAACGTCGTTCCGCGCCAAACTTCCGACGCGCGTAACTCTCTCGATTTTTAACCGAATCAAGATCCGCAAGAGTCTATCTTGACCGATTTTTCGCAAGGAATCCAATGGTATCACTCACGTACATGGAAACTCAATACACAAAATGCAGAAATTAAAAAACCAAAACTGCACGTTGTTTTCGACGCCGTTTCGCGTAAAATTTCCAACGCGCGTAACTCTCTCAATTTTCATCGGAATTAAAATCCGTAAAAACCTATCTTGACTGATTTTTCGCAAGGAATTCAATGGTATTATTCACGCACTCGGAAACTCACTGTACAAAACACACAAAGCGAAAAAACCAGAACCGCTATCGTTAATTCGACGTCGTTTCGCGTCAAATTTCCAACGCGCGTAACTCTCTCAATTTTCATCGGAATTGAAATCCGTAAAAACCTATCTTGACTGATTTTTCGCAAGGAATCCAATGGTGTTAGTCATGCAAACTAAAACTTAATGTATAGAACACACCAATGAAAAAAAAAACAGAACTGGACATGATTTTCAAACAACCAAAATTCCACATAAAAACATGTCAAAATGCAAACAGTGGGAGGATCACAACATACACATTAAGGACTACATTTTAGCCTCAAGAATTGTTCAATATGATGCATGTATGTGGACAACAAAGGAAAACATGATTCAAAGAATTCAAGTTGTGAATTTTACCTCTTTTTTGGAGATTTTGGGCAACCTACCAAGTGCTTTGTTCCAGAAATGATTTGATGCTTTGGACAACCTCAAATGACCTCTTAGAAGCTTTTAGGATGGTTGGAATCGGCTGGAAACCTCTGGAGTAAGTTTGTGCACTTTCTCGCGAAATGGTCAAAAGTGGCCAAAATGCCAACTCTCTCAAATGGTGTTCCAGATGTGTGGCACCATTTGGGACAGTCCAAGGATGATATTTAGAGTGTGTTTGAGGTTTTATCTAGTTTGGAAAGTGACTGAATCAAGACATGGCTTGAAAAATGCAAAAAAGTGTCATTTTGAGGTTTTGAGAGGTGACTTTGTGATGTTGTGATTACAGGTAACTTTTGATGGTTTGCACAGCTTACATATGATATATATGAGGTGTGTGTGTGATTAGTTTGAGTGGAATTGCTCTCTAGCTCAAAAACTCAGATTTTCCTTACTAAAGAAGGCATTTTGGAGTGAAAGAGAGAATTTGAGGAAAGCATCTGTTTGATGGCTTTGGTGTACTCAAACTGAACACAAATGAGCTCTATTTATAATGGAGCAAGTTTGTTTTGGGATCCACAGTGAATGGTGGCTGCAGCTGAGGTTTGGCCAATGTTGGCCAATGAAAATCCAAGTCTCCTCTAGCCATTGACTAGAGGTTAGAGCACAGGCTGCTGGTTCCCTAGTTGTTGGAGGAATCTTGACTGAATTCAGTTGGAGGAAGCTCAGTACATGCCACCTCTAAGCATCCATTAAATGCTCCAAACCAAAATTGGAGTTTTGTCCCTCTTTTTGGGATTTCTAGGCTTTGGCATGCTTTTTTTGGTTCCTTGGACTTGGGAGGTTCATGGATCAGATCATCCCACTTGGATTTGATCCTTAGATGTGTCCAAACTGATGACAAGGCTTGAAAATT
This sequence comes from Lathyrus tuberosus, assembly GCA_022829125.1. Classification (NCBI taxonomy): domain Eukaryota; kingdom Viridiplantae; phylum Streptophyta; class Magnoliopsida; order Fabales; family Fabaceae; genus Lathyrus; species Lathyrus tuberosus. The sequence goes on along the minus strand of JALAZF010000013.1, from coordinate 23,434,729 downwards.
CGTGTGGCACAAAAAATGTGCAAATCTGCCCCTGAAAAATTCAGCTTCAGCAAGCCCTTTTGTAAGATCCATAACTTCCTGCTCGAGTATGCTACATGGACGTTCTAGGACTTTTCAGAAAGCTTAGATGACGTACTTCAACTTTGATGTTTGACCCTAGACCTGGTTCAACTTGGATCATGGAGAAAAACAGCCTTGAAGTTGGGACATTGTGCTGAAATTACAAGGCAGATTTTGGCTAAGTGCTGAAAAATGTCAATTTTAAGTTTTTAGCCATTTTGATCCAAGCATAACTCAAAATCCATGATGAATTGGGATGAAGTGTAGTTGACACTTTTGTAGAGGGCCATGAGGGCTACAAATCAACCTTTAGATGAGGAAAAATGGCTTTGTGGTTTAGGAGTTATGATCCTCCAAAGTTGGTACCCTTGCCACTTTTTTTCATAACTTAGAAAATTTTCTAAGTTTTTATGGTTACCCCTTTTACAAGTTATCCCACTTTCTTTGATATTTCTTGATGAATGATGATTCCAATCACACATTAACATCATTTTAGGGTTAAAAAACCATTTTTATGAAAAATCTCAAAAAGTCAAAGTTTGACTTTTGTGCACAGTTGACTTTTTATCAGATGAATTCCAAACCGTGCGATCCTTTAGGAAATCATGTCCTTGACCTAAATCAAAATTGATGGACATGTTCCATGGGTGTTATAGGGTATATTTAATCGTGTCCCACAGCTTGGGAGCATGTCCTGGTCAAAAGTCAAAGCTACAGTTGACTTTTCTCGCGAAACCCTAACTGTGGTTCAGATGAAATTGAAACTTGTTGCTCAAGCTTCTTGGGTCAATCCATTGTTGCAAATGGATCAACGTGGTGTGTTAGGGATCCTCAAATAATGTCTTGAGGTCTTGGCTCATGATTTGTCCCAAAAGTCAACTTAGGGGTGAATTAGGTCAAGAAACCCTAATTCCTGATTTTTGATGTATGCATCCCCTGAGGCTAAATTGACTTGATGATGGGGTTTATGATGTTCCATGGAGCATTTTAGGTTATGATTTGAAGCATTGGCTCATGCCCAGAGGAAAATTTCCATCTGGAGGCCCTAGTCGACCAAACCCTAATTTGGTGACACTAGAGATCCTGAGGCTTGATCCACCTAGAAGGGAGCAAACTTGTGCTTAATCCTTGAAGTGGGAGTCCTCTTGATCCATTGTGGATATTTGAGAGGCTAGACAAGTTGAAGATCATGTCATTCCTTGATTGATCCTTTGTCTAAGAGCTCTGCCAGGGCTTGAAACCCTAAATCCTATTTGTAGTGAATGCTCACCCACCTTTGGGGAGACTAATGAGGTATGATGGTCCATCCACATTGTGCTGATGATTTTCACAATGATGAGAAATCTTAGTGGTCAAAATTTGGGGTATGACACATTGGTCTGTTGGGTTAGTTTCATATGTTGCACACATATTGGAACATTGTGCTCCACATGTGTCACTTCTTCACCACAACTGCAATAACATCTGTCTGTTGAAAAAGACTAGATGTTGCATCACACCCTTCTTTTTTACAATTGCAATAACATATGTCTGTTCACAGAGATCAAATATTGCAGCACACATGTTAGAACATTGTGTTTCACCAGAACATCCAAAATAGCTTTCATATAAGTCTTCTTTGTATAGTATATCTTGGACCAAATCTTCCTTCAAGGTACATCCAATCAAATCTTCTTTTACTGAAACATATCCAAATCTTTTCAAATAGATTTTGGATTAACAACACAAACTTCTTCCCAAAAGCAAACCTCTGCATCTTCTGAAGAAGTCAACACCACAACTCTCCTGAAGGACATTTGAAGATAGTCAGAACCCAAACCTTGTGCCGAGATGATACATACTCACATGCTGAAGCTCTTGCTTAATTAGTTCTGTCAAGAAATTTAGCTACACCTTAGAACCTCTTGCTTAACTGGTTATGTCAAGCACTTTAGCTGAAAAACTCTTGCCAGCAACAAATTCAGATGCTGGAACACATCCTGGAACATCTTGTTCCACATGTTGTATAAAATACATCTTGTACATATGTTATTTTACCTAATGCAGCCAAACAAAAGGAAATATAATATCCCCCTTTGACAAATTTTAGTTAAAACAACTATAAGATGTGATCTTCATGAAGTAGCACACCTATTACCCAATAGAATCAATAGAAAAAACAATAGAAGAAGTAACACATATGTAAGGTACATATCAAGAGATCAACTATATCTTTCTAAAAATCTTGTCCCCATCCCACATGATCATTACTCCCCATTTTTGCCACAATTTGGCAAGGGTGTGGAAAGAACCACTAACAACAAGCTTTAAAATCCTGAACAACAACCAATATAGACCAACAATCAGAGTAACACAAATCAGTAGCACATGTTACTACAGACACTAGTCAATGCTCTATAGAAATCAATCATGTACTCACAAAGTCAGTCATGCATGAAAACACAATTAGTAATTAGGTCAGAATCAACAGTAGATACTACTAACACAAATATCAGCACACACAATTAAGGGACAAATGTTGGGTCAGATGCTTTAGCATGTGTGCAAAAAAAAAAACCATAAAACTAGAACAGTTAGTACCGAACACATCAAATAATACTGAACACAATAGCAGAACATCAGATATCAGCTCCTCATAGTCAGTAGAAAATAGTCAGAAAAACTACCCCTTCTACACACCAAAATAGCAATGGTAGCGCAACAAGTTCAGGTGAAAAATCCCCAACATTTCTTCATTAAAAACCATATAAGATTCATCAACTGGTATACAGATGTTGAACACAATCTCTGAGACATATTTCCCAACTTGTGATTGATCCGCAATAACTCTTGAGGAATACCATCATCCTCAATCAACCTAGTATAATAAGCTTAAGTATTTAGCATTGTCTTCAATAATTGATCATCATCATGCAGCTCCATAAATTCATTATACCTAAGTGCTTCAACAAAATGTTCTTTTGTATCCTCATTTGCAGTTTCTTCTTCTTCTTCAGCTCTTTTTTTATTAGTCTTAATCTTATTAATAGAGGGAACCTTGCTCCTTCCCAATCAATTAAAAGTTGAAGTTGGAAGTTTCACACACTTTCCTATATCAAACACCTTTTTAAACTCCATGACTTGCTCTTCATTGTTATAACCATCACTAGTAATAGTCTTCATTAGCCCAACAACTTTCATGATTTCTTTGCAATCAAAGGTTCCTTGATGACTCTGAATATAGTGTTTTCAAAAGGGATATATTTGATACTTTGGATAAACACCATATTCTTATGATACTTGTTCAAGGGGCTTTCAAGGAGGCTAACACTAAGGGAAGAGTCAGAGTAGCAAGATGAAGCTATAATGCACATACCCTTGACTATAGTCCCACCTAGCTCCCTTTCAGCTGCAATCCTTCTTTGAAGAATATACTCCCACTTCTGATCCCTTGTTTTAGAATGGAATGACACATTGTCCATGTGTGCAAAAGTGATATCCACATGAATTCTCCTCCCTCTAACCTTTCTCTTTATGGTGAACACAATGTCTTGGATGTTTGCTTCACTTGTTGAACAAGCTTTTTATTCACTTTAGAATTAACAGGGGCAACTTGTTCATCCTTCCTCTAAGTTGAAAACTCAGTCACAAATGTAACACCCTAAACTCCAAACATTTATTTTACAAAAACATGCGTACAATTCATTCAATAACATGGCGTCACATTTTCTCAACATAAACATTTTTCTTAATTATCATATTATAGGAGCGGAAATAAATAATAAAAACTCAGTTTTATTTATCTCAAGAATAAAAATCAACTCCACTTTAACTTAAAAAAAATTCAACAACTCTCAGAACACAAAAACATAAAGTTAACCCATCCCAGTGTTACACTATCAGAGCAACATGCGTAAACTAAAATAAAATCAAAGCGATAAATGGTGAAGAACGCTACTACGCCATCCTCCAAATACAACATCAACTAAGACTTCTCTACTTCAGTATCTGTGCCACAAACGTAAAGAACATCACAAAAAATCCAAATGGTATCACAATCCTTCACTGTCCGCGGCAAACCAGACACAAAGTCCATCGAAATATTATCCCACTTCGACTTAGGGATGGACAATGGCTGGATTAGACCCAATGACTTCTGATGTTCAACTTTTAACTTTTGGTAAGTCAAACACTCATACCAAACTCATCAATTTCCTTCTTCATTCTTGACTACGAAAACATCTTCCTCAAGTCTTGATACATTTTAGTAGCACCGAGATGAATACTTAAGCCACTCTTGTGACCTTCCTCAAGAACACTCTTCTTAAGTTTGGGCACATCTGATACACAAATTCTATCTCTGAATCTTATCACATCATTCTTGTCGATTATGAAATCACCACCTTGGCCGTGATTAATCGACACCAACCGGTCAACCAATCCTAATTCAATCTTCTGACCTTCTCTTATCTCTTCAAGAATACCACTAGTTAGCTTCAACATGCCCAACCTTACACTTCTACAAGTCCCTTCACTTACCAAACTCAGATCTCGGAATTGCTCAATCAACTCTAACTCTCAAACCATAAGCATCGATATATGCAACGACTTCCTACTCAAAGCACCAACTACGACACTGGCTTTACCAGGATGGTAATTCAAACCAAAATCATAGTCTTTCAGAAATTTGAGCAACCTCCTCTGCCTCTATTCAACTCTTTCTGATCGAACAAGTACTTTCAACTCTTGTGATTATTGAACACTTCAAATCTGGAACCAAACAGGTAATGCCTTCAAATCTTAAGTACAAACACAACGGCGGCTAATTCCAGATCATACGTAGGATAACTCCTCTTATGAACCTTCAAGTGTCTAGAAACGTAAGCCACAACCTGTCTATTCAACATTAGCAAACCATCCAAACCCATAATCAAAGCATCACAATACACAACAAAAGACTAAATCAGATTCGGCAAAATCAATACTGAAGCAAACATCAACTTCTTCTTGAGTTCTGTAAAGCTCTCTTCACACCAAGCATTTGACACATGTAAGTTCTGTGGTTTTTGGATTAGCAAACATTTTGGTAAAATAACATGTTGCCAGCAAGATGTTATGCTAGATGTTCTCCTATGGCAGTCAAACTTCATGTTCAACATGATGTTGTGACATGTGCCAAGACATGTTATACCAGAAAGTTAGGGCATGACTGTTTTGGTATTTTAAGTGTGAGTTTTGTGTGTTTTAATTCACACGTTATTGTTATCCAAGGGAGGATATTTTGGGAACGTCTGTTGTGACAGATTTGATTGTTTTTCATAAAAGGATCTTGGAGCCTTTTTAGGAAACTTTCTATTTAATTCCTATTTTGGTGCAGCAGATTATGCAGAATATTTGCAGCTGCTATTTTGGATCTGTTGCAGTTTTTAAGCCCTAGCCCAAGTGGACAGAAGGTTATTTAAAGAGAAGACCTAACTCTATTAGTAGTTGTACATCACGTGTAGATTAAAGCATAAGGATTAGTCGTGTTTTGGTAAGTCTTTAGAGTTTAGTGCGTGTTAATTGTATGGCATTCATGTATCTTCTGATGCATTGAGGTAGACTGATTGTTCATTGTTAATTGTCCACTCTAAAGCTTTTAAGCAAGAGTGTATTGTTCTTGATTGAAGCTTTTAAGCAAAACCAAGTATTGTAGTTGGAAGAATGTTCTTCTTCTTTTTGGCTTCTTGAGGTATTGCCACTGGGATTGTGACTAATTAGGAAGTGAGAGGGGGATCTCATATCTAGAGGGTGTATAGGTAGAAGTTGAACAAGGTAGTGATTAGGTGATAAGCTGTAAACGAGGGAGTTTAGCTTTGAACTAATACTGTCATATTGAATTTCCTTCCTGGCTTGGTAGCCCCTAGATGTAGGTGACGTTGCACCGAACTGGGTTAACAACTACTGTGTGTTATTTAAATTCATGCAATTTTTCTTTAAATTGTTCTTGTGTTAATTCTGTTGTTACGACGTCCTGACATCATATCCGACATCTGTCCACTATGTGCCAGAATTTCAATTGGCATCAAAGCATGCACCCTGTTCTGTTTTAGGTGAACTCCAGGGAGATACTTTCTGGTACTAGAGACATGGAACTAGGACTTGTCAACAGACTACCTATTTTGGATGACACCAACTATGATCACTGGAAGGCGTGTATGGTGAATTTTCTAAAATCTATGGATATAAAAACCTGGAAAGCAGTTATCACCCTATTGTGAAGGGCAAAGATGGGAAGAACACAACTGAATTGAAGCTAAAAGAGGATTGGTTTAAGGAATAATAAGATCTTGCTCTTGGAAACTCCAAAGCCTTGAATGTCTTATTTAATGGAGTTAATAAAAATATTTTTAGGTTGATAAATACCTGTACCGTGGCCAAAGATGCATGGAAAATCCTTAGAATCACTCATGAAGACACATCAAAAGTAAATATGTCAAGACTTCAACTTCTCACCACCAAATTTGAGAATCTTAGAATGAAAGATGACGAGTCCATTCATGATTTTCACATGAATATATGTATTTCCAATACATCTAGTGCCTTGGGAGAGAAGATGTCAGAGAAGAAGCTGGTTAGAAAGATTCTTAGGTCGTTGCCTAAGAAGTTTGAAATGAAGGTCACAACGATTGAAGAAGCCCAAGACATCAGCAACATGAAAGTGGATAAGCTTGTTGAGTCACTTCAAACTTTTGAATTGGATATCAATAAAAGATCTGAAAAGAAGAACAAGAGCATAAATTTTATCTCCAACACTAATGATGAAGAGGTTCAATGTGACATGGAGACCGATGAAGGAATTTCTAATGATATTGTGCTTCTTGGGAGGTAATTCAATAAGGTGATGAAGAGTATAGATATGAAATCAATAACAGATGTCAATAACATGTCATTGGACATCAGGAAGAACAATGATTTTTCAGAGAAAAGCAAGAACAAAAGAGAAGCCCAATCAAGGAAAAGGTAGTCAGTGTCATGAATGTGAGGGTTTTGGTCACATTAGATCAGAATGTCCCACGTACCTCAAGAAACAAAAGAAGGGCATATCTATTTTTGGGTCTGATGATGATTCTGAAAGTGAACCTGATGTTGAAACTGCTAAGCATGTTGCCGCCCTCATTGGCAGATGTGAATCTGATGAAGATTCCTATGATCAGAATGTCTCTTATGAAGAATTGGCTATTTCATACAGAGAGCTTTGTGTCAAAAGTTAAGAGGTGTGTAAGATAGGAGAAACATAGAAGAGAATCATAGCTTAACTGCAGGCTGAAAAAAAAATCTTTTATCTACCGTCTCTGGTCTTCAAGATGAGGTAACCCTATTGAATTCTAAACTTGAAAACATGACCAAATTTGTGAGAATATTGAATAATGGATTTGATGTGTTGGATGAGATTCTTCAAGTTGGGAAATGAGGTAAAATATTTACTGGTATAAGGTTTAATTATCAGTCTTTAAATAATCAAAGAAAAACCCCCGTGACAAAGTTTATTTCTGCTGAAGTAAAGCATGAGCTCAGAATGTTTGACCAAATGTTGCAACATCCTTCCAGACTTCAAAAAACTCAGACTAAAGCCAAGTTCCATCCTTCGAAATGTCATTATTGTGGTAAATATGGTCATATAAAGCCTTACTGTTACAGAATGTATGGTTATCCAAAACGTCCAACACAACCTAGGGCTAGTCATGTGATGATTAAGAATAGAAAGGAATGGAAACCTAATGGTGTTGATACTTATAATTTGAATGTTGCTGTTAATAACACTGTTGATACAAGTGCTCATATGTCTCTCTCTAAGATCCTGGTTACTAACCCTGAGTCTGATGTTGTACCGAATGTCACAACATCTTTGGCCCAACCTGATCATCTTGTTGGAACCACACAAGAAAATTTTCATAGTGAGACTCCTGAAAAATCCCAAGAGAATATGGCTGAAGATGATTTTGTTGGTAGTAAAAGAGATGATTTTGATGATAATAGTATGTCTGCTGAAGAGAAGAAAAATCTGTTTGACAAAGAAGATAAAGAAGAGAGTGGTGGTGTGAAGAAGGATCAGTCTACTGACATGCTCAATGTAGATGGTCTAGATTACTGGTATAGTAGTGTGATTAGTATGTTTGCTTGGTAAAAGGTTGTTGCTTCTGAGTTTGATATACCTTTCTTCTGCTTTGATGAATGACTGCTTGGTTTGTCAATATTCTGGCTAAACAGGGGAAGTAGTAGTATTTATGTGCTTGTTGTTCTTTGTTGCTATGTGTGTTTCCATTTGTGTTTATGTTTTATGCATTTTTTTGTGCTTCCATTTATGTTTGTTTACATTTACTCCGTTTTTTTGTCAATTTTTGGCTAAAAAGGAGATAATAAAGTGTTAGTATGTTTGCTGTTTCTGATGTTGGATCAGATGTCATGGCTTCATGTCTTGTTCATAATACTGCTTAGGAAGAGTAGTTTTCATTGTTGTTGCTTACCTATCTGCAGCTATTTAGGGGGAGCAAGTCATGCCTACTGCTATTGTTACTGATGTGGAACCATATGTTCTGACATCATTTCATTTGCTGTGTCTTGGAGAATGCATTTTCTCTGCAGTAGGTTGTGATCTTCAGGGGGAGTGAGTTTGTGTTTGGTATATATGTGGTTCTATTCTATGAGCTTGAAGAGTTCGTGTGTGTTTTTCTTGTGATTTTGGTTTTTCTCTTGAGAGGGATGTGTGAACTTGGATAATTCATATTTTTCTTTTGATTTAGGTTTTCCCCTTGAGGGGGACTATTGGTTATGTATGACAGGGGGAGCGTTGTACCCGTTTGTTTTGTAACTGCAGAGTTGTAGTTTGTACAAAGCTTACATGTTCTCATGTAGCTTGTGTTGGTTGATCTGTGATGTTAGACTAGATGTCTTGACATTGTGTTGTCTGGTGAGTTCTATTGCCTTGACAGTATTGGGTTTGTGATTCTTGCTGTCTAGTGTTTCTGTTTTGATTCTATTGTGTATGCCTCTGATGTGTGCTAAGGTTGTTTTAGCCAAAGGGAGAGATTGTAAGTTCTGTGGTTTTTGGATTGGCAAACATTTTGGTAAAATGACATGATGCCAGCAAGATGTTATGCTAGATGTTCTACTATGACAGTCAGACATCATGTTCAGCATGATGTTGTGACATGTGCCAGGACATGTTATACCAGAAAGTTAGGGCATGACTGTTTTGGTATTTTAAGTGTGAGTTTTGAGTGTGTTTTAATTCACACGTTATTGTTATCCAATGAAGGATATTTTGGGAACGTCTGTTGTGACAGATTTGATTGTTTTTCATAAAAGGATCTTGGAGCCTTTTTAGAAAACTTTTTATTTAGTTCCTATTTTTGTGCAGAAGATTATGCAAAAATTTTGCAGCTGCTGTTTTGGACCTGTTGCAGTTTTTAAGCCCAAGCCCAAGTGGACAGAAGACAATTTAAAGAGAAGACCTAACCCTATTGGTAGTTGTACATCACGTGAAGATTAAAGCATAAGGATTAGCCGTGTTTTGGTAGGTCTTTAGGGTTTAGTGCTTGTTAATTGTATCTCATTCATGTATCTTCTGATGCATTGAGGTAGACTGATTGTTCATTGTTAATTGTCCACTCTAAAACTTTTAAGCAAAAATGTATTGTTCTTGGTTGAAACTTTTAAGCAAAACCAAGTATTGTAGTTGGAAAAGTGTTCTTCTTCTTTTTGGTTTCTTGAGGTATTGTCACTGGAATTGTGACTGATTAGGAAATGAGAGGGGAATCTCATATCTAGAGGGTGTCTAGGTAGAAGTTGCACAAGGTAGTGATTAGGTGATAAGTTGTAAACGGGGGAGTTTAACTTTGAACTAATACTGTCATAGTGAATTTCCTTCTTGGCTTGGTAGCCCCCAGATGTAGGTGACGTTGCACCAAACTGAGTTAACAACTACTGTGTGTTATTTAAATTCCTGCAATATTTATTTAAATTGTTCTTGTGTTAATTTTGCTGTTACGACGTCCTGACATCCTATCCGACACTTGTCCACTACGTGCCATAATTTCAACACATATGCCAAACCCTTACGAGTCAACTGAGTCAAAGGCATCACCAACTCCGAAAAGCCCTCTGTAACCCTTCTATAGTAACCAGCCAAACCTAGAAAACTTCTGATCTCAGTAACACACTTCAGAGTCTCCCACTGTAACACAACATTAACCTTCGACAGATAACAACAATACCTTAACTAGAAATTACATGTCCTAGGAAACTCACTTCCTTCAGCCATAACTCACACTTAGATTACTTTGCATACAACTTCTTTTCTTTCATGGTCTGCAACAGATTCTCAGATGTTCTGCATGATCTTCACCTGACTTCAAATATATCAGAATATCGTCGATGAACACAACCACAAACTGATCTAGATACATAGTAATAGTCATAATGACCATACCTTGTTCTTAAAGTTGTTTTTGGAATATCTTCTGGTTTCACTCGAATCTAGTGATAACCCGAACGCAAATCAATCTTGCTGAAAACACAAGCGCTAACTAACTGATCCATCAGATCATCAGTTCTCGGAAGTGGATATTTGTTCTTGATAGTCACTTTATTCAACTGTCGATAGTCAACACAAAGTTTAATGCTACCATCTTTCTTCTTGACTAACAGCAGTGGCGCACCCACCGACGAAACACTCGGCCAAACAAAATTCCTCTAAAGCAACTCTTCCAATTGCTTCTTTAGTTCACTCAACATGGAAGTGGATATTTGTTCTTGATAGTCACTTTATTCAGCTGCCGATAGTCAACACACATTCTCATGCTACCATCCTTCTTCTTGACTAGCAACATTGGCACACCCCCAGTGAAACATTCGGCGGAACAAACCTCCTCTTAAGTAACTCTTCCAATTGCTTCTCCAGTTCACTCAACTATGAAGCAAACATTCTATATGGCATCATCGACACAAAACTAGTACCAGGTACCTAGTCTATGGCAAACTCAACCTTACACTCTGGCAACAAATCACTGATATCATCTAGAAACACTTATGGGAACTCGTACACCATATTAATCACAGCTTTGCTTTCAGCCTTTATATAAGCTAAGATCATAAACACTTTGGCTTCATCCTTTACGAGCTCATCCACTTGCTTGGCCGACACAAACAATTCGTCGCTTGCATCAAACTCTTGAAATGACACTGACTTGTCCAAAAACCTGCACTCTTGCAAGCAGCAACACACGAATTCAATCATTCACACTTGAAACATCTCAGAGAAGCAGAAGCTTCTCCCCCACTTGTTTCAACCCGTTCCTACAGGAAAACAGTTAGAAAAACAAACGAACACCTACCGTGTTTCACACACATGTCGGATACTAGGGAACATACAGAATTACTGCAACCTGCCCAGATGGATTGACCTGCTCTGATACCACTATGTAACACCCTAAATCCTGAAACTTGTATAAAAAGGTTTACTCGACAATTTAAGGTGTCACTAACGACTACCGTTTAACCAAACATAGAAATTTTTTAAAACACGCAGCAAAAAATAAAACGTACAACACCTGTCATCGTATGCTCACCTTCACTTAGGGTATCATCGCAGCAGGATCACATCAATCACGATAATTAAACATATTAACTTCAATTTGGTCTTATAAAGACTTTAACTTTCACAAATGATTCAAAAGGGATTTAAATATCCAACTCTCAACGACTTCAAAACAACTCAGCATAATAGTTATTAAACTTCAACAAACAAGTAAGTTAACATCAAACACTATAAAAGAAAACAGTGTTCGCCCCTAGTGTTATATAATCAGAGGATAACGACTAAATAAAAGCGATAACTAAAGAAAATAACTCAAAGAGCTATTTCTCACTCACAACAGCAACTCTACTCCTGAGTATCTGCAAGATGTCCATGGTGGACAACATCAAAGCAAATGGGGTGAGAATTCACATCAATAAATTAAAGGCATAAGCTACAAGGTAGAATTCAAACATCTACATAATTCACATCAATCACACAACATCATTCTCACACCCAATCCATCATAAAACACAACACAATCACATATTCATCATTTAAAATTATGCAATGAGACTCACAACCTCAACTAGACTCATATGCATGAGGTACCATATCATCATCAATTGTTTCACTCATGAACCAGATTCACCCTGCTCGAACCCCGAATTCACCCTGCTCGAATTCGGGACAAGTCCCCAATTCACCTTGCTCGGATTGCAACTTGCCTTTTTCATCAACAACAACGACATAATGAGTGCATATCACAACACGTCAATGCAACAACAACATCATAATGTTTAAAGTCCTCTGACAACAATAAACAAAACAAACAAAAATTGACCTCTAAAAAATGTGAATGTCAAACTAATTATTATTATTATTTTAAATTTTACAAGTTGGTCCCATATTTTTCAAAATTTTTAAATTTACCTCTAAAATTTTTAAATAACTGTAAATTAGTCTTATATAATTTTCTCAAATATTATAAATCGATCCCTTTAAACTTTCAAAAATGGCAAATTAATCCATACTTTTCAAATTTTAAATTCGACCCAAAATTTTATTATAAAAATAACCCCAAAACTTTAACAATGAAAATTTTTACTACTCTATTAAAACAAAAACAAAAAAAAATTTAAAATTAAATAAATTTCAATAAAGTCATTTAAATTACTTAAAATTTTAAATTTCTTAAAAAATTTCAACAACCTTATCCAAACATACCCCAAAACTTTCTTAAATTACTTAGGCTGTTGATAAGTAGATGACATGGATATTGAAAAGCAGCAAAGTTGAATGAATGAAGAAAGAATAAATGCCTCTATTGAGAATCTGAAACTTCCAATTTCCATCTATATTGAGAAGCCTAGAGATATATAGATGGGGCACAATGAGGGAGTTGTTGCATATATGAATGATTCTACTTAATTGAAGAATTGCATGAAAAGAGCAAAATATAAGACAAATTTTGCCTTGATAAATATGAACTAGTATAATGAGTATATACAAATATACATTAGTTTTAAACAAAAAATGATACCTTTTTATATTCTTGATTCATGTAGCCTTTGGATGGCGAATAGTGCGATAGTTGAAGTCAAAAGAATTTGGATTTGGACCAACTTTCTCAACGATAGTTACCATCTGCACATGTTGAATAACCCAGTTCTTGGGTCCACCATTTGGATCAATGCTTTGAGTGAACTCATGAGGCATATTAATCAAATGCAGAGTTTCAAGGGTGTTGAGTCGATGAATATGAGATGGAATCTCTTTTAGTTTGGGAATTAACACCATTTCAATTAGTTGAATGGCAGGTAGAGCTCCATTGTCTATTAAAATGGAATTCAAGTTATTCAATTGCACAAGATATAGTTTGTTAAGCTTCTTAAACCCAACTTGGAAATGCAACATTTCTCCATCATAAGCATCACACACAATTGCAAGACGCAACAAGTTAGGCAAATCTTTAAGTAACTTTAAAGGATCATCCTTTAACTTGGAAAAATGAATCGACAACCTAACAAGATGCTCAAGTTTTGGAACCCAAGTTGGAAACTTTTCTAAGCGACCAAACAAGTGAAGTTGTCTGAGTTGAGGGAGAGAAGAAATAAATTCCAAGTCTATGACTTCATTTTCACTTATTGCACTAATATGAAGTGATTCAAGGTATTTCATTTCCTCTATTGACTGACAAAGAGCATTTCCATATTCTCTCTTTACATTCTTTAATCCCAACTTTCTTAACTGCTTAAGCTTTTTCAAATCTGCTATTAGGTTCAACCCACCATGGTCTACCTCTACATGATAAAGTTTTTGCAAAACTTTCATGTCTCCAACACCTTCCATCATCCTCACCCCGCTTTCACCACTTATGCTACAATATGTTCTTCTGTTGTAAGCTAAAAGATGTCGCAATTTCGTAAGCTTATTTACTTCACTTGGTAATTCACGAATTAGTGTTCCTTTTAGGTCCAAGGTCTCTAGATTTTGTAGTTTGCCAATGGATTTAGGAAGATTCTTGACATTTGTATTTCTTAAGCTCAAGTACTTTAAGTGAAACATATTTCCGAGATCGCCAGGAACATAGTCCAACAATGCACCTTCCAAGTCCAATACCCTACAAAGCTTAGATTTTGCAAAGAACCTACTTCCCAAGTAATCAGAAAGTTTTATTAAAGCATCAAATATATAAAGGGAACGTACCGGGAAATGTCCCATGCTCTTTAGCACATTGCTGGAACTGGCTTTTACAGCCAATCTCCTGATCATTACATCAGATATCTGTTCGTGATCATCTTCGTGCAGAGCATGACAAAAACCTAAATCCTTCATTTTTATCATGATCATTTCTCGTAACAAATCATGGATTCGGCAGCTTGTAGCTTTACCATCATAGTGAACAGAGGAGACGTGAACCAAACTTCTATGGACCAACTCTGTCAAATATTCTTCTCCGACTTCCTCCAAAGATTTTCCCACTTCATGTTTAACAAACCCTTCAGCTATCCACTGTCGAATCACCCTTGATCCCCTGATTGAGTAATCTTCTGGGTATATACCAAAATACAAGATGCATGATTTCAAATGATGCGGCAAGTCATCATAACTCATGCCTAAAATTCTTGTTAAATTAGCTAAATGTGGATTGCGGTCCAATTCCGAACTAAGATTCTGGCATAGTTTTTTCCATTCAAAAACAGTTTTATCTTTAGTAGACAAGAGACCTCCTATAGCCACAATTGCAAGTGGCAACCCCTCACATTTTTGAACGATTTCATTAGATATATCTTTGAGCTCTGGTGGACAATGTCCATTGAAATCAAATCGAAATGCCTTGTTGCAAAAGAGTTCCCAAGCTTTGCTTGGAGGCAAGGCTTGTAACTTGTGCACTTGAACAGACGAATCTTTCTTACAATAGTTGGCAACATCCAAATTCCTGGTCGTGATCATTATCCTGCTTCCTAACTTGTTATCTGGTGTGGCAAGTTGGATCTCATCCCAAAAATTTACTTTCCATACATCATCAAAGTAAATCACATACCTTTTGCTCTGCAAGTAAGACCTTGCAACAGTAATGAGTCCTGTCTTGTCCATCGTTTTTATACCTATTAGAAAAAATATTGTTTTTAGAGAAAGCAAAAATGAGAGAGAACAAAGGAGAACACAAATAGTCTAATTTCATTCATTTTTCAGTGTTAACTTATAAACATTGCAACCAGAGATAAAAGCAGCATAATACTTTAATCTTGGATCACAACAACACTTTAGACTTATGCATTGAAAACCCAATTGAAATTCTGGTATGACAGAACCTAGATGTCCTATGACATGTCGAGACATCTGATCTGAACAAAACACATAGGCAAGGCATATAAACATTAAACACGATACTGAAAAGCATAAGCAACAACACCAGAATTGTTAACCCAGTTCGGAGCAACTCTCCTACTCTGGGGGCATACCAAGCCAGGGACAAATCCACTATGATAGTATCAATTTTATAGCAAACACCTCAGTTTACAGTCTACTCACTTAATCACTACCTAAGCTAGACTTCTATCTAAGATTCACCTAGATATGAGGCCCTCCTCAATCCCTCATCAATCACGGACAGCGATTGGATACAACAATTCTGAACAAACAGGAAGACACACTTTCATGACAATACCTAGTCAAGACTCAAAGCTAAACTCCACCGTTTACAACTTCTTTCCTAACTAAGAACACAATTTGGAGTTGCTTCAAAGCTTCCTCCAAGAACAATACAAAACTCATTACCTACAGGTTTCTGAGTGAGAACACAGTGACCATCTCACAACCCGAGTGGTTCACTTAGACAAAGCCCTAATGATCTACATCTTGGACTCGTGCTTTTTCTAGGTTACAAGCATTCTATTTATAACTTATTCCCAACTGGATTTGGGCTTTAAATCACAGCATATCAGCTGCTACAAATCAGCAGAAACTTCTGCTACATAATAGGTCTTCAAGCAAATCCTTCCTAATTTATCTCCATAATTAGAAAGTCATTATTCTTCAATATTCTTCTTAATTCTGACTTGAATCTTCCAGACCTATAAAATAGCGCCACATAGGATAACATAATATTCCCAGAATATTTTGCATCTGTTAAATCATAACAGAATTCAACTGTCCAGCTCAGCACAGGCGCGATGTCGAATGATTCAGCATAGGACATCTTATCCGACATGTTGCTCCAGATGATGAGAACTTCTCATCTCAACATGTCTCAACATAAAATAGGACTTCTTGCTTAATCTGTTCTTCTTAGCAAGTAATCACATCATATTTAACATATTGCTGCTATATTTGTTTTACTAAAATTAATGCCAATCCAAAAATTAGAGAACTAACAATTATGTTTGTAATTTGACACTCTGAGTTGCCATGCTCCAAGTTTATTTCCTATTGGAATAAACTCTTTAAGATCAATAGTCGGAGTTCTTGATACCATGTTAGAAAAACATAACATGGTACATTCGTGCAAATAAAAGTTCAAAGCGTTTGGATCAAAATCAATCAACAACAATTTTGAGTTTGCTTCTAGAACTACTAGTGGAATCTAACAGTATAAAATCTGAATTCAAAGAACTACTACAAGTTCATTCCTTCATTTTTTTTATTCAGCATAACACCAAAAACACCTACAAAAAGTACCTTGAGGAAGTGGCTGTGTAGTTTCTTCAGAAAACTGCATCATCATGTTTCTCAACAAAGCTTCAACGGTATACGATTGAGAAACCACAAGAAATGCACGACAATCAAAGTAGCCTTTCACTTGTTGATCCTCAAAAACACTTTTAGCAAGAGTAGTTTTCCCAAGTCCCCCCATTCCAACCACCGAAACCACACTCCGACTAGTTCTTTCATCCACCAACCAACCAACAATTTCATCTCTAGATTTCTCAAACCCCACAATTTCAGATTCTTCAACAAAAAGTGAAGCCAATCGATCAGGATCACGCCACTTGATCATCATAGCATCCTCTTTTGCAATTGATGATTCGGAATACTGGAAATTATACCTTTCACTTCTTTGTTTGATTTCACTGATTGCTAATTTGATCTCTTGAATCTCACTCGCTACTCGATGGCGAGGTTTTAGGGTCTTCAATTTCGCAAAACCAACAATGTTTTGAAGTTTACCTATGTATCCATGATGATGATGATGGCGATGTATTGCATGAACATCCATGATGTATGTATCAATCGCATCTTCGATGTGAAAAGATAATTCTCTCAATTGTTTGACCCAAATTTGAATTCCTAGTTCGTCTGACGTGGCTCTTTTATCTGCATCTTGTAAGAAGGCCCGAATGAACTCTAGTTCGTTTTTGATGTATTGGAAGTCTCTTCGTACATGGTTTAGTAAATTTGCTTCATCTTTTAGGATTCGGTAAACTTGTTCCAAAACAAACCATACTGCTGTTTCTGCCATGTTGTGGAGCTTATGAAGGTTGCAGGTTCAGATGCTCAAAGATGCACAGGTTTAAACGGAAGTCAAACTCATTATTCAAGACAACTAGTAAGATACCCGTACTTCCGCATGAGTAAAATTATTTGATACAGTATAAAATATATTTAAATGTATATTTGAAACGTTATAAAATGTATTTATATACGTGTTTAAATTTAAATTAGCTATTAATTATAAAATGAACAATTATTATATAAATTCAATTGTATTAAAATACAAATAGAAAAAAAAGATTCTTGAAATAAAAAAAATTTTAATATTTGATTATAAGGATTTTATCTTTTAAGTTAAGATAATTATTAATTAAAATAAAATATGTATTGTGTTTATAGTGACACGTGAAATATAAATTTTATTTGATACAATATAAAATGTATTTATATACAGATGTATTAAATAATCATGCAAAAAAAAAACTCGTAAGATGAAGAAAGACAAAAAGAAAATTTTGATGCGATAATGACCCGTGGGATAAATAAATTATTTGGTGCGATATAAAATGTATTTAGATACAAATGCAACATTTAAAATGATATGCTTAATGGTAAAATGAACAATAATCATATAAATTAAATTGTATTAAATAATTACATAAAAAGAAAAAAAATAAATCATAAAATGGAGAAAGAAAAAAAAATAATATTTAAATATAAGATAATGGTTAATTAAAATAAAATAAATATTATGTTGATAGTGACCCGTGAGATAAATAAATTTTTTATTTTATTAAAATTAAAAAATAGATTATTAGTATTTTTAGCGATAATAAAAAATATAGTGAAAAAAAATTAAAATGAAAGTGAGAAAGTGTGGAAAAAAAAAGTGAAAATGATTTAAAATTTGAATGAAGAGAGAGAATGAGTGTATGTAATATTTAATTTGAATGGGTAAATAGAAGATAGTAAATAGTAGCCAATGTTAAGTCAATACATGACATGCAATTGTGAAAAACTATTTTTGATTTTGGATGAATTTTGTTAGTTACCAAAATAACCTGTTCATAGTGTATTTTATTTTTGATGGAAGAGCAATTTAGACAGTTCATAAAATCTTTTAGTAATGGGTAGATAGTAGACAAGGCCGGAGATGAAATACAATCATGGTTAGAATTAGTCAACTTAATATTGAATATTGAAAATGTGAATTTTTTTCCAAATTATCCAATTATTAGGAATTAAATTCCATTTTGCCATATCTTTCAACAATATATAGCATAAGTTAAAAAAAAAAAAACTGTCCACGTAAACACTGCCGTCTATTGAAAGTACGGTAATGGACAAATTGTTTTTTTATTACTGATATTAATATATATTAATATTAATAATATTAATTAATATATATTAATATTACTAATATTAATAATATTAATATTAATAAAATTAATTAATATATATTAATATTAATATAATTTTAATATTAATATATATTAATTAATATTATTAATATTAATCTGTATAACTTTATTAATATTAATATATTAATATATGTCAATTAAAATATTTAATTGATTATAGTATTAACGATTAACATAATTATATAAATGAATAATATATAATAAAATTAACTAATAATATTTATTACTATATAATTGTGTTAATATAATTATTATTAATATATTAACAATTAATATTATTATGAATATATTAACAATTATTGTAATTAATATTAATTATTAATATAATTAACAATAAATAATATAAACTATTATTCATAATAAAATTTTATTATTTTATTATAGTAGTACACTGTTAGCACTGCAATGAGCGGAAACTTTGACTATTTTATTATATATGTACAGTTCCGACACTACAATTGGCGGAACCTTTTAATATTTTATTATTTATGTACAGTGCCGACACTGCAATGAGCGAAATCTTTTAACATTTTATTATTTATGTACATTGTCGACACTGCAATGGGCATAATCTTTTAATATTTTATTATTTATGTACAGTGTCGACACTAATATAAATAAAGGCGTGGTGTGAATTATTTTTCAAATCTATTTTAATTTCCTTCTATTATTTTGAAGATGTATCTTTGCCGCTGATGGAAAGTAATTTTTTCGAGAGAAAAACTGGCTATGGACATGCTTTTTTGAAAAGCGTTGGTTAGAAGGAGACATACCAGAAGGCGAAAAAATTAGAAATATTGAGAGGTGCGATGCCCGATGTGGGTGGGTGCGAATTAAGAGTGATAAGGAAGCGAGGGAAATGATATTTGGACAAAATGAAATCAGACTGATAATTGTAATCAGTTAGAGAAGTTGTGATAAGTGTTTGTTAAATATTGTTTTTAAGTATTTTTATCTATGTTAATTTATGTTGTGTTATTTATGTATGTGTTGTGTTATTTAATGAAGCATAAAGTTGTTTGATTTGTGATATTTGATTTTTTGCTATTGATATTTGGTACTCAATGATTAATGGTTTAGAAAATTGAGAAGTTTGATATTAATTTGAAAACAATACATGATAATAAAATAAAACACTAACGATTACTTGTTCCCACATTGGGACATCAGGTTCGGTTGTGACCAGTTTGACGACACATGGAACATTTTCTCTCAAGCTTATCAACGTTATCCATTTTCGTTCTAATACGTGTGTTCACTGGGTGACCTTTCTTGTTCCTCCTCATTCTTGGGTTATGGCAAATTTGATTTCCTTATAAACCGACCAATATTCATTGTATGACAGCACTGGAAAGCTCGTGCTGTAAACCCCAAACAGGTTTGCAACCCTGTAAATGTCGGACAAAAAAGCATAAGTGTCGTGGCGCACATTAGAACATGCAGCGGTAACATGTGAGCAAGGGACACAGTATGCCTGAAACTTTCCGCAGTCACACCAACAATTTAGTAGGTTGACCTTATAATGTCCTATAGGCTTCCCCTCACTGTGGTGTGAGCAAGTTTTTAAGTTTTTGAATGATAGCAAATTGTGTGATAAATGCATAATTAAATGCCTATGTGTTTGATATGCATGATATAAGATTAGTATGCATGATTAGTTGGTACATACATGTGATTTCATACCTATACTATGTTTTAAAGACAATGCAATTAATACATATCCTCATTGAAGTCATAAAAACAATTCCTTTGTTAAAATCACCAAAACGGATTTGCTTATGTATGTATCGATTCATACGCATCTTGTATCGATACATGCTCCTTTGGAATTGTGCTATGTATCGACTCATTCGCATCCTGTATCGATGCATGATTAAATTTACATTCTGGAATTAAACACAGTTACAGTATGCATCGATGCATATAACCATGTGTCGACTCATGTATGTGATATACCTACCATGTATCGACTCATACGATGTTCGTATCGATACATAAAGCTGTTTTACTTTTAACCATTTCTGTTTTCATATATAAGCAGTCATGACAGTTCAGTTTGGTGACAGGAATTCGTTAGAGTAAAAATTGTGTAATCACCGCAAAAGCAAGCTTGGTGTGCATCAATTTTGTGAGCAGTTTTAGAGACCTGAAAGATACTTTATCTTCATCATCTTCTCAATCACTTTAATTCAAGAACATCAACACATAATCATTCTTGTTCATCGGATTAAAGGATCATCGAGATAACGTTCAGTGGTACGATCAAGGATCTAGCTGAGTTGAAGATTCAAAGGGGGTTTCGAGGAAAAAACATCTGGTTTGTCCTTCAAGAACTGGTGTGTTCTTGAGGGTTTGTTAGTCACGTTTGCAGAACATATTCAGCCGCAGCGTAGGGTTTAGAAATTTGGTAATTTCGCAAACAGGTCGTGGTACCGGTGAATTGATTGTAATTCTTGCAGGGGAAATTCTTGATTAAGCTCAGATCAAGTGAAGGTTCTTACAAGAAGAAGATCTTGGGGTTTAGATTTCTGTCTTTGTATTGTAATCTTGTAAACAACGAATTCAACATTATTGATATAACAGGTCTCAATTTCAGTTTGAAATTGAGAGGGAGACGTACCCACACGCGAGGACGAAAGTGGGGAACTTCCTTACCAAATCTCTACGTATTGTATTATGTCCTTATCTCTCTTTACGTTTTCAATAATTTTGTGATTCATTTGGTGTATTGTGTCTTAACGTTTTATGATACAATAGTGGTAAGAAAACTTTTATCAAATCACCATTATTGTTAATCATTGAACGCTCACACGCCAAGTGTTTGACAAAACTGTCAGCTGAGTTTTTGTTCATTGGAAATAGTATTTGTATAATAAGTGCATTTGATTCGATCCTAATCTGGTGTTAATAAATCTTTGTCATCCTAATATAAATCCAGCATCAATTCGTGTGTCCGGTTTTCTAGTAGCTGGTTCAGAATAGACGGAAGTCGATTCGGGATCGTAATTTTCCGCTAACTTTCAAAACTCTGATAAGTATTTTTAAATCCTTGAGTTTAAAGGAGGTGATCTATTCACCCCCCTCTCGATCACTAGCCACACCGTCTAACAAGTGGTATCAGAGCACCGATTCGCTGGTGCTTTGTGGCTGCTTGTAACGATATGGATTCTGAACCAAAGGGGGCGTACAATAGAGCGCCTGTTTTCAACGGGGAAAATTATGGCTACTGGAAAGACTGCATGCGAGTTCATATAAATTCTGTGGATAGGAATGTGTGGGCTGCCATTCAAAATGGTCCTTTTCAAATTACTATGAGAAATGAGGCTGGCGCCATAGTTCCTAAACCAGAAGAGGATTACGATGAGAAAGATGAGAAAAAGTGGTCGTGTGATTGGAGAGCTCGAAATATGCTAATTTCAGCACTTGGTGCTGATGAGTATTATCGGGTATCCCATTGCACGACAGCTAAAGAAATGTGGGATGCTTTAGAAATTGCCCATGAGGGTACTACTGAAGTTAAACAGTCCCGTATTAACACACTTAATCAAGAGTTCGAGCTCTTTCGCATGAAACAAGGAGAATCTATCTCTGACATGCAAAAGAGATTCGTTTATCTCATCAATCGTTTGAATGCACTTGGAAAATCTGTCTCCAATGAAATAGCCACTAATAAAATTCTGAGATGTCTTAGCAGGGAATGGCAACCTAAAGTAACAGCTATTAAGGAAGCCAACGACCTCACGACGCTTACGATTACAACTTTATTTGGCAAGCTGGAAGAACATCAGCAAGAACTGGAAAGTCTTAAAATATTTGAGAACAAGAGTAAAAAGGAAAAGAATAAAAACAAAGAGAGTGAGAAGAAGCCAATAGCTCTTGTGGCCTCTAGCTCAAAGTCCTCACAAAAAGAGCAAAGTGACAATGATTCAAGTAGTGACGAAGATTCGGGTGATGAGGAGATGGGACTTTTTGTTAAGAGATATAATAGATTCATTCGAAAGAATGGAATCAAGCATTCCGACAAAAATCTCATTAAGTTCCGAAGACAATCTACAGAGTCAAAACAGGAAGAGAATAAGAAGCATAAAGTAAAAGGATCTTGCTTTAATTGTGGTAAATCTGGACATTTTAAGACAGAATGTCCTATGAGGAAAAAGGATAAAGGAAAAGCTTCACCAAAAAGGTTCAATAAACAAAGAAGAGCTTATATTGCGTGGGAAAGTGATAGTGATTCATCAAGCTCACAAAGTTCAAATGATAGTGATGAGACGGCAAATCTGTGTCTTATGGCTCACACCAAAAATCAGTCCCACCACAAGAAGAAGATCAACGATAAGAAAGTAAGACAAGCCTACTATAGTAATTTCTCTTCTATGTTTTTTTCTGAACTGAAAATAGCTTTTGAAAAACTGCATAACGAAGCTTTAGATGCTTTTAAACGATTATCTTCCGATAAACAAATTTTTTCATTCTTGGAAGGTAAAGTATACAAAGCTGAAAAAGATTTAGAAAGTTTGAAAGCTAGTATTGCAGAAAATTCAAAAGATATCAATATTAACGGATGTAGTAAAATTAGGTATTGTGAAGCTTGTCATATTTGGCAACAAGAGGTTAACACTCTTAAAGTTAAATTGGAAAAGCTTTACAACCCAAGGTTACTTATGCCGTTGATTCTAGGTTGTTTAAGAAGTCATTAAATCCACCATATGCAAAATACTCTTTTATTCCAAAGGATTTAATGAACAAACATAAACAAATACATCATCATGGCTTATGTCATTATTGTTGTCGTGCTGGTCATACCATTGAAAAATGCAAGTTTAGGAGATTTCTTGTTCCTAAAGGCATTTATCAATGGAAGCCTAAAGGCAACCATGTTACCACTTACCCACATGGACCCAATGAAAATTGGGTACCTATTTCTCTCTTTTGATATTGTAGGATGAGTGTCTTGCATCCGTAGATAGAAGATGGTTTCTAGACAGCGGGTGCTCAAGGCACATGACGGGTGATATATCGCTTTTTATAGACTTCAAAGCAGAGAAGAAGGGATATGTTACTTATGGAGACAATAACAAAGGAGCTATACTCGGCAAAGGTAGTGTAGGTAATCCCTCTACCACTACTATTTCTGATGTCCATCTAGTAGAGGGACTTAAACACAATTTGTTAAGTATTAGTCAATTGTGCGACAAGGGTTACAAGGTTTCTTTCACAAAAACTTGCTGCATAATTCAACATACTGAACAGAATATTGTGTTTAAGGATGTAAGAGTAAACAATATCTATATGCTTGATCTTTTTTATGTATCTTTAACAAGCACTAAGTGTCTAGTTGCCTTGAATGATGATTCTTGGCTTTGGCACAGACGTTTAGCGCATGTTAATTTTGATTTGCTTAATAAGGTTGTATCCAAGGATCTAGTAGTCGGTCTTCCAAAAATAAAATTTTCAAAAGACCACTTATGTGACACGTGCCAAATGGGAAAGCAAACAAGGATCTCTTTTAAGTCCAAAAATGTAATTTCAACTTCACGACCCCTTGAGCTTCTCCATATGGATCTCTTTGGACCTTCTAGGACAAAGAGTCTAGGTGGAAATTATTATGGTTTCGTAATCGTTGATGACTATTCTAGATTTACTTGGACTATATTCCTTCATAGCAAAGATGAAACTTTTTCCGCTTTTAAGAGTTTTGCAAAACTATCCCAAAATAAAATGAATTCCAAAATAGTTACAATTCGAAGCGATCATGGAGGTGAATTTCAAAACCACCTCTTTGATAAGTACTGTGATAAGTATGGTATTGAGCATAACTTTTCAGCTCCTCGAACTCCACAACAGAATGGCGTTGTGGAGCGCAAAAATCGCGTTTTAGAGGAGTTGGCAAGAACAATGCTAAATGAGGGTGGATTACCAAAATATTTTTGGGCTGATGCAATTAGTACAGCCTGTTATGTTTTAAACAGGGTTTTAATTCGTCATATTTTAAATAAAACCCCTTATGAGCTTCTAAAAGGAAGAAAACCAAACTTGTCACATCTTCACGTATTCGGTTGTAAGTGTTTTGTTTTGAATAATGGTAAAGAAAAACTTGGGAAGTTTGATGCAAAAGCGGATGAAGGTATCTTTCTTGGATACTCACAATCAAGTAAGGCATATAGAGTGTATAATAAGCGTTTACTTTCTGTTGAAGAATCTGTCCATGTTTCTTTTGATGAGTCTTATCCGAAAAAATGTCAGAAAAGGTATTTCTTTTGATGACGCAGGTGTATCTACAGAAGACATACTCAAAAAAGCTGTTTCGAAAATTGATCAGTCCAAAACAGAAGACAATGAGGAGGAGAAAGATACCAGTCATGTAAAAGATAAGGAAGAAGGGCAAGCTGAAGTGAATGACCTTCCACCAGCTTGGAGATCTTCGAAAGACCATCCTATTGACAACATTTTGGGAGACATCTCAAAGGGAGTAATGACTCGTTCTAGGATAAGTAATTTCTGTTCTCACTTCGCTTTTGTTTCTCAAGTAGAACCTAAAAATGCCAAAGAGGCCTTGATTGATGAATTTTGGCTAATGGCCATGCAAGAAGAGCTTAATCAATTTCAAAGAAATGACGTTTGGGAACTTGTTCCTCGTCCGCGAGATCATCATATCATAGGTACTAAATGGGTTTTTAGAAATAAGCTTGATGAAAACTGAGTGATAACTAGGAACAAAGCACGTTTAGTGGCACAAGGGTATAACCAAGAGGAGGGCATAGATTATGAGGAAACTTATGCTCCAGTTGCTCGCCTTGAAGCTATACGTCTCTTGCTTGCTTATGCGTGTTCTAAGAATTTTAAGCTTTACCAAATGGACGTAAGAGTGCGTTTCTAAACGGTGTCCTAAATGAAGAGGTATACGTCTCACAACCTCCTGGTTTTGAGAATGCTGAATATCCAGATTATGTTTACAAATTAAAACGAGCTTTGTACGGTCTTAAGCAAGCCCCTCGGGTTTGGTATGAAAGACTTAGCAAATTTCTACTTGATCATGGATATTCAAGAGGTAAAGTGGATACCACTCTCTTCATTAAACACAAGGGAAAACACATTCTTTTAGTTCAAGTTTATGTAGACGATATAATTTTTGGTTCAACTAACATACACTTGGTCGAAGAGTTTTCAAAGGTTATGCAGGGTGAATTTGAAATGAGTCTTATGGGGGAGCTAAATTACTTCCTCGGTCTCCAAATAAAGCAGCTTGATGAGGGTACAACTGTGTGTCAAACGAAATACTGCAGAGAGCTGCTCAAGCGCTTTGGAATGAACGATTCAAAATCAATCGACACCCCTATGCCTACCAACGGGAATCTAGATAAAGATGAACACGGTAAGAGTGTAGATGTCAAAAGGTATAGAGATATGATAGGGTCTCTCTTGTATCTTACTGCATCTAGACCTGACATCATGTTTAGTGTTTGTATGTGTGCACGATATCAATCAAATCCTAAGGAATCACACTTGAAAGCTGTTAAGCGTATATTTAGATATCTTCATGGAACATCTAAATATGGGCTCTGGTATTCCAAAGGAAGCGATTGTAGCTTAGTAGGTTACTCCGATTCTGATTTTGCTGGCTGCAAATCAGATAGGAAAAACACTAGTGGTACATGTCACTTATTTTCAAATTCTTTGGTAAGCTGGCATAGCAAAAAGCAGGTGTCTGTAGCATTGTCAACTGCTGAGGCTGAATACGTTGCAGCCGGTAGTTGTTGCGCTCAGATTTTGTGGCTGAAGCAACAACTACAAGATTTCAATATTCAACTCAAACGTATTCCAATAAAATGTGATAACACAAGTGCTATAAATCTTACTAAGAATCCTGTTTTACACTCACGCACTAAACACATAGAGATTAGGCATCACTTTCTTCGCGATCATGTTGAAAAAGAGGATGTTGTATTTGAGCATGTTGATACTAAAAACCAACTTGCTGACATTTTTACTAAACCATTAGCAACGGAACCGTTCTTCAACATTCGTCGTGAATTAGGGATTTTAGATCTCTCTTCATTGATGTCTTAAGCATGTTGGTTCTTATTTATATATGTCTCACTTTGTTTGTTGAGATTTGTCTTTAGAACTCATTCGTACTTCATCAGGTTACATCAACAGAGGTAATATCATTCCTTTCTATATCTCTTTGGAACTATGTGATTTGTGTATGTTTGAACAAATTCTATAAAATAGTTTATATGTATTCCTTTGCATATGTTGTTTGAACATTAATGTTTGCTTTGTGGATTATACTTGAGCATAATCATCATGACATAATTCATATTGCATTGACTTAGAGCTGCTAACAGGTTTCTATATTCAACTGGTATTCAACAATTAGTTAAAACTTGGTTTAGCATCAGTATGTATCGATGCAACAAGTGCATGTGTCGATACATTCTAGTTTCCGGTCGATGCATTCGTGCTATGAGTCGATTCATGTCTTTTTATTTCACATTTTTCAAACTTGTTTCAGTATGCGTCGATGCATCCGTATTTTGTGTCAACACATAGGACATTTTCAAAACAATTAATTCGTGAAATGAATCGATCCATAACCCTTTGTATCGATGCATACTGATTCTTTCACAATAAATGCATGTTAAATTCAGTTGTGGATCGACACATCAGCCAAATTCAAAGGGTTCATTCACTCTAAACTCTTTCCTCCTCTCATACCCACACGGCTAACCCTAATTTCTTCAATCATCTTCATCTCCTAAACCCTAATTCACTTCCTATCCTTCATTCATCCTAACTTCTCTACAATTCATCACCATGCCTCAAAGAATCATCCCGGCTAGACAAAGAGGAAGAGGAAAAGGAAAGGAACCCATTGAGACTTCTCGTCAGTCTCCACAACCTCCAGAAATCCCTCCTAGTGCGATAACTCTCCTTCATCCTGCCATCGCTGAGGAGTTTGAGGCCTTTTTCAAGGCAAGGTTAGTTATGAAACCCCATGTCTTTAATAAAACTAATGCATCTGCCCTACATCTTAACGATGTTGTTGATATGTTGAATGCACAAAACCTTGGTACATTTTTTACCATAAATGATGATTATCATGAGGACTTTATTCGTATATTTTATGCTGGTCTGCAATCTGGTAGAGGCTATATGTTCAAATGTTCTATTGGGACCAAAACTTATACCTTTGAAGCTACTGATTGGGACAAAGTGTTTCAAATCCCTTTTGGGTTGCCTGGATTGAAGAACTGGCATGACCAAAGTTTTGATACCAACTTTAAAATAAGGGAATATGTTGCATCCATTTCAAAATTGGATAGACCTCTGGGTGAGGATGAATCACTCACATCTGGTATGATTACAAGCATACCTAGAATACTTCACTGGATTGTCTCGCACATCTTGTGTCCAAAGTCCGGTGGTCATTCTAGGTTGGATAGATCAGATATTCATCTTGTGTACCTTCTTCAAAATAGGGTTTCACTGAATTGGCCAAACTACTTTGTGAAACGCATGTTTCTTATGCGTAACAGTGCGAAGAACATTACACTTGGTTATGCTGCCCAGATTATGAGAATCATCAAATACTGGAATATAACCATACCTTTAGTTCCCCTCATATCTCCCTCTTCTGCTCAAGAGTTCAACACTGCCACTTTATCTCATATGGGATACCGGTGGGATAAGGAGCGTCAATGTTTTTATTTTCTGGAAAGAGGATCCAAAACAAGGGTGTATAATTTTGATGTGCCTTCTGAACAAGTGTTTGTGACTGAAGAACAAATGGATGAAGAAATGAATGATGCAAATGAAAATAATCAGCCTGAAGCAAATGCTAATGCTGGTTGGGGTGATTGGGTGCCACAAAGGTGGTCTCCAACAAATTATGAACCAGGTCCAACTGTTCCTCCGTTCTCTGGTGCTGCTTCTTCTTCAATTGCTCTTGCGTATTTGACTCAAATGTTTCAGCAAATAGAGCTTGCTAATCAAGCCCGTCATGAACAGGCGCTTGTTTGGCATAACCAACAAAATGAGTGGCATAAAGAGCATCGTGAGTGGCATGATGAGCACACACGGATGTATCATAATCAGCATGCTTGGCACACGGACTTGGTTAAATGGCATCAAGTTTTTTACAATGAAATGTCTGGTTTTATGGACGATTGCCGTGCCAATCCTGGTATCATGGACAGGTTCAGAAGTGTTGAAGTTCAGAACCGGTTCAGGTGATATAGTTTCATGGGCCATAATCCTGATGAGATTCCTTCGCCGCCGCCTCCACAAAGCTTCAGAGATCCTGATAGAAATGATGAGGAGTCCTGTGGAGGCTATAACCCTTTTTAAGCCATCATTATGTCATTTCATTGCATTTAATTTCATCATGTTGCTCAAGTTTCTTTGTTAAATTGTTCAAACTTTGTATGCTTTGGTACTGCTTATGTAACTCTAAGTACTTTCTTCACAGTTTAATGCTTATTTCTTTTAGTTCTGTTTACCCTTTCTTTGTCATTCTTTGTGAATGAGTGTTTTATGTTCAGCTTCTTTCTTGGTGATTGTGAGCTTCTATATCAATTTTGTTGTTTATTGCTACATCAATTTTGCTGTCTAGCTTTGGTTTTTTTTCAACAGATTGTTTTTTTTCTCCTTTTTGATGTTGACAAAGGGGGAGAAGAAAGACAACAAGATGTTGACAACCATGCACAAACTCAGGGGGAGTGTTCTATCACACATCTTGCAAATTTGCCATCATAAAAAAGGGGGAGTTTGTGAGCAAGTTTTTAAGTTTTTGAATGATAGCAAATTGTGTGATAAATGCATAATTAAATGCCTATGTGTTTGATATGCATGATATAAGATTAGTATGCATGATTAGTTGGTACATACATGTGATTTCATACCTATACTATGTTTTAAAGACAATGCAATTAATACATATCCTCATTGAAGTCATAAAAATAATTCCTTTGTTAAAATCACAAAAACGGATTTGCTTATGTATGTATCGATTTATACGCATCTTGTATCGATTTATACGCATCTTGTATCGATACATGCTCCTTTGGAATTGTGCTATGTATCGACTCATTCGCATCCTGTATCGATGCATGATTAAATTTACATTATGGAATTTAACACAGTTACAGTATGCATCGATGCATATAACCATGTGTCGACTCATGTATGTGATATACCTACCATGTATCGACTCATACGATGTTCATATCGATACATAAAGCTGTTTTACTTTTAACCATTTCTGTTTTCATATATAAGCAGTCATGACAGTTCAGTTTGGTGACAGGAATTCGTTAGAGTAAAAATTGTGTAATCACTGCAAAAGCAAGCTTGGTGTGCATCAATTTTGTGAGCAGTTTTAGAGACCTGAAAGATACTTTATCTTCATCATCTTCTCAATCACTTTAATTCAAGAACATCAACACATAATCATTCTTGTTCATCGGATTAAAGGATCATCGAGATAACGTTCAGTGGTACGATCAAGGATCTTGCTGAGTTGAAGATTCAAAGGGGGTTTCGAGGAAAAACCATCTGGTTTGTCCTTTAAGAACTGCTGTGTTCTTGAGGGTTTGTTAGTCACGTTTGCAGAACATATTCAGCCGCAACGTAGGGTTTGGAAATTTGGTAATTTCGCAAACAGGTCGTGGTACCAGTGAATTGTTTGTAATTCTTGCAGGGGAAATTCTTGATTAAGCTCAGATCAAGTGAAGGTTCTTACAAGAAGAAGATCTTGGGGTTTAGATTTCTGTCTTTGTATTGTAATCTTGTAAACAACGAATTCAGCATTATTGATATAACAGGTCTCAATTTCAGTTTGAAATTGAGAGGGAGACGTACCCACACGCGAGGACGAAAGTGGGGAACTTCCTTACCAAATCTCTGCGTATTGTATTCTGTCCTTATCTCTCTTTACGTTTTCAACAATTTTGTGATTCATTTGGTGTATTGTGTCTTAACGTTTTATGATACAATAGTGGTAAGAAAACTTTTATCAAATCACCATTATTGTTAATCATTGAACGCTCACACGCCAAGTGTTTGACAAAACTGTCAGCTGAGTTTTTGTTCATTAGAAATAGTATTTGTATGATAAGTGCATTTGATTCGATCCTAATCTGGTGTTAATAAATCTTTGTCATCCTAATATAAATTCAGCATCAATTCGTGTGTCCGGTTTTCTAGTAGCTGGTTCAGAATAGACGGAAGTCGATTCGGGATCGTAATTTTCCGCTAACTTTCAAAACTCTGATAAGTATTTTTAAATCCTTGAGTTTAAAGGAGGTGATCTATTCACCCCCCCTCTCGATCACTAGCCACACCGTCTAACACGTGGTCCATTGTCTCCTTCACATTAAAAATATTGTTAGTGTAGTCAAATTTTTTGACTTGATGTGTGCTGGATTTTGTTGTTTGACTACTAAAAATAAGACATTTGATTAAATAATTTTACATCAGATTTCAAAATATATGATGTGAAAAATATTTGTCAAAAGATTTTACATCAGATTTCATAACAATATGAAGTGGAAAATATTTGATTAAGATTTTTACATCAGACATTTATCTTCGCTAATGTAAAAAATATCGCGGTGGCAGTTTCGTAAATAATATGAAATTTTGTTATAAAGGATTTTAAATTGGGCCTGGATTTGCACCCGATGTGAAAAGTTCACTGAAGATTTTACATCGGGCCTGGATTTGCACCTGATGTGAAAAGTTCACTGAAGAAAAAATAACAAGGTGCCAGTTTTGTAAATACTATGAAGTTTTGTTATAAAGGATCTCACATCAGACTTGAATTTGCAACTGATGTGAAAAGTTTACTCAAAAAAGATTTCACATTGGTCCTGAATTTGAACCCGATGTGAAAAAGTGGACCTTTACATCGGGCCTCTTTGCAACCGATATGAAAACTCCACTCACTAAAACCCTATTCATCTTCCGCAAATATCATTTCTTGTTCTTTCAATCCTTCAACCGACCACCACACCTCTCAATCCTAGCCGCGAGTCCACATCCTCTCAATCCTTCAACCGCGAGTCCTTCTACGAAATCCTTCTCCATCACCACACAACCACCACAATCTCTCTTCTTCAATCACTTCTTACACTTGTTATATCAGATTCCACCTTACTCGGACGCGTCATCATTGGCCTCTACGGTAACCTCGTTCCTCGCACAGTCTCAAATTTCAAATCCCTCTGCATTTTCGCTTCCAATTCTAACCCTAATTCCTCTTCCTACAAAAACACAATCATCTACAAGGTTTTTCAAGGTCAGTACTTTCTTGTCGGACATCAGGGTCGTCTTGAAAGAGGCGATGTCCGCCCTCCTAACCACCTCCCCCGCAACACTGAAACAGTCGACCCCAAAGCATTTGCTCCGACACATTCTCGGGCCGGCATCGTTTCACTCCCCCTATCTGAAAATGATGACGACGATGAGATTAAGTTTGACCCTGAATACAGGAACGTTGAATTCTTAATCACCACTGGACCTGGACCTTGTCCTTAACTTGATAACAAGAACATTGTCTTTGGAGCTGTGCTTGAAGGTAACCAACTATTTTTTACTGTTTTTGTTGTGTTGCTTAGTGAACTAAATTGAAAACTCACAATGTGTAAAAGCTTACAAATTAGTATTAGATACTTTTGTTGAAGAGATAAAGGCGGATTCTTTGCACACTTTTCGAACCGGCGTCCGCCGCCGCACTTTCAAAACCTTCACCCTTCACATCCCGTCGTCTTATCCCCGTGTCCCAAGCCATACCTCAGTCGCTTACTCCAACAGCCCATTTCGGAGTGGGCCGCGCTGGTTACTAGTCCTATTCACTATAATACACTACTAAAACACAATCCACTATTTCAAATCTTCCTATCTCAATTTACCGCAAGATTGGATCAATTCGTGTTAAACTATCAACATGCCACAGTCAGATCAATACGAATCTAATTTCCATTGGATGATGAACACAGTGATGTCATTGCTAGATTGATTTCTCACGGAATTGCTAAGGGTGTCAAACATATTGAACTATTATTCTTGCCTGAAATTAGTGATACTGATTTGATTTGGGAAATGAAACCTTGTAGATTTTCATTTTCTATCTTATCTAACTCTGATTCTCTAACCTATCTACACCTCGAGAATTGAACAATCATGCGGGAATATCTCAAATCGGCTCCTTCGAATTTCTGCGCGTAGCTACATAGACTTCTTCGAGTCCAAGACTTGATTTGAATCCAGGACCTTTAAACAATTAGAGTGAACAAGATTGTGGATTTATTCTTTTCCATTAATTTTTCTCTTCTTCATATGTTTTATAGTTTTCACTTTGCTGTTAAATTACATGCAGTGGTCCTTTACATTTATCTTTGTGTTTCTGTGGTCCAAAACTTTGTCATTAACAAACTAGTTCACTAGTAGTCTGAGAGTGTCTATGAAATTTAAGTGCTGGACTTTAGTTAATGCCATGCATATTGGACCATTATATATGCTAAGCTATCAATAGCCGTAAACAACATCACCTAACTTGCATGTCTGTGCATGCATCCACATACAAGATCGGAAGCATCATAGCGCAATGGGCAATCCCTCCGGTGGCAGAAAGACAATCACGCATGTCGTTTTTGACATGGACGGGCTCTTGCTCGGTATCACTTTCTTTCTCTACGCTTCCATTAATCACAATCATATCTTTAATGAAAGTGTTTGTTAATTTGCCAATTTGATGTTATTGCAGACACTGAGAAGTTCTATACTAAAGTTAAGGAGATTATACTTGCTAGATACAATAAAACCTTTGATTGGCCTCTCAAGGAAAAAATGATGGGAATGGTAGCAACTGAAGCTGCAAAACTCTTTGTTGAAGACACTAGAATCAATGATTCACTTAGTGCTGAGCAGTTTCTTGTAGAAAGAGAAGAGAAGCTGAAGAGTTTGCTTCCAAAAAGTGAGCTTTTGCCAGGTATATATATGAAATTATGGATTAGTGATATTGCATCAACATAGTGAATAATAATGAAATATTGTTTATCGTTAACTATGGAAACTAGGATTGACGTTTGAAAAGGGCGTTACTAGAGATTGAAAGTTGTAATAATAGTACATGGTTAGTAACCTTCTTCATTATTAGTATCATTGCAACATGTTTCAACTTTCAACCATGACCTTGTTACTACCGACTGTATATTACTGGCATATATATATATATTGTCACCGTTCACTAGTCAAGAGCGTTTCAAATTTTCAAGTAACAAAGGTTTTATGTTTCGTTTCGAATCGTTTGCATGAAATTTAGAAGTTAACGGTAAACAAATTGGTTTTAGGGTTTTGAGAAAAACATGTTAAGATTAGATTTCGCTAATCCGTTTCATACATATCTGATTAATCAAGCATATGAACTTAGTTTCGATCAATACAACCGCTTATCCTCGCGAATAAGTTTATGTCTAAAGCAAATTCGTGAGCATCGTTGTTTAAATCGTTAGATGATGTCTCACGCTAACAATCAAAACAACAATCGTTAAGATCAATACAAAGCGAATAATAAATCCCAAATCTATGTCTAGAGTTTGGTTTTTAAGAGATGAAGATATTAGGTCATGGTTTGGAAAATCTATGTCTAGAGTGATTCAAACCACAAATAAATCATTAAGAACAAATAACTTCATCTATATTAATCATCAACCTTGTTCATATACAAAAGATCAAAAGAAATACATATGATCAAGATCAACTATATCTAACCTTAACACAAGAGGTGCTTAGCTACTCATTTTCATGGTAGCTTGGATGACAAGTTTCAAGAGGAGATGAAAGAACATCCGAGTCGAATAATCGAGATTGGATGTGACTTCAGCTTCTCTATATGAAATTCACTCTTGGATGATCAAAGTTCAGAAAAATATGTTTTGGTGTGAAATTATCAAGTTATGGAAGTTATGACCCCAAGAAAAAGTAAAATTCACTTTATAGTTCACTTGAAATCTGCTACATTCGCACTGCGAATGAATCATTTGCCTAGCGAATGAAATAAAATGGCACCTTAAGTGCCTTTGAATGTTAAACCGCCCTGGCAGTTTTTGTGGGTTCGCAAAGCGAACGATTCGCCAAAACCTCCGCAAAGCG
Organism: Lathyrus tuberosus; assembly: GCA_022829125.1. NCBI lineage: Eukaryota > Viridiplantae > Streptophyta > Magnoliopsida > Fabales > Fabaceae > Lathyrus > Lathyrus tuberosus. The sequence goes on along the minus strand of JALAZF010000013.1, from coordinate 23,399,620 downwards.
AATTTTGGGTCCTTTTCCCCTTGTTTTGTTCTCTGAGAGATTCGCTAATGTTCGCAAAGCGAACAATCGCTGGGGACTTCGCCAGGGTTCGCACAACGAACCTTCTGTTGTGTTCCCCTTTCTTTGGCAACTTGCAACAATTCTTTGTGTCTTCTATCTTTGATGTTTTTAGTGCACTTTCCTGCACAATAGCACACAAATTACAAGCACCAAGGGTATAAATGTAATGCATGAAGAACAACAACACTTCATCACTAAAATCCACAATTACGACATGAAAGTAATGAAAAATGCCAAGTATCAAGTATAAATAGATAGCATGCTTGGCATCTAACAACTCTCCCCAACTAAGTCTTTGTTTGTCCTCAAGCAAAGTATGCCTCTCATTGAAAACAAGAGGATTTGCTCGAGCATTTGATTCAATCCAAGAAAGGATAAACGACTCAAATAAACAACAATTACAGCAAAGCACAATTACACAATCCTAGAATCGACAATGGAAAAGAACTTGATTCTTACAACAAATATTAGACAATGTTTCCAGAAATAACTAAATTATCATGCTTATGTCACTCTAACACTCCTCTTCGAAAAAGAATTGAAGGAAATTAACGCGTTTGCAACCGCGGGGAAATTTCGCTCAAATGACAAATGAAGCAAATACTAAGCAATTCATACAATATCTAATCAATTACAAGAAATCATGGAAGCAAAAAATCACTAAGGGCTTTTATCAGTTGTAACTTGGCCGGGGTTAAAACAAAGGACATATATACACGGCCATTGAAACAAGAAAGGATAAAGACTTTGAAGAGCATTTCTTTTTCAAAATTTTTGGTCTTGTTCCATCATTGTTTTTTTCTTTTACAATGCATTCTCTTCTTTTCTTTTTCTTTTCTTTTTGTTCTTTTTCTTTCTTCTCTTTTTTTTTCCCCAATTTCTTTGTCTTAGAATGCATTGTATCACCAACTCCCTTTTCTCTTTTCAAAATAAACCATTCTCCCCAACTTCAACATTGCCATAATCTTAGCTTAAATACTCTTCAAAACGGGTTAAAATCGGGTTCATGATTCAATCAAAAATTTTAGCTCAAAAGCGGTTTCAAATACGCGGACACTCACAAGATGAATTTAAGTGTTTTTGGAATGGTGGTTATACTCAAAGTGCAAAAACATTGCCTTGATCATTTCTATGCTTCCACAAATTCAAAATAACAAGCAAGATAAAGCATGAATTATAAGTATCAAACAACATTCATCATCAATCCAAAGCATTTAGTATACATGGAGGTTTCTCACTTTTGTGATTTTTGGACCTAAATGACACAAGCAATCAAATGGAGTTGTAACAAGAAACAAAATTTTCTTTTGTACAAAGACAACAAAGTTCCAATTCATTCTAAGTTCTAGAACTAGGTAACTATGTACCTTGCCACAACATCATGCTTAAAGTACTATCATAGCCATCCAATCTTGGAGGAATCTTCTTTGATGCACAATCAACACCAACCTAAGTTTCTTCCACAAAACATCCAAAAGTTGGAAATATTAAACTTCCACAAGCATACTAACATAAAGCAATAAAAAGAATATCAACAACTTAAGAGTTGAACATTCGTAAACTGAAGAATTCAACTCTTAATAACAATTAACACAAAAGCATACCAATAATTTAAGTGTTGAGCATTCGTAAACTGAAGAACTCAACACTTAATAACACTACTTAAAACTGAAATATTAGTAAAATTAAAAACAAATTTTTTTTTACTGAAAAACAACATATATTACTAATAATAATAATAAAAATGTATTGGTGTGAAAACACCTACAAAGTCAAAAGTACCACAACAGTACAAGTACATCAATATCCAAAATAATCCAACAAAGTGGATAAAGTACATCAATAAAAACTGAATATAAGAAAAACTTCACTTTGATGCTCAAAGGAAGTACAAAATCATCATCACAAAAATCAGTCCTCCTCGGACTCTGTAGCATACACCTCGACCTCATCTCCTTCCTCTGAACCTGAACCTGAACCAGATACCTCTACCTCTACCTCAGCACCATCACCCTCCTCATCAGCATCATCATCAACACCAACTACGTCCTTTCCCCCTCCGAATACTGGCCTGGCCTCAGGCCAACCAGCATGTGCAAGGAACTGCTCCCTTGACATCATCATATGCTCAGCGAAAGGATCGTGAACCTGCAGATGTAGTACCTGCATGGAGTCGTGCAAATCAGTCATGGCACGCTGAGAAGCCATCATCCAGTCCCAGTTGTACTAGCATATCTCCTGCTGATAAGGGTAATAACTCTAAAATCCAGAACCAGAAGCATCTTCACCCCTTTTGCTAGCCTCAACACTAGCACCCGACGTCTCACCCCTTGTCCCCATTGGTTTATAGAATTTGTCAACATATCGATCATCAATAGCCGACGGGATAATGACGTGGCAGCGTGTGGGAATATCAACCCTAGCATTTGCACACAATGACATGATAAGACAAGGAAATGCGAGAGGGGCATTTTTCTGAGAAGCGTTACCCCCAAGGCCACTCTCCACAATTATACGCGCCACATCAATCTGCAGTTTGTCAAGATACTATGGACAAGGTGAGCTAATGGAATAGGGATGGTTGAGGAATGCGATTTTGGCTTGATATTGGTTACAACCAAAAGCAATATGAGTTAGGCCAAATGTTGCATGTCCTCCCTCCGGTACCTAATAGCAACCCCAAATGGGTTGAGTTCAACTGTTTTTCCCGGACGAAGGAGATCTCTGGTCATTTTTGGGATATCTCTGTGAAGGTGTAGGTCCCTATGGTAATCATCAATCTCACTAGCCCTTAAAGGCATAAGACTTCCAAGAAGAATACGAATGGCTCTACGGTCAAATCTCACAACCTTCCCCCCAACAAATGTTGTCCAACTAAACTGGTCGCCATCATCAGGAAGGGCGTTCACATAAAATTCTCGAAAAAGCTCTACGTTATAGCTATCAACCGGAGTTATCAGCCGTCGCCATTTTTTCTCTTCTAAAAGAGCGCCACAGACCGATAACTCCCTCGGTCACTTAGGTTGAATCTCTTCTCCGCTAAAATGCTTCTTTTTTCTAAGGTCAGATATCTCGCTGCCTGTTTGGACCCCCTAAACCGAGTGTCATCAAATTGGATTGGCACTTGTCGAGATGTGGAAGACTTTCTCTTCTTGGTGGGGTTAATCTTTGGACCCATCTGCACACATCGACAAACAAATAGCAAAAAGAGGCAACACAAACCATTAGCATTAAAGCATAAACATAATCACAAACCAGACATAAATAAAAAAAAAATCAGCATTCTGGTTTGTTTGCTCCAGAGTTCGCACAACGAAGGCTGGCAAACATTCGCCCCAGATTCGCTTTGCAAAGGTCTGGCGAATGCTCGCCCAAGTTCGCACAGCGAAATGGCCAGCGAATGCGTGATAATTCAGAAAAACCACAGCATTCAACTTTCAACATCAGAGTTTCATTCACAATGTCACCTCTATTCTAAAATTTACAACTAATTCAACATGCAACAACAGAGAAATCTTAAAATAGAGGTGAAACCCTAGAATTTATAATGTCTCTAATGTGTAATCTACAACCCTAACCATAATATCTAACAGAAATTAGCAAGAAACAGAGATACAAACCTGAACTTGTGATTGAAATTGGAGAAAATTTTGTGAAATTTGAGCACTAGAGTACGTGAGGAATTTTTCTTCTTGAGAGGGTGTGTTGTGTTGTTTGAATGATAGAGACAAGAGTGGGAGTAGGGTTTTCCCTCTCACTTTCAGAAAATGAAATGGGTCTTCGGGCCAAGTGTTGGCCCACCCAAAACATTAAAATTAGCTGAGGTAGCAGCCAAAAGAATTCCCCTGTCTCACTGGGTACGCAAAGCGAACTGGCTGGCGAATACTCGCCCCAGGTCCGCAAAGCGAATGCCAGCGAACATGACAGGTTTTGCAAAAAAAATTTCTCTTGCACAACTGCCACTTCTTACTTTTCAAAACAACAAACAACACTTAAACAACAAATAAAGCAATAAATACTTACAATGTTGGGGTGCCTCCCAACAAGCGCTTGTTTAACGTCGCCTAAGCTCGACGGTCCGGAGACTTTACGCCTCGAAACCAAAAGCTAAAGAATTAGCTTCAGAGAAAAACAAACTTCACTAATAGAGACCTCAACCATAATCATGTCCAGTCTTCGATCCCCTTTTCTTTAGAAACGACCAATCCCAACATGACTTCATCAAAGCTACCTTCGCATCTTCATCCTTTTTCTTCCGAAAACTCTCTCTTTCCAATTCTTTCTTCTTATGATCGCTTTCATCTACTTGATTTGCATACATCACTCCTTTAAACAATGTAAAACAAGCTTCTTCCTCTTTACCACTATCCTTGATCCGCACCTTCATTATGCCTTCATCAACGTCCACCAACATTTTGGCGGTTTTTATGAACGGTCTGCCCAATATAATTGGCGTATCTTCGTCCTCATCCATCTCAACAATCACAAAATCAACCGAAAATAGAAATTTATCCACTTTTATCAGCACATCCTCCACAACACCATACGGACGAGTCCTAGACTTATCCGCAATTTGTAATGTCATGGTTGTTGATTTTACATTCATATTTTCAAGTCTCTTCACCACAGACAAAGGAATCAGATTAATACTAGCACCCATGTCAACCAAAGCTTTGCATTGAAAATCATTGCCTATAGTAATAGGTAAAGCTATTCTTCCTGGATCTTGATCTTTTTGCGGAAGCACACTTTGGATGATGGCACTACACTCGGCATTACGATTAATGTTGCCTTTGTCAGCGCACCTCTTTTTTTTCATAAGTATGTCTTTCATGAATTTGACATACTTAGGCATTTGTTCAAGAGCTTCAGGGAAAGGGACGGTCACTTGCAACCGACTAAACAATTCTAAGAATCTTGTGTAATGTCTATCATTCTCTTTTTTCTTTGGAGTAAGGGGATATGGTACTCTTCTTTTTAAAACTTCCTTCTCAAACTCCTTTCTTTCCCTTTCTTTTTTCTTCCTCACTTCTTCATCATTCTTTTCAACTACCCCATTTTCATCATTTTTTTTCGACTTCCTCCAACACAATATCATTTTCCTTTTCCACTACCACCTCATTTTCAACATCTCCTCCAATTGTTCTTCCACTTCTTGTGAAAATGGCCTTACAATGCTCCTTGGGATTTGTTTGAGTGTTAGTGGAGAAGGATGACCTCAGTTGCTTTTCGGCTAATTGCTTGGCAAGTTGCCCTACTTGAGATTCAAGATTTTAAATCGAAGCTTCCGTACTCTTTAGAGTTGCCATTGATAATTGCATAAATTGCTTGAAAGTCTCCTCCATTCTTGAACTTCCACTTTGATCTTGGGGTGGTTGGTGTAGCGGCAAAATCGTGAGTGTAAGCTATTAATTAACTTAACTCGAGAAGCAAGAGTCGCCACCGCACTTTTATTTTATCCAAAAAAGAAAGGAAAAAGAGCGAACAAAACCTACACAATCTCTACAACGAGAACAAGTGAATAGAGTCCGGGTTCGGGGGGTTGGTTACGCAATGGGAATGTGTTAGCACCCAAAACGTCTATAGTACTTTATAGGAGCCCTTTGAAATATCTACCGCTTTTGGTCTGAAAAAGTTTGCTTGAAAAGTGATTGAGGAGATGACAAAAGAAATTGTTTTTAAGATTTTTGTGTTTGAAGAGACTTGTCGTCTCATGCCTACGTACCCACGATGTGCAATGTAGGATCAAAACCGCGTAGTTCGTGGTACAAAGAATGAAAATTTGTTTGTTTTGGTTGTTTTTAAATGTAAAGACAAGTCATCATTTCTAAGCGAATAATTCCGCTTAAAGAAATGAATCATGTCTAAACCTATGAAAAAGTTAAAGGAAAAGAGTGCACGAGGGCACAAAAAGAGAGTTTGATGAGTTTGATGTTTTTTAAGTCTTTTGAAAAAGGTGTCAATATGCTTATGTAGTTTAGCATTTGTTAAGAAATGAAAGGAAAAGAGTAAAATCACTTGACAAAGTCAAGGTTTGATTATGAAAGATGTGAAAGTTTGAAATCAAGAATGTTTTTGAAAAAGGGAGAGAGTTTTGAAAATTGAAGAATGGGGAGGAGAAGAAGTGACTATCCTAAAGCGTAAAGTAAAAGCTAAGGATAAGAATAGGCTAACCACACAAGTAAGCTCCATAGTCTTCGTACCACAATTCCAAAGCAAAGGGAGAAAGGTCCTAAGTCTAAGTCCAAGGTTCCAAGAATTGCATAGGATGTCCAAGGTCTAAGTTCAAGGATTCAAGAATAGCATTGAAGTCCAAGGTCTAGGTGCAAAACTCCATGTCCATTGCAAAGGATAATAACCATAGTCCAAGATTAGAAGCACAAGTTTTTGAGAGGTTTTAGCCTTTATTAATGGTTTTGGTCCAAGTGGACAAAGAGAAAAAGGCATAAGCATAAACATGCGTCCAACGGACAAAGGAAAAATTGCGGAAGCATAAACATATGTCCAACGGACAAAGTGAAAAATTGCGGAAGCATAAACATGATATGAAATGATAAAATGAAGCATAAAAGTAAAAGAGATAAGGAGCGAGAAGTAATTGTAAAGAAGTTAGTACAATAGTAATGTTAGTAAGTTAGTGATTAGTAGTTAAAGTTAGTGATCAATTATAATTGAATAATTGCACTTAGGCCAAGATTAATGAAAACTCATTAGAGGATTGATAAGACCAAAGCCTCATAACAACAAGTTTCATAAGTTTTGAACCAAAAGACAAATAATCAACTATTCTTGATAGTTTTCCGAGGCGAGACAAATTTTGGTCTATGTTAAGCGCACGCCGAGTAATTTGTTCGAGCAATTACCCTACGAATGAGGCCGACCATGAGATGTATGTGTTAATGCACGCGAGATGAACGATATATGGATCGTTATCCTAAAGCGATGCCACACGAAAAGAAAAGGTGGTAATGATCTCGTCTCGATCGAAATTCAACAAAAGAATTCCAAGATCTTTAAGACTTTCATCGATCCAAAGAAAAGAGAAATAGATGAAGAGAAAGCCAAATTAAACCACACAATTATGTGATCTAAGGCTAAGAACAAAAGGAAGGGGAAGAAAATGGAAAAGGAACCAAAACAGCCCAAAAAATAAGCCAAAACATGCATTCTGTTTCGAAGTAACCGGTTACAGCATAACTGCTAACCAGTTACTTAGTTCAAATAAACACAGTTTTTTCAAAATTTACACTGTGTAACCGGTTACAGCATAACTGCTAACCGGTTACACAGCACCAGAATGCAGAAAAATGTGCAAAATTCAACATGATCCATTTCCAAAACTTTTTACAAACACCTTATGATCATGGAACTGAAATTGCACGAAATTTAAAGTAAAATAACATCCAAAACCAGCAATTAAACATAATTACAAGATCCAAAGGATCAAGTAACAAGGAACTCCAAAGATCTACATTGTGGAAGATGAATCAAGAACAACAATGGTGGAAAATGAGATTACCACTCCAAATCTGAAAATTTCTTCAAATTGCTTCAAGATCCCAACTCTAAAGTCTTGATCTACTGAAATTGATGATGAAAAATTGAATGGATGAAGGTTTAGCTCAAAGTTGAACAAGATTCAATGTGAATTCTTGTTAACTTTCAAAAGAAGAAATGTGAGCTTTGGTGAATTTGGTAGTTGGGGAGAGAAATTGCAAGAGGTTTATTGGCTATCAAAAGCTTGAATGAAATTTTAACAAGGTGAATTTGGCTCTCAAAAGCTTGTTAAATGAGTGAAATGAAGCCTTTATTTAAAGAGTTTGGGTTTGGGAATTTGGTGGTTTGGAATTAGGCTTGGAATTTGAAAATTAGGATTGGAATTCAAATTTAGAGGGAATTATCAAAAGAGTGGTGATTAGTGGAGGTGTATGGTAGGAAATGATCAAAGTGATGTAGGGAATTAAAATGAGATGGTATGGAATATTCCAAAATTTGATCAAAATTGGTGCCAAATGGTGAAATTTGAATTTGCTGCCATTTTTCAAAATTTCACGATGGTAACCGGTTACAGCATAACTTTCTAACCGATTACTCAGTGCAAAATTTGTGAAAAATGAGCATTTTCTTGCACTGTTGTGGTTTTGGCTCGATTCTTTTGCTCGTCAAAGAAGGCATGGAAATAAACACATGAACCTTGGAATTCCTTGAATAATAATCAATTAAATCTTGGAAACTCTTGATCAGATGAATTTTGAATTGATTGCGGATCAACTTTGACTTTTCTCAGATAAAGTTCATTCGAGCTGTGGGACTGTTATTTTGGAAATTTTGACATGTTCTTCCCCTGAAAATGTTAGTGAAAGAAAACAAAAATATTTTTGGATTTTGGTTAAGGTTAGCAAAAATATAAACAAATAAAGCAATAAAGTGAATAAGAAACACACAGATGATCAGTAAACCCTGCAAGGCACAAACCCAAAGAAGAGAGGAACGGAGGAACCAATGTGTGATCTTGTTTGTGGTAAAGATGCAAAATAAGATGTGAAACCTTAAGGGTAAAAATCAGGGTTCAACAGCTGGCCCTATTTAAGTTTCTTCAATCAGGAGATATGAAGGTTGAAAACACTTCGTCTCGACAAGATTGAAGATACTTAAATACAGAAAACCAAATTTTTAGCCATAAGATGTCACAAGACAATATGAATGCAAAGGATGAAACAGACTGCGGGGAAACTTGAAACAAAGTTACGGTAAATTGAGAAAGATGACGTGAAAAAACACGCCGGGGAACACAAGCTATTTCTAGAGATCTGTCAAGGTGACAAGAAGTATCCATAAATAGTTGGAAAGAGAGGGACAAGACCCTGGAAGACGAGTAGTGACATCCAAGAATAGCATTGGATAGAAACTACAAACGAGACAAAAGATATGTTAAAAGATGTCCAAGAGTGGCATTGGACAATAACAGGAAAATTTCTGGTAAAAACAACATCGTCATCCAAGAATAGCATTGGATGGAGGTGAAAAACATTCTATTGGGGATAAGGTATCCAAGAATGGCATTGGATAAAGGCACTGCAACATTCAAGAATGGCATTGAATGAGGCAACAACGGACATCAAAGTCATCCAAGAATGGCATTGGATATAAACAAAATTCCATTTGAAAACATCACTGGGGACATCCAAGAATGGCATTGGATGGCAAGGTTAAACATCAGATATCCAAGAATAGCATTGGACTTGGTTGGGGAAAAGGTGTCCAAGAATGGCATTGGACAGAAGAAATCACAACATCCAAGAATGGCATTGAATGAAGTGAGAAAGGTTCTGGAAAAGATATCAGAAGTATCCAAGAATGGCATTGGATAAAAAGGTTCACGATATCCAAGAATGGAATTGAATAAAGTGAGCAGGGACTTTCAGAAATGGCACTGAAAGGTAAAGGTAAACTCATTCAGGAATGACACTGAATGAACAGATAAAAATTTCAGGAATGGCACTGAAAGGTAAAGGTAAATCAGTACATCCAGGAATGGCACTGAATGGTAGTGAGAAAGACATCCAGGAATGGCACTGAATGCAAAGGAGAAACCTCATCCAGGAATGACACTGAATGAAAAGGTAAAACTTTAAGGAATGGCACTGAAAGTAAAGGTAAAATCATTCAGGATTGGCACTGAAAGATAAAGGTAAAATCTGATGGGGATTATAGAAGAGAGGCAAAACTTCCAGGAATAGCACTAGGAGAAACAAGAGGAGCAAGATATCCAGGAATGGCATTGGAGATCAAAAGAGACAGACATCCAGGAATGACACTGGAGTGAAAGAATACAAAGATCCAGGAATAGCACTGGAACAAACATCTAACAACAACAAAAGATGCACAGGGAAACGACAATATCCAGGAATGACACTGGAAAGAAAGAAAACAACAAGACATCCAGGAATAACACTGGGTGAAAAGACAGGTAAACGACAACATTCAGGAATAACACTGAATGAGAAGGCAGTTAAAAGTTTTGGTAGGCGCCAAGTAAGTTGGACTTTGATCACAAGGTAAGATGTTAATAGCAACAGAACCTCAGAAAAATGCATATGAGCGCGAAGCACACTTCGAGCTATGAAAATCTATCTATGTATGATATGTGAATGATTTATGTATACAATGCAGATGATAGAGACAACTGAGATAGACTCTTTTGTGAGGGAAGAAAGGGAACTCTGATTCCTCAACACAGGGAACACTGCCCACTCTGTTTGGAGAGAAGATGTTGAACACATCTCTGTCACACTTATGAATTATATCAGACTGATGGTCTTTTGAGGAAAGACATCTCGAGGATTATTGAAGAAGATTGCCCCAGATTGATTGACTGATGAGGATAAATTGATCATAGCTTCATTTTGACTGCTGTAGGGGAAGAATGAATTGATCATGGCTTCAATTCTTGAAATGATTGCTGAGGATGAACTGATCATGACTTCAGTTACTGGGGATGAACTGATCATGGCTTCAGTTCTTGGAATGAAATGTTAAGAAGGCTAAACTCAGTATGAATCTTGAAAGAGATCTTCTGGTTAACCCATTCTGAGAATGGCTTGCACTGAGCAACAAATCTTGAACTGATTCACAACAGGATCTGGAGGTAATGTGCCCCTGATAGGATCACAGACCAAGTTTCTCAACTGTTTAAAATTTCTTGATGAGAAAAGTTTGCCTGCAAATAAGATTATTCAAACAAACATGGTAATTTTAATGCAAAGCTTAATCCAATTTTGAAATCAAAAATCATTTTTGGAATGATATTATTGATGTAAAGCAAATGAATCAGTTATCAAAACACGGTGGTTTAGACATTCAAAATGAAAGAGAAAGCAAAAATCAAAGCAAATGATTGGCAACTACTTAGGAGTCAGTTTACGCAACCTTGCTGTAGTATGCTTTCAAAAGAAACCTGGCTTCAATTAGGTCTTCTGAATGTTGTAACGTGGTATGGTTCACACTTTTTGAAACAAAGGATATAGGCTCAAAGATTATTTGTACCCAACCCATTCTTCATGATGATCTTCAGTCCTATGCTCAGTTAATTCAAACTATGCATTCAGGTTCCAGGAAATTTTGGAATTGCAACACTATTATGATGATGGCTCAAGGGATTTTTGAGATGGCAGTCACTCTTTCTTACAACATTTTGTTGTTTTTGATGAGGACCTCATTCAACTCATTTTGTCTTTGAGGATTTTGGTAACCTCTTGATTTTTCTTTTGTTATCCCTAACTTTTGCCTGAACTGTGTCATTTGAGCTTACAGTCAGCGGGATGCCCCAATTTTTTGCCTAAGTCTCCTTCATAGGTTTTGACTTAGCGGGCTTTTCATTTGATTTTTTTTATTCATCATATTTTTTATGAAAGATAGTGACTGCCTGGCTTAATGATTACGGTGAACCATCATTGGCTTTTGATTTGAAAGACATCTTCGACACTTCTTTGATGTGTGCGAAGGAAACCTTGTGATTGCAATATTTATTGGAAGGCGTCTTGGATGATTCACTTGAATTTGAATGCATAGCCAAATTAACTGAGAACTGCCCATCCCCAGGTTAAGATTGCGGGTTTTTTCATACAGAAAGAAACTCCAACTTCTAGGCTCGAAGGGGTTGACAAGGGATTAACTTCCTTATTTCTCCAGTGTTTGGGAGTTAAAATAATGCCTGTACATCATTAGCCAAGTTTTAAATTGAAAGCATACAGTTTAGCAATTTCGGGTATTTCGTTTTCATCATCCTTCCTCCAATCTTTGCATAAACAAAAGCTTGATAAAGAAATTGAACAGGAGATATATTTTTTGTGAAAAAGAAAGCATAAAGATGCACACAGTGAATATAAATGAAATTGAATCAAACATTGCATTGCTCATATCATTGAAATTACCATGCAAGTACAAATAAAGTTCGAAAGCAAACAGTCAATACAATCAAAGAAAAATGCAAACAGAAAGAAACAAGGCCTAGTGACTAATCAGCAACAAGGATGAGCTGTCTTGTCTGAAATAATGGCTTTAGGAGATGATCCGTTTGAACTGACTCAAACTTCACTTGGCATGCTCTCTGACTTCTTCAATGTATCGAGGTTCTCCCTGACTTTCAGATTGTGGACCAGCAGCATGGTACACGAAAGGATTCTCAGGAATAGCTTGAGCAACAAAATGCACAACAGGCTGAGGTTCAGTGAACAACGGAGCTGAAGATACTGGTGAGACAAACACAGGAGTAGTTGCAAAGGGTGGCGAGTAATTCGGAGGTAACCCAAATTCTGGCCAAGTAGAAGTTGGTTGCTGAGTCAGAGGAGGGTCGACAGCAGCAGTTGAAGTTTCAACAATCACAGTCCTTTGAGGTGGTTCACCTCTAACAATCAGAACTTGCAGCATTTCTGTGAGCTTGGTCATACCGGCCTTCAACTCATCAATTTCCATTCTGACTTCGGCGTTGTGTTATTCTTGATTTTCCATTCTCAATCTGACAGCAGCTCGAGTTCCGTAGTTGTGTTGAGGAAACAGCTTGACGGCGAACAGATAACTGGAGAAGGAGACAGCTGAAATGAGTTTATGAGACAACCTGGAAGAATGCATATGTATGCTCATGGATGCAAGAGTGCATGGATGCAATAACCACAAACAAGATCAACCAAAGCACACGGGTTCAAAGGTCCGAGTCACGAGCATGAAGCCAAGGTTAAGAACCAATCCACAAAAGGTATGTGCTAAGGTTTGTCTTCATTGTACCTGCAGAAAACAGTGGTTCTAACAGAGTGCCCAGGGTCCATAATTCACTATCAGACACACCAGCACACCGATTTGCTCGGAGGTTGGTAGTTATCCTCAAGAGAATCCAACCTGAGTGTGGCATCGCGTGACAGCTAAGTCAGATTTGCATCTTCATAGCTTCCGCGCCACGATCCTAAAATGGTTCGGATGGGTTAAGGGTTACTACGGTTCTCAGTGTTATAGGCTTCTATGGAAAAAGTAATGCCCTCAAAGTTCCCTTGACTATACCATCCTCCTATCTCAAAGTACACTCTGATCCGGGTATAGGACCTATCTCACACACAGAGGAACTCCAAAACAGAACAATCAAGTAACAAGCAAATAAGACAAAAGGCAGTAAATAAATCAAATTAGGCTAAACCCCTCAAGGGAGGGTCCCCAGCAGAGTCGCCACTTTTCTGTAGCGGCAAAATCGTGAGTGTAAGCTATTAATTAACTTAACTCGAGAAGCAAGAGTCGCCACCGCACTTTTATTTTATCCAAAAAGGAAAGGAAAAAGAGCGAACAAAACCTACACAAGCTCTACAATGAGAACAAGTGAATAGAGTCCGGGTTCGGGGGGTTGGTTACGCAATGGGAAGGTGTTAGCACCCAAAACGTCTATAGTACTCTATAGGAGCCCTTTGAAATATCTACTGCTTTTGGTCTGAAAAAGTTTACTTGAAAATTGATTGAGGAGATGAGAAAAGAAATTGTTTTTAAGATTTTTGTGTTTGAAGAGACTTGCCGTCTCATGCCTACGTACCCATGATGTGCAATGTAGGATCAAAACCCCGTAGTTCGTGGTACAAAGAATGAAAATTTGTTTGTTTTGGTGTTTTTAAATGTAAAGACAAGTCGTCATTTCTAAGCGAATAATTCCGCTTAAAGAAATAAATCATGTCTAAACCTATGAAAGAGTTAAAGGAAAAGAGTGCACGAGGGCACAAAAAGAGAGTTTGATGTTTTTTAAGTCTTTTGAAAAAGGTGTCAATATGCTTATGTAGTTTAGCATTTGTTAAGAAATGAAAGGAAAAGAGTAAAATCACTTGAAAAATTCAAGGTTTGATTATGAAAGATGTGAAAGTTTGAAATCAAGAATGTTTTTGAAAAAGGGAGAGAGTTTTGAAAATTGAAGAATGGGGAGGAGAAGAAGTGACTATCCTAAAGCGTAAAGTAAAAGCTAAGGATAAGAATAGGCTAACCACACAAGTAAGCTCCATAGTCTTCGTACCACAATTCCAAAGCAAAGGGAGAAAGGTCCTAAGTCTAAGTCCAAGGTTCCAAGAATTGCATTGGATGTCCAAGGTCTAAGTTCAAGGATTCAAGAATAGCATTGAAGTCCAAGGTCTAGGTGCAAAACTCCATGTCCATTGCAAAGGATAGTAACCATAGTCCAAGATTAGAAGCACAAGTTTTTTAGAGGTTTTAGCCTTTATTAATGTTTTTGGTCCAAGTGGACAAAGAGAAAAAGGCATAAGCATAAACATGCGTCCAACGGACAAAGGAAAAATTGCGGAAGCATAAACATATGTCCAACGGACAAAGTGAAAAATTGCGGAAGCATAAACATGATATGAAATGATAAAATGAAGCATAAAAGTAAAAGAGATAAGGAGCGAGAAGTAATTGTAAAGAAGTTAGTACAATAGTAATGTTAGTAAGTTAGTGATTAGTAGTTAAAGTTAGTGATCAATTATAATTGAATAATTGCACTTAGGCCAAGATTAATGAAACTCATTAGAGGATTGATAAGACCAAAGCCTCCTAACAACAAGTTTCATAAGTTTTGAACCAAAAGACAAATAATCAACTATTCTTGATAGTTTTCCGAGGCGGGACAAATTTTGGTCTATGTTAAGCGCACGCCGAGTAATTTGTTCGAGCAATTACCCTACGAATGAGGCCGGCCATGAGATGTATGTGTTAATGCACGCGAGATGAACGATATATGGATCGTTATCCTAAAGCGATGCCACACGAAAAGAAAAGGTGGTAATGATCTCGTCTCGATCGAAATTCAACAAAAGAATTCCAAGATCTTTAAGACTTTCATCGATCCAAAGAAAAGATAAATAGATGAAGAGAAAGCCAAATTAAACCACACAATTATGTGATCTAAGGCTAAGAACAAAAGGAAGGGGAAGAAAATGGAAAAGGAACCAAAACAGCCCCAAAAACAAGCCAAAACATGCATTCTGTTTCGAAGTAACCGGTTACAGCATAACTGCTAACCGGTTACTTAGTTCAAATAAGCACAGTTTTTTTTCAAAATTTACACTGTGTAACCGGTTACAGCATAACTGCTAACCGGTTACATAGCACCAGAATGCAGAAAAATGTGCAAAATTCAACATGATCCATTTCCAAAACTTTTTACAAACACCTTATGATCATGGAACTGAAATTGCACGAAATTTAAAGTAAAATAACATCCAAAACCAGCAATTAAACACAATTACAAGATCCAAAGGATCAAGTAACAAGGAACTCCAAAGATCTACATTGTGGAAGACGAATCAAGAACAACAATGGTGGAAAATGAGATTACCACTCCAAATCTGAAAATTCCTTCAAATTGCTTCAAGATCCCAGCTCTAAAGTCTTGATCTACTAAAATTGATGATGAAAAATTGAATGGATGAAGGTTTAGCTCAAAGTTGAACAAGATTCAATGTGAATTCTTGTTCACTTTCAAAAGAAGAAATGTGAGGTTTGGTGAATTTGGTAGTTGGGGAGAGAAATTGCAAGAGGTTTATTGGCTATCAAAAGCTTGAATGAACTTTTAACAAGGTGAATTTGGCTCTCAAAAGTTTGTGAAATGAGTGAAATGAAGCCTCTATTTAAAGAGTTTAGGTTTGGGAATTTGGTGGTTTGGAATTAGGCTTGGAATTTGAAAATTAGGTTTGGAATTCAAATTTAGAGGGAATTATCAAAAGAGTGGTGATTAGTGGAGGTGTATGGTAGGAAATGATCAAAGTGATGTAGGGAATTAAAATGAGATGGCATGGAATATTCCAAAATGTGATCAAAATTGGTGCCAAATGGTGAAATTTGAATTTGCTGCCATTTTTCAAAATTTCACGATGGTAACCAGTTACAGTATAACTGCTAACCGGTTACTCAGTGCAAAATTTGTGAAAAATGAGCATTTTCTTGCACTGTTGTGGTTTCGGCTCGATTCTTTTGCTCGTCAAAGAAGGCATGGAAATAAACACATGAACCTTGGAATTCCTTGAATAATAATCAATTAAATCTTGGAAACTCTTGATCAGATGAACTTTGAATTGATTGCGGATTAACTTTGACTTTTCTCTGATAAAGTTCATTCGAGCTGTGGGACTGTTATTTTGGCATTTTTGACCTGTTCTTCCCCTGAAAATGTTAGTGAAAGAAAACAAAAATATTTTTGGATTTTGGTTAAGGTTAGCAAAAATATAAACAAATAAAGCAATAAAGTGAATAAAAAACACACAGATGATCAGTAAACCCTGTAAGGCACAAACCCAAAGAAGAGAGGGACGAGGGAACTAATGTGTGATCTTGTTTGTGGTAAAGATGCAAAATGAGATGTGAAACCTTAGGGGTAAAAATTAGGGTTCAACAGTTGGTAAGGATTTTGTCTCCATCCTTGTTGATTTTGGTAGTTGCCTCTAGGTTGGTAGCCTTGTTGATTTTGGTACGGTTGTTAAGCATTTTGGTAAGGAGGTCTTCCTTGATAACCTTGAGTTGGATTTCCAGCATAATTTACCTCCTCCACAACCGGAGGACAATATCCGGTAAGATGATCTCCTCTACACAATTCACAATAAGCTACTTGCGCACTCTTGCTCAGAGAGTCATGAATCTCTTTGAGTTGTTGAGGAAGTTTGGACATTTGTTTCGTTAACAACTCAACTTGTTGGGATAATAACTTATTTTGAGCAAGTATAGCATCATTGGTTCCCAACTCTAGAACTCCCGGTGTCCTTTGAGAATGGTCACGGTTATGGTTCCCCTGATGGTTATTTAAAGCCATCTTGTCATTTATGGCAATGGCTTCTTCGGCACTTTTGGTCATTAAGGATCCACCCGCGGTGGCATCCAACAGTGTTTTATGAACCAACTGAAGACCATTTCGATAAATATGAATTTGAGAAAGCTCATTGAAACCATGCCCTTTACACCTTCTCAACATGGATTTGAATCTCTCCCAAGCTTCGTTGAGAAATTCATTTCCACCTTGAGTGAAAACTGCTATTGCTGTTTTAGCCTCCATGAAACGATTGTGTGGAAAAAATCGTTCCAAAAACTTTTCCTAAAGTACATTCCAGTCCGTCATGATTGCCATAGATTGATCAAGATACCATTCTTTGGCCTTCCCAATGAGGGAATGCAGGAATAGTCTCTTAAACAGTGATTCCTCTTCAGCTTCGGGTGCACCAGTTGCTCCCACAATCTCATAGAACTTAGTCAAGTGTGTAAAAGGATCCTCATGATCCATACCAGTAAAAGGACTCTGATATAGAAAAGAGAGGATACCCGTTTTCATTTCTGAATGCTGACCGTTCTGAGCATTGCGCGAAAATTATGCTGTATGTCTCGGACTATTTGTACGTGGCCTTGAAGCAGGTGGTGGTGGTGGTGGTGGTTCCATGGTTGGTATCGAAGTGGAACTTCTTACTCGTTCTTGTCTTTCTTTGGCCAGTTGCCTCCTCCACCTTGTTCTGCTATTGATTTTACGCGTGGTTCTTTCGATTTCAGGATCAGAAAGAAGTTGGTCCGCGGGTAACTTCCCTCGCATAAAACGAAGTCTGCACACTAAACCAAACAAATCAACAAGCACAAGAAAAAGTTAACAAGTTTCAAACTCAATAACTATTGCAATGCTCGTAATACAACAACAATCCCTGGCAACGGCGCCAATTTGTTGAAACAGTATAAGCGGGGGTGTTTCTATCGTATCCACAGAGATTGTGTATATTGCCGCCGTTCACTAATCAAGAGCGTTTCAAACTTTAAAGTAACAAAGGTTTTGTGTTTTGTTTCGAATCGTTTGCATGAAATTTAGAAGTTAACGGTAAACAGATTGGTTTTAGGGTTTTGAGAAAAACATGTTAAGATTAGATTTCGCTAATCCTTTTCATACATATCCGATTAATCAAGCATATGAACTTAGTTTCGATTAATACAACCGCGTATCCTCGCGAATAAGTTTATGTCTAAAGCAAATTCGTGAGTATCGTTGTTTAAATCGTTAGATGATGTCTCATGCTAACAATGGAAACAACAATCGTTAAGATCAATACAAAGCGAGTAATAAATCCCAAATCTATGTCTAGAGTTTGGTTTTTAAGAGATGAAGATATTAGGTCATGGTTTGGAAAATCTATGTCTAGAGTGATTCAAACCACAAATAAATCATTAAGAACAAACAACTTCATCTATATTAATCATCAACCTTGTTCATATACAAAAGATCAAAAGAAATACATATGATCAAGATCAACTACATCTAACCTTAACACAAGAGGTTCTTAGCTACTTATTTTCATGGTAGCTTGGATGACAAGTTTCAAGAGGAGATGAAAGAACACCCGAGTCGAATAATCGAGATTGGATGTGACTTCAGCTTCTCTATGTGAAAATTCACTCTTGGATGATCAAAGTTCAGAAAAATATGTTTTGGTGTGAAATTATCAAGTTATGGAAGCTATGATCCCAAGAAAAAGTAAAATTCACTTTATAGTTCACTTGATCCCAAGTTAAGTGCCCCTGAATGTTAAACCGCCCCTGGCAGTTTTCGTGGGTTCGCAAAGCGAACCATTCGCCAAAACCTTCGCAAAGCGAATTTTGAGTCCTTTTCCCCCTGTTTTGTTCGCTGAGAGATTCGTCAATGTTCGCAAAGCGAACATTCGCTGGGGACTTCGCCAGGGTTCGCACAACGAACCTTCTGTTGTGTTCCCCTTTCTTTGGCAGCTTGCAACAATTCTTTGTGTCTTCTATCTTTGATGTTTTTAGTGCACTTTCATGCACAATAACACACAAAGTACAAGCACCAAAGGTATAAATGTAATGCACGAAGAACAACAACACTTCATCACTAAAATCCACAATTACGACATGAAAGTAATGAAAAATGTCAAGTATCAAGTATAAATAGATATCATGCTTGGCATCTAACAGTTACTGTCATAACAGAGCCCAAAAATCATGTTTTTCTTCACTCTAAACCATTCTAACTCATACCTAAACATATTGGGACATCAAAACAAGTATGATAGGTTCAATCCACACATAACCCGACTATACTACGCATTTTATATCGCATTTCATCCGTTAGATTTCATTGATTTATCCGTTTAATCATTTTCTCTCAAATCTAACCTAAGTTCTAAACATATATTTCTAGAACTTAAATTGCCTAACTAGAACCCACCTTAGCATTGAAGAGGAGGTTGATGAAGATGAGATGATTTGATGATGAAGATGATGAATCCAAGCTTCCTCTTCTTCTTCCAAGATTTTCTCCTCTTCTTTCTCTTCTTTCCTCTTTTTCTCCATTCTCTTCTTCTTACTATCTTTTCTTTTCTCTTTCTTTTCTAACATATATATATATATATATATATATATATATATATATATATATATGTAAACTTATTATATAATATAATCCAATAGGGTAAAACATCTCCAATTGATATTTTATCGTCTAACACCAATTGATCAATTATTAGAGTACTGTCTCTTTAATAAAATAACTGATCTCTTCAGAGTTCATCAGTTGCTCTATTGATCCCAATTGATAATACTTAAAGTACTTAGAGGATTCCATTAATCCAATTTACCAAATATAGAGTACATAGATACTCATCTGATCTCATCTGATATCCAATTAAGCATTTAGATAATATGGGGTATTACAATGCCCAATCACCATTTTGAGCGCCACATAATTAAAACAGAAGGGGGACTAAAAAATCCCAAAAAGTGACAACTTGAGAGACTAAAAGGCTGAAAAAATTAAAAGGGGGACTAAAATGTTAAAATTTTGTAAATAGGAGGGACTAAAAGTGCATTTAAGCCAAAAATTAATAATTAAAAATATCCCACTTTATAAAAAATTTAAGGCAGATAAATTTGAACAGTTACTTTGAAACCAGCGTATCATTGTTCTTTTTGAACAAGTGAATTAGATCGTATTGGATATGGTTGATTTAATTGTTTAATTTGACAAGTATAAAATTGATTGAGTCGCTCTCGAATCATTATAAAAAATGAGGATCATAATGTTATCCGATTATTATCGATGATATTGTTCACTCAAAAAGTCAAAAAATATAAGATTATACAATATAAAATTTTGAGTGTTATTTTGTTTGTGGTTTAAAGTATTTTAATGATTAAACTAATGTAAAATAATATAAGAAATGATATTATTAATAATAATTTTTTTATATAATAAAAAATGTTTTTTTTACAATTCTAACATTTTGATATTTTTTCTTTTTAAATTAAAAAAATGAATATTTGTGAAGAAGATTACTTCTCCTATTCCTAAGTGATGAAGAAGTACCATAAGGAAATTTAAAAATATTCATAAAAATATGGTAGTATATTTTCAAACGCACTCATTTACACTAAATTCATGCATAAATGAGTTACACCTCTCTTTTTATTAAAAATTAGTTTGAAGATGCATTTTCGTATTCACCATATATGTACCTCATTCATTCCTAACTGAGATATCCTTATTTTGATATAATTTTATTCGAAAATTCATCTTCATAGCAAAATACAAATATACACTTCCATATTCACCCTATAGGTAGTAAATTTTGGCCTTTTTTTTTTAAATATACTAATGTAATAGACCATGTATTCTAATTATATTATCATAATAATTTTTTTTATAAATTAAAACATACACTTATCTAACAAGATAAAAATGCAACATATAAATAAATCAATTCATAATCTATAATACTGTCAAATAACAAAGTAACAACTAATAATACTATCCATAATTCCTAATATAAATATTATACTATTGCGTATGTCAGACCCCATGTTCCTTCACTGCCTCATGTACTGCAATGTCGCCTGTGCCTTAGTAAAACGTGATCTACAATGGCCTTCCCAAAAGTGTCTTCTAAAAAGTCTCCTCTACCTATACCCACTTGCGCAAGATCCATAATACGACGACATGGAAGTGTTTATCGGTATTTTTAGTAAACAATCACGAGTTTTGTTCACTTAAGAGGGTAAACTCGAAAAATGCCAATGACATATTTGTACATGAATGTTTTAAGAGAAGTTTGTGTATTTGAAAGGAGGGTTTTGTCTGAATTCGTGAAAACTTGAGAATAAGCGTGAAGAAAATGGAAATGTTCAGCAAAGTATGAAGACTTGGAATGAAAAACAATAAAAATGCAATTAAAACAAGAAGGATAATAAAACAAACTGAAAGTAAAGTGTTTGCATTAAAATAAAATGGTACACATTGTGAGTACAACTTTCTGTTAGATGTATTTTGCATGATGTCAAAACTAGGATACTTTAGCGGTAATTTATATTGGACTGTATCCTCTGCTTCTCAATGTGCATCTTTGCATTAGGAAGCATATGAGCATTTGGAAACAACTTGGAAAAGGTCTCATGCATAAAAAATGCATGAATTTTTTTTTTTAAATTGCATTAAAGGTCGACACATACGTCTACGGGTCAACCAATAAAAAATTTTCTCATCTATAGGTCGACATATCATTTCCATAGGTCGACACCCATGCTGCAATATTAAAGCAAGTAGGTTCTGTTCCATGTGTCACCTCTTCAGGTCAACACATAGGTAGCGCATGACATTCACAGGTCGCACATGACCTTATACAGGTCGTCACATGCGTTGAACAGGTCGACACATGACTTTCATAAGTCGACCTATCCAACAAAAATTTCCAAAAATTTATAATTTTCTCAAATCTTTTGCATTCCTTTTGCTTCCTAACATGCATATATATATATATATATATATATATATATATATATATATATATATATATATATATATATATATATATATATATATATATATGTATCATTCTTTTTCATTAATTTTGGTAAAATCATAAACGAAACCTGAAACATACTAAGAGTCGTCATCATCTTCAACCTTGGTTTTATGCATACACACAAACAATGTACACATAATTATTCATTGTTTGGGTGCCATTTAGAATCAGGTTGATAAGGTCCAATTTAGCTTATGGTATTGTAAATTGGGTTTGATCTTAGGGGGGTTTTAAATAAGAAAACCAATGTGGGGTTATCCTTTAAGATCAAAGTGTGGAATTGAAGGTTTTGGACAAGATTACTCATGTTTGGATTTGATTGAGGGAATGCTTTGAATGGATGTGGTTCTAGCAAAGGAGCAGCATGAGACAGTGGATCATCTTGGTAAATCCTGGGTTACAACAGGTTGCAAATTTAGATTTGATCGAGTGAAGGCTTTGAAGGGTTGCGGTTCTTGCAAAGAAGTGGCAGGAAACGGTGAATCAAATTAGCATTGCTGGGTGACTTGATCAAGCTCGGATCAAGGGAAGAGAAATTACTAGGATAAACATCGAGCTCAGGGTTTGTTTGGTTGCATTGATATATTTCTATTGTAAAAATATTATTGCAAAGTTAGGTTACTTACGTTATCTTAATTCGAATTTGAATTGAGAGCAGAGGTACAAATAGCGAGGCCGATTGGGGAACTGCCTACAAAAATTCTGGTGTACTCTCTCTCTCTCTCTCTCTCTCTCTCTCTCTCTCTTACATTTTGTTTGCAAATTGTCGTGTTCATCATTTGTGTGATTAATTTATTTAGTGATTTCTTTTGAAAATCATTTGAAAGCGTTTTGTTGAATTGATCACAATCACTTTGATTGTGGTTGGATTTAAAGATCAACAAAACTATACAAAATCTCAAACATAATCGATTGCACAAAAGGACTTCGATAAATTTCTTCAATTGTGTTTTTTGTTTGATTTATCATTGGAAATAAAGTTGCTTTTTAAGTAGCCTTCTAGAAATTGAGATTAAAGCATATTGATTAAAGTTGCTTATTATCATCTCCAATTTTGTTTTCACATACGCATATCCAAGCTTTTCGATAGTGGTTCTATTTAGATGAATCGATCCAAGTTACTTCCTCTAACCAACGTTTTGAAAACCGTTTTCATCTATAATTTTTTTGGGATCTATTCACCCCCTCTCTAGATAAGTTGCCTTCGTCTAACATGCATGATCATACATTTCTCGGTTAGTCTCTAGATCATTGTAACTTGGATATTATATTGTATAGATAACCTAATGAAATTTGCGACATTAATCACAGTGCAAAAATTCGACTTATATGCAAGTGAAAAATAATTGTCGATAATTATTACTTTCTCAGCACCCAACACGTTTACAAGTTCGTTGGTTACTGCCCTTTGCATGGCTTCCACGCGTCTTCCACATTTTAACTACTGTAAACTGCCACCTATGTTAATAACTGCCTATAAATCTCTCAATTGGCTTGTTCGAGAATCACCAATCGTTTTCCATAGTGTCATCAAAGCATCCTTAGTTTGGATAACTCCTAGACTTAAAAATACGCTAAATCCCCAACAACTGATGGACGTGTCAAACTCGACGCTTTGTTGAAGTGATGATTTATTCAAGTCTTTTCAATATTTTTGACATGATTTGAAGAGATAATGATCATAATCTTGTGGATCTATTTCTGAGACTCTTCCAAACCAGACTTAGTGCAGTGTCGAAAATCACAGGCTAACAGATGTCCTCCAAAAGTGCCCATTTTCGATCATATGCAAAGATGGAAGAAAGGTGACGTTTTTTGTATTTGATCGACACTGTTCAAGGTAGTCTGCTTACGTCATGGTTATCATGACCATTTTTAACCAAATTGTTCTGGACTGGACCAATGGCTAGAATTGGCCCAATCCGCCTCTGCTCTAGAGCGGCCCAAATTGCCTAAGTTCAATCCACAGAGGGGCAAAAATTACCTTTCTGCCCCTCCTACCGGGCAAGGAACGCAACGTCCCTCCCCGGGATCAATGCTCGTTACGCACGGCTTCTCTTCCCGAACAGCTAAGGGCAGGTGCCCGAAACCACGCTTATGCCTGGCATAACGGCTAGTTTCGGGCATCTCTGCCCGACGTAATGGCTAGTTTGGCCAGTTACCTATTCTTCGGGAAAACGATTATTTTGCCCCAAAAATAGGACCTTTGGCCACGCGCTGGGGGCTCTATATAAACCCTCTCGCTTGAGAGGGTCAGGTATCCAATATTCACCCTAAGAATTCACACTTTGTACTTGCCCCTTTTCTCTGACCCTTTCTTACTTGAGCGTCGGAGTGCCTTGCAGGTACACCCTCCTCCTCTCCATACGACCAGCATCCTCGACGTCCTTGGTGGTCTAATTCTACAGGATCTGATCCAGCCTTCACGATCAGTGGCGCCGTCTGTGGGAACCTTTGTTCTCCCCTTATTTCTTTAACCGAAGATCAAAACAATTCTCAAACATCATCACGATCATGGCCTCCCAAGATCGCACCCAGGATGCTCCCCAACCAACCATCCTCCCCGTCAACAAATCTGACGTTGACGGCCAGTCATCTCTCCTTCGAGATGCCCGTTTCCGTAGGGATGGAGCCACTGCTTCTCCTTCCCCTACCCCTGCTGATCGCAATAACGATCTACCTTCTCTTGACCACCAATCCGTTCCCGTTCCGCCCAGCTCTGACCTGGCCGTGGCAGCTCTCCTGGAGGCGCTCAACAAGACTAACACCCTGATCCTGCAGCAAAATGAAAGGATCGGGGCACTGGAAGAGTCTCACCGTCCAAGATCCCCTCTTTCGCGGAGGAACCAGAGACGATCAAGAAGCCCGCAGCCACGGAGAGTAGTCGACCGAAGACTACGGCAAGAACTTGATCCTCGCGCAACCCGAAAGCGCGACCAGACCTCCCCGCATGACCAGCACGTTCCCGACCACAAACGGACTCGAAGGAACGAGGAATCTCCTCCGATCAAATCCAAAGGACGGGCACGCTCACCTTCTCCTCGAAGGAACCGCTCACCTTCTCCTCGAAGGAAGCACTCACTTTCTCCCCAAAGGAACCGCTCAACCTCCCCACGAAGGTATCATCGACGCGAGCAACCCATCCAGTCACTATCATACACCAGTACTAGCAGCAACAACGAGCCTCGAGGCCCGTTGTCCCAAGAGATCCTGGCTACCCATCTCCCGAAAGGCTTGGAGAAACCCCCGTCGCTTGGCACATACGACGGGACCACAGACCCAGACGAGCACATCGAGAATATCGATGCGCTCTTAGATTACCGCGGCGTACGAGGCACCATCAAGTGCAAATTATTCCCGACCACGCTCCGGAAGGGAGCAATGACATGGTATAAACAATTGCCCGAGGAGTCCATTACCTCGTGGAAGCAGCTCGGCAGGATGTTCTCGCGGCACTTCACAACATCTCGCCGCCACCCCCAAAACTGAGGCCTCCCTCGGAGCCATAATCCAGAGGAAAGAAGAACCTCTCCGAGCATACATCCAGAGGTTCAAAAAGGAAGCAGTGCAGGTCCTGACGACGGACAAAATGAAGAAGTTCCTGCTCGAACAAGGGGTCCTCCTGGAATCCGATTTCGCTAAGGCCATCGGCCTCGCCCCACCGAGGAACCTAGACACTCTCCTCCTCAAAGCCCAAACTCATATCCAGTACGAGGAAAAGATTGCAGCCTGCAACGTCCGGGCATCTCGCCGCCAGGAGAATGCCCGGGCCGCCAAAGGAGAAGAGGCCTCGACATCTCGTCGGGGTGAACGAAGACACGAAGACCGCCCGAGAGACTCCCGCGACAGCAAGGGACCCTCCGGGCGCTTCCATGATTACACTCCCCTGACCGTGTCTAGGGAAAAGATTCTGTTCGAATGTGCCAATTCGGAGTTTAAACAAGCCGGGGTCCGTTTCCCCAAACAGTTGCCGAACATACCAAACGTGGATAAGTCAAAATACTGTCGCTTCCACAAAAGTCATGGCCACACTACGGAGGTCTGCATCCATCTGAAGGATGCCATAGAGATACTGATCAGGGATGGGCACCTGAAACAGTTCGCAAAAAAGAAGGACGCTCCTCGGAAGGATTCCCAGGAGTCCAAGAAGGTCGAGGATAAGGCACCCTCCTCAGATGACGCCAACGTACAAGTCGCAATGTCCATCTCGCGGCCAGAGGACTTCTACGTACCAGACGGGCTCAACGCCCTTGCTTATTTCACCGCCCACAGTCCGTGGGAGACTTTTCCTTCCGCCATGGTCATTTCTGGCGGGGGATTCAACAAAGTCACGGTGGGCTCCGTAAAACGGAAGTTCGACCACCTGATCAACACCAGCTCCAACAAAATGACCACGCTTGATCAGGCCAAGAAAGGCTCCATCCTCATCTCATTTTACAAGGAGGAACTCCTCGGCGGATCCCCGAACTCCAGCATACCCCTGCTCGTCAGAGCCCAGATGGCGAACTTCGACGTTCACAGAATACTTGTCAACCAGGGCAGCTCGGTCGACATCATGTACTCCCAGCTGTTCTCAACACTTCAGCTGGACGAGTCTCACCTCACTCCCTACATGGGATCCGACTTGCAGGGATTCAATGGGTCCGTGACAAAGCCGTGGGGTTACGTCGAGCTGATCGTGACCTTCGGATCAGTAGAAATGGCCAGATCCATCAAGGTGCAGTTCCTGGTAATCGACTGCCCATCGCTTTACCAATGCATCTTCGGAAGGCCAACTCTGGTCGAATTGGTAGCAGTACCCTCAACCGTCCATCTGAAGATGAAGTATTACACTTCGAAAGGGATGGTCGCCACACTCCACGGTGATATAGAAGTTGCTCGACGGTGTTTCGAAGCAGCGACAAAGGGACTGAACACCATTGCGCCCAAGCCAAAGGTGTCGAGCAAGCCAGCACTGCCAAGCAATTCCGAGGAGGTCAAGCCTTTGCCCCAGGTCGACTCTATCGACCTCGACAGCCGCTTCCCCGAGGACCAACGGGAGGAACGAGCAGCTTCAGCCGACTCATCCACGTCACCCAGCAGCAGCTCCCATCCAATGCGCCCAATCCCAGATGGCAACTTTGAGCTAGTTCTGTTCGGAGAAGACCCCCAACGGGGAGTGAAGATCGGGGCAGACCTACCTGACATCGCGAGGAAGCAGCTCAAAGCATGCCTCCGGGAGAATGCCGACCTCTTCGCGTGGAGCGCCGCAAAAATGCCCGGCTTGAATCCATCCGTCGCCTGTCACCAGCTGACCATCGACCCGACCATCAAGGCCGTAGCACAACGTAGGAGAAAGCAGTCTCCGGAAAAAACGGAGGCTGCTGAAAAAGCTGTAAAGAACCTCCTCGAGGCCAAATTTATTTCGGAGGCCAAGTACACCACTTGGCTGTCCAACGTTGTATTGGTTAAAAAATCTAATGGAAAATGGCGCATGTGCATTGATTATACCGATCTCAATAAGGCATGCCCGAAGGATGCCTACCCCTCCCCAATATTGATAAACTTGTTGATAATTCCGCTGGTTTTAAACTTTTATCGTTCATGGACGCCTACTCGGGCTACAATCAAATCCCAATGGCAATGTCCGACAAAAAATATACGGCCTTCATGACCGAATCAGGGAATTATTACTACAACGTAATGCCCTTCGGCCTGAAGAACACCGGAGCAACATACCAACGAATGATGAATAAAGTATTTTGGGGAGAAATAGGCGATATGCTCGAAGTATACATGGACGACATGATCGTAAAGTCCCATGAGGAAACCGATCACACTGCCCACTTACGAAAGGTCTTCGAACAGACCAGGAAATACAAAATGCGTTTTAATCCGGAGAAGTGCACGTTCGGTGTCTGGGCAGGAAAATTCCTCAGCTTCTACTTAACGGAACGAGGAATAGAAGCCAATCCCGACAAATGCCGAGCATTCTCCGAATTTCCTACTCCCAAGTCCAAAAAATCCATCCAGTCCCTCAACGGGATGCTCGCGTCACTATCTCGTTTCGTGGCCAAGTCCGCCCCAGCATGCCCTACCATTCTTCAAGCTCCTCCGTAAAGAGGCTGCGTTCGAATGGACCGAGGAGTGCGACAAGGCCCTTCTCCATCTAAAACGAGCACTCTCAGAGCCACCGGTCCTCTCTCGCCCGGACAATGGCAAAACGTTATACCTATATCTGGCCATAGCAACTGAGGCAGTGAGCGTCGCTCTCATCCGCGAGACAATTGACGGGTAGAAGCCCATATATTTCACGAGCAAGGTGCTGCAAGGACCAGAATTACGATACCAGCAGATAGAGAAAGTGGCATTGGCCCTCATCAACGCTGCCAGGAGACTAAGACACTACTTTCTAGCTCACACGATCGTGGTTCGAACAGATCAGCTGCTCGGACGACCAGATATGGCCGGACGAATGCTTAAATGGTCGTTAGAACTGTCCAAATTTGACATCCAGTATGAAGGCAGGAAAGCCCTTAAGGCCCAAGCTCTAGCCGATTTCGTCGTGGAAATGACATTCGCAGACTCCCCTGCGAGCGAGACACGTAAGTGGACCATCTTCGTCGACGGTGCCTCAAGCTCGGCAGGCAGCGGCGCGGGCATCATACTGGAAAGCAACGAAGGGACTATCGTCGAGGTATCACTCACACTGTCTTTCCCAACTTCCAATAACCAGGCTGAATATGAAACCTTCCTCGTTGGACTACACCTCGCCGAGGCCTGGGCGCAGAAGAAATCGTGATTTGCACGGATTCACAACTCATGGCCCTCCAAGTCCGGGGAGAATACCAAGCCAAAAACGACAACCTGACCGAATACTTAGCCCTGGTAAAGAAGGAAATGGCGAAGTTCACAACAGTAGAAGTGAAACATGTTCCCCACGAACATAATGTACTGGCCGACGTGCTATCTAAACTAGCCAGCACCAAGAAGAAAGGCGGAAACAAATCCGTCATACAGGAAGTGCTTCCCCGACCCAGCATTGAGAAACCCTCCCCGACACTCGACGTGCAAGTGATCGGCGACAGCAACTGCTGGATGAACCCCGTCTATAACTATCTCACCAGAGACGAGCTTCCATCCGACCCAAAGGAGGCCAGCATAGTCAGACGAAGAGCCTGCTCTTATGTCTTGGTCGAAGGTAAACTCTACAGACGAGGATTCTCCATTCCACTGCTCAAATGTGTCGAGGAGGAAATGGTCGCACACATCCTGCATGAAATCCACGAGGGAATCAATACCCAACATCTAGGAGGAAGGTCCCTTGCTCGCAAGGCCCTCCGGGCAGGATACTACTGGCCAACTATGCAGAACGACGTGAAAAAACACGTAAAGAAATGCGACAAATGCCAACGGCACGGGGACATGCACCTGGCTCCGCCTAACAAGCTCAAGTCTATGTCCTCCCCGTGGCCATTCGCCTGGTGGGGCCTGGACATCCTAGGGCCCTTCGTGGTAGGATCAGGTCAAAACAAATATCTCATAGTGGGCGTGGACTATTTCACAAAATGGATAGAGGCAGAAGCTCTAGCCAAGATAACTGCCCTTAACATCCTGCGTTTCTACAAACGAAACATCCTTGCACGTTTTGGCATTCCCCAAGTGATAGTAACGGACAACGGGATGCAGTTCACGGACAGGAAGTTTCAGGAATTCGTCGCCCAATTGGGCACGAAGCAACACTTCGCATCCGTCGAGCACCCCCAAATAAACGGGTAGGCTGAGGCAGCTAACTGAGTCATCCTTCGAGGCCTCAAATGAAGGCTAGACGAAACAAAGAAGGCATGGGTCGAGGAGCTACACAGCGTACTCTGGGCATACCGCACAACTCTCCATTCAACGACCGGGGAAACACCTTTCTATCTAGCATACGGAATCGAGGCTGTAATTCCCGTCGAAGTCCACGTGCCCTCTAAGCGGACAGAGTCGCCCCTAGACGAGGAGATAAACGAAGGATCTTTGAGGGAAGAGCTCGACCTCGTCGAGGAAATCAGAACCGGGGCAGCTCTCCGCGAAGCCTCACTGAAACAAAAGATCACCATCAGGCACAACGCCAAAGTGATACACCGAGAGTTTGACGTGGGAAGCCTTATCCTAAGAAGAAACCACAAAGACTCTCGCGAAGGCAAACTAGCAGCCAATTGGGAAGGACCCTATCGCGTCCGGGCGAAAACAAAAAATGGGGCCTACTACCTAGAACATCTCACTGGGGAAGAACTCGCTCGACCATGGAACGCTGAAAAGTTAAAACAATACTACAACTAGATCCTCGGTTCGACTACGAACGTCAGCTACCGACCACTATGCGCGTCTAGGTACAAGCGTCGCATACGATTAAAGCATAACCCCGCTCAGTGATGAGCCGGGTAGTTGCTCGACAGCGGTCCTCGATCGAGCATCGCCGTCATCAGAGTACCATGATTGGCAGAACCCCAGCTCGGGATGGGAAGTTCACGCCGCGAACTCAGGCCTCAAACGCGACTTGAGCTCAGCTCCCCGCCAGGACATTCCCCGACAGTTCGACCAGTTCCCCTCACTATCGAACACATCTATAACGAGCAAATCCCCTAAAATATTCACACAAGTCAAGTACCCCCCTTTTCGTGGGCGGACATACATTCACAGCGAGCATGCATATAACACTTAGCAAATATAAACGCAAGTAAAATCATGCACGTGAAGAAGCCAGAAACATAATAAATTAATGGTGGCCACAAGGGCCACGATTGTACGTTGTTACATAAAACGGGGGCCATGCCCCCCCCCAAATAAATTACAAATAATTCAACGGCACGCAGGCCGGACAAGTTACAACAACATCAAAATAACAAAAGGCCTCATTCATCCGCATGCTCAGTTGACGCCGGCTCAGGTCTCTGGTCCTCCTCGGGCTGGTCCTCAGGCTGGTCCTCGGGAGTGTCTAAAACAAGGCCTTCGGGCACGACAATGCGACAATGCTCAACGCGCGCCAGGTAATGAGTGCCCTCGAAAGAAACGTCTAACCCAGGGTTCACCACGCGCAGCTGAGCCACGGCCTTCCGGAAGGACTCCTCCTCAACAGCGATGCCATCGTCTTCGGCCTGCAAAATATGAGCCACCAGCTTAGATCTAGTCTTCAAAGCTTTCACATCATCTGGCTCGTCGACAACCGGGGCGTTGGCCGCCATCAGCTCCTTGTTCAGCTCCTCAGCAGCTTTCTTCTCCGCCGTCAGCCTGGAGACCTCCTCCTTCAGCCTGGCTATCTCCTCTACAGCCTTTTTTCGAGCCTCCCCGACCCTCTTAACTTCCTCCTTTAGGGACGCCTCAGAGGCCCGGGCTGCATTAAGTTTAGCCTCAAGCGCAGAGTCCCCTTCTGCATAAACGACCGCCATCTCCAGCATCCTCACCAAGGAAGAAGCATCCTGGGCTACCAGCGCCCTCTTGCTCGGTCAGTCCATGCTCTCCAAGCTAAGAGATTCTGCCCGGGGAACGACCAGGGTGTTGCCCTAAAAAAATCTCCTATCAAGGATGCACGGGGGGAGCTCAAACTTCCCTTTCTCAGGTGCCCGGGTCAGGTCCACAGCATCAGACGCCCTTTGCCGCTTCGATCGCCCGGCCAAAGGCAGAGGAGAATCCCGAGGAGCTGGAGTGGGAGAAGAAGAGGTCCCCGCTACAGCCTAAAGGGGAGGAGGAACACGGGCACCAGCATGCCGAGATTTAGGAGGGGCCGTCCCAACTTTGTTCCTCGCCATAGCGTTCCTCACGACCCGATCATGTGCCTGAGGCATTTCACCTGCACGAACAAAAACGAGCATGTTAGTTATGAGGAAAGGAGATAACGTAAACAAAATCTAAGTAAATAAGACTACCGAGCAATCTCTCAACGTCTGCAGGAGTCTTGCACTCCAGCAGTGCCTTAACGGGGATGAACCGACATTTGACCCTTTGACTCCCATCCTCCTCAAAGATAGGGCGACCCTTGCTCGTCCAGCACTTAGCAAGGCTGAAGGAGTTCACCCAGCTCACCAGCGCCTCGTAAGCTACGACATCCTGCCCGCGCAGCTCGCCCGGTTGATAGACGTAATCGCTAGGCTTCTTGGCGAAATGGTCGGGTGCCCAGCGGATTGGGAACTTGTACAGCCTCTCCCCAATATACTTCCCCTCCTCGTTGAGCAGCTCCTCTCTGTCCTTATCAACCTCTATCTCCCAGACATACGTGCTGTCCTGGGCGACCTCGGACACTGGCTCGACGATGAAATACCGCTCCTTGAATGTTCAGATTGACTCCGAGAATGGCTTGAAAAGTTTGCGGGGCTGCTTCAAAGAGACCCAGCCATATTTCTTCCCCGTCAGCTGCCATTGAAGATGGAAAATAGCAAAGAACAAGGGGAGAGTAGCCCCCAGAGAGAGATGCTCGCAAACCAATTCGAAAGCCCGGATAAAGGCCAGTGAATTGGGGTGCAGTTGGGTAGGGGCCAATTTCAGGTGCTCGAACACTGATCGCTGGAAGTCGGTAAAGGGCAACCTCAGTCTCAACTCTTTAAAAGTGTACTCGTACATGGCGAAGCGGTCCCCGAAATTCGAGCAGACACGCTCGTCCAAAGTGGGGAAGTGCACCTTCCACTCCCCTTCCGGCCCTACTTCCGTAAAAACGTCCGCCAAAGACTTTACGAACGTTGATACATGCTCGAAAGGCTCGACCACCTCCCACTCCTCCGCGGAGAACCCTTCGTCGTCTTCCTCCATCACATCCACCTCTTCTTCCTCCCCGGCAGTACTAGAGGAACTTGAAGTCGCAGAGCTCGAGGCCGTCGAGCTACTGTTCTCCTCAGAACCGGTCTCCTCCTCGGACGTGTCAAGAATAATCTCTCGGTCTGGCTCCGTCGCCATTACGATCACCTGAAAAGCAGAGAAGACAGTGAATTCGACAGCAAATCAAATCCACCCTTCCACTTCCAGGTCAAGTGAAAGGGCGCGCGGAGGGCCGAGGACAACGTCCCCGGCCTAAGCCCTAACATCAACAGAAAAGCTAAAGCCTCCCGGCGAGGAGATGCTCGAAACATATCATCCTCCCGCGAGGAGCCTCCCCGTGCTCATTCCCAGATTCCGTTTGAAGCTCAACCGGAAACCGCAATGCTTCGCCGGAATCTGGAAACGTTCTACCGGAAAAATCATCGCTCTATCAAAAGACGAATAAACACGGTGGTCACACATGCGCAACTACCGCAACCACGTCGTGGACCACCCTCCTAGCTGAACGCGCTACATACTCCGGCGAAGTGCAGGAGGCAGAAAAATGGCTCAACCACCGTCCACCACCAACACTCGCCAGAAACCCACCTATTTTGTCATCTAAAGCTAACCCTAACCGCATACAGCCTATGATGAACGACAAAAGGAAGTAAAACAAGCTGCAGATCAGAAAACTTACTTGATTTAAGAAGAAGGTAGAGGTTGCTCGAAGCTGTTGACGGTGGTCGGAACGCCTGAAGACGGTGACGAGCAGGAACTACGAAGAAACGAGGAGAAATCAGAGAGGAAAAGTTTCAAATGAGACGTTTCCCCCCCTTTTTATACAAAGGGGCACGTGCAGCCACGCGCCCGTAGGTCATTATGACTATCCACTAGCCATCATTGCCTATTAACTGCCACACGGAGCTCTAGGTACACGTGGCGTCCCGTCGTTTCCAATTCTGTCTGACTCTTAGTCTCCCCGAACACCGGGCAACAAGGTCACGACCACGAATCTCACGGACATGGGGGGTCACGAGCACCTGGAGACCATCCTCCTCGTCTACAAATAACGACTCCATGCTGGCTCCCCGGAGCAACGAGCAGTCCTTAAGTCATTACTCCCATGCTCGGGAGCAACGACTTGGGGGGCTCTTGTTTTGGACTGGACCAATGGCTAGAATTGGCCCAATCCACCTCTGCTCCAGAGCGGCCCAAATTGCCTAAGTCCAATCCACAGAGGGGCAAAAATTACCTTTCCGCCCCTCATACCGGGCAAGGAACGCAACGTCCCTCCCCAGGATCAATGCCCGTTACGCACGGCTTCTCTGCCCGAATAGCTAAGGGCAGGTGCCCGAAACCACGCTTATGCCCGGCATAACAGCTAGTTTCGGGCATCTCTGCACGGCGTAACAGCTAGTTTGGGCAGTTACCTATTCTTCGGGAAAACGGTTATTTCGCCCCGAAAATAGGACCGTTGGCCACGCGCTGGGGGCTCTATATAAACCCTCTCGCTTGAGAGGGTCAGGTATCCAATATTCACCCTAAGAATTCACACTTTGTACTTGCCCCTTTTCTCTGACCCTTTCTTACTTGAGCGTCGGAGTGCCTTGCAGGTACACCCCCTCCTCTCCATACGACCAGCATCCTCGACGTCCTTGGCGGCCTGATTCTACAGGATCTGATCCAGCCTTCACGATCACAAACTGTCACCTCAATGTACGTATGTGCACTTAACCATCATTACTCAACTTTTCAAGACGTAGTGGGCCACAAAATCAATTCAAAATAAAAATCATTTAATTGATTTTTAAATCATAAAAATTTAGCGCAATTTGTCTAAATTCAATAAAGACACTAAATACCTTCACTCTCTCATTTTCACTTTTTCCGAATCTTCAAGCTTTGAAACCCCAAACATCTTCAACCTCCGTGTCTTCGTTGTCTTTTTCTTCTACCCAGTAACAGGGCCGACCCAGTGCAGGTGTAGCCTGTACTACAGCACTGGCCCCAAAATTTTGCAGGGTCCATTTTTAAAAAATACATTTTACACCTATTTTTTTAACAACAGGTGTAAAATCATAGTTTGTTTTCAAAATCAATTTTATTCCTCTTTATTTTAAAATAAAAAAGGTGTAAAATTATAATTTATTTTTAAAATCTATGTATGTTTATCAATTTTCTAAAAAACTCGGTTTAAATTAATATTTATAGACCTATTTTTTAAAGAATTTAATTGATATACACTGACAGTGTAAAAATTTTTTACACTGTCAACCAATCACCCTCATGTATCCTGCCACATCAGACTGTAAATTTTAAGTTACTGTAAATTTTAAGTTACGGATATGACATGCCAGATTGATAAATTTCTATTGGATGACATTCTAAATTTATTTTACTCTGTCAGTGTATATTAATTAAACTCTTTTTTAAATTATAGGCTTAAATACACTTTTGGTCCCCTTACTTTATTACTATCTCCGGTCCTTTTTATAAGGAACATTTCACTTTTTTATATTCATTAAATAATTAATGTATCTGGTCTATAATGCAGACCAGATACATTAATTATTTAATGAATCTAAAAAAGTGAAGTGTTCCTTGTAAAAAGGACCGGAGAGAGTATTTTTTAACTTTTAATCCCCCGATTTTAAAAACCAGTTTTTTGGTCCCTAAACTTTACATCACTTGGGATTTTGATGACCCCCTCCAATTTTGCATATGTGGCAATGATGATTTGGACAAAAATAATTGTTTTTGATGAGGTGACAATATTGATTAGGATAATTAATTTATTAATAATATTTAAATAATTAATTATTAATATTTTTAATTTAGTTTTTTTAATTTATGTGAACTAGTACAAATTTAAATTTTAAAATAAATATTGTTGGGCCAAAACCCATATCTTTACAACATTCCAACAAGTCACAAGTTCACATTAATGTTGGCTAATGTATGCTTTATAATTAGTTAAAATAAAACTAAGTCAATCGATGTGGGACTTGTGAGAAGCAAAACCAACAAATCCTCCACTATTACTCATCTTCATGCAAACCATTTAACATGTTTCTGAAAAGAACTCAAGCTACTGCAACTTGAAAAGCTCAAGACTTTAAACACCAATGTTGGGGTTGTGTCCCTTCAAATAACCCGTAACAGCTGCAACAAAACAAGGAAAAATAATTACTAGTAACAGCTTGCTGAAGACGTAAAGTAAAATTTTCCAATTGCTATTATGTATGAAAAGACCTTCACTTTTACATCAGATTCACCTTTTATCTTCACTAACTAACTCTATTACATCATCTTAGTAACTATTACATAGTGACTGAGTTGTGTTGAGTTGTGTTTTTGAGGCAACATATGTTTTTTCTTCTTTCTTACCTCTGTAGTTTCTTGTAGCCTTGGGAAGATTCTTGATCTTTCTGTTTTGTACAATGATTTTTTTTCAATTTTGTTTTAGCTATATAACATTATTATCATGGAATGTTTTTCCTCTCAACTTCTAGCAACTTTTACGAGTGCCCTACTGTTTAATTCAGCTGCAACAATTACTCCGTAACAGCTGCATCAAAACAAGAAAAACAATTACTACCATTAATTTTTTTCATCACTTGGAAGATAAAATACAAAGAACAAGTATACATACTTAGAATGCTTGTAGCTACTCAGAAACTGTAAGATAATCCTTTCAAATAGAATGGCTATAGGTTTTCTAAATTTATGTTGGTCTTGAAGAACTTATTGTACTTCTATGATGTGTGTGGTTTACTGAAGGAATGCCTCCTGCAACGTTACTTCAGTAAGGTATTCATTGGAAAAGAAGCAAAAGTTGTTGCAGGTGTAAGTGTCTTTCATTGATTTTGTTAGTCCCACGTCGATTTTGTATCAAATAATATTAGTGTTTATAAAGCTCATGTTTTTTATAACAAATAAAATCTTGGAGATTGGGCTGATGATGTTGCTGAATGGGCCTTGAGCCTGAAACTAACAAAATTTTAATTAATTATTAATTTATTCTATAAAATAATATTTCTTAAAAAACTTAATTAAAATTATAAATTTATTAATTAAAAATATTAAATAATCTAGTCATCAAATAATATTTTTTAAAAAACTTAATTAAAATTATAAATTTATTAATTAAAAATATTAAATAATCTAGTCATCAATATCATGTAATTAAAAACAATTATTTTTGTCCCAATCATCATTGCCACGTATGCAAAATTGGAGGGGACCATCAAAATCCCAAGTGATATAAAGTTTAGGGATCAAAAAGCTAGTTTTTAAAATGGGAGATTAAAAATTAAAAAATATCAAAGTAAGGGATCAAAAATACATTTAAGTCTAAATTATATCAGGAACCCTGGATTGATTGGGCCGGACCTGCCCAGAAACTTCGTTCATGTCTCGTCTGTTCAATGTGATGGTAAGGCTACAAGCTGTCAAATCCATGACGTGTTACGAGAAATGATCATGATAAAAATGAAGGATTTAGGTTTTTGACATGCTCTGCGCGAAGATGATCACGAATGGAAATTGGAAGTCTCAGATTCTCAATATGTTACAGTTTACACAATAGAGGCATTTATTGTTTCTTCATTCATTCAACTTTGCAGCTTTTCAATACCCATGTCATCTAGGGGTGTTCGCGGTGCGGTTTGGTTCGGTTTTGAGCATAAAAATCATCCTAACCGCGAAATAAAAATGCATGCGGTTCGGTTTGGTTCGGTTGATTTTTAAAAATTCATCCAAACCAAACCAAACCAAACCAATGCGGTTAGAATCGGTTCGGTGGTTGCGGTTTATAGACTTCTTGATTATGGAATTATAAAACTAAGAAACTAATCATATAATTTCCTAAACAGAACAATCATACAAAACAAGTTGTTTATTACAAATAAGTTGTTTATTAAAAAATGCTAGTTATATGGCCATGTTTTTCTGACAGGGGTAATAGTTACCGCATATAAAACATATCCATAAAAAGTTAATCTTCAACAAAAAAAAAATAATAATAATAAAAAAATAAAACAAACATTACTAGAATTAAATTAATAGAGATACTGCAGTCATTTTAGAAGGGAATCTTATCACTAACAAAGAAAATACAATTTGGAATTGAAATTGAGATTGCAGTCAATAAATTGAAATTGAAATTGAAATTGAAAGTTTAATTTAAAATTAAAATAGTAGTATTACTGTATTAAAAAAGAAAACAAGTTTAATATGATAATAATAATTAGATATTAGTATTGAAAGCTAATGACTGAATGAAATTGGAAGTGAGTCACGTGGAATTGGAAATATAGTAATAGAAATTAGTAACGTAAGTTTAAAATGCGGTTTGGTTCGGTTTGGTTCGGTTTTGTGAAATAAAAACCGCAAACCAAACCAAACCGTGCGGTTCAGTAAAAAAATCATCCAAAATCATCCAAACCAAATGCGGTTTTTGCGGTTTTCAGTTTGGATTGGTTCGATTTGCGGTTTTGCTTTTGGATTGGTTTGGATACGATCACCCATAATGTCATCTACTTATCAACATGGTAGCCTAATATGTTTGGAGTATGTTTGGATAAGGTTGTTTGAATTTTTTAAGAAATTTAAAATTTTAAGTAATTTAAATGATTTTATTGAAATTTATTTAATTTTAATTTTTTGTTTGTTTTAATAGAGCAGTTAAAATTTTCAATATTAAAATTTTGAGGTTATGTTTTTAATAAAATTTTGGGTCAGATTTAAAATTTAAAAAATATGGATTAATTTGCAATTTTTGAAATTTTAAAGGGACTGATATATAATATTTGAGAAAATTATTAAAGACTATTTCGTAATTATTTAAAAAATTTAGAGGTCAATTTTAAAATTTTGAAAAATATGAGATCAACTTGTAAAATTTAAAATAATAATAATAACTAATTTCACATTCACATTTTATAGATTAAGAGAAATTTTTATTTTTATTTTTGATTTTATGCATTATTTTAAAAGATTAAATTG
This sequence comes from Lathyrus tuberosus, assembly GCA_022829125.1. NCBI lineage: Eukaryota > Viridiplantae > Streptophyta > Magnoliopsida > Fabales > Fabaceae > Lathyrus > Lathyrus tuberosus. The sequence continues at coordinate 23,360,951 of JALAZF010000013.1, read as the reverse complement.
AATTTGAGCAAAATATTTCATAGATTTATATCATTTTAATAATTCTTCATTTTTTTTATTAAAACAATAAATTTTGTTCAAATTATTTTAAATATTCTCAAAACATTTCATTCTCTTTGTTTGAATGAGTAATTTTAATAAGGGAAAATAATTTGTTGGAAAAATTTATTGATTGATTAGAAACAGGGCCAACTCAATCAAACTGGAGGCTTAGTTCTAATTTAAAAATGAGCTAAAATAAAAAAAAATACAATTATAATAATTAAAAATGACACATAAAAAATATAATTATATATTAATGAAATTAAGATTTAATTATAATTATTTTGATTTTAATCAATCTCTTTTTTTTTTAATGTATTGATTTTTATTATAGCATTTTTTAAATTTATTTGATTTTTTTATAATAATTTTTTTATATTTATTAATATTAATATTAAAAAAATGGTTTTTTTCAAAAATTTTGTACCCTCCAAAATTTGAGGCCTGTGCTATAGAGCTTGCTGCTCCTGCACAGGGTTGAGTCTGATTAGAAAATATTGATAATTTTTTTTCAATAAGAAAATTGATTGAAAATGAGCACAAATCATGCTTGAACAAATTACAAGGTTAACGTAATTTGAGATAATCCGCGAGATTTTCCACATATTGTAAAACTATAAAATTACTCTACTCTTCAAACCTATTACAATCCAATTCCACGAGATTAATTTGATAAAATAACAAGTTTCTTCTACTCCCCTATTCACCGCATTATTTTAAAAAATGATGTTATTTCTCCGCAACCATAAGTACCAATAAGTGGCCAACAAAATTAATAGTTTCTTGCTCTTGATAGCTTTCCATTTCATTTGATTGAGAAAATGCTTGCATGATTATTGATTCATCAATGTGGTCCATTTACAACCATTCTTCTATAGATTCCTAAATTCTAACAGCAAAGAGGCAAGAAATTAAGAGATGACAAATGTCTTCCTGACCTGCAACACAAGAAACACAAAGGAGATCTAGAGGAGAATGAAAAACTCACCTCTTATGCATCTCATTTTTCGACGGCAGCCTATTAATCAACACTCGCCAACCGAAGACTTAAATTTTGGATGGATCTTTAGATCTCAAGAGATTCTTCAACAGCAGCGTAATCGCCGTGTCCCCCTGCTTTTAATCTGGGAACTGGACAGAAAAGAATAACAAGATTTGACAGAAAATTTGCCCAAAGCTTCGTCTGTCCAATGAAAACGATCCTCCGCATCTCTGACTGGAGAGAAAGAAGCAATATCTTCCTGAAACTCCAAGAATCTTTGATCATTAAGAGGACATGTATTATGAAAAATAGACCAATTCCACCTCCAAGAATTGTTTTCCCAGATGCCAAAATCACAAACAAGAGCGAATTTAAGGTGGTTGGATTTGGTCTGGGTATCTAGAGATTAAAGGATGTTGACCACACCCTGAATTCCACCAAAAAAGAAAATTGTCACCATGGCCCAATTTGCAGCAGATGGCATCTCTAAACCAGTTTGGATCATTTGAGAAATTTGAACCCACCTTTTTCAGATCCCTCTATGATAAGGATGACAACTTCAAAGTCTTGGGAGAAGAAGGACCGAAAACTTCCGCCACCAAGTTACTGTGTCTGAACTCCAAGATAGCCTTCCAAATCGCTTCCCTCTCATGTATAAACCTCCATATCCATTTAGCCAAAAGGGCCTCATTTACGATGACAATATCTTTCACACCTAGCCCACCATCATGTTTAGACTTACAAACAGTTTTCCAGCCATCCGAAACTATACCTTTCTTCTCATATTTCCCTTGCCATAAAAATCTTGACTTAATAGAATTTATAGTCTTCAAGACCGATTTTGGAGCTTTGTAGAACGACAACATAAATATTGGGATACTATTTAAAGTAGAATTCAAGAGGGTGATTCTACCACCTATGGAGAAACTTTCCTTTCCAAGATGAGGGTTTGGCCTTTAAAAAGTCAATGACTTCTGTCCAAGAAGAGGCCCTTCTAGGATTTGAATCGACCGAAATAACGAGGAATTTGAAAGGGATTTTGTCTGCACAAAAATTTAAGAAATTTGCACCTGCTACTAGAAAAGAATCAGTGGTATTAATGCCAAATAATTTGCTTTTAAACATATTCACCTTAAGTCCGAAAACTAATTCAAAACCCCAGAATATAGCTTTGAATGCCCATAAATTATGCTAACAAATATCCCCCATCAAGATCGTGTCATCTGCGAATTGAAGAATATTATATTCATAATCATTACCACATTTGAAAACCTTGAGCATCCCACTCTCATTCTCCTTGGAAACGAGACCAGCCAATCCTTCACCGATAATCGCAAAGAGGAACGAAGAAAACAAATCTCCTTTCCTTAAACCTTTTGTTCCAACAAAGTCTTTTGTTGGGCTACCAATGACCAAAACAAAAAAAATATGTATTGAAAACACAATCCTCCATCCATAAGTTCCATCTTGAGCCAAAGCCTATTCTTCTGAACATGTATCGAAGAAATTCCAAGAAACACGATCGAAATATTTTTCGAAGTCTACTTTCAAAATAAGGCATTCCTTCTTGAATCTTTTAGCATAATCGATGATCTCATTAACCACCACCACCCCGTCGTAAATCTGTCGGCCATAAATATAACCAGTTTGAGCGTGAGAGATAACCTTACCAATCACCTTCTTCAACCTTCCCGCGAGAATCTTAGATAAAATTTTGTAAGTGCTTGAAATGAGGCAAATCGGGCGATAATTTCCCAAGGATTGAGGAATCTCAACCTTAGGAAAAAGAGCAATGAAGGAGGCTGAAAACGCTTTAGGAAGGGTACCTGAAACAAAGAATTCGTTAAGAAAGTTTATAAGGTCAGATTTCAAAACATCCCAGCTCCTTTTGAAAAAATCTAGAGAGAAACCATCTGGTCCCGGAGTCTTTTCCCCATCACACTCCCAGATCGCATTCTTTAATTCTTCTAGAGAAAAAGGTTTCTCCAGGACAACATTATCTTCCTCAGACAGCTTTTTGAATTCCATGCCCGAGAGATGAGGTCTATTATCGAGAACTTCAATGTAACTCTTTTCAAAATAGTTTTATATGCAATCTTTAATCTCAGAGACACCTTCAATTCTTCCCGCATCAGATTCAATGGAAAGGATATTATGTTTTCTACTGCGAGCCTTCATAACATTATGGAATAATCTCGTGTTCTGATCGCCCTCCATGATCCATCTAACCCTAGCTTTTTGCCTCAACAAACTTTCTCTTATGAGTAAAAGATCCCAAAATAAGTTGTTCAAATATTTCTGAAGATTCAACTCCTCAACATAATTGGGGACTTCCCCGTTAGACCACTTGATTTTGCAAGAGATTGATCTCAGAGATTGCCTTATCTAATTGCAAGTCCATTCTGCCATAAACTTCACAATTCCAAACCTTAATCCTAGACTTTAACAACTTAAGTTTTTCTTTGACAATGAAAGCCTTTTTACTGTTGACGTGAATCCTTCCCCACTCCTCCTTTATGAACTGATTGAAATCTTTATGATCCAACCACCCTTAGATGAATCTGAATGGTTTAGGCCCCTAGTCAATGGAATCACATTTCAACCACACTAGGCAGTGATAAGAGATATCATGAAGACCAGTTTCCAAATAATTAATGTTCGAAGAATTTACCAAGCCTTCAGATACAAGCATACGGTCAAGTCTGCTGCAAATACTACCATCCATTTTTCTCCAAGTAAACTTACTACCTATTACAGGCAGTTCCTCAAGCTCCAGTTCGACAATGAAATCAGAAAATTCAACCATACCCTTCTTATCACTTCAGTTATAGGAACTACTTCTCTCATCACAGTTTTTGACCGAGTTGAAGTCGCCATCGATACACCATTCACCCGGACCCAAAGACATCTTCCTGTCTATAAGATCACGCCACAACTTTCTCTTTTTGGATAGAACGCAAGAGGAATAAACGTTAATAAAGTAACAAACCTTGTTTGATTTTTGAGCATAAAGACCCACATATCCTTAACCCTCAAAGCTAAAAAGAGGAGAAATAGCCCCCCTTCTCCATAAATAAGCAACCCCCAGATTGACCCAAAAATTCTTTAGCTATCCAATCAACATCTTTACTGCCCCAAATGCTCTGAGCTAACTCACTGGACATCTTCTTCATAAGTTAAAAATTTTAAATGACACTAAAAGTAAGTTAAATTTTTTTTAAATGAAACTAAAAGAAAGCAAGGAAAGAGAGGCTAACTCACTAGACATCTCCGTTCAAATTAAATTTAAAAAATGCTAGAGAAGAAGTTTGTTAGACCTAGTGTGTCGCCATGGGGAGTGCCAGTATTATTGGTTAAGAAGAAAGGTGGTAGCAGGAGGTTGTGTGTTGATTATCGACAACTGAATAAGGTTACGATTAAGAATAAGTACCATTTTCCTTGAATTGATGACCTTATGGATCAATTGGTTGATGCTTGTGTGTTCAGTAAGATTGATTTGAGATCGAGATATCACTAGATTTGAGTAAAGGCATAACATATTCCAAAGATGCATTTAGGACCCGATATGGCCATTATGAGTACTCGGTGATGTCGTTCGGTGTGTCTAATGCGCCATGTGTGTTCATGGAGTATACGAATAGGATTTTTATTCCTTACTTGGATCAATTTATTGTGGTTTTCATAGATGACATCTTGATGTATTCTAAATTAGATGAAGAGCGTGCATGACATCTGTGAGTTTTGTTACAGACCTTGCATGAGAAGAAGTTGTATGCTAAGTTATCCATGTGTGAATTCTGGTTGCGAGGAGTAAGTTCCCATTGCCATGTGATTTCCAATGGTGGTATAACAGTTGATCCGTCTAAGGTAGACACAGTGTTGTATTGGGAGACTTCTAAGTTAGTTATAGCGATCAAAGTTTTCTTGGCTTGAATGGTTACTATAGAAGGTTTATAGAAGGGTTTTCGAAGTTGACTTTGCCTTTGACTCAGTTTACTCGAAAATGGCAAGCTTATGTGTGGGATGCTCAATGTGAAGAAAGTTTCTAAGTGTTGAAGAAGAGGTTGACGACGACGCTAATTTTGATTTTTCCAGATGCTTAGGAATATTTTTTTATGTATTGTGATGCATCGAAGATGGGGTTGGGTGGTGTGCTTATGCATAACCTTCAGGTGGTGGCGTATGCTTCAAAACAAATGAAGGTTCATGAGAGGAATTAATGTACATGTGATTTAGAGTTGACAGTTGTAGTATTTGTGCTTAAGGCGTTGAGGCATTATTTATATGGTTCGAAGTTCGAGGCTTTCAGCGATCATAAGACATTGAAGTATCACTTTGATCATAAGGAGCTAAATATGAGGCGGAGAAGGTGGTAGAGTTTTTGAAGGATTGCGAATATAAGTTGAATTACCATCCTGGTAAAGCTAATGTGATAGCAAATGCTTTAAGTATAAATTCTTTGCATATGTCGGTATTGATGGTTAGAAAGTTGTACTTGATTGAGAAGTTCAAAGATCTTAGCTTGATGTGTGAGATGATGCCCTAAAGTGTTATGTTAGGTATGCTGAAATTGACTAGAATTGTTCTAGAAGAGATCAGAGAAGGTCAGAAATCAGAGTTGGGATTGATTGACCTGTTGATGTTAACCAATCAAGGTAAAGAATTGGATTTCATAATTGATGATAATGGAGTTATGAGATTCCGAGATAGGGTTTATGTGCCAGATTTGCCAGAGCTTAAGAAGAGAATTCTTGAGGAAGACCACATAAGTGGTTTGAGATTTCATGCCAGTGCTACGAAGATGTACCAAGATCTTAAGAAGATGTTTTGGTGGCCAGGTATGAAGAAGGAGGTTTTCGAGTTTGTTTATTCTTATTTGACTTGTCCGTAGTCGAAGATCAAGCATTAGAAACCGCATGGGTTTATGCAACCTTTGAGTACCCCTGAGTGGAAGTGTGATAAAATTTATATGGATTTTATGGTGAGATTGCCAAGAAAACGAAGGGAAGTGATTTGATTTGGGTTATGATGGATAAAGTGACTAAGTCATCTCATTTTATTTCGATAAAGATCAGTTACCCATTGCAAAAGCTAGCAGAGGTTTACATCAGTGAGATTGTGAAGCTACATGATATTCCTTTGAGTATTGTTTCAGATAGAGATCCAAGGTTCACGCCGAGGTTTTGGGAGAGTTTGCAAAAAGCCTTGGAAACCAAGTTGAGGTTGAGTCCTGCCTATCATCCGCAGACAAATGGTCAAACAGAAAGGACTATCCAATCTTTGGAAGATTTGTTGAGAGCTTGTGTTTTGGAACAAGGAGATAATTGGGATAGTTACTTTCCATTGATCGAGTTCACCTATAAAAACATTTACCATTCTAGTATTGAAATGACACCTTATGAAGATTTGTATGTAAGGAGGTGTATGACTACTTTGTGTTGGTATGAATCAGGTGAAAGTGTTATGCTTGCACCAAAGATTTCTTAGAAGACTACTAAGAAAATCAATATGATTTAGGAGAAGATTAAAGCTTCACAGAGTAGACAAAAGAGTTATCATGATAAGAGAGAAAGGAAATTGAGTTCCAAGAGGGATATCATGTGTTCTTGAGAATCACTCTAGAAACTGGTGTTGGTCGTGCGCTGAAGTCTCGAAAGCTAAAGCCTCACTTTATTGGTCCATATCATATCCTCCAGAGAGTAGGAGATGTGGCCTATAGAGTTTCCTTACCACAATCTCTTTCGAATCTTCATGATGTTTTTCACGTGTCTCAACTTTGGAAGTATACTCTTGATCCGTCCCATGTGGTCCATTTGGTTGATGTGCAAGTGAGAGATAATTTGGCTGTTGAGGCATCACCCTTGTAGATTGAGAATCACAAAGTGAAACCCTTAAGAGGTAAAGAGACTGTTTAAGTGAAGGTAGTATGGGGAAGATCTACTGGTGGGAGCATGACGTGGGAGCTGGAAAGTAGGATGCGATAGTTGTATCCAGAGTTGTTTATTCTAGGTAATTTCAGGGCAAAAATCCTTTAAGTGGGGGAGATTTGTAACACCCCGATTTTTAAATTTATTTTATTTACTGATTCAATATATATTTATATAATTTATTGGTGTGTTGTGTGTATTTTGTGGGATTGTTTGAGGTGGGATATAATTTATACTATTATTCACTATTTTTGGTTAATTAAAATAATATAAAAATAATAGAAGAATATAGAGAAAAATAAGAAATATGAGATATGGGGTGGAAAGTGGTATAGTGAGATAAGTGGTGGGACATGGTGAGAGAAACCAAAAGATGAAGGGAGTTTTAGAATTAATAAAAGATAAATTTGGTTTTATTTTAATATAAAAATAGGGAGAAGGAGAGGAGTTTTGGAATAGAACATGAAAGCTGTAAAAGTAGGATTTTGGAGAGGCAAGTGCAAATCTAGGATTCCAAAGAGAAGATTCATAACTTTTCTACAATATTTAGGTAAGGAGGATGTATTATTCTTCTATGGGTGTATTCTTCTTAAAGGATAGAGAGGGCTCCTAACCCTCTTCCTCCATTGTTGAGGATTTTGAATCCATGAGATATTTGTGCATACCTCTCTGGACTATCATACTTTGATTCTGTTTTATGCTAGAATTATGTGTTGAAATTCATATGCAATTGTATGAGAAAAACTGGATTGATGTTGTTTATCTTTTATGTTTTGGTGATGATGAATATATAGTTGAATTTGCATTAAAAATTGGTGTTGATGTGTAATTTGTACTGATTTAATGAGGTTTTTGTTTAATATAACAAGGGTGATGCATTTCTGTTCGATTCGGGTGGTTAGGTGTTGAAATCAGAGCTTTGGAAGCACTCTAATGGTGAAAACACGAGTTTTGCAATATGCACAGCGGTGACGGGCGTCACCGGCGTGATGGCCTGACCGTCATGCTGTTGAGAGAGATGTCTGATGTCAGCATGGTGATGGAATGACCGTCATGGTCTCCGAGATGGGCTTCTGACATAGGCGTCACCAGAGTGACATTTTTGTGAGAGAGGGAAAGGGTGACGACCGTCAACCTGATGACAGGTTGATTGTCAATCCCTGCAGTTGACCGGTCCTGATCGGATGACTTGATTTTTTGAGCTTTTTTTGATGGCGGTGATTGTTTACTATTGTTTTCTACTGTTTGGTGAGTTGAGGCAGTGTGTTGTGATGAAATCAAAAGTTGTTGATGTATTTTTCCGTGTGAATATATGTGTGTGTGTGTGTGTATATATATATATATATATATATATATATATATATATATATATATATATATATATATATATATATATATGGTATCACATTATTGTGAACTACGTGGTTCGAGCAAGAACTATTGGTGATGATTTTTATATTAATTTGTTGTGGCACTTTATGCATCATGTATATCGAAGATAAGGATTGGTGATGAGATTGTTCTATAACATAGCTCTGACATAGGTTGGTACCTCATGCATATGGTGACGAGGTAATGAGTGCATTCCATATACATTTGTACTTATGATTGGTGATGATTGTGAGTGTTATACATAAATATGTGGATGATTGGTGAGGGGTGTGAATGACATGAATGCGTTTATATTTTATGTGTACTGTCCTTTATGCTTTATACACCACTAACATTTTAAAACTTATTCTCACCCCTGTTTGTTTTGTTGTGGCGTTCTATACTTCTTTGGGGGTATAGACAAGCAGGTAGAGGAGTATATGCCGTTTAAGCTAGAGAATGGAATTAAGGCTTCTTCGTTTACCTTATTGCTTTTGAGTCTTTTAGTTTTGGAGTCGCTTTGATGTGTAACATTGGGGACTGGTTTTTTATTACATGTTATGCTTCTCGGAGATGTTTTAGAATATTTTCATTATGTTTTCAGTGTGGAGACTTTTTATGATTAAATGATATTTTTTATTCCGATGCCTTAATAAATGTTATGTTTTGTTGAGTAAGGTGATTAGTGATGAATGTGTAATGCCCTATTTGAGAATTTTAATTGAATTATGTTATAAATAAAGAGCTGGGGTTTTAGGGTAAGAAAGATATGAAGGCATGTAGGTGTTTTTGGTGATTTCAAGATACTAAATCCCCACCCGCAAAACTAACCAACATGAGGACATCTAGTAAACATAACTCCATAGTTTCTTAGACTTTAGAAACTCAATGTTTTATGTAGTCAAAATATGTGTTCTAATTGCCAACTCAACATAGACTAAGAAGCTTAAGGATTATCTCTCAAACAATATACTATCTTGCAGCCAAGAGAAATCTAAAAAATTCAAGCTATCTACAACAAGTTATGTTATCATTCCTTATAGAGGAGATTTATGAGGGTGTGTGTGAAAATCATTGCAGGACTAAAACCTTGGCTTGAAAAATCCTCAGACTAGGACACTATTGGCCAATCATATAATTAAATTGGAAGGAAAATATGCATAAACACGATAGTTTCCTTATTCATATTTGCCATGCTTCTCATTCCCATTAACTTCTTCAAACCTTCAAACCTTGCTTGCCAAAATATCAGTTAATATTGCAACTCAGTTTTGCAATGTTCAATGCTTAATCTCTCTATACTAACTTGTCCTTAAGTAAATGGTACCTCATTTCTATGTGCTTGCTCTTACCAAGACTCATATGGTGGTTTGCTAAATTAATTACTTACTGATTGGCCACTAGCAACTTAATTTGCTTACAGTTGCTCACATTCAACTCTTCAAGCAACATCTCCAACCAAAGTGTTTGACAAGAACCATAAAAGGTAGCAACATACTCTGCTTCACATGAAGACAAAGCTATAATTTCTTACTTCTTTTAACTCCATGAGATTGGTAATGATCCAAGCATGAACAAGTAGCCTGATGTTCTCTTTATATCATCTTGATCACTACTCCAATCTAAATCAGAATAACCATACAACTTTGCGTCCATTCTTGTGTTTTGTTGATTTGGCATGAGTACTCCATGGTAAGTTGTACCTCTAATGCACCTTAGGATCCTTTTTTCTATAAGTGGATGACATAGCCTTGGTTTCTCCATGAATCTACTAACCAATCCCACACAATGGCAAATATATGACCTTGTATTGCAAAGATACCTCAATGAGTCAATGATTTGCTTGTACAAAGTGTTATCCATCAATCCATCAACTGACTCCTTCTTCAATTTGATTTTACTCTCCACGGATGTAATTGGAGGATTGTAATTGTTCATCTTAAACCTCTTTAAGATGTGTTCTGCATATTTCTTCTGATGCAGGAAAACCCTTTGTTTGGTGTTCACAATTTCCATTCCTAGAAAATATGCCAAATTTCCTATGTCTGGCATTTCAAACTCATTCTCCATGATTGCTTTGAACCTTGTTAATTCTTTTTCATTTAAACTTGAAACAAACAAATCATCCACATAAAGACATAGAATGACTTGGTCTTGTTCATTTGAGCATTTGACATAAACACCATGCTCTAATGTGCATTAGCTGAAACCTAACTTGATTAAGAAGCTATCAATCCTCTCGTTCCAAGCTCTAGGTGCTTGCTTCAATCCATACAAAGATTTTCTCAACCTATAAACCATTTTCTCTTCCCCGTTTACTTCAAAATCTGGCGTCTGCTTCACATACAATTTTTCCTCTAAAAATCTATTGAGGAATGAAAACTTCACATCGACTTGGTGCATCTTCCAACCTTTGTAAGTTGCTATGGCCACAACCAGTATGATTGTTTCAAGCCTATCCACAGATGCATAAACTTCATTGAAGTCTACTCCAGATCTTTAAAGAAAGCATTTTGCAATCAACCTTGCTTTGTACTTGACAATTTAACCATCTAGTTTCAACTTCAGTTTGTAAACCCACCTTACATCAATTATTTTATTGCCTAAGTTCTTAACTAGTTCCCATGTCTAGTTTTTCTCAATTGCCTTGAGATCCTCAACCACTGCATCTTTCAAATGCTTATCCTGCAAGGCTTGAACATGATTTATTAGTTCTGAATCATCCATCATGACTTCTTCAATCAGTTCACCATTTTCTCGGATAGCTTGATTTGTAAATCTCTCATAGTCATTCATCCGAACCGATGCTCCTGATACCAATTTGTCATGTAACTTGTATCCCAAGTTACTTGAAAAATGATGATAAACTGAGAGAAAATTAGAGAGTCATTGATGGTATTGATTATTGTGTGTATTTTAATTACAATAAGGGGTGATATATATAGACACACTAGCCACTTAAATCAAATTTAAAACAAATTGTCTGAAATATTCTGATATACTTAAAATGTATATACCCGCTCAAGTATTTGATATACCCCCAGATATATTCTTAAAGCAGTCTGTCTAACTAAAACTGATATACCCGCCCGAATATATGATATACCCCCGAGTATATTCTTAATGCATGTGAATTAACCACAATACATATCACACTGTAACACAATACTTAACAAAAGTAACACCTTTTAAGCTAGTTAATGGATTTAATCTGATAGCATAAGTAGAGCTCATATCAACATCCATATGAGGAGACATAACAAATTAATCCACATCATACCCAATTAGAATAACAAATCCTGACTTACTTGAAGAGGTCATAGAACTAACATACACAACTAAGTATGCAGCTAAACTGAGAGCCACAAGCATGTTTAATATAAAAGTTAAACCTAAAAACTTCAAGGAAGAATATATATTTATAAAAAACACATGAGGCATGGAAGGAAAGGAAACACGGAAAACTAGTAGCTAGCTCGATTTTTTAGTTGAAAAAATAGCATATAAGCTAGATGACCTAACTAGAAACATGTATTTGATTTCTTGGAATGCCATGCACATGAAAAAAGGAATCATCTCCAATCTCTAACTTCGATATCTATAACTACTACATCCTTTATCTCATCTTAAACATAGGTCTTCTTCGATAAGTTATCAACATGTTCCTTAAGTTTAATAACGACAGAATGGTTGGTGTACATCCTGGATTTTGATATGGTTAGGATGGATTACTTATCAAGGATGGACTCATCTCAGATTCTAGAAGGCGCACCTAATAACATTTCATCATTACAACACCCAAGGGTCAAACAATAATCACTAGCCTGTTACACTATTAAGTCCATTGGTAAAAGTAACTGATTAATCCATTATACTAATTTAAGGACCATTAAACCTATCGAAATCATGTTTATGCAGGGGAAATATATATAATAGATGAACGTGAAAAAAAGGAAGGAAGAGAACACACAAAAACAAAAACAATTAAGTAATACCCAATTCCCATTGCGTTTGTGATCTCACCTGATTCGCTTCAGCGAGATTATCCAAAAGTATTTATCATGAACATTTGGCACCCACCGTTGGATTCGACAAGGTTTTCCCAGGCCACACAACCATACCTTATGAACCCCATTTAGATTGGAGGATGGTGAGATTATCAATAAAGAAGATGATTAGAAAGTGGGAAATGATCTTGTCAACCCCTGACTTACATCATTGTACAGATCTGTTCTCTAATGATGACCACTCCTTCAGGCAGCTTCCATAACTGTTTTAGATTCACTGATGGCTGCCATGCCGAGATGAACAGTCTACTTGTACATTGTCACTTTATTTATTCAATATATTTCAACGTACATCAGAACTCGATCACCATTATGGAGAAATCATCAAGTGGTTCCTTTGAACATCTCAAGCCAACTGTGACTTCAGCCGTCGAGTTTCAATTTCGGGATTGGGACTTAAATTAGGAATTACAATGGTTCAATCCGGGATGGTATATGTCAACAAACGTTGTTCAAATTGCCTGGCAAGTTTCATTCGAAGAAGAACGAGGCCCCTTCGATACCTACTAGAATCGGGAGTTTTGCCATTCCTGAGAGATCTTATGCAAAAGCGGTGAGTAATGCAGATCGTTTTGGTAATAGGGTTGAGAAGGATAGTGTTAAATGTATTCCCTTGGAGGTGGATAGAATTAACCTGGAGAACCTGTACCGTATGAGGGTCGGGGTGGTGATGGAAGATGGGAATACATTCAACATCCAAAGAAACTTCAATGAAGAAGGCTATTTCAATATCAAGGTTACGCCTCTAGGTGCCTCTATGTGTCTTTTGGAAGATACCACAGGGGGAGACATGGGTGTTTTTGTTTCTGAAGTTAAGGAATGGTTGGACGTCTGGTTTAGAGATATTCGTTTGTGGTCTCCTGAGGTGGTGGCACTGATAGATTTGTGTGGATTCATTGTTATGGATTACCGTGCTTTGCTTGGAGTGAGACGAACTTTAGTCTTGTCGCTTCATCGTTGGGTACTTACTTCCATTGTGACGAGAATACAAGAAGTAAGTCGAAGCTGGATGCAGCAAGATTACTAATCAAAACCAATTTAGAGGTGATTATTAACATGAAGATCAGGGTGGAAGTTCATAACATCAAATATACTTTATCTGTTACTGAAGACTTTAGCAGTGGTAGATCTTGCTCTTGTGATGAGGAAGTGGACGAAGTGATAGATTCAGATGAAGCTCAGTCCTTGAATTCTTCAGAAGAATAAGGTGTGTGGGATTCAGTTGCAGAGGAAGAGAGTGAGGATTCTAGCGGTTCGAAAGACATTCAAGAGGAGAGAGAAACGACTCTTAAGGGACACGTTTCTAATTTGTGTTTGTTAAACCCGGTTCTCGTTGCAAATTCTGAAAGACTTTCCTTGGCTGGTGATAGTTTCGAGACTCGTGCAACCTCGACTGGATCAGAAGATAGCGTACTAGGTGAATTTCAACCTGTGGCTTGTACAGCTAGTACGGAGAACAGAGTAGGGTCCATAAAGCTAGTTCGTAAAGGTGTTGACAAGGAAACCAATCCAACTAAAGAAAACGTTTCTGTTACCCCTGTTGGATGCGAACAAGATCAGATTTCTAAGTTTGATAATTGTAATTTTAACAAGGGCGATCTTGTTGTGGACTTGGGCCTCCCAATTCCTATTTCAGGCCCATCTGGTGGATTAGTTGGCCATTCTGATTGGAGTTACGTCAGGAAGAAGAAACCTCTTCATGAGGTATACAATTGCATCAAAATACCTTACACCCCCTCTTTTTTCTCTAACCTCATTCACTCTGCCCTGAGAGATCCAGATAATCAGTCTGATAGGAACCCGGCTAGGCCAGTGGCTAGAAGAAAAGCCATCAGAAGCAAATCTTACGAGTCAAGTAATACTCTTTTATGCTGCGAGTCTATTACTAAAACAGATATTATTAGAAGTAACAGGAGATGCCGCAAAACTTTAGATGAAGTTCCTTCGAAACTTCAAGATTCTTTGATGGAACTGGGAATTGCAGATAATAATGCTATTGATGGACTGGACAGTGCTCTTAGGAAGTTGGATTCAGAAGACAAGTTGAGAAGAGAAGGAAAGAAGAATGTAGCTACAGGTGGATTATGAATATTGTTTCATATAATGTTCGGGGGTGTTGTAGTTCTCTTAAGAGGAGGAGAGTTTCTCAAACCCTTTCAAGAGGAGGAACAGATATTTGCCTCATTCAGGAAACTAAAATCTCTGATCTGAATTCCAACCTGGTCTCTAGCTTATGGAGCAACCAGGACATGGAATGGTCAGGAACTAACTCTAGTGGGAGATCTGGTGGCTTAATCACGATGTGGAACGGTAGAGTTTTGCAAGCTTGCTCTAGTTTTCGGGGACACAGATTCATTGGTATTCAATTCTTTTGGAGGAGTTGTCAATTTATTGTGGTTAATGTCTACTCACCGTGTGGCATATCGGACAAAAGGAGATTTTGGAGGGATCTGCTAGAAATTAAGAGTAGATATCCTGGAGGAGGGTGGGTTGTGGGGGGCGACTTTAATGCCGTTAAGAAAAGGGATGAAAGATTGGGAATTAGTGAATATTGTAGCAGGAGTATGAAGGAGTTCGATGATTTTATTGATGACATGAATCTGATAAACCTTCCAGTTATTGGCAATCGTTTTACTTGGATTAACTCTAATGGCCTTAGCAGGAGTAGATTGGATAGAATTCTGGTGGATGATACAACCATTAATATTCTGTCTTTCAAGAATCAATTCGTGGGAGCTAGGGACGTTTCTGATCATCGACCGGTGTGGCTGAATTCCAAATCCATCAACTGGGGGTCCTAAACCATTTAGGTCCTTTAATTGTTGGCAGAACCACAAAGATTTCCACAAGTTTGTTAAGAGTTCTTGGGAGTCCTACCAATTCTCTGGTTCTGCGAGTTATATTCTCTCCAAAAAGATCAAAGCACTCAAAATGGACCTGAGAAACTGGAATATTAAAATCTTTGGGTGGTTGGATTTGAGCATAGAGGAAGGGATTCAAAAACTCAACCAGATTGAGGATGAGTCTGCGATAGATAGGGACTTGGTTAATGGTGAGGATTTCAAGTCGAGACTTAAAGTCCAAGAGGAGTTGTGGTCTAATTTGAGGATGAAGGAAAGCATGATAGCTCAAAAGTCTAGAGTGCGTTGGTTGAGTGATGGAGACAACAACACGAAATACTTCCACAATTATCTTAAATCGAGGAGAAGATCTTATTGAGGAACCTGATCTGATTAAGGAAGAAGCCGCAAAATTCTTTGACTCTAAGTTCCAGAACCAGTCTGTGCATAACAGAAGGTTTAATTCTGATAATTTTTCTTGTCTTGCAGAGGAAGATAGATGCTATCTTGAGTCTGACTTCACTATTGAAGATGTGAAAGAAGCTGTTTTTAGTTGTGACAGCAACAAATGTCCCGGGGTCAATGGTTTTAACTTCTCTTTTATCAAATATTGCCGGGATATCGTTGGAGAGGAGTTCTATAACTGTATTGCTGAGTTCTTCATAGCTGGATCTTTGCCTAAATTATTCGTTTCTTCGTTCATCACGTTAATTCCAAAGATTGACAATCCTCAAAGGTTCGAGGACTTCAGACCTATCAGCCTCGTGAGCAGCATTGCTAAGACTATTTCTAAGATGCTCACTACCAGGCTGGGCAAGGTTATTCACAAAATCATTTCCCCATTGTCGCACCTCGAAAAAATCATCGAAGACACGACCCTCGCGCGAAAGGCGCAGAAAACGGTTCGACAGAGTCGCCACCAAACTTTATTTATCCCAAAAGAGGGAAAGGAAAATATCAAGAAAACCTTTAAGGAGGGGTAAGAACATGGTCGTCGCAACCACATTCTGGGTTCGGGAGTCGGTTACGTGAGGGGAAGGTACGTGCGCCCCCTCACGTCCGTTGTACTCAACGGGAACCTCTTGATTCGAATTGCGATACTCGTTAGCTAAATTTGTCTATTTTCTTCTCAAAAATAAATACGGAAAGGTACGATAAAAGGGAAAAGATGCTAAAGGAAAATGGGTGGTTTAGGGATAGGGTGCTCGGCAAGATCATCGCGACCTCGGGCCTACGTATGCTCATTCGGACGAGAATGAGAAATCAGAGCAATCGTAGTTCGACTACGGGAAAAGGTGGAAAAAGAAAAGTATGCTCGCCAAGATCATCACAATCTTGTGCCTACGTATCTTTATTCGGACGAGAATAAAGAATCAGAGCAGTCGTAGTTCATGGTACGCCCACGAAACAAAAGGGAGAGTTGGGTTGGTTTAGATGACGATTATTTGAACTTAAGAAAGATTCCTCGGGCCCAAGTAATCGGGAGAGTGAGTCAAAGATTTGGCTCTCTCTCTTTTTCATCTAAGGTGGTTGAGCTTTAAAAGAGGCGTCAATTGCTCACACACGAGTAAGAGAAATCGCACCCAAACAATCGAAGGAAGATCAAAGACTTGAACCCCCATTTTTCACCTTGAAAGAGTTTCGATAGTTTTTAGTCGTTTTGAGGTTTGATTATGAAAGTCTGCTTGACGTGAGATCAAGGGTTTATTGTATGCGCTTGGTAATTTTGAAAAGGAAATGATTTGTTAAAAGAAGAGGCGTCAATTGCTCACACACGAGTAAAAGAACTCGCACCCAAACAATCGAAGGAAGATCAAAGACTTGAACCCTCATTTTTCACCTTAAAAGAGTTGCGATAGTTGTTAGTTATTTTTGAAGTTTGATTATGAAAATCCGCTTGACGTTGGATCAAGGGTTTATTTGTTATGAAAAGAGTATGGTTTGAAAGAGAGTTTGGTTTTGAGGTTGATTTTGAAAATGGCTCGACGACGAATCGAGGGTTTTGGTCGAAAATGCCTCGACGACGAATCGAGAAATAGTTTGAAAATGGGTTGCCTATGCTAGTCCCTAGGGGTGCTCCTAGTAAACAAACCACAGTCAAAAGAAATAATAAATGCGTACATCGGAATGGGAGAGGGGTACATGTAAAATACAAGTGTTGACATGAAATAAAGGGTCTCGTTGTAAGGTAGCCCAAGAGAAAGCCGTGTGTGTGAAATGTGTCCTAAGCTAGACTTTATCGAAAGCGCCAAGCAAATAATCATAACCAACAGTCCGTCAATTAGTTTTTTAGGTTTCGATATTTTTAGTGTTTTTTGATTAAAGTATGTACAAAGAAGAATGGTTAGATAAATAAATATGGATATGAATAATATGAATAATATGAATATGAGCAAGGTAAAAAAAAGACAAGAGATAATATTGACATAAAGTTGGTCTCGTCTTAATCGGATTTAATCGATAAATTGATAATCGACGACTTTTGACTTTCATTGACCAAAAGAGAAATGAAAGAATATAAAGTGACAAATAAGAAGTTAAATCGAAAATACGAATACAAAGCATAAAGGTCTCACCTTTATCGAGATTTAATCGAGGAATCGATAAATCGATCGATATTTGGTTTTCATCGACCCAAAATAAATAAAAATGAAATAAAATCGAAAAGGTGAATACAAAGAGTAAAGGTCTCACCTTTATCGAGATTTAATCGAGAAATCGATAAATCGTCGATGTTTGGTTTTCATTGACCCGAAAGTGAAAAAATAAAATAATAAATTGAGATAAAAATAAATAGGTGGTAGGCCTCATATAAACCAAGATTTGGTACCGATTTTAAAGAATCACCCAATATCAAGATGTTTTTGATATCATTGGCCCTTAAAAAAATAAAACTGAAATGAAAATTGAAATTAATATAAGGTTTAATAGCAACATGTTAGAAATCATTGTTTTAGAATTTAGAAATAAAGATAAACAAAACAAAATTTAAAAGGAAACTTAAGAAAAAAAAAGGCGTATGAAAGAAGAAGCTGGGTGTGTGTATAGGAATCACACGGGCTTCAGAAGAAGGCCCATCATCCACAATAAAAAAAGCAACACGGCTTGGAAAAAAAAAAGAAGGGTGGCGTGCTTAGCAGCATGGGTGTGTGGATTGAATTCTTCATGGGCCCCAAAAACCCATCATTCTTTAATGGAATGGATAAATGTCCAACATCTAAACAACACATTTTCTCTCTGAAACAACAAAAGAAAATTAAAACAAAGAAATCCGCTAAAAGTAATACACGACCATGGAAAAGGAAAGAAGAGAAACAACATTCAAATTCAACCTTCTCGCGATTCCGACCTTATCCTCTCCGTCTCCGCTCGATTTGCTTCACGAATATTTCGTCTTAGTTGCTTTCACTTAGTCTCAGGTTTGTGTTCTCGCTCGCGATTCCATCCACTCTTCTATTTCAATTCCAATTCCAGGTTTGTATATTTGGATCTCAGTTCATTTGCTTCGAACTTTCTCTCTTCTTCTCCATTCTTGGTTTTCTGTGTTCCGTTGGGTCTTATGGGTTGTGGGTTGCGGTTAATTTGGATTATTTGGGTTGAAGATTTGTGAAGGATTTGTATGGATGTTGGTGGTTGCAGTGAGGTTTTGAATGATTTGGGAATGGAGTTGTTGAAAGTGATTTAAAGAAGGAGGGTGGAAAACCTTGCGGTTGGGTTAGTGTTGATGCTTCTGGTGAAGGAGGTTAGGGAGATTGTTGCGGTTTTGAAGGATGCAGGGTGAAGGAAAAAGGAAGGTTGAAGGTGGTGAGGTGTTGTGAAGGGTGCGATGAAGATGAAGTGAAGATTGAAGGAGGTCATGGATTTGGGTTTATACGATTTGGTTTGTGGTTGGTTCGGATGAAAATAGTTATTGTTGTGGAACGTTTGAAGTGGAAGGGAGGTCGGTGAGGTTTTTGTTATGAGTGGTTGAGGATGATAATGAGTGGAGGAGAAAAGGGTTGTGAAGATAATGAAAGGAAGGGTTCGTATGGTTGTTTGGAGGTTTGTGGTGAACACGGTTTCTCCTTTGCAGAAATGTGGGAGGTTGAGTTTAAAGGTAAGCTGAGATGTTTTTGTAATGGTTGGAGGATGATTTTGAGAGGAAGATGTTGTTTTGTTTTTTTGTAGTTGATGCAGAGAAATTGTGGTAGCAGTATGTCTATGTGTTTGATCCTTTCTCCTCTCTTTATTTCAATTTTTTTTAATCTTCTTGAAAACTTGTTAATTAAGTTTCAGGGTACAAGTAAATTGTCCTGTTGTGTTTGATCTGTCATTTTCAATTTTTACAGGATTGCAGGCTTTGTTGGTTGGTGTTGTTCAATTGTTTTCATTGCAGGTAGAGAACAAGTTTTGGTTGTGGTTGTGCAGGGGCTGGTACGGTTTAGCAGGTTGGTAAGGTTGAGAAAAAAAATGTGTGTGGGTTGTGTGGGCCATGAATTCGTACGGGTTTTTATGGTGTAAATTGGAAAAGACTCTTTGTAACAAAAAAGTGTAATGGGCTTTTGGCTTCATGGCCCTTTTGAATTGTAACCATTCTTAGTTGTGAATTTGTATGAGAAAGGGATAAAAATAAGAAAAGTCAATAGAATTTAAAATAAAAATAGAAATTTAAATTGGGAAATGAAGTGAATAAAGATGATAAAAAAATGGATTGGATTAGAACACAGAAATAGGGTTTGATTAATGAATGGATATTGAAATTGGTTTGGAAAATGGATAATAATGGATAATGGTTTTGGATATTTAATTGAATGATAAAAAATGGTTAAAAACTAGATAAAAATAAAAATGGATAATAAATAAAAAGAGAGATGAATGTACAGATGAAATTTCTACACAAGTAGGACAAATTTTTTGAATAAGAATTAGTGGATGGATGTACAGATGAAATTTCTACACAAGTAGGACAAATTTGGGGTATGACACCCATCTCAGACAACTTTCATCCCTGGTCGGCAAATTTTCGACGGAGTTCTTTTGGCTAATGAGATTGTTGACTACGCCAAAAGATGTAAGAAGGCTTGCTTATTTCTTAAAGTAGATTTTGCTAGGGCCTATGATAGTGTTGACTGGAGTTATCTCGATAGCTTGCTTTTAAAGATGGGATTTGGTCCTAATTGGATGATGTGGATTCGTGGTATCGTTTTCAACAGTCACTTGTCCATCCTCATTAACGGTAGCCCGTCTAGGGATTTTAAGGTTGACAGAGGGTTAAAACAGGGGGATCTTCTTGCTCCTTTCTTGTTCGCGATTGTTGCAGAAGGCATGGCGTGCTTAGTCAGAACTGCTATAGACATCAATCTTTTGTCTCCTTTCAAAATTAATGACTGTCATTCTCCGAGCATTTTACAATTTGCAGATGACACTCTGCTTTTAGGAGAAGGTTCCTTGCGCAACATCTGGGCATTCAAATCTATTCTTAGAGCTTTCGAAGTTTCGTCCGGTCTTAAGATCAATTATTCTAAGAGCTGCATTTTTGGTATTGGAGTTGGTTCATTGTTGATTTTCGCTGCTGAACATTTCCTGCATTGCAAGTCTGGAAATTTCCCTTTCAATTTTCTTGGTCTGTCGGTTGGAGGGAATCATAGAAGGTTATCTTTTTGGGATCCCATTTTATCTTGTCTGAAAAAGAAGCTTTCCAGCTGGAGTAACCGGAATCTTTCCATCGGAGGCAGAGTTACGCTTTTAAATTCGGTGCTTGCTAACTTGCCGATCCACCATCTTGCTTTTTATAAGGCGCCTAAGAAGATTGTGAAGGGCATTATTGCCATTCAAAGACGATTCCCGTGGATTGGTACAGCAGAAAAAAGATACATTCCTTGGATCCCTTGGAAAACAGTCTGCAAGTCGAAGGATAAGGTAGGCCTCGGCATCAAACACGTAGGTCTGTTCAATAAAGCTCTTCTTGCCAAATGGGTCTGGAAATTCCACACAGGCGGAGACGAAATTTGGAGGAATACTTTAGAAGCAAGGTATGGCAGTCTGAGTTTAAAATTCCAAAGGTATTATGATGTTGGTAGTTCGAGACTAGATTCGATGTGGATGAGGGACATCTTGGCCAGCTCTAAGTCTGATTCTTCCCCTTCTTTTAGAGATATCTTGGAATGTTCCATTGGTGACGGGAATAACGTCGATTTTTGGCATACTATATGGCAAGGTAATGAGACATTGAAGGACAAATTTCCTGAGCTGTATCTTGCCAGTAGGAAGAAGATTTGCGCAGTTAGTGAGATGGGGGAGTGGGAAGGTGAAAGCTAGAAGTGGAAAGTTATCGACAATTCTCAATTTGAAGACCACAATCTGCAGCAGGAATGGATTAATTGCAGTCAAGTTCTAGAAGATCTTTCCCCGAAGAAAAATAAGAAGGACGAATGAAAGTGGATTGCTTGTGATTCCATGGTTTTTTCGGTGAGTTCGTTTTACTCCATCTTGAATTCTAATTCCATTAACCTTGAGAATGTGTTGGAAAACAAGAACCTGCTTCAGCTTATGTGGAAATCTGGACTCCCTCCAAACATTAAATTTTTTGGGTGGAGATTGTGTTTAGATAGATTACCAACTAGAGATAATTTGGTTGCTAGGAAGATAATTGATAATGATCTAGATAAGGAGTGTGTTTTCTGCTCTCACTATTTAGAAGACTTGAACCATCTCTTCTTTACTTGTCAATATGCTACTATGATTTGGAGGCAGATTTGCAACTGGTTGGACATCGAACCTATTATGGATTCGAATTACTACAATCATGCTAAGGAATGGAATACTAGACTCAAAGGTCGTAGTAACATGGCTACGACATCGTCCTTTTGGTTTATTACCTGCTGGAATATATGGAGGGTGCGTAATAATTTTTTGTTTTGCGATTGCGGGTTTAATGTTAACGACATTGTAAACGAGATCAAAGTGTCTTCTTGGAATTGGTTGATTTTAGGTAGGAAAGGTAGGGTCCCTTGTCGACTTTACGAATGGTATAAATTCCCGTTCGACTTTTTGTAATTGTTTTGGTTTGGAGATTTCCTTAATCTCTTTTATTGAATTGCTTATAAAAAAAACTCTCGTCAAGATGCCAGCCTTACAGACATTGCTCTCGACGACTCGAATGCCTAGTTATCACCTAAATAAAAAAAGAGTTAAGCTGCGTCGACGCCACCGTTGAAAGATAAGTGATTTTTATCGGATCTACCCACATACCTTCTTACGATAAGCAAATCTTTT
This sequence comes from Lathyrus tuberosus, assembly GCA_022829125.1. Classification (NCBI taxonomy): domain Eukaryota; kingdom Viridiplantae; phylum Streptophyta; class Magnoliopsida; order Fabales; family Fabaceae; genus Lathyrus; species Lathyrus tuberosus. The sequence continues at coordinate 23,338,468 of JALAZF010000013.1, read as the reverse complement.
ACACAGACTAAGCTTAAAACCAAACAAAGCTTTTATATAGGATAAACTCAAATAAATACAGAGATTTTATACAGGTTAAGATCAAAACAAAATAGAGATATTACTCAAGAGAATAGAGTATACAGAATGATAGAAGATTTCTATTCAAAAAAATTGGTGTATAATGAAATGGGGAGAAACCTTCTTTATATAAAAAAATTTTGGCTCAAAAAGGAAATGATTTATGAATATTTTTTAATAATTTAATCAATTAATCCAAGTTGGTAATCGATTAATCAACCCAATTATGAAAAGTTTTTGAATTCCCACATCATTAATCAATTAAAACTTCCTTTAATCGATTGAAGGCATTAATAATGAGTAAATCGATTAACCCTAGATTTTTTATTTTATTTTATTTATAAATGTTTGTTTGATGTTATTGATGCAATTTCAATATTCGGAGAGTATTTAAGTGAAGAGCACTGGTTGGGTTGGAATTAAATATATTTTGCTTTTGCAGGTTAAATATACTTGAGCACATGCAAATGTTGAGGGAAGTAATTTGGGTTTGTAATGAGTTTAGGATTTTCTATTTTGTAATTTGGATTGTAATTGTTTGCTTAAACCAAGTGTTAATATTATCAGGAACAAAGTGATGATAGGAAGGCTACAATTGTGAAGAAGGTTAGACAAGCAAGGAAGATAAAACTAGAGATACAATCACATATTTGCATGGGGTTCAATTGCATTTTTGCAATTGTCATTTTGAACAAATATTTGTTAAGTTAAGCTTTTGATTTGTTTCAAATATATGAAATGTAATGAAATTTTTAATCATTCTACTTTGTAATGCTAAGTCCTGGATATATCATATATGATGTGTGCATTGGCTAATTCTTCTTTAATTAATAGTTAGTAACATTTGATTTATTAAATATGCTTGCAAATTAAGCTCATTTCATTTCAATATTACATGATTTTAATGATTTTCATTTCTACACTATTTAGATATAAAAGTAGGATGATGTTTCTCAAATAATTTGTATTAGTTGTTTTTACTAAGAAATTTAATATTTTTTAATATCACGACCAGTTTAGAATTATTAATAGAACACAAGTAAATTAAAAAAAGTAATTGTAACTTTTGGTGACAGCAAGATCGTAGGCAAAAGTTTCTTTTTTACTACCTTACGCTGTTTTACCTACGGACAAACCGTCAGAAAAGGGTCTAAACTATTACATAGGAACAAATAACATTGACAGACAGCCAACATTTTGTTGCAAGTCGGCGTTTATATTGCACGGAGAATATGTCTGTCAGTCAAAGTCATTCAACCATTTAGCTTCAGATTTTTGACTTTTAGTGACGGTTTTAGAGAATTATTCTTATATCTTTTATAATAAATTGATTACTCAGACAAGCATTAAGTGCAAGATTCGACGAGTTTTCACATTTTCTCACTTTCACAACTTTGGATCTTCAAGTTCCTTGCTTGATTCAACATTGATTAGCCCTTCAATTGCAACTTGAATCTTATGAATAATGAGGCTTGGCATAACTTATTGATCATATACCATCATCTAAAACTATTGGATAGTTGATATCAACTCTCCCTTTAATAATTATCACCAAGGACTTCACTAAACCCCGTTTGACTTAAGGTGTTGTCACTATTGAAATGGTTTATCATTGAAAACATCTTGACCGTTGAACCAACATGACAGTTGTCATCATCAAAACCAACTAACGGTTACAAACAGTTATACCTACAAACCACACAGATCCACATTCTTTTCCTTTTAGATAATGACAACACAACTCTTAATGAGGTGGTAAAACAAAAAATGATAGATAAAATATTTGAGTGATTAAACCCCCCACCCCCCTCAAAAATAAAAAAGGTATACTTATCCACTTTTGGCATGATAATAGATGAGTTTCCCTTTTTCGTACTCATCTCGTTACAAAGAGCATGACCTAACTAATCCAAATGGTCCCTAGACGATGATGGGATCCCCAACCTAAAAACAAATGCTTGCAAATCCACTTGATTCGTAAGGCCCATTTCTGAAATATTAGAAGTAATACCCCAATCTACCTTTACTTTTTCCACTTATCCCTCATCGACCTTCTCAACACCCTTCACTTGTCCCTCTTTGTCTGCCTCTCATGCCTTCTCTCTCTCATCTCCAAACTCAATCTTAAATCTACATGACTTGCCTCTTTTACCAAGTCTCTTACTCAACCTAGTAGCTTATTTGCATACTGACATTTTTAATAGACCCAACCTCTGATTCCACCACTTCATTCCCACCTTTTTCAAACTGACACATGCAACCCCAAAAAACCTTATCCTTTTCTCCAAAGAATACTAGGGTCTTATCATTCTTAATATTGTCCCCTGAATTTATGCTTTCCCTGTTGGTTTCCAAGATACCACCATTTTTAACTATCTTTCCCTTTGAAGACCCTTCTTTTTCTACCAAGCACCCAAAAGAATTTTCGCATCTAATTTAGAAGATTCAGAAGGAAAATGTGATTTTGAAGCTTGATGAATCCTTAGAGGCCCATATAGATCTTCAACAACTTTGATCCTTAACAACCACTACTACGGAAAACCCATTTAACAACGGTTGGGAAAGATATATAACCACGCGAGCCCAAGCGCTGTTATGTAGAGTGTGGTTGTAAATATGATACTTACAATCACAGCCTAGTAACCGTTGTAATAAACTGGAAAGCGCGCACCCTACCACAACGGGTTTTCCAAAAGACCGTTGTGATGAAAATAGCGCGCGAGATATTATAATGGTTATGATATATAACCGTTGTTACATTTTCTGCATAATTAACAAATATTATCGTACTTTTATAATTAATCCCATTTTTTAACCTGTATTATTGTTCACCATATCACAGCAGAAAATACAACTCACATTTGTGATAAAGTTATCATAATAATATTAATTGTATCATATTCATAATATCACATAATTGTATCATATTCAATACACCATAAGTCAACATACAAACCTAATCAACTATAACCTATTTCGTCGTTGTTGTTACAACAAATGCAAAAATCCAGGTAATCTTCTACTGTTTCTTCAAGATCTTCACCTTCAACTTCAATTCGTCCTCCTTGGCTTTGTAGGTGTTAATCATCTCCTTCTCCTCATTCAAGTTCTTTACCAGTGAATAAATTATTTGTTTTGCCCTAGGATCCATCTCCTCATCCAACCAAGCAAAGTGAGAGCATTTTTTTGTATCCTTGAATCTTATACATCCCACAGCCATAGAAACGGCGACCTGGATTCGAATCGGTCCATGCTGTCATCAACGGAGCATCGAGTCCACACTTGCATACGTACCTTGAACGACTTGAGGACCTGCTTCCATGGCTACAACCGGAGTGCTGAGACATTTTAATGGAAGGATTTGATGGAAACAGATGTTATGTACTGAGCGTTAGATACTTTCGCTTATATACTAAAAACTATCATTTTTCATCACGGTTAGAAAGAAAAACTGTGATGCAATTTACATATTTTACAACGATTGTATTATAAAACCGTGGTTAAATAACTTGGTTAAATAAGTTCTCTAACAACGGTTGGTTGACTTCACCGTTGTAAAATCATTTACAATTTATTTTTTAAATAATGGACTTAAGTGACACACGCGTAATGTACTCTAAAAATAGAAAAAAATGTAGTTGCTTGGAATCGAAGCTTGCTACACATCATTTATTACTATGGTGTTTTAAGACAACAGTCATTAAATTACTGTTTATAAATCCAGCTACTCACTGGGTGCAAAAATTTTAACATATTACAACGGTGTATATGAATCCGTTGTACACCCGACGTTGTTGTTTGCGTGTTTTATTGTAGTGAACTCCCCATTTATTTTCACATTAAACACTTCATCTAGAACCCTGCTGCTTTTTGTCCTTATCATAAACGAGCAACGCCCATATTTTTCTAGTTACATGTATTATCATATACACACACGTATACTCCAAACGAATCCGTAATAAACTCAAAGAACATAAACGTCCATGCATGGTAAGGAATATCATAAACACTAAACCAAGTGACTCTTTCCTCATCCACATTCGACACACTCCATGGCCTGATCTCTTTAAACCATTGCCTCAACCAATCACTTCATTCTTCAACCAAAACCTTCATTTTGCCTTCCTCAATTTCCTCAAGCAAGCAAAGATTTACTCCTAAAAGAGTTTCCTAGATGGAAAAGTAACCCCTTGATGCTAAAAGTGTATTGAATATTGTAAGATATACTAGGGTTATCCCAGACACCATCACAAGCTTTATTAAACCTTACCATCTTTTCCGAACATCAGAATCAAACCTCTTTTGGAATCTTGACACATTTACAAATAGCTTCCTTTTCACTATAAAAATGTTAGCAAGCTTGGTAGGCAACAGACTTTCATTGTGAACGTTAAAAAATATGACAAAATCATAATGCAATCCTTTAACGTCTCTTTGATTAGGTATAACAACTTCGTCTATTACCCCATATTCTTTAAACTCCTCGTACATTTCTTTAGCTCACGGTTGTCTGGAAATTGAGTGGAGAAGAAAGAAGTTTTCTTCTTGTCCTCTTCTACTCTTTACTTCCTTCCACTTCATGGTACCAACATGCAAACCTGATAAAAATGCTTTGCATGCCTTAAAAAGAAAAGAGTATAAGAGAGGTTGGAGTTTCTCTCCCTAACCTTAAACCCATTGTTGCAGCTCTATCAAAAGTGTTGTATTATCAACTTCTATTTGAATAACAATCCAATCAAATAGAGGGATTTCTTTCCAAATAAGTGTTTAAAAATAGGTCGAAAAGTTCTAAGAGTCAATTACTATCATTATGTTCATAAATGATTTTATTAAAGAATTTAATTAACATGCATTGTTAGTGTAAAATTTTTTTATTATCAATTAATCACAATCGTTGATTTATTCAAAATGTTTGACTTTTATTTTAACCACTTAAAAGATAATAGCAACGGATAATTGTGATGCATTGACAGTGTAAAACTTTTTACATTGATAGTGTATAATAATTAATCTCTTTATTAAATCACCTTTTTTTTTTCTTTCATTAATTTATTGCATTGCATTTCCTGTTTTTTAACTGTATTGCTCATCCCAAATCATAAATATTAATCCACTTTCCTAACCTGTGGAGGAGGATTGTTAGACATAATTAAGAATTAGACGTTATCATTTCCACATCAAAAATGGGAGAAAAAAACAACAACTTAGAGATACACATACACATATCAATCAACTTTTTCATTCTATTAATGCCAAAATCAATATTTCTCATATTTCTCAACATCTCTCTTAAAAACACTTGTCCTTTGTTGGACTTCTACCATATTTCTCAACATCTCTTTTAAAGAAACTTGTCCCTTTCTTATCATTTATTTTCCAAATTATTAGATGTGTGTCCTATTATTGATTAACTTGGGGTTACCTATTGGACTGTAAACTACATAAAAGACTATGTGAGGGAATTGAGTGTAACTTCAAAATAATGAATGTTATTATATAGATAGAAGTATGTTCGTCTAGAAGCATCTAGATCAAGTTAAAAGAGTAAAGAAAAAAGTTAACAATCAACTAGAGAGAGAAGCTCTCCCTTCTTTCTAGAGAGTCTCTTCACTACCAAGAACTTTTCCTTCTCACTGTCGGCCATCTTCATACGCGATAATGTATCAAGTTCATTAAACGTATTCTAGTTCGTTTTAGTGCAGATCCAATTTCTATCTGTGGGAACTAGTTTAGGCTTTTAGGGTTTGGTTTAAAGTCCTAATTTTCGAATTAGGGACCTTCCTCCCTGTGGGACTTCACAGCTGGTTCTCCATTATAGATCATGTTCATCTGCGTTCTGCTGTTCTCCGGTTAGATTGTGAGGGTATAGATTGAATCCATTATTGATGGCTTTCGTTAGAGGTTCGGTATGGAGGGCTGCTGGAAACAAGTTGAAGGAACAAGCTTCAAACGCAACTTTTTCTTTTTTCTTCACAGAATTTCCGGATTCTTTTGAGGCAAAAGAAATGTTCACTGTGTTCAAAGAGTATGGTTTGGTAACATAAGTCTTTATCCCGGCCATATTAGACAAACGTGGGAAAAGATTTGGTTTTGTTCGTTTCAAACAGGTTTCTGACGAACATCTCCTTGCCATTCAGCTTGACAACATTGTCCTAAATGGCAGGAAGATATTTGCAAATACACCGCGATTCCAGAGAGGCGACAATTTGATTGGTAGACAACACCAGGGGTCAAGGTTTGAGGAGACGAATGGGAACTGGAAGGTTGAGGGTAGTTCGAAATTCAGACAAGGATTTGGGCTTAATAAGAAATCATTTGTTGAAGTCATTAGAGGGGATCAGAAACAGCACCACACTGATAAGCTTCTCATGAATGATAAACCAAAATTTGCTCATCTCAGCTTCGATGTAAAGGATGAGGATTTGGAACGTTTCCAACAAGCGTTTTTAGGGAAAATGGAAACTTCGGGCCAAACATATGATATACAGGAGGCGTTGCACATGGAAGGGTTCTTTAGAATTAAAGCTACCCCAATGGGTGCGAACTTGGTCTTATTAGAAGAAGAGGTAACAGGAGATATAAAGAAAATGATTGAAGAAGACAAGGAATGAGTGGAGAAATGGTTCTCTGATATACACCCATGGTCGCCTGAGGATGTTGATTGTGAAAGGTTAACTTGGATCAATATATTTGGTCTGCCATGCCATGTTTGGAGAGACAGTTTCTTCAGTTTTCTAGCTGGAACAGTTGGTACCTTTGTCAAAGCGGATTCGGAAACTCAAAAACATGAAAAATTGGATGTTGCCAAAATTCTAATTAGGACAAAATTTGCCATGAGTTTAAATGAGGTATTTAATATTGAGGTCAATAATCATTGTTATTGTATCAAGCTGGTAGAAGAAGCTGTAGTACGCTATTCAAAGAAGTCTTGCAAGGTGTTTGGGGATAGTTCAAAAGAGAGTTCTGAGGTAATTTTGTCGGATACAGAGAGTGAAGGAAAGGTACAAATGGAGGGAACGTTTTCTGATAGCGAGGAGGAAGAAAAGGGTCAAGAAGAAAGTGATAAGCTTGGCATTAACCACAAGGTAATACCATATTCCAATGTAGTTGGTGATAGGGGCCAGACTGAGAAGGAAGACGTGTGTTTCAATAAAGTTGCAGATAATAATAATGGCACAAATTCCCAAGGGCTGCACTTTTCTGTGGCTAGGCAAAATGTAGTAGAGGTGAGGCAAGAGCAGGTGGGGTCCCCACTTGTGAACAATGAAGTAATCGTTTCTTGTTCCAAGGTGGGTTGTATGCAAAAAGGTGATATTGGGGTGGATCAGATATCTCAAGGCCCAACGATAAATGGAGATATTATAGTAAAAGAAATACTTTTCAATAATGAGGGGACCCAAGGGTTTGAGAATGCAAAGAAGATAAAGCCATTGGACGATATTTGTAGGAATATAAAAATTCCTTACACACCATCCTATTATGCCTCACTCTTATTAGCAGATAAGTCAAATTCCAAACAGGTGGGAAATGGTAGTAGTAAGCCTTATTTAGAGTCAGCTGACTCTATTTCTAGCTATTCTGAGAAGTCTTCTGAGGGGAGTTCCGGTTCTACTGGTTCTATTGGTGATACAGAAATCAACCAGAGCAATTCTAGAATCAAGAAGAAGTTGAGTGATCTACCTAAAAGAGTATGGACCACCATTAAGAGATTGGGTATAGAAGCAGTAGAGGATGAGGAGGTGTTTGAATCTGTAATTCGTAAATTGGAAATGGAAGAGAGGAATATCAGTACAACATCGAAGGTGGTAGCTATTGGTTCTCAATGAATATAGTAACATACAATGTGAGAGGATGTGGGAGTCTAATCAAAAAAAGGAAACTTCGTGAAACATTGAATAAAGGAGGGGTGGATATTGTCTTTATCCAAGAAACAAAATGCGATTCTATGAATGATGAGATTGTTCGCAAAATATGGGGAAATGATCATTGTCTATGGTCAGCATCAAACTCTGTTGGGTTATCAGGAGGTATACTCACAATTTGGAGGAAACATATCCTTATTCCAATCTGCAGTTTTAGTGGTAAAGGTTACCTTGGTGTGAAGGCCATTTGGAAGAATAAGTTATGTTATTTTTTCAACATATATTCATCATGTTCTAATGTTGAGAAAAGGGAACTTTGGAGTAACTTATTGAGTCTCAAAGCTGGGCAAGAGGAAGGAGAATGGATCATTGGTGGAGATTTTAACGCCATCAAGAATGCAAGAGAAAAGAAAGGTAGAGGAGGGTATAACAAAAAATTAATGGCAGAATTTGAAGATTTTATACAATTGACTGGCTGCATTGATTTGAAGACTTTAGGGAATAAATTCACATGACACAACTCAGGAGGTGATGCTTGTAGTAGAATAGATAGATTTTTAATATCGTTGGGTTTGCTAAATGAATGGAATGTGGCTTCACAAAGAGTGGGAGCAAGGGACATCTCTGACCATAGGCCGGTATTGTTATCAGTAAGGAACATTGACTGGGGTCCCAAACCATTCAGATCACTCCAATGCTGGTTTCAACATCCTCAATTCATGTCATTCATAAAAACTACATGGGAATCTTTCAACATTCATGGCAATCCTATGTTTGTTTTGTCTAAGAAGCTTCAATGGTTAAGAGCAAAATTAAGATGGTGGAATAGAAGTGTCTTTGGTTGGGTAGATTGCAATATAGAAGAGAATGCGAAGACTTTAAACAAAGTAGAAGAGGTGATAGCAGAATCTGATGACAAAATGTCGGAAGTCATGTTAAAGAATCGAGCCCAGGCTGAAGACGAGATGTGGAAAATGCTAAGAATCAAGGAAAGTTTGCTTCACCAGAAGGCCAGAACAAGGTGGATTGAGGATGGGGATAGGAACACTTCTTACTTTCACTCTGTCATTCACCATCGAAACTTGTTAAGCACAATTTCAGAGATAAAAATAGATGATTCTATTGTAAATGATGTGGCTGGTGTGAAAGATGGTATTGCCAGACACTTTGAGAAGAGATTTAGTGCAACTCAAACACCTCTAATCCGTATGACGCCAGAGTATTTTAAAACCTTATCTGTGTCTGATAGTAGCATGCTTGAGGAAACATTTGAAGATAGAGAAATCAAAGAAGCAGTGTTTCATTGTAAGGGAGATAGAAGCCCGGGTCCTGATGGGTTTAACTTGGAGTTTATTCAGAAATGTTGGTCTGTAGTTGGATCGAATTTTATTAACTGTATCAAGGAATTATTTAGGACTTCAACACTTCCTAAAGTCTTATCCTCTTCCTTCTTGGCTTTAATACCTAAAATAGAATATCCCGACAATCTGGATGATTATCGCCCTATTTGTTTAGTAGAATGTGTATACAAGGTAATAGCAAAATTATTGTCTGCCAGATTAAAGAAGGTTATGAACAACATTATATCAACATCCCAGACTGCTTTCATAGAAGGTAGGAATTTGTTGGATGGTGTTCTGTCGTTGAATGAAGTAGTGGATTATTCAAGAAGAAGCAAAATAGGTAGCTTAGTTCTTAAAGTGGATTTTGCTAAAGCCTATGACTGTATTGATTGGTCCTATATTAGACAGGTGATGAAGTTTATGGGATTTGGAATCAAATTTATAAGTTGGATAGAAGGAACGGTGTTCAAAAGTTATACGTCAATTCTTGTCAATGGGAGCCCTTCGCGAGATTTCGAAGTGTCCCGTGGATTACGCCAAGGTGATCCACTGTCACCATATCTGTTTGTCATTGCAGGTGAAGGTTTAGCTAAAGTTATGAAACGGGCAGAGGAGGTGGCATTATTCAAAGGAATACAGATTAATCACTTGGGCACAACCTCGCTACTTCAATATGCGGATGATACAGTCATGTTGGGTGAAGCTACCTGGAACAATATATGGGGCATTAAAGCGATTCTGAGATGCTTTCAAATGATGTCGGGCTTAGAGATAAATTTAAACAAGAGCAAGCTGGTGGGTTTTGGAGTATCATCAACTTTTCTCAATGCAGCAGAGAGGTTTTTAGCATGCAAGAGCCAACAATGTCCTTTTAACTTCCTTGGTATTCAAATAGGTGGCAATCATCGTCTTACTTCTTTTTGGCAACCGGTTATCGACAAAGTTAAGGCTAGATTGTCCTCTTGGAAGGGAAGATTAATGTCTATTGGAGGAAGAGTAACTCTTATAAAATTTGTGCTTACGAATATACCAATTCATTACTTGTCATTTTACAAAATGCCGAGGAAGGTCATCCAAAGGTTAACAACGATTCAACGAAGATTCTTATGGAATGGTTCTCCTACAAGAGAAGGAATGGCTTGGATTGGGTGGGACACAGTTTGTAAAGCGCAGGATGCTGGTGGTCTTGGCATAATGAACATTCAGTGCCTCAATGAAGCATTATTAGCTAAGTGGATTTGGAAGATTATGAGCAATCAGAGTTTTCTATAGAGTGACATACTCATTGCCAGATATGGTCCTCTATTAAATTCCTTGTGTGGAGGTTCTTCTCAGCCAGGTGCAGCCAGACACTCTTTGTGGTGGAGGGACATATCAATGATGTTTCGTTCATTTGACAGTGCACCCACTACAACATTTCAACTATATAACAACGGTTGAAAACCGTTGCAAAATCTCAAAAAACCGTTGGCGTTTCCTACCAGAACGGTGTTTAGACCGTGGTAATCCAATGCGTTGTTGTAGCCTTTAGGAACGGTTTTTTGACTAACTACAACACCTTTCTTAGAACCATTGATGTTGATTTCTTTTGAGAATGGTTTCATATAGCAACGGTTTAAGCCGTTTTCATATGAAAACCGTTGCAATTGGATTGTTTTAGGGAACAGATGTTTTCTGAAATTCAACAACGGTGTTTAACCGTAGTAATTTTCTGACCGTTCTGGTATATCCATGCCTTAATTTCTTCTTCGAAGCTACAATAACACTTCAAAACCGTTGCAATAAATGATTTTTTTTAAATAAAATTAAAATTCATTTAAATTTTAAACCTATAAATAATATCACCTACACATATTTTTTATATAATAATATTAATAATATATAAATTTTAAAATGATCTTAAATGTTAAAAAATTACATAACAAAACAACATAATTCATTAATTATATATATATATATATATATATATATATATATATATATATATATATATATATATATATATATATATATATATATAATGTCAATCATTGATTCATAATCAAGAAAACATCTTCAAATTACATATTTAAATGTCAATCATCATTCATATTCAAAATAACATCTTTAATATATAAAAGATAACTTGAAAATTTACATCTACACATCTCTTCATCTATGTCTCTTCATCTTCGAATGACTGAAAATCTTCATTGATATCATCATTCATTACCTGCAAAATAAAAGTAATAAGATTATAATTTAAATAAGATTGTTATCTGAAAGCTCTAAAATTATAATTGAAAGCATACAAGAATTTAATATTACTTGATCATTAGTTGGAGCATGTGCTGATGTAGAAGAACGTAAGGCACTGTTAGCATCAGGAGCAGATATCAAAGCTGTCAAAGCCTCTATATCCAACTCTGAGGTGTTCTAATTCAAAACGGTCTTAAGAAGAAGTTGAATTTTTCTATTCGTTTCTTCCTTATCTTGACGAATTTTCTCCTCCATCTTTTGTATCCTATCATTAAATTGTCTAACCTCATTAGCATGCTCTCTTTTAAGTTTTGCAATTTCTTCATTTCTTTTCAAGAGAGTCGGGGTTGAGGTTCTTCCATGACAACGCAATCTCCCAGGTTTTTGTTTGCCCAATACACTTTCAAAAGCTTCTGAAGAAGATTGTCCATGATTTTCAATCAAGTCTTTAAGTTTTATCTAGAATACATATACATAATATAGTAGTAGTAAATAAAAGGCAAAAGAGAAAACAATCAAAATATTGCAACCAGTATGATATGTGCAGAAAAAATTGTGCACATACATTACATCACTATACTTGGTCGACATTACATACCAATAAAGGATATCCATGGAATAACATAATTTGATGCCACTTTAGATTCTTATCAGGTACAACCAACAACCACAAACTATACATTGCAACCTTTCTAAAATTACGAATACCATCATGACATATTTAGAATTATTGTTGAATTTACGTGAGTAAAAATATAAGATATATATAACTCCTATACTATTTTAAAATTTTGAAAATCAATTTGTAAAATGCCACTAAACTCTTGTTACTGAGCTATTAGTCGATAATTTGTGATAAGGGCACACTTGTGAAGATTATTAGTGGTGCACTTTATTCACAGTGCAGTAACATTTATTACAACCAAAAAATTGGGTGAATATTTGCAAATCAACAACAAACATTGATAAAGGGAATAGTGGAGCCTCAAGCAATCTGCAATACTATAACAAAGAAAACAAAGAGAATGTCCAAAGTTATATCTCCGTTGCCTGAAGCAGAAGGAGAACCTATACCAGAAGTTGCTACTTCTCAGGTCTCACTTCTGATTCCAAAAAGAAAAGCTAAACTATTTCTAATCTAGATAGTTAATGAAAGAAGAAGAGAAACCAGCTGAAGCAGAAGAAGCTAAACCAGTAAGATCGTTAACTTACAATTGCATGGTTGGTTTCTTGATCTAACTCTGTTCCCTTCCTACTTTGTCGTGTAGCAATGAACATTTTAGCTTGAGTCGGTGGTTCTTTATCTTCATTACTTTCACGCTAAACCAAATAAAAAAGAGTTTGAGAATATTAATAAAGTAGCATAGTTTAATATTCACTTAGAATAAGTTTAAATAGAATACCATTTTTTCTCTTATAATAGCAAAGCCTTTATTCCCCGTTCGATGTCTCCATCTCAGTTGAGCTATATTTTGGGCATTTTGATGACTGACTTCCTACATTCATCAATATAAAAAAAAATAACTTTTGCTAAACACAATATCACACAAGCACATGTAACTATAAAGTTGACAGTATAACATGAAATGTATTCAACATACTGTTCAGTATTCAACATAAAATGTTCATAGTTAAATATCAGCCAAGCTAACTAAAGGATCTATCTGTTCATAGTTAAATATTCAACATACTGTTCAGTATTCAACATGAAATGTATATACTGACTACATTGTAAAATATATAAAGAAATTTATAAAAACCATAATATTCATAACTGTACACTTAAAAATTCAACTCTACAATATTAGTGAATTGATATGACCAACAAAATTTATTTTATCCTAAATTACACAAACATTGTAACCTTCATTTTATTTTCCTACAGTTTTAGTACTCCTTTAATTTTTCTAACGGGAACTTTATAAATTATATCTACACGAGCCAGACATTTTTTTCTTCCTGAAGATAATCACATGTATTATTATAATTTAACGGAAACTTGGCAAAAGCACTTACAATGCATGAGCACACCATTAAACAATTTAAAAACAAGAACAAAAGCCAAACAAAAATTACTCTATCAGCATTACAACAAGTTCATAAATGAACTCCACCCCATAATTTTCTAACCATGCTTCTCAGCTTATCAATACCAGCAACAATAACATGCAAACATCACCTTGTCAATGTTTCATTCTAAGCTCATTATATCCCAAGACATTTTCTACTCATAATAAAGCTAACTGAAAGCTAACTAAAAACTGAACTAAAACTAAATAATAATATCAGCCAAGTAAATAGGAAAGCAAAAACAATTCTAAATGTCTTACTTGATTTTTTTCATCTCTCCAATACTCCAATAACTTTCTAAAGTCTTCTTCCGGTACCTCTTGTGGACGATTTTTTAGCTGCTCACGCAAGGTTTTATACTGACTAAAATGCTTCCTTTTAAGCAAGCATTTGTATCATCTCCAAGCATCATTTACAGTAGCAAATACAAACTTCTTTCCTTCCTTTGGGACATTGTATTTTTCCTGCAAAAATATATACTTAGAAAGATATATACATTAAAGCATGCTAACAAACACACAATATCAAATAAAAAAGTACTTACATTGACATAATCCCACACAGGATCTATCTCCTTTTCCTTCCAAAACTTAACCAAAGCAATCCAACTAGTGAAAGTGAGTGGACATAAAACTGAACTTCTTCCTATTGTCCCTAAAAAACTACTAAGTTCAGACACTGTCTTTTCATCTGGCCCAATTGGTTGTCCATCATCATTCAAGGTGATTTCTTGTCTATCTTTGAATTCCCGTGCATGAATTTTCTGACATAAAGTTATTCCTCGTTTTTTTGTTAGTCTTGAGGATGAAGCACCTAAGGTATTACCTTCAACTTTATTTACATTTGTTCCCTCAACTTCCTCACCATCATAGTTGTTATTCTCCATATATTCTTCCATTTCATTATCTTCTATATTTTCATTGTCAAATTCCTCTACTCCATGTTTCTTCTCAAAGGCTTGTTGAGACTTGTTCTTAGAGTTGTCGAGGCTTTGCAGAATCTGATTGTAAAAGAATAATTAGCTTAATATCAACCAATAATAATTCTGAATCCAGCTACCTAGGTTAAAGCTATAAAAAAACTTGAGAGATATGCCTTTATAGTCATTCTATGGACACATTTAGAATACTTAAATAATACTTCAAAGTCTTACCTCTTTGGTTTTCTCACTGGTGTTCTTTGAGACTTGTGATTCAATCAAACCTTTAACTTGATAATCCACCGTAGACTTCAATTTATTAGAGATTTCAACTTTTGATTGCCTCCTACTGTTACTGTGTTGTACAGTTCCTGCAGTTTTTTTCTCAAAGGCTTGTTGAGACTTGTTCTTAGAGTTGTTCAGGCTTTGTAGAATCTGATTGTAAGAGAATAATGAGCTTGATATAAACCAATAATAATCAAAAATCCATTTAAGAAAACAATATTGCATTATCTACTAGGGTTGAATTGATAACTTTTGAGAATATACCAACAAATACAGACCTAATTTGATGTAAATACTCATTCATATTTAATCCAAGGTTAAAAAATATAGGAATTTCATCCAAGGTCATTCCATTTACCCAGATTAAAGCTATAAATAATCTAACATAAAAACTGACGATAAATAAGTGATTCTCTAGTAATCTAACATGAGGCGCATCTTTAAGTGTTGTAGTTGAGAAGTATATAGACACATTTAGAATACTTAAATAATACTTCAAAGTCTTACCTCTTTGGTTTTCTCACCGGTATTCTTTAAGTCCTGTGATTCAATCAAACCTTTAACTTGATGATCCACCGTAGACTTCAATTTCTTAGTATTATTATTCAAAACAAGTACTTTTCTTGGCTCAGTAATTTCCTTTGAGGCTTCTCCTTCCAGTTGCCTCTTATTATTATTCAGAGTAGGAACTTTGCTCGGCTTGGCAACTTTATTAGAGACTTCTATTTCTGATTGCCTCCTAGTGTTATAGCTTTGTACAAACACTTTTCTCGATTCGATAGTTTTCGTAGGGGCTTCTACTTTTGCTTGCTTTTCATTTTCAACCTTGATTTTCATCATCCGTTTTAAATCTGTGCTAGACTTAGCTTGGATATCAAACACAAAATCGTTCTTGTTTGTCATTTTCCTGCAACAGAAACAATCATACAATAAGTTTTTCATTATTAAGCAAATGAGGGAGAGTTAATTTCAATAGATTTAAAGGTTCTGCAGCATGATCCCAACTTAATTTACCAAGGTTCTGCATCACCAAGTGAGGGAGAGTTACTTTCAACATCAATAAAGCTTATACATGTCAAGTTGGAGAGTTAATTTCAACAAATTTAAAGGTTCTGCCAAGGTTCTGTAGCATGATCCTAACTTAATATACCAAGGTTCTACAACAAATGAACATATTCAATGTTTCAATGGAAAGGTTCTGCCAAGGTTCTGTAGCAATCAAAAGTGAGGCTTACTAGGAAAGTGCACATGAATTTCTTCTGCATTTCTAAAAAACAGCATCAGGTGCATTGTTACTAGCACACCAACAACCCAAAATAGATCACTAACAACTAAATAAAGTCAGAACCACGATAAATACATAAAGAAACTTAATAACAATAGATACATATCTAAAACAAGAATATATTAATACCTCAATATCGTTGAAACCCATAACATACATAAAGCTTTTCAAAAAGAAATTCACACTACATAAAAATTGTCATAAATTTGAATCGTCATCCGATTCTATTACATTTGGCATAGGTACAAAATTATCAACAATTGTTGGTGGAATGTCATTCCTAACCAATTCAACTTCACAATTTTCATCCTCTGAAGCTCGATATCTCATCATGCAAATATCATATAACTACTATAGGAGTACTATCTATGCATTATAACTATAGCTATCATTATTTCTCAAGAATTTTGTTTACTCTAAATTAAATGTTAATATAAAACAATAGAAGATTTTCTAACCTTAGTGTAAAACAAGAATTTTGACTTGTCCAACCAACTTAGTTCAAAATGGTCTTTTAGTATAACCTTGTCTCCGAAATGTATAACCTAGATACAATATGAAGCTCAAATGGGAATATTGCAAAAAATACATATTCCAATGTGACAAACATAACACAAATTCAAATTATCTTCTGTTTTATGCTAATTGTTATTTGTATTCCAATGTGAAACATAACACATTCTGAATATGGACCATATCATATATTCTATGATGTTGATCTCGAACTTTTCAAGCAGAATACAACGATATGCCATATATAACTAATAATAATCCTAAACATTTCAAGTCAAAATACAACTTGGACAACTAATTAAGATAACAATATTGAGTGTTACAATATATGGGATTATTTAGATAGCCATGAACTATATCAGTAGTCTATATCATGTGCGTCTAAACACTAGAACAGTTGGCAAAGTTTCAAGTATGCAGTTAAAATTAGAACATTTGGCAGGGTTATTTTTTATTTGGAACCACCTGTCAAGGAAACCAGAAAAAAAATGTAGCAGTAATAATGCTCAACTCTATTCCATATCAATTTAGGCAACACCTTATAACTTCACCAGCCCTCTCTAAATTCAATAAAAGTTCCATACATGCATGTATTTTGAATCATAATTCAATTAGTTCTCTTAGCCTTATTCCTATTCAAATTTATTAATATACTTATAGCACCAACTAATGCCACTATTTTAGTACATAATTTTTTACAAGCAACTAATTCACATAAGACCAAATAGTTGTTGATGCCTGCGGAAGGCCGAAACAACTTTGAGATAGGTCGTAACTGACCGAAATGGCAATGTAAATAGCCTGAAGCAGACCAAAACAACATTGCTGGTAGGCCCCAGACCAAAAATCTTCCTGCACTAAAACAAACCAAAAACAGCAGACTAGACTGGTTGTTGCAAACCATAAACTACAGAGCACACCCATCTTGACCATACTCTACGAAATCAGACTTCGACATAAAACGAGAACTAAATCACATATTTTAGTCATATGAATAACATATGCAAACATGAACATTACACAAGATGAATGGATACAAAATTAAACAATACACTCTAACTCACTACATTATTTATCAGTAATTCTGCTCATCCCTTTTCCACATCAATTTTAGCCAGCACCTTATAACTTCATCACACAACTATAGACTCAATACAAGTTCCAAACATGCATGCATTTTTTTGAATACAGGACAGTCAAAGAGAGTAGAGACACTACTTCTTTACGAGGTAGATGAATTTGTTTCTCATATCAGTTCATTTTATGCATTT
Source organism: Lathyrus tuberosus (assembly GCA_022829125.1). Lineage (NCBI taxonomy): Eukaryota > Viridiplantae > Streptophyta > Magnoliopsida > Fabales > Fabaceae > Lathyrus > Lathyrus tuberosus. The sequence goes on along the minus strand of JALAZF010000013.1, from coordinate 23,320,622 downwards.
GTTTCATTGAACTTATATCTGAGGCATGTAGTGCATAGGTTTAGCAAGTAATTTCATATCACAAATCTTAAAATAAAATACATATAACAGCTAATTCAAACAATTTCGAGTTCGGTACAGATATAATTAGACGAGAGCATGCGCGGATATGTGAGATTCAACAAGTTCTCACCTTTTTACTTGGATGAATCAAAAACTCGCACACCGTTAGTATCACGTACAAAATTTGTGACCTACGAAAAAGAAAAGGGTTAGATTTTTATGCAGAGAAAAGAGAAAGTTGAATGAGAGCATGTAGAGACATATACAAGTTTAATGAGAGCTCGTAGATGAAAGGAGTTTTTGATGAAAGGAGTTTTTGATAGGGTTAGGAAATTGCAGAAGCTCGGAAGAAGAAGAAAGGGTTAAGGGTGGTTACTTTTGGGATCAAGAAGAAAGGGTTAGGGTTACTCAATACATCGGTTCTCTCTTTCTTTTCTTTTGCTTGACAAATATCTCAATAAATTGGAGTGAAGCTCTTTTTCTCTGTCTCTATGCAACAATCACCAATCAAGAATCAAACCCTATTCTTTATTTTCATGATTTGGGAGGGAGGTGAAAATTCAGAAAAGCGCTTATTGAAATTTCAGAAAGGGAGCGATGAAAATTAAGCGCTAAATGGAAAAGAAAAATTTAATGGTGACCGGTTCGATTCCCGTTGGAGACATTATTCATGAAAAAAATTGTTTTAGAATAACATATGAGAACGGTGTAAAAAATCCATATTTTATTAAAATAATTAAAAATTATATGAGAACGGTTATAATTCGTTCTTAATTGGAGCCGTTCTCTTTGTCCTATACAAGAACAATTTTTAGCCGTTGTATAAAATTTTAAATAAATATTTAAGCTACTGCAACGGAATCTAAAAATCGTTGCATATTATAATCTACAAGAACAATATTTTTACCTCCTAAAAATTAGGCGTTGCTATAGGATAAAAATGTTGTAGTGACCATTCCTTAGGCATTGTCGCTCTGATGTTGGAAATGGAGAGAAAACATTATTTTGGAAGTCCATATGGTGTGGAAATGAACCATTTGAATTACTATTTCCTGATCTTTTTAGTGTTGTTGTAGATCCTCACAGCTTGGTCTGTGAAAATGGAACACGGTCTGCTAATCATTGGAGCTGGAAGGTTGATATTTTGGAACCATGTAGGAATCAGCAGGTCTATGATCAGAAGGAAAACATGTTGGCATTGATTTCGAAAGTAGAATTGAGTAACGTTACACAGGATGTCATATGCTGGAGCTCATGTAATGACTTGGAATTCACTGTTAATTCTGCTTTTCAAATATTATCCAAAGCAAATATTCCATCAGATTGGGTCCCTGCTAATTCATTGGCTGCTTTGAAATTAATTTGGAAAGCGTTTTCTCCATTCAAAGTGTTGATTTTCGGTTGGCATCTTACTTTTAACCGTCTTCCAACTAGAGATAATCTGTATCACCGTCGGATCATTTCCTCTCCTCACGACCGGGTATGTCCTTTTTGTTTCCGGTGGGACGAGTCGGTTTTCCTTCTCATTTTTAGCTGTTCCAAATCTGTTATTATATGGGAAAAAATTATTGAATGGCTGGGGGTGGAGGTTTTTCTAGACGGTACGGTCGTCGACCATTTGAGATGCTAGACATCTGCACTATTTTCTGCTGGTGTTGCCATTAAATATGCGGCTGGTTTATGGCTGGTGATATGTTGGTGTCTTTTGGAGTGTGAGGAACAAAATTATTTTTGCTGACGAAATGTGGAATGTCGATACTATAGTTTCTAAGATTTTGTTACTAACGTGAAAATGGATTGGTAATGGATCTAACTTTACTTGTAACTATTACAGTTGGCTTAAATCACCATTAAATTTTTTGTAAGGTGATTTAACACTTTTTGTAGTTGAATTTTGGGTACCCCTTAGTACCCTATTTGAATATATTTTGCTTATAAAAAAACTTTGGGGTACCTATTATTATTAGATGTACGTAGATGTATGTATTACATGTGGAGTTTGATCTTCTCTTCCTGCCTCAACATTGGTTTGCGAGCTACCTTGCGGCTACCAATTAACTTACACTGTCGTTTAGCATAAAAACATGGTCCCTCATAACTACCACTTGCATTAGAAAGCATTTGGATATTGAGATTTGCGACAAAACCTTCAACGTCAAATCTTCAATAACAGATATATCTAATCTTCTCCCAGATTCGAGACATAGGAGTGATTCATATCCCTCATACGTAGCTTATTTCTTGATCATATAAAATGGTTTTCATTATATTAGGCTAACTATATTTATGTTCAAACTTGTTAACATTAACAATAAGTTCAATCCCTAATGAGTGGAGCCAAATTAACAAGGATAACTTTGTTTTGGATTTCATTAATTAATTAACAAGGTGTTGCATGGCAATGGAAATCATTAAATCTTTTCTTATATAGTTTCCAATTAAGTATGATTTGTCAAATCTTTGTTGATTGTGATTTTCAAGAGCGAGGGTTGATGACAAATGATTGCAAGGCATGCATGTTGTGTAATAAGACGTGTATAATTTCGGCTTCTTTTAACAACTTCCAAGTAGGCATCAATACAAACCTCATACATCCAAAATTCTAATAACAACTAATATGATACCCGTGCGTTCGCACGGGTACACGTCTGTGACGCGCATTTAGTAGAAAACATAATAAAAATGATATTTAAAAAATTAAATTGTTTAACCAAAAAAGTTATTATTTTAAAAGATTAAATGATGTAATGCCTATAATTCTTTTCATAGGAAAAAAATTATTGAATCAATAATATATAATTTTTTATATAAATATTATTTTTGTTATGACATTATTTACAAAAAAATATTAGAATCAATAATTAACTTTTTTCCATTAATATTTTCACATATTTGAAAAAATGATTAATACATTATATTATTCACTATTTGTAAAAATTAAAATTATTCCCATTTATAACAATGATATTTTTCCCGTATATATAAATAAATTAATTAATCAACAACGAATTTGATCTCGGATATTTTGACACGAATTTGATCAACAACGAATTTGGTCCCGTATATTTTGACAACGAACTTAATCAACAACGAATTTGATCCCGTATATTAGAATCATTAGAACATTGTTATATCTAACAATTTTAATTTTGCGTTTTGCATTTATGAACATTGTTTTTTATTCTTATAAGCAAATATATTATATTAGAATCATTAGATAGGGGGATACCCGTGCGTTCGCACGGGTACGGGTATAGTACGCGTATTTTTTTCTAAAATATAATAAAAATAAAATAAAATAAAATAATTTGTTCAACTGAACAAATTATTATTTTTAAAAGAGATCATAAATCAGTCCCTATAATTCTTTCTATATATAAAAATATTTGAATCAACAATTATATATTTTAATATAAATATGATTTTAGTTTTGACATTATTTACATAAATATTATAATTAATAGTGAATATTTTCTCATTATTATTCAATATTTTGATCATTAACTTCATATTCAATTATAATTGTTTTATTTTCGTGTTTTAAAAAAAGATAAGTTATGAATTTGATTAAAAAGATAGTATACGCATTTGTGGGTAATTACCCAACCTCAAGCCCGTATCTATTTTTGTGTGTTTTTACCATAGCCGTTGTGGAAAATTTTGCGGGTGCCCAGTAGGGATGGGTCAAATTGTCATCTATATTCCGATTTATAACAGCAATGTTTTTTTAATTAATATTTTCACATATTTGAAAAAATGATCGATAAATTTATATTATTTAATATTTGAAATAATTAAAATTGTTCCCGTTTATAACAGTAATATATTTTTTCGTATATATAAATTATTTAATCAACAATGTATTTTTTCCTGTATATAAATATTTTTTTTTTTGAAATTGGTTATATATTTGAATATAATCACAAATATTTGAATCAACAAACCATGAATAACAAATAATTGTTTAGTATTTGATTAAGTCTATTTTAAACATCAATCAAAAGTTCCTATTTTATTCCTTAGTTACAGACATATATTGCATATTTAAATCACTTGTATGTTTCTCTTTGAATTAATCTTGTCATACATTAAATAATAAATATTTATTTATTATTTTATTTTTTATTAATAACAACTATATTATATATTTATTTTATATTTATAAATGATGAATATTTTTCGCACGGATACCGGTGTGTTACGCGCATTTTTTTTAAAATAAAAAAAAACGAAACAAAATAAATAAGACAAAAATTATTGACCAAAAAAACTTACTATTTCAAAAGATATATATTTATTTATTTAAGTTTGAAACATAAGTATAATTATTTCATATGTAGAAATAGTTAAAATTTAATAATTTTAAAAGGATTAATAATTTTGTGGGTTTAATCAACAACGAAATGTACCCCGTATATTAATGTTTAAATTGTTTTAAGATGAATTATATATTAGAATGTACATAATTATAATTGAATGTAAATGTAAATCGAAGAAGACTCTGTAAAAGGTAAAAGTAATAAAGCAAGATAAGTTGTAGAAGTCTTAAACTTGATTTCCAGAAAAATTGGTAAGCCAGAATACATAGTAAATGAGTGAATCAAAATTGAAAGAAAAGTTGCATAGTTAAAAAGTAAATCAAAATCTCCATGCAGACATAGAGTTCTCCCAGGTATAGTCCCGCTCATCGTCATCATCAGAATCAACTGGTTCGTAGTTCCATTCTTCGTCTTCATCTGAATCCAAAAATTTGACTTTCCTCAGATTTCTTGCTGGTTTCGTTTTTCTTTTCCTCTTTCTTCTGTGTCGCAGTGCAGCAGCTTCATGTACCTTAAGAAGAAAACCAGTTAATCAAATGGGTGATGCAATATAAGAACGGGAAAAAACATGCATGGAAAACGATATTGTACCGGGGGGAGCTGTAGATGTCGTTCAAACTGGGGAGGATGTTGGTGGGGTTCACCGCGGTCGAAATCCGTAAGTGGTTGCACCTCGGTAGGTGGTTGGTTGTGAGCAAGGGGTTCATTATGGACAGGAGGTTGGAGTTGTTGTTGGGTCTGTTGATGTTATGTAGACTATCATTGTTAATCACAATGAAACATTAATGCAGAGAAAGATATATTGATTAACAAAAGCATGAGTAAATGTATAGGGAAAACCTGTAGAAGTTGTTGGCTATCGATAGGAGGATAGTGACCGTCACATTGTTGTAATTCCGTAGAAGGTTGGACGTGAGGCTGTGTGTGGTCATCAGTAGGGTCTGGTTGATTGGTTAATTTGTTGGATGCCATAGAAAATGTTTTGTCTTTTTTATGTTTGGTGTATGAAGTAGAGAATAGGAGGCATGAATAAATAATGAGGGTTGTGACACTGCATATTCCCCCTACATTGGAAATGGAAAAGCATAAATACTTTAGAAACTGTAAAGTTGGAATATTGACAGGCAAAGAATTAATGTGTGGTGAGTGGTGATGCAAAAACAATGTATAAACTTAATGGTCATTAAAGGAAATGAAAAGTATCCATGAGAAATAATTTGGATACAGTACATGAGATATAAATATCAATTGAGGAAAAAATATATATTCCATTTTCGTGGAGTTACATTAACAGCATAATGTTGCAGGAAATACCAAATAAAAGCTGTGAAAAATTGAAGAAGGAAATAGAAACTACATTAAATAAACGGAAAATTGTGCTCTGGAAAATTGAAACTACATAATTGGATCAGAAAACTGTACCTATTGTGATTGTGATTGTTTAAATAGAGATCAAATGCATCTGATAGGCAACTGATTACCGCCACTGATGTTGTTTGGAACCCAACTAAAATATAAACAACAAAAAATCGCTTGAAACTAAAGAAATTAAAATCAGAATTGACATTAAACATTTTATAAAGACCACTTACTTTGAATTTGGATTTCAGTTGAGGTCTCACGAATTGCTTTGAAACCAGAAACATATGATTATGTCCTTAATCTGAAATGGCAGTGGCATAGTAACGGGTGAATTACAATCGTATATAATATCTTTTAGAAAAACAAAATAAGATGTTACCGCTTTGAAGGGACGTTTTCGAGAAGAAGCGGAACTCATTGGATAGCGGCACAAACTCAAATATAATTTTCTTTCCTCAGAAAGTAAGTTCTCTAAGCTCATCATTATTTTCATACTTTGCCAGGCAGATGCAGCAAACCTACAGATAACCAGAGAAAGTGACAACATTTCAGTCAGCATTCAAGAGCAAGAAAGAAACAAACATCCTGGTCAAAATGACAAAAACAACATTATGCTTTAAACATTTTCAGCTTGGGATTCCTTGTGTAGGTTAAACAACAATGTAATTCAACAACAACACTGCACAAAATCAAACTTGTATTGCACCATAGCAGAGAAGCTATGTTTATAAAAGAATGTTTCAATATCCTATGGCTAAAAACGTGTTCAAGATATCATGGCAATCCATTCCCAAAATGCTATGATATCTTGGCAATCCTGAAGGTGTTCCTCCAAAAACCATCATAGAAATTCGAGAAGGCCTTATCCACTAAAACCATCATAGATCTGCCCTTCAGTTAGTATGTTTATCAAGGGACTGGATCAGTTTGATATTTTAATGATTCTATAACATTGTACATGACAGAAATTCGAGAAGGCCTTATCCCTAATAAAGTGAGTTTATAAACTATTATCTAATGATGGAAATAAGTGATGAAAATATAACATGTCTTCCCTGTCAAAACCAAATAGAGATAAGACATTGTTCATGTGTATGGATCGTCTCCTGCTTTTTCCTTCTCTACTGCTTGGTTTATTAGCGACGTGTAACGGTCTCCAAAACTCAGAGAAATCGCCTGCACAACACCAACTCAGAATTACTAAACACATTTACATTAACAACTAATAATCTAAAGGAGTATTCATCACCTGAGTAAGAACAATTATAGGTTGATTGTGAACAGAAGCAACAGAGACTTGTAGCTTCATCGAAGCTATCGAATCCAAAGGACCAGACACTTTCCTAGGAGCACCAGAAGAGGCTGACATGGCACAGTTTCAATGCATTTCTCATTGTGTAATACACGAATCTATTAAAGAGCACAAAAAGCTCGAGATATTGAGCATGATAGGATGTGCGAATCTGAAAACCTTTTAAAGTACATTGGAAATGGATTCCTTCAAACATTTCAAGGCTTCCTGAATTTGGAAAAAATATGATAAACATGTCAGTTCTTAATTTAATGCACTGCAAAAATATTGTGTGGTGTCCAAACAGCATTAGTAACCTGAAGTCTCTCAAAATTCTCAATATATCTGGAAGCTCAAAAAATTGTAGCTCGCAAGACGGTATAAAGCACAACACGACTATGGAGAATCTTGACTTTAGTAGAACTGCTATTGCAGAAATGGATCCCTCCCTACTTCAATTAGGGAATCAAAACAGAGTATCAAAACTTGAGGTTACATATAACAAAAACTATATCAGTGTTTAGAATCAACAAAAACTATATCCATCACCCATAGTATCCCATGTTCAGAAAAACAACATGAAGGTCCAACTCAAATTTAAGCTTAAGGACTAACCTTTGGCAAGTACGGAACGCATCGTAGTCCCATTGACTGACCTCACAAACAAAATTTCAATCATATTAGCATTGATTATTAAAAAACACTGATTTGTCAATAAAAAGTATAAAAAAACAGAGTATCAAAACTTGCATCTAAGTTTCACATAATTAAAAAAACAAAATTGTTGTCACATATAACAAACAGTAGCACAATTGATAAGGATCTGTTTCCTCCAAACAACATCTTTTTTACAGTAATAGTGGCAGTAAGGATGTGGAACATAAAAACATTTTCAAAAAATGAATCAAGATGAAAAACATGAAATGCAATTAATGAAGCAAAAAATATCTTACAGTTTCATCTTTACTTCTCTTGTGAAGATTGGATGAATGATATCTTAATGAAATTACACCAGGAGGTATGGACAAAAGGTACTTACAATTTCATCATTGCAAGTGACTCACCCAACCTTACAATAGCTTCCAGCTGCTTTACAGTAATTGGTATTGCAGCAGCTGCTCCAGTTTCATTTAAATAAATGTTGTTATTACTAAACCAGAAGCTATGATTAACCAAACCAGAACCTATAGTTATTAATGAAGATTTAACAAACCTGGTGAGGAAGGTCAAGGCCTGTATCTGTCTCATCGAACCTCTTTTCGCAACTCTACCATTGCAACAATATCATAGCAACTACCGAGTAATTTCACAACCTTAACTTCACATTGAAAGGCATACTAAGAACTACAATCTTGAAATATCAATAATAATAATAATAATAATAATAATAATAATATTTCAAACCTGCAAATAACAATAATATCTCGGTAGTTCCCATTCCATCTGTTCCACAAACCTAATCAAAAATAAAACAAAAACCGAATATGTAACTCATGAATAAAATTAGTACTTACACCAACTGCAGCAATAAAAAAACAGCTCCAACACGTTTTTACGCCACATATCTATATACTTCAATCGTTAATCTGGACGAATTTATAAAATCCATTCCTGCAGAAAAACATCAACAACAGAGATGGAATAAGAAGACGGAGAACGAAGAAGAAGAGAGAGTGATCGAAGAAGAAGATAGATTTTTGTAGATTTGCATAAAAGAGGTTTGGGAGAAAAAAACAGCTTTGGGAGAAGAAGATGAGAGAGAGAACGAAGAAGAAGAAGCATGTGTTTCAAATGTGGGTGTGAGAAGAAGATGGGTACAGACGGTGCATTGGAAACCGATTTTTTTTCCTTTCATGTCAAATCCAACCAATAGCAAAATAGGGTGATGTACCCAAGAGAAGTATGGTTATATGATAAAGTTTAAATTCTGAACGAAAATTCACTGTTCATGTTGGTTTGTGGCCAAATGAAGGTTTTTTAGTGCAAATGATATAGTTAGTATTCAATTAGAACATCATTTGGTTGGAAATTGTTGGATTTGGACTCAAATTGCCCTTAATTTTGTGAGGTGGCGGCTTTAGAACAAAGGTTAATTTAGTGTTAACCACAACACATAGATTTCTTATATTATAGATTTCCAAAACTAATTACACCAAACATTCTAAAGATGCACCAATTCTAAACCTTATACACCATTTCCATCACCTATACATCAACTTCCAAAACTATTCAACAATTTCCAAAACTATATAACACCTTCCATAAACTTAACAAAAAAAAACAATAATATACCTCATATAATTCTCATTTCAACCATGTATTGACACCAATCCTCCTTTATTTCTTCCAATTTATATTCCGTGGTGGCACATTTGAATTCATCAAAGTATTATATAATATAACATAATATGCATGATTTAGTTAAAAGTAATTAATTAGATGAAATATCCGATAATAAGTCTTAAAATAAATCATAACTTATAAATCCATACCATGATAGGAATCTCTATTTGTTCCAAATGAATAATTTCTTTCATGAATCTCAATACAAAATAACCACAATCTATACCATTACGCTGCTGAGGACACTACACATAAAAAAAGTATGAATACGTATCAGGATATATAGTTTAACTTGTGTTATCAAGTAGCATCACTATTATAATAACAAATGTGAAAATATACCTGCACTTTTATCCATGTAATGTTGTTTGCTTTGCTCTTTGGTACTCGAGCTTGTCGTTGTGATCAGAATATTTATATGGCTCTATCATAATATAAACGAATATTTAGAACAATCTCACATAAATAAATAAATACACACGTGAATATTTAGAACAATCACATCACTTACGTATCAATCATCTTCTTCATCTCTGGGTATTTTGTTTGATCACCATCTAGCGAATCCAGATAGTAGACTATTTCTTTTATCATATTAATCGCAAGCAACAACTAGTGTCCACTGTAAAATAAAACAAAAGTTTAGATGGAAATGTTATACACGTACAACGTAAAAAAGCGAAACATTATAACAAAGGAAGTTAGAATGAAAATCTAACCCATGTCCAGTATTATATGGTAAAAGTTACAACTTCTCTGTATCTTTGTTGGTCATAAATTCATCTACTAAGCGATCTTTGACCGCATTTCCAGTTCGATCGATTAGATTTGCGTTGACACAGCAGGGAGACAAGAAAGATAATCTTTCTGTTAATTGACGCGGGAGCATCAATTTTTCATACAAGAACCTAAAATAAAAACATAATCAACATTTGAATATTCATTGAAATGAGTAAATAAATTGATTAATTAATTAAATAAAATCGATGGATTACCTGATGTATAAATTCATAACACCGATGCCTAATTCAGCATGCTGAAAAATCTGATCCAAGTCTTCTTTAGCAATTGTTTCTGAATAGGCACACCCAAAAATACATTCTTCCATAGGTATTTCACGGATACCACCTTCCATCAAATTCGATGTGCCTACAAATGTTTCAAGGCACAACCGAAATCGAGGAATAGAAGCTTTTTTTGGCTTGGCTAATTCTGGCTTCTTATTCTTGCTCCCTTGTTGCACCTCTTGTGTAGGAATCTGAAAATCATATAAGTCATAAAGTATAAAATCATGAAGCTTTTGAATTCGGATCATAGAATTAACATTTTCAATGCATATATATCAATGTAACTCTTTTTTTGATGCAACTGACTCGGTGTGCCGCACAATCCCTTTATCTTTTGATTTGGATTTTGTAGGAGTCTAACAATATCATGTAAATAAAATGTACGTAAAAGTAAGCATAACATAACTTATATGCAAGTAAAACATTTGAAAACTAAAAGGTTAATAATGGTTTTCAACATACCTCATCATCTATGACAATAAGGTTTGACGGTCATACAACATATGACCTTATTGCGTCCCCCACCAATGTTGCATCTGAAACATCGTTAGGTATAGGTAGTAACGTATCCCGATCTAAAGTAATATCAATCGAAACTTTCAAAAGTCCAGCAGGACAAATTTAGTATATAATATGACAAACAAGAAATATCGAAGGAACAAGTCAAAGTTTCAAGAAACAAATTTAGTAAACATCATTATTAATTCAAATAGCATGGTATACTTTGATTCGTCACAAATGATAACTCAACTTTGTCAAAAAAACAACTTCAACGCTTAAGTTCAATTAACTTCAAAGTTCTATCCAGCAAAGAATCATCAATTCAAATTCAATTAACAATTCAATCACTATTTATCATTTTCAATCAACTCTCAAAATAACAGTTAATTTCATAATTATTTCAATCAACTCTCAAAATAAATTCAATCACTAGTTCAATTAACAATTAATTTCATTATCATTTTCAATTAACTCTCAAAATAAACTAACAATTAATTTCATTATCATTTTCAATCAACTCTCAAAATAAACTAACAATTAATTTCATTATCATTTTCAATCAACTCTCAAAATAAATTCACCACTAATATAACTATTTATCATCTTCAACCTTACTACAAACATTATCACCTTTTCCGAAATCTATAACAACAGTAATCAAATGAAGCTCCCAATGGTTTTTTTAACCAAATCCTTACATCACTAAAAATTTTCGATAAAATTTATTTTAACTTTACAAATAACCCTATAACAACCTCAAGTAACTAACTTCTACAACACTCTTAACTACCTTGACTTTTCTAATTAATCACTATTCTACAAATTTTACACATTAATCACTATTCTACAAATTATGCTCTATACTAATTAACTTCTACTATTCTACAAATTAATCACTACACTAACTTCTACAAATTAATCACATTTTACACAATAATTACTATACTAACTTCTACTAATTAATCACTTTTCTAATTAATCAATTTCCTAATTAATCACTAACTAACTTCTACAAATCAAAAAATGAAAACCCAACATCAACAACTAATAATACAACAAATTTATCTCACAGAAACAGCAGAGAAACAATCAAACAATGGAGAATATTAGGCATTTCCATGATTGGAGAGAAAACCTGAAAAAAGGAAGAGAAACATACCTCAAACGAAGTTACGACGGCGGAGGACGGAGGGCGTGAGTAAGACACGAACGGAGGGAGTTTCATTTGCAGAAGAAGAAACGAAAACGACGGAGGACGAATGGCGCAGATAGAAAACGACGAAGAGAGTAACAGTGAGCGTCGCGAGAGAGAAAGAATGTTAGGGTGAAATAGAAACGGTCATATGGAAAATAGATGGATATCAGTATCTATTTTAATTTTAATATTTTAAAAGACTTAAAGCAGCACTTTTAGAATGCGCTTTCTTATGTTAGGTCTTTAGCAGCGCTTTTGATGTAAAAGCGCTTTTTAATGTGGGGTTAATGAAAGGCCTTTAGCAACACTTTCCAAAAGCGTTGGCTAAAGTGTGTTGTAAGAAAGCCCTTTAGCAGCGCTTTTCAAAAGGGCTGGCTTATGGTATCCTTTTAGCAGCGCTTCCCATAAAGCGCTTTCTAAAGTGCACTTACCTTAGGCCTTTAGCAGCGCTTTTCAAAAGCGCTTTCGTAGGACCCCCATATAGCAGCGCTTTTTTCCTTTGATTTTTTTGTTTTTATTAAAACTTATAGCAGCGCTTTTGGGAAAAAGCGTTGTCTTTGTAGTGCTGCCAAAAAACAATTTTGGCATAGTGTTCTCACACATTGGCCTATAAATAGAAAGCTTATCTATCACTTTTTCACATCTAGAAAACGTAAAAAAATTCACTTTTCATTCTCTCATCACCTCTTTAAATCTTTCTTTTTTCTCACATATTTTATCCACAGTGCTTTGAGAGGGCTCTTGAGTCTAGTGAGAAATATTGTTCTGGGCGAAGACAAATTTGTAAATTTACCAAGAATAGATTTTTGTCTCTTGAGTAAATAATTATTCATTAGGAAGATGTTATTTTTGTTGGGAGTTGAACCCTTAAAATAAAACTTTGGTTTGTATTTGGGGGATTTTACTAAATCTTTGTTTGGCTCCTAAGTTCTGCCATTGAAAAAGCTCTCTTTTGGTTCGTGAAGATCACCCAGTTAAAATATTCCCCAAAGTTCTTGATCTCAACCCAATTAAAAGTTCTCTCTATTCGAGATCAGTCTGGTGTAAAATCTCTCTTAGTTTCTGAGTTCATCCTAGTGTAAAAACTTATTAGGTTGAAGATCAGTCCGGTAAAAATCTTGGTTCACTTCGTGGTCAACCTATGTAAAACCCCAGTTGATTCGGATGATAGCTAACTCAAAACTCCGTCTTGGTTCGAGATTAGCATGTGAAAAATCTCGATTTAGTTTGGAGACTAAGCACTTCAAGCCTGGTTCGTGAAGATCACCCAGTTAAAATATTCCCCAAAGACTAAACTCGTGTTCATTGTTTGGTTAGAAGTTGAAACATTAGATGAATGTGAAGGTTGCTTTCACATATGGTCTTCAACCCTTAGAAATTTGTGAACCCATATTAGAACTTTTGTCTCTAACAAATATCTATGATTAAGAATTGGAATCACAAACCTAATTCAATCCTTAAATCGAGAGGTGGGAATGTTCACGATTTTTAGGAAAAATCTATGAAGGGAAAAGTCATCGAGAAATTGAATGAGTTGATTCAACAATTAAAAGATGAAAGGATGGACTCAAACTTAGAAGTGTCTCTATAACAATAAAGAACTCTCTTGAAGAATAAAAAGAAAAACAACTCAAGTAATCTCCTTTAATTTGAAAGAACAATCATGTTGATTGAATGATCCTCGAAAGATTCAACGTCTAATGAAGAAACTTCATCACGAAGAGAATATGAAGAAGATAAAGTTTCATCCAATGAAATATCAGAAATTATAAATGAGAAAGAAGTCTCATCAAGCCATATCCTCAGAGACTCAATGTCAAGAAGAAATCTCAAAGAATCAACTTGTGGTAGAATCTTTGAAGAATCTTCTTCCAACGAAGAAGATGGACAAGTTTTCTTAAAAGCATCTCGCGAAGAGGATGACTATGAGGTCACAACCCTTTCATACAAGAAATTATTTAAAATTAAATGCTAAGTTAATTGAGGAACATGATAAGATTGAAAACATAGATCTTAAAGACTACATTAAGTAATTTCAATAAAATAATAATGATATGCTATGATTTAAAATGACTAATATTAGAAACCAAGCTAGTAAATGTGAGACTTGTGTCTTGATGAAAAAGGAATTGAAATATCTTCATGAAACTCTAAGTAAATTTACTAAGGGTAAAGAAAAACTAGATTTGGCTATATCAAATCAAGGGTCTTCCTTGAATAAAAATGGATTAGGGTTTAGATTTAGTAGATCATATAGTAAATGGTTTAATAGGAAGAAATTGAATCGTCCTATTTATAAATGCACCTAACTTTTTTCATAAGCTTGGCTGCCTAGAGCCATTTTGTTCTGATAAATTAAGAAGCTCTAAAGGTAATAACCCTGGACCTCTTAGAGCTACTAATGCACGAAGAACAAAAAAGATTTGGGTACCAAAGGTGAAAACCTAGTTTATTTTGCAGGGATGCTTTACATATTTAAACAAATCCTTAATGTGTATTAAATTAAGTTTTGTAAAGTAAGATGTATACCTTCGAGTATAAAATATATTCCCTATGGGATTTGATGATATTGATGCTTATGATCAAATAATATTCGATGATGGTGTATTTCAATTGACATGATCAAAATAACTTTCATTGAGGATGGTTCTTAACACTTATGATTTGGGATGATCAGTTAACCTCTTAGTAGGTTCAGAAGATAAGTTTGTAAAGGGTTAATCTATCTCGTTGTTTTAACCAACTCTCGTATCCAACGATTCACATAGAAAAATGTACGACATTGTTTTGTCGTTCCTCGAAAGGTGCAGTTTTATCAAGGTTACTTGATATTTAAGGTAGTTCACTTTTTAAAGGTTGTAAAATTGGAAAACTATGATTGATCCTTTAATTAAGTGGTTTATTATTTTCTAATCATTTAAAAATTATTATTACTAATGAAATGGATGTGCTTTTAGTATTTTTAGAGAAAGGAGTGTAAACATGATGAAAAAGGGTGTCAAAAGTAAAATGCAAAAGCCAAATATTAACCCAAGGCCCAAAAACACCAAGAAGGTTGAAACCAACAAAAATTATCGATTAGATTCCCCTTGCGTTTCAAATTTCAAACAAAATCAGATTGTATCTTTGACTCCAAGAAAATCAAATCAGAGAATTAAGGGAGAACCGTGAAATCTTCAAAATCATCACTAAATAATCGATTATGCCTTAAACATAACTGATTAAATGACATATTTTGTAATGTTTTGGTTCTAATATTTAATGGGCTGAATCTTCAAGGATTTTGTGGAATTTTTGCACGTCTAAACCGTTAGAAGAAATGTTATAAATAGGTAATTATATTCCCTTCTTTCGTATCATTCTTTCCTTTATTCTCTCATTCTCTGTTATTTTCTTTTTCTCTGTGTGTGTGTGTGTGTGTGTGTGTGTTAGAATACTACTTTATTATTCTATCATTATCATGGCACTTAAGAGGTTAAGATTCCCCTCTCCTGTTCTTCTCACTGATATTTCTCATATAAAGAACAATAAGGAAGATTTTTTCAAGAATTCACAAATAGGAAGGTTTTAGCAATTCATACCTTGGATGTTGGAATCTTTCAAGAATGTGAATTCTTCAAGACTTGTGAAGAATTAAACATAACGACATTCATCTACAGCCCTCCAAGGAAAACGCATCCATCCTTAGTCAAGATGTTCATTAAAATCTCTACTTCATTGATGGAATCATCTACTCTGAAGTAAGAAAACATAAGATATCTCCTCCTTTGGATGGTTTTGTTGATATTTTAGATGTACCCCGTGATGGATCTCACTTCAAGACAAATGAACCAGAAGATGGAGACCGTTGCATGTATAAGAGTGATTCCTCCTCTTTTACGTTGAATCCAAATCACTACTATCATCTCCATTCACTATAGGATTTGTTCCCCTGGATATTTTTTCTAATTAACTATGTGGATATTTATATGATATTGCCTAGAAAAATAAACTTCAGCCACTTAATCAGGTCTGATCTTGCAATGGTGTGGATGCTTGCCAACATGAATGAGACAAACTGGGCAAGTGCGATGATCCAACGCATGTTGGGGAGAAAAAGGAAAGGAATATTATTTATGTACGATGACTTGGTCAAGAAGATTATGGAACACATATGGTATAATTTTGAAGGATAATAATTCGTGAAAGATATAACAAAAATAGGAGAAGCAACTGTTGGGTGAGAATATGAACACAAAGAAGTCTATAAGTGTGTGTGTGTGTGTGGGGGGGGGGGGGGGTGAATAGACCTATCACCAAAAAACAATTTCAAAAACATTTTAGGTCTCATATAAAGAAATAAGAGATTTTAAAATACGCATAAGCAAAACACAACACAAAGAAAGTTTGGAAGTTTCTCAATGAATTAATCTAATAAGAGTACTACAATATATCACTAAAGGAATGTTTCTTTCTTATTCAAATCGATCAATTACAAGATAAACAAATCCTCTTTAAACAAAGCGATTTAAATTTTTTTACACAGAAATTTATTCAAATAGGTTTTAGCAATTCATACCTTTGATGCATCGTAGACCTAAGCTTATACATTAAATCGCTATAAGCAATATCTAACCTAAATAACATACAAACGATGCAATGATGCAATAGCTATAGTAATGAATGCAAACAATTAAAGGAGATAAGGGAAGAAAGAAGAGTACATAGAGATATATAGCGATTTGGCGTTCATCCTCACTTTGCCTACTCCATTATTCAATGATGTTAAAAATCATTGGAAAATAATCATGATCTTCCATTATTTCATAAGTTTGATACAAGTATTTTGGTTACAACAAAATATCACACGATAATTTCCTCTATTGATGCAAATACTCAAGCAGCTAACAAAGATAATATCCTCAATGATCTTGATCAAATAACCTTGTTATCCACAATAACCTGATCCAAGTTTTCGTATGTGGCAATCCACACAGATCCCACGAATTTCCTGTCTGAGCGATTGTCATTAGCTAAGCGTTTAATTGGACAACTCCTAACTTTGTCTTGTGAACAGTCTTTACTAGACTTCACCAAAGTCTTTTATAGAGTACAATAAAACTCATCTCTTGATAGATAATATACATTCCAAACCTCATTCAAGAATTGATTTATGCATCTGTTACAAACAACAAACTTCACACAAAATATTAGATATCCTAATGTACCATTAGTCACCCTCTAATGCTCAATCTTTAGAGATGAAGGTCCACAACACTGGATTAAGACTAAAGTTGAAGATGATGAATAATGCCAAAGGAATCATAAACACACACACACACACACACACACACACACACACATTCTCTCTCTCTCTCTCTCTCTCTCTTCTCTCTCTCTCTCTCTCTCTCTCTCTCTCTCTCTTTCTTTTTCTAGATATCAACAATGAATTTAATGTTGGTGAAATAAGAACACACACAAAGGTTCTCTTAAGTTTCTAGATAAAACGAGTCTTGGTTCTTGATGGTTATTATGAGCTTGAACAAAATTGAATCATTACAAGATTGATCAACTCACTTTCTCTGGTTTCTCTCAACAAAAAATTACACATACAAAGTGTAACAAAAAAAAGATGCAGTATGACATAAATCTACACTCAATAAGTTGTTCTTCAAACAAGAGAAAGATACAAAGGTGCTAGGAATAGACATAATAGAGAAGAAAAGACAAATTGACATTTTTTCTAAAAGTTTAATCAAATCTTTCATCATGAAAAAATGTCATAATAAGATATTATCTTGTGTATTGGGTCAAATAAATAACTGTTTATATCTAAGTTGGAAATTGGAGTTTTAAGGTTATGATTCGAATCATTATTCAAACCAATGACTTGAGTCAAGTGGAATCCATGATCTGAGTCATACCGTGTTGTGATTCGAGTCACTTATAATTCATGATTCGAATAAAAACCTAGCAGAGCCAAATTCTTGATTTCAAAGAAATTTGTGATTCAAGTAAAGTTAAACTTGTGATTCATATCAAATCACAGAGAGCCAAATTCCAACTTTCTTAAATTGTATGATTCAAATCAATCAAACAAACACCTTAATTCAAGTGTTCTAACTTGTGATTCAAGCAACACTTTATAAAAATACAAAAATCAACACTCTAGGATAAAAAAGGACTTAAGATATCATGGACCAACATTCTTATTAATTGAATAACGAGGGAACTTAAGGTACAATACTACATAGCCGAAGCAAACATAATAAAGTTCAAATACGAATAAATTACAAGCATGCAAATAATTAAATAAAGAACAAATTACGAATACACAAATAATCAATAGCACATACATTCAAATTGACAAAAATATTAAAACTAAAAAGTGATACCATACAATACAATGACTGCAATTTCAATAACACCGGGGATGATGCAATATGAAATTGTTAGTGATAAAGTAATTCAAAAGCCTCCCAAAGGAAAGAAAATAAGTGTGGAATAACAAGATCAAGAAGATCACATAAGTCTAGAATGTTGTGACTATGATGTCCTCAAAACACCCTCAATTAAAGAACTACTCAAGGACATCATCAAGAGAATAAAGCAGACTAATGAGAATATCAACTTCATGGCCTTTAACTTTCCCAAGACATAAGGTATTTACCTCCAAGGATGATCACTAATGATGAAGAAGATACTGATGAGTAGTCTCACTTATGTGTTCTAGCTTTTAAGTGTGTTTAAAATTTCCATTTTACCTGCTTTCTAGAGTTATTTCAATACTTGCATGCTCTTGCTTTATATAATTTGAATTCTAGTATTTGAATCAATCAAATGAATTTATCTTCTTTAATAAAACATGTATGATATATGTCAATTATGTGTTTCACTACTATAAATAACACATATAACGTTGGCTGCGAAATGCATTTAACATCAGCTACATAGGTGAGGTAACGAAGGGCGACATGAAAAGTAATCACTTGTCACCTTGCTGTTTTTAAAACCGAGGTTAGAAATTAAAAGGTCGTGGGTTCGATCCCCATCATGGTGTTTTGTAGAACTGAGGTAATATCTCAATGTTATTACCTCGGTTTTATGTAAATACCAAGGGGATAAGTTTTTTGTACTGTAGTTTGCATATGCATTACAAAACCATATTCTTGAATATAGAACCATATTTTGCAGATTCCTGAAACAAAAACATTGTATATTTTGCCAATTTCTCAATCTAAAACATTATACCACAAATACTCATTGATTAAAGCAAATGCAAACCCAAAATGGCACACACTTTATAATTTTACATCAAAATTAAAACAAAGGATTATGAAACAAAAGTAATAACCAAAGTTTTGTAGGCTGTCCAATAGGATTTGTCACTGGTCCTTAAGCACCTATAGTTTGAACAACATTTGAAACTAATTAGGTCAATAAAAAACAACTTTAAATATATAGTACAATGATGAAAAATGAGTAAAATGATTAATTATAAATTTCAAAGGGATATAAAACATTTACTTACAAGTTTTCCCATATCCCCTCTTCATGATCACGACGAATAACATGCACATCATCTGAATCATTTTATTTAGATGCTTGACGTAAATGTGTTGCTAAACAAGGCGTCTCATAGTTAAAATCTTGATTTTCATCAGAACTATCGGGAAAATATTTACCTTGAAGAACAATTGACCATCTAGTGTTAGAAGAATCAGTGACATAAAAAACTTGTTTTACTTGGGTTGCCATGATGAAAGATTCGTTGTTATAAGTTACCTTACGAATATCAACCCGTGTAAATCCCAATTCATCGGTTTCTACACCAGTGTTACTGTCAATCCACTTGCACTTAAATAAATGAACTTTAATAGAAACATATTCAATCTTCAAAATCTTCTCAGTGACTCCAAAGTATGCCCTAGATGCTAGTACAAGATTTTTATCTTTGGAACTAGAAAAGTACATGTATTAGCCTAAACATAACCTCACTATTTTGTATAGTGGTACGATCATCCTTTGGTTTTATATAGAATGAATATTTACAAATCAATAATTAGTTGACATTTTTACTAAAGCCTTAGATGCAAACTAATTTGAAAGTTTGAGAAGTAAATTAGGAATTTGCATTTATGAAGATTAAATGTGCTGGAGAGTGTATTATGCAGTTGTATTCTTTATTAGAAAATTGATTTTATTCAACTGCTGAAGGCATACAGGTTTGAAGTACATCATTAGTTACAGATTATCCCAACCCCCTGCATCTAGAAAAGCTTTCCAGTCTTCATCCCAATCATCACCAGCAGCTTGTTGTTGCACAGGAAGCTTTTTGCTTGGTTTCATAGTTGTTTCTGAGGTTCTGCCTGTCTTTGTGGTTCCTGATGTAGTTTCAGCTATAGGTATTGTTTTGCTCATCTTCTGAGGTGGATCTGAAGTCTTGTTCTTCTGCTTGAAGTTCTTTGCTGCATCTTTGTTGTTTGACTGGCTCATTCTTGGTTGCTGAGTGGTGCTGCTAGAAGGAAGAAAGGCTTGTGTTTATAATGAAAAACAAGTAGCATAGTTTGTATCGACTGAACAGTCAATGTGTTGGAACCTGAGTTTTTGGGAAGCATGATGTTTGACCATGTCTTTATGTCAGGACATTGTGTTTGGTGATTGTCCAATTGTGGCTAAAAAGGGGGAGAGTTAGTCTTTATGTGTAGAGTGTGACCTATCTCAGTTCTGGTGTGGTGCAGATGTTGAGGGGGAGTGTGCATGTTGAACAGCTGGTTATGCTGGTTCTGGTTTTGAGGGGGAGTTTGCTCTTTATTGATGGGAGCTGTTTGTTGGTTGTTTTTAATTTTTTGGGTTATTTATATGAAACCCCCTGCCATATGAGCGTGTTTCGTTTTACCCCCCACCGTTGCCATAGGCAGGTTTAGGCAACGCTTTTTTTGAAAAAACTGTTGCCAAAAGGCATGGAGGGGGGAAAAGGAAAATTCTCTAACATTACAGGGGTGAAATTCACTATTAACCCTAATTTTTTTTATCCGCTGCTGAAGTCTCTGATGTTGCAGAGATTGTTTTAGCTAAAATTAGCCAAAGGGGGAGATTGTTGGTTCTTGGATTGGCTAGAATTTTGGTAAAACAAAGTTGTTCAATGTTAATGTCACATGGGTGATGTCTTAACATTGAGTCTTAACATTGGTTTATGTTAAGGATTTAAGTTGGGTGTCTGATGTCACATGCGATGTTATGACATCAGGTCTGCAGAAGATTAATAACATCAGGTTTAGTGATGTTGTTAGGGTTTGCGTTTTAGCTGGATATTGGGAGAGCTGTTAGTCTCATTGGTTGCGGATATCTTGGGATAGATATTCTCTGTTGCATAGAGATTTGATGCAGATTTGTAGGGAGGTTTAAAGACTGAGATTTAAAAAGATTTTGGGAATAAAATCTGTTTTGAAGATTCAGTTTTAAATAACAAATCAGGTCAAATATTGTAGCAGGTCCAAGCCCAATTCAAGTTGCTATATAAAGCGCATCAATCCTGAAGGAAAGGGAACGAAGAAAGAGAGCTAAAGACTGAGAGTCGTTTTGTGTCTTCGTGTATATGTTGTAAACCATTCTAGTGTGAATTGGTGTTGTTGTTTTGAGTTGTTCTTGATCAAAGCTGTGAAGCAGAATCAAGTTGAGTTTTTCAAAGTGTGTGATCTTTGAATTATATCACTGAAGTGAATTAGGGATTGAGTAGTGTTCTCATACCTAAGTGCTCTCTTAGGTAGAAAGTTCATTAAGTAGAGATTAAGTTTAGAAGATGTCAACTGGGTTGTTGAGTCTGTAAATTAATTCTACTGATAGTGAAATTCATCCCTGGCTTGGTAGCCCCCAGACGTAGGTAGTTAAACCGAACTGGGTGAACAATTCATTGTGTTGATTTATTGTTGTTTTACATTGTCCTTTGCAGAGTGTGTTGTTGTGACATCACACGTAACATCACATATCTGGTACCAGAATTTCAATTGGTATCAGAGCAGGCATTCTGTCTGTCTCTAGGTGAGATCTAGGGAAGTTACTTTCTGGTGTAAAGATGGACAAAGAAGTTGGAGGATTTGTCAACAGACTCCTTATTTTGGATGGCTCTAATTATGATTATTGGAAGCCAAGGATGATTACCTTTTTGAAATCCTTGGACAGCAGGGCTTGGAAGGCTATCATAAAAGAATGGAAAGCACCTGTTGTGTTTGAAAAAGATGATGCTGGGAAAGATAAAGAGGGCACCTCAAAGCTAAAACCTGAAGAAGAATGGACCAAGGAAGAAGATGAACTTGCCCTTGGTAACTCTAAAGCCCTAAATGCTATCTTCAATGGAGTTGATAAGAACATCTTCAGGTTGATCAACTAATGTGAAGTTGCTAAGGAAGCATGGGATATTTTGAAGGCTACACATGAAGGAACATATAGAGTTAAGATGTCAAGACTTCAGCTTCTAACATCAAAGTTTGAAAGTCTGAAGATGAAGGAAGATGCTACTATCCATGACTTCCACATGAGTATTCTTGAGCTGTCCAATGCATCCAGTGCTCTTGGAGAAAAGATGTCAGAAGAAAAGCTTGTAAGGAAAATCCTTAGGTCTCTTCCCAAGAGATATAAGATGAAGGCGACTGTAATTGAGGAAGCTCAAGACATCAGCAAAATGAGAGTTGATGAGCTAATTGGATCTCTTCAAACCTTTGAGTTAGGGTTGAATGAAGAGGAACCTGAGAAGAAGTCCAAGAGTATAGCTTTGGTTTCCAGTTCTGATGAAGCCAAGAAAGGGAAAGAGGATGATTCTCAGGAGAAGATGTCTCAGGCTATTGCTTTTTTGGGTAAACAGTTCACCAAAGTTATGAAGAGGATAAATAGGAGTTATAATGCCAATGTCAAGAACATTACCTCCGACATCACCAGATCAGGAGAACAAGGGAAGAAGTCTAAAGATGAAGAAAAATCCAGTAATGACAAAGGGATACAATGCTTTGAGTGTGAAGGGTATGGACATGTCAAGAAGGAATGTCCCACTTTTCTAAAGAAGCAGAAAGGTTTATCAGCTTCTTGGTCTGATAGTGAGAGTGAATATGAAGAAAATTCAGCTAAACTTGTTAGAGCTATGGTTGGGGTTTATGAATCAGATAATGATTCTTGTGATGATGAGGTTACTTATGATGAACTTGCTGTCACTTATAAAGATCTTTTCATAAGAAGTGAACAAGTGTGTCTTGAAGGAGAAGAGCTGAAGAAAACCATAGTACAGTTAAAAGCTGAAAAGACTGAACTTGAAGCTGAAGTCAGTATGCTTAACTATAAACTGGACTCTATGACCAAAACTATCAGAATGTTGAACAATGGTACTGATGCGTTAGACAACATTCTTAGTATTGGGAAGATGGCTGCAGACAAACATGGTTTGGGATTCACCAGTGATGCAGGTTCTATTGATGTTATCACCTCCAAACCAGTGATGTTAAAATAGATGTTAAAACATCATGACAGAACTCCATCTAAGAAGAAATACAGACACTGGAGATGTCACCATTGTGGATGTTTTGGACACATTAAGTCTTATTGTTATAAGCTACATGGGTATCCACAGAAGGCTCATCAGGTGGTTCCTAAACAGAACTATTATAAAGGAAGACAGGTTTCCAAGCCTAAGAAGCAATGGGTCCCTAAAGTTAAGGTTACCAGCTTGATAGCTCACACTTCTTTAAGGGTTTCTACCAAAGAAGATTGGTACTTTGACAGTGGGTGTTCAAGGCACATGACTGGAGTAAAGAATCTGTTGGTAGATGTGAAGCTTCATTCTTCAGGCTATGTTACATTTGGTGATGGGGTCAAAGGAGAGATCAAGGGGATTGGTAAACTAAATTGTGCTGGTGCTCCCAGACTGGAGGAGGTTCTTCTTGTTAAAGGACTGACAACAAATTTGATTAGCATTAGTCAACTTTGTGATCAAGGATTCAAAGTAGACTTTACCAAGTCTGAATGCATTGTCAAAGATGATAAAGGAGAAGTCATTATGAAGGGAGCCAGGTCTAAGGATAATTGTTATCTTTGGGTGCCACAAGACTCAAATTCTTCCACGTGTGTTTTTGCTAAAGAAGATGATGTCAAAATCTGGCATCAGAAGTTGGGACATCTTCACCTAAAGGGAATGAAGAGAATCATCTCCTCAGAAGCAGTCAGGGGACTTCCCAAACTTAATATTGAGGAAGGAAAAATGTGTGGAGACTGTCAAAAAGGGAAGCAGACAAAGATGTCTCATCCAAAGCTTCAACATGACACCACCTCCAAGGTCTTGGAGCTACTTCATATGGACTTGATGGGACGTATGCAGGTGGAAAGTCTGGGTGGAAAGAAATATGCATATGTAGTTGTGGATGACTATTCGAGGTACACCTGGGTGAGCTTCATCAAAGACAAATCAGAGTTATTTGATGTTTTTAAAGATCTTTGTCAAAGACTCCAAAGGGAAAAGGAGAGTAATGTTATCAGGATAAGGAGTGACCATGGAAGAGAGTTTGAGAATAGCAAGTTTGAAGAGTTTTGCTTTGCTGAAGGTATAAGTCATGAGTTTTCATCTCCTATTACTCCTCAGCAAAATGGAGTAGTTGAGAGGAAGAACAGAACTATCCAAGAGTCTGCTAGAGCTATGATCCACGCCAAGAAACTTCCATATCATTTCTGGGCTGAAGCTATGAATATTGCCTGCTACATTCACAACAGGGTTACCCTGAGAAGAGGCACTTCATCCACTCTGTATGAACTATGGAAGGGAAGAAAACCTAATGTTAAATACTTTCATGTTTTTGGAAGTAGATGTTATATTCTGGCTGATAGAGAACAGAGAAGAAAATTGGATTCCAAAAGTGATGAAGGAATATTTTTGGGATACTCTACTAACAGCAGAGCATATAGGGTTTTCAACTCTAGGACCAAGGTGATGATGGAGTCAATCAATGTGGTGATTGATGACAATGACAAGCAGGAAGATGATGATGTCCTAGATGATGTTGGAACATCAGTTGGTGAAGTTGCACTAGAAGCTGAAGACAGAAGTCCAACTCCTAGTGTTACTGCTGCTGAGCCTGAAACTGAGCAACCTCATAAAGATCCCTCCATCAGAGTGCAGAAGGACCACCCAAAGGAGCTCATTATAGGTGATCCAAACTCTGGAGTGAGGACTAGGTCAAGAGATGTTATAGCAAGTTCATGTTTTGTCTCCAAAATTGAGCCAAAGAATGTCAAGGAAGCATTGACTGATGAGTTTTGGATAAATGCAATGCATGAAGAGCTGGAGCAATTTAAGAGGAATGAAGTATGGGAGCTTGTACCTAGGCCTGATGGAGTTAATGTGATTGGCACCAAGTGGATCTACAAGAATAAATCTGATGAACAAGGAGTGGTCACCCGAAACAAGGCCAGATTAGTTGCTCAGGGATACACTCAGGTTGAAGGAATTGATTATGATGAAACCTTTGCTCCTGTGGCAAGACTGGAATCTATCAGATTGCTTTTAGGTGTGGCTTGTAATTTCAAATTCAAGCTTTTCTAGATGGATGTTAAAAGTGCCTTCTTGAATGGTTACTTAAATGAAGAGGTGTATGTTGATCAACCAAAAGGATTTATTGATCCAACATTTCTTGACCATGTGTACAAACTAAGGAAAACTCTATATGGTTTGAAGCAAGCACCAAGAGCTTGGTATGAAAGACTTACTGAATTCCTAGTTGTAAATGGCTACAAAAAATGAGGGATTGACAAGACTTTGTTTGTTAAAGAGGAAGGAGGAAAACTGATGATAGCTCAAATCTATGTTGATGACATAGTATTTGGTGGGATGTCAGATGCAATGGTGAAACGTTTTGTGGAACAGATGCAGTCTGAATTTGAAATGAGTCTTGTTGGTGAGCTAAACTATTTTCTTGGTCTACAAGTTAGACAAATGGAGGACTCCATATTCATTTCTCAAAGCAAGTATGCAAAGAACATAGTGAAGAAGTTTGGTCTAGAGAATGCTAATCACAAGAGGACTCCTGCTCCTACTCATATAAAATTATCCAAGGATGAACATGGTGTCAGTGTGGATCAAAGTTTATATAGAAGCATGATTGAGAGTCTATTGTATCTCACAGCTAGCAGACCTGAAATTGCTTTTGCTGTTGGAGTTTGTGTCAGATACCAATCTGAGCCTAAGGTTAGTCACTTGAATCAAGTAAACAGGATCCTGAAATATGTTAATGGCACTAGTGACTATGGGATGCTGTATAGTCATGGACCTGGGACTGAGTTAAGGGGATATTGTGATGCTAACTGGGCTGGGAGTGCTGATGATAGGAAAAGCACTTCAGGAGGCTGTTTCTTCTTAGGGAATAATCTGATATCATGGTTTAGTAAAAAGCAGAACTGTGTGTCTCTTTCTACTACAGAAGCTGAGTACATAACTGCAGGGAGTAGTTGTTCTCAACTTGTTTGGATGAAGCAGATGTTAACAAAATACAATGTCAAGCAAGATGTCATGACATTGTACTGTGATAATTTGAGTGCTATCAATATATCTAAGAATCCTATTCAGCGTAGTAGAACCAAGCATATTGATATAAGGCATCATTTTATAAGAGATGTGGTTGAAGACAAAGTAGTTGCTTTGGAACATGTTGCTACAAATCAACAATTAGCTGACATTTTTACTAAAGCCTTAGATGCAAACCAATTTGAAAGTTTGAGAAGTAAATTAGGAATTTGCATTTATGAAGATTAAATGTGCTAGAGAGTGTATTATGCAGTTGTATTCTTTATTAGAAAATTGATTTTATTCAACTGCTGAAGGCATACAGGTTTAAAGTACATCATTAGTTACAGATTATCCCAACCCCCTGCATCTAGAAAAGCTTTCCAGTCTTCATCCCAATCATCATCAGCAACTTGTTGTTGCAAAGGAAGCTTTTTGCTTGGTTTCATAGTTGTTTCTGAGGTTCTGCCTGTCTTTGTGGTTCCTGATGTAGTTTCAGCTGTAGTTATTGTTTTGCTCATCTTCTGAGGTGGATCTGAAGTCTTGTTCTTCTGCTTGAAGTTCTTTGCTGCATCTTTGTTGTTTGACTGGCTCATTCTTGGTTGCTGAGTGGTGCTGCTAGAAGGAAGAAAGGTTTGTGTTTATATTGAAAAACAAGTAGCATAGTTTGTATCGACTGAACAGTCAATGTGTTGGAACCTGAATTTTTGGGAAGCATGATGTTTGACCATGTCTTTATGTCAGGACATTGTGTTTGGTGATTGTCCAATTGTGGCTAAAAAGAGGGAGAGTTAGCCTTTATGTGTAGAGTGTGACCTATCTCAGTTCTGGTAAGGTGCAGATGTTGAGGGGGAGTGTGCATGTTGAACAGCTGGTTATGCTGGTTCTGGTTTTGAGGGGGAGTTTGCTCTTTGTTGATGGGAGCTGTTTGTTGGTTGTTTTTAATTTTTTTATCCGCTGCTGAAGTCTCTGATGTTGCAGAGATTGTTTTAGCCAAAATTAGCCAAAGGGGGAGATTGTTGGTTCTTGGATTGGCTAGAATTTTGGTAAAACAAAGTTGTTCAATGTTAATGTCACATGGGTGATGTCTTAACATTGAGTCTTAACATTGGTTTATGTTAAGGATTTAAGTTGGGTGTCTGATGTCACATGCGATGTTATGACATCAGGTCTGCAGAAGATTAATAACATCAGGTTTAGTGATGTTGTTAGGGTTTGCGTTTTAGCTGGATATTGGGAGAGCTGTTAGTCTCATTGGTTGCGGATATCTTGGGATAAATATTCTCTGTTGCATAGAGATTTGATGCAGATTTGTAGGGAGGTTTAAAGACTGAGATTTAAAAAGATTTTGGGAATAAAATCTGTTTTGAAGATTCAGTTTTAAATAACAAATCAGGTCAGATATTGTAGCAGGTCCAAGCCCAATTCAAGTTGCTATATAAAGCGCATCAATCCTGAAGGAAAGGGAACGAAGAAAGAGAGCTAAAGACTGAGAGTCGTTTTGTGTCTTCGTGTATGTGTTGTAAACCATTCTAGTGTGAATTGGTGTTGTTGTTTTGAGTTGTTCTTGATCAAAGCTGTGAAGCAGAATCAAGTTGAGTTTTTCAAAGTGTGTGATCTTTGAATTATATCACTGAAGTGAATTAGGGATTGAGTAGTGTTCTCATACCTAAGTGGTCTCTTAGGTAGAAAGTTCATTAAGTAGAGATTAAGTTTAGAAGATGTCAACTGGGTTGTTGAGTCTGTAAATTAATTCTACTGATAGTGAAATTCATCCCTGGCTTGGTAGCCCCCAGACGTAGGTAGTTAAACCGAACTGGGTGAACAATTCATTGTGTTGATTTATTGTTGTTTTACATTGTCCATTGCAGAGTGTGTTGTTGTGACATCACACGTAACATCACATATCTGGTACCAGAATTTCAAAGTCAACTAATTTGTGGTTGTTCTCTGACATAAGTTTCTTCACATTTGATGAGTACCATTGGGTAACTTTGATACCTTGCAAACAATTGCAATTTTTTTTAGAAAGAGTGTGACATGCTAGGGGCAAATAAGTTCTATTTCCTACTTCTTTTGGGGATAACTCTTGCCGTATACCCATCATAACCATATCTTCATGGGATTTCTTGGTATATTTTGCCATGCCTTTAATTTTTAGAAGTGTTCCAATCAGACTATCGCATACATTTTTCTCCATATGCATCACATCAAGATAATGTCTTACATCAAGACCATACCAGTATGGAAGATTAAAGAATACCGACCTCTTTTTCCAAATATTTTTCTCCACGGACATTTTTGTTTCTTTCCAAAGATAACCTTAATGTGTTACTTTTTTCTATAAACTTCCTTCCCAGTTAAGGGCTTTGGAGTGATATCAAATTCATACTCTCCATTAAAAGCCTTCCGCAATCTACGATATGGATGATTATGTCTTAGAAATTTTTGATGCCCAAGATAAACTTTCTTTTTTATATTTTGTAATTGGTGGTGACATGTATCAACTTTACATATAAGACACACTTTATGTCCCTTGACGCGGTATCCAGACAAATTATCATATGCAAGAAAGTCATTGATTGTGTAGAACAACATGGCCCATAACTTAAAGGTATCACCTATATCCGTATCATCAACATCAACACCTTACTACCACAAAAGGAAAAAATCTTCAATCAATGGCGTTACATAAACATTAATGTCGTTCCCTGGTTGTTTTGGACTTGAAATCATCATTGATAGCATCATATACTTGTGCTTCATGCACAACCACGAAGATAGGTTGTAAAGTATGAGAAGAACATGCCTTAACATGTGGTTAGTACTAAAATTATCAAAAGGGTTCAGTTTGTCGGTGCAAATCTAAGCCTAAAGTTCCTCGGGTTCAAGGGAAAATTTTGGATACAAGGAATCAATTTTCTTCCATTGCAATGAATCAGCTACATTGCGAATTTTTCCATCACACATTCTTTCATCTGCATGCCATATAGTATTCTTTGCATCACTAACATTAGGAAACAATCTCTTGAACCTTGCAATTATCAGTAGGTACCATATCACCTTGGCAGGAAGACCTTTGCTAGTTACACCATCATCGTCATCAACACCATTGTCTCTCTGCTTGTAGCGTGACTCCCTGCACCTCGGGCACTTCTTCAAGTTTTCAAAATCTTTCCTATATAATATGCAATCATTACGATATGCATGTATTTTGACATAGACCAAACCCGTTGGACACAATATCGTCTTGGCCTCATAAGTACGGTTCGACAGTGTGTTACCTTCGGGAAGCATTTCTTTCAACAATTCAATGAAACTTTTATCCGTCCACCCACCTCTTGCCTTAAGATTAAATAGTCTTAACACAATTGACAATCTCGAAATTTTTTTACATCCCGGATACAATGAATGTTCCATTTCTCTTTGCAAAGTATCTACCGCATTAGCATTCTTGAAAGCATCAACTCCAATATAAAAAATGATGTCTTCTAGAGTATCATACATAACTTCATCATCTTCAACTGTATGTGACAAAGGTATATTTTTTGTCGCTTCACCATGTCATACCCATTTCGTGTGATTTTGAATAATTTCATCACAACCACAATGATTGAATATAGCATCCCTATGATGTTTTTTTTTGTATTAAAGCAGTTTTTACAAGGATACCAAAAAATCTCATTAGTGTCGGGAAGGTTTTTTTCTACGACATCAAGAAAATGTTTTAATACATTCTCATACTCTTTACTTAATCTACTGGCTTTCATCCAACTATGATCCGTAATCACATAATGCTTTTGAAAAAAATAGTACACAACCAACAAAAATAAAGCTTTTCAACAACAACAACAACAACAACAGTAATGCAGAATAACAAGAACAACAGTAATGGACCAAAACAACAACAAGAACTACAACAAAAATAATAACATACTAGAGAAAAATGGTGAAAGAGTTTTTTTGTTCGCCAGGGCTCCTTTCGTTGGCTGGAGAAGAAATGTTCTTTCGCTAAGGCTCGAGAAGTGAATGAGGTAGACACTATGGGAATAAAAAATATAAAGAGTATTTATCGCGGTTATACTGAAAAACGAGGTAACATGTCCGACGTAAAATCTATAAAAAAAGGCACATTTTTTGTTCCAAAAAGAATAAAAATTAGGGGGTATTTATCTCGGTTTTAATGAAAATCGGGGTAACATATCTGACGTAAAATCTATAAATATTAAAGGCGCCTTTTTTGTTCCAAAAAGAGTTACAAATTAGATAGTATTTATCTCGGTTTTAATGAAAACCGAGGTAACAAATCCGACGTAAAATCTATAAAAATTAAAGGCGCCTTTTTGATTCCATATAAAACATAAAATTGCAGGAGCTGAGAATCGAATCTCAAACCCTGAGCATATATTTATGTCGATTGTTCATAAAACTGAGGTAACAGATTTTTTTAAATAAAACAAGGCGCTCTCATTACATATATCCTCAGTTTTACATTGTTCGTTGTGAAAGCTTCGTCATAAAAAATGTTATTTGTTGTAGTGCTTACATATTTAAATTTACTGTGTAACATCTTTATCCACGTTTTGATTATGACAAAGGGGAAGAAATATACTCTCAAATGGAGTAGAGTATGCTATTTACTCATGTGGGAGAGAGTTTAACAACTCCAAATTGTATCTATGTGTTTTCTCCTTTACCACTTCCTTGGGAGATGCGTTTTCATCATAAAAAAAGGGGAAAATATGGATATATGTGCTTCCAGATATAGTCAAGAGGTGATCCAAGATGGTGAAGCTTATACACAGCTAGGTATAGTTAAGAGGTGATCCAATATGGTGAAGCTTATGAACAGTAAAGATGCAAGTCAACTAGTAGCTACTTAGTTTTGATTATGACAACACTTAAAGTCATGAAATTGTCGAAGATATCTCAAGCGGTAAAAAATGCACAATTTTGTTGATCAAGCTATCCTCTTGAATTAAGCAAGACATAAGTTTCAAATATACACTGTAGTCCAACGACTCTTAAGTGAAGACTTAGGTTTCAACGATAAACAATGGTTTAACCTTTCAAACTTTCAAATAATGGTAATCAACATGGAGATATCTCAATCCTCATCAAGAAGAATCAGAGTTCTCGTGTGATATTAAAATAAAAGATAATGATGCTAAGACTTGAAGCTTCAATGTGTGAAAGAGAGAAAGTGTGAAACACAGACACACACTTACACACGCACGCGCGTACACACGCACACACACAATTTTTTTAAGAAACCTCTAATTTTTAAACTAAAATCACAAAAACTTGTTTGGGGACATAACCAGTTGATTAAAGGGCCGTCTACTTGATCAGAAGACTTTTTTTTCAAACTATTTAATCGATTAAATTATATGCCTAATTGATTAGATAATACCTAATCAAGTCTATATTCAATTATGACAATCTCTTAATGATTGGTTATGGATCTATATCAAAACCTTCCATTTTGGGCATCTACAATCAATTATTTGAGGTGCCTAATCCATTAAGTGAGTCAATTGACTCATGGATTGTTTACAAATTTATACCACGCATTTGCGTATAAATTGAGAGCTTTTATCCGTTTTTTACATCCAAGAAAAAGTGATAAACCTCCCTTTTATTTTCTCTCATCACCTCTTTAAATCTTTCTTATTTTCCCACATATTTTAGTCATAGTGCTTTCAAACGGCTCTTAAGTCTAGCGAGTAATATTGTTCTAGGTGAGGGCACAATTGTAAATTTACCAAGAGTAGATTTTTTTCTTTGAGTAAATTATTTTTCCTTAGGAAGTTGGTATTTTGGTTGGGAGCTCAACAATTAAAAATGATATTGTTTGTATTTGGGGGAATTTTCTAAGTCTATGTTTAGTTCATGAGCTCTGCCAATGAAAAAGCTTTATTTTAGTTCGTGAAGATCAACCAGTAAAAATATCCACAACTGTTGGTTAAAAGCTTTATCAGTTAGAGATCATCCTGGTGTAAAATCTCTCTTGGTTTCTTAGTTCAGCCTGGTGTAAAAACTCAGTACTTTCGAGATTAGCCTTGTAAAAATCTTGGTTCGATTCGTGTTCAGCCTCTGTAAAATCTTGGTTCGATTTGGAGGATATCCAACTCAAAACTTCGTCTTGGTTCGAGATCAGCCTGCGCAAAATATTTGTTTGGTTTGGAGATTAACCGCTTCAAGTCTTGTTCTCTGCTTGATGTGAAGACTAACTGTTTCAAGTCGTGTTCGTTGTTTGGTTATAAGTTAGACTGAAACTTCATTTCCTTGTATAAGAGGGTTCGTGGACATAACCTTTTAAAAGCCCTCAAGCATAATGGATCATCTCAAGAACAGTTCTTGGGGACAAGATTAGGTATTCTTTGCCAAATATGTATAATTCTCCTGTGTTAGTTCTTTTCCCTTATCTCTTTTATTTTCCAATAATTTTCTTTACTTTGAAATTCTGGTGCATATTTTATCAGTTGTTTAAAATGGTTTTAAAGCCTGATTAATCAAATGATTTAATTTTAAATCATCGTCTTTTAAAGAAGAAAATGAAGGTCTGTCTCAAGAAGAAGTTAATGATAAAAGATTGAAGACGGTTGATCTATATAATATTTCAAACTTACACTGCAGCATCCAATGGCAGCGGTCTAGAATAAAGTGGTTGAAAGAAGGCGATGCTAATACGAAATTTTTTCATAGTTGCATCAACAAGAGGAGACGTGACAATGAGATATCGTGTCTGGAGGTCAACGGGAAAAGGTTACTCGAAGGGGAAGAAACAAAAAAGGCTATTCATGATCATTACCAACAATATTTCAAAGCAAGGAGTTCAAGCAATATAGAGGTGAATCTTAATTTTAAGAGAATTTCAGATGCGAAAATGGAGGAGATGATCAAAGAATTTTCAGAGGAGGAAGTGAGGAGAGCAGTTTGGGATTGTGATAGTTCTAGAAGTCCCGGCCCTGACGGCGTGAATATGGGATTCGTAAAAGAATTTTAGGATGAAATCAAGGGAGATTTGCTGAGGTTTTTGAAGGAATTTCATGAGTATGGCAAAATAGTCTGAGGAGCCAATGCGTCTTTCATAGTGCTGATACCGAAGAAGAAAAACCCATCGAACCTGGATGAATTTAGACCAATTTCACTAGTTGGCTGTATCTATAAGGTGATCGCAAAGGTAGTAGCTAATAGACTCAGAAGAGTGATGAATTCTTTAATTTCAGACACGCAGACAACTTTTCTGGCGGGGAGGCAAATTTTGGGTGGAATCGTAATAGCCAATGAAGTGGTCGATGAAGCAAAATGAAAGAAAAAAGAAGTGATTCTGTTTAAGGTTGACTTCAAAAAAGCTTATGACTCGGTGGAGTGGAATTTCCTTGAATTGGTGATGGAGAGAATGGGTTTTCACATAAAATGGCGAAGGTGGATATTAGAATATTTACAATCGTCAAGGGTATCAGTGCTAGTGAATGGGAGCCCCACTGAAGAGTTTAGTATCGGTAGAGGTCTGAAACAAGGCGACCCGCTATCTCCTTTCTTATTTTTACTAGTAGCTGAAGGTTTTAACCTTTTAATGAGGAGAGCAGTGGAGACAGGCAGATTCATGGGATACAAATTTGAAAATGGTAAGGAAAGATTCTCGCACCTACAATATGCAGATGATACAATAATCCTTGGAGAGAAATCGTGGGGAAATATCAGGTGCATCAAGGCGTGCCTGAAATTGTTCGAAATGATATCGGGACTGACAGTTAATTATCAGAAAAGCAGTTTAATAGGCGTGAACATTTGCATTTGCTGGCTCAAAGATGCTGCCAGAGTCCAAAAATGCAAGGTGGGAGAGGTTCCGTTCGTGTATCTAGGAATCCCGATTGGAGCAAATCCCAGATTATTGAAGACGTGGAAACCGTTTGTGGATTTAGTGAAAGCCAGATTAACCGATTGGAAATACAAGAATCTATCAATTGGTGGTAAAGTGGTTGTTTTAAAAGCTGTTTTGTCGGCAATTCCGGTCTATTTCTTTTCCTTCTTCAAAGCTCCTTCAGGTATCATTTCTAAAATTGAATCCATTTTCATAAACTTTTTTTGGGGAGGGACCGAAAACGGAAGGAAAGTCAATTGGATCAAATGGGAATCTATTTGCACACCTTTAGAAGCAGGAGGCCTAGAAATAAAGAATTTAGGTGTTTTCAATAAGTCTCTAATAGGAAAATGGGCTTGGAAAATATCCAAGGAAAATTATGGTCTTTGGTTTAAGGCCCTAAGGGAAAGGTATGGCAGTAGTGAGGGTCTTTCTAGAACACCTGATAAGTACAGTTGAGTGTGGTGGCAAGATATATGTAAATTAGAGATAGGCGAAATGGTAAACATGGGGGAATATTCTGTTAGGGAGTCATATAAATCATTGATGACTTTAGATAGGCAGGAAACTATTGCGGACTAGAAAACAGTGTGGCAAAAGTTGGTTCCTCTCAAGGTGTCATGCCTAATATGGAGGCTCTTCCATAACAGGCTCTCAACTAAAAACAATTTAGTCAGAAGGGGTATTTTGGAACAAGAGAGCAAATTCTGTGTAAGCGGCAGCGGTGAGGAAGAATCGGTTAATCATCTATTCTTTGAGTGTTCCAATTTTGCAGGTACTTGGATAAGGCTTATCAAATGGATTGGCATATCTACTGCTCTTCCTAGAGACAGCTGGGAACACCTAAAGCAGTTCGAAAATATTCTAGGAGGTGGCAGAAAGCTAACTAATAAGATTAAGGTGGTTTGGTTCGCGTGCATTTGGAGCATATGGAAGGCAAGAAACAATATAATTTTCAAGAATAAAATTGAATCCCCGGATCAGATTTTTGAGAACGTCAAAAGGTTCACATGGAATTGGCTGAGAGACAAACACAGGTTTCAAAGTTATAACTTGATGCAATGGCATTTAAATCCTAGGATTTTACTTGAGTAACAGTCTGCAAAGAGGACATGGATCAGGTCTCTTGAGGTTGCTGTTGGTGGATTGATCAAATTGTGTAGTAGCAGAAGGTGTATAGCTGATAGTATAGGCTGTTTTATTTACTTGTTATTTGGGTGCAGTTTTGTTTTTCAGAAGTTGGCTTTCAATGGTGAAATGTTCTTTCGGCGTGTGCTTTTATCAGACAGTGTGGATGCCCGGTTGTGGTGTAGTCGTCTTTATTTTGGCTGGGGGTTGGAGGATATTGTGAGGATGGGCTCTGATGGTTTCTATTGGGAAGTTTCAAAAGCTGCTGCAAATCTCAGCCCTCATCAGTATTTGGATTCTACCTATTCATTGTTTGTTTCCTACATAATTGTTTTAGCAGGTTTTGTATTCTTTTGTCTTGGCAGGTTTTTATCAATTGTGGTGATGGTTGTTTAGGTGATTCATAGGATTGTATCAGTTGATCCTTTTTTGCTGCAGTCTGTGTTTTGCAGCTAAACTTGTTGTATTCATTTGGCATATCTTATGCCACTTAATAAAATTCTTTTGCTTTTTCAAAAAAAAAAAAATTCATCATCTTTCAAATCTCCGCAGTTCAACCCCACTCAAATATGGAGCCATATGTCCAAAAATACACATTGCCACAAACCAGATCCAAGACTGAAATGTGATGTTATTCAAAGTTAGTTCTACTCCCCCGATATCTTCTTCAAACAATATCATGTTCTTCACTAAACAAATATCAATACTGTAGTTAAGCAACATATATTGCTCAGATTTTATCTTTTTTTTTAAAACTTCCTAATCTTGTTAATTGTTATAAAATGTGTGACCGGACTCATCACTTTAGAATTCAAAATTCTCATATGCCGAGTAAGGATTTGTTTGTTTTAACTTTAAAAAATGGATTTTTTTTAATTTGTATTTTCAAAAATTGATTTTATAAAACTGTTTTTCAAAATATTATAAGTTTTTTATATTCATTTTTTATAAATTGAAAGACTGATTTTGACATCCTATAATATGAATATACATTACTGAAGATCCACACATAGTCGAAATCACAATTTTTTTAACAAACTGTATTTTAAAATTTATTTTTATGAAAAAAAACTATTTGAAATAGCTTCAAAATTAAGTGATTTTTTTTTGAAATTTTGATATACAAAAACAGTTTCGATAAACTGGTAAAATATCTAAAATAATATTTTAAGAATAACTTCAAACAAAATTCTCATTTAAAGCTTTTATGAATTTTTTTTTAAAATTGTTTTAACACAATATTATATTATACTATAAAAATCACTAAAAATACAAAACAAACAGACCCTAAATGGCACGTCAGACTCTCTCATAAAGAAAACAAAAATTAAAAAAAAATGTGATTTTGTGAATCCTCCTCTCTAAAACATAGCACATACATTGAGTCACACTCCCCCACTAAGTATTCCCCATTTTATCAA
This sequence comes from Lathyrus tuberosus, assembly GCA_022829125.1. Classification (NCBI taxonomy): domain Eukaryota; kingdom Viridiplantae; phylum Streptophyta; class Magnoliopsida; order Fabales; family Fabaceae; genus Lathyrus; species Lathyrus tuberosus. The sequence goes on along the minus strand of JALAZF010000013.1, from coordinate 23,283,568 downwards.
CTCAACTCAGTTGGGAAGTCTTGATAAAAATAGTCTTCATCCAAACATCATAATCCTCTATGGAGCTTTGGTACGCCAAAGTAACTTCAGAGCATTGTTAATTTGTTCCTCATAAATCATTAGGATGTCGTTAGAGGTCAGATAGTGGTACATGCTTTTGATCGAAAAGTCTTCCACCTTGTTCAATTTTCAACACCATTTTTCACATTTATTCCACTTCAGGTGAATGTTATAGAGTAATTTGCACAATTGATCTTCTCACTTTCATTCGTCCTCGTTTAACTCAAAAGTTCATGCAAAACTCCATTTCCAAACCGAATTAATCCAAATTCTACAATCCCAAGTAGACGCGTACTATTTTTTTTACCTGACTTAGCTATTAAATCTAAAAATATCTTCTTTAATGGTTTATCTCCCAACCATTTATGGTGTCAAAACTATACTTTCTCCGTCCCAAACTATAAATCACTTTGTCAAAGAAAATTGTCCTAAATTGTAATTCACTTTACAATTACAAGGTCCCAAACTATTTCTTCTTCTAATTCTTTAAGTTTCTCTTTCATATGTAACTAGTGGGAGACCCGTGCATTCGCACGGGTACTGGTATGGTACGCGCATTTTTTCTAAATTAAAATAAAATTAAAATTAAAATTAAAATTTTAACCAAAAAAGTTATTATTTTTAAAAGATATAATAATTTAGTGGGTATAATCAACAACGAATTTAACCCCGTATACAAATGTTAATTTTGTTTTGACATGACTTATATATTTGAAACTATATAATAATAATTGAATCACCAAAGTATGTTTTCAGCATTTTTTAATAAATATGAATGACAACAAATTGTACCAAAAAAATTATAAATAAAATTATGTATTTAACATCTCATATGTTGTGCAACGAACATATGTTGTGCATATCAAAACACTTAACATCTCAGTTCCATTTCTTTTAGGAAAATCTGTCTCCATCACTGTTTGTATTGGTTAGTACATTGCCAAGAGTTTTCAGCATTATCAACTTTACTATATGGGTGGGCACATGATATTATGCAATATATGGTTACCATTATTTAGTGACAATTACTTACTAATTATCCTTGTTAATAATGTATATAAATTGTAGATAGGTAAGACATAACATGAACTATTTCTTTATTTTAGTCCTAACTGTGAAGTAAAATAAAGAATCTTTGATACCAAAAACATATATGATCCCACTTCCATTTGCTTACAATATGAATATTACATAATACAGTTACAAAATTTGTTCCAATTCACACATGAATGTAACCCTCAAATTGAAGTTAAATAACCCTACATCACCAAATGTAATGATTGAGAAAATAGCATATACATTATAGAATGAAAAATAGTACTAATCAAACACATTTGATGCACCAATCAGAGACCTTAAGCACTTTATATGCATAGCTACAGCTTAATAGATGAGTTATTAGGGAATGATGAGTTATATTTAGATGTGCATAGCTACAACTTAATAGATAAATAAAGCCTCAGTTCCAAGTGGTTAAAGACACGTTGTATTAAAACCAGAACATACATTCCTTTTCCACTTTAAGTTCACTTCATTTCTAACATTCCTTTTCCACTTTAAGTTCACTTGATTTCTAATATTAAGCACATTGTATTAAAAACATTTGAGCAACCTAAAAGCAATAAGGGTACCCAATCATACATGTGCATATCAACTCAGCGTACTCCAGATTTCATTGAAGAGATAACAACATCATGAGCATCAAGAACAGCTTGCCAAGGGACCAAGGCTCAGTTTGAAAATGAAGTTTTCCTAGTAAAATCTGTCGGAACGATACAAACTATGAACAACCATGTAACAGTTATACCTTTATTTCATATTTACCAATAAAATGCATTATGGCCCAACCAAGTCAAAGGACTTTTGAACAACATTAAAACTTTTGAAGAAGAACTTTGCTGCTAATTAGGACCTAACCAAGTCAAAGGAATAGTCTCTAAAATTGCGTATAGAGATACTCAGTTTAAACCGGATCTTAAATGTTTGAACAAAATCAACAAAATTGTGATTCTTACAAAACTAAGGTTTTGAATGTGTGTAAAACCAACTAAGAATATGCACAAACATGCTATCTTTACTGATATAGTTTTTCAGAGATGGAAAAACCATGAAGCATGAAGCATCTGATACATTGTTTCCATCAACTGATACATTGTTTCCATCAACTTTGATAAATGGAGAATTGGAGAATTGGAAAGAGCATGAAGCATTAACCATGAAGCAAAAAACATGTTATTCAGCTGCCTAACTCATATCTTTTCTTGATAAATGGAGAATTGGAAACAGGGTGCTTATAGTTTTGCTTGAGTTAACGTTGCAACTAAATAAGTACAATTGAGAAAAAAATTGAAAATACTGATAAACGTTTGATTTTATTTCAGTCCATGATAGCTAATATTTTAAATACAAAATACATTTGTGGCTATACCATGATTATATATACGCATCGAAGCCGCTGCTGGGAGGGTGAAAATTGGCATATCTAACATATGTACATAACTCCCATGCGTTTTAATTTTATAAACAAAGAGATTGATTTTGTAATTAAGAAATTGAAGAGGTCGTCAAATAATAATTTTCGCTTACTTTCCTCTGTAACCAACGGAGTCAAGATTTTTTAGTGACCTTCAGTCTTTGTAAAACTGCTAGTCTCGTATTTTGAAATCCTGTTGTTGTGGGTAATTCATCATCTGCTGGAAGTTCTTTTAGGGTGAGATTTGAAAGTTTGGGGTTCTGTAACTTTGATGTGTCATTTGGTGCAAATCTGGTTTTTGCTGGAAGAGCCTCAAGTCCCAATTCATTCCAGAGAAGTTTGATAATAGCCTCTTGCACTTCTAATAGCTCTTTGGATGGACTCTTATCTGCTTTGGTAGCTCCTATGATAATCAAGATGTCATCATTCACCGAATGCCTTGTATCCATATAGGTCAACGACATACTTAGCTACGCCTAAGGCCGTGCAAAAATGAGCATTCAAAAAAGGCATTGTAGTGTAGCATTTCATACCAAAAGCATAGTTCTCTTTGATCATTCGAAGAACTGCGAGAATGACCAGGCGAGCTTCAACCTATTGACACAAGAGGTTTGATGACAAAAAGTAAGAGTTAAGACTTCATAAAGATCAAATATTGCTTGCAAGCTATTGTTTTATTTTCTAAATTTAAGAGATGTGACAGAAACCAAGAGAAGATATGGAAACAATGTTGTCAACAAAAGTTGCATCTTTGAACCATGCTTGAGACAGATTTATCCCTTCAAATAGCAGAGGAATTTATTCACACCTGTGTGAGCCCTTGAACATTAATTGCTAAGATGCCGGCTACTCTCTTTAGTAGATGTGCCGCAATTGTTTCAAGAAGTAAACTCTGAGGTCTCTCTATTTCAGGTTTGTTGCTGTAAGAAAATTCACATTCGTACTCTCTGATGTCTTGTATTACTCCTTCACACCACTCCTCAATCAGCTCTTCCAGATAGTAGTCATTGGGTTTGTACCTAAAATATAACCCATACACACTATTTAGTTAAAAACAGAAGCAATGTCTGTGTCAAAGGATATTCTGGCCATTGTTTTTTATATAGACTACTGTACTTTGTATGCATATAACTTGAAACCAATAACAGTATACACGACATTTGTCACGTACTTGCCTGCCAAGCGACTCCAGAAACTACGCGGGATGTCCAAATCAACTGAAGCGCCAACGTTGAAATTCAGTATATTGCCTGCTCAACAACAAAAAAATACTACTTAATATCAATGTTATTGGCAGATGTATCAATTAGAAAGAAGCCAAATAAATATTAACAATGAGGAAGAACCTTAGTAACGAAAGGTGTGGTAGTACGTGTGAAAGTCCAACGGTTTATATCAGTATACGTTCGAGTTAAAATTAGTTAAACTATAAATTTATTGTAAAAACCATATATGGAGTGAAAATATCCAAATTCTAACATCAACATTATTTCAAGAACAACAATAATTAGTCGAGCTTGAAATATAATTGTAGTCAATGCAGTTGTACCAGAAGAAAGGGAAGATTCAGCAGAGCATGTTTTTGCAAACTCGGAATCAGTCTCCAAAAACGACCTCGTGACCACCTTCTCGAGTTCAAAAGGGAAGTCAGCATCCTCAACAATCACCCTCGGCAGATGATCGCGAACAAATTGGGCAGCACTCTTCCCTCCATGTCCATCAAATACCTACACAAAATACCATTCACATTCAATGTTGAATCCTGATTAAGATTGGTTGCTCACCGTCTTAAGCAGTATGACTAAAAGATGTTTTTCCCGATTTTGTTATGAAATCAGTTTTTTGACAATAGATAGTTAACAAAATCAGTTAGACAGCTTACACCATAAAAGGAAACAGCTTCGTCGCAGACATCATTATAACCGAATTTCTTCGCCAAGTCTCCAATGCATATGTGAGTATCCTCCATGTAAGGCCGACCTCCGATATCAGACCACTCCCCGGACCGAAGCGTAGGGACAAAATTTATCAGGTTCTGATTTTTCTCTGTAATCACTGCATCTTCACAAATACTTTCCAGATAAAATGTAAACAAAAATTATAATCATAAACATTAGCTATAGCCTTTGATAATCATTTCTAAGATAATTTCAAGGTCAAACAACCCTTAAAAATCATAATTTCTTCAGTCTCTCTTCAACCAAAGTAACAAAACAAAAGATAAAATAAAGTCAAGCATCTTTCATAAGTTGTTCTAAAAATCTCATGGAAATAAGCTAAAAACAAAATCATGTCATGAAAAAATCATAAGTTGTTTTCTGAATTATAGTAGTAGTAGAAAATCAAACAGAAAACTCATCTACAAATGTTTATTCTTACCAGTTGTTGAATTCCACCTCTTTATATTTGGCTATGTTATCTCAATACCAACCAAGACGACTCAACTTCTTTGAGGTTGTTCAGATTCAGAAGATCTTGCAATTCCTATCTCATCCTCCAGAGGGAAGAAGCGAAGATAAGAACAATACACCAACATAAATGGCTTTACCACAACATTGATAATTGCTTCCTATTTGATAAAAGGATACTCTAAATAGAATTGTAGTTTGCACTAACTTTTGCCTAATGAAAAGTATAATACTCAGTATTTGAATGTGCATAAAAGACGATTTTGTGTAACTCAATTATCACCTACTATACACAAGCAGTAGCAGTGGTTGTTGAATATATTTAGTGTAAACAGTCCATAAACATCAAAATCCTTGTGCTTACTTTAGGTTGCCGAAGAATTCTATAAGGTGTAGAACCTGGAATTTCACGAAGAGGCTTGCTGTCATCCAGAGGATGTTCAATTACAATTTGGTTCAGAACCTGGAAAAATCGAGTCATTCAAATTTGTAACGACAAATTGAAATCAATCAAAACAAATAGAGATCCCATGGAACACAATCAAACCTCCTCTTGGCGTACTGCTTGGAATCTTACACCAGTAGCATTGAACATCACCTGTCAACAACAATATGTGATATCAGACACTATCCCAACCTTATAACTTATAAGCAAATCATTAAAAAACTACACGTGTATTAAATCAAACACATCCAAAGCAAAAAAAAAGTCATACAATGATAGCTAGAACCAATGTAATAGCGAAAATGGTCCTCCAAATCCGTCCCAAAATACAACCGCTGTAGTAAGAGCAGTAACAGTAGTTGAATGAGAAGACGACATTCCACCATATCCAATCAATTGTTTCGGATCCCATATACTTTCCTTATACCTAAAACAATTCACAAAATTCACAAACCATTAATCAATAACACCGTTCATTTAATCAAACACCAAAAACAAATACAGGAATGCGACAAAATTATGAGTTGTACTTTGGTAAATGCGACAAATTCGTAGTTGGATTTATCCCCCGTAAGTGTTGGTAATTTGTGAACATGTACCTCTCTATTCCTCCAGCACTGTGAACATGTACCTCTCTATTCCTCCAGCACCATAAATTCGTAGTCGAATTTATCTCCCGTAACTGTCATGTTCCACCATATCAGCCACAACAGTTTGCCTTAATTCCGTTGGAATTTTGACACCAACATTAGTTAAACAACGAGATCTATCAATCCATATGTCTATTTAGTTTCCTTTAAAATAGTTTGTACTGAGTAATACAGGAAAATAAAGGCCAATTAAAGCATAGGAAGCTATTTTGTTTTGGTTACATGCAGAATTATGGCATATCCATTAGAACATGTACTAAATTAGAGAACCAACATACACCAAAAAGTAGAAAACAATAGCAAAAATTGGAAGAACTTTTATCAAGAGGAGATAATTAGAAATGACATACACCAAAGAATGTGCATTTTGAGAACTTCTTTTTCAGCATGAATATGTTGAATTTGTTCTTTTTCATCACTATTCAATTCAGCAGGATATTTGCAATTGAAACTATAATGAGGATAACTTGAAGCAAAAAAAAAAAACATCACAATAGCCTTATGCCTCATCTACCCCTACAACATACGGGATCTAAGAACATTTCAATCTAAGCTCTCTAAATAGAGGATGTACCTTGTAGGATAATTAGATACAACCTACAATAGATCTCCACAGCCTAGTACCTGCAAATAAGAGCAAGAAAAGATAATGATCAGTTTCCTCATTATTTGATACTCACCATTTGGAGATTAGTCTTTACTCTGCAGTGTTGCTATACTAACACAAACCCGTCTTGACCACTATCAAATGCCATAAAAAGAACAATCACATTATACCCTGTAATGAAAAACTGTCAACATAATAATATATTTTGGTATATGTTTGCAGCAAACAAAATTTTGATGATAAGTTTATATGCTATGTATATTTGTCAATTGAAACATATATATATTTGCCAAACAGATTGCTGATTCCCTTTCCAGGATCACTCAGTTTCACAAGAGACTCTCCCACCAAAACCTGCAGAAAATTTAATTTTCATACTGTCAACGGTAAAATGTTAAAATCTTTTCAGTCTTAACAAATAAAAAATTCTGCTTAACCTACTTTTCAGCTTTTCAGCTTATTTACATAAGCTCTCTGAGATGACTCAATACTTACTGCTCTAACTTCTGCTTGTTGTACATAGGCAATATCTCCATGAGTGAACAAACCAGATTCTCCTACCACGTAAACAAACCATATAATCATCAGTTTAACAGAATTTTGTAGATCTAAAAATCAAATAGTCAGCATATCAACTTTTCAGATTTAAATAAAAAAAATAAACAAAAACCAGCTAAACCACTGAAAACAATTAAAAAATCACGATCAAAACGATCATCTGACCGAAACCTCCAAAACCCTAGAACCAACAAAATCCAGGTAAACCACTGAAGAAAAAATTAAGAAATCCATCCATTCGAAAAATTATGGCTTAAATAAAAAATCGATTGAAAAACAAATGATATAGTAAATTAAAAAAAATTGAGAAAATGAAAGAAAAAAGAAATCACATACGATGCAGGTCACAAACTCTGCTTCTCTTTCTCGTTGTCTGAATCTAACGACGACGAAGGTGAATCATGGTCATGAATCTTCCCCGAAATCTTCACCAACAACGGTTGAGTATTTACTTCGTCATGCTCTTGATGATCTGCCACAACTTTCCCTCACGATTTATAAAAGAGGAAGATGGAAGAAGAGAAGAGGAGGAAGGAAGAGAGAGACGATAGATCAATGTTTGATGGTGTTGGAAACAACAATTTCAGAAAGCAAGCTGTGCTTTGAGAAAGGTTCCCAAAAGCAAATGAGTCATGTACCCTAAATCTGAAATTGGTTCGGTTCGGTTCCCAAAAGCAAGCTCTTCAGTTACTATTTGGCCACAAATTAGTGTTATTATTGCAATTACTCTAGTTAGGAATGAAATAACCCATGATTTAGTTCAAATTAGTTGAATTTAGACGGTAATTACGCCTCATTTGCTGACATGGCAAGCCCATTAGAAGGGTTAATAAATGGTTTTCCAGAACCATCTAAGTTCCTATATTATAGATAAATGAAGGGCAAAATTGTAAAGTCTTATATAATTTACTTTCTCATTCAATATTGATTATGTTTCTTAATGCGCGTGAAATATTTAAAATGTCTTATAATTTGGGACGAAGGGAGTAAATCTCTATCGTTGCCTAATTTGAAATGTATTTAGTTAAAGAATCTATTTAACGCCCTTACGGCTCCCTTATCTAACAACTTAATGTCACACTATCATATTGAATTCTTTTGTTCTAATAATTGCATGATCTCTACTAAGAAATTTTGATTTAATTGGTCTATAAATAAAATTTAACATCTCATTTCGGATGACTTCTTCCCCACTAACCATTCTCATTTTCACTTATTAAGAAAATCGATATTGAATAAATCATTCGCCTTAATACCACCGTCTTTCTTTTCCTTGCATATACTACCTTTGGTCCTTATTATAAGAAAAAATATATATTTTTTAAATACATTGAATAATCAATGTATCTAGTCCATATATAATCTAGATACATTAGATATTCAATGAATCTAAAAAGTCAATTTGCTCCTATAAATAGGATCAAAGGAAGTATTTCTCTAACAAACCCAAAGAATTTTCTTTTTGTCTCCTCCTCTTCCTCCTCAAAGAAATATCATTTGAATTGACGTTACTGTCTTTAATACATTCTTGGGTATTCTGAAAAAAGACATAAAATTCAATGAGATTCGTTTATTCACTTACCGATGTCCACAATTTCGTTTGCAACTAAATTCCATCTAAGATTTGTCTTCGTATTTATTTATTTGACGTTGTTGTGTTTCATTTTAGCTATGTTGATTTTCCTATCACATTTACGTGTTTCTTATCATTTTTTATTTATAATTTTTTAAATTATATTTTTAGTTATAAATTTAGGGGAGGGTGAAGAATTCCGGGGAGTGCTAAGAGTATCAATAAGCTAAACATTCAGCATCCAAGAGACATTGACATAACATATCCACCCAAAACCTTAAAATATTCAGTGTATGAGTCATATTTTTTTCTTATAAATCCATCATTTCAGTCATTCATAGGCGATGTGGAACTTAACCACTTACACTTGAACCCAACAATCTCCCCAGTAAAGTGTGAGTGTTTTGCATCCTATAACAGAATCCAAAACATAATCTAGCTTTCGCCCCCATCAAACCACGACTCTGATACCACTTATTGTGGAGATTGGAGATGGTGGAAGCACCAATGAGGCCAATGCTCTAGTATCACAAGAGATATAGACGCCACATCTCCATCAAAAATCTTAAGATATCAAGTATATGAGTCATCTCTTTTATAATTACAACATTTCCATCATTTCTATTTGATGTAGAATTTAAACATTCACACTTGAATTCAACATTCTTCTCCATAAGTGTGAGTCACCCATATCATCATCCTTGATTCATATTAAGATCTCACTTCTGCTCTCCCACCGAGCCTAACCATGGCTCTAATACCACTTGTTAGGGAGTCTGAGGAGCGTCAAGAGCATCAATGAGATAAACATTTGAGATCCAAGTGATCTAAACATCATATATTCACTAAAAATCTTAAAACACTAAATATATGAGTTATATATCTCTTTTATAAATCTAACATTTCACTCCTTTATAGATGATATGACTTCATATTATTAAGACAAAGTTGAGTGCATATATCAATAAAATAAAAGTACAAATTATTATGAGTATAAAATGACATTGTAAACACCACTTATAATAATCTAAAACCCGGTGGGTTTCATCGAATTTAACAATTAAAAGATATTCTAAATAAACACATGAGTTGATATATACTAATATTTAAGAAAATCAATATCTAACTATTAAAATTAAAGTACCTGGAATTACCATTTCTAATCCTCTGATTAACAACTAAACCTATTCTTATTCCAGGGTCAAATCTGTCTTTTGATTGCATACTTCATTTTTATTGATTATGCATTTAATGCAGCTGATGTGTCACTTTATTATTTTTCCTTACATCCTAATTACACGGTTAGAATCATAGTAGAATCACAAAACAACATAAACACGGCTTTGCAACTTCTTTGCACAATATTCAAGCGCCTCTTTTCTTGGAAGTGGAGAGGTTCCTCTGATAATATCCATGTAGAATATGGAAAGATTATGGTCATATTGAAGAACTTCAACCCTAACCCTGTAAGACCTTCACTCTCACATTCACCTTCACTGCAACCGGAACTCTTCACAGTGTATGCTCTTCGTCTTCTTTCTTCCGCAGCATTGTATATTTGTCTGTTTCACGCATTCGTTGCTAATAATTCTATACTCTGTGTTATTGTTTCATATTCTTATTAGGAAATGTCTCGCCCGATTGAAGCTGTCAGGGACATCGATGATTCAAAGGACATATGGAAAATAGTTGTTCGTTGCAAAAATCTATGGACTGTCGTGAGTACCTCCAACAAAGAGCATTTGGAGATGGTTCTGCTTGATTCAAATGTAATATAACATGGAAAGTTGTTTTACTTCATTGCATGTTTAAACAGAGTGATTATATTCTAAACTATTTTACTGCGTTGCATGTTTAAAGATCATGTTTATATTCTGATATAGTTGTATTCCAATGTATAAAGTCTTAAATTTCCTGTTGTAGGTTGATATGATTCAAGTCATTGTTCCGCTGCACTTGCGGCTGTTGGAAGTTCATACATTATGCATAATTTCAAGGTTTCTTATAATGATTTTTCTTTTAAGGCGACCACACACAAATTCAAGTTAGTGTTCTGCGGGTCGACCTCTGTTAAGAAAACTGACTTGCCTGACATCCCTGTTAATTACTTCAAAATACTTAATTTGGCATCCATCTTGAGTGGACGATTTCAAACTGACGTGTTGGTTGGTAAGTGTTGTTTTAATGGATACGTACTGTTTCTGTATTATTATATTTGTTTGATTGTGTGACATGGTTAGATATCATCGGAGGAGTTACTGAGATCACGCAGTCCCAGTTTAATACTGATAACAATAAAAGTAAAGTCGTGTTTACGATAACTGATATGAGGTATGGTTTGTGTTCTCATTTTGATGTTTGTTACATATTATTTGTCTGTATTCTTTTGATATGTTGTGACCTTGGATGTTTCCATTTATTCAGCAAATCATTGGTCCAGTGTACTTTATATGGCCAGTTTACCGTACAGTTTTACGATTATTATAAGAATCACACAGAGGGTGAAAATGTTATTGTTTTGTTGCAGAATGCACGTATAAAGGTTGCTCAAGGTATACCAAAATCATTACCCTATAGTATACCATGCTGTTATGTATATCACAAATAATTTCATCTTACTTTGATGTGAGTTTGTTTTTATGCCTACTGCAGGAACTTATCCGTTGAATGTTTCCAATGCATGGAATGGCACCAAGTTAATTTTAAATGACGCTAGCATTGCTGAGATTTATAAGCTGAAGGAAAGGTAATTTATTGCCCACCTTATTGTTATCCATCTGTCTCACCAGTAAAATCATAGTTTTTGTTATTGTTTTTTTTTCAGTCTTAAGGACGAATTGCCTCAGTTGTCTTCTTCTAGCATACAAGTGCCAACCACACAAAATTCACAATATTCAGAATTTGATAAGTTTGAGTGGAAGGCCACAATTCTTACTCTGGCTGAGATCCTAAACCTGCAGCATGTATGCCCTGTTTGTATACTTTCCTTTTATTAATATTTTAACCGCTATATGTTTGATAACTGTTCTCATTCTTGGTACTATAGGAAACAACCGTTGTGACTGTTGCCAAGTTGATGAAAATTGAGGTAGGCCAGGCAGGGTGGTTTTATGATGGATGTGGTCAGTGTACAAAAAGTGTGTCTTTGAAGGATGGAAAGCTGAGATGTTTTGCGAATCACACAACGGATGAACCTGTGCCACGGTATGTCATAAACAACACTGATTATACATAACTATTTATGTAGATGCTAAGCTTTATGATATGAAATTTATTCAATTGTTGTAGGTAAAGCTAGAAATTTTGGGCAGTGATGGCAATGACAAAGCGAAATTCGTGTTTTGGGACGGGGACTTTGTGAAGTTAATTGGAAAGTCTGCCTTGCAAATGAAAACGCAGTTGATTGAGGTTAATGTTTTTGTTTATTGTACATTTTTAAATGACATATATATATGTTGTATCATGACTGTGTAACAAGCATGTTTCAATTTTAACAGGCCGGTGATTATGACCCCCTGGAATTTCCATATGAATTTGATGCTATCTTGAAAAAGGAGTTGGCAGTAAGAGCTGTGTTTCAGCCAAAATACGGTAAACTTTCTGTAATTGGATTTAAAGATGATGATGAATACTGTAAAAAGGTGCGGGAGTTATTCAAAACTGGAGAGGTAATATTTGTATACATCTTGCTCAAGATATAAAATTGTGTCATAATTAAATTTTGATGAGATTTTCTCATAATACTTCCAATTGGCAGCATACATCGGATCTGAAGATGCCAGAACCTTCTTCACAAGATGAATTGAGAAGTTATTCTATATGTCTTTTCATCCATCGGTGAATAGCGAAAGAAATAGTTTTAAGCCTTTCATCTATTTTAATTAGATTTTTGTTTTGGTTTGTAGGAGGCTATGTCTGCAACTGCTGATTATGATCCTGCTATATCAAATCCTGTGTTGACTCCGTTAAAAAGAACTTTAACTGATTCTGTGGAAGATATTGAGAGTGTTCAACTGTCCTCAACCAAGTTATCGAAAGCCATAAAAGAGGAGAAGTAGCCACATATTAGCTGAGACCTTTGTTTATGTTTTAGTCAATCATTTCAAGCTTTTGTTGGATTATGTTTATCTATTGTTATAAGAACATGCTGAATGTTTGAGAAATGTTGTTTCCTTTATATATTAAAAACAATTTGTCTTTTTATCCATATTGAATTGAATACTACCGTTTTTGTTCGTGATTTTGCTTTCCATCTAAATGATAAATAAAATAGTTTTTGTTCATGATTTTGCTTTGCATCTAATTGTTGATCAATAAAATAGTATTTTGTTCATGCATACTGAAGTTTTTTAGATACATAACAGAAACAAAACTAATTTCATACTTCAGAATTATATATTAAAATCAGGATTGACTGTGAAATTCTATAATACATAATAAAGGAATGAACAACTTCATAATTAAAACAAACAGATATCATATAATATTTAGATGTTGCTTGGTGTTTTCGTACAAAGATTATATGTTGCGTTTCAAGATACTTTTATTTACGGCGTCTGCCCAATCCGACATACAAAATTTTTTTGGAGGGAGATAAATCGTAGGATCCAGCTCCAACATACATATACCTATTTTTTCCATTTGACTTCTGAGGACGTCATCTAAAAGTGTTTTTGATTGCCTCTTGAGCAAATTGCTATATAATAAGTGTAGCAAATATTATATATATTTACTGAGGTTTTGAAGAAATTAATTATTAATTCTAAGGTTCTAATGAAAAACGTGTGTAGCCAAATATTAATAATTGGTCCATGTTCCAATAAAGAGATAGGTCATTGTATTTAATTGTATGTCAGTTTTTTTTCTGCATGCATTGCAGTGATGATTACTTGATGTCTACACAGTATTCTAAACACACTATGCAGAAACAATTGATTGTAGTGATTTTTTCACAGCCAAAAAACAAAATCAGAGAGTTATATTTGGTCTTACTTACATAACATTAACAATTCTTACATACATAACATTAACAATACAGTCTGCAGGACTTATTGCAGGATCCTTACTGTTCAGGAATTCTTCTTAGTTCCACAACAAAAACCTTTGTCAAACACCCACCTTCAACAATATGGATTCGTTTAATCTGACAAAAAAAAGATGTTTCTAAATTCGCACGTCATAAACGGAAGCGAATTCTTAGAGATAAAAGGTCGAAAAAGTTCAGGATTGATGAGAATAGTATTAACCACAACAGATGTTCTCAAACTCTTCATTACTCACCCAGGGTTTATGTCAGGACACCACTTTCTGATATAACTTCATCTCTGCAAAATGAAAGAAACCATGTTTTACGCACACCGTTATCTGTATCATCCACATCAAATGAAATCCGTGGTTCTGAGAATCAGTTTGTAGGAGGTTCTGAAAGTCATCATTACTCACCCAGGGTTAATATCAGGACACCACTGTCTGATATAACTTCATCTCTGCAAAGTGAAATAAACCATGTTTTACGCACACCATCATCTGTATCATCCACATCAAAAGCAATCAGTGGTTCTGAGAATCTTTCTACGAAACAAAGATCGGCATTAGCATGACATAGGAGGAAATGTATTATGCAGAATAAGATGTACAAATCAAAGAATCTTGACGAGAATGTTATCAACAGCACAACATACCATTTCATGGTAAATACTCCATCTTTTTTGAATTTAAAAAGACCTGTCACTGATATAACCCCCTTAAATTCTTCGCAAGGTAACAACAACATTCATACACAGCCAAGTGCATCAGTTGTTTTATCTAAAAGGCAATTGAATGTGGGTGATATTCAAGCTATGGCTGTCAGGCTCTTCGACAATTTTTCAAATGATTGTATTACTAACGCATCATCATCAACAACCAATGTTGATTTAGAAGGACCTCCAACGTTGGACGCTCCTCCAAATGTCGACAATGTGCATGATGACAATATTGATGAAGTCTCTACCGATGATTCATTCAGCGATAGTTCATGTGAGTTCAATGTTCAAGATGCAAACTATGACACAAGTTCAACTATTGATGATGATGAAGATAATTCTCTTAACTCTACATCAGTGGATTGTGACAACATTGGTATGTACCACAAGTATCAAAAGACTAATTCTATATATCTATATTTTACATTACATATTGTCATGCTTCAATACTTTTCAAATTTGTTGTTGCTCTATTAGTTATAATCTATGATTTGCTAAAATTCATTTTATTTCCATAGATTATGTAGATATTGGTGATCCTGTAGTGGAATGCACAGAATGTGGAGCATTGATGTGGTATCAAGAAAAGACCGACAAACGGAAACACAGTGATGTTCCTAAATTCAACCTATGTTGTGGTAATGGTAAAGTTGTGTTGCCACTTTTAAAAACACCACCTTTATTACTCAAACATTTGTTGTTTGATAATAATGAAACACAATGTCAGAATTATCAAAAGTTTTGCAGATTATATAACATGATGTTTGCTTTTACGTCACCGGGTATGAAAATCGACAATAGATTTCAAGCCGGTAGAGGCCCACCTAACATCAGAATACATGGACAGTCTTGCCATAGAATTGGGAGCATGCTACCTTTACCCGGACAATCACCGAAGTTTGCTCAATTATACATCTACGATACCGACAATGAGATTCAACATAGGATGCAAGGAATAGGGTAACTATTTGATTCATACTTGTTGTACCCCAAATTTTACCCTCATTTTTCTGCTAATTGTTGTTCTATTATCTTTCTCCATATTTTAATTTAATAATTATCTTAGCTTTTTATTTGTTTTTATGTTAGTTTAATTTCAAATATGGCCTATTTTATTTCATTTATATTTAAGTTGTTTTATTTTTATTAATTTAAATTAATCTTAATTTAAGTTAATTTTAATTAATTAGATTAATTATTCATTTAGTTTTTTTTAACTAATTTTAATCTAGATTATTAATTAGTTTATTATTGTTATTAGCAATCATATTATTAATTCAATTAAGAAAACATTCCCAACATGTGTCCATAAGCCCACCGTGACCAAAGTTTATGCTGCAAAATTTTGGATTTCATTTCATTGCCACAGACCAATAAGAATCAAGCTTGGTTGTGTTTGACTTTTCAACTCTTTCATCAACCAATGAGAACGTGGCATGTGGCATACAAGGAAACCAAAACAACCAATTTGTTCATCCCCACTTCATCCCATTTGCGAAATTCAGAACTGAAGAAGAAGTTCAAATACGAGCTCATCAATTCAATTCAAACTCACTACAATTCATCAACCTTGGCGCGAAACCTTCAGATGGCTGATCCCAAGATGTGTTTCCTCATTAAGCTTCCAAGGATTTGGTTCATCAAAAGCAACTTTGAAGCTCTTCCATATCCAGCTCATGACCTGCGATTTCTGTAAATGATCAGAGCAATGTCCCTTTCGCTTCCTCTTTCAATACCATCTGTTTGACCACAGGAGTTTGTCCAAGAAGCAATGCCCATTTTGATCATTTTGACCCTGCAATTTCTGAGGCTTGAGCAGCATAGGAGCGTTTGTCTCCAAGAGTTGAACAACATTTGAATTCAAATTGAAAACCCTAGTTGCTACCTATGCCCACCAAGTGTTTGAAGAGTGAACCCGACCCAATCTTCTTGCCTATATAAAGATGCTCAATTTCAGTTCTTTGGCATCAACAAAATTTCCTCAAAAACACTAAAGTATTTGAGATTCGAGTAAGCTTAGTGGAGTGAGAATTTGTGGAGTGGCTGAGGGGGTATAAGCACAAAAGCTTCAGTGGGTGATATTTTTGTTTCCCTTCTATTTCATATACTCATTTAGTTTTCTTGCTCATGATTATGCTAGCCATGTGAACATATACTTTGAATTGCTTGAATGTTGTGTTTACTTTGGATGTTATTACTATTTGTTTTCTTGCTCCTGAACATGTATGAGTTTACACTGCCACAATATGTTTATGCTGTCAAAACGTTTCGTACCACTGTTGTATTGAACCTATGTGCTTAGGCTTCGTGAGCTTTTTGTTTATGTTCCCTTTATAGACTTTCATCTTGCTATTTGAGTTTGAAACTTTATCTATGTTAGTTTATTATGGTGTGTGTGAATGGAAACTAAATGCTCAAACGAATAGTATGCTTTGTTCTGTTTTGTATCCCAACTATTGTCTTGCGTATCTTTACACTGAAATATACTTTGAAATGTTCTTGTTCTCTTGGTATATGAACTACTTTAGTTTGTAGTTTTTCTTTTGATTCAGTGTTCATTTCACTACTTTAATCAGTCATGATGCCCTGCCCAAATCCTATATGTTAATATATGTTTTGAACTCTATTGACATTGAACTGTCATTGATGTTTTTTATTCTAGATATATGTCTTGAAACTTGAGTCTTCTAGGATGTATGTGAAGGTTTGATATCTTACTGTGTTCATACTGTCCATAACACTATAGCTGGTGTATTGATAAGTTCATGTTTTGTATACATAAGGCATATATTTGTTGATCTGCTTTACGTCTCGTTTTCTGATAAGCTTGTTGAACTTGATAGATGTATTGTTAAGCCCATCACCATGGTGAATATGTGTCTCTTTTGTCAAATACATGCTTATGTTGTGGATGTGCATCTTTATTCATGCTACCTTTGCCCTTATATTTAAGATTTTGTGATCTCTACATATTTAAGAAATCTGCCAAATCCTGAAACTCTGCAGTTTGTTTTGCTTCTGAGCTTACTATGGATGCTTTACCTATATCTGTCACTTTGTTTAGCATGATTACAATGTTGATATGTTGGAAATATGTTTTGAACTATGTTGTTGCGCTGCTATACCCTAACATTGTTCTTCAACTTTTCCATATTATCTCTGCACTTCTGAACTGCCATTTGACAAGCATTCTGTTTCTATGATAATGTTTTACTGATGCATCTCTGACCACTGCCATGCCTTAAAACTTGAATGTCAATAAATCTTACTAATATGTGTGTTGTGTATGTCTGTTTGTTGAAATTTCCTTATTGCTGAAATCAAGGATTACCATGCCATACTATTGGATTGTTGAGCTTATGTTTGTTATCATGCCATGCCTTGCAGCTTCTCACCCAAGTTTTGTTTTGTGACATTCTATTTCTACACACTTAGGCTGCTACTTATGTCTTGCAGCACATTTGCTGTGCCTATTCTTGATACATCTTAACTGCCATGCTTTTTATTCTGAGTTAGTATGCTTTGGGTATTTACGGTTGATGTATTCTACGTGTGCCTACTTGATTCAAATCTTGCCAATATTGTGTGCTATGAGTACCTGCCTGTGTGAAACATTCTCATTGGTGATCTTTATGCTAGTTAGGAATTGATATGCCCTGTTATACCTACTGAATGCCATGATCAATTCCATTGTTTCATACGTTTAATCCTCAGCCTTGTTTTAATATTATAGTTACTTTTGTTTTACTTCAACTGTTGGATCTATGTGCTTATCGGTAAAGGATTTGTTCTGGCATGCTAGTATCTGGACTGTCATGTTCAGATAGGCTGGATGTCTTGACCTAAGATGCTAGGATGAATGTTCATTGATTCCGCTTATTCTCCCCTCTGCGCTTTGTATTCAATTCTTCCATGTTTTGAAGTCACACCATCATAATCCTCATGTTTTGCTAATTAATTTAGAGTTTTATTTTGTTAAATTTGGCTGAGTATTAACTGAGTTATAGATGTGTGAATCTGGCTGGGCAAGTGAGAGTTTGGTTGAGGGGCTTGGGCATGGCGCGCGTTTGGTTTGTTTGGGATCTTTAACTTGTTTGCCTTATATCATTTTTGAGTTGTATATTGTTTGGATGAAACACGCCGTCCCAACGGTCACACACACCAACCACGCCTTTGCCTTTCATATGCAGTACATGGGTTCGATCCTGCGGATAAACCCTTTTGTTTTTTTTCCTGATTTTTCCATTTCGCCTTGTTATTTTATTCATTGCTTGCACTTTGTATTCACTACGCACGCACAGCCCAGATGGTGGAAATTTTGGGGCGTTCAGGCAAGGACGTGGGTTCAAACCACACTTGGGACACTTCCTTTCTTTTTTAGTTAAAATCATTTTCTTCTTATTTAAAGTTTATTAAAAATTCAAAAACAGTTTATTTATCTTTTAAAAAATCTTAGTTTTATTCTAAAACTCCAAAAATATTCATTTTATTTAGTAATTTATTTTCTTAAATAGTTATTTAAGTTGATTTATTATTAATGTGAGTTTCCACTCTCTTTATCTTGATTAAATTGTTAAACCTTTATTTATGACCTTATTGATATTTTGAATGTTTGGTTTAATTCATCTTTAATTTATCTTGTCATATGGTTGTTGATTTAATTTGTGATTGGTATTATTCAACTTTGAATATCATCTTGATTAATCTTTTATTCATGACTATGTCTTGACTTATGATTTGTTTCTTGTGTGATATATTTCTCAAGTTTAATATCTTTGGTTTGTCTTTGTCTACTTGACCTCTTTGATATTCATCTCATGTCTATTCATTGTTTATCATGAAGCATCTTATGCCATACTTATGCTTTTTTTTTGCTTTCATCTTATCATCTTTTATCATTTATCATCTTTTATCATGTCTTTATCTTTACCTTACAACTGTCTTCCCCCCATTCCAAAGGAAGATGAACTTGGTTGACTCCTAAGTCATTGACCTCCCACCTTAACCTAAGTAACCTCTTAGGAGAAACTTCATTTCTTGGCCTCATCAGAGCCATAGAAATTATAACTAGCTTTAGGAGAGAGTTCCTAAACTCTTAGTGATATTCATCAAAATGAATTATCACTTTCCCCTATTGACTAAAACATAACATAGGTCCATTTCAACTAGATTTAGAGAGTTCTTAAACTCTACAATGAGCTTGTCCTCATTTCCCCTCTGAATATTGACCATAGTCAATCATTCAGTAGAAGTAGAACTACGCATACTCTGATTTTATTCCCGAGGATACGTAGGCGTAAGGTGCGATACCTTATCGAGTATACTTAGATACTAACCCCTAGGATTTCAACCTTTAGCATAGAACCTTTAGCAAACATAAGATAACATTAAAATAAGAGGTTCCCGTAGAGTACTACGGACGTTTAGGGTGCTAATACCTTCCCTAGGCGTAACCAACCCCCGAACCTTTGATCTCTCCCCTTTAGGTTTTTCTAACGATCTTGAACCTTTCCTTTGGATAAATCAAAGTCGGTTGTAAAAGAAATATGATGCAAATTAATTAATAATTTGTTATCCGATTTTCACCGCAACAATACTTTGATTCAAAACATTATTACTATTAATTTATTAGTCGACTACAGTTATTTCATGTTATTCTGCATATACATGTAACATTATATGTTTTGTTATAATATGCAGAAATAACCCAAATATTATTCCAGAAACTGTGGAGAGATTGAAACATATGTTGGATGAATACAACATACATGCCAAGTCTTTTAGGATAGCAGCAGATAGATTAAAAGATTGTCCTCATCCTGATCTGAAACTTAGATTAATATCTGATAGGTCAACGAATGGGAGGATTTATAATCAACCTACTGTCTCAGAGGTAGCTGCTCTTATCGTTGGTGATGTTGATACAGGAACTAAAAAGGATATTCTTCTTGAGAGACAAAATGGAAAGCTGAAACGAATAAGTGAGTTTCATCCAAGTTACCTTGCATTTCAGTATCCACTTTTGTTTCCATACGGGGAAGATGGTTTTAGACTTGGTGTGCTTCTTAGGGAAAAAAATTCAAAAAAAAAAAAGAAAAAGGAATAAGCTTACCATCAGAGAATGGCTTGCCTTTAGGGTTCAAACCAGACATAACGAAGCGCATACTCTGTTGCGATCAAAAAGGTTGTTTCAACAGTTTTTGGTTGATGGGTTCACTATGATGGAGTCACAGAGGTTAAATTATCTTCGTAAACATCAGAAAAAGCTTAGAGTCTCCAAATACAGTAAGTTGACCGCATCCGAACAACATGAAACCACTCAAGGATCAGACAAAGGTAAGCGAGTGGTTTTACCATCTACTTATGTTGGGAGTCCGAGATTTATGGAACAACTCTATTTCGATGGAATGGCGATCTGCAGCCATATTGGGTTTCCAGACATTTTTATCACATTTACTTGCAATCCAAACTGGCCTGAAATTCAAAGGTTGATTAGTAGGATTAACTTGCATCCACAAGATCGTCCAGATATCATCTCAAGAGTCTTCAAAATAAAATTTGATGAGTTGTTGTACGATTTAACAAAGAAGCATGTTTTAGGAAGAGTTCTTGCATGTAAGTGAAATTAAAAGATTATCATTGAATATTTCATTGTGACATGCTCATTTTGAATCTTTAACATGTAAAGAAATGTTGTTCTTGATTGTTTTGTAGACATTTACACAATTGAATTCCAGAATCGGGGTTTACCACATGCCCATATTTTGCTATTTCTGCATCCGTCCAGCAAGTATCTAACTCCTGATGATATAAACAAGATCATTTCGGCTGAGATACCAAAAGAAGAAGATGATAGGCAGCTCTATCTCTTGGTCAAGACACATATGATACGTGGTCCATGTGGTCTAGCAAACGAATCTTCACCTTGCATGAAAAACGAAAAGTGCTCAAAATACTTTCCTAAACAATTTCAGACTCAAACCATTGTTGATCAGGAAGGATATCCAGTTTACAGGAGAAGAGATACTGGAAATAAAGTGATGAAAAACCAAGTTGTTCTTGATAACAGATTTGTAGTTCCTTACAACCTATATTTGTTGAAGAAATTTCAAGCACACATCAACATGGAGTGGTGTAATCAGAGTACCTCCGTTAAGTACTTATTCAAGTATATTAACAAGGGGTACGACAGAATAACCGCTGCTGTTGTCCATACCGACTCTGATGGAACTTCTGTTGAACGAAATGTTGATGAAATCAAGCAATATCTTGATTGTAGACATGTATCACCAAGTGAGGCATGTTGGAGGCTTTTTTCATTTCCTATTCATGGTAGGTCACCTGCAGTTGAGAGGTTGTATTTCCATCTCGAGGGAGACAACTGTGTTTATTAAACCGATTATCAAATCATTGATGAGGTTCTTGACAAACCAACTGTGAAAGATTCAATGTTTACTGCTTGGATGGAAGCAAACAAAACATATCTAGAGGCTAAGAATTTAACTTACATTCAGTTTATTTCCAAGTTTGTCTATGATAAAAGATATCGACAATGGAGACCGCGTAAAAGAGGCAATACTGTTGGTAGATTAATTTGGGTTCCGTCGAGTACAGGTGAGTTGTATTACTTGAGAATGATGCTTACAATTGTCAAGGGACCTACTTGCTACGAGGATATCAAATATGTCGGTGGAAAGGTTCAGGATAGTTTTAAGGATGCATGCTTTGAGATGGGACTTCTTAGTGATGACAAGGAATATGTTGCAGCCATAAATGAGGCAAAGGATTGAGGTTCTGGGCATTATTTGAGAAAGTTATTTGTTACTATGTTACTATCCGGTACAATTAACAGACCACGACATGTTTGGAATAAGACTTGGCGAACTCTGTCTGACGGTATTCTATATCAACAGCGACGGACCACAAATATAAGAGGTAATTCTTTGTTGACACCTTATTATGTTTTTATTGCATTTATATCAACATAATGAAATTATAGTATATCTACTGGTTTTATAGTGTCCCATTATATAATTGGCAAATCACATATATTATTTGTAAGACATATAACCTTAAATGATTGTCATGGTTTGTTAGTATTTAACACAGTCGCAGCATTATACTGAAAGCTGTCTTTAAGATTGCAGTTATTTAAAATAATTTGCTGGTAATAGTGATTTAAATTTTATTCTTGATATAATACAGTCATTGATATGTTTTTGACAGATATGCAGTTAAGTGAGACTGAGTTAAAGAATTTGACAGTCATTGAGATTGAGAATCTGTTACAAATAAATGGAAGAAGTTTGGATGAATTTAGTGGAATGCCTTATCCAGATTCATATGTCACAAGGCACATCGGCAATCGACTGATTTATTATGAACGTGATTATAATGTCGATGCTGAAAGACACAATTTCCAAGAACTTTTCCGTGCTCTCACAGGTTATACTAAGTTTTTCATGTTTAGTTTGTGAAATGAATGTTTTTTGTTTGTTGCATTTATAAATCTCTATTTATAAAATACAGACGAACATCGTTCAATATTTGATATAATCATGGAAGCCGTCAATAAACAGAGAGGATGAGTGTTTTTCTTACATGGTTATGGAGGCACTGGGAAAACTTTTATGTGGAGAACACTATCAAGTGTAATTCGGTCACAAAAAAAATTGTTCTTACTGTTGCTTCAAGTGGAATTGCTTCGTTATTGTTGCCAGGTGGAAGAACAGCTCATTCCAAGTTCAAAATACCCGTCCCAACACATGAAAACTCAACTTGCAACATTGACAACTCAACTTGCAACATTGACAAAGACACTGAACATTCACAATTATTTGAAGCAACAGATTTGATAATATGGGATGAAGCGCCTATGTCTCATAAGAACTGTTTTGAAGCATTGGATAGAACCCTTAAAGATGTCATGAGCAAAAAAGGTCTTGGGAAGACAATTTTTGGTGGGAAGGTTGTTGTTTTTGGAGGAGATTTTAGACAAATTCTTCCCGTTGTTCCAAGAGGAGGGCGTTCTGATATTATCCATGCATCGATTAGCTCATCATATGTTTGGGATTATTGTCAGGTGTTAACACTAACAAAAAATATGAGGCTTCAACAAGGAGCTGGCAATACAAGTTCTGCTGAATTGGAAGAATTCTCCAAATGGATTCTTAATGTGGGAGATGGTAAGATTTCTGAACCAAATGATGGATTGGTTGATATAGAAATTCCTCAAGAACTCTTAATATCTAATTTTAATGATCCCATAAGAGCAATTGTTGATAGCACGTATCCAAATTTGTCCGAAAAGTTCAATGATGCAGAGTTCTTACAAGGAAAAGCTATTCTTGCATCAACTATTGAAGTTGTAGACAAAATTAATCATTATGTATTAGAATTGATACCAGGTAAAACAAATCGTTACCTTTTCTCTCTCTCTCTCTCTCTCTCTCTCTATATATATATATATATATATATATATATAATACATTGATGTATAATACCTGACATATTTTATTTATGTTTTTCATTTTAAATATTTTTTCCAGGAGTTGAGAAAGAGTATATGAGTTTCGATTCGATTGATAGAACAGATGCAAGTTACAATGAAGCATATGAAGTCCTAACCCCTGAATTTCTTAATAAATTAAGAACATCTGGGATTCCAAATCATAGCATCAAATTAAAGGTTGGTACACCTATTATGCTTATCAGAAATTTGGATCAAGCTGATGGATTGTGCAATGGAACAAGACTGATTGTTACAAGGTTAGCCAATCATGTCATCGAGGCAAAAATCATGTCTGGAAAGAACATAGGTAACATTTTTTACATTCCGCGAATGTCTATGTCACCTTCCGAGTCACCGTGGCCATTCAAGTTGATTAGGAGACAATTTCCTATCATTGTCTCATACGCAATGACAATTAATAAATCTCAAGGTCAATCGCTTGATAGTGTCGGTTTGTACTTGCCTACTCCTGTTTTTAGTCATGGCCAATTGTATGTTGCAATTTCAAGAGTTAAGACCAAAAGAGGTCTGAAAATCTTAATACACGACAATGAGAATGCAATGTGTTCAACTACTACAAATGTTGTGTATAAAGAGGTTTTTCAAGCACTTCTGTAATTGGTAATCTTTCTAATCTTATATCTTTTGGAGAAAGTAATTTAATATCCATTTTAAATCTTTCTAATCTTATATTTCTCCCTCTTTTATTGCTTGATGAAAATGAGAAATAAATGCTATAGTTACTTTGGTATATTAATCGAATTAAGTATATTATCTTGAACTGATGCAGGCAATTTCTTTCCTGTGCAGGCCCCAAACTAATCATAAGTTCCAAACAAAGCAAGGGAATGTCTCACTCTAATCCTTATTCTCCAATGTTTTGGTATATGCTATTATATATAGAGATATGATCTCCATCTTACTGCAGCGCTTTTTTTTTAACATTCTTCAAAGTAATGACTGTTAAAACACATGCTATTGATTTTTTGTTGCTAAGAGCATTGAACTTAGATGACGAGTTTAATTTTCAAACAGTTGATCTCAATTATTTCCTTATATCCAATTCCTACAATGTTCACCAAATATCCAATTCCTAATTGTAGGATCTTAACAATATTAATGCGAAGAAGACTTTTAGCAGGAAAAGTATAAATTCCTTATATGCATAAGTTAGCATTTATACGATGCAGTACAACAGATTATGATCAAGTACGAAATACAAGGTGCTAACACAAAATATCAATCATATTACAACAATCACGAAATCAATACAAACATTAATATGATGAACAGTTTGATCCATAAACATATCCCTGTTATCTGCGGCAACATTAGCGGTTAAGCAGAGTAACATACACCAGATCTGACAAAGGAATCATGGAAAACTGAAGAACATCTCCTTCTTGAAGTGTTCTGTCCTCCACAAACTCATTCCATCCTTCCGCAAAATGTATCTGAAAGTTATCAGATCTTCCAACTCTTTCAATCACACAGTTATAGCCTTTTGCATTATCAAAATCTACCATTCTTATTGCATTTAGCTCTTTAGTAAAACAACTTCTGGATATCTCCATTGGAATACACTGTTATACAGATGCATTAAACGTAATACTTATATTAGCTGAGTCAATAATCTTATAACATTAAGCATAACCTCATTTGTCAAATTCTAAAGATTATACTTCTAACAAAGTATATAAACATGTCAAATCATTGGCATCCAAATGTTAAAGAGAAATCAAGCCAATGCCTATGATGTCTGAGTTATACATCAATTACATTAGCAAAAACCAAAAAATGCTGATATTCAGCAACATATCCCATACAACGGCAAAAGGATTAGCTAAAACACAAGTTGATTTAATATGAATCCATAACACGTCAACCCCTCCTAATTGTCAAGTACATATAGGGGGAAAACCTCATCATCTTGAAAACCAATGTATCTCCACTCTTAATTTGTTTATTTATGCCATAATCAAACCATTCTCTTGCGAAAAACCTTTCGTACTGACTTGGTCTGTTGTTCCGTGTCGCCGTATGAATTGCCCATTTGAAGGACTCCTGAGTTTGAACATCAATTATTTTGATATCATGACTTCTAAGACGGAGGCATTTCTGAGCCATATCTCTGGGGAAATGCTGTAAATATATATATATATATATATATATATATATATATATATATATATATATAAGGAAACAACAGAAATATATTTTCAGATAAATATTTGTTCTAAATTAAAAACAATTGTGTATAAGGAATATTACCAATACATTACTGACTTTCACTTTTGCATCAACTACACTGCTTTCCCAAACAAAGACTCTCTTACCATTCTCCATTTGTTCGTACACTATGTTTGAATTTTTTCTATTCAACTCAGTTTGTCTTATTCCTTGGTAAGGCATAGCAATACCTCTTTTAGCCTGACTCTGCTTCTCTTTTCTGTTCGCTGCAACAATCTTCTCATTACTTTTATCTTTGACCATCATCTCATTGCCTGTATCTTTAACCATATTCTCTTTCCCTTTGCCTGCAACATTCTTCCCATTGCCTTTATCAGCTACCTGTTCTTTCACATAGCCTACTAACATCACCTCCTTCCCTTTTGCTACACCTTGATGATCATCCCCTTTAGCTCCAACAATATTGCAGTTGCCTTTAGTTCCATTCAATTTAGCTTTCCTTTTAGTTTGAACCATCTTCCCATTACCTTTTCCAAACATCTGAGTAAATTATAACAAACACCAAATTCAATATACAGCATCAATACATATTTCCATTAGATTTTAAGTTAACACAGAAGTATAATAACATATACAACATCAAATTCAATATACCTCCTCATTTCTTGCCTGCACAGCCAAACGAAATTCATTACGAGGAATTTCTATGATTTCATCATCGTCACCAACAAGAATAGGATTAGTTGATGATCGTCTCCCTTTTTTATGTGTCCTGTCACCTATGTTCTTAGAATTACAAGGTTTTTTCACTTTCTTCATAGGTTTCTTTTCGGGTGCATGTCTAGTAACTTCTGTATACAGCTGGTCTACTATCTCCTTTGCATATTGAAAACTTGCAATAAATAAAAAACATTGTCATTTATCTGTATGCCAATCACATCTTATAATACAATTCCTAAATCTGATTTGTTTACAAACCCTAAGAATTACAATCCGTTTATGTAAAACACAAATCCCATTTGTTTATAAACCCAATAAGTCAGTTGTAAAATAAAACATCTGAGATTAACTATACAACAATTCCCATGGTATCTTGAACAACAACAAATGAATATATAATCGTATGACAAACTTTTGCTCTGACAAATACAATCTAAATGAGAGGTTTACCTGATCGATTCTTTGTCGTCATCGTTCTGTTTTGCACAACTTAATTCCTTTGAGGCTGCCATTGTTCTTCACTAACTTGATGAAACATGCAACATGCATAAAGGTCAAATGACAAGGTTAATTTTAGGTATGGGCCTAATACCAACAAATGACCTGTTATGTAACATTAAAATAATTAAAATTAATTATGTTTTAATCAAATCATATGTTTAATATTTAACTAAATTCAAAGAATAATTATTAATAATTAATTTTATTTATTTTTATTAGTATAAATAATAATGTATTTATATGTAAGAATATATGAAGAGTTAAAAAAATAGATTTTAAAATGGTTGGTAGTGGAAAGGCGCTAATAAAAATAATGAATGACAAAATTTAATGATAATTGGTATACATAGTTTTGAATGGGAAACCTTTGGCATTTCAATACACTTACGCTGAACTTTCAAGAAAACGAAAAATTACTGTACATGGAACAAAGCAAACCCAGCACTCACTCTGAACTGTAAGTCTAATCTCTCTCTCTGTGCATGTAACTGATTTAGTTTGTATATATTGTCTTATGTGTGTTCTTTTCTTCTTTAATGCATCCAGTTTGAATCAAGCAATGTCAAATGAAAATATATTGCTTCGTGATGCAAAGGGGAAGGCGGTTCTCGACCTCTCAAAGGAAGAGCATCGAACCCGTAAAACAACTCTGACCGACGATTCCAGGTAAGAATCATTCTCAAGCATGTTATTGCAGAATATGAATCATTTTCGAACAGCATAATGTCAAGTACCCAGTATGCTCTGTATAGGACGATGATCAGCATTGCAACAAACAACACTTAATCTTAACCTAATATATATATTTCTGTTTTGTAGGGAATTTTTAGCAAAGGATGAAGCACACAAGCGGTCATATGAGGAGATTAAACAGAGGCAGTTAAGGTATGGGATAAAAGATTGTAAATAGATACTTATCTGATTGTTGATTGCAATAAAAACATTGAGTGTTTGGAGAAAAGTTCATTGTTTCTATTTGTTTTAGCTATTTATGTATCTCTATAACATTGTGTGTCCAGAAATACACTGTTTATATAAAACAATTTTTCATGTTGTGTCTGATACTGCTCATTTGATTATGTCATGGTGAGTTTAATTTCATTGTCATGGTTTATATTAATACTGTTCATTTGATTCTGTCATGGTTTTATTAATAATTCACATTTGATTCTTTCATGGTGAGTTTAATTTGTAATCATGGTTTGTCACGGTGCATATAAATAAACTCTTAAAGCTGATCATTGTTTGTTCTCCCAGAAATCTTGAAGCTTACTTGAGAGAGAAGAGGGAGTTGGAGAATAAGATGTCTCAACTTTACGGGGAGCCAAATAATGGAAACCCGGATATGGTTCATGGTGTATTAATCAAGAAGGTGAGATTTGATGAACAACCATCAAATGTTTCAAGCCGGCCAATCCTACCACCTGTAACCTTGGATGGTGATTCACAGCACTGCACACGGAGGTATGTTTCATATTATTATGTTGTCGAAGTTTCGTAAAGTTATTGTCGAATCTAAATCTTATGCTATCATAATAGTAGGACCGACAAAGCATTAGGAGACCAGGTTGAAGGTACAATCCAATATGTAGATTCCGAAATGCCAGCTTTGGAAGTGCAGCAGCAGGCTGCTCAAGTTCATGGATGTGATGCTGCACATGAGTTGTCTGTATCTGCCGAGGATTCTTTGCAACAACATTTGAACGAAGCATATGAATGGGAGAAGGAAGTAAGCTTTGGCGTAAAATGGTCGAAAAATGTCATGGTGAGTTATCATAGTTATATTAAATTATGTCTCTGATTATGACACTTATTTATCTAAATTGAAACTTTTTTGTTCAATTCATTGCAGCACATTCCTTGCACTGTTAGCAGAAACTTTCTGGACATAAACCAGAGGCACATTCAGCTTGTGGATACAGACCGCGGAAGGGTTTACACTGTTAGAATTCACTGTGCAAAGCGTAACGGCAAGGTAAAAAAACTTGAAAAGTTCATGTGGCATGGGTGGTTGAGATTCGTAGAGGATAGGAAGCTTGAAAAGGGAGATTGTATTCGTTTCAAAATTAAACAATCCTCAAATAAGATTTATGTTTCGGTGGTCAAGAAGACGAGTGAATTTTGTCCGTAGTATGAGTTCCTAAGTTAATCAATAGTTTATCATTTGAAATGTTTTGTGGAATGGTTTTAATCTTTTGTTTTATGAACAATCAGCCTGAATTATGTATTGATGGATACCAATAAACATTAATTTTGAGTATTTGCTCCTTTATATATTGAATGCCATTTCATTTCTAACATGCAAATTGGTTGTCTCTTTTTCATAAAGGGAAAACTATAAATTTTGTTCATGGTTTAGCATTTTATCTGCTTGATTGATACATTAAGAAAACATTTCGTTTCATTTTGATATAATATAATGGCATATCACTACCTATTTATTAAAAAATCATTCCCTTAAAAATATAATCAAAATGTATTTTTTATTTTCTAAAATCTATTACATTATATTGATTGCATTAATGATATATACCGATAAAAAATAATACTTTAAATTTTTATTTTTGTAATACAATGTTTGAATCCATATGTCGCACCGGTATGTTACTAGTATGTCATTAAAAATACACATTAAATGAAACCTACGCATTGCATAGATAAATATGAATATCTAAGATCATTACCAAAAAAAAAAAAGATGAATATCTAAGAAAAATAAGAAACTACAATATAACACTCTATATATAAAAAATATAGAAAAATTGTAATCATTGCTTCTCATGTATGTTAGATTTTCGAGAAATTTGTCCAACATCATGAAATTGAAGAAGTTGACAGAGAATGGGAGTGGAAAAAGTCTTGGAGTTTTCTTGTTTATTTTTTCAGAAAAAGGTGGTGACAAGGGTAAAAGTAAAACCATATATGAAACCACACATTTATGTCCCAGTCAGTCACATAAATGTTGGCATATATGTGATGTTTTCTAGCAAATACTTCCACCATCTTAAAATAAAAGTCTTTTAAGATTGTTGCATATAAATTAAAAAAAGTAATAATTGAAGAATTAAATATAACAATTTTACAAAATTATCCTTAGTTACTATTGATTGTCATAAAGGTGTAATGTGATATGATATTTTGAAAATTGTGTAGATAATATTTATTAGGAGTAAAATTGGTAAGAATTAATTATTATTGTCTTGAAAACATAAAAAAACTCTTATTTTGAGACAAATTTTTTGTGCTAGAAAGACTCTTATTTTGAGACAGAGGGAGTACTATCGATTTCATTCAGGCGCAGCCCCAAAATATTGTTTACTTGATATAGATATAAACTTTTTCATAAATTTATATTATTATTGCTGACAGACAGACCCAAACCCGCGGGGCCCATCCGCATTCGAACCCAAGTCAATGAGTGAAAATCCGAGGTTACTTGGTTCGGGTTCGGATGCCACCCGATATTTTGGGTGCGGGTTTTAGTAGTATAAAACTCGTGCCCGAAACCCAAAACCACACCCGTTATATATATATATATATATATATATATATATTTTTTTTTTTTTTTTTTGAGTTTTTGCTACGGGTTTGGGTTTGGGTGAAAAACCCGAACCCAACGGGTGTGAGCGTGGGTGTTATTTTGCCACCCGAATAGCCTTTGGGTTCGGGTTCGGGTTCGGGTTCGAGTGGTGATTTCGGGTGCGGGTTTAGGTAGTGTGAAACTCGCACTCGACCCGACCCGTTGTCATCCGTAATTATTGCGGTGGCACATTTATAAAGTCTTAATTTTAAAACCCAAACGTCATAAATGAGTTACTCGTGTATTATTTTGCAAGAGGTAAGTCTTCAATTAGGGATCCATTAGATTGCTAATGAATGGATCAATACTTACATGGGGTTTTATGAACTTTGACTTTTTATCCGGTATTCCCTCCTTTCTTTTTTAAGTGTCACTTTTAGAATATTTTTTTGTTTTTTTAAGTGTCACTTGCAAAATTCAAGATAGTATTAATTGCACTTTTGTCTAAATTACCCTTAAGTAATTATTACAGAGAGAGAAAAAGTTAGATGAATGTAATAAATAATTAGGGGTATTATAGGTAAAAGGAGAATTGTTGTTTGAAAAGTAACTATATTGATTAGCTTTCTTGTTAAGTGTAAAAAGTAAAAAAAATGACACTTATAAAGGATCGGAGGAAGTATATTACGTTTGACAAAATTGTATCCCTCCATAGCTCTACATGTAGGTAAAAATTATACATGAATAAAAACTATTCAAAATTAAAGGTAAAATTTGATTACTACAAATAATACAACTTACCCGTTCAAAACCTTTTGCATATCTTCATCAAGATGATAGTGTAACAAGCATAAAAAAAACTATACTTTGCTTCAGACATAAAATAATTAGTTGTCAATGATTACTACATAAACACTCTGAATAATTAATAATGTGTATAAAATTGAATTATAAATGAAAACACAAACTAAAACATATACTTACTTATGGATAAATGGTGCAATGTAACAATCTTTATTCTCCATAACCAAATTACACTACAACAGATAAGACCTTAGACTGCGCTTTTTTTGACCTTAGACAGCGCTTTTAAGCGCTGTCTAAACCTGCGCTGCTATAGGTTTAAACAGCGCTTTGGGTATTCCCAAAAGCGCTGTCTAAAAGGGGGTATATTTAATGAAAAGCGCTGTCTAAGCCCTACCTTTTTTGACATTTTTTTGGTATACCTTAGAAAACGCTTTTACCAAAAGCGCTGTCTAAGGTCAACCTTTTTGAACTTTTTTAGGTATACCTTAGACAGCGCTTTTGGTAAAAGCGCTTTCTAAGGGCCACCTTAGACAGCGCTTTTGTCAAAAGCGCTTTCTAATCCCCACCTTAGACAGCGCTTTTACCAAAAGCGCTGTCTAAGGTATACGAAAAATTTTATATAAATTTTTTTAAACCACAATTTTTACCAGGTTTTTTCAACCAGAATTTGACCTGTTTTTCAACCAGCAATTTTTTTCACCAAAATTATATATTTAAAACAATTGGCAATTCAAACCAATATATATATTTAAAATTACAAACCAAAATTATATATACACCTATTTATAATTATAAATCATTACATTTTTTCTACAAATGCACATATTACTTATACTAGTACTTTTGCATCCAGCCAAAGCATTGCTTCAAATCTACATTATAGGTCCTGAAAACACAAAGATTGTAATTCAATTAAAAGAATACATAAACAAAGTTACACATATTTAAATTCTCATCAATTAAAGTAAGAGTACAATATTATACCTTGTAAAATTCCGAGCTCCATAATGTATTGACACCAATCCTCTTTAATTTCATCCAATTGAGAAATTGAGTAATGAGCACACTTGCATTCTTCAAAGTACTACATAATAATATAACATAGTTTGATTTAGTTTTAACTATTTCATTAGACATGAGAGATATGTGTTAATATTAAAATAACTCATAAGTTAGAAATACATACATCGGATGGAATCTCTATTCGATCCAACAAAAGAGTGTCTCTCATAAACCTCAACATGAAATAGCCGCAATCTATTTGATTGCGTTGCCGAGGACACTACAAATGAAAAGAAAATATGGATAAATCCTAAGTTTTATCAAGTAGCATCACTAATATAATAAAACATGTGATAATTAATATACCTTCACATAATTCCATGTAATAATGGGGTTGACTCTCCGCCGTGGTAGATGGCTATCTTGTAGTGCTAGGAAAGCTTGTATAGCGCTAATAAAATATAAGTGAATATTTAGAACAATTCACATAAATAAATAAACAAACAAATAAATATACACATTCATATTTAGAACAATCTCACTTACGTGTCAATACACTTCTTCAAATCCGGGTATGTTGTCCAATCATATAATTTGTTAGATGAAGTATAAGATATCCAATTTAACATTTTCTATGTATAAATATCATATAATTGTGATGTACCTGTTTTTTTGAAACAACGGACTCGGTATTCTCCGGAATCCGCTTATCCTTTGTTTTGGATCTTGTTGGAGTCTAAATAACATTACCATGTAAAAAATGAAAATAAAATGCTCGTAAAATCTTTGAATCTACACATTAAGGTTAACAAAGGTTTATAACGGTTTTAAGCATACCTCATATCCTACGAGTATGAGGTTTGACGGCCATGCAACATACGACCCTATAGCAGCTCGCACCAATGTTACATCCGAATCATCGTCAGGATAGGGTAATGGTGCTTCCTCCTCTATAGCAATATCAACTGATACTTTCAAACTTCCAGTAGGGAGGGATTTATTGTGAAGTAATTGTACCCCATTGTTATACACTTTTCCCTTTGCAACCTTCCGATAAGTTGGTGAAGATAAGAAGAGCTGACATTGGGAAACGCCCTAAAACCAAAAATAAATATGCCATTGTTAATGTGTATATATGTCATTTAAATAATTTAAGCTACTAATTTAATTTCATAAATATATATATAACTACCTCTGGAATAATCGGATGAAAGCTGCAGTTGATACTATCTTTCTCCGATCCATCTCTAACACCTGAAGCGTTATCCCTTTCTTTTTCCTTTCGTAATTCCCGAACCTCAGCTTCTAGTGCTTCCAATTTAGCTTGAAGTTCTTCATTAGTAGCAACCTTTCCCTTTTTAATATTCAAGGAGGTCGGGGTGATCCCAAATGCCTTACCCCTCACCCGACCAGAATACTCAGGGACATCTAATGCCCGACTAAGTATGCTCCTAATATCATCTGGAGATACAGACTGAGATAACGCCTCCTGAAAATCAGATGAATATCGAATATTTGTCAAATATTTGTTAATAAAGTTTTGATTTAATTAAAGAAATATTGTTATACTTACACATTTCTCAAATACTTGTAGAACCTCTTCTGCAACAACTCCAGACCTGCCCACACGGGCTTCCTTCCACAAGACATGTGCAGGAAGAGATGTTTCAGAGCTATTCGCCTTTTGTAACTACATATAAAGCCAAATAATATGATCAAATATAACTCATGATGAACAATTATTATATCATTGCAATATATTGATACTTACCAAAGATTGCTCCAAACGTCCATATCCAACACGTCCTTTCCTGTATTTATACTTTGGAGCTGATGCTCTTTCCCGATTAATTGCACCTAATCGCTTAAATTCTGGGGTTTGTCGTTTGGATTTAAACGTTACCCATTCTTGTGGTGAAATCAAACTTGCATATTTAGATGGATACTCTCCATCAACAAAGTTATCGTCAGCATCCCTAAGATAGGTGCGGTTTAAATATGTCCTAAACCCTCTTAGGAGCTTCCCTGCCAATCTCATAAAAAAAGCTTTTCTTTCTTCCTCGACGTTGAAGCACCTCTAAAAAACCATACACATTGGTTAGTACAAATAATTTGAAGGACATAATTAGTTGGCATAATTAAAGACATAATTATGGTACCTTTATCTCATTCCAAATTTTTTCTTTGGTTTCCTTCAACTGTTTGGTTCTCCAATCATCACAAGTAATAGGAACCGCATTCCTTACAAGTGCACCAATAAAACTTGTCAAAGTATGACCGTTAGGCTCAATAAGTGTATTCGAAGCGCTCCAATGCACATTATAAGTGATGCCTTGATCTCTAGCACAGATCACTCTCTTCATAATGGTTATTCCTCTTCTAATCTCTTCTTCCATAGATCTGTTACTTCCAACCTGAATATCGGGATCATTATCATGTGGGTGATCATCATCATGTGGGTGATCATCATCATGTGGGTGATCATTGTTAGTAGCCATCTAACCTGTAATAAATAAATCAAGGATATCAAATATAACATATAACAAATATAATAAAGAAATCAAGGATATCAAATATAACAAATATGACATAATATTTTACAGTACTAATGTAGATAAGTCAGTAGTTTCATCGATGGCTTGTAATTGAACCTTAATTCAACATTTGAACATGCTGAATTATTTTAATTTAAAATGACTCCTACCCTTAATCTAACAGTTAGTGCAATGGCATATAGTCAATTCATTTTCATTTTTGCTCATTTTTTACATGTATGATCAAAACTAGTACATGTTGTATGCAGTTCATGACATGCTTTCTTTTCTGTTCATGTTCTTTTTGCATGTATTAAATTACTTTATGCTGTAATAAAGATAAAATATTTTAATTTGATGCCATCACTATGTTTCTTAGCTAATGTAGTACCTAATTGTTGCAGCCTCATTCACTGGATAATCAGGCTTTTGTAAGGAAGTGCATCAAACATAATATTATAATAAAACTTCATTAACAAACTCATCAAACATACTCATCAAACATACACATTCACTACAAAACTTCATTAACAAAACTTCATTAACAAAACTCATTAACAAACTCATCAAACATACTCATTCACTACAAAACTTCATTAACAAAACTTCAAACATGCTCATTCACTACAAAACTTCATTAATAAAACAGTCCAACATAACTTCTGAGCTCAAAACTCATCAAACATACTCATTCACTACAACATTGTAAAGCAACAAAACCCTACAACAACAATGTAAAGCAACAAAACCCTATTCTTCACAACAACGACGTACCTTTAACGACGATAACAACGGCAATGCAAGAACGAAATGTATCAGTTACAAAGAGCAGAAACGAACGACGGCAATGAGTTCGCAACGGACGGCAATACAACGACGGCAACGGACGGACGGCGATGCAACGACGGCAACAACGAACGACGGCACGGTGGAGGACGGTTGACGGTGAAGGTTTGAGTTCGCAAGGGTTTTGAGCTCAGTTCGCATGCAGGGGAGAAGAAAGAGCGGAAATATGAAAATGAATTAATACTGACTATTCATATATTTTAATTTAATTAGACCTTAGACAGCGCTTTCCATAAAAGCGCTTTTAAAGGTGGACCTTAGACAGCGCTTTTGATTTTATTTTTTTTAATTTTTAAGACCTTAGAAAGCGCTTTTGAGGAAAGCGCTGTCTAATATTTTCCTTTAATTTTTTTTTTTAAAATTAATAAAACTTTAGAAAGCGCTTTTTACCTAAGCGCTGTCTAAGGTCTTATATTTTTTTTAAATTTGTAAGACCTTAGAAAGCGCTTTTAACTAAAGCGCTGTCTAATAGTTTCCATTAATTTTTTTTTTAAAATTTATAAGACCTTATAAAGCGCTTTTGACCAAAGCCCTGTCTAAGGTCTTATATTTTTTTGCGCTTTTAATTTTTTTAACGACTAGTTTCCTTGTTTTTAACTTATAGCAGCGCTTTTGTATTAAAGCGCTGTCTAAGGTGCGATGTAATAACTTATTTTTGTTGTAGTGTTATCTTGTATGTACATCTTGATAGCGTGTTGAATTACCTCGAAATTGAATTTTCAATGGAACTATGAAACATTTTTTTTCAATGTTCTTTCAACACACATGTCATGCAGGACCATAATTAAAAGTTAATGCAAATGTTAAAATTTTGTGTTAAAGAATGAGAACTATGAATATAAATTGAAATCATCGTAAAAATTATACTTACGAGAACCACAATTGTATTACTGGTACGTCTAGCCAATCATTTCCCTTCAAAAACTCCTCAAGTTAACTCTTATGAAGTACACATGGTAATTCTGGT
Source organism: Lathyrus tuberosus (assembly GCA_022829125.1). Classification (NCBI taxonomy): domain Eukaryota; kingdom Viridiplantae; phylum Streptophyta; class Magnoliopsida; order Fabales; family Fabaceae; genus Lathyrus; species Lathyrus tuberosus. Next base: position 23,246,452 of record JALAZF010000013.1, on the reverse strand, counting down.
TCATGTTTTGATTCAAATGTGGAAAATTATGAAATCTCGTCTATCATACTAGATAGTCTTTGTATGCTATCTAGTTGAGGAGGTGTGATCTCAATTTTGTGAACCGAGGCAAAACAACTATCTCTCGTGCTTGCGAGTTGCACCACTCATAACAACTTTCTCAACAACTTTCTCAGGCATGTCCAACTGCTCTGGATTTGTGTGGCTGAGTACATCCATTGATTTTAATTTCGGCATTATAAAAATAACCGAGTACAATACAAAAATAAGATCCACAAACAATAACAACAACACACGACACATAAATTTTAAATTATATATACTTATACCTCAAAATACATGTGAATGTATCATTAGATACGATTTTTCATAAAGATCCTGAATATGTGATTAATTTTTCACGAATCATTATAACGAATATGAATCGATCGATTATTTACATACTGTATGTTTCACCTTTTCACCCGATTCTTCAAAATTCGTGACTCATTTGCAAAATTTGATCGCATATTTGGTTTCCTTGTGAAAAATCGAGTTCAGTGACATGATTAACATATTAATTTTGATTTATTAACTTTTAATAGATCAAAATTCAAGATTGTGTGCAATTAATTAATGAACGATGTGGAAAATATTCAGACTCATAGTTTAACGCCACGTGTCCCAGAACTTTTCTCTTTCCCTCTTAACGCCACGTGGCACCTTCTTACTGATTCTACATGGCCATATGAGATAAAACAGAGGGGTGTTGAGTCAAGAAATTTTCTCTATACTAGTGTGGAGAATTATGCAGAACAGAGCGGCCACAAGAGGTAATTTAATAAAGAGAGGGGTGTTGAGTCAAGAAATTAGTGGTTGTGCGTGGGGATGTGGCAAGGATAAGTCGGTGACTCATGTATTCTTTGATTGTCAGTTTATAGCAGGAGTTTGGTACGCAATATGCAGATGGTTAAATATAGACACGGTGCTACACAATGAGTGTTTATTACATTTAAATCAATTTGAAGGTCTGGCGATAGGTGACAAAAAAACAGGATCGAGGCTAAAGGTAATCTGGCTAGCATGTGTATGGTGTATCTGGAAAGTTAGAAACGAAAAGTTGTTCCAGAACAAAAATATAAATGCTGATAGCTTGGTGGAGAGGATAAAAATTGTCGCCTGGAACTGGTTGAATATAAGAGGAAAAGATTTGGCTCTAATCTTAGCTATGTGGTATTCAAATCCAAGGGCATCATTAGGTCTAATTGAGGAGTAAGAATACATAGCCTAGCCATTTGGTCTTGATTATAAGATAGTTGCTAGACAGGGGAAGAACAAGGAATTCACCAAGGAAAGGTATCTGGCTTTGTACAGGAATTCTGTTATATTGGTTTGGTGCAGGTGAGTACACGTGTAGTCTCCAGAGTTAGTTCATCTCTGTTGGTGATTCAGCTAGTGGGAGGGGTTTATCGCTAAGGATGGCGGGTGATTAGTGTCGTCTCTGGAGAATGCAGGCCTGGAGTGGATCTCAATACAGAGGTTTTAAGCTGGTAGAAGAGGGTTTAAAGCTAATTGCAGGTTATGTTGGTGCAAACTATTGGAAGCATTGGTAAATTCAATCCATTGATAGCAGCTCTAGGGGTGACAGATTTTGTAGAGTTATCCGGAATGAGTAGTATTTTATCGCCGCAGGCTGAAATCTATTATACAGTTTAATTAGGTCGGCGGATTATTGGTTGGGCTGAGGTGGGGAATCAGTGGCTTTAATTAGATTGGTTTTATGTTGTGGTAGTTTAGGATTGCTAGTGCAATTTTTTTCTGTCCTGCTTGAAGGTTTAGTTTTTCAGAAGCTGTGATCTGGTTTTAGGAGTAGTAGTTTCTGAGTTTATAAGGGTTTTGTATTGTGGTACTGGGTGTTAGTAGGTATTAATTTTCCTTGTAACTTTCAATTCCTTGGCATTTCTTATGCCAAGTGGTTTATTAAAATATTTTGGCTTTTTAAAAAAAAAAAGATAAAACGGAAAAAGACAAAAATGGATTATCCTATGTTGCTTATGTACAATGCGCACCCTTGTTAATCACCATCAGATCTGGAACTGCCTTCATCTAGCGACCCACACGTGTTCTCACTTCCCAACATTGACTTGGCCTTTTTTGTTAGAGCATTGACTCCATTTTTTTGTTGCTATGGGCTTTGTGTTCTTTTCTATGCCCCGGTGGGCCTATTTACTCGCAGCACCCATTAATCAAGCAACACACCCATTGAACTAATAAAAAGAGGACCTTGGGCCCTGTACATGGGCCTGCGCCCAATTCCTTTTTACACCTTAATTTCTTTATTTTCATCACCCCTGTTGAATATCTCTTTTTTAATTACTAGTACCTTTTTGTTTCTTTCTTTTAATCAATTTTTTCCAATATTAAAAATGCACATTTAATTGGATTATTTTTTGTAGAAATTAACTCCTAATTTTATTTAATAAGGATTAGTTTTATTTGAAATTTAATCATTAATTTCACACACTTTCACTTCATAATTAATTAGGAATTAAGGCTAATATGCACCTTTGTTTTTCTCATATGCATATGGTGTGATTATTAGCATGATCCCTTATTCTTGTTGATTAGTTGATCAATTTAATTTTGATTAATTAATAAAATGTTATGAATTAGACTTGTCTTAGACTTTTTCATAAATAATGGCATGCTCCTTTAGGTTGTCATCCACATTTAAGTGATTATAAGTCTCTTGATCACTTAAATTGGATTAGATCCTTGGCATGATTCTATACTTGATCCTTTAGATTAATCATTCATTCTCTCACCTTTTCAAAACCCTAGAACAATTGCATGACAACATGGTGATTTACCCCATTCACATTCATTTCCTTTATCTTATTCATCTAAGACTAAAATCATTTTTGCAAATAAATTCAAAACACTTAAAAATACGATTAGAATTGTGCCCCATGAGCCTTAAGAAATTGAGAAGGAATGAGAATGATATATTCCTACCCTTGTTATGAATATCCTTGCATACGGGACGCTTGACTCAGTTGTTCAAAGTATTCATCTCCACTCATAGTCTTTAGCGCAATTCAAATCAAGACAACCTTTTCAAATCTAAAATCAATCACAACCCATCAAATTCAATTTTCCGCCTTAGGGCATTCAAAAGCTTTCAAAAACGACATGTTACTTCCATTCTACCACAATACAAACAACACTTAAGTCTTATATGCGCGAGCATACAAGTAACGTTTAACTGCTAAAATGCGATCTAAGCGCATCCATTCTACCGCAAACAAACAAATGCTTAAGTCTCTGATGTGCAAGCATACTAGAAATGTTTAACTTCTAGGACGCGAACATTAACACTGTTTACTGAAAATAACCAACACACGCTCATTTTCTACCCCAAACTATGGAGCTATGATTTCCTTATTGCACTATGAGGATACATAGGCACAAGATTGTGAGATCTTGGCGAGCACACTAACTAAAAACTTATTTTCTGCTTTCACAAGTAACCTTCAGATAACAATACCCATCCACGCAAAGAACAATCAAAATGGTTCCCATTGAGTACACCAGATGTGGGGGGTGTTAATCTCTTCTCATTGCATAATCGACTTATGAACCGAAATTTGGTTGCGACGATCATTTTCTTCACCTTTTGAGGTTTTATCGATATTTTCCCTTTCTTATGGAATAAATAAAGTTCGGTGGCGACTCTATATTTTTCGTGTAGCGGCAATGGTGTGTGTGTGTGTGTGTGTCTGTGTGTTGGCATTTTGAGAAGCAATGAGATTATTGTAGACAAAGTCATCAAATCTTTTTTGTTTATGGATGGTTCTATTGGAAGTTATGGAAATTACACAAGGATTAATTATTTTAGAAATGGGTGAAGGCTGAGATGTGGTGGATTTAAAGATTGGAGGAATATGTGGGATAAATTATGGTGATGAAGTTCTTGATGGATCATATTGTATGGATTAAGATGGTTGAGATAAGTTGAGCTGATCATTAGATGTCGGAGTAGTAGATTGGTTTATACTTATGTCTAGAAGGGTAGGTCATAATCAAGTATCTTGGTTTAGTAAGGGTTAGTGGTGGTGGATGGCATGATAAAGGGAAAAAAAGTCTTCATAGAAGTGAACATTCCTAGATATTAAACTATCTCCTGTGTTAAGGTCCATGGCAATTTATCCTTTGGCGCCTTGTTAGAATCCAACGAACACACATTTTGATAGAGGAGAAAATATGATCAGTGGAGCCTGTATCAATGATTCAGGTATTGTTAAAAGAAATACATGTAACATGAATTAAAGGATGAATCAAACCTAAGGATGAAGAATGTATGATGTGAGGATCAGGATTAATGGAAGAGTCAGTCGGGTTTATCAATGTCATGAGCTTGTTATACATGTCAGAGGTATGTCAACTTTTTTTTGTCAGGATGATCAAGATTATTTGCAGCTTGAGACTGAGCTTCATTAAAAGTATCTACATTGTTGGAGAATCCAACCTTATCTTTGAACTTAAAGTCCGATGGAAATCCATGTTTGAAGTAGCAAGTGTCAAGTGTGTGACCTGATTTGCCACGGAATGAACAAATTTTGGAGTTCAATGAAGTCCTAACTTGAAAATTTGGTTTGCCACAACCTTTGCCTTGTGTATGAAAAAAAAGCCAATTTCCATGAGGATTATTTGTGTTTTCCATGAGGATCATAATTGACGTTCTTGTTGTAGAATGGATGAAAAAACTTTGGTGACATCAGGGAGAGGTTTGACCATGAGGATCCATGATTTGACATGGTTGAAATTGTCTTTGATACCTTTCAAGAAACATATCACATACTCCATATCTCGTTGATTCTTGATGGTTGTATGATCTCCACATGTACAATTTGAGAGAATACGCAAGGATTCCAAATCATCCCAAAGGGTTTTCAATTCATTAAAATAAGCAGTCACTGATTTTTCACCTTGCCGCATGGAATGAATTTGTTGTAGAAGATTGGATAGGAAAAAATGATCACTTTTTGAGAAGAGGTTTTGCAGGTTCGTCCATAATTGAGCTGCATTATTGACATAGATGATGCTTTGTATAATGTTGGTTAAAAGAGAGGCAGAAATCCAAGAAAGCGCAATATTGTTGCATCTTACCCATGTACTGAAGAGAAGATCATTTTCTTGAGGTGTTGTGAGTTTTCCATTGATGAATTTGATCTTGTTCTTGCTTAGAAGTGTTTTTTCATCAAACAACTTCCAGATTCATAATTGTTTTTGGATAATGGTGGAGAGTAAAGACTGCACCCGAATTTTCGACAAGATGAAGATAGTAGGGGTTAGATTGATTAAGGGTTGGATTCTTGGTTGTATTGGTATGGTTTTGATTGGTATTGTTGTTGTGTGTCACATTGTTGTTGTTCTGTGTGGTGGAGGAGTTGTCAAGACCATGATCCTCCAATGTTAAAGCTCAAATAAAGGGTCGTATAAGGTGAAGAAGAAGAAGAAGAAGAAGATGAAGGATCTTCATGTAATACAGTTTGAGTAAACATAACATTGTCTTAGCCATCTATTAAATGAATACAATGTATATTTACAAGGTGGATTACTTGAGACCCAAGTAACTAATCAAACCAAATCCTAATTAACTAACTAACTAACTGAATTACAATTACAATTACTGAATTTAATATATAACGTGATCATTTTGAAGTATTGAATGAAAATGTGACCGTATTAAAATTTTGTGATTTATTTATTTATCTTTTTATTAATTAAAATTTATAATATTTATTTTTATAATTAGTTTTTAACTTATAGAAAAAATAATATTATGTATTTGGGAGACAAATAATAGTTATGATTATTTTTATATACATATTATATTTTTATTAACATATTATATTTTTTACTTTAAATTCCCTTGTGACAGTTGTAAAATAATTGTGAATGTCATTTAAATAATAAAATTTTCTTTTTTTCCACTATTTTATTTTCTTATAAAAATGAAGGTTTAAAATATTCATATTTTATTTATTTTATTAATATTTTCATAATTTAAATGTTTTGGAAAATATAAATAATATTAGGAAGTTTCTTATTACACCACCCATGTTTCTTAGGCACCACGTGAATTTCTGTTTTTGCCCCCATTTTTCGGATCTGCACATCCGGACGCACCATTTTTTATAAAAAAATGTTGATTTGTTCCGGATGTGCATATTCGGAATGACAAGTTACGCGGATTCCGGGTGTGTAAATCAGGTACGTATTGAGCGTGAACGTGTCCGAATGTGCACATCCGGAAAAATGTCTGGAACTTAGCTGTCTAGTAGTTCTAACCCATATTTAAACAAAATAACGGTCGTCCACCTATGGTGGCAAACATGGCCTGTAACCATAAGATATATATCCAAAAAAGGGCATTGTGAATATCCGAACTCCCAAATCTATCCTCGAAGATTGTAGGAAAAATCAAGATCAACAGTAAAACATTACTTTTTTGACGTTATCCAAGATAAATGACAGCAAAGTCGACACAAAGTTGGTGGTACTCCTATTACCACTCTACATAATACAACAAAACCTTATGATTTGATTTAGACTAGACAAAAAACTTACCATATGATTTACCCTTAAAATCAGGCAAAATTATGATCAACAATTGAAGTCTTCCCTCCTGCTAGTCACCGTGAGACGCGCCCGTTCGCCAATATATTAAGAATTTCATTATAGTAGTAATAATGAAATAATCCTCTTATTCAATATTCATTAATGCGGCGATATATTAACATATGCGACCAACCAACAAAACTTATTTTTTTTTTAAAATAAAGTTCTGTTATTTTTCCGGATCTGTAGATCAGGAATTTTTCCTGATATGCACATCCGGAACAAATCAACGTTTTTAAAAAAAATGGTGCGTCCGAATTTGCACATCCGAAATTAGGGGGCAAAAAAGAAATTTCGCGTGATGTCTAAGAAACATGGGTGGTGTATTAAAAAATGATCATAATATTATTATTATTATTTGACTATTTTTCTCGTGATCAACCGATACTCAAATAAAAACACATGAGAAATGCAAAATACCTTCTCATACAAATCACCATCTGTAACCACAAAACCTTAATGATTATATATTCTTTAACCACAAAACCTTAATGATTATATATTCTTTAACGTAATTATAATTTTTAAATATAATTTTAGATTAGACTTTAACATTTATTAATAATAAGATGATAAGTTTTAATTTTGATTTTAAATAGGGATATGTCATCAGAGTGTTGGCAAATTAAAATTTTCATTTCAATTATAAAAGTAAAGTATGGGTGTTTAAAACCGAACTAGTCCAATGGAAAATCGGTAATTGAACTAAATCAACTCGAAAGTCGCAAAAAATTACATTTGGTGTCGATGTGTTTGAGTCATTTTTTAACAAAACCGTGTAGTTCGGTTCGGTTTGTGCTTTGTATTTGTAAATCGAACAAAACCAAACCAAACCGCATTATGTTACAACTCAAACTTAGAGCTGTCAAAATGGGCCCAGCCCATAAGCCCAAAATTTTAGCACGAGCCGGATCATAAAAAAATACAACCCTATCTTTTTGGGCCAGCCTATCAGGCCAATGTTTTTTATGGGCTAGGTCGGGCAGACCAAGCGGACTTCGGGGTGGCCAACTAAAAATATTATAAAATAGTAATTTGTACTCATTACATTATTTTATTTTTCTATTCAAACCTAGTTTAAATAGTTCTTGCATGTCTGATTTTAAAAATACCATCAAGAAAAGATACAAAAGATTTCAAATGATGGCAAGTCCAAACTTGAAATATACCTGGACGAAAAATGTTTGGATGATGATGTGGATATTCTTCAATATTGGAAATTAAATAGTTTTTGATTTCCTCAACTTGCTATAATGGCTTGTGACATTTAACCATTCCAAACACAACAGTGGCTTCTGAATCTACTTTTAGCATTGGAGGTCGTATTTTGCATAAGTACAGGAATTGCTTACTCCCTGAAACCGTGCAAGCATTAATTTATACGCGTAATTGGTTGCATGATTTTAAAGATGTTGGACCTTCTAGTGAGTTTTTAAATTGTAATTAATAGTCTTTGTATTTTATTTTTAATTTACATTTATTTTTAAGTTATTGAGTTGCCAGTTATGTTGCAACATTAACAAGGGCATGCATGCACCACAAGGTGGTGGTTTAATGTTCATTTACTACATTATAAATAAAAGGTCCGGACAGAGAGGCAGAAGCATATAAAATACAATCATGAAGTAATCGGGTCTGTCCACTCCAGCCCATTTATAAGTGTTGGCCCACCGGGTCGATGCGGGCTGGGTTGGACCAGCCCATTTGACAGCTCTACTCAAACTCCACTTAACCCACATCCAACCCAAATTCAAATCTATTATATCTTAACCTTACGATTATGAACAATTTTCTCTTCCTTTCACTTAGGGTTTCAGTTTTAGTCTTCTCAAACATCTCCTAGTATCAGGCCTTCTTCTCATCTTCTTCGCCAAGTACATCTCATATCTTCTTCTCTAATCTCTTCTCTCTTATGTTTTTTCTTTATGTTCTCGTGTTTATGCTATTGTTATTTCTTCCAACAGGTGCAAAGGTTTCAGAGAAATATATACATTCTCGCTGATTGTAACCTTGAGCCACAAGTCTAGCTTTATTCTTACCAATTCTCCCTGTCCATTAAACTTGTTTCTGAATACCCATTTTGTTCCAATGATGTTCTTCTGATAAGGTTTGGGTACCGGATTCCAGACATCATTCCTTTGGAACTAATTCAATACTTCTTGTATTGCCACAATCCAGCCATCATTAGAAAGTGCTTCATTGACATAAGTAGGTTCAATCATGGAAAGTAATCCTAGAATTGAGTATTTTTCTCTAGAAAGCATGCACTTTTTTTCTAGAACTATCTTTATTTCCAAGAATTAACTCTTTTGGATGTGAAGACTTGTACTTGAAGGTCTTCTTGAATTGTGATGCTTCTAAGGAGCCATCTTAAGCTTCTTTAGAATCTTCTTTATCTGGCTAAGCTTTAGAGGTTGGATCATCTTCTCGACCACTAACTTCTGAAGTTCTGATAGGTTCTAAACATCCAGCTTCTAATGGACTATTAGCTCCTAAACTTCCAGCTTCTGGACCTCTAGCTTTTGAGGTGTCTTCAGACATATAAATTTCTGAAATTTTTTGAACTAGCTCTAACATTTTATTTTCAGGATCTTTGTCATCAAATTTGATGTGTATCGACTCTTCAGCCATTTTAGTTTTAGAGTTATACACTCTGTATGCCCTTGAGCATTCATAGTCTTCTAAAAGATACCCTTTTGAGCTTTGGCATCAAATTTCTTTAGATATAACTTATTGTTCAAGATGTAACATGTACATTCAAACTGATGAAAATAAGAAATGATTGGCTTTGTTCCTTTGAACATCTCATATGAAGTTTTGTAATTTAGAATATGTCTAATATATATTCTATTCTAAACATAACATGTTGTGTTTACAACTTTTACCCGCAATTACTTAGGTAAATTATTTTCATGGATCATAGTTCTTGTCATTTCTTGTAAATATATGTTCTTTCTCTCTACAACTCCATGTTGCTGTAGATTTCTAGGAGAAGAGAACTAGTGGAGAATTTCATGTTTTTCACAAAAACTTTCAAATGGCCCATTTTCAATTCTCCTCCTTGATCACTTCTTACTTTTAATTTTTTTATTCTTTAAATTTTGTACTTGTATGCAGAAGATGTTGAACATATCACATGATTCATCCTTAATTATAAGAAATTTAACCCAAGTCCATCTATTATAGTCATCAACTATGACAAATCCATATTTCTTCCTATTTATTGATGCAGTACTTACTGGACCAGATAAATCAATATGAAGTAATTTTAAATGTGTGGAGGTAGAGATAATGTTCTTAGTTTTAAAAGAAGTTTTATTAATTTTCCCTTCTTGGCATGCTCCACAAATAACATTTAAGTGATAATTAAGCTCTAGAAATCCTTTAACTAGTCTTAACTTGCTAAGTTTAGATATTAATCCCCAATTAGCATGACCTAGCCTTCTGTCCCAGTGCCATTTTTCATCACTCACTAATAGAAGGAAAAGTACATTCTGATCAAGTAGTTCAGGGGAATTAATTTTATAAACATTGTCTTTTCTCATTCCTTTGAACACTAAGGACTTGCCAGACTCATTCATGACTGTTAGTTCTTGGATTGGCTGGAATTTTGGTAAAATAAAGTATGTTCAATGTTGATGTCAAAGTGCTGATGTTGCAACATTGAGTCTTAACACTGGGCTGTGTTAAGTATTTAAATTGCTGAAGTTGGATGTCTGATGTCACATGGCGATGTTGTGACATTAGATCTGCAGAATTAATAACATCAGGTTGTGATGTTGTTAGGGTTTGCGTGTTAGCTGGAATTGTGGAGAGCAAACTGTCTCATTGGATGCGAATATCTTGGGATAGATATTTTCTGCTGCAAAGGAGATCTGGTGCAGATTTGTAGGCGATTTAAAAGGTTGAAGATTTAAAAAGATTTTAGGAGAAAATCTGTTTTAAATATTCAGTTTTAAATAACAAATCTGGCGAGATTTGGTAGCAGGTCCAAGGCCAATTCAAGGAGCTATATAAAGCGCACAAGTACTAGAGAAAAGCAACGAAGAAAGTGAGCCAAAGACTGAGAGTCGTTTTGTGTCTTCGTGCATGTTTTTGTAAGCCATTCGAGAGTGAATTGGTTTTGTGATTTTGAGTTGTTCTTGATCAAAGCTGTGAAGCAGAATCAAGTAGTGGTATTCAAAGTGTGTGATCTTTGAAGTGTTTTAGGGATTGAGTAGTGTTCTCATATCTAAGTGGTTTCTTAGGTAGAAAGTCACTAGTAGGAATTAAGTTTAGGAGATTGTCAACTGGGTTGTTGAGTCTGTAAATTAATTCTACAAGTAGTGAATTTCATCCCTGGCTTGGTAGCCCCCAGACGTAGGTAGTTAGACCGAACTGGGTGAACAATTTAGTGTGTTATTTTGTTACTGTTATTGTTGTCCATTTGCAGTGTGTGTTGTTGTGACATCGCACCTTAACATCACACGTCTGATACCAGAATTTCAATTGGTATCAGAGCAGGCATCCTGTCTGTCTCTGGGTGAGATCTAGGGAAGTTACTCTCTGGTGTAAAGATTCCAAAGCTCTAAATGCTATCTTCAATGGAGTGGATAAGAATATTTTCAGGTTAATCAATACCTGTGAGGTTGCTAAGGAAACGTGGGATATTTTGAAGGCCACTCATGAAGGTACGTCTAGAGTTAAAATGTCAAGACTTCAGATCTTAACATCAAAATTTGAAAGCCTGAAGATGAAGGACAATGAGACTATTCATGACTTCCACATGAATGTTCTGGAGCTGGCTAATGCATCCAGTGCTCTTGGTGAGAAAATGTCAGATGAAAAGCTTGTAAGGAAGATCCTTAGGTCCCTTCCTAAGAAGTATAAGATGAAGGTAACTGCCATTGAAGAATCACAAGACATCAGCAAGATGAGAGTTGATGAGCTCATTGGATCTCTTCAAACTTTTGAGCTTGGGTTGAATGAGGAAGAACCCGAAAAGAAGCCAAAGAGTATAGCCTTGGTGTCAAATGATCAAGAAGAAAAAGGAAAGAGTTCTGAATCCCAGGAGGATCTATCTCAGGCCATAGTTATATTGGGAAGACAGTTCAACAAAGTATTCAAGAGAATGAATAATAACTCCAGGCCTAATGTCAAGAACATATCTTCTGACACCAGCAAGTCTAAAGAGAAGGATGAAGAGAAAACTGCCCAAGATAAAGGAGTTCAGTGCTTTGAGTATGAAGGGTATAGACATGTCAAGAAAGAGTGTCCCACCTTCTTGAAAAAGCAGAAGAAGGGCATGACAGTGTCCTGGTCTGACTCTGAAAGTGAAAGTGAAGGTGAGTCAGCAAAACATGTTAGAGCTTTAACATGAACTGTTGTTTCTGATGATGATTCTAGTAATGGAGAAATAACGTATGAGGAGTTGGCATCTACTTATCAAGAGCTTTGTTTAAAAAGTGTTGAAATTTGTCAAGAAAACAAGTGCCACAAGCAACAGATTGCTCAACTTGAGAATGAAAAAGCTGATCTGGAAAATGAAGTTGTACTAGTTAAAGCTCACCTTAATCAGATGACCAAGTCTGTTAGGATGCTGAGCTGTGGGACAGACACACTTGATAAGATCCTTCAGACAGAAAACGTTGCTGGTGATAAGTCTGGTATAGGATTTATGGTTGAGAAAAAGGTTTCTGCTGAAGCAAGCTCTTCAGGAACAAAGGAGGAGGTGTCCCAACCAATGTCTCAAACTAAAGGACAAGTTCCTACCCCTAAGAAGATTGTTCAGCATCAGAATGTTGAGAAAAGGAATGGTCCCCATCAGAGGAAGATGCAGCTTCGAGGAGCCAGTCAGTATATGCCTCCCCAATATCACAAGAGCATGCAAGCTGCAAGGTTCAAACAGGACATGTCTCATCAGGTGTCTCAACATCAGGAAATCTGGTATGGATATGGATACAACAATGCTGTGCCTCATTACTATGGAAGAAGGAAGCCTCATCACCATAGGAGACAGCCTAGAAGACAACATTCTCAGTACAGAAGAAGACATTCCAACTCTGGAAGAAGGAGACAACACTATGGGTGGAAGCCACAACAATTTCATAATGGTATAAGATATAACCAATTCAGAGATGACAGAGTGAGATGCTTCTATTGTGGAAGGTTTGGACATATGCAGCACTCTTGTTTCAAGCTCCATGGTTATCCATATTCTGTTCCTCAAACCAGACAGAAGGAGGTCAGACCTAAAGTTGCTAAACAATGGGTTCCTAAGGAGAAGGTGAACTGTCTTTTAACCCACACCTCAGATAGACATGTTGCCATGGATGCATGGTACTTTGACTGTGGATGTTCTATGCACATGACTGGATCAAAGGAGCAGTTGGTGGAGTTCAATCCTTGCCGTGCAAATAAGGTTGTGTTTGGCAACGGAGAAAAAGGAGTAGTAGAAGGAAGTGGAAGAGTGAAGAATCCTGATGGTCTTACCCTTGATAGTGTGATCCTTGTCCAAGGTTTGAAGACTAATCTGATTAGTATAAGTCAGTTATATGATGAAGGTTACAAAGTCAGCTATTCCAAGGATGAGTGTCTGGTGACAAACGAAAAGGATGAAGTGATCATGAAAGGAGTCAGGTCCAGTGATAATTTTTATCTGTGGATACCTATAGAAGCCAGCCCATCTATCGATGTTAAGACCGATGTTTTAGCATTAGATTGTGACATCAGGTGTGAAAGGATGTTAGAGTTAGGTACTCTTAAGTTGAATCCCTTCAAAATTGTAAAAGGAAAGCTTATTTGGGGGGAGAAACTCATTGATTGGTCTTTAAAAATTACACAAAATCTGGCGCCTTACCTCAGACCCTCATTTCCTATTATAGCAAAATCACAATCCATCAAAACTCATATCTCTCGTCTGTTCGTCTCCTTCAACAAGAAGAATCGTCTCTACCTATACTGTCTCAAAGGAACCATGTCAAAACAGACATCTTCTCCATCAAAAAGTTCATCGCGGAATAAAGCTAGGGTTTCTACAGATGAGTACTCTGAAGACGAAGCTCTGAATATACAACCCATCTCGGTAATGCTCCCAGAGTCAGGTAAACCTAGACCCTCTAAACTTTCTCTTAAAAGGGCCGCAACTACCTTTAAAGACACTAAAACAAAGAAGCTTGTTACGAGTGTCCTATTTAGTGATAAATCAACACCTAGGTCATCCTCGTCTCAAACTGTGGTTGAAAAGGTAGATGTTGATAAGAGCATGGGGCAGATCGTTGATAAAATCTTTGAGAAAGGACTTCCTATTAAGGGTATATCTAGACCCCTGAGACAAATGGCGGATGATCAGTGTACAAGAGAAAAGAGTGACATGCAATCTACTGATACAAATCTTCACAGATTAGCTGTCTCTGTAATCGAAGATGCTGAGAAGGAAGTTGAAGTTGATACTGAAGTAAGTAGTGGTGAAGGGGATGTTGAAGGGGATGTCAGAACATCGCCTAGTAGGGATGCTGAGACTACTCCTGAAGGAGAAAAGAGTACTGATGTGATTAATGTTGATGACTTATCTGATGATGAAGTCATTGGAAGAGCAGTGCCTGGTCTGGCTAGGAGACTAAGGACAAGGAAAGAAAAGCAGGCTGAATCGTCCCCAAAGAAGTCTTCTGATGATAAGAGAAAAAACATTGCTGTTGGACCAGCTAAAGCCTGGAGCAAAGTGGAAGTAAATCCTAGAAAGAGGAAGGCTGTGGTGCATTCTGAGTCTGACTATGATGTCGAAGATGATGCTCATGACATCACACCAATCAGAAAGACCATTTTGAAAAGAATCTCTGATAAGGTCCCTGAAGTGCCAGTGGACAACATATCCTTTCATTATGCGGGCAGTGCTCCCTTGTGGAAGTTTGTATGCCAAAGGAGATTAACTTTGGAAAGGGAGCTTGGAAAGGATGTCTTGGAGATGAAAGAAATTATGGACCTCATTCATGTTGCTGGACTGTTGAAGACGGTGACCAGATTCTCTAAGTGCTATAGTGGACTTGTTAAGGAATTTGTTGTCAACATCCCCATAGACATTTCTGACAATAGAAGTGTGAACTACATGAAGGTGTTTGTTAGGGGGCAGTGTATTGACTTCTCTCCTAGTAATATCAATAAATATCTGGGAAGAGATGAACAAGAGGAGTGTGAGTTGGAGGTGACTGATAATGAAGTGTGTAGAGAAATCACTGCCACTCAAGTTAAGGTGTGGCCACTAAAAAATAAATTGACAGCTAGCAAACTCAGTATCAAGTATGCTATTTTGCACAGAATTGGTGCTGCTAACTGGGTACCTACTAATCACAAAACCACCATAACTGTGGGATTAGGAAGGTTCATCTATGCTGTGGGGAAAAAGGTCAAGTTCAACTATGGAAGCTATATATTTGATCAAGTGGTGAAGCATGGTGCCACCAATGCTATCAAAATGCCTATATCATTCCCTTCCCTTATCTGTGGAATGATCTTAGATCAACATCCTGGAATCTTAACCAGTACAGAGGTAGCATGTAAGAGGGAGTCAGCTTTATCTTTGCATCCCAAACTATTTCCTGGGAGTCATGTTCCAGACATTGTTACAACATCAAGTTCTGGGGTTAAGAAGGTCAGTACAAAATCTGAGCTGATTGAAGAATTAAAAGCAACCGGCAAGGATCTTGATATGGTTATCAGTACCAGCACTGTCAGGAAAATGAAGATTGAGCAAATGATCAAAGACTTGCAACAGGGGGAAGATAATGGGAATGGCGATACTGTGGATTCCGGGTCAGATGAAGGTGATGAAGATGCTGATGGTACCAGCTCGGATGAGGACTAACTTCTGATGTTAGATAATAGTTTAGTTTTTTTGTTTTTGCACTTGCTATGCTTGGTTATGTAATTTGAATATTGTGCTGTATATGCACCTGTTTATGTTTTTTTTCTTTGTATGATTTGTTTTGCCTGGTTGCTAACTTGAGGCTAACAATGAGAGCTAGGGTGTACTAACTGTAGTTAATAGGGCTTCTGCTTGAAGATTGCCTAATTGTGGCTAAAAAGGGGGAGAGGTAGCCGAGAGAGTCTAGAGTATCAAAGAGTACAAAGGTCAGTGCCAAGAGTTGATTGTTGCTGCTAAGGAATAAAGTCAAGAAATATGCAGCTGATTGCTGATGTTATAGTTCAGAAGTGCAGAAATTAAGGGGGAGTAATTACTGATTTGCTTGATAAGCTATTTTTGCTGGTTCATGATTGAGGGGGAGCAACATTGTTGGGAAATTGTTGCTGTTGCTGTTGAAAATGTTGAAATATATGTGCAGCAGAGTTTTGTGAAGAAAATTGACAGCTGGTTGAAGATGCTGCTGCTTGAAGTTTCAAAATCATTGATTGAAGTTTTTCCGCTGCTGAAGTCTCTGAAGATGCAGAGTGCAGAGATTGTTTTAGCCAAAATTAGCCAAAGGGGGAGATTGTTAGTTCTTGGATTGGCTGGAATTTTGGTAAAACAAAGTATGTTCAATGTTGATGTCAAAGTGCTGATGTTGCAACATTGAGTCTTAACACTGGGCTGTGTTACGTATTTAAATTGTTGAAGTTGGATGTCTGATGTCACATGGCAATGTTGTGACATTAGATCTGCAGAATTAATAACATCAGGTTGTGATGTTGTTAGGGTTTGCGTGTTAGCTGGAATTGTGGAGAGCAAGCTGTCTCATTGGATGCGAATATCTTGGGATAGATATTTTCTGCTGCAAAGGAGATCTGGTGCAGATTTGTAGGAGATTTAAAAGGTTGAAGATTTAAAAATATTTTAGGAGAAAATCTGTTTTAAATATTCAGTTTTAAATAACAAATCTGGCGAGATTTGGTAGCAGGTCCAAGGCCAATTCAAGGAGCTATATAAAGCGCACAAGTACTAGAGAAAAGCAACGAAGAAAGTGAGCCAAAGACTGAGAGTCGTTTTGTGTCTTCGTGCATGTTTTTTAAGCCATTCGAGAGTGAATTGGTATTGTGATTTTGAGTTGTTCTTGATCAAAGCTGTGAAGTAGAATCAAGTAGTGGTATTCAAAGTGTGTGATCTTTGAAGTGTTTTAGGGATTGAGTAGTGTTCTCATATCTAAGTGGTTTCTTAGGTAGAAAGTCACTAGTAGGAATTAAGTTTAGGAGATTGTCAACTGGGTTGTTGAGTCTGTAAATTAATTCTACAAGTAGTGAATTTCATCCCTGGCTTGGTAGCCCCCAGACGTAGGTAGTTAGACCGAACAGGGTGAACAATTTGGTGTGTTATTTTGTTACTGTTATTGCTGTCCATTTGCAGAGTGTGTTGTTGTGACATCGCACCTTAACATCACACGTCTGATACCAGAATTTCAATGACTATACAGTTGTTCTTATTAAACACGACTCTATAACCACTATCACAAAATTGACTAATGCTTAGTAGGTTATGTTGTCGTCCATCTACTAACCAAACATCATTAATAGAGATAGAGGAATTACCAATAGTACCCGTACCAATGATCTTTCCTTCTGGTTTCCTCCAAATCACACAGTTCCTCCCTCTTTCAAACTTAGTGTTTGGAACATATGCTTTTCTCCTGTCATATGTCATGAGCAACCTCTGTCCAGGTACCATGACCAATGTTTTGCTTCTTCCTTAAAGCATATCTATTGAAAAAACAATTTTAAATTTAGGTACCCATAGTTTTATGGGTCCTTTAGGGTTAGTTATGACAGGCTTTTTCTTAATTTGTGCTTTAGCTCTCATATAGTAAGGCTTAGGATCATTCAAGACTTTTGATTTAGAAGCATTGTGGCTTTAAGGTTTTGCTAAGAAGCTGAAACTTCAAGGTTGAGTTATCACTGTTAAATGTGATAGTCAAAGTGCAATACACTTGGCGAAGAATTCAACCTATCATGAGTGAACCAAGCACATTGATGTGAGGCTGCACTTAACCTGAGATAATCGAGCGTGGAGAAGTCCAAGTGCTTAAGGTTTCGAATGATGACAATGCTGCTGATATGATCACCAAGACATTGTCAAGTAACAAGTTTTTCCACTGTATGCAGTTGATAAAACTACATGATGAAAGCTAGCTTGTTCCCTTGTGAGTGTAGAGTTTGTTCTAAGATGGAGATTTGTGATAATTGGATCGAACTCTAGCCTCGACAAGGTTGGCTTCATTGTTCGACAGTAGTCGAAGACGTGCATGTTATAGTCGAAGTTTGTTCTTGCATGCAAAATTATGTTAGCTTGTTGTTTAAGTTAGCATGTTGAATTAGGCCTTGCTTGTAGGCCCGATTTTTAAGTTTGCTTGTAGCCTAAGTTACCTTAGTAGTCAATAAATAGACTAGTTCTCTCAGGTTGTTAAGAGAGGTTAGTTGTTATTCACTTGTAATCTTTGAACCTTTATTGAGTAAGTGAATAGTAAATCAGTTTTAACCAACTCTCTCTCTCTCTCTCTCTCTCTCTCTCTCTCTCTCTCTCTCTCTCTCTCTCTCTCTCTCTCTCTCTCTCTCTCTCTCTCTCTCTCTCTCTCTCTCTCTCTCTCTCTCTCAAATTCAATCTTTCTTATATTTCAATTTCTTCTTGACGACATCAATTCACAACAATTTTATTATACAAATTCATTCTTTCAAAAATTAAAAAAAAAAAAAAATCTATATTTTCATTCATTCTCCCTCCAAAACTCTCTCCTTTCCTTCCATCCAAACACACAAATAAAACTTAGGCTTATATTATATCCCCTTTATGAATGTTTATAACTTAATAATACATTTAAATGTCTAAATTTTAGCTAAGAACAATTCTCTTCAAAATTTGTTAACATTGAGGCACTACAATCAACCTTAAAATTGATCAATTCCTTAAACAAATAAATTACATTTTAAAATAAAACCTTAAAGAAATATAAATAAAAAAATTAAAAAACTTATAATAAATAAAATAAAAATTTACTAATTTTCAAATATCTAAATAAATAATTATAATATATTGACCCAATACAAAGAATTCAAAATGCAAATTTTAAATTAATTTTTTACTATAACTTCAATAATTTAAAATCATATAAATAATATTTTAATATTTTAATTTAAAAAATAACTTTAATGGACATTTAAAAAATTAGCTTTACTTATACCAATTAATAAAAATAGTTTTTAAAGTTTTCAACCTTTATATAATACATAATACATACACTCTATTACCAAAAAAAAAAAAAAAAACAAAAATAGCATATATTTACTCGCCAATAAGAAATGATTTGAAATGGTAAACGTATATATAAAATTTCCTAATACCAATAATGCCACTGAGGATACATTTTATATATATAGAACACAAAACAATGTTTACAGATTACTGTTTTTGCTAAAGTTCTATTTAAAATTTTCCTATTTTTTTATTATTATAAAAATCAAAGTAAAAATACCTTTTATCTTCTAAAGAAATAAGTATTCTCAATTTAATGAAAAATATAAAAATAAATTTTAATGTCTGGGAAAAAAATAAATCGAAAGAATTTAATCCTAAATCCTTCATTGTTTACACTTATTTGGTTGATGTTGGTTGATGTAGAAAAGATAAAGAAAAGAAAAATAAATGTGAAAAAAGAGAAAAAGATTACAAAAAAATATGATAAGAACATATACTACACTTAATCTTAGCAAAAAAGCGGAGCAAAAGAACATGATTTGTGTAGAAACTTGATAAGAGAACAAACGAAAAGAAATAGCATACAAAAGAATAAATAGTAAAATATCTTAAGTAATAATTAAATGGGATAAAAAAAATTGAGGCTCTAGCTTAAATGTTAAACTTTTTCTTATAATTCAAATTATTTTAGAAACAATCGAAAAATAATCATTGATATTACTTTAATCAATAAAATATTTTTTCTTTTTCATTTTCTTATATAAGGAAAAGTGATAAAAAATAATTAAACTAAATTAAAATTAATACTTTATTATACTGGAAAAACTCCAAAATAAATAAATAAAATATATTTCCTAAATGCAAATAATTTTTAAAATAAATTGCATCTATATTTAGCTCATAAAAAAATTGTGGAGAGGGAGAATTTTATGTAATAAATTGTGGAGATGATATATATATATATATATATATATATATATATATATATATATATATATATATATATATATATATATATATATATATATATATTTATATAGGGTTCATATCCTATGAGAATGACATTTTTATGTGAAAACATGAGAATGAATCTGAATAATTAGATTTTAAAATAAATGGTGGAGATTATGTGTGGTTTTTGTTTTTCTCTCTCCTCTATTATTAAAATAAATGATGAAGGAGAGAAAAAAAAAACTGACACATAATCTCCACCATTTATTTTAAAATCTAATGGTTCAGATTCATTCTCATTTTCTCATATGAAAATGGCATTCTCATATGATACGTTCCCTATATATATATATATATATATATATATATATATATATATATATATATATATATATATATATATTAGAGTTTGGCCTAACACACCCTTACAAAACAGGTTGGTAAGGTGAGGGGTGTCACTTTATATAAACTATTTCATTGCTCTATCTCCAACCAATGTGAGACTTTAGGATCTTCCTAACACACCCCCTCATGCCCAGCACTCTTTTTGGGCTTGGTGCGTGGATTTAAACGGTGGGCTGCCCAAGGTCCGATCGATAGACTCTGATACCATATTAGAGTTTGGCCTAACACACCCTTACAAACTGGTTGGTAAGGTGAGGGGTGTCACTCTATATAAACTATTTCATTGCTCTATCTCCAACCAATGTGGGACTTTAGGATCTTTCTAACAATATATATATATATATATATATATATATATATATATATATATATATATATAGAGAGAGAGAGAGAGAGAGAGAGAGAGAGAGAGAGAGAGAGAGAGAGAAATGCACCGACAGTGTAAAATTTTTTACACTATCAACCAATGAGAGACATGCATCAGACTAAATCCCAATTTTATTTTTAAAATACTGAAATGACATGGCAAATATAAGAGTTTTTTTTTTTGGAAATAATAAACTTTATTGATCCAAAAAAGACAGGCAAAACAAAGCGATCACTAGGATCCAGCTAACCACAAGGACAAACCAACCAATACAAAACTAAAGGCAAACTCAAGGCAATAACATATGACCTATAGACTCTCTAAGTTTAGGGCTCTTCCAACAACGGTTCACAATAATATCAATGATACGGGGACCAATTTTGTCCAAATTAGCCTCATTACCAAAACAAGCATCATTTCTCATCTTCCAAACTTCATAGATGGTCTCTGCGAAAACACATTTGAGGATATTGCTCTTGGATTTCTTCATGTTGCTTATCTTCATAATCCAATTGAATTCCTCAGTCCATTCACCAGTAGTATGTTTAACTTTGAGTCAGTTCAGAATAAAATTCCAAATTGTCCTTGTTGTGTTGCATTTAGGGGTGGCAAACGGGCATGCCCGCCCCGCAAAAGCCCGCAAAAAAACGGGGCGGGGCGGGGCGGTCAAAGGTGGAGACGCGGGCTCATTTTCTAGGCCCGCCCCATTTAATGACGGACCCGCGGGCATGCGGGCAGGCCCGCCATTCTCTTTAAATTTTTTTTAATAATAATATATTAATTAAAATAATTTATATTAATAATAATAATATGTTCAATTCAGTTAATTTAGTTAATTTATATATTAATAATAATATATTAATAATAATATGTTCAATTCAGTTAATTTATATTAATTAAAATAATTTATATTAATTAAAAATGATATCGTTTTCTTCCAAGTGCTGGGTTGAAAAATGAGAATGCCTATTAAATTCTAATATTAAAAAAAATAAAATAATAATATAAGATATGAACATCCATGGAACCACTTAGATACTATACTGATGTTATGTATTCGTTATTAGCTGTAAGGTTGTTTAAAAGTGATGTTAAGTTCAAGCTATAATAATAATAATATAAGATATAATAATAATAATAATAATAATAATAATAATATAAGATAGAATGAGTTGTTTTTACCCGCGGGCATACCCGCCCCGTTTAGGCCCGCCCCGCAAAAGTCCGTAAAAAAACGGGGCGGGGCGGGGCAGACATACTTAAATATGCGGGTTCAAAATTCAGGTCCGCCCCGCGAAAAATGACTGGTAAAACGGGTTTTCCCCGCGGGCCGGGCCCGTTTTGCCACCCCTAGTTGCATTGAAAGAGCATATGGTTCAGGTTTTCATCCTTTTTACAAAAGCAGCAAGCAAAGTCTTGAATCATCCCAAACTTGTTGAGTCTATCCTTTGTTGCTAGTCTTGAGTGACAAGCCAACCAAATATAAGAGTTTTAATTGATTGCATGTACAAAACAACCTTACCCTGACAGTGCACTACCATTAAACATATATATATATATATATATATATATATATATATATATATATATATAAAGGCAACACAATGGTGAATGTGATAGATACAAGATGTACTAGATATTGGACAAAACAATTAAGAAAACAAAGAACAAAGACATAAATAAAATAGTTTATTAAGAAACAAAATAATTGGCCCAATTTACAATCGTCTCAAAAAAAATTTGAACTCTGCACTATTAGATTTCACTGCTTAGCTGTTAACATAAAATAACATCTCAAGTGTAATCATATATAATTAGTAATAAAAAATAAAGAACTTTCATCCTATATTTTATATATATTTTTCAATTTATTACTGATAATATAAATAGTATGTAATGTAAAATACATAAAATAATTTATATAATGTAAATACATTAATTATATATATATATATATATATATATATATATATATATATATATATATATATATATATATATATATATATATATATATATATATATATATATATATAATTTATATAATGTAAATACATTATATATATATATATATATATATATATATATATATATATATATATATATATATATATATATATATATATATATAAAGAAATGTATTATCAGCTATAGTATAAAGTAATTCTAAAAAAATATAAGGAGTACCAATTTCGACATCAAAACCAACCGAAAAGCATGAGTAAATATAACTAACTACAACAACCACAAGCACTAAACGAAAGTATCACAAATCACAAGAAATAAAAAATAAAAGGTACATAAATCAGAATCTAGATAAGCTAGATCTTTTCAATCCAAGGACACCTGTAACAGCAGTGAAACCATAGAAAACACAACAAAAAAAAATCTAAGGGAGGCTGATGCCACTCATACTACTATTAGCTCAGAAACAGAATAAGGTTCTCAAGCCAGGCCAAAAAGGCACATGAGTTTTCACAGACCTACCAAGACATCATTTCCAATCCAAAATGATGCTTATGTCTTCCACATCTTTAGGTGTCACCAAAGAACCGGAAAAGACTATATCCTTTCAAGTTTTCCAAATCGACCAAACCACGACATGCCAAATCATCCTCAACCCCCTCTAGATCAAGAACTTTCACTCGGAGGAACAAACATCTGGAAAAGAGTCAATATATCTCTAAGCAAAACATGACACCACCCTAACCACCTAAAAATCTTATACTAAACAAATGATGCAACCTCCCAGGTCGCAAAGAGGTGAGAAGACGACTCAATGAGCACTGAACAAAGGGGACCCCAAATAGTCCCAGAGGGCAAATGAACTCCCTTCATAATTAAGTTATCTTTGGTCAAGATAGGATCTTGATGAAGCTGCCAAGAGAAAACTATAACTTTTGAGGGGCACAACTACATCAAATAAACGGAAGGACTAACTCTATGGGAGAAACCTAATACCTGGAGGGAATTCTCTGGCTAAAAGACAAAAGTAGGCAGAAGACAAAGAATAAGCGTCATCGCTCAACTCACACCACCTCCACACATCACTCTCAAAAGAAGGGGTAAAGTCTCTAATCACATATTATAGATCACTAAAAAGAGCCAACTCATAGTCAAAGAGAAAATGTCTCCTCAACTTAAGGTCCCATATCTACCTCTCTTCCTCCCATCTACCAACCTCTTCTATAGATTTTGAGGCCTGGTCGAAAATTAAAAAAAGTTTAGGAAATCTAATACGAAGGGAAGTATTCCCAACCCAAAGATCCTCTCAGAAGGAGGTAAGGAGACCAGAACCAACTTAGGAGAGGACATCCAATAACCAGTCAGAAGTGTCATCAACTTTAGCACCCAAAAGGGAAACACCTATCCACCAAGACGAAGTCGATCGGAGGCAACTAGCTCTCCTGCCCTGGATAGAAGTCATAAAGACTGCTATATATTTGGTCGTGAAAATATCACGCCAAATACAAGAAGCCCCCGAAAGCAAGCACCACCATCACTTACCCAAAAGGGCCAAGTTGACCAATCGAAGGTCACAAATACCAACTCCCCTAACTTCTTATGCTTGCAAACATCTACCCACTTAACCTAAGCAATCTTAGACTCCCCTTTCATTCCTCCCAAAAGAAAAGAATTAAAGAGGATCACTCTCCCTTCCAAGGAGACATACCTATGCTTCCATGAAAGGAGCCTTTTAGATAAGTGACTAACTAGATGTTCCCACAAAGACGCTAGACGGGGGTTGGCTATGATTGGGAGCTCGGGATACTTAAAAATGAAGGGACTCCTTCTTACAATGGAGAAAGTCACATGCAAGGTCTAAGAAAGCCTGATCAGAATTGACCCCTATGAGAGAGCTTTTGATAAAATTCACACGAATACTTAAGGAGAGCTCAAACCCACAAAGAATTGCCTTAATGGTACAAAGATTATCTATAGTAGAATCGACTAGAATAATTGTGTTGTATGCATACTAAATATGGGATACCACCAAGTCTAAGGATCCCGCTCTAATACTTGATAAAATATACATCTCAACAGCCCTAGAAATCAGACCACTTAGATCCTCGGCTACCAAAAGAAAAAGAAAGGGAGCTAGGGGGTCTCCTTGCTTCAACCCCCTTTGTGGAAGCTACTATGATTATACCACCAATTGTTGAACCTAAAACATTTGGAATTCCATACTGATGTTCATAATACCTAAGATTCAACAGGAAATTATCAAATATGTCACGCGGTAATGCCCACTGGGAGGCTAAATCCCATAAACTCAACAACCATTAGACATAAGAATGTTATCTATATGCTTGGCAGCCTTATCTTTGGATTGGTGACAAGTAAAATTATAGAGATTTACATATTCGACATAACTAGAAGACTTATGAGACCCCTACTCATCCATCTCTCATTTACAAAATACACATAGTTATACACCAAATCACACTATATAGATTATCTTTGCATCTCACAAGGTCTCTCTAAAGAGCCCTCTTATGAAAAAATGCACATTGGGAATAAAAATTCACAATAAAAAATGGAAATAAGAGATCCCCATTGAAGACAAACTACCATGAAACCCTCACCAACAAAAGAGAACAAAAACGAGCCAAATTAAGTACACCAAATACAAAGTAGACGTCCACTATTATCGACAGTTGAGGTAAATCTCCAGTCATATAAAGAGTTACTTAAATGATTATAAACTAAAGAAGCAGGCACGTCACACAATTTAGTCTTTTGGATCACCACAAAACTAAGCTTATTGGAAAAAATGAAATCTTTAACTTTTGACTTCTTAACACCCTATCCCAAACTTCACAAATTGAAAGATCCTACAATCATTAGATACCCCCTTCTAGACTCCTAGTTAAATTAATGATTCTACTGTCCACTGCAGGGAGAATTCTTCTAGTTAAATCAGTGATCCAGAATATGCTTGTCCACACCTTGATGGTTTATTCACATCCTATGTCTCTCCTTAAAGACATTAAGATATGGTCCAGGAATTTATCTAAAGTGGTGACATTTCTAAGAGGAAAATGGGCACAGTTTCTTTGAGGGAGTGTTCTCAAAATACTATTGTTGGAGGGCTTGAGATAAGATATCTGGTTACTCTAAATGAGACATCAAATCTTATGAGTTGTTGAAGTATGGATGAATATCAAGATCACTGACTTCTCTTCTCTTTGGACTGGTATGCAAATTATCTTTAATATATTCAACTCCAAATCTGTTTTGCTTATTGGAAAAGGAGACATGATAATCTTTTGGATGGATAATTGGTGTGGAATAACTTTGGATGATCATTTTTATATTCCCGTGAGAACTCAAGGCAACCTAAGGTTTATACTTATATCTTTTATTAATGACCACAATCTAGTTTTTCCTACTAACCTGCTAGTTAATTTCCCTAGCCTTCACTCTTTGAATTAAAATAGGGTTAATACCTATTTTCCCCCCTGCCATATGGGGGTGTTTTGAAAAACCCCCCTGCGAAAAAAAAAGTTGCAAAACTGACCTTAACAAATTTTAAAAGTTTTGATTTAAACCTTTGTCAGGCCACATCATCAAAAATGCTTATGTGGCATCCATTTTTTTAATTTTTAATTAGAATATATTGCCACATCAGTTAATGAGAACATGCAATGACTATTTTGCCCTCAACACTTTTCTTAACAAAATATCACACTTTTCCAAAGGCTTTCTCGTAATTCCCATGTCCCTTTATTCTCTGGGTTACTTTCATTTCAACCTTTCAAACTTTCCCAAATCTCACACAACCACAACACAAACCCATTTTCTCTAAACCATGAAGAACACTTTCACACTTTCAAAGACACAGATCACAACAATCTTCACTCATCCATAACTTTCTCTAAGCTAATAACTTTCTTCTTCCTCTTAATCTCAATCTCATACCTTTTTTACTCCCTCGGATTCGTTACGCATAGCTATGATTGTGGTAACAACCAAACTCTTCAAAACCCCGAAATAATACCCATTATTCTTAACAGCCACACAAATTTCCAACCACAACCACAAAACCCATTTCAAGAACTAGAAACACCTACCAACATCTCTCACATAGTGTTCGGAATAGGCGCATCAGCGAAGCTATGGAAAAAACGAAAAGAGTACATCAAGCTTTGGTACAAACCAAACCAAATGCGCGGCATTGTTTGGCTAGAACAAAAAGTGAAACCAGATGCGCGACATTGTTTGGCTAGAACAGAAAGTGAAACCAGATCCCAAAGATAAAGACCTCTTATCGATCCTGAAGATCTCCGAAGACATAACGAGTTTCAAGTACAAAAACTCCAAGGGTCATAGGTCAGCTATAAGGATATCAAGGATTGTGTCGGAGACGGTGCGGGTCGGGATGAAGAATGTCCGGTGGTTTGTAATGGGAGACGATGATACGTTTTTTGTGAGGGAGAATATGGTAAATGTAGAAGATGATGGGTTAGGGTTTTTTTAAGAAAAGTGTTTGAGGGCAAAATAGTCATTGCATGTTCTCATTAACTGATGTGGCAATATATTCTAATTAAAAATTAAAAAAATGGATGCCACATAAGCATTTTTGATGATGTGGCCTGACAAAGGTTTAAATCAAAACTTTTAAAATTTATTAAGGTCAGTTTTGCAACTTTTTTTTTCGCAGGGGGGTTTTTCAAAACACCCCCATATGGCAGGGGGGAAAATAGGTATTAACCCATTAAAATATGGTCATTTTTAGGGATAGAGATGTTATGTTAGTTTGACTCTCTACAATCGATGGATATCTATGTATAAAGAGGTCTAATATGCATCAATCGGGATTTGTCCATCTCATTCATTAGGGCAAGAAAATTTTGTAGAATGTCATTCCTTCTTCGATCTTTCTTCTATTTTGGAGGCTCGTGCATGGTACATTACCAACTAATGAGCAACTTTCCCTAAATAGTATGTATATATCTTCCATCTACAGTCTTTGTATGAATCATGCTTAATGCCTAAGCCACATTTTCTTTGACTCTACCTATGGAAAATATCTTTGAGTTTAGCAAAGCAACGTCAATGTTGAACATTCAAGATTGGTTTAGTATTGAGTTTCATTTGCATTTAAGTTCACATTTCTATTTTAATTTCATTTACATTTGAGTTTGGGTTATTGTATAAAACCCAAAGTTAGTTAGGGATTGTAACAAATTTTAATTTGAGACTTTGAGATTGAAAGTTATGTACAATCTCTCTCTCTCTCTCTCTCTCTCTCTCTCTCTCTCTCTCTCTCTCTCTCTCTCTCTCTCTCTTCTCAACTCTCTGCAATTCTTTGATCTTGTTCATCTTCTTCATTTCATGTGCATCAATGGAGGTTCATCGTCGAACTCCAACAATTGGTATCTAGAGCTCAGATTCGAATTCACGGAAAACACGAGTGTAGTGAGGTGTGTGATTGATTTCGTTCCATTATTTCGCGTTGAATTGAAGTTAGAAATCAAAGAGAATCACAGATCTTGATTCTCAGGGGTTGGGAAATACGAGTGTTGGTGAGACATGAGTGATTTACACAAGAACAAAGATAAACGGCGGAAACAATAGCTTGAATACAAAACTTCTAATATTCAATGGAAAAGAATTGGAATCGATGGTCAATTCAAATACGTGTGTTGTTTAGCACTCAACATGTTCTTGATCTCGTCAATGACGACTACACACAGGTTATAGAACATGCAACAGAAGTGTAAATAAATATGCAACGTGAAACGAGGAAGAAGGATCAGAAGGCATTGTTTTATATCCATCAGTCTGTGGATGCGAAGGTGTTTGAGGAAATTTCTGATTCGACGACGGCGAAGGAGGCGTGGGATACACTGGTATGGTGATATGGTGCTGACATGTTAGTGAAGAAAGTAAAGTTGCAATCCTTATGCAATATGAGAATCTCAACATGAAGAATAATAAGAAGGTGCCTGATTACATCTCCAGAGTGATTGCGATCACGAACGAGATGAAGTCTTGTGGAGAAATGCTCTCTGAACAAGTAATCATTAAAAAGGTAATAATATCACTTACTCCTCAGTTTGATTACACAGGTGTATTCATAGAACACTCTCAAGATACCAACAACATGAGAATTGAAGAGCTTCAGAGTAGTTTAGAGGCACAAAAGTTGCGTATGACTGAAAGAAACTCTGAAAGGGAGTTAGAATATGCTCTGAAAGTTCAGACCCTAAAAGTTTATTTTGGCAAGAAGAAATAGAAGCAAGCATAGCTAGAGAAAAAGAAAAAGCATGGTGGTGGTGGTGCTTAGAATTCAGAACTCTCCAATTCAGATGAGAAGAAACATATGAATGTACAAAAGGGAAATGAGAAGTTTGATAAGAGAAAGGTTCAGTGCTACAAAACAAGTTTGGCCATTTTTCTTTTGATTGCTAGTCAAACAAGGTTATCAAGGGTGAGGAAGCCAATATAGTCAGAGGAGATTCTGATAATGAATCTGTCCTATTGATGGCGCTTGAGAATGCATGTAAAAAATTGGTAGACTGGTTATTTATGGACATTGGCTGCTCAAATCACAAAACTGGAAACAAGTAATGGCTGATTAATTTTGACTCTGGTAAAAGGACCAAGATCAGATGTACTAATGACGAGTATTTGAATGCTAAAGGAATGGGAAATGTCATGGTGAAATTGAACAATGGAAAAAATGTATTGATTAAGGATGTGGTATGTTCCTAGCATGAATAACAATTTGGCGAGTCTAAGTCAACTGATTGAAAAAGGATTTTCTGTAACCATGAAGGACAATCTCTCTTGAAATTGTATGACTGCAATCAAAAGTTGATTATGCAGTATAAACTGGAAATAAACAAGACATTCAAGGTGAATGTTGCAACAACAGACACTTAATGCCTTAGTGCTAGAAGTACTGAAGGGGAAAGTGAGTTTTGACACAAGAGATTGAGGCATATGAACTACTGAAGCTTAGGGCACATGAGTTCAAAGGATCTGGTACATGGAATTCCTAATATTGTAGCACCAGATTAATAATGTGATATATGTATGAGAGACAAGCAACTAAGATTTCCATTCTCATCAAATATTTATCCATGAGCAACTCTTGCTTTGGGTGTGGTGCATTGTGATGTATGTGAGACATTTGAGGTACCTTCACTTGGAGGAAACTTGTACTTTGTGTCATTTGTAGATGAGTTCACAAGAATGACATGAGTATCACTCATAAAGTTCAAACATGAGGTGTTTGTTGAGTTCAAGAAGTTGAAATTAAAGGCTGAAAATTAAAGTGGATAAAGATTAAAGATCCTCATAACCGATGGTGAAGGTGAGTTTAACTCAACAAAGTTCAAGAGGTTCTGTGAGGAACATGGTATTGGGCATGAGGTGACTGTTTCATACACTCCACAACATAATGGTCTTAATAAAAAGAGAAATAGAACTCTATTTGACATGACAAGGAGCATGCTGAAAGAGAAGAATCTACCTAAGAAATTATGGGGTGAAGCAATTGCCACATCAACATATGTGCTCAAGAGATGTCCAACAAAGAATTTAAAGGAAGTAGTTCGTATTGAGAAGTGGGCTGAAAGAAAGAAAAGTGTAAGACATTTCAAGGGGTTTGGTTATGTATGTTACAAACATATACCAGATGTTACTAGAAGGAAATTATATGACAGAAGTAAAGTCATGTTGCTTATAGGTTACCACAGAACAAGTGCTTATAAGATTTATTTCCCAGCCACCAACAAAGTTGAAGTCAGTAGAGATATCTTAGTGAAAAAATCAAAAAACATGGGATTAGAGAAAGTTTCAATCCAACTCTAGCGCAATGTCAACACTAAAGTCTGATTCAGCCTCTGTAGGAGATTTTGCCTCTGTAGGAGATTCTGCCTCTGAAGGTGATTCTTCCTTTGAATGTGAGTCTGACTATGAAGGTAATTTTGAATATGAAGGTGATTTTGACTCTAAAAATGGAACTTCTGAAGGTAGAGATTCTATAGGTGGTCCTGATTCTGAAAGTGAACTTTCACTATTCTAGAGGCCACATAGAGTTAGGCAGATACCAATGAGACTTGCAGACTTTGAGTTGTTTGCATGATACTGAGATTGACTTTGAAGGGGAACTCATACAGAGTGCCATGATGGTGGACTCTGAACCTATCAGCATCAACGAGGCTCCCAAGAAAAAGGTTTGGATGAACTCCATGAAGGAAGAGCTCGAGGCTATTAAAAGAAACAAGACTTGTGAATTGGTTGTTCAACCTCAGAACAAGAAAGTCATCAGTGTGAGATGGGTTTTGTTGCGGTGAGAATCAGATATCAAGCTATTAATTAACTTGTATCACACATCTTTGAATACACCACCGAACTTTGATTTATCCAAAGGAAAGGGAAAAGATCGAAACCCTAATTGCGCTATGTGAAGACAAAGCTAAGAGATCGGGGATCGGGGGTTGGTTATACTACGGGAAGGTATTAACACCCTAAGTATCTGTAGTACTCTACAGGAACCTCTTGTTAATGTTTGTGTTATGTTATGTTTGCTTGTTAAGGGATCTATGCTATGGGTAAAGGTAAAGACCTAAGGGTATATACACTAAGTATGCTCGCCAAGACGTCGCATCTTGTGCCTACGTATCTGACTAAAGAATCAAAGTAACCGTAGTTCACCTAACTAAGGGTTAGGAACCATTGACTATGGCCAAAGTTCCAAGGGGAATGAGTATGTCACTCATATAGAGTTAAAGAACTCTCTAATTCTAAGTTATGATAGGGAAAGTGAATACTCAAAGTGACGAGTCCACATAGAGTCCAAGAACACTAACTTAATTCTAGGTTGTAAGAAAAATGGCTCTTGGGAGGCCAAGGATGAAGACGGTGACCACCTATGACTATGAGGTCAAGGAGGGAAGAGGCTCTCAGGAGGCATAGAAGGGACCCTATGAGGTCAAAGGTAAGAGGTGGCTCTTAGAAGGCCAAGGAGATCCCATGACTATGAGGTCAAGGTAGGATAATGAGTTATCTTATGAGTTTTAAGGTCAATAGAGAGGCTTTCCTTTGGAAGGAGGGGAGGATAGCAACTTCTTATAAACAAGAATGTTACAAGGGAAAGAAATTGCATGAATAAAAATGAGTGTAAGAACTCAAGGGGATGTACAACAACTAAGCATGATCAAACATCCATGTATGACAATAGATAGTGAAATAATTCACAACAATTAAGCACATGAGAACACATACATAACATTTTCAAGATTGAAATCAAAGGCAAAGCATTCAAGGCAAGGGACTTAGTAACAAAGCCAAACAAAACCCTAATAGGGTGAACTCATCCAAGGCTAATGAACTCTCTCAAAATATACCTCTCGTATACCAAAAACTATCACAAGAACTCTCAAGGAAAATGTGATTTTCAAGTGGAGTACAAAATTAAATGGAAAAGTTGTATACATGTTTTTGTGAATTTTTAGTTTAATGTAAAAATAAAATAAAGATGAAAGTTAAAATATGGAAAATTAAATTTAAACATTGAAAAACAATTATTATTTTTTTTTTAGGAATTTTTAGATGAAAGAAAAATATTTTAATTAAAAACTATTTGGGAAAGCAAAAAGAAAAGAAAATAAATAAAATGGAAACCAAGTGGGGTGTGTTAGAAATTCTAAATGAACTAGAATAAAGTGGGCAGTGCATGGGCCTGTTGCTGGGGGGGGGGGTGTGAAAAACAAATTTCGCTAGGCCCAAGTCCAGTTTGTTATGGAAACAGAAAAAAGGAATAAAACCAAAAGGGTGTCTGGGGCGAGGGGGATTCGAACCCCAGACCCCTTTGGTGTAGCGCATGATCTCTACCAATAGGGTGGCTATACATCCAATGTATATGCCCACCCCATAAATATATAAACCAACAAAAGTTTCAAAATGCCATTTTTAAAACCCCATGAAAAAAAAAGTAACGGGAGGATGCTAACGACTACCCATCAACTGGTCACTACATGTTTAAGTGACTAACGACAAAAACTCAACCATGGCCTATCCTATACCGCCACATCATCATCTCCCATGCAAATTAAACAAACAAGTTGAAACCATATCGTGAACCAGTGGAACTAGCATGGTGAATTTGTGGCTCGAGATACTTGTGATGATTGGTTGTATGGAGCCAGAGAGTGTCTTAGAAGACCTTGAATCATGTGAGGGCTTGGCTTAGGAGACTCTACCCTCTTTCTTTGTGTAAGTCCTGACTTTCACAACAAAAACAAACTTGCAAGATGAAGTGGTTAGTGAACAATGCATAAATGATTGAATCCTAAATGTAAGTGCAAAATGATATGACATCTAAGGGGTAAAATTTGGGGCACAACAGGTTTTCAAGATAAAGCTGAAGCCAGATGGTTTACTTGCTAAGCATAAATCAAGGTTAAAAGCTAGAGGATTCCTACAAAAGTTTAGTTTAGACTACTTTAAAATATTTTCACCTGTAGCAAGACATGAAACCATAAGTTTGATTATTGTTATAGCTACAAGTAAGAACTGGCCTCTGATACATTTATACGTAAAGTCAGCTTTTCTGAATTGTCCCTTGCAAGAAGAAGTTTATGTGTTACAACCTCTTGGATTTATGAAAGAGAACAAAGAAAGTACCGTGTACAAGCTGCATAAAGTCTTGTAACGGCTGAAAAAAGCTCCAAGGGATTGGAATCTGAAAAATTGATTCATTTTTTAAGCATCTGAGATTCAAAAAATGTAAATGTGGTATGGTGTGTATGTGTAGCATACTTCTGAAGGCAATGTAATTCTGGTGTGTCTTATGTAGATACATACTTATGACAGGGAGATGTACTTCTGAGATAAACAAGTTCAAAAAGGTGTTGATGAATGCATTTGATATAACTGACCTTGAAAATATGGTATATTTTTTGAGATTTTACACTTTGAAAGGGAAATCATTGTACACCAACTGAAGTATGAGCTTGAGCAACTGAGGAGATTTGAGCTGATGAATTGTAAGTCAGCAGTCACACCTGCTGAGATAAATCATAAGCTGGATTATGATGCTGATGATGGGGATGTAGATGCTACAACTTTCAAACAGTTGGTTGGTTGTGTAAGATATCTGTGTAACACCAGACCTAACATATGTTATGCAGTTGGAATGGTAAGTAGGTTTGTGAGTAAACCAAAGTGGTCACATTACCAAGCTATAGTCAAGATTCTGAGTTATGTAAAAGAAATTCCGAGACATGGAATTTTGTTTCCATATGGAGTGTCAGATGATGCTGAGTTGGCATGCTATTCAAACTCTGACTAGTGTGGTAACAAAGGGGACAGAAGGAGTACTGCAAGAACTCCCATTTCTTGGTTCTCCAAGAAGCAACCATTGGTTGCATTATCAACTTGTGAAACTGAATACATAACTGGTACTTTGTCAGCTTGTCAGGCTGTTTGGCTATTGAATTTGCTGCAGGAACTGTAGTTCAAGGTAAGCAAATCAGTCAGATTGATTATTGACAAAAAATCTGCCATAAGTCTTTCTAAGAATTCAATGCTACCTGGAAGAAGCAGACACATTGGTACTATGTACCATTTTCTGATCAATTAAGTTCAGAATGGAGTACTTGAGATTGTTCATGTCAGCACTCAGAAGCAACTTGTAGATGTGTTGACCAAGGCGATCAAAACTGAACACTTCATCAATTTGAGGGATGAAATTGGTGTTTTTGATTTTCAATTTTGAATATGAATTAAGGGATGATGTTGAATGTAATTCAACTTTCAAGATTGGTTTACTTTTGAGTTTCATTTGCATTTAAGCTTGCATTTGCATTTGAATTTCATTTATATTTAAATCTCTCACTCTCTCTCTCTCTCTCTCTCTCTCTCTCTCTCTCTGTCTCTCTCTCTCTCATATCAATGGAGGTTGTTAAACTCCAACACTCACTAGCACTCATATGATCGAATGTCTAGTTGATTATTGGTTTGTGTTGGATGCTTAAGCTTCCAACTGCTCTAGCTTGATTATGCTACAACTATTTCATATGTGTTTAGTTGTACATGGAAGGACAAAAGTAATGGTAGATTCAATGCAATCATTGACATATGGGAAGCCAATGCAACTAGAATTTTCTCCTAATTGGCTCTGTTGGGGAGGACTTCAATAATTTCAAACTCTTCTGCTAGTTTGCTAGTTTATCCTTTGGGACTTTGTTCTCGTAAAAGCATTTAGACTTTTCATTATACCTTCAACTCCTAAGATGGTCAAAGAAGTCTTGAGATCTTATCCTTTATTGAACTGGATTAAAGGAAATTATAATGGCATTTCGGTTGGGTATCCTAGTTTGGCAGCTTGGGGTGGCTTCACTACGCCAAACAAGGGAAAAGATGGCGCTTTTTTTGGCCTATGACAGCGCTTAAAAGCGCTGTCTAAGCCAGCGCTGTCGTAGGTAAAGACAACGCTTTTTTATTTATGAAAAACGCTCTCTAAAAGGGGACTTTAGACAGCGCTTTTAAAAGCGCTGTCTAATGTATACGTTTAAAATTTTAAAGAATTTTTTTATATACCTTTAGAGAGCGCTTTTTCCTTAAAAGCGCTCTCTAAAGGGGGACTTTAGACAGCGCTTTTAAAAGCGCTGTCTAATGTATACGTATAATGATTTTTTTATATACCCTTAGAGAGCGCTTTTTCCTTAAAAGCGCTCTCTAAAGGGGGACTTTAGACAGCACTTTTAAAAGCGCTGTCTAATGTATAACTTTAGACAGCGCTTTTTTCTCAAAAGCGCTGTCTTTTGTCTACATATAATTTTGAAGATTTTTTTTAAAAAATCCCATTTTAACCATTTTTTTATGCAGAAACCTATTATCAAAATACTATATTGCATTACTTCCTTAAATCTAAACATGTATGTTTTATTCATAAAGTAAAGCCAATTTGCTAATAAGAATATAATAAAGTGAAGGTGGCTTACTAATAAATTCCAGGTCTTTAAAGCAAAAGAAATTCTTCATATGTGTGGTCAATCACTGTCAAGAATACATCCCTCCCCAAAATATCATATCATGCACTAACCAAGCTCAATATCAACCTATCAAAATAAAAAATGAGTTCAGCCATAAACTAGAAAATTTGATAAAATGTTTAATTAGAAAATCAATACAAATTCAATTACCAAAAAGAGAATATCGACATATGTGTACCTTAGACACATCTAAGCAATATATGGCCTTAACAATTCTGGTATCATTTTTCATTCACATATATGTAGTCTCTACAACCCCTCTCAAATATGCTAGCCTTTCTTTAAGAATATTGGCAAAGTCTGAGACAATTCAATCTTGTTTCTGTTTGACCATCAGCATCACTCATTCTGAAATATAGTCAAATACTAATAGCAGTTCTAGGATACAAGCAAACCCAAATAAACATTAAAATGCATCTGCACAACTTCTTTTCTCTATTGCATTTTCATTTATACATAATAGTATTAGTAATTACACATAAATACAAATTATATATAATAACAAACATTCTATTGTCTAATTTATCTAAATAATTTACAATGAAGGATAAAATCAATTTTTAATTAACACTTCTATCACAAAACAACAATTTCTGGTATCCTTTGCTTAAAAAACAACACTAAAACTTACAAGTGTTTCATCCTTAGCTTTAGAGTCTAAAATGGCCTCATAGTAATTGTAAATAAGATCCTCAATGAATCATCTTCATCATTTACTTGTTTTCCAGAATCATAAACATACAGTAACCGCATCATTATATTAACCATCAATTATATGAACTGAAACAATAAAACTGTAGTAGCTTTTTTCATCTTTGATAAGGAGCAAAATATCACAAGTAAATTGAGTCAAAAATAAATATCACAAGTAAATAAAATACTAAGTTGATGTGATCACTCTGTCAAAATAAATAACAAAATAAAAAACAATATGCTTCAACATCAAATATGTTACAGTCCAATGACATTCAAATTGATCAAAACAGATTAGTTATTTGGTATACTTGGGAGCATATCATAACATGCTCTCTCAGTTTTTATTATCTAACAATCAAAAATATCCACAAACAACCTATATAATCACAACAAAAATAGCAACAAGAGAAGATATTATAACTTAAAAGGAAACAGGTACAACATATGCAAAATTTCTAAGGTGTGCATAATCAATGGTAAAATACCTTTAGTGGATTATTATTGTCTTAGCACATTTTACAATTGTATATGCCACTGCATGTAGAAAATTGTTTCGGTTCTTCATTTGTCTCCCTTTTAACCTACATTTAAGGAAGCACAATCAGAAATGGAGAAGAACAAATTGAGATCTGAGAGGAAAGAATTGATACCCCATAAGGAACTGAGATGAAGCTGTAGGAATTAGATTCCAAAACAAATCTGAGACCGTCAAAACTGGTTCAGAACAATATCACCGCAACACATATTTGGGAGAAGCAGAGAACCATAACCAAAATGAGATGAAGGGGTTTTGAGTGATTCAGAGATTTCGAGAGAAGAAGGGATATGGGGATTAAGGGATTCGAAGAGATGGGCTGAGAGATGAATGAAGGGTATCGATTCAAAGGGATTTTGAGAGATTAGGGTTTTTGTTTGGTGAAATTAGAAAGGGTGTGATTGAAAAATGGGGCTTTTGTTGAAACATGATGGAGGGAAAAGTTGGATGTTCTCAAATTTTAGAATTTTTCAGTGAAATTCAAGAGGGAAGAAAGAAAATTTGTGACCGAGTTAAAACGACGTGGAGAGAAGTTGGAGCGTTCTGAAAACTTTGGCCTTAATTATATTTCTAAACCACTTTTGATGAAGTAATGTTAATTATTAAAAAGGTTGTAACCTTCTTCGGTCATTGTTTTGATACCTGTAACAATCATTTTTATTTTAATTAATTTTATTATTTTGAAACTAAATTTTAATATTCTTATGAGAAAAAATCTCAACTGACACTAGTCCCACATATATCTATTTTTAATTATTTTGTTGTTTTAAAATATATAAATTTTACAAATATTTTTGAAAATTTTAAATTCTTACAAAAACACAAAAGTAAAATTATTATTTAGAAAAATAATAAATTTAGGAATATTATTCTGAATTAATTTCAAACATTGAAACAAATACGCCTCATATTTATTTTAAACTTACAATAAATTTTTAAATAATCAATTTAGTATATAAAATTAAATATTATTTCAAATTTATGTAATAAATTAGTTTTAAAAAAAAATATTTGTGTTTAACCTTAGAGGGCGCTTTTAAGAAAGCGCTTTCTTATGTGCTACCTATAAGAGCGCTTTGCTTAGAAAGCGCTTTCTAAAGTGAAAAGAATTTAAGACCTATAAGAGCGCTTTTGTGAAAGAGCTTTCTAAGGTTACCTTTAGACAGCGCTTTTTAAAAGCGCTGTCTAAAGTAATACCTATAGTAGCGCTTTCCAAAAAGCGCTTTCTAAGGTGGCATCCATTTATGGCATTTAACAGCGCTTTTTTAAAAGCGCTTTCTAAAGTCTGTCTTTTACGGCGCTTTTTTTTAGCGAAAATTTTTTATTCTTTTTAGCAGCGCCTTTTTATAAAAGCGCTGTCTTTTTGGTGCTGTCTATTCCTATTTTTGGCGTAGTGTGTGACGCCCCCAATCTACACCCCTAAATAATCATGCATTTAAAGCAATAAAAGAAAAATTCGAAATTTGATCAGAGTATATTTAAAAACATGGCATAGACCAAGGGTCACATCAAATTGAAACCAAATAATTCATACAACACCTGCCCATACAGATATGCAACAGTGGGGTAGCAATCAACAGAGGAAACTTCGTTCCTTACACCCACATTTTCAGAAATTAGAATTAAAGTGGAAAATCTAAAATCTGATTAACATAAATACATATATCATGTAAAAAGTTTGTTATACACCAAGTTATACAGGTACTCGCCAAAAGATACATATACATAGTACACAATAACACAAACGGTCATCCTAGCTACCCGGTGTCACATATCAGAGCCGACCGACAAAAAGGGTGAAGACACAAAGCTTCACAAAAGACCTCCAGCAACTCTAATCTGCAATGCCTCATAGAGCATTATAAAACGAGCAGAAGGGTGAGAAAAACAACCATAATATAAATGTATATAATCATATATTTCAACACAAAAGTATACACATTTTCAACACAAAAGTATACACATAACACATTCTCACCATTCTACCATTCCACCTAAACATATACATCATGCATAGTTCACCAACCCAATTAAGACCCGACAATACCACGCATCACATAACTGGGAATGACAGCATAATCATTCTACCCCAAGACATACCTCACTAGGAACGACAACATAGTCATTCTACCCTAGTGCACCTCTCATTAGGAATGACAACATCGTCATTCTACCCCAATGAATATCCCACTAGGAATGACAACATAGTCATTCTACCCCAGTGGACACGACAACTCAATTGTACATCACTAGGAACGACAACATAGTCATTCTACCCCAGTGAGTACACCACACTAGGAACGACATCAACGTCATTCTACCCCAGTGCACACCTCATTAGGAATGACAACATAGTCATTCTACCCCAATGAGTATCCCACTAGGAATGACAACATAGTCATTCTACCCCAGTGGACACGACAACTCAATTGTACATCACTAGGAACGACAACATAGTCATTCTACCCCAGTGAGTACCATACTAGGAACGACATCAACGTCATTCTACCCCAGTGCACACCTCATTAGGAATGACAACATAGTCATTCTACCCCAATGAGTATCCCACTAGGAACGACAACATAGTCATTCTACCCCAGTGGACACGACAACTCAATTGTACATCATTAGGAACGACAACATAATCATTCTACCCCAGTGAGTACCACACTAGGAACGACATCAACGTCATTCTACCCTAATGCGTTCAACCAAAACATTAATACCTCACTAGGAATGACATATAAGCCATTCTACCCCAATGAGTATTCTGACACAATTGGAATCCATTCACACGCCAAATATTACTATTATAGCAATCCCATGATAATCAATACCTTACCATTCATCTTTCTGTGGATTTACGCCACAGAGGCCGCCATATCATACACTAATCATACCCTCGAAACCACATACATTGATACTTACTTAAACAATGTATTTATCACTAACTGCAACCCACAACAAATAGCATTTCATCATTTACACACCATTAAAACGGCAAAAGTCGACAAAACGACACTATTCACATTTCCCGATATAATTTAATCGGCTAACAAATTCCAAACCATCATAATAAGAAAGTACAGCTCAATAGCTTTCCAACGATATAAATAATGCTTACATCGGAATTACGGTTCGAAAGATATGAATTTTTAAAGAAGGAAAAATTGTTTCCAAAAGCAACCAACCGCCCGGCGAAGCATGCTCACCGCCCGGCGAAACCCGCTTCACCTCTGCTTCGCCAGGCGAAGCACAAGCGACACCAATCCCACCAAAATGACTCAAAGAGTCAGTAGCTTGGCACCTCTGCGCCGCTCAAAACCGCCCGGCGAAAAGGACGCATCGCCCGGCGCTCAGGGCCTTTCGCCCGGCGCTCTGCACCAGATGCGGAAAAATTCTGCTGCGTGCACACTGTTCCAAAACCCCCAAAATCTCCATTTTCATCTCCAAATCACTTCCATCAGCAAAACAATTAATAGCAATAGTTCATACACATATAGAGATCATATAACACAAATTATATCGAATTCCGTCCGTGAAAACATCGATTTCTACTCATTTTATCATTTTCGACCTAAAACCCACATATACTCAAAACTTTACCAAACATAATTTTTTCGACCACAACAATCATACATAATCACACACATGTATAGAATAATCGAGTTTCACACCCTTACCCGGATTCCAAATGATCTAGCTCTTGTTCTTGATGATTTCCACTCTTTTCTTCTCTTTCTCCCTTCCTCCTCTTTCTTTCTCTTCTTTTTCTTTCTATCTCCCTCCTTTCCCTTTCTCTCCTATTTCTTTCCTTTTCTTTTCTTTTTCTCTCATTTCTATTTTTACCACATAATTCTATTTCTCTCCCAATTCTCTTATTTTCTATATCTACATAATATTTCCCCTACTAATTACTTCTTTAATTTTTCTCTAGCTCATTAATAGTTATAAAATGACCAAAATGCCCTTAGGCCCTAAATT
The DNA here is from genome assembly GCA_022829125.1 of Lathyrus tuberosus. Classification (NCBI taxonomy): domain Eukaryota; kingdom Viridiplantae; phylum Streptophyta; class Magnoliopsida; order Fabales; family Fabaceae; genus Lathyrus; species Lathyrus tuberosus. The sequence continues at coordinate 23,205,686 of JALAZF010000013.1, read as the reverse complement.
CCCGAAAACGCACTCAAACGAAATAATACATCATAACATAGCATAAAAGCATAATATCACACCAAAGTCATAAATAAAATAATTTAACATTCAAAATAATTAAATCGACTCGATTAAATAAAATGATCAAAACCGGGGCGTTACAACTCTCCCCCACTTGGAAATTTTCGCCCTCGAAAATAAAGCCAAACCTAACAACTCCAAACATGGCCCTCGCGTCCGACCAAACAAATATGCCAACAAAAGGCGCACCACGAATAACACCACTGACAAACCACCTTGCTAACCGCAGATATGAAAACGACACGACAACGATGACAACAACACCGACAAGATGCAAAGCCCATACAATGCACTTGACGACCAACTCACAACTCAAGGAATACCCAGAACACAACTCACAGGTTCACTTTCGAACCGAAACACAACATGGTCTTTACCCTCACCGTAGGTAACCCACCTCTAATTCCTCACACAGGAATTAGCTACTCGCACTCGAACCAACACAATGGAAACGAGGCAATTACACAAACAAGAACACAAAGTTCCTCGACACGACAAGGTCTCAACAACATCAACAAACCAGAACACCAACCTCGTTGTCACACAACCTTATCACGTCGATGCCACGATTCACCAATCGTACATATAACCAAAACATCCATCTACTTGGTATCCCATGAATACCATTCAAACCTTTCACCTAACACCTCCATTCCGAAACGTCCATTAGTCTCATCATTTCTACAGATTTCCAATGTTCCACCTAAAAACTCTTACAAGTCACACACGCATATACGAAATGTGCCACATCACGCTTCCGCTGCGCACTCTGATGACTTGTAACTACCAAGTCTCCCAATCTCAAGCCCAAAGTCTAACTCTCTCGCATACTCACCAAGCCACCGTTCACTTTTAATATTTCCAACCAGTACACAATATTTTTATCATTACCAAACACTTCAAATCTAGAATCATAAAGATAATACTTCCAATATTACAACATAATACCACTGCAAACAATTCCACAATAGTACTGATCCTTTCACGAATCTTCAAATGTCGAAAACATGAACCACAACTTTACTCTCTTATATTAACACACCAGCTGTACTCATCAAGATACATCCCAAACGATCGACTTCCCCTCTGCAAGTTAACTGAAGTAACGAAAACACTAATCTTGGAAAAGCCTTCCACACCCTTCGATAATAACCAACAAAATCCAACAAATTTCTAATCACCTTAACTAACTTCGGAGCCTCTACTCAAACAATCACTACGCTTATCAAACACTCCAACAATTGTAATTCTAATCAAACTCAACCAATACCATACCCTTTACTTAATCCTGAAAGTAAACACTTATTCTCAATTGTCACCATATACCACTGTCCGTACTCCACACTAAATTCCTGCTCTTGACAATCCAAATTCCATCCTATTGCAACAACCAACCAAAAAGGAACTATCAAAGAATTTCAAATCGTTTGTAATTCGTCACAATTTAAAACTCACGCTATGCAAAACACAACTGCAAGTTCCCATACTACTCACTGGTTAACACGCCTCCTCCTATTATCATCTTATTCCTTACCAACCCTTAGTAATGCCCAATCATTATCCATCAGTCTGTGGATGCGAAGGTGTTTGAGGAAATTTCTGATTCGACGACGGCGAAGGAGGCGTGGGATACACTGGTATGGTGATATGGTGCTGACATGTTAGTGAAGAAAGTAAAGTTGCAATCCTTATGCAATATGAGAATCTCAACATGAAGAATAATAAGAAGGTGCCTGATTACATCTCCAGAGTGATTGCGATCACGAACGAGATGAAGTCTTGTGGAGAAATGCTCTCTGAACAAGTAATCATTAAAAAGGTAATAATATCACTTACTCCTCAGTTTGATTACATAGGTGTATTCATAGAACACTCTCAAGATACCAACAACATGAGAATTGAAGAGCTTCAGAGTAGTTTAGAGGCACAAAAGTTGCGTATGACTGAAAGAAACTCTGAAAGGGAGTTAGAATATGCTCTGAAAGTTCAGACCCTAAAAGTTTATTTTGGCAAGAAGAAATAGAAGCAAGCATAGCTAGAGAAAAAGAAAAAGCATGGTGGTGGTGGTGCTTAGAATTCAGAACTCTCCAATTCAGATGAGAAGAAACATATGAATGTACAAAAGGGAAATGAGAAGTTTGATAAGAGAAAGGTTCAGTGCTACAAAACAAGTTTGGCCATTTTGCTTTTGATTGCTAGTCAAACAAGGTTATCAAGGGTGAGGAAGCCAATATAGTCAGAGGAGATTCTGATAATGAATCTGTCCTATTGATGGCGCTTGAGAATGCATGTAAAAAATTGGTAGACTGGTTATTTATGGACATTGGCTGCTCAAATCACAAAACTGGAAACAAGTAATGGCTGATTAATTTTGACTCTGGTAAAAGGACCAAGATCAGATGTACTAATGACGAGTATTTGAATGCTAAAGGAATGGGAAATGTCATGGTGAAATTGAACAATGGAAAAAATGTATTGATTAAGGATGTGGTATGTTCCTAGCATGAATAACAATTTGGCGAGTCTAAGTCAACTGATTGAAAAAGGATTTTCTGTAACCATGAAGGACAATCTCTCTTGAAATTGTATGACTGCAATCAAAAGTTGATTATGCAGTATAAACTGGAAATAAACAAGACATTCAAGGTGAATGTTGCAACAACAGACACTTAATGCCTTAGTGCTAGAAGTACTGAAGGGGAAAGTGAGTTTTGACACAAGAGATTGAGGCATATGAACTACTGAAGCTTAGGGCACATGAGTTCAAAGGATCTGGTACATGGAATTCCTAATATTGTAGCACCAGATTAATAATGTGATATATGTATGAGAGACAAGCAACTAAGATTTCCATTCTCATCAAATATTTATCCATGAGCAACTCTTGCTTTGGGTGTGGTGCATTGTGATGTATGTGAGACATTTGAGGTACCTTCACTTGGAGGAAACTTGTACTTTGTGTCATTTGTAGATGAGTTCACAAGAATGACATGAGTATCACTCATAAAGTTCAAACATGAGGTGTTTGTTGAGTTCAAGAAGTTGAAATTAAAGGCTGAAAATTAAAGTGGATAAAGATTAAAGATCCTCATAACCGATGGTGAAGGTGAGTTTAACTCAACAAAGTTCAAGAGGTTCTGTGAGGAACATGGTATTGGGCATGAGGTGACTGTTTCATACACTCCACAACATAATGGTCTTAATAAAAAGAGAAATAGAACTCTATTTGACATGACAAGGAGCATGCTGAAAGAGAAGAATCTACCTAAGAAATTATGGGGTGAAGCAATTGCCACATCAACATATGTGCTCAAGAGATGTCCAACAAAGAATTTAAAGGAAGTAGTTCGTATTGAGAAGTGGGCTGAAAGAAAGAAAAGTGTAAGACATTTCAAGGGGTTTGGTTATGTATGTTACAAACATATACCAGATGTTACTAGAAGGAAATTATATGACAGAAGTAAAGTCATGTTGCTTATAGGTTACCACAGAACAAGTGCTTATAAGATTTATTTCCCAGCCACCAACAAAGTTGAAGTCAGTAGAGATATCATAGTGAAAAAATCAAAAAACATGGGATTAGAGAAAGTTTCAATCCAACTCTAGCGCAATGTCAACACTAAAGTCTGATTCAGCCTCTGTAGGAGATTTTGCCTCTGTAGGAGATTCTGCCTCTGAAGGTGATTCTTCCTTTGAATGTGAGTCTGACTATGAAGGTAATTTTGAATATGAAGGTGATTTTGACTCTAAAAGTGGAACTTCTGAAGGTAGAGATTCTATAGGTGGTCCTGATTCTGAAAGTGAACTTTCACTATTCTAGAGGCCACATAGAGTTAGGCAGATACCAATGAGACTTGCAGACTTTGAGTTGTTTGCATGATACTGAGATTGACTTTGAAGGGGAACTCATACAGAGTGCCATGATGGTGGACTCTGAACCTATCAGCATCAACGAGGCTCCCAAGAAAAAGGTTTGGATGAACTCCATGAAGGAAGAGCTCGAGGCTATTAAAAGAAACAAGACTTGTGAATTGGTTGTTCAACCTCAGAACAAGAAAGTCATCAGTGTGAGATGGGTTTTGTTGCGGTGAGAATCAGATATCAAGCTATTAATTAACTTGTATCACACATCTTTGAATACACCACCGAACTTTGATTTATCCAAAGGAAAGGGAAAAGATCGAAACCCTAATTGCGCTATGTGAAGACAAAGCTAAGAGATCGGGGATCGGGGGTTGGTTATACTACGGGAAGGTATTAACACCCTAAGTATCTGTAGTACTCTACAGGAACCTCTTGTTAATGTTTGTGTTATGTTATGTTTGCTTGTTAAGGGATCTATGCTATGGGTAAAGGTAAAGACCTAAGGGTATATACACTAAGTATGCTCGCCAAGACGTCGCATCTTGTGCCTACGTATCTGACTAAAGAATCAAAGTAACCGTAGTTCACCTAACTAAGGGTTAGGAACCATTGACTATGGCCAAAGTTCCAAGGGGAATGAGTATGTCACTCATATAGAGTTAAAGAACTCTCTAATTCTAAGTTATGATAGGGAAAGTGAATACTCAAAGTGACGAGTCCACATAGAGTCCAAGAACACTAACTTAATTCTAGGTTGTAAGAAAAATGGCTCTTGGGAGGCCAAGGATGAAGACGGTGACCACCTATGACTATGAGGTCAAGGAGGGAAGAGGCTCTCAGGAGGCATAGAAGGGACCCTATGAGGTCAAAGGTAAGAGGTGGCTCTTAGAAGGCCAAGGAGATCCTATGACTATGAGGTCAAGGTAGGATAATGAGTTATCTTATGAGTTTTAAGGTCAATAGAGAGGCTTTCCTTTGGAAGGAGGGGAGGATAGCAACTTCTTATGAACAAGAATGTTACAAGGGAAAGAAATTGCATGAATAAAAATGAGTGTAAGAACTCAAGGGGATGTACAACAACTAAGCATGATCAAACATCCATGTATGACAATAGATAGTGAAATAATTCACAACAATTAAGCACATGAGAACACATACATAACATTTTCAAGATTGAAATCAAAGGCAAAGCATTCAAGGCAAGGGACTTAGTAACAAAGCCAAACAAAACCCTAATAGGGTGAACTCATCCAAGGCTAATGAACTCTCTCAAAATATACCTCTCGTATACCAAAAACTATCACAAGAACTCTCAAGGAAAATGTGATTTTCAAGTGGAGTACAAAATTAAATGGAAAAGTTGTATACATGTTTTTGTGAATTTTTAGTTTAATGTAAAAATAAAATAAAGATGAAAGTTAAAATATGGAAAATTAAATTTAAACATTGAAAAACAATTATTATTTTTTTTTTAGGAATTTTTAGATGAAAGAAAAATATTTTAATTAAAAACTATTTGGGAAAGCAAAAAGAAAAGAAAATAAATAAAATGGAAACCAAGTGGGGTGTGTTAGAAATTCTAAATGAACTAGAATAAAGTGGGCAGTGCATGGGCCTGTTGCTGGGGGGGGGGGGGGGGGGGGGTGTGAAAAACAAATTTCGCTAGGCCCAAGTCCAGTTTGTTATGGAAACAGAAAAAAGGAATAAAACCAAAAGGGTGTCTGGGGCGAGGGGGATTCGAACCCCAGACCCCTTTGGTGTAGCGCATGATCTCTACCAATAGGGTGGCTATACATCCAATGTATATGCCCACCCCATAAATATATAAACCAACAAAAGTTTCAAAATGCCATTTTTAAAACCCCATGAAAAAAAAAGTAACGGGAGGATGCTAACGACTACCCATCAACTGGTCACTACATGTTTAAGTGACTAACGACAAAAACTCAACCATGGCCTATCCTATACCGCCACATCATCATCTCCCATGCAAATTAAACAAACAAGTTGAAACCATATCGTGAACCAGTGGAACTAGCATGGTGAATTTGTGGCTCGAGATACTTGTGATGATTGGTTGTATGGAGCCAGAGAGTGTCTTAGAAGACCTTGAATCATGTGAGGGCTTGGCTTAGGAGACTCTACCCTCTTTCTTTGTGTAAGTCCTGACTTTCACAACAAAAACAAACTTGCAAGATGAAGTGGTTAGTGAACAATGCATAAATGATTGAATCCTAAATGTAAGTGCAAAATGATATGACATCTAAGGGGTAAAATTTGGGGCACAACAGGTTTTCAAGATAAAGCTGAAGCCAGATGGTTTACTTGCTAAGCATAAATCAAGGTTAAAAGCTAGAGGATTCCTACAAAAGTTTAGTTTAGACTACTTTAAAATATTTTCACCTGTAGCAAGACATGAAACCATAAGTTTGATTATTGTTATAGCTACAAGTAAGAACTGGCCTCTGATACATTTATACGTAAAGTCAGCTTTTCTGAATTGTCCCTTGCAAGAAGAAGTTTATGTGTTACAACCTCTTGGATTTATGAAAGAGAACAAAGAAAGTACCGTGTACAAGCTGCATAAAGTCTTGTAACGGCTGAAAAAAGCTCCAAGGGATTGGAATCTGAAAAATTGATTCATTTTTTAAGCATCTGAGATTCAAAAAATGTAAATGTGGTATGGTGTGTATGTGTAGCATACTTCTGAAGGCAATGTAATTCTGGTGTGTCTTATGTAGATACATACTTATGACAGGGAGATGTACTTCTGAGATAAACAAGTTCAAAAAGGTGTTGATGAATGCATTTGATATAACTGACCTTGAAAATATGGTATATTTTTTGAGATTTTACACTTTGAAAGGGAAATCATTGTACACCAACTGAAGTATGAGCTTGAGCAACTGAGGAGATTTGAGCTGATGAATTGTAAGTCAGCAGTCACACCTGCTGAGATAAATCATAAGCTGGATTATGATGCTGATGATGGGGATGTAGATGCTACAACTTTCAAACAGTTGGTTGGTTGTGTAAGATATCTGTGTAACACCAGACCTAACATATGTTATGCAGTTGGAATGGTAAGTAGGTTTGTGAGTAAACCAAAGTGGTCACATTACCAAGCTATAGTCAAGATTCTGAGTTATGTAAAAGAAATTCCGAGACATGGAATTTTGTTTCCATATGGAGTGTCAGATGATGCTGAGTTGGCATGCTATTCAAACTCTGACTAGTGTGGTAACAAAGGGGACAGAAGGAGTACTGCAAGAACTCCCATTTCTTGGTTCTCCAAGAAGCAACCATTGGTTGCATTATCAACTTGTGAAACTGAATACATAACTGGTACTTTGTCAGCTTGTCAGGCTGTTTGGCTATTGAATTTGCTGCAGGAACTGTAGTTCAAGGTAAGCAAATCAGTCAGATTGATTATTGACAAAAAATCTGCCATAAGTCTTTCTAAGAATTCAATGCTACCTGGAAGAAGCAGACACATTGGTACTATGTACCATTTTCTGATCAATTAAGTTCAGAATGGAGTACTTGAGATTGTTCATGTCAGCACTCAGAAGCAACTTGTAGATGTGTTGACCAAGGCGATCAAAACTGAACACTTCATCAATTTGAGGGATGAAATTGGTGTTTTTGATTTTCAATTTTGAATATGAATTAAGGGATGATGTTGAATGTAATTCAACTTTCAAGATTGGTTTACTTTTGAGTTTCATTTGCATTTAAGCTTGCATTTGCATTTGAATTTCATTTATATTTAAATCTCTCACTCTCTCTCTCTCTCTCTCTGTCTCTCTCTCTCTCTGTCTCTCTCTCTCTCATATCAATGGAGGTTGTTAAACTCCAACACTCACTAGCACTCATATGATCGAATGTCTAGTTGATTATTGGTTTGTGTTGGATGCTTAAGCTTCCAACTGCTCTAGCTTGATTATGCTACAACTATTTCATATGTGTTTAGTTGTACATGGAAGGACAAAAGTAATGGTAGATTCAATGCAATCATTGACATATGGGAAGCCAATGCAACTAGAATTTTCTCCTAATTGGCTCTGTTGGGGAGGACTTCAATAATTTCAAACTCTTCTGCTAGTTTGCTAGTTTATCCTTTGGGACTTTGTTCTCGTAAAAGCATTTAGACTTTTCATTATACCTTCAACTCCTAAGATGGTCAAAGAAGTCTTGAGATCTTATCCTTTATTGAACTGGATTAAAGGAAATTATAATGGCATTTCGGTTGGGTATCCTAGTTTGGCAGCTTGGGGTGGCTTCACTACGCCAAACAAGGGAAAAGATGGCGCTTTTTTTGGCCTATGACAGCGCTTAAAAGCGCTGTCTAAGCCAGCGCTGTCGTAGGTAAAGACAACGCTTTTTTATTTATGAAAAACGCTCTCTAAAAGGGGACTTTAGACAGCGCTTTTAAAAGCGCTGTCTAATGTATACGTTTAAAATTTTAAAGAATTTTTTTATATACCTTTAGAGAGCGCTTTTTCCTTAAAAGCGCTCTCTAAAGGGGGACTTTAGACAGCGCTTTTAAAAGCGCTGTCTAATGTATACGTATAATGATTTTTTTATATACCCTTAGAGAGCGCTTTTTCCTTAAAAGCGCTCTCTAAAGGGGGACTTTAGACAGCACTTTTAAAAGCGCTGTCTAATGTATAACTTTAGACAGCGCTTTTTTCTCAAAAGCGCTGTCTTTTGTCTACATATAATTTTGAAGATTTTTTTTAAAAAATCCCATTTTAACCATTTTTTTATGCAGAAACCTATTATCAAAATACTATATTGCATTACTTCCTTAAATCTAAACATGTATGTTTTATTCATAAAGTAAAGCCAATTTGCTAATAAGAATATAATAAAGTGAAGGTGGCTTACTAATAAATTCCAGGTCTTTAAAGCAAAAGAAATTCTTCATATGTGTGGTCAATCACTGTCAAGAATACATCCCTCCCCAAAATATCATATCATGCACTAACCAAGCTCAATATCAACCTATCAAAATAAAAAATGAGTTCAGCCATAAACTAGAAAATTTGATAAAATGTTTAATTAGAAAATCAATACAAATTCAATTACCAAAAAGAGAATATCGACATATGTGTACCTTAGACACATCTAAGCAATATATGGCCTTAACAATTCTGGTATCATTTTTCATTCACATATATGTAGTCTCTACAACCCCTCTCAAATATGCTAGCCTTTCTTTAAGAATATTGGCAAAGTCTGAGACAATTCAATCTTGTTTCTGTTTGACCATCAGCATCACTCATTCTGAAATATAGTCAAATACTAATAGCAGTTCTAGGATACAAGCAAACCCAAATAAACATTAAAATGCATCTGCACAACTTCTTTTCTCTATTGCATTTTCATATTATACATAATAGTATTAGTAATTACACATAAATACAAATTATATATAATAACAAACATTCTATTGTCTAATTTATCTAAATAATTTACAATGAAGGATAAAATCAATTTTTAATTAACACTTCTATCACAAAACAACAATTTCTGGTATCCTTTGCTTAAAAAACAACACTAAAACTTACAAGTGTTTCATCCTTAGCTTTAGAGTCTAAAATGGCCTCATAGTAATTGTAAATAAGATCCTCAATGAATCATCTTCATCATTTACTTGTTTTCCAGAATCATAAACATACAATAACCGCATCATTATATTAACCATCAATTATATGAACTGAAACAATAAAACTGTAGTAGCTTTTTTCATCTTTGATAAGGAGCAAAATATCACAAGTAAATTGAGTCAAAAATAAATATCACAAGTAAATAAAATACTAAGTTGATGTGATCACTCTGTCAAAATAAATAACAAAATAAAAAACAATATGCTTCAACATCAAATATGTTACAGTCCAATGACATTCAAATTGATCAAAACAGATTAGTTATTTGGTATACTTGGGAGCATATCATAACATGCTCTCTCAGTTTTTATTATCTAACAATCAAAAATATCCACAAACAACCTATATAATCACAACAAAAATAGCAACAAGAGAAGATATTATAACTTAAAAGGAAACAGGTACAACATATGCAAAATTTCTAAGGTGTGCATAATCAATGGTAAAATACCTTTAGTGGATTATTATTGTCTTAGCACATTTTACAATTGTATATGCCACTGCATGTAGAAAATTGTTTCGGTTCTTCATTTGTCTCCCTTTTAACCTACATTTAAGGAAGCACAATCAGAAATGGAGAAGAACAAATTGAGATCTGAGAGGAAAGAATTGATACCCCATAAGGAACTGAGATGAAGCTGTAGGAATTAGATTCCAAAACAAATCTGAGACCGTCAAAACTGGTTCAGAACAATATCACCGCAACACATATTTGGGAGAAGCAGAGAACCATAACCAAAATGAGATGAAGGGGTTTTGAGTGATTCAGAGATTTCGAGAGAAGAAGGGATATGGGGATTAAGGGATTCGAAGAGATGGGCTGAGAGATGAATGAAGGGTATCGATTCAAAGGGATTTTGAGAGATTAGGGTTTTTGTTTGGTGAAATTAGAAAGGGTGTGATTGAAAAATGGGGCTTTTGTTGAAACATGAGGGAGGGAAAAGTTGGATGTTCTCAAATTTTAGAATTTTTCAGTGAAATTCAAGAGGGAAGAAAGAAAATTTGTGACCGAGTTAAAACGATGTGGAGAGAAGTTGGAGCGTTCTGAAAACTTTGGCCTTAATTATATTTCTAAACCACTTTTGATGAAGTAATGTTAATTATTAAAAAGGTTGTAACCTTCTTCGGTCATTGTTTTGATACCTGTAACAATCATTTTTATTTTAATTAATTTTATTATTTTGAAACTAAATTTTAATATTCTTATGAGAAAAAATCTCAACTGACACTAGTCCCACATATATCTATTTTTAATTATTTTGTTGTTTTAAAATATATAAATTTTACAAATATTTTTGAAAATTTTAAATTCTTACAAAAACACAAAAGTAAAATTATTATTTAGAAAAATAATAAATTTAGGAATATTATTCTGAATTAATTTCAAACATTGAAACAAATACGCCTCATATTTATTTTAAACTTACAATAAATTTTTAAATAATCAATTTAGTATATAAAATTAAATATTATTTCAAATTTATGTAATAAATTAGTTTTAAAAAAAAATATTTGTGTTTAACCTTAGAGGGCGCTTTTAAGAAAGCGCTTTCTTATGTGCTACCTATAAGAGCGCTTTGCTTAGAAAGCGCTTTCTAAAGTGAAAAGAATTTAAGACCTATAAGAGCGCTTTTGTGAAAGAGCTTTCTAAGGTTACCTTTAGACAGCGCTTTTTAAAAGCGCTGTCTAAAGTAATACCTATAGTAGCGCTTTCCAAAAAGCGCTTTCTAAGGTGGCATCCATTTATGGCATTTAACAGCGCTTTTTTAAAAGCGCTTTCTAAAGTCTGTCTTTTACGGCGCTTTTTTTTAGCGAAAATTTTTTATTCTTTTTAGCAGCGCCTTTTTATAAAAGCGCTGTCTTTTTGGTGCTGTCTATTCCTATTTTTGGCGTAGTGTGTGACGCCCCCAATCTACACCCCTAAATAAACATGCATTTAAAGCAATAAAAGAAAAATTCGAAATTTGATCAGAGTATATTTAAAAACATGGCATAGACCAAGGGTCACATCAAATTGAAACCAAATAATTCATACAACACCTGCCCATACAGATATGCAACAGTGGGGTAGCAATCAACAGAGGAAACTTCGTTCCTTACACCCACATTTTCAGAAATTAGAATTAAAGTGGAAAATCTAAAATCTGATTAACATAAATACATATATCATGTAAAAAGTTTGTTATACACCAAGTTATACAGGTACTCGCCAAAAGATACATATACATAGTACACAATAACACAAACGGTCATCCTAGCTACCCGGTGTCACATATCAGAGCCGACCGACAAAAAGGGTGAAGACACAAAGCTTCACAAAAGACCTCCAGCAACTCTAATCTGCAATGCCTCATAGAGCATTATAAAACGAGCAGAAGGGTGAGAAAAACAACCATAATATAAATGTATATAATCATATATTTCAACACAAAAGTATACACATTTTCAACACAAAAGTATACACATAACACATTCTCACCATTCTACCATTCCACCTAAACATATACATCATGCATAGTTCACCAACCCAATTAAGACCCGACAATACCACGCATCACATAACTGGGAATGACAGCATAATCATTCTACCCCAAGACATACCTCACTAGGAACGACAACATAGTCATTCTACCCTAGTGCACCTCTCATTAGGAATGACAACATCGTCATTCTACCCCAATAAATATCCCACTAGGAATGACAACATAGTCATTCTACCCCAGTGGACACGACAACTCAATTGTACATCACTAGGAACGACAACATAGTCATTCTACCCCAGTGAGTACACCACACTAGGAACGACATCAACGTCATTCTACCCCAGTGCACACCTCATTAGGAATGACAACATAGTCATTCTACCCCAATGAGTATCCCACTAGGAACGACAACATAGTCATTCTACCCCAGTGGACACGACAACTCAATTGTACATCACTAGGAACGACAACATAGTCATTCTACCCCAGTGAGTACCACACTAGGAACGACATCAACGTCATTCTACCCCAGTGCACACCTCATTAGGAATGACAACATAGTCATTCTACCCCAATGAGTATCCCACTAGGAACGACAACATAGTCATTCTACCCCAGTGGACACGACAACTCAATTGTACATCATTAGGAACGACAACATAATCATTCTACCCCAGTGAGTACCACACTAGGAACGACATCAACGTCATTCTACCCTAATGCGTTCAACCAAAACATTAATACCTCACTAGGAATGACATATAAGCCATTCTACCCCAATGAGTATTCTGACACAATTGGAATCCATTCACACGCCAAATATTACTATTATAGCAATCCCATGATAATCAATACCTTACCATTCATCTTTCTGTGGATTTACGCCACAGAGGCCGCCATATCATACACTAATCATACCCTCGAAACCACATACATTGATACTTACTTAAACAATGTATTTATCACTAACTGCAACCCACAACAAATAGCATTTCATCATTTACACACCATTAAAACGGCAAAAGTCGACAAAACGACACTATTCACATTTCCCGATATAATTTAATCGGCTAACAAATTCCAAACCATCATAATAAGAAAGTACAGCTCAATAGCTTTCCAACGATATAAATAATGCTTACATCGGAATTACGGTTCGAAAGATATGAATTTTTAAAGAAGGAAAAATTGTTTCCAAAAGCAACCAACCGCCCGGCGAAGCATGCTCACCGCCCGGCGAAACACGCTTCACCTCTGCTTCGCCCGGCGAAGCACAAGCGACACCAATCCCACCAAAATGACTCAAAGAGTCAGTAGCTTGGCACCTCTGCGCCGCTCAAAACCGCCCGGCGAAAAGGACGCATCGCCCGGCGCTCAGGGCCTTTCGCCCGGCGCTCTGCACCAGATGCGGAAAAATTCTGCTGCGTGCACACTGTTCCAAAACCCCCAAAATCTCCATTTTCATCTCCAAATCACTTCCATCAGCAAAACAATTAATAGCAATAGTTCATACACATATAGAGATCATATAACACAAATTATATCGAATTCCGTCCGTGAAAACATCGATTTCTACTCATTTTATCATTTTCGACCTAAAACCCACATATACTCAAAACTTTACCAAACATAATTTTTTCGACCACAACAATCATACATAATCACACACATGTATAGAATAATCGAGTTTCACACCCTTACCCGGATTCCAAATGATCTAGCTCTTGTTCTTGATGATTTCCACTCTTTTCTTCTCTTTCTCCCTTCCTCCTCTTTCTTTCTCTTCTTTTTCTTTCTATCTCCCTCCTTTCCCTTTCTCTCCTATTTCTTTCCTTTTCTTTTCTTTTTCTCTCATTTCTATTTTTACCACATAATTCTATTTCTCTCCCAATTCTCTTATTTTCTATATCTACATAATATTTCCCCTACTAATTACTTCTTTAATTTTTCTCTAGCTCATTAATAGTTATAAAATGACCAAAATGCCCTTAGGCCCTAAATTCCCGAAAACGCTCTTAAACGAAATAATACATCATAACATAGCATAAAAGCATAATATCACACCAAAGTCATAAATAAAATAATTTAACATTCAAAATAATTAAATCGACTCGATTAAATAAAATGATCAAAACCGGGGCGTTACAACTCTCCCCCACTTGGAAATTTTCGTCCTCGAAAATAAAGCCAAACCTAACAACTCCAAACATGGCCCTCGCGTCCGACCAAACAAATATGCCAACAAAAGGCGCACCACGAATAACACCACTGACAAACCACCTTGCTAACCGCAGATATGAAAACGACACGACAACGATGACAACAACACCGACAAGATGCAAAGCCCATACAATGCACTTGACGACCAACTCACAACTCAAGGAATACCCAGAACACAACTCACAGGTTCACTTTCGAACCGAAACACAACATGGTCTTTACCCTCACCGTAGGTAACCCACCTCTAATTCCTCACACAGGAATTAGCTACTCGCACTCGAACCAACACAATGGAAACGAGGCAATTACACAAACAAGAACACAAAGTTCCTCGACACGACAAGGTCTCAACAACATCAACAAACCAGAACACCAACCTCGTTGTCACACAACCTTATCACGTCGATGCCACGATTCACCAATCGTACATATAACCAAAACATCCATCTACTTGGTATCCCATGAATACCATTCAAACCTTTCACCTAACACCTCCATTCCAAAACGTCCATTAGTCTCATCATTTCTACAGATTTCCAATGTTCCACCTAAAAACTCTTACAAGTCACACACGCATATACGAAATGTGCCACATCACGCTTCCGCTGCGCACTCTGATGACTTGTAACTACCAAGTCTCCCAATCTCAAGCCCAAAGTCTAACTCTCTCGCATACTCACCAAGCCACCGTTCACTTTTAATATTTCCAACCAGTACACAATATTTTTATCATTACCAAACACTTCAAATCTAGAATCATAAAGATAATACTTCCAATATTACAACATAATACCACTGCAAACAATTCCACAATAGTACTGATCCTTTCACGAATCTTCAAATGTCGAAAACATGAACCACAACTTTACTCTCTTATATTAACACACCAGCTGTACTCATCAAGATACATCCCAAACGATCGACTTCCCCTCTGCAAGTTAACTGAAGTAACGAAAACACTAATCTTGGAAAAGCCTTCCACACCCTTCGATAATAACCAACAAAATCCAACAAATTTCTAATCACCTTAACTAACTTCGGAGCCTCTACTCAAACAATCACTACGCTTATCAAACACTCCAACAATTGTAATTCTAATCAAACTCAACCAATACCATACCCTTTACTTAATCCTGAAAGTAAACACTTATTCTCAATTGTCACCATATACCACTGTCCGTACTCCACACTAAATTCCTGCTCTTGACAATCCAAATTCCATCCTATTGCAACAACCAACCAAAAAGGAACTATCAAAGAATTTCAAATCGTTTGTAATTCGTCACAATTTAAAACTCACGCTATGCAAAACACAACTGCAAGTTCCCATACTACTCACTGGTTAACACGCATCCTCCTATTATCATCTTATTCCTTACCAACCCTTAGTAATGCCCAATCATTATCCCTCAGAGACATTCCCACTTAATCCACATACTCCAACCCCTAATTCAGCTCATCTTCTGATATAAGAATCCTCCTCGACTCAACAACGCGATCTGTAACCAACTCCTTCCTTTCCAAGTAATCCATTATACAACAATCTCGATTCCGCATCACCGTCAGATATAAAATCTTCTCCAACTTGACAAAATAATCCGCAAACATTTCCTTAAATTTCAAGTAATCCAATCCACACCACTATCAAAGCCGGAAAGACACGTCCATACATCCCACATAATTCCCGTCTGCTATCAACAAGAGATTAAGGGTGATCAGTTCCTCAATTTGTCAATAAACAGGCGACAATCATTATGAGGCATAAACCGTCTCCACCAAACGATAATAGCATCCCTTACATCCTATACACAAAACTACCTAAGGCACAAATCCTTAGTTGACATAATCCTTACCTCCGCATCCCTTCTTTAACCAGGAACTACACTTATAATCTTGCAATTCCGAACACACTGAGCCAGCGCTCTGCACCTGAAACAACATGGAGAAGTACCAGCTTCTCCCCCACTTATCTCATTCTAATCCTTTCAATTGTAAACACACTAAATCCCTCACAAGCCTTTACCATAAATGGTCAAAGAACAATTTAAACAAACCAAAGAAATAATTACCGATCCCTAAGCAGAAGTATCGATAACCATCTTACCACTCCAAGAAGACAACAACAAATTCAAACACCTTGCACACTCACACGAAATAAACGAATGGGTCGCTCTAGTACCAATAATAGCAAATAAAGACGTACCATTAATAAAACAATTACCTTGAGTCAGACGATCCGCACTAGTAGCCTCATCTCCTGCTAATGCAACAACCTTCCTGCCAGTTTGAGCTCCCTTCGGTTCCGTACACCTCGTACTGATATGACCTGTTTCACCGCAGTTGAAACACTTCATCCTAATTCTCTTACAATCAGCTGCGACATGTCCCGAACCTCCACAATTAAAACATTTTAGTTTATTCTTCCTACAATCCAACTTACGATGTCCTACTTCCCCACACTTGTGACACTTAATGTAACACCTCGGAGGACTAGACATTCCTCCCCCACTACGAGGCTGTTGTTTCCCTTTTTTGTCATTCACATTCTCATAGGGAGTAGCACGCACCTTACGATCCTCTTCATAAATCTTACAACTGTCCACCAATTCAGAAAACCTTCTAATCCTCTGATAACCGATTGCCCGTTTAATCTCCGGTCGTAATCTGTTCTCATACTTCACGCACTTAGAAAATTCAGCAGTCGCTTCCGGATAATGAGGATAAAACTGCACCAGTTCCACAAACTTAGCAGTGTAGTCAACAACAGACATATTGCCTTGTTTCAACTCCAAGAACTCAATCTCTTTCTTTTCCTTCACACCCTCCGGATAATACTTTCTCCGAAACTCTCGGCTAAATAAATCCCAAGTAATTCCTTCCTCATCCACTTCCAACACTTGGCGCAAACTAACCCACCAATCAGCTGCTTCTTCTTCCAGCATGTGAGTACCCAGTCTCACCTTATCCTCTTCAGCACAATCCATCACATGGAAGATTATTTCAACCTCCTCAAACCAAAATTGTGCACCATCAGGATCATATCTTCCCTTGAAGATAAGCGGTTCGTTCATCCCGAACTCATTATTACCCGCAACATTCGGTACACCCTGCACAGCCCGAGCCATATTCTGTTCATTTCCAATAACAGCAACTATGGTCAAACAAACAGCTCACCGAACCACAAAGACCAACAAGGACTGACTCAAACTGACACGGACTGGCTCTGATACCACTTAATGTGACGCCCCCATTCTACACCCCCAAATAAACATGCATTTAAAGCAATAAAAGAAAAATTCAAAATTTGATCAGAGTATATTTAAAAACATGGCATAGACCAAAGGTCACATCAAATTGAAACCAAACAATTCATACAACACCTGCCCATACAGATATGCAACAGTGGGGTAGCAATCAACAGAGGAAACTTCGTTCCTTACACCCACATTTTCAGAAATTAGAATTAAAGCGGAAAATCTAAAATCTGATTAACATAAATACATATATCATGTAAAAAGTTTGTTATACACTAAGTTATACAGGTACTCGCCAAAAGATACATATACATAGTACACAATAACACAAACGGTCATCCTAGCTACCCGGTGTCACATATCAGAGCCGACCGACAAAAAGGGTGAAGACACAAAGCTTCACAAAAGACCTCCAGCAACTTCAATCTGCAATGCCTCATAGAGCATTATAAAACGAGCAGAAGGGTGAGAAAAACAAAAAATAATATAAATGTATATAATCATATATTTCAACACAAAAGTATACACATTTTCAACACAAAAGTATACACATAACACATTCTCACCATTCTACCATTCCACCTAAACATATACATCATGCATAGTTCACCAACCCAATCAAGACCCGACAATACCACGCATCACATAACTGGGAATGACAGCATAATCATTCTACCCCAAGACATACCTCACTAGGAACGACAACATAGTCATTCTACCCTAGTGCACCTCTCATTAGGAATGACAACATCGTCATTCTACCCCAATGAATATCCCACTAGGAATGACAACATAGTCATTCTACCCCAGTGGACACGACAACTCAATTGTACATCACTAGGAACGACAACATAGTCATTCTACCCTAGTGAGTACAACACTAGGAACGACATCAACGTCATTCTACCCCAGTGCACACCTCATTAGGAATGACAACATAGTCATTCTACCCCAATGAGTATCCCACTAGGAACGACAACATAGTCATTCTACCCCAGTGGACACGACAACTCAATTGTACATCACTAGGAACGACAACATAGTCATTCTACCCCAGTGAGTACCACACTAGGAACGACATCAACGTCATTCTACCCCAGTGCACACCTCATTAGGAATGACAACATAGTCATTCTACCCCAATGAGTATCCCACTAGGAACGACAACATAGTCATTCTACCCCAGTGGACACGACAACTCAATTGTACATCATTAGGAACGACAACATAGTCATTCTACCCCAGTGAGTACCACACTAGGAACGACATCAACGTCATTCTACCCTAATGCGTTCAACCAAAACATTAATACCTCACTAGGAATGACATATAAGCCATTCTACCCCAATGAGTATTCTGACACAATTGGAATCCATTCACACGCCAAATATTACTATTATAGCAATCCCATGATAATCAATACCTTACCATTCATCTTTCTGTGGATTTACGCCACAGAGGCCGCCATATCATACACTAATCATACCCTCGAAACCACATACATTGATACTTACTTAAACAATGTATTTATCACTAACTGCAACCCACAACAAATAGCATTTCATCATTTACACACCATTAAAATGGCAAAAGTCGACAAAACGACACTATTCACATTTCCCGATATAATTTAATCGGCTAACAAATTCCAAACCATCATAATAAGAAAGTACAGCTCAATAGCTTTCCAACGATATAAATAATGCTTACATCGGAATTACGGTTCGAAAGATATGAATTTTTAAAGAAGGAAAAATTGTTTCCAAAAGCAACCAACCGCCCGGCGAAGCATGCTCACCGCCCGGCGAAACACGCTTCGCCTCTGCTTCGCCCGGCGAAGCACAGGCGACACCAATCCCACCAAAATGACTCAAAGAGTCAGTAGCTTGGCACCTCTGCGCCGCTCAAAACCGCCCGGCGAAAAGGACGCATCACCCGGCGCTCAGGGCCTTTCGCCCGGCGCTCTGCACCAGATGCAGAAAAATTCTGCTGCGTGCACACTGTTCCAAAACCCCCAAAATCTCCATTTTCATCTCCAAATCACTTCCATCAGCAAAACAATTAATAGCAATAGTTCATACACATATAGAGATCATATAACACAAATTATATCGAATTTCGTCCGTGAAAACATCGATTTCTACTCATTTTATCATTTTCGACCTAAAACCCACATATACTCAAAACTTTACCAAACATAATTTTTTCGACCACAACAATCATACATAATCACACACATGTATAGAATAATCGAGTTTCACACCCTTACCCGGATTCCAAATGATCTAGCTCTTGTTCTTGATGATTTCCACTCTTTTCTTCTCTTTCTCCCTTCCTCCTCTTTCTTTCTCTTCTTTTTCTTTCTATCTCCCTCCTTTCCCTTTCTCTCCTATTTCTTTCCTTTTCTTTTCTTTTTCTCTCATTTCTATTTTTACCACATAATTCTATTTCTCTCCCAATTCTCTTATTTTCTATATCTACATAATATTTCCTCTACTAATTACTTCTTTAATTTTTCTCTAGCTCATTAATAGTTATAAAATGACCAAAATGCCCTTAAGCCCAAAATTCCCGAAAACGCTCTCAAACGAAATAATACATCATAACATAGCATAAAAGCATAATATCACACCAAAGTCATAAATAAAATAATTTAACATTCAAAATAATTAAATCGACTCGATTAAATAAAATGATCAAAACCGGGGCGTTACATAGTGCTTATTTAGAGACCATAATGATAGGCATCTTGGTAGCTTTGCTTGCTACCTTGGTCCTAGTAATGCTTTCTTTGCTGAGATCAAGGTTGCCATTCTAGTAATTGGAACATGTTATCTCCTCTCATTTGCCTTGTTTTTGGTTGGAAACTGTTTTTATGCTTGTGACAAACTCGTTTACTAAGCCATCTTTGGTTTCTTAGAAGGTAAGGAATATGTGGAACAATTATCTTCTTGGTATCAATTCAATTTCTTTTTTTGGCTACCCACATCTATAAAGAGGATAATCATATCCAGATATCTTAGCTAGTTTAGGCCTAAAATCTAAGAATTATACTTGGTGGAATCATATCCATACTAATGGAAGTAGTGTGTACAATAGTAACTTACAATACTTGTCTAATTTTAAATACAACTTCAAATCCCCCTCATTTTATCTATTTTTACGGATATATTGTTCATGGGCTTCTTTTATTTTGAACAATCAAAACCATTTATATTGCCAATTTCTTTTACAATACAAATGGAAGAACAATCTGATAACACTTGACCAAACAAGACAATGATCAAGGAAAACAGAAAGCCATCTAAAAGATCTGCTAATAGCAGAAAAACCAACATACATGCCCAACCTCAACAAAGCAACCTAAAAACAGACATGTACACTCACCAGCATAGAACAGACATATACACAATAGTTACCAACTTAATATCACAGCCTATGAACCTCTGCATGTTTCCAGGGGTAGGATCAGCCAGTCGTAGAAGCTACCCAATAGGTGCTGCTTTTTCTTCCGCTAATGCCAGTTCCACGAGGCATGTTGTATCTCAATATAATCCAACTGCAATTACATGGCTGGAACCTGAAATTCAATGGCTAATCAAATCCAATCAAATCTTAAACAGACATTATCCAGCCTCCAAAGGAAGCATAATCCACTCGAAGAAACTTCCCAGCTTAAACTTCTTTTACCTCCATCTCAAATTCCAAGAAGCCTGTTGAATATCCTGCACCATAACCTTCGAATTGGCGATACCATCATTGAATATAACTTCATTTCTTGTCTTCCATATAACCAGCAAGATATCAACCAGAAGAATGACATTGTTGAGCCTATAACTTCCATTTTGGTCCATTGTAAGAACATGTCTAAGCAGCTGTCACCACTAGGGATTTTTACTCCTAACCACGACTCCAACTCTCGCCACATGCTACTCGTTTTCTCACATCTAAGAAAGATATAATTTAAGTCTTCCAACTCCTTAAAACACAGCACACAAGACAACTGATGCAGATCAGTTATGATCCCTCTATTCATAAGATTACTGCGTGTCGGTAAACGATTTAGTAAAAGTCTCCATCCAAAAACCAAAATTTTCAAGGGAATTTTGATCCTCCACAAGTATGCTAGAGCTTCCCTCAGACCATCCTCCAAAGGGGACTCCTCTCTTCTATAAATCCACATGTTATAGCAATCCTTTACACTAAAGGAATGATCCTTATTTCTTGTCCATAAAATGTCATCCTCCTCCCTGTAGTTCAGGCTGAAATCACATATCAGAGTTTGTAGTTCCTGAATTGAATCCATCTCCACACCAGGCATGACCACATTCAAACCCACAATGTCCCAGCACCATACATTATCCACCCAGTAGCCACAATCATTCACTAGTACATCTTGATTTTGAGAGACCCTAAAGAGTGCAGGGTACTGATATTTGATGGCATCGCCTCCTAACTATTTAGAATTCCAGAAAAAAGTCTTACTACCATTCCCAACTTTACATACTAAATTGTTCCAGATGCTTTCATTGTTTGTCAAACTAGCTAGACCACATAAATCATTCCACCATGCAGACCTCAGATGTTTAGCTCCCTCAGATTGAAAAAGAAGCAGACTATCAAAATCTCCCTGATACCTCACCTTGATAATATTCCTCCAAATTACATCATTATCATAAGAAATCCTCCAAAGCCATTTAGCCATCAGAGCTCTGTTAAATGTACCTATATCCTTAATACCAAGGCCGCCAAGTGATTTTGGTTTGCAAATTAAGGACCACCTTACCCAAGATATGCTTTCTTTGTCTCCATCACCAGCCCAAAGAAACCTTCTCTGAATTGCCTTGAGAGTCTTCACCACACCAGTAGGAGCTAAATTGAAAGCCATATAATGAATTGGCAAGTTCGTTAGAACCGAGTTTATAAGAGTAACCCGACCTCCAATAGAAAGCAATTTTCCCCTCCATGTAGCCAATCTACTCTTGACAGATGATATCACAGGATTCCAAAACTCTTTAGATTTATGCCTTCCATCAACAGCCAAGCCCAGGAACTTAAATGGGAATTTTCCCACTTTGCAGTTCAAGAAATTTGCCACAGCCCTGATTCTATTCTCCTCCATGCCAAAACCCATAATACTACTTTTGTTGTAATTAATCCTCAAACCAGTCAAAGCTTCAAATCTTCTTAGAATCGATTTAATGCCCCGTATACTCGACCAAGCATTGTCGCAGATAATAAGTGTATCATCTGCAAACTGAAGTAGAGAATTGACAGTTTCACCCCCTATCTCAATTCCATGAAAGTAACCACTTAGCTCAGCTTTCTTAAAAAGCAAAGGAAGACATTCTGTAATCAATACAAACAGAAAAGGGGATAAAGGATCCCCCTGTTTCAACCCTTTGTGAATCCTAAAATCTTTAGAGGAGCTTCCATTGATCAATATTGACCCATAACAATTACCTACCAAGCCTCTAACCCAACTTATCCATTTAGGAGAAAAATTCATTGCGTCCAACACCTTATACAGAAAACTCCAATTAACACAGTCGTACACTTGAGCAAAATCAACCTTAAACATATATCCCTGCTTCTTTTTCTTTTTAAACAAATCCAAAACTTCGTTAGCCACCAATACACCATCAAGAAATCGCCTTCCTGGTACGAAGGCTGTTTGTGAGGGGGCAACCAGTTTACCAATGACCCTTTTGATTCTAGAAACCAACATCTTAGATATTAATGGGCTTCTTGTCCCTTGCCAAAAAGAAATGGCGTTTTCGAAGTAGTTTGAATTAATTTTAAAGTTAATTTTTTTATTCGAAAATAAAATCACATTTGATTTGATTCAATCTGGATGACGCAAGTAAAAAAGTTTAATATAATATGATTCAACTAAGCAAAATTTTATTTAGATCAATTTTTTATATTCAAATTACAATTCTAAAAAACTATATTATTATAAATATTATAAAAAGAAAGCGAAAAAATGATGTATATTATAATTCATATAATTTATTTAAATTATCATTATGAAATACTTTGATCAGGTTATCTTTAAAACATATAAAATAAAATAAAATAATTAATAGTAAAATTAAAATTTAAAAATAATATATGATTGAAAATATATCCTAAAAGAACTAAATATTAAAACATATGTACGTGGTTTTATTTAATTATATAAAAATGAATTCAAAATTGGTTCCGATATATTTTTGAAAAAAGAATATCCAAATACATTGAATAATTCTCATTTTTAAAAAATCTTAATTTCTTTTAATTAATTCAGAAAATGTCTTTGGATTGATATAACAAAGTTGAAATTTCACTTTTAATTTAAAAAAAATCTTCAAATATTCAAGTTTTGGTAAAATATTATTTATAAATTAAAAATTCTTTATTTTTGATAAATTATATATTAAAATTTAATATTCAAAACTTTTTATTAAAATATTAAATTTTTTTATATTTATATATATGGTATATATATTAAAACAAATATGTAATTGTTTAATATAGAATAAGTTACACAGCAAAATAGGAATAAGAATATATAATAAGAAAAAAAATACAATATTTAATAGGAGAATTCAACAAAAGGTACTTATTAATTAACAACTTTTTATGGCAAAAAAAATATCTTAAGAAAAAAGCAAAAATTCCATTGAACTCTGTAAATATTTAAAAAATATTAATTATTGTCTAAATAAGGAATTACACCGCGTTTCGCATACGTTGCTTCTTGACTTATGATAATGATGAAATCAAAATAAGAAAAACAAACCTAAAAGGGAAAAAATTAACAAAATATTAATTTACGAGTGAGATTCATGTGATGAGTGTATATATAAATAAACGTAAGGATGGAACCACAACAGATAGGGCATTGTTGTTTGTATTATCGAAGTGTGTTTGTGGTAACATTCTTGTCTCTTTCTTCATTTTGTTTTTATTTGTGTCCATGAAAGTGAAAATTGTAATCACGTGAATCTCTCTCTTCTCGTTTTAGCCTCGTATATAAGAACCCTACCACCCTCTCTTTATCCTCTTTCTTTCTCTCTCTTACCATATCCCTTTGTACTGTCTGTTTCTCTCTCATAACCATCCATGACTCCTGTAAGTCCAAATCCAGCAGGTCCCAAGTCCTTACAACAAGGTCAAAACGAGACCGTCGATGTTTCTTCTGTCAAACAGGACCCTCCTGTCTTGTTTAATTTACTTGGACAGTTTCCAGAAAATCATGATCCTAAGGCAAGAACATATTTTACATGATCCCTTTAATTTACTTGTTATAACTATTTTTTTATCATAGATTATCACTAATTCTCAATACTTTTAATTGTTTTTTTTTTCTTCCGATACTATGTATCTACATAGTAGCGTAGCGTTGATCATGATCACTAGTAATTGATCATTATTTAAATAGCTTTAATGAGTTAATACGAAATTTTATATAATGATATAATTAAGCCTATGATCTGATTTATAATTTTGATTTTTAGATGTTTGTGATCTAATTCGTATATTTTTTTTTATCTCATTGATTTTATTACTTTAGGATCATAAGCTGGCACTTCATTATGGTGGATCATCAACATCATCGATCAATTCTCCACAACTCTACAATTCATCTAATTCATCGAGTGGTTCAGCTATGGTTGATCAAAGCAGTGCGCGCGACACAAATTTATCATCATCCATGGAGATGGAAGATAGCGGCCAAATAAATGGCGAGTTATTGGCGAAATGGACGTCTTCGAAGGTGAGGTTGATGAGAAAATTGATGATGCCAGAAAGCAGCTATGATGCAGCCACAAATGAAGAGAAAGCAGTCATCAATACAAGTGCTAGTGCTGCCACAACTCCAAATAGAGGAGTTCAAAATGAAAGGTACAATCAAGGAAGCCCTACATCTAGGGTTTGTGCTGACTGTCAAACTACCTCTACCCCACTTTGGAGGAGTGGCCCAATGGGTCCTAAGGTAATTAGATAATCTTTTTTTCCTATTCACTACGCTTTCATTTGCTATCAAATCGTAGCAGAATGTTTTACTATTAATGAATGATCTATTAAAATTTCAGTAATTTTCATTTCGATTCGTTTAATAAAAAATTATTCATCTTTAATAAAAATAAACATTAAATTTAAAGATAAATTTTATTTTCAACCTCTATTTTATGTCGGTAATTCCACGTTTATCAAGCTATATATACTAGTAGTAAATTTTGGATGGTAAAAGTATATTAATTTTATTTTTTTTATTATTTGAAACTAATATACGTCAATTTGATTGATTGTTAATTAACATGAATATGTTGTTGGTGCAGTCACTTTGCAATGCTTGTGGAATCAGACAGAGGAAGGCATTAAGGGCTGAGGAAGAAGCTGGAAATAGTTTGGTCACTTCCATAAAGAATAACAGAGAAAAAGAAAAGAAACTTCTTGTGAACAAATGTACTCAATTCAAGAAGAAGAGCAAGATTACTTCAGCTGCTGCTACTACTGCTACTACGGATAGTAGCTCAACCGAAGAAATGGAGGAGAGAGTTGAATTTTTTTTTTCAAGGATGAGGGAAACATCAGGTTACGAGGATACTACCGAGGATGTAGTTGATTATGCACTTCTTCTAATGGATATATCTTGTGGTTATGTTTATCCTTAAAAGACAGGATGTGGATTCTCTCATGTAAGAATTTTACAATGAGGGGTGGGGGTCGATAAATTTTGAGTTTTGGTTTTATTTATTTTACTTTTATATCAAAAATCATTGGTCACTATTTTGTTTGGTTTTGTGAGTTGTAAAATCAAGTTGATGTACTTGCATCAAACCAAAATAAGGTTTTTTTGCATTACAAATGCATTTATTATTATGAAATAAAGAAAAAATTTGTGTGAGCTTTTATATATCTTTACTTTCATGTTTCTTTATTGAAATATTTTAGGTTTTGCGGGTAAAAGAGAATCTTACCGGTAAAATTTTATCGAAATTAAATGTCATTACAGCATAATAAATCAAATGATCAAACTAAATTTAAGGTTTCGTGATCCTTTACCATAATTCATATGGTTTAACTAGTCGAACATTGAATCCACTTTTATTTAGAACCTTCATTGATTTTTTGTCAACCTTCATTGATTCAATGTATAGGTTAGGTTTAAAATATATTATTATTATTATAATTAATGACATTAAAAAAATTATTTTTATTATTATTTTTAATGGTAAAATATATTTATAAAAAGAAAGAGAGAAAAAGTACAATCACCAAAAGAGGAAAATGTACAAACGGCTAAATCCTACCCAACCCTACCATTATTATTATTATTTTTATTTTTATTATTAAAAAACACTTTTTTTTTATATAAGTAAATATATTAAATTGGATTATTAAAGCTAGGATGAGATTGGCTTTAGACTCAACTTTTCCATTAGTGTTGTCTCAGGCACCAAAGTTGGATGTTAATCGGATCAACTGATATTTCTGAACACCACTCCTCAATCATCCTCATGTATTACTAGACCTTGTTTTATATTGGTTTTTGATTTTAAGAAAGTGTTCCCACTATAGTTGTGGAAAAAGACAAAGACATGAGTTTTTTTATATGTAAATATTGGTGATCTTTCTCTTCTATGTGCTGCTCGTTGTAAGCATCCTATTTTGCTTTCTTTTGATATTTCTAATAGTGCCAATGACTTAGAAAAGACAAATACTATAAAACTTTGGAGGTTATATAGACAACTAGGTCGTTCATTTAAACTCTGAGTAAAATAAGGTGATTGATTAGTTTGTTTAGAGAAGATAGATTGTCAGCATAATTTGACCGGTCGTTTAAGTGTCCTGTTTAAATGTTGATTGAATCTTTTAATATTTGTGGGCTTGAGAGTAGGATAAAAGATTCTAAGGTCAAAGAGTTTATTTTTTCCAATGGTTTGGAGTTTGTGGTGATTCATGAGATTAAGCTTAGTGAGGTGTCTACTTTTTTTTTTTTTTTTTTTACTGGAACATAATTTCATTACTGAAGGAGAAGGGAAGGATTATAATCCACCCTAGAACCAAGAGGGAAGCCACCAAATTTCCTCTTTGCTCCAAATTTCCTCAAACCTGAAAATGTGTCTCCGCTTCTTCCTTGAACCATAAGCATCTGCCTCTAAGTCAATTCTGATTGCTGCATGATCCGACCCAAACCTGGAGAGGTGGTTGACACAAATTGGGGCGAACCTATTGATGAATAACTCGTTAGCCAGCCCGCGGTCCAACCTACATTGAATGTTGTGCTCCCTTTCTCTTCCGTTTGTCCAAGTGTATTTGTAACCTGCAAAACCCAAATCCGTTAGTTGGCATAAATCAATAGTTTGTCGGCCATGAGCAAGCTGACTATTGGTTCTGCAGTTCCCCCCTTCTTCTCGTGGTCAAAGATAATATCGTTTAGATCACCAACACAGAGGAATGCATCTCTAGTATTGGAGGCCAGGTCATTTATCAGATTCCAAGTTTTCCTCTTATGCTGTTCTTCTGGGAAGCCATAGACACCACAGAACGTCCACTTTGCGTCGATGCCATCCTCTTCCACAACCCCCTCAATATGGTTCTGAGAGAAGGACTTGATAACCAAATTTATCGCTTCTCTCCAAAAGAGAATTAAGTCTCCCGCCTTTGATCTCCCCTCCCCTATACAGTTAACCACAAAACATTCTTCAAAACCACTTTTGTATTTGATCACTCGCACCTCATCACATTTCAACTTAGACTCCATAAGAAACACCACGTCAGGATTTTCTAAACGAATGAGCCTTAACAAGGCTCGAACTGCACGGGGATTCCCCAACCCCCTGCAGTTCCAACTGATAATCTTCATTGGGTTAGGCGGTGTTGGTCGTCCAACACCACCTCTGGTAATTTTTGTTTTTCAGTTCCCTCCCCCTGTCATTTCCTTTTCTTTTCTCCGTTGCCTTGTCCTTCAATAACTCCTTCCACGACCATAACCTCCACCAATTGTCTTTTCCCTCCTTCTGTTTGCAAGTGACTTTTCTGGCCAGGAGAGATTTTCCTTGGATTAGGTTTCCTTGTCCACTTTTTCTTTTTAGGAGCAGTTGGACTCGAATGTTGTCCCTTCCCTGTAGCAGGCCCAGGATTTGAAAGTTCAACAGCTCCGAGGGATTCTGCCACTGCCTCCACTTCTAGATTGTTTCCTTTTGAGCACGAAACCTGGTGTATATTCTCCAAACTTTGCGCTTTCTTGATCCTTATGCAGTCCTGTTGATCAACTTCGCCCTCCTGGTCCTTCTTATTATCTTTTGTTTGACATTTGCTGCTCTCTGAAGAGATGTGAAAAAGGCTTTTGCTGCACGAGCTTGAGTGTCTACTTTATTAGTATCATTCTTATGGGAAAAATCATTTTTATGAGTGGAGATTTATTCTTGTCATAGGTAATAATAGTAAATGACTTCTCTCTATATTTGGTGATTTTCCTTCTTCTATTTAGACTTTCTTGGTATTTGTCTTATTAGGGGTCTCGAAGAAAGACCACTGGTTATATGCTTATGTGTTTGTTGGAATCCTTGATATCATAGGATGATTCTCTGACTCGTGAAATTAATATTCATATAGGTTTAAAGCAATGAGACTCGTTAGCCCTTTTTTTTGCTTTCTGCTAGTTTTGGAAGGGCTGTGCAAGCTTCTTAGCATGGTTGTGGAGTTGGATCTTCTGACAAGCTTCAGAGTTTCGAGTTCGAATTTAGTTATCTCTCACATGAAATATGTTGATGATACTCTAATCATAGCAGAGGTTGCAATAGAGAATCTTTGAAGTATCAAGGCTATTTTGAGGGGTTTTAAATTTGAATTTGGTCCCTAGATTAAACATAGCCTCGTTGGGATTAATGTTTGGATTTAGCCGATGACTTCCTTCATTGTTTTCACCAATTTCTTCCTTTCAAGTACTTTGGTCTGCCGATACAGGCAAACCCCCGCATTCAGGCTACTTAGGAACCTTTAATTACTCTTATTTGTAAATGCTTTCTTTCTTAGAATAATAGATATGTTAGTTTGGGGAAACATTAATTCTTTCCAATTCACTTCTTACAGTTTTCCCAATTTTCTTTTTTTCCTTCATGAAAATTTCTATCAAGGCGTGAAAGAGAATCACTAAGATCCAAAAGAGGTTCTGGGAGGGGGGCTAATGGTATTGTAAAGACCTCTTAGGTCAAATGGTCTGGGAAGGGTTTTTGGTGTTCGTGGTCTTTGTGTAATTAATTTAGTGTTGCTAGGTAAGCGAAGGTGGAGGTTGATCTCTTAAGTTTCTAGTGTTTGGAGGAATATCTTGTCTACTAGATATGTAGATCATTATGTTTCCTCTTTCCTTTGAGGTAGGTTGTGTAGTCTGCAATCTACTTCTTCTTAATGGAGAGAGGCCTCTCTTTTAGGCTCTAAATCCAATGACACCTCTGATTTGTTTGTTGATGGGATAAGATAGAATGTTAGAGTTGTCATGTTTACCTCTTTCTAGGATGACTCATGGGTAGAGAATGTTCCTCTTAGACTTACTTTTCAAAGGCTATATCTTGTTTCTAATAAAAAAGGAAATGGAGGGAGAAATTGGTGTTTTGATTGGTGGGAATGTGGTTTAGGGTACTACCTTGTCTTTAAAGAGTGATTGTTGTCATTGGAGGCTTGTGAAGATTTCTACAAAATGAAAATATGTTTAATAGACATGTTATTCTTGATTGTGCTAAGGTCTCATGTGGGTTGTGTGTTGGACCTATAAAGTCAGTCTCTCGTTTGTTTCTAACATATACAATGTTGATTAATATATGGTATAAGGTTTTTCCAGTGGCTTGGGAGGTTAGTTATCTTTTTAGGAGATATTAGCTCACATTTTGAGTTTTTATCCTCCTTAAGGGTTTGGCTAGATTGTAGGGGGACTTATCATGATTTGGCATGCGATTGTGTGATCTATTTAAAAATCCTAAAATGATTCTATTTTTACAAGTAAGCTCTAAACATGGAGGGCATGCAAGATAAATTTATTAATCTTTATTAGAAATAGTACACTACTACGAAAACCCCATTTAACGACGCCAGCTTTACCACGGTTTCGTATCCCACCGTTGTAACAGGATTAAAAATTTATAACGCCATATTTAACGACGGTTGTATTACATAACCGTTGTAATACAAGCTTTGTAAAAAGCTTCGATTCCCAACTCTATATTTTTTTTCCATATTTTTACATTTTAACACGCTTGTATTAAAAGACCGTTGTACTACATGTATCACGCTTCGATTTACAGCAATGTATTCTTAAGTATTTTTAAGTGCAATAGAATATATATATATATATATATATATATATATATATATATATATATATATATATATATATATATATATATAACTTTAAAAATAAAACTGTAAGAGATGAACATCCATAGACATAATTTTATTTTAATATTCCATTGAGAGTACATTGATAAACATATTACATATCAAGATCATTGTCAGAGCCCATAACATAAAATGCATCTTCATAATCTAGACATCTCTCCTCACTCCCCTCATCAGAATCATAATATACATGCCTCATTTTCTTCTTTATCTTCTTCTTCTTTGGCTACTACTTCTTCTTCTTCTTCTTCTTCTTCTTATCCTTCCTTACCCTTAAGGCATCCCTGAAGTTGGCAGTTGCTGGTTGGACGACCTCCTGGATTGGCGCCTGACGTTCCTCATTGAGGTTTCTAGGATTCTCATTTGTTGAACTCATTGTTACGAAGAATATATTATTTAGATATGTAAAATTGTCTATTTATAGATGAGGTTGAAGATGAAAAGACTAATAGTTTAATGCTTGTAATGATGATAATTTGTAAACCGTTCATATTCTGGAACTATA
The DNA here is from genome assembly GCA_022829125.1 of Lathyrus tuberosus. Lineage (NCBI taxonomy): Eukaryota > Viridiplantae > Streptophyta > Magnoliopsida > Fabales > Fabaceae > Lathyrus > Lathyrus tuberosus. The sequence goes on along the minus strand of JALAZF010000013.1, from coordinate 23,174,239 downwards.
TTTTCTTGTAAACCGTTCATATGTTGGGAAGTGCAACGGTTAACAATATCACGACGGTTATAAGTAATGACCGTAGCGATATCAGTTATAATCCAGGCGTAATTTTAGGAAAATGTTGTTGCCTGATGTCGAACCTTGTACCACGTATAGGGGGTATCGCTACGGTTATTATAACTAACTGTTGTGATATTATTAAATTAATATATAATCTATCATAACGTTTATTTAAGAAAACCGTTGTGAAACATTTACCTATATAAGGGAATTAACTTTCCCTTTTTGACAGTCGCGCCGTTTCCTTCACAGCGAAACCCTAGCACCCAAACTTCATATTTTTTTAGAATCTGCGAGAAGAAATACAAGAAGTATGAAGCTTTTGATTTAAGCTTCTTCCTCCTTATAGTTCTTCCTGCAGAATCTAAAACTAGATGAACATGGTGATGATGCTGGCGGTAGCAAGCGTAATGTACATATTGTTTATGGAAAATAAGGTAGTCTTCTACTTCAATCTTTTTGTTAAATAGTTCCCATTATCTCGTTTGCTTCATGTTGTTTTTGTTGATTGTTCTCATTTTGTGCAGATTCGACTTCAATGCTTCACAAGCAAGGTGAACTTCATTGTAATGGTATAGTCCCACTTCTTAGGGTTTTGTTTCAACTTTTGGTTGTTTTGTTTTGAATACTAACTAATTTTCTTCATTGCTTCCCACTTCTTAGGGTTTGTTTCACATGGTGATGATGATGGTGGTACATATATATATGAATTCATTATGATAAGATACATATATATGAATTCATTCTTATATTGTATATGAAATTTAGTTTATTAGATACTATGTACATTGTTTGTTTTACTATCCTTTTATTGAAAATGCAATCAGTTAAATTGATATAGAACATTAGTTTATTATATATATATACTACGTATATTGTATATAGTTAAATTTAATACTAACTAATTTTCATCATTGCTTCCCACTTCTTAGGATTTGTTTCACATGGTGATGATGATGGTGGTACCTATATATGAATTCATTCTGATAAGGTACATATATATGAATTCATTCTGATATTGTATATGAAATTTAGTTTATTATATACTATGTATATCGTTTGTTTCACTATCCGTTTATTGAAAATGCAATCAGTTAAATTGCTATAGAACATTATAATCTGAAAATTAGGATGTATTTGAAAACCAACCTTTATCATGTCAATGTTTTCCGAATTGCATCTATTTCATTCCGCGCATTTTATGTTCCTTAACATAAAATTTATGGTTCGATGGTCGGTTTCCTTCAATCCATCGATATCTTTTATTATAATTTACCTCATCGTCGTCACTAATCTCCGTGGTTGTTAAGAGCATGATCATTGTTATGATGATAAAATCGTGGCGATTTTTGGCGATGATGAGGTAAACTATAACAAAAGATATCGATGGATTGAAGGAAACCGACCATCAAACCATAAATTTTATGTTAAGGAACATAAAATGTGCGGAATGAAATGGATGCAATTCGGAAAACAGTGGTGTGTTTAAGTTGGTTTTCAAGAACAGTTTAATTTTCATATTATATAGTTCTTTACCAATTTTAATGGTTGTATTTCTTTAATAAGGTGGATGGTAAAACAAGCAATATACATTTGTATTTAATAAACTAAGGATACATTCCACAACGGTTGAGACAAATAACCGTTGTGATAGTTAACTTATATGACAACGGTTCATACTATAACCGTTGTGATAGTTAATATATATTACAACGGTTGAAATACCTAACCGTTGCAATATATCGCGCGCTTCCAGAATACAACAACGGTTTCCAGACCGTTGTAGAAACGGCGAACTTACAACAACAATCTACATAACAACGCCTTCGCCCGCGTCATTATATGTCATTCCCAACCGTTGCTAAATGAGTTTTTCGTAGTAGTGGTATCTCGATAGATCATCGAATTAATCGTGTATTTTTTAAAATTGATTTTTAATCCTTATCCTCTGCTTGAGCCAATAGCGACACTGAGAGTTTTGACATATTTGCTTGGAGTTTTGGTTTCAAGCTTATTTTCGAAAATGATTTTTTTGTTAATGTTGGCTCTCTATACTCAGATCTAGCTTGTTTTTCCATAGGTGGTATTCATGGTTGTTAATTTTTTTTTCTTCTTTTAGTGTTTTCTCCTTTTTTTATATTTGCTTTGATATCTTGAACTTTTGGCACTTTTTTCTGCATATATATATATATATATATATATATATATATATATATATATATATATATATTTGCCTTTTAAAAAAACTCTCATTTAGGATATGAATCTTCTCACTTTTATAATGAGAACATATATTTTCTTATCGAATTTTAAACCATTATTCATAATTTACACAGTAACGATCTCTCTAGTGCAACTTGCGAGTTTATCCATTTATTTTAGATGGCTTCCCTCAAGCAAAAAAATTCTAAGAACGTATACACGTCCACCATTGTTGCCTAACATACATCAACAAACCATATTGTATAATGACTACATTGTTTTTTTTTTGATAAGCACTTCAATAAGCGAGATTAAGGAAATCTCAAAACCAAATAGAACAATTATAAGAAATCGAAAGGTAATTTGTACCAATCATAGAGTCGACAAGGGACCCTACCTTTCCTACCTAGGATTAACCAATTCCACGATGACACTTTGATCTCATTAACAATATCATTTACATTAAAACCACAATCGCTAAATAAACAATTATTACGCGTCCTCCAAATACTCCAACAAGTAATAAACCAAAAAGACGAAATCGTAGCCATGTTACCGCGACCCTTAAGTCTTTTCATCCACTCCTTAGCATGATTGATGTAATTCGAAACCGAAAAATGCTCGATATCTAACCAAGCACAAATCTGCCTCCAAATCAAAATAGCAAACTGACAATTAAAGAAGAGATGGTCCAAGTCTTCTATAGAGTGGGAACAGAAAATACACTTCTTATCAGAGTTATTAGCAATTATCAATCTAGAAGCCAAATTGTCTCTAGTTGCCAACTATCTAAGCACAATCTCCACCCAAAGATTTTAATGTTAGGAAGAATGACAGACTTCCACAAAAACTGGAGAAGGGATTTTATATCCAAATCATTGTCCAACAAATCCGAACCAGAATTCAACATGTAGTAGTAAGAACTCACCGAGAAAACCGAAGTGTCGCTAGCTGTCCACTTCCATTCATCCTTTTCATTTTCTTCGGGGATAATTCTTCAAGGACTAATCTGCACTCATTTCATTCCTGCTGCAGCCTTGGATATTCGGTTTGCGATTGGACTGTAATTTTCCACTTCCATCTTTCTCCCTCCCACTCCCCCATCTCGTTAACAGTGCACTGTTTATCCCTGCTGGCTATGTACATCGCAGGGAAAGTGTCTTTCAAAGACTCATTACCATGCCACGAAGAATTCCAAAAGTCGACATTGTTCCCGTCGCCTATGGAACAATCCAAAACCTCTCTAAAAGCAGAGAAAGAAGAATCTGATTTAGAGCTTGCCAAGATATCCTTTATCCACTTCGAATCAAATCTCGAATTACCGACTTCTTCGAACCTCTGGAATTTCAAGCTCAAGCTGCCGTAATTGGCTTCTAAAAGATCCCTCCAAATTTCTTCAGCACCTGTGAGGAATTTCCAAACCCATTTAGCAAGAAGAGCTTTGTTAAACAAACCTACATGTTTAATGCCGAGACCTCCCGAATCCTTCGATTTGCAGACGGTTTTCCAAGGAACCCAAGGAATGTATCTTTTCTCAGCTGAACCAATCCACAGAAATCTTCTCTGAATCGAAATAATTTCCTTCACAATCTTCTTAGGCGCCTTGTAAAAGGCTAGGTGGTGAATAGGCAAGTTCGCGATCACCGAATTAAGTAATGTAACTCTGCCTCCTATGGAGAGTCTCCTGTTACTCCAGCTTGAGAGCTTTTTTCTAAGACAAGATAGAATAGGTTCCCAAAAAGATAACCTTCTATGATTCCCTCCAACCGATAGACCGAGAAAGTTGAAAGGGAAATTTCCGGACTTGCAATGAAGGAAATGTTCTGCAGCAGACATCAACTCTGTTCCAACTCCGATACCGAATATGCAGCTCTTGGAATAGTTGATCTTAAGACCGGAAGAAACTTCAAAAGCTCTAAGAATAGATTTGAAAGCCCAAATATTACGCACAGAGCCGTCTCCTAAAAGCAAAGTGTCGTCTGCGAATTGTAAGATACTCGGAGCAAGGCAATCATTAATCTTGAAGGGAGATAAAAGATTAATTTCAATAGCAGTTCTAACAAAACTCGACAAGCCTTCTGCAACGATCGCAAACATGAAAGGGGCTAGGGGATCCCCTTGTTTTAACCCTCTGCCTGCCTTGAAATCCCTAGATGGGCTGCCATTAATGAGAATAGAAAAATGGTCGTTGAAGACGATGTCGCGTATCCACAACATCCATTTAGGACCAAAACCCAACTTAATAAGCAAACCATCAAGATACCTCCAATCAACAGTGTCATATGCCCTAGCAAAATCGACTTTAAGAAACAAGCAGCCCTTCTTACATCTCTTGGCATAGTCAACGACCTCATTAGCCAGAAGAACACCGTCAAAAATTTGCCTACCGGGGATGAAAGCAGTCTGGGAAGGAGAAATGATTTTGTGGATAAACTTGCTCAACCTGTTTGCTAACAACTTAGAGATAATCTTGGAAATGCTGCTCACGAGACTAATGGGTCTGAAGTCCTCGAAACTTAGCGGATTATCAATCTTTGGTATTAACGCAATGAACGAAGAAACGAACAATTTCGGCAAAGAACCAACTTTGAAGAATTCGTCAATACAGTTGAAGTACTCCTCTCCAACAATATCCCAACAGAATTTAATGAAGGAAAAATTAAACCCATCGGCCCCAGGACATTTGGTGAATACATTAGCTAATTCTTGAAAGGATGAGATAGGTATGAACTGAAATAATTTTTGTTGTAAATATTTTCTAACAAGATGAAAATATGACTCTATGTGTTTGGTCTTTTTATTGAATGAGAAAATTGATGATATGTGCCAAGAAAACTAACTCTCACAATATAAGGAAGTAGTAGAAATGTTAGGAAATTGGATGTCTTGGAGAAGATAAGATAGCTATTAAACTATTCACAATTTTATAGGATTTTTTTAAGATTGTTTTTTTTATAAGCAACAATTCACTATGGATATATTAGGAGTACACCAATCCATTTACAAAGATTCAAGCTAACACCAACGGAATCAAAACAAAAAGACCCGAAGAAGTTTCATATAATAGAATCACAAAAAATTCAGGGGAGCTTTACACCAATTGTAAAAACTACATTTGGGTCTCGATTTAAATTGAAATTCTAACAATTTCCATGAAGTTTGCTTAACCCTTATTGGGATATCTTCACATCTAGCAATCCTATCGTGAAAAATAATTTGATTCCTCATCCACCATATAACCCACCAAGAAATCATCCAAATGAAACACGCAGAAGCCTTTGACGTTTTTCGGATCACCTTTAGATACCATGAAAATAAGTGATCTTCGATATTAACCTCATCTAACCAAGGTATCCCCACCCAGTCCACAATTTTCTGCCACACCGAGACAATTAGGAGGCACGAACACACCCAATGCTCAATGCCTTCAGGCCCCCTAAAGCAAAAAACACACACTACATCATGTGAATTGGAGATTATTCCCCTGGCAGCAAGGTTGTCTCTAGTCGGAAGTCGGTCTAATATTAATCTCCAACCAAAAACACCCACTTCAAAGGTATTTTTGTACACCAAATGATTTCCAATCCCGCCTTGGGAATAATCTCAACATCCAAGACCAACGAGTGAGCCAACAACGATCTATAACAGGATTGAACCGAAAAGCCTTCAACACTGTCGTGAATCCAAACAAAACGATCTACTTCCCTCAAAATAGGATTCACATCACGCAAGATAGTTTTCAAAATCTCCACTTCCTCCAGAACTACATTAGGTAGTAATTCTCCAACACGAATATCCCCCACACCCAAACACCATCCCTCCACCAACCCATTTCTCCCACTGCTGCCAGTTTTGAATACGAAGTAGTAAACAGATTAGAAAAGAGAGATTTTAACGTACCTTGACCCAACCAGCGGCTGTGCCAAAAGGAAACATGTTCCCCGCATCCCAGCTTACAAGCCAGTTGGTCCATGAAACAACCTGGTTTTTCAGAATCGGCAATGAACATGATATCGCGCCACCAAAGGGATTCACTAGACGCAGACCTCACCTTCCTCTTCAGAATCACTCTAGACAATAAACTTCCATACCTCCCTTCAAGCAAACCCCGCCACACTGCACCTGGTTCGTGTAGTAGTTGCCACACCCATTTAGATAATAGGGAAATGTTAAATACTGATAGATATTTGATTCCTAATCCCCCCTCACTTTTAGGGAGAACAACTTTATTAATTGCATTATGGAATTTTTTGAAACGGGTCGGCTTCCCAAGGTCTTGGCTTCATCCTTCTTGGTCATTATTCCTAAACACGATTCACCTAGTAATCTCGACGATTATAGGCCAATCTGTTTGATTGGTTGTGTTTACAAGATCATGTCCAAGTTATTAGCTAGTAGACTTAAAAGAATTATGGATAGTATCATATCTAGTTCTCAGACAGCTTTTATTGAAGGAAGAAACCTTATGGACGGTGTGCTTGTTTTGAACGAAATCGCAGATTACATCAAAAGGAGTAAAGGCAGAGCTATGTTCTTAAAAGTGGATTTTTCCAAGGCATACGATTGCGTTGAATGGTCTTATCTCTGGAACATCATGAATTCCATGGGTTTTGGTTGTACTTAGATGCGGTGGATGAATGGTAGCGTTATGCACAATTACTTATCGGTGTTGGTCAATGGGAGTCCGACGCGAGATTTTGAAGTAACACGGGGACTGCGACAGGGGGATCCACTTTCACCTTTCCTATTTGCTATAGCGGCGGAAGGTTTAGCTATCTTGATGAAGAGAGCGGTTGAGGATTTTATTTTCTCAAGATGTAAGATTGGTCCTCGGTGTCGTATAATCTATTACAATATGCAGACGACACTATCATCATTGGAGATGGTTCTTAGAGTAACCTTTGGGCCATTAAATCGTTGTTGAAAGGTTTTCAATTAATATCCGGGTTAGATATAAATTACAGTAAGAGTGCGATGTATGGGATTGGTCTGGACCACTGTTTTTCTAGGGCTGCACAGGGCTTCCTAGCTTGTAAAATGCAATCTTTGCCTTTCAAATTCCTTGGAATATTCGTCGGAGGAAATCACAGATTAATCTCTTTTTGGAAATCGGTAATTGACAAGGTTCAATCTAGGCTTACATCTTGGAAGGGTCGTTTCCTATCTATGGGAGGGAGAGCTACTCTCATTAACTCGGTTCTTTCAAATATACCGATTCATTACATGTCGTTTTACAAGATTCCGTTTAAGGTTATTATGACGCTCACAACAATTCAAAGAAGATTTCTTTGGAACGGTTTGTCGTGCAAAAAAGGCATTGCTTGGATTAGTTGGAGGGAGACTTGTAAACCAAAAGAAGAGGGAGGCCTTGGCATTTTGAATCTTAAGAACTTCAATCTTGCATTACTAGCTAAATGGCTGTGGAAATTGGTGTATACTAAAGAGGGTCTGTGGAGAGGTATCCTTGAGGGTCGATACAATCATTTCGCGTCCGATTTACATTTAGGAGTTGTTCTTATATATTCGACTACGCCCTCCCTTTGGTGGAGGGATTTATTCAACATTAGTTCATGTTTTGGGGAGGCTTCTTTCTTTGAATTAATTAAACATAGAATTGGCAATGAAAATAATACATTATTCTGGCTGTCGAGTTGGTGTGGGAACCGGTCTTTAGCTACGACATTTCCTGCTCTGTTTCATTTAGCAGTAAATCAAGGTGCAACTATTGCTGAATCTGGAGGTTGGGAGAATTCCATATGGAAATGGAATTTTGAATCTGTTGTTCAGCAGCTGTCTCATAATTTAATGCATTACATGGAAGAGCTAAGGTCTGTTATTAGTAAGGTCGTGTTTGAATCTGAAGCTACAGATTCTGTAGAATGGTTGCCGGGGGTGGAAAACATATATACCGTGAAATTGGGATATAATATCATAAACAGAGTTCAAGAATCTGAATTGGTCTTAAGCGACGAAACCCGGGATGCGATCAAATTAGTTTGGATGTCATATGCTCCAGAGAAGGTGAAGACATTTGGGTGGAGACTTATTAGGAATCGGTTACCTTCCCGCGATAATCTATGGAGGCTAGGTATTATATCGAATCCTTCCGAAACTTCTTGTCCTTTTTGTTTTTTGGAAAACGAAGATGCTCGACATTTGAAGATGTATTGTAGTAAGAGCAATAGATTGTGGTGTGTGCTAGGGAGCTGGCTGGGAATTCGGATTGTACAGGAGGATAATTTATACAATCATATGCAAAGTTGGATTCAAGAGTTGGTTCTTAAGAAGGCTAGAATCAAATCGGCTGTTGCTTTATGGATTTCGATTTGTTGGTGCATATGGAATACAAGGAACAACATCATGTTTAAGGAAGAATTTTGGGATCACGAAACTGTAGTGGATAGATGTATCATTGTAACTTGGTGGTGGATTGGAAAGAGACTTAAAAAGTCATATACTTGTAATTATTATGATTGGACTAAGCACCCTTGCGATTTTTTGTAGGTTTATCTAGGGTGTGGATGGGTATTATGTATACCGGTTAGGGTACCCCTTTGTACCCTTTTTGAATGATATTTTTTGCTTATAAAAAAAACTTGTTTCCATTTAATCCAGCATATGCCCGATTTTGTATCCAGACCAGACCAAAGAAAATTGCGCTGAATTTATGTTAATTCTTTGAAAACCGCCGCCGACAACTTAAAGAAAGAAAGGTGATGAGTGGGTAGGTTGGAAATAACTGAGTTGATAAGTATAATCCTCCCCCCCATCGATAGGAGCTTACCTTTCCATATGGCCAATCTACGTCTGAATGTTTCCACCACCGGTTTCCAGAAATCTCTCCTTGTATGATTACCCCCCACACTAATTCCTAAGAATCTGAATGGCAAACAGCCCACCCTGCAAGCTAAGAACGTTGCAGCCGCCTCCAAATATGCACTGTTTAGCCCAATTCCATATATACTGCTCTTCAAGAAGTTCGTACGCAAACCAGATAACAATTCAAAACCTCGCAGTAAAGATTTAATGTCCCAAAGATCCTGCCACGAGCCCTCGCAAATGATTATTGTGTCGTCCGCAAATTGCACTAAGTTAACGAAATTGTTCTCAGAAATTTTAAGACCCCTCAACAAGTTCCTAGCATTTGCCTTCCTCATTATTTGCATCAACCCTTCAGCCACCAACGCGAATAAGAACGGGGAAACAGGGTCCCCTTGTCGCATCCTCTAGTATCCTTAAAATCCCCTGTTGTGTCACCGTTAACCAATATTGATACGAAACAATTCAGAGGTCCTCCTTTGATCCAACTTATCCACTTCTGGTTGAAATTCATAGCTTCTAAGACTTCTAACAAGAAGGGCCATTCGACACTGTCATAAGCCTGTTGAAAGTCAACCTTGAAAATCATACATTTCTCCTTCCTCCTCTTTGCCAAATCCAACACTTCATTCACCATTAAAACACTGTCTAACATTTGTCGACCCAGGATAAACGCTGATTGATTAGGGGAGACCAAATTCTCAATAACCCTGCTCAACCTATTGGCCAAAATTTTAGCAATAATCTTGTAAATACACCCCACCAATCCAATAGGTCTGAAGTGATCAAGTTTCCGCGGGTTTTCTTTCTTTAGAATTAAAGCCACAAAGGAGGAAGACAAGACTTTAGGGAGAGATGCATATTTGTGAAAATGAAAAAGAACATTCGACACCTCACTCCCAACTGAACTCCAACATCTGCAAAGAAAATTGAGATTAAACCCGTCCGGTCCCGGGCTCTTATTCCTCTCATCACCCGAAACCGCATCCCAAATTTCCTCCTTTTCAAAAGGAGCTGTCAACATGGAATTATCTTCAACAGAAAGTTTATTAATTCCAGCCATGTTCAAGTGAACAGCTTTGTCTCACTTGCTTCTAAATCTGTCAGCAAAGAATTCCATGACCAACGATTTCAACGGCTCCACTTCTTCCACAAGACCCGAGTCAATATCTTTACCTGTTATCTGGTTATTTCTTGATCTCGTCTTCAGCATTGTATGAAAATAACGCGTATTTGCATCACCATCCCTAATCCACTTGGTTTTCGATTTCTGCATAATCATGCTTTCCTTGATCTTCAGGTTGTTCCAAAGGGATTCCATAACCTTGCCTCGTTGTTCCAGTTGGACTGCATCACTCCCATTCTCATCACACACTAACGTGTCTTCAATCTCATTCAGAGTTTCCACATCATCTTTAATTGATAAATCGATCCATCCAATAACATTCATGTCCCACCAACGTTACCGGTTTCGCAGGATCTTGAACTTCTCCACAATGATATGGCTCAGGCTACCATTAATTTGAGATGCTTTCCACATCATTTTTTAAGATTGTTGCTTGCTTCTTTGATTTCCAAGATAAGAAGGAATCACCGAGAAAAATGCAGAATTCAAAAACTAACTTTGAGATTGTTGTTTGCTTCTTGGTTCTTTTATTGAAGAACGAATTGGATTATATGTGTTGACTTAAGTGTTGAACAAAATACCTAATTTTAATTCTTGTGTTTGTAAAGTAGATTAGGTTGTATATTAGTTTCCTATAAGAAGTTGAATCAAGAAATGGAGAACTATAATCCTCGATGAGTTTGGTGCCTTTGATCATTGGTGTATTGGATGACTTTGCATCAAGAAGACATGCTTTAGATAGCGTGTCTAATATATAATTTCTATAACAAAAATAGATGAAAGTGCTTCAAGGATCGAAAAAATATTTGAGGTTGCGAAATCTTTAATTTAGAATGTTGAGATGAGGAATTATTGTATTGATGTGTTATCCTCTATGTTATTGCATGCAATCAAACTATCATCAACATATATTAAGATGGCAATAAAATAGGAAGGGTTGAGTTTTATCAATAGGGAATGATCATATGATGACTAAAAATGACCCTTGAAAATTAATGAATATAAAATTTTATAACATTGCATTTTTTTACAAATGGCTCACCAATAGCTTGACTGTTTGAGCTTCCATTATGCTCATATGTGTGAATGTTGGGATTAATATTGGAAGTGACATTAGAAACATTATTGTGGTGATAATTTCCATGATCCATGTGATTGTCCTTGTCAGAATAATCAAAGAAAAATGAGTAGGAATACAAGAGTGCAAGACTTATAAAAAAAAAGTTGTTTCATGGAAAATAACACTTCTAAACATAAATATGTATTTTGTGTTTATGTCAAAGAGTAAAAAGCATTTAGTATCAAGCTTGTATTCTAGAAATATATATTTTCTAACTCAAGAATCAAGTTTGGTTCTGCTATTGGTTAAGTTGGAAGCATAACCCAAGCATCCAAACGCTTTGAGATCCTGTAATACTTATAAAAAGGACTTGTATTGTTGTTTAAAATAGGAGTAAAATTTTAAAAAAATTATTGCATCCCATGCATTTTTTATCGTGTGATTTTTCACATATATCTCTAGATTTTAGAGATATATCTCCGGACGCGTCTCATTGCTGACTAAACGTTAATAGTTTTTCAGAGATATGTCTTCTGAACAATTTAAACCTTAAATGGTCACAACATATCTCCCATAACCCATTTTTATTTGAATATTTTCGAAGATGTATCTACGAGAAATTTTCAAAGATACATCTTTGAAGTGTATCAGAACAAGTTATTTTTTTTTAAAACGCATTGTGTATTTGTTTGCAGATGAATTATAAAATAACAGACATACCAAAATAATATAACAATATAGTAATAGGATGTCATACGTCACGAAAATCCAAAATGTAGTAAAATGTCAAAAAAAAACGTGTAAACTATAGTACTAAAACAAAATAAATACATACAACGGTGGCACTGGATCAACATGAGGTGACACAAATGCATCTTAACTCCCGCGGGAGGATGGGGGAAGTGATGCGTCACCTGGTGCATCTTATGGCCTGCGGGAAGAAGACGTAGATGGAGTGGCCTGAGGCGAAAGCTGATCCTCAGGAGTGAGCTAAGATGTAGATAGAATGGACAGAGGCGAAGGCCGAGCCCTAGGAGTGGACTTAATTTCAGGAGTAGTCTGTGCCCCAACAGTCGACGTCTCTCCCTGACCAGAGGTACATGCTGCCTCTGAAACCTGCTGATTCCGCTCTCACCGAACAGATGCGTGTTGGCAACCCGTCCATGCCTTAATTAGTCGGCTTTGTCAGCCATTATGCCGACAAGGTATAATTAGTCGTACAATGAATTTAGCACAAACAAGAAAATTATAGAAAAAAAGAAAAAGAATAGACTGAAAAAATTTCGGAGATACATCTCCGAAAAAATTCAACGTTTCATGTACTTTGGGTGATTCCGGAGATAGAACTACAGAAACATTTCACAGATGTATCTTCGGAATCACCTAGAGTACATGAAACGTTGAATTTTTCCAGAGATGTATCTCTGAAATTTTCTGAAACTCATAGGTCGCGACAATGGCGTCCTCGACCCCTTAGAATGAGAAATTTGAAGCCCTGATCGTCCATTGAGTCAGCAAACAATGTATACACTTACTTTAAACTATGTTTCAACTGATTTATAAACATTTCTACCCCTAACAATGCATTCTAACTCGTTTACAAGAATGCTTCTTGATCATTACTTGAGCCTCAGACGAATGAAATAAAATTTGGTGAAGTTTGAGATATTTAGGAATGAGAGAGATGAAAAGGTTTATGAATGAAAATGAAAAGGTGTGGGAGGAGAAGAGTCTGGCGCGATAATATGCTCTAAATTGTTTCGGAGATATATCTCTGAAATATTTCAACGTTCACTTAAGTTTTGGTGCGTCTGGAGATATATCTCTGAAATATTTTAACGTTCAATTGAATTTTAGTGCAGTCGGAGATATATATCCGAAAACTGGGAGCATAATAAGAAATTCACATGATACTTAAGAAATGCATGGGTGCAAAAAATCTTCTAAAAATTTTGTTGATAAAAAAAAAAGCATGTTGCAATCCATAAGACCAAAAACATTTAGTTAAGTGAACATTTTTTTGAACATGACATACTGATATTTGGTAAGAGCTTTGCTATGTTAACACCATTTTTTCTCACACTGTAGACAAGTAAGAAAGAGAAATATTCTTGCACAAAAATTAAGGTAAGATAAATTATTAAAAAATAAAACTTATACATTATATGTATATGTTTATGTAAAAAATGGTGTAAGCTTATCATTTTCCATTTGGTAAATACCCATGTTTTCTTTCAACAAAATTTTATTCACGTGTTACACAAAAATTTTGATGGGTTGTCCCTAAAGTCTATAAAAAGAAGTCACGAGGAATTATGACCCTTTTTTTTATAAGCAAAAGTAGAATTAATTAAAGAGCACTAGGGGTGTTTAACCAAAAATTACAACAAAGATCAAATAAAGAAACAAAACCCACCAAGAAACTACCAAATCCACTCCGACATTATCTAAAGAATATAGTCGGGTCATTGTTTCAATCTGACTAAGACAAGGTTAGCAACATTTGAGAAGGGAATAAAACATGATTATTTTATTAATAGAATAAGGAGGAGGAGGAGAGAAGAAATGATATCACCTTTCATTCTTTTTTGCTAAAGTAGGAGTATTTTAATTCATTGTACAATAAATTCAAATACCCCCATTTCAACAAAACATAAAAAGAAAAGAAAAAAAGAAAAAAGAAAAGAAAGAGGTGAAAACATTTCAATTCATTACAAGGTATTGTAGTTTTTTATTTGCTTATTTACCGATATATGTAGCTAATAATTTTTTTATAAGTATTTGGTTGGTAGTATGTGGGGGAATCTGGTGGGCAAGGAATTAAATTGTATTTAATGATGGTTTTTGTGACCCGGATGAAATTGTAACTAGGATCAAATTTTTGTTTTGGTGGTGGATTCTTACTTTAAGTAAGGGTACTATGTCTTGTAATTTTTATCAGTGACATTTGTATCCCTTCGATTTTTTTGTAAGGTTTGATTCAAACCTTATGTTTTTTGTTGTAAATCGGGTCGGTATCCCTTATACCCCTAGTAATGTTAATATTCTCATCTACTTATAAAAAAAAATGTTTTATAAATTTTTGGCTTCATGCAAATTAACAATATGGTCTTCCTTCTATCACTCTTCGCATACTCATCCAGAATATTTAATTCTATTTTCTTTTATTACAAGTAGAATGGTAGAAGGCATTAAATGAAGATTTATTTCTTAGAGTATTATGATTTGGTGCATAATAGATCACAACTTCCAACAATTATTTGTCACAACTATAATAAAATTATAATTACGGGGAGAATCTTAAAATTGGATATTTATTTGTACCATTGTATGATATTTATAGTATTTTCAATTTGTGGTTTGGAAGATGAAGAAGTTGGTCATCTTTGCTTTGCTTGTGCCCCCGTGCTTGCAGCTTGGGAAAGAATTGGTGATTGATGTGGTCATGGGAGTTTTTATGAGGGAAATACTATTGACTTCTTTTTGGATTGGTGCGTTGTTGACAATTCTTCTGCAGGTAATTTGAAGCTGGGTGTGATATGGTTAATCACAGTTTGGAGCATTTGGTATTGTAGGAACCGTATCATCTTCGAGAACGAGAAATTCAATTTAGACAATTTATGTTGGGACATTAAAATAAGGGTTTGGAAATGGTTTAAGGGGGGTGATATTTGTAATACCAACTCTAATTTTTTAGCTTTTTGTATGGACCCTCTAAGAGGGTAGCTAGGATAGAGTTGGTTGGAAATCTCATTCTGTTCCTTTTTGTCTGTGTAACTTGTCTTTGAACACTGTTCGTGTTCTCTTTTTACTCCATTGGCGTTAAGAAAAAAAAATTTATAGAAGCAATAAATAATTACAAGGATATATCTCCTCCCTATTTTACAAGACATAATAGTCTTACCTATTATTCAGAAGTTTGTTTTTATTTAATCATGAATCGATATGTATCTTTTTGTATTTAAGAAGAAATAGTATGTGGTGAATATTGTAAATGGATTAGGGTATCTCTAATATTCTTGTGGATAATATTACTTTGCTTATTTAAAAATAAAAATAAAATTTGTGTCTTGCTCTATTTTTCATAATTCATTTATTTCATCTGTAACACACACTAGACACAAACATTAGTTGTTGTCAACATATCTAAAGCATTCATGAGCTTCGAAAAAATTGTCTAACAAGATGGTTCTTAAAAAAAGTTGTAGAGATTATAAAATTTTCTTTTACCTTGAACATATATAGAGTTAAAAAAAATCATATTTAGTGACTTGATATTAGCAATTTTTAATTTAAATCTATATCAACCATAAATTTATCTTATGGACCGAAGATGTTAGTGACTTGATAGTTATATCTTGGCCTTTCTTTTAGAAGAGAGTTTCTTAACGCATCCTATGAGTTTTTAACCACCGTGTGCATTTCTATTTATGTCCTCTAGTTCTAGAAATATATTTTCGGACACACGTTTTTAAGATTTAAGAAAGACCATTCTAAATGGCACCCTAAGCATATGATAAAGTTTTATTTCAGAGATATATTACCGGAACAGTTTGCAGAAAACATGAAAATTAATCAGTTCAGTGAATGTTCCGGAGATATATCTCCGAAATATGTGGGCGGGAATTTGAATTTTCCTGTCACCTTTGCATGCCAGATTATTCTAGAGATATATCTCCGAAAATATCTGATATAGTTTCAAGCTGCATGATCAGTCCCCACATAGTTGTCATTCTTCATCTCAACTCAAACCCTCACCCTACATTCTCAATCCCATTTTCACTCCAAATCTCCATCCTTTTGGTTCAACATATCACAGGGAGTAAAGAATATCAAATTTAAGGTAAAGATTGTTCATTCTCATCTACATTGCTCACATTAATCATGAAACTTTGCTGAAAAAACTTATGCAGTGTCCAAAGATGTATCTCCGGAATGTGATAAACATGAACTTTTCCGGAGATACATCTCTGGAGTGTTTCTGTGTTCAAATTCTATCCCCTTCTGCAGCAGTAGATCAATTAATGTTTTGGTATTATTTGTATTGTGTCCAATAGATATGGTGCACCTCGATAATTTCCCAAAACAAGTAGTTTCTCCGAACGATGTTGAAGTGAATGTTGAAGGAGTTATTATGAAGGCAATGGATGTTGGCAACAACTTTAATAACAAGAAAAAGTTTGAAAATCGTGATAACATGCTCGAATGGATTCGTATGAAGGCATCTCAACTTAGATTTGGTGTAGTTATCAGAAGGTCGGATAATGGCTCGGATAGAAGAAGCACTTTTGTGACTTTGTTGTGCGAAAGAAGCGAGAGCTATCGAACTCTTGTTTGGAAATTAAAGAAAAACGACACAGGTAGTAGAAAATGTGAGTGTTCGTTTAAGCTTCGTGGTTACATGTTGGCTAACAAAAATTGGAGATTTAATGTCATTTGTGATTTGCATAACCATAAATTGTGCTTAAAATTAGCCAGTCATCCTAGTGTATGTTGACTCATGCCGGAAGAGAAGGAATGTATTAGTGACATGACTTTTAATCTTGTTCAACCGAAAAATATACTTGCAACATTGAAAAGGAAGAAAACCGACAATATATCAAATATCAAAAAAGTGTATAACATTCAGTACCTCACTAACAAGGCAATTAGGGGGGATATGACTGAGATGCAACAACTATTAAAATTGTTGGATGATAACAGTTACGTGTCCCGATACCGAACTTGTGATGATGGAGTTACGGTTAGAGATATTTTTTGGACTCATCCGGATTCGATAAAGTTGTTCAACACGTTTCTGACTTTGCTCATACTTGATTCAACATACAAGACCAACAAGTATAGACTTCCTTTATTTGAGATGGTTGATGTGTTTACCCTGAAAATTGGTAAACAACCGCTGGTCTCCAAAAAATGGTTTACTTGCAGGAACAACCAGTGAATCCTAGGACATAGCTATTGTTTAAACTATTTCTGAAAAATTCTAAGAACACTTCGACATCGCTCATATTTGTAAAAGATTGTTTAAAGTTTAAAAGGTAAATTTGCATAATTATAAAAGATTGCAATAAACAAACTTCAAAGTAAATTTGCAATGAAGAAATAGGTGGTAAACTGAAAATAACTTGCAAAGGAAATGAAAAAACCGTGTTTCAGACGTACATTCTCAACGAAAACTCTTTTCTCAATTAACTTAAATACGTTGAGTGATTTTGTGAGTATTTGTACAATAATTGAGCACCCAGAACTCCTATGCACTAAGACTCCTATTTCTAATACGTCGAAACTAACTGTTATCAACAGTCATTCCTTCAGAAAATGACACGTTTTGCTCTGCATGTCTTCAATTCGCCACAACTTTACATGCGTCATTTCTGAGAAATAGATAAGGACAAAAGATAATTATTGTCCTTATTTGAAATTCAAACTCTCTGTCGAATGCAAGCTCTGCACCTCCTCCATCGAATTTGCCATCCAAACTTAAAAAATATTTCTAAGTGTTTATCCAGCGTATCCTTCTCACGAAGATACAAAATAAGTGCCATGGCTCGAATCACGTCACCTCCACACATCACTCTCAAAAGAATGGGTATAGTATTTAATCATTTATTGCAGATCACTAACAAGAGCCAACTCATATTCAAAGAGAAAATGTCTCCTAAACTTAAGGTCCCATATCCACCTATCCCCCTCCCATATACCAACCTCCTTTACAGAATTTAAGGCCTCGTCAGAAATTAAAATAAGTCTAGGGAATCTAATACAAGGGGGAGTGTTCCCAACGCAAAGATCCTCCCAGAAGGAGGTAAGGAGACCGGAACCAACTTTGTCGGAGAGGACATCCCAGAACCAGTCAAAAGTGTCATTAGCTTTAGCACCCAGAAGGGAAACACCTGTCTACCAAGGTAAAGCCGATCAGAGGCAACTAGCTCTTCTTCCA
Organism: Lathyrus tuberosus; assembly: GCA_022829125.1. Classification (NCBI taxonomy): domain Eukaryota; kingdom Viridiplantae; phylum Streptophyta; class Magnoliopsida; order Fabales; family Fabaceae; genus Lathyrus; species Lathyrus tuberosus. The sequence goes on along the minus strand of JALAZF010000013.1, from coordinate 23,156,038 downwards.
AGGATATAAGTCATCGAAGCTGCTCCATATCTGGCCGTGAAAATATCACGCCAAATACAAGAAGCCCCCGAAAGTAGAAAGCACATCCACATACCTAAAATGGTTAAACTTCTTATACTTCTTATACTTGCAAAGATCTATCCACTTGACCTAAGCAATCTTAGACTCCCTTTCACTCCTCCCGAAAGAAACCTCCTATGGATCTTCATTATCTTCTTCTAATCCCTGACAGGCATCTTAAAAAAGAAAGGAAAAATATAGGAATGACAATAAGAATGGAGTTAAGGAGGATCACTGTCCCTCTTAGGGAGACATACCTATGCTTCCACGAAATGAGCCTTCTAGATAAGAGATTAACTAGAGGTTCCCACGTAGACGCTAGACAGGGGTTGGCTCTGATCGGGAGCCCAAGGTACTTAAAATGAAGGGACTCCTTCTTAGAATGGAGAAAGTCAGATGCAAGGTCTAAGAAAGCCTGATCATAATTGACCCCTATCACTACAAAAATTTGTGTAAATTACGGCGGTTTAATTATGGCGTTTAGTTTAAAATGCCATAATCTACGGTTGATTACGACGGTTTTTATAAAGGACGTAACATTAGTAACTAAAACCGCCACTATTTACTTAATTGTTTTTAAATTCTCGCACATGATGTGTGAAACGCGTTTTTCTAACTCTTCATTCCCTTTTTATAATAATAATAATAATAATGTTATTCTGGAAATAAAAAACAAATCAATGATTCTTACGCCCTTCTTCTTCGAACGTTCAAAATAACCCTAAGTTCTTCTCAACCCTAGTGATATTGAAACTTTCTTCTCCGATTTTGAGCTTTCTTCTCCGATTTTGAGCTTTCTTCTCTGAATTTCAGCTTCAGTTTCAAACTTTTCATATTTCTTTCCTTCCGTTTAGTTTTCGGTAAACCCTTTCGATCTCAATTTATTTCTTTCATTCAAATTCAAACCCTAACCATTATTTGAAATTAGAATCACCCCTATTCAATATCAGTATCAATATGGAACCCTAACAATCAGGTTTTGTGCTATTCCACAATTAGGTTTTTTGCTGCTCTATTCTATTGTTCTGCAATCTGCTGTTCCGCATTCGACCGATCTATTGCTCCGTTTTTCTACTTAACAATCCAAAATTCCACAATCCACCAATTTTAAGGTAATAATGTGCTTTCGTTTTTTCACAACATGATTTATGATATTGACACGACTGTTATGGTTTATGAGACTCAGGTGATAGTTTGATTTCATTTTTCACAAGATTAGCATTATTTGAATATATTATTCTATATTCATTTGGATTTTTTTTTCTAAGTTCAAGTTCTTTATATATTCTTATGGAAGAGTGCTTTTAAGGTAGTTTGAATTATAGTATTTTCTTAGTTCTCTGGTTTATCTTATAATTTGGGTCACAAAATTTGGTTCTATTCAATGGCATTTAACAACTATATCCAAATTCTGAATAATGTTGTGGATGAATTCTTTTGTTTCTCTTTCTTTTTAATTTTGTTACCTCCATCACCAAATCCATTGATCCCTACCACCACCATCAACCTCGGGACTAATTAATGTACACTAACTTTGTTAAAAGACTTGGAAATATTATTTGGTTGTTGATTGGATCTAAGATGGATGGATGAACATGTGTTTTTATCTTAGCTTCATGTTTTGGCTAATATTATATTATAGATTTTTGGGTGAATCTTACGTTGTAAGTTGTCTTTGCTTGTTGTTGTATCTCACTGTGTCATTTCCTTTTGACTTACTTGTATGAATCTTATCCTAATATTTGATGTTGTGGTTATTTATTGACAGATGCGCAGTGGTTTCTCCAATTGTTGGATTCATAACTCTATTTGCTAGCTGGTGAGTTTTTCCTTATCCTTATAGTTGTTCGATGCATAAATATTTAACATGGTTTGTTTACAACAATTAGAAAATGAGGCTTCTTTGTTGGTAAAATGGGGTTGTTTCAAGTATTTTTTCTTTCTGTTACTGTTTGGATTGCATTAAATACTTACACTATCTAATGTATGTATTCTTAAGCTTCTGGATGTTCACTAGTTGGTTTCACTACTACAAAACGCGTAAGCAACGACGCCATGGTCACAACGGTTCATCCCTACACCGTTGTGACATATCTAAACTAAGGCGCGGTTGTATTTTATTTGTTTTTTGAATAAAAATTATCTGTATATAACAACGGTTGATAATCCAACTGTGGTGATACCATCAAGCTTTCATGTGTTCGAACCTCAGCGCCATTATATATATTATTCCTTTTATGTTAAGGCGCACCTTTTCTTTTTTATTTACTTTTAAATTAAAAAAATTAAAAGTTATGACTACGGTTGTTTATTTACACCGTTGTGATATATTTTGTATGTTTTTTTAATTTTTAATTCTAAATATAACTCTGGCGCTTTAATATGAAATTTTAATATACTCCAAGCTAGCTAGTTTCATTGTCTCTTCAGTATACTTTTTTCCATTGAAAATAGAAACTAGGCGAAACGATACACGATTTCAACCCTAAACCCTAACATTCAATACTGTAAAACAATACACGATTTCAACCAAAGCTTACATCATCAGTATCCATTCTTCAGCGTGTTCTTGTCATTTTCGTCATCATCGTCACGATCGTTACGGAAGGAAGATTACGCATCAACCAACACCGTCGTCATCATCGTCACCGTCGAGAAGGAAGATAACAACAACACCATTGTTGTCGTAAGGAAGAAAGACAACAACAACACCAACACCAACACCAACACCAACATCGTTTACTTAGTCATCACGTTTAGGGTACGTAAAATATTTTCCCCATGCATCTACAGTAAACTCATTTGCCATTGTTGTTCATGTTGTTGTTGTTTATATTCTTGTTGTTCATGCTGTTGTTGTTTATGTTCTAGTTGTTCATGTTCTTGTTGTTCATGTTATTGTTTTTCATGTTGTTGTTGTTGTTGTTTATGTTCTTGTTGTTCATGTTGTTGTTGTTGTTTTTGAACATAGATGTCGACCTTGTCGATTTCTACATCAGGAAGCAGCGAAGATGCTCAAACGATTGAGTGTTCTACAAATACAACTCAAACGATTAAGTGTTCTGCGAATACAACTCAAATGATTGATACTCAATCGAAAAGATCACAAAGAGGTGTCACAATGATGCCCCAATTCACATCAGTCCGCAACTCATCAGGTGTAAAAATTCTGATCGAGTTTGATTCGGACTACAGATTAGTGGATTGTCCACATTACTCTACTTTTAAGAGTTATGCTGTGTTCCTTGCATGTAGCAAAGTGAGTATACTGATAGATGATTGGAGAGAAGTGGATGTTAATGTCAAAGACAACATATAGACAGACGTTAAGGTATTACATACTATAATTTTCATATATTTGATATCACTACCTATAGTTTCTAATTCATACTTATATATTGATTTAATGTAGTTGAATTTTGAGTTTACCGATGACTCAAAATTGAAAAAAAATGGATAACTTATGTCGGTGTTCGTTGGAGGGGATTTAAGTCACGGCTCACTGCTGACTACATTACGAAGACTAAGAGCGGTCTTCAACCTCCATGGATTCGGTATAGTTTTTATCGAAGAAGGTGTGGCACAAGTTTGCGAAGAAATGTCGTTCTGAGGAATTCAAGGTTAATACTAGTCTTATGTAACCTATAATGTTATGCTAATGAGTTATAGATACTAATCATACACAATTTTCACTATGTTAATAACAGGCTAAAAACGAAGTAGGAATTCAAAACAAGGCGAAAAACATGTACCCCCATAGATTGTCTCGTGGGGGTTACAGGAAACTTGAGAAGAGAATCATGCAGGAAAAACAACAAGAAGGAGGAGATGGTGACATCCCATCTCCACCGTCAATACATAAGAAATGGAAGAGGGCTCGATTAAGACCTAATGGAGAGTACACCTCTGAGGCTTCAAGAGTAGTTGCTAAGAAAATTGTAAGTATATGTTTTGTTTTGCTTGTGTTATTTAAATGTGTTTGCTTATGTAAGTTGCTCATGTTGTGTAGAATAATTTGGTTGTGGCGGCCCGTGAAGGAACATTTGTTCCAGATGCACGACATGACATATTAGTGGAAGCTATCGGAACAGCTGAGCATGGAGGTCGTGTCCGTGGTGTTGGAGAAGGTGTCGGCTTTAGGTCATACTTTGGATCTCAAAGAAGAAGCACCGAAACCACTGAATTTCATGCTCAACGACAAAAGATTGAGAATGTTGAGAATCAATTGGAAGAACAAAGGAGGATGTTTGAAGAGGAGAGGGAAAAAAGGGAGAAAGACGTGGAAAAGTTACAAGATTTATATTCGGTATGTGCTTTACTTGAGATGTTAGTGTTTTATCAGAAATGTATGATATATATTGTGCTTATTTTTTTTTATGTTCTAATTGGATGTTATGATATAGAGATTAAGTGAAAACCTCGAACAACGAATAAATGAAGATCAACGTTACGTTGATGGTGATGATCAAACTCCAAGTAGAAGTGTTGTAAATCGCGCTTCTACAAAAGGAAGTAATTATACAGTCCCCCCCCCCCCCCCCCCCCCTTTAGATAACCGCAATGGGATATTGGACCCTAGTCCAAATGAAATAACCAATTTATACTTGTCCATTGCAACAACAAACCTTGCGCAACCTCTCCCGCTAGAACATTGCCCGAAATTGGATGTAATATATTACACTCCTAAATATATAAGGGATTTTCTCGCAGGATTTAAGTGGCTTGACATAGGGATCTTGCAAGTTTGGTGCACGTAAGTATATAGTCGAATATACATGTCATTATAGAAAATTATAATTTTTTGTATTTTCTCCCTTAATTTATTCATTTTCTTTGACCATTTAGGTACATTCACCGTGTTTGTATAGAGTTAAATAAATCAAGTACTTATGGAATCTTGGAGCCAAGTTATATTTGTTGGGCGTATAATGAAAAAAATATCATAGAAAAGTACTTGAAAGAATGACTAAATGAGGGAGGAAAAGAATGTTATGTTGCACCATTCCTCTGTAGGTAAGTATTGTTGTAATTTATTTATATATTCTATATTTAGTTTTGTTTTAGTAAAAACTAATTTTATATATATATATATATTCTCGTGTTCATTCAGTGGTCATTGGTAATTGATCATAATATCATTTACGACAAATATGATTACATTACTGTGTTCCTTGTACGACCCACTCTACAAACCAATGAAAGATATTATTCTAACGTAAGTGTTTATGTTTAATATCATTTTCTTTGACATTAATTGTAATTAATTTATCATGTAATATGTTTAATTCAATTTTCAATGTACAGTCTTGTGGAGCAAGTTAATATAATGAGGAATGTTAAAAAAACCCACATGGATTGCTCCTAAATTAAGTGGTCCGATTACCTGTTTCTTTCATTTACATTCATGTGTGGTTATATTCATGTTATTATATTCTTGTAATTTGTAGACGAGAAAACAACCCGGGAGTTACGAGTGTGGGTATTATGTCATGAAACACATGTTAAACATTGTCCTTGGCGGCATTGTTGATTCATGGGATAAGGTATATATGTCATAAAATATTTACATATATTAATACATAAGTTGGCTATTGAATTATTATCATGCACGATATTCAATGTTTTGCTCTTTCTTATGTAGATGTTTAACAACCAAACTCCATTCCCCGCTGAGGACTTTCTAGATCTTCGTAAACGTTGGGCGTATATCCACAATGTGCTTAAGGGTCCTCCTGCTATTTGATATATCACCAACATTTCTCAGCATATTTTTTTATGCACATATTTTTGGCTTTTGATGCACATAAGGTGAACAATAATTTTGGCTTTTGATGCACATATTGTGTTTGATGTACAGGATATTGTGTTTGATGCACATAATGAAATCAATAATATTGGCTTTTGATGCACGTATTGTATTTGATTTAAACAATGTTAGCTGTTAGCTTTTGATGTAAATTCTCTGATTCATTTATAAGAATAAAATATAGGAAAAATTGTGTTTGATGCACATATTGTGTTTGATGTAAACAGGAGCTGTTTTGACAGGATAAAATATAGGAAGAATTTGATAAGCAGAGAATTTTAATATTTAAAACAGGCTGTTTGGACAGCGGTTATAAAACCTAACCGTAGTTGTATGTCAAACGCTGACCAGAATAATATAAATAAAAAATGTTGTTGCTGAGAATCGAACCAGATCACCTTTAGTTATATCACAATAGTTGTGTAATCTAACTGTTGTGAAATGGTGTGCGCTTTCTAGAATACAACAATGGTCCCAGGACTGTCATTGTACGTACGCATATACAACAACACTCTACATAACAACGCCTTCGTCCGCGTCATTATATGTCATTTCCAACCGTTGTTAAATGGGTTTTTCGTAGTAGTGTTTTAGTATAGGTTTGTTTTCATGTTATGTGTTGCATGAGTTATTCAAACATGTTGGATTATCTCATTATTGTGTTGGTTTAATACTCAACTAGTTTGTTTGTTCCCATCTCATATATAACTTGTTATATTCTCTTGTATAATATTAGCATATTAGATGTTATGGACTAATTTTTGTGGTTAGAGAAATTTTTAGGTATTAAAACAACAATCATAGTTTAGAATGTCAAAATGTACAAGAGTCATTGATGTATGCTCTTATGTGGTTTACTACCCTGGAAGTTATAACATGTAGTATCATATAGTGCTTCTAGGTGCATCAAATTGAAATAAAACATAAATCTTAATGATCCTCTCAGATGGTTGGATTTCCTAAACTTTAACATATTACAACACAACATACATTAAATCTCTCCAGACAATCTATCTCTTTTAGATAAATTACAGATCTTATGTTATTTTAACTAGATGTATGCTTGCACCATGCCTGGCCAATTACGGGAATGAAACTTTCGATTTTGGAGTGGCAATCAAAACTGTGTAGCTTTGTTACTCATGCCTAGCATATCTTATGCTGTTATGAGCTTTATATATAACTAGATGTATGCCTGCCTGATGCGCAGCCAATTACGGGATTGAGACTTTCGATTTTGGAGTGGCAGTCAAAACTGTGTAGCTCTGTTGCTCATGCCTAGCATATCTTATGCTGTTATGAGTTTTATATATAACTAGATGTATGTCTGTGTAATGCGTGGCCAATTATACGATTGAGACTTTCGATGTGGAATAGGGTGTTTGGTTGTTCAACACATTTACAAGTAAATCTTGAATATGGTTATGTTAGCATTGCTAGAGAAGATTTGCAATTTTGTCTTTGTAAAAATTATAGATTAAGTTATAAAATATTTTTGTTTCTTTTGTAGATGTACTTTTGCTTGTGATCATGAGAATTGACACATTTATGCATTCATCATTGTGTTAGATGGAACCCTTGTTTTGATAGGCGGTAGAGAGAATTGTTTTCTCTCAACTGAGAAGCTTAAGCTCTGGTAGAGAGAATTTTTTTCTATCAATTGAGAAGCTTAAGCTCTGTTAGATAGAACCTTTGTTTTGATAGGCGGTAGATAAAACCCTTGTTTTGAAAGATAGTGAGCATAAATTTTAGGGTTAATTATACGATCCCCCTGCCATTAGGGTGATATTTGGTTTTTCCCCCTGAAGTATTTTTTTTAACGCCCCCTTGTAAAACAAAGAATACATTTTTACCACTCCATATCCCTTGTTTGGGTGACTGTGTATCCCCTAATTGGCTATGTGGCATTGAGATAGTCTATATAGCATTGTGACTGTGTATCTAGCAAATATGCATTCTTGTTTACCCCCCATGAAATTAGGGTTCATAGTTGGAAACTTGATTTGGGGGAAGACGAATTCAAGGGAGAAGACGAAGCCATGGCTGGGAACTGCGAAGCTCTGGGCGATTCGTCTCAGGTAACTTCTAATTTCTTGCTTCGTTACTTTAATCCAACATACATTGGGGTTTTTTTTCCTTACATTAAGTATATAATTTCAGAACAATGAACTGTTTAACACTGTTTTTCTCCATGGATGAGAGTTCATAATGCTAAGTGATGGAGAAACGATTTACAGAGGTGGTGTTTCTACTTTGATTTCTAGGGAACACATAGATAAGTGGACTATGCCTCACATTCAAAACATAGTAAATGGGTGGGGTTACTTAGTAGGGTCGTACAGGCTGTGGACCAAAATCACCGACATAGATCTTAATCATTTCCAGATTAAGAATGATGAGGATGCTTATGATTTTGCTGCTTATGCTTATGCGAATCAAGTTGATGGGGAAATGTTTGTGGAACACGATGAAATTGGAAGTAGAAGCAGTCCTAGGTGTGTGAATGAAATGGCTGAGTCAGATGTTAGTGATGAAGTGGTTGGTGAAGGGTTGAACGATAGTGAGGATGAAAGGACGACTGCTCTTGTAGATGTATTTGATGGTATTGATGTGACTATACCACTTAGTCATGGTCCAATTATAGCAGGGTCGTTAACTTGTTCAAGTAAGAAAAATATGGATGATGAGGAGTATGTTAGTGAAGAGCTATTGAGCTCTGATCCTGATAACTCAGAAGATGAAAAAAGGCCTAAGTTTGAGAAGTTTAAGAAAGAGAAACTTAATAAGAATTTTAAGTTTAAGTGGGGTATGGAGTTCAATTCCCTAGATGACTTTAGGGAGGCCATTCGTGAGTGGACAGTTTTAAATGAGAGGGAAATAACATTTGTGAAAAATGAGGGGTATAGGGTGAGGGTTGAATGTAAGGCTAAGTGTGGTTTTTTAATGCTATGTTCTAAGGTGGGCCATAAGCACACATATGCCATTAAGACTATAAAGGACACCCACACATGTGCTAAGGTTTTGGATAATAGATATGCAAATTCAAGGTGGGTGGCTAAGGCTGTGGTAAAGAAAATGCAAACTTCTGATAAAGTAAGGATCTGTGATATTATTCAAGATATGAGGCAAAACTATTCAGTGGGTATAACTGTGGCAAGGGCATGGAAAGCTAAGCTGATTGCAAAAAAAATCATAGAAGGAGATGTAGACAAGCAATATGCAAATCTGTGGAGATATGCGACTGAGTTGCATAGGGTAAATGCTGAAAATACAGTGAAGATCAACATTGATAGACCATTACCTTCCATTCAACCAAGATTTGGTTCTTTTTATTTCTGTTTTGATGGATGTAAAAAGGGTTAATCAATGGTTGTAGACCCTTCATTGGGGTTGATGGGTGTCATTTGAAGACTAAATATGGAGGCCAACTGTCATACCTCAAATTTTGACCACCAAGATTTCCCATCATTGTGCAAATCATTACCACAACATGGATGTACTTTCATGCCTCATCAATCTCCTAAAAGATGGTTTAGTATTCACCACAATCAAGAATTAGGGTTTCAAGCCCTCTCAGAGCACTTAGACAAAGGATCAATCCAGAAATGACATGATATTCAACTTGTCTAACCTCTTAAGCACCTATAAAGGATCAAGAGGACTCCCACATCAAGAATCAAGCACAAAGTTGCAACATTCCAAGTGGATCAAGCCTCAAGATTGCCAGTGTCACCAAATTAGGGATTTGGTCGACTGAGGCCTCCAGATGAAAATTTTCATCTCAACATGAGCCAAGGCTTCAAAGTACAACCCAAGATACTCCAAGGGACCTCATGGACCCAATCATCAAGTCAATTTAACCTCAGGGGATGCATTTACCAAAAATCAGGAATTAGGGTTTCTTGACCTAATTCACCCCTAAGTTGACTTTTGGGACAAAACATGAGCCAAGACCTCAAGACATGATTTGAGGGCCTCCACTACACCACATGGATCCATTTACAACAATGGATTGATCCAAGAAGCTTGATTCACAAGTTTCAATTTCATCTGGACCACAATTAGGGTTTTAAAGAAAAAGTCAATTGTGCCTTTGACTTTTGACCAAGACATGCTCCCAAACCTTGGAAAATGATTCAATACACCCTATAACACCTATGGAGTCCATCCATTAGGTTTGATTTAGGTCAAGGACTTGATTTCACAAAGGATCGTACAGTTTTGGATTTTATCAGATAAAAAGTCAACTGTGCACAAAATCAAGTTTGACTTTTTGGGATTTTTCACAAATATGGTTCCCCTAAGTAAAAAATAATGTTAATGTATGATATTGATCATCATCCATCAATAAAAATCAAGAAAAGTGAGGTTTCTTGCAAAAGGGGCAACCTTGAGAAACCAAAATTTTTCTAAGTTATGGAATAAAAGTGGTTTTGGTACCAACTTCCAAGGATCATAACTTGAGATCCAAGCAACCATTTTGGGTGATCCAAAGCTGGATTTGTAGGTATTGCTACACCCTACAAAAGCTTCAACTACCTCAAACTCAAATTCCTCATGGATCTTGAATTATGGATTGATCAAAATCTTAAAAACATGAAAATGACACTTTTTCCAACACTTAGTGAAAATCTGCCTAAGTTACCAGCCTTGAACATCAATGTTCATAAGATTTTTTCAGTTGGATCCAAATAGTTTCAAAACAAACTATGATCACACATGTTTTGTATCATATGAGGGCTTTCTAAAAAGCACAAGAACCTCCCATAACTCAACCTGAGCAAGGAGATATGACTCCCTCAAAATCACCATTTCCAACTGTTCCAAGCAAGGTAGATTTTGTGCATTTGCTCGATTTGGAAAAATTGGACAACTCCAAGCCTTTTCATCCATTTGGACACATCTGAGGATAAAACAAAAGGAGAATGATCTGATCCCCAAGCCTCCTAAGTCCAAGGATCTACATATAGCCATGCCAAACCTAAAAGAGCTAAAAAGTGCCAAGACTCCAATTTTGTTTCAATGCATTCAATGGATGCATCAAGGTGGCATGGACTGAAGTAAGTATAACTGAATGAGTCAAGCCTTATCTCTGAACCAGGTGACCGTAGGCCCGTGCTCTAACCTCAAGTCAATGGCTAGAGGCGACTTGATATTCCATTTGATCCACATTGGCCACAGACCTGCAGTTGCCACACACTATTGCTTTCAAAACAAACTTGCTCTACTATAAATAGAGCTCAATTGTGATCAGTTTGAGTACACCAAAGCACCCAAATTGATGCTTTCCTCAAAATCTCCCTTTCACTCCAATTTTGCCTTCTAACTCATGTCACTATCAGGTTTTGAGTTTGAGAGCAATTCCAACCAAACCAATCACACACACACACACACACCTCATAAACGTCATATGTGAGTGATCTATAACACAAAATCACATATGGAACATCAGATTCTCAAAATCACCAGCCAATTGCTCAAGTGCTTGACAGAGTTGCAGTTGAGGTGCCACATCAAGTTCCAGTTCATTTTAATCCACTCCAAGCATTCAAACACATTCCATGGCACCTAAGGAAGCTGTCCAGATCATTGGAACCTAGCTGTAACACCTCTATCACCAAACTCGATCACCAACTGCAAAAGGTAAGCATGAACCCTTCAAACTCTATATTCTATGCATCATAAGTGAACTTTTGAGTTACCATCTTGTTCTTGTATGTATATAGAGTGATAACCCTCAATCAATTGCCATGAATCAATCATGTATGGAATTTCATTGTGTTCATGCTGAAATTAGGGTTCTTGAGGTTTTCTGTTGATTTCTGTCTCCATACTTAATATAAATGCAATTAAACTATATGGCTATGATCCTTGTTAAAAACGAACAAGATTGGTAATTGAATCATGCAAAACCATTGAGAAATCATGGAGAAAAATGAGAAAACGCAAATCTGCAAAAACAGAGGGTGCGGGCAAGAACTAAGTGTTCTTGGAGCCATAATTCAAATTTTTGAATTTTAGTTATTTTTGTTTAATTGATTCAAAAATTAATTTCTCTCTGAATATTTATGTTTTTTAATTGATTCTTTTTCTCAAAATTCACAAAAATGTTTTAATATTTTATTTTACAAAGAAATCCAATTTATATTATTTATTTAATATAGTTAGATTTTTTGTAATTAATTTCATTTTTTATTGTTTTAAACATTTTTAAAATGAAATTCCCACTTTGATCTTTCAAAATCAATTGAATTTTAAGCTTTCATATGATTAAACATGATTTTTCAAAATATTTTCCAAAGTGTACAACTTGATTTTGAATATAATTGATATTTTATCATTTATTATTTAAATTACCTTTGAAAAATGACATTTTAATTTAAAATTAGGGTTTCCTTTCGATTTTAAATTTTCAAAACACCTTTGGGCCTCTATTAGAGTGTAAGACCCAATCCCCTTTTGACCAAAACCTTTTTGGGCCTCTATCATTGTATAAGTCCCTACACGATTTTCAGAACAACGGTGCAATCACTGTTATATTTGGGCCTCTCCTTGAGTTGTAAGCCCCAACACTTGTACATAAATAAACTTTGGGCCTCTAATAGAGTGTAAGACCCAACCCCCTCTTGTAAATAAACAATTTGGGCCTCAGTCATTGTATAAGTCCCGATACGATTTTAAAATCTCGGCGCGGTCGTCGCCTTTTAAACAAAAATCATCTGGGCCTACCCTTGTGTTGTAAGTCCCATTTCCTTTCTTTTTAAAACCTTCGGGCCTCTTCTTGAGTTGTAAGACCCATCCCTCTGTACAGAAAACCTTTTTGGGCCTCAGTCATTGTATAAGCTCCAACACAGTTTACAAAACAACGGTACGAATACTATTTTTCATCTGGGACTCTCCTTGAGTATAAGCCCCAACAATCTTTTCAAAACAACTTCCCTCTTGATTTAGGTTCACATCCATGGTTGTTGTAAAAACTTTCTTTAATTTCTTGAACAACTAACCATACACCTGTTACAATGGAAGCTTGCTCGCCTGTAAGTTTTATCAGCTTTCATTTACTCGCTTTCATATATATATATATATATATATATATATATATATATATATACACATAATTGTATTGCTGGAAGCTTGCTCACCTGTAAGTCCTTATTTCATATCCTTTTAAATAAATTGTCATATATCAACTGTATATATACTAGTATATCTGCTTAGAGTTTTTCCCGGCAACTAAGTCTAGAATTAAGCAAAGCTAGTTGGCCACTCTTAAATACAGTCAAAACTAGATTCCCATAGGATTTCTAGATACAGTCTTGCGTTCTCTTGGGCTTAAACAATATGGAACAAAGAGAAAGGAATTATTCCTGGTGAAACTTTTCTCAGACTGTCACTATTAGAAATTGTCAAAGAAATACATTCCCCAGAGAGGATTAATTCTCGGTGAAACCTCTCTTGAATTTCTTCAAACCCTAGAACTGTTCACTAAAGAAAAGATTATTCCCGGTGAAACTTTTCTTGAACTCTTCTTAAGTTTGGACCCACAGGCTTCCTAAAAGCATCCCCACCTCCTCTTGGGCTTTATACAAGGACCCTCCGGCTTCTTAGAAGTTCTCATGCCTTCTCTTGGGCTTAATACAAGGACCTTGAAGACCTCTTAAAGGTATAGGACAGAACTTAGTCATCCGTTGCTAGAGCAGTCTTTCCAGAGTCAAAACCTCAGACCAATTTAGGGTTGATTCTCATCCCTTAAAACACCTGCCTCCTTTTTGTAGCACCCCAAAATTTGCCCTCCTTACTTTATTACTAACTGGCTTATGTAGCATTGCATTTTGCATTATCATGTGTGCATATCATTGTTTCTTAGCATGGGGTCAAGGTGTCTGAGGCAGTGCTTCAGAAGGTCAAGTAAGAGTCCTGGTATTGTCCAAGAGGGCTCAGGTGGATCATCCACTCCTAACCAGTGCATAGATTAGGGTTTTGAGATTCTTGGGTTTATTACTTCAATGGGCAAGCTCCTTGGGTTTTTATCATCATCCAATGGCATATCTTGTCTTTGTTGGAGAGGATACACATCATATTCAAAGGAATTTGGATTTGGAGACTGTGCAATTTCCTCCTAGACTGAGGGTACCACAACTAGGGTTTGCTATAAAGTCAGTTTATTTCTAATTTTTTGGGCAAGACTTGATTCTATGGTATTCCTTGGGTCTCCAAGTATCTAGGGATGGGAGGTTGCCCATCAGTTTGTTTCAGGGGAAGTTCAATTGGCCAATGGATTGAAAATCAGTTGAATTGGATAAAAGTCAACAGTGAAAGGAGAAAAGTCAACTGTGAAATTTTGAGGTTCGCTCCAAGGTTTTCAAGGTCTCACATCCTTATATGGTCTTCAAGGATCAAGTTTCATACATATTTGTCAGAAATCAGGAGTTGGTGCAAAGTTTCTAAAATTGGAAAGTGACCTATAATGAAAAGTTTCCATTTTTGGCAAGTTCCTGTACTGCATTCAACTTGACTTTTCATCATCAAGAAAGCTTCAAATGAATTTTTCTCCAAAATGAAAGTTGAATATCTTTTTCTCCTCTTTCCAACAAGTATTAGTGGGTCTCCATATCATTTGTGAAACTCCAGTTATGATCAAAAGAAGGAAAAGTGGTTTTTAGGGTTTTTCATGGTGCCATTTTCACAACTTTGTGCATAATGACCTATAACCAATTCCATTGTTTCATGCCACTTTCCAATATTAAAAGACATTCCTTGAGGATTATTTTTGGACCAAGAATGAAGAAATTCCATGGTTTGTTATTCACCTTTTTCCCATTATTCAAAATTCCTAAATTATCTAAAACTCATGAATCAATTATTTTCAAGGCCCAAGTTCCATAGGGGTGTAATTATCAATCCAAATGCAATTGATCCATCGTGGAATTCTCAAGTATCCATGCAAGGAGAAAGGTGTAATTCACATTATGCAAAATTCCAAAATAATTGAAAAATCATTAAACATGGAATTACCCATGCCCAATTCATATTCAGAGGCAAACCCTAGTCTTTATAAACCCATCCATGTACTGGTTAGAGGGGGATACACGTGATTTTGGAGAGGAATCCAAGCTTGAACCCTAAAGCTCTTTTTCATCAAAACTCACGATCCACAAGGTCTTTGCCAAAGGTACTTCCACAAACCTCTTCCTGGGGATCCACAGAGTAGAAATCAACCACCATTTGCAGCCAAAAGCGAGCACACACGTGGAGCCATCTCAGGTTAGGGTTGATTTTGACCATCATAAAACTCTCCTCTTTTACGTGAATATTGTTGTGTTGTTGTCACTAATCATGCTGGTATGATTGGTTTTGTATTTGGAGGTGTATATTGCTTGTAATGTTGATTTGAATTTTTTTGCCCTAACACTAATCCCTTCGATTTGTATTATGTGTTAATTATTTGTGATTTTGGATGAGAGATTTGGAATCCTCGTGGAATTCTGGTTCAAATGGTATAAGGGTCGAGGATTTCTGGGCAGGTTTGCGTTTGCAGGTAGCGGAGGACGGCGGCCGGAACCCTAGCTCCGGCGGCTGTGAGGGTTCCAGCGAAGGAAGGTTGAAGATGACTCGCAGCCGTCCATTCCTTTCATCCAACGGTCTGGGCGTCGCCATGTGTCTTTTTTCTTTTTTATTTCTAATTATCTGATTTGTTTTCACTTGAGATTTTCTTGCAGTCGCATCTTTGACCTTGTATGATTATCCGTTTGAAAAGGCACTTGTGCCATTTGCTTTGGGGCTGTTTCTTTGTTTCTTTGATTCATGTTTGGACGATAATCATTGTTGTTTGCCATTGTTTGATTTTCATTCACCTCATCTCTCTTACTTATGTCTATTCTGTACTAATCTTTTATGCAGGGTCTAAGGTAAGTTCTTTAAGGGTATGGATAAGTATCCATGGTCACCCTTAATTTTTCCTTCCCTCATCTTCTTCCTTTAGGATTTAGGTTGTCTTCAAACTTCACTAACCGTAGGTCACCCATGCATGATAACTTTAGGACTCATAGTCTCCCTTAGAGTTACCCTTGTGTCTTCTCTCTTCTCATCTCAAATTTCTTTAAAACACTTAATAAGAATAAGGTGTATTGCGCACGAGCCTTAAGTGTGGGGAATAAGAAATGAGGGGCTTCCTCTCATCTCTCTAGAGTGCTTAGCGAGCGTCCTGTCTTGGGACGATGCGTTAAGTACTCGCCCCTGCGCCCTAGACTTTGGTGCAATGCAACTTAGGAACTAACTTAAGCCACTTCTGTCCTAAAAAACACAAACCAACTTCAAACCTTTTTGTCCTTCGGGATTTCCAAACTTAAAGGTTATTTTCAAAAAGGGCACGTTACCTTCCGTCTGAGTCGTAAACAGGCATCGACCCTAACTGTCGGAAGCGAGCTTAACGTCGCTCATAAAAAACACAAAAAGAACTTGGTCCGAACTACGTTGACTCTAAATTCCCCATTGCACAAGGGGGGTACGTAGGCCTAGGACGTTGACGTCCTACCGAGTTTGTCTTTGTCTTTCCCTCTCCGTCTTAGTACAGCCCTAGATGATAGTATAACTTACCCTTAGAATAGACAACAAGCGTGGATCCCATCGAGTACGATGGACGCGTGGGGTGCTAGCACCTTCCCCTCGCGTAACCGACTCCCGAACCCAGGTTATGGTTGCGATGACCATTCCTTTCCCCCTTCCTCAGGTTTATGCGGTGTTCCCTTTCCCTCTCTTGGGATAAATTTACACGGCTGGCGACTCTGTTTTTTCGCTCCACTCTCGCGTTTGTACCTGGATGAAAATCCTGGGAGCGACAGCTGGCGACTCTGCTGGGGATTCAAGTTAACCTATGCTGGTCCATCCCTAAGCGAGTCAATCTTAACGCTTGCTTGTCTTTGTTCTCTTTGGGTATTTTGTTTTGATTTGCTTTATGTGTTGTATTTTATTTTTATTTTTTACAGCATTTTCTGCATTTCATTTTTTATTACTGTCATGCTGCTGTGCTGTGCTGGCTGTCTTTGTTTTGCAGGTTGGGTGGGACCGAGAGCTAAGCCCAATACCAAGGCTTGAGAATACCCTAGGACTAGAGTGGAAAGTAGTGGGACCTACATGCCCGCTTGGTACGTTTGTGTGTTCACGAAATTCACAGCCAGACGAGACTATCTTGGGATGCATTCTAACGTGTGTGTCTTGCGCATGTTGGGGTGTTGATCTAGAGAGCTGTCGACTCTGGTGACCGATCATTGAGGACCTTAGTGGAAACATCCCTCTTTAGTGGTGACAATGGCAGACCACATCCTGTGGCAAACCCATTCGCACCCGAGGGCCCGCTTTGGAACTCGCATAGGATGGCCCCTACGTTTTGAAGAGAATCAGTGGAGGCACTCCTCGGTTGACTTTAGTACTGTACCCCGAGGGATGAATGTACTATTGTTTCTCGACCTCAGTGCCAAAGCTGAGGACCTTCCGCTTTGGAGAATCAGTTGAGGCCTCCTCGATTGATGATGATGCCAAACCAGAAATGGTGAACGTATCATCATTTCTCGACCTGAGAGCCCGGGATACTGAACATCCTAGTACCCACATGTGAGAGGGGATGGGCGTTTACAGGTTTGCAGGTAACCGAGACTTTCAACCTACCGGTTTTCTGGATTTCTCATCAATGTCTGATTATTTGGGTTCCTTAGTGGTTCAGAGTTCCGGTTTTCTGGTTTCTCGTTCAGTTAATAGTACAACACATCCAGCAGTGTGCCTTGACCCCATGTTTGCATGAGCATATCATTTTTCTTGCATTCTGACGTGTTTGACATTTTTCAGGGCTTGCATCTTACTCTTGATTCCGGTTTTCTGAGGTTACTTCAGTATGGATGTTCAGAGAAAGAAGACTGTTGCCTATTCATTCCCAGAGCCGACTTTGACACTGATTCACAAATTGATTAATATGGATGGCTCCGGAGTTCGTACAGAGTTCAGTGGAAGGTATGGAAGACTTCTGAAATTTGTCTATAATATCTCCCAGTATGAGAAGGATGCCATTCACACACTTCTTCAGTTTTACGACCCGTCTCTGCGTTGCTTCACTTTCCCGGACTACATCTTGGCTCCAACGTTGGAGGAATTCTCATTTATTTTGGGAATTCCTATCAGCCATGATATAGTTTTCTTTTCTAAGGAACACCCCGGTATGAAAGAAATGGCTGTGGCTCTTCATATTAGTGAATCCGTCCTGAACAGTAATGTTGAAGAAAAACAAGGGGTTAAGGGTTTCTTGTTGAAGTTCTTATTTGATCAAGCTTGTATACATGTCAAAGAGAAGAACTGGACTGCTTTCCAAGCTATTATGGCTATGTGTATCTATGGGATTGTTTTGTTTCCGAATATTCCTGATCTGGTGGATATGCATGCCGTCAGAATCTTTATTTCGAAGAATCCTATACCTACCTTGCTAGGTGATGTGTACCATTCAGTTCACTATAAGAATGAGAATAGGCGTGGGAAAACTGTAAGTTGCTGTGCACCACTCTTAGCTACTTGGTTTTTGAGTCGTCTCCCTGAATCTGGTGCTTTCGTTGATACGAAAGATTCTCTGAAGTGGTCTAAGAGGGTTATGGGCTTGACTGCTGATAACATCATTTGGATTAATCGTGACTTGCTAGGAATGGAGATTATTTGCAAATGCGGAGAATTCCCTAATGTTCCCTTGATAGGGAGGAAAGGTGTAATTAATTATAATCCCTCCCTAGCTATCAGACAGTTTGGCTATCCTTTGAAGAATCCACCCGAAGAGCGAGATGTCCGAGAATCCTTATTCTTCAATGGTATTGAGGATCAAGGGTTGATAAGGAAAGTTGTGAATGCTTGGAAACAGGTGACTAAGAAGGGTAAGATTCCATTCGGGAAAAGTAACAATCGGGCTTTCCCTCCCTATAAAGAGTGGATTAAGAAGAGAGCAGAAGAGGAGCTTCTTCCATTCCCGGTGGAGCCACCTTTGTATCCTTTGGTGATCGAGCCTCCTACCACCGTTGAGTTGGAGAAGTATAACAAATTATGGACTGAAAAGGAAAGGTTGTGGGAAGAAAACAGTGAGCTAAAGAGAGAAATTTATTAGTGGAAGCATGAGCGGGGTGAAGTTGTTCATACCGCCAAGTTGAAGACAGAGCTCCTTGCTAAAGCAGAAAAAGAGCTTGCTGACATGGTCGCATCCAGAGAAAGAATGAAACAAGCTTTGGATGGTATCAGTAGCGTTCTCAGGTCCAAGGAGGAGGAATTAGGCAAGGCTTTGTTGAAGATTCACAGGTTCAATGATCACCAAGAAACTGCCATGGCTGAGAATAAGAGAAAGGAAGATGACTACATAGCTAAGATTAATCAGTTGAGGTCGACGCTCAAGAAGAAAGACGCCGAGATCTTATCAGGGATATTCAAGAGACAAGTAGTCGAGAGTCGACTCAATGAAGCCATAGCCTCCATGGAAGAACTGAAAGTCTAAGCTGAAGTGAAGAAACCTAGACACGAGGGTTCTAGCATGGATGGTGTTTCTGGAGAAGACGCTTGGGAGTTACATTGCCGATACTTGGATGGGATCATATACAGGAGATACCTTCTCATTCAAGGGCTAATTCAGAGGCCGAAGCATCCCGATACCAGAAGGCTGTTCAAGGAGATTCAAGACTGGTGCAGAAAGCATAATGGATGGGGGGGATTGACACTTGTGAACTTTGATGATATGCCATAGTTTTATTTTTCTCTCTTATTGTATTTGGATCACCACCAGGCTTGTTGGATGGGACCTAGGGTTTTTATATTTAGACTCGTTATCTCGGATTTATGATTGTTGACATTTGGCTTTTCTCTGGTTTTCTTAATATATGAGCAGAAGTTTCATTATATCTTGTTATTAAACCGGAATCGAGGGGTGGATCGCCTTGTGAATTTTTAAACATGTCCATTTGCATTTGCATATTCATAATCATTTTGCATAATCATTTTGCATGACAGGTGTTTATCTCCGGTATTCTTATCTTGTTCTCATCTCAGAATTGCAGATCAGCGTATTCACCGGTATCCTACTAAGCAGAATCGGAAGAGACTCATGGATCAGCTACAGAATGAGATCATTGAGATGCGGACTCGCATGAACCAATTCATGGAATTAATGCAAGGGGTTGCTCAGGGACAAGAACATTTGAGAACTCTCGTTCAGCCACTGATTGCGAGGGTTGATAATGATGGTGTCCTTCATGGAGGACTTCAGACTGGTGTTACTGATGATGGTCAGAATTAGGGGTGGAAAAACGGGCCGAGGACCGCCGGGTCGGCCCGCCACCCGCCAAAAAATGGCGGGCTGGGCATGGATTTTGAGCCCGCCAACCCATTTCGCCCGCCCCGCCAAATCAAAAAACCCAACGGGCATAATACATAATGGGGCGGGGTTGGCCCGCCAGCTCGCTAAAAAAAAAAAACTACATAGATTTGAAAATGTCTATGGTCCATTTGGAAAGAAAAAAAAAATATGGCCCAATATTTGTTTTAAACTATTATTATTTATGGAAGTCTTTAGTTTTAGTTTAAATTTTTATATTATATTAGTTTTAGTTTTGCTTGTCATGATATTAATATATTTGTTTTAATTGTTTTAATATAATTTGATAACATGTATGGAGAGTTGGTGTGTTTACCTTTGGAACAAGTCCAATTATTCTACTGCATTTTTGAAAAGGTAGCATGTATACTCATAGCAGGGTAATGAAATTAGTGTTGAATTATGTGGTTAGAGTAAACATTAATGTTAGTTATTGCTATATTTCTAATTTGCTATATTAATCTAATTTGCTATTTTATCATTATTTGCTAATTTGCTATATTAATCTAATTTGGTAATATGTAAGGAGAGTTGGTGTGTTAATCTTTGAAATGTAAAAAAAACAAAGCATTTTAATTTATTTAAAAAAAATAAAAAAATTATTAAAAAAAAAGGCGGGCTGGCCCGCCGCCCGCCAACCCGCCACCTTGGCGGGGCGGGCTTGAATTTCATGCCCATTTCACCTGGCGGGCATGCCCGCCCCGCTCTTTTTTTTGGCGGGCTTTTGACGGGGCGGGCGGCCCATTTTGACACCCCTAGAATGGTCCTACTGGCGGAGGTGTTCCTGCTTCTGGTGTTGTGATTCCTCCGGGCGGAGTAGAAAGTGCTGTGATTCCCACTGCAGTGGGAGGTGGTACTGGTACTGGCGCAGTTCAGGGTCGTCGGTATGATGACGTTCAGGATGATGTATTTTCTTTGCCAGGTGGGGATGCTGGTCCCCAGACTGATCAGGATCAGAGGATCCGGTTGATTGAGGTACAACTAAGGGGTGTTGTGAATCAGGATTCTGTGGGAATGGATCTAGAGGATTTGGGGCTGGTTCCAGGCGTTGTTATTCCACACAAGTTTCAGACTCCCACTTTCGAGAAGTATAATGGTATGACTTGTCCGAGGACCCACGTCAGGGCGTATGCAAGCAAGATGGCTGCATACGCGAAGAATGAAAAGCTGATGATGCATTGCTTCCAGGATAGCCTATCTGGGGCATCCCTGGAGTGGTACATGCAACTGGAAAGGAAGGATGTGTGCAGTTGGAGAGATCTGGCAGGGGCATTTATCAGACATTACCAATATAACACTGATATGGCTCCTAACAGAACACAATTGCAGAATCTGTCACAGAAGAACAATGAGAGTTTCAAGGAGTACGCTCAGAGGTGGCGTGAACTGGCAGCTAGAGTTCAGCCTCCCATGTTGGAGCGTGAAATGATAACTATGTTTATGGCCACCTTGCAGGGTCATTACTTTGAAAAATTGGTACCATGTATGTCTGGAAAGTTCGCTGATTTAATCTTGGTAGGAGAGATGGTAGAAAGCTGAATTAAGGAAGGAAAGATATCAAGCAGTGATGGATCCTCATCTGGAGGAAGCAAGAAGCCTTATGCCAATGGTTATAAGAAGAAGGAGGGAGATACAAACTCTGTGTCATCATATCGTGGTAGAGATGGACCTCGTCAGAACTACAATCAGTAGGTGGCTTCTGTAACCATCCCATCAGCACCTCAGCAGCCAGCAGTGACTCAGCAACAAAATCAGGCTCCTCGCCGGTCTCAGGCTCTTACTAAGCGGGATAGGCATTTTGACACTCCACCTCTTCCATACGCTCAATTATTTCAGTACTTGCTACAGCTACAGTTAATCCAGAAGAGAACATTGGCTCCACCTACTGGTAATCCTCCTCCCGGCTATGACGCCAACGCCCACTGTGAGTTCCACTCTGGGGCACCCGGACATTATATTGAGAACTGTAAAGCTTTTAAGCATCAGGTTCAAGATCTGCTGGATTCCAAAGCCATCAATTTCTCCAATGACGTCCCGAATATGAATCAGAATCCGATGCCGAATCATGGTGGGCCGAAGGTCAATGCTATTATTGAAGACTGTGAAGACTTGAGTTTGATTTCAGATGTGAACGAAATCCAAACTCCCTTGGGTATGGTGAAGGAAAGACTGTTGAAAGGAGGAGTATTTCCCGGTTGTGATGAAGGTTGTGTAAAATGTGTGTCGCAGCCAGGCGGTTGTGATTTATTGAAAGCAGGTATTCAAAAAATGATCAGCGAAGGGGTATTACAGTTTGACAGGGGCTGTAAGCAGAGTATTGTTACTAACAGAGAGATTGATGTTGCCACGATAACAATTCCATTCAAGACGATAACTATATCAGCACCGGCGAGACCAGCGCCGGTCACTATCACTGTTCCCGGACCAGTTCCGTATGAGAGTACCAAGGCCATCCCATGGAATTATGGGGCCGAGGTGTTTGTTAATGGCAAGAAGCTGGAATTGGAAAAGACATCAGCTGTGAATACAGGGGTGGAAAATCTTGTTGAAGCAGGGGCTATCACTAGGAGTGGTAGAGTCTTTATTCCCTCCGAGAATCAAGCTAGCAGTTCAAGACAAGACAAAGGTAAGCAGATGATGGATGAGTTTGTACAGAGGCAGGAAGCTAATAATTCTACGACAAAGCCAGGTGGGGATGCTTTCTCAGAGGACGTAGAAGAGTTTATGAGGTTGATCAGAAAAAGTGATTACAAGATTGTTGACCAACTCCACCAAACTCCATCGAAGATTTCCATCCTATCCTTACTGTTGTGCTCCGAGGCACACCGAAATGCATTGCTGAAGATCCTGAATATGGCTTATGTACCACAGGAGATATCTGTCAATCAGTTAGAAGGGGTTGTGGCTTATGTGAATGTTGGTAATGGTTTGGGTTTCACCGATTTAGATCTGACTCCGGCTGGGAGGAATCACAACAACGCTCTGCATATTTCAGTGGAATGTCGTGGTTATTTAATGTCGCATGTGTTAGTTGATACTGGGTCGTCTTTGAATGTGCTACCGAAGAAGGCTCTGATGAAGTTGGATACTCGTGGGTTGATTTGTACACCAAGTGACTTGGTGGTACGTGCTTTTGATGGCTCCAAGAGGCCAGTGTTTGGAGAGTTAGTTCTGCCGATCAAGGTGGGTCCTGAGGTTTTCAATACCACCTTTTACATAATGGACATTCAGCCTGCCTATAGTTATTTGTTGGGACGCCCATGGATCCATGGTGCTGGGGCAGTAACTTCTACGCTGCACCAGAAGTTGAGGTATATGGTGGATGGCCACGTTGTGACTATTTGTGGTGAAGAAGACATCATGGTGAGTCACCTATCGACCTTCAAGTATGTAGAGGTAGATGGTGAGATACAGGAAACTTTATGCCAAGCCTTTGAAGTTGTGAAGATTCCCCAGGAACCCCCAAAGGCAGTCACTAAGCCTGGGGCGGTTACCCAACCTGAAGTCGTCATACAACCAGAAGTTCCAATGTCCTCTTTCAAAGAGGCGCGTGCTATAGTTGAAGCTGGTGGTTCTCAGAAGTGGGGCAGTGTTATTGATGTTCAAAGGAAGCAAGATACTCATGGACTGGGTTACAAGCCACCTAGGCGTTCTGAAGAGCCTCCCAAGTTCTATGGCCCAGTCCGTTTCACCAGTGCCGGTGTTTTCTTCGACAGAGTCAATGCTATTGAGGGTAAAGGAGATAGTGATTGTGACATGGATGAATGGATCCGTCCCTGCATTCCTGGTCAGAGTCTAGGCAACTGGTCCTCCGAGAAAGTTATCCAAGTGACGCGCCCGGAGTAATTTACTTTTGTTTTCTGTTATGTTGAGTCCTGCGCTCTGCCCAAGGCGTAGTGATATTTATTTGTAGGGCTTGGATGTTTTATTTGCTATCTTTATCATCAATAAAGGACGTTTTTTCATTCAAATATTTTGATCCCTGTCTTTCTATTTTTACGTTTTGCATATTAACCCACATCAAAATGGCAATGTGTTTTCTTGTTTGTTGCACTCATAATAAACATAAAACATCCATCATGCAGGTTCCTTTGTTCAGATTCCACCCATGACTTAGCTATGGCTCGATATGACTTCGACAATCCCATCTATCAGGCCGAAGAAGAGACTGACGAAGACTGTGACTTACCAGAAGAATTAGCCAGGCTGTTAAAACAAGAGGAAAGGGTTATTCTACCTCATCAGGAGGAAGTTGAAACTGTTAATCTGGGAACCGAGGATGATAAACGAGAAGTAAAGGTTGGGGCTGCCCTGGAAGACACTGTCAAGGGAAGATTGATTGAGTTACTTCGAGAGTATGTGGATATCTTCGCCTGGTCTTACCAAGACATGCCTGGGCTTGACACCAACATTGTTTCACACCGGCTGCCGCTCAAAGAGGGTTGTACTCCAGTCAAGCAGAAGTTGAGAAGGACGAAACCAGATATGGCTGTCAAGATCAAGGAAGAGGTTCAGAAGCAGTTGGACGCCGAATTTCTTGCCGTAACAAATTATCCTCCGTGCGTTGCTAATATTGTACCTGTACCTAAGAAGGATGGGAAGGTCAGGATGTGTGTTGATTACCGAGATTTGAATAGGGCGAGCCCGAAGGATGATTTCCCGCTCCCCCACATTGACGTGTTAGTGGACAATACTGCTCAATATTCTGTGTTTTCCTTCATGGATGGCTTCTCTGGGTATAACCAAATCAAAATGGCCCCAGAGGACATGGAGAAGACTACTTTCATAACACCGTGGGGAACATTTTGCTACAAGGTAATGCCCTTTGGATTGAAGAATGATGGGGCAACCTATCAGCGGGCGATGGTTACTCTCTTTCATGATATGATTCACAAGGAGATCGAAGTCTATGTTGATGACATGATTGTGAAGTCACAGACAGAGGAAGAACACTTGGTAAACCTCCAGAAGTTGTTCGAAAGGTTGAGGAAGTTCAGATTGAGATTGAATCCGAACAAGTGCACCTTCGGTGTAAGGTCTGGTAAATTGCTGGGTTTCGTCATTAGTGAAAGGGGTATAGAGGTTGATCCTGCAAAAATAAGAGCCATACAGGAGATGCCTGAGCCAAGAACAGAGAAAGAGTTCGTGGTTTCTTAGGGAGGTTGAATTACATTGCCAGGTTCATCTCTCATCTGACAGCTACATGTGAACCAATTTTCAAGTTGTTAAGAAAGGACCAAGAGGTCAGGTGGAATGAAAATTGTCGAGAGGCGTTTGAAAGGATAAAGACGTATTTGCAGGAACCTCCAATCCTTATGCCACCGGTGTCCGGGAGACCGTTGATTATGTACCTTATGGTTCTTGAGAATTCGATGGGTTGTGTGCTCGGTCAACACGACGAGACAGGAAAGAAAGAGCACGCCATTTACTACCTGAGTAAGAAGTTCACTGATTACGAATCAAGATACTCTATGCTGGAAAAGACATGTTGTGCACTCGCTTGGGCAGCCAAGCGCCTAAGGCAGTATATGTTAAATCACACAACCTTGTTGATTTCGAAGATGGATCCGATTAAGTACGTGTTTGAGAAGCAAGCACTTTCTGGAAGGATAGCCCGTTGGCAGATGGTTTTGACAGAGTACGATATTCAGTATGTTTCTCAGAAGGCCATTAAGGGAAGTGTTCTGTTAGAATATCTTGCTGATCAGCCAGTTGAGGATTATCAGCCTATGAAGTTTGAGTTTCCAGACGAGCATGTTATGTTTCTGAAAATGAAGGATTGTGAAGAGCCTCTGCCTGACGAAGGACCTGAGATTGGATCACAGTGGAAGATGATTTTTGATGGGGCTGTCAACTCGTATGGCAATGGAATTGGGGCAATCATTACAACTCCGAAGGGTTCTCATATACCTTTCACTGCCCGGTTAGCATTTGTGTGTACCAACAATGAGGCGGAGTATGAAGCATGCATTATGGGGTTAGAAGAAGCAATTGATTTGAGAATTAAGAACCTCGATGTCTATGGTGATTCCGCGTTGGTGGTTAATCAGATTACAGGAGAATGGGAGACTCGTCAGGCAAATTTGGTACCTTAGAACAACTATGCCAGAAGGTTGTTACCTTTCTTTGATAGGGTGGATTTTCATCATGTGCCCAGAGCTGAGAATCAGATGGCTGATGCGTTGGCGACATTGGCATCTATGTATAAGGTGAACCGTTGGAATGAAACACCTTCGATTAGAATCATGGGTCTGGATAGACCGGCTTTTGTGTTTGCAATTGAAGATGTGTCTGATGGTAAACCGTGGTATCATGATATTAAGGTTTTTCTGAAGAGACAGGAGTATCCAGAGGGTGCCTCCACCAAAGATAAGAAGACTCTGAGAAGGTTGGCAGGGAACTTGTTTCTGAATAAGGATGATGTGTTATATAAGAGGAACTTCGATATGGTCTTGCTATGTTGTGTTGATGAACACGAGGCAAGCTCATTGATGGAGGAAGTTCATGAGGGTTCTTTTGGTACTCATTCCAGTGGACACACCATGGCTAGAAAGCTGTTGAGAGCAGGATATTATTGGATGACTATGGAGTCTGATTGTTTCAAGCACGCTCGGAAGTGCCATAAATGCCATATTTATGCAGATAAGATGCACGTACCGCCTACGCCTCTAAACGTGTTGTCATCTCCTTGGCCGTTTGCAATGTGGGGTATAGATATGATTGGAAAGATTGAGCCTACTGCTTCCAATGGGCATCGTTTCATTTTGGTTACCATTGACTACTTTACAAAGTGGGTGGAGGAAGCCTCGTACGCCAACGTCACCAAGCAAGTGGTAGCCCGGTTTATAAAGAAGGATATCATCTGCCGTTATGGGGTCCCGGAGAGAATTATTACTGATAATGGCTCGAATTTGAATAACAAGATGATGAAGGAACTATGTCAGAGTTTCAAGATCGAGCATCACAATTCTTCTCCATACCGTCCGAAGATGAATGATGCTGTTGAGGCGGCAAACAAGAATATCAAAAAGATTGTGCAGAAGATGGTAGTGACATATAAGGACTGGCATGAGATGTTACCTTACGCCCTACATAGTTACCGTACTTCGGTGCGTGCGTCGACTGGGGCAACCCCTTTCTCATTGGTATATGGTATGGAAGCAGTCTTACCCTTGGAGGTCGAGATTCCGTCTTTGAGAGTTCTGGCAGATGTGAAGCTTGATGAAGCTGAATGGGTGCGTTTCAGGTTGGATCACTTGAACCTTATTGAAGAAAAGAGATTGGCAGCCATCGCACATGGTCGTTTGTATCAGAGCAGGATGAAGCACGCCTTTGATCAGAAAGTGCGTCCTCAGAATTTTCAGACAGGTGAATTGGTTTTGAAAAGGATCCTTCCTCCTCAGACAGATCACAGGGGCAAATGGACTCCAAACTACGAAGGGCCGTATGTAGTCAGAAAGGTTTTCTCTAGTGGGGCCTTACTACTCTCAACTATGGATGGCGAAGATTTTACCTCCCCTGTGAATGCAGACGTAGTCAAAAAATACTTCGCATAAAAGAGACCCGCTGGACATAAAAAGAAAGTCCAGGCAAAAGGGGGCATCCCGGCGAACCATAAAAAGGAAAAGGTTCGGGCAAAAGTTAGGGATAAAATGTAAAAAGAAATGTGTAAACCCGCAAAGTTGAAAACCTGAAAAGGCGACTTTGGCAAAAATGGGTATCCCGGTGGATTGAAAACCCGAAAAGGGAGATCCAGGTAAAAGTTAGGGATTTATAAGCGAAAGGCTACGGTCTGTGTTCGATTTGTGAACATACTCGATACCTGAAAGTTCTGAAAGAAAGGAATCAGTACAGTTAGTCTCTTCAGAGGTCAAGACGTTTGTGGATAAGCAAGTCATATGGTTCATAACTGAGTCGAATCATGGTGGATATCTGTTCCCACATTGCCGACATGTGTATTTTCTTTTTGTTTTTGCGCAATTACCTCTTTCTAGGAATTGCTTCCTATTGTAAATGCCTATTTACAGGCCACTCTTCAATAAAATATTCATTTCACTCAAAGAGCTTTCCATTGTTTTACTTTTACTTTTACTGTTTTGTTTGCAAAAACGTTCGATATTTTTGATAAACATTACATATGAAACTTTGAGCTTTGCGAAGCATAACAAAAAGCAGTAGAAATTACTTAGGCGTTAACGGTGGTAGCCAGGTTGTGGCATATTCTATTTGTTGTTATTTGACTTGCAGGGCAACAAGATTGTACTCCCCCAGCAGGTTGCTCTCCCCAGCATTGAGATTACACTTTCCTCAGCAGAGCAGACTTTCCCCAGCAGAAGACTTGGAAAGTATTTTCTCCGGATCAAGACGTTATTTCCCCACAGACTCATGGTGCTCGCTTCCCCCATCCAGCCAGGAAGTGTACTTTCACCAACAACGTTATATTCTAATCCCCCAGCAAGGTGGGAGTAAAGTCATTCTCCCCATCAGCAGGCTAAGTTCAGCACTATCCCCAAGCAGGATGGTATCATGGACTGTTTTTCCCAGCAGGTCCTGAGCCCAATTGGATATTAGCAATCTTCAGTAATGGACTTCCGGTTCTGTTATCGGCGTTCATTCTCAACTCCCCCAGCAGAGGAGAAATCTCAGGTTGGATGTTACCCTCAGACAGGTGGGGTCCCCGGTAGTTCTTTCATCCCCAGCAGAAGTTGTTGATCCAAGGAGTCGGTCAGTAGGACACTTCTCAGCAGAGTTCCTAGATTCAGAGGAAAATTTATTTTTGTCATCCCCGTCTGAATTGGTCTCTTCTCTCCAGCATTTATTTTGCTGGAGAGACCCTCTTTGCATATCATAAGCATTTGCATTGCGTCCTCAAACGCGTAGCATTTCCACTTCGTGTGGAGCATTACGGCAAAATTCAAACATTTACATTCGAAGCATAAGCCAGGTTTGATACTTTCCTTGCCAGTTCTCTTTCTCAGCAGAGATGGCATAACTCAGGAGATTTTGGAGGGATGCGTTCCTCATACTTGTGCTCCCCGGCAGAGTCTTTTATTTAGACTTCACCTTCCCCAACGGAGTCGTCTTATCTGTGGATCAGGAGTCCGTTAGAAGTTTGTCTGTGTTTACCCCATTTTGGGCCTTTTTCTTTTGTGAGTCTTGTTTCACTTTATCCCCAGTGAAGTCCACTTTATGTTGGTTATCCGTTGAGGGTACAATTGAGGTTGTATTCGTTTTGTGGATGCGATCGAGGTCATATTCGTCTTTTCTTTGCGGGTAGAGTGATTGAGGTCAGTCTTCCTTTGTGGATGCAATCGAGGTTGTATTCATTTTGTGGATGCGATCGAGGTCGCATTCGTCTTTTCTTTGCGGGTAGAGTGATTGAGGTCAGTCTTCCTTTGAGGGTACAATTGAGGTTGTATTCGTTTTGTGGATGCGATCGAGGTCGTATTCGTCTTTGCTTTGCGGGTAGAGTGATTGAGGTCAGTCTTCCTTTGAGGGTACAATTGAGGTTGTATTCGTTTTGTGGATGCGATCGAGGTCGTATACGTCTTTTCTTTGCGGGTAGAGTGATTGAGGTCAGTCTTCCTTTGAGGGTACAATTGAGGTTGTATTCGTTTCGTGGATGCGATCGAGGTCGTATTCGTATTTTCTTTGTGGGTAGAGTGATCGAGGTCAGTCTTCCTTTGTGGATGAAATTGAGGTTGTATTCGTTTTGTGGTGCGATTGAGGTCGTATTCGTATTTTCTTTGGGGGTAGAGTGATTGAGGTTAGTCTTCCTTTGCGGATGCAATTGAGGTTGTATTTCATTTTTTGGGTGCGATCGAGGTCGTATTCGTATTTTCTTTGTGGGCAGAGTGATTGAGGTCAGTCTCCCTGTGAGGTTGTATTCGTCTTTTGGGTACGATTAAGGTCGTATTTGTCTTTTCCTTGTGGATATGGATGAGGGCATATTCCTTATTTTTCAGCACACTCTATCTCGTTATTCTTACCATAAGCAAATTTCCGGGGCTCTTTTCGGTATTCAATCCCCGTGTACCCTGGAATGTCTGAGAGTCGTTGCTATCATACCTTCAGGACCAAGTTGATTGAATAGGGGCAGCTGTAGCACCCCAAAATTTGCCCTCCTTACTTTATTACTAACTGGCTTATGTAGCATTGCATTTTGCATTATCATGTGTGCATATCATTGTTTCTTAGCATGGGGTCAAGGTGTCTGAGCAGTGCTTCAGAAGGTCAAGCAAGAGTCCTGGTATTGTCCAAGAGGGCTCAGGTGGATCATCCACTCCTAACCAGTGCATAGATTAGGGTTTTGAGATTCTTGGGTTTATTACTTTAATGGGCAAGCTCCTTGGGTTTTTATCATCATCCAATGGCATATCTTGTCTTTGTTGGAGAGGATACACATCATATTCAGAGGAATTTGGATTTGGAGACTGTGATATTTCCTCCTAGACTGAGGGTACCACAACTAGGGTTTGCTATAAAGTCAGTTTATTTCTGATTTTTTGGGCAAGACTTGATTCTATGGTATCCCTTGGGTCCCCAAGTATCTAGGGATGGGAGGTTGCCCATCAGTTTGTTTCAGGGGAAGTTCAATTGGCCAATGGATTGAAAATCAGTTGAATTGGATAAAAGTCAACAGTGAAAGGAGAAAAGTCAACTGTGAAATTTTGAGGTTCTCTCCAAGGTTTTCAAGGTCTCACATCCTTATATTGTCTTCAAGGATCAAGTTTCATACATATTTGTCAGAAATCAGGAGTTGGTGCAAAGTTTCTAAAATTGGAAAGTGACCTATAATGAAAAGTTTCCATTTTTGGCAAGTTCCTGCACTGCATTCAACTTGACTTTTCATCATCAATAAAGCTTCAAATGAATTTTTCTCCAACATTAAAGTTGAAGATCTTTTTCTCCTCTTTCTAACAAGTACTAGTGGGTCTCCATATCATTTGTGAAACTCCAGTTATGATCAAAAGAAGGAAAAGTGGTTTTTAGGGTTTTTCATGGTGCCATTTTCACAACTTTGTGCATAATGACCTATAACCAATTCCATTGTTTCATGCCACTTTCCAATATTAAAAGACATTCCTTGAGGATTATTTTTGGCCCAAGAATGAAGAAATTCCATGGTTTATTATTCACCTTTTTCCCATTATTCAAAATTCCTAAATTATCTAAAACTCATGAATCAATTATTTTCAAGGCCCAAGTTCCATAGGGGTGTAATTATCAATCCAAATGCAAGTGATCCATCATGGAATTCTCAAGTATCCATGCAAGGAGAAAGGTGTAATTCACATTATGCAAAATTCCAAAATAATTCAAAAATCATTAAACATGGAATTACCCAAGCCCAATTAATATTCAGAGGCAAACCCTAGTCTTTATAAACCCATCCATGCACTGGTTAGAGGGGGATACACGTGATTTTGGAGAGGAATCCAAGCTTGAACCCTAAAGCTCT
Organism: Lathyrus tuberosus; assembly: GCA_022829125.1. Lineage (NCBI taxonomy): Eukaryota > Viridiplantae > Streptophyta > Magnoliopsida > Fabales > Fabaceae > Lathyrus > Lathyrus tuberosus. The sequence goes on along the minus strand of JALAZF010000013.1, from coordinate 23,124,325 downwards.
TTTTCATCAAAACTCACGATCCACAAGGTCTTTGCCAAAGGTACTTCCACAAACCTCTTCCTGGGGATCCACAGAGTAGAAATCAACCACCATTTGCAGCCAAAAGCGAGCACACACGTGGAGCCATCTCAGGTTAGGGTTGATTTTGACCATCATAAAACTCTCCTCTTTTACGTGAATATTGTTGTGTTGTTGTCACTAATCATGCTGGTATGATTGGTTTTGTATTTGGAGGTGTATATTGCTTGTAATGTTGATTTGAAATTTTTTTCCCTAACACTAATCTCTTCGATTTGTATTATGTGTTAATTATTTGTGATTTTGGATGAGAGATTTGGAATCCTCGTGGAATTCTGGTTCGAATGGTATAAGGGTCGAGGATTTCTGGGCAGGTTTGCGTTTGCAGGTGGCGGAGGACGGCGGTCGGAACCCTAGCTCCGGTGGCTGTGAGGGTTCCGGCGAAGGAAGGTTGAAGATGACTCCCAGCCGTTCGTTCCTTTCATCCAACGGTCTGGGCGTCGCCATGTGTCTTTTTTCTTTTTTATTTTTCTGATTTTTAATTAATAATCCAGTGTTTATTACCCCACCGTTACTATGGTGCATATCCAATCATATTATTTTGTTTGGCTTACTTTTATTATTGTTGACTTATTTTGGAGCGTAGGATAGATCAGACGGGAAGCATGAGTCAACCCAGTTGACTGAAGTCCACGCATGGGTCCCTTTTTTTTTTTTTTTGGCTGATGGGCTGGGTTGCTATACGCACCCCCCACTCTTCAGCCCTATTCCATTTCCAGCGTGTTTTTTCACTAAATGCACCCCCAGCCCATTTTACTTCATTTTTATTTTATTTTAATTATTACATTTCGTATTTAATTTTTAAAAATAATTAAATGCATTTAAAAATCATCATAAAATTCATACTTCATTTTTATCATTTTTATAAAATTTTTACAAATTTTATTTTTTATTTTATTTTATTTTTCATCATTGAATTAATTGTTTAATTCAATTTCTTTTTGCATCACACATCTCATGCATACTCAAATTTCTTTGTTTTATTTCTCTGCCTCCATAAAATATTTTTTATCCGTTCTTTTTTCATTTGTTCATTAACATCCCAAAGTGCATAAAAATATTTTTATTTCATTTTTAAATTTATTTCATATTGCATTTAGGTCCTTCCCTTTGGTACACTGAGCCCTAATTCCCACCTGAACTATGCCTAATTATTTGAATGACTAATATCTTGATTTTTTGCAGGGATTTTTGATATGTTGTTTGCCTCTGGTTGAGGAACCTTAATGTTTAATTTGGGAATTTTAGGAGTCATTTTTCTAATTATCTGATTTGTTTTCACTTGAGATTTTCTTGCAGGCGCATCTTTGACCTTGTATGATTATCCGTTTGAAAAGGCACTTGTGCCATTTGCTTTGGGGCTATTTCTTTGTTTCTTTGATTCATGTTTGGACGATAATCATTGTTGTTTGCCATTGTTTGATTTTCATTCACCTCATCTCTCTTACTTATGTCTATTCTGTACTAATCTTTTATGCAGGGTCTAAGGTAAGTTCTTTAAGGGTATGGATAAGTATCCATGGTCACCCTTACTTTTTCCTTCCCTCATCTTCTTCCTTTAGGATTTAGGTTGTCTTCAAACCTCACTAACCGTAGGTCACCCATGCATGATAACTTTAGGACTCATAGTCTCCCTTAGAGTTACCCTTGTGTCTTCTCTCTTCTCATCTCAAATTTCTTTAAAACACTTAATAAGAATAAGGTGTATTGCGCACGAGCCTTAAGTGTGGGGAATGAGAAATTAGGGGCTTCCTCTCATCTCTCTAGAGTGCTTAGCGAGCGTCCTGTCTTGGGACGATGCGTTAAGTACTCGCCCCTGCGCCCTAGACTTTGGTGCAATGCAACTTAGGAACTAACTTAAGCCACTTCTGTCCTAAAAAACACAAACCAACTTCAAACCTTTTTGTCCTTCGGGATTTCCAAACTTAAAGGTTATTTTCAAAAAGGGCACGTTACCTTCCGTCTGAGTCGCAAACAGACATCGACCCTAACTGCCCGACGCGAGCTTAACGTCGCTCATAAAAAACACAAAAAGAACTTGGTCCGAACTACGTTGACTCTGAATTCTCCATTGCACAAGGGGGGTGTGTAGGCCTAGGACGTTGACGTCTTACCGAGTCTGTCTTTGTCTTTCCCTCTCCGTCTTAGTATAACCCTAGATGATAGTATAACTTACCCTTAGAATAGACAACAAGCGTGGATCCCATCGAGTACGATGGACGCGTGGGGTGCTAGCACCTTCCCCTCGCGTAACCGACTCCTGAACCCAGGTTATGGTTTCGATGACCATTCCTTTCCCCCTTCCTCAGGTTTATGCGGTGTTCCCTTTCCCTCTCTTGGGATAAATTTACACGGCTGGTGACTCTGTTTTTCCGCGCCACTCTCGCGTTTGTACCTGGATGAAAATCCTGGGAGCGACACTCTTGGGCATCATACAAAGATAAAACTCTTCCATACCAGTAGACTTGGACAGTCTAATCCCCGCTTGGATCTCAAAGACATTCTCAAGTTCCTTACAAACATAGGAGAAACCCCTGGTCATTTTTTATCAATCTCCAGTTTAGTTAAAACCCATGGGTTCTAAAACCCAGTCTTTCTCCTAAAAATCCCTTAGCCAGGGTCAGTTTATCATCAGTATAACACTATCCGAAATCAGAACCTCAAGGCATCTGATATCTCAACTCTTCTGTAAACCCTCAGTAAGAGTTGATTCCCCATTTGGACCTGCCTGTGGATCTCAATAATCCACAGTAGAAGTTAGCCTCCTCTTAGGCTTTGTATAATGATCCTTACTTTCCCCTTGCAAAGTTAGTCTCCTCTAGGGCTTTGTACAATGATTTTCCCCAGCTGAGCTAACCTCTTCAGACTCTCTTGTTGAGTTAATCACCTTTTCACACTCTCTTGTTGAGTCAACCCTTTCAGCCTCAATCTTGGGCTTTGTTCAAGACAGATAAAACCTCTCACTAGTAGAGTCAACCTTTTTCAGCCTCAATCTTTGGCTTTGTACAAGACGCCATATAAATTTCCCTAAGCATAGTCAATCTTCTATTCAGCCTCAATCTTGGGCTTTGTACAAGACAGATAATACTCTTCAGTAGAGTCAAACTTATTTCAGCCTCAATCTTGGGCTTTGTACAAGACACTTAAAATATCCTCACCCGAGTCAGTAAAATCGCATTTTAGCCTCAATCTTGGGCTTTGTACAAGACAGATAAAGATTTCTTTCCCACAGAGTCAGTATTCTTTTCAGCCTCAATCTTGGGCTTTGTATAAGACTCATACAAACCCTCCCCAGCAGAATCAAAATCCCTTTTAGCCTCAATCTTGGGCTTTGTACAAGACAGACAAAATATTTCCCCGAAAAAGTCAAACTTTTAGCCTCCTCTTAGGCTTTGTATAATGATATCCCCAAAAGAGTCAGTCTCTTTTTAGCCTCAATCTTGGGCTTTGTACAAGACAGATAAACACTCTCTTGTCGAGTCAGTCTTTTCTAGCCTCATCTTAGGCTTGGTATAAGGACTTCCCCAGTGGAGTTAATCAATCTCTTAGCTTCAACCTTGGGCTTTGATCAAGGCACACAAAAATCAACATCCCCTCAGAGGAAATCAAAATCCTTGTAGGAAACATTTCTCCGTGTTATCACATATCGAAACAGATAACTCAAAACAAACGTTAATCCCAGATAACTGTTGTAAGTGGCACACTTGTTGATTCAAATATCCAAGCTGTCGTCCATCTCTTATCCTGGTAAAACCCTTTCTTCCATCTAATTGGTGTAAGTGGCAAGCCTATGGATTATTTACATCCACGCCATTATCCCTCTTTTAGCATGGGAAATTCCTAAGGAAAAATGGCATTGCTCTACACTGAGTTAAAGTTTTCCCCTTCAGGACAAATCCCCTATAAAGGAAATTATGGCATTGCTGGATTCACATATCCCAGTTAAAGTAATCCTCCTTTATAAACAGTCACCAAACAGTTGTGATAAACAGATGAGATATCTCCTTTATAGATGACAAATTCTCTCTCAGTCAACCCTTTAGCTTCAATCTTGGGCTTTGAACAAGACACAAATACCTTTTTAGCTTCAATCTTGGGCTTTGAACAAGACACCAAAACATCATCTTTTTCCTCCCATAGAATAGGAGGAACTACGATTGCTCTGATTTCCCTGTTTCTTTAAACGGGAATACGTAGGCATAAGATTGCGAAATCTTAGGGAGCATACCAATCAAAAACTCTAGGTCCAGTACCTTCACACATACTAATCAAAACTGAGGTCCAATACCTCACCAAAATCATCAAAAACTCTCTCTCAAACAAGAAACTTTCCCAACCCACAACAGATAAACACCATCAAGTACAAAGCAGAACCTAAAACTAACAACCTGTGGATAACCAAATATAAGATGGGTAATTAACAACTCCTTATTGTATAACCTGACCCCGGACCCCCCAATCTCTTTCAGCGTTTGTTCAGTTAAACATTCGTGTGCAAGGTTAGTTTTAGATAGCCCCCCTTTCCCTTCCAGCTTCACGGGATAAATAAGAAATTAGAAAGTAGCATCCCACTCCCCCTCACTACGGTAAGGAGAGAACCTAATGGCAATAAGGTGGTCGCGTCACCGACAAAAATCGCACGCTACACAAACTTTTAATAGCTGTGGGTAGAGACCCCAATGACCAGTACTTCCCACCGGCCTTTGGTGTTGTGGAAACAGAAACAAAGGAATCATGGAGGTGGTTTATACAGCTGTTAATGGAAGATGTTTGAAAAGAGAATAGATATGTATTTATTTCAGATTAGCAGAAGGTAATCCATTTAAAAGTTCACTAAATTTCAATTGTGTTTGATGTCCTATTATTTAACTAATTTTTATCATTGTTTTAGGGTTTGGTTGTAGTATTTGAAGAATTGGAAGCTAGAATTGAGCATAGGCTATGCTTGAGACATTTGTATGCAAATTTTAAGAAGAAATTTGGTAGTGGAGCACTCATAAGAGATCTAATGATGGGAGAAGCCAAGGCAACATACCATCAAGCATGGATGCAGAAGATGAATGAATTGAAGGCAATAGATCTAAAGGCTTGGTCTTGGCTAATGGGAGTTCCTCCTAAATGTTGGTGTAAGCATGCTTTTAGTTTTTATCCTAGGTGTGATGTATTGATGAACAACATTGCTGAATCTTTTAATGCCACAATTCTAATTACTAGAGATAAACCTATATTGACAATGTGTGAATAGATTAGGAAATATCTGATGAATAGGTGTAGTAATTCTACCTTGAAACTTGAAAAGTGGCCACACAAAGTTATGCCAATTCCTAGGAAAAGATTAGATACTGAGGTAGCTATGAGTGGTGATTGGTTGCCAACTTGGGCTATGGAAGAAAAATTTCAGGTCACTCATTCTTATAACTGACAGGAATTCATAGTTGATATAGCTAAAAGGTCCTGCAGTTGTAATTTTTGGGAATTAGTTGGTATTCCATGCAGGCATGTTGTTGCTGCCTTAGGATTTAGGCAGCAGAACCCAAAAATGTTTGTTCATGAATGTTACACTAGGGATAAGTATGCCATTTGCTATGGATTTACTATTAGCCCTATAAATGGACAAGATATGTGGCCTGAGGTTGAAAGTGAAGAGCCTCTACCTCCTAACAACAAAAAGGGACCTGGTAGACCAAGAAAATTAAGAATTAGGGAGACTGGTGAGGAAGGTGCTAGAAGGAGGCTGCCTGGTGTATCTTATAGATGCACTAAGTGTGACAAGATTATACATAATGTAAAGTCATGTGACTAGTATATTATGTGTATATTGATGTATTGATAATTGTTGATTGGTTGTTAATGTAACTAGTATGTTACGTGTAGAAAATGATGAGATCAAATGTTGCAACTGATGCAAATGTTGCAGATGTACCAACTGATACAACTGATGCAAATGTTACAACTGATGTAAATGTTGCAGATGTACCAACTGATACAACTCAAGGTACTATGAATGTCAATGAGCCATCAGCTGTAACACAAAGTGAGGCTTCATTGTTTGGGGACATCACTGATGATATGATTTCAAGCCTACCCGACATAAATTCAAGTGTGCAAACAACAAAAAGTATCAGATCAACATGCACCAAAAACAAAGGCAAGGCTAAGGTCAAATAAGAATTTAAACCATTTAGAAAGAGATCAAGCGAGAGAATTAAGGAGAATTGGTTTAAAAAACCAAAACCATTCACAGATCATAGTTCTGACCCGTACCAACCTCTGTGCTTGACTGAAGAAGAAGAAGGAAATGCCTCACAAGCTACAAGGAAGGCTCCAAAGAATACTCCAAAAAAGGCTCCAAAGACTACTCCAAAAAAGGCTTCAAAGACTACTCCAAAAAAGGCTTCAAAGAGTACTCCTAAGAAGGCTCCAAAGAAAAAATAAATTAATGATCTATAATGTTTTCTGATATGCACAACTTTTGTAATGTTTTGTGTTATGACAACATAGTCTTGTTTATGATATGCACAACTTTGGTGCTATTTTGTAATGTTTGAATTATGCACACTTTTGGTGCTAGTTTATTTTGTAATGTTTGACAACATAGTCTTAATGTTTGACAACAACTTTTGTAATGTTTTGTGTTTGACAGTATATTTTGTAATGTTTTGTGTTTGATTACCAACTTAAACATAATTCTTGTTTTACAGAAACATAATTCTTTCCAGAATACATATTAATGCTAACTAGACAAATACAACTATTAAACAACTTACACACCTTGTTTTACAGAAACATAATTCTTTCCATTGATATATAGAAGTTTCAAAATACATATTAATGCTAACCAGAAAAATACAACTATTGAACTAACTTAAAATTACATAAACTTATACAATAGAGCAATAATCAAACAAAACATAACAATTGCTATCTTGAGCTTCATATTAATCCTTCTTTGAGCTTCAAGCTTCATCTTCGACTTCTCCAATTTCTTTGTTACTGTTTCAAAATTCACTTCTAGTATCTCACACTTCTTTCAAAATGGTTGAATAACACTATTCCATTTGATAGAGTCTCCAATTTCATCATCCTATAAGAATAATTCACAGCCATTCCCAGTTTACAAAATATGATTTACACAACTGTTAACATTAATAAAAATCAAAACTTGCTATCAAATTTTGCCAATTAATCCACAAACATACTTACCCCAACATTGCGACATTTCCAGAACTTTCTATTGGGGTTTTTACTTGTGTTGGAGACCCACATCTTCATTGTTCTATCACAACCACATCTGGGTAAACCTCGAGACATGCTTCCAACCATGCTTCCAATTGATGGGACAAAAAAAGAACGAACGAAGAATGACACAAAAATGACAAAAATAAAAGAAGGGAAGGGGAGGAACGAACGAATGCAGAAGAATGGCACAAAAATGGAAGAAGGGAAAGGGATGAACGAAAGAAGAAGGGAAGGGGAAGAAAAACCCTAGCTTTGAGGGATTTTATTCAATCTGTGCCATGTAATCAAATCACAATGCCACATAGACTATCTCAATGCCACATAGCCAATTGGAGGATACACAGTCACCTAAACAAGGGATATGGTATGGTAAAAATGTATTCTTTGTTTTATAAGGGGGCGTTAAAAAAAACTTCAGGGGGGCAAAACCAAATCTCACCCTACTGGCAGGGGGATCGTATAATTAACCCTAAATTTTACAAGCTACTGATGGCATTATGTGACTGGGGACATGTAGAAATACTACTGATGATTAAAAGTGAAACATACTTCATGTATTTTATGTTATGTAGAAATACTACTAGAAGGAGAATTCTTGAGAACTAGAATATATATAAATTTATAGGGTTAATAGCCATTTTTCCCTCTGCCATATAAGCGATGTTCGAAAAACTCCTATGTAAAAAAGAACTTGCAAAAAAAAACCCTAACATTTGAAGATTCTCTCAATTTTGACCTTCATTACATTCAGTCACCAAAAACCTGCCATTTTGACCCCTGCCATTTTGGCAGCGTTTTTATTTTGACTCCTGCCATTTTAACAACGTTTTTATTTTGACCCCTGCCACATCAGCTTGTTTGGTGACTGGATGTGATGAAGGTCAAAATTGAGAGAATCTTCAAATGTTAGTGTTTTTTTGCAAGTTTTTTTTAAGGGGGTTTTTGGAACATCGCCTATATGACAGGGGCAAAATGACTATTAACTCAAATTTATATTATACCTTTGCATACATGTTTTATGTGGAAAACAAGGCAAAATACTAGTTAAATTAGAGTTTAAATGAAGAAACTCATAGATAACACCAGTTGCAAACTAGATACAAATATTAACAATCATGGTAATAACTAAAATAGCCATGGCCATAACATTCATCATGGTTTCGTTATTCAGTGTGACACCAAGAGAAGGCATGGAATTAGCCATGAGTGTGCATATTATAGCACTGCTAGCGAGTTTTGCTAGCAGATCATAACAGTGAGTCATAAGGGTGTTGAGATCAACGAAGAGTTTAACAGAAATAGTGATTATGTTTAAGGAAGTTGCGTTGAGACAAAAGTATTTGCAAAGGAAACATAGTTTACGGGATTTGAAACCTATGATGAGATCTAATGAGAATGAAATGAGACAGAAGAGTGATGTTGATGCTATGTAGATTCATATCCATGACATAGGTTTGCTGAAACTTTTGTTGTCTAAGTTTCCTTCACTATTGCATATGTTTTGTGTCGTCTTCATTTCTTGACCTTTTTTTTCTGCTGCAAAGGTTGTTTCTGGTTTATTTAGGAAGAATGTTGTGCTTTTAATCTAGCCACCAGTCTTTTTCCAGGTTATATGGACTAGAATATACTAGTAATAAAATATTAAGGAGTGTAAATATGAATATATTATTATTATATTGTGATATATTCATTTGTGTTGATGATGATGTTTTGGACAGTGTTGAAAATTGTTAATATGAAATTGTGAATGTGATGAAGGGGCAAACAAGATTAGTTGGTATGAAATAAAACTTGAAAGATTAGGGGCACATTCTTAAAGGAGTATGTAACGTAAGGCGGAATTTTCAAAATTTTCAATTCAAGTGTTGGTTTCAACTTTCAATTTAGTCAAAATTAAGACAAAATCTCATGAAAAAAAGTAACGTTATCTCCTTTAGATTTAAAAAAATTAACTCCCACCGAAAGAGAAAAAGGATTATGCACTGATAGTATAAATTAATTTTACACTGTCAATCAATGACGACGATGCATCCCGCCAAGTCACACTGTAAAATTTAAAATACTTGTATGATATGGATAAATAATATATTCTTATTGGATGACAGTGTAAAACATTTTTACACTGTCAGTGCATCACTATTAAACCCACAAAAATTACAATCATAATCTTTTTAAAAAGAAGATATGACTTTCGGAAAAAAAATCATTCCTACTTTTAATAAATAATAAATAAAAGAAAAAATATAAAAAAATTAACGTTTTCGCTTATGCTATCTTGACTCAGTTGCCAAGCAAAGATTGCCACCACCTTTAATGGTGTGAATTTATTCCACATCTTACCATTTAATACCTCATTCCCAGAGAATATATCCAATAATATATTAGTGATATCCAATAATATACAAAATTCCTCAATAGAGATACATTAGTGATATAGACACAAACCAATTTCACAAACTGCAAAAAAGTAATGAATTTCCATCCCTACTAGTTTTAGTTTCAATAGGACATAGCTAAAACAAACTGTTAGTAATATAAAAATTCCTTGATCAAAGCATTACATGAACTTGAGACAAGGTTCATTCTCAGTTGTGTATGGAGTAATTTGGAGGAGTGGTAGGTGTTGAGTGTAGGGGTGTTTTTTTTTTAATAAGTAAAATACTATATATCAAGGATACAAAGGAGTATTCTAACCCATATACAATCAAAAAGCCACTACCTCAAAACAATCCTACAAAAAATCATAAGGGGAATTAACCCATTCATAATAGTTACAATTATATGCATTTTGTGTTTCTTACCTATCAACCACCAAGTAAAGATCGTAATTCTATGAGTAATAGTATCAAGATCCCAAAAATCGTCTCTAAACATAATATTGTTCCGAGAAGACCATACTACCCAACAAATAATCAACCACAATCCAACTTCATTTTTAACATTGATTTTCTTCAATAAACAACCTACAATCCAACGCGTTAAGTGATTCATAATATCACCAATATATAATTCCCGTAAACCTAACCACTTGCATACGAAATTCCACACCAAATGAGTTTTAGAACAATGAAAGAATAGGTGTTCAGCATTTTCCATTTCTAGAAAACAAAAAGGACACACCTTATCGTGTTTGTTGGTTACGACACCTCGACGAACAAGATTGTCACGAGTCGGTAACTTGTTGTGCATCAACTTCCATCCAAAAATATTAACCGTTAGCGGTACCGACGCCATCCAAATCAATTTAAAAGCTGTTTCAAGATCTTCCTGAATAACCATTTCAGAATTGAAATCCTGCAGCAACCCATACATAGAGCTGACAGAAAAATCTATACTACTGTCATGCATCCACAAAACATTATCTTGACATTCTGCGCGAACTGAAAATGCTGCTAGGACAACATACAATTCCTTTTTCTGCTGCACGTGATCAACATCGAAACCATTCTCAATGAAATCTACCTTCCAATGGCAAGTACCATTAACACTATATCCATTATCAGCAACACGGCTATATTTGTTAACTGCTAAATTCCATAAATCCGAAAACGCAACAGCTAGGACAGCACTATCAGTCCACCGCGACAACCAGAAAGATATATTTATTCCATTTCCAACCTTGTGCGATAACAACCCCGTAAAGTTATTGCTGCCACAGTTATTTGAAACCTTAAAAATATCCCGCCACCATAGTGACGCCGTAATAGAATATTTGGAAACCTCACCACGTTGCAATGCGTACCCGTAATCGGGATACCTGCATTCAATTATCCCTCTCCACATAAAATCCGACGACGAAAATATTTTCCAAATCCATTTGGAAATCAAAGCCATATTGAACAACTTCACATCCTTAATCCCCAGTCCTCCATCTTTTTTGGGTTTACAGACCGTACTCCACCGGATCCACGATATCCCTTTTTTACACATCGATCCATTCCACAAAAATCATCTTTGTATATTTGTAAGGATCCGAACAACCCTACTAGGCAGCTTGTAAAAGGACATGTAGTGAATTGGAAGGTTTGACAACACGAAATTAATAAGTGTGATTCTACCGCCCATGGATAAAAAATGTCCTTTCCACGAATTCAATATAGCCCGCACACTATCGGTCATAGGCTTCCAAAATGATATTAATATATGATTACTGCCAATGAAAATACCAAGGAACTTGAAAGCACTACTACGAAAAACCCATTTAACAACGGTTGGAAATGACATATAATGACGGGGGCAAAGGCGTTGTTATATAGAGTGTTGTTGTATACGAGGTACGTACAACGACGGTCCTGGGACCGTTGTTGTATTCTAGTATGCGCGCACCATTTCACGACGGTTAGTTTAGTCAACCGTTGTGATATAACTAAACTGTGATCTGGTTCGATTCTCAGCAACAACATTTTTTATTTATATTAGCGTTTGACAAATTAATGTAATCAAACGCAATCAACAAATTATAGCGTGTTTATGTATAATCCAAACCAATGAGGCAGACAATGAAACACAAACAATGTTTGAATTTGCTTTGCGACAAATTATCAAACACTTGGTGTGTACAAACACACTAAGTGCAGAATTTCTATGGTTAGTAATTTCAAGCTGCTCCTAGAAACAATTCAAAGAATTGTATCACTTTAACCAAATGATTTTTCAGCTTCAGATTACAATACCTCAGAAATTTAGACAACTTGAAAACTTGGCAAATTCAAACAATGCAGAAAAATGTAAAGAGTTAAAGGAGAAAGAGAACGAACGCGATTTGATTAGGCAGTTCCCCAACCGTCCTCGCTATGGGTACCTCTGCCCCCAATTCCGAACATGGAATTGAGATATATATATTATCGTTGCAATTGAGTGTTTATACAAGAGAAAACTTATGAACAATCAAATCTTCGAACGTCTTCGAATTGTTGATGTAGAGCCTTCTTTTCCCTTGATTCAAGACGAATCAAGTGCTTCGAATATGGTTGATCCAATTATCGTCCCGCGCTACTAAACCGAAAGAAAACACCGTTCTTCAATTACCTTCACTCGATCAATTGCAATCTACCAAAGATTCGAACCCAAACCTCTCTTCTACGATCCTCTGATTACAGCTACTAAACCGATCTCTTCGATTACCTTCGCCCAGCTGAATCCTTGTAGAACGAAGCGGCTTGTGCAAAACCCCCAAAATCCCTTTGATTCTTGGAGGAGAAAACCCTAAGGTTTTATTCAAGAAACACCTACCACAAATCTCAACTGAGAAATGAAGATAACACTTCCTGAAATCTGAACCTTATCACTTCAAATCAATGAACACAACAAACAAAAATGGTTATGTGTAGTTGTTTGAATGCTCATGGAAGAAGATGAAATTGATGAGAGAAATGGCATAAAATCTTTCATGTTTCTTAATGCTATTAAAAAAATGAACTAACATGATATATATACTATGCTATGTAATAATGTGGAGATAACAGAATTTTGATAACACGAAAATGTATCGTATTTTGGCCTTGATTTACATTCAATTATTATATCGTTTTCGTCTAATATCCGATTATCTCGAGAATATTTAAGTGTTTTTGCAGGTATTTCTATTTCCAAGTTAAAAGTATGCAAAGTGGAGAACAGAAGTAAAACAAGGAAGAAAAGATGCAGAAAAGAGCAGAAAATAGCAGAATCCAAATTCTGCTGGTGTGACGACCGTGGCAGGTCCACCACGATCGTGGCAGACACAAATTTCATCACGACCGTCACACCCTTGTCATGACCGTAACACTTTGCTTAAGGGTGACGAGCGTCATACCCCTTGTCACGAACGGCACGCACAACCTTCCCAGATATTAAATTTAAGTTATGTGGCCTCTCTCAACGGATGTAACTCAACAAATCCACGATCAACCACCGCCCACTAACATCATTACTTGGAAGTTACTTCAGAAAGTCAACCGCCCACTACTTCTCCAACTTTCCACTTCTCCCATTTTCTCCACCACTCTTTTATGCTCCATAGAAGTTAGAAAATGAAATCCCCCTCTATATATAGGATTTCCCTTGTCATTTTTTATCATCCAAGTTTCTGGGCGCGAAAGCGCTGTTCATAGTTTTAGGCAGTAAATTACCATTGTAAAAGTGGTAGTTATCTCACATTGAGGAACTACCACACCATTAGTATTTAGGCCTTTAATTTGTAACGCTTGGATCAAAGCTTGCCGTCATTATTAAAGTTAATTCAAGTTCTTTATTTCCGCATTCTACTTCAAGTCTTTACAGGTTCTTTATCGCATTGCTTTTTATTATTATTATTTATCGCTTTCATAAATTAATTATCGTGATGCTTTCAAATTCAATTACCATTTCTGTGTTGTTTTCATTTAATTCCATGTACGGCTAAATGTTTAGAGTTCGGTGTATGAGGACCGTCGTTACCGACGGGACTCGGTAGAAAATAATAGGTGCGAACTTATGATTAAAAATCCTGTTTTGGTTTTAATTTCCAAGTATAATTTAAATAACTTTGTCACGAGAGTGAGAGGTTATTTAACACGATTTTGTCACGAGAGTGAGAAATTAATTAAGGTTAGAGCCGACACTGCGAGAGCGTGGGGATCGAACCGGATAGTGGAAATTAGGCAACAAGTCTAAATACAGCGAGAGCGCTTTAGATGCGTTTAGGATATTATTGGCTTTCAAAATATATTTCCTAGTTACCGGGAGAGCGAGAGCAAAATCTTGGGATTAAGGAACATGACTTTAGTTAATACCGCGAAAGCGTGAGGCGAAGTCTTTAAGTTGATATATTCTGCGGAACTAAGTTATAGTCGTAATTAATACCGGAATTCTACAAAGTCCTTTAGGAACCCGGAATCCATATTCCGGCCTCTCTTTATTATCATATTCTCTTAGTTTTATTTTAGTTCTAGTCTTAGTTTCCCTTCTATCAATTATCATTAGCCTTAGCTTTACAAAGTAACGATAGATTACGGTAGGTTGACATTGGTCTCTGTGGGTTCGACAATCTTTTATATTACTTCGATAAATCCGTGCGCTTGCGGAGCATCAAGTTTTTGGCGCCGTTGCCGGGGAACAACAGTCAATATTGTGATTCCGTTGTTGCACCGTATAGACTAAGGCACTCTCATAAAAAAAAAATTTAAAAAGCTATGTATCACCCAAATTTTCTCTATGATAACCACTCACAATATCTTGAGGAGACACACCCAAATTTTTTCTACAATTAACAACCGCAATACTCCCAATATTTTGAGGAGCCGCACCCAAATTTTTTCTACAATTACAAACCGTTATACTCCCATATTTTGAGGAACCGCAACCAAATATTTCTTATGATTACTATTCCCAAAATTTTGAGGAACCCCAAGAATCGTACAATTCCAATCTCGAAATACTAATTGAAGATTTCCACATGACGCTATCTCATTTTCGCCCAAATCACCACTCTCAATATTTTGAAGAACCGCAAGAATTCATTCAGTCCAACCTCGAAACATTAATGGAGGATTTCATTGAAACATCAACCAATTCTAGACTAGAATCTATGATGGAGCACTTTGTGGACGCACAAACTATCCAGAATGAAGAGCTTAAAAGACAGCATCTCGATAATCATGAGACCCTTAGGCGGCTGAACACTACGGTCGAGTCCCTTGTGACACACACTGAGGCATTGGAGACCCAAACCTTACTGCTTGCACTGACACCTATAGGTCCCTCCCCTGAGGAAAATGCGTATGTTATAACAACCAGCAGTGAAGAACAACTCGAAAATCCTGAGGAGAGTGATAATGAGGTTGATGAGAGTTATGGTGAGGAAGAAGTAGAGATTGAGAAAAATTCACCAACACCATCCACAACCGAGGTTGTCATAGAGGTAGAGAATGAAGCAACTATTGTTGTTCTTCCTCCATATACCCCACCAATTCTTTTCCCGCAAAGGTTTGTAGAGGCTAAAGTAGAATCCCAATCCAAAATGAATGTGGAGATATTGGAAAATATCCACACTAACACACCTTTGTCTGAGGTCTCGCATAAAAAGAGAAAATTAGAGGACCGCGAAACTAGGGAAAACATTACTGCTAAGAGGGTAAGGTTAAACTTTGAGGTGATGGATGAAATAACTAAACCCAAACTTGAAAAGCTAATACTTAGCATAGATCCAGAACCACCACCACAAGTTCAAAAGAATGAACTACCCCATAGAAGGAAGAAAAGAAAAGGTGAGGGATATGTGAGATGGCTTGATAAATGGCCATGGAAACCAAAAATTAACACTTCCATCCATCGAGCTATCGACGTTAAACAAAGCTCTGCGTGGGAGGAAACCCACAAGTTTTTAATTTAAATGTTTTCCTTTCATTGTTTGTGTTTGCAGAAAATAAAGAATTGTATCGCTTGTCACGTCTCAGCTACATTTAGGCAAAAGATCTTTAAATCACAATCCCTTAAGATGATTTGGTGCCCACGCACATTCCTACAAATGTCGCTGCTGGTGGTGACACCGATGATGAGTATGATAGGAGAAGGCATATCTCTCCCATTTGTAACTCACCTCTTCTTTGTCCTTTCGCTTGGTCAGGTTCCACCTGCACACATCGCACCGTATTTTTCTAACAAATTTTTGCAGGTACTTCCTTCGGAAACAAGCCATATAATGAGCGGCTTCAAGAAAATGAAGTTTCAGCAAATTCAGATAACTCGTAGTACAAGACGCTGGAGTAGAAGTGGCCAGCGAAGACAGGGACAACAAGGGAAGAATCAGCGCGAATTTGGCTGTGCTAGCACGCAATGGCATTCATACAGGTTCTATCTTTCCTTTACCACCTTTTATCAAAACATTGAGGACAATGTTTGGTTTAAGTGTGGGGGAGGAACTCTACCGCTTTCATTTTAATGCTTTTTAGTTAGATTTATTGCTTTCTAGCATGATTTTAAAAAATTTTCTATTTTCGTTGCGTCTTTGCATGTGCTGTCAAGTCCTTATATGCGATTTTGTGTCTATCGATTTCCCACTCCCTTGAGCCACACCAAATATTTTGAAAATTTTTACGTTAAAAATAGGGTTTCTTTTGAAAATCTTAGGTTACAGATGAAATTGAGGTTAGATTGTGAGACGTGGGAAAAATTCTGCAAGATCGATATCGTCTTAACACCGTGAGCCTCCCTATTATGGAAATCGATTTGAGTACTTGTTATGCCGTAGCCTTAAGTTCTCACCCCTTTAGTAGTCCCTAATTAGTTTATTTAGCAGTCAGCACCATCCTAAGCACGCACTAAGTAGGAAGCCGATGCAAATAAGTGTATGATCTCATTTTAAATGGTAAATTGAAAAGAAAAAAAATGAATGAAAAGAAATGCTCCTTCTAAGTTAGGTGATCCTCACCCGATCATTTAGCCCAACGGTGCAAACTTCTTTATTTTATTGATATTTAAGCCAACGTGCAAAAGAACAAAAATTTGATAATAATAATGAGATCATAGTCACTAACAGGTTATCCTACCATGAGTGTGAAAGGATAACGGGCTTACTGTGATTGCGCCTGAATGAAAAGGGATGAAAGAAGGATGAGTTAGTTAGGTTTAGGTATAATGACATGATTCAGATTGGTTTGTATAGGAGGGAGGTTGATGACCGCAAAAGCGGAATTGTGTTGTTACGATATCCTTAGTGTGTAAGCTAGTACCTATGACACAAACTCAACCGAAGTAGAGTTGGTAGCCTAGGATGAGTATCCGTATGCACTATTTTTCTTACGAGTCATGGTTTGCTTGAGAACAAGCAAAGGTTTAAGTGTGGGGGTGTTTGATAACACGAAAATGTATCATATTTTGGCCTTGATTTACATTCAATTATTATATCGTTTTCGTCTAATATCCGATTTTCTCGAGAATATTTAAGTGTTTTTGCAGGTATTTCTATTTCCAAGTTAAAAGTATGCAAAGTGGAGAAAAGAAGCAAAACAAGGAAGAAAAGATGCAGAAAAGAGCAGAAAATAGCAGAATCCAAATTCTGCTAGTGTGACGGCCGTGGCAGGTCCACCACGACCGTGGCAGACACAAATTTCATCACGACCGTCACACCCTTGTCACGACCGTAACACATTGCTTAAGGGTGACGAGCGTCACACCCCTTGTCACGACCGGCACGCACAACCTTCCCAGATATTAAATTTAAGTTACGTGGCCACTCTCAACGGATGTAACTCAACAAATCCACGATCAACCACCGTCCACTAACATCATTACTTGAAAGTTACTTCAGAAAGTCAACCGCCCACTACTTCTCCAACTTCCCACTTCTCCCATTTTCTCCACCACTCTTTTATGCTCCATAGAAGTTAGAAAACGAAATCCCCCTCTATATATAGGATTTCCCTTGTCATTTTTTATCATCCAAGTTTCTGGGCGCGAAAGCGCTGTTCATAGTTTTAGGCAGTAAATTACCATTGTAAAAGTGGTAGTTATCTCACATTGAGGAACTACCACACCATTAGTATTTAGACCTTTAATTTGTAACGCTTGGATCAAAGCTTGCCGTCATTATTAAAGTTAATTCAAGTTCTTTATTTCCGCATTCTACTTCAAGTCTTTACAGGTTCTTTATCGCATTGCTTATTATTATTATTATTATTTATCGCTTTCATAAATTAATTATCCTGATGCTTTCAAATTCAATTACCATTTTTATGTTGTTTTCATTTAATTCCATGTACGGCTAAATGTTTAGAGTCCGGTGTATGAGGACCGTCGTTACCGATGGGACTCGGTAGAAAATAATAGGTGCGAACTTATGATTAAAAATCCTGTTTTGGTTTTAATTTCCAAGTATAATTTAAATAACCTTGTCACGAGAGTGAGAGGTTATTTAACACGATTTTGTCACGAAAGTGAGAAATTAATTAAGGTTAGAGCCGGCACTGCGAGAGCGTGGGGATCGAACCGGATAGTGGAAATTAGGCAACAAGTCTAAATACAGCGAGAGCGCTTTAGATGCGTTTAGGATATTATTGGCTTTCAAAATATATTTCCTAGTTACCGGGCGAGCGAGAGCAAAATCTTGGGATTAGGGAACATGAATTTAGTTAATACCGCGAAAGCGTAAGGCGAAGTCTTTAAGTTGATATATTCTACAGAACTAAGTTATATTCGTAATTAATACCCGAATTCTACAAAGTCCTTTAGGAACGCGGAATCCATATTCCGGCCTCTCTTTATTATCATATTCTCTTAGTTTTATTTTCGTTCTAGTCTTAGTTTCCCTTTTATCAATTATCATTAGCCTTAGCTTTACAAAGTAACGATAGATTACGGTAGGTTGACATTGGTCTCTGTGGGTTCGACAATCTTTTATATTACTTCGATAAATCCGTGCGCTTGCGGAGCATCAAATTTTAAGATGAAAATACAAGTGAAAATATTGGCAGGAATCAGCGAGCGGTCGACCTATACAGAAGGTATAGGCGACCTGTGCAAGGCAGCGCGCACAACTACGCAAAAATGCATACTATGCGTCGACCGGAACAGGGAGTGCGTCGACGCATACCTCCCAGTTTTCTACACTATCAAACGCAGACTGCATAGGTCAACCTATGCAGGGTGATGAGTCGACTCATACCCTAGAAACATGCAAAAAATCAGGATTTTGAGATTCCTAAGGTGTTGGGACATCTCTAATGAACCTAGATCATTTCTAATCATAGTCAAACATATGTGCAATACTTAACCACTATTTCAAATTGAGTTTTTCATATAAACCACTATGTTCTAATCATGAAGGTTTTGACATCATTAAAAAATAAAGTACATAGAGAGAATCTTCCCTCACATCTATAACTCATTAGCATAACATTATAGGTTACATAAGACTAGTACTAACCTTGAATTCCTTAGAACGGCGTTTCTTCGCAAACTTGTGCCACACCTTCTTCGATAAAAAACTATTCCGAATCCATGGAGGTTGAAGACCGCTCTTAGGCTTCGTAATGTAGTCAGCCGTGATCCTTGACTTAAATCCCTTCCAATGAACACCGACATAAGTTATCCACTTTCTTTTCAATTTTGAGTCATCGGTAAACTCAAAATTCAACTACATTAAATCAATATATAAGTATGAATTAGAAACTATAGGTAGTGATATCAAATATATGAAAATTATAGTATGAAATACCTTAACATCTGTCCATATGTTGTCTTTGACATTAACATCCACTTCTCTCCAATCATCAATCAGTATACTGACTTTGCTACGTGCAAGGAACACAACATAACTCCTAAAAGTAGCGTAATGTGGACAATCCACTAATCTGTAGTGCGAATCAAACTCGATCGGAATTTTTACACCAGATGAGTTGCGGACTGATGTGAATTAGGGCATCATTGTGACACCTCTTTGTGATCTTTTCGTTTGAATTTCAGTTGTTTGAGTTTCATTGGCTAACCTTTCATTTGTTTGAGTTTCTTCGCTGGTTTCTGATGAAGAACTCGACAAGGTCGACATCTAAGTTCAAAAACAACAACAACAACAACATGAACAACAATGGCAAAAGAGTTTACTATAGATGCATGGGAAAAATATTTTACGTACCCTAAATGTGACGACGAAGTAAACGATGTTGGTGTTGGTGTTGTTGTTGTCTTCCTTCCTTACGACAACGACAGTGTTGTTGTTATCTTCCTTCTCGATGGTGACGATGATGATGACGGTGTTGGTATGTGCGTAATCTTCTATTTTCTTCACGATCGTGAAGATGATGACGAAAATGACAACAAATGGATACTGATGATGCAAGCTTTGGTTGAAATTGTGTATTGTTTCATAGTATTGAACGTTAGGGTTTAGGGTTGAAATCGTGTAACGTTTCGTCTGGTTTTGATTTTCAATAGAAAAAAGGATACTGAAGAGACAATGAAACTAGCTAACTTGGAGAATATTGAAAAGCTACTGCGATGGTCAATAATTTAAACCGTTATGATATATTATTTTCATAATGAAATTTCATATTAAAGCGCCAGAGTTATTTTTAGAATTAAAAATTAAAAAAACATACAAAATATATCACAACGGTGTATATAAACAACCGTAGTCATAACTTTTAATTTTTTTAATTAAAAGTAAATAAAAAAGAAAAGGCGTGCTTTAACATAAAAGGAATAATATATATGATGGCACTGAGGTTCGAACACATGAAAGCTTGATGGTATCACCACGGTTAATTTATCAACCGTTGTTATATACAGATAATCACCACGGTTGGTTTATCAACCGATGTTATATACAGATAATTTTTATTCAATAAACAAATAAAATACAACCGCGCCTTAGTTTAGATATGTCACAACGGTGTAGGGATGAAGCGTTGTGAGCATAGCATCGTTGTTTACGCGTTTTGTAGTAGTGAAGGGCAATCACAAACTTTACAAGCCAAAAAATTTTCCGCTCCCCTAAGAAATGATTCTTCCACTCCAAGGCCATAAAGAGAGCTTTTGTTAAAATTTATCTCAAGCCTGGAAACGAGTTGAAATCCCTTAAGAATAGCCTTTATTGCCCAAAGATATATTACTCCACGAACCATTACCAACAATGACCGAATCGTTCGCATATTGTAATAAATGAAATGATACATCTTGGCCAACGTTGAAACCCTTATATAATCCTCCCCCCACCGCTCTGTCCATCAACACCGCAAGGCTTTCGCCGCAATTGTAAATAATAAAGGTGATATTAGGTCGCCTTGTATAAGGCCTCTTGATAAGCCAAAATCCTTGGTAGGGCTCCCATTAACCATAACCGACATGAAACTATTAAACACCCCGTTCTCCATCCAACTCATCCATTTTACCCCGAATCCCATGATTTTCATGACGTCCCGCAAGTAATTCCACTCCACACAATCATAAGCTTTTACAAAATCTACCTTAAGTATCAAACCTTCTTTCTTAGATTCTTTTACAAAATCAACAACTTCATTTAAAGCTAAAACGCCATCAAGCAAGTTCCTTCCTTCGATAAACGCCATTTGGGTTTTAGAGATAACACTTCCAATTTTACCTTTAAGTCTATTAGCAAGTAACTTGGACACCACCTTATACACCGACCTGATTAAAGAGATAGGTCTATAATCATCTAAGTTCTCCGGAGAATCGGATTTAGGAATAAGCACCAAAAAAGAGGAAGCAAGTACCTTAGGAAGTTTCTC
Source organism: Lathyrus tuberosus (assembly GCA_022829125.1). Lineage (NCBI taxonomy): Eukaryota > Viridiplantae > Streptophyta > Magnoliopsida > Fabales > Fabaceae > Lathyrus > Lathyrus tuberosus. Next base: position 23,102,807 of record JALAZF010000013.1, on the reverse strand, counting down.
CACTTCAAAAAACTCCAATATGCACTTTGTGAAGTCACGGCCAATTATGTTCCAACACTTTTTAATGAACTCAAAGCTAAAACCATCCGGCCCGGGGCTCCAATCTCACGCACACTCGAAAACCACGTTCCTAATCTCAACTTCATCAAAACTAGCTTCCAGGGCTTCACTATCTGCAACTGAAAGACGTTTGAATCCACTTTTACCTATATATGGAAAAGGCCTGGCAACTTTACTGAACCTAGCAGCAAAATGTTTCTTCACCGCGTCTTTAACTCCCGCCACATCCTCCACTGTATTTCCATTAACGCAAACCGAAGATATCGTATTCAAACTAATACGATTTTTTAAGGTAGTGTGAAAGTATTTTGTGTTATGGTCCCCATCATCTCTCCATTTAACTCTAGACTTTTGCCTTAAAATACTTTCTTTAATCCTAAGGCTTTTCCATAAGTCATCTACAGCAGCATTCCTATTTTCCACATCTTGAGATGAGATGCAGCCATTTTTTATCTCCATAAAGTCCTCTAACTCATTTATAATGCCCACATTCGCCTTGAATTTTGTGTTTATCCATCCAGATATATTAGTATTCCACCATCGAGGCTTCTCCCGAAGATGTTGTAGCTTTCTGGAAAAGATATAGGACGCCTTCCCACCCACATCACACTCTTCCCACACTTCTTTTACAAAGGCCATAAATCATGGATGCTCAAACCAACATGACAAGACTTTGAATGGTTTAGGTCCCCAATTGGTATTCTTAACGGAAATCCAAACGGGCCTATGATCGGAAATGTCCCGCTCACCAATCTTTTGACAGACCATATTCCATTCATTTAAAAGACCAGGAGAGACTAAGAATCTGTCCAGTCTACTACAAGACTTATCCCTTGGTTTATACCAAGTAAACTTGTTGCCAACTACCTGTAAATCCACACACCCACTCATGTTGATGAAATCCACAAATTCATCCATAAGTCTTCTGCTTTGACTATTACATCCAATTCTTTTGTCCGAACACTTTATTGCGTTGAAATATCCTCCTATGATCCATTCCCCCACTTCAAAATTACCTTTTAGATTTATTAACTTGTACCACAACTCTCTTTTCTCCACGCTTGTGCAAGGCGAATATATATTGAAAAAATAACAAGTTCTTCCTCTCCATATTACTTTCATACCTAAGTATCCTTTTCCAATGTAGCTGCAAATCGGATCCAAAACACCTTCTTTCCAAATAGTAAGCATTCCACCTGATAACCCCTCTGAATTAGCTGCCGACCACTGACAATTATGATCACCCCAAATACTGTAAACCAACTCTTCTGTCATCTGAGTGCATTTAGTTTCTTATAAAAAACAAATCTCTGCGCCCCCCATATTAATCAATGATCTGATTTTCTTTCTCTTTATAACACTTCCACACCCTCTAATATTGTAAGTGATAAAATTCATGAATGACCGTTTGCTGCCGCCTTCTTACCTTTCTTACTTTTTCTATCAACGGCTTCTAAATTGCAAATGATAGATTCAAATACCTTATCATCTTCCTCTGCCTCCACACCCAGTAATTTAATAGACTCCCAAACTTTAACTGGTAAATTTTTGAGTCTTTTCTTAATTCTGGTATTACTAAACACAAATCCAGAATCACCAATAGAGTATTCTTTTGTTTTGGACCCCTTTGAAAATGAGGATATATGATCCTCTTCATCTGCACTACCTTGCCAGTTTGGTCTCCGCTGAGGAGTGATGAATTTAAGGAATGAACTTTCAGCTTGTAACAAAGTTGCATAATACGACGGTACAAACGGTATCTTAATCTTCTGATATATGTCCTCTAATAGCTTCTTTTTCTTTTTTGGCTTATTGTTATCCATCAATGCTATACTTAATAATCTTGAGTCCTCAACTACCAATTCGCCTGACCTATGTGTGTTTTCCATGGTCAAAGCATTGTCCCAACACAAATTTTGTTTTATGTTATCATCACCTCCAACTTTACTTTTGCATAGTTCAAGACTAGCCCTCACATGACCTGTATCGGGAAACTCAATCTCTCTTGTCCCAATATGTACATCATTGTCTGATGTTGATACCTCATTATCTTGATTTAAATAACGTGTAGCTTTAACCTTCATAGTACCTACTTCACTAGGTCTGATATTAATACTGCTCTCGGGCCCCACTTCACTTTGTGTCTCTCCAACTACCTCACGCGCTCTCTTTGACCCTTCATTTAGGTACCCTTCTGCATCACTCTCTTCAGAACTACAAGATAATAAATTGGCCCGCCTGCACTGTATCCTTTGTCCACTTCCCCAATATTCTTCATCTTCCTCCGATCCAGATTCAATCTCTTCTAAACTATCTACCACCAATCCATATGATTTCTTATGGGGGTATTTTCTCTGATAAGGGCCGAATGAATGTTCAACAATCTTAATCCGATAAATCTTTTCATTGACTTCGATATTAGTAACTTTATTTAGATTCATTGCAAATATTTTTTGAATCAGAATACACGCTACATCCAATCTCGATTGTTTCTGAGTATCCTCATCCATCTTAACAAAAACACCAATTATTGCAGCTAAGAATTTGAAGAATTTTTTGGCCCAGATATGGCAAGGTAAACCGAATTTTTTTACCCAAGTAAGCCTCTCTTTGTCAACATCATCAGGTGACCAAGGGTGCACATCTAAAAACCACTTTGCAACCCACTGTTTGTCTTCTTCAACCAATTTCTTGATATCACCCACATTATCTTCTTCCAGAAGACATAAATTGGCCCCCTATGGGGTAGCCTTAATATTAAAGTACCCCTCCATTTGTAATGCTTCCTTGACATAAATCGCAGACCCAGGAATTTCCAACACACCAATGAATGCTTGTTCAAATCTCTCCATCTCCTCATCATTAACATTGAACATCAAGTGTCCGAAGTTAGGTCTATCCCTTAGTAAAATTTGATTCGGAGCCTAGTTTTTAACTCTCTTCTAACCTATTTCTCCTTTAATAACTTGTGCATATGATGCGCCTCCAGCCCTCCAACCCCCAGCATAACTCTTATGTGAAGTATCACCAATATCCTCTCTATCCCGACCTCCCAAAGACTTGTTCTTCACACCACGATCCACCTTAGTTTCTCTCTGAAATCTCGGTAAATTAGAGAATATCTTGTTGCCATTAATGATTATGTTGTCCAATTTAATGGCAAGAAGATGTTCATCTTCTACCTTTTTGAATCTAACAAAACCAAACCTTTTTCCCCTCTTATCTTTTCTTGCGGGAATATACACTTCCAGCACTAAACCGTAATCTTTGTATATATCGAACATTTTTTTAGCCTCAAATAACTCTGGGAATTCCATGAAGAAGAACGACGAAGCTTCAAGCATATCATGTTCAGCCCCCTTACCTCCATTATTCTTCCAGGTCGATCTTCTCCCTTGGCCTCCTTGGTGTCCATTCCTCTTCCCAACCGTCTTCCAAACGCCTTGTCCTTGACCTTTATACGTTTAAGCTGCCATACCAGCAAACCTCACAAAGTAACAGCTTCCCAAAACCAACTCCCAAGTATCCCAAATCCAGCCCGTTAGACACCAGAACCTAACAACCAAGAACCACAAGTTCCGCTAATCCTAAACAAAATGAGAGATCTAGGAACCAAGTCAGAGAGAGAAACACTATACAATAAGACCCTAAGGGAGGAAGGTCCCTAATCCTAAGATTAGGACTTTAAACCAAACCCTTAAAAGCCTAACAATGTTCGCCCAGAGAACTTGATTCAAGATCCACAGCTCAATAATAGATCCACTCAGAAATTGATGTTAATGAACTTGATACATGGTATCCAAAATGATAACGATGGAAGATTAGTTTAGTTGAAATGAAAAAACAATAACCTGTAGTTTAATTTGAAGTTGGTTCAAGCAAGAACAGGAACATAATTGCATTCTTTGGAAAAGCTTTTAGATGACTGCTAATGTAATTTTCACATAAGGTGCACAGTATAACACCCTAAAAAAATTTAAATACTTATATTCGTTTCAATAATTTTTATGATTTTTATTTATCAGATGAGTTATTTTATACGTAAAAACTCTAAATAAATTATTAAACCATCAACTTTATTAAATTAATATACGTTAAGTTGAATAAATTAAATTAAAAATATGTATTTTTACTCCAAATAATTGATTTGTACTTGAATTTAAAATTATTAGAATTATTTTATAAATGGTTAATTTAGTAAATTAAAACACCCTTATTTTAATTAAGTTTTTTTTATAAGCTAAATATATTAACAGGGATACAATAGGGGTATCCCAACCCGTATACATCAAAGACCTCTCAAAGAAAAGACCTACAAAAAATCACTTGGACAATTTACCCAAGTGTAATAGTCACAGATGTGAGAGCTATTGTGGTTCTTTCCTATCCACCACCAAGAAAACAAAACTATACGATTTGAAATCGTGTCTAATTCCCAAAACTCATCTCTAAATATAATGTTGTTTCTAGAATACCAATTAATCCAACATATTAGGATCCATAATCCTACTGCATTAGAGATCAAAAAATTCTTTCTAACGCACCCCGGAACCCAACACGATAAGTGGTTCAACATATCTCCTAACATGATCTCAGGAATACCCAGCCATTTGGTTACAAAATTCCAAACCATTTTGGTCTTATAACAAAAGAAAAGTACGTGTTCGACACTTTCATCCTCTAAAAAATAGAAAGGACATGCCTTTTCATTTCTATTAATAATAATTCCTCTTCGAGCAAGATTATCGCGAGTCGGTAATCGCTTATGAATCATCCGCCAACCAAATACCTTCACCTTGAACGGTATCTGAGATAGCCACAAAAGTTTGAACGCTGCTCTCTCGTTGTCTCCAACGATCACGACCGAAACTGTGCTATTGACCTGTAAAAAATCATATAAGGAAGAAACAGAAAAATAGTTATGATTGGACAAAGTCCATTTGGCTGCAAAATCATCTCCTTCCTGTAAACCGACTTCAACCAGCCGTGCGCATAAAGGTTCCTTCTGCTGCAACACAATATTTGACAGACAAGAGGAAGAGACCTTTATATCCCATTTCCAAATGCCGTCACACCAAACTCCATTCTCAGCAACTGAATTATATTTATCCTCCGCATCTGACCAAAGTTCAGGAAACAATTCAGATAGAATTATGTTATCTAACCATCAAGACCGCCAAAATGAAACCAACTCTCCACTCCCAATGTTATAGGAAATCAGTTCAGACACCAAATTCTTCCCACAGTAAATAGAACACCGAACCAAATCTCTCCTCCATTTTGAAGGAGCTGTATTTCTATCAGAACAGACGCCGTCGTGCAATTCCTGTTGATATTTAGGGTATCTAGCTGTGATTAAGCTTTTCCACAGAGTGTCCTTATGTTCTAAAATTTTCCATCTCCACTTAAAACATAATGCCAAATTGAACTTTTTTAGGTCTTTCACCCCTAAACCCCCATTTTCTTTCTTATTACAGACTGTGTTCCAAGATACCCAAGCCACTCCCTTTCTCGATACCATACCATTCCATAAAAAGGATTTTTGGATAGACGACAATATGCGAATGACTTTAACCGGCATTTTGTAGAAAGACATGATATGAATCGGTAGATTAGCTAAGACAGAATTAATCAGAGTTACCCTACCTCCCATAGAAAGAAACCGACTTTTCCACGAATTTAATCTGGCACGAACCTTGTCTATCAACGGCTTCCAAAAAGAAACTAAAGAATGGTTCCCACCTATGAAAACTCCTAAGAATTTAAAAGAGCAGGCAGGGTTCAAGATCTTACAAGTAGAGAATGATTTTAAAAACCTTTTTACAATAATGACCAGATTGAATTATTATTAGTAATTTATTGATGGAATTTAAATTATTTTGATTCATAACGACATTGCATTTTAATTTTTAGATTATTGAGACCGGTAAGACTATTGGTCGAGGTCTAATGTGGAATATGACCCACAGAAAGAAAGATGGAAGTTATGTGAATGAAAAAGCTAAGGAGATAGGGGTAAATTAATAATATATATTTCCAAATATATTTTAAGTTAATGTTCATTGTTTTATAATATATGTAAATGAGTTATAGTCATTGGTTATTTGTATTTTATGTTGGAAAAAATTGACACTCATTTAAATCAAAATCCCAAGGCTTCTTATGAAATTTATTCAAATGATGTTGTTCGAAAGGTATTAGGAAGAGATCATCATGGTCGTGTTCGAGCAATGGGCATGGTAGTGGTTCCTATCACTGCTTTTAAACATACCACTACAAGACTTAGTGGTGTGGATTTTGGTTCTTCAAGTGGTAGTACTTCAAGTGGTAGTTCTTCATTGGTGGAACAAAGACTTGCATATGTGACTGCTCTATTGGAAGCAGTTGTTGGCTACATTAGTGAGAAAGAAGGTGGTACACTCCCTGCAGAGTTAGCTGTCGTAGTTGCAAATCAAACACAACAGGTATATCAATTAGTTAATTATTTTTATTAAATATTTTGTTTTAGATTTCTTGTTTAAAATCAATGTAGTTAATTTTGTAGCTTTTTTCTCTTCATGTGCTGTTATTTTTGTGATTTCATGTAGTTTAACTTTAGTAACATGAACACATAACATTTACGCTATAAAAAAATACTTTCAACTGAAAAAGCAAAAGGTCAAGCAATGAGAAACAAACTGAAATTAGGAACTTCAATACCTATAGAACTGAGAAAAAGATTTGTCATATAAGATGGCCTATAGAGCTGAGAAAAAGATTTGGCATATAAGATGGCCATTGGGAATGTTTATCATCACAACTTCCATGGATATCTCCATCTGTGATGTGAAGAAATAAGTTGATAGTATGTTTCTAGAAATAAGTTAATACTTCTATTGAATTTCAAAATAAATTAACAAAAGACCATACATAGAGTAACCAAGAGTAATACCTCCAAAAATGATGTTAGTCACTGCTTCAACATCATAAGTTGTAATTAGACTGCGATAAGACAAACTACAATAGGTTGAAATTCATGATAACAGTTATACTAATGAATGACAACCGGAAGCTTTATAGTCTTTCCTGGCTGAAACAAGAGGCTGAGCTAGGGATGGCAATTTGACCCATCCCAATGGGTACCCACAAAATTACCCACAATGGGTAGGGTAAAAACCCGTAAAAATGGGTACGGGTACGAGCTAGGGTAATTACCCACTTAAATAAGCGAGGATGGGTGCGGGGATGAGCACCTTAGTACCCAACCCGCCCCATACCCGCACAATATATATTATTATATAAAAATAAATGTTTATAAAATTTATTTAAAAAAATCAATTTTAAACTACTACATATTTAATATAAGTGATCATTTATTTAATAATTCAACAATACAAATTTTTAAAAACTTTTTAATATTTTTAAAAACTTAAAATAGTATGATATTTTATACTTGATATATTTATTTTTATTAGAAATGCGGGTAACGTGTACGGGTACAGACACTTATATACTCATAGGGTACGGGGACGGGTGTCAATTTTGATACCCAAGCGGGTATGAGCTCGGGTACGAGGATTTTTTTCAACTGCGGGTATGGGGATGGGTACTATAATACCCTACCCATACCTTGTTTATTGTCATCCCTAGGCTGAACAGTGCATAGGAACATGATAAATCATATTACATCACCAAGAAAATAGAATAAAGTAGTATTAAATCATATTACATCACCAAGAAAAAGTGGCATTCACATAAATCTGCACTATTAATTTTGTTATATTTTTTAAAAACTTCTAATACTATATGAAATATTTAAGCTTTGAAGTATGATTAGTATTATTGAAATGTGTTCCAACACAATCTTAGTTCAAATTATGACATTTAAGCAAATTTTAATGATAAATCTGTCTTAAAAAACAAAACAAGGATACCTTTTCATTTGCTTGAAAAACAAAACAAATAAGGAATAGTAAAAGTTTACATGTGATGATCCATCTGATTCAAAATAATTTGATTGTAGCTTTCAGGAATTAAAACTGTTATTAATAAAAGCAGTTTATAAGTCTACCAATTCTTGATGATGTACTTGTTTTATGAAATGTGCTTGCATGTATCTTGTTGTATTATCAACTTGTGCATAAGACTTAGTTTGCTTCAATTTCTTACCTTGAAAGCAAAGATTACTGAACATGTGATTCAAAACAATTCACACACAGTAGCGAACATCGCTGAACTTGTTCTTGATCCACTTGAAACCGTTTCTTACACTACTCTTAAGCTTTCCCTCCACTTGTATTATTGTCGTAGGTTATCGTTGGCCGTCCAAACCAATCAAAAATACATGAACTGGTTTGGATTGGATTTGTATATTTTTGTGATAAAGTCCAAACTAATAAACAACGAGATGGTTTAAGTTGAATTAATCGCATAAGCAAAAATATTTTTAAAAAATATCTAATTTAAGGTGACATCTAAAATGAACCATCAAATAAGTGGTAGATTAGTGGATCACTTTTCTAAACCATCCCTTACCTTTCCTACTCTCTCATGGCTTAAGTATTTTTATTCGGGAAAACTGACATAACACTTGGGGTATTTTCCGGCGACACCACATACCACCACCATGGCTCTCTTGTATCCATTGTTTTCCTCTATACAGACTGTTCCCAACTCGTACACAACAATCTTTGACCTTTGTCACAAATTACACAGATCTGAACCCAAATAACACTGTAATTATCTCATGAGGCTCCAATACGATCTTGTATGTGGTTACAGTCACAAAAAGAAGAAAATCAATAGTTTATTGTTGGTCTTAAACTAGGATTATCAATTGCTTTTTGCTTATGATTGTAACATTTTGCTCAAATTCTATATCGAATTTAATTCAAAGTTAATGCATTGCCTCAATGAGAATTATTTCATCAGCGACAATTTTACCTTCTTTTCTATTTTAATTATGTTCTGGTATTTTGAGATTTATGCATACTTTGTATATAATTGTTGAGGAAATGATTGAATTCTTGATTTGTATAGTAGTATCACATTACATAATTTGTTGTTTTGGGAATTATTTGTTAGTAGTAACAACTCTAGTGAGTGAGAGAGAAAGAAAGGTGTGGTTGCTTATGGGAGAGACAACAATCATGTGCCACAATGAAATATATAATTACATAGGTTTAGGTAATCTAACGGTAAATGTGAGTGGCACATAGGTGAGGGTCTTAATTGGTCTCTCACTCTAGAAGTAACCCTAATTTATATCAATTAATTATTTAAAATAATAAATTTTTTTTTAGTTTTTTCCTCCATATTACTTGTGAATTCATTTTATTCTTCTTAATACTTTATTCTATTTTTTATATTAATTAATTACATTATACACTGATTAAAATAAACAAATACACCACCAAGAAAATAGTTATGATACATTCCATTTAATAATTCTAATGATTATCTATAATATAATTTTTTTTTTGTTTTTTGTAGGCTTCTGACGTAGAAAGTGAACCTTCATCACCTTGTGACATAAGAAGATCATCAGATACAAGCAATACACATGAAGAAAACCATCAGAGTCCTTCAAGAATTAATTGAAGTTACAAGGTACCCTTCTCTCTAACTTTTTGTCTTCGTGACCATTCTTCTTCATGCAGAACTTCGTCTCCTTGTTTTTTCTTCAAACCCCACCCCAGTTTTCTGATCCAAATCCATTAATCTAGTTCTTTCTGGAAGTTGTTTATCTCGGATTGCTAGCTAATCTGGTAGGTTCAAAGGGTTTGGTTTAAAGTCCTAGCCTTAGGGTTAGGGACCTTCCTCCCTTTGGGTCTACGTTGAACAGTGTGGCTTCAATCTGTGGTTTCCTCTTCCTCTCCTTGTGTGCCGTTCTTTGGGGTTTCGCCTAGAGTGGCTGTGTTCTTCGTTTCGGTCCGCTGTTAGTGTTCTTTTTTCCTTGTTCCTTTTCGTCTGGGTTCAGGCTAGCATTATGTCTTGGGAGACGGTTCGTAGGAAACCTTGGAAGGGCTCCAAAGGTGGATTCTCAGTGTGGAAGGAGAACAAAGGTAAAGGAGCAGTCAATGGAGAACCTACAACTTCCTTCTTCGTAACTGAGTTCCCAGATAATATGAACGCTAAGGATTTATTTGAGGTTTTTATGGTGCATGGTGTTATCTCAGAAGTCTTTATCTCAGCTAGAAGGGATAAACGTGGAAAACGGTTCGGCTTCGCAAAATTCAGGAAAGTTCATGATCCTCGTATTCTGGCTTGTAATTTGGATAGTATTTATTTAGAAGGCAAGAAATTGTTCGTTAACATTCCCAGATTTGGTTTGGAGAACAAACAACCGAATACTGTCAGGGAGATCCCTAAGATGAATATCAAATCAACTCGCACTGGTAGAAACTTTGAGAATCACTCCAATGTTGGAAGATCCTTTGCTAAGGTGGTTGGGAGTTCAGCCCTGGAAGAGGGAAGGAGTAAGGGCGGTGTTAAGAATGTTGTTCTTGAGGTAGACCCGGCTTGTTTGGAGGATATGAAGAAAGTCAGAGTAGGTGTGGTGATGGAGGACGGAAATGCCTTCAACATTCAGAGGATACTCAATGAAAGGTTATTTCAACATTAAAGCTACACCTCTGGGTGCTTCAATGTGCTTGCTGGAAGACGCCTCGGGAGGCGATATTGAAGAATTTGTGAAGGAATCTGGTGATTGGTTGGAAGTCTGGTTCAGAGAAATAAGAGAGTGGAATCCGGAGTTGATTGATAGAGATAGATTTGTGTGGGTTAATTGCATTGGTCTGCCTTGTTTTGCTTGGAGTGATGCTAACTTTAGACTGATTACTTCAAGTTTGGGTTCGTTCATCAAGTGCGACGAGAGTACCAGGAGTAAGTCTCGCTTTGATATTGCAAGGTTGTTGATCAAAACTAACCTGGGGGTTATTTTGAATTCGAAGGTTAGTGTTGAAGTGAACAACATTTGTTTTTCAGTTTATTTCTCTGAAGATTTTTCGTGTAGTCGTGATGCATTCCTAGTTGAGGATGAAGACGAGGTGATTGATTCCGCTGAATACGATTCATCCATTCCTTCTGATTTTGAAGGCGTGTGGGAAACTTCTGAAGAGAATGGTAGTGTAGACTCCAGTTTCTCGAAGTCCGTGCCTACTAAGAAAGACTTTCCTCAAACTGGACAAGTGCCAGATGGTGACCGCGTATTATCTGATAACTTGTCTTACGTTGGTGAAAGCCTAGGTACAGGCTCTGCTGGGGGTAGGACAACGGGTCTCAGAAGAAAGTCTATTTCGAAGGCTAGTGGGGACCCTACCTTTGGTAGCAGAGGAGGTATAGGTATGCATATTGATAACTGTGATGTTAATGAAATTTCTTGTGGAACCAAATCAATAGCATGCTAGGTTGGAATTGAAACTAATCAGGACAAAGTAGTCAACTAGACTAACTATGTAGATGGAGAGCTTGTTGTGGACCTGGGCCCTTCCAATCCTATTTCTGGGCCCCCGGGAGGGATTGTTGGGCCTTCATCCTGGGGCAAAACTAGAAAGAAAAAGTTCCTCCATGATGTTTACAATTGTATTAAGATCCCCTATACTACTTCCTATTTCTCAACCCTTCTACATTCGGCTCTGAAAGACCACGAAGCTCCTCCAAAAGGGAATTTTAATAGTGAGATATCAAAGAGAAGATCGGTCAGATTAGCTTCATACGAGTCCAGTACGTCTCTTCTGTGTTGCGAGTCTATCACTGATACAGACGTGGCTAGAGGAAATTTGCGTTGTCGTAAAGCGCTGGAAGAAGTTCCTTCTAAGGTGCGTAAATCTGTTAAGAAATTGGGCCTTGTGGGAGATATCGACGATGGTGATTTGGATAGTATACTGAGGAAATTGGACAGCGAGGACAAGGTAGCTAGGTCTGGTAAGAAGGTTGTTGCTATTAGTGGGTCATGAATATTGTGTCGTACAACGTTCGTGGGTGTTGTAGCTCCCTTAAGAGGAGGAGAATTTCCCAAACACTTATTAGAGGTAACGCTGATATTTGTCTTCTTCAAGAAACAAAAATTATTGAGATGAATTCTAGGTTGGTTCATAGTATGTGGAGGAGTCATGAAGTGGAATGGTAGGTTGTGAATTCCTCTGGCAGGTCCGGAGGTATCCTCACTATGTGGAATCCTAAAACGGTTTCAGCTTGCTATTGTTTTCGTGGCAATGGTTTTCTGGGCACGCAGTTCTTGTGGAAAAAGCAAAGACTGACTATGATTAACATTTACTCCCCTTGTGGTCTTAACGATAAAAAACGTCTGTGGAGGGAGTTGGTTGAAGTTAAGAGAAGGTTTCTGGGTGTGGGTGGATGTGGGTGGGGATTTTAATGTAGTTAAAAATACTCATGAAAGGAAAGGCTTAAACGAGGCAAGTAGCAGAGAGATGAGGGAATTTGGGTTGTTCATTGAAGCTCTGAACTTGGTTGACCTTCCGGTCGCTGGAAATAGATTCACGTGGTTTAATTCAAATGGTTTTAGCATAAGTAGATTAGATAGAATATTGGTGGACGATTCTGTTATTACGCTTTTGTCTCTGAAGAATCAAGTGGTGAGTGATAGAGACGTGTCGGATCACCGACCTGTTTGGTTGAATTCTAATAAGGTGGATTGGGGACCTAAACCTTTTAGGTCTTTCAATTGTTGGTTGTCCCATAAAGACTTTCTTCCTTTTGTCAAGAATGTGTGGAATTCCTACAGCTTTTCTGGCTCCTATTCTAATATTCTTCTCATGAAATTTCAAGCCCTCAAAGCAGATATGAGAAGTTGGAACACTAATGTTTTCGGATGGCTCGATCTTAATATAGAAGATAAAGTGCACAGGATCAATCACATTGAGATGGATACTGAGTTGGACTTCGATAGTCAAAATGTAGAGTTGGTTACGGACAGTTTGCGGCTCCAAGAGGAGTTGTGGGCAAAATCTGAGACTTAAAGAGAGTATGCTGGCCCAGAAATCTCGTGCGAGATGGATTCAAGACGGTGATCTTAACACCAAATTCTTTCATAATTCCCTTAAATCGAGGAACCGTCTGAACTATCTTTCTGCTATTAAAATGGGAGACACCCTCGTGGAAGATCCTGCGGTGATTAAATTGGAAGTTGTTAATTACTTTGAGTAAAGATTCAAGCATCAGAATTTGTTCAATGTCAGGAGCAACTCTGTTTTCCTTTCTTCCCTTGACGAGGCAGATCGTTTATTCCTTGATTCTGAGTTTGGAGTTGCTGATGTGAAAGATGCAGTGTTCAGCTGCGATGGTAACAAATGCCCTGGAGTCGACGGATTTAATTTCACGTTTATTAAGGCATGCTGGGATATTCTAGGCACTGATTTTTCTAACTGCATCTTAGAGTTCTTCAAGACAGGTTTTCTGCCTAAGAAGTTTGCTTCTTCTTTCATTGCTCTGGTTCCGAAAGCTGAGAATCCACAAAATTTTGAAGATTTCAGGCCTATATTCCTTGTCAGTTGCGTTCTTAAAAATATCTCCAAATTGCTTGCTAATAGGCTGGGTAAGGTTATTCATAAGCTTATATCTCCTTCTCAAACTGCCTTCATTCCGGGGCGACAGATCTTCGATGGTGTTATCCTGGCTAATGAAATTGTTGACTACGTAAAAAGGTTTAAGAAGGTCTGTCTGTTTTTTAAAGTTGATTTCGCTAAGGCGTACGACTGTGTGGACTGGTTGTACCTTGAAGACATGCTGATTAAAATGGGTTTTGGTAGTAATTGGATGAAATGGATTCGCGAATCTGTTTTCAAAAGCTTCATGTCGATTCTTATAAACTGAAGCCCTTCGAAGGATTTCAAGGTTGGTAGGGGTTTGAAACAAGGCGACCTATTAGCTCCTTTCTTATTTGCTATTGTGGTTGAGGGATTGGCTAGCTTGGTTCGCTCTGCTTCTTCCAATAACATGTTCTCTGAATTCAATATTCAAGGCTTTCCAACTGTTAATATTCTTCAGCTCGCCGACGATACTTTACTTATCGGCGATGGATCGAATGCTAATATTTGGGCCTTCAAGTCTATTTTGCGGGCGTTTGAACTGATGTCAGGGCTTAAGATTAATTTCTCCAAAAGTTGCCTTTATGGAGTTGGTGTAGATCAGGTTTTTCTTTCAGCTGCTGAGTTATTCTTACATTGTAAAACTGGTAGTCTCCCTTTCAATTTCCTGGGCCTAACTGTTGGAGGCAATCACCGTCGTACCTCCTTTTGGAATCCGATCATCACTTGTTTGCGGAATAGACTCAATAGTTGGACTGGGAAGACACTGTCTATAGGGGGTAGGGTGACCCTCATTAACTCGGTGCTTGTTAATCTCCCGATTCACCATTTGGCATTCTTCAAGGCTCCCAAGAAGGTTGTGAATGATATTATCCGTATTCAGCGTCGGTTTCTTTGGGCAGGTAATTCATTTAATAAATTTATTCCCTGGATGTCTTGGAATTCTGTCTGTAAATCGAAAGAATTCGGAGGTCTTGGAATCAAGCACGTTGGTCGTTTCAATTGTGCTCTGCTTGGAAAATGGTTATGGAAGTTCCATGCTGGCGGCAACGAATTATGGAGAAATTCTCTGGTTAATAGATACGGCAACTTAAGTATCAAAGTGCAGACTTACCCGGATGTAGGTAGCTTGAAGACCGATTCCTTATGGTTGAAGGATATTTTCTCGGCCTCCGTCATTGATTCCCAAGTCAGTTTCTGTAAATTCCTGGAATGCACTGTTGGTGACGGTTCCACCGTTGCTTTTTGGTATTCGGTTTGGCTAGGAGATGACGCGCTGAAGGTTAGGTTTCCAACTCTATTCCAAACTGGCAGCAACAAGGAGTTCTTAGTGAGTGAAATGGGAGTTTGGGAAGGAGATATTTGGAGATGGAACCCTCTTGGTATAGCGGATAGTGATGACTCTACTGTTGATATGGAAAGGAGAGATTGCAGCCTGTTATTGGAAGCTGCCACTGTCATTAAAGATGCGCAGGATGAGTGGCAATGGCCGTTAAACGATTCAAAGGAGTTCACCGTTAATTCATTCTATTCTTTCTTGAATAATTCATTCTCTGTTAGTGTTATTGAGTCTGATATAGCAGATTTTCTAGAGTTACTTTGGAAGACGGTTATACCTGCGAAAGTGCATATTTTTGGATGGAGGATGGTCCTCGACAGGCTTCCAACGAGATCCAACCTGGTTAAAAGAGGTGTCATTCATAATGAGCACAACAAGGTTTGCGTTTTTTGTTTCCGCCATTTAGAAGATAATTCTCATTTATTCTTCTCTTGTCAATTTTCGTCTTTGGTGTGGGTTAAGATATATGAATGGGCGGACATTGACATTATTTCGGAAGGTAGCGTTACTCTTCACGCGAAGGCTTGGAATTTGCTTCTTAAAGGCCGTTGTAGAGTACGGAAGATAAACTCAATTTGGCTTATTACTTGTTGGATCATTTGGAGGGCAAGAAATAACATTTTGTTCAAAGGAGCTTTGTACAACGTTGACGACATTGTTAGTGAAATTAAAGTAATGTCATGGAATTGGTTGATTTTAGGTCAAGTTGATAGTAAGAAATGTAGGTTATATGAATGGTATAAATTCCCATTCAACCTTTTATGATTGTCTTTTCGACCATTGGTGTTTGTAGTTCTTTTGTTTTGAGATTTTCTTAATCTCCCATTAATGAAGTTGCTTATAAAAAAAAACCCATCAGAGTCCTTCAAAGAAAATATGATTTTTATAGCACTTTTATGCTCTAAAACTTGTTTATTGAGAATAGTTTAAGATACTAGATACAAAAATTGTTGGTCATTTTTATGTTTTAATATTTCAGAAATAGATTATGAAATACATATCAAACATTCATAGATTCTATATAATTTTGAAAAAGTTCAACAATTGCACCGACTTATATATATATATATATATATATTAAATTTTTAGGCCTTTTAATATAGATATTTTAATTTACTTATAGGGCGCTTTATATTAAGCTCTTTTGGCACATATCATAAGAAAATTAGGACAGTTTAAAATGATGTAATTTTTAGTATATTACGACTGTTTTAGCCGACGTAAAATATGAAGATATTTTTTAGATTAAGAACAATATGACGTTTAAAACCGCCACTGTTTTCAAACAAAAACCGCCACCTTAAATTGTGTAAAATACGTCGGTTTGCACGACGTTTAATTTTAAACCGTCGTTATTTTCTTTGCGGCAGCCCAATTTACGGCGTTTTCAAAAGCGTCGTAATTTACGCGAATTTTTGTAGTGTATGAGATAGCTTTAGGCAAAATTCACATGAATACTTAAGGAGAGCTCAAACCCACAAAAAATTACCTTGATGGTCCAAAGATTATCTATAGTAGCATCAACTAAAATAATTGTGTTGTATGCATACTAAAGATGGAAGACCACAAATTCTATGGACCCCACTATAATACCTGATAAAAATATGCATCTCAACAGCCCTATAAATCTGATCCTCGGCTACCAAGAGAAAAAGAAAAGGAGCTAGGGGGTTTCCTTGTTTCAACTCTCTTTCTGGAAGCTACTATGATCAGACCACTAATTTTGAACCTAAAACAATTGAGATCTCGCACTGATGTTTATAGTACCTAAGATTCAATAGGAAATTATCAAATTTGTCACGCGATAATTCCCACTAGGAGGTCATATCCCATAAATCCAACAACCATTAGACATAAGAATCTTATATATACGCTTGGTAGCCTTCCCATTGGATTGGTGCCAAGTAAAATTATAGAGATTAACATATTCGACATAACTAGAAGACTTATGGGAACCTTACTCATCCATCTCTCATTTACAAAACACACATAGTTATACACCAAATCACACCATAGAGATTACCTTTGTATCTCACAAGGTCTCTTTAAAGAGCTTTCTTATGAGAAAACGCATTTTGGGAATAAAACTTCACAGTAAAATAAATGGAAATAAGAGACCCCATTGAAGAAAAACTACCAAGAAACTCTCACCAACCAAAGAAAACAAAAAGGAGCCTAAATAAGTACACCAAATACAAAGTAGACATCCACTATTATTAATAGTTGGGATAAATCTCTTGTCAGAGAAAGAGTTACTTAAAAGATTCTGAACTAAAGAAGGAGGCACATCACAAAACTTAGTCTCTTGGATCGCCACAAAACTAAGCTTGTTGGACAAAATGAAATCTTTAACTTTTGACTTCTTAACACCCCATCCTAAACCTCACACATTGAAAGATCCTACAATCATTAGATGCCCCCTTCTAGACTCCTAGTTAAATCAACGATTATACTGTCCATTGCAGGGAGAATTCTTCTAGTTAAATCAATGATCTAGAGTATGCTTGCCCACACCTTGATGGTTTATTCCTGGACTATGTCTCTCCTTAAAGAAATTAAGAGATGATGCATGAATTTATCTAGAGCGGTGACATTTCTAAGAGGAAAATGGTCACAGTTTCTTGGAGGAAATGTTCTCAAGATACTACTGCTGGAAGGCTTGAGATCAGATATCTAGTTACTCTAAATGAGAGATCAAATCTTTTGAATTGCTAAAGTATGGCTAAATCTCAAGATCATTGGGTCCTTAGATCAAGATTTTATAGACCCAATGGTTACATAAAGCACCACATTTCCTCTTCTCTTTGGACTAGCATGCAATCTATCTTTAATATATTCAACTCTAACTCTGATCGGCTTATTGGAAAAAGAAATAAGATAATCTTTTGGATAAATAATTGGTGTGGAATAACTCTGGATGATCATTTACATATTCCCATGAGAACTCAAGGCAACCTAAGGTTTATGCTTATATCTTTCATTCATGACCACAATCTAGAATTTCTTGTTAACCTGCTAGTTGATTTCCCCAGCCTTCACTCTCTGACTTAGAATATGACCATTTTTAGGGATATATGTTATTTTAATTTGATTCCCTACAATCAATGGATATCTCAGTCTGAAGAAGTCTAATATGCATCAATCAGGATTTATCCATCTCATTCATTGGGGAAAGAAAATTTGGATCAAAGTCATTCCTCATTCGACCTTTCCTTTATTTTAGAGGCTCATGCATGGTCAATTACCAACTGATGAGCAACTTTCCCTCAGGAGTATGCATATATCTTTCATCTGTAGTCTTTGTATGAATCATGCTCAATGCCTAAGCCACCTTTTCTTTGACTCTAACTATGGAAACTATCTTTGGGATTTGCTAAGAAACATCACTTTTGAATGTAATTACACATTAGTGATTGGTTTAGTATTGAGTTTCATTTAAATTTTAGTTTGCATTTGTATTTGAATTTCATTTACATTTGAATTTGGGTTATTGTATAAAAGCCAAAGTTAGTTAGAGATTCTAACAGATTTTAATTTGAGACTTTGAAATTGAAAGTTTGTTACAATTTCTCTCTCCTCTCTCTCTCTCTCTCTCTCTCTCTCTCTCTCTCTCTCTCTCTCTCTCTCTCCTCAATTATCTATAATTCTTTCATCTTGTTCATCTTCTTCAATTCTTGTGCATCAATGGAGGTTCATTGTTGAACTCTAACAATTGGTATCCATAACTCCAATTCTAATTCACGGGAAACACGAGTGTATTGAGGTGTGTAATTGATTTCGTTCCTGAAATTTACGTTGAATTGAAGTTAGAAATCGAAGAGAATCATAGATCTTAATTCTCAGGGTTTGGGAAACATGAGCGTTGGTGAGAACTGGGTGATTTGCACAAGAACGAAGATGAATGGCGAAAATGGTAGCTTGAATGCAAAGATTCCAGTATTTGACGGAAAAAATTGGAATCGGTGGTTGATTAAGGTACATTTGTTGTTTGACGCTCAAGATGTTCTTGATCTCGTCAATGACGGTTACATGCTAGTTATAGAAAACGCAAAAGAAACGCAAATAAATGTGCAACGTGAAACGAGGAAGAAGGATAAAAAGTGTTGTTCTATATCCATCAGTGTATGGATACGAAGGAGTTTTAGGAAATTGTTGATTCTACGACGACGAAGGCAGCGTGGGATACACTAATATGGTGATATGGTGGTAACAGGTCAGTGAAGAAAGTAAAGTTGTCGTCCCTACACAAGCAATATAAGAATCTTAGCATGAAGAACAATGAGAAGGTGCCTGATTACATCTCCAGAGTGATTGTTGTCACGAACGAGATGAAGTCTTGTGGAGAAACGCTCTTTGAACAAGTAATCATCGAAAAGGTACTGAGATCACTTACTCCTCAGTTTGATTACATAGTTGTATCTAAAGAACACTCTTAAGATAGCAGCACCATGAGAATTAAAGAGCTTCAGAGTAGTTTATAGGCACAAGAGTTGCGTATGACTGAAAGAAACTATGAAAAGGAGTCAGAACAGGGTTTGAAAGCTCAAACTCTGAAAGCTTCTTTTGGCAAGAAGAAACAGAAGCAAACATGGCTAAAGAACAAGAAAAAACATGGTGGTATCGGTGCTCATAAGTCATAACTCTCCAATTAAGATGAGAAGAAACATAGGAATGTTCAGAACGGAAATGAGAAGTTTGATAAGAGAAAGGTTTAGTGCTACAATTATGACAAGTTTGGCCATTTCGCTGCTAATTATTGGTAAAACAAGGTTATCAAAGGTTAATAAGCCAATATATCTAGAAGAGATTCTGATGATGAATCTGTTCTATTGATAGCATCTGAAAATGCATGTGAAAAATTGGTAGACTGGTGGTATATGGACATTGGCTGCTCAAATCACCTAACAAAAAATAAGCAATGGCTGGTTGATTTTGACTCTGGTAAAAGGACCAAGATCAGACGTACTAATGATGAGTATTTGAATTCTAAAGGAATGTGAAATGTCATAGTGAAATCAAACAAAGGCAAAATTGTACTGATTAAGGATGTATGGTATGTTCTTGGCATGAATAATAATCGGAGGAGTGTAGGCCAGCTGATTGAAAATGGATTTTTAGTAAACATGAAGGACAATATCTTGAATTTTTATGACTGTAATCAAAAGTTTATTATACAGTATGAATTGGGAAGAAATAGGACATTCAAGGTGAATGTTGCAACAACAGACACTCAATTCCTTAGTGCTAGAAGTGCTGAAGGGGGAAGTGAGGTTTGGCACATGAGATTGGGGCATCTGAACTACTAAAGCTTAGGGCATATGAGTTCAAAGAATTTGGTACACGGAATTCCTAAGATTGTGGCACCAGATGTAACACCCCCTTCTATACCCCCAAATAAACACATATTAATCATTTAGGCATATATTAAAAATTTCATCAGAGTGTAATTACAAAGCATGGCATAAAAGAAGCATGTCACATTATACTTGAAATTAAAACAATCAACACCTGCTCAACAACGATATGCAACAGTGGGGTAACTTGCACAGATGAACTTCGTCCTTACACCCACATCTCAATATCTAGAATAAAAGCGGAAAATCTAGACATTGAATAACTTCAAATATATATACATATATATCATCAAGTATTATCCACCAACATAATTCATGTTTACATAAACATTCATCCATAGATACATGTACAATGTATCCCAAAGGAATCATATACATCCTAGCTACCCGGTGCTACATATCAGAGCCGACCGACCAAAAGAATGAAGTCCTAAGCTTCACAAAAAGACCTCCAGCACTAATCTGCAATGCCTCATAGAGCATTATAAAACAGCAGAAGGGTGAGAAACACAATTATAATATAAATGCATATAATTATATATGCCAACATAAAAATACACATATCAAGTATTCTCACCACAATTATCAAATACCAACACATAAAACATATACCGATTATATTCACATAATCACCTATTCTCATACAATGCATACGTTCATACACAAAACATATCAATTACAATTCACTACATCCAACACCATTGCACAACAATTTCCCAAGGCTTATCATAAGCTCAATCATAAAATCAACCATTTATTAATGCATATCAAACATACACAATACATCTATCATAAATGTACATCACCATTTTCCACACAGATAATCAATCATGACTTTCCGCATATAACAATGCAATCATAATTCATGCAGATGCAAAGAGACCGACACAACGACTCTCTATGCAAATGCAAATGCGGTACCGACTCCAGGATTTCATATCCCATCACTAGTTCACTCAGGAACTCTGCTGGAACCATCGCTCGTTACTGAGGATCACTCAAGTAACACCCCGTCGGGCCTACGATGTTCACCCGTCGCTTTAGGTCTCCACATGAGCACACGACGTTATGGATTGCTTTAGGTCCCCACATGGGCACACAACCCGATCGCTTTAAGTCCCCACCTGGGCACACGATCCGATCGCTTTAAGTCCCCACCTGGGCACACGATCATCTATAACCATCGCTTTAGGTCCTCACATAGGCACACGATGTCATAGCGGAATTCTCTTTGAATCCCTTAACATAAGAATGTAAATCATTATGCTTCACATACAAAATGATTCATGACATTCTCATAATGCATACATGTATACAAACATTGTCATGCATTCATCTCTTACAATCACATACAATTCATCAATATGAATTATTTCACCATCTTTATTCATGCATTATAAATCAATCCAACAATGCATTTTTTCTTGCCATACGGCCACCAATTAACATACATTGAACTTCACGTAAGCAATGCATTTTCCCCCATACATGTAATCATAAACATGCATATGAAACCAATTACAACATATCATATTCATTTGC
Source organism: Lathyrus tuberosus (assembly GCA_022829125.1). NCBI lineage: Eukaryota > Viridiplantae > Streptophyta > Magnoliopsida > Fabales > Fabaceae > Lathyrus > Lathyrus tuberosus. The sequence continues at coordinate 23,080,986 of JALAZF010000013.1, read as the reverse complement.
CTTTCGGCCACACTTTATCATCACAACATGTCATCACATGCACTATCATTACACCACATCATACAAGGCATACACATTATTATCAATGCCACATTGTATGTTACACAACCAATATACACATTTAAAACGACAAAAGTCGGTAAATGACACTATTCCTAAATTCTCGACTTTATTTAATCAGCTAACAATTTCAAAATTATCATCATAAGAAAGTACATTTCATAAGCTTTCCAACGATATAAAGAACGTCCCGATCCGAGTTACGGATCAAAAGTTATGCATTTTTAAAGAAAAGAATTTAGTGAGAAACAGCCAGATTCGCTTGGCCACTTCAGAATTCGCCTGGCCAAACCTCTTTCACCAGCACTTCGCCTGGCCAATCACCATTCGCCAGCACTTCGCCAGCACTTTGCCTGGCGAATCACCATTCGCCAGCAGTTCGCCTGGCGAGCTAGTGGCGAGTCACCAAATTAGAAAAACCCCAAGAGTTACAGAAGCTACCCCATTTCTGTCATTCCAAATTCGCCTGGCGACTTACAATTTCGCCTGGTGAATCACCCTTCGCCAGCACTTCGCCTGGCGAACGAGTGGCGAGTCCTAATCCGCCTGGCGAATTCCCAATTCGCCTGGCGAATCGCACCAGGACCAGAAAAAGGCTGTTACGGGTTACACTATTCCAAAACCCCCAAAAACCTTATTTTTCATTCCAAATCAATTCCAACATCAAAACAATTACCAGCAATGATTCATAAACACATGGTAATCATATAACGCAAATTATATCGATTTCCGACCGTAAAAACATCGATTCCTAATCATTTTATCGTTTTCGACCTAAAACTCAAAAACCATGGAAAGGCAAGAAACATCCAAGCAAACACATACATAATCATACACAATAATACAATAATCGAGCTTCGCACCCTTACCCGATTAAATCGATTCCTAGAAGTTGTTTTTCTTTGATTTCCAAGCTTTTTCTTCTTTTCTCTCTTTTTCCCTTCTCTTCTCTTTCCTTCTTCCTATCTCTTTCTCTCTATTTTCTCTCTTCCCCTTATATTTCTATTTTCTTTCTTTTCTAACTTAGTAAATTATTAGGAAAAGACTAAAATACCCTTACTCTCAATTGTCCCGCAAACGTTCCCAAAACACGATAAAATATAATAACAATGCAAAACAACATATTATCACACCAAAGTCATAAGTAAAAATAATATAATACTCAAAATAATTAAATCGACTCGATTAACTAAAACGATCAAAACTGGGGCGTTACAACTCTCCCCCACTTGGAAATTTTCGTCCTCGAAAATATAACCGATCCCAACAACTCCAAACACGGCCCTCGCATCCGACCAAACAAACATAGACCGATGAAAGGCACACCATGAATAACACAACTGACAAACCACCTAGCTAACAGCAACAACCACGACAACACGACCATGATGACAATAACGACAAGATGCAAAGCCCATACAATGCACTTGACGACCGACTCGCAACTCAAAGAATACACAAACACGACTTACAGGTTCACTCTTGAACCGAAACACAACAAGATCGTTACCATCGCCGTAGGTAACACAACACTAATTCCTCACACAGGAATTAACCACTCGCACTCAAACCAATTCAATGGAGACGAGGCAACAACACAAACAAGGACAGGAAGTTCCATGACACAACATCGTTCACGAACTCCTACATAGCCACAAGAACAACCTCTTTGTTCACATATCTATGCTATGATTCACCAATCGAACATATCACCAACACATACATCTACATTGTAGTCTACGAAATAAATTTAAACATTTTACTTAACACTTCCATTCCGGAACGTCCAATAATTTCATCATTCCAACATGTCTCCAATGTCTAACTTATGTACTCTTACAAGTATCACACATTCATACAAAATGGATCACATCACGCTTCCAAAGTCTAACCCTCTCTCACTAGGTACAAGTCTCTGAACTGCTCAATGATTCTAGCTCTCTTGCCATCAAAACCGACATACATAAAGATTTTCGACTTACACACTAGGCCTAACAATTGCCTCTCCCAAAACCAAACCAAATTCATAACTCGCCATGAATCTTAATCGTCTTTGTTGTCTCATACTCTATTCCTTCGGACAAAACAAGTACTCAATACTCTCGAAATCACTAAACACTTCGAATTTCAAAATTATAAAGATAATACTTCCAATACTCCAACACAACACAACCGTAACCAATTCCAACTCCACAATAGCACTAATCCTTTCATGAATTCTCCGCTTCCCAACATACTAAAACTTCTAATCTGCCTCGTCTTCAAATATGAAAATCTTCATCAACTCATCAAAATCAATCCATAATCCTTCATTAATTCCGAACAATGTATTCCATTTCACTATTAAAGCCGGAAAGATACGTCTATCCCATCCAACACAATTCCTGTCTACTATCAATAATAGATTAAGGGTGATTAGTTCCTCAATTTGTCAATAGACAGCCGACAACTATGATGGGGCATAAACCATCTTCACTAAACTATAATAGCCTTTCTTGCATCCCGTGCACAAAACTACCTAAGGCACAAATCCTTAGTCGACATAAATTTTACCTCTGTATCCTTCCTGAAACCGGAAACTACTCTGTCTAAATAACACTTACGATCTCACAATCCACAACACACCGACTTAACGCCCCACACCCGAGGAAACACGGAGAAGTACCAGCTTCTCCCCCACTTGTCTCATCCTAACATCTGCTGACCACCGAATAGGAAAACCAAAAAGTACTGACGGTGTTTCACACACCCCTTAGGTACTAAGGAACAAACAACAAATTCAAACGCTTCACTCGCTCATGTGAAATAAACGAATGAGTCACTCCGATAATAACAATAGCAACTAGCGGCCTACCATTAATAAGACAAGTACCTGAAGTCTAACGATCCGCATCAGTAGTATCTGTGCCCGCCAATGCAAACACTTTTCCGCCCGCTTGAGCTTGTTTCGGCTTAGCACAATTAGTACTAATGTGACCCGATTCCCCGCAATTGTAACACTTAACCCTATTCCTTCTACAATCGGCGACAGCATGCCCCTAGCCTCCACAGTTGGAACACTTCTCAAGAGTCTTCCTACATTCCAATGATTTATGACCAATCTCTCCACATTTGAAACATTTCGGAGTACTAGAACCCCCTGCACTCGACTTCTTCTCAAAGTTACTCTTATGCTTGTCCTTATCAACGGGTGTCACATAAGGACCACCACGAGCTTGTTGTTTTCCTTTTCTCTCATTCATACTCTTGTATTGAGCAGAATGAGCTTTGCTATCTTCCTCGAAGATTCTACTACATTCCACCAAGTCGGGAAACCTTCTTATCCTCTGATAACCAATGGCTTGCTGAATCTCAGGGCGTAGACCATTCTCGTACTTCACACATCTAGAAAACTCAGCAGTAATCGCCGCATAGTGAGGATGAAATTGTACCAATTCCACAAACTTCACAGTATAGTCCACAACGGACATACTACCTTGCTTTAGTTCTAGGAATTCCATCTCCTTCTTTCCCTTAACATGTTCAGGGTAATACTTCCTTAGAAACTCAGTACGAAACAAATCCCAAGTAATTCCCTCCTCATCAATCTCAAGAATTTGACGCATACCGACCCACCAATCGTCGGCTTCTTCCTTCAGCATGTGAGTTCCTAACCTTACCTTGTTCTCTTCCGCACAGCCCATAACTCGGAAAATCCTTTCAATTTCCTTCAACCATATCTGAGCACCATCCGGATCAAATCTTCCCTTGAAGACCGACGGTTGATTCTTTCTAAACTCATCGTTTGCATTCACGTTCGCTGCACCTTGCACAGCTCTAGCCATAGACTCCATAGCAGCAGCAATAACATTGTCGTTCCTACCAGCCATATTCTGATCATTCTCAACAACGACAACACGGTTAAACAACAGTTCAACCAACAACAACAACAAGACAGACACAAACTGACTCAACACTGGCTCTGATACCACTTAATGTAACACCCCATTCTATACCCCCAAATAAACACATATTAATCATTTAGACATATATTAAAAATTTCATCAGAGTGTAATTACAAAGCATGACATAAAAGAAGCATGTCACATTATACTTGAAATTAAAACAATCAACACCTGCTCAACAACGATATGCAACAGTGGGGTAACTTGCACAGAGGAACTTCGTCCTTACACCCACATCTCAATATCTAGAATAAAAGCGGAAAATCTAGACATTGAATAACTTCAAATATATATACATATATATCATCAAGTATTATCCACCAACATAATTCATGTTTACATAAACATTCATCCATAGATACATGTACAATGTATCCCAAAGGAATCATATACATCCTAGCTACCCGGTGCTACATATCAGAGCCAACCGACCAAAAGAATGAAGTCCTAAGCTTCACAAAAAGACCTCCAGCACTAATCTGCAATGCCTCATAGAGCATTATAAAACAGCAGAAGGGTGAGAAACACAATTATAATATAAATGCATATAATTATATATGCCAACATAAAAATACACATATCAAGTATTCTCACCACAATTATCAAATACCAACACATAAAACATATACCGATTATATTCACATAATCACCTATTCTCATACAATGCATACGTTCATACACAAAACATATCAATTACAATTCACTACATCCAACACCATTGCACAACAATTTCCCAAGGCTTATCATAAGCTCAATCATAAAATCAACCATTTATTAATGCATATCAAACATACACAATACATCTATCATAAATGTACATCACCATTTTCCACACAGATAATCAATCATGACTTTCCGCATATAACAATGCAATCATAATTCATGCAGATGCAAAGAGACCGACACAACGACTCTCTATGCAAATGCAAATGCGGTACCGACTCCAGGATTTCATATCCCATCACTAGTTCACTCAGGAACTCTGCTGGAACCATCGCTCGTTACTGAGGATCACTCAAGTAACACCCCGTCGGGCCTACGATGTTCACCCGTCGCTTTAGGTCTCCACATGAGCACACGATGTTATGGATTGCTTTAGGTCCCCACATGGGCACACAACCCGATCGCTTTAAGTCCCCACCTGGGCACACGATCCGATCGCTTTAAGTCCCCACCTGGGCACACGATCATCTATAACCATCGCTTTAGGTCCTCACATAGGCACACGATGTCATAGCGGAATTCTCTTTGAATCCCTCAACATAAGAATGTAAATCATTATGCTTCACATACAAAATGATTCATGACATTCTCATAATGCATACATGTATACAAACATTGTCATGCATTCATCTCTTACAATCACATACAATTCATCAATATGAATTATTTCACCATCTTTATTCATGCATTATAAATCAATCCAACAATTCATTTTTTCTTGCCATACGGGCACCAATTAACATACATTGAATTTCACGTAAGCAATGCATTTTCACCCATACATGTAATCATAAACATGCATATGAAACCAATTACAACATATCATATTCATTTGCCTTTCGGCCACACTTTATCATCACAACATGTCATCACATGCACTATCATTACACCACATCATACAAGGCATACACATTATTATCAATGCCACATTGTATGTTACACAACCAATATACACATTTAAAACGACAAAAGTCGGTAAATGACACTATTCCTAAATTCTCGACTTTATTTAATCAGCTAACAATTTCAAAATTATCATCATAAGAAAGTACATTTCATAAGCTTTCCAACGATATAAAGAACGTCCCGATCCGAGTTACGGATCAAAAGTTATGCATTTTTAAAGAAAAGAATTTAGTGAGAAACAGTCAGATTCGCCTGGCCACTTCAAAATTCGCCTGGCCAAACCTCTTTCGCCAGCACTTCGCCTGGCCAATCACCATTCGCCAGCACTTTGCCTGGCGAATCACCATTCGCCAGCAGTTCGCCTGGCGAGCTAGTGGCGAGTCACCAAATTAGAAAAACCCCAAGAGTTACAGAAGCTACCCCATTTCTGTCATTCCAAATTCGCCTGGCGACTTACAATTTTGCCTGGCGAATCACCCTTCGCCAGCACTTCGCCTGGCGAACGAGTGGCGAGTCCTAATCCGCCTGGCGAATTCCCAATTCGCCTGGCGAATCGCACCAGGACCAGAAAAATGCTGTTACGGGTTACACTATTCCAAAACCCCCAAAAACCTCATTTTTCATTCCAAATCAATTCCAACATCAAAACAATTACCAGCAATGATTCATAAACACATGGTAATCATATAACGCAAATTATATCGATTTCAGACCGTAAAAACATCGATTCCTAATCATTTTATCGTTTTCGACCTAAAACTTAAAAACCATGGAAAGGCAAGAAACATCCAAGCAAACACATACATAATCATACACAATCATACAATAATCGAGCTTCACACCCTTACCCGATTAAATCGATTCCTAGAAGTTGTTTTTCTTTGATTTCCAAGCTTTTTCTTCTTTTCTCTCTTTTTCCCTTCTCTTCTCTTTCCTTCTTCCTATCTCTTTCTCTCTATTTTCTCTCTTCCCCTTATATTTCTATTTTCTTTCTTTTCTAACTTAGTAAATTATTAGGAAAAGACTAAAATACCCTTACTCTCAATTGTCCTGCAAACGTTCCCAAAACACGATAAAATATAATAACAATGCAAAACAACATATTATCACACCAAAGTCATAAGTAAAAATAATATAATACTCAAAATAATTAAATCGACTCGATTAACTAAAACGATTAAAACTGGGGCGTTACACCAGAGAAATCATGTGATATATGCATGAGAGGCAAGCAACCAAGATTTCCATTCTCGTCAGAAATGCCCCCAAGAGCAACTCATGCTTTGGGTGTGGTACGCTGTGATGTATGTGGCCATTTGAGGTACTTTCACTTGGAGGAATCAAGTACTTTGTGTCATTTGTAGATGAGTTCACAAGAATGACATGGGTAGAACTCATAAAGTTCAAACACGAGGTGTTTCCTGAGTTCAAGAAGTTAAAAGTGAAGGCTAAAAATCAAAGTGGATAAATATTGAAGATCTTTAGAGCAGATGGTGGATGTGTGTTTAACTCAATAGAGTTCAAGAAGTTCTGTAAGGAACATCGCGCTGAGCATGAGGTGATTGCTCCATACACTCCACAACATAATGGTCTTGCTGAAAGGAGAAATAGAACTCTACTTGACATGACAAGGAACATGCTAAAAAACAAGAATATACCTAAGCAATTGTAGGGTGAAGCAGTTGCCACATCAACATATGTGCTCAATAGATGTCCAACAAAGAATTTATAGGAGGTAGTTCCTATTGAGAGGTGGACTGGAAGAAAGCAAAGTGTAAACCATTTCAAGATGTTTGGTTCTGTATGTTACAAATATATACCAGATGCTACTAGAAGGAAATTGGATGACAGAAGTAAAGTCATGTTGCTTATAGGTTACCACAATACACGTGCTTATAAGCTATATTGCCTAGTCATCAACAAAGTTGAAGTCAACAGAGATGTCATAGTGAAAGAATCAAAAACATGGTATTGAGATGGATTTTCAAGATAAAGATGAATCCAGATGGTTCAGCTGCTAAGCATAAATCAATGTTAGCACTACGCCAAACAAGGGAAAAGAGGGCGCTTTTTTTGGCCTATGACAGCGCTTAAAAGCGCTGTCTAAGCCAGCGCTGTCGTAGGTAAAGACAACGCTTTTTTATTTATGAAAAAGCGCTCTCTAAAATGGGGCTTTAGACAACGCTTTTTAAAAGCGCTGTCTAATGTATATGGAAATGATTTTTTTAATATAACATTAGAGAGCGCTTTTTCCCTAAAAGCGCTCTCTAAATAGGATTTTAGTGTGCGCTTTTTTCTTAAAAGCGCTCTCTAAAGTATACCTATAATTTTATTGATTTTTTTCTATAACTTTAGAAAGCGCTTTTTCCTCAAAAGCGCTCTCTTTTGTCCACGTATAATTTTAAAGATTATTTTTAAAAATCCCATTTTAACCATTTTTTTAATGCAGATACCTGCTTAGTTTCAAACCTGCATTTCTTATAGAATTTCTTGCAACAACAGAATTCTTTACATTTCAATAAATAGAATTCTTGAACAACAGAATTCATATACATTTCAATAAACCCAGAATTTCCTTCTATTCTCAAAACTAGAATTTACAACAGAATTGAATTAAAACAGAATTTTCTTATATTCACAAAACTAACATTTACATTCCCAAAACTATACATTCAATAAATTTTGTTTAAAAGAAAGAATTCGCACAATTCTTCCGTAATATAATTCAATTGTTTCCTTGTGTAAGAAGAACACGCCATATCTTCGAAATACTACATAACAAAACAAAATACGCATTATTTAGTTAAAAATAATAAATTATATGACATATCCGATAAATATTAAAATAAATCCTAAGTTATAAAACCATGCATACCCTTTTAGGAATCTCCAATTGGTCCATTTGAATGATTTCTCTCATGAACCTCAAAACAAAGTACCCGCAGTCTATGCCATTACGCTGACGAGGGCACTACACATAGACAAATAAATAAGAAATAATATATAGATGTTTTGTGTTATTAAGTAGCATCACTAATAAGCAATATTGTGAAAATTAATATACCTCCACTTTGACCCATGTAATATTGGTTGACCTAGCCCGTGCTACTCGAGTCTCTCTTTGTGCACGGTATAGTAGTATAGCTCTATAAAAGAAAAACGTAAACTTAGAACAATGTCACAGAAATAATTAGATATACAAATACACACGAATATTACGAACAGTCTCACTTACGTGTCAACCACATCCTTCATATTCTGATATGTGGACCAATCAGTATCCAATGAATTAAGATAATAGACCACTTCTGTAATAGGATTAATTGCAACCAACAACCAGTGTCCACTATAAAGTATAACAAAAGTTTAGATGGATAATTTGTATGCAAAAGATACAAATTAAAGATTAGAATGAAATTATAATGAAAATCTTACCCGTTTCCAGTATTATACGGTAAAAGAAACAGACATTCTGTGGTGCTGGCCGTAAATCGCTCAAGTAAGTGGTCTCTTACGTCAATTGCATTCGTACCAATTCTCGGTGCATTCACAAGGCTGCAAGAGATGAAACGGAATTTGTTTGCCAAATTCGTCCCCCACAAGAATTTTTCATACGTGCACCTTAAATAAAAACATAATAAACATTAGACTATTATCATTGAAATGTGTAAATAAATTGTTCAACTAAATAAATAATAGATTGATTGGAGTACCAGATGTATGAATGCCTAACACCGATGCCTAATTCAGTATGATTCAGAACCTGCTCCATGTCCTCTTTTCCGATTATCTCGGAATGAGGAAAACCAAAAACACCTTCGTCCATGTTGATTTGACGAATAGCACCTTGCATCAAATCTGACATTTCCAAAAGTGTTCCTAGACACGTCTGAAAGTGAGGTCTACTTTTTTCCTTCACGGTCCTTGTAGGAGCTTTTTTCTTGCCGGTCTGTTGGGAAGGTTGAGCAGTAACCTAACAATCATATAAGTTAGGTAAAGTAGAAAATCATGAATTCGGATAATTGAATAACACTTAAAAGCTACCTCTCTGTGTGATTCAACAGACTCGTTTTGCAGCAAAACCCCTTTATTCTTTGCTGCGTGTTTTGTAGGAGTCTAACATTACCATGAAAAAAAATTTAAGTAATGGTTCAGAATGATTTTCATAATCATTCAGAATTGACATTTGAATACTAAGATTCGTAATGGTTTTCAACATACCTCATCACCTATGAAAATGAGGTCTAACGGCCATGCAACAAACGAACCTATTGCATCCCGCAGCAATGTAACCTCTGAAACCGAGTCTGGTATCGGTAGTAACGCATCTGTATCTAAAGCGATATCAACCGACACTTTCAGATAACCTTGTGGGAGCGGATGATGGTGAAGTAACGCTCCCGCAAAGTTATGCACTTTTCCCTTGCCAACCATGCGATAAGTCGGAAACGACAAATACAGCTGGCAAGATGAAATGCCCTGAAGCAATAATAAATATGTAACTGTTAATATGTATAAAGGTCAAATAAAATAAATGTGTTAATTATGTACTAATTACCTCGGGAATTTTAATTGGAGAATTGATACTAGCTTTGTCACTAGCATCTTTCAAACCGGAACCGCGCCTTTCCGCCTCATATCTCTCTTTATCCTGCTCCAATGCTTGGATTTTCGCTTGTAGTGTCATCATAGTTTGCATGATTTCTTGGTTGGTGGGATTTTTTTTCTTTGATTGCTTATACAAGGATGATGGAGTCACACCAAATCCTTTACCTCTCACCCGACCGGGATACTCAGGAGCATTTAGTACTCGACTAAGAATGCTCCTGCAATCAGCCTCATCTGCGGGTATGGATTTAGATATATTCTCCTGAAATTTATTGACATATCGAAAATAATTAGTGGGGATTAAAATTAATTATAATTTAATAAAATTTAAATTAACTTTGAGACATAATGTTATACTTACACATTCTTCATAAACATGTTGAACATCTTCTGTAACAGCTCCACCCTTACCCACGCGAGCTTCCTTCCACAATACATGGTCCGAAAGTGATGATTCTTCACTTTTAGACTCTTCTAACTACACATTTAGATATGTACTAATTTCATCAATTATAACACAATAATACAATGAATAAAATCATAGCATTAATATATATACTTACCAATTTTTGTTGTAACCGTGCATATCCCAAACGCCCTTTTTTGTATGGATACGCGGGCTTTGATGCCCTTTCACGGTAATGGCACTCAATTTCTGGATAAACAAGTTTAAGTCATATCAAAACAAACTAATGAAACAAATATATAACACAATCAATAGACATGACAAGATAACATTACATTGAATTCTTCGGTTTTCCGTTTGTCTACAAAAAGGCTCCATTCTTCCGGTGTAATCAAATCCGCATACAACGGTGGAAGTTCTCCTTCAACACATTTTTTGTCTTCATCCCTAAGATACTTGTTTGATAACAAGGCTCTAAACCCTCTATGTCTCTTTCCGGCTAATTGACGACAATACTTTTTCCGGGTTTCTTCAATACTAAAGGACCTCTACAAAAAAACATACACATATAAACATATATAAAGTGTGTTAGTATAAGTAAATTAAAGACTTAATCGTCAACAAAAATCTAATAACATCATTCATATTTGGTAAGTACCTCTATCTCGGTCCATATCTTTTCTTTACCGGCATCCAACGCTTTACTCCTCCAATTATCAGAAGTGATTGGAATATGCTGACGGACGAGTGAACCAATGTATGAAGCCAACATTGAACCGTTAGGCTCAATTAGTTGGTTCTGTTGACTCCAATGTACATCAAATCTCATCCCCTTATCTCTAGCACGGATGATGCTCTTCATAATGGTTTTTCCTCTTTTTATTTCATGTTCTACATTCGAAGTTCCATTCTGAGCTTCCTCTGAATCATGTGTCCCGTGGGTGTCTTCCTGGTTATTAGACATTTTACCTGTAAGAAAGAAATAACAGTCAAATACCAACATTTAATAGCAACAAAAGAATAAGTTCACTAACTCTCTAGTATCAATTTAACCTACTTCACTAACTTTATCATCAACAGTCTATTTTTTTTAATTCTTCACATTGCAACAATTCATTTTCCAAACAGTCCAAACTTCACACCAAAACAATCTTACATAGCATTCAAAATTATTATGCATCACAACATGTCAACATCTTGATTAATATGCAATTCAAGTTGACAAACTAGCACAAGGCCACCATCTTTCAAATAATTAACAGTTCCTAATTCTTTTTAGTATAATTAACCACTCCTAACATTAGCTTAGTTGCAATTCAATAACATCAATCACATTTCCATTATGCTAACAAATCCATTTCAATCACTAACAGTTCTGTTTCAAATTACAAGCATGCCATAGCTCAATTAAGTCACCACATTATCATTCTAATATCATTTCCACACAATACCAGTTCAATACTACAACAATCATTTAACCTACAACAAGAACCTACATTTAAACATCAACAAAATCCACAACAATCCACACCATCCACACAATACCAGTTCAATACTACAACACTCATTTAAACATAAACAAAAATAGTTTAACCTACATTTCAAACCAACCTACATTTCAATCAGTTTTACCTAATTCTTGTTAATGAATACTTACAACAAGAACAACGAACAACGAACAATAATAGTTTAAACATCAACAAAAATAGTTTTAAAAAAAGAAGAAGTTGCAGTAGAAGTAACAACGAACAACGAATAGCAACAACGAACAACAATAACATGCAACAACGAACAAAAATAACATGCAACAACAAACAATGTTAGAAGTAAGAATAATGTACCTCTTCTTTGTCACGACGACAGCAAAACGACGGCAGCAGTGGTCACGACAATGAATGAGAAAGGGTTTCAGACAAGAAAGAGAGAAGAAAATGATTAGAAGCGCGCAGTTTCAGAAAATGAAATGAAATGTGTTTTATATTTTAATTAATAAATGACCTTAGAGGGCGCTTTCCTTAAAAAGCGCTTTCTAAAGTCAGGAGACTTAAAGACCTTAGAGGGCACTTTCCTTAAAAAGCGCTTTCTAAAGTGAGGAGATTTAAAGACCTTAGAGGGCGCTTTTCTTAAAGCGCTGTCTAAGGTTTACTTGAAAATGTCAAAAAATCTAAAAATGAGTCTGGGGCGAGGGGGATTCGAACCCCAGACTCAAAGCATGGCAAACACATAAACAAACCTCCTTGACCAGCGGTATTACGCCCTCATCCATTGTTTCTTCTCACTCAATAAATATATATTTTAATATAATTTAAATATATTAAATATAATTTGATATATTAATATAATTTAAAGTATATTTTAAATTATATATTAATATAATTTATATATATTAAATATAATTTCAATAAGTTAAAATGTTTGTATTTAAAACATATATATTTAAATATATTATTTGAATAATTTTAAATATAATTTAAAATAAATTAAAATATAATTTAATATACTTTAAATATATTAAATATAATTTGATATATTAATATAATATAAAGTATATTTTAAATTATATATTAATATAATTTATATGTATTTAATATAATTTAAATAAGTTAAAATGTTTGTATTTAAAACAAATATATTTAAATATTTTATTTGAATAATTTTAAATATAATTTAAAAAATTTTAAAATATAATTTAATATAATTTAAATATATTAAATATAATTTGATATATTAATATAATTTAAAGTATATTTTAAATTATATATTAATATAATTTATATATATTAAATATAATTTAAATAAGTTAAAATGTTTGTATTTAAAACAAATATATTTAAATATTTTATTTGAATAATTTTAAATATAATTTAAAAAAATTTAAATTATAATTTAAATATATTAAATATAATTTGATATATTAATATAATTTAAAGTATATTTTAAATTAATATATTTTAAATTATATATTAATATAATTTATATATATTAAATATAATTTAAATAAGTTAAAATATATAATTTTAATATATTAAATATAATTTGATATATTAATATAATTTAAAATTCCTTTCCCTATCTAAAGGGCGTGGGTTCGACCCCCCCTTTTGCCATTTTTTGTGATTCTTGATGTTTTTAAGTATAATTAGTAAATGACTTTAGAGGGCGCTTTTTCTTAGAAAGCGCTTTCTAAAATAAAAAGAAATTGAGCCCTATTAGAGCGCTTTCTAAAAGCGCTTTCTAAGGTGGCCTTTAGACAGCGCTTTTTAAAAGCGCTCTCTAAAGTGATACCTATAGCAGCGCTTTTTGGAAAGCGCTGTCTAAGGTGGCACTCTTTTACATTCTTTTATAGCGCTTTTTGGAAAGCGCTTTCTAAAGCCTGTCTTTTACGGCGCTTTTTTTTAGCGAAATTTTTTTATTCTTTTTAGCAGCGCTTTTTTATAAAAGCGCTGTCTATTCCTATTTTTGGCGTAGTGTAGTAGGTATAGGATTCCTATAAAAGTCTAGTTTAGACTACTTTGAAGTATTTTCACATGTAGCTAGACATGAAACCATAAGGTTAAGTATTGTTATAGCTGCAAGTAAGAATTGGCTTCTTATACATTTATATGTAAAGTCAGCTTTTCTGAATGGTCCATTAGAATAAGAAGTTTATGTGTTACAACCTCCTGGATTTGTGAGAGAAAACAAAGGGATCTTGTACAAGCTGCATAAATCCTTGTACGAGCTAAAACAATCTCCAAGGGCTTAGAATCTCAAAATGGATTTATTTTTTAAGCATCCGAGTTTTAAAAAATGTGAAATTGAGTATGGTGTGTATGTGAAACATACTTTTGAAGGCAATAACATTCTGGTGTGTCCTTATGTAGATGACATACTTTTGACAGGGAGATGTACTTTTGACAGGGAGATGTTCTTCTGAGATAAACAAGTTCAAAAAGTTGCTGATGAATGCATTTGATATAATTGACCTTGAAAATATGGTATATTTTATAGGCATAGAGATTTTACACTATAAAAAGGGAATCATGGTGCACCAACTCAAGTATAAACTTGAGTTGCTGAAGAGATTTAAGCTGATGAATTATAAGTCAGCAGTTACACCTGCTGAGACAAATCATAAGCTGGATTCTAATGCTGATGGTGAGAATGTATATGCTACAACTTTCAAATAGTTGGTTGGTTGTATAAGATATCTAAGTAGCACTATACCTAACTTATGTTATGCAGTTGGAATGGTAAGAAGGTTTATGAGTAAACCAAAGTGGTCACATTACTAAGTTATAGTCAGGATTCTGAGGTATGTAAAAGGAACTTCAACGCATGGAATTAGGCATGGCAACGGGGTGGGTCGGGGACGGTTTTTACCTCCCCCAAACCCAAACCCGAATCCTAAAACAATTCCCATTCCCCACCTCAATTCCCATCAGGGATGGAGAATTAAAACCCAAACGGGTTCGGGTTGGGTTCAAGTATTGCTGCCCTACCATCATCTGATTAGTAAAATCAATTTTTTTAATAAAAATATTTATTTTTCCAAAGCCAAATTACATTATAAATAATAAAATAAAATAAATAAATAAAAAATTTCATGCATACATTTCAAATATTTTAAATAATAAATACAAATCAAAATATCAAAACATTAACCATATATTTAATATTTTAATTATCAAAACCAAAATTTCTAAGCCTAAATCCAATAAATAGAGGCCTCATTTCATTCATTCTTCAAGCTTTTGATATCCAAATTCACCTTGTCAAAATTCTTCCTCATTCCCATTTTTCTTCATCTACCCAAAGTCACCAAAGCTCTTTCTTCCATTGAAAGTTAGTAAGTTCTTCATTGGAACTCACTAATCTTTGAGCTAAACCTCCATCCAATCACTTTTTCATCATAAATTTCTATAGATCAAGGCTTTGGAGTGTGGTTCGTGGAGTTTATTTGAACAATTTCCATATTTGAAGTGCGTAGCGTTGGTTTTTTTGTGACGCGACCACAACCGCTATTGGTGCTACTTTCTGATTTCTGTATTTATCCTATGAAGCTTAAAAGGAAAGGGAAGATATCTTAAACTAACCGCGCGTGTAAGTGTTTTCTTTAACAAATGTTAAGAGATCGAGGATCGGGGGTTGGTTACACAAAGGGAAGTTGTTAACACCCAGAGTATCTATAGTAATCAATAGGAACCTTTATTTACATATGTTTTATTGTTGAATTACTTGGTTGCTTAAATCCATAATGAATGAAATAAGGCCTCTATTTATAGGATTTAGGCTTGGAAAAATTTCCATATAGAGTGTCATATGATGCTAAGTTGGTATGCTATTCAAACTCTGACTGGTGTAGTGATAGAGTGGACAGAAGGAGTACTGCATGGTACCTGTTCATGTATCTAGGAGCTCTCACTTCTTGGTGCTCCAAGAAGCAACCAGTGGTTGTATTGTCAATATGTGAAGTTGAATATATAGTTGATACCTTATCAGCTTGTCAGGCTATTTGGCTGATGAATTTACTGCAGGAACTGAAATTCAGGGTAAGCAAATCAGTCAGATTGATGATTAACAAAAAATCTGACATACGTCTTGCTAAGAATTTAGTGCTACATGGAAGAAGCAAACACATTGCTATTAAGTACCAATTTATGTGCAATCAAGTTCAGAATGAAGTACTTGTGATTGTTCATGTTAGCACTCAGAAGCAACTTGCAGATGTGCTGACCATGGCTATCAAAAATGAACACTTCATCAATTTGAGGGATGGAATTTGTGTTGTTGATTTTTAATCTTGAATATGAATTAAGGGATGATTGTGAATGTTATTTAACTTTCAATACTGGTTAGTTTTGTGTTTCATTTGCAATTAAGTTTGCATTTGTATTTGAATTTCATTTACATTGGAATTTAGGTTATTGTATAAAACCTAAAGTTAGTTGGAAATTGTAACAGATTTTAATTTGAGACTTTGAGATTGAAAGTTAGTTGCAATATCTCTCTCTCTACTACTCTTTCATCTTGTTCATCATCTTCAATTCTTGTGCATCAATGGAGGTTTATTGTTGAACTCCAACACTCTCTAGCACTCATATGATCGAATCTCTAGTTGATTATTGGTTTGTGTTGGATGCTTAAGCTTCCAACTGCTCATGCTTGATTATGATACAACTATTTCAAATGTGTTTAGTGGTATATGGAGTGCCAAAAGTAATGGTTGATTCAATGCAATCATTGGCATATGGGAAGTAGGCATGGCAATGTGGCGGAGCGGGGGCGGGTTTAGCTAGCCCCGCACTCGCACCCGCCTCCCTGTTACAGACCCGCCCCTGCCCTCAAACTCAGTCGGGGGTGAAAATTTACCACCCAGACTCGCCCCTGATGGAAACGGGTTTGCCCGCACCCGCACCCGTCCCCACCCGCAAAAAAAGGATTTCTTTTAAATAGTAATAAAAATTAATAATTTTATTAAAAACCTGACCATTTTAATAATAAACTTGTTTCTAAAGATAGGGGTTTGAGTAAATGTTGAGAAATGACTAATGAGGATTTTTAATTACTTCTCCAAAAGTGAATAAATGTGTAATAAAATAATTTAAATATGGGTATTAAAGTAAATATCATTAGACTGGACGGGGGCGGGGTGGGTGCGGGGCGGGTAGTAGCATCCCCCGCCCCCGCACCCACAATTACAAACCGGGTTTTCCCCACACCCGCACCCAATCAAATCAGATTTCCCCTATTAATTTCAGGCCGGGTCCAGTCGGGCCCGGATTTTCTTGCCATGCCTAATGGGAAGCCAATACAACTAGAATTTTCTCATAATTGGCTCTTTTAAGGAAAAAAGTTAAACTCTTCTGCTAGTTAGTCCATTAGGGACTTTGTTCTCATTAAAGCATTTAGGATTTCCATTATTCTTTCAACTCCTATGATGGTCAAACAAGTCTTGCGATCTTCTGCTTTATTGAACTGGATTAAAAGAAATTTTGATGGTATTTTGGTTGGGTATTCTAGTTTGGCAGCTTGTGGTGGTTTATTTAGAGACTGTAATGATAGACACCTAGGTAGCTTTACTTGCTACCTTGGTCTTATTAATGCTTTCTTTGTTGGGATCATGGGTGTCATTCTAGTAATGGAACATGTTATCTTCTCTCATTTTCCTTGTTTTTGGTTGGAAGCTGATTTTATGCTTGTGATAAACTCTTTTACTAATCCATCTTTAGTTTCTTGAAAAGTAAGGAATAGGTGGCACAATTATCTTCTTGATATCAACTCAATTTCTTTTTTGGCTACCCACGTCTATAGGGTAATCAATATGCATATATCTTAGCTAATTTATGCCTAAAATAGATATCTAATTTATGCCTAAAATCTAAGAATTATACTTGGTGGAATCATATAAGAGCCACCATTATTTAGAGAGAGAAGGTCTCCCTTCTCTCTAGTTTTCTTTCTTCTATAAGTTAGGCTAGACGTCAAGGGAAGGATGGATGAACTAGGGTGGACTATAGGAGAAAGTGGAGTCATAAGAATCGTTGGGACTCTGAACGTAAGTTTCCAGACCATAATGAAAGGGAGGTTACGTCGATCTTTTTCACAGAATTTCCAGAACATCTTAGAGCCAAGGATCTTTATCAAGTGTTTGAACAGTTTGGAAATTTAGATGAGGTAGTCATTCCTCCTAGGAGAGATAAGTTTGGGAGGAAATTTGGTTTCGTGAGATTTTACGATGTCATCGATGTGAGAAGATTGGTTATCAAACTTGATAACATCTTGATTGAAGGGAACAAATTGTATGCGAATGTATTTAGATTTCATAAAACTTCTTCAGGTATGGGTGGTGTAAAATGAGCTGGTGTTAGGAGACAAAAGGTTTTTGAGGACGAAGGGAAGCGACCAAAAGCTCAGAAGGAAGCTACTCAGACCGATCAAGGTAGATCTTTTGCCGACGTTACTCGTGGAGGTGAACCGTCTAAATAGGATAACTCAGCTCTACATAGGCAAGCTCTGAAACTATCGTTTGAAGTTGGTTTGGATGATCTGAAGAGATATGAGAAGGCTTTTGTAGCGAAGGTGCTGAACCTTGGCTCTACATACAACATGCAAACTATGTTTCACACTGAAGGTTATTTTGGGTTAAAGGTTACTCCAATGGGAGCTAACCTCTGCTTACTTGAAGAGGAAGAAGAAGGAGAGTTGGAAGCTTTATTGGATGGAGCCAAAGATTGGCTGGGCCAATGGTTCTCAGAGGTGAGGCCATGGAAGGACGAAGATGTGGACAAGAAGAAAATCACGTGGTTGCGCTGTTATGGGATACCTGTTCATGCATGGACCATTCCTTTCTTTGAATATATATCTTCTATGGTTGGAAAGTTTGTTTGCTGTGATGAAAATTCTTCTAACTTTTCAAAAATGGATGTTGCGTGTATTATGATTAGGACTACATGCGGTATGTTGATAAACGAGGTGCTAAATGTGTTAATCAATGGTAAGACGTTCAAAATTTGGATTGTTGAAGAAACACATGGTCCATCTACGAGGATCGTAAGGAAATCTGTTGTTTCTTCTTCCTCGTCGGAATCGAGTTATTTCGATAATCATGTTTCAGCAGATTGGGAGGAAGATCGCCGCAAGTACGAGGGGGACAATTCTCAAGGAGAGGAGGGTGAAGATAGAGGTGATTGTTTTGATGTGACTTCTCAAGCAGGGTTTAAGGTTAGTTGCTCAGTTAAATTTAATGTTATTGATAAGGATGTTTGTGCTACCAAGCAGAAAAGTGGGAACGAGGTTTTAGAGCCAGGTCTACTTAATGAGGTCAATGGGGAGCGTAAGGGTCGGATATCTAAAGGTAGGATTGGCTCTGACCCTAAGTCTAAGGATTTGGTGGGGAGCATAAGTGATTATAGGAGAGTGAAGTCTAATGTACTCAGGCCCAATGTTATTTGTTTTGATAGTCTCATTAAGGCCCATTCTAAGGAGGCCCAAACTCCACTATCCATTGCGAAGTGCTCGAATTGGGCCAGGAAAAGTAATTCTGAGATTAGTAAGTCTTGTTCTGCAGAACAGTTGGAAGTGAGTATTTCCAATCAAGGGGAAATGGTACCTTTATCCCCCAAGGCTAATGATTCTTGTTCCACATCCTTTGTGAAGTATTCTTTAGCCAATTTAAATGCTAGAACTATTTATGAGTCTTCTCCAGATAAGGCTAGTAGCGGATTCGCTAAAATTTCCAAGGCATCTAGGTATAAAGAGGTGAAACAAGTATCAAGAGGTTCAGATGTCAGTTGCTTCTCAGTCACGGATTCAGAGGTCAACCAAGGAAATAAGAGGTTTTGAGAGGCTTTGGACTCTAAAGTTTCAAAGACAGTTTGGGAGATTGTTTCGAAGTTGGGGATAAAGGGAAATGACAAGGATGAGATATATGAAGCTCAGATTGCTAAGATGGAGGAGAGGGACAAATTAGGGAAATTACTGAGGGAGAAATCAAGAGATGTGCAACAATGAATATAATGTCTTTTAACATTAGGGGGAGGCAATGTTCTCAAGAGGAAAAGGATAGCTCATGCCATACAATCTGGTAAGTCCGATTTTTGTTTCTTACGGGAAACTAAAATTTGTAAGTTAGATTCCTTTTTGGTTGCTTCGCTTTGGGGGGGGGGGGACGATGTGGAATGGTCAGAGTTAGGTTCGATAGGGGCTGCTAGGGGTTTGGTGATTATGTGGAGAAGAAACTCTCTAAAGCTGGTGTTCAGTTTTAGAGGGGCTGGTTTTGTGGGTATTAGAGCCTCATGAGGTGAGGATTATACATTTATGAATGTCTATTCTCCTTGTTGTTTTGATCTTAAGAAGAAACTGTGGATTAATTTATTGACGACTAAGAGAAAATTCTTCGAAGGGGAATAGATTGTCGCTGGCGATTTTAACGCGGTTTTTTTTCAAAAAGAACGAAAATGTGTTAGCGAGAGGTTGAGAAGAGGAGAAACTGATGGTTTTAATTGTTTCATTGCTGAATTGGACGGGATCGATGTTCCTTGTATCGGCGGGCGTTATACATGGTTTAACAAGGCCAGTACGACAATGAGTAGAATAGATAGATTCATTATCTTAGATGGTTTGGCAGAAAAATGGAAAATTGTAGGGCAACACATTGGTTCTAGGGACATTTCGGATGACTGTCCGATTTGGCTCAAAGCTTGTTCTTTGGATTGGGGACTGAAACCTTTCAAATTCAACAGTAGTTGGCTTAAACATTTTAAGTTCGCTAATTTTGTCAAGAAAAAATGGCTGTCTTTTAACGTCACAGAGAGAGGTGACTATGTTCTAAAACAAAAGCTCGCGTTGTTGAAAGCTAGTTTGAGAAGGTGGAATATCGAAGTGTTTGGGTGGTTGGATTTGAAGGTTAACGAGGCGGTTCAGGATCTCAATGAGTTGGATTTTATAGCTGGGATCTCTAGTGGTACAGACGCGGAGGACATGGCGAGGAAAAGGATTGAGGCTTCTACCGCGATTTGGAAGAACTTGAATACGAAAGAGTGTATGTTGAGTGTAATACCCCAAATTTTGACCACTTAGATTTCCCATCATTGTGAAAATCATCATCACAATATGGATGAACCATCATGCTTCATCAGTCTCCCCAAAGATGGGTGAGCATCCAATACAATCAGAATTAGGGTTTCAAGCCCTCTCATAGTTCTCAGACAAAGGATTAATCAAGAAATGACATGATCTTCAACTTGTCTAACCTCCCAAGTAACTATAAAGGATCAAAAGGACTCCCACTTCAAGGATTAAGCACAAGGATGCTCCCTTCTAGGTGGATCAAGTCTCAAGATCGCCAGTGTCACCAAATTAGGGTTTTGGTCGACCAGGGCCTCCAGATGGGAAATTTTCATCTGGGCACAAGGCAATGATCCAAAACATGACCTAATATACTTCATGGAGCCTCATGAACCCATGCATCAAGTCAATTTTGCCTCAGGGGATGCATTCATCAAAAATCAGGAATTAGGGTTTCTTGACCTAATTCAACCCTAAGTTGACTTTTGGGACAAACCATGAGCCAAAACCTCAAGACATGATTTGAGGGTCTCTAATATACCATATTGATCCATTTGGAACAATGGATTGATCCAAGAAGTTTGAGCAACAAGTCTCAATTTCATCTGCACCACAATTAGGGTTTTAAGAGAAAAGTATGCTCCCAAACCCTAATACATGATTGAATATACCCTATGACACCCATGGAACATGTCCATCAAGTTTGATTTAGGTCAAGGACATGATTTCCTGAAGAATTGCACAGTTTGGAATTCATCTGATAAAAAGTCAACTGTGCACAAAAGTCAACTTTGACTTTTTGAGATTTTTCACCAAAATGGATTTTTAACCCTAAAATGATGTTAATGTATGATTTGAATCATCATTCATCAAGAAAAATCAAGAAAAGTGAGATAACTTGTAAAAGGGGTAACCATAAAACTTAGAAAATTTTTCTAAGTTAGAAATAAAGTGGCAAAGGTACCAACTTTGGAGGACCATAACTCCTAAACCGCAAGGCCATTTTTTCTCATCAAAAGATGGATTTGTAGCCCTCATTATCACCTACAAAAACTTCAACTACAAGTCATTCCAATTCATTAAGGATTTTGAGTTATGGAGTGATCAAAGTGGCTGAAAAGTGAAAATGTCACTTTTTCCAACACTTAGTGAAATTTTCACTAAGTCAGATTCTGCCTCACTTTTTGCCAAATGTAGGGGGATTTTTCACTTGGAATCAAAAGGGATCAAAACCAAACTTGTTCAAACAGTTGTTGTATCATGTAAGAGCTTTCCAAAATGGCCAAGAACATTGCCAAATTCAACTTACACCATGAGATATGACGTTGCCAAGTTGCCTTGCTGAAATCTGTCAAGGCAAGGCAGAATTTGCAACTTTGGTCGATTTGCCAAAATCAGCCAAATTCAATTGCTCCTATCCACTTGGACACCTCAGAGGATTGAATCTAAAGGGGACAATCACTGAGCCAAGCCTCCAAAGTCCATGGAACAAGAAATAGCATGTTGAACCTAGAATGGCCAAAATAGGGACAAGACTTCAAATTTGGAATGAGGCATTCAATGGAACCATCAAGGTGGCATGGACTGAGCCATTCTCATCTGAAATCAGTCAAGACTTATCCAAGACCAAGGGAACCAAAGCTCTGTGCCCTAACCTCTAATCAATGGCTAGAGGAGACTTGGATTTTCATTTGCCAACATTGGCCAAACCTACTTACCAGCTGCCATGCACTATTCCTTGCAAAACAAACTTGCTCTACTATAAATAGAGCTCAATTGTGGTCAGTTTTAGTACACCAAAGCCATCTAACAGATGCTTTCCTCAAAATCTCTTCTTTCACTCCAATTTTGCCTTCTAAGGCAAGTCACTATCGGGTTTTGAGTTTGAGAGCAATTCCAATCAAACCAATCACTCACACACCTCACATACATCACATATGAGCTGATCAAACACTTAGATTACTTCTGAAACATCAATTTCACAAAATCACCAGCTGGTTGCTCAAGGTTTCAACCAAAGTGCAGCTGAGTTACCACAAAATGATCCAGCCAATTTCAATCAAGTCCAACCATCCAAACACAATCCATAGGGTGTAGGGAAGCTGTTCAGATCATCACCACTCATCTGTAACACCTCCAAATCAAAAATCACTTTGAACTTGCTGTCACGACTTGGAGGTAAGCACATACTTGGTCATCTCTCAATCTATGCATATTTCCTCGCACAATAATTTGGCCATATGTTCATAATCATGCATGAAATGTTTTCCCTCAATTAATTGCATTGTTTGAATTGTGTATCAAAAATCCTAGCCTTCATGCAGAAATTAGGGTTCTTGAGGTCTCTTCGTGATTTCTTGTTGTATGTTTAATTTAAATGAAATTAAAGTACATAGACATGATCGTGAGGTTGAGGCGAGCATAATGATATGTGGATTGCATGATATGATTACGTATTCATGGAGATTGGATAGAAAATGCAAATCTGAGAAACCAAGAACACGCGCGTGTTCTTCAGCTTGTTCTTGGCGCCATTTTTAGAAATTCAAATATTTGAATTTTGTGATTTTGTTTAATTGATTCAAAAATTAATGTCTCTCTGAGTTTTAATGATTTTGAGTTGATTCTTTTTTTAATAATTCACAAAAATGTTAAAATATTTTATTTTCACAAAAAATCCTAAAAATATTATATATTTCATATAATTGATATTTTTGCAAAGAATTAATATTTTAATTATTTTTTGACAATTTAAATATTTTTTCTACATTGATTTTGCAACTTTTAATGCTTTCTAATTATTTTGTAGGTCAATACTTAATTTTTGAAGCATTAATCCAAGATCACAATTTGTTTTCCATGTGTTAAACAATTTTTGATCATTTTAATTGAAATTTTATTCAATTAAATACATTTTGAAAACAAATTAGGATTTTGGATTAATTCAACCCGCATAAATCATTTTCAAAACTCTTTGGGCCTCTTGAGAGAGTGTAAGACCCATCCCCCCTTGTACAAAAACTTTTTGGGCCTCACTCATTGTATAAGTCCCTCTGTACAAGTAAACGGCGCGATCGTCGCCCGTTTAAAAATAAAAAACCTTGGGTCTCTCCTCGAGCTATAAGACCCATTCAAAACTTTTGGGCCTCTATTAGAGTGTAAGACCCAATCCCCCTTTTAACCAAAACATTTTGGGCCTCACTTATTGTATAAGTCCCTCTGCGTTAAAAGAAAACCTCGGCGCGATCGCCATTTTTTAAACGAAAAATCATTTGGGCCTACCCTCGTGTTATAAGCCCCTCTCTTTTCTTTAAACCTTTTTTGGGCCTCTTGAGAGAGTGTAAGACCCATCCCTTTGTACAGAAAACCTTTTTGGGCCCCAGTCACTTGTATAAGTCCCTCTGTACAAATTCAAACAGTGCGCTCACTGATAAAACCCTGGGCCTCTCCTTGAGCTGTAAGCCCCAAATCTTTCTTTTTCGAAGCACTTTCTCCTTTGATTTTGAATATACTATTGTTTTCAATCTTTCTTTGTTGAACAACTAACCAAACAGCATGGAAGCACTACAACCGAGTAAGTGGTTATTGCTTTCATTTACGGCTTTCATATTATAAACTGTATTGTGGAGCTGCTCACTGTAAGTCTCCTTTCATAAACTCATATCTACTGTGTAATAATAGTATAGATATTTCGAGTTTCCCCGACAACTACGTCTAGAACTAGGTGACGCCGTTTAATTTATTCGTAGAAATAGACGCATAGATCCCCAATAGGAGCACCAGATACAGTCTTCTCTTCGGCTGTCCTCCTTAGGAATCGTCAAGAAACTCTACTCCCCAAGATGAATGTATTCTCCGTGAATGGCATCTTTGAGTTTCTTCCAAATTCTCGGACTTTCCTGACTTGATCTATTCCTTGTGGATAGCTTGCCTTGAATGTCTCGGGGTTTGGGTACCCACTACGGTCATAATCTTGGACCTTAACTAAGGAACCCTCTTTAAAAGCTAAAAGTCGCTGGATAGTAAACCTCGCACGTTTACCAGTGGTTTTTATCTTTAAAAGAGTTATCTCTCCTAATGGAAAGGAGACGATAGACCCACGGGCTTCTTAAAAGCATCGGCCTCCTCTTGGGCATTATTCAAGGACACTACGGCTTCTTAGAAGTATTCACAGCCTCCTCTTAGGCTTCGTATAATGATCTCTTCCTCCGAGAATGATAGCCTCCTCTTGGGCTTCGTACAAGGACCCGTCGGCTTCTTAAAAGTTTCCAGCCTCCTCTTGGGCTTCGTATAAATTGTCCCGATGACCTCCTAGAGGTATAGGAACAGAACCTAGTCATCCTCATAGAACAGTCCTTTCATAGAGTCTACTACTGTTTCTCAAAGCATAGTACAAAAGAAAAAAACTCTAGACTTGGACAGTCTAACTTCCTTGAGTATCAAAGACATTCTCAAGTGACCCCTTCGTTAAATAGGAAGGAAACCCGCAGACTCGGGCAGTCTCAATACCCTTTGGATTTCCCGTTTCCTCAAAGAGAAGGAAATATCCCTGATCCTCAGATCAAATCCCTGAGTACAGTGTTGCTCATATAAGAACTGATTTTCTTTTTTTAAAATCAGCATATTGGATCTGTCACTCAACTGAAACAAACCTTTAGCCTCCATCACGGGCTTCGTACGAGATACAAAAACACTCTCTTGTTGAGTATCAAAGACTCTCTTGTTGAGTCAAACTTTTAGCCTCTATCTCGGGCTTCGTACGAGACACAAAGACTCCCTCGTAGAGTCAAACAAACAATAG
Source organism: Lathyrus tuberosus (assembly GCA_022829125.1). Taxonomy (NCBI): domain Eukaryota; kingdom Viridiplantae; phylum Streptophyta; class Magnoliopsida; order Fabales; family Fabaceae; genus Lathyrus; species Lathyrus tuberosus. The sequence goes on along the minus strand of JALAZF010000013.1, from coordinate 23,054,990 downwards.
CCTCTATCTCGGGCTTCGTACGAGACACAAAGACTCTATCGTCGGGTCAAAATCTTTTAGCCTCTCTCTCGGGCTTTGTACGAGACACAAAATAGCCTCCTCTTAGGCTTTGTATAATGATTTTCCTAGCGGAAATTAGCCTCCTCTTAGGCTTTTGTATAAGAAAACCACTGGTTGATCCAATCAACCTTTTAGCATCAAAGTTGTGCCTCGTTCACAGTACACCAACATCAACAACTCCTTTCCTTTCATCTAATCGCTGTAAGCGGCAAGCCTCTGGATCATCTACATCCATGCCACTGTCCCTCTTTTAGCATGAGAAATTCCTAAGGAAAGATGGCATTGCTCTACACTGAGTTAAAGTCTTCTCCTTCAGGTTAAAACCCTTTCTTCGGAAATTATGGCATTGCTCGGATCCGCGTATCCCAGTTAAAGTAATTCTCCTTCCCCCTCTTTAGAGATGAAAAATTCTCTCTAAAGTCGAGGTCTTTCAGCTTCACATCTTGGGCTTTGAACAAGACACAAATAGACCTTTCAGCTTCACATCTTGGGCTTTGAACAAGATACAATCCACCTTTCGCTTCACGTCTTGGGCTTTGAACAAGACACAAAAACAACCATTTCCTCCCATAGAATAGGAGGAACTACGAACGCTCTGATTTCCCTGTTTCACTAAACGGGAATACGTAGGCATAAGATCGAAAGAAAAGATCTTAGCGAGCGCAATCAACAAAAAACCCAAATCCCATATCTCCATCAATCAAAAAAAGCAGTAATTCAAAAGCATCATTCCTAACATCCTAATCCTTGTTCCCCGCCAGAAACCTTCTGCCCAGGAAAAAAGAGAAAGAAAACAGTATTGGCAAAAATACAAATAACCAGTACAAAGGCCCCCCCACATTGATAGCATCCGTAACCTAACAGACCGCTGTTTAAACTCAGTATGCAAGCAGGGTTAATTGGAGACATCTATTTCCCTTCCTTATTCAGCTCACAATAGGATAAAAAATGAATCGACCTGTAGTTCAAGCTCAAACCGCAGAGAGCGACCAGCGCTTAAGAACCGCGTCCAAAATCGCTCGCTACAGAAAAAAAATGGCGCCCACCGTGGGGCCGGTCTTTGTCAAATTCGGTCTTCCTTCTCTTCACTTGTGTGAATACCACAGATTGGGGCTTCCGCCGGGGAACCCATTTTCTGTCAGGAACTTAGGATTCATAGCTTTAAAGGTCTAGGATGATTAGGACAAATATATATACTGCTTTTCCTAATTGCTATACGTGTTTATTTTTCTGCTAATGGGAATGCGGGTGATGCCGTATGTGGAAATATTGAGTATACACCTAGAAAAGCCAACCCTTTCGTAGTGCGGAAACTATCGGAAATAGTTGTTACGCGATACTACCCTCATTTGAGGCTGGTGATCTATTCTCGGTGAATAGCACTTACTCTAAGATTGCACACAACTCGCTGGCGATCCGCTTGTTGTCTGCCTTCCTGGGAGGAGCTGATGATAATGAGTACAGGTACAAAAATCACCTTAGTATAAACCTTTGGGGATGGGTAGAGCCTTGACTTCATGACAACGACCCTCTGACCCCATGTTTTTTCTATGTTTTTGTGTGCTGCATTCATGCATCCATTTAATAAAACATTAAAACATTCAAAAAACTTTCTCTTCTAGTCTCTCTGTTTTTCAAATTAAACTAAGACTGTGATTGCAAATATCAGAGAAAAAGATTACGCTAATGGATTTCGGTAGAAGGAGAACTCGCCAGTATACCTTCAAGGTTCCAAAACTAGGGGATTTGAGAAGGTTAGCAAGGATGATCGTTAACCCAGAGGCTTTCAGAGCCAAGCACGGTGGTTTGCTACCACTGTTAAGAGTCCATGTGATTGAGGGGATCATGGACGCGCTCATTCAGTTCTACGATCCGGTTTATCACTGTTTCACATTCCCGGATTACCAGCTATCACCAACGCTGGAGGAGTATTCTCATCTGGCTGATTTACATATCACTGATCGAGCTCCATTTTCTGGACTGGAAGAAATTCCAAAGAATCAGACTATTGCAAGAGCAATTCATTTGGACGAGTCTGAGGTCAAGACTCACATGATTACTAAGGGTGGCATCCAAGGTTTGCCAACCCAGTTCTTGACAAAAAAGGCTCTATACTTCGCTAGTATAGGGAACAGGACTGCTTTTGAAAGCATCTTTGTCTTGATCACCTACGGATTATTTTTGTTTCCCAACATCAATAACTTCGTCGATATCAACGCTATTAAGGTTTTTCTCATTGGAAACCCTGTGCCAACTTTGCTCGCAGATGCGTATCATTCTGTACACTTGGGAAATTTGTACAGCGGAGGGGAGATCACATGCTGTGTACCTTTGCTCTACAAATGGTTTATCTCTCACTTGCCCAAGTCTGCTACTTTTTGGGATTGCAAGAGTGTCTTACGTTGGTCGCAGAAGATCATGTCTCTCACCAATTCCGATATAGATTGGTGTAATAGGATTTATGAGGGAATCAGAATCATTGACCGTTGTGGAAACTTCCCCAGCGTACCCCTCATAGGAACTAAAGGAGGAATCAACTATCATCCGATATTGGTTCTCCGTCAATTTGGATACCCGATGCGACACATCCCACTGGGTGTTCATCTGGAAGGTCTTTTCTTCAAAGAAGGAGAAAATGACAAAGCACTAAAGATGGAAATAGTGCAAGCTTGGAAACAGGTTCATAAGAAAGGACGAGAGTCTCTGGGAAAACCGGACTGTGTCTCGGTGGAGCCTTATCTCCATTGGGTACAAACCAGAGCTCTCAAGCTAAAAATGCCTTATCCTCGTTACGGAATTCTTCCGCCGAGAGAAACTGTCATGTACTTCATGATGGAAACTGAAAAGCTTCAGGTTACTCTCAACAAGGTTCAAAAGGAAAGAAGATCTTGGAAGAACAAGTACCGCACCCTCGACGTAGAGTGTATCCAAATACAGCAACTACTAAAAGAGAAAGATGCTCTGATTGAAATTTTAGAGCAGCATGCTGTAGAGAATCAAGATGACCAAAGGAATTTGCTCACTCCTTTCACTTGGCAAAGGAATGACAACCCGACAACGGCCCAAGCGCCCCGGTCAAAGAAAAGGAAGATACCAGAATCAGCACCCGATTTCTCCTCAGAGAGGACTCGGGACCCATTAGTTTAGGTTTCTGTTTCTGCACTTTGTAATCTACTGTATTTCCATTTCTGTAATCCTTTGAATTTCAATAAAAAGGGGTTTCCCCACTGTTTGATATTTGCAATCTAATTGTTGAAGTTTATTTTGATTAAACCAAAAAACAACAATTAATATAATCATTGCATTCATCATTCTCACATCGCGTATTCTTCTTTCCTACGAATCTCACGTTTGTGTCTCGATTCTAGAGTCAAACTGTCTCATTCGTATAATACTCGGGCCAATCGTCAGAAAAACATGGATGATCTTGAGGAAGAAAATAGAGAGTTGAAAGAAGAGATCGACGCTCTGAGAGAGGATATGAGAAAGCTTCATAACGACATGCAAGCCATGGCAGAAGCTCAGCTACAAAGAACTGTGATCTCAGAGATCACCTCAACGCCCATCATAGAAAAGTATGATCCTAGGTATCAGATGCCGAAAGATCGTCCTTGGGGCATGCCTGTTAACTATATCCCGGAAGGATATGTTCCGCCGATCACTGAAGATCAGGGAATCGCAACAGAAGCCGCTGGGCCTGAAGGTTACAAACTTCGGGAAAGTGAAGATGCCAGGGGCATACTGAAGACTCCTGAAGGTTACAAACTTCGGGAAACGCCAAGACTTACTGCCGTAGTCACGGTACCACCCCCTGTGGTGCACACTGTCCCAGAAGGACAGATTCTACCAACACCTTCTGGTAAGAAGGAAACGATGTTCGATAGAATGGATGAATTCCAGGAGCAGTTCTTGGAAATGCAGAAAGAGCTGCAAGCCATTCGCGGTCAGGATCTATTTAGAAAGGATGCCGCAGACCTCTGCTTGGTCCCAAAGGTGAAAGTCCCGCACAAGTTCCAAGTGCCCGACTTTGAAAAATACAAGGGTAACTCTTGCCCTCAGAGCCATCTGGTGATGTACGCTCGGCGGATGTCAGCTCAGACGGAGAATCAGGACCTGCTGATTCACTACTTCCAGGATAGTTTAACCGGTGCCGCACTCAAATGGTACATGGGTTTAAACCGTACTACGATCAGTACATTCAGAGATCTTGGTACTGCCTTCGTCCAACAATACAAGTACAATTTGGACATGGCACCCGACAGAGATCAACTCCGATCAATGTCGCAAAAGGAAAAGGAAACCTTTAAGGAGTATGCTCAAAGGTGGCGTGAAATTGCCGCTCAAATTTGTCCACCTCTTGAGGAAAAAGAGATGACAAAAATCTTCTTAAAGACCTTAAGCTCATTTTACTATGACCGAATGATTGCCAATGCACCCAGTGATTTCACCGAAATGGTCGGCATGGGTGTACGTCTTGAGGAAGCCGTCCGAGAAGGACGTTTGGTAAAAGACACTGGATCAACGAGCGGTACTAAAAAATACGGTAGTGCTCTCCCTAAGAAAAAAGAGCAAGATATTGGGAATATCTCTCTCGAAAAGCAAAGGCGACGTTATCAGCCAGTAGCAGCTGTTACTCCTGCTATCGGCCCTGCGCCTGTTCCTATGTATCAACCTCAGGTTGCGCAGAGCCAACCTGACCAACAAAGGACACAACAGCCTCTTCAGCAGGCTCGTCCTCCATATAACAACAACCGTACAATACGGTCACCAGGATTTGATCCTATACCCGTAACGTACGTAGAGCTGTTTCCGTTACTACTGGCTAAGGGGCACATCCAGACTAAGTCTCCTCTTACAGTACCGGAAAATCCGCCTTTTTGGTTTAAAGCGGATCAAACATGCCCTTATCATCAAGGAGGTTCAGGGCATAACATTGAGACTTGTCTCAATTTCAAATCCGACGTGCAAAAGCTTGTTAGGAGCGGGCTCTTATCTTTCAAAGATACGAATCCTAATGTTCTTACGAACCCGCTGCCTCAACACGAGAAAGCTGCAGTCAATCTGATTGAGAAAGAGACTAACAATGTCTATCAAATTCACGATGTACTCTTATTGGGGACCAATCTGGTCAAGATGCATTGTAGACAGAGTGGATATGGCCATGTGCCACCTCATAATTATCACCAGTGTGATATCTGCTCTAAAGACAACCAGGGGTGTTCTGTAGTGCAAGCAGCTCTACAGGAACAAATGGATCTTGGATGGATCCAAGAGCACCGAGTTCGTGGAGTTAACATGGTTTACACAAATTCCAATGTCATTCAAAACCACGACATCCGTGCGGTGAATGTCAACTTGGTGGCGATGCACTCAAGGCAAAGCCAGTATCATAATCTACCGCGGCACGATTACAGTTCCTGTCTGATTTGCTCGGTAAACAAACAGGGATGCTCTTTCATACAAGAGGCCCTCCAGCGTCAGATGGATCTTGGATGGATCCAAGACTACCATGATAGGAACTCCTATCAAATCAACATGGTTCAGATCTTCGACATCTGCGTAATGGATACCAACCTGGTAGAGTTACATGCTGAGCAGGTCCGACTTGGATTCTTAATATCACATGACTATCAAAATTGTAAAGCGGGTTGCAAAAACGATCGAGGTTGTACCCTTGTCCAGGAGGCACTTCAGCACTTGTTAAATCACTGGTGGATGCCAATCTATATGGACGAAGATACTCAGCAGATTAGTATCAATAACAGGAATCCTACTCGTCGTCAATGTCAGGATGTCCGATCAATGGAAGGTAACCTAGTAAGGTTACATTGTATTCAAAGTGGACGTGGCCAGGTGCCACCACACAACTATGACCGTTGTAGCGTCTGTGCAGAAAGTAACCAAGGGTGTTACCTTGTGAGAGCAGCTCTTCAGGGTCAGGTCGATCATGGAGAAATTCGTCCATATCCCGGTTCAGGACCCATCATTTGGTCGCCGAACTACCTTGCCGAGCAAGTTGAGGATGTTGTCACGATCTCTGGTCATCACAGGACCAGGGATGTTTTTGCCATCATCCCTCTACTTGACGAATCTAGAGTTCCCAACCAGGAACGGATCAAGGTTATTTATGATGGTCAGAAAAATCAGAAGGTTCCCATAGTCATTTATCTACCGGGGCCACTACCGTATGAATCAGCTAAGGCAATCCCTTACAAATACGGTGCAACAATAATCGAGAATGGAAAGGAAATTCCATTACCCTCCGTCGTGAATATTGCAGACATCAGTCGTGTAACACGGAGCGGTCGAATCTTCAACCGAGGGGTTGGAGAATCCAACAAAGAAAAGGAACTTCAGGCGAAAATTCCTGATCCACCAGTCAGTCAATCTGGTAATCCCGACTTTTCAAAAGACAAAGATGAGATGCTAAAGCTCATCCAAAGGAGTGAATATAACATTGTTGATCAACTGTTACAGAATCCTTCAAAGATCTCAGTATTATCATTGTTACTCAGTTCAGAAGCACACAGAGAGGCTCTACAGAAAGTCTTGGAGCAAGCCTTTGTGGAACAGGATGTAACAATCAGACAATTCGATAGCATTGTCTCTAACATCACTTCCTGCAACAATTTGGGATTTAGTGATGAGGAATTACCCGAAGAGGGTCGTCGTCATAACATGGCGCCCAACATTACAGTTAACTGCCAGGGCGATGCTTTAGCCAATGTACTGGTAGACACAGGGTCAGCCCTGAATGTTATGCCGAAGTCCACTTTGACGCAATGATCATTTAAGGACCCTCCGATGAGAGTCAGCGAGGTCGTCGTCAAAGCATTCGACGGATCCAGAAAAACAGTTATCGGCGAAGTTGATCTTCCCATAACTATTGGTCCTCACACTTTCCAAATCACTTTCCAGGTCATGGACATCCGGGCAACATACAGTTGTTTATTAGGAAGACCTTGGATACATCAGGCTGGAGCGGTTACTTCAACCCTCCACCAAAAGCTAAAGTTCGTCAAGAACGATCAACTTGTCACGGTTTGTGGGGAACAAGCCTTGCTTGTGAGTAACCTATCATCATCTGCTTGTGTAGAACCCGAGGAGGTTATTGGAACTCAGTTCCAAGCACTATCGGTGAGCAAGAACGATCAATCCGAAGAAGGAACTTCAATTTCTTCATATAAAGATGCTATCAAAGCGGTCGAGAGTACCGATACGACAGGATGGGGACAGCTTGTCATTCCCATTGACAATAAAACAAAGAAGGGTCTTGGTTTTTCTGCGACCTGTACTCAGACAGCCGCCAACGATGAAAGTCTTCATCCCCTTCAAAACTTCTTCCACAGTGGAGGTTTTCTTCACCCAGTGTCTCAGGCAGTTCATGCTATCAATGAGGAAGATCCCTCTGATACAGATGAAGAATGGAAGTCCTACCTTAACAAGGACAGCTATATGTCTCAGGAAGAGGTGCCTATGCCTTTTTACTTTCCTACAGAAAGTCCGAGATTTATACCAAGATCAGATGTCGAAATGATCTACGGAGATTGTGATCCGGAAGGATGTCGTGCTCCGCCAAATTCATTAGAGGAAGACACTCTGATGAAAGAAAACTTTGATCACAATTACTATGGCCCGATGGATGGTCTGCCAATGTGGCAGCCTTACCCAGGAAACTTGGGGCAAGAAAGTCAGCCGAGTAATGAAACTCAGCTGAGCGTCATTGAACAGAATACCTGTGTCCCCGCCATGTCATGGGATCAACACTCAGGTTATTCGGAAACTACTCAACATGAAGATGAATTCGCAACGTTTGCAGGACTAGAATTTATCAACTATGCTTTTCCCGAGGTCAACTTCATCGAGAGGGATGACTCCTCCAGTTCCACAGAAGTGTGGGACACCTTGGGACAACCGAGTGGAAAATTTGACTTTATGGTCAAGTACACTGCTCCCGAAAGCTCTCGTATCAGGCTCGAAGATATCCAGCCTACTGGATGGGGAGATACAGCTGAGAGCACCAATACTATGCAATATACAACAGAGGAATCCGCCTACGACAATTCTGCCTGGGAGACAGATTCCAATGATCCTGCTCCACCAGAAATCAGCGTCATTTCTGAAGACAAATCAAGGAAGGTGCCAGACTTTGTGATTCACCGAGGAGTTCGCCGCCAATGGGTTGCCGTCGAGGTTCCGAAGGTCGTTCATCAGTCAAAGTAATTGCCATCTTTAACCTTTCACCCTGCCCAGGTGAAACGGATGTTTTGATAGGGCTCGCTTTTTGTAAATTTCCCTCTCCGCTTTGCCCAGAGAGAGTGAGTTTTGTTTTATAGGGCTGTAGTTTCAAGATTCGACTTGTTCATTAATAAAATAACGTCGTTCTATAATTTTCGCATTAATTGCTGTTTTCTCTTTTCGTTTTTCAGAAAATGGTAATCCTAAAAAACAATTCAAAAATAAAAACAAGCAGTAAGATAAATACACTGCACACACTTACATTTTATCTATCTCTTCTAAACACGAATCATCACGTCATGCAGATTGCTTATTTTATACCCCGTTGAAACATACGATCTGATGCCTTCTTCCAACTTTGAGTTCCCGGTATTCGAGGCTGAAGAAGAAAATGACGACGAAATTCCAGAAGAGATCTCCCGACTACTCAAACAAGAGGAAAGGTCCATTGAGCCTCACAAAGAGTTGTTGGAAACGATAAACTTGGGTTCAGAAAAAGAGAGAAAAGAAATCAGGATCGGAGCACTGCTCAGTCCAACTGTCAAAGAAAGTTTAATAAAGCTTCTCAAAGAATTCCCCGATGTTTTCGCTTGGTCCTATCAGGATATGCCAGGGTTGGATACTAGCATCGTGGAACATCACTTACCGCTAAGATCGGAATGTCCGCCAGTAAAGCAAAGGTTGAGACAGACTCACCCGGACATGGCCATCAAAATCAAAGAGGAGGTACAGAAACAGATCGACGCGGGTTTCCTCGCTACATCTGAATATCCTCAATGGTTAGCCAACATCGTACCCGTTCCCAAAAAGGATGGAAAGGTCAGAATGTGTGTTGATTACAGAGATCTAAACAAGTCAAGTCCAAAGGACGACTTTCCTTTACCACACATTGACATGTTGGTTGACAGCACAGCAAAGTTCAAAGTATTCTCCTTCATGGATGGATTCTCGGGCTATAACCAGATCAAAATGGCACCGAAAGACATGGAGAAAACTTCGTTCATTACCCCATGGGGTACCTTTTGTTACAAGGTAATGCCGTTCGGTTTGAAGAATGTCGGGGCAACCTATCAAAGGGCCATGACTACTCTGTTTCATGACATGATACACAAAGAAATCGAGGTATATGTCGATGATTTGATTGCAAAATCAAGAACAGAGGATGAGCACGTTGAACATCTGTCAAAATTGTTCGAACGTCTAAGAAAATTCAAGCTCCGCTTGAATCCTAACAAGTGCACCTTCGGTGTCCGTTCGGGGAAATTACTAGGGTTCATCGTCAGCCAGAAAGGAATTGAAGTTGATCCTGACAAGGTCAAGGCCATTCAAGAAATGCCTTCTCCGAAAACTGAAAAGCAAGCCAGAGGATTCCTGGGACGTTTGAACTACATCTCCAGATTCATATTCCTTATGACCGCGACATGTGCGCCGATTTTCAAATTACTCAAAAAGAACCAGGATTGCGTTTGGTCAGAAGATTGCCAGACCGCCTTCAACAGTATCAAGGAATATCTGTTGAATCCTCCGATCCTATCACTCCAGTGGAAGGAAGACCACTGATCATTTACCTCACAGTCCTAGAGGACTCAATGGGATGTGTACTTGGCCAACAAGACGAAACTAAAAGGAAAGAGTCTGCCATTTACTATCTAAGCAAGAAATTCACCGACTGCGAGACTCGGTACACAATGCTTGAGAAAACTTGTTGCGCTTTGGCTTGGGCAGCCAAACGTCTTTGCCAGTACATGATTCGTCATACTACTTGGTTGGTCTCCGAAATGGATCCAATCAAGTACGTTTTCGAAAAACCTGCTCTCACGGGAAGGATTGCCCGTTGGCAGATGTTACTATCAGAATATGACATAGAGTACCATGCTTAGAAAGCCGTTAAAAGAAGTATTTAAGCCGATCATTTGGCTCATCAACCGATTGACGATCAAGAATAAATCGGGTTTGACTTCCCAGACGAAGATGTCATGTATCTAAAAATGAAAGATTGCGATGAACCGTTACCCAGTGAAGGGCCAGAGCCAGGTTCCCAGTGGGGACTTATCTTTGACGGAGCAGTCAATCATTATGGAAACGGAATTGGGGCAATCATTGTTACCCCTCAGGGTACCCACATTCCTTTCACTGCCAGACTTACGTTCAAATGTACGAACAACGAGGCCGAATACGAAGCTTGTATTATGGGTCTCGAAGAAGCAATTGATTTAAGGATCAAAAACTTGGACATATACGGCGATTCAGCCCTGGTTATCAATCAGATCACTGGAGATTAGAACACATACCAATCAGGATTGATTCCTTACAAAGACTATGCAAGAAGGTTGTTACCCTTCTTCAACAGAGTCGACTTTCATCACATCCCTCGTGATGAGAATCACATGGCTGATGCATTAGCTACTCTCTCTTCCATGATTAGTGTAGGTCGATGGAATGACATACCTAAGATCTACATCATGCGCCTTGAACGGCCCGCTTACATCTTCGCGATTGAAGCAGTCATAGACGACAGACCTTGGTATCACGATATCAAATGCTTCCTTCAGAAACAAGAGTACCCATCGGGGGCACTCAGAAAAGACAGGAAAACCCTCAGAAGATTGGCTGGAAACTTCTTCCTGAGCGGTGACACTCTTTATAAGAGAAATTTTGACATGGTCTTGCTCCGATGCGTCGACAGACCAGAAGCAGATATGCTCATGAAAGAAATTCATGAAGGATCCTTTGGCACTCATGCCAACGGACACACAATGGCGAGAAAAATTCTCAGGGCCGGGTATTATTGGTTGACCATGGAATTCGACTGCTACAAGTACATGAGGAGGTGTCACAAGTGTCAGATATACTCCGACAAAATTCATGTACCGCCATCACATCTCAAAGTTCTTTCTTCCCCGTGGCCTTTTTCCATATGGGGAATCGACATGATTGGCTTGATTGAGCCCAAGGCTTCAAACGGACATCGGTTCATCCTGGTAGCCATTGATTATTTCACCAAGTGGGTCGAAGCAGCGTCATTCGCCAATGTAACCCGACAAGTGGTGGTCCGATTTATCAAAAACAATATCATCTGCCGTTATGGTGTTCCAAGCGAGATCATTACTGATAATGGATCTAACTTGAACAATAAGATGATGAGAGAGTTGTGTGCAGAGTTCAAGGTCGAACACCATAACTCATCTCCCTACCGACCCAAGATGAACGGAGCGGTAGAAGCGGCTAACAAGAACATCAAGAAGATCGTTCAAAAGATGGTTATAACCTATAAAGATTGGCACGAAATTCTACCCTTTGCTCTTCATGGTTATCGTACATCTGTCCGCACTTCAACAGGGGCTACCCCTTTCTCTCTAGTGTATGGTATGGAGGCAGTGCTCCCCATAGAAGTAGAGATCCCATCAATCCGGGTATTGATGGAAGCTCAGCTCACTGAAGCTGAATGGTGTCAAAGTCGACACGACGAACTGAACCTGATCGAAGAGAAGCGAATCACGGCACTATGCCACGGTCAGTTATATCAACAGAGAATGAAAAGGGCGTTCAACAAAAAGGTCCGACCTCGTATTTTCAGAAAAGGAGACCTCGTGCTCAAGAAGATACAATCATTTCTCACTGACTCTCGGGGCAAATGGACCCCAAATTATGATGGCCCCTATGTGGTCACGAAAGCTTTCTCAGGCGGCGCCTTGAGACTTGCAACCATGGACGAAGAGGAATTTGCCTACCCCACGAATGTTGATGTAGTCAAGAAATACTTCGCCTAAAAAAAAACGTCTTGGTGGATTAAAAACCCGAAAGGGCGGTCCAGGAAAAAGTTAGAGACATGAAAAAATCATCCCGATGGATTGGAAATCTCATAGTACAATCCAGGCAAAAATTAGGGATAATGGCAAGTAACTATGTTCAACAGAGGCAAGTCCCTCAGCAGCAGTTACAACATCATCTATCGGAGGAAATCTCCAGTCAAAGGTCATCTTCGACGGAAGCTCAGGATGTCCCGAACTCAAAGTTGGTAGAAGGATAGTGGTCATTATGTTTCAACGTAGCCCTTTTCCCTGTAAATTACCATTTTCTAACTTTGTATATACTCTTTGGAATCACGCGTTTGGCTGATCTCCATCTTATCAATAAAATTTGAGCCCTTGTGCTTTTGTTTGTAATTCTTTACTTGTTTTAGCTTTACAGAACGACGTTGTTTAAACTTAATCAGCGATTTTGAAATAAAACAAAAGTAAATTTACTTGTTAAACTTTTTCTGCTTTTAAATTAAAGATGGCATTTCTTTTGACTGTTGAACATCAGAAGAACATCGATCACTTCCCCCGAAGCAAGCGAACTTCAAAGTGCAGAATCAAAGTACTCCTTCTAAACCAGTTCGCCTGAATGAAGGGATCAACTGTGTCAGAGACCTTGTTTCGTCTGACATCCTCGGCCGAGTTCTCATCTCCTAAGCCCGATCAACATAGCTCCCAACGGGACTATCTCTCCTAAGCAAGGTGGAATTGCTATTTTGAATCAACGGTACTTCTTCGCCCCGCGATGGCCGAGTATCCAATTGTGTTCATCTCTTAGTCTGTATGTTGCGTCTGTTTTGTCAGCACATACATACATACATCATGCATTTTTTATTTGCATTCACATTTCATATTGCATCACTATCACTCTAGTCGGTCCTGTCCCCTAGTGGTAGAAGTCCTCTCAATCAAGTTGTCAGTTCTTGCCTCGTCAGGAAATACTGTGTCTGAACAACCTCGCTTCCAGTTTAATTCTGGAAAGAAGTTGGTTCTTGACCACCTTGATAACTTGAACCTCTGAAAAGCCAGAGAAAACTTTCAATAAGTATCACTCTTCGCCATTGAAGATGATATCCTTGCTTTCTCGGATTAAGGAAAATCCACATAGAAAGCCTCGTGATCAGAGATTCGGCAGCACGCCAGTTTTGCTCTGAAAAACCACTGACGAAAAGGTCATCGGCCCCTCAAAATTGGACCCCATCATATGGCGTTTCTCCGGGAAGATCCCGAGAAAAGTATGATGAAAGATCCCAAACGAAAACAGTCTCTCAAGAGACTCGCTTTCCCCAATAGAATCGACAAATGGCGTCTCCAAAACAGAGAAGTTTATGTACCTCTACAATTCAGACGAATGGGTTTCCCAGCAAGTCTGACATCAAATCTTTTCCCACTCAAATGGCGTCTCCCCAGGAAAATTCGGCGAGAAGTTTGAAGGAAAACCGCTACTCATAGCGTCCCTTGTCAATAAAGTTTATTGACAAAAGAAACTAAGACCAGTTCCTTGGTAGGAAACCAGGATCGAGGGGAAGATTAAATCAGAAACTAAGACCAGTTCCTTGGTAGGAAACCAGGATCGAGGGGAAGTTTACCTTTTCTAAGCATCATTGCTTAGTTAAAGAAGATGAATGCGTGAGCTACCATTCATAACCACCATCAAAATTTCGGGTATTCCGATATTTAATCCTCTTGCACCCCGAATGCCCGAATCCCTTCGTCATTCACACCTTCGGGTCCAAGAAGATTAAATAGGGGCATCTGTAATACCCCAAATTTTGACCACTTAGATTTCCCATCATTGTGAAAATCATCATCACAATATGGATGAAGCATCATGCTTCATCAGTCTCCCCAAAGATGGGTGAGCATCCAATACAATCAGAATTAGGGTTTCAAGCCCTCTCATAGTTCTCAAACAAAGGATCAATCAAGAAATGACATGATCTTCAACTTGTCTAACCTCCCAAGTAACTACAAAGGATCAAAAGGACTCCCACTTCAAGGATTAAGCACAAGGATGCTCCCTTCTAGGTGGATCAAGTCTCAAGATCGCCAGTGTCACCAAATTAGGGTTTTGGTCGACCAGGGCCTCCAGATGGGAAATTTTCATCTGGGCACAAGGCAATGATCCAAAACATGACCTAATATACTTCATGGAGCCTCATGAACCCATGCATCAAGTCAATTTTGCCATAGGGGATGCATTCATAAAAAATCAGGAATTAGGGTTTCTTGACCTAATTCACCCCTAAGTTGACTTTTGGGACAAACCATGAGCCAAGACCTCAAGACATGATTTGAGGGTCTCTAATATACCATATTGATCCATTTGGAACAATGGATTGATCCAAGAAGTTTGAGCAACAAGTCTCAATTTCATCTGCACCACAATTAGGGTTTTAAGAGAAAAGTCAACTGTAACTTTGACTTTTCACCAAGACATGCTCCCAAACCCTAATACATGATTGAATATACCCTATGACACCCATGGAACATGTCCATCAAGTTTGATTTAGGTCAAGGACATGATTTCCTGAAGAATTGCACAGTTTGGAATTCATCTGATAAAAAGTCAACTGTGCACAAAAGTCAACTTTGACTTTTTGAGATTTTTCACCAAAATGGATTTTTAACACTAAAATGATGTTAATGTATGATTTGAATCATCATTCATCAAGAAAAGTCAAGAAAAGTGAGATAACTTGTAAAAGGGGTAACCATAAAACTTAGAAATTTGTCTAAGTTAGAAATAAAGTGGCAAAGGTACCAACTTTGGAGGACCATAACTCCTAAACCACATGGCCATTTTTTCTCATCAAAAGATGGATTTGTAGCCCTCATTATCACCTACAAAAACTTCAACTACAAGTCATTCCAATTCATTAAGGATTTTGAGTTATGGAGTGATCAAAGTGGCTGAAAAGTGAAAATGTCACTTTTTCCAACACTTAGTGAAATTTTCACTAAGTCAGATTCTGCCTCACTTTTTGCCAAATGTAGGGGGATTTTTCACTTGGAATCAAAAGGGATCAAAACCAAACTTGTTCAAACAGTTGTTGTATCATGTAAGAGTTTTCCAAAATGGCCAAGAACATTGCCAAATTCAACTTACACCATGAGATATGACATTGCCAAGTTGCCTTGCTGAAATCTGTCAAGGCAAGGCAGAATTTGCAACTTTGGTCGATTTGCCAAAATCAGCCAAATTCAATTGCTCCTATCCACTTGGACACCTCAGAGGATTGAATCTAAAGGGGACAATCACTGAGCCAAGCCTCCAAAGTCCATGGAACAAGAAATAGCATGTTGAACCTAGAATGGCCAAAATAGGGACAAGACTTCAAATTTGGAATGAGGCATTCAATGGAACCATCAAGGTGGCATGGACTGAGCCATTCTCATCTGAAATCAGTCAAGACTTATCCAAGACCAAGGGAACCAAAGCTCTGTGCCCTAACCTCTAATCAATGGCTAGAGGAGACTTGGATTTTCATTTGCCAACATTGGCCAAACCTACTTACCAGCTGCCATGCACTATTCCTTGCAAAACAAACTTGCTCTACTATAAATAGAGCTCAATTGTGGTCAGTTTTAGTACACCAAAGCCATCTAACAGATGCTTTCCTCAAAATCTCTTCTTTCACTCCAATTTTGCCTTCTAAGGCAAGTCACTATCGGGTTTTGAGTTTGAGAGCAATTCCAATTAAACCAATCACTCACACACCTCACATACATCACATATGAGCTGATCAAACACTTAGATTACTTCTGAAACATCAATTTCACAAAATCACCAGCTGGTTGCTCAAGGTTTCAACCAAAGTGCAGCTGAGGTACCACAAAATGATCCAGCCAATTTCAATCAAGTCCAACCATCCAAACACAATCCATAGGGTGTAGGGAAGCTGTTCAGATCATCACCACTCATCTGTAACACCTCCAAATCAAAAATCACTTTGAACTTGCTGTCACGACTTGGAGGTAAGCACATACTTGGTCATCTCTCAATCTATGCATATTTCCTCGCACAATAATTTGGCCATATGTTCATAATCATGCATGAAATGTTTTCCCTCAATTAATTGCATTGTTTGAATCGTGTATCAAAAATCCTAGCCTTCATGCAGAAATTAGGGTTCTTGAGGTCTCTTCGTGATTTCTTGTTGTATGTTTAATTTAAATGAAATTAAAGTACATAGACATGATCGTGAGGTTGAGGCGAGCATAATGATATGTGGATTGCATGATATATTACGTATTCATGGAGATTGGATAGAAAATGCAAATCTGAGAAACCAAGAACACGCGCGTGTTCTTCAGCTTGTTCATGGCGCCATTTTTAGAAATTCAATTATTTGAATTTTGTGATTTTGTTTAATTGATTCAAAAATTAATTTCTCTCTGAGTTTTAATGATTTTGAGTTGATTCTTTTTTTAATAATTCACAAAAATGTTAAAATATTTTATTTTCACAAAAAATCCCAAAAATATTATTTATTTCATATAATTGATATTTTTGCAAAGAATTAATATTTTAATTGTTTTTTGACATTTTAAATATTTTTTCTACATTGATTTTGCAACTTTTAATGCTTTCTAATTATTTTGTAGGTCAATACTTAATTTTTGAAGCATTAATCCAAGATCACAATTTGTTTTCCATGTGTTAAACAATTTTTGATCATTTTAATTGAATTTTTATTCAATTAAATACATTTTGAAAACAAATTAGGGTTTTGGATTAATTCAACCCTCATAAATCATTTTCAAAACTCTTTGGGCCTCTTGAGAGAGTGTAAGACCCATCCCCCCTTGTACAAAAACTTTTTGGGCCTCACTCACTGTATAAGTCCCTCTGTACAAGTAAACGGCGCGATCGTCGCCCATTTAAAAATAAAAAAACCCTGGGCCTCTCCTCGAGCTATAAGACCCATTCAAAACTTTTGGGCCTCTATTAGAGTGTAAGACCCAATCCCCCTTTTAACCAAAACATTTTGGGCCTCACTTATTGTATAAGTCCCTCTGCGTTAAAAGAAAACCTCGGCGCGATCGCCATTTTTTAAACGAAAAATCATTTGGGCCTACCCTCGTGTTATAAGCCCCTCTCTTTTCTTTAAACCTTTTTTGGGCCTCTTGAGAGAGTGTAAGACCCATCCCTTTGTACAGAAAACCTTTTTGGGCCCCAGTCACTTGTATAAGTCCCTCTGTACAAATTCAAACAGTGCGCTCACTGATAAAACCCTGGGCCTCTCCTTGAGCTGTAAGCCCCAAATCTTTCTTTTTCGAAGCACTTTCTCCTTTGATTTTGAATATACTATTGTTTTCAATCTTTCTTTGTTGAACAACTAACCAAACAGCATGGAAGCACTACAACCGAGTAAGTGGTTATCGCTTTCATTTACTGCTTTCATATTATAAACTGTATTGTGGGGCTGCTCACTGTAAGTCTCCTTTCATAAACTCATATCTACTGTGTAATAATAGTATAGATATTTCGAGTTTCCCCGACAACTACATCTAGAACTAGGTGACGCCGTTTCATTTATTCGTAGAAATAGACGCCTAGATCCCCAATAGGAGCACCAGATACAGTCTTCTCTTCGGCTGTCCTCCTTAGGAATCGTCAAGAAACTCTACTCCCCAAGATGAGTGTATTCTCCGTGAATGGCATCTTTGAGTTTCTTCCAAATTCTCGAACTTTCCTGACTTGATCTATTCCTTGTGGATAGCTTGCCTTGAATGTCTCGGGGTTTGGGTACCCACTACGGTCATAATCTTGGACCTTAACTAAGGAACCCTCTTTAAAAGCTAAAAGTCGCTGGATAGTAAACCTCACACGTTTACCAGTGGTTTTTATCTTTAAACGAGTTATCTCTCCTAATGGAAAGGAGACGATAGACCCACGAGCTTCTTAAAAGCATCGGCCTCCTTTTGGGCGTTATTCAAGGACACTACGGCTTCTTAGAAGTATTCACAGCCTCCTCTTAGGCTTCGTATAATGATCTCTTCCTCCGGGAATGATAGCCTCCTCTTGGGCTTCGTACAAGGACCCGTCGGCTTCTTAAAAGTTTCCAGCCTCCTCTTGGGCTTCGTACAAATTGTCCCGACGACCTCCTAGAGGTATAGGAACAGAACCTAGTCATCCTCATAGAACAGTCCTTTCATAGAGTCTACTACTATTTCTCAAAGCATAGTACAAAAGAAAAAAAACTCTAGACTTGGACAGTCTAACTTCCTTGAGTATCAAAGACATTCTCAAGTGACCCCTTCGTTAAATAGGAAGGAAACCCGCAGACTCGGGCAGTCTCAATACCCTTTGGATTTCCCGTTTCCTCAAAGAGAAGGAAATATCCCTGATCCTCAGATCAAATCCCTGAGTACAGTGTTGCTCATATAAGAACTGATTTTCTCTTTTAAAATCAACATATTGGATCTGTCACTCAACTGAAACAAACCTTTAGCCTCCATCTTGGGCTTCGTACGAGATACAAAAACACTCCCTTGTTGAGTATCAAAGACTCTCTTGTTGAGTCAAACTTTTAGCCTCTATCTCGGGCTTCGTACGAGACACAAAGACTCCCTCGTAGAGTCAAACAAACAATAGCCTCTATCTCGGGCTTCGTACGAGACACAAAGACTCTATCGTCGGGTCAAAATCTTTTAGCCTCTCTCTCAGGCTTTGTACGAGACACAAAATAGCCTCCTCTTAGGCTTTGTATAATGATTTTCCTAGCGGAAATTAGCCTCCTCTTAGGCTTTTGTATAAGAAAACCACTGGTTGATCCAATCAACCTTTTAGCATCAAAGCTGTGCCTCGTTCACAGTACACAAACATCAACAACTCCTTTCCTTTCATCTAATCGCTGTAAGCGGCAAGCCTTTGGATCATCTACATCCATGCCACTGTCCCTCTTTTAGCATGAGAAATTCCTAAGGAAAGATGGCATTGCTCTACACTGAGTTAAAGTCTTCTCCTTCAGGTTAAAACCCTTTCTTCGGAAATTATGGCATTGCTCGGATCCGCGTATCCCAGTTAAAGTAATTCTCCTTCCCCCTCTTTAGAGATGACAAATTCTCTCTAAAGTCGAGGTCTTTCAGCTTCACGTCTTGGGCTTTGAACAAGACACAAATAAACCTTTCAGCTTCACATCTTGGGCTTTGAACAAGATACAAACCACCTTTCGCTTCACGTCTTGGGCTTTGAACAAGACACAAAAACAACCATTTCCTCCCATAGAATAGGAGGAACTACGAACGCTCTGATTTCCCTGTTTCAGTAAACGGGAATACGTAGGCATAAGATCGAAAGAAAAGATCTTAGCGAGCGCAATCAACAAAAAACCCAAATCCCATATCTCCATCAATAAAAAAAAGCAGTAATTCAAAAGCATCAGTCCTAACATCCTAATCCTTGTTCCCCGCCAGAAACCTTCTGCCCAGGAAAAAAGAGAAAGAAAACAGTATTGGCGAAAATACAAATAACCAGTACAAAGGCCCCCCCACATTGATAGCATCCGTAACCTAACAGACCGCTGTTTAAACTCAGTATGCAAGCAGGGTTAATTGGAGACATCTATTTCCCTTCCTTATTCAGCTCACAATAGGATAAAAAATGAATCGACCTGTAGTTCAAGCTCAAACCGCAGAGAGCGACCAACGCTTAAGAACCGCGTCCAAAATCGCTCGCTACATTGAGACAGAAATCTAGATCGCTTTGGTTACAAGAAGGCGATAATAACACTCACTATTTCCACAGGGTAATTCGTAGCAGGTTTAGAAGAAACTATATTTCATATGTGTTGACAGATGAAGGTCGTAAGGAGGGGGTGCTTGAGATTAAGAGAAGGTTGCCATATTCTTTGATCATAATTTTAGAGAGGTTGTAGGAAATAGACCGGTCATGAGTAACATTTGTTTTGAGAGCATCTCAATTTCTGACAGTGCGGAGCTTGAGGATCCATTTTTGGAAAAAAGATTAAGGAGGCAATCTGGAGCTGCAATGGGGGTAAGAGTCCGGGTCCGGACGGATATACTTTCAGCTTCTTTCAGAATTGTTGGGAGACGGTGAAATCCGATGTCATTCGTTGTGTAGTTGATTTTCATTTTAATCCTACTTTGTCAAAAGCTTCTATGGCTTCTTTTATAACGCTTGTGCCCAAAATTGTAAATCTTGAGTTGGAGCATTACCGTCCTATCTTCCTGGTGAGTGCATTTCAAAAAATTATATCAAAAATTCTTACCGCTCGATTAAACAAGGTTGTTGGCAATCTTATTTCCCCAGAACAGACTTCTTTTGTGTTTGGTCAGAGTATGTATGATGGTGTTTTAGTGGCAAACAGGATTGTTGACTTGGCGAAACGATATAACAGGGAGTGTTTGGTTTTAAAGGTCGACATCGAAAGAGCCTATGATTGTGTCAACTGTGATTATTGACGATATCTGCTGAAGGTCATGAATTTCGGGGATAAATGGATTAAGTGGATGGAAGCATTGGTTTTTAGTGGATCTATGTCTGTTCTTGTTAACGGTAGCGCGACGAAGGATTTCTCGGTGGGGAAAGGGTTAAGGCAAGGTGACCCTTTGTCACCTTTTCTTTTCATCTTGGTAATGGAAGGTTTAAACAAATTGATGAAAAAGGCTCTGGAACTTAGTTTATTTAAAGGTTTCGTGGTGGACGTATATACTACCTATAGTGTCATCCAGTTTACAGACGACACGCTCTTCGTAGGGGAAGGAAGTTTGGAAAACCTCTGGTGTATTAAATCTCTCCTGAGGGGTTTCGAGTTAGTGTCGGGGCTGAAGGTAAATTTTTTCAAAAGTAGCTTGTGTGGATTGAATCTTAAGAATTCCTTTATCGAGGTTGCAGCGTCTTTCCTTCACTGTTCGGTCTGCCAACTGCCAATCAAGTTTCTTGGCATTTGGGTTGGGATTTCGCCGCAGAAAGTGTTGGCTTAGAAACCGGTCATTGATATGGTTAAAAGTATGCTGGCTGTTTGGAGAGGGAAACACTTGTCTGTAGGGGGAAGAGTGGTTATGATCAATTCTGTCCTGAATGCGTTACCGGTGTATTATTTCTCGCTTTACAAGGCTCCGGTGAAGGTTTTAAAGGAACTAACGATGATTCAATCGAGATTTCTGTAGGGAGGTTCCTCTAATAGTCGCCACATCCACTGGGTCAAGTGGAAGACGGTTTGTTCTGCGAAAGACAAAGGTGGGTTAGCAATAAAGGATCTAGCCTTGTTTAACATAGCGTTCCTCCTCAAATGGAAATGGCGGATTATATCCGAAGATAATGCCCTTTGGAAAGGTATTTTGGAGTTTAGATATGCGAGGAATAATTCAAATTTGGCCAGTGTAATCTTGGGTTATAGCGGTACGACAACTATTACTAAATAATCAATTTGGTGGCGGGATTTACTATCAATTTGGTTCGACAAAGAGAAGGAAGTGGATCTATTTACGGAGTATGTTCGGGGCAACATGGCGAACGGTAGGACAATCCCATTTTGGCGGTGTAGTGGATGGATGGCTTTTGTCTAAAAGATTCTTTCCCTAACCTGTATAATCTTTGCTCTGCTGATATGAGGCACTACTCTGTGGTTGAAGCAGGCTTCTGGTGCGGTCAGTTTTGGTATTGGAGGAAACAACTTCCTTCTTTCCATATTGATACTATCATAACATCAGAACATAAGAAAATCATAGTTTTGTTATTTGCTAGAGATTCTTACAGCAATAGCAGGGATTCTTTCTCCTTGGTTTTGGAAAACGACGAGGTATACTCTGTTAGATCTTGTTACGCGGCTCTTTTACGGAATGCACAACAAGATTCTGCTATAAGCGGAGTGGCAACAATGGCGTTGAATCTGGTCTGGAAGTCGAAGGCTCAGTCTAAAATAAGGATTATGACTTGGAGAATCATCTTGAATCGTCTTGCTACCAAAGATCAGTTGGCAAGACGTGGAATTTCATTTGATAATAATGATACCTGCTGTGTTTTCTGTAGTGCTGCTGTTGAGTCATGTACCCATCTATTTTTATTCTGTGAGAAAACTAAGTTAGTTTGGAGGGGAGTGGAACATTGGCTTGACATGAAAGAGGACTTAGAAGATTGTTGTGCCTCCGATTTTTTTACGATTTTCAAGCGTTATGGGTAAGGAGGTGGGTTATATCAAAGGTGCTTCTATATGGCAGATTATGGTGTCGGTCGTATGGAAAGGCCGTAATAATTGCATTTTAATAACCTTATTTTTGACGCTTCGGAAATGATTTATTCGGTGCAACTTCAGACATGGAGGTGGTACTGCTCTATTTTCAGTTTTTCTCATTCTTGTTTTTTGTATGATTGGACGGTAGCTCCAATATCTTGTCTCAAGCGGATGTGATATTCCCGTTGTTGTATTTTTCAGGGCTGAGTACCCCTTATACTCGTTTTGAATGAATTATTGCCTATTAAAAAAAATATTCATACTAATGAAAATAGTGTATATGTCAGAGATCTTTCTTTGTGTTCACTACCATCCTTTTGGTGATAGATCTATCAACCTTTTGGTATCGGAGGTCTTTATGTGTGTTCACGATCATCCTTTTGGTGATAGATCGATCATCCTTGAATGAATCATGCCTATTAAAATATATATATATAAATATATATATATATATATTCATACTAATGAAAATAGTGTATACAATAGTAACTTGCAATACTTGTTTAATTTTAAATACAGGTCTTGCTCTAATCCCACTACAACAAAAGTAAGTTATAACATCGCACCTTAGACAGCGCTTTAATACAAAAGCGCTGCTATAAGTTAAAAACAAGGAAACTATTCATTTAAAAAAATAAAAGCGCAAAAAAATATAAGACCTTAGACAGCGCTTTGGTCAAAAGCGCTTTATAAGGTCTTATAAATTTTTAAAAAAAATTAATGGAAAATATTAGACAGCGCTTTAGTTAAAAGCGCTTTCTAAGGTCTTATAAATTTAAAAAAAATATAAGACCTTAGACAACGCTTCGGTAAAAAGCGCTTTCTAAAGTTTTATTAATTTAAAAAAAAAATTAAAGGAAAATATTAGACAGCGTTTTCCTTAAAAGCGCTTTCTAAGGTCTTAAAAATTAAAAAAAAATAAAATCAAAAGCGCTGTCCAAGGCCAACTGTTCTTTTATGGATTTGCTAAAAGACAAAAAAATTCTCAAGCACCCAAAATTTAGATTTCACTCTAAAAATTTTAACGTTCCCTCCAAGTTCATTAGAAAAAAAGTCTGGATTTGGTTCTCCAAATCTCTAAACACAATTTCATTTTAAAATCAAAAATTGATAAACTCTTTTCTTCAATTTCTTCTTCTTAAACTCTCAAACTCAAATATTGTAGAAAATTTTACCTAAAACCATGAACCCAAAAATCATAAACGAAGCTTCTTTAACCTAGATCCCTTTTTCATTCAGCTTGACGGCTAGTTTTTCCGTTCAATCGACCACCCTCCGTTGTTCAACCGTCCACCCTCCGTCGTTGGTAGGTAGACCGCATTTCACCGTTCAAGCTTTCGTGTTCCCATACGAAGTGCGTTAAATGATGTTAATTTCTGTATTTTGATTCCAATTATGCGTTCGTCGTTGTTATCAGATTTAGTTACCATTAGTTTTTTTTTTGTCATTATACTTGATTTCTGGAGTGCATTTCGGAAATTTATAGGCTTTAAACTTCCAATTGATGTATTTTTTTTCGGGATTCTGTTTCAGTAGCAGAATTATTTTTCTGTCTTCCTTCTTGTATTCTTTTAGCACACCATTTTCCAACACTGTGGTAAGTAGTTGATTAGTAGGTAATGACTTGCCAAAACCAGATTTCAAAATTACTATTATGATTTCAGGTTGCTAATAAGTGTGTGGAATGGAACTGACAAAAAATGAGCACAAAAACAATTCAGATCCTGCTTTTTTGGTGATGCCAAATGAAGAAGGAAGGTTAGTTAGGGAAAAGAGTATTTATTTGGAATAATTTTGTTTTCCTTCCACTCTTGACTATACTATATTTGTAGTTCACAAAGCTACTTCTGAGGTGTTAGATGAAATGTCGCAGTTAAATGATTTACCTATGGTCATCTACTTTTGTAAGTACATCCTGTAACTCTTTTTGCTCTATTAAATTTCAATGTGTTTTTGGTGTTTTTGTATTCATCGTAATTACCAATGATCATTTTTATAGTTCACAAAGATGCTTTTGACGTGTTCGATGAAATGCGGCAGTTAAATGAATCACTAATGATCATATGTTAGTTACATGACATGAAGAAATCACATTTATGACCTATGAATATAAATTGATTTAGAGTAGTATTTTATAAAAGGTATTTGAAATGTTGCTAGTTTAGATTTGAATTATACTGATTGTATTGTGTATTTTAGGCTTAGGATGATTGCAAGTTACTCATTACTCTTTTATAGACATGTTTGTTTCAGAACTCATTTCTCTTTTATACTAATTTAGAATTGGTGAGGGAAAATGTGAGTGATAATATTCATGATTTTTTAGGATTTAAGGTGAGATTGTCCCTTGTGAATAGTATGTTACTTGCAATGAGATGATATATGTATAATTGGACAGTGACTTAGTGAGTGATAACTGACATTTGAGGATAGGAAATTAGGGTGTTTATGGTTTGAAGTATATCAAGTTTGGGAAGTGTTGATACAAGTAGAGACAATTAAAGAGGCAGTGAAGATTATATTGTTTGACTATGTGTTTATGGATAGTATCTTACAAAACTTTTCGGCATTATTCCTAAAAATTTATTCTTTGAAAGTTCCAATGTGTCTAATGATTTAAATTTTATTAGAAAATGTATAATTGTTCCTGTGAATCAGTTTACTTCTAGACTAAATGCTCCTAGTTTAGTCATGTTGCCTATGTTTTGGGGTATTTGACTAGAAATTTTGTTATTTTCTATGTAAATGTATTTAAAATTTTTTAACTTTAAGAGAGATTCTAGAAAAAGGCATTTGCGTTGAGGGGGAGTAGGGGGGTGATGGTAAATATAATGAGAAGTGTGGTTGTGAGGAAGAAGTTCTTATTCATTATGTTTTTAAGAATGAGAAAGTGAAATATTTGAACCTGGAGTGAAGGGTGATGAAATTTGAATTAATAAAGGGTGTTAGGTTGATGATAAGGTTTTGTTAAATTTGGTTTTTTGTTTTTTAAAGTGAAAATGAAAAGAGAAAGCCAACATGTTTGGCTAGATATAAATGGTAATGGGGGTCATGATTTATTACAAAAATTGATGTTTAGCTAAATGACTAAAGTAATTCTGAGAGTCAATTTAAGAGTCTTTTTTATTAAAATATTGGTTATAAATAGAGGTAAATTTGACACGTAAGTGAGATTGTTCTAAATATGAATGTGTATATTTATTTGTTTGTTTATTTATTTATGTGAATTGTTCTAAATATTCACTTATATTTTATTAGCGCTATACAAGCTTTCCTAGCACTACGAGATAGCCATCTACCACAGCGGAGAGTCAACCCCATTATTACATGGAATTATGTGAAGGTATATTAATTATCACATGTTTTATTATATTAGTGATGCTACTTGATAAAACTTAGGATTTATCCATATTTTCTTTTCATTTGTAGTGTCCTCGGCAACGCAATCAAATAGATTGTGGCTATTTCATGTTGAGGTTTATGAGAGACACTCTTTTGTTGGATCGAATAGAGATTCCATCCGATGTATGTATTTCTAACTTATGAGTTATTTTAATATTAACACATATCTCTCATGTCTAATGAAATAGTTAAAACTAAATCAAACTATGTTATATTATTATGTAATAATTTGAAGAATGCAAGTGTGCTCATTACTCAATTTCTCAATTGGATGAAATTAAAGAGGATTGGTGTCAATACATTATGGAGCTCAGAATTTTACAAGGTATAATATTGTACTCTTACTTTAATTGATGAGAATTTAAATATATGTAACTTTGTTTATGTATTCTTTTAATTGAATTACAATCTTTGTGTTTTCAGGACCTATAATGTAGATTTGAAGCAATGCTTTGGTTGGATGCAAAAGTACTAGTATAAGTAATATGTGCATTTGTAGAAAAAATGTAATGATTTGTAATTATAAATAGGTGTATATATAATTTTGGTTTGTAATTTTAAATATATATATTGGTTTGAATTGCCAATTGTTTTGGATATATAATTTTGGTGTAAATTGGTACATTTAAATAGGATAAATTGGATTGATTTGAATCCCCAAATTGTGGTATTTTTCTGAAAAAAATTGCTGGTTGAAAAACAGGTCAAATTCTGGTTGAAAAAACCTGGTAAAAATTGTGGTTTAAAAAAATTTATATAAAATTTTTCGTATACCTTAGACAGCGCTTTTGGTGAAAGCGCTGTCTAAGGTGGGGATTAGAAAGCGCTTTTGACAAAAGCGCTGTCTAAGATGGGGATTAGAAAGCGCTTTTACCAAAAGCGCTGTCTAAGGTATACCAAAAAATGTCAAAAAAGGGAGGGCTTAGACAGCGCTTTTTCTGAAAGCGCTGTCTAAGGTATACCAAAAAAATGTCAAAAAAGGTAGGGCTTAGACAGCGCTTTTTCTGAAAGCGCTGTCTAAGGTATACCAAAAAAATGTCAAAAAGGGTCAGGCTTAGAAAGAGCTTTTCCCAAAAGCGCTGTCTAAGGTATACCTTATAATGTCAAAAAGCGTTGTCTAAAGGTACCATAGACAACGCTTTTCATTAAATATACCCCCCTTTAGACAGCGCTTTTGGTATTACCCAAAGGGCTGTCTAAACCTATAGCAGCGCAGGTTTATACAGCGCTTAAAAGCGCTGTCTAAGGTCTTTTTTGTGGTAGTGTCCCCCTCATTTTTATCTATTTCCATGGATATATTGTTCATGGGCTTCATGCCCCCTTGCCAAAAAAAATTGGAATTTTCGAGATAGTTTGAATTATCATTATAATCCATATAATTTATTTAAATCATCATTATTTTTTTTATAAGCAATTCATTAATAGGAGAAAATGGAATCTCAAACCAAAACAACACCTCCAAACACAAGGAGAGCAATTACAAAAAATCGAACGGGAATTTATGCCATTCGTACATACTACATTTTCTACTATCTTCATGACCTAAAATCAACCAATTCCACGATACTACTTTAATAAGACTAACAATATCTTCCACATTATACAAAGCGTCATTAAACATTATATTATTTCTAGCCTTCCATAAGATCCAACAAGACATAAACCATATATAGTTTATCTTTCCCACTTTACCTCGACCTTTAAGATTCAGGTTCCAAGCCTTGATATGGCGACTGCAAGAATCTTCCAAAATTCTACTAATTCCAACCCAATCACATATCTTGCCCCACACCAATAAGGAGAAATGACACGAGAAAAAGAGATGGGCGTTATCCTCAAGATTACGGAAGCAAAGCACACAAACCTTATCATGCTCATTAACGGTTACTCCTCTTTTCTCCAAGTTGCATCTCGTCGGGAGCCTATCAAGCACTAATCTCCAACAAAAAATATGGACTTTCATCGGCATCACCGTCTTCCAAAGTAACCTCAGCGAATCGGCAATTTCAGGCTGGAGCTCAACTAAAACAGACGAATTCAAGAAATGGTAGAAGGAATTAACAGAATACACCTTAGAATCATCAAGCATCCATTGCCATTTATCAGTAGCATCTTTTACCGCAGAGAAATTCTCCAGAAAATAGTTGCAGGTCCTCCTTTCAAACTCATAATTTCCAGAATTAGCGTTATCCGCCAATGAAGGGTTTTTCCACTGCCATTGAGTTCCTTCCCAAACTCCCATCTGACTAACAGATATTGCCTTATTTCTGCAATTATCGAACAGGGAAGGAAAATGAACTTTCAACGCCAAGTTCCCTGTCCAAGAAGACTGCCAGAATGCAACATCTTCCCCTCCACCAACAGAACATTCCAAAAAATCACAGAAATTTTCTTGAAGTTCGGTGACTGCATTCAACAGGATATCAGTCATCCAAGGAGAATCTGACTTCAATCTGCCAACATCCTGGTAGGTCTGAACTTTAATACTCAAGTTACCGTATCTGGTGACAAGAGTTTTCCTCCATAATTCGTTACCGCCAACAGTAAACTTCCACAACCATTTAGCGAGCAATGCACGATTGAACCTCCCTAAGTGTTTGATTCCAAGATCACCAAATTCCTTTGGTTTACAAACTGAATTCCTATGAAATACTTCGAACAGGTTATCTTTAAAACACATAAAATAAAATAAAATAATTAATTATTAGTATAATTAAAATTTAAAAAATAATAATTAATCGAAATATATCATACAAAAAACTAAATGTTAAAATATATATACAAGGTTTTATTTAATTTTCTAATAATGAATTCAAAATCGGATCCGAGAGATTTTTGAAAAAAGAATATCCAAATACATTAAATAATTCTCATTTTTTTACAACTTTTATTTCTTTTAATTAATTCATAGTTTTTATTTGGATATGTATCAAAGTTGAAATTTCACTTTTAGTCGGAGGGTGTTGCGAGGAGTTTTTGGCGTAGGGAGGATGTTGATTTTTCTTTTGTTAATTCGGACGGTATGTCAGGAGGGTTACTTATTCTGTGGAAAGCAAATTTGGTGGATGTCATTCGTAACTTTAGAGGTGCGGGATACTTGGGAATAAAAGTTAGATGGAAAAATAATAATTATTATGTTGTGAATATTTATGCCCCTTGCTCGCTTGTTTCAAAGAGGATTTTATGGAAGAAGTTGTTAGAGTTGAAGGCTATCTTTACGGATGGAGAGTGGTTTGTTGGGGGCGATTTTAACGCGGTGAAAAATGCGAATGAACGAAGAGGTAGAACATCTTTTAATGCAAGTTCGGAGTGGAGGTGCTTAGAGAAGTTTATTTTGGATGGTAATTTGGTGGATTTATCGTGTAAGGGTAAAAAGTTTAGTTGGTATAGAAGTGACGGCAAGGAAAAAAGTAGGATTGATCGGTTTTTGGTTTCTAATGGTATCATCGATGAGTGAGGGGTCGTGGGTCAACTGATTGGGGATAGGAATATATCCGATCATTGCCCTATATGGCTTATTTTGGACAAAGCGGATTGGGGTCCGAAACCCTTTAGGGTTATCAATGAATGGTTTTCTATACCTTCTTTTCTTCCTTTCGTGGAAAAAAAATGGAGGAGGATTCATGTGGTTGGAAGAATAGATTTTGTTCTTAAGGAAAAATTGAGGATCTTAAAAGAGAGCCTTAAGTGGTGGAATTCTACTATTTTTTGTAGGTTTGATTTAAATATGGAGGAGGGTGTAAAGGTTTTGAATGAAGGGGATGGTGAGGAGGTAGCTTTAGGGGAGTTGGAGGAGGAAGACTTGTTGAGAAAGAAAAAGTGTGCTAGTAGTAAGTTTTGGTTGAATTTAAAGATTAAGGAAAATATGCTATATTAAAAAAGCTAGATTGAAGTGGCTTAATGACGGGGATTCAAATAGTAAGTATTTTCATAGAGTTATGAAAGAGAGGAGAAGGCGTAATTTCATTGGTTCCATAAGAACGGAAAATGGTGTTATTGACAAGGTGGAGGATGTTAAGGAAGAAGTGAGGAGACATTTCGCTTCTAAATTTGTTGAGACGGATTTCGTTAGACCGGTGTTAGAAGTCATTCCTTTTAAGGGTATTAGTAGTGTGAAAATTCTTTTCTTGAAGCTCCTTTTTCGGAGGAGGAAATTAAAGAAGCGGTTTGGAGTTGCGATGGTTCAAAAAGCCCGGGCCCCGATGATTATTCTTTTCTTTTTATCAAGAAGTGTTGGCATTTCATGAAGGAAGATTTTGTTGGTTGTTTTCAAAGCTTTCATTCCGGAGCTTTTTTCTCTAAATCTTTTATCTCATCTTTTTTGACCTTGGTTCCAAAATCTTCTAATCCTTTGAGTTTGGATGATTATAGACCTATTTGTCTTGTTGGGTGTGTTTATAAAGCTTTATCTAAACTCTTGGCGTCGAGGTTAAAGTTGGTGTTGAACTCGGTTACTTCTAGTTGCCAAAGTGCTTTTGTTCCTGGAAAACAACTCCTTGATGGTGTTTTGGTGGCTAAAGAGGTGGTTGATTTCGCAAAGAAGGAGGGAAAAGCTTGTTTGATTTTCAAGGTTGATTTCGAGAAGGCGTATGATAAGGTTAGTTGGAATTTTCTCACCTTTATGCTTCGTAAAATGGGGTTTGGGGAAACTTTGTTGAGATGGATGGATGCTTTGGTTTTTTCGAGTAAGATGTCGGTCTTAGTTAACGGTAGCCCTACGACGGAATTTATTGTGGAGAGAGGATTGAGACAAGGAGACCTATTATCTTCTTTTCTCTATGTGATAGTTGCAGAAGGTCTAAGGGGAATGATTAATAGGTCGGTGGCAAATTAGGAGTTTGAGGGATTCAACATAAGGGGTAGGTGCTTTGTTGATATTCTTCAATTTGCGGACGACACTTTGTTGTTTGGTGATGGTACGTAGAAACATCTTTGGGCCATTAAAGCGGTCTTGAGAGGTTTTGAATTAGTTTCCGGGTTGGGAATTAATTCTCATAAGAGCAAATTTATTAGTGTGAATATTAATTCTAGATTTATGGAGGTGGCTTCTTATTTTCTTTCTTGCAAAAGGGAGGAAAATAAATTTGTTTTTCTTGGAATTCCCATTGGTTACAATTCTAATATAAGTGAAATGTGGAGGGATTTGGTGGGGAAGTTGAAACGGAGGTTCTCTTGTTGGAACAATCGTTTTCTTAGTTTTGGTGGAAGACTTACTTTATTAAAAACGGTGCTTTATAGTGTATCTATTTTCATGCTTTATTTCTTTAAAGCCCCGGAGAAGGTGGTGAGAGAAATTACTATTATTCAAAGTAACTTCCTTTGGGGGAGTAAGGAGGATAAGAGGAAAATTTATTGGGTGAGTTGGAAGATGGTTTGTCTTTCTTTTGAAAAAGGGGGGTAGGGCTTGAGAAGGGTGGACGACTTTAATATGGCGTTAATTAATAAATGGAGATGGAGGATATTGACGGAATCAAAAGCTTTTTGGTATAGTGTTTTAAGGGGAGTTGTGCTTCTTTTTGGTGGAGAGACTTATGTGGCTTGGTGAATAGTACTCCGGATAATTGTTTTGTGCCTAATTGCAAATTTTCTATTGGCAATGGTTTCTCTACCTCTTTTTGGTTTTCTTGGTGGATAGGGGATTATTGTTTAAAGGATTATTTTCCATTTCTTTTCCACTTGTCACACCTTAAAGGTGTTTCGGTAGCTTGCATGGGAGATTGGTTCGATGATGGGTGGATTTTGGGGTAGTCGGGCCGGTTGTAGGAGAGGTGGCCGCGGAGATGCAAAGGTTGCGGAATTTGTTGGACCATGTTGGGCCGACTATTGGCGTTGGTGGAACGGTGGCTTAGAGGGGGAGTGTGACGGAAGAATATTCGATGAGTTCTTTCTTTAATTTAATTTCTTCTTTCCACATTCCTCTTGGTCCGAGTAATAAATTTGATGAAGCCTTTTCCCTTATTTGGAAAGTCATAGTCCCTTATAAGATTAAGGATTTTTGTTGGAGGTGCTTTTTAAATAGGCTTCCTACTAAGCTTGCTCTTAGTTGTAGAGGTTGTGTGTTTCCGAATAGTGGATTGGAGTGTGTGTTTTGCTCTTTGGCGGAAGATTTTATTGATCATATTTATACGAAATGTGGTGTTTCTTTATTGGTGTGGAGGGAGATGGCCGATTGGATTGAATTTGAAAATTGGGGGGCTAGTGATATTAAAGAAAGCTTCTTATCTTGGCATACTTTCTTCAAGCAAAAAAGGGTGAAGAAAAGGAAAGAAGGTTGTGTGTGGTTGACAACGACTTGGTATTTGTGGACTTTGCGTAATACTATTATATTTAGCAATGATAGTTGGAATGTGTTGGATACGGTATGGAATATCAAGGTGTTGGTGTTGAGATGGTCTTATGTTGAGAAAATTACTCGCTCCAATTATAGCTTTTATGAGTTTTGCAAATTTTCTTTGTACTACTTGGCTTAAGGTTTAATTGGGTGTAATTTTCTTTAGACTCGAGGCCTTCCTCGCTATGTTGTAAGTGGTTTCGAGAACCCATTGTTCTCGCTTTCAATATTAATCTCTTGCTTATTGAAAAAAAAAGTTGAAATTTCACTTTTAATTTATAATTTTTTTCTTTAAATTTCAATTTATGGTAAAATATTATTTGTACATTAAAAATTATTTATTTATTTTTTATAAATTATACAATAAAATTTATTATTCAACAAATTTTATTAAAATACCAAAATTATTTTCTATGCATATGGTATATATATATATATATATATATATATATATATATATATATATATATATATATATATATATATATATATATATATATATATATATATATATATATATATATTAAAATAAATATATAATTGTTAAATATAGAACACAGTACCTAACAAAATAGGAATAAAGAATATAATAAGAAAAAAATCCAATATTTAATACGAGAATTCAACCAAAGGTATGGATTAATTAACAAGTTTTTATGGCAAAAAATCTTTATAAGAAAAAAAGAAAAAAATTCCTTTGAAATCTGTAAGCATTTAAAAAAATATTAATTATTGTATAATAAAAGAATTAACCGCGTTTCGCATACGTTGCTTCTAGACATAAGATAGTGATGAAATCAAAATAAGAAAAACAAACTTAAAGGGAAAAAAATTAACAAAATATTAATTTACGAGTGAGATTCATGTGATGAGTGTATATATAAATAAACGTAAGGATGTAACCACAACAGATAGGGCATTGTTGTTTGTATTATCGAAGTGTGTTCGTAGTAACATTCTTGTCTCTTTCTTCATTTTGTTTCTTTGTGTCTATGAAAGTGAAAATTGTAATCACGTGAATCTCTCTCTTCTCGTTTTAGCCTCTCATATAAGAACCCTACCACCCTCTCTTTACCCTCTTTCTTTTTCTCTCTTACCATATCCCTTTGTACTGTCTGTTTCTCTCTCATAACCATCCATGACTCCTGTAAGTCCAAATCCAGCAGGTCCCAAGTCCTTACAACAAGGTCAAAATCAGTCTTTCGATGTTTCTCCAGTGAAACAGGACCCTCCGGCCTTGTTTAATTTACTTGGACAGTTTCAAGAAAATCATGATCCTAAGGCAAGACCATATTTTACATGATCCTTTTAATTTTTTTTTTTCTCTTTTATTTTTTCATCATAGATAGATTATCACTACTTCTCTATATTTTTTATTGTTTTTTCGTTCCGATACTATGTATCTTTAGCGATGATCATGATCACATAGTAGCGATGATCATGATCATATAAATTATTTATATAGTTTTAATGAATTAATATGAAATTTTATATAATGATATAATTACGATTTATGCCTATGATCAGATTTATAATTTTGATTTTTAGATGTTTGTGATCTAATTCTATATTTTTTTATCTCTTTGATTTTATTACTTTAGGATCATCAGCTGGTACTTCATTATGGTGGATCATCATCATTGATCAATCCTCCACAACTTTATAATTCTTCTAATTCATCTAGTGGTTCAGCTATGGTTGATCAAAGCAGCCCGCGTGATCCAAATTTATCATCATCCATGGAGATGGAAGAAAGCGGCCAAATAAATGGTGAGTTATTGGCGAAATGGACGTCTTCGAAGGCGAGGTTGATGAGAAAATTGATGATGCCAGGAAGCAGTTATGTTGTTGCCACAAATGAAGAGAATGAAATTATCAATACAAGTGCTAGTGCTGCCACAACTCCAAATAGAGGAGTTCAAAATGAAAGGTACAGTCAAGGAAGCCCTACATCTAGGGTTTGTGCTGACTGTCAAACTACCTCTACCCCACTTTGGAGGAGTGGCCCTATGGGTCCTAAGGTAAATTAGTTAATCTTTTTTTCCCCTATTCACTACACTTTCATTTACTAAATCATAGTAGAATGTTTTACGGTCAAGGATCAATTAAAATTTAGTAATTGTCGTTTTGATTCGTTTAATAAAAAAATATCTGTCTTTAGTAAAAATAAATATCAATTTTAAAAAAATATATATATTTTTCACCTGTTTATGTCAGTAATTCCACATTTATCAAGCTATATATACTAGTAGTAATTTTTGGATAGGTCAAAAAAATGTAATTTTAATTTTTTATTTATTTGAATATTTCAAGAGATCGCACTAATGTATACTTTAATTTAATTGATTGTTAATTAACATGAATATGTTGTTGGTGCAGTCACTTTGCAATGCTTGTGGAATCAGACAGAGGAAGGCAATAAGGGCTGAGGAAGAAGCTGGAAATAGTTTGATCACTTCTTCAAAGACTAACAAAGAAAAAGACAAGAAACTTCTTGTGAACAAATGTGCACAATTCAAGAAGAAGAACAAGACTACTTCAGCTGCTGCTGCTACGACTACTAGCTCGTCCGAAGAAATGGAGGAGAGAGTTGATTTTTTTTTATCAAAGGTGAGAGAAAAATCGGGTTTCGAAGATACTACTGAGGATGTAGTGGATTATGCACTCCTTCTGATGGATATATCTTGTGGTTATATTTATCCTTAAAGGAAGGATGTGGATTCTCTCATGTAAGAATTTTACAATGAGGGGTGAGGGGTTCATAAATTTTGAGTTTTGG
Organism: Lathyrus tuberosus; assembly: GCA_022829125.1. Lineage (NCBI taxonomy): Eukaryota > Viridiplantae > Streptophyta > Magnoliopsida > Fabales > Fabaceae > Lathyrus > Lathyrus tuberosus. The sequence goes on along the minus strand of JALAZF010000013.1, from coordinate 23,020,178 downwards.
TTTTATTTGTGTTAAATATCAAAATAATTGGTGATTATTTTGTTTGGTTTTGTGAGTTGTGAAATCAAGTTGATGTACTTGCATCAAAACCAAAATAAGATTTTGTTGCATTATACATGCATTTAAGGTTTCATGATCCTTTACTATAATGCATTATCATGAAATAAAGAGAAATTTTGTGTGAGCTTTTATATATCTTTACTTTCATGTTTTTTTTAATTGAAATATTTTAGGTTTTGCGGGTAAAAGAGAATCTAGCGGTAAAATTTTCTTGAATTTAAATTTCATGATCCTTTACTATAATGCATTGTTTTCATGTGATTTAACTAGTGGAACATTTATTCTACTTTTATTATAGGTTGATTATTTTGAAAGTCCGATGAAAATTTCTTGCTTCAAATCCGATAAATGAAGATTTAGAACCTTCATTGATTTTTTTCTCAACCTTCAGATTCAATGTATAGGTTAGGTTTAAAATATACTATTATTATTAATGACATTAAAAGAATTATTATTATTATTATTATTATTATTATTATTATTATTATTATTATTATTATTATTATTATAAAAAGAAAGAGAAAAAATACAACCACCAAAAGGGGAAAATGTACAAACAGCTAAATCCTACCCAACACAATTATTATTATTATTATTATTATTATTTTTTTTTTTAATTTAAAAACAATTTTTTTATGTAAGTAAATATATTAAATTGGATTATTACAGCTAGGATGAGATTGGCTTTAGACTCAACTTTATCATAAGTGTTGTCTCAAACACCAAATGTTAATCGGATCCACTGATTTCTCTGAACACCATTCCTCAATCATCCTCATGTATTGCTAGACCTTGTTTTCTATTGCTTTTTTATTTTAGGAAAGTGTTTCCACTATTGTTGTGGAAAAAGATATGAGTTTTTTTTATACGTAACTATTAATGGTTTTCTTTGTAAGCAGTTATCATTAAGAGAGATTAAGGGGATCTCTCACCCCAAAGGGTACAATCAAGCACTAGCAGAACAGAGCTAGAAACAAAACAAGAATGAGCACTGATAAAAGAAAACACAGTCAGCCCCAACCAACACCCTTAAATAAAATCGAGAGAGAATTTCGTCCACTCGTAAAAATTACAAATTGTCCTACCATGCTCACCGGTTGCCAACTACTTCCAAGAAGATGCAACAATACTGTGGAAAATGTTATCGACATTACATACCTCGGCATTAAACTCAATTGTATTCCGATTCCTCCAAATACTCCAGCAAGAAATCAACCACAAAGAGGCTACGGATTCGAAAGAGGTCGTTCTTTATATTATCGCCATCCATGACAGGAAATGCCTACAACAGTCCGGTTAGCTCAAAGGCTCGATATTCAACCATTCGTAGATCTTATTCCAAATCAAACGAACCTTGAAACATGTGCAAAAAAGATGAGCAACATCCTCCACTTGAGAAAAGCAAAGAACACATACCTTCTCATGAATATTGGTAATGATGCCTCTTTTCTCTAGATTATCCTGCATAGGCAAACGGTTAAGGAAAAGACGCCAAGCGAAGATTTTAACTTTCAACGTAACTATTAATGGTGATCATTCTCTTCTATGTGCTGCTCATTGTAAGCATCTTATTTTGCTTTCTTTTGGGATTTTTAATAGTGCCAATGACTTGGAAAACTAAAAAAAATTTTGAAACTTTGGAGTTTAGATAGACAATTAGGTTGTTCATTTAAACCGAGTTAGGAAAAATAAGGTGATAGATTGGTTTGTTTAGAGAAGAGAGAATGTCACCACAACAGATCGTTTAATTGTCGTGTTTAGATATTGGTTGAATCGTTTAATATTTGTGGGCTTCAGAGTGGATAAAAAATTATATGGTTAAAGAGTTTATTTTTTTCAATTGTTTGGAGTTTGTGGCGATTCAGAAGACTAAACTTAGTGAGGTGTTTACCATATTAGTATCATTCTTATGGGAAAAAACCTTTTTATGAGTGTAGATTTATTCCTGCCATCGGTAATAATAGTAGATGACTTCTTTCTATTTGGTGCAGTTCGAAAAAAGATCACTAAGTTTTCCTTCTTCGATTTAGGTTTTCTTTGTATTTGTCTTATAAAGGGCGTTGAAGAAAGATCACTGATTATATGCTTATGTGTTTGTTGGAAACCTTGATATCTTGGTTAATGGTTCTCCGACTCATGAAATTAATTTTCATAGAGGTTTGAAGCAATGAGACTCGCTAGCCCCTTTTTCTCTTTCTGCTAGTTGTGGAAGGGTTGTGCATGCTTCTTAGCATGGTTGTGGAGTTGGATTTTCTAATAGGCTTCAGAGTTTCGAGTTCGGATTTAGTTATCTCTCACATGAAATATGTTGATGATAATCTAATCAAAGTTGAGACTGCAATAGAGAATCTTTGGACTATCAAGGCTATTTTGAGGGGTTTTTAATTTGAATTTGGTCCCTGTGTTAAATTTAGCCTCGTTGGGATTAATGTTTGGATTTAGCCAATGACTTCCTCCATTATTTTCACTAATCTCTTCCTTTCAAGTACCTTGGTCTGCCGATACAGGCAAACCCCCGCATTCAGGCTACTTAGGAACCTTTGATTACTCTTATTTGTAAATACTTTCTCTCTTAAAATAATTGATATGTTAGCTTGGGGAAACATTGATTCTTTTCAATTCGGTTCTTAAAGTTATCCCAATTTTCTTTTTTTCCTTCATGAAAATTCCTATCAAGGCGTGGAAGAGAATCATTAAGATCCAAAAGAGTTTATTGCGTGTGTGTGTGTCCCGGGGGGGGGGGGGGGGGGGGGGGTTAATGGTATTGTAAAAACCTCTTAGGTCAAATGATCTGATGTTTTTAAACCTAAGAAGGGAAGGGTTTTTGGTGTTCGTGATCTTTGTGTAGTTAATTTAGTGTTACTAGGTAAGCGAATGTGGAGGTTGATCTTGTAACACCCCCTTTCTATACCCCCAAATAATCACATAAATCATTTAGGCACATATTAAAAAAATTCGCCAGAGTACGATTAAAACATAGTATAAAAGAGGCATGTCACATCATACACGCATTTAATACATACAACACCTGCTCAAAATATTGATATGCAACAGTGGGGTAACTTGCCACAGAGGAACTTTGTCCTTACACCCACATCTCAATATTTAGAATAAAAGCGGAAAATCCAAACATTGAAATACATCCAAGTATATATACGTAGATATATACATCACCAAGTATCATCCATCATTATAAGTCATGTTTACATAAACATTCATCAACAAGATACATGTACAAATGTATCACAAAAGAATAATATACATCCTAGCTACCCGGTGCTACATATCAGAGCCAACCGACCAAAAGAATGAAGACACGCTTCACAAAAAGACCTCCAGCATACCTACTCTGCAATGCCTCATAGAGTACCATAAAACAGCAGAAGGGTGAGAAATATTATCATAATAACAATGCATATAATTATATATATATATATATATATATATATATATAAACATAAAAATACACATATTACACATTCTCACCACAATTCATCACATTTTCATCCATATACATTACAATGTATATATATATATATCCACCAAGCATATTCATCATGCACACTTTCACAATTCTCAATCATTCCGTATAAACATACACAATTATGTTCATTCAACAACACAACATTATAAAGATGATAAATGCAAATCATAGAGACCGACTCACGACTCTATGCAAATGCAATGCGGGTACCGACTCAATCATCACTAGTTCACTCAGGAACTCTGCTGGAACCATCGCTCGTTACCGAAGTAACTCCTCGTCGTGCCTACGATGTTCACCCATTGCTCACACCCCACATGGGCACACAATGTTTATGGATCGCTCACACCCCACATGGGCACACGACCCGATCGCTCACACCCCACACGGGCACACGATCCGATTGCTCACACCCCACATGGGCACACAATCATTTGTAATCATCGCTCACACCTCACATAGGCACACGACGTTACAACGGATTCTCATTAGAATCGCTCAACACAAGAATGCACATCATGATGCTTCACATGCAAAATGACTCGAAAGACATTCTTGAAATGCATACATATTCACAATATATTCATGCATTCATCACATATAATCCATCTACATTCACATCAATTGTATAACAACATACACATTTATCCAAACAAATCAATTTACGGTTTACCGAAAAAGTCGGCTAAAAATAATATTTTCCATCATCATCAAAAAGTACTCATCCACAGCTTCGATTCGATATAAAGAACACTTAAATCCGATAAACAACGAAGAAGATATGTATATTTCAAAATAACGCAAAAACATAAACCGGAGGCCCGACACTACGAAACGGTTCGAAAATACTGTTCCAATTGGACCAGGTTTAGACCTCAAAACCATTTTTCCTAGAAAGAACATCTCGTTAGCTTCCCAACGCTTCGAATGGGGGTCAAAACCGACTTACGGTTCAAGAGATATGAATTTCTGAAGTTTTCCGAAAAATCAGGATTTTCCACCTACAGCACGCGTCCGTACGCCTGCGCACAAAACCAGAATTTCTGCTACATTCTGGTACAACTGCGTAATCGCCCGAAACCCAACCGATTCAATTACTTTCTTCCGAATAAATACATGGTGATATCACATAAATACACACCAACATATTAGGATCAAGAAAAACCCGATTCCACGACTTTTATTTTTCACCAAAATCTCAAAACCCTTAATCACCAAAATTGTGAAAACTCACATAATCAACCAAATTCAACAAAACAAGTTTCTATAATCTCGGTCTAACCTCATGCGACTAATCTTCACAATTTATTTCAAATTTCATCCGTGAAAACATCGATTCTAACCGATTATGTCAAAATCCAACCTAACCTCAAATATTTCTAACACAACCAAAACAATCGAAATAAAACATACACAATCGTATACAAAGTTAAGATAACGATATTTCACACCCTTACCCGATTTAATCGATTCTTAGAGGTCGTTTCGTCGATTTCTAGCTTTTCTCCACTTTTCCTCTTTTTCTTCTTTTCTCTTCTTTCTCTCTTATGTTTTCTTTTCTTTACTAACTTTCTCACTTCTAACTTATTATATCTTTTCTTTTCTATTTCTTTTCTTAAAATATCTCATATATAATAATTAACCAAAATATCTCACAAATATCTAATAATACATTTTCTCACTTAATTTCTAACTTATGATTAATTGAGAAAAGTCTAAAATACCCTCCATTCTAATTTCCCCGAAAACTCTCGAAAACGGTAAAATAACATTTAACACACAAATTTAACAAATAAAATAATTTATCACCCAATTAAAATAAAAGACTCAAGAATAATGGAATAATCAAAATCCGGGCGTTACAACTCTCCCCCACTTTAGAAATTTTCGTCCTCGAAAATAATACCTGATTCAAACAACTCCGGATACGACTCTCGCATCCCACTCTCTAGTTCCCAAGTCATATTGCCTTCCGCAGCGCCTCCCCACGCTACTTTCACAAGCGCAATATCCTTGCCTCTTAGTTTCTTAACTTCGCGGTCCAAAATCCTAACCGGTAAAGCTTCCACCGTAAGGTTATCTCTCACTTCAACCTCGTCCATAGGAATAACATGTGACGGTGTAGCGAGCGATTTTGGACCCGGTTCTTAAGCGTTGGTCGCTCTCTGCGGTTTGAGCTTTGACTACAGGTCGATTCATTTTTTATCCTATTGTGAGCTGAATAAGGAAGGGAAATAGATGTCTCCAATTAACCCTGCTTTGCATACTGAGTTTAAACAGCGGTCTGTTAGGTTACGAATGCTATCAATGTGGGGGGGCCTTTGTACTGGTTATTTGTATTTTCGCCAATACGGTTTCTTTCTTTTTATCTGGGCAGAAGGTTTCTGGTGGGGAACAAGGATTAGGATGTTAGGACTGATGCTTTTGAATTACTGCTTTTGATTGATGGAGATATGGGATTTGGGTTTTTTGTTGGTCGTGCTCGCTAAGATTTTTCTTTCAATCTTATGCCTACGTATTCCCGTTTACCGAAACAGGAAAATCAGAGCGTTCGTAGTTCCTCCTATTCTATGGGAGGAAATGGGTTTTTGGTGTCTTGTTCAAAGCCCAAGACGTGAAGCGAAAGGTGGTTTGTATCTTGTTCAAAGCCCAAGATGTGAAGCTGAAGGTGATTTATATCTTGTTCAAAGCCCAAGATGTGAAGCTGAAAAGTCCATTTGTGTCTTGTTCAAAGCCCAAGACGTGAAGCTGAAAAGTCTATTTGTGTCTTGTTCAAAGCCCAAGACGTGAAGCTGAAGGACCTCGACTTTAGAGAGAATTTGTCATCTCTAAAGAAGGGTTTTTCTGTCACAACTATTGGGTGACTGGTTATAAAGGAGAATTACTTTAACCGGGATACGCGGATCCTAACAATGCCATAATTTCCTTAAAAGGGGATTTTAACCTGAAGGAGAAGACTTTAACTCAGTGTAGAGCAATGCTATCTTTCCTTAGGAATTTCTCATGCTAAAAGAGGGACAGTGGCATGGATGTAGATGATCCTGAGGCTTGCCGCTTACAGCGATTAGATGATGGGAAAAGAGTTGTTGATGTTTGTGTACTGTGAACGAGGCACAGCTTTGCTGCTAAAAGGTTGATCGGACCAACCAGTGGTTTTCTTATACAAAGCCTAAGAGGAGGTAATTGGCCCAACAAGAGGGAGTTTTTATGTGTCTCGTACGAAGCCCGAGATAGAGGCTAAACGTTTGCTTCGCTGGGAAGAATCATTGAACAAAGCCCAAGAGGAGGCTATGGTAATTGTTTCAGTTAAGTGACAGGTCCAGTATACTGATTTTAAAGAGAAAATCAGTTCTTATATGAGCAACACTGTACTCAGGGACTTGATTTGAGGATCAGGGATATTTCCTTCTCTTTGAGGAAACGGCAAATCCAAAGGGTATTGAGACTGTCCAAGTCTGCGGGTTTCCTTCCTATTTAACGAAGGGGTCACTTGAGAATGTCTTTGAGACTCAAGGAAGTTAGACTGTCCGTGTCTAGAGTTTTATCTTTTGTACTATGCTTTGAGAAACAGTAGTAGACTCTATGAAAGGACTGTTCTATGAGGATGACTAGGTTCTGTTCCTATATCTCTAGGAGGTCGTCGGGACAATTTGTACGAAGCCCAAGAGGAAGCTGGAAACTTTTAAGAAGCCGACGGGTCCTTGTACGAAGCCCAAGAGGAGGCTATCATTCCCGAAGGAAGAGATCATTATACGAAGCCTAAGAGGAGGCTGTGAATACTTCTAAGAAGCCGTAGGGTCCTTGTACGAAGCCCAAGAGGAGGCGGGGTTGCTTTTAGGAAGCCTGTGGGTCCTTGTACGATGCCCAAGAGGAGGCCGATGCTTTTAGGAAGCCCGTGGGTCCCCAAACCCCGAGAAATTCAAGGCAAGCTATTCACAAGGAATAGATCAAGTCAGGAAAGTTCGAGAATTTGGAAGAAACTCAAAGATGCCATTCACGGAGAAGACATTCATCTTGGGGAGTAGAGTTTCTTGACAATTCCTAATGAGGACAGCCGAAGAGAATACTGTATCTGGTGATCCTATTGGGGATCTAGTTGTCTATTTCTACGAATAAACGAAACGGCGTCACCTAGTTCTAGACGTAGTTGCCGGGGAAACTCTAAATATCTATACTATTATTACACAGTTGATATGAGTTTATGAAAGAAGACTTACAGTGAAACAGCCCCACAATACAGTTATATGTATATGAGTTTATGAAAGGAGACTTACAGTGAAACAGCCCCACAATACAGTTATATACATATGAAAGCGGTAAATGAAAGCGGGTAAACACTTACTCGGTTGTAGAGCTTCCATGATGTTTGGTTAGTTGTTCAACAAAGAAAGATTGAAAACAACAGTATATTCAAAATCAAAGGAGAAAGTGCTTTGAAAAAGAAAGATTTGGGGCTTACAGCTCAAGGAGAGGCCCAGGGTTTTATCAGTGAGCGCACTGTTGAATTTGTACAGAGGGACTTATACAAGTGACTGAGGCCCAAGAAAGGTTTTTTGTACAAAGGGATGGGTCTTACACTCTATTAGAGGCCCAAGTGAGTTTTAAGAAAAGAAATGGGTCTTACTACTCGAGGGTAGGCCCAATGGTTAATTTTGAAAAAAGGCGACGGTCGCGCCGAGGTTTTGTAAACACCGTGGGACTTATACAAGTGATTGAGGCCCAAGAATTTTGGTATTTACAAAGGGATTGGGTCTTACACTCTATTAGAGGCCCAAAAAGTTTAAAGAAAAGAAATGGGGCTTACAACACGAGGGGAGACCCATAGTCTTTATTTTCAAGATGAATATTCACTTTTAAAATGCTTAAAAACAATTAAAAATGAATTTATTCACAAAAATACCAACTATATTAAATAAATAATATAAATTTGATCTTTTTGTAGAATAAAATATTTTACTATTTTTGTGATTTTTCAGAAAAAGAACCAATAAAAAATAATCAAAATTGAAGGAGTTATTAATTTTCCAAATTATTAAAAAATAATAAGAAAATATAAAAAAGAGGGGTTGGGTCTTACACTCTATTAGAGGCCCAAAGTGTATTTTTGTACAAAAGATGGGGCTTACAACTCAGGGAGATGCCCAAAATATTTTCAGTTTGAAAATGGCGATCGCGCCGAGATTTTTAACGTATCGGGACTTATACAATAGCTGAGGCCCAAAAATTGTTTCGTTAAAAAAGGGTTGGGTCTTACACTCTAATAGAGGCCCAAGTGTTTAAAAATGAAAAGAAATGGGACTTATAGCTCAAAGAGAAGCCCAGTTGATTTTCGTTTGGAAATGGCGATCGCGCCGAAGTTTTCTTTTAACGCAGAGGGACTTATACAATAAGTGAGGTCCAAAATTGTTTTGGTTAAAAGGGGATTGGGTCTTACACTCTAATAGAGGCCCAAAAGTTTTGAATGAGTCTTATAGCTCGAGGAGAGGCCCAAGGTTATTTCTTAAAAAGGCGACGATCGCGCCGTTTGTTTTTGACGGTATCGGGGCTTATACAATGAATGAGGCCCAAAAAATGATTTGGTCAAAAAAGGATTGGGTCTTACACTCTATTAGAGGCCCAAGTGTTTAAAAAAGATTTGTTAGGTTGAAAATCAAAGAAAACCCCAATTTCATTTTTTAGGCATTTTTTCAAGAAAAATTAAGTAAAAAATGATAAAAATATCAAATAAAATCATTAAATAATGATTAAAGTTTATGAAAAAAAATATTTTATCAACAAAAATATTTAAAATCATTTTGGATTTAAAAATCAAGAAAATAAAAGAAATCATTTTAAAAGCATTTAAAACAATTTAAAACACTATTTTTAAATATATTAAAAATAATATTATTTTTTTTAATTTTTTTGGATTAAAATATTATGGGGTACGAATTGGAAAATGATGATTTTTTGCTATGTGAAAAAAATTGGTTGAGTTTTGAAAATAAAAAGTAAGAAAAAGAGAAAAGATATCAAAATATCATTTTCGACATTTTTTGGGGTAAAAACGAGTACCGAAATTTTAATTTTCAACACGTTTTTATCAAATTTCAAACACTCATAACTCTCTCAATTTTTATCGGAATCAAAATCCGGAAATACCTGCCTGACCTATTTTTCGCAAGGAATCCGATGATATTACTCACGCGCACGGAAAATCGACGCACAAAATGCAGAAAAAACTGCTATCGTTTTGAAAATATCGTTCAGCGCCGAATTTCCAACACGCGTAACTCTCTCGATTTTTATCGGAATCAAAATCCGGAAGTACCTACCTGACCAATTTTTCGTAAGGAATCCGATGGTATTACTCACGCACGCGGAAAATCGACGTATAAAATGCAGAAATTAAAAAACAAAAACTGCTATCGATTAAAACATCGTTCCGCGTTGAATTTCAAACACGCGTAACTTTCTCGATTTTTAACCGAATCAAGATCCGCAAAAGCCTATCCTGACCGATTTTTCGCAAGGAATCCAATGGTATCGCTCACACATACCGAAACTCAACGTACAAAATGCAGCGATAAAAAAACCAGAGCTGCTGCGTGTAAAAACATCGTTTCGCGTAAAATTTCCAACGCGCGTAACTCTCTCGATTTTTAACCGAATCAAGATCCGCAAGAGCCTATCTTGACCGATTTTTCGCAAGGAATCCAATAGTGTTACTCAAGCACACGGAAAATCGACGCACAAAACGCAGAAATTAAAAAACAAAAACTGCTATCGTTGTTTTCGACGCCGTTTCGCGTAAAATTTCTAACGCGCGTAACTCTCTCAATTTTCATCGGAATTGAAATCCGTAAAAACCTATCTTGACGGATTTTTCGCAAGGAATCCAATGGTGTTATTCACGCACTCGAAAACTCACTGTACAAAGTGAAAAAAACAGAACCGCTATCGTTAATTCGACGCCGTTTCGCGAAAAATTTCCAACGCGCGTAACTCTCTCAATTTTCATCGGAATTGAAATCCGTAAAAACCTATCTTGACCGATTTTTCGCAAGGAATCCAATGGTGTTACTCATGCAAACTAAAACTTAATGTATAGAACACACCAATGAAGAAAAGACAGAACTGCACATGGTTTCAAAACTACCAAAATTCCACATAAAAACATGTCAAAATGCAAACAGTGGGAGGATCACAACATACACATTAAGGACTACATTTTTACCTCAAGAATTGTTCAATATGATGCATGTATGTGGACAACAAAGGAAAGCATGATTCAAAGAATTCAAGTTGTGGATTTTACCTCTTTTTTGGAGATTTTGGGCAACCTTCCAAGTGCTTTGTTCCAGAAATGATTTGATGCTTTGGACAACCTCAAATGACCTCTTAGAAGCTTTTAGGATGGTTGGAATTAGCCGGAAACCTCTGGAGCAAGTTTGTGCACTTTCTCGCGAAATGGTCAAAAACGGCCAAAATGCCAACTCTCTCAAATGGTGTTCCAGATGTGTGGCACCATTTGGGACAGTTCAAGGATGATATTTAGAGTGTGTTTGAGGTTTTATCTGGTTTGGAAAGTGACTGAATCAAGACATGGCTTGAAAAATGCAAAAAAGTGTCATTTTGAGGTTTTGAGAGGTGACTTTGTGATGTTGTGATTACAGGTCACTTTTGATGGTTTGCACAGCTTACATATGATATATATGAGGTGTGTGTGTGATTAGTTTGAGTGGAATTGCTCTCTAGCTCAAAAACTCATAATTTCCTTACTAATGAAGGCATTTTGGAGTGAAAGAGAGAATTTGAGGAAAGCATATGTTTGATGGCTTTGGTGTACTCAAACTGAGCACAAATGAGCTCTATTTATAGTGGAGCAAGTTTGTTTTGGGATCCACAGTGAATGGTGGCTGCAGCAGGTGTTTGTTCCATGTTGGCCAATGGAAATGCAAGTCTCCTCTAGCCATTGACTAGAGGTTAGGGCACAGGCTGCTGGTTCCCTTGGTCTTCGATAAGTCTTGACTAATTTCAGATGAGAATGGCTCAGTACATGCCACCTCTAAGCATCCATTAAATGCTCCAAACCAAAATTGGAGTTTTGTCCCTCTTTTAGGGATTTCTAGGCTTTGGCATGCTTTTCTTTGTTCCTTGGACTTGGGAGGTTCATGGATCAGATCATCCCACTTGGATTTGATCCTTAGATGTGTCCAAACTGATGACAAGGCTTGAAAATTCGTGTGGCACAAAAAATGTGCAAATCTGCCTTGAAAAATTCAGCTTCAGCAAGCCATTTTGTAAGATCCATAACTCCCTGCTCGAGTATGCTATATGGACGTTCTAGGACTTTTCGGAAAGCTTAGATGACGTACTTCAACTTTGATGTTTAACATTAGACCTGGTTCAACTTGGATCATGGAGAAAAACAGCCTTGAAGTTGGGACATTATGCTGAAAAATGTCAATTTTAACTTTTTAGCCATTTTGATCCAAGCATAACTCAAAATCCTTAATGAATTGGACTTAGGTCTAGTTGAAGTTTTTGTAGAGGGTAATGAGGGATACAAATCAAGCTTTGGATGGGGAAAAATGGCTTTGTGGTTTAGGAGTTATGATCCTCCAAAGTTGGTACCCTTGCCACTTTTTTTCATAACTTAGAAAAATTTCTAAGTTTTTATGGTTACCCCTTTTACAAGTTATCCCACTTTCTTTGATTTTTCTTGATGAATGATGATTCCAATCACACATTAACATCATTTTAGGGTTAAAAAACCATTTTTATGAAAAATCTCAAAAAGTCAAAGTTTGACTTTTGTGCACAGTTGACTTTTTATCAGATGAATTCCAAACCGTGCGATTCTTCAGGAAATCATGTCCTTGACCTAAATCAAAATTGATGGACATGTTCCATGGGTGTTATAGGGTGTATTTAATCGTGTCCCACGGCTTGGGAGCATGTCCTGGTCAAAAGTCAAAGCTACAGTTGACTTTTCCCGCGAAACCCCAACTGTGGTTCAGATGAAATTGAAACTTGTTGCTCAAGCTTCTTCGGTCAATCCATTGTTGCAAATGGATCAACGTGGTATGTTGGAGACCCTCAAATCATGTCTTGAGGTCTTGGCTCATGATTTGTCCCAAAAGTCAACTTAGGGGTGAATTAGGTCAAGAAACCCTAATTCCTGATTTTTTATGTATGCATCCCCTGAGGCTAAATTGACTTGATGATGGGGTTTATGATGTTTCATGGAGCATTTTAGGTTATGCTTTGAAGCATTGGCTCATGCCCAGAGGAAAATTTCCATCTGGAGGCCCTAGTCGACCAAACCCTAATTTGGTGACACTGGCGATCCTGAGGCTTGATCCACCTAGAAAGGAGCAAACTTGTGCTTAATCCTTGAAGTGGGAGTCCTCTTGATCCATTGTGGATATTTGAGAGGCTAGACAAGTTGAAGACCATGTCATTCCTTGATTGAACCTTTGTCTAAGAGCTCTGTGAGGGCTTGAAACCCTAAATCCTGTTTGTAGTGAATGCTCACCCACCTTTGGGGAGACTAATGAGGTATGATGGTCCATCCATATTGTGCTGATGATTTGCACGATGATGGGAAATCTTAGTGGTCAAAATTTGGGGTATGACAGACGGATCCGGAACATATTTCCGAAGTTGCGAAACATGGAATACGTCATGCAAATTCGAAAGGTTCGGAGGCAACGCCACACGGTAAGCCACAACACCAACTCGTGAAGTAATCTGATACGGACCAATAAAACGAGAAGTCAACTTCTTCGACTTCAAAGCACGACCCACACCCGTAACTGGTGTAACTCTCAAAAACACATGGTCGTCTTCTTGAAACTCAAGATCTTTCCTTCTCTTGTCATGATAGCTCTTTTGTCTACTTTGAGAAGCTTTCATCTTCTCCCGAATAAACTTTACTTTCTCCGTCGTTTGTTGTACCATTTCCGGTCCAACTATTGTCCTCTCACGGTTTCATGCCAACACAAAGGTGCTCGACATCTCCGACCATACAAAGCCTCAAATGGTGCCATACTTATACTCGAATGAAAACTGTTATTATAAGTGAATTCAATCAACGCCAAATAACCATCCCAAGCACCACCTTGCTCGAGTACACAAGCACGCAATAAATCCTTCAACGATTGAATGGTCCTCTCGGTTTGACCGTCCGTTTGCGGATGATAAGCCGAACTCAATCTTAGCTTAGAACCCAAAGGCTTTTGTAAACTCTCCCAAAACCTCGATGTAAACCTAGGATCTCTATCCGATACAATACTCTTAGGAACTCCATGTAACTTCACCACCACAAGAACATAAATCTCGGCTAACTTCTCCAAAGGATAACTAATATCAATTGGAATAAAGTGAGCAGATTTAGTAAGCCTATCAACAATTACCCAAATAGCATTATGACCTCTTTGCGTATTCGGCAATCCCGTAACAAAATCCATCAATATACTATCCCATTTCCATTCCAGAATATCCAACAGTTGCATAAATCTATTCGGTTTTTGATGTTCCACCTTATACTTTTGACAAGTTAAGCATGCATACACAAATCGAGCCACATCCCTCTTTAAACCGGACCACCAAAAGATCTTCTTCAAATCTTGATACATCTTATTTGCACCCGGATGAATACTTAAATTACTTCGGTGTCATTCCTCTAAAATCATCTTTTTCAACTCCGCGTCGTCGGGAATACAAATACGACCACGGAATCTCAAAACTCCAAAGTTATCAACCTTGAAATCCTCATTCTCATTCATCATTAAATCAACGAACTTCAAATCCAACTTTTGCTTTTCACTAACCGTTGCAAGAAAATCATTCGTAACATGTAAAATACCAAGTCTCACACTTCGCGGCGTCATTTCACAAACCAAACTCAAATCTCTGAAATCCTCCAAAAGTTCCCATTCTTTCATCATCAATGCGGACATATGTAACAACCTCCGACTTAAGGCATCGGCCACCACGTTTGCCTTACCCGGATGGTAATTCAAATCAAAATCATAATCCTTCAAAAGTTCTAGCCACCTCCTTTGTCTCATGTTCAATTCTTTCTGATCAAATAAATATCTTAAGCTTTTGTGATCACTAAAAACTTCAAATCTTGCACCATAAAGGTAATGCCTCCAAATTTTCAAAACAAACACCACGGCCACTAACTCCAAGTCATGTGTAGGATAATTCTTTTCATGCACTCTCAATTGTCTAGAAGCATATGCCACAACTTTTCCATCTTGCATCAAAACACCACCTAAACCTGTCAATGAAGCATCACAATACACAACAAATGGTTCATTAGGATTAGGCAAAATCAAGATCGGAGTCATTGTCAACCTTCTCTTTAGCTCATTGAAACTCTCTTCACAATGAATATCCCAAATGAAAGCCTTTCCTTTACAAGTCAATTGCGTTATAGGAAGTGCCAACTTCGAAAATCCCTCAATAAACCTCCGATAATAACCCGCCAAGCCTAAAAAGCTTCGAATCTCCGTAACCGACCTAGGAGCCTCCCATTGCATCACCGCATCTATCTTGGATGGATCAACACTAATACCACTACCGGAAATAACATGTCCAAGGAAACTTACTTCCGACAACCAAAATTCACATTTTGACAACTTAGCATACAATTGTTTCTCTTTCAAAATTTGCAACACAATTCTCAAATGCTCTTCATGCTCCTCTTGAGACTTAGAGTAAATCAAAATATCATCGATGAACACAACCACAAAACGATCCAACTGTTCATGAAAAATACGATTCATGTATTCCATAAACACCCCCGGCGCATTAGAAACCCCGAATGGCATCACAGAATATTCGTAATGACCATACCGTGTCCTAAATGCCGTCTTCTGAATATCCTCGCTTTTCACACGAATTTGGTGATATCCCGATCTCAAATCAATCTTGCTAAAGACATTCGCACCAACCAATTGGTCCATCAAATCATCGATCCTTGGAAGCGGATACTTGTTCTTAATTGTCACTTTGTTCAACTGTCGATAATCGATGCATAACCGCATACTCCCGTCCTTCTTCTTTACCAACAATACCGGAGCACCCCAAGGAGAAACACTTGGCCTTACAAATTTCTTGTCCAACAAGTCATTCAATTGCTTTTTCAATTCTACCAATTCCGATGCCGACATACGATACGGTGCCATCGAAATCGGTCTAGTACCCGGAACTAGATCAATAGAAAATTCAACTTCTCTTTCCGGCGGTACATCCGTAATATCTTCCGGAAACACTTCTGGAAATTCACACACCACTGGGAACACATCAAGCTCAACTTGACTCTCCACCGACAATGATGCAAACAAACCAAACAATTGAGCTTCGTCCGCTAAAAGTTTCTTCAACTCTTTAGTGGATAGGAAACTCTCAAATTCATCATCTTCCAAAGAATGAAACCTTACTAACTTGTGATAGCAATCTATATGAACTCGATTAAATTGCAACCAGTTCATACCCAAGATCACGTCCAATCCCACCAACGGCAAACATACTAAATCCATAACAAAGTCTTTACCATACATGGTTAAAGGATAACTCATACACACCAAAGATGTATTTACCGACCCTGAAGCAGGAGTCTCAATAACCATTTCAGCACCCATCAAAGTAAACGCAAGATTCATACGCTTCGCGCACTCAGACGAAATAAACGAATGAGTCGCTCCCGTATCAATAACAGCAACTAAAGGTATACTATTAATAAAGCATGTACCTTTAATCAAACGGTCTGCATTCGTAGTTTGAGTACCCGCCAATGCAAACACCTTTCCGCCCGCTTGAGCTTGTTTCGGCTTAGTACACTTAGTACTAATGTGACACACTTCTCCACAATTATAGCACTTCACCATATTCCTTCTACAATCTGTAGCAGCATGCCCAAGACCACCACAATTAGAACATTTCGCTACAGGCTTCCCACACTCAAATGATTTATGACCTATTTCACCACATTTGTAACACCTAACAACACCGGAACCTCCTCCTCCAGATCTCCTATCAAAGCTTCCCTTATGCTTGCCCTTATCAACGGGTGTCACATAAGGTCCACTTCTAGCTTGTTGCTTCCCCTTCCTCTCATTCAAACTTTTGTAATGTGTAGAACGAGCCTTACTATCTTCTTCGAAGATTCTACAACATTCTGTCAAATCCCCAAACCTCCTTATCCTTTGATATCCCACAACTTGCTTAATCTCAGGACGTAAACCATTCTCATATTTAATACACTTTGAGAACTCAGCAGTAATCGCAGCATAATGAGGATGGAATTGAACCAACTCCACAAATTTAGCAGTATAGTCCACCACAGACATACTACCTTGTTTCAGTTCAAGAAACTCCATCTCCTTCTTTCCCTTCACACTCTCAGGGTAATACTTCCTCAAGAATTCAGTACGAAATAAATTCCAAGTTACCTCTTCATCATCCACCTCAAGAACTTCACGTATACCGACCCACCAATCATCGGCTTCTTCCCTCAACATGTGAGATCCAAGCCTCACCTTATTCTCCTCAGCACAGTCCATAACTCTGAAGATTCTTTCAATCTCTTTCAACCAATTTTGAGCTCCATCGGGATCAAATTTTCCTTTGAAAACCGGTGGTTGATTCTTCCTGAACTCGTCATTAGCATTCACGTTCGGCGCACCTTGCACCGCCCTAGCCATTGATTCCAAAGCCGCAGCCATCGCATTGTCGTTTCTACCAGCCATATTCTGATCATTCCCAAAAATAACAACAAGGTTAAACAACAGTTCAACCAACACAACAACAAGACAGACACAACTGACTCAACTCTGGCTCTGATACCACTTAATGTAACACCCCCTTTCTATACCCCCAAATAATCACATAAATCATTTAGGCACATATTAAAAAAATTTGCCAGAGTACGATTAAAACATAGTATAAAAGAGGCATGTCACATCATACACGCATTTAATACATACAACACCTGCTCAAAATATTGATATGCAACAGTGGGGTAACTTGCCACAGAGGAACTTTGTCCTTACACCCACATCTCAATATTTAGAATAAAAGCGGAAAATCCAAACATTGAAATACATCCAAGTATATATACGTAGATATATACATCACCAAGTATCATCCATCATTATAAGTCATGTTTACATAAACATTCATCAACAAGATACATGTACAAATGTATCACAAAAGAATAGTATACATCCTAGCTACCCGGTGCTACATATCAGAGCCAACCGACCAAAAGAATGACGACACGCTTCACAAAAAGACCTCCAGCATACCTACTCTGCAATGCCTCATAGAGCATCATAAAACAGCAGAAGGGTGAGAAATATTATCATAATAACAATGCATATAATTATATATATAAATATAAAAATACACATATTACACATTCTCACCACAATTCATCACATTTTCATCCATATACATCACAATGTATATATATATATATCCACCAAGCATATTCATCATGCATACTTTCACAATTCTCAATCATTCCGTATAAACATACACAATTATGTTCATTCAACAACACATCGTTATAAAGATGATAAATGCAAATCATAGAGACCGACTCACGACTCTATGCAAATGCAATGCGGTACCGACTCAATCATCACTAGTTCACTTAGGAACTCTGCTGGAACCATCGCTCGTTACCGAAGTAACTCCCCGTCGGGCCTACGATGTTCACCCATTGCTCACATCCTACATGGGCACACAATGTTTATGGATCGCTCACACCCCACATGGGCACACGACCCGATCGCTCACACCCCACATGGGCACACGATCCGATTGCTCACACCCCACATGGGCACACAATCATTTGGAATCATCGCTCACACCTCACATAGGCACACGACGTTACAACGGATTCTCATTAGAATCGCTCAACACAAGAATGCACATCATGATGCTGCACATGCAAAATGACTCGAAAGACATTCTTGAAATGCATACATATTCACAATATATTCATGCATTCATCACATATAATTCATCTACATTCACATCAATTGTATAACAACATACACATTTATCCAAACAAATCAATTTACGGTTTACCAGAAAAGTCGGCTAAAAATAATATTTTCCATCATCATCAAAAGTACTCATCCACAGCTTCGATTCGATATAAAGAACACTTAAATTCGATAAACAACAAAGAAGATATGTATATTTCAAAATAACGCAAAAACATAAACCAGAGGCCCGAGACTACGAAACGGTTCGAAAATACTATTCCAATTGGACTAGGTTTAGACCTCAAAACCATTTTTCCTAGAAAGAACATCTCGTTAGCTTCCCAACGCTTCGAACGGGGGTCAAAACCGACTTACGGTTCAAGAGATATGAATTTCCGAAGTTTTCTGAAAAATCAAGATTTTCCACCTACAGCACGCGTCCGTACGCCTGCGCACAAAACCAGAATTTCTGCTACATTCTGGTACAGCTGCGTAATCGCCCGAAACCCGACCGATTCAATTACTTTCTTTCGAATAAATACATGGTGATATCACATAAATACACACCAACATATTAGGATCAAGAAAAATCCGATTCCACGACTTTTATTTTTCACCAAAATCTCAAAACCCTTAATCACCAAAATTGTGAAAACTCACATAATCAACCAAATTCAACAAAACGAGTTTCTATAATCTCGGTCTAACCTCATGCGACTAATCTTCACAATTTATTTCAAATTTCATCCGTGAAAACATCGATTCTAACCGATTATGTCAAAATCCAACCTAACCTCAAATATTTCTAACACAACCAAAACAATCGAAATAAAACATACACAATCGTATACAAAGTTAAGATAACGATATTTTACACCCTTACCCAATTTAATCGATTCTTAGAGGTCGTTTCGTCGATTTCTAGCTTTTCTCCACTTTTCCTCTTTTTCTTCTTTTCTCTTCTTTCTCTCTTTTGTTTTCTTTTCTTTACTAACTTTCTCACTTCTAACTTATTATATCTTTTCTTTTCTATTTCTTTTCTTAAAATATCTCATATATAATAATTAACCAAAATATCTCACAAATATCTAATAATACATTTTCTCACTTAATTTCTAACTTATGATTAATTGAGAAAAGTCTAAAATACCCTCCATTCTAATTTCCCCGAAAACTCTCGAAAACGGTAAAATAACATTTAACACACCAATTTAACAAATAAAATAATTTATCACCCAATTAAAATAAAAGACTCAAGAATAATGGAATAATCAAAATCGGGGCGTTACAGATCTCTTGAGCTTCTGGACATTTGAGGGATATCTTGTCTCCTAGATATGTATATCATTATGTTTCTTCTTTTCTTTGAGGTAGGTTGTGTAGTCTACGATCAACTTCTTCTTAATAGAGAAAGGTTTCTCTTCTAGGCTCTAAATCTAATGACACCTCTGATTGGTTTGTCGGTGGGATAAGATAGAATGTTAGAGTTGTCATATTTACCTCTTTCTAGGATGACTCATAGGTAAGGAATGTTCCTCTTAGATTTACTTTTCATAGGCTATATCTTATTTCTAATAAGAAAACAGAATGGTGAGAGATAGTAGTGTTTTTATTGGCGTGAATGTGGTTTAGGGTCTGATCGGTCACCATTTCTACTAGTTTTCTGTCAATTATTCGGCATGCTTGGCCATTTCTAATAAGAGTATCAGACCCACTGTTCAACATTCTGACATACTTGGTCATTTGATCAAGTTGAGATTTAACTAATAAGACTTCATTTTCAAGATCAGCTTTAACAGTCTCAAGCTGGACTATTCTTTTCTTTTGTTTCTCACTTTCTTGACAAACCTCTGCACTCCTCAGACATAACTCTTGATAGGATGCTGCTAACTCCTCAATAGTCAATTCCTCATCACTAGATTCTCCATCAGAAATACATGTTCCTGTCAATGCCCTAACATGCTTGGCAGACTCTTCTTCGCTTTCACTGTCAGTATCAGACCAGGAAACAGCCATGCCCTTTTTCTGCTTCTTAAGGAATGTAGGACATTCTTTCTTGACATGACCATAGCCTTCACACTCAAAGCATTAAACTCCTTTGTCTTGAACATTCTTCTCTTCATCCTTCTCTTTTGACTTGTTGATGTCAGAGGAGATGTTCTTAACATTAGGTTTGTAGTTTCTATGCATCCTCTTAAACACCTTATTAAAATGTCTTCCCAACAGAACAATAGCCTGAGACAGCTCCTCCTGAGACTCAGCACCATTCCCTTTCTTCTCTTCTTGAGTATTAGATACCAAAGTTATACTCTTGGTCTTCTTTTCAGGTTCCTCTTCACTCAACCCTAACTCAAAAGTTTGAAGAGATCCAATTAGCTCATCAACCCTCATTTTACTAATGTCTTGAGCTTCTTCAATTGCATTCACCTTCATCTTATATCTCTTAGGAAGGGATCTAAGAATTTTCCTCACCAGCTTTTCTTCAGTCATCTTCTCTCCAAGAGCACTAGATGCATTGGACATCTCAAGAATATTCATGTAAAAATCATGAATAGTTTCATCTTCCTTCATCTTTAGACTTTCAAACTTTGATGTCAGAAGTTGAAGTCTTGACATCTTAACCTTTGAAGTTCCTTCATGAGTAGTCTTTAAAATGTCCCAAGCATCCTTTGCCACTTCACAAGTGTTTACCAACCTGAAGATGTTTTTATCAATCCCATTAAAGATGGCATTCAAGGCCTTAGAATTGCCAAGTGCTAGCTCATCCTCTTCCTTGGTCCACCCTTCTTCAGGTTTCAGCTTGGTGTTTCCTTCTTTATCAGTAATAACCGGGTGCTTCCACTCTTTTAACACAGCCTTCCAAGCCCTGCTGTCCAAGGACTTCAAAAAGGTAACCATCCTTGGTTTCCAATAATCATAATTAGAGCCATCCAGAATAGGGGGTCTATTCACAAATCCACCAACTTCCTTGTCCATCTTACCAGAAGGTATCATCCCTAGATCTCACCCAGATGCAGATCAGGATGCCTGCTCTGATACCAATTGAAATTCTGGTATCAGATGTGTGATATTAAGTTTGATGTCACAATAACACATTCTGCTATATGAACAAGGTAAAAGCAACAGTAAATAACACAAAGAATTGTTCACCCAGTTCGGTCTAACTACCTACGTCTGGGGGCTACCAAGCCAGGGAGGAAAATCACTATCAGTAGTATCAAATTACAGACTCAACAATCCCAGTTGACATCTACCTAATTTAATCACTACCCAATGACAATTCTACCTAAGAAACCACTTAGGTATGAGAAACCACTCACTCCCTAATTCACCACAGTGATACAATCCAATGATTACACACTAAACACCCAACTTGATTCTGCTTAACAACTTTGATCAAGGACAGCACACTCTTGCTTAAAAGCTCTAGAGTGAATACAATTACAACTCAAAATAGTAACACCAATTCAACATGAATGGTTTACAAAATACACACGAAGACACAAATGACACTCAGTCTTTAGCTCTCTTTCTTCGTTGTCTTCTAATAAGGGTTGAGGCTGCTTTTATACCTTTCTGACTTGGGCTTGGATCTCTTCCAAAAATATATGTTATTAAAACAAATTTGTTCTTCAAATCTTTTTAAACATGCTCCAAATCAGCCCTAATGTTGGTTACAGAATCTGCTCCATAATCTGCAAATATATCTGATTGGAAATCTCTTCTCCAAGATATTCGCATCCAATTACTCTAACAGATCTCCTCAAAACTTACTAACACGCGCAACCCTAAAACATCACAATCTGATGTTCTGATGTTCTGGTATAGTGATGTCAAGACATCACTTATAACATCAGCATATAAAACTTCAACCCTGCAACAGCTAATGTTAGGAACCAATGTTATGACATCAGCCATATGACATCAACATTGTTCAACTTTGTTTTACCAAAATTCCAGCCAATACAAGAACTAACACACACATTCATCATTTTCTCTCTCCACCTTTTCATTTCACTATTCGTCTTCACTGAGTGAAGACTCACTTCACTAAACAAGCCTCTCTCACAGAGTGATGAGAGCTTCAATCAAGAACTCTAACATGGTATCATTCGCGTGACCGATCCTTTCACGCTTTCCGCTTCAATCATCGATCTCTTCTGTTATCGTTCATCGGCGTAAGTCTTTCATCTTCCCTTCATCCGCTGTGCGGTGTTTTTCGTTGATCCGGTGTTCTCTCGTTGATTCGTTTCAAGAACCTAATTCAACGCAACAATGGTGTCCAATGATGGATCTCTCTCGAATTCTTCACAAGGACATGTCAATGGAGTTGTGAATTCCAAATCTGCGAAGGCATTTGGACCAAAGCTTTCAATTAAATTGCAGGAGAACAATTACCTCCTTTGGAATCAACAGGTTGAAGGAGTGATTCTTTCCCAGAAAATGCATCGCTTGGTGGTGAATCCAACGATTCCGCATAAATTCAATTCTGATCAAGATAGAATTACAGGTACGATTTTTGATGAATATGAGTCGTGGTTAGTGCAAGATCAAACTCTTTTTATCTGGTTGATGTCTATAATTTCTGAAAGTGTGTTGCCTCGTGTTCTTGCGTGTAAGCATTCGTTCGAAGTCTGGGATAAAATTCACCAGTTTTTCATGCTTAAATGAAAGCAAGGGTACGACAGCTACGAGTTGAGCTCAAATCGACCAAGAAAGGGACAAAGTCCATCAATGAATATGTGTTGAGAATCAAAGCTATAGCAAACTCACCCTTTTAGCCGTTGGTGATAAAATTTATGAGTAAGATCAAGTAGATTCCATTATGTAAGGATTACCTGAAGAGTATAACTCATTTGTAATGCAGATGTATGGTTGTGTTGTACCTCCTACGTTATGTAATGTTGAGGCTCTCCTTTATGTGCAAGAAGTCCAGTAGGACAAATTCAGGGAGGAATTAGCTGCTACAAATATCACTGCTAATGTCGCTCACACAAGCCAAGAAGAATCTGGCTCCAGAGGAGCTTACTATACTAATCGAGGTAGAGAAAGATACACTCGAGGAAGAAGCCATGGCAGAGGCAGGCATACACCTGGAAAGCGCCCAACATGTCAACTGTGTGGCAAATACGGCCATGAAGTCTCAACTTGCTTGCATAGATTTGATGAAAATTTCATGCCAACTAACTCACAAAATGTTTCAACTGGGTCTTGCAACAATCACAACACTGCCAAGCAAGAAAGTTCAGCATCTGAAGGTAATTCAAAAACTCCGGCTGCAGCTATGATGGCAACAACTGGCAAACCTTCAGCATACACACAGGAATATCATCTACCATCTGAACTTGAATCACAGGCTTGGTTCACCGACTCAGGTGCCTCCCATCACCTAACTTTCAATGTATTACTTTTACAAAATAGTAAACCATATGTAGGACACAACAAAGTATATGTAGGAAATGGCCAAAAACTTGTTATATAAGCTGTAGGGTCTTCTAAATTTGCCTCTAGGAGTAATCCAACATGTGTTTTGTCTCTCACCAATATACTTCATGTTCCTCATATCACTAGAAATTTTCTATCTGTTTCAAAGTTTTCTAGTGATAATGTTATTGTCTTTGAGTTCCTACCTGACAGATGCTTTGTTAAATCACAGGGTTCTAATCAAGTTCTTATTGAGGGTGTCCTAGATGGTAGTGGTCTGTATTGTTTTCCATAGGTGCACTTGCAAGCTTTTAAACTGTTTTCAGCCTTTGTCCAAGCTCAATTTAATACCACAATTAAAGCCGTCCAATCTGACTTTGGAGGAGAATTTAGAACATTTACTAAATACTTGACTGAATTAGGGATCACTGATAGACTAACTTTCCCTCATACTTCTCATCAAAATGGGTCAGTAGAGAGAAAACATAGGCATATTGTAGAAATGGGGTTGACCTTACATGCTCACGCATCTTTACCAGTTAAATATTGGGATTACAGTTTTACTACATATGTCCATATTATCAATAGACTTCCTTCCTCTACATTGACCAATGCCAACTCACCCTATCATGATCTATATGGTAGAGATCCAGACTACTCTACCATAAGAATATTTGGATGCCTATGCTTCCCTTTACTTAGACCTTATAATAAAAATAAGTTGCAGTTGAGAAGTCAGGAATGCATTTATTTAGGTCCTTCACCTCAGCATAAAGGGTTTAGATGTATGAATATAGATGGGAGAGTGTATATTTCATAAGATGCTACCTTTAATGAACAAATGTTCCCGTTTCCAAAACTCTTTCCTTCCAAGTCCATTCTTGAAAAGTCTCAGAGTTTTTCCTCCATGTCGTGTCTTGGCACTAGTTTTATGGGTGCTACTTTTCCTATGACAGGTCACATCACTGTACAATCTGGTTCAAATGAAACTCAGCCCTTAAATAAAGGTACTTTACTTAAGCCAAATACTGTCACAAATGACCGGACTAATGAGATAACTCCTATCTCTGGTCAAGGTGGTGTGGTTCCAACACTGGATATATCTGATCAGCCTTTACTCCTTGAGAATATAACAATACCTGATTCACCTCAAGCTTCCTCTATCCAGCCTGTACAAAGTCACAGGACTGTCGCAGAGCAAGCTGTCCAAAATCTCAATCTGACTCACCATGATTTAACCTGTCCTGTGAATAGCAGTATGTCAAGTCCTTCTACTAAATCTATAAAATCTACGGTACCTAGTCCTAGCATAGCTCCTAATGCGTGTGAAAATACTCATATCATTGGTACTTCCAAACCAACTGATTTAATAGAGTTGCCCAAGGTTACTCCTCATAATCTTCACAATATTTCCTCTGATGTTAGAAATACTATGTCTCAAAAGTCTGGACAGTCCTCCACACAATATCACTCAGTCTCTCCTCAAGGCACCAAGTCCCCTAACAGGTCTTCCCCTACTCAAAGTCAAACTCCTTCATTCTGTTCAAATGAACTCACTCTATCCTCATGCATACCTTTATCTAGTCATCTCAATCTCCAACTATTGGTTCAATAAATCTTATTATTTCAATTCATGTAAACAGTCACCCCATGCTAACTAGAGCCAAAATTGGAAAGTCAAAACCAAAGACATTTCTTGCTCATTCTGAGGTTGAACCTACTACTATGAAGCAAGCCTTGTCTAAACCTGAGTGGGTCAAAGCTATGACAGATGAATATAATGCACTTATGGAAAACAATACATGGACTCTCACTACACTACCTCCTGATAGGAAGGCAGTAGGATGAAGGTGAGTGTTTAAGATAAAGGAGAATGCTGATGGTTCCATCCATAAATATAAAGCTAGGCTTGTGGCAAAGGGGTTTCACCAAGAATATGGATTTGATTATACAGAAACTTTTTCTCCAGTGGTCAAACCTACAACCATTAGGATTATTCTTACTTTTTCTATTACTCACAAGTGGCTCATCCAACAAATAGATGTGAATAATGCCTTTCTCAATGGCACTCTCCATGATGAAGTTTACATGACTCAACCTACTGGTTTTCTGCACTCTGATAAAAGACTTGTCTGCAAGTTGAATCGTGCTATCTAAGGGCTTAAACAGGCCTCAAGGGCCTGGTATGAGAAGTTGGCTAAGGCACTGGTACAGTTTGGATTTATTTTCTCTAAATGTGATAGCTCTCTATTTGTGTATTCCAAACTTGATGTCACCCTATATGCTCTTGTTTATGTGGATGACATACTCATCACTGGTTCCAACACAACTCTGATTCACACACTGATCAACAAACTTCATCAGGAATTTGCTTTAAAACAATTGGGCTCTAGAAACACATTGGTCTGCACTCAGAAGGCTTTTGAGGTATCTAAGTGGTACTCTTACACATGGGCTGATGTTATCTCCTTCTGCTGCTACATCCAAGTTCTCACTTCATGCATATAGTGATTCTGACTGGGCGAGTGATCCGGATGATAGAAGATCTACATCTGGTTCATGTATATTCTTTGGACCAAACTTGGTCTCTTGGAGCTCAAAGAAACAGTTTCTTGTAGCTCGATCCAGTACAGAAGCGGAGTATCGGGCTCTAGCTCACACCACTTCAGAATTGCTTTGGGTAGAGTCTCTCTTAATAGAACTTGGTATTCCCATTCACCCTCCTATCTTGCTTTGTGATAATCTCAGTGCGGTTCACTTTCACATAATCCTATACTACACGCACGAACAAAACACATTGAGTTGGATATTCATTTTGTTCGTGAACGTGTCGTTGCTGGAAAACTCACCATCCAACATGTGCCGGCACCGTTTCAGATAGTGGATACTCTTACGAAGCCACTTGGCACTGCTTCCTTCCAAGCCTTGCGAGACAAACTAAAGGTACTATGTAAATCTCACTATCCTCCAGTTTGAGAGGGAGTGTTAGATATAGACATTTAGTGTATAAAATAGTTAGATAATTTGTATAAAATAGTGAGTTAGTATTCTGTGTAAATATATTCAGTTAGACTTGTATAAGCCAGCTAAGCATATCTAGCTAGAATATATATCCTACTATGTGTATCTTTGTAAGTAAGTGAAATAATATCAACCACACATTCATCCTTTTCTCTCTCCACCTTTTCATTTCACTATTCGTCTTCACTGAGTGAAGACTCACTTCACTAAACAAGCCTCTCTCACAGAGTGATGAGAGCTTCAATCAAGAACTCTAACAAAGAGGAACCATATTTATAACTCCCCTTGCTAAGTTCTCCTAAAACAGCTTGAAGGATATTCCCGTACCTTGCTTCTAAAACCGACACCCACAGAGAACCGCCTTCGACCATAATTCTCCATTTTCATTTCTGCAGTAGGGCTTTGTTAAAAACATCAATCTTCTTGATCTCAAGACCTCCTTGACAAAAAGGCCTACAAACCTTTTTCCACGAGATCCATACCATGTTGTTATTCGTTGTCGATTCTCCCTACAAAAATCTGTTTTGGAAATTTTCAATCTCTTTCCATACCGTAACCAGAGCTTTATAGAAAGACATGAAAAAGATGGATAGACTTCCGAGAACCGGTTTGAATCAGCCGTTGTTGCCAAACATACATCAACAAACCATATTGTATAATGACTACATTGTTAATATGACTTTTATACAAAAAAAAACATTGGTGAATACATTAGCTAATTGTTGATAGGATGAGATAGGTATGAACTGAAACAATTTTTGTTGTAAATATTTTCTAACAAGATGAAAATATGACTCTATGTGTTTGGTCTTTTTATTGAATGAGAAAATTGATGATATGTGCCAAGAAAACTAACTCTCAAAATATAAGGAAGTAGTAGAAATGTTAGGTAATTGGAACTATCTTGGAGAAGATAAGATAGCTATTGAACCTTAGATACGGTATATGCAATTGAACTGTTCACAGTTTTAGAGGAATTTTTAAGATTGTTTCTAAACATAAATATGTCTTTTGTGTTTAAGTCAAAGGGTAAAAACCATTCTTTGGTATCAAGCTTGTACCCTAGAAATAGATATTTTCTAGGTCTAGAATTAAGTTTGGTTCTGTTATCGGTCAAGTTGGAAGCATAATCCAAGCATCCAAACGCCTTGAGATCATGTAATATTTTTTTCTTCAAATGTTCAATTTATGGTAATATTTTATTCGTACATTAAATATTATTTATTTATTTTTTATAAATTATGCAATAAAATTTATTATTCAACAAATTTTATTAAAATATCAAAAGTGTTTTCTATACATATAGTATATATATCAAAATATTAGAAAATAAAATCCAATATTTAATACGAGAATTCAACCGAGGTATGGATTAATTAACAACATTTTATGGCAAAAAAATATCTTAAGAAAAAAAAAAGAAAAAGTTCCATTGAAATCTTAAAAATTTTTAAAAATATTAATTATTGTCTAATAAAAGAATTAATCACGTTGCTTCTAGACATAAGATAATGATGAAATAAAAATAATAGAAACAAACCTAAAAGGGAAAAAAATTTAATAAAATATAAATTTACGAGTGAGATTCATGTGATGAGGGATGAGTGTATATATAACTAAACGTAAGGACTGGACAACAACAACAGATAGAGCATTGTTATTTGTATTATCGTAGTGTGTTTGGAGTAGTAACATTCTTGTCTATTTCTTCATTTTGTTTGAAAATTGCAATCACGTGAATGTCTCTCTTCTCGTTTTAGCCTCTGATATAAGAACTCTACCACCCTCTCTTTACCCTCTTTCTCTCTCTCTCTCTCTTTCTCTTAGCCTATCCCTTTGTACTGTCCACTGTTTCTCTCTCATAACCATCCATGACTCCTGTAAGTCCGAATCCAACAGGTCCCAAGTCTTTACAACAAGATCAAAATCAGTCCTTCAATGTTTCTCCAGTGAAACAGGACCCTCCTGCCTTGTTTAATTTACTTGGACAGTTTGAGGAAAATCATGATCCTGAGGCAAGATCATATTTTACATGATCCCTTTAATTTACTTGTTATAATTATTTTTTGTCATAGATATTTCTCGATACCTTTTATTGTTTTTTTCATTCCGATACTATGTATTTACATAGTAGCGATGATCATGATCAGTGATCATGATTAATGATCATGATCGTATAGATTACTTATATAATGAGTTAATATGAAATTTTATATAATGATATAATTACGATTTATGCCTACGATAAGATTTATAATTTGGATTTTTAGATATTTGTGATCTAATTCTTTTTTTTTTTATCTCTTTGAATTTATTACTTTAGGATCATAAGCTGGTACTTCATTATGGTGAATCATCATCCTCGATCAATCCTCCACAACTCTATAATTCATCTAATTCATCTAGTGGTTCAGCTGTGGTTGATCAAAGCAGTGTGCGCGACACGAATTTATCATCATCCATGGAGATGGAAGATAGCGGCCAAATAAATGGTGAGTTATTGGCGAAATGGACGTCTTCGAAGGTGAGGTTGATGAGAAAATTGATGATGCTAGAAAGCAGCTATGATGCAGCCAGAAATGAAGAGAAAGAAATTATCAATACAAGTGCTAGAACTGCCACAACTCCAAATAGAGGAGTTCAAAATGAAAGGTACAATCAAGGAAGCCCTACATCTAGGGTTTGTGCTGATTGTCAAGCTACCTCTACCCCACTTTGGAGGACTGGCCCTATGGGTCCTAAGGTAATTAGTTAATATTTTTCTTCCCAATTCATTACACTTTCATTTACTATCAAATTGTCAGAATGTTTTACTATCAATGATTTATTAAAATTCAGTAATTATTGTTTCGATTCGTTTGATAAAAAAATATTTGTCTTTAGTAAAAATAAACATCAAAGTTTTTTAAGATAAATTTTATTTTCCACCTTAATTAACATGAATATGTTGTTGGTGCAGTCACTTTGCAATGCTTGTGGAATCAGACAGAGGAAGGCAATAAGGGCTGAGGAAGAAGCTGGAAATAGTTTGATCAATTCCACAAAGACTATTAAGGAAAAAGAAAAGAAACTTCTTGTGCACAAATGCACACAATTCAAGAAGAAGAACAAGACTACTTCAGCTGCTGCTACTACGGCTACTACGAGTAGTAGCTCATCCGAAGAAATGGAGGAGAGACTTGAATTATTTTTATCAAAGGTCAGGGAAACATCGGGTTTCGAGCAAACTACCGAAGATGTAGTTGATTATGCACTTCTTCTAATGGATATATCTTGTGGTTATGTGTATCCTTAAAAGACAGGATGTG
Source organism: Lathyrus tuberosus (assembly GCA_022829125.1). NCBI lineage: Eukaryota > Viridiplantae > Streptophyta > Magnoliopsida > Fabales > Fabaceae > Lathyrus > Lathyrus tuberosus. Next base: position 22,989,888 of record JALAZF010000013.1, on the reverse strand, counting down.
GATTCTCTCATGTAAGAATTTTACAATGAGGGGTGAGGGTTGATAAATTTTGAGTTTTTGTGTTATTTGTTTTACTTTTATTAATATCAAAATAATTGGCCATTATTTTGTTTGGTTTTGTGAGTTGTGAAATCAAGTTGATGTACTTGCATCACAACCAAAATGAGGTTTTGTTGCATTATACATGCATTTATTATGATGAAATAAAGAGAAATTTTGTGTGAGCAATTTTATATATCTTTAGTTTCATGTTTCTTTATTGAAATATTTTAGGTTTTGGGGTAAAAGAGAATCTAGCGGTAAAATTTTATCGAAATTAAATGCCATTCTAGCATAATTAATCAAATGATCAAACTGAATTTAAGGTTTCATGATCTTTTACTATAATGTATTGTTTTCATATGGTATAACTAGTCGAACATTGAATCTACTTTTATTATAGATTGGTTATTTAGAGAGTCAGGATAAAATTTTCATCTCGCTTCAAAGCCGATAAACAAAAATTTAGAATGTTGATTGATTTTTTTTTCTTTCTCAACCTTCATATTCAATGTATAGTTACGTTTAAAATATACTATTATTATTATTAATGAAAGAATTATTATTATTATTATTATTATTATTATTATTATTATTATTATTATTATTATTATTATTATTTGAATGGTAAAATATATTTGTAAAAAGAAAGAGAGAGAGAGAGAATACAACCACCAAATGGGGAAAATGTACAAACGGCTAAATCCTACCCAACACAATTATTATTATTATTATTATTATTATTATTATTATTATTATTATTATAGATTAATTGGAATACACTGTCAGTGTAAAACTATTTTACACTGACATCCAATTAAAATGAATCATTTTGACACATAATTATGGAATTAAAAATAAAAATAAATAAATTATAATTAAACTATTTTAATAACTAATTCTTCCATATTTTTCTCTCCTTATGTGTCAAAATGATTCATTTTAATTGGAAGTCAGTGTAAAGTAGTTTTACACTGACAGTGTATTCCGATTAATCTATTATTATTATTATTTTTTTTTTAATCAAATAGAAATATATTAATTCAAAAAAATACAAGGTGATCCAATGGATCCAACCAACCTAAAAACTAATTACATCATATAGTGAGCTAAATGTTTCCTTATCTTTACATTTTGCCACCCTTTGTAAACTATGATATCTATAATGTCCTTTACTATCTTATCTCTATCAACATTACTTCCAAAAACTATATTATTGTGTAGTATAATGTTTCAACCGCAACAATTTTAAACAAGGCAACTCTCCAACCTTTTACTTTCGCCTTTTCACTTATCCAAGCGTTCTCCTCCATCCAAGGCTTAGGAATATGCTATATTTCCAGTCAATTCAGAATATTTTCCCAAATTGGCCTGGTCTTGACACAAGCAAAGAAAAGGTGATCAATGTTCTCTATCTCACCATGACAGAGCTCGCATTCATTATCAATTGCAGACCCAAATTTCTTCAAATAATCTTTGGTTGGGAGACTTCTATGGCAGGCCATCCACATACAATGAATAGCACGAGGCCTGGCCCTATTACCACAAATGATATTTTTCCAAGAGACCCTGGCACCATCATTAGCAAGTTCTTGATAGAATTTAGAAGCTTTGAACTTTTTGTTGTCAATAGCCTTATTCCAGCTGTCTTGAACTTTCTGCACTAAACTCCTTTGCTGCATAATAGCTTTAAAGATCCAAGAACAGTTATTTTTAATCTCATAATTCATCACAGTTTGGCTTTTTATGTAATAGGTGTGGATCCATCTGACCCAGAGATTGTCACTCTTGATGCAGATGTTCCATAAACACTTTAATAGCAGCACCTCATTCCACATTTCCAGGTCAAAGATTTGGAGACCACCTTGCACAACTGGTCTACATATCTTCTTCCAAGAAACAGGGCTCTTCTTGCTAATGATCTCTTTCTCAGTCCAGATGAAACTTCTGTAAATTATTATTATTATTATTATTATTATTATTATTATTATTAATATTACTATTATTATTATAATTATTATTATTATTATTATTATTATTATTTTAATTTAAAAACAGTTTTTTTATATAAGTAATTATATTAAATTGGATTATTACAGCTAGGATGAGATTGGCTTTAGACTCAACTTTTTCATTAGTGTTGTCCCAAGCACCAAATGTTAATCGGATCCACTGATTTCTCTGAACACCACTCCTCAATCATCCTCATGTATTGCTAGACCTTGTTTTCTATTGGTTTTTTATTTTAGGAAACTGTTCCCACTATAGTTGTGGAAAAAGACATGAGTTTTTTTATATGTAAATATTGGTGATCTTTCTCTTCTTTGTGCTGCTCACTGTGAGCATCCTATTTTTCTTTCTTTTGGGATTTCTAATAGTGCCAATGACTTAGAAAAGAAAAATACTTTAACACTTTGGAGGTTATATAGACAACTAGGTTGTTCATTTATACTGTGAGGAAAAATAAGGCGATAGATTAGGTTGTAGAGAAAAGAGAGATTGTTGGCACAATTTAACAAGTCGTTTAAGTGTCATGTTTAAATGTTGATCGGATTCTTTAATATTTGTGGGCTTGAGAGTATGAAACAAAATTTAAGTTCAAAGAGTTTGTTTCTTCCAATTGCTTGGAGTTTGTAGCGATTCATGAGACTAAGCTTATTGAGGTGTCTACCTTATTAGTATCATTCTTATGGAAAAAATTATGGTTATGAGTGGAGATATATTCTTGTCAACAGTAATAATAGTATATGACTTCTCTCTATTTGGTGCCACTACGCCAAATAAGCTATTTAATAGCGTTTTTTTATATTTTTGATAGCGCTTAAAAGCGCTATTAACCGCGCCGCTATTATAAATGTTTTTTGTTTAATAGCACTATTAAAGCGCTATTAAAGTATCAGTTTTTAATAGCGTTTTTTCATAAGTGCTACTGAAGTGGGCATTTTGCGCGTTTTATGAGGTCATGAATGGAGATTGAATTTGTCGAAGAGAAAAAGCTTCATAGTTTGATTGAGATATTAGGAAAGAAGAGGGTGAAATTGATGAAGGAAGGTGAATTTTTATTTGTGGGTTTTAGATTTGTGATGGCGAGGGTGAGAATTCTTAGGTGAAGGTGAGAGCCAGAGTTTGTGAGGGTGAGGGTTCTGAGTTCAAAGCGATGATTTTCGGTGAATATTGAATAAAAATATTTAGCATGTTTTTTTTTTTAAACATTGCTAAAAATCAAATATTAGCGCTTTACAAAAAGTGATATCACAGGCATATCCTCATTAATAGCAACTCCTTAAAAAATGCTAACTTTTAAACTCTTCATTTATTTATTTTTCTTCTTATCAATACCCTACAATAGCATTTTAGACAAAGCGATATTATTGGGTTAGTCTTTAATAGCGTTTTTAAATGAAGTGCTATTATAGGTCTCTGTCTGTTATTTTTAATAGCACTTTCTTAAAAAGTGCTATTAAAATAGTGCTATTATAAAATTAAATTATAGTATTCTGCTGAGGAAAAGAAAAATACAAGTCTGTAAAAGTATTATTTATATTATTTAAAATGTATTATTTATATTATTTATTATTTATTATATATTCTATAATAAATAGCGTTTTAACATGAATGCTATCATAGAGTGGTAAATTAATAGCATTTCTAACAAAGTGGTATCTTAATGGAGCATAGAACAGTAAATTAATAGCGTTTTCCAAAAAGTGCTATCTTAATTGAACATATTAATAGCATTTTTAAAAAAGCGCTATCTTAATTGAAAATATTAATAGCGTTTTTAAAAAAGCGCTATTTTAGTGAAATTTATTAATAGCGTTTTTTAACAAAGCGCAATCAAAATTACATTGTCTGCATCCTATAATAGCGTCCGACTATAAAGTGCTATTATAGATGTCTGTGTTCCTTTTTTAATAGCATTTTCTTTAAAAGCGCTATTAAATTAGGCGATACAAAAGATCAATTTTGGTGTAGTGTGCAGTTCAAAAAAAGATTACTCAATTTTTCTTCTTCGGTTTATGTTTTCTTGGTATTTGTCTTATTAGAGGTCTCAGAGAAAGATCACTGGTTGTATGCATATGTGTTTGCTAGAAACCTTGATGTCCAGGCTAATGGTTCTCCAACTCGTGAAATTAATTTTCATAGAGGCTTGAAGCAATGAGACTCGCTAACCTCTTTTTCTCTTTCGCGTAGTTATGGAAGGATTGTTGAGGATTTTTAGCATGTTTGTGGAATTGGATCTTCAGACACGCTTTAGAGTTTCGAGTTCGAATTTAGTCATCTTTCACATGAAATATGTTTATGATACTCTAATCATAGCAGATGCTGCAATAAATAATCTTTGGACTATCAAGGCTATTCTGAGCGGTTTTAAATTTGAATTTGGTCCTTGAGTTAAATTTAGCCTCGTTCAGATTAATGTTTGGATTTAGCCGATGACTTCCTCCATTGTTTTCACCAATCTCTTCCTTTCAAGTATCTTGGTTTGCCGATAGAGAATAACCCTGCATTCAAGCTATTTAGGAACCTTTTATTACTTTTATTTGATTATTTCTCTTATATAATAGATACATGAGTTTGGGGGGAAACAGTGATTCTTTTCAATCCGGTTCTTAAAGTTATCCCAATTTTCTTTTTTTCATCATGAAAATTCCTATCAAGGTGTGGAAGAGAATCATTAAGATCCAAAAGAGGTTCTTATGGGGGTGGGGGACTAATGGTATTATAAAGACCTCTTAGGTCAAATGGTCTAATGTTTTTAAGCTTAAGAAGGGAAGGTTTCTTGGTGCTAGTGGTCTTTGTGTAGTTAATGTAGTGTTATTAGGTAAGCAGAGATGGATGTTGATCTCTCAAGCTTATGGTCTTTGGAGGAATATCTTGTCTGCTAGATATTTAGATCATTATGTTTCCTCTTTCCTTTGAGGTAGGTCGTGTAGTCTGCGATCAACTTCTTCTTAATAGAGAGACGTCTCTCTTCTGGACTCTAAATCCAATGACACCTCTGATTGATTTGTCGATGGGATAAGATAGAATGTTAGAGCTATCATGTTTACCTCTTTCTAGGATGACCCGTGGATGGGGAACGTTCCTGTTCTGGACTGGGCCAACGCCTGCCCATTAGTCGGGCAGGCCCAACCCAATGATCTGAGGTGGCCCAACAAGGCCCACACTTACCCAGTGTCGAGCACGTCTAGACCTCCACCTCGTCGAGCATGTGTTTGACAGGCATTGTCTAGCAGAGGCTTCGAGTCTTGGGGAACACGTCTCTCCTCGACCTTCACGTGTCCCTCCCCGCGAGGACACGTCATCCTGTAACCTCCCACCTCCAAAAGGATCGGTCTGTCCACCTTCCGGAGATCTCGGGATCGTTACCCCTGGGCGAAGACCATGTGCTAATCTTCCTTATGCCACGTAAGCCCTAACAGTCACCTGTATTGGGCCTTGCAATCCAGCCCAACGCAAGTGACTGTTGGCCCTGCGCTAGGGGTAGCCTATAAATACCCTCTCACTTGAGAGGGTCAGGTTACGCAATATTCTCTAACTCACCCTTTGCTTTTCTGTACTTGCTTACTCCTTTTTCCTGACTTTGGCATCGGAGTACCTTGTAGGTACACCCCCCGTCGTTTCATCATCACCAGAGTTGCTGATCTCACGACGTTGCTCGCCACTGGTTTCTTTCTGATAAGGTAAGATCAGTGGCACCGTCTGTGGGAATACTTGCTTCTCTGTTTTCCTCATCGTAAAACCAAATCAACCTCTACTTTTTCTGACAACCATGGCCCGCACCCAGCCTGGGAACAAGACTCCGGACACCGCCTTCACGCAGCTCGACAACGGAAACCACCGCGAGGACAATGCAGTCGTCCACGTCGAAGAAGGTGACGTAAGGGACGGGCAGATTGCCTCCCCTTTCTCCAACGACGCGGCATATGACGCCACCCAACAAGACAACCCGGCGGCTGTCTACCAGCCAGTCACTGCACCACTAAACGATGATCCGGGCACGGTGGCCCTATTCGCCTTGATCAATCAAACCAACTAATTGATCGCCCAGCAGAACGAGAGGATCGAAGCCCTCGAGATGGGGCTACCACGACGCTCTTCCCCACGAAGACATCGTCACCCACCTTCTTCCCGCCAGTCCCCTTCCCCGCGAAGGACACCCCCGGCGGACTCTCGCAGCATTTCCCCGCAACCTGCGGGCCGCCGACCGCTCCTGGAACGAACCCAGCCTATGGTCGCCCAGAAGCGCCCTCGCTCCCCTCCTCAGAAGGAGCCACGGTGCTCCCCAACCAAGAAGAGGAGCAAACCTGACGGTGAAAAGCCGAAGAGACGTTCCAGGAACTCTTCTCGACGACATGGACCTGGTCGAGGCCATCACTCCCCATCACGGTCACCAGTCAGAAGTGATGAGGACGACAAGAGGACCCCTCTGTCCAGGGAGACTTTGGACACCCCTATCCCTGTAGAGATGGAAAAGCCTCCACCCCTGGGGACCTACGACGGAACCGCCAACCCCGACGATCATGTCGAGAGCTTCGAGGCCATGCTCGACTATAGGAACGTCCGGGGGATATTAAGTGCAGGCTCTTCCCGACCACCCTCAGGAAAGGTGCCATAACTTGGTACAAAAGCCTTGCATCAGAATCCATCACGTCCTAGAAATAACTGAAGGGACGTTTCTCCAAACATTTTACTGCCTCTCGCCGCCATCCGAAGACACTGGCCTCGTTGGAAGGCATCTTCCAAGGGAGGAATGAGTCTCTCAGAGACGACATTAAGAGATTCAACCGAGAAGCTGTCGAGGTCCACACAACCGACGACATGAAGAAGTTCCTGATTTTGCGGGGACTACGTCTCGGGACCGAGTTCTCTAAGTCTGTGGGCATCCATAGACCCCGGAACTTAGAAGACCTCCTCCACCGAGCTCAATCGTACATCGAGTTCGAGGAGTCGGAGGCCGCCCAAATCGCCCTCGACTCACGACGTCGGGATAGGCCCCGCGGCCAAAGAGATGAAGACTCTCTTGCCCCCTGGCGTGGAGGAGAGAAAAGACGCAAAGGCCGTCCCAGGGACTCCCGCGAATAATGGGGGCCAGCTGACCGATTTACGGAATACACGTCGCTCAATGCTCCCCGCGAATTAATCCTCTCCGAGTGCGCCAACTCGGAGTTTCAAAAAGAGGGTGTCCGCTTTCCAAAGCCGACACCCCCCAAATCAAACACGGACAAGTCTAAGTACTGTAGGTTCCACCAGAGCCATGGACATGTCACAGAAGATTGCATCCACCTCAAGGATGCAATAGAGATCCTGATTAAGGAATGGCATCTAAAGCAGTACGCCAAGAGGAACGACGCTCCTCGATAAGATGCCCGAGACACTCAAAGCGTCGAGGAGACAACACCTCCCTCCGGGGAGAACCGACTGCAAGTCGCCCTCAGCATCACTCGACCCGAGGACTTTTACGTCCCCGAGGGAATCGAGGACCCCGAGGCAGTTCGCAGCATGTGATCGAGCTTCCCCCCTGAATACCCCGTCACTGCCCACAGCACATGGGAGAACTTACCCACAGCGATATTCATATGCGGCGGAGGCTTCGAGAAGGTCTCCGTTGGGTCGATCAAGCGGAAATTTGACGAGCTAGAATCCGCGACCTCGGCGAAGACCACCACTTTCGAGAAGGTGCAAGGGAGATCACACTTCATCACCTTCTACCTCGAGGAGCTACCAGGCGGAGCGCCCAACGCCACCATCCCCCCTTAATCCGGGCGCAGATGGCAAATTTCGACGTCTGCAGGATCCTGGTCGACCGAGGGAGTTCGGTGGACATAATGTACGCCCACCTCTTTGAGACCCTCCAGCTCGACAAGAAGCGACGACGCGGCGTATTACTTTTATTTATTTTTTATATAATAATAATAATAATAATAATAATAATAATAATAATAATAATAATAATAATAATAATAATAATATTAATATTAATAATAATAATATTAATTATTATTATTATTATTATTATTATTATTATTATTATTATTATTATTATTATTATTATTATTATTATTATTATTATTATTAAGTTAAACAAATTTTGTTTGTTTATTTTGTAATTGTTAATTAAGTTGATTATTATAAATTTTATTATTTATAATATTCATAAATAATAAAACAAACATTTAAAAAAAGTTTAGTTTAATCTTTTAAACTTTAAAATTAATTTGGCTTAATTGCAATTTTAGTTCCCATATTTTCATTTTTTTAGTTTTGATCCCCCTATTTTAAAATGCAGAATTTTTGTCCCTCTATTTTCAGTTATTTTGAGTTTTTACCCCCCTATTTTAAAATCTAAAATTTGTATCCCTCTATTTTCATTTTTTTAATTTTGGTCCCCTTATTTTTATTTTCTTTAACTTTTGGTCCCCTATTAAATTAGTTTCAAATTGGAAAAGGGGACTAAAATTCAAAACAAAACTTAAAATAAGGTACCAAAACTAAAAAAAATGAAAATAGAGAGACAAAAATTTCGGATTTTAAAATATGAGGATCAAAACTCAACAAAACTAAAAATGGAGGGACATAAATTTCAGATTTTAAAATAGGAGGATCAAAACTCAAAAAAAAAAAAAATAGTGGGACCAAAATTGCAATTAAGCCAATTAGGCTTTTAGTAATATTTATGTTTTTGTTGTATTTACAATATTATATAAATATATATCATGTAAACTTTCAAGCAATGGAATTTTCATAATGATTATTATTTGAATGGGTAATCAATTAGTTTGTACAATTTTAATATTTTGATAATATTAATTAACTATATTTTAAATATCAGATAGTTTAAACTAAAAATAAAATTGTATACTATAGAATAATAATCACCTGTTATAATTTAAACATATAAAATAAAATAAAAAGTAAGAATTTTGTAAATAAATTATAACATTTATTTTTTACACTAAAATGAAAGAAAAGAAAAATGATGTAAAAAACAAAGATAAAATTTTTTGTCATGTTCAAACTAATTTTTTACAACAATCATTTTTTATCTACATCAAAATGATTATTTAACAATGCAAAAATTATTTTAATTTTATTTATTAGAATAATTATTTTTTATGTTTTTTAAGCTATTTAAAATTTTAATAGAAGATGATTTTTAAAAAATAGTATTTTTATTAAAAGTTTAATTTTAATATTTGAACAGAGCCTCCAAATAGTTTGAGACGGTCCTAATCGGATAAACTCATTTCTCTGAACACCACTCCTCAATCATCCTCATGTATTGCTAGACCTTGTTTTCTATTGGTTTTTGATTTCAGGAAACTGTTCCCACTATAGTTGTGGAAAAAGACATGAGTTTTTTATATGTAAATATTGGTGATCATTCTCTTCTATGTGCTGCTCATTGTAAGCATCCTATTTGGCTTTCTTTTGGGATTTCTAATAGTGCCGATGACTTAGAATAGAAATAAACTTTAAAACTTTCAAGGTTAGTTAGACAACTAGGTTATTCATTTAAATTGAGTGAAGAAAAATAAGATGATAGATTAGTTTGTTTAGAGAAGAGAGATTGTAAGTACAATTTGACAGGTTGTTTAAGTGTCATTTTTAAATGTTGATTGGATCCTTTAATATTTGTGGGCTTGAGAGTAGGATAAAAAAATTCTAAGGTCAACAAATTTATTTCTTCCAATTGCTTGGAGTTTGTGGTGATTCAGAAGACTACGGCTATATTTGGATTGATGGAACATAACAGAGCGGGGCGGAGCGGAACATAGCGGAGAGGAATGGAGTGGAGCGGAATGGAATATAGATCCCATTCCATTGTTTGGTTATTTTATTAAAAATATTTTATTCCATCACATACACCCCAAATTGGATGGAACAAAAAATGGGGATTTAGATGGAATGGGACGGAATGGATTCCATCATGTTCCATTCTATTCCATCTATTATTTGTAAATCCAAACAATAGAATCACATTAGTTACCATTCCACTCCATTCCATTCTATCCCATACCACCAATCCAAACATACCCTAAGTTTAGTGAAGTGTCTACTTTATTAGTATCATTCTTATGGGGAAAATTATTTTTGTGAGTGGAGATTTATTCTTGTCATCGGTAATACTAGTAGACGATTTCTCTCTATTTGGTCCAATTCGAAAAAAGACCACTAAAGTTTCCTTCTTTGATTTAGATTTTCTTAGTATTTGTCTTATTAGGGGTCTCGAAGAAAGGTCACTGGTTATATGCTTATGTGTTTGTTGGAAACTTTGATATCCTGGTTAATGGTTCTCCGAATCATGAAATTAATATTCATTGAGGTTTAAAGCAATGAGACTCTCTGACAGACTTCTTAGCATGGTTGTGGAGTTAGATCTTCTGACAGACTTTAGATTTTTTAGTTCGAATTTAGTCATCTCTCACATGAAATATGTTGATGATACTCTAATTATATCAAAGGTTGGAATAGAGAATCTTTGGACTATCAAGGCTATTATGAGGGATTTTAAATTTGAATTTGGTTCCCGGGTTAAATTTAGCCTCGTTAAGGGTAATGTTTGGATTTTGCTTATGACTTCCTCCATTTTTTTTCACCAATATCTTTCTTTCAAGTACCTTGGTCTACCGATACAAGCAAACTCGCACATTCAGGCTACTTAGGAACCTTTGATTACTCTTATTTGTAAATGATTTCTCTATTAGAATAATAGATATGTTAGTTTGGGGGAAACATTGATTTTTTCAATTAGATTCTTAAAATTATCCAAATTTTCATTTTTTTTTCTTCATGAAAATTCCTATTAAGATGTGGAAGGGAATATTTAAGATCCAAAAGAGGTTGGGGGACTAATGGTCTTGTAAAGATCTCTTAGGTCAAATAGTCTGATGTTTTTAAACCTAAGAAGGAAATGGTTCTTGGTGTTCGTGGTCTTTGTGTAGTTAATTTAGTATTGCTAGGTAAGCGGAGGCGGAGGTTAATCTCTCAAGCTTCTAGTCATTAGAGTGATATCTTGTATTTAGAGGGTTCTTGGTGTTTCCTCTTTCCTTTGAGGTAGGTCGTGTAGTATGCGATCAACTTCATCTTAATGGAGAGAGGTATCTCTTATAGGTTTAAATCCAATTATGCCTCTTATTGGTTGGTCGATGGGATAAAATAAAATGTTAGAGTTGTCATGTCTATCTCTTTCTAGGATGACTCATGGGTGGCGAATGTTCCACTTAGAGTTACTTTTCATAAGCTATATCTTGTTTCTAAAAAAAGAATGGTGAGAGATATTGGTGTTTTGATTGGTGGAATGTAGTTTAGGGAAATACTTTATCTTTAAAGAGTGATTATTATTAGAGGCTTGGGAAGATCTCTACAAAATCAAAATATGTTTAATATACATGTTATTCGTGATCGTGCTGGTGTCTCATGTGGGTTCTGACTCAATTCATACAGTTGTTATATATATATATATATATATATATATATATATATATATATATATATATATAGAGAGAGAGAGAGAGAGAGAACATTTGGACCCTCATACAGATATCATTGTTCTTTCTCTCAATTAAATTAAGAAATTAATTCTTGAAGATCAAACTCAACATCCTCAAGAACTAGAGCATCAAGTGTCATAAAGAATTGACTGAAAAAGGAAATTTTATTCAGTATGATTGAAAGACTCCATTATGATATTTGTGACACTTGTTACTTGTTATGATTTTGGAGCTTAATAAGATGGATATCAAGTTAGTGTTTCTTAATTACGACATTAAGAAATACAATATGGTGCAACGAGAGAAAATTTTGTGTCAATGGATACAAAGTTTATGGTTTGCGAACAGATAAAATCCATTTATGAGTAAATGAAAATGTCTCATTAGTGACACCACAATATTTCATAAGGTAATTGTCTCGTTTGGTTTTGAGATGTCTATTACGAAAAATTATTGAGATTTACAAGTTCAGTGGGAGTAAGTTTATGTTCCTAGTTTAATGTGTCGATCTTATTTTATTTAGTCAGCAATGATATATAATTGTTGTATGAAACCAAGAAATCTCTAACAAAATTTTAGCGATGAAAGATCTTGGACACATCTCTTTTGTATAGCTATTTAGATACTTAGAGATTATTCTCAATGAAAGACAATAAACTAGGTTATGTCTCAATTATCAAGGGATATTATTAAGTCTCAATCATTTTCCAAAATAAAAGAATTGTAAAATTTAGAAAATTAATTTTTTTTATACTTTTTCGATTTTTGGGAATCTTATGTATATGCATCAGGAATAGGCGTATATATAATAAGATCATTTGGTAGATACGAAAATTCAAAATTTGAATTGTTGAAATGAGGCAACCAAAAGGATTGTTATAGAGAACAAAAAAGGCTTGTGCTCACATATTAGAGATCAAATGATTTGGAGATCATCAGGATGTTCAACTCTGATCCTTTTGGATGCCTATATATAATAGGCATCCTAACTCAAGAAATGACTAAGTATTTACAGTCGAATAATATTTCAACGACTGTTTTATAAAGTTCATTAACTTATACGTTGTTGTTGTTGAATGATAGAACATATAGATAGAAATTTTATGCTAGTTGTCTTACTAATCAAAGATTTGACATATAAGGTATTTCACATGATTGTTGTCACTAAGGATGTCCTAGATTAGTGGGAGTCACTCATTCTTTATGTTTTATAATATTGTTTTGATATCGATGCAGACTTTATGCTAATATTATCTGCAGAAATATAGTTTATGAGGTTATTATTGTTATAACCATTTCGGAATCGTTTGTGCATATATTGAATTTGAGAACTTCAGTTTGGTCTCAATAAAGAATTCAGTTGGACCAGATAGAAATAGGCATGATTCAGAGATCACATTACATGAAATTTCCATGTCACTCATCCATATCGATCGATGTCATCAAGTACATTGATGTCATAGTCGTCGGGGTTTTGTCACGTCATGTGTTAGTGATAACAGTCGCGGTGATCCGATTATTAATGTATGAGGTGGATCAGATTGTAAAGTTGAAATCTAAAGCACTACAAAAAAATTAAATTGTATCTTGCCACGTGATATTCACGTCACAACGTGAAAAATCACGTCACAAACTGAATTTAGCGACGTGGCCATTCACGTGCCAGGAGCTCGTGTGGCAACCTTGTTGCCACGTGAAAAACACGTCGCAAATTAGTGAAGTGATTTTCACGTCGCAAAAAATAAACCAGAAATTGCAGGTAAGGCAGACGTAGCCGAAAGGGTCAGACATGTGTAAGATATTTGCCACGTGATATTCATGTGGCAAGTTGCGATGTGAATTTCACGTGGCAAGTAGCGACGTGAATATCACGTGGCTAAATTTTTTTTATTTTAAAAAAACCTGATTAATTTCCTATGTTTGTATATTAGTTTCAATTTTTAATTAATTAATTAATAATAATTAAATAATTAATTAATTAATAATAATTAAATAATCAGGTTTTAATAATAATTTAAATTGAAAAATTAATAAATATAATTAATACCAAAAATTAATAAATATACACAATTAGTAATTCTTTTAATAATAATTTAAATATTAGTTTCAAATTTTAATTAATTAATTAATAATAATTAAATAACCAGGTTTTAATAATAATTTAAATTGAAAAATTAATAAATATAATTAATACCAAAAATTAATAAATATACACAATTAATAATAATTTTTTTAATAACGATTTAAAATAAAAATTCATAAATATAATTAATACAAAAAATTAATAAATATAAAAAAAACAAAAATTAAGAATAAAATTTTAAATAAAAAGTGTATAGTAATATACTAAAATGTAATTAATATTTTACAAGAATAAAAATTTAAAATTACAATAAATCCTTCGGATCAATCCGGATCGAGAAAGTCGTTAAGCCCAAAATTATCGTCACCTTCGTCATCCATCTGTGGTTGCCCACCAACTCCTTTCTCTCCAACAACTTGATTGGCGCCACCTTGTAATTGCATAATTTATCGCATCATCGCCTTCATATATATTCTGTTTTTAATGTAAATATAACATAATCAACATAAAATATAAAAAATAATATAAAAAATAAATAACATATTTTGTTTCTAATAAAAATACATCATAAAAAATAATTAAAAAAATAAATATTATGTTTTTTATATTCTGTGTTTAATATTCACAAAATATATTCTATTTTAAAATATATATATATATATATATATATATATATATATATATATATATATATATATATATATATATATATATATATATATATATATATATATATATAACATATAATTTAATATTCTATTTTTTATATTCTGTTTTTCTTATTCACAAAAAATATTCTGTTATAAAATATATATATTCTGTTTTTTATTTTCTGTTTTTAATATTCCCAAAAAAATAATCTTCTATTTTTAAAAATATATATAAGTAAAATTATATATATATATATATATATATAATCTGTTTTGCATATATATATATATATATATATATATATATATATATATATATATATATATATATATATATATATATATATATATATATATATATATATATAATCTGTTTTGAAAATAAAATAAAATAAAAACAGAAAAAAATATTTTTCGTTTTGAAAATAAAAACAGAAAATAAATTATTTTTCGCTTTGAAAATAAAAACAGAAAATAATTACTTAAATATATACTATTTTTTGTTTTAACTATATATATATATATATATATATATATATATATATATATATATATATATATATATAGGGAACGTATCATATGAGAATGCCATTTTTATGTGAGAACATGAGAATGAATCAAAATCATTAGATTTCAAAATAAATGGTGGAGATTATGAATCAATTTTTTTCTCTCTCCTCCATCATTTATTTTAATAATGGAGGAGAGAGAAAAACAAAAAGCACACATAATCTCCACCATTTATTTTAAAATCCAATTATTCAGATTCATTCTCATGTTCTTACATAAAAATTGCATTCTCATAGGATATAAACCCTATATATATATATATATATATATATATATAATCTGTTTTGAAAATAAAATAAAATAAAATAGAAACAGAAAAAAATATTTTTCGTTTTGAAAATAAAAACAGAAAATAAATTATTTTTCGCTTTGAAAATAAAAACAGAAAATAATTATTTAAACATATACTATTTTTTGTTTTAACTAAATATACTAAATTATTTTTCGTTTTACTATATAATAATTTAAACAGCAAAAATTATTTTTCATTTTACGTATTCACAAAATATTTTCCATAAACAAAAATAAAATTAAACAGCAACCAACAACCCAAATATTCATGTATCAAACTAAAAAAAAAAAAATTAAAATAGAAAAAATACCTCTCTTCAATCTCCTTCAATCTTGTTGTACAATATCTTCTTCAATCTCCTTCTTGTTCAAATTCTTCTTTCAAATAACTTTAATAATTTGGCAGAAAAAAATTAAACAAATATTAAACTCAGAAAATAATGCACTTTAAATGAAATTAATAAAAATAAATTGAACTAAAATCATATTAAATGTGAAAATATATTACCTATGAAGCAATGACGATTGATTTGGGGGAAGCAGAGGCAGAAAGATGAAGAAAAAATGGGTAGATGAAGTGAAGAAGAAGAAGAATAAGTGAAGGAGGAGAGGCAGAAAGAGAAAGAGGAAGAAACAATTAAAGTGTGGTATGGGAAATGGGTTCACGCGTTTAATAAATAAAACACTCAGCGGCGTGAATTTCACGTCGCAACCTTACCACGTGATATTCACATCGCATAATCTAACGTTTAAATTTCATAAATAAATGATAACCATGTAGCAACGTAATAATCACATCGTAACTTTGCCACGTGATAATCACGTCGCAAATGTTCCAACAGTCATATTCTTTTGGTCAGTCAACCTGTAGTCCTAGTAACCCATCACTTTCCCGTCAGATTTTTTTCTCTCCTAAACGGTTGCGACTAGATATTCACGTCACAACAAAAATTTTGAAAATTTCAAACTTCCCTCTTCAATAGATCTGGCTCTTTTAATTTATTTTTTTTAATTTAAACGTTGCGACGTGATTTTCACGTCACAACCTTTTTTGAAAAAAATCTGATACACCATGTGCTACCTTTACACTTATTATTTTAATATTAAAAATGTTAGTGACGTGAGAAACACGTCGCAACTGTCCATATTTTGTCACATGTTTTTCACTTCACTAAATCACGTGGCAGGAGACAACTATTCTTGTAGTGAAGATAAATAGCATTCGGATGTGCGCCTAAAGAATTGTGATATAATTATTAAAAGTTTATTACTCAAGTGAAAGATTGTTTGAATATTTTATAATATTAATATTATTTAATTATTATATTCCAATAATTATTATGTGGGCATATTTATTTTAATTATATTAGCTATTTATAAAAATTAAGAGCCTTAATTGTATCTTAAGCGGCCAAATAAATTTAAAAGACTAATTATATTGCTATTTAGCAATTAATTAATTAATTAGATATGAGCTTAAATATGAGTGGATGTTAGGATGACCCATTTGAGAATAATGGTAACCCTAATTGGTCATCACACTATATATAGGCAATGGTCCATAATATACCGGACACAAGCAATTTATCTCTTCTCCCCATCTGAAGAGTATTCAAGACATTAAGAGTACCAAATGAGGAAGAACCTTACAAGCCAATAGGTGTTCGTTGTTCGTCTTTTACCTTTTAGGATTAACGCCAACAAAACTTTCTCAATAGATCCAGGTATTCCTGCAATCCTTCTCTCATATACTAACATATCGTAGATCCTGTAATTATATACATGTTCATATTATCTATTATATTTTACATTAAAGTATATGACATAATCACTACTACAAAACACCCAAACAACAACACCAGGTTTACAACGGCATCTTATACACCGTTGTAATAGTGCATACTGGATGTGCGCACATTATTTTAAGTCTTATTAAAATTGCTTTGATGACGGGTAAAATTCCAACCGTGGTAATAGTGCGTACTGGATGCGCGCGCATTATTTTAATTAGAAATTTCAAGGGTATAATAACGGTTGTTGTGAACACCGTGGTGATACAATCAAGCTATCATGAGTTTGAACCTTATCGCCCTCAAATAGTTTATTCCTTTGACGTAAATGTGCCCTTTTTAAGTTTTATTTATATTTAACAAAAAACTAATAAGGATATCACTACGGTTATTTCTTAAAACAGTTGTTACAAACTGAAGCTTCTTTTTATGTATTTTAAACACCAAGTATGTATCCATTTATCCACTGAAAAAAGAAACAAGACGAAACAACCCTAACACCAACGTCGTCACCATCGTCGGGAAGAACACAACAACAACAAGAAAGTGTTCTACTTTAAGTTGTTGCAATGTCACATTTGAAGACAAACTCATCCAAAGGTGTTTCTATGTCTTCTTCCGCTGTAAAATCTCGATCTGGAAATTTCTGTGGTTGTGATGGTTGTATGGTTTCGTACCAATGCAAGAATGGACAAAATGAAGGAAGGCTTTTTTGGAGATGTTTATTTTGGAGGAGCGGTGAAACATGTAATTTGTTCATATGGGATGAAGACGTGGGAGAAAGAGGTGGAAATGAAGATGAGAGCATTATGAAGTCAGAGTTGGAAGTTGTGGGCTATTTGAAGGTTATGTATGAGGATTTAAAGAAGAAGAATAAGAATTTGAAGAACAAACTGAAATCAAATAGATTTTCTGGAAATCTCAAGTTGTTATGTTTTCTTGTCTCCTTTACGTTTAATGTTTACTTTTTTTATGAAATATAATAGTTGAATTAGGGTTTGAATTACATTGTTGATGTTTAAACTGCAGATGCATTGTGAATTACATTGTTGATGTTTGAATTACAATATAAAGACGGGAATGCAACTAATAAAAGACGGTTTCTTACGAGTAAGTTCAACGCAAACTTTTAATTTTCAATTAGTTATCTGTTTGCTAGTATATTAGTTGATAGATATTGTAGTTCTAGTTTAAACTATTAAGCAAAAAGATTAAAATTTCATTAGATAAATTAAGTTTCATTACATAAACTTAATCATCAAATCTAAATGCTCTGGATGAGAGGAAGTTTAACCAACCATAGTCAACCTCATCATCATCATCAGAATCGACAACAACTATCTGCCTTCCCAACATTCTTCTCCTTCTTCTCTTTCTTCACCTCACCCTCATAGCTCTCCTTCTTTCTGTAGCAGCCCCATCTACAGCAGTAACTTGTTTATTCTGAGGAAGGTTTTGAACGAAAACCCCTTCTACAGCAACATGTTGATTCTGAGGAAGGTTTTAAACTACATCCCCCTCTACAACAACAGTTTCATTCTCAACATTTTTGGTAGCTTGAGCAGTAGAACTCATTTTGATTCTTTTGGATTAAGTTGTTTTTATGTTTTACCTCTTACGCTTTTATATTGTTTCTTCTAATTCTTCATCTTCTCTTGGATGTTGGATAAGTTTCCGCCAACCTCGAGCTGTTGAATTAATGATTATATCTCTTTGTCTTTTGAAATTTTATTTTTCATCCTTTGATATTCGTTTGTAATTAATGGTTTCGATATCTGTTCACAAATTGTGTATTGTTGATTTTGGTATGATATGTTTGATTTTTATTCATACACAATATCACAACGGTTATTACTCTTAACCGTTGTTATATGGCGCGCGCTTTCCAATTTATTACAATGGTCACAGGACCGTCATTGTAACACTACTACGAAAAACCCATTTAAAAACGGTTGGGAATGACATATAATGACGCGGGCGAAGGCGTTGTTATGTAGATTGTCGTTGTAAGTCTGTTGTTTCTACAACGGTCTGGAAACCGTTGTTGTATTCTGGAAAGCACGCGTTATATTGCAATGGTTAGGTATTTCAACCGTTGTAATATATATTAACTATCACAACGGTTATGAGTCTCAACCGTTGTGGAATGTACCCTTAGTTTATTAAATAAATATGTATATTGCTTGTTTTACCATACACCTAATTAAAGAAATACAACCATTAAAATTGGTAAAGAACTATATAATTTGAAAATTAAACTGTTCTTGAAAACCAACTTAAACACACCACTGTTTTCCGAATTGCATCCATTTCATTCCGCACATTTTATGTTCCTTAACATAAAATTTATGGTGAAATGGTCGGTTTCCTTCAATCCGTCGATATCTTTTATAATAGTTTACCTCATTATCGCCACAAATCATCGCGATTTTATCATTATAACAATCATGATCTTAACAACCTCGATGATTAGTGACGACGATGAGGTAAAGTAGAATTGTAGATATCGATGAATTGAAGCAAACGAACCATTGAACCATAAATTTTATGTTAAGGAACATACAATGTGCTGAATGAAATGGATGCAATTCGGAAAACATTGACATGATAAAGGTTGGTTTTCAAATACATCTTAATTTTCAGATTATAAGTTTCCATATCAATTTAACTGATTGCATTTTAAATAAAAGGATAGTGAAACAAACAATATACATAGTATATAATAAACTAAATTTCATATACAATATCAGAATGAATTCATATATATGTACCTTATCAGAATGAATTCATATATATGTACCACCATCATCATCACCATATGAAACAAACCCTAAGAAGTGGGTAGTAATGAAGAAAATCAGTTAGTATTCAATTTAACTATATACAATATACATAGTATATAATAAACTAATGTTCTATATCAATTTAACTGATTGCATTTTCAATAAAAGGATAGTGAAACAAACAATATACATAGTATATAATAAACTAAATTTCATATACAATATCAGAATGAATTCATATATATGTACCTTATCAGAAAAAATTCATATATATGTACCACCATCATCATCACCATGTGAAACAAACCCTAAGAAATGGGAAGTAATGAAGAAAATTAGTTAGTATTCAAAACAAAACAAGCCAAAGTTGAAACAAAACCCTAAGAAGTGGGACTGTACCATTACAATGAAGTTCACCTTGCTTGTGAAGCATTGAAGTCGAATATGCACAAAATGAGAACAATCAACAAAAACAACATGAAGCAAACGAGATAATGGGAACTATCTAACAAAAAGATTGAAGTAGAAGAATACCTTATTTTCCATAAACAATATGTACATTACGCTTGCTACCGCCAGCATCATCACCATGTTCATCTAGTTTTAGACTCTGCAAGAAGAAATACAAGGAGGAAGAAGCTTAAATCAAAAGCTTCATACTTCTTGTATTTCTTTTCGTGGATTCTAAAAAAAAGATGAAGTTTGCTTCCAAAAATGTAGAGAAAAAATGGGTGCTAGGGTTTCGCTGTGAAGGAAACGGTGCTATTGTCAATAAGGGAAAGTTAATTCCCTTATATAGGTAAATATTTCACAATGGTTTTCTAAAATAATCGTAATGATAAGTATATATATTATTTTAATAATATCACAATGGTTAGTTATATTAACCGTAGCGATACCCCTTATACTTGGTACAAGGTTCGACTCCACGCAACAACATTTTTCTATAATTACGTAAAATAGAAAAATGTTGTTGCCTGGAGTCAAACCTTGTACCAAGTATAAGGGGTATCGTTACGGTTATTATTACTAACCGTTGTAATATTATAACCCTTGCTCTTCCCGGAATAGAGAACACTCTGACCAAGTATAATAATGATTTAAATTTTTCTCCGTCTTTCAAAAAATATCGTTCCAGAATATCAACCATTTACAAGTTATCATCATTGCAAGCATTAAATTATCAGACTTTTCATCTTCAACCTCATCTATAAATAGACAATTTTACATTTCTTCATAATATATTCTTCGTAACAATGAGTTCTACAAATGAGAATGCTAGAAACATCACCAATGAGGGCACAAATGAACATCGTCAGCCGCCAAATGAGGAGGTCCAACCAGCGGCCAACGTCAAGGATGCGTTAAGGGTAAGGAAGGAGAAGAAGAAGAAGAAGAAGAAGAAGAAGAAGAAGAAGAAGAAGAAGCTGAAGAAGGAAAAGGATAAGACGAAAAGGATCGGGACTATTTATTATGATTCCTATGAGGGAAGTGAGGAGAGAGTCCTGGATTATGAAGATGCATTTGCAGCTATGGGCTCTGACATTGATAAATATATGTAATATATGATTATCAATGTACTCTTCTTATCTGGAATCTTAATAAAGTTTTCTTTTATATATACTCATCTCTTTCACTTTTATTTTTAAAGAAGTTATGATCAAACTATTTCAACCTATTCTCTTGCACTTAAAAATAGAAAAACAAAGATGAATTTTGAGTTTTGAGGTTAAATCCCCGTAACACTAACAAAAGAAATAAAATATATGTTTGAATTCTAAAAATATGGAAAAAAAATGTAGTTACTGGGAATCGAAGCTTGTTACACATCATGTATTACAACAGTGTTTTAATACAAGTGTGTTTAAAATGTAAAAATATGGAAAAAAAATGTAGTAGCTGGGAATCGAAGCTTGTTACACACCATGTATTACAACGGTTTTTTAATACGAGCGTCGTTAAATATGGCGTTATAAATCAGCTACAAATTTTTTAACCTATTACAACGGTGGGATACGAATCCGTTGTAAGCCTGGCGTTGTTGTTTTAGCATTTTGTAGCAGTGTAAGTATCATATACATAACAACACTCGACATAACAATGCATGTGTCTGTGTCATTATATATATTTCCTAACCGTTGTTAAAAGGGTCTTCCGTAGTAGTGAATATGTAGAACATGTGTGTGTGGTTTATTGTTATTAATTTAATTCCAACATTATCAACATTTTAAATTTAATGTAAATTAAGAAAAGGAAAATTAAATGTAGTGTATTTAAGAATGTATAAGTTATTGATATGGTCCATATTTCCATTCATCTTCTTGATAGCCATATATTGGATGACAACAGAGTTGAAGGTTCTGCATATTTGAAATTTTTTGACTAAAACAGGATGTTGTGCAAGATGTTCCAACATGATGAAGTTTGATGGAATAACACATGTCAGCAGAAGATGTCCCAGCATGAAGACTCGACATCTGGACTGATATAGTAGGTTTTAAATATGTTCCAAGATTCAAGGCGCGGTTTTGTAGTGGATCAAGGAAAGAAGATTTAAAGCCCAAGGCAGCAGAAGGCTATAAAAGAAGACCAAGTCCTAGGGCAGAAGTGAGAGAGAATGACAGCGACTTACTAATCCTTTTGTAATACTTGTAAAAGTAAAAAAAATAGGGTTTAGGATTTTGAGAGTCGTAGGCTTTCTTATGTTGTAAGTCTCCCTTTGTATCAGTTTGATACATTGTGGTAGACATAAATGTTTATACAGATTCAGAAACCTGTAGGTAATGAATCGTGTATTGTTCTTGGATGAAGCTTTGAAGCAAATCCAAGTTGTGTTGTTAGTCGAGAATGCTCGGCTGAACTTTGCATTGAAAGAGGTGTCTTTCAAGTAGGATGATACAGTTGTTGTCGATTGTAACTGTTAGATATCACAGGTTGTGATTTATGGAGTGAGATGAGTTTTTTTTTTATCAATTAGATATGACTTCTAATGATAAAGTCTCCATTGGGTAGTTATAGGAAAACCAGAGGTTGTTTAGTGTAAACCAGAGGTTGTTTATATAAAACTATACTACTGATAGTGGATTCTTCTTCCTGGCTTGGTAGCCCCTAGATGTAGGTGCTTTGCACCAAACTCGGTCATCATATTTTGTGTTGTTTATCATTCTGCAATTTACAGTTCATTTTTTATTAATATGTTGTAACAGATGTCGAAACATCTGTCTTGCTGCTGTTGCTGATTTTCTGGATATTAGCTTGTTTATTCTACCCTTGTTTTAATGTTATGCAAAGAACAATGTCATGACATGTGTTAAGACATATGTTATCTGCTATGCCAGAATTTTAATTGGTATCAGAGCAGGCATCTTGTCTATTTTTGGATGAGATCTTGGGAGATACTTTCTGGTTTTTAAACAAGGTGTGTGTGCGATCAGATCATTCACTATGACATACTCAAGGGTATTAATGGATGTGATAGATGTTCTGGATCAAAGGTAACAACTACTGATGGGTTTTCAAGTTTTTTGAGGAGTTTCTACAGCAACTGCAGGAGGAGTGACTAGTTCTCCTGTATGGTGTCTTATAAGATGTTCTGACATCTTATTAGGGCATGTTGAAGACGTTCCTTGGTGGTTCCGCTGCATATGTGTCTGATGGATGAACTCTAGTATTTATGTGATTCTGGAGTTGTGATAGAAGAAAGATGGTGGAAGATCTTGATTTTTGGTTTCTATTCTTGAAGATATCAGCATCTATGAAAGCTCTAGTCGTTCGAAAGTCGGGAGCAATGGAATGGAGAGAGTTGTTGGTTGATTTCTATCATGTTGACTTGGTACTTGGAAGTTTGGCTCCACCTTATATCTTGAAGTCAGTTTGAAGAGAAGGTGAGTTGAGACTGTGTTTATCAAATTCATGATCTATGAATTTGGTAAATATTCTTTTCGACAAAGTTGCCAAAGATACTTGATTCTTCACTCAAGTCAACTCATAAAGGAATCTCTGGTCGTGTTTAAGAACTTTTTCAAAAGGATAATCTGGTTCTCTTGCTGAAGATGGATTTCTGAAGATCTCTGGTGTTGATGGATGTTATTCAACTTGGAGATAATGGGAGGTGATTTATTTTCACCATTCATGATTTGCAAGGATTCTATTAGCAAAGGAAATTCATAGGCAGGTTGAATCAAGGGTGATAGACTTAATGTCTCAACATGTTGTTTGACTAAAAATATGTTGACACCATTTTTTTTTATTTGTGTTGATATCTGGTAGATCATATATCCTACATGATGTATGGTTTTGTGGACAAGTATTTAAGATCAATTGTTATTTGTGGAATTCACAAATGTTTAATTGATTATCCTTGTATTTTGGAGTACAAGATTACTGGTGACAAGTTGGTACATCAGGAAGGGCAACATCTCTAGCTGCAATTTGCTCAAGGATGTGTTCTTTGGAGAATGGGTACAGTCAAGAGAAGGAACTGATGTTCTATCAGATGTTAAAACATCTTGACAATGGAGTATGTGCAAAATCCTGTTGGTTCAAGGAGTAAATCTCTGGAGCAAAGGAGATGTAGCTGATGATCTCTGTAGAATCTGTTTTTATTCTAGTGTTGCAAAAGCCCGGAATCTGACTAGGAAGTTTCGTGGCATGAGGCTTCTCTAGAATATAGTGTTGTTGAAAGTGAAGATGAATACATTTCTCTTGGGTCAGTTTATTTCTGATCTAGGTGCATTAGAGTGCAACAGGTGTGTTCCTGTCTCCACTCTAGGAGCATGTGATCTTGCTCATCTTGGAGGTCAATGATAAGTGGTATTTATCTCCGATCTTCTGAAGTAGTCTCTACTTAAGGAAAGTGGGATTCCTTTTGTAAAGATCTTGTGTAACTGATCTCTTCTAAAGAATCAAGATTTGGCATGTTTGGTTTCTTTGAGGATGAAGTGGTTGTTGTAGTGCAGTAAAGCGGGATGGAGGTTGTCTAGTCAAACTTGATATCAATAATCAAGTCTATGAGAACATGGAACTCTTGTTCTGCTATAGGGAGGAGGTTCTTCTAAGTGGATTGAACTCTCCAACAGGATGTCTGGTCAGATGTTGTGACATCAAGCAGAAACTTCAGGGTCTTAGTTGATGTTGTGGCGCATCATCGTAAGATAAGTTGATCTTCTCAGAAATAAATGCAATTAATGCTTCAAAAAGGTCTATCTCATGCAGTTTGCGGGAGCTGCGAGAAGGAGTAGATGTTACATGTCCGAGTCTTGGTGTATCTAAGATGGCTTGCTATGGAGTAGGTGGATTATGTAACTTGAAGATTAGGTTTCATTAATGGATTAGAAGATTTTCTGGAGCTCTGAAGAAAAGCTAAGATTAACCAAACAATGGCATTTGGTTGATCTTTATTATGAATTCAAGCAGTGTGCTTGGAACTAATTACTCTTGTGCAGAACGGTAGTTGGTTGAAGATCAAAGGAGGTTCTGGCTCTGTTCATATCTTGGAGCTTGTGGTAGAAGCCCTAAGTTGCTTATGAAAGATTGCCTTCTTTTGGGAGATGTATGAGAGTTTATTTCTCTCTACAGTTATCTGGAGTTCTTATTGATCAAGCTGGTGGAGTTGTGTTCTCTGAAGATGTTCAGTTGGATTACTATGCAGATAGTAAGTCCAGTGGTGATTGTATCAAGAACCATAGTGTATGGTGTCTGTGATATAATCAGGATGTCCTAACCGATGTTAGAACATCATCATGGAGTTCAGATTGTGGAAGCTGATATTCGCCATTTGAATCGAAAGTGTCCTAACTTATCATAAGGGAGAATGATGAAGTGAAGACTGTCTTGAATCATGGGGTGTTTATCTGGATGGCTGACTCTTGCTGAGGTCAGAATGCTTGTGGATAGGTGGCTTCTTCTACTATAAGTCATACTAGAGAAGTGGATCAGTTTGGTGCTTGTGAAGTAAGTAAGCTGAGGATTTCTAGAGCATACATTTGATGTCTTTCAAGTGTAAAGAACATCTGGGCTAGCTAACAAACTAAGGGACTTTGTATGTCTCTTTGAGGAATGTGAAGCATTCCAGATTCAAATGGATTTTATCTCAAGGAACAAGGATATCTATGGCTGTAAAATTCAAGGTGGATTTGTACAGGGTATGAATAGTTTCTGGATGAGAGGGATCAATGGTGATTTTGGTCTCAATCCAAGAGTTTGTTGGTTGTGGTACAAGGATGTGATCCTAGTATTCTCTCACTATATGATCATGAAGTTTGTCATGGGATATCATGTGGTGATTTTAGGTGTTTCTTGCTGAAGGAGCATCTTTTGTGAAAGATAGGGAGATAACTTCTGTCTGATAGGTGTACTAGTGTGGTACATGGATTGCTTGTTGATTAAGCTTTGAGTGAATGCATTCAGCAGGTGTGTTGAACAGGGGGTGCACTCTTGAAGACATGAAGATGAGTCTTATGTTTTCCATTCATTTAAGGTGTTATTCTTGCAAAGGAGCACTGGATATCCTTGATAGGGGAGGTTGGACTCTTGTCTAGGATCTGTTGCTGCAGTAGTGCAATTATTTATCAAGATTGTTTGTGGTTTCAAACAGTCTGTGATAGAATACCTCTGGTGAGGGTGTAATGTCAGACGAGATGTCGTGACATTGTGTTACTGGTATAGTTTTGGGTGAACTTGACTGGTTGTTTTGGTTTTGTCATTGGGATGTCAATGGACTAAATCAGAGTTATACAAGATTCTTGGGAGTCTTTGTTGCTATTTGGGAGATGTTTGAAGAAATATCTTAACATCTTGGTCAGTTATTCTCTCTTTTCTGGATTAAAGGATTATTCTTGGGATCTTTGAAAGGCTTTGTAACTATACTTCAGAGTCTACAAGAGGGACTAAACAAAGTCTAACAAGGTGTCAGAACATTGGTTAGGACATATGGCTGATTCCTGATTGTTTGTCTTAGACAGTGGAGAGAATGTGTCTTAGGGAATGCATGTTAAACATGTGTCTTGATACAAGTGCATTCTTTGGATGGTTTATTCTAAAGTTGAAATGGTCAAATCCTAGCTGGGCGGTGCACAATCATTCATGTTGAATTTACCTACCTAAATTTATTTCTCCATTGAATGGTTTAGCGGTAACTTCTATGGACCGTAAATTTCTAGAGAAACTGTTTGGGTATTTAAATAGGGTGTCTGTTTCTGGATTCTCAAGTTGAGGTACTTGCTCTGGGTTGCGTCGTCATGTATTTTGTCCGGGTTTGGATGAGTACCATGTGGGTATGGAACTGTGTTAGCTACTTTTGCCAATTTTTGGCTAAAAAGGGGAGAATGAGTGTGTATTCATCTTGGTTGTGTGTTGGTTCTGACAACACACAACTAATATTCTTCTTGGTGAGGATTTCATCCTTGTAGTTGTTTTGCAAGGATGTTGGATGAGATGTTCTAACATTTTCTCTGAGTTTTTCCCTTGTGCCTTGTGATCTGAGTTATGAAGCAGGTTATGTTTTGTGACCTGAGTTACATACTCTATGGACTCTGTGTTACGTATGATACATCTGTTTCTTCTTAAGCTCTTTCTAGATCTTCTTATGGGTTCTCTTATGCCCCTTAAGAGGAAGATTTATCCCTCCGTGGCAAGTATAGGTTTGAGGGGGAGTGTGTTATATATTTTTCCTCATGTACACCAACAGACAGCTAGGAATTCCAGGGGTAAGTGGGAATCTCAGAAGTGTGCCAATCATAACCACCACTCTCTGGATGAAGTTAAATGACGTTCGGACTTTCTTTTTCTACCTAAGAAGTTTTAGCCAAAATTTGTCAAAAGGGGGAGATTGAAGGCTCTGCAGATTTGAGCAAATTTTGACTAAAACAGGATGTTGTGCAAGATGTTCCAACATGAAGAAGTCTGATGGAAGAAGACATGTCAGCTGAAGATGTCCTAGCATGAAGACTCGACATCTAGACTGATATAGCAGGTTTTAAATTTGTTCCAAGATACAAGGCGCGATTTTGTAGTGGATCAAGGAAAGAAGATTTGAAGCCCAAGGCAGCAGAAGGCTATAAAATAAGACCAAGTCCTAGGGTAGAAGTGACAGAGAATGACAGCGAATTACTAATCCTTTTGTAATACTTGTAAAAGTAGAAAATATGGTTTAGGGTTTTGAGAGTCGTAGGCATTCTTGTGTTGTAAGTCCCACTTTGTATCGGTTTGATACATTGTGGTAGACATACATGTTTATACAGATTCAAAAACCTGTAAGTAATGAATCGTGTATTGTTCTTGGATAAAGCTTTGAAGTAAATCCAAGTTGTGTTGTTAGTCGAGAATGCTTGATTATAGTTTTGTGACAATGGGAGAATCTTAAACTTGGATATTATTTGTACCATTGTATGATATTTAGATAGTATTTACTACATATAGAAGCAATAAATAATTACAAAGATAGTTCTCCTTCCTATTTTACAAGACATAAATAGTCTTACCCAATTATTCAGAAGTTCATTTTTATTTAATCATTTCATATAGAATTTCATAGAACTTGCGTCTTGTTCCATTTTTCATAATTCATTTATTTCATTTGTAACATACACTAGACACAAACATTAATTTTTGTCAACATATCTTAATTCATGAGCTTCAAAAATATTGTCTAAGAAGATAGTACTTAAAAAAAATTGTAAAGATAATAAAATTTTCTTTCACTTTCCTACTACAAAAAGTACTGTAAGTTCCTGGATTGGCTGGAATTTTGGTAAAACAACAAGGTGTTCAATGGTGATGTCATGGTGTTGATGTTGCAACATTGAGTCTTAGTACTGGGTTGTACTAAGTTGTGAAGGTTAACAATGTTTGATGTCATGGGCTTGATGTCACAACATTGTGCTTAACACTGGGCTGTGTTAAGTTGTTTAAGTGGATGTCTGATGTCACATGGCAATGTTGTGACATTAGATCTGCAGAATTAATAACATCAGGTTTTGTGATGTTATTAGGACACACGTGTTAGCTGGAATTGTGGAGAGTGGTTGACTCGTTGGATGAGAATATCTTGGGATAGATATTTTCTGTTACATGGGAGATTTGATTGCAGGTCTGTTAGTGAATTAAAAGGTTGAAGATTTAAAAAGATTTTGGGGAAAAAATCTGTTTTGAAAATTCAGTTTTAATTAACAAATCTGATCAAATATTGTGACAAGTCCAAGCCCAATTCAGGATGCTATATAAAGCGCACAAGACCAAAGGAAAAAGTACAGATTGAAGATCAAAAGCGGAGGCTGAGTGTCTTAGATATTTGTACAAATTGTGAGTAAACCATTCAAGGATGAATTGGTGATCTGTCATCTCTAAAGCTGTGAAGCAAAGAGAGTTGTGTGACTTGATCGAAGCTAGGAAGCAAGATCAAGGTTTCTCAAAGAGGTTGTTCTTTGAGTGTTTTAGGGATTGAGTAGTGTTCTCATATCTAAGTGGGTTCTTAGGTAGAAAGTCACTAGTAGGAATTAAGTTTAGGAGATTGTCAACTGGGTTGTTGAGTCTGTAAATTAATTCTACAAGTAGTGAATTTCATCCCTGGCTTGGTAGCCCCCAGACGTAGGTAGTTAGACCGAACTGGGTGAACAATCCTTTGTGTTGCTTTGTTACTGTTATTGCTGTCCATTGTGCACAGTGTGTTGTTGTGACATCGCACCTTAACATCACACGTCTGATACCAGAATTTCAATTGGAATCAGAGCAGGCATCCTGTCTGTCTCTGGGTGAGATCTAGGGAAGTTACTTTCTGGTGTAAAGATGGACAAAGAAGTTGGAGGATTCGTCAACAGACCCCCTATTTTGGATGGATCCAATTATGACTATTGGAAACCAAGGATGACCACCTTCTTAAAATCCTTAGACAGCAGGGCTTGGAAGGCTGTTATTAAAGAATGGAAAGCACCTGTTGTGTGTGAGAAAGATGACGCTGGCAAAGATAAAGAAGGCATCTCAAGGATGAAACCTGAAGAAGAATGGACCAAGGAAGAAGATGAGCTTGCCCTTGGAAATTCAAAAGTCCTAAATGTTATCTTCAATGGAGTTGACAAGAACATATTCAGGTTGATCAACTCATGTGAAGCTGCTAAGGTTGCATGAGATATTTTGAAGGCTACACATGAAGGAACATCCAGAGTGAAGATGTCAAGACTTCAACTTCTAACATCGAAGTTTGAAAGTCTGAAGATGAAGGAAGATGAGACTATCCATGACTTCCACATGAGTGTTCTTGAGCTGGCTAATGCATCCAGTGCTCTTGGTGAAAAGATGCCAGAGGAAAAGCTTGTAAGGAAAATCCTTAGGTCCCTTCCGAAGAGGTACAAGATGAAGGTGACTGCAATTGAAGAAGCTCAAGACATCAGCAAGATGAGGGTTGATGAGCTCATTGGATCTCTTCAAACTTTTGAGCTTGGTTTGAATGAGGAAGAACCAGAAAAGAAGCCCAAAAGTATAGCCTTGGTCTCCACTCCTGCAGAAGCTAAGAAAGGTACAGATGGTGATTCTCAGGAAGATCTATCTTAAGCCATTGTTATGTTGGGAAGACAGTTCAACAAGGTGTTCAAGAGGATGAACAATAACTCCAGGCCAAATGTCGAGAACATCTCTTCTGACATCAGCAAGTCAAAAGAGAAGGATGAAGAGAAGAATGCCCAAGATAAAGGAGTTCAGTGCTTTGAATGTGAAGGTTATGGACATGTCAAGAAAGAATGTCCCACATTCTTGAAGAAGCAGAAGAAGGGCATGACAGTTTCTTGGTCTGACTCTGATAGTGAAAGTGAAGGTGAGTCAGCAAAGCATGTTAGAGCATTAACAGGAGCTGTTGATTCTGATGATGATTCTAGTGATGGAGAAATAACTTATGAGGAGTTAGCATCTACTTATCAAGAGCTGTGTTTAAAAAGTGCTGAGATTTGTCAAGAAAACAAGTGCCACAAGCAACAGATTGCTCAGCTTGAGAATGAAAAAGCTGATCTGGAAAATGAAGTTGTACTCGTTAAAGCTCACCTTGATCATATGACCAAAACTGTGAGGGTGCTGAACAGTGGTACATACACACTTGACAAGATCCTTCAGACAGAAAGGGTAGCTGGAGAAAAGACTGGACTAGGATTTGTGGTCGAGGAAAAGATGTCTACTGTGGCAAGCACGCCAGGAACAAAGAAGGAGATGTCTCAACCATTGTCTCAACATCAACCTAAGAGACAGGATCCTACACCTAAGAAGGTTGTTCAGTCTCAGAATGCTGAGAAAAAGAATGGTCCCCATCAGAGGAAGATACAACCTCAAGGAGCTAGCCAGTATATGCCTCCCCAATATCACCAGAGCATGCAAGCTACCAGGTTAAAGCAGAACATGTCTCATCAGAGGTCTCAACATCAGGAAAACTGGTATGGATATGGGTACAACAATGTTGTTCCTCATATCTATGGAAGAAGAAAGCCACACCATCATGGGAGACAATCCAGGAAACAACATTCTCAGCCTTCTTATAGAAGAAGATACCAGCATAATAGAAGGCAGGCCAGTTATGATAGGAGAAGACCACATTATGGATGGCAGCCACAGCAATATCATCATCATAATGGTAGAAGATATAACCAATTCAGAGATGACAGAGTTAGATGCTTCTATTGTGGAAGGTTTGGACATATGCAGTACTCTTTCTACAAGCTGCATGGATACCCTCAGCCTCAAAATAGATGGAGAGAGTACAGGCCCAAAATTGTTAAACAATGGGTACCTAAGGAGAAGGTGAAATGTTTATTGGCTCACATGGCTGACAAAGAGTTTAAAGAAGGAACATGGTATTTTGACAGTGGGTGTTCCAAACACATGTCTGGATGTAGATCCATGTTTGCTGAAGTCAGTCATTGTCCCTCTCATGAGGTTATGTTTGGCAATGGAGAAAAAGGTGTTGTTGCAGGAGTTGGGAAAGTGAAAGGTGATGGTAGACCTGAACTTGACAATGTTCTGTTTGTCAGTGGTTTAAATGCAAATTTGATCAGCATAAGCCAGTTGTGTGATGAAGGTTATAAGGTAAACT
Organism: Lathyrus tuberosus; assembly: GCA_022829125.1. Lineage (NCBI taxonomy): Eukaryota > Viridiplantae > Streptophyta > Magnoliopsida > Fabales > Fabaceae > Lathyrus > Lathyrus tuberosus. The sequence continues at coordinate 22,958,117 of JALAZF010000013.1, read as the reverse complement.
ACACTAAGCATGAATGTGTGGTAGCTGATGAGCAGAATGAGGTAGTGATGAAGGGAGTAAGATCCAAAGATAATTGCTATCAGTGGATACCTCAAGTGGACAACTTATCTAGTGATGATGTTGTAACATCATATGGTGACATAAAGTGTGAAAGTATGGTGAAAAGTCAGTCTGGGTTAATGACTTATGGTGTTGTTACTCCTAAGATTGATGATGTCTTAAAAGCCAACTTGAGTAGTCAGTTATGTGAGCAAGATGAAGGAGTCAACAATGCTGATGGAAGGATCAAAAGCTGTGACCTTAAGAAGTGTTGGGAGTTGAATACTTGCAAGGCCAAGAAAGATGACAACCTGACTAATGACTCCTATAGTTCAGAAGAAAAATTTCACAAGTTGACAATCCTTAGGTTGGAAGATGCAGATGTTAGAGCTGATGTTAAAACATCTCAAGTCAAGAAAGGTACTTCTAGCCTTAAAATAAAGAAGAGTGATGATGAACTAATTGCAAAAGTGGTTCATAGGGTTGCTAAATGACTGAAATCAAGGAAGAGGAAAGTTATTGAGTCACCTCCAAAGATGAGAACTGATAAGTAGAAGATCTATGTGGATGGTACTACAAAATCCAGGAGTAAAGTGTTCATCTCTTCCAAAAATAGGAAGATCAGAGATAAGTCTGATGATAATGTCCAGGATATCTCTCAAATGAAGGAAGTCGTTGTTGTTAGAAATTCTGAGAAAATTCAAAAGGCCATACTAGATAACATTCCTGAGCTTTTCATAAAATGTTGGAAGTATGTTATGGAAAAAGAATTTGGTATAGATACTCTGGATATGGTTGAGTTTGCTAGGATATGGTTCAGAGAGGGTGTGGGAACTTATGGTATTCAGGTGTGTATGTTAACCTGAATAAGCCGCTCTGAATGTGGTTTTTGGGAGCTTCTTGAAGGACTTCTTTGTGCAATGAGTCCTGATGAGAAGTTGATGTCCCAAAAGATGTTATATCATCATGTGTGCTGGTGGTTATATCTGGAAGATGATTAAGATTGGACATGTGGAGTTGGATGCTCTAGCATTTCTGGTCAGAAGAGGTGGAGATTATGGTCAAGTGGTTAGTAGTTTGTTCTGGCAAAGCATGACTACTGTTTTTTAAGACCTCACCAGTTTCAACAACTACTGGTGGATGTAAGGATAGAGGAATTGTGATCTTTTGAAGACTGGATCTCAGTAAAGCTTTTAAGTAAGCTGAGAATTTGTGGAGTTTGTGACACAGTGTTGAGTTTGGATTATTTTGCTGATAGTAAATCCAGTAGTGGAACATATGTATTACCCTGGTGTCAAGAGTGTCAAGAGTATCCTTGGTGAAGGATGTCTTTGTTCTGGATCTGAAGTTTAGTGCTTACATTATATCTAAGGAGAATCTGCATAGTTATACGGGAGAATGATAAAGTAGAAGGTTTGACTTGGATGGAGAATGTAGAGAAGACTGGAGTTGATTAGGAAGTCTGAAGATGAAGGTTATAATAGGGAATGACTGTCTGTGGAAAAAGGGGCAGTGGTACCAAAATGAATCTAGAGCATTTGTTAATCATGACAGAAGAAGTATGGTTTTATACAGGGTGTCATAGGACTTACTTGTTGAGGTTTGTCCAATTGTGGCTAAAAAGGGGGAGAAATAGTCAGTCAAAATGACAAGGAGAGCTGCTAGTTGTGATGCAGAAGTGCAGTTATTGAGGGGGAGTTTAGACTAAGCTACTAGTGAAGATATCATAGCATTTAAAGAGTGCAGCCAAGCAGACATCAAGGGGGAGAAGTGCTGCACATTGTGAGCTACTGAACAGCTGTGATGCTGGTTCATGTTTTTGAGGGGGAGCACCAATTGGCTGTTGTCAATAATGAAGATGGTGCTGCACCAGATCAAGTGATGAAGACTATGAAGATTGTCAAACTGCTGTTGATGAAGATTTCAAATTACTGAAGATTTTCCGCTGCTGAAGACTCTGAGGGTTCAGAGGGTGTTTTAGCCAAAATTAGCCAAATGGGGAGATTGTAAGTTCCTGGATTGGCTGGAATTTTGGTAAAACAACAAGGTGTTCAATGGTGATGTCATGGTGTTGATGTTGCAACATTGAGTCTTAGTACTGGGTTGTACTAAGTTGTGAAGGTTAACAATGTTTGATGTCATGGGCTTGATGTCACAACATTGTGCTTAACACTGGGATGTGTTAAGTTGTTTAAGTCGATGTCTAATGTCACATGGCGATGTTGTGACATTAGATCTGCAGAATTAATAACACCAGGTTTTGTGATGTTATTAGGGAACGCGTGTTAGCTGGAATTGTGGAGAGTGGTTGACTCATTGGATGAGAATATCTTGGGATAGATATTTTCTGTTACATGGGAGATTTGATTGCAGGTCTGTTGGTGAATTAAAAGGTTGAAGATTTAAAAAGATTTTGGGGATAAAATTTGTTTTGAAGATTCAGTTTTAATTAACAAATCTGATCAAATATTGTGACAAGTCCAAGCCCAATTCAGGATGCTATATAAAGCGCACAAGACCAATGGAAAAAGTACAGATTGAAGATCAAGAGCGGAGGCTGAGTGTCTTAGATATTTGTACGAATTGTGAGTAAACCATTCAAGGATGAATTGGTGATCTGTCCTCTCTAAAGCTGTGAAGCAAAGAGAGTTGTGTGACTTGATCGAAGCTAGGAAGCAAGATCAAGGTTTCTCAAAGAGGTTGTTCTTTGAGTGTTTTAGGGATTGAGTAGTGTTCTCATATCTAAGTGGGTTCTTAGGTAGAAAGTCACTAGTAGGAATTAAGTTTAGGAGATTGTCAACTGGGTTGTTGAGTCTGTAAATTAATTCTACAAATAGTGAATTTCATCCCTGGCTTGGTAGCCCCTAGACGTAGGTAGTTAGACCGAACTGGGTGAACAATCCTTTGTGTTGCTTTGTTACTGTTATTGCTGTCCATTGTGCAGAGTGTGTTGTTGTGACATCGCACCTTAACATCACACGTCTGATACCAGAATTTCAAGCACATACAACGATCCCACAATTCCTACGATCTTTCGAATGACTGTAGTGATATCTCTAAATTCAGGTGTGTGTGTGTGTGTGTGTGTGTGTGTATATATATATATATATATATTATTCCGGACTGGACCAATGACTAGGCATGTCCCAATCCACTTCTGCTCCCAGAACGGCCCAATTGCCTAAGTCCAACCAATATGGAGCAACATTTACCTTTCTGCCCCTCCACCGGGCACATATGGTCAGAGGGACTACAAGGTCTCCTGTTCCTCCTCGGCATTCCTGTCCGTCATGCACGACTCTTCCACCCAGAAACAATCATGATGCCTGTTCTCGGAACTACGCCTTTTCCCGTGGCAACGACGAGTTTTGTGCATCTTTTCCCGTCATAACGGCTAGTTTTTGGCAGTTACCTATTCTTCAGGAAACAGTTATTCTGCCCCGAAAATAGGGACCGTTGGCCACGTTGGGGGCATTATAAAAACCCTCTCATTTGAGAGGGTCAGGTATTCTAAATCATCATAAGAAACACTTACCTTTGTACTTGCCTTTTTCCTCTCTCGATTCTTACTTTAGCATCGAAGTGCCTTGCAGGTACACCCCCTCCTCATCTCACACACCCAAGATCACAGATGTTTCTCTTGGCCCACTCCAGGTTCTGATCAGCCTTTAAGATCAGTGGCACCGTCTGTGGGAATCTTTTTATCCCCGTCTTAACATCCACCTCAAATTCAAGACCAAAACGACCCTCTATCTAATATTACGATCATGGCTTGCCAAGATCACGTCCAAGTTGCTCGCAATCATTCTTTTCTCCCTGTCAACAAAACAGATGCTGACGGATCCACGTCCTTCCTTGGAGGAGATGCCCGTCGTCTGAGAAACGGAGCTATTGCGTCTCCCTCCCTCACTCGTACTGATCGTGTTGAAGACCAGCCCTCACTGGCCGTCCAGCCGTTCTAGCTCCACCCAACGCCGACCCGCCCGTGGTGGCCCTCCTTGAAGCAATCAACAAGACCAACCACTTGATCCTCCAACAAAACGAGAGGATTGGGGTGTTGGAAGAGTCTGCCCGACCAAGATCTCGTCAACCGAGGAAAGATCGACGACGATCCAAAAGTCCACATCCCCCGCAGGAAGCTGACCGTCGGGGGCGCTAGGAACTAGAGTATCATGCCGTCCGGAAGCGTGACCATGTTTCCCCACGAAACCAATATTCCCCAGGAAACAAGAAAACTCGGAGAGATAAATGTTCAACCCCGGTCAGATCGAAGAGCCGGGCACGAACACTGTCTCCTCGTAGAAGTCACCGCCATGTCCCCGAGCAATGCATCTGCTCCACTTCCTGGACCAGTTCCAGCAGCGATAATGAGCCCCATGGCCCATTGTCTCAGGAGATCCTAGCTACACGCCTCCCCAAAGGCTTGGAGAAACCATCATCTTTGGGTACTTATGATGGAACAACAGACCCAGATGAGCACATCAAAAAGATCGATGCGCTGCTAGACTATCGTGGCGTCCGGGGCGCCATCAAATTCCGTCTATTCCCTACCACGCTCCTGAAAGGGGCAATGACCTGGTACAAACAACTGCCCGAGGATTCCATCACCTCATGGAAGCAGCTGAGAAGAATGTTTTCTAGACACTTTACAGCATCACGCCGCCATCCAAAGACCGAAGCCTCCCTTAAGGCCATAATTCAAGGGAAGGATGAGCCTCTCCGGGCATATATTGAGAGGTTTAGTAAAGAAGCGGTGTAAGTCCCTACCACCAATGACATGAAGAAGTTTCTGCCCGAAATAGGACTTCGCCCCCATTCAGAATTTTCTAAAGTTGTTGGCCTTGCACCTCCAAGGAGCCTGGACGCCTTCCTCCTCAAGGCGCAGACGTATATTCAGTACGAGGAAAAAGAGACGGCCAGCTCTGCCCAGGCCTCACGCCATCAAGAAAGCGCCCAGGCCTCTAAAAGCGAGGAGCCCTCGACATCCCGTCGAGGCGAGAGAAGACGCGAAGATCGTCCCCGGGAATCCCGGGACAACAAAGGGCCCTCCGGTCGCTTCCATGATTACCCTCTCGTGACCGTCTTCATGGAAAAGATCCTCTCCGAATGTGCTAACTCGGAGTTTAAACAAGCGGGGTTCAATTCCCTAAGCAGGTATCGGCCAAGCCGAATGCCGATAAGTCAAAATATTGCCGTTTCCACAAGAGTTATGGCCACGCCACTAAAGACTACATCCATCTAAAGGATGCCATAGAAATACTGATCAGGGATGGCCACCTGAAGCAGTTTACAAAGAAGAAGGATGCTCCCCGGCAAGACGTCCAGGAATCAAAGAAAGTCGAGGAAGAGGTGCCTTCCTCAGAAGAGACCAACCTCCAGGTCGCCATGAGTATATCACGACCGGAGTACTTCTATGTTCCCGAGGAGCTCAGCGCTCCCGCATATTTCACAGCCCATAGGCCATGGGAAACTTTCGGAGGGGCTTCAACAAAGTCACCGTGGGCTCCGTGAAAAGAAAGTTCGAGCACCTACTCAGCACGAGCTCCAACAAGGTTACAACACTCAACAAGGCCCAGAATGGATCAGTCCTCATCTCTTTCTACCGGGAAGAGATCCTCGGAGGGGCCCCGAACTCAAGTATTCCGCTGCTCGTAAGAGCACATATGGCAAATTTTTTGATGTTCGTAGGATCTTAGTCGATCAAGGCAGCTCGGTCGACATTATGTACTCACAGCTATTCTCAACCCTCCAGCTGGATGAATTGCACATCACTCCCTACGTGGGTTCTGACCTACAGGGTTTCAACAGGTCGGTCACAAAACCCTAGGGGAACGCCGAGTTGATCGTGACCTTTGGATCTGCAGAGATGACCAAATCTATTAAGGTTCAGTTCCTGGTAATTGAATGCATGTCTCTCTATTAGTGCGTATTTGGGCGGCCAACCTTGGCTGAATTGGTGGCCGTGCGATCAACTGTCCATCTAAAATTGAAGTACTACACTTCGAAGGGTATGGTCACCACCTTACACGGGGACATCGAGGATGCACAGAGATGCTTCGAAGCGGCCACCAAGGGACTCAACACCATCGCTGCCAAGCCAAAGATGTCCAGCAAGCCAGCCTTGCCCAGCAGCTCAAAGGAAGCCAAGCCACTGCCACGCGTCGACTCCATCGACCTCGACAGCCGCTTCTTCGAAGATGATCAGAAGAAGGACCAGACTTGCCTAAGCAGCTCATCCGCCTCATCCGGATGGCGAGTTTGAACTCGTCCTGCTCGGTGATGATCCTCAGGAAGGTGTAAAGATAAGGACAGACCTCCCCGACATAGCGAGGAAACAACTCAAAGCTTGCCTCCGAGAAAATGCAGACTTGTTCGCCTGGTGTGTCGCGGAAATTCCCGGCTTAGATCCTGCTGTCGCCTGCCATCAACTTACAATTGACCCCGCCGTCAAAGCAGTAGCACAACGTAAGAGAAAGCAATCTCCGGAGAAGATGGAGGCTACAGAACAAGCTGTAAAAAACCTCCTCGAGGCAAACTTTATTTCGGAAGCCAAGTACACCACTTGGCTGTCCAACGTTTTACTCGTCAAAAAATCCAATGGAAAGTGGCGTATGTGTGTTGATTATACTGATCTCAATAAGGTATGCCCAAAGGATGCTTACCCCCTCCCCAATATTGATAAACTTGTTGATAACTCTGCCGGTTTTAAACTATTATCATTCATGGACGCCTATTCGGGCTACAATCAAATACCAATGGCAAAAAGTGATAAAAAATACACGGCCTTCATGATCGAGTTGGGCAATTATTACTACAACGTAATGCCCTTCGGCTTAAAGAACGTCGGGGCGACCTACCAAAGAATGATGAACAAGGTCTTCTGAGAAGAAATCGGTGACATGCTCGAAGTCTATATGGACGATATGATCCTGAAATCCCACGAGGAAATCGATCAGATGACCCATTTAAGAAAGGTCTTCGAATAGGCCAGGAAATACCGGATGCATTTCAACCCAGAGAAATGCACTTTCGGGGTACGGGGGGGCAAGTTCCTTGGCTTTTATCTGATAGAACAAGAAATCGAGGCTAACCCCGACAAGTGTAGGGCATTCTCCGAATTTCCAACACTTAACTCAAAGAAGTCCATCCAATCCCTCAATGGGATGCTCGCTTCTTTGTCTCGTTTCGTGGCCAAGTCTGCCCAGCATGCTCTGCCCTTCTTTAAACTCCTCTGCAAGGAGGCAGCGTTTGAATGGACAGAGGAATACGACCAGGCTCTCCTCCATCTATAACGAGCACTGTCAGAACCGCCAGTCCTCTCTCGGCCAGATAACGACAAAACTTTGTACCTCTATCTCACCGTAGCAACTGAGGCCGTTATCGCCGCCCTCATTTGTGAAACGCCCGACGGCCAAAAGCCAATAAACTTCACAAGCAAAGCATTGCAGGAACCAGAGATGAGATACCAGCAAATAGAGAAGGATCTGGCCCTCATTAACGCTGCACAAAGATTGAGGCACTACTTCCTGGCCCACACGATCGTGGTCCGAACAGATCAACCCGTAAAGCAGCTACTAGGACGACTAGATATGGTCGGCAGAATGCTTAAATGGTCATTGGAGCTATCCGAGTTCGACATTCAGTATAACAACCAAAAGGTCCTCAAGGCCCAGGCATTAGCCGATTTTGTCACAGAGATGACATTCACAGATTCCCCCACCTGCGGGGAGGGCAAGTGGACCATCTTCGTTGACGGAGCATCCAGCTCGGCAGGAAGCGGGGCAGGTATCAACTTGGAAAATGACAAGGGAATCATCGTCGAGGTATCACTCACTTTATCCTTCCCTACTTCCAATAACCAAGCTGAGTATGAAGCTTTCCTTGCCGATCTGCGCTTGGCCGAGGACCTAGGAGCAAAAGAAGTCATCATCTGCACGGATTCGCAACTCGTGGCCCTTCAAGTTCGAGGAGAATACCAGGCCAAAAATGACAACCTATTCGAATACTTGTCCCTGGTCAAAGAAAAAATGACGAAGTTCGCTACAGTAGAAGTAAAACATGTTCCCCGCGAACATAACGTCAGAGCAGACGTGTTGTCTAAATTGGTGAGCACGAAGAAAAGGGGCAGAAATAAGTCTGTCATCTAGGAGGTGTTTCCTCAACCCAGCATCGAGAAGACCCCCGCGATCCTCGACGTGCATGTCATCTGCGACAACAACTACTGGATGACCCCAGTTTATGACTACCTCGCTAGGGACGAACTTTCGTCCGACCCCAAAGAGGCCAGCACTGTCAGGCGCAAAGCCTGCTCTTACGTCCTGGTCGAAGACAAGCTCTACAGGCAAGGGTTCTTCTTCCCTTTACTCAAATGAGTCGAGGAAGAGATGGTCACCCACGTCTTGCGCGAGATCCATGAAGGAATCAATGCCCAACATCTCGGGAGAAGATCCCTCGCCCAGAAAGCCCTTCGAGCAGGGTACTACTGGCCAACCATGCAGGAAAATGCAAAAGAGCACGTGAGGAAATACGACAAATGCCAACGGTATAGGGACATGCACTTGGCTCCGCCTAACGAGCTCAAAGCTATGTCATCCCCATGGCCATTTGCATGGTGGGGCCTGGACATCCTGGGGCCATTCGTAGTAGGGTCAAACCAGAATAAGTACTTGATAGTAGGCGTTGACTACTTTACAAAGTGGATGGAAGCAGAGGCTCTAGCCAAAATAACGTCCCTTACCATACTTCGTTTCTACAAGATGAACATCTTTGCAAGTTTTGGCATTCCCCAAGCAATATTCACCGACAATGGGCCGCAGTTCACAGACAGGAAGTTCCAGGATTTCGTTGCTCAGCTGGGCACGAAACAACACTTCACATCGGTCGAACACCCCTAGACTAATGGGCAAGCCGAAGCAGCAAATCGGGTAATCCTACGAGGCCTCAAACGGAGGCTAGACGAAACAAAGAAAGCTTGGGTCGAAGAATTGCACAGCGTACTTCGAGCCTACTGCACTACGCCCCACTCCTCGACCGGGGAAACTCCTTTTCGCCTAGCTTATGGAACTGAGACAGTAATCCCCATCAAGATACACATCCCATCCCGACTGACTGAATCGCCTCTGGACGAGGAGATAAACAACGAGGCCCTAAGAGAAGAGCTCGACCTCGTCGAAGTGGTCCGATCAGGGATAGCTCTCCGCGAAGCCTTTTTGAAGCAGAAAATTGCAATCAAGCACAATGCCAAGGTGATACGGCGAGAATTCCAAGTGGGCAATCTTGTCTTAAGAAGGAACCACAAAGATTCTCGAGAAGGCAAACTCGCCGCGAACTGGGAAAGACCGTATCGCGTCTGAGCAAAGACGGAGAATGGGGCCTACTACCTAGAACACCTCAACGGGGAAGAGCTTGCTCGACCATGGAACGCCGAAAAGCTAAAACCATATTATAGCTAAGGCACAGATCGTCGGTTTACTTCATCGAAGCGACGAACATAACATCCCGACTATAATGCGCGCCCAGGTACAAGCGTCGCATACCAACCAAGACAGGATCCTACTCAAGAGCGAGCGGGACCCCTCCCCGACGGCAGTTCCTCAATCGAGCTCGCCTTCGTAAAAGTACCACGACAGGTAAAACACCCAGCTAGCGATGGGAGGTTCACGCTGCGAGCTCAGGCCTCAAACACGACCTGAGTTCCGCTCTCATGCCCGAAAGCTACCCAGGTCGTTCGACCAGTACCCCTCACTGCCGAACATATCTACGTTGAGTAATCCTCGGAACTGCAAATTACTCGAAGTTACCCCTATTTTGGGCATACACACGCACCGAGCAAAGCTTCTATACTTAGCAAAAATAAAAACAAACAAAACCATGCACGAGTATAAAACATACAAAACCAACCAGAACGTCGGATACATACATATCAAAGATAATTAAGTGACCACAAGGGCCACGATTGTACTTGTTACACGATAAAGGGGCAACGCCCCATTCAAAACAACAATAAAATTACATCAGTCATGGCACGCAGGCCAGATACATCAAAAAAAAAAAGAAGAGAGACATCATTCCTCCATCTGCTCAGTCTGCTCAGGGATAGGTGGCGTCGGCTGAGGTTCCTTGTTAAGGAGGCGGGCATGCTCATCGCCAATCTGAAGGAAGTCTAGAGTAACTATCTTGCCATCCTCAACATGGCCCAAAAAATTAGTCCCCTCCGTGGATATCTGGACCCCTGGATTCACCACCTTAAGTTGAGCCACGACGTTATTGAATGACTCATCCCTGATGGCATATACATCATCCTCCGTCCGCGAAATACGAGCAACCAGCTCAGCCCTAATTTTCAACGCCTTCACCTCCTCAGGATCGTCTTCTGCCGGGGCCGCCGCATACCTCATCTGCTCGACTAGGTCCTCAATAGCCTTCTTTTCAACAACCAGGGTCTCGTTCTCCCCTTTCAGTCTAGTAGCCTCCTCCTCGGACTTCTTCCTTGCGTCATCAGCAGCATTGGCCTCCTCCTTGGCCTTCTTCACCTTTTCTTCCAGGGTTGATATCGCCGCTTGGGCCTTCTTTAGCTCTGCTCCAGAGGAGGAGTCTTCCTTGGCATAAACGGCTGCCATCTCCAGTACCCGAATCAACGCAGAGGCATCTTGCGCTAGCATTTCCCTCTTGCTCGGTTGATCCATGCCCTCGAGCTTTAGAGACTCTGCCCGGGGAACCGTCAGGGATGAGCCCTCGAAGAACTTCCTATTGTGGAGACAGGGAGGAAGCTTAAACTTGCTCTTCTCCACCGCTTGACTGAGATCCACCAGCTCGTTTGGTCTGGTTTGCTTAAACCTTAAAGCACCAGGCGCAGGAGACCCCTGGGCAGAAGAAGGAACAGGCGTGGAGGTCCCCGCAGCCAGTTGAGGAGGAGGCACCCACTGAGTAAACCGAGGCTTTGGGTTGGTCGTGCCCGCCTTGCCTTTCGTTATAGCATTCTTCACCATCCTCTCATGAGCAGAAGGCATTTCACCTGCAAAAATGCAACAAGCACGTTAGCAACTGAAGAAATTATGATCTGGGCAAGCTAAAACATAAAAACTACCAAGCAACTTAAGGGCATCAGCATGGGTCTTGCACTCTAAAAGCACTTTCGTGTTGATGTAGTGATGTTCCACTCTTTACCCGCCATCGTCATCGAAAATTGGGTCCCCCTTTTCCGTCCAGCACTCCGCGAGCTTGAAGCTGTTAACATAGTTTACTAGCGTTGCGTACCCTGCCCTGTCTTGCTCATTCAGCATCTCCGGTTGGGCAAGGTAATGGTCGGTACCTCGGGAGAAATGGTCCTCGCTCCAGCAGAAGGGGAACTTAAACACTATGTCCGCCAACAACTTCCCATGCTCGTCATACAGATCATTATCGTCCTCGTCCGTTGACACTGCCCAGGCGTACGTGGTATCCTGAGCCTTCTCCGACACAGGTTCAATAATATAGAACCTCTCCTTAAAGGTCCAGATAGACTCAGAAAAGGGCTTGAACAGTTTCTTCGCTTGCTTCAGCGAAACCCAGTTGTACTTTCTCCCAGAAATCTGCCTTTGAAGGTGAAAGATTATGAAGAACAAAGGCAGGGTAGCTCCTATCTTCAGGAACTCGCAGGTCAGCTCGAAAGCTTGGATAAACGCCAACGAGTTAGGGTGCAGCTGCGACGGGGCCAGATCCAAATGTACGAAGACGGACCGCTGGAAGTCGGTGAAGGGCAGCCTCAACCCTATATCCTTAAAGGCATACTCGTACATCGGGAATCTCTCTCCGTAATCCGTACATATGCGGTCATCCTGACTCAGAAAGTTCACCTTCCACTCCCCTTCTAGCCCTACATTCGTGAAGACGTCCCCGGTGTAGGAAGCAAAAACAGAAGCATGCTCGGCGGGCTCCGCAACTGTCCGTTCCCCCGCGGAAGAATGCTCAGGAGTCTCCTCGACTTTGCTCGGGGTAGTTAAAGCCTCGGTATCACTAATCTCCGAGGAGCTCTCCTCAGACGAGTCTATGAGAATCTCTTTCTCAGGCTCATGCGCCATCTCGTTCACCTGAAAAGCAGAGGACAAAAGTGAATTCGACTGCAAAATCAAATCCACCCTTCCACCGCTAGCCAAGTGAAAGGGCGCGCGAAGGGCCAAGGATGACGTCCTCGACCTAAGCCCTAAATCAAATAACACAAGGGTATCGTGCGAGGAGATGCACGGAGGTAACCTCTACTGCACATATGGGGAAAATCTCCCTGAACCATTACCCAGTTTTCCGTTTGAAGCTCCACCAGAAAACTCATACATTCATCAGAAAGTTCATAAGAGCACCGAAAAACTCAAGAACTCCGCCGGTTACGCTCGCGCTATCATCGCGACAGCGCCAGAAAACGGCCTAAATCTACAGTTCCTAAAAGCTCCGGCGACCATAGCAGTAGCAGAGAGAGGCCATGCCGCCGTCTACCACCAACAGTCGTCGGAAAACACTACGATTCTACCTAAAGCCATCCTAACCATATACATTCTAACAAAACGGAAGTAAAAAAGCTAGAAACAAAGCTGGTAATGAGTGACTTACATGGTCGGGGAAGACTTAAAGAGTCGAAGAGGTTGCTCGGTGCTTCGTGCGGTGGCGGATGTGGTGGTTAACTATGGTGATGGACTGGAAACTCTGAGAGAAAAATGAAGGAGGAGAGAGAAGCGAAAATCCCAAATGAGCAGCTTCTCCCTCTATTTATAAGCGCTTTGAAGGCACGTGCATGAGCACGCGCGGCTAGGGGCATCATCATGACCCTAGCCTAGCCATCATGACGCAATTAATGTTGCGCAAGGCTCGAGGCACACGTGGCGTTCCATCGCTTTAGATCACCTCAACCATTGGTCTCCCCATACACCGGACACACCAAACAATGTTACGTATCCCACGACCACTAAATCCCTCGGGCATCACAGAACAACTCCACCTCGTCGAGAAACGACGACTTCGTCCAGATCTCCCCGGTACTGCGAGATATCCTTAAGTCATCAATCTCGTGCTTGGAAACAACAACTTGGGGGGATCCTGTTCCGGACTGGACCAATAACTAGGCATGGCCCAATCCACTTCTGCTCCCAAAACGTCCCAATTACCTAAGTCCAACCAATATGGAGCAGCATTTAGCTTTCTGCCCCTCCACTGGGCACATATGGTCAGAGAGACTATAAGGTCTCCTGCTCCTCCTCGGCAATCCTGTCCGCCATGCACGACTCTACCACCCAAAAACAATCATGACGCCTGTGCCCGAAACTTCGCCTTTGCCCGTGGCAACGGTTAGTTTTGGGCATATCTGTCCGCCATAACGGCTAGTTTTTGGCAGTTACCTATTCTTCAGGAAACAGTTATTCTGCACCGAAAATAGAGACCGTTGACCACTATTAGATGTCAAACATGCTATATATTTGTATTTGATACTTTGTATTTTTCAACACTTTCATGTTTTAATGGTGGATTTTAGTAGTGAATTGTTGTTGTTCTTCAAACATTGTATATATACCTTGGTGCTTGTAATGTGTGTGCTATTGTGCAGGAAAGTGCACTAATTGATTAAAGAAAGAAGACACAAAGAATTGATGCAAGCTGCCAAAGAATAAAGGAAAACTTCAAGAAGTTCGCTTTGCGAACTAGCTAGCGATGGTTCGCTTTGCGAACAACTAGCGAGGTCTTCAGCGAATGGTCCCAGAATGGGACAGTGGGAATAGGGACTAAATTTTGCTTTGTGAACTCCCAGCGAATGTTCGCTGCTTCACTCGCTTTGCGAAGGTCCTAGCGAAGAACCCTTGGATATGGCAGTGGCAAAAGGACCCAAAATTCGCTTTGCGAATGTTTTGGCTAATAGTTTGCTTTGCGAATGAAACGTTCGCATTACGAACTTATGCAGACAACCAAGGGAGATTTAGTTATCAGAAGGCACTTCAGGTGCCATTTTCTTCATTCGCTAGGTGAATGAATCATTCGCAGTGCGAATGCATCTGATTCCAAGTGTATTATAAATAAATTTTTACACTTTCTTGGGATCATAACTTCACCTTTTCACACCAAAACATATTTTTCTGAGTTTTCTTCATCTAAGAGAGATTTTTCACATAGAGAAGCTGGATTTGCATCCGATCTCGATTCTTCGACGCAGATGCTTTTTCATCTCCTCACGAAACTTGTGAAGCAAGCTACCATGACTATGTGTAGCTAAACACATTCTTGTTTCAAGATTAGTGGTAGGTAATCCATCGCTTTGTATGTATTGATCTTGGTTGTAAGTTTGTGAAATTTGTTGATGATAAATATAGAAGAAAAGCTTTGTTTACATGGTTACATTTTGTTTTGATTCATGTTCGAGAGAAATGTATTAAACTTGACCTAAGTTTCAATCCATCAATAATCATAAGGCTAGAGATAGTTTTGAAAGTTAATGTTCATAAATATTGAACTTGAATGTTATCATATTGGTAGTTTGAGTGAGAGATCATCAAAGGATCAATATGATAAATCTCACAACAAGTGTTCGAGAGAAACTTGTTGAGAGGATATGTGGTTATATTTATTGTTAACGAGTTCACATGCTTTATCGAGTTGATACGTACGAAACGGATTATTGAACACTAGTCTTGGCATGTTTTTACCAAACCCTAAAACCAATCTTTTTACCGTTGAATACTAAATTTTATGCAAACAATTCGAAACGAAAAACCAAACCCTTTGTTACTATAAAGTTTGAAACGCTTTTGTCTATCGAACGACGGCAATATACACAATCTCTATGGATACGATAAAACACCCCCGAAATACTTTTCAACAAAATGGTGCCGTTGCCAGGGATTGTTGTTATATTGCGAGCATTGCAATAGTTATTGAGTTTTAAACTTGTTTAACTTTTTATTGTGCTTGTTAATTTGTTTGGTTTAGTGTGTAGACTCCGTTTTATGCGAGGGAAGTTACCCGCAGACCAACTTTTTGTGATCCTGAAATCGAAAGAACTGTGCGTAAGTTAAATAGCAGAACACGGCGGAGGAGGCAACTTGCTAAGGAAAGACGAGAATGAGAGGAAAGTTCAACTTCGACGCAAATACCACAATTACCGCCAACCATGGATGCACCACCACCTGCTTCAGTTCCTTGTACTAATAGTCCAAGACATACAGCACAATTTGCACGTAACGCTCAGAATGGCCGGCATTCAGAAATGAAGACGCGTATCCTCTCGCTTCTATATCATAATCCATTTACTGGTATGGATCACGAGGATCTTTTAACACACCTGACTAAGTTCTATGGGATTGCGGGCGCGACTGGTGCACCCGAAGCTGAAGAAGAGTATTTGTTTAAGAGACTATTCCCGCATTCCCTCATTGGGAAGGCTAAGGAATGGTATCTTGACCAATCTACGGCAATCATGACGGCCTGGAACATGCTAGAGGAAAAGTTTTTGGAATTATTTTTTCCACATAATCGTTTCATGGAGGCTAAAATAGTAATTGCAGTTTTCACTCAGGGTGGAAATGAATCTCTCAACGAAGCTTGGGAGAGATTCAAATCTATGCTGAGAAAGTGTAAAGGGAACGGTTTCGATGAGCTTACTCAAGTTCATATTTTTAGAAATGGTCTTCAATTGGTTCATAAAACATTGTTGGACGTTACTGCTGGCGGTTCTCTAATGAGCAAAAGTGCCGAAGAAGCCATTTCCATCATTAACAAGATGGCTCTAAATGACCATCAAGGGAACCATAACCGTGGTCCTTCTTAAAAGAAGCCGGGAGTACTTGAGTTGGGAACAAATGATGAAATTCTTGCTCAGAACAAATTATTATCTCAACAAGTTGAGTTGTTAACGCAACAAATGTCCAAGCTTCCTCAACAACTCAAAGAGATTCATAACTCACCGATCAAGAGTGTGCAAGTAGCTTGTTGTGAATTGTGTAGAGGGGATCATCCTACCGGGTATTGTCCTCCGGTAGTGGAAGAAGTAAATTATGCTGGAAAACCTACTCAAGGTTATCAAGGAAAACCTCCTTACCAAAATGCTCAATAACCTTACCAAAATCAACAAAGCTACCAACCAAGAGGGTACTACCAAAATCAACAAGGATACCGACAAAATCCTTACCAACCACCCCAAGATCAAAGTGGAAGTTCAAAAATGGAGGAGACTTTCACACAATTTATGCAATTATCAATGGCAACTCAAAAGAGTACGGAAGCTTCGATTAAAAAACTTGAATCTCAAATAGGGCAACTTGCAAAGCAATTAGCCGAAAAGCAACCGGAGTCATCCTTCTCCGCTAACACTCAAACAAATCTAAAGGAGCATTGTAAAGCCATTTTCACAAGAAGTGGAAGAACAATTGGAGGAGATGTTGAACATGAGGTGGTAGTCGAAAAGGAAAATGATATTGTATTGGAGGAAGTCGAAAAAAATGATGAAAATGGTGTAGTTGAAAAGAATGATGAAGAAGTAAGGAAGAAAAAAGAAAGAAAAAGAAAGGAGCATGAAAAGGAAGTTTTACAAAGAAGATTACCATATCCCCCTGCTCCTAATAAAAAAGAGAAAGATAGGTATTACACAAGATTCTTAGAATTGTTTAGTCGGTTGCAAGTAACTGTTCCTTTCTCTGAAGCTCTTGAACAAATGTCTAAATATGTCAAATTCATGAAGGACATATTTACGAAAAAGAAGAGATGAATTGACAAAGATAACATTGATCTCAAAGTCGAGTGTAGTGCCGTCATTCAAAGTGTGCTTCCACGGAAATAGCAAGATCCGGGAAGAGTAGATTTACCTATTACTATAGGTAATGATTTTAAATGCAAAGCTTTGGTTGACATGGGTGCTAGTATTAATCTCATTATGTTGTCCGTGGTTAAAAGACTTGATAATATGAATGTGAAGTCAACAACCATGACATTACAACTTGCGGATAAGTCTAGGACCCGTCCTCATGGTGTGGTGGAGGATGTGCTTATAAAAGTGGACAAATTCTTGTTTCCGGTTGATTTCGTGATCATTGACATGGATGTGGATGAAGATACGCCAATTATTTTGGGAAGACCGTTCATGAAAACCGCCAAAATGTTGGTGGATATTGATGAAGACATAATGAAGGTACGGATCAAGGATAGTGGGAAAGAAGAAGAAGCTTGTTTTACATTGTTCAAAGGAGTGATGTATGCAAATCAAGTAGATGAAAGCGATCATAAAAAGAAAGAATTGGAAAGAGAGGCTTTGTGGAAGAAAAAAAATGAAGATGCAAAAGTGGCCATGTTGGGATTTTTCCTTCTTGAAAAAAAGGGGATCAAAGAAAGAACATGATAACGGTTGAAGTTCTTGTTCGCAAAGTGGGTTTCTCTCGGAAGCCAATTCTTTAGCTTTTGGGTTCGAGGTGTCAAGCCTCTGGACCGTCGAGCTTAGTCGACATTAAACAAGCGCTTATGGGAGGCACCCCAACATTGTAAGTATTTATGCTTTCATTTGCTGTTTTGATGATTTTAGTTATTTTAGAATTGGTTTAGGAGGTGGGAGCAGATGCAGAAAAAAAATTTTCAAAAACCTGTCATGTTCGCTTTGCGAACCTAGGGCGAGCATTCGCTGGCTTGTTCGCTTTGCGAACTCAGCGAGACAGGGGAATATTTTTCTACTGACACCTCATTAAAAAAGGGATTTTTATGGGTGGGCCAGCATTTTGGCCCATGACCCATCATTTTTTCTGAGCTTGTGAAGGGAACCCATACTCCCTTGGACACTCTCACTTTCACTCTTTCACTTTCACAAACACGCACAAGCAAGAACAAATTCTCACGTGCTCTCTGTTTCACTCAAATTTCACCAAGTTTCCCCAAATCACCAACAATTTCAGGTTTGAATCTCGTTTTCTTTCTCTCTGTTACTTTCTGATTAGACATTGTGGTTAGGGTTATTGAATTAAACATTAGAGACATTTTTTTATTCTAGGGTTTCACCTCTGTTTTAAGGTTTGATTGATTGCATGTTGAATTTTGTGCAAACCTTAGAATAGAAATGGTATTGTAAAAGGAACTCTGATGTTGGAAGTATTGGATGCTGTTATTTTTGAAAATTATCGTAGGATCGTTGTCCAGTTCGCTTTGCGAACCTGGGCGAGCATTCGCCAGAAACTCACCTTGCGAATCTGAGGCGAATGTTCGCCAACCTTCGCTTTGCGAACTCTGCTGCGAACATATCAGAATTCTGAATTTTTTTTATGTTATCTCAGTCGGAATTTTGTTTTGGCTCCCATTTCTAATGGATTGTGTTGTTGGTTATTGTTATTTTATTTGTTGATTTGTGCAGATGGGTCCTAAGATTAATCCCGCTAAGAAGCGAAAGGCCAGCACTTCTCGATAAGTTCATATTCAGTTTAACAACGATCGTTTCAGAAGAGCCAAGCAGACAGCAAGGTATCTAACCTTGGAGAGGAGAACAATTTTACTTGAAAAGAGATTTAACCTGAGTGAACACGGGAGTTACCGGTCGGTGGCTATGCTACTTGAAGAGAAAAACTGGGGAAGAATGGTAACTCCAGTCGATAGCTACAATGTTGAGATTGTCCGCGAGTTTTATGCTAATGCCCTTCCTGATGATGGGGACCAATTTTGTTGGATAGCTTTTGTCGGGGGAAAAGTGGTGCGATTTGATCGGGGAACAATTAATACCGTTCTTGGAAATCCCTTGCCTTTGAGAGCTAACTAGATAGATGACTTCCATAGAGACTTGCACCTACACAGAGACATTCTAAAAATGACCAGAGATCTTTTATAACCGGGTAAAACTGTAGAGATCAACCCATCTGGGGTTGCCATTAGATACCATCGTGAAGACATGCAACCTTTAGTACAACTTATTTTGCTTTTGGTGATAACCAACATCAAGCCGAAGTCGCTTTTGTCAACCATCCCTATTCCACTTACCCACCTTGTCTATAGCATTCTGAGCAATGTACAGATAGATGTAACCCGTATTATCGTGGATGATATAAGGGTTATTGTTGAGAGTGGTCTTGGTGGTTTCGCTTCTCGGAAGAACGCCGCTCTTGCTTTTCCTTGCCTCATCATGACTTTGTGTGCGAGTGTTGGGGTTGATATTCCCGCACGCCGTCAGGTTACTATCCCTTCTGTGATCAACGACCGATATATGGATAAGTTCTGTAAGCACAATGGGGCAAGGGGTGAGACATCGAGTGTTGGTGTTGATGTCGGCACAAGGGGTGGTGATGGTTCTAGTTTTGGGTCGCAAGGTTTCTATCCTTATCAGTAGGAGATTTTCTAGTATAACTGGGATTAGATGGTGGCTTCTCAGTGTGCCATGATGGATTTACATGACTCCATGCAGGGACTGCAGCTGCAAATCTGTGATCCCGCTGCTGATCATACTTTGATGACGAGGGAGCAGTTCATTGCTCATGCTGGTTGGCCTGAGGCCAGGCCAGTTTTCGGAGGGGGAGCAGATGTTGTTGGTCCTGATGATGCTGATGAGGAGGTGTCTGGTTTGGTTTCTGGTTCAGAGGATGATGAGTTGGTTGAGGTGTCCAGTTCAGAGTCCGAGGAGGACTGATTTTGCTGTTCTGATTTTGTACTTCCTTTGCGCGTCAAAGTGAAGTTTTCTTATGTTTTATGTATTATGCTTTTTATTTCAGTTGGTAGTACTGTACTTTATCTACTTGTTGAATTATTTTGATATTTTGATGTACTTGTACCCGTATGAGGTACTTTTGACTTTGTAGGTGTTTTCACACCATTACATTATTATGATATTATGAGTATTATGTTGTTTTCAGTAAATTTATTTAGTTTCATTTTTATTTTAGTATTTATTATTGTTGTTGTTAATTAAGAGTTGAATTCTTCAGTTTACGAATGTTCAACTCTTAAATTGTTGGTATGCTTTTTATCGCTTTATGTTGGTATGCTTGTGGAAGTTTAATATTTCCATCTTTTGGTGTTGACTTGAAGAAACTTAGGTTGCTGTTGTTGTGCATCAAAGAAGATTCTTCCAAGTTGGATGGCTATGATAGTAATGTTAAGCACGATTTTGTTGGCAAGGTACATAGTTACCTAGTTCTAGAATTTAGAATGTGTTTGAACTTTTTGTCTTTGTACAAATGAAATTATGTTTCTTATTATAACTTTATTGATTGCTTGTGTCATTTAGGTCCAAAAACCACAAAAGTGAGAAACCTCCATGTTATACTATATGCTTTGGATTGATGATGAATTTTGCTTTATACTTTTAATTCATGCTTTATCTTGTGATTTGTGTGATATTGTGGAAGCTTTAGAAATGATCAAGGCACTTGTTGATATTGAGCACAACCATTCCCAAATAGTAATTTATCCGTGAGTAGTGAGTATTCGTAACCCCCTTGAGCCTAAATAGTTTAGATCTCGTTTAGTGATGAACTTTGTGTTGTACATAATTTGAAAATCAAGTTCATCATTGAATTTTTGAAAGTTTCTAAAAAAATTTCTTCTTGAACCTTGGAACTTTGTTTTATTGATTTCCTTGCCTTAAAAAGCAAGGAGCATTCACTTAAGGTTTAGTTGAAAATAAGTTGGGGAGAATGAAAAAGAAGATTGGTAAATTGCTCAAACTTTTGAAAAATTTCAAGCAAGCATGAAAAGAAAAAGAGAATGTGAATATGAATGTAAAAAAAAATAGAAAAGGATGCTTACTTGAATAAGAAAAATAGAAAGCAATAATTGTGCATTAGGAAGTTTGAGAAGGTTTGTGATAAAGGTGTAAAATTGGTGAATGAAGTTGAGATGTGTGTGAACACCTTGTATAGTGAATGTTCTTTTGCATCGGAAACTTCGTTTCAATGGCCTTTAGAAATATCCCTTTGTTGTTAACCCGACCAAGCTACAACCTTAAAAGCCATTAGTGATCTCTTGATTCCATGATTTCTTATGTAATCGATTAGATATTGTATGAATTGATTTGTATTTGCATCATTTGTCATTCGAGCGAAATTGCCCCGCGGTTGCAAACGCGTTAATTTCCTTCAATCCTTTTTCAAAGAGGAGTGTTAAAGTGACATGAGCATGATGGTTTAGTTGTGTCTTGAAACATTGTCTGAGATTTGTTTAAGAATCAAGTTCGTTTGCATTGTCGATTCTAGGATTGTGCAATTGTTGCTCTGTTATAATTGTTGTTTATTTGAGCCGTTTATCCTTTCTTGGTTGAATCAAATGCTCGAGCAAATACTCCTTTTTCAATGAGAGACATACTTTGCTTGAGGACAAACAAAGAGTTAGTTGGGGAGAGTTTGTTAGATGTCAAACATGCTATATATTTGTATTTGATACTTGGCATTTTTCAACACTTTCATGTTTTAATGGTGGATTTTAGTAGTGAATTGTTGTTGTTCTTCAAACATTGAATATATACCTTTGGTGCTTGTAATGTGTGTGCTATTGTGCAGGAAAGTGCACTAATTGATTAAAGAAAGAAGACAGAAAGAATTGATGCAAGCTGCCAAAGAATAGAGGAAAACTTCAAGAAGTTCGCTTTGCGAACTAGCTAGCGAAGGTTTGCTTTGCGAACAACTAGCGAGCTCTCTAGCGAACGGTCTCAGAATGGGACAGTGGGAAAAGGGACTAAAGTTCGCTTTGCGAACTCCCAGCGAATGTTCTCTGCTTCACTCGCTTTGCGAAGATCTTTGCGAAGAACCCTTGGATATGGCAGTGGCAAAAGGACCCAAAATTCGATTTGCGAATATTTTGGTGAATAGTTCGCTTTGCGAATGAAACGTTTGCATTGCGAACTTATGCAGACAACCAAGGGTGGTTTAGTTATTAGAAGGCACTTCAGGTGCCATTTTCTTTATTCGCTAGGTGAATGAATCATTCGTAGTGCGAATGCATCAGATTCCAAGTGTATTATAAATAGATTTTTACACTTTCTTGGGATCATAACTTCAACTTTTCACACCAAAACATATTTTTCTGAGTTTTCTTCATCTAAGAGAGATTTTTCACATAGAGAAGCGGGATTTGCATCCGATCTCAATTCTTCGACGCGGATGCTTTTTCATCTCCTCACGAAACTTGTGAAGCAAGCTACCATGACTATGTGTAGCTAAACATATTCTTGTGTCAAGATTAGTGGTAGGTAATCCATTATTTTGTATGTATTAATCTTGGTTGTAAGTTTGTGAATTTTGTTGATGATAAACATAGAAGAAAAGCTTTGTTTACATGGTTATATTTTCTTTTAATTCATGTTCGAGAGAAATGTATTAAACTTGACCTAAGTTTCAATCCATCAATAATCATAAGGCTAGAGATAGTTTTGAAAGTTTATGTTCATAAATATTGAACTTGAATGTTATCATATTGGTAGTTTGAGTGAGAGATCATCAAAGGATCAATATGATAAATCTCACACCAAGTGTTCAAGAGAAACTTGTTGAGAGGATATGTGGTTATATTTATTGTTAACGAGTTCACACACTTTATCGAGTTGATACGTAAACGGATTATTGAACACTAGTCTTGGCATGTTTTTACCAAACCCTAAAACCAATCTTTTTAACGTTGAATTCTAAATTTTATGCAAACAATTTGAAACGAAAAACCAAACCCTTTGTTACTATAACGTTTGAAACGCTTTTGACTATCGAACGGTGGCAATATACACAATCTCTGTGGATACGATAAAACACCTCGAAATACTTTTCAACAACCATGCGCTGGGGGCATTATAAAAACCCTCTCATTTGAGAGGGTCAAGTATTCCAAATCATCCTAAGAAACACTTACCTTGTACTTGCCTTTTTTCTCTCCCGATTCTTACTTTAGCATCAGAGTGCCTTGCAGATACACCCCCTCCTCATCTCACACGCCCAGCATCATAGACGTTTCTCTTGCCCCACTCCAGGTTCTGATCAGCCTTCAAGATTATATATATATATATATATATATATTATTTTTTAATTAAACATTTTTAATTTATTATCACAATTTTTTAATACAATTGTATAAGTTAACGTTTCATGAGTTCGATTCTCAGCGTTTGCTAATTCGTGAAATTTTTAGTAGCGCTTTATTAAAAAGCGCTATTAAATTTGCGCTATTAAAGATCGAAATTGTAGTAGTGTTTTTCCAGTATTTTAGAATTGCCGTTCATTAAAAAAAAAAGATTATATCACTACGGTTCTTCAAAGTAAACATTGTGATATATTTTCTAATTTTTTTAAATTATTAATTACTTAAATCTTGACGCTTTTTTTTTATAAAATATCATTAATGTAAATCATATATCACCACGGTTGTCTAAAAACACCGTTATAATATATTTTTCATTATTTTTAAAAAAATTTAATTGATTTAAACCTAGTACTTTTTTTTTATAAAATATCATTAATATAAATCATATATCACCACGGTTGTCTAAAAATACCGTTATAATATCCTTTTTTCATTATTTTTTAAAATTTTTAATTGCTTAAAACCTGAAGTTTTTTTGTATAAAATGTCATCATATATTACAACGGTTTTGATAAACAATTGTGGTGATATTATTAATCATTTTAAATAAAGCTAGCTAACTTGTCTCTTCAGTTCCATATTTTCATTTTCATCAAGAAACAACCTCTGACGAAACAACGTGATTCTCAACCCTAACGACACCATTTTCAATCATAACAAAACAAAATCAGTTTCAACCCTAATGAAACGTACAACACCACATTCAAACCTGAAGAAACGACATTTTGAATCAACACATGTGTTTCCGTACCGTTGAGGAAGGAGTGACACCATGTTCTTCGTTCTTGAATAGTCTTCAGTTTAGTTATCGAGGAACTCAAAAATTCTGACAATATTTTTTTACAAATTCATCATGCTTCCGGTACGTAAACTATTTCCCCATGCAACTACAGTACTGTCATTTTTCATTGTTGTTTATGTATTTGTTGTTGTTGATGTCATTGTGTTTATGATGCTTCTGATGCTTATGTATTTGTTGTTGATGCCATTGTTGTTGTTGATGATGCCATTGTTGTTGATGATGACATTGTTATTGATGATGTCATTGTTGTTGATGATACCATATTGTTTCTTATATACTAGTTGTTGATGACGCCATTGTGTTGATTAGGCCACTGTTGTTGTTGATGCCATTGTGTTGATGATGCCACTGATGCTTATGTATTTGTTGTTGTTGATGCCATTGTTGTTGATGATGCCATTGTTGTTGTTGATGTCATTGTTGTTGATGATTCCATATTGTCACTTATGATATTGTTGATGATGTTTGTGTCTTGATGTTGATTGTTTTATGTCTTAATAGATGGCCTTTTCTTCATTTAGTAGCGACGAAGCTACATATACAAATGAAACAATGAAAAATAATTCTCAATTTGTAGTAGGAGAACAGAAAAAACAGAAAAGAGATGCAACAATGATGTCTGAATTAACAAAAGTACGCAAGTCGGGTGTCAGACTTCCGATCAAGTTTACTGTCGTTTATACTATTCTTGATGGTCCTCATTCTTCGTATTTAAGAGTTATGTTGAGTTTCTTGGACGTAACATAGTCAGCATATTGTTAGATGATTGAAAAGATGTAATAAGTCAGACGAAAAAGAGCATATGCACATATGTTCAGGTATTGATTTTAATTTTCATCAATTCAATATTACTTTATATAAACACTAATACATACTTACTGATGTAAATGTGTAGTTGACGCTTGAGTTTAGTGATGATTCGAAGTTGAAAAAAATGGATCACTTATGCTGGTATGACATGGAGGAGTTTTAAGTCACGACACATGAGTGACTACATTATGAAGCCTAAGCCTGATATTGAGCGTCTATGGGTGAAATATCCTTATCTTGACAAGAAGGTTTGAAAAAAGTTTGTGAAGTCTCGTCATTCTTAGGATGTCATGGTTAGTATCAGTTGTATTTTCTAAAAAAATTATGGATACAACCATGGACGTTAATAGTCTTCATATGTTTAAAACAGGTTAAAAGTAAAGCAAAAAAGTTGAACAAGTCTAAAACCGAATACCCCATTGATTGTCTTGTGGGGGATACAGGAAACTTAAGAAAACAATGATTGTTGAAAAGGACAACAATTAGGAGATGAGGACTCCATTAGTCGTGATCGGGAACCATTTCCACCATCATGACATGAGAATTGAAGAGGGCTCGACAAAGACCAAATGGAGACTGCACTTCAGATGTCTCAAGATTAGTAGCTGAGAAAATTGTAAGAAGGACTTGTTGTGCATATGTTAAGTGTTATGGAAATTGATTTGGTAATTAACAATGTATGTCTTATCATGTTGTGTAGGATTTTTTTGGTTAACTCAACCCTTGAAGGTTCCTTTAATTCAGAACCTCGACATGATATATTAGTATAAGCAATCGAAACAAAGAGGCATGGAGGTGTGTTAGTGGGTTGGAGATGGCATCAACCTAAGAGTATTTTTTGGTACTTCTAGAAAAAGCACCGTACAGGTGCAAAAAGAAATGTTGGAAGAGTTTGAGAGGAAGATAGATAGTCAAAAGAAATAATTTAAAGAGAAGTTAGAAGCGGAGCGCGAAACTCGCAGGAAAGAATTGGAAGAAATAAAAGAGTTATATGCGGTATGTGAGAATATTGTGATATCTGAATGTATAATATATATTATGTTAATTGTGTTTTGTGTTCATGTGTTTTTTATGATGTAGAGAATCAGTGGAACTGTCCCATAATGTACAAATGAATATTATGATGCTGATGATCAATTGCCTGATAAAAATGTTGTACGTGGTACAAGAACAAAAGGTAGTTATTTAGCCTCCCCCACCTGTAATGAAATCCAAAATGGGTTATTAGATCCCACTGAAGGATCATATGTCAGAGTGTTATGTCACGTTATGCGCAACGAATACGGGGTGTTTACTCTTGCGCTAGAACATGATCTAGAGATACAAGGGTTACATGAATTCATGATCATTCCTAAAGATATAAAGGATATGATCATTGGAAATTGGTGGCTCGGCGTAGGGTTGCTACAAGTTTGAGGCACGTAAGTATATCTCATTATGGTACATTCATTATTTTGTATATAACTAATTCCTCACGTTTTTTTTTGTATTTTGTTTAACCGTTTAGGTACATTGATTGTGTTTGAATAGAATAAAATAAATCAGATACTTATGGATTCTTGGATCCAGTAAGAGTACAATTTATAGGTAATTCTTTGAAAAAAATCATTAAAGAATATCTAATATCACAGATAGCACACGTGCGGAAAGAATGTTACTTAGCATCATTCATCAATAAGTGAGTAATCTGAAAATTATGGTTTCTCTATTATAATTAGTTTTCATGTTTTACCAAATACTAATTGATCGTGAGGGCTGGATCAGATCCTGTAGAATCGGGCCGCCAAGTGCGTCAGGGATGTTGGTCGTATGAAAAGAAGGGGGTGTACCTGCAAGGTACTCCGACGCTCAAGTAAGAAAGGGTCAGAGAAAAGGGGCAAGTACAAAGTATGAATTCTTAGGGTGAATCTTGGATACCTGACCCTCTCAAGCGAGAGGGTTTATATAGAACCCCCAGCGCGTGGCCAACGGTCCTATTTTCGGGACGAAATAACTGTTTTCCCCAAAGAATAGGTAACTACCCAAACTAGCCATTACGCCGGGCAAGGTGCCCAAAACTAGCCGTTATGTCGGGCATAGACATAGTTTCGGGCACCTGCCCATAGCTGTTCGGGGAGCAGTGAAGTCGTGCGTGACGGGCAGTAATTCCGGGGAGGAACGTTGCATTCCTTGCCCGGTTGGAGGGGCAGAAAGGTAACTTTCGCCCCTATGTGGATTGGACTTAGGTAATTTGGGCCGCTCTGGAGCAGAAGCGGATTGGGCCATGTCTAGCCATTGGTCCAGTCCAGAACAGGAGCCCCCCAAGTCGTTGCTCCCGAGCATGGGAGTGATGACTTAAGGGCAGTTCATTGCTCTGGGAAGATAGCATGGAGTCGTCGTTTGAAGATGAGGTGGATTGTCTTAATGCGCCCGTGGCCCCTGGTGTTCGTGAAATTCATGGTCGTGACCTTATTGCCCGGTGTTCGGGGAGACTAAAGGTCAGACAGAATTAGAAACGTTGGGACGCCACGTGTGCCTAGAGCTCCGTGTAGCAGTCACTAGGCAATGATGGCTAGTTGATAGCCATCATGACCTACGAGCGCGTCTACTGCACGTGCCCTTCTGTATAAAGGGGGAGAATCCGTCTCATTTGGGACTTTTTCGCTCTGATTTCTCTTCGTCTCCTTCAGCATTCCTGCCCGTCACCACCGTCTGCTACTCCGACCAACGCTTCAAGCTTTGAGCAACCACTTCAGTCTTTTTAAATCAAGTAAGTTTCTAATTTTGAGCTTGTTTTACTCCTTTTTGTTGTCAATGGTAGGTTGCATGTGGTTAGGGCTAGGTTTAGAGGACGAAATGAGTGAGTTTCCGGCGATTGTTGGTGGTGGACGGTGGTTGTGCCATTTTTCTACCTCTGACATGTCGCCGGAGTTATTAGTATGTTTCGGCGAGCGGGGTGGTCCACGGCGATGTTGCGACAGCTATGCACGTGTGACCGCCTTGTCTGTTCATCATCTGAGTGGGTGATGAGTTTTCCGGTAGGACATTTCCAGATTCCGGTGACGCTTTGCGATTTCCGGAGAAGCTTCAAACGGAAACTGGGCATGAGTGCGGGGAAGCTCCTTGCTCGGGATGATTGGCTTCGAGCGTCTCCTCGCGGGGAGGTGTCAGCTTTTCCTTTGATGTTAGGGCTTAGGCCGGGGACGTTGTCCTCAGCCCTTTGCGCGCCCTTTCACTTGACTTAGCAGTGGAAGGGTGGATTTTATTTGCTGTCGAATTCACTTTCTTCTCTGCTTTTCAGGTGATTATAATGGCGACGGGGCCAGATAGAGAGGTTATTATAGATACATCCGAGGAAGAAACGGGCTCCGAAGATAATAGCAGTTCGATGGTGTTGCACCCCAAAATTTGCCCTCCTTACTTTTTACTAACTGGCTTATGTTTCATTTCATTATCATGTATGCATATCATTAGCATGGGGTCAAGGTGCCTGAGTCAATCCAGGAAGGTCATATCTGGTCCATCACATCATCAAGAGTGCTTAGGTGGCAAGGGATATCAAGTGGATTACTCCCTCCTAACCAGTGCATGAATTAGGGTTTTGAGATTCTTGGGTTTATTGCTCCAATGGGCAAGCTCTTTGGGTTTTTAACATCACCAAATGGCACATCTTATCTTTGTTGGAGAGGATACACATCATATTCAGAGGAATTTTGATTTGGAGACTGTGTTATTTCCTCCTAGACTGAGGGTACCAAAACTAGGGTTTGCTATAAAGTCAGTTTATTTCTGATTTTTTGGGCAAGACTTGATTCCATGGTTTTCCTTGGGTCCCTGAGTACCTAGGAGTGGAAGATTGGCCATCAGTTTGATTCAGGAGAAGTTCAATTGGCCAATGGATTGAGAATCAGTTAACTTGGTCAAACAGTCAACTGTGGTCAACACAAAGTCAAACCTCAAGATTCTTGGTCAACATCAAGATTATGGGGTGAAATTCATCATTTTATCAAGGGTTGATCACAATTCATCAGGGAAACCTCAGAATCATCAAGAATCAGGAGTTACTAAATTAGGGTTTTTGTAGGAAAAGTCAACTGTACTTTGACCAGGCCAAACTTCCACATACTTCATCAAAAATTCCTCAACCAAAGTCCATATTGAAGTAAATTTAATTCCCTACAACTTTGTGTCTCACAAGCCAAGGCCAGAAATGCTTCATTTGGGAGATATGAGCCAAGACATTATAGGTCATTTTGAAAGTCAACAAAAGTCAACCTTCTTCAAAAGCTCATAACTTGAACATGGAAGATCAAATTGACATGGGACCAAAAGGGTTGGTTAGAGGACATCTTGAGGTTTCTAAAAAGTATTAATTTGCATTAAGGAGCTAAAAATTGAAGGAGTTATGCTTAGTCAAAGTTGGGCAATTTTGAGGAGGTGCACAAAGCAAATTATGCCTAAAAACCAAATTTTGACAAATGGGCCATAAGTTCCTTAAACCAAACTCAAACATACAGCAATGCACGACCCAAAGAGCATATATTTGGTTTTTCCTCTTTTTATTTTATTTTTATTGGATTTATTTAGTTAAAATTCAATAATAAATGAAATAATTCAAAAATAATTAACAATGGATTATTCAGGCCCAACTCACCATCAGAAGAGAAAACCCTAGTCTTTATAAGCTAATTCATGCTAGGGTTGAAAGTCATACACGTGCAATTGGAAGAATTCTCACAAAACCCTAAAAGAGGATTCCTCACCAAAACTCACGATCCACAAGGAGATTCTTCAAACTTCTTCCACAAAGCTTCTCTTGATAATCTATAGAGTGCATATCAACCTCCATTTGCATCAAAAAGCAAGAATTTAGACCGTGCCATCTCAGGCTATCCACTTTTTGCATGATCACAAAACTTTCTTTTTTGATATGCATAAGATTGTGTGACTCCCACTGATCATTCTGATATAATTACTTTTAATTATGGATGCGTGTATGGCCTGTTATGTGAGTTTAAAGTTTTGAATCCTTACACTAATCCCTTCGTTTTTTGTTATGTGTTAATTATTTGTGAATTTGGAGGCCATATTTGGAATCCTCTTGGAATTCCGGTTCGAACGGTATACGGTTTGGGGTTTTCTGGGCATTTTTAATTTGCAGGTGGTGGTGGCAGGCGGCCGGACCTAGGGCTCCGGCGACATGGGGGAATTCCGGCCGGCCAAGGGTCTTTGCGAAGAAGACATAATCTCAGCCGCTCATCCTTCTGATCCAACGGCCCATACGAGGCCATGTGTTTGGTTTTATTATTTTTTTTTCTGATTTTAATTTCATAATTCCATGTAATTAACCCTACGCGCCTTACCGTGTGCTGCCAATTGGATCTTTTAGTTTGTTTACTTTTAGCTAAGGTTGACCAACGGTGGACTGTCGGATGAATCACATGGCCGTAATGGAGACAGCGCATTAAAAT
This sequence comes from Lathyrus tuberosus, assembly GCA_022829125.1. NCBI lineage: Eukaryota > Viridiplantae > Streptophyta > Magnoliopsida > Fabales > Fabaceae > Lathyrus > Lathyrus tuberosus. Next base: position 22,927,982 of record JALAZF010000013.1, on the reverse strand, counting down.
GCCATGTGCCAGGCACATGGCACGAACACGGTGAACCTTTTTTATTTTTTGTTGTTTTCTGATAGTTTGGTGGGTTGGGTTGCTATACGCACCCCCCACCCTTTGGCCCAACCACATTTCCAACGTAGTTTTTTTACTGATCACACCCCCCAGCCCGTTTCTTATTTATTTTAGTTTCAATTATTATTTCATATTTTAATTATTTAAAAATAGTAAATTGCATTTTTAAAATTCTCATAAAATTCATGCATTATGTTTATCATTTTATAAAATTTTTACAAATTTTATTTTTTAATTTAATTTTATCTTTATCATTTAAATTAATTGTTTAAATCAAGTTCTTTTTACAGTATACATCTCATGCATACATTAATTTCTTTATTTTATTTCTCTGCATCCGTAAAATATTTTTTATCCGTTCTTTTTGCATTCATTCACGAACATTCCAAAGTATTTAAAAATATTTTTCTTGCATTTTTAAATATTTTTCACATTGCGTTTAGGTCCCCCTCTTTGGCATATTGAACCCTATCCATTACTTGAGCTTTGTGTGTTTATTTGAATGGCTAACATTTTGAATTTTTGCAGGGACTTTTTATATGTTGTTTGCCTCTGGTTGAGGAACTTTAATGATTAATTTGGGAATTTTAGAAACCACTTTGCTAATTATTTGATTTGCTTTCTTATGAGGTTCTCTTGTGTGCACATTTTTGATCCTATCTAATTACCTTGTTTGAAAGGCACTTGTGCCATTTGCTTTGGGGGCTGTCTCTTTGTTTCTTTGATTCATGTTTGGATTATTATTATCATTGTTTGCCGTTGTTTGATTTTCATTCACCTCATTGCTCTTATTCACGTCTGTTTCTCACTAACCTTTTATGCAGGATCAAGGTAAGTTCCTTAAGGCTATGGATAAGTTTCCATGGTTACCCTTACCTTTTTTCTCTCCTCTCTTTATTATTTAGGGTTTAGGTCATCTTCAAACCTCACTAACCCTAGGGCCATCCATGCATGATAACTTTAGGATTCGTAGTCTCCCCTTAGAGTTCCCCTTGTGTCTTCTCTCTTCATCTCAAATCTCTTTAAAACACTTAATAATAATAAGGTGTATTACGCACGAGCCTTAAGTATGGGGAATGAGAAATGAGGGGCTTCCTCTCATCTTTCTAGAGTGCTTAGCGAGCGTCCTGTCTTGGGACGATGCGTTAAGTATTCGCCCCTGTGCCCTAGACTTTGGTGCAATGCAGCTAAGGGACTAATTTAAGCCACTTCTGTCCTAAAAGACAAAACCAACTTCAAACCTTTTTGTCCTTCGGGACCTTCAAACTAAAGGCTATTTTCAAAAAGGGCACGTTACCCTCCGTCTGAGACGCAAACAGGCATCGACCCTAACTGTCGGACGCGAGCTTAACGTCGCTCATAAAAAACACAAAAGAACTTGGTCCGAACTACGTTGACTCTGAATTCCCCATTGCACAAGGGGGGTACGTAGGCCTAGGACGTCGACGTCCTACCGAGTATGTCTTAGTTTTTTCCTCCCCCGTTTAGTACAACCCTAGATGATAGTATAACTTACCCTTAGATTAGACAACAAGCGTGGATCCCATCGAGTACGATGGACGCGTGGGGTGCTAGCACCTTCCCCTCGCGTAACCGACTCCCGAACCCAGGTTATGGTTGCGATGACCATTCCTTTCCCTCTTCCTAAGGTTTATGCAGTGTTCCCTTTCCCTCTCTTGGGATAAATTTACACGGCTGGCGACTCTGTTTTTCCGCGCCACTCTCGCGTTTGTACCTGGATGAAAATCCTGGGAGCGACAGCTGGCGACTCTGCTGGGGACTCTGGTTGACCTATGCTGGTCCATCCCTAAGCGAGTCAGTCCTAACGCTTGCTTGTCTTTGTTCTTTTTGGGTGTTTGGCTTTGTTTTGCTTTATGTGTTGTATTTTATTCTTATTTTTACCGCATTTTCTGCATTTCATTTCTTATTACTATCATGCTGCTGTGTTGTGCTGGCTGTCTTTGTTTTGCAGGTTGGGTGGGTCTGAGAGCTAAGCCCAATACCAAGGCTTGAGAATACCCTAGGACTAGAGTGGAAAGTAGTGGGACCTACGTGCCCGCTTGGTACATTTGTGTGTTCACGAAATTCACAACCAGACGAGGCCATCTTGGGACGCATTCTAACGTGTGTGTCTTGCGCAAGTTGGGGTGTTGATCTAGAGAGATGTCGACTCTGGTGACCGATCATTGAGGACCTTAGTGGAAACATCCCTCTTTAGTGGTGACAGTGGCAGACCACGTCCCGTGGCAAACCCATTCGCACCCGAGGGCCCGCCCTGGAACTCGCATAGGACGGCCCCTACGTTTTGAAGAGAATCAGCGGAGGCACTCCTCGATTGACTTTAGTACTGTACCCCGAGGAATGAATGCCCCTCGAACGTAAGGATACTTTAGCAAAAGATGCTTACGAATAATATCATCACAGTCCCTTCGATATAAAGATCATAGTCCCTCGATGACCCTTCAAGTTGACTACAAAAAATGATCTTGTCCCTCGATGACCCTACGGAAAAGTGATGGTAGTCCCTACGAATTGCTAAGGTATCCTTACAAAAGTTATTTCTCCACCGTACTATTGTTTCTCGATCTCAGTGCCAAAGCTGAGGACCTTCCGCCTTGGAGAATCAGTTGAGGCCTCCTCGATTGATGATGATGCCAAACCAGAAATGGTGAACGTATCATCATTTCTCGACCTGAGAGCCCGGGATACGGAACATCCTAGTACCTACACGTGAGAGGGGATGGGTGTTTGCAGGTTTGCAGGTAACCGAGACCTTCAACATACCCTAATTCTGGATTTCTCATCAATGTCTGATTATGTGGGTTCCTCAGTGGTTCAGAGTTCTGGTTTTCTGGTTTCTCGTTCAGCTAACAGCACAGCACATCCAGCAGTGTGCCTTGACCCCATGTTTGCATGAGCATATCATTTTTTTTGCATTCTGACAGGTTTGACATTCTGTAGGGCTTGCATCTTACTCTTGATTCCGGTTTTCTGAGGCTACTTCATTATGGATGTTCAAAGAAAGAAGACTGTTGCCTATTCATTCCCAGAGCCGACTTTGATACTGATTCACAAATTGATTAATATGGCTGGTTCCGGAGTTCGTACCGAGTTCAGTGGAAGGTATGGAAGACTTCTGAAATTTGTCTATAATATCTCCCAATATGAGAAGGATGCCATTCACACACTTCTTCAGTTTTACGACCCGCCTCTGCGTTGCTTCACTTTCCCGGACTACATCTTGGCTCGACGTTGGAGGAGTTCTCATTTATTTTGGGAATTCCTATTAGTCATGATATAGTTTTCTTTTCTGAAGAACACCCCGGTATAAAAGATATGGTCGTTGCTCTTCACATTAGTGAGCCTGTTCTTAACAGTAATATTGCAGAAAAATAAGGAGTTAAGGGTTTCCTATTGAAGTTCCTATTTGATCAAGCTTGTATACATGTCAAAGAGAAGAACTGGATTGCTTTCCAAGCTATTCTAGCTGTGTGTATCTATGGGATTGTTCTGTTTCCGAATATTCCTGATCTGGTGGATGTGCACGCCGTCAGGATCTTTATGTCGAAGAATCCTATACCTACCTTGCTAGGTGATGTGTACCATTCAGTTCACTATAAGAATGAGAATAGGCGTGGGAAAACTGTGAGTTGCTGTGCGCCGCTCTTAGAGGGTTATGGGCTTGACTGTTGATAACATCGTTTGGATTAATCGTGACTTGCTAGGAATGAAGATCATTTGCAAATGCGGAGAATTCCCTAATGTTCCTTTGATAGGGAGGAAAGGTGGAATTAACTATAATCCCTCCCTAGCTATCAGACAGTTTGGCTATCCTTTGAAGAATCCACCCGAAGAGCGAGATGTCCGAGAATCCTTATTCTTCAATGGTATTGAGGATCAAGGGTTGATAAGGAAAGTTGTGAATGCTTGGAAACAGGTGACTAAGAAGGGTAGGATTCCATTCGGAAAAAGTAACAATCGGGCTTTCCATCCATATAAAGAGTGGATTAAGAAGAGAGCAGAAGAGGAGCTTCTCCCATTCCCGGTGGAACCACCTCTGTATCCTTTGGTGATCGAGCCTCCTACCACCGTTGAGTTGGAGAAGTATAACACATTATGGGCTGAAAAGGAAAGGTTGCGGGAAGAAAATAGTGAGCTAAAGAGAGAGATTTATCAATGGAAGCATGAACGGGGTGAAGCTGTTCATACCGCCAAGTTAAAGACATAGCTCCTTGCTAAAGCAGAAAAGGAGCTTGCTGACATGGTCGCATCCAGAGAAAGGATGAAACAAGCTTTGGATGGTATCAGTAATGTTCTCAGGTCCAAGGAGGAGGAATTAGGCAAGGCTTTGTTGAAGATTCACAGGTTCGATGATCACTGAGAAACTGCCATGGCTGAGAATAAGAGAAAGGAACACGCTTACCTAGCTAAGATTGATCAGTTAAAGTCAACGCTCAAGAAGAAAGACGTCGAGATCTTATCAGGGATATTCAAGCGACAAGTAGTCGAGGGTCGACTCAATGAAGCCATAGCCTCCATGGAAGAACTGAAAGTCCAAGCTGAAGTAAAGAAACCTAGACATGAGGGTCCTAGCATGGATGGTGCTACTGGAGAAGACGCTTGGGAGCTACATTGCCGATATTTGGATGGGATCATACACAGGAGAGACCTTCTCATTCAAGGGCTAATTCAGAGGCTGAAGCATCCCGATACCAGAAAGTTGTTCAAGGAGATTCAAGACTGGTGCAGAAAGCATAGCGGATGGGGAGGATTGACACTTGTAAACTTTGATGACATGCCTTAGTTTTCTGTTTTCTCTCATTGTATGTGGATCACCACCAGGCTTGTTGGTTGGGACCTATGGTTTTTATATTCAGACTTGTTATCTCGGATTTGTGATTGTTGACATTTGGTTTTTCTCTGGTTTTCTTAATATATGAGCAGAAGTTCCGTTCTATCTTGTTATTAAACCGGAATTAAGGGGTGGATCGCCCTGCTAATATTCAAACATGTTCATTTGCATTTGCATATTGCATAATCATTTTGCATATTCATTTTGCACATCCATTTTGCATGACAGGTGTTTATCTCCGGTATTCTTATCTTGTTATAATCTCAGAATTGCAGACTCAACTCCTCAGGCCATTCAAGAAGAGAATCATGGAACGAATCCAAGCTGAGTTGAGGGAAATGCGAAGCCAGATGGGGCAATTTGGGGAAGACATGCTCCAGGAGTAGAGGATGCTAAGGGAAGAGATCAATCAGATGAAGACTCAGATGGGTTTGATCATGGAAATTTTGAATAGGGTGTTGAAAAAGGAAGATAGTCTTGTGCCCGCTTCCACAACAGAGGATCTCACTCCTCCCATCTCTTTGGGGTCTCCTCTAGACCATGAACTGCCTCGTGGATCCTCCCCACCGTCAGAACTTTTTCATCAACAACCATTTCTTGAGGGTCTTAATCCAGAAAATCTTGAAAAGAAGTTTGATCAGATCCCGATGCCATACGCTCAGTTGCTTCAGCACTTGCTCAAGTTTCAGCTGATTGAATTGATTGCTGCGGGACCTCCACACACCAAGTTTCGTATGGGTTCCAATGTCCATGATAGGTGTGAATTCCATTCAGGGGCGCCTGGTCATAATGTTGAAGATTGTAAGATGCTCAAGTATAAAGTCCAAGAGCTCATTGACTCAGGGGCAATCAAGTTTACATCAGTTGGCACTGGTAAACAAAGTAATGTTACTCCCAGTGTTGCAAAGGGACTGATGACTTCCTCTTTTGCCAAAGGATCCACCGCACGCCAGGGATCTCTTCCACAACCCTTGTTTGTGCCTCAGCCGAGTGCAGAAAGGAAAGTGCAGGGCCAGACTGGGCGCCCAAATCAGCACCGACAGCAGAATTATCACCAACAGGGACAATCGAGACCAAGAAGGCCCAAAAGGATAATTGATCCTGTTCCTATCCCTTATAGTCAGCTGTTTACGCGCTTGCTTAAGAAGTCTCTGATTCAAACAAGGGGTACCGCGCCAGTACCGTACCCTATTCCTCCCGATTATGACATGACTGCTAGGTGCGAGTTCCACTCGGAAACGTTCGGGCACACGATTGATGAGTGTAATGTATTCAGGCATAAGGTGCAAGACCTGGTGGACTCAGAGATCATTGTATTCACTGAAGACGATATGTACATCAATGGAAGCCTCCTTTCTCAAATAAACACTCAGTCTGCAAGTACGTCCAGGCAGAATTAAGCTTCCTCAGCAATGGCAATCTTCAGATTCTTTACTGCATTTTCATTTGTAGTTTCTTATTTCTTGTTAAAGCATCGTATGCATGTAAGACTCGTTTGTTTTTTAATGATGATATTAATGCAATGAGTATGTTTTCCTTGAAGAAATCCATTCGTATTCACTCTTAAATGTTTATATGCACTGCAATATCAATTTTTCTTGTTAAGAACTCTTGAGGGAGGATGACGAAATAAGAACGCAGGTCTCTAATAGTACGCTTTTGGATAGAACCCTGTTGAGGATGTACAGGCATTGTTTCAAAACCATAAACACTGGAGAGATAAGGAGATAAACCCTCGTTAACCCCTTTGAGCCTCGGAGTAGGAGTTTCTTTCGTACGAAAAAACCCTCATATTTAACCCAGGGGCAGGGTGGGCGTCAGTTAGTTTGACCGAGCGCTCAAATTCTAAGGAGAGTGTGAAAGAGATATGAAACCCCGATGGTTATCCGTCAACAACTAAGGAGTGAGGCAGTCACAACCCTTTCAAGCAAGTAAGACAACCGGTGTCACACGCTTTGTTCAAAAGGGGAATAAAAAGAGAAAGCCCGCTAAGTCGAAAATTGAAAACAAGCGACTTAGGCAAAAGTCAGGGCATCCCGCTGGACTTCAAAATCAAAAAACTCAAAAGAGTCAGTCCAGGCAAAAATTAGGGATCAAAAAAAGCGAAAGGCGAAAAGAAAATCCCCGATAAGAACAAATTCGTGTGATTACAGACACAAAAGATAAAAGGGATGACTGTCACTCCAAAACCTCCTTAGGGGTCAAACCGTTAGTGGTATAGGTTCCTTGAAGATCATAAATCTTTTGAGAAATGAGCGTTTGGGTCAGATTAACTGAACATAGGACTGGAGAACATCATAAAGAGTGGGTGGGCACCGATAAACTTTGAGCCATAAATCCTTTTTTCTGAAACCGTGAACCAAACCACGTTACAACCCTTAAAAGTCCTAATTGAAACAGGGTTTATTCCGAAAGCGTACTTCAACAGGATAGCGTTCCTGACTCCTATGAGTTGTGCTAATAAGATTCGTTGGTATTGCATGTGCACATGGTTTTTCCATTCAAAAATCAAGGTCGCGTCCCAGCTAGCGTTTCGTTCACGAGGTTGGGCGACACATTTTCAATAAAAACTTCAAGGTTAACATGAGTGTTGCATTAGAATTCTCATAGATAACTTGTTCTGTTTGCATACATGTGCCTAAGCATCAATTTAGCTTACACAGTGAAAGTCAGTCAAGAAGCTTGATCCTGCCAAATTGGGATGCTTGAAAATTCTGAAAGACAATCATATCAAAGGGGCATGCTGCCAAGAGACTCAGTGTAGAGTGGGCTCTCCCAGTAAGTCGTGTTAAGATGTAGCCAATCTGGGGCAGTCACGTCGAGAAGTCCCTCTGAAATTCAGTTATTATGGGGCATTCATTCTAGGATCAGGGGCAAAGTCACTTCAAAGCTCATAGAGCATGAAAGTTGTCCACTCCTGAAAATGGTTAATTGGAAGAACCTCTTCAAGGTACAAAATACTGAGGCAGAGTATTTCAGGTCATTACAAATCCCTTTCGAGGTAAAGTACTCCATGGATTATGGAGACTGGGGCAGTTATGTCGAGATATGATAAATCTCTCCAAGAGTTTGAAGACCCTGGGGCAGTGCGAATGCCCGATCTTCTGTAAAATCCTCTCGAGACGATTTCTTCCAATAGACCTGGTGGTCTGGGGGCAAGTGAAAAGTTCAGAGAGCCGTTTATGACCACAAAGACAAGTCAGGATCGGATGGCAACAGCATTGTACTTCCCCAGCAGCTTGCTCTCCCCAGCATTGAGATTACGCTTCCCTCAGCAGAGCAGACCTCCCCAGCAGGAGACTTGAGAAGTATTTTCTCCGGATTAAGACATATTTCCCCACAGAGTCTGAACGCTTCAGGAAATGTTTTTCTCAGCAGCAACGGTGCAATCTAATCCTCAACAGATAAGTAAGCTTGATGTTATCCACTAGCAGGGTGGATGTCAGCACTTACCGTTCCCCCAAGCAGAGTTTGGTAGTAATCCTCGCAATAGTTTGTCCAATGGTGGTTGACATCCCCAGCGGGTTTTAGGTCCAAGTGATATTGGGCACTCTTCTGATTCAGGCCGTAGCCTCCCTTTTCAAAGAGTTATGTATAATCCCCAGCAGAGATGGCGTTCTTTTGGAATTTCATCCCCAGCAGAAGTTGTTGATCCAAAGAGTCGGTCACTATGATCCTTCCCAACAGAGTTCCTGTTTGCATATCATAAGCATCTGCATAGCATCCTTTATCACATAGCATTTTTCATTTGCATTCGAAGCATAAGCCAGGTTTGATACTCAGGAGATTTTGGAGGGACGCGTTCCTCATACTTGTACTCCCCGGCAGAGTCTTTTATTTAGACTTCTTCTTCCCCAACGGAGTCATCTTACAAGAAGGTTCTGAAACGAGGTGGTTTAAAACAGAAGTTTTGTTTTCACGTTATCCCCAGTAAAGTCCATTTTATGTTAGTTATCCTTTGCGGGTATAATTGAGGTTGTATTCGTTTTGTGGGTGCGATTGAGGTCGTATTCGTATTTTATTTGTGGGAGTGATTGAGGTCAGTCTTCCTTTGCGGGTATAATTGAGGTTGTATTCGTTTTGTGGGTGCGATTGAGGTCGTATTCTTATTTTATTTGTGGGAGTGATTGAGGTCAGTCTTCCTTTGCGGGTATAATTGAGGTTGTATTCGTTTTGTGGGTGCGATTGAGGTCGTATTCGTATTTTATTTGTGGGAGTGATTGAGGTCAGTCTTCCTTTGCGGGTATAATTGAGGTTGTATTCATTTTGTGGGTGCGATTGAGGTCGTATTCTTATTTTATTTATGGGAGTGATTGAGGTCAGTCTTCCTTTGCGGGTATAATTGAGGTTGTATTCGTTTTGTGGGTGCGGTTGAGGTCGTATTCTTATTTTATTTGTGGGAGTGATTGAGGTCAGTCTTCCTTTGCGGGTATAATTGAGGTTGTATTCGTTTTGTGGGTGCGATTGAGGTCGTGTTCGTATTTTATCGGTGGGAGTGATTGAGGTCAGTCTTCCTTTGCGGGTATAATTGAGGTTGTATTCGTTTTGTGGGTGCGATTGAGGTCGTATTCTTATTTTATTTGTGGGAGTGATTGAGGTCAGTCTTCCTTTGCGGGTATAATTGAGGTTGTATTCATTTTGTGGGTGCGATTGAGGTCGTATTCGTATTTTATTTGTGGGAGTGATTGAGGTCAGTCTTCCTTTGCGGGTATAATTGAGGTTGTATTCGTTTTGTGGGTGCGATTGAGGTCATATTCTTATTTATTTGTGGGAGTGATTGAGGTCAGTCTTCCTTTGCGGGTATAATTGAGGTTGTATTCGTTTTGTGGGTGCGACTGTGGTTGTATTCGTATTTTATTTGTGGGAGTGATTGAGGTCAGTCTTCCTTTGCGGGTATAATTGAGGTTGTATTCGTTTTGTGGGTGCGATTGTGGTCGTATTCGTATTTTATTTGTGGGAGTGATTGAGGTCGGTATTCCTTCGCGGGTATAATTAAGGTTGTATTCGTTTTTGTGGGTGCGATTGAGGTCGTATTCGTATTTGTGGGAGTGATTGAGGTCAGTCTTCCTTTGCGGGTATAATTGAGGTTGTATTCGTTTTGTGGGTGCGATTGAGGTCGTATTCGTATTTTATTTGTGGGAGTGATTGGGGTCAGTCTTCCTTTGCGGGTATAATTGAGGTTGTATTCGTTTTGTGGGTGCGATTGAGGTCGTGTTCGTATTTTATCGGTGGGAATGATTGAGGTCAGTCTTCCTTTGCGGGCGATGGAGGTCGTATTCGTTTTCTTGTGGACATGATTGAGGTCATATTCCCTTTTTCCAGCACGCTCCGTCTCGTTGTTCTCATCACTTGCAAATTTCTGGGGTTCTTTCAGTATTCAATCCCCGTGTATCCTGGAATGTCTGAGAGCTGTTGCTATCATACCACTCAGCACCAAGTTTATTGAATAGGGGCAGCTGTTGCACCCCAAAATTTGCCCTCCTTACTTTTTACTAACTGGCTTATGTTTCATTTCATTATCATGTATGCATATCATTAGCATGGGGTCAAGGTGCCTGAGTCAATCCAGGAAGGTCATATCTGGTCCATCACATCATCAAGAGTGCTTAGGTGGCAAGGGATCTCAAGTGGATTACTCCCTCCTAACCAGTGCATGAATTAGGGTTTTGAGATTCTTGGGTTTATTGCTCCAATGGGCAAGCTCTTTGGGTTTTTATCATCACCAAATGGCACATCTTATCTTTGTTGGAGAGGATACACATCATATTCAGAGGAATTTTGATTTGGAGACTGTGCTATTTCCTCCTAGACTGAGGGTACCAAAACTAGGGTTTGCTATAAAGTCAGTTTATTTCTGATTTTTTGGGCAAGACTTGATTCCATGGTTTTCCTTGGGTCCCTGAGTACCTAGGAGTGGAAGATTGGCCATCAGTTTGATTTAGGAGAAGTTCAATTGGCCAATGGATTGAGAATCAGTTAACTTGGTCAAACAGTCAACTGTGGTCAACACAAAGTCAAACCTCAAGATTCTTGGTCAACATCAAGATTATGGGGTAAAACTTTGCAACAGAGGAACTTTGTCCTTACACCCACATTTCAATATTTAGAATAAAAGCGGAAAATCTAAACATTGAACCACATTCAAACATATTTACAGAGATATATACTTCACCAAGTATTATCCACCAACATAATTCATGTTTACATCAACATTTATCCACAAGATACATGTACAAATGTATCACAAAAGAATAATATACATCCTAGCTACCCGGTGCTACATATCAGAGCCAACCGACCAAAATAATGAAGACACGCTTCACAAAAAGACCTCCAGCATACCTACTCTGCAATGCCTCATAGAGCATCATAAAACAGCAGAAGGGTGAGAAATATTATCATAATAACAATGCATATAATTATATGTATAAACATAAAAATATACATATTCCACATTCTCACCGCAATTCACCCCAATTCAGTACCGTTCATCACAATACTCCCATATACATTACAATGTATATCCGTATATCAACCAAGCATATTCATCATGCATACTTTCACAATTCCCAATCATTCCACATAACCAAACTTGTGTGGATGGCAAGTGATTTTGTGAAATTGATGTTTCAGAAGTTATGTGAGTGTTTGATCAGCTCATATGTGATGTATGTGAGGTGTGTGAGTGATTGGTTTGTGCAGAATTGCTCTCAAACTCAAAACCCGATAGCTACCTTGCTAAGAAAGGCATTTTTGCCAAGAGAAAGAGATTTTGAGGAAAGCATCTGTTAGATGGCTTTGGTGTACTCAAACTGATCCAACGGCCCATACGAGGCCATGTGTTTGGTTTTATTATTTTTTTTTCTGATTTTAATTTCATAATTCCATGTAATTAACCCCACGCGCCTTACCGTGTGTTGCCAATTGGATTTTTTAGTTTGTTTACTTTTAGCTAAGGTTGACCAACGGTGGACTGTCGGATGAATCACATGGTCGTAATGGAGACAACGCATTAAAATGCCATGTGCCAGGCACATGGCACGAACACGGTGAACCTTTTTTATTTTTTGCTGTTTTCTGATAGTTTGGTGGGCTGGGTTGCTATACGCACCCCCCACCCTTTGGCCCAACCACATTTCCAACGTAGTTTTTTTACTGATCACACCCCCCAGCCCGTTTCTTATTTATTTTAGTTTCAATTATTATTTCATATTTTAATTATTTAAAAATAGTAAATTGCATTTTTAAAATTCTCATAAAATTCATGCATTATGTTTATCATTTTATAAAATTTTTACAAATTTTATTTTTTAATTTTATTTTATCTTTATCATTTAAATTAATTGTTTAAATCAAGTTCTTTTTACAGTATACATCTCATGCATACATTAATTTCTTTATTTTATTTCTCTGCATCCGTAAAATATTTTTTATCCGTTCTTTTTGCATTCATTCACGAACATTCCAAAGTGTTTAAAAATATTTTTCTTGCATTTTTAAATATTTTCCACATTGCGTTTAGGTCCCCCTCTTTGGCATATTGAACCCTATCCATTACTTGAGCTTTGTGTGTTTATTTGAATGGCTAACATTTTGAATTTTTGCAGGGACTTTTTATATGTTGTTTGCCTCTGGTTGAGGAACTTTAATGATTAATTTGGGAATTTTAGAAACCACTTTGCTAATTATTTGATTTGCTTTCTTTTGAGGTTCTCTTGTGTGCACATTTTTTATCCTATCTAATTACCTTGTTTGAAAGGCACTTGTGCCATTTGCTTTGGGGGCTGTCTCTTTGTTTCTTTGATTCATGTTTGGATTATTATTATCATTGTTTGCCGTTGTTTGATTTTCATTCACCTCATTGCTCTTATTCACGTCTGTTTCTCACTAACCTTTTATGCAGGATCAAGGTAAGTTCCTTAAGGCTATGGATACGTTTCCATGGTTACCCTTACCTTTTTTCTCTCCTCTCTTTATTATTTAGGGTTTAGGTCATCTTCAAACCTCACTAACCCTAGGGCCATCCATGCATGATAACTTTAGGATTCGTAGTCTCCCCTTAGAGTTCCCCTTGTGTCTTCTCTCTTCATCTCAAATCTCTTTAAAACACTTAATAATAATAAGGTGTATTGCGCATGAGCCTTAAGTATGGGGAATGAGAAATGAGGGGCTTCCTCTCATCTTTCTAGAGTGCTTAGTGAGCGTCCTGTCTTGGGAAGATGCGTTAAGTATTCGCCCCTGTGCCCTAGACTTTGGTGCAATGCAGCTTAGGGACTAATTTAAGCCACTTCTGTCCTAAAAGACACAAACCAACTTCAAACCTTTTTGTCCTTCGGGACCTTCAAACTAAAGGCTATTTTCAAAAAGGGCACGTTACCCTCTGTTTGAGACGCAAACAGGCATCGACCCTAACTGTCGGACGCGAGCTTAACGTCGCTCATAAAAAACACAAAAGAACTTGGTCCGAACTACGTTGACTCTGAATTCCCCATTGCACAAGGGGGGTACGTAGGCCTAGGACGTCGACGTCCTACCGAGTCTATCTTAGTTTTTTCCTCCCCCGTTTAGTACATCCCTAGATGATAGTATAACTTACCCTTAGATTAGACAACAAGCGTGGATCCCATCGAGTACGATGGACGCGTGGGGTGCTAGCACCTTCCCCTCGCGTAACCGACTCCCGAACCCAGGTTATGGTTGCGATGACCATTCCTTTCCCTCTTCCTAAGGTTTATGCAATGTTCCCTTTCCCTCTCTTGGGATAAATTTACACGGCTGGCGACTCTGTTTTTCCGCGCCACTCTCGCGTTTGTACCTGGATGAAAATCCTGGGAGCGACAGATGGCTTCGAGTTCGGCGACTTCGAGCTCTTCCAGGGATGTCGGGGAGGAGGAAGAGTTGGACGTCATGGACGAGGACGTCGACGGGTTCTCCGCGGAGGAGTGGGAGGTTGCCGAACCTGCCGAGCATGTGTCCACTTTCGCAAAGTCCTTGGTGGACATTTTCACGGAGGTAGGGCCGGAGGGAGAGTGGAAGGTACACTTCCCTTCCTTAAACGATCATGTTTGTACGCACTTCGGGGACCGTTTTACCATGTATGAATACGCTTTTAAGGAGCTGGGCTTGAGGTTGCCGTTCACTGATTTTCAACAGTCGGTGTTCGAGCATCTGAGATTGGCCCCTACGCAACTGCATCCCAACTCGTTGGCCTTTATCCGGGCGTTTGAGCTGGTGTGTGAGCATCTCTCCGTAGGGGCTAATCTTCCTTTGTTCTTCACCGTCTTTCATCTCCAACGGCAGCTGTCGAGGAAGAAGTATGGCTGGGTTTCTCTGAAGCAGCCCCGCAAGTTGTTCAAACCGTTTTCGGAGTCAATACGGACGTTCAAGGAGCGTTATTATGTTGTCGAGCCCCTGTCCGAAGCTGCCCAGGACAGTACGTATGTCTGGGAGATTGAGGTGGACGAAGACGGGAATGACATGCGCGACGAGGAAGGGAGGTTTATCGGGCTGAGAATCTATAAGTTCCCCATCTATTGGGTACCAGATCATTTTGCCAAGAAGCCCAGTGACTATGTCTTCCAATTGAGCGAGCTACGCGGGCAGGACGCCGCGGCATATGAGGTGCTGGTGAGGTGGGTCAACTCCTTCCGGCTTGTTGAGTGCTGGACGAGCAAGGGTAGTCCAATCTTTGAGGAGGACGGGAGCTAGAGGGTTGAGCATCGATTCATCAATATTAAGGCACTACTGGAGTGAAAGACTCCCGAGGATGCCGAGAAACTGCTTGGTAGTCTTAGTTATTTAGATTTTGTTCGCGTCATTTCTTTTCCTCGTATCTAACATGCTCGTATTTTGTTTGTGCAGGTGAGATGCCTCAGGCCCATGACAGAGTTGTGAGGAATGCTCTTGCAAGGAACAAGGTCGGGGCAGCCCCTCCGAAGTCTCGGTTTGCTGGTGCCCGTGTTCCTCCTCCCGTGCAGTCTCCTGTGGGGACCTCTTCTTCTCCTACTCCTGCTCCCCGGGGGTCTCCTCTTCCTTTAACCGGTCGATCCAAGCGGAAAAGGTTTAATGATGTTGTGGACCTCACTCGGGCGTCGGAAAAGTGGAAGTTCGAGCTTCCTCCTTGCATCCATGATCGAAAGTTCTTCGAGGGGAACTCTCTGATTGTGCCTCGGGCGGAGTCTCTTCGCTTGGAAAGTATGGATCGCCCGAGCAAGAGAGTGTTGGTGGCCCAGGACGCTTCTGCCTTGGTCAGGATGTTGCTGTGTACGCCGAAGGGGATTCGGCGACTGAGGCCGAACTTACTGCTGCACGTGCTACCATGGCGTCTCTCAAGGAAGAAGCTAAGGGTGCCGACGATGCTCGGAAGAAAGCTGAGGAGGAGGTAGCTCGTTTGAAGAAGGAGAACTCGACGCTGGCGACAGAGAAGAAGTCTGCCGAGGAGTTGATCTAGCGGCTGAGGGCGGCCAATGCCCCGGGTGACGATGAGCTGGAAGATGTGAAGGCATTGAAAACGAGATCTGAGCTGGTTGCCCGTTTGCTGACGGCCGAGGATGATGGCATTGTCGTCGCGGAGGAGTATTTTGGGAACGCCGTGGCTCAACTGCGGGTGGTGAACCCTGAGCTCGATTTTTCTGTCGAGGGTACTCACTACTTGGCGCATGTTGAGGATGGTCGTATTGCCATGCCCGACGGTCTCCTTGAAGGTACCCCTGAGGATCAGCCCGCAAAGGACCAGGGATCTCAGCCAGAGCCAGCCGAGCACGCGGACGAGTGAGGAGTTTGTATTTTTGATGTTATTGTAATTTGTCCGGCCTGCGTGCTGTGTGATTGCTTGTAATCTATTTTTGGGGGGCGTGGCCCCCGTTTCATGTAATTTAGTACAATCCTGGCCCTTGCGGTCACTTATTATGTTAAATTATTACATGTTTGATTCTGCCGTTTGCATGATTTTACTTGCTTTTATAGTTTGCTAAGTATTGTCCTCATACTCGTTGTAAATGTATATCTGCCCGTGATTGGGAGTATTTGACTTGTGCAAATATTTTAGGGGGATTGCTTGTTGTAGATGTGTTCGACAGTGAGGGGAACTGGTCGAACGGTCGGGGAATATCCTGGCGGGGTGCGGAGCTCAGGTTGCGTTTGAGGCCTGAGTTCACGGCGTGAACGTCCCATCACGAGCTGGGGTTCTGCCAGTCATGGTACTTTGACGACAGCGATGCTCGATCGAGGACCGCTGTCGAGCAGTTACCCGGTTCGTTACTGAGCGAGGTTCTGCTTTATTCGTATGCGACGCTTGTACCTAGACGCGCATAGTAGTCGGTAGCTGACGTTCGTCGTTGCGACGGGTCGAGCCGAGAATTTAGCTATAGTATTGTTTTAGCTTTTCAGCGTTCCATGGTCGAGCAAGTTCTTCCCCAGTGAGATGTTCTAGGTAGTAGGCCCCATTTTCCGTTTTCGCTCGGACGCGATAGGGTCCTTCCCAGTTGGCTGCTAGTTTGCCTTCGCGAGAGCCTTTGTGGTTTCTTCTTAGAACAAGGCTTCCCACGTCAAATTCTCATCGTATCACCCTAGCATTGTGCCTGATGGTAATTTTTTGTTTCAGTGAGGCTTCGCGGAGGGCTGCCCCTGTTCGGATTTCCTCGACGAGGTCGAGTTCTTCCCTCAATGACTCGTCGTTCATCTCCTCGTCTAGGGGTGACTTTGTCCGCCTAGAGGGCATGTGAACTTCGACGGGAATTATAGCCTCGGTTCCATATGCTAGACGGAAAGGTGTTTCCCCGGTTGTTGAGTGTGGAGTTGTGCGGTACGCCCACAGTACGTTGTGCAGTTCCTCGACCCATGCCTTCTTTGTTTCATCCAGCCTTCGCTTAAGGCCTCGAAGGATGACTCGGTTGGCTGCTTCAGCCTGCCCGTTCCTTTGAGGGTGCTCCATGTTCGAATATGGTATCAGTGTGGGTTTTTGTTATCGTCTCCACAGGGATTGTCGGATATTTGATGCTAGCCGTTCAATAGTTGTGATATTCTAAGTTAAGGTTTTCAAAAGTTTCACTTGTTGTTATCATTCACTTGTAGCAAAAGATTAATTAGGTCACAAAGATTTTTATAAAAGCATGTTAAGGTTAGGTTTCATCAATCCTATTCATGTATAAACAATTAATCAAGCATATGAACTCGGTTTCCAACCAATATAACCGCGTATCCTCCCGACTACGTTTATGTCTAAAGCGGAATCGTGAGTACCGTTGTTTAGACCGTTAGATGATGTCTCACGCTAACAATCTAAGCAACGATCATTAAGATCAATACAATGCGAATAGCAAATCCCAAATCTATGTCTAGAGTTTGGTTTTTAAGAGATGAAATTGTTAGGTCAAGAGTTGTAAAGTCTATGTCTAGAGCAAAACAATTCACAAATGGATCATTAAGAGAAAACAACATCATCTATATTGATCAAAGACTTTGTTCATATACAAGAGATCAATATCAATACATAAAAACAGAATCAACTACCTCTAACCTCAACATTGAGTGATTAGCTACCACTTCTCATGGTAGCTTGGATGACAAGTAAAGAGAGGAGATGAATGAGCATCCACAACGAATAATCGAGAATGGATGCAAAATCAGCTTCTCCAATGAAAATACAAGCTTTTCTGAACAAAATACTGTAAACAATTAATTCTAATGTAAAAATGAGCAAGATCCTGGTTCCAAAAAGTAACAATTCTATTTATACACATTTCCAAACAGCACCATTCGCCCAGCGAAGCCTTTCATTCGCCCAGCGAATGCCCAAAAATATGGCACATTTAAGTGCCTCAGACTTAAACCGCCCCTCAGAATTATCGTGGGTTCGCTAGGCGAACCAAAAAATTCGCTTCGCGAGCATTCGCTGCAACCTTCGCCCAGCGAAGCTTGGGTGTTTTCAAAAATGGAAAGTTTCAGCCACCCTTCGCTGGCACATTCGCCCCGCGAGCATATCAGCGAGCATTCGCTGGCCTACTCGCCCAGTGAATTTACCCAGTTTTCCTACTGTAAGTTTTGCACACTTTCTGCCACCATCTCGCTGGCATGCTCGCTGACGTTCGCTAGGCGAACCTTCGCTGGCACCTTCGTCAACACTCGCCTAGCGAACACTGTTGTTGATTTCAATTCTTTGGCAGCTTGCACTATTTCTTTGGGTCTTCAAACTTTGATCTTTTCACTCCTATTTCTGCACATTTAGCACACAAATTACAAGCACCACAAGTATATTTCAAATAATGCATAACAACATCAATTCACACTAAAATCAACCTATTCCACATGAAAAGTCATGAAAAATGCCAAATAACTCATACTCAAATATATCATGATTGACATCTAACACTCCACGGATGCGAAGTGCTGCTTCGTGCCTAGTTGGGCGACGAAGTCTTGGAACTTCCTGTCCGTAAATTGCGTCCCGTTGTCCGTTACTATCGCTTGGGGGATTCCGAAACGTGCAAGGATGTTTCGTTTGTAGAAACGCAGGATGTTGAGGGCAGTTATTTTGGCTAGAGCTTCCGCTTCTATCCATTTTGTGAAATAATCTACGCCCACTATTAGGTACTTGTTCTGGCTTGATCCTACCACGAAGGGTCCTAGGATGTCTAGGCCCCACCAGGCGAATGGCCACGGGGAAGACATAGCCTTGAGCTCGTTAAGCGGAGCTAGGTGCATATCCCCATGCCGTTGGCATTTATCGCATTTCTTCACATGTTCTTTCGCGTCGTTTTGCATGGTCGGCCAGTAGTAGCCTGCCCGGAGAGCCTTTCGAGCAAGGGACCTTCCGCCGAGATGTTGGGCGTTCATTCCCTCATGGATTTCGCGCAGGATGTGTGCGACCATTTCCTCCTCGACACATTTGAGCAGCGGAATGGAGAATCCCCGCCTGTAGAGTTTATCTTCGACCAAGACATAAGAGCAGGCTCTTCGCCTGACTATGCTGGCCTCCTTTGGGTAGGACGGAAGTTTGTCTTTGGCGAGATAGTTGTAGACTGGGGTTATCTAGCAGTTGTTGTTGCCGATCACCTGTACGTCGAGTGTCGGGGAGGCCTTCTCGATACTGGGTCGAGGAAGTACTTCCTGTATGACGGATTTGTTTCCGCCTTTCTTCTTTGTGCTGGCTAGTTTAGATAGCACGTCTGCTCGCACGTATGTTCACGGGGAACATGTTTCACTTCCACTGTTGTGAACTTTGTAATCTCCTTTTTGACCAGGGCCAAGTATTCGGTCAGGTTGTCGTTTTTGGCTTGGTATTCTCCCCGGACCTGGAGGCCACGAGTTGTGAATCCGTGCAAATGACGACCTCTTCTGCGTCCAAGTCCTCGGCCAGGCGTAGCCCAACGAGGAAGTCCTCGTATTCAGCCTGGTTGTTGGAGGTTGGGAATGACAGGGTGAGTGACACTTCGACGATGATTCCTTCGTCGCTTTCCAGTATGATGCTCGCGCCGCTGCCTGCCGAGCTTGAGGTACCGTCAACGCAAATGGTCCTTTTGCGCGCTTCGCTCGCGGGAGAGTCCGCGAATGTCATCTCCACGACGAAGTCAGCCAGAGCCTGGGCCTTGAGGGATTTTCTGCTTTCGTATTGGATGTCAAATTCGGACAGTTCTAATGACTATTTGAGCATTCGGTCGGCCATATCTGGTCTTCTGAGTAGCTGCTTTATAGGTTGATCTGGTCGAATCACGATCGTATGAGCCAGGAAGTAATGTCTTAATCTTCTGGCTGTGTTGATGAGGGCCAGCGCCACTTTCTCTATCTGCTGGTATCTTAACTCTGGCCCTTGCAGCGCTTTGCTCGTGAAATATATGGGTTTCTGTCCATCAGGTGTCTCGCGAATGAGAGCGGCACTCGTTGCTTCGGTCGCTACGGCCATGTATAGGTACAATGTTTCACCATTATCTGGGTGAGAGAGGATCGGTGGCTCTGAGAGCGCTTGTTTCATATGGAGAAGGGCCTTGTCGCACTCCTTGGTCTATTCAAACGCTGCCTCTTTGCGGAGGAGTTTGAAGAATGGTAGGGCATGCTGGGAGGACTTGGCCACGAAATGAGATAGTGACGGGAGCATCCTGTTGAGGAACTGGATGGATTTTTTGGACTTGGGCATAGGAAACTCGAAGAATTCCCAGCATTTATCGGGATTGGCCTCGATTCCTCGTTCCGTTAAGTAGAAGCCGAGGAATTTGCCTGCTCGGACACCGAACGTGCACTTCTCCGGATTAAAACGCATTTTGTATTTCCTGGCCTGTTCGAAAACCTTTCTCAAGTGGGCAGTATGATCGGTTTCCTCGTGGGATTTCACGATCATGTCGTCCATGTAGACTTTGAGCATGTCGCCTATTTCTCCCCGGAACACCTTGTTCATCATTCGTTGGTACGTTGCTCTGGCGTTCTTCAGGCCGAAGGGCATTACGTTGTAGTAATAATTGCCCGATTCGGTCATGAAGGCCGTATATTTTTTGTCGGACATTGCCATCGGAATTTGATTATAGCCCGAGTAGGCATCCATGAACGATAAAAGTTTAAAACCAGCAGAATTATCAACAAGTTTATCAATATTGGGGAGGGGGTAGGCATCCTTCGGGCATGCCTTATTGAGATCGGTATAATCAATGCACATGCGCCATTTTCCATTAGATTTTTTAACTAGTACAACGTTGGACAGCCAAGTGGTGTACTTGGCTTCCAAAATAAATTTGGCCTCAAGGAGGTCCATTACAGCTTTTCCAGCAGCCTCCGTCTTCTCCGGAGACTGCTTTCTCCTACGTTGTGCTACGGCCTTGACGGCCGGGTCAATTGTCAGCTGGTGACAGGCGACGGACGGATCCAAGCCGGGCATTTCTGTGTCGCTCTATGCGAAGAGGTCGGCATTCTCTCAGAGGCATGCTTTGAGCTGCTTCCTCGCAATGTCGGGCAGGTCTTCTCCAATCTTTACTCCCTGCTGGGGTTCTTCGCCGAACAGAACGATCTCGAAGTTGCCATCCGGGATGGGGCGCATCGGATGGGAGCTGCCGCTGGACGATGTGGACGGGTTGGCCAAAGCTGCTCGTTCTTCTGGTTGGTCTTCCTCGGGGAAGCGACTGTCGAGGTCGATGGATTCGACCTGGGGCAGAGGCTTGGCCTTCTCGGAGCTGCTTGGCAACGCTGGCTTGCCCGACGCTTTAGGCTTGGACTCAATGGCGTTGATCCCCTTTGTAATTGCTTTTAAGCACTGTCGTGCAGCTTCAATGTCGTCGTGCAGGGTGGCGACCATTCCTTTCGAAGTGTAATACTTCATCTTCAGGTGGACTGTTGAGGGCACCGCTACCAACTCGGCCAGGGTTGGCCTTCCGAAAATGCACTAGTATAGCGACGGACAGTCGATTACCAGAAATTGCTCCTTGATGGATCTGGTCATCTCAGCTGATCTGAAAGTTACGATCAGTTCGACGTAGCCCCACGGCTTGGTCACTGATCCATTGAATCCCTGCAAATCGGACCCTACATAGGGGGTAAGGTGCGATTCATCCAGCTGAAGCATTGAGAACAGTTGGGAGTACATGATGTCGACCGAGCTACCCTGGTCGACTAGGATTCTGAGAACGTTGAAGTTTGCCATTCGGGCTTTGACGAGCAAAGGTATGCTCGAGTTCGGGGATCCGCCGAGGAGCTCTTCCCGATAGAAGGAGATGAGAACGGAGCCCTTTTGGGCCTGATCGAGCTTGGTCACTTTATTGGAGCTCGTGTTGATAAGATGCTCGAACTTGTGTTTCACGGAGCCCATAGTGACTTTATTAAAGCCCCCGCCAGAGATGACCATGGTGGAGGGAAAAGTCTCCCACAGGCTGTGGGCCGCGAAATAAGCAGGGGCGCTGAGCCCGTCCGGGACATAGAAGTCCTCCGGCCGCGATATGGACATAGCGACCTGTATGTTGGCGTCTTCTGAGGAAGGCACTTCCTCCTCTATCTTCTTGGACTCCTAGGCATCCTGCCGAGGAGTGTCCTTCTTCTTGGCGAACTGTTTCAGGTGCCCGTCCCTAATCAGTATCTCAATGGCATCCTTTAGATGGATGCAGTCTTCTATAGTATGGTCGTGACTTTTGTGGAAACGGCAGTATTTTTATTTATCCACATTTGGTCTATTCGGCAGTTGTTTAGGGAAGCGGACCCCTGCCTGCTTAAACTCCGAATTGGCACATTCGGACAAGATCTTTTCCCTGGAGACGGTCAGGGGAGTGTAGTCATGGAACCGCCCGGAGAGCCCTTTGCTGTCACGGGAGTCACGAGGACGGTCCTCCCGCCTCCGTTCGCCCCGACGAGATGTCGAAGCTTCCTCTCCTCTGGACGACCGAGCATTTTCCTGATGGCGTGATACTCGGACGTTGTTGGCCGGATCTTTTTCTTCGTACTGAATATGTTTTTAGGCTTTAGGAGGAGGGCGTCAATGTTCCTCGGTGGTGCGAGGCCAATGGCTTTAGAAAACTCGGAGCCTGGGCGGAACCCTTGCTCGAGCAGAAACTTCTTCATTTCGTCCGTTGTAGGGACTTGTACAGCTTCCTTGTTGAACCTCTCGGTATATGCGCGGAGAGGTTCGTCTTTTCCCTGGATTATGGCTCCAAGAGAGGCCTCAGTTTTGGGGTGGCGGCGAGATGCTGTGAAGTGCCGCGAGAACATCCTGCCCAGCTGTCTCCACGAGGTAATGGACTCCTCGGGCAGTTACTTGTACCATGTCATCGCTCTCTTTCGGAGCGTGGTCAGGAACAGTCAGCATTTGATGGCGCCCCGTACGCCGCGGTAGTCTAACAGCGCATCGATGTTCTCGATGTGCTCGTCGGGGTCAGTGGTC
This sequence comes from Lathyrus tuberosus, assembly GCA_022829125.1. Classification (NCBI taxonomy): domain Eukaryota; kingdom Viridiplantae; phylum Streptophyta; class Magnoliopsida; order Fabales; family Fabaceae; genus Lathyrus; species Lathyrus tuberosus. The sequence goes on along the minus strand of JALAZF010000013.1, from coordinate 22,905,222 downwards.
CCGTCGTACGTGCCAAGTGACGGGGGTTTCTCCAAGCCTTTTGGGAGACGGGTAGCCAAGATCTCCTGGGACAACGGGCCGCGAGGCTCGTCGTTGCTGCTAGAGCTGGTGTATGATGGGGACCGAACAGGATGCTCGCGGCGGCGGTTCCTTCGCAGAGAATGTGAGCGGCTCCTTCGAGGAGAAGGTGAGCGGTTCCTTCGAGGAGAAGGTGAGCGGGCCCATCCTTTAGATTTGATCGATGGAGATTGCTCATTCCTTCGAGTCCTCTTGTGGTCGTGAGCGTGCTGGTCACGCGGTGAGATCTGGTCGCACTTTCAGGCTGCGCGAGGATCAGGCTCTTGGCACAGTCTTCAGTCGATGTCACTCCGGGGATGTGGGCTCCTTGATCGTCTTTGGTTCCTCCGCGTGGGAGGGGATCTTGGACGGTTGGACTCTTCTAACGCCCCGATCCTCTCGTTTTGCTGCAGGATTAGGGTGTTGGTTTTGTTGATCGCCTCCAGGAGGGCTGCCACGGCCGGGTCGGCGTTGGGCGGAACAGGAACGGGCTGGACGTCAAGTGATGGTTGATCGTTGTTGCGATCAGCAGGGGTAGGGGAAGGAGAAGCAGTGGCTCCATCCCTGAGGAAACGAGAATCTCGGAGGAGAGATGACTGGCCGTCAACGTCAGATTTGTTGACGGGGAGGATGGTGGTTTGGAGAGCATCCTTGGTGCGATCTTGGGAGGCCATGATCGTGATGATGTTTGAGAATTGGTTTGATCTTCGGTTTCTGAGGAAAGAAGGATTGGGAGAACAATGATTCCCACAGACGGTGCCACTGATCGTGAGGGCTGGATCAGATCCTGTAGAATCGGGCCGCCAAGTGCGTCAGGGATGTTGGTCGTATGGAGATGAGTGGGTGTACCTGCAAGGTACTCCGACGCTCAAGTAAGAAAGGGTCAGAGAAAAGGGGCAAGTACAAAGTAAGAATTCTTAGGGTGAATCTTGGATACGTGACCCTCTCAAGCGAGAAGTTTTATATAGAGCCCCCAGTGCGTGGCCAACGGTCCTATTTTCGGGGCGAAATAACCGTTTTCCCCAAAGAATAGGTAACTATCCAAACTAGCCGTTACGCCGGGCAGGGTGCCCAAAACTAACCGTTATGTCGGGCATAGGCATAGTTTCGGGCACCTGCCCATAGCTGTTCGGGGAGCAGTGAAGCCGTGCGTGACGGGCAGTAATTCCGGGGAGGAACGTTGCATTCCTTGCCCGGTTGGAGGGGCAGAAAGGTAACTTTTTCCCCTCTGTGGATTGGACTTAGGCAATTTGGGCCGCTCTGGAGCAGAAGCGGATTGGACCATGTCTAGCCATTGGTCCAGTCCAGAACACTAATTATATATGCTTGTATTGTTCATTCAGATAACATTTTCAGTTGATCAACATATCTCTTCAGACGAATATGGTAACTACACTGTGTTCGTCACACAATCCACTTGAACCTATGACGCAACAAATTATTACTTGGTAACTTTATGTTTATGAAACTTTTAGTAATATTTTCTTTGACTTTTTAATTATCTTAGCGTGTAATATTTGTAAATCATTTTCAATATACAGGATTGTGGAGAGATACTATAGGTTGAACAACTTTAGAAAAAATATCGCATTTAGTGAGTCCAAGGTTAGTGGATTAATTGTGACATTCACTTATACATATTCATGAAATGTGTGGTTATATATTCATTAAATGTTTAAATTTGTAGACGAGGAGACAAGCAGAGGGATACGAGTTTGGGCACTATGCAATGAAACACATGTTTTACATCGTCTCTGTCGGCATTATTGATTCGTTGGATCAGTATATATAATGTCATGGAATGTTTACAATAGCATATTAATGTTAAATTAATTTGCTATTTTAATTCAAATCACGTGATATTCAATTATTTTACTTATTTTTTTAGATGTTTAACGACGCGACACCTTTCTCTCCCGAAGACTTCTCAATGTGTTAGTTGAAAAGGGGGTGGTACTGTATGACTTCGTCTTTTATGGTTGTACATATATTTTTAGTGCTTAATATGATATTTTATAAATATTTAGCTAATATATGTATAACATGCAGGTAAAAAAAATACAGGTTTGTAATATATGGAAAAATATTAAAAACAATTAAAATTAAAACAAAGTATTTAGTCACGCTTATTTATACCTACCGTTTTTAAAGATAGAGCGCAAAAATATTATAAACCACACAGTCACTAGATTTCGAACCAATGACCTTTCGTATTATATCATAACGGTTGTATACTTTGACCATTGTGATATATAGTGCGCCGTCTAGTTCATCACAGCGGTCCTACACCCGTGGTGAAAAGCATCATACATACAATCACACCTTACTTCACAACGGTTGATCGGACGTGATTGTATCCTTTTTTTTACCATTATGATAAGTGTTTTCTATAGTAGTACTTGAACATATATTTAGTTTTAAAAAATCATATTTAGTGTCATTAAACTTAATTTATTAATCAATATTCATAACTTAACGTTTCAAAAAATCAAGGATTTGAACAATACAATTTGCTTAAAATATCACTAGTATATATCTATGTAAAATACCCTTGAATTCATATAGTTGACGGTCACATTAGCAAATTTTTAATTTAAATATATATCAACCATGAATGAATCTTAAGGACCGAAGTTGTTAGTGACTTTTTTTGGCCCTTCTCTTATAATCATCATTTTAGTGAATTTGTTAATCTTTGCAAGTTTGCATAAAAATTGTTCCTAATAAACACTTTTTATGGATAATCTCCCTGATGCAAGTCAGATGAGACCACAAATGAACTCTAATTTGGGTGATCTGTTGTCCCCTTTCCTTTGAGTGGGTAACACTCTTTTATACTGATCTCACTCTCTGGGATCATTAAGAAGTGTCTCCTCAAATTATATGCGAAATGATAGTCATAACATTTGTCGCTCTCATTATTGTCATGTAATGTCATCTTGATTACTTTCATAAAACATTGGAACTACCCCATAGCCATTACACTGATATGTATATGTCGTCCAAAACCACGTCTCTAATAACCTTATATTCGATCGGTTTCCAACTTGTTTTATCTATAGTAATTTGGCACTGCAAATACTCGACATATTAACTCTCCCAGATTGGCATCAGTGAATTACAAACCAACTTTGAGAATTTTGGGATGTACATAAGCCCTCCGATCACGAGGCCCAATGGGATGAAGTGTTTGGATAGAGAATCCTGAAATACTTTTTATCTTGAATTCTGTCATATTTTCACCCAATGGTCACCATTATGGTCTACTAACGTGTGAAAGTAGGTTTCTAAAAGAGTAATAATGATGATCGTCTTGTCACTTTTCTTCTCTCTCCTTGTTATGATGGTTTTTATAGGGAAACCAATCGTTATTATGACCCTAGTTCAATAGGGTTTCCAGACCGTTGTAAAATTTATCTCCATAAAACCCCTACCATATTTTTTCTTTTACTTATTACTTTCAACCCTTGTTTCTTTTCTTCAAAATTTGTTGACCAGGTTTTTACGCTTTCTACGAATCGTTTTTACAAACACAAGTCTCAAGTATTACTTCTTTATCTTATTTTTATTCTTTTTCAGCCGAAATGGAAAACCTTAAGCTAGTGGAAATAAATAAGTTAATGGCTGAAGTATGTGCGAGGCGGAGAGAACAATCTTCCTCTAAGACCGACTTTATAGGCATTTAGACCTGGGCTCATAAGAGGAAGAAGATAGATGCTGGGAAAGCAGCCCCAAGTGTCTCGGAGCCCCTGATTGTCTCTGTTCCCCCGATTGAGTATTTTCCATGAGTAGCATATCACAAAAGTCACTTTATCCATCATGTGCATATTGTACTTCCTCATAATATTTTGCTCCTGACTTCTTCTTTCTTTGATAACCTTAACCATAATGACCAAGTCCTTAACAGTTGTAACACCGCATCTCCTTCATGTCAAATTTCATCCTCGAATACTTGTTACTCATACCTTTCTTGGTTGAATCAGAGTGAATATTTGAATTCTTGCTTGACTTCTCGTCATTTGTAGGAAACTTTATTTGCTTCGCCTTTTTCTTTTTCAGACTTTTTGATGAATCTTGCTTGCAATTCCTGTGCAGCCACCCTCCCCCTTTCTGAGTTCCTCTGTTTCAGCCTCATCTCATGAGCCTCTTTTGAAGCTTAAAGTTCTTCTAACTTCATCTCATCTAGGTTCTTGGACTCTTCAATAGACACTACAATGTAATCAAAATTTATAGTTAGAGATCTCAACATTTTTTCAATCTTCTGCAAATCAATGATCGATCCACCACACGCCTTCATCTCGTTCATGAGTAACACTAATCTTGAGAAGAAATCAGAAACCGAGTCATCTTCTTTCATTTTTGTTATCTCAAACTGCTTTCTCAGCGTCTGCAACTTCACCCTCTTCAAATTTTCATCTTCGTCGTACAAGTTCTTTAACTTGTCACGCGCTCCTTTGTACGTATCTTCTTCAATGATCTTCTCGAACACATTAGGTTCCACACACGGGTGAATCAAGAAAAGAGTTTTTCCATATTTCTTCCTTTGTTCCTTGTGAGCAACCTTCTCATCATCATTTGCATTCGCTTCCAATGCTGGTACTCCATCACTCACGGTTTCAGCCACATCTTGAAATCTAAATATGACCTTCATTTGCGCAATCCACCTCCTGTAGTTCTCGTCTTTGAAAATTGGTAGATTCGCTAAAAAATGTGTTGATGTTGTGCTAGTGTTTGCCATCACTAGTTCTCTCTAAATCACAACCGGACTCATTGATACCAATTTGTTGAAACAAAAAATAACTCTAGGGTTTAGAAAGAGAGAAAAAAGTTTCTTGAATAATGTGATCATTAAATTTCAATTCATGTTGTTGTAAATTCATAGAGGTGTATTACATAGGTATGTATACACAAAGCTAACTAACTTGTGCAACAAATGTTTCTAGTTGAATTCGACACTACAGACGAACTCAATCATCTGTTGAATTTTCCTTTTTGTTGAGCTTGTAACTTCACATCAACGACACAACTTCGACTACACTTCTAAACACAACTTTGACCACACCACAACTGTTATTCGAAAACACATCTCATTAGAAAGCTTTGAATTAAAAAACAATCTTTAGTACTCATTCTATACTTTTCTAACATTTAAAGTAATTGTTAGTAGTTGAATAGTTGAGAGTTGATATAAGATAGTTTTAGAAAATTGTTTAGAAAGAAGACTATGACATTAATTTCTCGGATTATCATTTACAAAGTACCAATTGTCTATTTATAGGCTCAAGTCACCAACCTCTCGTGGCAGTGAATGCTTCTACATTATTTTAGTTCTTTCTAAATGGTTCATGATAGATTAATATCATGATAGTTATAGGTTTTTCTATCATATCCACACACTTATAGTTCTAGGTTCTTCTACATTTTTCATCTAGATTATAGTTCTAGGCTATTCGACCATTTTCACACACATTATTTTAAAGAATATTCTAGAAACTTGTAGCAATTTCAACACTCCTCCTTGATGCAAATTTCTGTGAATCCAAGCGTAGTCGAGTTTGATCTATTTAGCTTCTTGAGCTTCTCTGATAAAGTGATATTTGATTGCTATTGTTGAAACACTTTTGATAGGTTAATTATTTATTTTATCATTTCCACATGGATTGGAGCGATATTACCGTCGTTCTACAGTTGATCATGTTTTAAGCAAGGGTTTTAAAAGGGTTTTGGTTAGGAAAAGTCTCAATTGCCTGAAAAGTAAGTAACAACGGTAAAAATTTAAGATTTTAACAATTTAAAAAGCATGTCAAGATTAGATTTTGTTAGGACAAGATTTGTTCTTGATATTTTCTCTTTTAGTTTTGATTATAACAAATGTATTAAAAGAACAATGGTTTATTTGATGTGTGTTTTATTTATGCAGGTTCTTGTACATAAATAATCAGAATTTGTTTATCTAAGTTACACTTGGAGTTGCTTCATTGCTAGCTTCTGGTGGCAGAGTCTGAAGAACAATTTCTAGTGTGACTTGACGCAGACTCTGAACTGAAGTCCTCAGTATTCAGACGACTTTCTACACTTAGTAATTGTATATCAGCTTTTGGTACCATTCAGAGTTGGTGATAAAGTTGTGGACTATCTATACTACTAAAAGCATGTTGTATTGTCTTATCAGTCTGTCAGCTCGAGTCTACAGTATTGCAAGGCTCAAGAAAAGTTGGTATGTTTTATAAATGTCTACTCCCAACAGCTCTATTAGTATAGAACCTCTTGAATACTCAAAGGTTAAACATGTTACACAATGGATTCAAAATCTGGTGTGCATCCATCTTCAACATCTCTTGTACTTTGGAGCAGAAGCAAAGACACTTGATCAAGTAACCTTCTCAACGGCTAGTTTCTAGAAAGACTATATATATGGCTGAAGATTCAAGCCTGAATTTTCAACAAGGATTCTTCTGTTGAAGGAGTAGCAAGATCAATCAATTATCAACTCTATGTAATAGGCATATTTTCTGTTGTAGGTTATAATTGTAAAAGCCTTAAGATTTCTTACCCTTGTATATATATTTAGAAATCTTAAGTGCTTTAGGTCTTTGTTATGGTGATCTCACGTACCTCTGATGCTTGCATCATGTACACCTTGTTCTCTATTCTGCTGAACCTTCAGTAGTTTAGATTAAATCTCCTGCTATGTGCTAAAGCAAAAAGTCTTATTTCATTGGAATTCAAGCAACAGTTTTTGTTGTAAATATTTTCTAACAAGATGAAAATATGACTATATGTGTTTGGTTTTTTAATTGAATGAGAAAATTGATGATATGTGCCAAGAAAACTAACTCTCACAATATAAGGAAGTAGTAGAAATGTTAGGTAATTGGAAGTCTTGGAGAAGCTAAGATAGCTATTGAACATTAGCAATTAAACTGTTCACAATTTTATAGGATTTTTTTACAGATTGTTGCTTTCTTCTTGAATTTCCAAGAAATGAAGAAATCACCGAGGAAAAAGCAGAATTCAAAAACTAACTTTGATATTGTTGCTTGCTTCTTGGTCCTTTTATTGAAGAAGGAATTGGATTATATGTGTTGACTTAATTGTTGAACAAAATACCTAATTTTAAGTCTTGTATTTGTAAAGTAGATTAGGTTGTATATTAGTTTCCTATAAGAAGTTGAGTCAAGAAATGGAGAACTATAATCCTTGATGAGTTTGGTGCCTTTGACCATTGGTGTACGTGTTGGATGAATTTGCATCAAGAAGACATGCTTTAGATAGCATGTCCAATATATAATATCTAAAACAAAAATAGATAAAGGTGCTTTAAGGCCCAAAAATAATATTTAAGGTTGAGAAATCTTTAATTTTGAATGTTGAGATGAGGAATTATTTTATTGATGTGTTATCCTGTATGTTTTTTTTTAAAAAGCAATAGATTAAAGAAAAAACGAGTACAAGGGATACTCGAACCCACACAGAGAAATTACAAATTATTCAAGCTTACAACTGGATTACAAAACCAGACAGAAGAAGTCTCATTCGAAAACTGCACCAAAACCTTTCCTAACCAAAACCAAGACAAAGATTTAATCGAAAAAACAATGTCGTCCACGGAAGAAGGAACAAGGTTGAAGATAGAGTTATTACGACTGAGCCATATCTGCCACACAGTAGCAGACCAAATGATCATCCCGTAAGAGTTACGAAACCGCTTATAGAAAATCTCAAGAGCAGCCAAGTAGGACTGTTGACAATTGGAGCCATACCTCAAGTTGCTACTCACCCAACTACTGGTTGCTAACCACACCTTAACCGCAACAGAACAATTCAAAAATAAGTGAGTTGCATCTTCCTCTACTTCTCGACAAAACGCATAATCTTGACCAATCTCCACGACTCCTCTTTTACACAAAAGGTCTTTGGTTGCTAAACGATTCAGAATTAATCTCCAAATAAACACTTGGATTGTAGTAGGTATCTTCAGCTTCCAAACTATCATGAACATATATTAAGATGGCAATAAAATTGGAAGGATTGGGTTTTATCAATAGGGAATGATCATATGATGACTGAGAATGACGCTTGAAAATTAATGAAGATAAAATTGTAGAACATTGCATTTTCTTACAAATGGTTCACCAGTAACTTGAATTTTTTTTTAAAAGGCAATTGATTGATTGAACACCGAGTACAAGGATATTTGAACCATTAACTTGAATGTTTGAGTTTCCATTATGCTCGTATGTGTGAGTGTTAGGATTGCTATTGGAAGTGATATTAAGAACATTTTATTGCTGTGATCATTTTTATGATACATATGATTGTCCTTGTCAGAATAATTAAAGAAAAATGGGTTTTCAATTGAAATGTTTGGAGCAAGAATACTGGAGTGCAAGACTTATAAAAAAAAATAAAGTTGTTTCATGGAAAATAACATTTCTAAACATAATACATTTTGTGTTTAAGTCAAAGAGTAAAAAGCATTTAGTATAAAGCTTGTACTCTAGAAATAGATATTTTCTAGCTCTAGAATCAAGTTTGATTTTGCTATTGGTCAAGTTGGAAGAATAACCCAAGCATCCAAATGCTTTGAGATCATGTAATATTTCTAAAAAGGACTTTTATTGTTGTTTAAAATAGGAGTAAAAATTGAAAATTCCTTATTGCACCCCATATGCATTTTTTTTATAAATTATACAATAAAATTTATTATTCAACATATTTTATTAAAATACCAAAATTATTTTCTATGCATATGGTATATATATTAAAATAAATATATAATTGTTAAATATAGAATACAGTTCCTAATAAAATAGAAATAAAGAATATAATAAGAAAAAAATCCAATATTTAATACGAGAATTCAACCAAAGGTATGGATTAATTAACAACTTTTTATGACAAAAAAAATCTTAAGAAAAAATAAAAAATTCCATTGAAATATGTAAACATTAAAAAAAAAATATTAATTTTTGTCTAATATAAGAATTAACCGTTTCAAAATCTATGGAAAAACCCCTAATTTTACCGTCTTCTTCCCAGCCACATCTTTATTTTCTGCTTGGAGCTCATGAGTTTTGAACTAACAGGTGAACTGTATTAGTATTTTTGGCTTAAACTCCTAGCCATAGGGCTAGGGGCCTTGGTACTGGTATTGTTTTTTCTGTGTGGTTCTTGAACTTTCATTCCTGTTGTGAGGTTTCTGTTTGTTTAGCCTTGGTGTTTCTATGGACTGGGAGAAGGTATCGCGCAAGAAGAAGCATGGTGCTCCTCTTAGGTTTTCTATTTGGAAGGAGAGGAAAGGAAAAGGAGTGGGTGGTAGCGAGCCTCTTACTTCCTTTTTTATTTCTGATTTTCCGGAACATATGCAGGCAAAGGAGTTATTCGAAGTTTTTTCGGTATATGGACTTATTTCGGAGGTCTACATTCCTGCTAGGAGAGATAAAAGGGGTTTAAGATTTGGTTTTGCTCGATTCAGGAAAGTTCACGACCCCCGTATTCTGGCGGTCAAACTTGATAGTATTGTTCTGCATGGAAGAAAAATTCAAGCTAATGAGTCCAAGTTCCAGAAGATTAATAAGAACTTGGATGTTGTCAACCTATCGAGTAGGAGGAAATTGTCGTTTCAGTCGTCAAACCTTGGAGGAATTGGTAATGGAACTAAATTTTCTTTTGCTCAGGTTGTTGCTAAGGGTAACTCTATCCCTGTTAAAGGCGTGTTCCTAGTACTAGGAAAGTCATTATCGTTGATCAGGACACGTCTAGGTTTGCTAAAGTTCTTGTTGGAAAAGTGCTTACTGAGGTTAATCCTTTCTCCATCAAAAAAGCTTTGTTTCTAGAAGGATTCTTTGATATTGTGGCTACTCCTCTTGGGGCCAGCTTATGCCTTCTGGAGTCTAAGGGTCTTGGTGATGTCCATTCCTTCGTCAAGCAAGCAAAAGTTTGGTGTGATAAATGGTTCCTTGAGTTTAAACCTTGGACTATGGATGTTGTTGATGATTTTAGATTTTCTTGGGTACATTGTTTGGGCCTTCCTTGTTTCACTTGGAACAATTCTGTCTTTAGTAGTGTGGTGAAGAATATTGGAACTTTTATTAAGGCTGATTCAGTTACTGAGAAGAAAATTAGATTTGATGTGGCCAAATTTCTTATTAAAACCGATAAATTTGATAATCTTTGTCAAGATTTGGTTGTAGTGATTAATGGTAAGGATTTTCTTGTGAGATTACGGGAAGTCCATTCGGGCCTTGCAATCAAAGATTTAGTGGAGGATGCGCTTGAAGCTGGTACTCCTGTTCAATCGGATTTCGACGATGAAGTGGATAGTGAGTGGAACTCAGATGAAGAGGCAGACCTAGAGGAGTCTTTTCCTAGTGGAGGCAGTGAGGCTAATAGCCTTTTGGGTTACGAGGTTTCTCATGATGACATTGGGAGCAGTGCTAGTTTCTCCTTTTCACACGTTAGTGAAACGTTGGGTAATGGGAAGGAAAGTTTAAAAGATATTGTACCTTGTGATGAAGTAACTTTCGTGAAAGTCAATAGCATTCTGAGGGAAGCGCTTGTGGACGTGTCAGCCTTAAAGGTATCTCTTATCCCTGTTTTCCCTACAGGTTCGGTTGGGCCTAGCGCGTCTGTTGATGAGCATGTCCATCCACCATTCTTGGGCTTGGTTGACGGGCCAGTTTTAGTTGGTAATGAACCCTCTGGTGGGTCGGACCCAATTTCCATTACCCTAATTATTCCACCTGGACCCCCTCTTGTTGCGAAAGAGAAAAAGAAAAAGTCTTTGGCTGATTTTTACGATAATGTTCAGATCCCTTTTACTCCTTCTTTCTTCTCTACCCTTATCAAGGCTATGACCTCATCTCCTCTCTCTAGATCAAAAACTAAAGTCTTGTCCAGGTTAAAAAAGGCGCTCTCTCTAATTTTTGGATCAGGCGGCCATCCTTGGATTCCTGAAGCTTCTTATGGTTGTTCTGTTGATGATTCAGACATTTGTAGAAGCAATATCAGATGTTTGGAGGGGTTGGATGATGTTCCTAGAAAGATTTGGAATACCGTTAATCTCTTGGGCATCGAAGCTGATGAAGATGAAGAAGCTTTTGAGGGTGTGGTTAGAAAACTTGAGGATAGAGATAGGAAACAGTTTGAGCTCAAGAAGGTTGTTGACAACTGTGTCCAATGATCTTTGTCTCCTTCAATGTTCGTGGGTGCGGATTGCCTCTTAAAAGAAAGAGAATTCGCCAAATCTTGCTTGAAGGTAAAGCTGATCTTTGCCTAATTCAAGAAACCAAAATTCCTAGTATGAAGAACTCTAAGGTCAGGAGTATTGTGGGGGCGTGGGGATTTCGACTGGTCAGCCTGCGACTCTGCTGGAGCTTCTTGTGGTTTCCTCACCATTTGGAGAAAGGACTTGTTCATTCCCATTTCCACTTTTAAAGGTAAAAGTTTTTTGTGTTCTCATTTTTTATGGAGAGATACAAACCTGTTTGTTGTTAATGTGTATTCACCTTGTGCTCTAAGAGATAAAAGGAGGCTTTGGTCTGACCTTGTTGAGTTCAAAAAAGGTAATGCTGGTGGTAGGTGGGTGATGGGAGGAGATTTTAACTCGGTAAAATCTTGTGACGAGAGAAAAGGTAGGCGGTTATCTTCTGCTCGTGAGTGTGTGGAATTCAACTCTTTCGTTTCTGATTTGGATTTGGTGGACCTCCCTTTTGTGGGAAAGAGAGTTTCTTGGTATAATTTGAATGGATTGAGCTGTAGTAAACTGGACCGCTTTCTTATCGATGATTCTCTTATTGATAATTGGAAATTCAAGGCTCAGCTTGTCGGGAAGCGCGATATTTCGGATCATGGTCCAATTTGGATTAGATCCAACTCTGTCAACTCAGGTCCAAAACCTTTTAGGTTCTTTAACTGTTGGATTGAGCACAAGGAATTCATGAATTTTCTTAAGGATTCGTGGAATTCGCTTCTCATTCAAGGTTCTCCCTCGTTCGTCTTCAAGGAAAAGCTTAAGGTCCTTAAAGCTCGTTTGAAGTGGTGGAATGTTAACATCTTTGGTTGGGTAGATCTCAAGATTGAGAGTAATGTTGATGCCCTTAATGATATTGATTCGGTTTTGGTTAATAGCTTTGACGGGTCGTCGGATGAGTTGATCAAAGAGAGGGCAGCCCTGCAGGAAAAGTTTTGGAGCGATCTTCGTCTTAAAGATAGTATGATTTGTCAAAAAGAGAGATCGAAGTGGTTGAAAGAATGTGATGTTAATACCCACTATTTCCATTCCTCCCTTAAAGCCAGGACCAGAGTTAACACCATTTCTGCAATTGAACATTCTGGTTCTTTAATTGAAGACCATAGGCACATTAAGGATGTTGCATTCCTTTACTTTAATGCAAAGTTTCAAAGGGAAGGTTCTGTTAGGCCTTCTATGGACTTTAGTTCTGTTAAAAAATTTAGTGACGATGACAGATCAAATCTGGACGCAGATTTTTCTACTCTTGAAATTTGGGCTGCTGTATTTGATTGTCATAGCTCGAAGTCGCTGGGACCGGACGGGTTCTCTTTTGGCTTTTTTAAGGAATGTTAGGATATTGTAGGCTCTGATTTTGTCAACTGTGTGAAGCATTTTTCTTTGACAGGAAAGTTGCCTATGGCTTTTTCCTCCTCTTTTCTTGCTTTAGTTCCTAAGGTGGGCAGTCCTCAAGGGTTTGGGGACTATAGACCTATCAACCTTGTAGGATGCGTTTCTAAAGTGATTTCTGAGCTTCTCTCTAAACGGTTATCCACTGTTATTTCCAGTTTAGTTTCTTCGTCCCAAACGGCTTTTGTTCCGGGTAGAAATATTTTGGATAGGGTCTTACTAGCTAACGAAGTTGTTGATTTTGCTAGAAGGAGTAAGAGAAAGTGTCTCCTTTTTAAAGTCGATTTTTCCCAAGCTTATGATTGCGTAGATTGGAATTTCTTAATTCAAGTTCTAACGGCTATGAATTTTGGGCCTAATTGGATTAAATGGATCAAAGGAGTTTTTTGTTCAAGTTTTGTTTCTGTTTTGATCAATGGGAGTCCGACAAGGGATTTTGAGGCTACGAGAGGTTTGAAACAAGGAGACCCGCTAGCTCCATTTCTCTTTGCGTTGGTTGCTGAAATGTTGGCTATTTTGGTTAGAAAAGCGTCTCATCTCAACCTGCTCAGGGGTTTCGGCTACCATGTTAGCACTCCAGTTGAGTTGCTCCAATTCGCTGATGACACGCTCCTATTTAGTGATGGTGGTTATGCTAGTTTGTGGGCTTTCAAGTCTATTTTGCGTGGGTTCGAAATGGTTTCCGGCTTGAAAATCAATTTCTCTAAAAGTTGTATTTATGGAGTTGGCATTGATCAAGGGTTTATAAAAGGTTCTGAGAGTTTTCTTTACTATAAGTCGGGTGAATTTTCGTTTAAATTCCTTGGCATCGTGATTGGAGGTAACCATAGAAGTCTTTCGTTTTGGAATTTGGTTCTTTCTTGCCTTAAAGCAAGACTTAACTCGTGGATTGGTAGGAATCTTTCGATGGGAGGCCGTGTTACTCTTATAAACTCCGTGCTTTCAAACTTGCTTATTCAACTATTTCAGGACTAAACACGGTTAATGTCTCAGGCGGATTGTCAATGGCAGCCGTTGCAGTATCATCATTTTCATCAGTGGTCGAAATGGCCATAATTTCCTGCAAGAAAACGTTCTAGTGAGGAAATATCCAAGCAATATATGAGCTAAGAGAACAAGGATGGTGAATACCTCAGCAGGTCAATTTGGAGGGGTGCTTCAGCCTCGACAGGCTTGAAGACTTTAGCAAGGTTTCTAGGGACAACAGGGTTCACGGTCGAAGCAACCGTTTTTGAAGGCGTTTTCTTGATTAGGGCCTTTTTCTTCTTCACCAATGGAGTATTTGAAGGGGATGTTGGGGCTTGAGTGGGGAAGATCCGAGATTGGGCACTTTCATCTGACACATCTCCCTTAGGAGATGGTATTTTCTTACAAGCCTAGCAAACAACAAAGTCAGATAAACAGCAGAAACAAATGCGAAGGAACGTTGAAACAGGTTATACCTGTGGTTTCAGGATCTTCGATTTCTTTGCAAGCCTGGTGGAGGTCGATGCAGCAACTGGTTCCCGTTTTCAACCCTTGGAGATAAGCACAAATGATTAGCTAAAGACAACTAATGAAAAGAAAATTGAAGAGTTCAGGAGTTACCTTCTTTGGTGGGTCTTCTGTGGCATCAGCTTCTTGGGTGTTCTCAACAGGCCCAGCAACTGTCGAATTGGGAACTTCACCAGCAAGGACAGCAAAAACATTGACCACGTTTTCCAGAAAAAAGTCACGTTGAAAAATTTGAGTCTAGTATTCTGACCACCAGACGTCGAAGTCTTCTGTAGTAAAGAAGGAGGGTTGGAACACAAAAACAGACAACTCAAGATGTTGTGTCGACCTGGAAAATTTAAGGCAGGCCTTATGACCCGCCAAGTTCAGTCGTCGACCAACCCACACAATGTCAGAAGAATGTCTCACCAAGGACTTAGGCAGCATTTGGCTCAGGCCAAATTGACGGGCCACCAAGTTAGGTTGGTAGTTCATAAACCCATAACCTGTGTTCCCCGTCTCAATCCGAAAGGATAGCACGGTGGGAGTTAGAAATGCCCTCCATATAGAGTTCGACTGTGTTGCTGTCTTGGAGCCTTTGTCGTGATGATCTTTGATGTAGTTCTGGAAACCAGCATGCTCGAAGTCGAAAGTGTTGGTCGTTTCTAGAGTTGGGTGGAACGTTTCGCCCAAGGGTGAAAGGCCAGTGATGGCCATGACATCAAAGAGTGTCGGTGTGAACATACCACAAGGGACGTGGAATGTGTTGGTCGATCCTTCCCAGAAGTACATCGACACCAGCAGCAAACAAGGGTTGACCCTGTGAGCATTCCTTGAGAGTTAGATGGCGTCGAAGATGTCAGTTGTCTTCCACTGCTCCCGATGATGGCCTTCGACATTGTTGAGCCAAGAGATGTAGTCCTTATTGCCAGATGTAGGCATTGATCGAAAGACCCTAGCTTTGGGCGCCATGAATTTGAGGTCTAAGTGTAGCGTGCGATTTTTGTCGGTGACGCGACCACCTTATCGCCATGGGTTTCTCCTCACCGCAATGGTAGGATTTGGGTGCTACTTTCTGATTTCTTATTTATCCTATGAAGATGGAAAGGAAAGGGAAGCTATCTAAAACTAACCTTGCAAGCAAATGTTTTCTTTAACAAATGCTTAAGAGATTGGGGGCCCGGGGTCAGGTTATAAAATGGGGAGTTATCAATTACCCATCTATATATGGTTATCCATAGATCGTTAGCAATTTCTACTGTTTTCTACTTACAGGTGTTTGTCTGTCGTGGGTTGGGAAAGTTTCTCCTTTTGGGAGTGTTGAGAGAGAGAGTTTTTGTTGATGTTTTTGGTAAGGTATTGGACCTAAAGTTTTTTATTGGTGTGCTTGCTATGATTTTGCAATCTTATGCCTACGTATTCCCGTTAAAGATAAACAGGGAAATCAGAGCAATTGTAGTTCCTCCTATTCTATGGGAGGAAAAAGATGTTTTGGTGTCTTGTTCAAAGCCCAAGATTGAAGCTAAAGGTGATTTGTGTCTTGTTCAAAGCCCAAGATTGAAGCTAAAAAGTTTGACTGAGAGAGAATTTGTCATCTCTAAAGAGAGATATCTCGTCTGTTTATCACAACTGTTGGGTGACTTATTATAAAGGAGAATTGCTTTAACTGGGATATGAGAATCCAGCAATGCCATAATTTCCTTTATAGGGGATAAGTCCTGAAGAGGAAAACTTTAACTCAGTGTAGAGCAATGCCATTTTTCCTTAGGAATCTTTCATGCTAAGAGAGGGGCATTGGCTTGGATGTAAATAATCTAGAGGCTTGCCACTTACAGCAATTAGATTAAAGAAAGGGAATTACCAACATAAGAGATGGACTACAGCTTGGATTTTTGAATCAACAAGTGTGCCACTTATAGCAGTCATCTGGGATTAAGGTTTGTTTGATTTTTCTGTTTTGATGTGTGATATACAGAGAAATGTCTTCCTACAGAGAGATTTTGATTTCTTCTGGGGGGATGTTGATTTTTGTGTGCCTTGATCAAAGCCCAAGGTTGAAGCTAAGAGATTGATTGACTCCACTTGGGAAGTCCTTATACAAGGCCTAAGAGGAGGCTAGAAAAGACTGACTCAACAAGAGAGTGTTTATCTATCTTGTACAAAGCCCAAGATTGAGGCTAAAAGAGAGTTGACTTTTTTGGGGATATTATACAAAGCCTAAGAGGAGGCTAAAAGGATTTTTTATTCCACTGGGGAATATTTGTATGTGTCTTGTACAAAGCCCAAGATTGAGGCTAAAAGGGGAAACTGACTCTGCTGGTGAGAGGTTTTATCTGTCTTGTACAAAGCCCAAGATTGAAGCTAAAATGAAATTCGACTGACCCAGCTGAGGATATTTTAGGTGTCTTGTACAAAGCCCAAGATTGAGGCTGAAAGAAGATTGATTCTGCTGGAGAGCATGATATGTCTTGTACAAAGCCCAAGATTGAGGCTAAAAAAAGAGAATTGACTCTACTTAGGGAGATTTATATGTGTCTTGTACAAAGCCTAAGATTGAGGCTGAAAGATATTTGACTGACTCAACTAGAGAGTGTTTTTTGTGGGTGTCTTATACAAAGCCCAAGATTGAGGCTGAAAAGATGACTGACTCAACAAGAGAGTGTTTATATGGTGTCTTGTACAAAGCCCAAGATTGAGGCTGAAAAGGGTTGACTCAACAAGAGAGTGCCTTTATGAAATTGACTCAACAAAAGAGTGTTGAAAAGGTGATTGACTCAACAAGAGAGTGCTTAAAAGGTGATTAACTTAATAAGAGAGTGATTTTTTAAGTTAAATTTGCTGAGGAAAATCATTATACAAAGCCTAAGAGGAGGCTGGCTTCTGCTGAGGATTATTGAGATCTGGAGGCAGATCCAAAATGGGGAATCAACTCTTGCTGAGGATTTACAGAAGAGTTGAAGTATCAGATGCCTTGAGGTTCTGATTTGGGATAGTATTATCCTGATGATAGACTGACCCTAGCTGGGGGAATTTAGGATGAAAGAATGAGTTTTAGATCATGTGAGGGTTTCAACTCTACTGGAGATTGGTTAAATGACCAGGTTTTTTCCTATGTTTGTTGGGAATTTGAGAATGTCTTTGAGATCCAAGAGGAGATAAGACTGTCCAAGTCTACTATATGAAAATGTTTATCTTTGTATGATGCCCAAGAGGAGGAAGGTGTTTTAAGGGATGAGAATCAACCCTAGAATTGGTTTGAGGTTTGACTCTTTAGAAAGACTACTCTAACAAAGGATGACTAAGTTCTGTCTTACACCTGTAAGAGGTCTTTGGGTCCTTGTACAAAGCCCAGGAGGAGGCATGAGAACTTCTAAGAAGCCGGAGGGTCCTTGTACAAAGCCCAAGAGGAGGCTGGGATGCTTTTAGGAAGCTTGTGGGTCCAAACTTAATAAAAGTTCAAGAAAAGTTTCACCGGGAATAATCTTTTCTTTAGTGAACAGTTCTAGGGTTTGAAGAAATTCAAGAGAGGTTTCACCGGGAATTAATCCTCTCTCGGGGAAAATGAATTTCTTTGACAATTTCAGAAAAGTTCCACCGGGAATAATGCCTTTCTCTTTGTTCCATATTGTATAAGCCCAAGAGGAGGCAAGACTGTATCTGGAATTCCTACAGGGAACTAGTTTTGACTGTGTTGAAAGAGTGACCACTGGCTTTATCTAGTTCTAGACTTAATTTCCGGGGAAAACTCTAAGCAGATATATATACAGGTGAAATATATATTGTATGTAAAAAGAGGGTAGGAGGACTTACAGGTGAGCAAGCTTCCAGCACAAACAAATATATATATATATATATATATATATATATATATATATATATATGTGTGTGTGTGTGTGTGTGTGTGTGTGTGCAAGTATGTAAAAGAAAGCTGATAAAACTTACAGGTGAGCAAGCTTCCATTGTAACAGCTGTATAGTTAGTTGTTCAAGAAATATAAGGAAGTTTTAATAACAACTATGAATTTGAACCTAAATCAAAAGGGAAGGTTGTTTTTGAAAAGAAGATTGGGGCTTATACTCAAGGAGAGGCCCAGATGAAAAAACAGTACCGTATCGTTGATCTGAAAATTGTATCGGGACTTATATAATGGCTGAGGCCCAAAAAGGTTTTCTATACAAAGAGATGGGTCTTATACTCTATTAATAGGCCCAAAAGTTTTTGAAAAAGAAAAGAGATGGGACTTACAACACAAGGGTATGCCCAGATGATTTTGTTTGAAAACGGTGATCGCGCCGAGGTTTTGAAAACACAGTGGGACTTATACAATGACTGAGGCCCAAACAAGGTTTAGTATTTACAAGGGATGGGTCTTACACTCTATTAGAGGCCCAAAAGTTTATTTTTGTACAAGGGATGGGGCATACAACTCAAGGAGAGGCCCAAATGAAAAATAACAATCGCACCATTATTTTGAGAATCGTATCGGGACTTATATAATGACTGAGGCCCAAATTATTTATGTACAAAAGAGGGTTGGGTTTTACACTCTATTAGAGGCCCAAAAGTGTTTGAAAAAGAAAAGAGATGGGACTTACAACACAAGGGTAGGCCCAAATGAAAATTGTTTTGAAAACGGCGATCGCACCGAGATTTTTTTAAAACGTATTGGGACTTATACAATGACTGAGGCCCAAATTATTTATCTACAAAGGGATGGGACTTACACTCTATCAAGAGGCCCAAAAGTGTTAAAAATTTAAAATCGAGAGGAAACCCTAATTTTAAATTAAAATGTATAATTTTCAAAGGAAATTAAATAAAAAAAATGATATAAAATACCAAATATATTCAAAAACAAGTTGTACACTTTGAAAAATCATGTTTATTCACATGAAAGTTTGAAATTCAATTGGTTTTGAAAGATCAAAGTGGGAATTTCATTTAAAAATGTTCAAAACAAATAAAAATGAAATTAATTACAAAAATTCTAACTATATTAAATAAATAATATAAATTGGATTTTTTTTGTAAAATAAAATATTTAAACATTTTTGTGAATTTTGAGAAAAAGAATCAATTCAAAAACACAAATATTCAGATAGGAATTAATTTTTGAATCAATTAAACAAAATAACAAAAATTCAAATATTTGAAAATTTGAAAAAGGGCGCCAACGGTCAAATGAAGAACACGCGCGACCCTGTTTTCTGCAGATTTGCATTTTCTCACTTATCTCTATGATTTTTCAATGGTTTTGCACGATTCAAGTACCAATCTTGTTCGTTTTTGAACAAGGATCACAACCATATAGTTTAATTACATTTATATTAAGTATGGAGGAAGAAATCAACAGAAAACCTCAAGAACCCTAATTTCAGCATGAACACAATGAAATTCCATACACGATGGATTCATGGCAATTGATTGAGGGTTATTACTCTACATACATGCATAAACAAGATGGTAACTCAAAAATTCATTCATGATGCATGGATCATAGAGTTTGAAGGGTTCAGGCTTACCTCTTGCAGCTGGTGATCGAGTTTGATGATGGAGGTGTTGCAGCTAGGTTCCAATGATCTGGACAGCTTCCTTAAGTGCCAAGGAGTGTGTTTGAATGCTTGGAGTGGATTGAAATGAGCTGGAACTGGTTGTGGTACCTCAACTACAACTCTGTCAAGAACTTGAGCAGTTGGCTAGTGATTTTGTGAATTTGATGTTCCAGATGTGATTTTGTGTTATGGATCACTCATACATGATGTTTATGAGGTGTGTGTATATGTGATTGGTTTGGTTGGAATCACTCTCAATCTCAAAACCCGATAGTGACTTGAGTTAGAAGGCAAAATTGGAGTGAAAGGGAGATTTTGAGGAAAACATCAGTTTGAGTGCTTTGGTGTACTCAAACTGATCACAAATGAGCTCTATTTATAGTGTGTCAAGTTTGTTTTGGCAGCAATAGTGTGTGGCAACTGTAGCAGGTCTGTGGCCAATGGTGATCAAATGGAATCTCAAGTCTCCTCTAGCCATTGACTTGAGGTTAGAGCACAGGCATATGGTCTTTTGGTTCAGAGATAAGGCTTGACTCATTCAGTTAAGTTTTCCTCAGTTCATGCCACCTTGATGCATCCATTGAATGCATTGAAACAAAATTGGAGTCTTGGAGCTTTTTAGCCTTTTTAGGATGACATAGCTACATGTAGATTCTTTGACTTGGGAGGCTTGGGGATCAGATCATTCCCCTTTGATTTTATCCTCTAATGTGTCCAAATGGATGACAAGGCTTGGAGTTGTCCAA
This sequence comes from Lathyrus tuberosus, assembly GCA_022829125.1. Classification (NCBI taxonomy): domain Eukaryota; kingdom Viridiplantae; phylum Streptophyta; class Magnoliopsida; order Fabales; family Fabaceae; genus Lathyrus; species Lathyrus tuberosus. The sequence continues at coordinate 22,884,751 of JALAZF010000013.1, read as the reverse complement.
ATTTGCCAAATCGAGCAAAATGCCAAATTCTGCCTTGTACAAGACAATTGGAAATGGTGATTTTGAGGGGATTATATCTCCTTGCTCAGGTTGAGTTATGGGAGGCTCTTGTGCTTTTTAGAAATCCCTCATATGATACAATACATGTGTGATCATAGTTTGTCTTGAAACTATTTGGATCCCATTAAAAAATCCTCATGAACATTGGTGTCCAAGGCTGGTAACTTAGGCAGATTTTCACTAAGTATTGGAAAAGTGTTATTTTCTTCATTTTTGTCATTTTGATCAATCCATAACTCAAAATCCATGAGGATTTGGAATATCTTGTAGTTGACACTTTTAAAGTATGTCAGATGGACTTTCATTTGAGCTTTGAATGGGAGAAACAGACCTTGTGGTTTAGGAGTTATGACCTTGCAAAGTTGGTACAAAATCACTTTTGTTCCATAACTTAGAAAAAATTTGGTTCCTCATGGTTGCCCCTTTTGCAAAAAACCTCACTTTTCTTGATTTTTCTTAATGAATGATGGTCAATACCATACATTAACATTATTTTTTACTTAGGGGAACCATATTTGTGAAATTTTCCAAAAAGTCAAACTTGATTTTGTGCACAGTTGACTTTTTATCAGATGAAATTCAAACTGTGTGATCCTTTGTGAAATCAAGTCCTTGACCTAATTCAAACCTAATGGGTGGATTCCATAGGTGTTATAGGGTGTATTGAATCATGTCCCAAGGTTTGGGAGCATGTCTTGGTCAAAAGTCAAAGATACAGTTGACTTTTTCTTCAAAACCCTATTTGTGGCCCAGGTGAAATTGAAACTTGTGAATCAAGCTTCTTGGATCAACCCATTGTTTTAAATGGACCAATGTAGTGTATTTGAGGCCCTCAAATCATTTCTTGAGGTCTTCGCTCATGCTTTGCCTCAAAAGTCAACTTAGGGGTGAATTAGGTCAAGAAACCCTAATTCCTGATTTTTTTGTGAATGCATCCCCTAAGGCTAAATTGACTTGATGATTGGGGCCATGAGGTGCCTTGGAGTATCTTGGGTTATGCTTTGAATCATTGTCTCATTCCCATAGTAAAATTTTCATCTGGAGGACTTGGTCGACCAAAACCCTAATTTGGTAACACTGGCGATCTTGAGGCTTGATCCACTTGGAATGTTGCAACTTTGTGCTTGATTCTTGGTGTGGGAGTCCTCTTGATCCCTTATGGGTGTTTGAGAGGTTAGACAAGTTTAAGATCATGTCATTTCTCGATTGATCATTTGTCTAAGAGCTCTGAGAGGGCTCAAAACCCTAATTCTTGATTGTGGTGAATGCTCAACCATCTTTGAGGAGATTGATGAGGTATGATGGTACATTCATATTGTGGTAAAGATCTTCACAATGATAGGAAATCTTGGTGGTCAAAATTTTAGGTATGACACTAAGGTGCCACCTTTCTCAAAAGCATGTGGTATGGTAGGAGCGAAACAAGGAAAGAACTCTTGAAGTTCTTGATGATTTGGTTTTTCATCTGGATATGGATCGTGGAAAGCATGAAGTTTGCTAGTCACCGCAAAAGGAATGACCATTTGATTTTTCAAGTTTGTTACCACCGCCTCATCAGCAGATGACAGTTGGGGAAGAGTTCTGGGAGATTCCTTTTCAGAGAGAACGAAGGCAATGGGGTTGTTTCCGGTGGTGTGAGTAGCGGAAGCAGCAAAAGTTGCAGAAGAAGCCATTGAAATGAGGGTTGAGATCAAGAAAACTTTGAAAAACAAGAAATTTTGGAAGAAGAGAGTATGAGAAAATGCGAAAAATAAAATCAAATGCAGATGAAAAGTATTTATAGTAAAACAGCATGCAACTAAAAAGGCAAGAGGAACAACTGTTCCAATTCTGCAGTTAGTGGGGGTAGTTTCAAGACCCATAACTTAGGACGAGACTAGCCATCATGGCGTTTCTTAGAAATTGTGGCGCAGAAATATACCATCATCACGTCAGACTGCGAGTGACACGTGGTTGAGATTTGGCAGAAGACAAAATGATGGTTAAGCACCGTCAAAATCTCGCAGAAAATCAAAACGCCAAGTTTCTCAGTCGATACAGTGCTCAGTCGAACCTGGCCTTTTGGGGGGTAATTTGTTAGCTGAAAGATTTCGACCAAACATGGAGAATAAGGAGATGATGAGAAAGCCAGCAAGCAGTTTGACTTCAGGAGAAGGAATGGTGAAGAAACCGAAGCACAGGTTGATGCGGATAAAAGGTGCGTCGGAAGAAGACTTAGAGGCGAGGTTGTTGAAGGTTTTCGACTAGTGGCCTATGAAACCAACACAAAGTTAGGGAATCTTTGAGGGGGAAAAAGTGTTTGAATTCTGAGAACGTGGGGAAGTTACAAAGATGGTGGGGAGACACGTGTCACAACCAGGGCCATCATTGAAAGAAAAACAATTATTTTCTTTTTTTATTTAAGGAAATTGCCATTTCCATTTGAGGGGTCGCATTTGTAACATTGCAGAAGGGATACACTCTGAGTACCAAGCATTAAGAGAAATGAGTTTACTCCCACAAATGTATGATAGCGTCCACATTTCTTTTTTTAAGCAATTTACATGATCAAAGTTTAAGTTATCTTGCCATTTACTTATCTGTTTTTTCCTTTTGTTTTATTCATCAATTCGCACCTTTTTATTTTATAAGTTGTTTCCAATTTCCTCCAAATCAAAAACCATCCTATCAATAAGGCTTACACTTTGACCATCAGTTCTGGGATTCTATGGCTGATCCCGCAAACAAACCTGCGATAAAAGGCCAGCGGTTGTTCGCGCGAAAATCGCGTGCGAATAGCGCCCCTGATGGCGCTTAGCGCGGTGCCATTTATAGGCACTTTTTATACTTTGTATAAGTAGCCATTTGTGGAGATATTTTAAAAGAACTTTTCATTTTTCAGCAAATTTCGGATTGTAAGGGGATTTTTAGGGCAAAAAGCTTAGAAATGACAAGAGAACTGAGAATCAAAACTTTAGAGCATCAATCTTCGATTCTTTGACTTTGATGTTATCAAAGCTTTACTTTTTACTTGTTGATCAAGCTACCATGGTGATGGCTAGCTAAATCCTTTTGTGTCAAGATTAGAGGTAGTTAACCTTACTATTATGTATTTCTTTTGATCTTTTGTATGTGAACAAGGTTGATGATCAGTATATGATGAAGATCTTTGCTTTTAATGTGTATGTATGATTTGAATCACTCTAGACATAGATTTTCCAAGTCTTGATCTAATTTCTTCATCTATTAACAAACAAACTCTAGACATAGATTTGGAAGTTAATATTTGCTTTGTATCGATCTTTATTTTTATTATTTCAATTGCTATTTTGAGAAATCATCTAGCGATTAAAACAATAATACCCACGAAACCGCTTTAGAAATAAATGAATTTGCGAGGATACATGATTGTATTAATCGAAACTACATTCACATGCTTGATTAATCAGATATGTATGAAAGGTGATCGTGAAGGCTTATCAGATCCTAAAGTGGGCCAAGAGGAACGTCTGTGATGTTGGATGTGTGAGATGAGGAGGAGGTGTACCTGCAAGGCACTCTGATGCTAAAGTAAGAATCCGGAGAGGGAAATACAAGTACAAGAGTATGAGTTTCTTAGGATGATTTAGAATACTTGACCCTCTCGAATTAGAGGGTTTTTATAATGCCCCCAGCGCGTGGCCAACGGTCCCTATTTTTGGGGCAGAATAACTGTTTCCTGAAGAATAGGTAACTGCCAAAAACTAACCGTTATGACGGGCAGAGATGCCCAAAACTAGTCGTTGCCACTGGCAAAGGCGTAGTTCCAAGCATAGGCATCATGACCGTTCTTGGATGATGGAGCTGTGCGTAACGGGAAGGAGTGTCGGGGGGAGCAATTGACCTTAAGATTTATCTGTCCATATGTGCCCGGTAGAAGGACACAATGGTAAATGTTACCCCCGCCAGCTGGACTTAGGCAATTAGACCGTTCTAGAAGCAGAAGTGGATTGGGCCATGCCTGGCCATTGGTTCAGTTCGGAACAGGAACCCTCCAAGTCGTTGCTCCCAAACATTGGAGTGATGACTTAAGGATAGCTCGCATCCCCGGGGAATTCTGAAGGGGTCGTTATTTATCGACGAGACAGAATTGTCCTTGGATGCCCGAGGGTTCTAGTGCCCGCAGGATACATAACGATGTTCGGGTTGCCCGACGTGCGGGGAGGCCAACAGTTGAGGTGTTCTGAAGAGACCTAATGCCATGTGTGCCTCGAGCCTTGTGCAGCATTAAATGCATCATGATGGCTAGGCTAGGTTCATGATAATGCCCCTAGCCGCTCGTGCACGTGCTTTCAGACTGCTTATATATAGAGGGAAGAGTTGCTCATTTGCGTTTTTCGCTTCTCTCTCCTTCCTCGTTCTTCTCTCAGAGCCTTCAACCCGTCGCCATCGTCAACCACCGCGTCTGCCGCCGCACGAAGCTTCGAGCAAGTTTTTCTACCCTCTACACTCTATTCGACCACGTAAGTCACTTGTTTTCAGCTTCATTTTTAGCTTTTTTGTTTCTGTTTTGTTAGAACGCATGTGGCTAGGTTGAATTTAGGTAGAACTGTTGCGCTTTTTGGCGGCTGTTGGTGGTAGACGGTGGCTTGGTCACCTTCTGCTGCTGTCGTGGTCGCCGGAGCTTCTTAGGAACAGTAAACTTAGACCGTTTTATGGTGTTGTTGCAATGACAGCGCAAGGGTAACTGGTAGAGTTCCTGAGTTTTCGGATGCCCTGATGAATTTCTGATGAAAGTATGAGTTTTCCGATGGAGCTTCAAACGGAAAACTGGGTAGTAAGTCGGGGAGATTTCCCCGTACGTACAGCAGGGGTTGCCTCCGGGAGTCTCCTTGCGCGATACTCTTGTGATATTTGATTTAGGGCTTATGTCGGGGACATCGTCCTCGACCCTTTGAGCGCCCTTTCACTTGACTAGCGGTGGAAAGGTGGATTTAATTTTGCATTCGAATTCACTTTTGTCCTCTACTTTTCAGGTGAACGAGATGGTGCATGAGCTTGAGCAAGAGATTCTCCTAGACTCGTCCTCGGAGAGCTCCTCGGAGAGTAGTGATACTATAGTTTCAAATGTCCCCAGGGAAGTCGGGGAGGATCCCGAGCATGCTTCTGCGGAGGAATGGACAGTTGCGGAGCCTGCCGAGCATGCCTCTACCTTTAGGTCTTATATCGGGGATGTCTTCACAAACGTAGGGCCGGAAGAGGAGTGGAAGGTACACTTCCCCTGTCAGGACGACCGTATATGCACAGACTATGGGGAAAGATTCCCAATGTATGAATATGCTTTCAAGGATATCGGGTTGAGGCTGCCCTTCACTGACTTTCAGCAGTTTATCTTTGTTCATCTGGATTTGGCCCCGTTGCAATTTCACCTGAATTCGTTGGCGTTTATTCGTGCCTTCGAGCTGACCTGCGAGTTTCTGAAGATATGAGCCATCTTGCCCTTGTTCTTCACCATCTTCCACCTCCAATGGCAGGTCTCGGGAAAGAGGTACGGCTGGGTTTCCCTGAAGTAGGCGAGAAAACTGTTTAAGCCCTTCTCGGAGTCTATCTGGATCTTTAAGGAGAGATTCTATATCATTGGATCAGTGTCGGAGAAGGCACAAGATACCACGTACGCCTGAGCAGTGACCACGGACGAGGACGGCAATGACATGCGCGACAAGCATGGGAAGTTGTTGGCGGACAGGGTGTTTAAATTCCCCTTCTGTTGGAGCGGGTGTCATACCCCAAATTTTGACCACTAAGATTTCCCATCATTGTGTAAATCATCATCACAATATGGATGAACCATCATGCCTCATCAAATGCCTCAAGGGTTGTTGAGCATTCACTACAATCAAAATTAGGGTTTTAAGCCCTCTCAGAGCCTTAGACAAAGGATCAATCAAGGAATTACTTGATCTTCAACTTGTCTAGCCTCTCAAATATCCACAATGGATCAAGAGGACTCCCACATCAAGGATTAAGCACAAGGCTGCTCCCTTCTAGGTGGATCAAGTCTCAAGAACGGCAGTGTCACCAAATTAGGGTTTTGGTCGACCAGGGCCTCCAGTTGGAAATTTTCCTCTGGGCATGAGCCAATGCTTCAAATCATATCCCAATATACTCCATGGAACCTCATGGACCCAACCATCAAGTCAATTTGAACTCAAGGGATGCATACATAAAAAAATCAGGAATTAGGGTTTCTTGACCTAATTCACCCCTAAGTTGACTTTTGGGACCAATTATGAACCAAGACCTCAAGAGAGGATTTTAGGATCTCCAATATGCCATATTGATCCATTTGGAACAATGGATTAATCCAAGAAGCTTGAGCAACAAATCTCAATTTCATCTGCACCACAATTAGGGTTTCGCGAGGAAAGTCAACTGTAACTTTGAGTTTTGACCAGGACATGCTCCCAAACCCTAAGACATGATTCAATATACCCTATGACACCCATGGAACATGTCCATTAAGTTTGATTTAGGTCAAGGACATGATTTCCTGAAGAATTGCACAGTTTGGAATTCATCTGATAAAAAGTCAACTGTGCACAAAAGTCAACTTTGACTTTTTGAGATTTTTCGCCAAAATGGATTTTTAACCCTAAAATGATGTTAATGTATGATTTGAATCATCATTCATCAAGAAAAATCAAAGAAAGTGGGATAACTTGTAAAAGGGGTAACCATAAAAACTTAGAAAAATTTCTAAGTTATGGAAAAAGTGACACTAATGTGCCAACTTTGGAGGACCATAACTCCTAAACCACAAGGCCATTGTTCCCCATTCAAAGCTTGATTTGTAGATCACATTGCCCTCTACAAAAGCTTCATACTGACCTATGTCCAAATTCCTCATGGATTTTGAGTTATGGAGTGATCAAAATCAAGAAAAGTCACTTTGTTCCAACACTTAGTGAAAATTTCACTAAATCAGAATCTGCCTTTACTTTTTTCCAAATGTAGGGGGATTTTTCACTTAGATTCAAAAGAGATCAAAACCAAACATGTTCAAACAGTTGTTGTATCATGTAAGGGCTTTCCAAAATGACCAAGAACATTACCAAATTCAATTTGAGTCATGAGATATGACATTGGCAAGATGCCTTGCTGAAATCTGCCAAGGCAAGGCAGATTTTTGCGCTTTTGGTCGATTTACCAAAATCAGCCAAATCCAAATGCTCCTATCCACTTGGACACCTCTGAGGATTGAATCTAAAGGGGACAATCACTGAGCCAAGCCTCCAAAGTCTTTGGAACAAGAAATAGCATGTTGAACCTAGAATTGCCAAAATAGGGACAAGACTCCAATTTTGGATTAGAGCATTCAATGGAAGCATCAAGGTGACATGAACTGAGCTCTTAGCAACTGAATTCAGTCAAGACTTATCCAAGACCAAGGGGACCAGCAGCCTGTGCCCTAACCTCTAGTCAATGGCTAGAGGAGACTTGGATTTTCATTTGCCAACATTGGGCAAACCTACTCAGCAGTTGCCATTCACTATTCCTTGCAAAACAAACTTGCTCTACTATAAATAGAGCTCAATTGTGATCAGTTTGAGTACACCAAAGCCATTAAACAGATGCTTTCCTTAAAATCTCTTCTTTCACTCCAATTTTGCCTTCTAAGGCAAGTCACTATCGGGTTTTGATCACACACACACCTCACATACATCATATAGAAGTGATCCAAACACTCACATAACATCTGGAACACCAAAATCACAAAATCACCAGCCAGTTGATCAAGTTCTTGACAGATTTGCAGTTGGGGTACCATCTCAAGTTCCAGATCATTTCAATCCATTCCAAGCATTCATACACACTCCATGGCACCTAGGGAAGCTATCCAGATCATTGGAACCTAGCTGTAACATCTCTAACACAAAACAAGATCACCAGCTGCAAGAGGTAAGCATGAGCTCTTCTAACTCTATGATCCATGCAATTTTTGCTGCACAATAATTTGGCCATATGTTCATAATCATGCATGGAATGTTTTCCCTCAATAAATTGCATTGTTTGAATCATGTGTGAAATTTCTGAACCTTCATGTAGAAATTAGGGTTCTTGAGATTTCTCTTTGATTTCTTATTCCATGTTAAAAATAAATGAAATTAAAGACCATAGACATGATCGTGAGGCTAAAATGAGTTGATTGATATGTAGATTGCATGATATAATCAAGTATTCAGTGAGATTGGATAGAAAATGCAAATCTGGGAAACTCAGAACACGCGCGTGTTCTTGCCTTTGTTCTTGGCGCCATTTTCAAATATTTGAATATTTGAATTTTGTGATTTTATTTAATTGATTCAAAAATTAATTTCTCTCTGAGTTTTAATGATTTTGAGTTGATTCTTTTTTTGATAATTCACAAAAATGTTAAAATATTTTATTTTATCAAAAAATCCCAAAAATATTATTTATTTCATATAATTGATATTTTTGCAAAGAATTAATGTTTTATTTGTTTTTGCCATTTAAAATGTTGTTTCCCTCTTGATTTTGTAACTTTTAATGTCTTCTAATTATTTTGTAGGTCAATACTTAATTTTTGAAGCATTAATCCAAGATCACAATTTGTTTTCCATATGTTAAACAATTTTGATCATTTTAATTGAATTTTTATTCAATTAAAACACATTTTGAAAACAAATTAGGGTTTTTGGATTAATTCAACCCTCATAAATCATTTTCAAAACACTTTTGGGCCTCTAATAGAGTGTAAGACCCAATCCTTTTTTTTGACCAAATCATATTTGGGCCTCAGTACATTGTATAAGTCCCGATACCGTCAAAAACAAACGGCGCGATCGTCGCCCTTTTGAAAAACAAACTCTGGGCCTCTCCTTGAGCTATAAGACCCATTCAAACCTTTTGGGCCTCTAATAAAGTGTAAGACCCAATCCCCTTTTAACCAAAACAAATTTGGGCCTCACTTATTGTATAAGTCCATCTGCGTTAAAAGAGAATCTCGGCGCGATCGCCATTTTAAACGAAAAATCATTTGGGCCTACCCTCGTGTTATAAGCCCCACTCTTTTTCTTTAAAAACTTTTTGGGCCTCTTGAGAGAGTGTAAGACCCATCCCTTTGTACAGAAAACCTTTTTTGGCCACAGTCACTTGTATAAGTCCCTCTGTACAAAATCTACAGTGTAATCACTGGTAAAACCCTGGGCCTCTCCTTGAGCTGTAAGCCCTAAATCTTTTTTTTCAAAGCACTTTCTCCTTTGATTTTGAATATACTGTTGTTTTCAATCTATCTTTGTTGAACAACTAACCAAACAGCATGGAAGCTCTACAATCGAGTAAGTGTTTATACGCTTTCATTTACCGCTTTCATATACATATAACTGTATTGTGGGGCTGTTTCGCTGTAAGTCTTCTTTCATAAACTCATATCAACTGTGTAATAATAGTATAGATATTCAGAGTTTCCCCGGCAACTACGTCTAGAACTAGGAAAAGTCGTCGCGTTTATTCGTAGAAATAGACAGCTAGATCCCCAATAGGATCACCAGATACAGTCTTCTCTTCGGCTATCCTCATTAGGAATTGTCAAGAAACTCTACTCCTAGAGATGAATGTATTCTCCGTGAATGGCATCTTTGAGTTTCTTCCAAATTCTCAAACTTTCCTAGCTTGATCTATTCCTTGTGAATAGTCTGTCTTGAATTTCTCAGGGTTTGGGGACCCACGGGCTTCTTAAAAGCATCGGCCTCCTCTTGGGCATCGTACAAGGACCCACAGGCTTCCTAAAAGCATCCCCGCCTCCTCTTGGGCTTAGTACAAGGACCCGTCGGCTTCTTAGAAGTATTCACAGCCTCCTCTTAGGCTTCGTATAATGATCTCTTCCTCCGGGAATGATAGCCTCCTCTTGGGCTTCATACAAGGACCTCTCGGCTTCTTAAAAGTTTCTAGCCTCCTCTTGTGCTTCGTACAAATTGTCCCGATGACCTCCTAGAGGTATAGGAACAGAAATCAGTCATCTTCATAGAACAGTCCTTTCAAAGAGTCTACTACTGTTTCTCAAAGCATAGTACAAAAGATGAAACTCTAGACACGGACAGTCTAATTTCCTTGAGTCTCCAAGACATTCTCAAGTGACCCCTTCAAAAATACGAAGGAAACCCGTAGACTCGGATAGTCTCAATACCCTTTGGAGTTCCCACTTCCTTAAAGAACAGGAAATAACCCTGATCCTCGAATCAAAAATCCCTGAGTACAGCATTACTCATATAAGAACTGATTTTCTCTTTAAATCAGCATACTGGACCTGTCACTCAACTGAAACAGCACCCTAGCCTCCTCTTGGGCTTTGTACAATGATTCTGCCCAGCTGAGCTAACAATTTTAGCCTCCATCTCGGGCTTCGTACGAGATACAAAAGACTCTCTCTTGTTGAGTCAATCCCTTTAAGCCTCCATCTCGGGCTTCATACGAGATACAAAGAGACTCCCTCATTGAGTCAATCACTATCTTTAGCCTCCATCTCGGGCTTTGTACAAGATACAAAAACACTCTCTTGTTGAGTATAAAAGATCTTCTTGTAGGATCAACCCCTTTTAGCCTCTCTCGGGCGTTGTACGAGACACATATTAGCCTCCTCTTAGGCTTTGTATAAGAAAACCATTGGTTGATCCAATCAACCTTTTAGCATCAAAATTGTGCCTCGTTCACAGTACACAAACATCAACAACTCCTTCCCCTTCATCTAATTGTTGTAAGCGGCAAGCCTCTGGATCATCTACATCCATGCCACTGTCCCTCTTTTAGCATGAGAAATTCCTAAGGAAAGATAGCATTGCTCTACACTGAGTTAAAGTCTTCTCCTTTAGGTTGGAAATCCCATATAAAGGAAATTATGGCATTTCCAGATTCACACATCCCGGTTAAAGTAATTCTCCTTTATAAACAGTTGTGACATACAACCCCCTCTTTAGAGATGACAAATTCTCTCTAAAGTCAACACCCTTTTAGCTTCATATCTTGGGCTTTGAACAAGATACAAATAGACTCTTTAGCTTCACGTCTTGGGCCTTGAACAAGACACCAAAACCCCATTTCCTCCCATAGAATAGGAGGAACTACGAACGCTCTGACTTCCCTGTTTTGGAAAAAGGGGAATACGTAGGCATAAGATTGAAAGAAAAATCTTAGCGAGCACACTAAACAAAAACCCAAAATCCCATACTTTCATATACATCCGTCCTAACATCTCAACCGATGGCCTAAAACACCCCTTTTTCGAAAAAAATTAACCTAGGAGAGACCCAGAATCTTTGTAGCATCTGGCAACCAACAGTTTTGACTGTTTAACCTCAGTATGCAAGCAGGGTTAGTTTGAGACATCTATTTCCCTTCCTTCATCAGCTTTAATAGGATAAAAAATGAATTGAACTGTAGTACTAGAGCGATCGTGCTTCGCAACCACATCCAAAAATCACTCGCTACAGAAAAATGGCGACTCTGCTGGGGAGAATCTTTTTAGGGATCTTATTCTCTTCTCGTCTCCTAGGCAGAAATCTTGGACAGAGGTACCACAAAAAGGCGCCTTTCAAGGCATTTTGTACCTCTTATCTCTTGAAGCCCTGGCGTCACTAGGATCTTAGGTCAAAGCGTCGTTAATTTGGAATGAAACCACAGGATGGGGACTCCGTCGGGGAACCATTTTCTGTCAGGAACATAGGATTCATAGCTTTAAAGGTCTAGGACTTTAGGACGAATATATATACTGCTTTTCCTAATTGCTATACCTGTTTATTTTTCTGCTAATGGGAATGCGTGTGATGCCGCATGTGGAAAGATTGAGTATACACTTAAGATAAGTGATGGCGACAAGGTCGACCATCAACCTCAGTGGAGGCTGACCAATGCAACCCATTCCCTCTCATAGGCAATGGGCCGATTGTGATGTCTGAGAAGCTGAGGAGCCAACCCTTTTGTAGTACGGAAGCTATCGGAAATAGTTGTCACGCGATACTACCCTCATTTGAGGCTGATGATCTATTCTCGGTGAATAGCATTTACTCTAAGATTTCATACAGCTCGCTGGCGATCCGCTTGCTGTTTGTTATCCTGGGAGGAGCTGATGATTTTGAGTACAGGTACAAAAAATCACCCTAGTATAAACCTTTGGGGATTGGTAGAGCCTTGACTTCATGACAACGACCATTTGACCCCATGTTTTTTCTATGTTTTTGTGTGCTGCATTCATGCATTCATTTAAAAAACATTAAAACATTCAAAAAATTTCTCTTCTAGTCTCTCTGTTTTTCAAATTAAACTAAGATTGTGATTGCAAATATCAGAGAAAAGGATTGTGCTAAAGGATTTCGGTAGAAGGAGAACTCATAAGTACACCTTCAGGATTCCAAAACTAGAGGATTTAAGAGGTTTGGCGAGGATGATCACAAACCAAGAGGCTTTCAGAGCCAGGTACGAAGGTCTGCTACATCTGTTAAGGGTCCATGTGATTGAGGGAATCATGGATGCGCTCGTTCAATTCTACTATCCAGTTTATCACTGCTTTACATTCCCGGATTACCAGCTAGCACCAATGCTGGAGGAATATTCTCATCTGATTGATTTACACATCACTGATCGAGCTCCATTTTCTGGACTGGAAGAAATTCCAAAGGCTCAGACTATTGCAAAAGCAATTCATTTGGAGGAGTCAGAAGTCAGGACTCACATGACCACTAAAGGTGGCATACAAGGTTTTCCAGCCCAATTCTTGACAAAGAAAGCTCTGTACTTCGCTAGTATAGGGAACGGGACTGCTTTTGAAAGCATCTTTGTTTTACTCACCTACGGATTATTTCTGTTGCCCAACATTAATAACTTCGTCAATATCAACTCTATTAAGGTTTTTCTCATTAGAAACCCTGTGCCGACTTTGCTCACAAATGCGTATCATTCTGTACACTTAGGGAATTTGTACAGCGGAGGGGAGATCACATGTTGTGTACCTTTGCTTTATAAATGGTTTATCTCCCATTTACCTAAGTCTGCCGCTTTCTGGGATCATAAGAGTGTCTTGCGCTGGTCGCAGAAGATCATGTCTCTCACCAACTCTGACATAGACTGGTGCAATAGGATTTATGATGGAATCAGGATCATTGACCGTTGTGGAAACTTCCCCAACGTACCCCTCATAGGAACTAAGGGAGGAATCAACTATCATCCGATATTGGTTCGCCGTCAGTTTGGATACCCGATGAGGCACGTCCCACGGAATGCTCATCTGGAAGGTCTTTTCTTCAAGGAAGGAGAAAATGACAGAGCACTAAAGACGGAAATAGTACACGCTTGGAAACACGTTCATAAGAAAGGACGGGAGTCTCTAGGAAAATCGGATTGTGTCTCGGTGGAGCCTTATCTCCACTGGGTACAAACTAGAGCTCTCAAGCTAAAGATGCCTTATCCTCATTACGAAATTCTTCCGCCGAGGGAATCTGTCATGTACTTCATGACTGAGACTGAAAAGCTTCAGGTTACTCTCAACAAAGTTCAATGGGAGAGGAGGTCTTGGAAGAACAAGTACCGCACCCTCGATGTGGAGTGTATCAAAATACAGCAACTGCTGAAAGATAAGGACGCTCTGATTGAGATTTTAGAGCAACATGCTGTAGAAAATCAGGATAACCAAAGGAATTTGCCCGCTCCTTTCACTTGGCAAAGGAATGACAACCCGACAACGGTTCAAGAGCCCCGGTCAAAGAAAAGGAAGATACCAAAATCAGCACCCGAGTTCTCTCGGGACCCATTAGCGTAGGTTTCTATTTATGTACTTTGTAATCTACTGTATTTTCGTTTCCGCAATCCTTTGAATTTCAATAAAAAAGGGGTTTCCCCACTGTTTGATATTTGCAATCTAATTGTCGAAGTTTATTTTTATTAAACCAAAAAACAATTAATATAATCATTGCATTCATCATTCTCACGTCACGTATTCTTCTTACCTACGAATCTCACGTTTGTGTCTCGATTCTAGAGTCAAACTGTCTCATTCGTATAATACTCGGGCTAATCGTCAGAAAAAGATGGATGATCTTGAGGAAGAGAACAGAGAGTTGAAAGAAGAGATCGAGGCTCTGAGAGAGGATATGAGAAAGCTTCGTAACGACATGCAAGCCATGGCAGAAGCTCAGCTACAAAGGACTGCGATCTCAGAGATCACCTCAACGCCCATAGTGGAAAAGTATGATCCTAGGTATCAGATGCCGAAAGATCGTCCTTGGGGCATGCCTGTTAACTATATCCCAGAAGGATATGTTCCGTCGATCACTGAAGATCAGGGAATCATAACAGAAGCCTTTGGGCCTGAAGGTTACAAACTTCGGGAAAGCGAAGATGCCAGGGGCATCCTGAAGACTCCTGAAGGTTAAAAACTTTGGGAAACGCCAAGATTCACTGCCGTAGTCACGGTACCACCTCCTGTAGTGCACACTGTCCCGGAAGGACAGATTCCACAGATACCTTCTGGTAAAAAGGAAACTATGTTTGACCGAATGGATAAGTTCCAGGAACAGTTCTTGGAAATGCAGAAGGAACTGCAGGCCATTCGCGATCAGGATCTATTTGGAAAGGACGCCACAGACCTCTGCTTGGTCCCCAATGTGAAAGTCCTGCATAAGTTCCAAGTGCCCGACTTTGAAAAGTACAAGGGTAACTCTTGCCCTCAGAGTCACTTGGTGATGTACGCTCGGCGAATGTCAGCTCAGACTGAGAATCAGGACCTGCTAATTCACTACTTTCAGGATAGTTTAACCGGTGCCGCATTAAAATGGTACATGGGTTTAAACCGTGCTACGATTAGCACATTCAGAGATCTTGGTACTGCCTTCGTCCAACAATACAAATACAATTTGGACATGGTACCGGACAGAGATCAACTCAGATTAATGTCACAAAAGGACAAGGAAACCTTTAAGGAGTACGCTCAGAGATGGCGTGAAATTGCCGCTCAGATTTGTCCACCTCTTGAGGAAAAAGAGATGACAAAGATCTTCTTAAAGACCTTAAGCTCATTTTACTATGATAGAATGGTTGCCAGTGCGCCCAGTGACTTCACTGAGATGGTGGGCATGGGAGTTCGTCTTGAGGAAGCCGTCTGAGAAGGACATTTAGCAAAAGACGCTAGATCATCGAGAAGTACAAAATGATACGGTAGTGCTCTCCCTAAGAAAAAAGAGCAAGATATTGGGAATATCTCTCTCGGAAAGCAAAGGCGACGTTATCAACCAGTAGCAGTTGTAACTCCTGCTATCAGCCTTACGCCTATTCCTACGTATCAACCTCAGGTTGCGCAAAGCCAACCTAATCAGCAAAGGACACAACAGCCTCTTCAACAGGCTCGTCCTCCATATAACAGTAACCGTACAACACGACCATCAGGGTTTGATCGTATACCCATGTTATACGCAGAACTATTTCCATTACTATTGGCTAAGGGGCATATCCAGACTAAGTCTCCTCTTACAGTATTGGAAAATCCACCTTTTTGGTTTAAGGTGGATCAGAGGTGCCCTTATCATCAAGGAGGATCAGGGCATAACATAGAGAATTGTCTCAATTTCAAATCTGACGTGCAAAAGCTTGTTAGGAGCGGGCTCTTATCTTTCAAAGATACGAATCCCAATGTTCTCACAAACCCGCTGCCTCAACACGAGAAAGCTGCAGTCAACCTGATTGAGAGAGAGTCTAATAATGTCTATCAAATTCACGATGTACTCTTATTGAGGACCAATCTGGTCAAGATGCATTGTAGACAGAGTGGATATGGCCATGTGCCACCTCATAATTATCATCAATGTGATATCTGCTCTAGAAGCAATCAAGGATGTTTGGTAGTGCAATCAGCTCTGCAGGAACAGATGGATCTCTGATGGATCCAAGAGCACCGAGTTCGTGGAGTTAACATGGTCTATACGAATTCCAACTTCATTCAGAACCACGACATCTGTGCAATGAATGTCAACTTGGTGGCGATGCACTCAAGGCAAAGCCAGTATCATAATCTTCCACGACACGATTACAGTTCCTATCTGACTTGCTCGGTAAACAAACAGGGATGATCTTTCATATAAGAGGCCCTCCAGCGTCAGATGGATCTTGGATGGATCCAAGACTACCATGATAGGAACCCTTATCAGATCAACATGGTTCAGATCTTCGATATTCGCGTGATGAATACCAACCTGTTAGAGTTACATGCTGAGCAGGTCCGACTCAGATTCTTAATATCACACGACTATCAAAGCTGTAAAGCAGGTTGCGAAAACGATCGAGGTTGTACCCTTGTCCAGGAGGCACTTCAGCACTTGTTAAATCACTGGTGGATGCCAATCTATATGGATGAAGATACTCAGCAGATTAGTATCAATGACAGGAATCCCACTCGATGTCAAAGTCAGGATGTCCGATCTGTGGAAGCTAACCTAGTGAGGTTACATTGTATTCAAAGTGGGCGTGGCCAGGTGCCACCACACAACTATGACCGTTGTAGTGTCTGTTCGAAAAGTAACCAAGGGTGTTACCTTGTGAGAGCAGCTCTTCAGGGTCAGGTGGATCGTGGAGAGATTCGCCCATATCCGGGTTCTGGACCCATCAACTGGACGCCGAGCTACCTTGCCAATCAAGTCGAGGATGTTGTCACAATCTCGGGTCGTCACCAGACCAGGGATGTTTTTACCATCATCCCTCTAATTGACGAATCTAGAGCTCCCAACCGGGAACAGATCGAGATTACTTATGATGGTCAGAAAAATCAGAAGGTTCCCATAGTCACCTATCTACCGGGACCACTACCGTATGAATCAACTAAGGCTCTCCCTTACAAATATGGTGCAACGACAGTTGAAAATGGAAAGGAAATTCCATTACCCTCCGGCGTGAATATTGCAGACATCAGTCGTGTAACACAGAGCGGTCGAATCTTCAACCGAGGAGTTGGAGAACTTAACAAGGAAAAGGAACTTCAGACAGAAGCTCCCGATCCATCAGTCGGTCAATCCAGTAATCCCGACCTTTCGAAAAATGATGATGAGATGTTGAAGCTCATCCAAATGAGTGAATATAACATTGTTGATCAGCTGTTACAAACTCCTTGAAAGATCTCGGTATTATCACTGTTACTCAGTTCAGAAGCCCACAAGGAGGCTCTACATAAAGTCTTGGAGCAAGCCTTTGTGGAACAGGATGTAACAATCAGACAGTTCGATAGCATTGTCTCTAACATCACTTCCTGCAATAATTTGGGATTTAGTGATGAGGAATTACCCGAAGAGGGTCGCCGTCATAACATGGCGCTCAACATCACAGTTAACTGCCAGGACGATGCTTTAGCCAGCGTACTGGTAGACACAGGGTCAGCCCTGAATGTTATGCCGAAGTCCACTTTGATGCAATTATCATTCAAAGGCCCTCCGATGAGAATCAGCGAGGTCGTCGTCAAAGCGTTCGACGGATCCAGAAAAATAATTATCGGTGAAGTTAATCTTCCCAAAACTATCGGTCCTCACACTTTCCAAGTCACTTTCCAGGTCATGGACATCCGGGCAACATACAGTTGTTTATTAGGAAGACCTTGGATACATCAGGCTGGAGCGGTCACTTCGACCCTCCACCAAAAGCTAAAGTTCGTACAGAACGATCAACTTGTCACAATCTGTGGAGAACAGACCTTGCTCATGAGTAACTTATCATCATCTGCTTGTGTAGAACCCGAGGAGGTTATTGGGACGCAGTTCCAAGCGCTGTCGGTGGGCAAGGACAATTAATCCCAAGGAGGAACCTCGATTTCCTCATACAAAGATGTTATCAAAGCGGTCGAGAGTACCGATACAACCGGATGGGGACAGCTTGTCATTCCTATTGACAATAAAACAAAGAAGGGTCTTGGTTTTTCTGCAACCTGTACCCAGACAACTGCCAGCGATGGATGTCTTCATCCCATTCAGAACTTCTTCCACAGTGGAGGTTTTCTTCAACCAGTGTCTCAAATAGTACAAGCTATCAATGAGGAGGATCCCTCCGACACAGATGAAGAATGGAAGTCCTATCTTAATGAGGACGGTTATATGTCTCAGGAAGAGGTGCCTACGCCATTTTGCTATCCCGCACAAAGTCCGAGATTTATACCACGATCAGATGTCGAAATGATATATGGAGTTTGTGATCCGAAAGGATGCCGTGCTCCGCCAAATTCATTAGAGGAAGACACTCCGATGAAAGACAATTTTGACTACACCTACTATGGCCCAATGGATGGTCTGCCAATGTGGCAACCTTACCCAGGAGACTTGGGGCCAGAAAGTCAGCCGAGTAATGAAACTCAGCTGAGCATTATTGAACAGAATACCTGTGTCCCCACCATGTCATGGGATCAACACTCGGGTCATCCTGAAACTACTCAACATGACGATGAATTCGCAACATTTGCAGGACTATAATTCATTAACTACGCTTTTCCTGAGGTCAACGTCATCGAGAGGGATGACTCCTCTAGTTCCAAAGAGGTGTGTGACACCTTGGGACAACCGAGTGGAAAATTTGACTATACGGTCAAGTACACCGCTCCTAAAAGCTCTCGTATCAGGCTCGAAGATATCCAGCCAACTGGATGGGGAGATACAGCTGAGAGCACAAATGCTATGCAAAATGCAACAGAGGAATTCTCCTATGACAACTCTGCCTGGAGGACAGATTCCAATGATCCTGCTCCACCAGAAATCAGCTTCATTTCTGAAGACAAATCAAGGAAGGTGCCAGACTTTGTGATTCACCAAGGAGTTCGCCGCCAATGGGTTGTCGTCGAAGTTCCGAAGATCGTTCATCAGTCAAAGTAATTGTCATCTTTAACCTTTCACCCTGCCCAGGTGAAACAGATGTTTTGATAGGGCTCGCTTTCTGTAAATTTTCCCTCTTCGCTCCGCCCAAAGCGACAGAGTTTTGTTTTATAGGGTTGTAGTTTCAAGGATCGACTTGTTCATTAATAAAATAACGTCGTTCTGTAATTTCCGCATTAATTACTGTTTTCTCTTTTTGCTTTTTCAGAAAATGGTAATCCTAAAAAAACAATTAAAAATAAAAACAAGCAGTAAAATAAATACACTGCACACACTCGCATTTTCTCTATCTCTTCTAAACACGAATTATCACATCATGTAGTTTGCTTGTTTTAAACCCAGTTGAAACATACGATCCGATGCCTTCTCCCGACTTTGAGTTCCCAGTATTTAGGGCTGAAGAAGAAGTTGACAACGAAATTCCAGAAGAGATCTCCCGACTACTCAGACAAGAGGAAAGGTCCATTGAACCTCACAAAGAGCCGTTGGAAACAATAAACTTGGGTTCGGAAAAAGAGAGAAAGGAAATCCGGATCGGGGCACTGCTCAGTCCAACTGCCAAAGAGGGTTTAATAAAGCTTCTCAGAGAATTTCCCGATGTATTCACTTGGTCCTATCAGGATATGCCAGGGTTGGATACCAGCATTGTGGAACATCACTTACCGTTAAGATCGGAATGTCCTCCAGTAAAGCAAAGGTTGAGACGGACTTACCCAGACATGGCCATCAAAATCAAAGAGGAGGTACAGAAACAGATCGACGCAGGTTTCCTCGCTACATCTGAATATCCTCAATGGTTAGCCAACATCGTACCTGTTCCCAAAAAGGACGAAAAGGTCAGAATGTGTGTTGATTACAGGGATCTGAACAAGGCAAGTCCAAAGGACGACTTTCCTTTACCACACATTGACAAGCTGGTAGACAGCACAGCAAAGTTCAAAATTTTCTCCTTCATGGATGGATTCTCGGGCTATAACCAAATCAAAATGGCGCCGAAAGACATGGAGAAAACTTCGTTCATCACCCCATGGGGTACCTTTTGTTACAAGGTGATGTCGTTCGGTTTAAAGAACGTCGGGGCAACCTATCAAAGGGCCATGACTACTCTGTTTCATGACATGATACACAAAGAAATCGAAGTGTATGTCGATGACATGATTGCCAAATCTAAAATAGAAGAGGAGCATGTGACCCACCTGTCGAAACTATTCGAGCGTTTAAGGAAGTAAAAACTCCGCTTAAATCCCAACAAGTGCACCTTCGGTGTCCGTTCAGGGAAACTCTTGGGGTTCATCGTCAGCCAGAAAGGAATTGAGGTCGATCCTGACAAGGTCAAGGCCATTCGAGAAATGCCTTCTCCGAAAACTAAAAAACAAGTCAGAGGATTCCTGGGACGTTTGAACTACATCTCCAGATTCATATTCCTCATGACCGCCACGTATGCGCCGATTTTCAAATTACTCAAAAAGAACCAGGATTGCATTTGGTCAGAAGATTGCCAAACCGCCTTCGACAGTATTAAGGAATACCTGTTGAATCTGCCGATTCTATCACCTCCAATGGAAGAAAGACCACTGATTATCTACCTCACAGTCCTAGAGGACTCAATGGGATGTGTACTTGGCCAACAAGACGAAACCAAAAGGAAAGAGTCTGCCATCTACTATCTAAGCAAGAAATTTACCGACTGCGAGACTCGGTACACGATGCTTGAGAAAACTTGTTGCGCTTTGGCTTGGGCAGCCAAACGTCTTCGCCAATACATGATTCGTCATACTACTTGGTTGGTTTCCGAGATGGATCCAATCAAGTATGTCTTCAAAAAGCCTGCTCTCACGGGAAGAATTGCCCATTGGCAGATGTTATTATCAGAATATGACATAGAGTACCACGCTCAGAAAGCCGTTAAAGGAAGTATTTTAGCCGATTATTTGGCTCATCAACCGATTGACGATCAAGAATCAACCGGGTTTGACTTCCTAGACGAAGATGTTATTTATCTAAAAATAAAAGATTGCGATGAACCGTTACCCAATGAAGGGCCAGAACCAGGTTCCCAGTGGGAACTTATCTTTGACGGAGCTGTCAATCATTACGAAAACGGAATTAGGGCAATAATTGTTACCCCTCAGGGTACCCACATTCCTTTCACCACCAGACTTACATTCAAGTGTACAAACAACGAGGCCGAATACGAAGCTTGTATTATGGGTCTCGAGGAAGCAATTGATTTAAGGATCAAAAACTTGGACGTATACGGCGATTCAGCCTTGGTTATCAATCAGATAAAAGGAGATTAGAACACATGCCAATCAGGACTAATTCCTTACAAAGACTATGCAAGAAGATTGTTACCCTTCTTTAACAGAGTTGAGTTTCATCACGTCCCTCGTAGAGAGAATCACATGGCTGATGCCTTAGCCACTCTCTCTTCCATGATTAGTGTAGGTCAATGGAATGACCTACCTAAGATCGACATAATGCGCCTTGAAAGGCCCGTTTACGTCTTCACGATCGAAGCAGTCATAGACAACAAACCGTGGTATCACGATATCAAATGCTTTCTTCAAAAACAATAGTACCCATTTGGGGCACTCAGAAAAGACATGAAAACCCTCAGAAGATTGGTAAGAAGCTTCTTCCTGAGCGGTGACACTCTTTAGAAGAGGATTTTTGACTTGGTCTTGCTCCGATGCGTAGACAGACCAGAAGCAGACATGCTTATAAAAGAAATTCATGAAGGATCCTTTGGCACTCATGCCAACGGACACAAAATGGTGAGAAAAATTCTGAGAGCAGGGTATTAGTGGTTGACCATGGAATCCGACTGCTACAAGTATAGGAGGAGGTGTCACAAGTGTCAGATATACTCCGACAAAATTCATGTACCGCCATCACATCTCAAAGCTCTTTCTTCCCCGTGGCCTTTTTCCATATGGGGAAGCGACATAATTGGCTTGATCGAACCTAAGGCTTCAAACGGACATCGGTTCATCCTGGTAGCCATTGATTACTTCACTAAGTGGGTCGAAGTAGCGTCATACGCTAATGTAACCCGACAAGTGGTGGTTCGATTTATCAAAAACAATATCATCTGCCGTTATGGTGTTCCGAGCCAGATCATTACAGATAATGGATCTAACTTAAAAAACAAGATGATGAAAAAGTTGTGCGTTGAGTTCAAGATCGAACACCATAACTCATCTCCCTACCGACCCAAGATGAACGGAGCGGTAGAAGCGGCTAACAAGAACATCAAGCGGATCATTCAAAAGATGGTTGTAACCTATAAAGATTGGCACGAGATGCTACTCTTTGCTCTTCACGGTTATCGAACATCTGTCCGCACTTCAACAGGGGCAACAACTTTCTCTCTAGTATATGGCATGGAGGCAGTTCTCCCCATAGAAGTAGAGATCCCATCAATCCAGGTATTAATGGAAGCTAAGCTTTCAGAAGCTGAATGGTGTCAAAGTCGACACGACGAATTAAACCTGATCGAAGAGAAGAGAATCACGACACTATGCCACAGTCAGTTGTATCAGCAGAGAATGAAGAAGGCGTTCGACAAAAAGGTTCGACCTCGTGTCTTCAGAAAAGGAGACCTCGTGCTCAAGAAGATACAATCGTTTCTCACTGACTCTCGGGGCAAATGGACCCCAAATTATGATGGCCCCTATGTGGTCATGAAAGCTTTCTCAGGCGGCGCCTTGAGACTTGCAACCATGGACAGAGAGGAATTTGCCTACCCCACGAATGTTGATGTAGTCAAGATATACTTCGCCTAAAAAAAATGTCTCGGTGGATTGAAAACCCGAAAGGGCGGTCCAGGCAAAAGTTAGAGACATGAAAAAAATCATCCCGATGGATTGCAAATCTCAAAGTACAATCCAGGCAAAAATTAGGGATAATGGCAAGTAACTATGTTCAACAGAAGCAAGTCCCTCAGCAGCAGTTACATCATCCATCGGAGGAAAACTCCAGTCAAGGTTATCTTCGACAGAAGCTCAGGATGTCCCGAATTCAAAGTTGGTAGAAGGATAGTGGTCGTTATGTTTCAACGTAGCCCTTTTCCCTGTAAATTACCATTTTCAAAATTTGTATATACTCTTTGGAATCACGCGTTTGGCTGATCTCCATCTTATCAATAAAATTTGAGCCCTTGTGCTTTTGTTTGTAATTCTTATTTGTTTTAGCTTTACAGAATGACGTTTTAATATGATTAGCGATTCTTGAAATGAAACAAAAATGAATTTACTTGTTAAAACTTTTTCTGCTTTTAAATTAAAGATGGCAATTGCTTTTGACTGTTGAACATCGGAAGAGCGTCGATTGCGTCTCCAAAGGCGTTTGAATTTCAAAGTGCAGAATCAAAGTACTCCTTCTAGGCCAGTACGCCCGAACGAAGGATCAACTGTATGAGATACGGCTTTACCATCTGATACCCTCGGCCGAGTTCTTATCTCCTAAGCCCGATCAACGGTATTCCCCGCAGGGATTATCTCTCCTAAGCAAGGCAGAATTGCTATTTGAACCAAGTGATACCTTTCATCTCCAGCAGTGGCCGAGTATCCAGTCGTGTTCATCCGTCAGTCTGTGTGTTGTGTCAAGTCTTTGTCAGCATATACATACATACATCATGCATTTAACTTGCATTCGCATTCATATTGCATCATTATCACTCTAGTCAGTCTTATCCCCTAGTGATAAAAGTCCTCTCAATCGAGTTGTCAGATCTTTCCTCATCAGGAAGTGAATCATCTAAGTAATCTCTCTCCAGTGTATCTCTGGATTAGAATCGGCACTCGACCACTTTGATAACTTGAACCTCTGAAAAGCCAGAGAAGCTTTCTACAAATGTCACTCTTCGCCATTGAAGATGATATCCTTGCTTTCCCGGATTAAGGAAAAATCCCCAGAGAAAGCCTCCTAAGCAGAGATTTGGCAGTACAGCTGCCTTTCTCCGAAAAACCGCTGATGAAAAGGTCATCGACACCTCAAAATTGGAGCCCATCATATGGCATTTCTCTGGGAAGATCCCGAGAAAAGTATGATGTAAGACCCCAAGCGGAAGCAGGCTCTCAAGAGACTCATTTTCCCCAGATAGAGTCGGCAAATGGCGTCTCCAACAGAGAAGTTTGTGCACCTCTACAACTCAGACGACTGGGCTCCCCAGCAAGTCTGACGTCATTTTTTTCCCTCAAATGGCATCTCCCCAGGAAAATCCGACGAGAAGTTTGAGGAAAACCGCTACGAATAGTGTTTCTTGTCAATAAAGTTTATTGACAAAAGAAACTAAGACCAGTTCCTTGGTAGGAAACCAGGATCGAGGGGAAGTTTAAATCAGAAACTAAGACCAGTTCCTTGGTAGGAAACTAGGATCGAGGGGAAGTTTAAATCAGAATCTAAGACCAGTTCCTTGGTAGGAAACCAGTATCGAGGGGAAGTTTACCTTTTCTAAGCATCATTGCTTAGCAAAAGAAGATGAATGCGCAAGCTGCTATTCATAGCCATCAAAATTTCGGGTATTCCGATATTTAATCCTCTTGCACCCCGAATGCCCGAATACCTTCGTCATTCACACCTTCGGGTCCAAGAAGATTAAATAGGGGCATCTGTCATACCCCAAATTTTGACCACTAAGATTTCCCATCATTTTGCAAATCATCATCACAATATGGATGAACCATTATGCCTCATCAAATGCCTCAAGGGTTGTTGAGCATTCACTACAATCAAAATTAGGGTTTTAAGCCCTCTCAGAGCCTTAGACAAAGGATCAATCAAGGAATGACTTGATCTTCAACTTGTATAGCCTCTCAAATATCCACAATGGATCAAGAGGACTCCCACATCAAGGATTAAGCACAGGGCTGCTCCCTTCTAGGTGGATCAAGTCTCAAGAACGCCAGTGTCACCAAATTAGGGTTTTGGTCGACCAGGGCCTCCAATTGGAAATTTTCCTCTGGGCATGAGCCAATTCTTCAAATCATATCCTAATATACTCCATGGAACCTCATGGACCCAACCATCAAATCAATTTGAACTCAAGGGATGCATACATCAAAAATCAGGAATTAGGGTTTCTTGACCTAATTCACCCCTAAGTTGACTTTTGGGACCAATTATGAACCAAGACCTCAAGAAAGTATTTGAGGATCTCCAATATGCCATATTGATCCATTTGGAACAATGGATTAATCCAAGAAGCTTGAGCAACAAGTCTCAATTTCATCTGCACCACAATTAGGGTTTCGCGAGGAAAGTCAACTGTAACTTTGACTTTTGACCAGGACATGCTCCTAAACCTTAAGATATGATTCAATATACCCTATGACACCCGTGGAACATGTCCATTAAGTTTGATTTAGGTCAAGGACATGATTTCCTGAAGAATTGCACAGTTTGGAATTCATCTGATAAAAAGTCAACTGTGCACAAAAGTCAACTTTGACTTTTTGAGATTTTTCACCAAAATGGATTTTTAACCCTAAAATGATGTTAATGTATGATTTGAATCATCATTCATCAAGAAAAATCAAAGAAAGTGGGATAACTTGTAAAAGGGGTAACCATAAAAACTTAGAAAAATTTCTAAGTCATGGAAAAAGTGACACTAATGGGCCAACTTTGGAGGACCATAACTCCTAAACCACAAGGCCATTGTTCCCCATTCAAAGCTTGATTTGTAGATCACATTGCCCTCTACAAAAGCTTCATACTGACCTATATCCAAATTCCTCATGGATTTTGAGTTATGGAGTGATCAAAATCAAGAAAAGTCACTTTGTTCCAACACTTAGTGAAAATTTCACTAAATCAGAATCTGCCTTTACTTTTTTCCAAATGTAGGGGGTTGTTCACTTGGATTCAAAAGAGATCAAAACCAAACATGTTCAAACAGTTGTTGTATCATGTAAGGGCTTTCCAAAATGACCAAGAACATTACCAAATTCAATTTGAGCCATGAGATATGACATTGGCAAGATGCCTTGCTGAAATCTGCCAAGGCAAGGCAGATTTTTGCACTTTTGGTCGATTTGCCAAAATCAGCCAAATCCAAATGCTCCTATCCACTTGGACACCTCTGAGGATTGAATCTAAAGGGGACAATCACTGAGCCAAGCCTTCAAAGTCTTTGGAACAAGAAATAGCATGTTGAACCTAGAATTGCCAAAATAGGGACAAGACTCCAATTTTTTATTAGAGCGTTCAATGGAAGCATCAAGGTGGCATGAACTGAGCTCTTAGCAACTGAATTCAGTCAAGACTTATCCTAGACCAAGGGGACCAGCATCTTGTACCCTAACCTCTAGTCAATGGCTAGAGGAAACTTGGATTTTCATTTGCCAACATTGGCCAAACCTACTCAGCAGTTGCCATTCACTATTCCTTGCAAAACAAACTTGCTCTACTATAAATAGAGCTCAATTGTGATCAGTTTGAGTACACCAAAGCCATAAAACAGATGCTTTCCTCAAAATCTCTTCTTTCACTCCAATTTTGCCTTCTAAGGCAAGTCACTATCGGGTTTTGAGTTTGAGAGCTTTTCCAATCAAACCAATCACACACACACCTCACATACATCATATAGAAGTGATCCAAACACTCACATAACATCTAGAACAACAAAATCACAAAATCACCAGCCAGTTGCTCAAGTTCTTGACAGATTTGAAGTTGGGGTACCATCTCAAGTTCCAAATCATTTCAATCCATTCCAAGCATTCATACACACTCCATGGCACCTAGGGAAGCTATCCAGATCATTGGAACCTAGCTGTAACACCTCCAACACAAAACACGATCACCAGTTGCAAGAGGTAAGCATGAGCTCTTCTAACTCTATGATCCATGCAATTTTTGTTGCACAATAATTTGGCCATATGTTCATAATCATGCATGGAATATTTCCCCTCAATAAATTGCATTGTTTGAATCGTGTGTGAAATTTCGGAACCTTCATGCAGAAATTAGGGTTCTTGAGGTTTCTCTTTGATTTCTTATTCCATGTTAAAAATAAATGAAATTAAAGACCATAGACATGATCGTGAGGTTAAAACGAGTTGATTGATATGTAGATTGCATGATTTAATCAAGTATTCAGTGAGATTGGATAGAAAATGCAAATCTGGGAAACTCAGAACACGCGCGTGTTCTAGCCTTTGTTCTTGGCGCCATTTTCAAATATTTGAATTTTGTGATTTTATTTAATTGATTCAAAAATTAATTTCTCTCTAAGTTTTAATGATTTTGAGTTGATTCTTTTTTTGATAATTCACAAAAATGTTAAAATAT
Source organism: Lathyrus tuberosus (assembly GCA_022829125.1). NCBI lineage: Eukaryota > Viridiplantae > Streptophyta > Magnoliopsida > Fabales > Fabaceae > Lathyrus > Lathyrus tuberosus. The sequence continues at coordinate 22,857,533 of JALAZF010000013.1, read as the reverse complement.
TTTATTTTATCAAAAAATCCCAAAAATATTATTTATTTCATATAATTGATATTTTTACAAAGAATTAATTTTTTATTTGTTTTTGCCATTTAAAATGTTTTTCCCTCTTGATTTTGTAACTTTTAATGTCTTCTAATTATTTTGTAGGTCAATACTTAATTTTTGAAGCATTAATCCAAGATCACAATTTGTTTTCCATATGTTAAACAATTTTGATCATTTTAATTAAATTTTTATTCAATTAAAACACATTTTGAAAACAAATTAGGGTTTTTGGATTAATTCAACCCTCATAAATTATTTTCAAAACACTTTTGGGCCTCTAATAGAGTGTAAGACCCAATCCTTTTTTTGACCAAATCACTTTGGGCCTCAGTACATTGTATAAGACCCAATCCTTTTCCTGGCTTGATCTATTCCTTGTGAATAGTCTGTCTTGAATTTCTCGGGGTTTGGGGACCACGGGCTTCTTAAAAGCATCGGCCTCCTCTTGGGCATCGTACAAGGACCCACAGGCTTCCTAAAACCATCCCCGCCTCCTCTTGGGCTTAGTACAAGGACCTGTCGGCTTCTTAGAAGTATTCACAGCCTCCTCTTAGGCTTCGTATAATGATCTCTTCCTCCGGGAATGATAGCCTCCTCTTGGGCTTCATACAAGGACCTCTCAGCTTCTTAAAAGTTTCTACCCTCCTCTTGGGCTTCGTACAAATTGTCCCGACGACCTCCTAGAGGTATAGGAACAGAAATCAGTCATCTTCATAGAACAGTCCTTTCAAAGAGTTTACTACTGTTTCTCAAAGCATAGTACAAAAGATGAAACTCTAGACACGGCCAGTCTAATTTCCTTGAGTCTCCAAGACATTCTCAAGTGACCCCTTCAAAAATAGTAAGGAAACCCGTAGACTCGGATAGTCTCAATACCCTTTGGAGTTCCCACTTCCTTAAAGAACATGAAATAACCCTGATCCTCGAATCAAAAATCCCTGAGTATAGCATTACTCATATAAGAACTTATTTTCTCTTTAAATCAGCATACTGGACCTGTCACTCAACTGAAACAGCACCCTAGCCTCCTCTTGGGCTTTGTACAATGATTCTCCCCAGCGGAGCTAACAATTTTAGCCTCCATCTCGGGCTTCGTACGAGATACAAAAGACTCTCTCTTGTTGAGTCAATCCCTTTCAGCCTCCATCTCGGGCTTCATACGAGATACAAAGAGACTCCCTCGTTGAGTCAATCACCATCTTTAGCCTCCATCTCGGGCTTTGTACGAGATACAAAAACACTCTCTTGTTGAGTATAAAAGATCCTCTTGTAGGATCAACCCCTTTTAGCCTCTCTCTCGGGCTTTGTACGAGACACATATTAGCCTCCTCTTAGGCTTTGTATAAGCAAACCACTGGTTGATCCAATCAACCTTTTAGCATCAAAAATGTGCCTCGTTCACAGTACACAAACATCAACAACTCCTTCCCCTTCATCTAATTGCTGTAAGTGGCAAGCCTCTGGATCATCTACATCCATGCCACTGTCCCTCTTTTAGCATGAGAAATTCCTAAGGAAAGATAGCATTGCTCTACACTGAGTTAAAGTCTTCTCCTTTAGGTTAGAAATCCCCTATAAAGGAAATTATGGCATTGCCGGATTCACACATCCCGGTTAAAGTAATTCTCCTTTATAAACAGTTGTGACATACAACCTCCTCTTTAGAGATGACAAATTTTCTCTAAAGCCAACACCCTTTTAGCTTCATATCTTGGGCTTTGAACAAGATACAAATAGACTCTTTAGCTTCACGTCTTGGGCTTTGAACAAGACACCAAAACCCCATTTCCTCCCATAGAATAGGAGGAACTACGAACGCTCTGATTTCCCTGTTTTGGAAAAACGGGAATACGTAGGCATAAGATTGAAAGAAAAATTTTAGCGAGCACACTAAACAAAAACCCAAAATCCCATACTTTCATATACATTCGTCCTAACATCTCAACCGATAGCCTAAAACACCCCTTTTTCGAAAAAATAACCTAGGAGAGACCCCGAATCTTTGTAGCATCTGTAAACCAACAGTTTTGACTGTTTAACCTCAGTATGCAAGCAGGGTTAGTTGGAGACATCTATTTCCCTTCCTTCATCAGCTTTAATAGGATAAAAAATGAATTGAACTGTAGTACTAGAGCGATCGTGCTTCGCAACCACATCCAAAAATCACTCGCTACAGCGGGAACCATTAATCGGGGTACCGACCATTACCTCGCCCAACCTGATATGCTAGATGAGCAAGACGCAGCCAGTTATGAGGCGTTGGTCAAATATGTTAACATATTTAAGCTCGCAGAGTGCTGGACGAAAAAGGGGGACCCGATTTATGACGACGATGGTGGGCAAAGGGTGGAGTACCGCTATATTAAAATGGAGGTGCTTCTGGAGTACAAGAATCATGCTGACACTCTTAAGTTGCTTGGTAGTTTAATTTTTTAGCTTGTCCAAATTTTAACTTCTTCAGTGTGTAATGTGTTTGTAATGTTTTTGCAGGTGAGATGTCTTCTGCCCACTAGAGGATGGTGGAGAATGCCCTGGCGAGGGGGAAAGCAGGCACGGCCACCTCGAAGTCTCGGTTTACTCCGCGGGTTCCTCCTCCTCAACCGGCTGCGGGGAGCTCCTCGCCCGTTCCTTCACCTGCTCAGGGGTCTCCAGTGCCCGATGCCTTAAGATTTAAGCAGACCAGAGCGAACGAGCTGGTGGATCTCAGTCGGGCAGCTGAGAATGGCAAGTTTGAACTTCCCCCTTGCCTCCACGACAGGAACTTTTTTTAGGGTACATCCCTGGTGGTTCCTTGGGAAAAGTCCCTCAAGCTAGAGGGTATGGATCGTCAAAGTAAGAGGGCACTGCTGGCGCAAGATGCCTCCGCATTGGCCCGGGTCTTAGAGATGGTGGCGGTATACGTCGAGGGAGACTCATCCTCCAAATCTGAGCTTAAGAAGGCCCAGGCGATTGGTCGCAAATTTATGAGTCGAATGAGGATTACTGCAAGTATACAGTCGTATCCCGTAGTTTTAAAAGATTATCGATCCCACAGAGACTAGAAATCGAATGCACCATTATTTATCGTTACTATGTTTATCTAAGGCTAATCAGAATTTGGGTTTTTAGGTCAAACGGGAAATTAAAGGGAAATTAAAATTTGGGAATACTAGTTATGAATAAGTTATCGGTATATAATTCAGTAACCTAAGTAGAATTAATTAAACCTAAGCCTGTAGAGATTTATCACCCTATTCATCTGTAGGAGAAACCGGTTTAAAAGCCCTCAACTCACACTCCCGTGGATCTTGCTTTAGACTATACTTCTAAGTCAATACGTCTGCTCTCGCTAGCCCGTATGAGGTTAAAAATACTTTTTTGAAAACTAATTAAACCTAATTAACTTTAAAGTGCTTCCGCTGTTTTTAAACCTAATGCCCGATTTCAGCTATCCGGATAAAGCCTCACACTCCCGTGGTCTCGACTTTAACCTATGTTACTTCTTTACTCTCGTAATAAAAGTTTGGGTTTTATATTAAGAAATCGAAGCCAGAAGGAGGATTGATTATTGATTTTAGCTTAGAGAAAATTAATTCATTTTAGTTACTTCATTATACATCGATAATATCGGTTTAGCTCGACATAATTTGGAAATTAAACGCTAAAGCAAGGAAATAAACAAACACAGACATAATTAAGGAATAAACAAACAATACTTGAATTAAATAACGGAACCTGGAATTCAGTAACAATGGCAACAGCAATCCCTCCACAACTCGGTAGGTTCTTGCTTGAAAATAATAAAATGCAAGGTTGAAGGCAATGAAACAAAGAAATCTAAAGCTAAGTTGTAACAGTCCCTCAGTGTGAGAAACTGTCACTTTTGTTCGGTAATGGTTAACAAGGAAAATGGAAATGCAATGTAAAAATAATGACTGAAGCTTCTGAAAATAAATTGGCAGCACAACGGTATACTTCGAAAACAGAAAAATGGCCACCCTTTGTTCTTCGTGAGTGTCTCTATTTATAGGTTGAGCATCATGTGGAAGTTGGAGAAAAATCAGCCATTCATGCTAACGGTTATCCCATGTTGGACCTAGAAAACTTCGGAGGTAATGGCATCGTGTGAAACTGTTTCATCTGAGAATTCGTAGTTGAGTCTCTGCATCCAACGTGCAACTTAAGCGCATGACGATCGTGGTGACATGTGACGGTCGTGGTGAACTTTGGAGCTGCCACGGTCGTGGCACTCCCATGACGATCGTGATATCAGCAAAAATGGATTTCTTCAATTTTTCTTCTCTTTTCTGCTCTTTTCTTGCATGTTTTGGTTCTTTTCCACATTTAGCATACTTTGACTTGTGAAATATGATTACCTGCAAAAACACTTAAATAATCTCGAGAAAATCGGATATTAGACAAAAAACAGAATAAGAACTAACATAAATCGAAGTAAAAATATGATATAAATTCGTGTTATCAAACTCTCCCACACTTGAATCTTTGCTTGTCCTCAAGCAATCAATCTATTAAAACGGACAAACTTTATCAAATGCACATACCTGGCATACCAATGGTGTTGAAAAAGAGTTTCTTGTTAGTCAGACGGGTAGTAGTGCAAAACACTAAGGATACAATAATGACACAAAGCAACAAGCTTGTCATAGACCTCTCTTTTGTACAATCCAGTCCAGATCATTATATTATAGTTCAACCATAAGTTTTCGTACCCATTTCGCCTGGTTTCATTCTAACGCAATCACATTAAGCCCTTTGCCTTATTCACGCGCGTAGTGGAGTAACCGGTTAGTGACTTTGATCCCATTTTCTCGCACGGGGCCTGATACAAAAAATGTGGTAACCCTTTATACATCCCATTTGTAGATTGCGGGGGATCGAACAGTAGTTCTCCCTACCAAGTTCAGAATCAGGTACCTCTGAACCAATCAACAACGGATTTTCTTTCTTTCTTTCCTTGCACATTTTCACAACTGTGATAGTTGTTGCATATTCTATTTATTTTTTTCTTGGCATATAGATAAGAAATATTTTTTTCTTTTTCTTGATTTGGGCATCAAACACTTATATTCATCGGTTCCCCACATGGTTTGTGATATAGACGGTGTTGACTGCTAATATAAACTACTAAGGGTTACTTTGGGACTGAACTCAAGGTATCGTATAATAAGTATCGAAACTGATATCGCATACGCAAGAGGTCTAAGGTGTCAAGACGGTATCAATCTTGTTAGCACTTCCCACGCTTCCTAACATAGTTTAAAGCTTGGTACGTCACAGACGTGCATTAATCGTAGAAAAATTTTTGTTATGGCAGAATAAAGTGAGGAAATCGGATAACTGAATGAAAATATTCATATATTACTTTGATAAGTAAAAAGAAAGTACAAATGAAAGGGAAATATACGGAAATAAATCTAACTCTCCCACACTATATCAGACATTGTCCTCAATGTTGCGATATAAAGGGGAAAAGGAAAACTAAAATGGGAAACAAAATACAAAAAGCAAAATGAAATCAAGGTGGACCACGTCCTCTGCCTCTAGAGCGTCCTCGTCCATGCTGTGCGACGTGATCAGGAATGCCCACATGGTGGATGTACTTGTGTAAGCCCTGCACTCGCACTGTCAATGAACCCATCTCCTCGATGACACCGTCAAGTCTTTGTCCTTGGTCAACTTGCCCTTGCTGGATTTGACACATAAGTGCCATCATTTCATTCTGTTGCTGGGTTTGTTGCCATATAGCCCTCAGGATTTCATCATTAGTAACTGGGTCTTGGTCAGGGCGGCGACGACGTCTGGAGGTCGAAGGAGCATCATTAGCTGGCGGTGGTTGGTTCTCATGGGCGGTATCCATTTCATGCTCTATCTCATCAATAGGTCCCTGTGCTTGATCATCTGGAGCAGGCGCATTTTGCTCAGGAGCATTAAGATCAAAAAGCCAATTGGCCATATTCTGAGGGTCAGTGCGATTCCTGCAAGGCATGATGATACTTCTTACGGTTTTGGCTCGGACCATAGGATGATATTTCCCATCTCGTCGTAACTTGATGAGCTGAGAGCTTCTGCAATAATCGATATCAAGGAAGACTGGAGGCAAGGGGGGTAATCTAGCAAGGTCATTTTCCAAATTCAAACTAAGTGCAATAGAGGTGACAATCCCTCCAAAGTGGAAGGGTTTGGAGCCTCTAGCACAGTTTGACTGTATGTGTGCTAATAAGAATGGTGTGGCATTGATTAGCTCCAGATGGAAAATGCAATGAAGGAAAAACAACTCTTTAGAATTCACCTTATGGTTACTATCTCGTGCAAAGATGGTGCTTCCAAGTGTGCGGTGGACGTATCTGACGGCTGGGTTGTGGATAAATGTAGCGTTAAGGCTATCCCAACTGTCAATTGTTGTTCCAGTTAAATGATTCCAAAGTTCGAACCCCGCTTGATAGAAAGTGTCCTGCGGTACTCGGCGATGAACATTATCGCCATGTTTGAAGCTAAGCATCTCGGAAAGACGATCTTGTTCGATTGAGTATTCTTTGCCGAACATGCGGAACTTTGCGACTCCGGATAGTTGGCTTGTTTCACCCGGAGGGGTTATGTAGGTAAAGGAACTGAGGAATTCTAACGTGAGGGCTTCGTAAGTGGGCCGGCTCTGAGTGCAAAGCTGCCAAAGACCGGCATTCTCTAACATCCATTGAACTCCCTCACGTAATCCTAGTTCTTCTAAGCATGCAATGTCGACATAGCGGGTCGGTACGACGGAACGGCGGTAGAAGTCGATATACCGAGCTCTCTGGCGCTCTCCTGCCTCTCCATCTCGGAAATTTAGCATAGATAAATCTGGAACTTCACGTGCCATTGTTGTGTTAGAGAGGGTTTTGTTTTTGGGAAGAAAGTGGGTTATGGAATTTCGAGGGTTTGTGAGAAGAGAATGGTCGTATGATGTGATTATATAGTGTAATGGGGGAGTTGAATGGTTATTGCAATGAGTAATGTGGTTTAATTTATAATGGGACGGTTTGGAATTTGAATGGAGGTAGTGGACGGCTGGTGTTTGAATGGAGGAAGAAGAGGGAACGAATGAAACAATTCTGTTTTTACACAGAATTTGTCTCAGACCCGCGTGACGATCGTCACGGGGCTGTCACGGTCGTGGCGCCCACAAAATCTGGGTGGTGAATTAGTGCAATGACAGATACGGTTCCAAACATTTTAATTCAATAGCAGGTTATAAAAAGCACATGGAAATAGAAGTAATTCATACACATAGATAAGTAACAATATAACACAAATTAATATAGAATGAAAAGAATAGGAATGGAATTTGAAATCACATGAATTGAATAGCAGCAGCAAATGAAATTATTTATTTGAAAACCAGATAAGTGCTAGTTAAACTACCAGCACTGTGTCCAAAATGTATGAAATCAAATTACTCCCAACATGAGAAAAAAATGAAAACAGAATTAATGTAAATTGTTCCAAAGTAAAATGCATAAAAAGTAATTCTTGAAAATAATGTGCTTCATAAATCTAGCCAAGGCGTTTCTTCAAAGATGCGATGGCTTGATTTAGATGATCAAACTGTTCAACGGTCATGTCCATAAGTCCAACAATATTTTGACGCACGGTGTTAAGCTCATCCTTCACTGAATTGATTTCTTTATGGTATTCATCCATGGTCTTTAAAATAGAATTCAGATTGGAAGCATAATCAGTGGCATCAGCTTTAGGAATGTTAATATTTTCTTGGAAATCCATATAGTCTAGATCATGGTAATGAGGGGGTGTTTTCGGGTCAATCTCAGGTTCAGGAAAGGTTTCTTCTGGTTCAGGCACGGGTTCATCAAGGTTGTATAGCCAGTTATGGTGGTCATGCACACTTGTGCGTTCATGATTTGGAAGTGTAAAGTGTGGTACGACAACATTGTTAACCAAAAGCTAGAAGTGGTCTGGACCTTGGTCCCTAATCATAGCCCTATTGAAGCAAAAGGTAATATTTATTGGTCTAAATTCTCCGAAGGGGTTAATCTTAGAGAGTCGGGTTCTGAATCCCATAGCATCAGCTATCTTAGTAACCAGGCTACCTATAAAAATTGGATTGTTTTCATTATTGATAAGTTTGCAAAAGTTATTCAGCATAAAAGTAAGTCCATTAACCTCTCTAGACTGAGAAGCACAAAACATAATAAAAAGCTCATCCCTCGTAACAGTGTTATCATTTTCAGGTTTACCAAACAGGGTATATGCCAGGATCATATGAAAGTATCGGAAAGCAGGGTTATGTATCTCGGTTGAAAGCATAGGGTCCATGTCAAAATCAGGTTTCCCTGAAATTCTACCCCAAAAGTCACTCCGGTCTCCAACTAACTCTAAATCCTCTTGAACCACAGAGAAAACATGGGGTCCTTCAGGAAATCCCAAAAGATCTGACAGTTCCTTTATGGTGAACTGGTAGTTGTATCCAAACAATCTAAATGTAACCCTTCCCCTGGTTAAACCTTTTCCACAGTGAGGGTTATAACTTAGAGAACTCAGGAATTCTAAAGTTAGCCTACGGTAATGTAGCGAGCGATTTTGGACGCGGTTCTTAAGCGTTGGTCACTCTCTGCGGTTTGAGCTTTAAACTACAGGTCGATTCATTTTTTATCCTATTGTGAGCTGAATAAGGAAGGGAAATAGATGTCTCCAATTAACCCTGCTTGCATACTGAGTTTAAACAGCGGTCTGTTAGGTTACGGATGCTATCAATGTGGGGGGGCCTTTGTACTGGTTATTTGTATTTTCGCCAATACGGTTCTCTTTCTTTTTACCTGGGCAGAAGGTTTCTGGCGGGGAACAAGGATTAGGATGTTAGGACTGATGCTTTTGAATTACTGCTTTTAATTGACGAAGATATGGGATTTGGATTTTTTGTTGATTACGCTCGCTAAGATCTTTTCTTTCGATCTTATGCCTACGTATTCCCGTTTACCGAAACAGGGAAATCAGAGTGTTCGTAGTTCCTCCTATTCTATGGGAGGAAATGGTGTTTTTGGTGTCTTGTTCAAAGCCCAAGACATGAAGCGAAAGGTGATTTGTATCTTGTTCAAAGCCCAAGATGTGAAGCTAAAAGGTCTATTTGTGTCTTGTTCAAAGCCCAAGACGTGAAGCTGAAAGACCTCGACTTTAGAGAGAATTTGTCATCTCTAAAGAGGGGAGAAGGAGAATTACTTTAACTAGGATACGCGGATCCGAGCAATGCCATAATTTCCAAAGAAAGGGTTTTAACCTGAAGGAGAAGACTTTAACTCAGTGTATAGCAATGCCATCTTTCCTTAGGAATTTCTCATGCTAAAAGAGGGACAGTGGCATGGATGTAGATGATCCAGAGGCTTGCCTCTTACAGCGATTAGATGAAGGGAAAGGAGTTGTTGATGTTTGTGTACTGTGAACGAGGCACAACTTTGATGCTAAAAGGTCGATTGGATCAACCAGTGGTTTTCTTATACAAAGCCTAAGAGGAGGCTAATTTCCGCTAGGAAAATCATTATACAAAGCCTAAGAGGAGGCTATTTTGTGTCTCGTACAAAGCCCGAGAGAGAGGCTAAAAGTTTTTGACCCAGTGGGGCATATCGTTATACAAAGCCTAAGAGGAGGCTAGCAAAGAGTTGACTCAGTTGGAGAATCTTTTATACTCAGTAAGAGAGTGTTTTTTGTATCTCGTACAAAGCCCGAGAGAGAGGCGAAAAGGTTGTTTTGACTCCACTGGGGAGAATTTTGGTATCTCGTACGAAGCCCGAGATGGAGGCTATTGTAACTGTTTCAGTTGAGTGACAGATCCAATATACTGATTTAAAAGAGAAAATCAGTTCTTATATGAGCAACACTGTACTAAGGGATTTGATTTGAGGATCAGGGATATTTCCTTCTCTTTGAGGAAACGGGAAATCCAAAGGGTATTGAGACTATCCGAGTCTGCGGGTTTCCTTCCTATTTAACAAAGGGTGCTTGAGAATGTCTTTGAGACTCAAGGAAGTTAGACTGTCCGTGTCTAGAGTTTTATCTTTTGTACTATGCTTCGAGAAACAGTAGTAGACTCTATGAAAGGACTGTTCTATGAGGATGACTAGGTTCTGTTCCTATACCTCTAGGAGGTCGTCGGGACAATTTGTACGAAGCCCAAGAGGAGGCTGGAAACTTTTAAGAAGCCGACGGGTCCTTGTACGAAGCCCAAGAGGAGGCTATCATTCCCGAAGGAAGAGATCATTATACGAAGCCTAAGAGGAGGCTGTGAATACTTCTAAGAAGCCTTAGTGTCCTTGAATAATGCCCAAGAGAAGGCCGATGCTTTTAAGAAGCCCGTGGGTCTTATCATCTCCTTTCCATTAGGAGAGATAACTCTTTTAAAGATAAAAACCACTGGTAAACGTGCGAGGTTTACTATCCAGCGACATTTAGATTTTAAAGAGGGTTCCTTAGTTAAGGTCCAAGATTATGACCGTAGTGGGTACCCAAACCCCGAGACATTCAAGGCAAGCTATCCACAAGGGATAGATCAGGTCAGGAAAGTTCGAGAATTGGGAAGAAACTCAAAGATGCCATTCACGGAGAATACATTCATCTTGGGGAGTAGATCTTCTTGACGATTCCTAAGGAGGACAGCCGAAGAGAAGACTGTATCTGGTGCTCCTATTGGGGATCTAGGCGTCTATTTCTACGAATAAGTGAAACGGCGTCACCTAGTTCTAGACGTAGTTGCCGGGGAAACTCGAAATATCTATACTATTATTACACAGTAGATATGAGTTTATGAAAGGAGACTTACAGTGAGCAGCCCCACAATACAGTTTATAATATGAAAGCAGTAAATGAAAGCGATAACCACTTACTCGGTTGTAGTGCTTCCATGCTGTTTGGTTAGTTGTTCAACAAAGAAAGATTAAAAACAACAGTATATTCAAAATCAAAGGAGAAAGTGCTTTGAAAAAGAAAGATTTGGGGCTTACAGCTCAAGGAGAGGCCCAGGGTTTTATCAGTGAGCGCACAGTTTGAATTTGTACAGCGGGACTTATACAAGTGACTGGGGCCCAAAATGTTTTCTGTACAAAGGGATGGGTCTTACACTCTCTCAAGAGGCCCAAAAAAGGTTTAAAGAAAAGAGAGGGGCTTATAACACGAGGGTAGGCCCAAATGATTTTTCGTTTAAAAATGGCGATCGCGCCGAGGTTTTCTTTTAACGCAGAGGGACTTATACAATAAGTGAGGCCTAAAATGTTTTGGTTAAAAAGGGGGATTGGGTCTTCCACTCTATTAGAGGCCCAAAGTGTTTTAAAGAAAAAGAAATGGGTCTTACTACTCGAGGGTAGGCCCAGATAGTTTTTATTTTTAAACGGGCGACGATCGCGCCGTTTACTTGTACAGAGGGACTTATACAATGAGTGAGGCCCAAAAAGATTTTGTACAAGGGGGGATGGGTCTTACACTCTCTCAAGAGGCCCAGAGTGTTTTGAAAATGATTTATGAGGGTTGAATTAATCCAAAACCCTAATTTGTTTTCAAAATGTATTTAATTGAATAAAAATTCAATTAAAATGATCAAAAATTGTTTAGCACATGGAAAACAAATTGTGATCTTGGATTAATGCTTCAAAAATTAAGTATTGACCTACAAAATAATTAGAAAGCATTAAAAGTTGCAAAATCAATGTAGAAAAAATATTTAAAATGTCAAAACAATTAAAATATTAATTCTTTGAAAAAATATCAATTATATGAAATAAATAATATTTTTGGGATTTTTTGTGAAAATAAAATATTTTAACATTTTTGTGAATTATTAAAAAAAGAATCAACTCAAAATCATTAAAACTCAGAGAGAAATTAATTTTTGAATCAATTAAACAAAATCACAAAATTCAAATATTTGAATTTGAAAAAAAGGCGCCAAGAACAAGCTGAAGAACACGCGCGTGTTCTTGGTTTCTCAGATTTGCGTTTTCTATCCAATCTCCATGAATACGTAATCATATCATGCAATCCACATATCATTATGCTCGTTTCAACCTCACGATCATGTCTATGTACTTTAATTTCATTTAAATTAAACATACAACAAGAAATCACGAAGAACCCTAATTTCTGCATGAAGGCTAGGATTTTTGATACACGATTCAAACAATGCAATTAATTGAGGGAAAACATTCCATGCATGATTATGAACATATGGCCAAATTATTGTGCGAGGAAATATGCATAGATTGAGAGATGACCAAGTATGTGCTTACCTCCAAGCCGTGACAGCAAGTTCAGAGTGATTTTTGATTTGGAGGTGTTACAGATGAGTGGTGATGATCTGAACAGCTTCCCTACACCCTATGGATCATGTTTGGATGGTTGGACTTGATTGAAATTGGCTGGATTATTTTGTGGCACCTCAGCTGCACCTTGTTTGAAAATTTGAGCAACCTGCTGGTGATTTCATGAAATTGATGTTTCAGAAGTTATGTGAGTGTTTGATCAGCTCATATGTGATGTATGTGAGGTGTGTGAGTGATTGGTTTGTGCAGAATTGCTCTCAAACTCAAAACCCGATAGCTACCTTGCTAAGAAAGGCATTTTTGCCAAGAGAAAGAGATTTTGAGGAAAGCATCTGTTAGATGGATTTGGTGTACTTAAACTAACCACAATTGAGCTCTATTTATAGTATAGCAAGTTTGTTTTGCAAGGAATAGTGCATGGCAGCTGGTAAGTAGGTTTGGCCAATGTTGGCAAATGAAAATCCAAGTCTCCTCTAGCCATTGACTAGAGGTTAGGGCACAGAGCTTTGGTCCCCTTGGTCTTGGATAAGTCTTGACTGATTTCAGATGAGAATGGCTCAGTCCATGCCACCTTGATGGTTCCATTGAATGCCTCATTCCAAATTTGAAGTCTTGTCCCTATTTTGGCCATTCTAGGTTCAACATGTTATTCCTTGTTCCTTGGACCTTGGAGGCTTGGCTCAGTGATTGTCCCCTTTGGATTCAATCCTCTGAGGTGTCCAAGTGGATAGGAACTATTGAAATTGGATGATTTTGGAAAATCGAGCCAAAGTGCAAATTCTGCCTTGCCTTGACAGATTTCAGCAAGGCAACTTGCCAATGTTGTATCTCATGATGTAGGTTGAATTTGGCAATGTTCTTGGCCATTTTGGAAAGCTCTTACATGATACAACAACTGTTTGAACAAGTTTGGTTTTGATCTCTTTTGATTCCAAGTGAAAAATCCCCCTACATTTGGCAAAAAGTGAGGCAGAATCTGACTTAGTGAAAATTTCACTAAGTGTTGGAAAAAGTGACATTTTCACTTTTCAGCCACTTTGATCACTCCATAACTCAAAATCCTTAATGAATTGGAATGACTTGTAGTTGAAGTTTTTGTAGGTGATAATGAGGGCTACAAATCCATCTTTGGATGAGAAAAAATGGCCTTGTGGTTTAGGAGTTATGGTCCTCCAAAGTTGGTACCTTTGCCACTTTATTTTTAACTTAGAAAAATTTCTAAGTTTTATGGTTACCCCTTTTACAAGTTATCTCACTTTTCTTGATTTTTCTTGATGAATGATGATTCAAATCACACATTAACATCATTTTAGGGTTAAAAATCCATTTTGGTGAAAAATCTCAAAAAGTCAAAGTTGACTTTTGTGCACAGTTGACTTTTTATCAAATGAATTCCAAACTGTGCAATTCTTCAGGAAATCATGTCCTTGACCTAAATCAAACTTGATGGACATGTTCCATGGGTGTCATAAGGTATATTCAATCATGTATTAGGGTTTGGTAGCATGTCCTGGTCAAAAGTCAAAGTTACAGTTGACTTTTCCCTTAAAACCCTAATTGTGGTGCAGATGAAATTGAGACTTGTTGCTCAAGCTTCTTGGATCAATCCATTGTTCCAAATGGATAAATATGGTGTATTAGAGACCCTCAAATCATCTCTTGAGGTCTTGGCTCATGGTTTGTCCCAAAAGTCAACTTAGGGGTGAATTAGGTCAAGAAACCCTAATTCCTAATTTTTGATGAATGCATCCCCTGAGGAAAAATTGACTTGATGCATGGGTTCATGAGGTTCCATGAAGTATATTAGGTCATGTTTTGGATCATTGCCTTGTGCCCAGATGAAAATTTCCATCTGGAGGCCCTGGTCGACCAAAACCCTAATTTGGTGACACTGTCGATCTTGAGACTTGATCCACCTAGAAGGGAGCAGCCTTGTGCTTAATCCTTGAAGTGGGAGTCCTTTTTGATCCATTATGGATGTTTAAGAGATTAGACAAGTTGAAGATCATGTCATTTCTTGATTGATCCTTTGTCTAAGCACTCAGAGGGCTTGAAACCCTAATTTTGATTGTATTGGATGCTCACCCATCTTTGGGGAGACTGATGAAGCATGATGGTTCATCCATATTGTGATGATGATTTTCACAATGATGGGAAATCTAAGTGGTCAAAATTTGGGGTATTACAAATGCCCCTATTTAATCTTCTTGAACCCGAAGGTGTAAATGACGAAGGGATTCGGGCATTCGGGGTGCAAGAGGATTAAATATCGGAATACCCGAAATTTTGATGGTGGTTATGAATGGTAGCTTACGCATTCATCTTATTTAGCTAAGCAATGATGCTTAGAAAAGGTAAACTTCCCCTCGATCCTGGTTTCCTACCAAGGAACTGGTCTCAGTCTCTGATTTAAACTTCCCCTCGATCCTGGTTTCCTACCAAGGAACTGGTCTCAGTTGTGGAAACAAACTTCCCCTCGATCCTGGTTTCCTACCAAGGAACTGGTCTTAGTTTCTTTTTTAAACTTCCCCTCGATCCTGGTTTCCTACCAAGGAACTGGTCTTAGTTTCTGATTTAAACTTCCCCTCGATCCTGGTTTTCTACCAAGGAACTGGTCTTAGTTTCTGATTTAAACTTCCCCTCGATTCTGGTTTCCTACCAAGAACTGGTCTTAGTTTCTTTTGTCAATAAACTTTACTGATGAGGGACGCTATTCATAGCGGCTTTCCTCAAACTTCTCACCGAATTTTCCTGGGGAGATGCCATTTGTCGATTCTACTAGGGAAAGCGAGTCTCTTGAGAGACTGTTTTCATTTGGGATCTTTCATCATACTTTTCTCGGGATCTTCCCGGAGAAACGCCATATGATGGGGTCCAATTTTGTGGGGCCGATGACCTTTTCATCAGCGGTCCTTTCGGAGCAAAACTGGCATGCTGTCGAATCTCTGATCACGAGGCTTTCTCTGTGGATTTTCCTTAATTCGGGAAAGCAAGGATATCATCTTCAATGGCGAAGAGTGATGTTTATTGAGAGTTTTCTCTGGCTTTTCAGAGGTTCAAGTTATCAAAGTGGCCAAGTGCCGACTCTGATCTAAAGATACACTAGTGGCGAGATTGTGCAGACGCAACACTTCCTGACGAGGAAAGAACTGACAAACTCGATTGAGAAAACTGTTTATCACTAGGGGACAAGACCGACTCAAGTGATAGTGATGCAATACGAAATGCGAACGCAAATCAAAATGCATGAAGTATGTATGTATATGCTGACAAAACAGACGCGACATACAGACTAATGGATGAACACAATTGGATACTCGGCCATCGCGGGGCGAAGAAGTACCGTTGATTCAAAATAGCAATTCCACCTTGCTTAGGAGAGATAGTCCCGTTGGGAGCTATGTTGATCGGGCTTAGGAGATGAGAACTCGGCCGAGGATGTCAGACGAAACAAGGTCTCTGACACAGTTGATCCCTTCATTCAGGCATACTGGCTTAGAAGGAGTACTTTGATTCTGCACTTTGAAGTTTGCTTACTTCGGGAGAAGCGATCGATGTTCTTCTGATGTTTAACAGTCAAAAGAAATTGCCATCTTTATTTTAAAAGCAGAAAAAGTTTTAACAAGTAAATTCATTTTTGTTTTATTTCAAGAATCGCTGATTAAGTTTAAACAACGTCGTTCTGTAAAGCTAAAACAAGCAAGAATTACAAACAAAAGCACAAGGGCTCAAATTTTATTGATAAGATGGAGATCAGCCAAACGCGTGATTCCAAAGAGTATATACAAAGTTAGAAAACGGTAATTTACATGGAAAAGGGCTACGTTGAAACATAACGACCACCATCCTTCTACCAACTTTGAATTCGGGGCATCCTGAGCTTCTGTCGAAGATGACCTTTGACTGGAGTTTTCCTCCGATAGATGATGTAACTACTGCTGAGGGACTTGCCTCTGTTGAACATAGTTACTTGCCATTATCCCTAACTTTTGCCTGGATTGTACTATGAGATTTCCAATCCATCGGGATGATTTTTTTCATGTCTCTAACTTTTGCCTGGACCGCCCTTTCGGGTTTTCAATCCACCGAGACGTTTTTTTTTTTTTAGTTTAGGCGAAGTATTTCTTGACTACATCAACATTCGTGGGGTAGGCAAATTCCTCTCCGTCCATGGTTGCAAGTCTCAAGGCGCCGCCTGAGAAAGCTTTCGTGACCACATAGGGGCCATCATAATTTGGGGTCCATTTGCCCCGAGAGTCAGTGTGAAATGATTGTATCTTCTTGAGCACGAGGTCTCCTTTCCTGAAGACACAAGGTCAGACCTTTTTGTCGAACGCCCTCTTCATTCTCTGTTGATACAACTGACCGTGGCATAGTGCCGTGATTCGCTTCTCTTCGATCAGGTTCAGTTCGTCGTGTCGACTTTGACTCCATTCAGCTTTGGTGAGCTTAGCTTCCATCAATACCCGGATTGATGGGATCTCTACTTCTATGGGGAGCACTGCTTCCATGCCATATACTAGAGAGAAAGGGGTTGCCCCTGTTGAAGTGCGGACAGATGTACGATAACCGTGAAGAGCAAAGGGTAGCATCTCGTGCCAATCTTTATAGGTTACAACCATTTTTTGAACAATCCTCTTGATGTTCTTGTTAGCCGCTTCTACCACTCCGTTCATCTTGGATCGGTAGGGAGATGAGTTATGATGTTCGATCTTGAACTCTGCGCATAACTCTTTCATCATCTTATTGTTCAAGTTAGATCCATTATCAGTAATGATCTCGCTTGGAACACCATAACGGCAGATGACATTGTTTTTGATAAATCGGACCACCACTTGTCGGGTTACATTGGCGAATGACGCCGCTTCGACCCACTTGGTGAAATAGTCAATGGCTACCAGGATGAACCGATGTCCGTTTGAAGCCTTGGGCTCAATCATTCCAATCATGTCGATTCCCCATATGGAAAAAGGCCACGGGGAAGAAAGAACTTTGAGATGTGATGGCGGTACATGAATTTTGTCGGAGTATATCTGACACTTGTGACACCTCCTCATGTACTTGTAGCAGTCGGATTCCATGGTGAACCAATAATACCCGGCCCTGAGAATTTTTCTCGCCATTGTGTGTCCGTTGGCATGAGTGCCAAAGGATCCTTCATGAATTTCTTTCATGAGCATGTCTGCTTCTGGTCTGTCGACACATCGGAGCAAGACCATGTCAAAATTTCTCTTATAAAGAGTGTCACCGCTCAGGAAGAAGTTTCCAGCCAATCTTCTGAGGGTTTTCCTATCTTTTCTGAGTGCCCCAGATGGGTACTCTTGTTTTTGAAGGAAGCATTTGATATCGTGATACCAAGGTCTGTCGTCTATGACTGCTTCAATCGCGAAGATGTAAGCAGGCCGTTCAAGGCGCATTATGTCGATCTTAGGTATGTCATTCCATTGACCTACACTAATCATGGAAGAGAGAGTGACTAATGCATCAGCCATGTGATTCTCATCACGAGGGATGTGATGAAAGTCGACTCTGTTGAAGAAGGGTAACAACCTTCTTGCATAGTCTTTGTAAGGAATCAATCCTGATTGGTATGTATTCCAATCTCCTTTTATCTGGTTAATAACCAAGGCTGAGTCGCCGTATACGTCCAAGTTTTTGATCCTTAAATTAATCGCTTCTTCGAGACCCATGATACATGCTTCGTATTCGGCCTCGTTGTTCGTACATTTGAACGTAAGTCTGGCAGTGAAAGGAATGTGGGAACCCTGAGGGGTAACAATGATTGCCCCAATTCCATTTCCATAATGATTAACTGCTCCGTCAAAGATGAGTCCCCACTGGGAACCTGGTTCTGGCCCTTCACTGGGTAGCGCTTCATCGGAATCTTTCATCTTTAGATACATGACATCTTCGTCTGGGAGGTCAAACCCGATTGATTCTTGATTGTCAATCGGTTGATGAGCCAAATGATCGGCTAAAATACTTCCCTTAACGACTTTCTGAGCGTGGTATTCTATGTCATATTTTGATAGTAACATCTGCCAACGGGCAATCCTTCCCGTGAGAGCAGGTTTTCGAAAACGTACTTGATTGGATCCATTTCGGAGACCAACCAAGTAGTATGACGAATCATGTACTGGCGAAGACGTTTGGCTGCCCAAGCCAAAGCGCAACAATTTTTCTCAACCATTGTGTACCGAGTCTCGCAGTCGGTGAATTTCTTGCTTAGATAGTAAATGGCAGACTTTTTCCGTTTAGTTTCGTCTTGTAGGCCAAGTACACATCCCATTGAGTCCTCTAGGACTGTGAGGTAAATGATCAGTGGTCTTCCTTCCACTGGAGGTGATAGAATCGGAGGATTCAACAGATATTCCTTGATACTGTCGAAGGCGGTTTGGCAATCTTCTGACCAAACGCAATCCTGGTTCTTTTTGAGTAATTTGAAAATCGGCGCACATGTCGCGGTCATAAGGAATATGAATCTGGAGATGTAGTTCAAACATCCCAGGAATCCTCTGACTTGTTTTTCAGTTTTCGGAGAAGGCATTTCTTGAATGGCCTTGACCTTGTCAGGATCAACCTCAATCCCTTTCTGGCTGACGATGAACCCTAGTAGTTTCCCTGAACGGACACCGAAGGTGCACTTGTTGGGATTCAAGCGGAGCTTGAATTTTCTTAGACGTTCGAACAATTTTGACAGATGTTCAACGTGTTCATCCTCTGTTCTTGATTTTGCAATCAAATCATCGACATATACCTCGATTTCCTTATGTATCATGTCATGAAACAGAGTAGTCATGGCCCTTTGATAGGTTGTCCCGGCATTCTTTAAACCGAACGGCATTACTTTGTAACAAAAGGTACCCCATGGGGTAATGAACGAAGTTTTATCCATGTCTTTCGGCGCCATTTTGATCTGGTTATAGCCCGAGAATCCATCCATGAAGGAGAATACTTTGAACTTTGTTGTGCTGTCAACCAGCATGTCAATGTGTGGTAAAGGAAAGTCGTCCTTTGGACTTGCCTTGTTCAGATCTCTGTAATCAACACACATTCTGACCCTTCCGTCCTTTTTGGGAACGGGTACGATGTTGGCTAACCATTGAGGATATTCAGATGTAGCGAGGAAACCCGCGTCAATCTGTTTCTGTACCTCCTCTTTGATTTTGATGGCCATGTCCGGGTGAGTGCGTCTCTACCTTTGCTTTACTGGCGGACATTCCGATCTCAACGGTAAGTGATGTTCCACGATGCTGGTATCCAACCCTGGCATATCTTGATAGGACCAAGCGAACACATCGGGGAATTCTTTGAGAAGCTTTACCAAATCCTCTCTGGCAGTTGGACTGAGCAGTGCTCCGATCCTGATTTCTTTTCTCTCTTTTTCTGAACCCAAGTTTACCGTTTCCAACGGTTCTTTGTGAGGTTCAATGGACCTTTCCTCTTGTCTGAGTAGTCGGGAGATCTCTTCTGGAATTTCGCTGTCATTTTCTTCTTCAGCTTCGAATACCGGGAACTCAAAGTTGGAAAAAGGCATCGGATCGTATGTTTCAACGGGGTATAAGACAAGCAATCTGCATGACGTGATGATTCGTGTTTAGAAGAGATAGAGACAATGCAAGTGTGTGCAGTGTATTTGTTTTACTGCTTGTTTTTATTATTGAATGTTTTTTAGGATTACCATTTTCTGAAAAAGCAAAAAGAGAAAACAGCAATTAATGCAGAAATTATAGAACGACGTTATTTTATTAATGAACAAGTCGAATCTTGAAACTACAGCCCTATAAAACAAAACTCACTCGCTCTGGGCAAAGCGAAGAGGGAAATTTACAAAAAGCGAGCCCTATCAAAACATTCGTTTCACCTGGGCAGGGTGAAAGGTTAAAGATGGCAATTACTTTGACTGGCGAACGACCTTCGGAACCTCGACAGCAACCCATTGGCGGCGAACTCCTCGGTGAATCACAAAGTCTGGCACCTTCCTTGATTTGTCTTCAGAAATGACGCTGATTTCTGGTGGAGCAGGATCATTGGAATCTGTCTCCCAAGCAGAATTGTCGTAGGAGGATTCCTCTGTTGTATTTTGCATAGCATTTGTGCTCTCAGCTGTATCTCCCTATCCAGTTGACTGGATATCTTCGAGCCTGATACGAGAGCTTTCGGGAGCAGTGTACTTGACCATAAAGTCGTATTTTCCACTTGGTTGTCCCAAAGTGTCCCAAACTTCTTTGGAACTGGAGAAGTCATCCCTCTCGATGACGTTGACCTCGGGAAAAGCATAGTTGATGAATTCAAGTCCTGCAAATGTTGCGAATTCATCTTTATGTTGAGTAGTTTCCGAATGACCTGAGTGTTGATCCCATGACATGGCGGGGACACAGGTATTCTGTTCAATGATACTCAGTTGAGTTTCGTTACTCGGTTGACTTTCTTGCCCCAAGTTTCCTGGGTAAGGCTGCCACATTGGCAGACCATCCATCGGGCCATAGTAATTGTGATCAAAGTTTTCTTTCATCAGAGTGTCTTCCGCTAATGAATTTGGCGGAGCACGGCATCCTTCCGGATCACAATCTCCGTAGATCATTTCGACATCTGATCTTGGTATAAATCTCGTACTTTCTGTAGGAAAGCAAAAAGGCATAGGCACCTCTTCCTAAGACATATAGCCGTCCTTGTTAAGGTAGGACTTCCATTCTTCATCTGTGTCAGAGGGATCTTCCTCATTGATAGCATAAACTGTCTGAGATACTGGGTGAAGAAAACCTCCACTGTGGAAGAAGTTTTGAAGGGGATGAAGACTTTCATCATTGGCGGCTGTCTGGGTACAGGTTGCAGAAAAACCAAGACCCTTCTTTGTTTTATTGTCAATAGGAATGACAAGCCGTCCCCATCCTATCGTATCGGTACTCTCGACCGCTTTGATAGCATCTTTGTATGAAGAAATTGAAGTTCCTTCTTTGTGCTGATCGTTCTTGTTCACCGATAGTGCTTGGAACTGAGTTCCAATAACCTCCTCGGGTTCCACACAAGTAGATGATGATAGGTTACTCACAAGCAAGGCTTGTTCCCCACAAACCGTGACAAGTTGATCGTTCTTGACGAACTTTAGCTTTTGGTGGAGGGTTGAAGTAACCGCTCCAACCTGATGTATCCAAGGTCTTCCTAATAAACAACTGTATATTGCCCGGATGTCCATAACCTGGAAAGTGATTTGGAAAGTGTGAGGACCAATAGTTATGGGAAGATCCACTTCGCCGATAACTGTTTTTCTGGATCCGTCGAATGCTTTGACGACGACCTCGCTGACTCTCATCGGAGGGCCCTTGAATGATAATTGCATCAAAGTGTACTTCGGCATAACATTCAGGGCCGACCCTGTGTCTACCAATACCTTGGCTAAAGCATCGCCCTGGCTGTTAACTGTGATATTGAGCGCCATGTTATGACGGCGACCCTCTTCGGGCAATTCCTCATCACTAAATCCCAAATTCTTGCAGGAAGTGATGTTAGAGACAATGCTATCGAATTGTCTGATTGTTACATCCTGTTCCACAAAGGCTTGCTCCAAGACTTTCTGTAGAGCCTCTCTGTGTGCTTCTGAACTGAGTAACAGTGATAATACTGAGATCTTTGAAGGAGTCTGTAACAGTTGATCAACAATGTTGTATTCACTCCTTTGGATGAGCTTTAGCATCTCATCTTTGTCTTTTGAAAAGTCGGGATTACCAGATTGACTGACTGGTGGATCAGGAATTTCCGCCTGAAGTTCCTTTTCTTTGTTGGATTCTCCAACCCCTCGGTTGAAGATTCGACCGCTCCGTGTTACACGACTGATGTCTGCAATATTCACGACGGAGGGTAATGGAATTTCCTTTCCATTCTCGATTGTTGTTGCACCGTATTTGTAAGGGATTGCCTTAGCTGATTCATACGGTAGTGGCCCCGGTAGATAGATGACTATGGGAACCTTCTGATTTTTCTGACCGTCATAAGTAACCTTGATCCATTCCCAGTTGGGAACTCTAGATTCGTCAAGTAGAGGGATGATGGCAAAAACATCCCTGATCTGGTGATGACCAGAGATCGTGACAACATCCTCAACTTGATCGGCAAGGTAGTTCGGCGACCAAATGATGGGTCCTGAACCTGGATATGGATGAATTTCTCCATGATCGATCTGACCCTGAAGAGCTGCTCTCACAAGGTAACACCCTTGGTTACTTTCCGAACAGACGCTACAACTGTCATAGTTGTGTGGTGGCACCTGGCCACGCCCACTTTGAATACAATGTAACCTCACTAGGTTACCTTCCATTGATTGGACATCCTGACTTTGACGACGAGTAGGATTCCTGTTATTGATACTAATCTGCTGAGTATCTTCGTCCATATAGATTGGCATCCACCAGTGATTTAACAAGTGCTGAAGTGCCTCCTGGACAAGGGTACAACCTCGATCGTTTTCGCAACCCGCTTTATAGTTTTGATAATCATGTGATATTAAGAATCCAAGTCGGACCTGCTCAGCATGTAACTCTACCAGGTTGGTATGCATTACACGGATGTCGAAGATCTGAACCATGTTGATTTGATAGGAGTTCCTATCATGGTAGTCTTGGATCCATCCAAGATCCATCTGACGCTGGAGGGCCTCTTGTATGAAAGAGCATCCCTGTTTGTTTACCGAGCAAATCAGACAGGAACTGTAATCGTGCCGCGGCAGATTATGATACTGGCTTTGCCTTGAGTGCATCGCCACCAAGTTGACATTCATCGCACGGATGTCGTGGTTTTGAATGACGTTGGAATTCGTGTAAACCATGTTAACTCCACGAACTCGGTGCTCTTGGATCCATCCAAGATCCATTTGTTCCTGTAGAGCTGATTGCACTACCGAACATCCTTGGTTGTCTTTAGAGCAGATATCACACTGGTGATAATTATGAGGTGGCACATGGCCATATCCACTCTGTCTACAATGCATCTTGACTAGATTGGCCCCCAATAAGAGTACATCGTGAATTTGATAGACATTGTTAGTCTCTTTCTCAATCAGATTGACCGCAGCCTTCTCATGTTGAGGCAGCGGGTTCGTAAGAACATTAGGGTTCGTATCTTTGAAAGATAAGAGCCCGCTCCTAACAAGCTTTTGCACGTCGGATTTGAAATTGAGGCAAGTCTCAATGTTATGCCCTGAACCTCCTTGATGATAAGGGCATGTTTGATCCACCTTAAACCAGAAAGGCGGATTTTCCGGGACTGAAAGGGGAGACTTAGTCTGGATGTGCCCTTTGGCTAGCAGTAACGGAAACAGTTATGCGTACGTTACAGGTATAGGATCAAATCCTGGTGGCCGTGTTGTACGATTGTTGTTATATGGGGGACTAGCCTGCTGAAGAGGTTGTTGTGTCCTTTGTTGGTTAGGTTGGCTCTACGTAATCTGAGGTTGATACATAGGAACAGGCGCGGGGCCGATAGCAGGAGTAACAGCTGCTACTGGCTGATAACGTCGCCTTTGCTTTTCGAGAGAGATATTCCCAATATCTTGCTCTTTTTTCTTAGGGAGAGCACTACCGTATTTTTTAGTACCGCTCGTCGATCCAGTGTCTTTTACCAAATGTCCTTCTCGGACGGCTTCCTCAAGACGTACACCCATGCCGACCATTTCAGTGAAATCACTGGGCGCACTGGCAATCATTCGGTCATAGTAAAATGAGCTTAAGGTCTTTAAGAAGATCTTTGTCATCTCTTTTTCCTCAAGAGGTGGACAAATTTGAGCGGCAAGTTCACGCCACCTTTGAGCATACTCCTTAAAGGTTTCCTTGTCCTTTTGCGACATTGATCTGAGTTGATCTCTGTTGGGTGCCATGTCCAAATTGTATTTGTATTGTTGGACGAAGGCAGTACCAAGATCTCTGAATGTACTGATCGTAGTACGGTTTAAACCCATGTACCATTTGAGTGCGGCACCGGTTAAACTATCCTGGAAGTAGTGAATCAGCAGGTCCTGATTCTCTGTCTGGGCTGACATCCGCCGAGCGTACATCACCAGATGGCTCTGAGGGCAAGAGTTACCCTTGTATTTTTCAAAGTCGGGCACTTGGAACTTGTGCGGGACTTTTACATTTGGGACCAAGCAGAGGTCTGCGGCGTCCTTTCCAAATAGATCCTGACCGCGAATGGCTTGCAGCTCTTTCTGCATTTCCAAGAACTGCTCCTGGAATTCATCCATTATGTCAAACATAGTTTCCTTCTTACCAGAAGGTGTCCGTGGAATCTGTCTTTCCGGGACAGTGTGCACCACAGGGGGTGGTACCGTGACTACGGTAGTAAGTCTTGGTGTCTCCCGAAGTTTGTAACCTTCAGGAGTCTTGAGTATGCCCCCTGGCATCTTTGCTTTCCCGAAGTTTGTAACCTTCAGGTCCAGCGGCTTCTGTTGTGATTCCCTGATCTTCAGTGATCGGTGGAACATATCCTTCCGGGATATAGTTAACAGGCATGCCCCAAGGACGGTCTTTCGGCATCTGATACCTAGGATCATACTTTTCTATGATGGGCGTTGAGGTGATCTCTGAGATCACAGTTCTTTGTAGCTGAGCTTCTGCCATGGCTTGCATGTCGTTACGAAGCTTTCTTATATCCTCTCTCAGAGTGTCGATCTCTTCTTTCAACTCTCTGTTTTCTTCCTCAAGATCATCCATCTTTTTCTGACGATTGGCCCGAGTATTATACGAATGAGACAGTTTGACTCTAGAATCGAGACACAAACGTGGGATTTGTAGGTAAGGAGAATACGCGATGTGAGAATGATGAATGCAATGATTATATTAATTGTTTTTAGGTTTAATTAAAATAAACTTCGACAATTAGATTGCAAATATCAAACAGTGGGAAACCCCTTTTTATTGAATTCCAAAGGATTACAGAAATGGAAATACAGTAGATTACAAAGTGCAGAAACAGAAACCTAAACTAATGGGTCCCGAGTCCTCTTCTTTGACCGGGGAGCTTGGGCCGTTGTCGGGTTGTCATTCCTTTGCCAAGTGAAAGGAGTGAGCAAATTCCTTTGGTCATCTTGATTCTCTACAACATGCTGCTCCAAAATTTCAATCAGAGCATCTTTCTCTTTTAGTAATTGCTGTATTTTGATGCACTCGACGTCGAGGGTGCGGTACTTGTTCTTCCAAGATCTTCTTTCCTTTTGAACTTTGTTGAGAGTAACCTGAAGCCTTTCAGTTTCCGTCATGAAGTACATGACAGTTTCCCTCGGTGGAAGAATTCCGTAACGAGGATAAGGCATCTTTAGCTTGAGAGCTCTAGTTTGTACCCAATGGAGATAAGGCTCCACCGAGACACAGTCCGGTTTTCCCAGAGACTCTCATCCTTTCTTATGAACATGTTTCCAAGCTTGCACTATTTCCATCTTTAGTGCTCTGTCACTTTCTCCTTCTTTGAAGAAAAGACCTTCCAGATGAACACCCAGTGGGATGTGTCTCATCGGGTATCCAAATTGACGAAGAACTAATATCAGATGATAGTTGATTCCTTCTTTAGTTCCTATGAGGGGTACGCTGGGGAAGTTTCCACAACGGTCAATGATTCTGATTCCCTCATAAATCCTATTACACCAATCTATATCAGAGTTGGTAAGAGACATGATCTTCTGCGACCAACGTAAGACACTCTTGCAATCCCAAAAAGCAGCAGACTTGGGCAAGTGAGAGATAAACCATTTGTAAAGCAAAGGTACACAGCATGTGATCTCCCCTCCGCTGTACAAATTTCCCAAGTGTACAGAATGATATGCATCTGCAAGCAAAGCCGGCACAGGGTTTCCAATGAGAAAAACCTTAATAGCGTTGACATCGACGAAGTTATTGATGTTGGGAAACAAAAATAACCCGTAGGTGAGCAAGACAAAGATGCTTTCAAAAGCAGTCTCGTTCCCTATACTAGCGAAGTATAGAGTTTTCTTCGTCAAGAACTGGGCTGGCAAACCTTGGATGCCACCCTTAGTGGTCATGTGAGTCCTGACCTCAGACTCGTCCAAATGAATTGCTATTGCAATAGTCTGATTCTTTGGAATTTCTTCCAGTCCAGAAAATGGAGCTCGATCTGTGATATGTAAATCAGTCAGATGAGAATACTCCTCCAGCGTTGGTGATAGCTGGTAATCCGGGAATGTGAAACAATGATAAACCGGATCGTAGAATTGAATGAGCGCGTCCATGATCCCCTTAATCACATGGACTCTTAACAGTGGTAGCAAACCACCGTGCTTGGCTCTGAAAGCCTCTGGGTTAACGATCATCCTCGCTAACTTTCTCAAATCCCCTAGTTTTGGAACCTTGAAGGTATACTGGTGAGTTCTCCTTCTACCGAAATCCATTAATGCAATCTTTTTCTCTGATATTTGCAATCACAGTCTTAGTTTAATTTGAAAAACAGAGAGACTAGAAGAGAAATTTTTTGAATGTTTTAATGTTTTTTAGATGAATGCATGAATGCAGCACACAAAAACATAGAAAAAACATGGGGTCAAAGGGTCGTTGTCATGAAGTCAAGGCTCTACCCATCCCCAAAGGTTTATACTAGGGTGATTTTTGTACCTGTACTCATTATCATCAGTTCCTCCCAGGAAAGCAAAACAACAAGCGGATCGCCAGCGAGTTGTGTGCAATCTTAGAGTAAGTGCCATTCACCGAGAATAGATCACCAGCCTCAAATGAGAGTAGTATCGCGTAACAGCTATTTCCGATAGCTTCCGCACTACGAAAAAGGTTGGCTTTTCTTAAGTGTATACTCAATCTCACCACATGCGGCATCACCCGCATTCCCATTAGCAGAAAAATAAACACGGATAGCATTTAGGAAAAGCAGTATATATATTTATCCTAATCATCCTAGACTTATAAAGCTATGAATCTTAAGTTCCTTACAGAAATGGGTTCCCCGGCGGAAGCCCCAATCTGTGGTTCTCAGCCCAAGAGATGGACCAGCATAGGTCAATCTTTCTCTTCGGTAGAGTTCCCATTTTCCGTAGAAAACGGGGATGATGCCCTAAGGCAGAAAATGAGACTCCACAGCAGAGTCACCATTTACAAGGAAAACATAAAGAAAGAAAGATCGGCCCCACGGTGGGCGCCACTTTTCTGTAGCGAGCGATTTTGGACGCGATTCTTAAGCGCTGGTCGCTCTCTGCGGTTTGAGCTTTAAACTACAGGTCGATTCATTTTTTATCCTATTGTGAGCTGAATAAGGAAGGGAAATAGATGTCTCCAATTAACCCTGCTTGCATACTGAGTTTAAACAGTGATCTGTTAGGTTACGGATGCTATCAATGTGGAGGGGCCTTTGTACTGGTTATTTGTATTTTTGCCAATACGGTTCTCTTTCTTTTTACCTGGGCAGAAGGTTTCTGGTGGGGAACAAGGATTAGGATGTTAGGACTGATGCTTTTGAATTACTGCTTTTAATTGACGAAGATATGGGATTTGGGTTTTTTGTTGATTGCGCTCGCTAAGATCTTTTCTTTCGATCTTATGCCTACGTATTCCCGTTTACCGAAACAGGGAAATCAGAGCGTTCGTAGTTCCTCCTATTCTATGGGAGGAAATGGTGTTTTTGGTGTCTTGTTCAAAGCCCAAGACATGAAGCGAAAGGTGATTTGTATCTTGTTTAAAGCCCAAGATGTGAAGCTAAAAGGTCTATTTGTGTCTTGTTCAAAGCCCAAGACGTGAAGCTGAAAGACCTCGACTTTAGAGAGAATTTGTCATCTCTAAAGAGGGGAGAAGGAGAATTACTTTAACTGGGATACGCGGATCCGAGCAATGCCATAATTTCCAAAGAAAGGGTTTTAACCTGAAGGAGAAGACTTTAACTCAGTGTAGAGCAATGCCATCTTTCCTTAGGAATTTCTCATGCTAAAAGAGGGACAGTGGCATGGATGTAGATGATCCAGAGGCTTGCCGCTTACAGCGATTAGATGAAGGGAAAGGAGTTGTTGATGTTTGTGTACTGTGAACGAGGCACAGCTTTGATGCTAAAAGGTCGATTGGATCAACCAGTGGTTTTCTTATACAAAGCCTAAGAGGAGGCTAATTTCCGCTAGGAAAATCATTATACAAAGCCTAAGAGGAGGCTATTTTGTGTCTCGTACAAAGCCCGAGAGAGAGGCTAAAAGTTTTTGACCCAGTGGGGCATATCGTTATACAAAGCCTAAGAGGAGGCTAGCAAAGAGTTGACTCAGTTGGAGAATCTTTTATACTCAGTAAGAGAGTGTTTTTTGTATCTCGTACAAAGCCCGAGAGAGAGGCGAAAAGGTTGTTTTGACTCCACTGGGGAGAATTTTGGTATCTCGTACGAAGCCCGAGATGGAGGCTATTGTAACTGTTTCAATTGAGTGACAGATCCAATATACTGATTTAAAAGAGAAAATCAGTTCTTATATGAGCAACATTGTACTAAGGGATTTGATTTGAGGATCAGGGATATTTCCTTCTCTTTGAGGAAACGGGAAATCCAAAGGGTATTGAGACTATCCGAGTCTGCGGGTTTCCTTCCTATTTAACGAAGGGTGCTTGAGAATGTCTTTGAGACTCAAGGAAGTTAGACTGTCCGTGTCTAGAGTTTTATCTTTTGTACTATGCTTCGAGAAACAGTAGTAGACTCTATGAAAGGACTGTTCTATGAGGATGACTAGGTTCTGTTCCTATACCTCTAGGAGGTCGTCGGGACAATTTGTACGAAGCCCAAGAGGAGGCTGGAAACTTTTAAGAAGCCGACGGGTCCTTGTACGAAGCCCAAGAGGAGGCTATCATTCCCGAAGGAAGAGATCATTATACGAAGCCTAAGAGGAGGCTGTGAATACTTCTAAGAAGCCTTAGTGTCCTTGAATAATGCCCAAGAGGAGGCCGATGCTTTTAAGAAGCCCGTGGGTCTTATCATCTCCTTTCCATTAGGAGAGATAACTCTTTTAAAGATAAAAACCACTGGTAAACGTGCGAGGTTTACTATCCAACGACTTTTAGCTTTTAAAGAGGGTTCCTTAGTTAAGGTCCAAGATTATGACCGTAGTGGGTACCCAAACCCCGAGACATTCAAGGCAAGCTATCCACAAGGGATAGATCAGGTCAGGAAAGTTCGAGAATTGGGAAGAAACTCAAAGATGCCATTCACGGAGAATACATTCATCTTGGGGAGTAGAGCTTCTTGACGATTCCTAAGGAGGACAGCCGAAGAGAAGACTGTATCTGGTGCTCCTATTGGGGATCTAGGCGTCTATTTCTACGAATAAGTGAAACGGCATCACCTAGTTCTAGACGTAGTTGCCGGGGAAACTCGAAATATCTATACTATTATTACACAGTAGATATGAGTTTATGAAAGGAGACTTACAGTGAGCAGCCCCACAATACAGTTTATAATATGAAAGCAGTAAATGAAAGCGATAACCACTTACTCGGTTGTAGTGCTTCCATGCTGTTTGGTTAGTTGTTCAATAAAGAAAGATTAAAAACAACAGTATATTCAAAATCAAAGGAGAAAGTGCTTTGAAAAAGAAAGATTTGGGGCTTACAGCTCAAGCAGAGGCCCAGGGTTTTATCAGTGAGCGCACTGTTTGAATTTGTACAGCGGGACTTATACAAGTGACTGGGGCCCAAAATGTTTTCTGTACAAAGGGATGGGTCTTACACTCTCTCAAGAGGCCCAAAAAAGGTTTAAAGAAAAGAGAGGGGCTTATAACACGAGGGTAGGCCCAAATGATTTTTCGTTTAAAAATGGCGATCGCGCCGAGGTTTTCTTTTAACGCAGAGGGACTTATACAATAAGTGAGGCCCAAAATGTTTTGGTTAAAAAGGGGGATTGGGTCTTACACTCTATTAGAGGCCCAAAGTGTTTTAAAGAAAAAGAAATGGGTCTTACTACTCGAGGGTAGGCCCAGATGGTTTTTATTTTTAAACGGGCGACGATCGCGCCGTTTACTTGTATAGAGGGACTTATACAATGAGTGAGGCCCAAAAAGTTTTTGTACAAGGGGGGATGGGTCTTACACTCTCTCAAGAGGCCCAGAGTGTTTTGAAAATGATTTATGAGGGTTGAATTAATCCAAAACCCTAATTTGTTTTCAAAATGTATTTAATTGAATAAAAATTCAATTAAAATGATCAAAAATTGTTTAACACATGGAAAACAAATTGTGATCTTGGATTAATGCTTCAAAAATTAAGTATTGACCTACAAAATAATTAGAAAGCATTAAAAGTTGCAAAATCAATGTAGAAAAAATATTTAAAATGTCAAAACAATTAAAATATTAATTCTTTGCAAAAATATCAATTATATGAAATAAATAATATTTTTGGGATTTTTTGTGAAAATAAAATATTTTAACATTTTTGTGAATTATTAAAAAAAGAATCAACTCAAAATCATTAAAACTCAGAGAGAAATTAATTTTTGAATCAATTAAACAAAATCACAAAATTCAAATATTTGAATTTGAAAAAAAGGCGCCAAGAACAAGCTGAAGAACACGCGCGTGTTCTTGGTTTCTCAGATTTGCGTTTTCTATCCAATCTCCATGAATACGTAATCATATCATGCAATCCACATATCATTATGCTCGTTTCAACCTCACGATCATGTCTATGTACTTTAATTTCATTTAAATTAAACATACAACAAGAAATCACGAAGAAACCTCAAGAACCCTAATTTCTGCATGAAGGCTAGGATTTTTGATACACGATTCAAACAATGCAATTAATTGAGGGAAAACATTCCATGCATGATTATGAACATATGGCCAAATTATTGTGCGAGGAAATATGCATAGATTGAGAGATGACCAAGTATGTGCTTACCTCCAAGCCGTGACAGCAAGTTCAGAGTGATTTTTGATTTGGAGGTGTTACAGATGAGTGGTGATGATCTGAACAGCTTCCCTACACCCTATGGATCGTGTTTGGATGGTTGGACTTGATTGAAATTGGCTGGATCATTTTGTGGCACCTCAGCTGCACCTTGTTTGAAAATTTGAGCAACCAGCTGGTGATTTCATGAAATTGATGTTTCAGAAGTTATGTGAGTGTTTGATCAGCTCATATGTGATGTATGTGAGGTGTGTGAGTGATTGGTTTGTGCAGAATTGCTCTCAAACTCAAAACCCGATAGCTACCTTGCTAAGAAAGGCATTTTTGCCAAGAGAAAGAGATTTTGAGGAAAGCATCTGTTAGATGGCTTTGGTGTACTTAAACTAACCACAATTGAGCTCTATTTATAGTATAGCAAGTTTGTTTTGCAAGGAATAGTGCATGGCAGCTGGTAAGTAGGTTTGGCCAATGTTGGCAAATGAAAATCCAAGTCTCCTCTAGCCATTGACTAGAGGTTAGGGCACAGAGCTTTGGTCCCCTTGGTCTTGGATAAGTCTTGACTGATTTCAGATGAGAATGGCTCAGTCCATGCCACCTTGATGGTTCCATTGAATGCCTCATTCCAAATTTGAAGTCTTGTCCCTATTTTGGCCATTCTAGGTTCAACATGCTATTCCTTGTTCCTTGGACCTTGGAGGCTTGGCTCAGTGATTGTCCCCTTTGGATTCAATCCTCTGAGGTGTCCAAGTGGATAGGAACTATTGAAATTGGATGATTTTGGCAAATCGAGCCAAAGTGCAAATTCTGCCTTGCCTTGACAGATTTCAGCAAGGCAACTTGCCAATGTTGTATCTCATGATGTAGGTTGAATTTGGCAATGTTCTTGGCCATTTTGGAAAGCTCTTACATGATACAACAACTGTTTGAACAAGTTTGGTTTTGATCTCTTTTGATTCCAAGTGAAAAATCCCCCTACATTTGGCAAAAAGTGAGGCAGAATCTGACTTAGTGAAAATTTCACTAAGTGTTGGAAAAAGTGACATTTTCACTTTTCAGCCACTTTGATCACTCCATAACTCAAAATCCTTAATGAATTGGAATGACTTGTAGTTGAAGTTTTTGTAGGTGATAATGAGGGCTACAAATCCATCTTTGGATGAGAAAAAATGGCCTTGTGGTTTAGGAGTTATGGTCCTCCAAAGTTGGTACCTTTGCCACTTTATTTTTAACTTAGAAAAATTTCTAAGTTTTATGGTTACCCCTTTTACAAGTTATCTCACTTTTCTTGATTTTTCTTGATGAATGATGATTCAAATCATACATTAACATCATTTTAGGGTTAAAAATCCATTTTGGTAAAAAATCTCAAAAAGTCAAAGTTGACTTTTGTGCACAGTTGACTTTTTATCAGATGAATTCCAAACTGTGCAATTCTTCAGGAAATCATGTCCTTGACCTAAATCAAACTTGATGGACATGTTCCATGGGTGTCATAGGGTATATTCAATCATGTATTAGGGTTTGGGAGCATGTCCTGGACCCTAATTGTGGTGCAGATGAAATTGAGACTTGTTACTCAAGCTTCTTGGATCAATCCATTGTTCCAAATGGATCAATATGGTGTATTAGAGACCCTCAAATCATCTCTTGAGGTCTTGGCTCATGGTTTGTCCCAAAAGTCAACTTAGGGGTGAATTAGGTCAAGAAACCCTAATTCTTAATTTTTGATGAATGCATCC
Organism: Lathyrus tuberosus; assembly: GCA_022829125.1. Classification (NCBI taxonomy): domain Eukaryota; kingdom Viridiplantae; phylum Streptophyta; class Magnoliopsida; order Fabales; family Fabaceae; genus Lathyrus; species Lathyrus tuberosus. The sequence goes on along the minus strand of JALAZF010000013.1, from coordinate 22,824,578 downwards.
CCTGAGGCAAAATTGACTTGATGCATGGGTTCATGAGGTTCCATGAAGTATATTAGGTCATGTTTTGGATCATTGCCTTGAGCCCAGATGATAATTTCCATCTGGAGGCCCTGGTCGACCAAAACCCTAATTTGGTGACACTGTCGATCTTGAGACTTGATCCACCTAGAAGGGAGCAGCCTTGTGCTTAATCCTTGAAGTGGGAGTCCTTTTTGATCCATTGTGGATGTTTAATAGATTATACAAGTTGAAGATCATGTCATTTCTTGATTGATCATTTGTCTAAGCACTCAGAGAGGGCTTGAAACCCTAATTTTGATTGTATTGGATGCTCACCCATCTTTGGGGAGACTGATGAAGCATGATGGTTCATCCATATTGTGATGATGATTTTCACAATGATGGGAAATCTAAGTGGTCAAAATTTGGGGTATTACAGGTAACACTTATGTTTCTTATTTGCAAAACCCTCCCAACCTAACAGGCTAAACAGAAAGTCTATGCTCTCACCTACACCTAAGGCGGTCATGGTGGGTGTGTGGGCGAATTTCGTCAAAGCAATGGGTCTAAGAGACAAAGCCTCATAGCGATGCCACTGTGTTCCATCTCTGAATTCTATTGGCATGTTATTCTCGTTTACCATTAGTTAGTACTTTTTGCAAAAATGAGAACAGAAGAGGAGAACAGAGAAGAGTAGAAAGACTTTATAATCCTGTAGTTTTTTCAATTTTTAAGATCAGCACAATATTTTCAAATTAAATTTAAAACGATGTAAAAGAAACTGAAAATTTGCAAAATAAAAACAAAACATAGAAAGCATAAAGAAGTAACAAACATAAAGCATGAAAACGGAAATCATGGGTTGCCTCCCATCAAGCGTTGTTTTTAACGTCGAAAGCCTGACGAATTCAATTATATGCTTAGTTAGGAGGTTCGGTGGGCAACTCTAAAAGTCTTAGGCAGTTCAAATAATCTCTATTTTCAATGTTGTGATAATGTTTTAGACGTTGTCCATTGACTAAAAATGGATTACTATTCCTCCCCCTTTATTTCTACCACTCCACTTTGTAGAATTTTTGTAATTTCAAAAGGACCGGACCATCTAGACCTTAATTTCCCAGGAAAGAGTTTTAATCTTGAGTTAAAGAGGAGTACAACGTCTCCCACGCTAAATTCTTTTCTAGATAAGCGCTTATCGTGCCATCTTTTTGTTCTTTCTTTATATATCTTAGCATTCTCGTAAGCGTCTAATCTTAACTCTTCTAGTTCATGCAAATCTAGGATACGTTTTTCACCTGCGGAATCATACCTTAAGTTCAATGTTTTAATAGCCCAATAGGCTTTATGTTCTAATTCCACTGGCAAGTGGAAAGATTTACCATAGACAAGCTTGAAAGGTGTAGTTCCGATTGGTGTTTTGTAGGCCGTCCTATATGCCCATAAAGCTTCGTTGAGTTTTGATGACCAGTCTTTCCTAGAGGTGGTTATGGTCTTTTCTAGAATTTGTTTTATTTCTCGGTTCGAGACCTCAACCTGTCCACTTGTTTGTGGGTGATATGGTGTTGCTATGCGGTGTCTTACTCCATATTTCGATAGTAATTTGTCAAATATTTTTGATATGAAATGAGAACCTCCGTCACTTATGACAAGTCTCGGCACACCAAATTTGGGAAAGATTGTATTTTTAAAGAGCTTTATGACTACTCGTGCGTCATTTGTAGGAGAAGCTATTGCCTCAATCCATTTTGAAACATAATCGACGGCTACGAGTATATATTTATTTCCAAAGGATGATGGAAAGGGTCCCATAAAGTCAATCCCCCATACATCAAAGACTTCTACTTCTAATATACCTTTTTGAGGCATCTCATCGCGTCTTGATATGTTACCAGTGCGTTGGCACCGGTCGCAGTTTAGTATTGCGATGTGGACATCCTTCCAAAGGTTGGGCCAGAATAGGCCGGATTGCAAGATCTTAGCGCATGTCTTTGAGGTACTAGCATGTCCTCCATAAGGAGCAGAATGACATTGAGAGATGATGTTTTCTGTTTCTTCTTCTGGGACGCAACGACGGAAGATACCGTCGGCTCCTCTCTTAAACAGCAAAGGTTCATCCCAATAGTAATGTTTTAGATCATGAAAGAATTTTTTCTTTTGTTGATAAGATAAGTTTGGTGGAAGTACTCCAGCTGCTAAGTAGTTGACTATGTCAGCATACCATGGCAGGGTTTTGTGCATGTTAATTTCTTCCACGACTTCTTCCATCTTTGGGTCATTTAACTGTAGAGTAGACATATCACTTTCTAGTTGAGCTATGAGCCGTTCATATGGGAAATCCTCATTAATGGGTACTGTCTCTGGTTTAATGCCTTCTAATCTGGATAAGTGGTCTGCTACTACGTTTTCGGTTCCTTTCTTATCTTTGATCTCTAAATCGAATTCTTGTAGAAGTAGGATCCACCTTAGCAGTCTAGGTTTTGCATCCTTCTTGTTAAGTAAATATCTAATAGCTGTGTGGTCTGTATAAATGATGATCTTAGCTCACACTAGGTAGGAACGGAATTTGTCAAGGGCAAAGATCACGGCTAAAAGTTCTTTTTCTGTGGTAGCGTAGTTCATTTGGGCGGAATCTAAAGTTCTACTTGCGTAGTAAATGGCATGAAGTTTTCTATCCCTCCTTTGTCCTAAGACTGCACCTACGGCATAGTCACTTGCATCACACATGATTTCGAAAGGTAATCTCCAATATGGTGGTTGCATGATAGGTGCGGTAATAAGAGCTGTTTTCAGCTGTTCAAACGCTTTTAGGCATTTCTCATCAAAGATGAATTCAGCGCTTTCATTAATAGACCGATAAGAGGTTTAGTGATTTTCGAGAAATCCTTTATGAATCATCGGTAGAAACCGGCGTGTCCTAAGAAACTTCGTATTTCTTGTACGATTTTCGGAGGTTGAAGATCCTTTATAATCTCTATCTTGGCTTTATCAACTTCAATTCCTCTATCGGACACAACGTGTCCAAGTACAATTCCTTCATTTACCATAAAATGGCATTTCTCCCAGTTTAATACAAGATTGACTTTTACGCATCTTTCCAGTACCATTTCTAGATTCGATAGACATCCTTTGAAACTCTGCCCACATACGGAGAAGTCATCCATAAACACTTCCATAATGTCATCTATAAAGTCAGCAAAGATTGACATCATGCATCTTTGGAATGTGGCAGGTGCATTACATAGTCCAAACGGCATTCACCGATAAGCAAATGTACCATAGGGACATGTGAAGGTCGTCTTTTCTTGGTCGTCAGGATGAATATGAATTTGAAAGAATCCCGAGTAACCGTCTAAATAGAAGAAATATGAGTGTCTAGCCAATCTTTCCAACATTTGGTCAACGAAAGGTAATGGGAAATGGTCTTTACAAATGGCTTTATTCAGCTTCCTATAGTCGATGCACATTCTACTTCCAGTTACAACCCTTTTTGTTATAGATTCACCCTTTTCGTTCTTAACAACTGTAACACCTCCCTTCTTTGGAACGACATGTACTGGGCTGACCCATTGACTGTCTGATATCGGGTATATGATTCCTGCTTCTAAAAGTTTTTTCACTTCGTCCTTGACTACAGTGCTCAAGATCGGGTTAATCCTTCTCTGATGTTCCCTAGAGGATTTACAGTCTTCCTCCAGCATAATGCGGTGCATACAAATAGAAGGGCTTATTCCTTTAAGATCAGCGATGTTATAGCCTAATGCAGTTGGATATTTTCTTAAGACGTCTAATAGTTTCTTTGTTTCGGTCTATCCTAAGTCTGCATTGACTATCACAGGTCGTTCGAGAGCTTCGTCTAGGAATTCATACCTTAAATTTTTGGGTAATGTTTTCAGTTCTAGAGCTGGGTTCTTTGGGCAAGGTAGATGATCTGGTGTAAGTGCTAAGCATTCACTTAGGCTATCATCTTGATAAGGTTCACACCAGTTATCATCTTCGAAAATCGGAGGTATAGGAATTTTTAGAATATCTGAATATATGGTCGATTCCATCTCGATTTCTCTTACGCATTCGTCTATGACATCTAGTAAATAACATGTGTCGTCTATAGCTGGAGCTTGTAGGAATTGTGTCAAGATAAATTCAACTTTCTCTTCACCAACTTCAAAAGTTAGCCTGCCTATCTTTACATCTATAATTGCTCCAGCAGTAGCTAGGAATGGCCTTCCTAATATGATAGGAGTAGTAGAGTCTTCTGTAATATCCATGATTATGAAATCAGTAGGGATATAGAATTGTCCTATACGAACTGGAACATTCTCTAGTATACCAACTGGGTATTTAACAGAGCGGTCAGCTAATTGAACATACATCTTAGTTGGTCTTAATTCTCCCATATCAAGCTTCTTGCAAATGGATAAGGGCATAACACTAATACTGGCTCCTAAGTCGCATAGAGCTTTGTCTATGACGAATTTCCCAATTACACAAGGTATCGAGAAACTACCTGGGTCTTTTAGCTTAGGAGGCATTTTGTTTTGGATTATTGCGCTACACTCAGCAGTAAGCGTAACTGTTTCGTTTTCCTCAATCTTCTTCTTATTGGATAGGATTTCTTTTAGGAATTTAGCGTATGAGGGCATCTGGGTGATGGCTTCTGTAAAAGGTATTGTGATGTTTAATTGTTTCAGAAGTTCAACAAATTTCTTAAATTGCCCTGCACTTTTAGAATTTTTCAATCTTTGAGGGTACGGAATAGGTGGCTTATAAGGTGGTGGAGGCACATAAGGTTTTTCTTTGTCTACATCCTCTTGGTTATTATCTTCCTTTTCCTTGGGCTCACTCTCCTTCTCAGTTGTTTGGTCGTTAGCAGACTTTTGGTACATGGATGGATTTTGAAGTCTTGGGTCAGTGGGTCCATCTAATTCTTTTCCACTTCTCAGTATAACAGCGTTTGCATGCCCTTTAGGATTAGGTTATGGTTGTCCAGGAAATGTTCCAGTAGGAGCAGCAGTAGGTGCTTGTTGTTGAGCCACTTGGGAATTTTGTGTTTCAAGCATTTTGTTGTGAGTGGCCAAAGCGTCTACTTTGTTTGCTAACTGCTTAATCTGTTCACTAGTGTGTACGTTTTGATTCAGGAACTCTTTGTTTGTTTGAGTCTGGGTAGCTATGAAGTTCTCTATCATCAGTTCAAGGTTAGACTTCCTAGGAACATTTGGAGCAGCTGTTGCAGCCTTTTGATATCCTGGTGGTGCAGTAGGTGCTTGACCAGGTGCATACAGTGCATTGTTGTTTTTGTAAGAGAAGTTGGGGTGATTCTTCCAACCAGGATTGTAGGTATTTGCATAAGGGTTTGCTTGAGCATAATTCACTTGATCTGTAGAGGCTCATGCTAAAACTTGGCATTCAGGGGCAGCGTGTCCAGCTGTTCCACATAATTCGCAGTTTGGCGCTACAGCAGCTACGGTGGTTGTGGGTGTCATGGTCAAGTTGTCTATCTTTTGAGCTATTGCGTCTACCTTAGCACGGACGACATCTAGGCTAGATACTTCGTACATTCCTCCTTTCGGTTGGGATTTCTCCACTTGAGTTCTTTCACCTCCCCATTGGTAGTGATTCTGAGTCATACTCTCGATGAGTTGTTGGGCCTCATCATAGGGTTTATCCATGAGTGTACCACCTGCGGCGGCATCTATCGTCAATCTTGTGTTGTACAAGAGACCATTGTAAAACGTGTGGATAATTAACCAATCCTCAAGGCCATGATGCGGGCATATCCTCCTCATATCTTTGTATCTTTCCCACGCATCATATAAAGACTCGTTGTCTTTTTGTCTGAAGCTGTTGATTTGGGCTCTCAGCATAGCTGTTTTGCTTGGCGGAAAATATCTTTCCAGAAAGACCTTCTTCAAATCTTTCCAAGAAGTAATAGAATTTGATGGCAAGGATTGCAACCAAGCCCAAGCTCTATCTCTTAATGAGAAAGGGAAAAGACGTAGTCTTATGGCATCTGCGGTTACACCATTCACTTTCACTGTGTCTGCATACTGCACAAACTTGGTTAGATGTTCGTTCGGATCTTCTGTTGGGTTTCCCAAAAATTGATTTTGTTGTACAGTAGATAACAGCGAGGGTTTCAACTCGAAATCGTTTCGGTTGATGGCTGGAGCGACAATGCTGTTGTGAGGTTCTTGTTGAGATGCGGCAGCATAATACTTAAGAGGTCGGTTCTGTGGTAAGTCAGCCATGTCTGGTTCTGATTCGGAATCTGATTCGGATTCGAGTTCAGGATCTGATTGAGATTCAGGTTCTGATAAAGGAAAAGGGATATCGTGAGTTAAGCAGTATTCTTGGATACGTCTTTTTACAGAAAGAAGACGTTCAGGTTCGTCTGTTGGTCGTACGAGGTCTTCGCCAGAAGAGCGAGTACTTGGCATACAATCAACAGAAAGGGAATTTTGGTTTTTTGCCTTAGTCTATACGACGTAACAAAGGAATTACGATGTCGACTTAATTAATCCCCGGCAACGGTGCCAAAAACTTGGTCGCGACTTTATGAGTCGAATGAGGATTACTGCAAGTATACAGTCGTATCGCGTAGTTTTAAAAGATTATCGATCCCACAGAGAATAGAAATCGAACGCACCGTTATCTATCGTTACTATGTTTATCTAAGGCTAATCAGAATTTGGGTTTTTAGTTCAAACAGGAAATTAAAGGGAAATTAAAATTTGGGAATACTAGTTATGAATAAGTTATCGGTATATAATTCGGTAACCTAAGTAGAATTAATTAAACCTAAGCCTGTAGAGATTTATCACCTTATTCATCTGTAAGAGAAACCAGTTTAAAAGCCCTCAACTCACACTCCCGTGGATCTTGCTTTGGACTATACTTCTAAGTCAATATGTCTGCTCTCACTAGCCCGTATGAGGTTAAAAATACTTTTTTGAAAACTAATTAAACCTAATTAACTTTAAAGTGCTTCCGCTGTTTTTAAACCTAATGCCCGATTTCAGCTATCCGGATAAAGCCTCACACTCCCGTGGTCTCGACTTTAACCTATGTTACTTCTTTACTCTCGTAATAAAAGTTTGGGTTTTATATTAAGAAATCGAAGCCAGAAGGAGGATTGATTATTGATTTTAGCTTAGAGAAAATTAATTCATTTTAGTTACTTCATTATACACCGATAATATCGGTTTAGCTCGACATAATTTGGAAATTAAACGCTAAAGCAAGGAAATAAACAAACACAGACATAATTAAGGAATAAACAAACAATACTTGAATTAAATAACGGAACCTGGAATTCAGTAACAATGGCAACAGCAATCCCTCCACAACTCGGTAGGTTCTTGCTTGAAAATAATAAAATGCATGGTTGAAGGCAATGAAACAAAGAAATCTAAAGCTAAGTTGTAACAGTCCCTCAGTGTGAGAAACTGTCACTTTTGTTCGGCAATGGTTAACAAGGAAAATGGAAATGGAATGTAAAAAGAATGACTGAAGCTTCTGAAAATAAATTGGCAGCACAACGGTATACTTCGAAAACAGAAAAATGGCCACCCTTTGTTCTTCGTGAGTGTCTCTATTTATAGGTTGGGCATCATGTGGAAGTTGGAGAAAAATAAGCCATTCATGCTAACGGTTATCCCATGTTGGACCTAGAAAACTTCGGAGGTAATGGCATCGTGTGAAACTATTTCATCTGAGAATTCGTAGTTGAGTCTCTGCATCCAACGTGCAACTTAAGCGCATGACGATCGTGGTGACATGTGACGGTCGTGGTGAACTTTGGAGCTGCCACGGTCGTGGCACTCCCATGACGATCGTGATATCAGCAAAAATGGATTTCTTCAATTTTTCTTCTCTTTTCTGCTCTTTTCTTGCATGTTTTGGTTCTTTTCCACATTTAGCATACTTTGACTTGTGAAATATGATTACCTGCAAAAACACTTAAATAATCTCGAGAAAATCGGATATTAGACGAAAAACAGAATAAGAACTAACATAAATCGAAGTAAAAATATGATATAAATTCGTGTTATCAGCGATAATATCTGTCCTGGAGGAAAGAGTGAAGAAGGCCAAGGAGGAGGCTAAGGCTGCCAATGACGCGAGGAAGAAATCTGACGAGGGGGTCGCTAGACTGAAAGGGGAGAATGATACCCTGGTTGTTGAGAGAAAGGTTGTCGATGATTTGGTCGAACAGATGAGGTCTACGGCTGCCCCGGCAGAAGACGAGCACGAGGAGGTAAAGACGTTGAAGACTATGACTGAGCTGGTTGCTCGTATTGAGCGGTCGGAAGAGGATGTGTACATCATTGGAGAAGAGTCATTTAACAACATCGTGGCCTAACTCAAGCTAGTGAATCCCGAAGTCCAGATATCTACGGAGGGTACTAACTTTCTGGGCCATGTTGAGAATGGCAAGATAGTTACTCCATACTTCTTCAACATCGGCAATGAGCATGCCCGACTTTTGAACGAGGAGACCCAGCTGCCGCAGCCTAACCCTGAGCAGCTGGACCAGATGAAGGAGTGAAATCTCCTTTTGTAATGTATCTGGCCTGCGTGCCATACTTGATGTAACTTTATTGTTGTTTGGGGCGTGGCCCCTTTGTCTTGTAATATGCACAATTGTGGTCCTTGTGGCCACTTAATTATTTTGGTATGTATGTGTTCTGGACTGGGCCAATGCCTGCCCAACCGTCTGGCAGGCCCAGCCCAATACTGGTACGGCCTAATATGGCCCATAAATAGCCAGCGTCGAGCATGTCCCTGTCAGTGCCGAGCATGCTCATGTCATCCCCTCGTCGACCGCGGATTAGGCAACGCTTTTGAGCAGAAACTTAGGGTTGAGGAAAGTACCTCTCTCCTCGACCTCTACGTACTCCTCCCTACGAGGACACGTCGTCTTGTAACCTCCCACCTCCGAAGGAATCGGTCTGCGCACCTTCCGGAGATCTCGGGACCGTTACCCTAGGGCGAAGACCACGTGCTGGTCTTCCTTATGCCACGTAAGCCCTGACAGTCACCTGGATTGGGCCTTGCAATCCAGCCCAGTGCAGGAGACCGTTGGCCCCGCGCTAGGGGCACTTTATAAATACCCTCTCACTTGAGAGGGTCAGGTTACGTTCATTCTTACTCTCATACCTGTTTTTCTGTACTTGCTTACTCCCGTTACCTGACTTTGGCATCGGAGTACCTTGTAGGTACACCCCCCCCCCCCAACCGTATCATCACCACCGGAGTTGAAGACCATAAGACGTTGCTGGCCACTGTCATACTTCCTGATCCAGGTACGATCAGTGGCACCGTCTGTGGGAACCCTTGGTGGTCGCTTCAAAGCACTGTCGCGCAGCTTTAATGTCCCTGTGCAATGTATCGACCATACCTTTCGAAGTGTAGTACTTCATTTTGAGATGGACGGTTGACGGCACAGCTACCAGCTCGGCCAAAGTTGGCCGCCCAATATGCAATGGTAGAGAGACAGATAGTCAACTACCAGGAACTGAACTTTAATAGATCTGGTTGTCTCTTTGGATCCAAAGGTCACGATCAACTCGACGCATCCCCAGGGTTTCGTGACCGACCCGTTGAACCCCTGTAGGTCAGAACCCACGTAGGGAATGAGGTGCGATTTATCCAGCTGGAGGGTCGAGAACAGCTGTGAGTACATAATGTTGACCGAGCTGCCTTGGTCAACTAAGATCCTGCGAACATCAAAATTCGCCATCTGGGCTCTAACGAGCAATGGAATACTTGAGTTCGGGGCCCCTCCGAGGAGTTCTTCCCGGTATAAGGAGATAAAGACTGATCCCTTCTGGGCTTTGTCGAGCGTCGTCACCTTGCTGGAGCTCGTGCTGATCAGGTGCTCGAACTTTCTCTTCACGGAGCCCACAATGTCTTTATTGAAGCCCCCTCTGGAGATGACCATTGTTGAGGGGAAAGTTTCCTATGGGCTATGGGCTGCGAGATACGCGGGAGCGCTGAACTCATCTGGGACATAGAAATCCTCTGGTCGCGATATACTCATGGCAACTTAGAGGTTGGTTTCTTCCAAGGAAGGCACCTTTTCCTCTACTTTCTTTGACTCCTGGGCGTCTTGCCGAAGAGCATCCTTTTTCTTCGTAAACTGCTTCAGGTGGCAGTCCCTTATCAGTATTTCTATGGCATCCTTTAAGTGGATGCAATCTTCAGTGGTGTGGCCATGACTCTTGTGGAAACGGCGGTATCGAACCCCCGCTTGTTTAAACTCCGAGTTAGCACATTCGGAGAGAATCTTTTCCCTGGAGACAGTCAGGGGATTGTAGTCATGGAAACGGCTGACGGGCCCCTTGTTGTCCCAGGATTCCCGGGGACGATCTTCGCGCCTCCTCTCCCCTCTACGGGATGTCGAGGGTTCATCGCCTTTAGAGGCCCTGGCACTTTCCTGATGGCGTGAGGCCCGGGCAGAATTGGCCACTTCCTTTTCCTCGTACTGAATATATGCATGCGCCTTGAGGAGGGAGGCGTCCAGGCTCCTTTGGGGTGCAAGGCCAACAGCTTTAGAAAATTCTGAATGAGGGCGAAGTCCTCGTTCGAGCAGAAATTTCTTCATGTCGTCGGTGGTGGGGACTTGCACAGATTCTTTATTAAACCTCTTAATATATGCCCGGAGAGGCTCATCCTTTCCTTGAATTATGGCCTCAAGGGAGGCTTCGGTCTTTGGGTGGCGTGGCGGCATGATGCCGTAAAGTGTCTGAAAAACATCTTGCCCAGCTGCTTCCATGATGTGATGGACTCCTCGGGCAATTGTTTGTACCAGGTCATTGCCCCTTTCTGGAGCGTGGTCGAGAATAGACAGTATTTGATGGCGCCCCGTATGCCACGGTATTCTAGCAGCGCATCGATGTTTTCGATGTGCTCATCTGGGTCAGTTGTTCCGTCGTAAGTGCCCAAAGATGGTGGTTTCTCCAAGCTTTTGGGGAGGCGTGTAGCCAGTATCTCCTTAGACAATGGGTCGTGGGGCTCATTATCTCTGCAGAAACCGGTCCAGGAAAGGGAGCGGATGCTTCGCTCGGGGACGTGACGGCGACTTCTACGGGGTGATGGTGTTCGTGCCCGACCCTTTGATCTGACTAGGGGTGAACGTTGATCTCTTCGGGTTCTCTTATTGGCCAGGGAATATTGGTTTTGTGGGGAAACATGATCATGCTTCCGAACGGCATGGGACTCTGGCTCCTGGCGCACCCGACGGTTAGCTTCTCGCCGGGGATGTGGACTTTTGGATTGTCGTCAGTCTTTCTTCGGCTGAGGGGACCTTGGACGGGCAGACTCTTCCAACGCCTCAATCCTCTCGTTTTGTTGGAGGATCAGGAGGTTGGTCTTGTTGATTGCTTCAAGGAGGGCCACCACGACCAGGTCGGCGTTGGGTGGAGCTGGAACGGACTGGAGGGCCAGCGTGGGCTGGTCATCAACACGGTCAGTACAAGTGGGGGAGGGAGACGCAGTAACTCCGTCTCTCAGACGACAGGCGTCTCCTCCGAGGAAGGATGTAGATCCGTCAGCATCAGTTTTGTTGACGGGGAAAAAAGAAGGATTGCGTGCATCTTGGACGTGATCTTGGAAAGCCATAATCGTAATCTTGGACAGAGAGTTTGTTTTGATTTTTGAATCTGAGGTGGATGTTAAGACGGGGATAACAAGATTCCCACAGAAGGCGCCACTGATCGTGAAGGCTAATCAGATCCTGAAGTGGACCAAGAGGAACGTATGTGATGTTGGATGTGTGAGATGAGGAGGGGGTGTACCTGCAAGGAACTCCGATGCTAAAGTAAGAATCGGGAGAGAGAAAGGCAAGTACAAGAGTATGAGTTTCTTAGGATGATTTAGAATACCTGACACTCTCGAATGAGAGGGTTTTATAATGTCCCCAGCGCATGGCCAACGGTCCCTATTTTCGGGGCGGAACAACTATTTTCTGAAGAATAAGTAACTGCCAAAAACTAGCCGTTATGATGGGCAGAGATTCCCAAAACTAGCCTTTGCCACGGGCAAAGGCGTAGTTTTGGGAACAGGCGTCATGATCGTTCTTAGATGATGGAGTCGTGCATAACGGGCAGGAGTGTCGGGGAGGAGCAATTGACCTTGAGATTCATTTGTCCATATGTGCTCAGTAGAGGGGCAGAAAGGTAAATGCTGCCCCTGCCAACTGGACTTAGGCAATTGGGTCGTTCTGGAAGCAGAAGTGGATTGGTCCATGCCTGGCCATTGGTCCAGTCCGGAACAAAAGGGGTTACCAAAATCTAATCTTGACATGCTTTTCTTAAAACAAAACATCTTTCTCTAGTTTACTCTTTGCTACAAAAACATATGTTACAAAACAAGAACTCTTTGAATTTCTTAGAACTTTAAACTATTGAACGAAAAACATCTAGATATCAGAATAATCCCTGCGGATACGATAAGACAACCCACCTAAAATACTTTTCAACAGTACCACTGTAGGTTGCTAATTTTGACGCCAAGGAAATTGTTCAAAAGCAAAGTGGAAAATTCGACAGGTCATTTCGATTAGAAGGTTTTTGATGAGAAAGGCAAGTCGAAGACAAATGGTACTTAGGGAAAGCATTGGAAGATTTTTCTAAGTATGAAGGATAGTTTTGACACAAGAGAAATAGGCCCATTCGACGGGTGTTTGAAATTCAAATTTCAGGAGGGAGTTTCGCTTTTGAAATTGGACGCGTGGAACGCATCTGGCAGACGAATACATGCAGAGTGTAATTTGTCGCCATTAGGAGAAATAGCTGTTATTGGTAGTTATTTCGTTTGTATATAAATAGGGGGTCTTAGTGTTAGATTTTCGGGTGTGTTCAGATTTTGTACAAATCACTCAAGAAATACTCAAAGTAATCGTGAGAGAGAAAAGAGTAATTACTGAGAAAATGTACGTTTGAAAAACACCAGTTTTCATTTCTTGCATCTAAATAGAAGTTTAAAGTTCTTCATTTACAATTCCTTTTACATTTCTGTCATTTTCTTACTTGCAAGTTATTTCCATTTCGCCCTTTATTTCAAGAAACAAAGTTATCATTTCTGTCGAAAAATACAAAGTTTGATGAAAACTATGATAAATTCAATAAATAAAAGGTTTTCTAACGAAAATTGCCAAAATTGTTAAAGCACATTGTCCTAGGATTTGTTTGATCGGTCCTGTAAGTAAACTAATTTTACATAAATTAGGAGATCAGCGGTTGTTTGCGAATTTTCCAAGCAAACAAATTGGCACGCCCGGTGGGACCTTGTGCTATTAACATTTGAAAATCTTCATTTTACAGTGTACTCGTTAGAAATTTGTTTCGTCTTGTTGCATGAAATTAAGAAGTGGTAAACTAGCCATAAATAACGAAGAAAGACCCAGAAGAAGACGAGTACCCAGAATGGCAAATCCAAATCCGCCTAACAATCAGAATGTTGCGAACAATGAAATACCACCCCCCTAATCCTTCGACTAGGGGCAGTATGGCCTCAATATCAGTATCAGAGGTTAATCCATCAACAGCGGGTTCGACGCCTGCACTTACAACACCTCAGAGTGCACCTAGGGATACCACATGTTCCTGCAAGTGAATTACATTCTATAATAAAGCCTTGGCCTTTTAGAGGTTGGGCTTTGGATCTAATTGGAGAAATTCGACCTGCCTCTTCAAAAAGCCAGAAATTTATTTTGGTGGGAATAGATTATTTTACGAAATGGATTGAAGCCATACCCTTAGTGAACGTGGATCAAGAAGCAGTGATCGAATTCATTCGAAAGCATATTATTTACAGGTTTGGGATCCCAGAGATGATAACAACGGATCAAGGATCTGTTTTCACGGGAAAAAATATGCAGGAATTCGCGAAGGAAATGGGTTTCAGACTCCTCACATCAACACCTTACTACGCTCAAGCCAATGGTCAAGTCAAAGTTGCAAATAAGGTTATAATTGGCTTAATAAAGAAGCACGTGGGAAGAAAACCAAAGAGTTGGCACAAAACGTTGGACCAAGTTCTATGGGCTTGTCGAACCTCGCCTAAGGAAGCTACAAACACTACGCCTTTTCGATTAACGTTTGGCCATGATGCAGTCTTACTAGTCGTAGTATACTTGCAGTCAATAAGGATACAAAGACATCATGAAATTCCATCAGATACGTATTAGAATATGATGATGGACGAATTAATGGATTTAGACGAAGAAAGATTAACAGCGTTGGACTTACTGAAAAGGCAAAAAGAAATAGTGGAGAGATTCTACAATAAAAAATTAAAAATAAAGCTTTTTCGGTTGGTGATTTGGTGTGGAAGGTGATTCTCCCCATGGATCGAAAAGACAGACTTATGGGAAAATGGTCCCCTAAGTGGGAAGGACCTTTTCAAATCATACGAGTATTTTTCAATGGCGCATATGAAGTCGAAGAATTGGATAAAGATAAGCGTATATTAAAAATAAATGGGAAGTATTTGAAAAAATATAAGCTCACATTACAAGAAGTTAAAATAACAGTCGAATAATTATGCAGAAAAAACAAGCAATATGGTGGATAGAAAATCTTTCGCCAAATAAAAAGGCTCCAATGTCATTACAAAAAAAAGCCTTAAAAGGCCAAACAAAAATATTACAAATATTCAGACAGGAAAAGATTCTTTCAGCTTTTCAAATTTCGACTTCTGAATTTGGAGACGACGCTCACAAAGTGCCTTGCCTTTCGAAAGCTCCTCAATTTCCTCACCAAGTTTTTGGGCCCTATCAACATGATGCACACCAACTTCCAGTTCTTTACAGATTTCCTCTTGGTCGATGTGTTGCAGTTCTTCTTGACGTTTTTCCGCCTGGGAAATTTTGCTTTGAAGAACAGCAATTTGCTTCTTCCACTTGAGGATGTTCTCACCACACAAAGTTGCTTCTTTCTTATTTTGTTCAGACACTTTTTCTAGTTCAGTTACTTTGTTGGACGAATTGGAAGCAGCATCCCACTCAGCAAGTTGGGCTTCTGTCTTATTTTCGAGCTTCTTGGAGTAGTCTCGAAGCCTATTAAAGTCAGTCACCACAAGATCTATTAGGGTAGTGAGGTCCAGCACCACATCAGTAACTTCAGAGGGAGCCTCCAGGACATTGATTTTCTTCAAGATTTTCTTTAGATCAAATTGAGCAGATGAGTCATTCTCCAGAAGTTGAAATAGGTCAATGTTGAGAATTTTCTGTCGAATATTTGCCAGTGGTTCGTCCATGGATTTGGCATCAGAAGTAGTCCCTGAAGTGGTCGAACTACTAATGGTAGTATCAGCAAAATTGTAGCGGGAACTAAGCATGGCCTTTAGGTACTCAAAAGGTCTTTGCACCTTCAGATTTTCAAGTTCCTCGTGAGAAAGTTGGGTCGAAGTTGTCGCGATCGAAGCAGTTTTATTTATTTGACCAAGGTCTTCTTTGTCGCTTTCTTTCTCTTCGTCAGTAGCAGCTATGGGAGTTGGCAGCCTTTCGCTTACTTTTTCTTCCCCCTCTTCGCCATCAGTTGCAACCTCCTCATCCTTCTCTTCGTCAGCGACTTGTAAGTAGAGGGGAGATTGGTCTTCAAGTTCATTACTTGTGATAAGCGCTGCAGCAGGCATCACAGTATCCCCACCAGTATCGACTAAGTCGTCAGTCTCAGGACCAGTTTCTTTTTCCACTACGTCTGGAATTCGTTTAGAGATAGGAGTGGGCTGGTTTACTTCAGTAGCTGACTCCTTTGTCGAATCCTTAGGAGAAGGTTTGGAGGCGCTGGTTGGCTTGTAGGTAGGATCACTACTGGTCTTTGGGAGAACTTGGACCTTGGGGTGCCCATGAGTATCGACAAGGACCTGAAAGATAAATAAATCAAGAAAGGTAACACAAGTAAACAGCCTTTTCAGCGTCGAAAGAAAAGAGAAAAAACCATACCTTGGGAGTTTTAGTCTTCAGGCTAGAGCTTTCGCTTTCTGCTGGAGCAGGGGTAGTTTCCTCGCCTGGATTTTTGAGTGGAGTTTTTTCTAAAATTCTGGAAGTATGAGGTTTTTATGGTGGAGGTTTGGTTGTTTTCTTTTTCTTCTTGGTAGGCTTTACTTCGTCTGGTGACTCATCACCATCACCAGTGTCGGCAGCTTTGACTTCATGTTCTTTCGCTTTTCTTTTCTTAGGCGTTGATGGAGGTCTTCGACTGCCCTGTGGAACAAGATAAATTTTATTAGTATGTCAAAAAATGAGAAAACACGTGGTGACCTAAAAAATAAGTAAAGTAATACCTTCACAAAAGGCGTCTTGGTAGTGTCTTTTTGGGGCTCTACATCTCCAGCAGTTGTTGCTTCGCCAATGGTTGGTTTTTTGGTCGAAATCTTGATAGCTAGAAAAGAAAAGAAGAAAAGAGTCAAGCGTAAAATAACGTATATATGTTTAAGTAAATAAAAAGTGAGGTTGAACTTCTTCCCATTTTTCACACCTTCATATATAGGAGTTTCCACGCGAACGTGTTCTATGCCAATATGAAGGTGGCCTTTGAAATTGTCCAAGGTGTACTTAGTCGGAACCACTCGCTTGGCACGTTTCTGGTTTTCTTGGTGAAGAATTTTCATAGAATCCCCACAAATGAACCAATCTGGAAATGGAGGGCTAAGAGCCACACCAAATTCAGCAGATGGTAGAGGGGGAAATTTTGGGCGATAGAGTTTAAAAGCTACCTCATAACATTGTTCTGGTCGAACATACGCAGGTAGTTTTAACTCATCCAGTTTGTTGGTAAATTTATGTTTCAAAGTAACAGCTGCTTCGCCAATGGTTCGACTAAGTTCATTAGGCCTATAGGCAGTTTCAAAGTATTTCTGGAAAGCTTGGATTTCTTTGACGTGACGAGAAGTACCTTTCTTTGTCTTGTCCTGCACAAGGGCAAAGGCTCTGGTCAGTTTAATGGTGAAAGAACCACATTAAAAATTTGAGAATCATAATATGCCCTCCACCATTCGTCAAACTCTTGAGTGCAAAAGAAGATGGGTCGAAAGACCACTGGTTGGATTTAGACCAGATTCGAATACTTCGCCAGCAACTCAGAGCATTCATCTTCAGTATGAGTCATATTATAATGAATCAAGGAGCCTTTTCTGGAAAATAGGGGTTTTGGTATTATTTGTATCAACCCAAACTGTCGAGAAACCAGATTGGGCTGGTAATTGACAAGGGAAACCTTTAGTTTCGAAGGACCAAGTCTGGAAACTAAAAGTCTAGGAGTAAGAAAAGATTCCCAGATATTGAGAAATTCGTCTTCCAGAGATTTCGACTCAAGGGGAAGTTTTCTGGTAAACCATGCAGGTTCAACCTTCCTATCAGCAAAAGGAGCCATGTTGGGCGTAAAATTGTAACGTTTAGCAAACATCATAACATAGCTGGTAAACGTTTGTTGGAGGCTCAGACCTTCGTCATGGGGCATTAGTTGTGCCAAACGGAGGCCTTCGACTCTTCTGTCCCCTAGAGCAGCTGCGTCCACAGTTGACTTATTGGGAAGGGAGGCTTCGAAGGTGGCATTGAGCCACAATTGTAAGAGCCAGAAGGGTCCTGATAGTAGCAGAGTTTTCTTCTCCTTAATGTTATTCAGGATGGTAACCCCTTCGGCAAGTGATTCGTAGAGGTTCGCCAAAATCATCTCGCTAAGACACAGCTGGTGTCCAGCGTGAAGCTGATTTGCTATGGTGATATAGCGCTTCGCCACTTGGAGAGATCTGGAGTAAAAGACACATCTCGACAGTCAAAGGGCCATGAAGGCTACATGCTCTTGATCGGATACTTCTTTAGTCTCCTTATCATGATAATTGGCAATGTAGGCTGTAAAAGTGGCTTTGTTGGTGTCGAATCCTATTGAATCGTCAGATAGCAAGTTTGGATCATAATCGACTCTTAAGGGACTTAGGCCAGTAATGGCAGCTATGTCGAAAAGGGTGGGAGTAATCATCCCACAAGGAATGTGGAAGTTGTTATAAGTGTTGTCCTAGAAATAGAGGGAAGCTAGAAGCATGGAAGGACAATATCCTGGCCCTACTTTCGACAGCTGAATAAGATCAAAAATATCCATAGTTTTCCAATCATTAATTTTAACCTTCTCTATTTTTTCCAACCAAGCTAGGTATTCAGAGGGATCTTTCGACAAAGGGCAGGATCTAAAAATTCTAAAATTATTCATATACTCTAAGTTTATGACTTCTTCAGAGGGGGGCCCTTGGCCATCTACTTTGGACTTTTCGTCTATAATTTATTCCTTATCAGTTCTAGGTCTAACCCCGTTCGCTATGGGTTTGTAACAGTGATAGGTTGGGAAAAATTCTTGTTCCTTAACCGGGTCTAATTTTAAGTCAGGCAAAGGTCCTAGCATAGCATGGGATTTACCAGAAATCAAGATAGGAATGAGTACCTGGGATTGATAGATGCAGCATTTTTCCTCTTCATTGGGAGGTTCCGGAACATATTCTTGATTTCCCACCACCTTGGGACCAAAGATTCTTTCCATTGGCGCTAAGCTGTTGGATTTCCGGGAGTCTTTACTTGCAATTTTTGGAGTAGCAGAAGACGCCATTGTTGATTACAAAGCAATAGAGAAAAATGGAGAAGATGAAGTTTGAAGAGAGTTTTGTTTTGGAAAGAGGAAACGTAAAAAGGTGAAAAATGGAGTTTTTAACTTATATATAGATGGAGGAATGGAAGCGGTTAGTATTCAGAAACTTTAATGGAAAAATAATGGAAAGATTATGGGACACATGGAGATTTTGAAGTGGATGATTCAGACGGTGGCAGTTAGGTTTTTGACCCACGATCTGTTAGGGGTTAGAGTAGGGATGATGAAGATATCAAAACGTGGGCTGAAAAGACGCTTGAGAAAAGCGTAATGATGATTCTGACATTTCTAAAGTCTAATCATATGAACAGTCACTGGTTGAATTATTGATGGCGTCGAATTGCATTGGCAAAAAATGATTTTCTCCCTTGATCGAAAATGCATTTCTTGGGGGGCATTTTGTAGGTTGCTAATTTCGACGCCAAGGAAATTGTTCAAAAGCAAAGTCGAAAATTCGGCAGGTCAATTCGACAAGTCATTTCGATTAGAAGGTTTTTGATGAGAAAGGCAAGTCGAAGACAAATGGTACTTAGGGAAAGCATTGGCAGATTTTTCTAAGTATGAAGGATAGTTTCGACACAAGAGAAATAGGCCCTTTCGACGGGTGTTTGAAATTCAAATTTCAGGAGGGAGTTTCGCTTTTGAAATTGGACGCGTAGAACGCATCTGGCAGACGAATACATGCAGGGTGCCATTTGTCGCCATTAGGAGAAATAGCTGTTATTGGTAGTTATTTCGTTTGTATATAAATAGGGGGTCTTAGTGTTAGATTTCCGGGTGTGTTCAGATTTTGTACAAATCACTCAAGAAATACTCAAAGTAACCGTGAGAGAGAAAAGAGTAATTACTGAGAAAATGTATGTTTGAAAAACACCAGTTTTCATTTCTTGCATCTAAATAGAAGTTTAAAGTTCTTCATTTACAATTCCTTTTACATTTCTGTCATTTTCTTACTTGCAAGTTATTTCTATTTCACCCTTTATTTCAAGAAACAAAGTTATCATTTCTGTCGAAAAATACAAAGTTTGTGAAAACTATGATAAATTCAATAAATAAAAGGTTTTCTAACGAAAATTGCCAAAATTATTAAAGCACATTGTCCTAGGATTTGTTTGATTGGTCCTGTAAGTAAACTAATTTTACATAAATTAGGAGATAAGCGGTTTTTTGCGAATTTTCAAAGCAAACAACCACATACATTTGAGAAGGAGTTGGTGGAATTAGCATTGCATTGCATTGGTATTTATTTCGATTGTGTTTTGAGTGTGATTGAGGTGTTGTATAATTCGTTATTACTATCCTGTTTTGTTGAATTTTTCCGTTAACATTTGTTAGATGTATTCTCACCCCCCCCCCCCCTGTATGTTGTTGTGGTGTCTGTGCTCTTCGGGAGTTCATACAATCAAGTACAGGAGTAGCTGCTGAGTTTGAGGATGGCGTTGTAGCCTCTTTATCTTTTATTATTCGGGTTGAGAGGAGTCACTCTGATAAGTAGCAGTGGAGATGGGATGTCTTTCGTTATTTGTGTTATGCTTTATTATGTTGGAATTTTGTTGTTGAGACTTTTATGTCGAACTTGTTTATTTACGATGCTTACATTTACATGACTATTTCGTATTTGATGTTTTTATGCTATGGTGAAGCATTCGTGACACTCTAATTTATGGATTTCATTTGAATTATTTTATTAAATGTCTAGTCATGGATTAGGGTGTTACATATCCATCTTCACTTGGGCTATCTCGGCCGGTTTATTTTTGTTGTCTAAGATTTTGCATACACCTTCTTTATCTGTCTCCACCGTGACAGTTCATTTACCTTTTGATTGAACCACACTGCCATTTCCCAGTTGAACCTTGACTTTGACATACTCGTCAATGCTTTTGAAAATAGTTTTGTCCTTGACCATGGGATTACTACATCCACTATCCAAGTACCAGTTTCCTTCTTTTTCCTTGATCGAGTCTTGAGTGGCATAGAACATACATTGTTCTTTATCATGCTCTTCTGCGAGCTTGATGCTTATTTTTGTTGCGACAATTTATCTCTACTTGCTTGAACTTCTTTGAATGGTTGCATTGTGGCATACTATGGTATCAACAATTTTTCTCTATATGGCCTAGTTTTTTGCATATATTGCATGGAGGATTTTTATCTGACTTGTTCTTAAGAAAATTTCTAGAAACTTCTCTTCTTTTGGAACTTTCTACATAATTTTTCTTTCCTCCGTTTTCTTTATTTTAGGGCTAAAATTTAAGCTTTGACTGAAAGGCAGTTTCAAGTGTATCTTCTTTATGTCTTGTAGTCTTTGCTCGTATGCTTCAAAAGAGCCCATTAATTCTGTCACTGATAGAGTGAACAGATCTTTGGTTTCCTCAATCGTTGTGACGATTGGGTCAAACTTTTGGGGCATGGTAATTAGAATTTTCTCAACAATTTTATTGTCAGGAATATCATCCCCAAATGCTCTCATTTGATTAATTATTTCTTTAACTTTAGAATAGTAATCTTTAACAGTCTCAAACTCCTTCATCTTCAATAGTTCAAAATCTTTTCTTAGAAATTGATGTTTAACGGCACGTACCTTGTCGCTTCCTTGACACTCTTACTGCAACGTGTTCCACGCTTCTTTAGAAATCTTAACTCCAATAATTCTTAAAATAATTGCATCAGCCACCGCTTATTGTAAGGTGAATAACGCCTTTGAATTTTTCTGTTTATTTTTCTTCAACTTTTTTTCTTAAGCTCCATTAAGAGCTGAAGTGTCTGCAGGAGCAATGAAGCCTTCTTCTACTATGTCCCATAAATCTTGTGATAAAAAAAATATCTCCATTTTAACATGCCAAAAATCATAATTTTCACTATTTAAAATAGAAACAGAAATAGATGATGATGGAGTAGTGTGAAACTCCTCTAACATGGTATCCAGAACCTGGTTCGTAAAGAGACCGGCTTACTTGTATCGAAATGCCCAAGAAGTGGTGCTCCGTTGAAATCAAAACGCCCAAGGAAGAGGTGTATTCGAAATACCTAATAAGAGGTGCTTTGGAAAAGGTGTCAATGGTGGTACAAGTATAAAAAAAAGGGAACATTATGGACTCACACTTGAGGGGGAGTGTTGGAATAATATAAGCAAGTGTGAGTTGTAACACCCCAATTCCCATCGCGAATAAATAATACATAAATAAAATCAGAGTAACTAAAAATTTATTTTTCCGACAGAAACAAGGATGTCACATTTAAATAAACAAAACATCATCCCTGCTCATAAATTTGATACATAGCGTAAAATAGATTACCCTCAATTGGGAAACTTTTCCTTATAAAGGTAATACCATATATATTCAACAATTATATACATAAATAAAATAATCGTTTCCCCGACTCTCGTGCTACGTATCAGAGCAGACACTAAGACCGACAACAGAACGGAGGGCTAGTCTCCATAAAAGACCTCCAGTAACTCAAATCTGCAATGCCTCATAGAGCATCATAAAACAGCAGAAGGGTGAGAAATAACAACTAAATCATGATTGTATAATAATATGCAAACACGCATTCAAACACATGTATAAATCATCTCGCTCATACCATCACATACTAACACATATAGCATGCCACAAATACAACATATCGCACATAATAAATCAAATCATGACTTTCCACACATAACGCATCCATTCACAATTCTCACCACAATTCATCACAACTCACTCATATACATCACAATGTATATATGTACAAAACCAAGCATATTCATCATGCACACTCCCACAATTCTTATCACTCCACATAAACATACATATTTATGTTTATTCATCAATGCACAAATACAGAGATGATAAATGCAAATCATAGAGACCGACTCACGACTCTATGCAAATGCAATGCGGTACCGACTCAATCATCTCAAGTTCACTCAGGAACTTATTGGAACCATCGCTCGTTACCAATGTAACTCCCCGTCGAGCATACGATGTTCCCCGTCGCTCACACCCCACACGGGCACACGAAGTTTATGGATCGCTCACACCCCACACGGGCACACGACCCGATCGCTCACACCCCACATGGGCACACGATCATCTATAATCATCGCTCACACCCCACATGGGCACACGACGTTATAGCAGATTCCCTCTGGAACCAATCCGTCGCTCACACCCCACATGGGCACACGACGCTTCTGGATCGCTCACACCCCACACGGGCACACGATCCGATCACTCACACCCCACAAGGGCACACGATCGCTTCTAATCATCGCTCACACCCCACATAGGCACACGACGTTACAACGGATTCTCATTAGAATCACTCAACACAAGAATGTACATCATTATGTTTCACATACAAAATGACTCAAGACATTCTTGAAATGCATACATATTCACAATATATTCATGCATTCATCTCATACAATCACAATTCAACCATATGAATTAATCAACATCATCACACTCATGCATTGCAAACCAATTCAAACAATGCATTTCAAACCATAAAGGCCACCAAATAACACACATTGAATTTCACATAAACAATGCATATCATCACAAACCACAACAATCATACAACCACCATTACCTCCACAAGGGATTCACACCACAAAGGCTACCCACAACACATCCTAACAACATACATTGATATTCAATCAAACAATGTATTTTACTACCCAACAACATCATTAAATTACGCATCGAAGTCTAATCCAAAATAATGCACATATTTGCCATAGGGCCACAACCCATCATCACAACATTTCATCATGTATATTCACATCATATAACGGTCTACAAGCTACACGCTACATGTCACAAGCATATATCATGCTAACACATCAATCGCACACATTGTACGCGATAAAACCCGACAACCCAACACTTTTCCAAAACCACGACCTAAATAAATCATCTACTTCCCTCCAAACCATTTTTAATAGAAAGAGCTTTTCATAAGCTTTCCAACGCTTCGAACGGCGACCAAAACGGACTTACGGTTTGAAAATTACGACGAAAACAAAATTGGAAAATATCATGTTCGCTCCAGTATTCGCTAGGCGAACCCTAGCGAACCAAGGCAGTGGAAAACAGTCATAAAGTTCGCTAGGCGAACATTCGCCCGTTCCTTCGCTGGGGTTCGCTAGGCGAACCCGCGAAACCCAGAATTCGCAGCAGCGTCAACCTAGGTCATATGGGACCAAAATACATCATTTTTACCACCCAAACCCTTCTAATTCATACCAGAACAACCAAAACATGTTTAGACATAATCAACGAGTATTCTACGCGGTTTATATCGAATTTCATCCGTGAAAACATCGATTTCTATCAATTGCTCCTAATTTGAATCGATACGAAGAGTCGCGAAACCACCAAAACAATTACAACAAACAACACATATACATACACAAGCAAGATATAATTGAAACTTCTCACCCTTACCCGATTATTCGCGCTCGAAACGGGGTTCCCGCGATTTTCCTCTTTTCTCCTCTTTTCTCTCCTCTTCCTTTCCTTCCCTTCTCTTTCTTTCCTTTTTCTTTTCTTTCTCTCTTTTTCTTTCCATTTACTATTTATATAAAATATCTAAACCCCTAAAAGACTATTTTACCCCTCAACTCAAATATCTCGCAAACGCCCTCAAAATGCGATAAAACATAAACAGTGGTGAAAAATAATATATTGCCAAATAAAAGTCAAGAATAAAATAATATAATAATAAAATAATCAAATAGACTCGATTAAATAAAACTGACAAAAACTGGGGCGTTACATTTCTCCCCCACTTAGACATTTTCGTCCTCGAAAATATAACCGATACGAACAACTCCGGATACGACTCTCGCACCCGACCAACAAACTAACATGCCATCAAAAGCACACCACGAGTAACACAAACTGACCAACCACCTCGCTAACAACGACTACAACAACGCCACGACAACGGCAACAACCACAACGACTAAATGCAATGCCCATACAATGCACTTGACCACCAACTCACAACTCAAATAAAACCAAGATACCAACACACAGGTTCACTCTAGAACCGAAACACAACAAGATCGTTACCCTACCCTAGGTAACACTCCCCTAATTCCCCACACAGGAATTAGCTACACACACTCGAACCATCACCATGGAAACGAGGCAACAACACAAACAAGAACATAAAGTTCCACGACACCACAAGGTCTCAACAACATCAACAAAACCAGAACACCAACAGAAATGCTACGATTCACCAATCGAACATGCAACCAAACATCCATCTACATAGTAGCCCATGGATAACATTTGAACCTTTCACCTAACACTTCCATTCTAAAACATCCAATGGTCTCTTCACTCCTACATGTTCCCAATGTTCAACCTATGAACTCTTACAAGTCCCACACGCAAATACAAATTGTGCCACACCACGCATCCGCTGCGCACTCTGATTACTCGTAACCATCAAAATTACCAATTTCACATCCAAAGTCTAACTCTTTCTCATTTTCACCAAAAAAAATCACTGTTCACTGTTAATATACCCAGCCGCACACTATCAGACGTCAATTCACACACCAACCCAAATCTCTAAATCCTCCCAAAAGTTCCCACTCTTTAACCATCAAAGCAGACATAAGTAAAACTTTCGACTTACTCATCACGCACGACATAAACTTTACCAATAGGATAAATCGAGCCAAAGTCATAACTAATCAGGAATCCCAATCATCCGACCGTGCCTCAATCCGAGTCACCAATCAAAAGTTATAAAGGAAACAAAATGGGACAACCTGTCATGTTCGCTAGGCGAACCTTCTAGCGAACCCTCGCCTTGCTGTTCGCTCTGCGAATCCCTTGGCGAACCAAGGCAGCAACCACCAACATCAAAAACACCCAAACTTCGCTAGGCAAACAACTCAGCGAACCTTCTCTGACCTTCGCTAACTGGTTCGCTAGGCGAACCCGCGAAAACTCAGAATTACAACAGTCTTGTTACTCATCCAAAACCGTCAATTCCTCTATCCAAACACCTTGAACCTAAAACCCTTAAAATAATACCTCCAGACTCTCCAACACAATACAATCGCACCCAATTCTAAATCCTGCATAGTATCGATCCTTTTATGAATCCTCAATTGTCGTAAAGCATAAGCCACGACTTTACCCCCTTGCATTAACACACTGACTAAACTCATCAAAGACGCATCCCAATATCCTCACAAACGGTTCATCAGGATCACACAGAATCAAAACTGAAGCCGTAGACAAATCCTACTTCAGCTCTCTCCAACTTCCCCCACAATGAACATCCAAAACAAACGACTCACCCTTTGCAAGTCAACTGAGATAACCGAAGTACGAACTTAATAAAGTCTTCCATAGCCTGCAGTAACAACCAACTGAGCCCAAAAATTTCTAATCTCCTTAACCAACTTCAGAACCTCTCAATGTAGAACTGCATCTACTTCCGATGGATCCATAATCATACTCTCATCTGAAATAACATATCCAATAAACTAACCTTTTTCAACCCAAATTCTCACTCGAATAACTTGGCATAAAACTTCGTCTCTTTTTGACATTTGTAATTCAAATCCCAAACACTCTACCTGTTCTTCCTCTGAGTTTACAACAGGTCCGAATATCCTCAATCAAAGCCAATACGAACTTATCCAAATAAATATGGAAGATACGATTTCTCTACTCCACAAACATTACAGACGCATTACTAACACCAAATAACATCACTGCACGTTGTAATGTCCAACCAAACTCCAAAAGATAAAAATTCCTAAAGCTTTTGCAAAACCTTGCACTGGGTAACTGGCTACTCACACACAAGCTTAACCGAGTAATTAACAGCCTATTCCGATGATAACAACATAACCAGTCACATCAAATCGATCAAAGCCTTAACTCACACCATCCACCACTCTTATCAAACATTCTAAACAGTTGCAATTTCACTCCAACTCAACCAAACCATTCCAGTCACCCGTTCATGAAAGTGGACACTTATTCTCAATCGTTACCTTAATCAACTGCTAGTACTCCATACACAATTTCTTCTCTTAACAGTCCAAATTCCATAAATCCCCACGTGTAGCAACAACCATCCCAAAAGAACTCTCAAATAGTACATTCACACTTAAGGTTTTCTCAAAATTTCCATTAACGCTTTATAATTCCAAAGACTCCAAACCTCACCAGAACTCTAAGTTTCGCTTTCCATAGTCTCAATACCATTATACACATCATGCTTGTTATTCCATTCAATCATCATTCTCTTTTGTTACTAACAAAGTTGGAGCTCTCTAAGACAACACCTTAATGTTCCATCCAAAAACACATCCGAAAACCATGCACAACTGACGGCCCATCACTGTGACTTCCTGCCAATTCCTAGAAAACTATCGTCACAAACATAATAATATCTTAGTTTCACGTCCTAAAAGTTCTTTTACTTACTTAGCAGATTCAACCTCAAATCCTTACCTTCGTCCAATTTGAGTTCACACTCTACTCTCTGAGAACAACCTTTAACAATACCCAATCGTTCTCTCCCAATGACTTCCCAACTTGACCAACATACCAAAAACCTCTAATCCGTCTCATCTTCCAGTATAAGAGTCTTCATAAACTCATCGAAGCAATCCGTAATCATTTTCTCAATTCCAAACAATTCATGGCACACACTATCCAAGCCAGAAAGACCCGTATATTCCATCCAATATAATTCCCATCTACTATCAACAAGAGATTAAGGGCGATCAGTTCCTCAATTTGTCAATAGACAGCCGACAATCATGATGGGGCATAAACCGTCTTCACCAAACTATAATAGCATTTCTTGTATCTTATGTT
Organism: Lathyrus tuberosus; assembly: GCA_022829125.1. Lineage (NCBI taxonomy): Eukaryota > Viridiplantae > Streptophyta > Magnoliopsida > Fabales > Fabaceae > Lathyrus > Lathyrus tuberosus. Next base: position 22,797,079 of record JALAZF010000013.1, on the reverse strand, counting down.
CAAAACTACCTAAGGCACAAATCCTTAGTTGACATAAACCTTACCTCCGCATTCCCTCCGGAATCGGGAACAACACTATCCAAACAACACTTACACTCTTGCAACCAACGGCACACTGAGCCCACGCTCCACAACTGATGCAACTTGGAGAAGTTCCAGCTTCTCCCCCACTTATCTCATTCTCAATCCTGAAGACAAAGGATTAGAAAAACCAGAAAACACTGACAGTGTTTCCCACACATATCACGTACTACGGGACAAACAACAATGACAGTATTCAACTGTCACACCAACTGACTCAACAACTTGGCCGAACGGACAGACTTGCTCTGAGACCACTAATGTAACACCCGAATTACATCGCGAATAAATAATACATAAATAAAATCAGAGTAACTAAAAATTTATTTTTCCGACAGAAACAAGGATGTCACATTTAAATAAACAAAACATCATCCCTGCTCATAAATTTGATACATAGCGTAAAATAGATTACCCTCAATTGGGAAACTTTTCCTTATAAAGGTAATACCATATATATTCAACAATTATATACATAAATAAAATAATCGTTTCCCCGACTCTCGTGCTACGTATCAGAGCAGACACCAAGACCGACAACAGAACGGAGGGCTAGTCTCCATAAAAGACCTCCAGCAACTCAAATCTGCAATGCCTCATAGAGCATCATAAAACAGCAGAAGGGTGAGAAATAACAACTAAATCATGATTGTATAATAATATGCAAACACACATTCAAACACATGTATAAATCATCTCGCTCATACCATCACATACTAACACATATAGCATGCCACAAATACAACATATCGCACATAATAAATCAAATCATGACTTTCCACACATAACGCATCCATTCACAATTCTCACCACAATTCATCACAACTCACTCATATACATCACAATGTATATATGTACAAAACCAAGCATATTCATCATGCACACTCCCACAATTCTTATCACTCCACATAAACATACATATTTATGTTTATTCATCAATGCACAAATACAGAGATGATAAATGCAAATCATAGAGACCGACTCACGACTCTATGCAAATGCAATGCGGTACCGACTCAATCATCTCAAGTTCACTCAGGAACTTATTGGAACCATCGCTCGTTACCAATGTAACTCCCCGTCGGGCATACGATGTTCCCCGTCGCTCACACCCCACACGGGCACACAACGTTTATGGATCGCTCACACCCCACACGGGCACACGACCCGATCGCTCACACCCCACATTGGCACACGATCATCTATAATCATCGCTCACACCCCACATGGGCACACGACGTTATAGCAGATTCCCCCTGGAACCAATCCGTCGCTCACACCCCACATGGGCACACGACGCTTCTGGATCGCTCACACCCCACACGGGCACACGATCCGATCGCTCACACCCCACAAGGGCACACGATCACTTGTAATCATCCCTCACACCCCACATGGGCACACGACGTTACAACGGATTCTCATTAGAATCACTCAACACAAGAATGTACATCATTATGTTTCACATACAAAATGACTCAAGACATTCTTGAAATGCATACATATTCACAATATATTCATGCATTCATCTCATACAATCACAATTCAACCATATGAATTAATCAACATCATCACACTCATGCATTGCAAACCAATTCAAACAATGCATTTCAAACCATAAAGGCCACCAAATAACACACATTGAATTTCACATAAACAATGCATATCATCACAAACCACAACAATCATACAACCACCATTACCTCCACAAGGGATTCACACCACAAAGGCTACCCACAACACATCCTAACAACATACATTGATATTCAATCAAACAATGTATTTAATACCCAACAACATCATTAAATTACGCATCGAAGTCTAATCCAAAACAATGCACATATTTGCCATAGGGCCACAACCCATCATCACAACATTTCATCATGTATATTCACATCATATAACGGTCTACAAGCTACAAGCTACATCTCACAAGCATATATCATGCTAACACATCAATCGCACACATTGTACGCGATAAAACCCGACAACCCAACACTTTTCCAAAACCACAACCTAAATAAATCATCTACTGCCCTCCAAACCATTTTTAATAGAAAGAGCTTTTCATAAGCTTTCCAACGCTTCGAACGGCGACCAAAACGGACTTACGGTTTGAAAATTACGACGAAAACAAAATTGGAAAATATCATGTTCGCTCCAGTATTCGCTAGGCGAACCCTAGCGAACCAAGGCAGTGGAAAACAGTCATAAAGTTCGCTAGGCGAACCTCTAGGCGAACATTCACCCGTTCCGTCGCTGGGGTTCGCTAGGCGAACCCGCGAAACCCAGAATTCGCAGCAGCGTCAACCTAGGTCATATGGGACCAAAATACATCATTTTTACCACCCAAACCCTTCTAATTCATACCAGAACAACCAAAACATGTTTAGACATAATCAACGAGCATTCTACGCGGTTTATATCGAATTTCATCCGTGAAAACATCGATTTCTATCAATTGCTCCTAATTTGAATCGATACGAAGAGTCGCGAAACCACCAAAACAATTACAACAAACAACACATATACATACACAAGCAAGATATAATTGAAACTTCTCACCCTTACCCGATTATTCGCGCTCGAAACGGGGTTCCCGCGATTTTCCTCTTTTCTCCTCTTTTCTCTCCTCTTCCTTTCCTTCGCTTCTCTTTCTTTCCTTTTTCTTTTCTTTCTCTCTTTTTCTTTCCACTTACTATTTATATAAAATATCTAAACCCCTAAAAGACTATTTTACCCCTCAACTCAAATATCTCGCAAACGCCCTCAAAATGCGATAAAACATAAACTGTGGTGAAAAATAATATATTGTCAAATAAAAGTCAAGAATAAAATAATATAATAATCAAATAATCAAATAGACTCGATTAAATAAAACTGACAAAAACTGGGGCGTTACATGAGTAAGTGGGGAAATAGTCCCACATTGGATAGGAATGTGGTGACTTGAGCATTTATAAGTGGGAGAACTCACTCACCTATCACCTTAAGGTTTTAGGTGGACAAGTGGTGTGTCTCTCACAAAGGTGCCTAGTCATACACTATGTATCAATGCTCCCTAGTAAACTCCCCCCAATAGGTTATCCATAACTTGGAAAAATTATTGGAATTGGTTAATAGTACAAGGAAAAAACTCTTGAATTAATTGTACAAGGAAAAAACTCTTGAGTCATGTAAACGTAAGCAGCGAAAATAAACAAGTTCGAAATAAAAGTCTCAACATCAAAACTCCAACATAATAATGCATAACACAAATAACGAATGACATCTCATCCCCACTGTTACATATCAGAGCGACTCCAAAACATTGCTTTGATGCCACTATTAATAGTTGAATTAATACTTTTAGAAAATTGTTTAGAAAGAAGGCTATGACTTTGATTTCTTGAATTATCATTTACAAAATACCAATTGCCTATTTATATGTTCAAGTCACCAACCTCTCAATTGTGGTGAATGTTTTTATATTATTTTAGTTCTTTTTAGACGTTTCATGATAGATTAGTAGCACGATAGTTCTAAGCTATTCTATCATGTCCATATACTTATAATTCTAAGTTCTTCTACATTTTTCATACACATTAAAGTTCTAGGTTTTTATACCATTTTTATACACATTATTTTTAAGAATATTCAAAAAAAATTGTAACAACTTCAATCGTAGAATTTTTTTTTAATATAACACATTTTTTCAAAAAAATTCCCTAATAAACCATTGGTTCAAGAGATATACCAAACTGGTTGGGTTTGGAAATGGGGAATAAAGGTATCGCTATATGGAATGGCGCCTCAGTTAGAGGCAAGTAGCTAAACCATATGGCGCCTCAGGGAAAGTTTTGAACTCCCTGAAGAGAAGTCAAATGAAATGGCGCCTCAGGTGATGTTTTTTTTTTAATATTTATGTTTAATTTATATTTATATTTTATTAATATATAAATAATTATATTATTTAATAGGTTATGATGTGCCTATAAATAAGGGCTCACCTTCACTTGTTTTTGCACAACAATTGTCACCGAAACCCTAATTTTCTCCCTTCCCTCACCAATATCCCAAAGTCTCCCTTACTCAACGCCATGTCTTCATCCTCAAATAGTCGGTCATCGTCATCAGCAGTGGAGGATAAGTGGCCAGAGTTTCCATTGATGAAACGAAATGCCTTAGTTATATACTCAGCTGTCAAGCCTCCATTGGAGATGCTACTCTGGAACACCCAGACGTTGGAGCATTTGCACAGGGAACTTCGATGTTGGCTACCAGAAGAATTTTAGGCAGTTGAAAAGATTAGGAAGATAGAGAGGCTGGTTGAGAAGTCTGGTCCAGACGGAGTCACCCGGACTTGGAGGAAAGTGGAAAATGATGTTGGCGTCCTCATGATGATGATGTTAGAACAGGAAATTAAGTTGATGGTTGTAATTGCCTAGATAAGTTGATTTTATGAGTGGTTTCGTTTGAGTTTGTTATTGTTATTTTATGATTTGAGTTGTTTCGTTTCGGTTTCGTTTAGGTTTGTTATGTCGTTGTATTGAGTTAAGTATGCCATCAATGAAATGAAATTTGTTCTTATTATAAATAGACAAGATTACATAAGTAACTATGTCGTCGTGCTAGGCCCTGACACGTTTGGACACTTAGTACGATTGTGGTCTGCCTGGCGGCATAAACTACACAACCTCACCATTTTTTCAGCTGTATCCATCTTCGTTTAAATCCGGCTGCTGATAGGGCGACCCTTTTTATTTCTTCGCATCAAGTCGTTATGCCACACAATTTCGTCTTCGTATGTAGGCCAGTAGTCCTCCTTTGCAACCACTTAAAAGCTTGTACGGTACACATTACATAGAGTACTGACTTGGTGAAGAACATGGAGATAGTTGGTTGGGTCTAGTCGGACCTTGGAACAGGCTGCTATGACATGGGAGCAAGGCATACGAAATGCCTGAAACTTTCCACAGTCACACCAACTCCTATCTAGTTCCACTCGATAAGATCCCCTAGGCCTTCCTTCGTTGTGATCAATAGACTCTGCAACACTGAAGTGTCCTGCAAAACGGTCGAAGACCGTGACGACGTGTGTGTTAGCCTTTGCAGCCTCGTCCTTCATGAATGTCATGGAATAGTCACTAAACAGCTGCCCAGATCGTATGACCGAAACCAACTTAGTACGTATGGTATCAAAGAGCACAGCGAGCCTAAAATAAGTTGACCTCACAAGAGCGGTTATCGGCAAGTTCCGGATGCCTTTGAATACTGAGTTTATAGACTCAACGAGGTTTGTTGTCATACGGCCCCATCGCCGCCCATTGTTATACGCCCTTGTCCACTTCTCCCGTGGAATGTTATCAATCCAACTCAATGCTTCTGGGTTTGTTTGTCTGATCTCGTTATCTGAACGTAGGCTCTGTTAATGCATATCCCGCGTTAGTAACCAGCTGTTTTTGGCCCTTGTCTTTGAACGCCCGCAGGACATTTTGCCTGATGTGTCTAATGCAATACACATGGCTCGATGGAGGATCCTACCAGCCGTTATCAGGATTGTTGTAAACACTATCGATTGTGGGATGCCTATCGGAGATCAGACATACGTCAGGTTGGGGAGCAACATATTGTCGGAGATTTTTTAAGAAAAAACTCCAACCTTAAGCAGTCTCCCCTTCAACTAGAGTGAATGCAATAGGGAAAATGTTGTTGTTGTCATCCTGTGCCACGACCATTAGTAGCATGCCCTTATATTTGTCGTACAACCATGTTCCATCAATTTGAATTATAGGTTTACAAAACGTAAATCCTTTGATCCATGGTTCAAACGCCCAAAAGAGTCTGTGAAAAATGTCATTTCCACTTACACAATTCCCGTCAGACGTATTTGCCTGCAACGTCTCCAACAAGACAACAGTACCTGGAGCATAGTGTTTTGGGGCGACGAGGTATCTTGGGAGTTCTTTGTAAGAGTCCTCCCAATTTCCAAAAATCCTTTCAACCGCCTTTGTCCTAGCAATCCACGCCTTCCTGTACGAGGGAGTATAGTTGTATCTTTGCACCATATGAGCTATGATGGTACTAACTTTCACAGAAGGGTTGTCGCTCACGATTGATAGAATTTCGTTGCAGATCATCTGAGAGCCGAGCTTGCGATGATCCTAACTTGGATTGGTTAGGTATGCAAGTGTGCTCCGGACCCATTGACCCTATCTTCCAGGAATCGCTTCGCTTCCGGAAAGATGTCGTTAGTCTAAAGGGGCAGACCTCGTTGCGACAGTAGATCTTGTATAGAGTCGGATTTGTTCTATCGACTCTATAATCTGCAGCTAAGTTCATATGGTATTGTTTAATTGCTCGGACACAATCTTCTTTTGTACGAAAATTGTCTCCAACTTTTAGTACTCCCCCCGTCTTTTTGTATGGGTCGTAAAAAATATTTGTTGCTGGTTGATCCTCGCCTAAGCTTAGTGTTGTCATGTGTTGAGGTGGGCAATAAACATGACTGTCTGGCAATTGGTCTGCCTCGTCTCCGTTTATCATTTCGTCAACAACGCCCTCCGCTTCTTCTTCCTCCTCGTCAACGACGTCCAACTCATCTTGTTCGTTGTTGGAATCGTTAAAAACCTGCGATACCTCAAGTTGTTGAGACAATGGTTGATTTTGTAACGTAATATATAACTCAACCTCATTGAAACCAGAATGCTCATGGCTGAGAAACATATTACGCACATCATCATCATCCCGTATTTTCATCTGAAAAAATTTGCACAGCTCATGCCCCTCAAAAAAGATAGGGTTTTTGTATATAATTTGCCCAACTGGACCGTACTGCAATTTCTTCTCTAACCGGGCTTTCAAATGATAGAAATTTGTTCTTCTATCAATTAAAAACCTAGTCACTTCTGTATCCCTAAAATTGAAACCACTCAAGTATTGTGGTCTTTGAGCCATAACTGAATTTGTGTTAGGAAGAAATGGGTTACAAACTTTAAAGTTTGAAAGAAATAGTTTGCAGAATAGAAATTGTTTGAATGTATGTGATGATATGATGTAAATTTGATGTGTATTAATAGGCAGAATAAATGATACAAGAAACGTGTCTTTGTAGTCTAATTGCTTCAGAAAAGTCTTGCCAAAGAACCGTGTGTTGCTCTGTATGCCTAGATTATCCTTGACATGACCACACAACACTGCATGACTACACTAGCCTTGACATGACCACACAACTCTGCATGGCCAGACTATTGATAAGATCACACTCTGCATTGCTTCTACTGTTCCTAAGCATGCCTCTGCACAAAATTTTTTTTAAAAAAAAACTTTTTTTTTAATTTCAGATTAAAAAAAATGCCCTGAGGCGTCATTCTATTTGGCTCCTCCTTAGGAAATTTTTTAGGGCAAAGCCAATTGCCTGAGGCGTCATATGGTTTGGCTTCTTGCCTCCAACTGAGGCGTCATTCCATATGGCGCCACCCTTTCACTGTCTTCTCAAACCAAACTACTTTGGTAAATTTTTTTAAAATTGAGTTTTTTTAGTAATTTTTTTGAAATACTAAGTTAGATTAAAAAAATTTCACAATCGTAACAATTATATGTATAAAGAAATATTGCACCGGTGTTTGTATGATTGTTGTATGAAAATATGACACATCGTTTTTTCAGATGGAACATATAGAAAAGAGTAGGTTCGAATAACAACATCCATTAGTTTCAACAAAACATTGCGAGTGCTGGAAAAAGAAGATTCAACACAATTTTGAAGTGAGCATTGGATGGGTGAAGCTTTATTAAAATCTACGGTTATTTTTTCTCTTGAACAATAAATCAAAAGTAGTTGAGTTACACAACTAAAGCCTATATGTGTCTTGCTCATGGCCGGCCCTGTGCAAAAGCAGTAAGTTCTACCGCAAGAGCTCCAAATATTAGAGATTAATATTAATAAATATTATAATAAAAATTCAATAAAAACAAAAAATAATATGATAAAAACTCAATACGTAAAAAAAATAGATAGATTAAAGTCAAAATAATTATAATTAAAAATTTTTTAATTAATATATAATTATATTTTTATATAACATTTTTAATTATTTTAATTATTACTTTTTAAAATTAAGCCCATTTTTTAAATTAGAACGTCAGAATTTATTGGGCCGGCTCTTGCTGGAGGAGGGGCTGCCAAGTAAGAGCAGTGCATTGTATGCAAAATATTGAAATTATGAAGGCTATTTCCATTTCCTTATAAATCATAACACAAGAAAATTGAATAGAATCATGCCCAAAGTGCAAGTGAGGACATAAATCCAGCCCCAAGAAAAAGCAAACAAAAACACAAAATCTGAAGCCTAAAACTACAACGCATTCTCTTACTAAGAAAATCAGCAGCAATTAAATCCACCAAAGCCATGTACACTAAAATCCCAGCTGAAAAAGAATCCAATATACCTTCCGTTATAAGAGCACCAGGACTATAAGGATTGAAATTCGACGCAATTAATGTCCCAATTGCAACACCAAGTGGTGTTGTTAGTGCAAAAAAACATGCCATTATTGTTGCCGATGATGTCTTGAATTTGGCTTCTGAAATGCAACCACCAAGTGCAAATCCTTCAAAGAATTGGTGAAAGGATAGTGCTGCAATTAAGGGTCTCATTGTGCATGGACTTTGTGACACTCCTAGTGATAATCCAATTATCATGGAATGTGAAACTATTCCAAGTTCCAATACCTACATTCATATATGAGATTTAAAAAATATATATATCAGAAAATTGTTACTCATCTGCTTTTATTAATTGACATAACTTCAAGCTCAAGTAAGTTAAATTCCATGCACACATTTTTGTCATATAAATGGCATTTTCAAACACTTTAACAAAGTTAGTTCAAACAAGTCTGTTGGAAAAAGTGATAGGTCCCACTTAGTTCATGGGCTTTGCTAGTCCATCAAATGATCAAATCTTTCACATATAAAGAAAAAATGGATGGTTCCTAGTATAGATAAGTGTTCAGAAAGATACCAAGCAACCGAATATATTCCATGTAGGACGGTTCAAAAGAAACGGAATCCGAAACCATGGTGCATAAATCATCCTGAAACTGAATTAAATTGTAAATAAACTGAACCAAAACTGAAACTCTAACAGTTTGATACACTTTGAAATTCCTTCTAACAATTTGGTACACTTTAGAATTCCGAAGTGATATATCAAATCAATAATATTGTGTCGGATATTCTTGATGAATTCAAATGGTTCTGTTCGATTTGAGTAAAATTTTATGATAATTCCGCATTTGGTTTGGTTTTCTAACCTAACACCAACCACCATAATTTCATGCAAGCAACTGTCGGTGGAATACATTTGAATTTCAATTAGTAATATAGAGTAGAATGAAATATTCATTATATTCTTAAAAAAAAAAAAAAAATCTTATACATATTTCATTCCCTTGAAATAAGCCTATTCGAAATATTATAAATATGGATATTTTTTTCAATCAAGTTCAAAAACTAGGCAGCTATATTGTAGAAATTTAGACATTTATCTTCTTGCCTTCATTAAGGATAACATGACTAATGTGTCTTGTAACATAATTTCACCAAAAAAAAAAACAATTATTTTCCTTTTCTTTAAAAGTTAAAAACATAAACAATTTTTCATATAAATAAGCAAAGAATATTATTAAAAGCAAATATGATAAATTTAGGGCGTTACGTGACGTGGAAGCAACGCAAGGAAGAGAGTAGAGATTAATGTTACCTGCGAAACAACCACATGGCGAATACTACCTTCCACCTCATCATTCTCTCCGAAAGAATGAGAATGACTATGTCCATGTCCATGTTGTAGTTCATCATCATCATGATGGTTCTGATGGGAATGTCTATGGTGCGACGCATGTGCATGCATCCCCACAATATGCATCCCACCACCACCACCGCCACTACTATTCTCTTCCTTAACTTCCACGATTCCCGAACCCAACAATTCCTCCTCCAACTCATCAACAACACCAACAACCTCTGCGTGTTCCACGGCCACACCGCCACCTTGTTTCCTCTCATAGTATTGCGTTCCAACAAAGTCAACCAAAAGAGTAAACAACGCTGCCACCATCGCGAAAAAACCGGCAAACGGAAACTTGGACCACACGCGCGAGTAAGATTTCAAACAACTATGGTTCAGTGCTTCCCACGCGTCCTTAAGCATGTGAACAAACCCCGTCGCTAATATCACTCCCGCCGCAAACGCCTTCATCGCCGGTAGAATCTCTCCGTCGCCTCGTAATACTCCCCGCCGGTTTCCTAGTAGCGGTATCGCGATTCCGGAAAATCCCGCTACTAGAATTGACGCCATCGCCACGAATTTTAGAATCAACGCGGTTGACTCGTCGCGACATAGCTCTGACTCACTGATTTTGCAGGTCGAGTTGGTAGTGAAAACCTCGATTAGAAACATTGGAAAGAAAATGATCTAAGAAGATGGAACTGTATTGGGTTGAGTGTAGGCTTGGAAGAGAAGAAAGAAATATAAAAAGAAAATGTTTGAGAATCATAAAATTTATTTTAATGTTAAAAAGTACCAAGTGAAATTTATTAAAATGAGTGCATATGATGTCATGTAGCATGTCTTTATAATTGAGATTGAATGTCGACATTATTTCGACACTTCATGCCTTATGTTTTCATTTTTCATGTTTTTTTTTTTTTCATATATATAGAAATTTTGTATACATAAAAGATAGAATAACGTTCTTTTTTTATTTTTTGATCAAAGATAGAATAACGTTCTTATTACTACTATATATTGGTTATAATGTTATATTATAGTGGTGTATTTATTTTAATTATAAAAGAAAATAGGATATTAACAGTTATAAAATAATTGTACACTGTCAATAAATCGTACTCATATATTCCGTCAATAAGGATATATCATAAATTTTTATTTATTTTATACTGTTGACACATACTAATTAAACTATAATTATAAATAAATTAGAATTATTAAATTAAAAACTAACGTAAATAATATTAATTGAAATACATTGTAATTTAAAATGTCAACAATTTAGAATGGAACATATTTTGAAATGTAGATTTCTTTTAAGTAAACCACTCAATTTACATGTAATATTTTTATGTCTATAGTATATAAATATAATGGTAGTATACTGTGAATATAACAAAATACATATATAATATCGAATCATATAAATAATTTAAAATAATATATATATGATTGACAGTATGCCATCAATACACCATCCTTTTCCCATATTTATATTTCCTTTTATGATGTCTCTTTTTTATAAAATATATTAAATTCACCGAAGAATCTTATGCTTTAAATCTAAATTTGAAAGCACGCCCCCTTCTCATTTCCATCTTTCAATAACACTCTTCAATAGAATATAATTTGATATTCTTTTCACACTTATGTTTTCTATAAAGACAAAATACCTCTTTATAAAATCAAAAATGTCAAAACATCTCACAATTAGGAGTGGAAATATGTCAGACCGATAATAAGGGCCAACAGGTTAGCCTACACAGACTCAAGTCAGGCCAAACTATTTTTTTAAATAAAAAATATCTATGTTTTTTTATAAGCCTATTTAATTAAAAGAGCTAAATCTCAGGTCGTAAAAGAAGTCTTTTAAGTCTAACTGACCGGACTATTTAAATATATATGAATAATTTTTTTATTATCGTAAGTTATGTTTTTTACTAAGTTAAAATATATAAATAAAAAGTTGTTTTCATATGTTATTTTAAACAAATAGTCACACAAAAACTATGCTAATAGGTATGTTAAAATAAATCAATGCAAACAAACTTTTAATTTCATTTATTTTTTAATTTGTTAGTCTATTTAAACATTATTTTAATTGCATATTTACGTATTTCTAAATAATAGGTTATTATATAGGCTAACAGACTAATCAGGTCTTAGAAAAAGCCAAACTCAGGCCTAAAAATAAACTTATGACAGGCTACAGATCAGGCTTATGCTTCAAATTTTTTGACAGACCAGACTTAAACTTGACAAAGCCTAACTCGACCCAACCTATTTCCACCCCCTTCTCACAATAATCTAAATGTTGCATTTGGCTAAAACATTTTTATCTAAATGTTGCATTTGGATAAAACATTATGCTAAAAATTATACTAGCTTTTAGTTTTAATACACATGATATTCTTTCAAACACTCGAGGCATAAAAGTATAATAACAAAAATCTAGAGTCAAAATAAACACTATAGATATAATAGAATCCACATTGCCAAAAACAAATTGAACAACTTATTTTACTGCAAATATTAATGTAAACTACATTGTAAAATAGCTGTCTAGAATACAATACCTCTCAAATTGCCTTAACTCCATAGTACTACTATAACTTAGTATTACCAGGCTTAAGACAGAAAAACGAATTTTCTGTCAATAAGGTTTCAATTTTTTACAAAGATGAACATGAAGTAAATCTCCTACACTCCATTACTTACTGTCGCTGACAACCCACTAGTTTCCATCAACTTATCGATTATCTTTTGTAAAGCTGGAGCACTCACAACACAGTTTTTATCAGCAAAACATGATCTACCTTCTTCAGCTGCCTTGCAAAGCTGCGGGTCTAAAGGAACCTTACCAAGAAAGGGTACCTCCATCTCCTTGCACATCTTTGACGCTCCACCGCCACTGCTATCAAATACTTCACTGCACGCGATTAAATCCAGCATTTCAGGCGCTTTTTCTTTCATGTATTCGGATATCCACACTGTTACATCTTTCATTTCGCCATTATCTGTAATCTTCATAAACTTGAGATTTTTGATGGGCTGGGAGAGGCCACTCATATTCTCTACCACCCCAAGAACTTTCACTCCAACTTTCTTACAAAAATTCACTTCTTTTTTCACATCAATGAGAGAGACTTGTTGAGGAGTGGTAACTATGATTGCACCATCTACATTATTGGGATCTAGGCATTGAACAATTGAAATGTGTTCGTCAGATGTTCCAGGTGGAGCATCAACAATTAGAAAATCAAGTTCACCCCAATAGACATCTTTTAAAAACTGTTTGATAAGCCCATTTTTGCGAGGACCTCTCCATATAACAGCTTCATCTGGATTAGGAAGCATGAACCCAATCGACATCACCCCAAGATTAGACTCCACGTAGACAGGAGACCACCCAAGGTTGCTCTGGTGTATCTCTTGACCTTCTAGACCAAGCATCTTTGGGATGCTTGGACCACAAATGTCAATATCAAGAAGACCAACTTGAAAATCCCTTGCAGCTAAAGCAAATGCTAGCTGGGCAGAAAATGTGCTCTTGCCAACACCTCCCTTTCCTGATAAGACCAATATCTTATGTTTCACAGTGGCCATTCTTTCAGCAATGGCAACCAAATCTGCAAAAATAAATGTAAAAGACAATGTCACCAACATTCTTAAACGTGAAGGTAACTCCATTACTCAACATTCTCAATTCTATAAAATTAAGAAATGCCCTATCCAAACACAGCCCAAAGTCCTAGAGGAAAAATGTATCATCAAGAAAGCATCATTCAAACCTATATAATCAAACCGGTATAGACATTAAACAGGTGCCTGCAATGATGATCGGACAGAACCACAATAGGTAGTAGTTAAGAATATTTTCATAATTTAAAAAAATAAAGTATTTGTAATTCTATAACATTAAAATTATAATTTAGTCTGAAATTTGACTATCCCATGCATGATAAAAACTTAAGTTTTAGTATAGTTTGACTTGGACCTAAAAACAAATAAAATAGGAGTTCTTTCTCTGGAAACCACTTTCGCATAGAAGCTCTATGCCAACACCCAGAGAGAAGCTCGAGAGCCTCTACTTTGCCGAGGGAAAAGAAAAAAGACAAAATGAGTTGCGTATTATGAGGCATAAAAGAGAACACTTGTTAACGGAAAGTCTCGTATTGGTGGTTCATAGATGCTGCTACTCTGAATTTCTGGTGCCATGGCCTTCAGCTAAGCCATGCTTCCTATTCATCTTTTCTGGTGCAAGCCATGATGTCTGAGATTATTTCAGATTAATCCACTTGTAGCTCATGCTTGATGTGATTCATTATGATGTAATAATTAGTATTCTATTAGATTTTAGACTTGTTGTGTAATCATTTCATATTTTTGTGCACCAAAGTAATATTATTTCTGTTATGATAGCTGTCTATGTGGAAAAAAGACTGTCAAGGTCCCACGTCGGTTAATATGAGTAGTATAGCAAGGTTATAAAAGCAACAGCTGTGTAAAATTTTGGAGGTAAGCCAAAGTGGGTCCCAACCTAAGGAACCACATCAACCTCCAGTTTTGTCCGACTTTTTACCTGTTTAATGGTTTGTATCCCAATTTGCTGATAGAGGGGTTTTCAGTCTTAATTGAACCGGCAGTAAGTTTGGTTCCCAGATGGACTGAATGGTCCAGTCGGGTTTATATTACCTTACTTCAAGGAAAAACATGTGGATTGTGTAGTAAAGAGAGTAGACCAAATGGAGATGGAGGGTAGTCAAACCGCTAAAAGAAGAGGAAGAACTAGAAAAACTATAAAAGAAATATTATTAAGAAAGATCTCGAGATAAATGAGTTGGATAGAAACATTGTTTGTGATAGAACATTATGGCGTAGTTGAATCCATGTAGATAAGAGAAGTGCATTAGATAAATCATGTCTAGCTAACTCTACAAGCCTTGTGTTAGTGAAAGCGTGATAAGAGAAGAGTCCAGTGGAAAGTGCAAAGTAATTCAGTTCCCAGTTCCTACCCGTTGATTGCATAGAGTAGATAAAAAAAAACTGATGGTGAGACCTTGGAGTTAGTGCACTTTCCAAGTCTCAGCCCCATTAAACAAAGTTGGGTTCTAACATATGTGCTCAAAGTCTATCATCCTCCCACATGAGCAGCACACATGCTATGGTTTGGAACTTGGGAATTTGACTATGACGACTTGGTTAAAATATTTATCTTGTAAGGACCCAAGGATGCATCTGCCCCATTAAAAGCTGGGTTCTAACATAGGTGCTCAAAGCAATAAACGATGTCACATTAAATGCTTCTCTAGTCCTGGCTTTAAATTTCTTCATAAGACAGTATGACAATGACATTCATCATATGATGACAAAGGCATGAACTATGAAAGAGCTGATATTATTCCCTTTCCTTGCTAACAATTCAAGCAGTGACAATGATGAGCCCGGGAAGAAATCACCCTACAACAGTGTATTCAATACATAGCGGAGCATGGTTGTCAAAATCGGGATCTCGATAAAAATCGTTAGGATATAGAAAAAGTGTAAATCGTAGGATCGTAACACGGATCGTAAGATCCCAACAAATAGATAAATATATAGAAATAACTAGGAAAAATAACCTTAACATAAATTTCTCATTAACTTAATCATCAATGGCAAGTACTCAATCCAAAAAAACATAATATTCTCAATGGCAACTAAAAACATAATTGTAAGGAAGGAAGAGGTATTGTAGTGCTGGAATAGAAAAGATGAGAAGAATAGAAGGATTTGATTTGAATATATATATAAAGGATAGATGAAGTGAAAAATTTATTCATTGTTTGATTAATCGATACAAAACTCTCAAGAGTTCCAATGAATTTTGTTTGTCGCGCAACGTTCACAATCCTTATTTTGCAATTCTTAACAGCTCATTTATAACAATGCAAATCCCAAAACCCTAAAATATCTGTGCACATTCATTAGGGTTAATTGTCGGGTTAGTTTATGGGCCGAATCCAATTGTTTAATGATGGGTGGTAACAAATGTGAAGCGGGTCAAAACAAAAAATGGATCGTTGGGATCGCAAGATCCCACGATTTAAGATCTTTCTCTAAGAGTTCAACGCTCTAGCCAAATACAAGATCTTTGTGACACTTAAATCGGTAGTCAGTTGCCGGAGCGCAAGATCGTAAGATTTTGGGAGTTAGAGCGAGATCCTGACAACCATGTAGCGGAGGGCAAAAATTCTGCCATACTGGCCGCTTCGTAGTGCCGTCATAACGTATTATGGAAGAAAAACCCGCAATATCGGCCGATATTTATAATTATGGCGAGCCCAAAAACCGCCACTGATATCCACCACGGTTGATATTTAATAACATTGCACTAAAATTTCTAGTACATGAGCAGAGGTTCAGAAATAGTCCCAAATTCCAGGGCTTAAGAGTTTGAACAAGCTTATATAAAAAAAAAGCCTTGTTTGGATTGGTTTATTTGAATTAATAATTAAATATACTGACTTAAACACTTGTGACTAGGGTTGTTCATGGTACAGTTCATAGAGAAAACCGTACTGAACCGAACCAAACCATAATAAAAATTTACTCGAACTAAACCGAACCGTTTTACTTTTACTTAGAACCGAACCGAACCAAAGTCATTGGTTTAGTATACCGTTTAGAAATTCCGAACCGTATCGAACCGTTAGAAGACAATTTTTCCAAACCGAACCATTAAACTATTTTCCAAAATTTTAAAATAATAAAAATTAAAACTTGTTTTTAGTATTTTTAATTTTCAGTTCCGGTTCAGTTCGGTTACAGTTTCGGTTCGGTTCGGTTTCAATTTGGTACGGTTCTAGAACTGTTTTGTGTAATATGGTTTGGTTCACTAACCAAACATAACGGTTCGGTTATTTTAACTTCAGTTCGGTTCAATTCTGCAGTTCAGTTCGATTCATAGTTTTTTTGAACAACCCTATTTGTGACAAGTGAGACTATTTCATAGAGCTTATGGGAACAATTTATGACACGTCTACAAGTTGTTTTCAACTTATTTTCATAAACTCTTCGGAATAGCTTATGAAAACAGGTTGACTTCATTATATATCATGTTATAGAAATAGTGTATACATAAGCACTAAAATGATAAGTGGTTAAGGGCTTAATTAAACTATTTATTGGTCAGAAATGTAAAAGCATAAGATAAAAGAAGAGAGTACCAGGGTCAGGTCCTTTAGGGGCAGTGGCACAAATTTCCTGATTTGGGCATCCTTCACATGCATCAGATTTTCCAGCAGAATCAGATTGAGGACCTGGGCAATCTGTAAATGCCAGAAGAATCATATTCATTATAATATACAGAAGCAAAGAAAAATTCCAACACATAATAATAAATATATACATACGCTCGTTAGCATCTTCGGGTATATCTCCCTTCTCCATGAAGCTCTTCTCATGTGGAAAAAAAAAGAAGGAAAAACTCAATTATTTTAACAAAGGAGGTACACATTTTTCGCAATTAAAGACAATATAAGAAGAATCAAGGGAAACACCATGAACAAACACAAACAGGTTTATAAGTGTCTAAACAAACTATGGAAATAGAGAAAAGAAAATACTGATTTTATTTAGATATGCATTAGATATGCAAGAGAATAGAAGAAACATGTTTACTTAGATATGCATAAACCCTTTCACTTTTATTCATGAAATGATCCCTTCTTTCTTTATGGTTTCTATTCATTTTGTTTTCTGTTTCTAATAAGTATTTCTCTGGTATCTGGTATGTTTGGATTGGTGGAATGTGATGAAATGGAATGAAGTGGGATATAATCAGATTCTATTATTTGGATTTGTAAATAATGAACGGAGCGGAATGAAATAGGATGAAATTCATTCCATCCTATTCCATCTAACCCTTTAATTTTCATTCCCCATTCGGTGTGTATGCAATGGAACGAACAATGAAATGGAATCTCTATTCCATTCCGTTTAGCTCATTGTGATTTCAACACGTAATGAGATTCTAACAATCAATTTTACATACAGCCTACACCAAAATTTCTAAAAACTAGGGTTTATGACAAAAGAGGGAGTTGTAATTTGATGTAGAAGCATAAAATCATAAAATCATAAACCACCAAGTAGTTAAACTATACAACAAGTTCATAGATTGAAAGAAAAACGTTAGGATTTAAGTGTCAAGACTATAGGTTCCGTTTTCGACATACAAGTTAGCGAGAAGAGAGATGATGAAGAGAACTTACCGAGGGCAACGGAGAGCTGTGCGAGGCGGTGTTAAGTCCTGTATAGGCGGTGATTTTGGGCGGCGCGATTACTAGGAAGAGGAGGCGTTGATTTACAAATTCAATTTGAGTTTTTATCAGTTTTTTTAAGAAACGATCGTGTACATGGTTCTCTTATATGCGTAGATGGATGGTTATTTCTAGAGTTGAGCTGCCCGATCTTAAACGGGACGATTTTAATGGGTTTGGTTTTTTTATGGCTCTATTAAAAAGTTCATTTTTAATATAATCTCGAAAAGTATTACTCGGGTCCAATGTTAGATAGATTTCAAGTTATCTGGCCCTAAACTAATTTTTTTTAATAAAAAATTAAAATAAAAATGTCATAATTTTATAATAAATAAAATTATAAATTATATTATTTTAAATATAATACATTTTCAAGTACTATATTATCTTTTATAAATATTATAATGTGTTTTTAAATATAATACATGTCTAAATTGTATAAAATATTATCTAAATATTTAACACAAGAGAAGTTAATAAGATAGAGATAAAATTTAGTGAGGTGAGAAAAATCAATGTGTTATTTTGGAATAAGACAATTGATCGTGAAGGCTGATCAGATCTTGTGATGGGCCAAGAAGAACGTCTGCGGTGCTGGGTGCGTGAGATGAGGAGGGGATGTACCTGCAAGGCACTCTGATGCTAAAGTGAGAATCGGGGAGAGAAAGGCAAACACAAAAGTATGAGCTCTTAGGATGATTATTGGATACGTGACCCTCTCAAATGAGAGGGTTTATATAATGCCCCCAGCGCGTGGCCAACGGTCCCTATTTTCGGGACGGAATAACCGTTTCTTGAAGAATAGGTAACTGCCAAAAACTAGTCGTTATGACGGGCAGAGGTGCCCAAAACTAGCCGTTACCACGGACAAGGGCGTAGTTCCGGACACAAGCATCATGACCGTTCTTGGATGGTAGAGTCGTGCGTAACTGGCAGAAATGCCGGGGAGGAGCAGATAACCTTGAGATTCATCTGTCCACATATGCCCGGTAGAGGGACGGAAAGGTAAATGTCACTATTCCTCAGTTGGACTTAGGCAATTGGGTCGTTCTAGGAGCAGAAGTGGATTGGGTCATGCCTAGCCATTGGTCCAGTCCGGAACAGGAGCCCCCTAAGTCGTTGCTCCCGAGTATGGGAGTGATGACTTAAGGATGGCCCGCAGCTCCGGGGACCTCTAGAGGAGGAGTCGTTTGTCAATGGGACGGAATTGTCCTTGGATGCCCGGGGAGTCTCGTGCCCGCGGGATATGTACCGTTGTTCGGGATGCCCGTTTCGCGGGGAGACTAGCGGTTGAGGTACTCTGAAGAGGCGTGGCGCCACGTGTGCCTCGAGCCTTGTGCAGCATTAACTGCGCAATGATGACTAGGCTATGATCATGATGATGCCCCTAGTCGCGTGTGCTCGTGCACGTGCTTTAAGACTGTATATATAGGAGGGAGAGCTGCTCATTTGTGTTTTCGCTTCTCTCTCCTTCTTCGTTCTTCTCAGAGAACTTAGTCTGTCACCGCCGTCGACTGCCGTGTCAGCCGCTGTACGTAGCTTCGAGCAACTTCTTCGGATCTTCACACTCTCTTCGACCACGTAAGTTACCTGTTTTCTTCTTTATTTCTGGCTTTTTCACCTCTGTTTAGTTAGAATGCATGCGGTTAGGTTGACATAGGTGGGATCGTTGTGTTTTTTCGGCGTCTGTTGGTGGTAGACGGTGGTTTGGCCATCTTCTGTTGCTGATGTGGTCGCCAGAGCTCCTTAGGGACCCTAGAGTCAGGCCGTTTTCGGTGCTATCGCGATGATGGAGCGGGTGTAACTGGTGAAACTACCCAGTTTTCTGATGTTCTGATGAATTTCCTGATGAACATATGAATTCTCCGGTGGAGTTTCAAACGGAAACTGGGTAGTAGGTCAGGGAGATTTCCCCGTATGCGCATGAGGGGTTGCCTCTGGGCATCTCCTCGTGTGAGACTCTTGTGTTATTTGATTTAGGGCTTAGGTCGGGGACACCGTCCTCGGCCCTTTGCGCGGCCTTTCACTTGACTAGCGGTGGAAGGGTGGATTTAATTTCGCAGTCGAATTCACTTTTGTCCTCTACTTTTCAGGTGATCGAGATGGCGCACGAGCCCGAGCAAGAGATTCTCCTAGACTCGTTCGAGGAGAGTGATAATGCGATATTACATTACATATTTGCCTTGATTTACATTAAATTATTTCATCATTTTCGTTATTTATGTTTTATTTTGCAAGTGTTCAAGCTCATTTTCAGATATTTCATCTCAAACAACTTGCATGAGAAAAGAAGAGAGAACAAGAAAGAAGGAAAAGAAAGAAGACAGATGACAGAAAAATAGGGAAGTGCACACAATGAGTGTGGCGACCGTCACACGTCATGTGGCGACCGTAACGCTTGCAAAGTGTGCCTCGTCACACATCATGTGGCGACCGGCACAACCTGTTTTCTCAGTTAAGATCAACAGCGTGGACTACTTATCACATTCAACCCACGTTCCAACACACGTTCAAACCAGTTGAAGTCATCCGGAAATCCCTCGTACTCAAGGAAATCACTCAAATTTTATCGGCCAAAAACCTCCACTTCCGAATTATTCTCTCCCACTACAACTGCTGAGCACTATAAGTAGAAAGCAGTTGGGAACGTGCAGGGGGGACTTTTTGCCGCAGACATTATTGTTCAGAGCTTTAGATTCTTACTTTTCCATTCTTAATTTTCCAAGCACCCAAATAGCAATAGTTTCCTACACCGGGGAGCTATTGCACTTTAGTTAGATTTTTAGTTTTAGTTTTCATCATTCAGCGAAGCAAATCCTACCGACCTGTGGAGGATTGCTAACTTCAAGATTCATTTGTTTTCCAGGTTTTTATTCAATAAATAGCATTGCTTTTATTTTTAAATACCATGCATGAATTGATGTTTTATTGCTTCTGTTTGTGTATGTTTGTACTTGTTAAGATATCCGGCTAAATTCCTTGATTCCGGTATGTAAGGATTATCGACGAAAAGGGTTCGACAACTTATTGACATCGACACTTATAAAATGTTTATCTTTTTTTTATTTCTAAATAACTAATTCAATACTGTTTATTACGAGAGTAAAAGCAAACTAAGGTCAAAATCAACAAAGCGAGAGTTTGAGATCTTAACCGGATAGTAGTAATCAAACATTGACTCTAAACACAGCGAGAGCACTTTAAAGTTAATTAGATTTCATTAGTCTCCAAAAAGTATTTTTACATATTAAATGCGACAGCGAGAGCAAGCATTTCTATTTAAGAATATAACCAGATAGAAGCCGGGGGTGGCTTCGATTCCTCGTTCTGTCAGATAGAAGCCGAGGAACTTGCCCGCCCGGACTCCGAACGTGCACTTTTCTGGGTTGAAACGCATCTGGTATTTCCTGGCCTGTTCAAAGACTTTTCTCAAATGGGTCGTGTGATCGGTTTCCTCGTGGGATTTCACGATCATATCGTCCTTATAGACTTTGAGCATGTCGCCTATTTCTCCCCGGAAGACCTTGTTCATCGTCCTCTGGTAGGTTACGCTGGCGTTCTTCAGGCCGAAGGGCATTACGTTGTAGTAATAATTGCCCGATTCGGTCATGAAGGCCGTGTATTTTTTATCGCTCATAGTCATCGGTATTTGATTGTAGCTTGAATAGGCATCCATGAATGATAATAGTTTAAAACCGACAGAGTTATCAACAAGTTTATCAATATTAGGGAGGGGTAGGCATCTTTCGGGCATGCCTTATTAAGATCAGTATAATCAACACACATGTGCCACTTTCCATTAGATTTTTTCACGAGTACAACGTTGGATAGCCAAGTGGTGTACTTGGCTTCCGAGATAAATTTTGCCTCGAGGAGGTTTTTACATCTTGTTCTACAGCCTCCGTTTTCTCTGGAGACTGGTTCCTCCTACGTTGTGCTACTGCTTTGACGGCGGGGTCAATCGTGAGTTAATGACAGGCGACGGCGGGATCTAAGTTGGGCATCTCCACGGCACTCCAGGCGAACAAGTATGCGTTCTCTCGAAGGCAGACTTTGAGTTGTTTCCGTGCGATGTCGGGGAGGTTGGTCCCTATCTTTACTCCCCGCTGAGGATCATCGCCGAGCAGGACGAGCTCGAAGTCACCATCCGGGATAGGGTGCATCGGATGGGAGTTGTTGCTGGTCGAGGCGGATGAGCTGCTCGGGCCGGCCTGGTCGTCCTGCTGGTCATCTTCGGTGAAGCGGCAGTCGAGGTCGACAGAGTCGATGCATGGCAGTGGCTTGGCTTCCTCTGAGCTGCTGGGCAAGGCTGGCTTGTTGGACGTCTTCGGCTTGGAAGCGATGGCGCTGAGTCCCTTGGTGGCTGCTTTGAAACATCGTCGTGCAGCTTCGATGTCCCCGTGTAATGTGGCGACCATGCCCTTTGAAGTGTAGTACTTTATTTTGAGATGGACGGTTGATGGCACCGCTACCAGCTCGGCTAAAGTTGGCTGCCCGAATATGCACTGATAGAGAGACAGACAGTCAATTACTAGGAACTGAACTTTAATGGATCTGGCTGTCTCCTCAAATCCAAAAGTCACGATCAACTCGACGTACCCCCGGGGTTTCGTGACCGAACCATTGAAACCCTGGAGGTCAGAACCCACGTAGGGAGTGAGGTGTGGTTCGTCCAGCTGGAGAGTTAAGAATAGTTGTGAGTACATAATATCGACCGAGCTGCCTTGGTCGACTAAAATCCTGCGAACATCAAAATTGGCCAGCTGGGCTCGAACGAACAGTGGGACACTTGAGTTCGGGGACCCTCCGAGGAGCTCTTCCCGGTAGAAGGAGATGGGGACCAATCCCTTCTGGGCCTTGTCGAGCGTCGTCACCTTGTTGGAGCTCGTGCTGATCAGGTGCTCGAACATTCTCTTTACGGAGCCCACGGTGACTTTGTTGAATCCCCCTCCGGAGATGACCATCGTGGAGGGGAAAGTTTCCCATGGGTTGTGGGCCGCAGAGTACGCGGGAGCGCTGAGCTTATCTGGAATGTAGAAATCCTCCGGTCGTGATATACACATGGCGACTTGGAGGTTGGTTTCTTCTGAGGAAAACATCTCTTCCTCTACTTTCTTTGACTCCTGGACGTCTTGCGGGGGATCATCTTTCTTTTTTGTGAACTATTTCAGGTGGCCATCCCTGATCAGTATTTCAATGGCATCCTTCAAGTGGATGCAGTCTTCAGTGGTGTGGTCGTGACTCTTATGGAAACAACAATATTTTTATTTATCGGCGTTGGGCTTGTCTGGTATCTGTTTGGGGAACCAGACTCCCGCCTGTTTAAACTTCGAGTTAGCACATTCGGAGAGAATCTTTTCCCTGGAGACAAGCAAGGAAGTGTAGTCATGGAACCGGCCGGAGGGCCCCTTGTTGTCCCGAGACTCCTGGGGACGATCTTCACGCCTTCTTTCCCCTCGATAGGATGTCGATGGCTCATCGCCTTTAGAGGCCCGGGCATTCTCCTGATGGCGGGAGGCTCGGGCGGAGCTGGCCGCCTCCTTTTCTTCGTATTGGATATACGACTGCACCTTGAGGAAGAAGGCGTCCAGGCTTCTTGGAGGTGCAAGGCCAACAACTTTAGAAAATTCTGAGTGCGGGCGGAGTCCCCGTTCGAGTAGAAATTTATTCATGTTGTCGGTAGTGGGGACTTGCACAACTTCTTTGTTAAATCTCTCGATATATGTCCAGAGAGGCTCATCATTCCCTTGGATTATGGCCTCAAGGGAGGCTTCAGTCTTTGGGTGGCGGCGGGATGCCGTAAAGTGCCTGGAAAACATCCTGCCCAGCTGCTTCCACGAGGTGATGGACTCCTCGGGCAGTTGTTTGTACCAGGTCATTGCCCCTTTTCGGAGCGTGGTTGGGAACAGAGGACACTTGATGGCGCCCCGGATGCCACGGTAGTCTAACAGCGCATCGATGTTTTCAATGTGCTCATCTGGATCGGTCGTTCCGTCGTACGTGCCCAAAAATGGGGGTTTTCCTAAGCCTTTGGGGAGGCGTGTACCCAATATCTCCTGAGACAATGGGCCGTGGGGCTCATCGTTGTTGCTGGAACTGGTTCGGGAAGGGGAGCAGATATTCGTTCGTGAGGGCGACTTCTTCGGGGTGATGGAGTGTGTGCCCGGCCCTTTGATCTGACCGGTGGTTAACGTTGATCTCTTCGGGTTCTCTTGTGGTCGGGGGAATGCTGGTTTCACGAGGAAACGTGGTCGCGCTTTCGAACGGCATGAGACTCTGGTTCTTGGCGCCCCCGCTGGTCGGTTTCCCACCGGGGTTGCGGGCTCTTGGATCGTCGTCGATTCTTCCTCGGCTGGGGGGATCTCGGACGGGCAGATTCTTCCAACGCCCCGATCCTCTTGCTCTGTTGGAGGATCAGGAGGTTGGTCTTATTGATTACTTCAAAGGAGGGCAACCATGGTCGGGTCGGCGTTGGGTGGAGCTGGAATGGGTTAGAGGGCCAGCAAGGGCTGGTCGTCAACACAATCAGTAGGAGTGGGGGAAGGAGACGCGGTAGCTCCGTCTCTCAGATGACGGGCGTCTCCTCTGAGGAGGAATCAAGGTTCGTCAGCATCAGTTTTGTTGACGGGGAGGACAAAAAGATGGTGATGACCTTTGACGTGATCTTGGGAAGCTATGATCGTAATCTTGGACAGAGAATGTGTTTTGGTCTTAGAATCTGAGGTAGATGTTAAGACTGGGACAACAAGATTCCCATAGATGGCGCCACTGATCGTGAAGGCTGATCAGATCCTGTGATGGGCCAAGAAGAACGTCTGCGGTGCTGGGTGCGTGAGATGAGGAGGGGGGTGTACCTGCAAGGCACTCCGATGCTAAAGTGAGAATCGGGGAGAGAAAGGCAGGTACAAAAGTATGAGCTCCTAGGATGATTATTGGATACCTGACCCTCTCAAATGAGAGGGTTTATATAATTCCCCCAGTGTGTGACCAACGATCCCTATTTTCGGGGCGGAATAACCGTTTCCTGAAGAATAGGTAACGGCTAAAAACTAGCCAGTATGAAGGGCAGAGGTGTCCAAAACTAGCCGTTACCACGGGCAAGGGCATAGTTTCGGGCACAGGCGTCATGACCGTTCTTGGATGGTGGAGCCGTGCGTAACGGGCAGAAATTTCGGGGAGGAGCAGATGACCTTGAGATTCATCTGTCCACATGTGCCCGATAGAGGGACAGAAAGGTAAATGTTGCCCTTCCTCAGCTGGACTTTGGCAATTGGGCCGTTCTGGGAGCAAAAGTGGATTGGGTCATGCCTAGCCATTGGTCCAGTCCGGAACAACAATATAAGTATTAATATTTTTTTTAAAATTTATAGCGATGTGGGTCTAATGGGTTACCCATAACCCATATGGGCTAACGATAATGAGTAGCAGAATTTTTAGGGTTGGGCTAAAAAAGCCTTGGATAATATGGGTTCTAATTTTAAGGCTTAAACCCTATGATTTTTCGGGTCTGGCAGGCTGTCCCATATGGGCTAGCCCATTTTGATAGCTCTAGTTATTTCTTTCGGATTTTACTTATTTAATCATCACTTTTTACTTACATATTTTGTATGAATTTTTAAAATTTTTAATCAAGTTATGGTATTTATAAGTAGTTCATTATATGTTTTAATTGACACATGTTTTTCTTCTGGATCAAAGTGTTATCTTGGACACAATCTATTGAGAGACAACATAATCTTATTGTTGTTACTGCTCGTTTTGATAGAACAAATGGGCAAATATGAAGGAAAGATAAGCTGATTATGAACTGTGAAATGGGAGGAAACTACAAGAACCATAAATTATCTCAAGTCTCTGTAGTTGAATAGTTAAATGTCCATTTAAGTTGAGATTTGTGTTAGCGGTAGCGGTTGGATTTATATCGGTATATGTAGGGGTGTTCGTGGTTCGGTTTGGATCGGTTTTGTAGCAAAATGTCATCCGATCCAAAGATATATTTACTTGCGGTTTGGTTCGATTTTGGATGATTAGTTAAAAAAAATCCGATCCGATCCGATCCAATTTCTTGCGGTTTGATTTGGATCGGTTTTTTGGATATCCAAATTACAAATTATAATTTTATTAATATTGTAAAAACACTAATAAATAATAAATTTTATATAATATATAACATATACTTTATTAAAAGTTAATATTACAAAATGATAATGATCAGTTATGATTGAAACAAATGAAATAATAAAAATTAATAGATTAAATCAAACTAATAAATAGTATTTTATAAAAAAAAGATCAACTAATAATAAATTAGTACAAGGTATTATACTAATAAAAAATCAATAAGTATAAAAATATATACATGCGGTTCAGTTTGGTTTGGATCGGTTTTGAAAAATCAATCCGAAATCCGATCCGAACCGATCGGTTTTTATAAAATCACATCCAAACACATCCAATAATTTTCGGTTTTTTGCGGTTTTCAGTTTTTTTGGATCGGTTTACGGTTTTTATTTGGATTGGTTTGGATTTGAACACCCCTAGGTATATGTAGTGGTATTCACAACCATGATCTAACTAAGGATTTAGAAAGTCATGACATATTAGGCCGTACAAGACCGGATGAAAGACAATTTCTAAATGACATGGTAAAATACCACATGACACTAAGGTTCAAAGTGGCTGCATTGAAAGACATAGATAATGATAATCTGACGACTACAACACAGGTTATAAGGCAAGATTGACATTTGGTCTACTATCAGGGGTCCATATACGAAAATGCAACATCTGTTATCCCTAATTTATGATGAGAAGTACATGTGTTGAACCATGAACATGAAGGATGTTAGATGGGGGCAACGATCTAGAGGGTTGAATAGATCAGAAATAGAATTTTCTTCGATTAAAAATATGTTTTAAAAGTTATTTATCATGGCAAGCAAAAGCAACTCTGGATCGACACTCGTCTATGCTGAACCGCTATCGGAAGAATCAGATATGCGTATTTAAATCGTAACAAAACGTATTACAATGATGAGAAAATAAATCAATATGTTTTTCAAAATAATGTTTGAACTATGTTACACTATGATAATCAATTTCTAATGAAATAGGAAACAAAAATTGACTACAACAATTTATCAAACACTTGGTGTGCAATAAACACCAAACTGGTTTTCCTTTGTCTTGATGATATGAAAAACCAATTACAATTATTTAGATTGCAATTATCTTACAAAAAAGTTTAAAATACTTCAACACAAATAGAGTTATCAGTATATGAAAATGCACACTAATATATATACTAAAAAATACAATGAGAAGTATTCATATGTTTGTAGGATTATCTGAGTGTCTATGGTAAGTTTATGTGGTGAGAGCTTGCTCACGCAGGGTGGTGACAATATTTTTATAGGACTTTCTAGGAGAAAAAATAAAGATGTTCCTCAGCTCTAAGGCTGATGTATTTGTAGAGGTTTCCTAGGCATAGACTAGAGAACGATTACCCAAATTCCCTCACCAGAAACATTGAGGGGAAGGAACTTGTTATCCCTTGGATCACATAGAATATAGTTTTCCTCCTTAACTTGCTCTTTAGTCTCTTATTGCATGGATAAACTATCTTTCATTTTTACCAAGTATGTGGGCAGTGGGAGTTAGTTCATGGGGCCCAAGCCCATCTGGGCAGTCTGTAGCTCAATTCGAGTGACCTCATACCACATATCGGGCGATCTACCATAATACATTAGGCATTCTCCCAATATTAAGGTTGTGGGCTTACATTTCATATTCATGGGAATTCCTTCTCAGGGTCTATTAACATTATTTAAGTACGCACTCCCTCGAGCACAAGATCTTAAAAGGGTGAAATGATGTAATCCCAACATTATCTGTTTCTTAGGCATCCACAACAAAGTCATTTTAGATGGATATTCGATTCAATGCCTGGGGCAATTTCCTTTCGGGAGAGACTCATATATTTGAGTCCTTTGGAAGAGGCTTAGACAAGTCGAGTCCCTATTTATAAGTCGTAAGTCTCTCCTTTCACGCAATTTGCGTTGTTGCCCCGTTGGAGGCTTTATTGCAACATTGCCCTGTGAGGTCTCATTAATGATAATACTTATGCATTATGTGGTATATTTATTGATTTCATGTTGTTGCTTGAGTTGGAAAATGCACCTCATAGGGATTAGCCTTGAGAGACAGTGACAATTTGGAGGTGAGTCCCTTATGCTTTACTTGAGGCGAGTCCCTTGACACTTGCAGAATAAATGTTTTAGGTATGTACTTTTGTTTGCTATTTGTCTTTTATGTCACCTTAACAGAATACGCTTATCTTTGAGACGAGACCCTCGAGTGTAGCTTGAGTTTCTCTTGGAGAGGATCCCTTCGTTATAGTTCAACATCAATAAACCTCATGGGCGACAAGGACACTTCATTGAAGTTCCAGCATATATATTGTCTCTGAGGGCAAAAAGTATACTTCGTTGAATTTCCAACCTTGAAATTACCTCTGAGGGCGGAAAATATACTTTATTGAAGTTGCATCATAAATATTGTCTCTTAGGAAGGAAATACACTTCATTAAAGTTTCATCATATCATCATAGATATTGTCGCTAGGGCGGAAAGAAACTTCATTGAAGTTCCAGCATAGATATTTTCAATCTCATCATTCATAAGTTTAAGATGGGGTGCCCTGTTAAGGACCCATGGCTTTGTGGAAATAAATGATATCTTGTTTTTTTTTATATATTTAAATTAATATTTTAAAGAAAATTTATACAATGGTGGACCAAATGCCTATCGCTTTATTGAATAAGAAATAGTAAATGACTAACTATAATAATATCTCGAGTTAATTGTGTTCCACATTCTAGGGATGAGTCTTTCATCTAAATCTTCGAGTTTGTAAGCACAATAAGGTTTGTAATTGCTAAAAGTACAATACGTGACAATCCCTAACAATTTAAGGCTATCATAGGCTTTTTGGCTTGTTGTAGGGTTTAGAGCTTGCTTTTGTGTGGTAGAGAGAAGTTTTGCGTATCTAGTATTTATGTGAACATCAAATTGTCCCTCTCAATTTCTCGGTTGAGGTATTTATATCAGTATTGGTCGTGGATCATCGACCCCTTAGGAATATAAACCACTCTTAAGGGGATGCAAGGGGTAGGTATTTAGTCCCTTATTATTCAGAAGAACGTTGTTAAATTTCATATGAACGGAAATCGCGATATAAAGCATATCAAAAAACAAAAAATTTCCTTTAGTTTATCCTTACAAATGATGCATGAATAGTGATGGAATGATTACCTCTTGTGGAGATTAACACCTATGATGCAAAATCGAAGACGAGCGTGAACGAAGAACAACGCCTCTACTTAGTTCACATGAACAGAGTGCCTTCAATTTCAGTGCTAGCTACTACGAATGAAGACTTTGAGAGAGAGAGAGAGAGAGAGAGAGAGAGAGAGATCAAAAACGAATTTGCATCAAGTGAAAAAGCTATTGCACAAGGGTTATATTTATAGAACCACTTGTGTGGGATGCAAACTAAAAAACCCACTCAATTGTACCATACCTTATGAGGTATTGTATTTCACTTCAATACATGATACCTTGCCATATTTTGTATTCCACTTAATTGCTTTGTACCTTACGATGTTCTACAGTTCACTTAAGTGCACTGTATCTTATGGTGTTCCTTATTTCACTTATTTATTATATCTTTCATCAGTTTGTCCTTATGTGTGTGACCTTGTAGGTTCTCGTGATGTTGGAAATGATATTAAATCACACATTTAATATAAAAACAGTGAGCAATATCTAGTAACACATCACTATTACCCATGCCACGAAAATGTCATGTTTAGAAAAGTAGGATTACATGGTTGTTGATGTAAGAAACATGTCCCAAGTCGTTATGCCCAAGGCAAATTCTTCCCATTGTTGCATTTGCTCGGGCTACTGTTGACGATGATGGGCTCCATTAAGTGGTTGTTACATCTCAGGATGGTATACATCATCCTGTCCCTACTCCTCTTGGCCTATGTGACTGGATGTGGGGCGTTGAGAGTCTTGCAAATAAAACTTGTTGTGATTGGCAGTATTAGACTGATCATGATATCATTGGGATGAACCAGAATGTCAGCTAACCTGCACAATTCGTTAATAACACAAAAATTCCCCCTAGTTCTGTGGGGGGATCAGCCATATATCTTATGATCCTTGCAATTAGAATCCCCACATTTATCAGCTCATAATGTAGAATTTCCATGTGAGCATGACGTATTTTCAGTGTGAACTCATATTGGTTTGAAACAGACTCCAAAGTTTGGACCAGAAATGATGCCTAAGCATTTGGTATATGTTGCATCTCTCTAGTCCTCAACTTGATATATCTTTCATTTGCCATCATCCATTCGGCCCTAAGATTACAAAACTCTAACAACATCAATTGTCTCATCTCTTCAGACACATGAGCCCCCTCCTAGTTTGAATACTGCAACTAGGGGGTGCACTGAGACGAAAAAGAGAATTTATAGCAAGTGGAAAGTAGTCGATAATTTTACCCAATACAAGTATTTATATGTCTGTTTTCCCCAAGGAGAGGATACATAAATATAAATTATTGTAATCTAGAAGTAAGAAAAATGAAGGGTCGAACATCAATAAGTAAGCGAAGAACATGTCAACAATGAAATTGTCAAAATAACAATGAAAATTGAAATTTTTCGAGAAATAATCATATTAGGTTTAATGATAAGCCATCATCATAAAAGCTACATATTAACACGTGGTAGGTGACTAATGCAACATATTTCAAAAGCTCCATCATTTCCTGACAAAGAAGGGTAAGAATATTAAGAGCCAAAATCATGAGGCGAGTCAATTATGGATGAAATATCCATTACTAACGTAATCCATTTGGAACCTTGTTGGAATGATTTCACAAGTCACATTCCTGCTCTTCCAGACCAGGCTTGGGGGCAACTATTCCTAACTGTGTTGAGGCAAAGAGAACATTGACTCATTTAAGGAAAATCCAATCCCAATGTTGACTATCGTGAATTATGGGATCAAGAATAGCGAGGAAAGGAAATCTAAGAATGAGGAGGTACAAGACATCGAGATATTATCAAGTTTTATCCTAAAAATACACCCAATCAGGATACATGAATAACTGAAGGACGTTAGATAACATAACAGAAAAATTAATGACACATCCCATAAGAAGATTGCAGACTTTTGAAAACTATAGAGTGTAACTATAAAGAGGGAAAAATGTCATAATCAAAGTACACGCTCAAGTTTTCTTAGGTGATATGTGTATATTTGAACATTTATAAATTATTGTTAAAAATATTTAAAGTTGTGGTTAAATGTGTTCGTTCGATGTTTAATGAGTTGTGAAACCTTGTTATATTCATAACCATCAATAAAGTGTAATTATATTTAAGTTGTATTTTTTACCACCAGTACCCAGCCTACTAGACTGACTAATCTGGTTTGCGGGTCAGTTCTGACATAAAGCGGTTTCAGCCTCTTCTTGATCGCAGTTGCGGGGGATCAAACTGTGATCCTCGTTACCAAGTCCAGCGTCAATCACCACTGGATCAACTAACGATTGGTTATTTAAGTTGTATTTTTTAACCAATCATATTTAAATTGTGTTAATCCTCTTATTTAATGTCGAATTTTGATATGAAATAAATGTATCAAAATAGCACTCGCTAGTTAAAATAACATCTAACATGATCCATCATTTTTGACACTTGATCCATTAAAGTCCTCCACTTTAAAAATACTTTAAAGATACTTATGTCACACATATTAATAATATATAAAATTATTATTTATGTTGTGGATAATTTTTTTTTTGTAATACGTTAAAAGTTTATTCATAAAAAAATACACAAGTTTAAAAGGATTTAAACTTAACTTAAGAAAATAAGAGAAGTAAAATAGATTGCATAGAACATATATTATATACAATCATTCTCTATGATCTCTCGGTATACACAATATTCATGTTTAAGATCTCAGTACTAGGATTCAAATACCTTGTATATTCTCCCCTCCAATAATCATTTGTGGAGAAAATTGATTTATTTTCACCAACACAATCACTAAAGCTTTAAATCATGTGTCATCATCAAATCAAATTAAAAAGATTATCATACTGTTGTTGCATTAGGAATCAATTGTATTGTGTTACCTCGATTTTATCATTAATCCATTCAACATTACTAGTAACGAATTGAACAAAAACTTGTTTTGCTCCCATATTGCTAATAAATCATCACAAGTAACATACATATAAACTTTTACAAGTAAATATTCAACTATTAAAATTGCATAAATAATTGAATTAATGAAAGAAAAAAAATTCATATCAAACTCGTAATCTCTTGAACGGACTGTAATTTATGAAAAAAATAAGATAAAACAAATGTCATTGTTCTAAATTAAAAGGAAAATTAATAATACATATTTTAAGGAATATATAAAATGATTACATACAAACATACAAATTATTTCTAGAATAATTTCATCAAAATAATTAGTTTATAAATTATTTTCGTAAAAACAAATATGAAATTGACACACATACATGAATTTAGTATAATAACTTACTAATAAAAACTTTTCTGAAATCATTTATCTTATTTATTTATTACACTTTAGTTATTTATTTATTTAATGTAAAATGTTATCCTTTTTCTTTTTTATTTTTATTTTTATTTTGTTCTTGTTATTGGTATTGTTGTTGTTATTGTTATCGTTGTTGTTATTTTTGTTCTCGTTGTTCTTATTTTTGTTCTTGTTGTTCTTCTTATTCTTGTTGTTGTTATTGTTATTGTTGTTGTTGTGCTGTTCTTGTTATTGTTCTTGTTGTTTTTATTGTTGTTTTTGTTGTTGTTGTATTAAAAATATATAATATTATATATTGTGATGAAAGTTATCAGTGCAGTCAGGAAAAAACATGTGGTAAAAATAAAAGAAAAATGTTGACAGACCTTTCACCACGGGTATTTAAAACAATTGCGGTTATAGGTAATCCGTTTTCTAGTTTCCTACCACAGACATTGGACTATGGATGTAAATAACTCACATACATTTACACCCTACCTAACAACGGTTGTTCAACCATTGTTATAGGTCTTTTACAACTGTGATTATAGGTGTTTTTTATAGTAGTGGTAGCATTCGATGAAGTTCTTGATTATCTCATACTTAATAAACCCTAATGATGGTGTATATCAGAGAAGCTTTATTAAGCCTCATCAGTCAAAAGAATCAAGTCTCAGACGAAGTGTTGAATCAATGATGAATCAAGCAAGGGATCTTGAAGCTTCAAAGATTGTGAAAGAAATGAAGTGTGAAAGCTCGCATGGTCTATGTTTGAGTGATTAGTATATTGTAAAGATATAAGAGTAATTTTCTAATTATTAAGTCAAGTCACACACTCACATAAAAATGTTTTTAAACCTCTCTTAATTTTCTAAAATACCTTAAAACCTATGGAAGAACTATCAAGAGGCATGTGCAATTGACCTCAAGTGTTATAATAATTTAGAAAGCATTTATAAAATGCCTAATCGATTTGGAACTTAATACAATAGATTAGAGCCAAGAAAAAGGCTCGTTAATCAATTAGAAATACTCCTAATTTATTAAGACACGTAACCGTTGCAGAATTTCCTTTTTGGAATTAGGGTTGCCATTATTTTGAAACATCTAATCTATTAACCCCTAATACTTAATGAATTATATAATTTAAATTTAAAGGCCCTTAGATTTTTTTCTTTTTTGAGACTAATTTATCTTGTATAAATAAAAGGTTTCCTCTTATTTCAAAATACACAAGAAAACATATTTCACTCACATTTTATTACTTTTTACTCTTTCTACTTCATTTCTTTCTCTCTTTTTTCCACATAGTTGCCTTAGTGCTTTAAGGCTATATCTATAAGTTTTTCTTGTAATTCTGATGATGTAAGAATACTATAATTTATTGAAGAGTGTCGTGTCTCTTGTGTAATATCATCAAAAGAAGTATACGTTTTGTTCTTCAAATAAATTAGTTAAAAAAATTGTTTGGTTCTTGAGATTAACTAGGTAAAATATTTGTTTGATTATTAAGCTCAACATGTTAAAAGCTCTTGTTTGGTTATTGAGTTTAGATGTCAAAAGCTTTGTTTGGTTCTTGAGCTCAGCATAGTATAAAAGCTATGTTTGATTCTAAGCTTAGTCCAGTATAAAATTCCTCATTTGGATTTGGTGATTATCCAATGTAAAATCTCCTATTTAGTTGTAAGAAGGTCCGTTGACATAACCTATGAAAAACTCCCATATCATATAATAGATACTCACAAGGAAAATTATTGGGGATAGGAGTAGACCATGTGGTTAGTCTGAGCCTGTATAAATCGTTGGTGCATTTCTATGTTCCCTCATCTCTTTACTTTTTAGCTATTTATTTATTTCCACAGTATTTCCATATTTTCATTTCTTTGATTTTATTTATTTCAATTATTCCACTTCATATTCTTTGTTTCATTTATAAAATTAATTTAAACTTTTATAAATCAATATTTTACGATTGGACATCAATTTTTTAACCCACACATTTCACCCATCTTGTGTTTGGAGCCATTTGTCTAACAAGTGGAATCAGAGTCTAACTCTTGTTATAAGACCAATCGTCTCAGAAGGTAGAATGATGACTTCAAACACTTCTCATGTTTTTAACAAATGACTTTTCCTAAATACGCCCTTGTCGTTTGATGGTGAAAGGTTTGACTTATGGAAAGCTATAATGAAATTTTGTATTAAAGCAAATGATTTTGAAATGTGGAATTTTGTTATCAATGGTCAGTTCTTTCCTACTTACTGCATTAATAATAAAGTAGTGTATAAACCATATAATGTTTAGACCAAAGATGATAAATGTAACGCCCTGTATAATATATATCTAGAATAATATCATACAAGAGTTATTATTTGGTACTGATAACATCAAAAGTGCATATTGGCATAATTTACATACTTGACAATTTCAAAACATAAAAGACAACCTATGGTACAAGATATGAAAAGTGCCAATACAACAAAACTAAGATCAAGGTACAATATCCTTCATTGTACAAGATACAAGATAAGCAATACATAGCGGAATAAACAAAACCCAGCTTCTCTTAAAACATCCAAGCCTAGCTTCACTTGCAAACTAAACCTACAAACAATACCTGAAAAACAACAACAATAATGGCGTGAGATAATAATCTCAGTGAGTTCCCCTATCTTATGGGTTCACTCGGCTCTACAGGGGTT
This sequence comes from Lathyrus tuberosus, assembly GCA_022829125.1. Lineage (NCBI taxonomy): Eukaryota > Viridiplantae > Streptophyta > Magnoliopsida > Fabales > Fabaceae > Lathyrus > Lathyrus tuberosus. The sequence continues at coordinate 22,761,583 of JALAZF010000013.1, read as the reverse complement.
CTAATCAATTCTATCTCAAGTCAAAAGGGAAAAGGATAAGACTTGAGTTCACACAGTTCGCAATGTATGGAAACATACCTCTTGAGTTCATCAACTCAAACAATCACTAATCAGAAACCATAACAAGGCATCCCATATTCCCGTCCTCTCATACGTCGAGGAGTTCGACACGAGTCATGTATCCTTGTAATGTACTTTGACATATGAGATGGATTCGGATCTAAGGGAAACATGGTCCAATAAATCATCACTTCTCATGGAAACATGGTCTATCACAAGTCTGTTTACTCGTAGGCTCCATTCATACAACGAGACTCAAACCTGTCAAAGTAATAGTGCGTACATTCCGGAGGTGCTCTCTAAATAAGCTTCCACTCTTGGAACGACACATCTCAAGGGAATTGGTTCCGACTACGTGATAAAGCATAACATAACATCGAATGGATTCATATTCTAAGGGAAATATAATCGACCTTATGAATCATCACTTCTCATGGGTCGTACCCCATCACAAGTCTCTTTACCCGTAGGCTCCATTCTCTTATGTAATCACTAAGGATATCGTGATTGTATTCGACAATCACAAGGCATCACATTCGCCTTAACCATAAACAATACAAACCATACATGTTTCATACAAAGCTCTCCTCACAACTAGGCAAATACTTGTTAATGATACACATTTAGGAATAATTGCACAAGCATTGCCATCTATGCTATTCGCCATGACCTAATCATCTTATTGATTCATTTCATTAATTAATATCAAGGGTTTCTCCATCATTCTTATAGTCTTTTAAGCATGTTATCCCAAAACGAGCATTCAATTAACATACATATATCGCATAACAAGTATAATAGCATAACATAATACATCAAGCATAAATATCTCATGTAAGGTATAGAATTAACATTCCTCTACCGGCGTTTGCGGTTAGTTCATGATCACATAAATAGTTAGGTCTTTCGAAGCTAATCCCCTCACTAATTATCAAACAATCCTCATGGTATTCATCACAACACAAGGTGTTCTTATTCACTTTTCACATATTTTATCATTATATATGTCAACCAATTATTCATGGTACACATGCATAACAATCCTCAATAATCATGTGAAACAATCCATAACATCATATGGCATGCACAAGAAGCAACCAAATAAGTAAACAAACAAAAGAGAACAAAACTTCCAGGCTCGCTATACGAGTTCTGGGCAGGACAAGGGATTTTGGAGGCAGTAGGAAAAAGCCTCAGTGGTCGCTGTGCGAGCTCTAGGCGAGGTTTCGCCTTCACCTTGCTGGAAGCTTGCTGTGTGAGCATAGAAGACTGTCACACTCGTTGTGCGAGGTATGCGAATTCTGAGTTCTGAACAGTAAAACTTATTCATTCCAAATGGGTTTCTAACCCCACTCCTCATAAGGTCCACATACATCAAGACAACAACATACACAACACTAGAACAACATACATGACATGATTTACCATACAATCACAAGTTTTCATGGATTTCACAACATTAGGATTCACACATATCAAAACCTAACCCACCAATGTTTTCATTTTCTTCCCTCAATGCTATAATAAGTGTTCCAGACTGACCAAATGGCTAGGCATGACCCAATCCACTTCTGCTCCCAGAACGACCCAATTGCCTAAGTCCTGCAAGTTAAGGGCAAATGAGAGCATTTTACCTTTCTGCTCCTCTGCTAAAGAGGCTTGGCTGGATGATCCCCTGGGTCAGCTGCCCCTCCTCAGCATTCCTGCCCGTCACACACGGTTCCACCATCTAGAAACAGTCACGACGCCTGTGCCCGCGACTACGCTCCTGCCCGTGGCAACGACTAGTTTTGGGCACCTCTGACCGTCCCAATGGCTAGTTTCTGGCAGTCACCTATTCTTTAGGAGCGAATATCTTGCCCCGAAAATAGGGACCAATGGCCAAGCGTTGGGGGCACTATAAAAACTCTCTCATTTGAAAGGGTCAGGTATTCTAAATCATCCAAAGACACACATACTTTGTACTTGCCTTCTTTTCTCCCGATCCTTACTTTAGCATCGGAGTGCCTTGCAAGTATACCCCATCCTCATCTTTCAAACCCAGCACCGCAGACGTAGTCTCTGGCCCACTTCAGGTTCTGATCAGCTGGTAAGATCAATAACTAATGGAACTCACCTTGTAATAGAGAAATGAGATGAATTCCTCTTCTTCCTCTTCCATGAGTTTCTTTGAGATAAAATAATTGGGCTTGAAGCCCATGCTTTTTACACTAGAAACCCATTATTCAAGATTTATTATAAGGTGTGAACAAGTGATTTATAAACACTCAACATTGTTATTGCAAATTCGATGTGGGACTTTAAGAAAAACTTCTGAAACAAAACCCAATCCACTCTAAGAAGCACCAATCCATTCTAAATGCAGTAGCAACTTTTGTAACATTGTTAAATGCAGTAGACACTTAATGGCGGAGAGAGCTCTACTATCAATTAAAATCTAAAAAAAATGTGGCAAATTTAACAATAGGTACCAGTAACAAAAAAAACCAGGTTCTAATAGTCTAGATAACTCCCGTTTGAGCGATGTGACATGTTCCTAGAATCCATCTGTGTCTCTGTCTTGCCATTACATTGAGCCAAATTTCCCAAAACCATTAGAGCGTACAAAGGAAGTTGTGTCTCTTTTGGATCATAGCTATAATAAGGAAATTTAATCCGTCAAGCGAGCATTGAGAGGTTAGTTTTACTTAAAAAAAGTTACTAATGTATCTCGATCAATAAAAGTATACTCTAAGGAATCACAAGCAATATTTCCTAATGCCCATGCTGCCTGTTCAATATAGGAGACATGTAAGCATACAACACACGTGATACATATACATTGTGGTTTCTCAATACAAACTTGCATTTTGACGGAGTAGTTGTCAGCGCTCAAAAGGCGCACGAGGAGGGGAACATCATCATTTTCAACGACGACTTTGGTATGTTTAGACAATCCCCCAACAATGTTAGCCAATGGCCATGTTGCCAAGGTCTGCGGATATATTAATGTAAAATATATAGGCAAGGAATCACAAAAAAGGAAACATGATAGAAAAAAGATTTATGCTTGGATTTGGAATTTGTGACCCAATTCAAAAAGTTCACCAGACAAGGGACAATTTCATGCTAAATCATAATATCAATGTGAGAGAGGTAGCCTGAGGTTTCATTGAAAGTTAGGCAAGCTAACAATTGGTGACAACATTGGAAATTAAATAGCAATTTTGAATCATACCTTTTGACACTAGTTTCACACACTTAGACATTGCAGTATATAGTGTTTGCTGGTCCTTAGAAAGTAAAGCGGTGTGCATATTATTAATTTGAGCCACTTGTTAACCATTATTACGAGTAAGACAGTGGTTCAATTCAAACAAAAATGAAATAAAAATTAAAATCTCTAGACATGCATTATATGTAGCTCTAAAATATAGTAACAACTAACATGGTTGTTCAATTCAAACAAAACCAAATTAAAATCACAAATCAATAAAGGGTTAATACCTATTTTCCCCCCTGCCATATAGGCAGTTTTTAAAAAAACCCCTGCAAAAAAAAAAAGTTGCAAAAATTTCCCTAACATTTGAAGATTCTCTCAATTTTGACCTTCATCACATCCAGTCATCAAAAATGCTGACGTGGCAAATAATTTTTATTTTTTTTAAAATTATTTTTCCTATGTGGATGACGAGGTGGTTTTTTTTATGTATTTTTGATTTATTTTTATTTCCACGTAGGCATTTTCTTTTATATGTATTGTTTGGTTTATTTTTGAAAATATGTAAACATTCAAAAAATGTTAGAGGTGAGAATTGAACCCACCCCCTTTCTTTCATTCCTTCAATTTCTTACCACTAGGCTAGACTGCTCATTTTGTTATATTGTTTCCATTAATTAATGTTAATACATATTTTTTATTTTTTACCTTTAATTGATTTTAATTGATATTAATATATTATAACTAAATAATATATTTAGTTTTAATTTTTTTATTAAACTAATTTTATTAATATATTGAATGTAAATACATATTTAATTTTTTATTAAACTAGTTTTAATATATTAATATATTATAACTAATTTTTTTATTAAACTAAACTATTTAGCTAGAGTATTATTTAAACTATATAAATTATTATTTATAAATGATATATAAATGATATAAATATATTAAACTACATAAACTATTTAATCTAAACTATTATTTATAAGCTACAGTAATTATTGCAATGATATTTTGTTTATAAATAATACTGTAACTAATAAAAATATTTGTATAAATATTTTGTTTTTAATACTGTAGCTTTTAAAAATACTGTAACTTTTAATTAATACTTTAACTAGTACTGTAGCTTTTAATACTGTAGCTTATAAATAATACTTTAATTAATACTGTAGCTTTTAAAAATATTTTTATAAATATTTTGTTTTTAAATAATACTGTAACTAATAAAAATACTTTAATTAATACTGTAGCTTATAAATAATACTTTAATTAATATTGTAGCTTTAAAAATATTTTTATAAATATTTTGTTTTTAAATAATACTATAAATAATACTGTAGCTTATAAATAAATACTTTAATTAATACTGTAGCTTTTAAAAATACTTTTATAAATATTTTGTTTATAAAAAATACTGTAACTATTATTTGTAACTATTATTTGTAACTATACTTTTTATAAATAATACTGTAACTTTTTAGATGATACTTTTTATAAATAATACCGTAACTATTATTTGTTTATAAATGATACTTTTAACTCTTATTAAATAATAGTTTATAAATAATAGTATATTTAGATTGTATATTAAATATATAGTTTATATAGTTTAAATAATATTGTAACTAAATAGTTTAGTTTATTTTGTTTATATATTTATATAATTAAAAACAAAATTAAAGGTAAAAATTGTTAGCATTTTAATAAATTGAAAGTACTATAGTATATTTAACATTAAAAAAAATTAAAACTAAATATATTATTTAGTTATAATATATTAATATCAATTAAAATCAATTAAAGATAAAAAATAAAAAATATGTATTAACATTAATTAATGGAAACAATATAACAAAATGAGCAGTCTAGCCTAATGGTAAGGAATTGAAGGAATGAAAGAAAGGGGGTGGGTTTAATTCTCACCTCTAGCATTTTTTGAATGTTTACATATTTTCAAAAATAAACCATACAATACATATAAAAGGAAATGCCTACGTGGAAATAAAAATAAATCAAAAATAAATAAAGAAACCACCTCGTCATCCACATAGGAAAAATAATTAAAAAAAAAAAAATTATCTGCCACATCAGCATTTTTGATGACTGGATGTGATGAAGGTCAAAATTGAGAGAATCTTCAAATGTTGGGGAAATTTTTGCAACTTTTTTTTTCGCAGGGGGATTTTTCAAAAACCGCCTATATGGTAGGGGGAAAATAGGTATTAACCCATCAATAAAACAGTAAAAAATTGAATATTATTTGATACTAAGGTTTGTTTCTCACTATGCAATATGCCGATGAAGCTATAATCTCTATTTGTGTATTTGTTCAAAAAACTCGGTTTAGTTGTTACTGCATTTAGAATGGATTGGAGCTTCTTAGAGTGGATTGGGTTTTGTTGCAGAAGCTTTTCTTAAAGTCCCACATCGAATTTGCAATAACAATATTGAGTGTTTATAAAGCACTTGTTCACACCTTATAATAAATCTTGAATAATGGGCTTCTAGTGTAAAAAGCATGGGCTTCAAGCCCAATTATTTTATCTCAAAGTTTGTGAAAATAATTTAAATAATAATTCTGCCATTTTGTCATCTAACACCAATTGACCAAATATTAGAGTTACCAAAATGTCCTCTCTTGTATTTATTAATATTGGTCTGTCTCTTTTATCAATAATTGATCTCTTTAGAGTCCACTAGTTACTCTATTGGTCCCAACTGACACCCAATTGAGCATTTAAGGGAAATATGAGGTATTACAATAAACTAGTAAAGGACCCGTGCGTTCGCACGGGGTCAGACAATGTTGTAACTATACTATGAAAAGTATAACATTATATATACATAAGTTACATATATTAATATAAGTAATACATGCTTAATTAAAAATGAATTAGGTGATGTAATGCATTTGTGTTATATATAATTATAATATATTAGTAACTAATAGTTTATAAAAATTTATTTGATAAAATATGCTGAAACAATTAAAAAATACAAAATAGAAAAAAAAACAAATAAGTAACAACAAAGAATTCTTTTTCCATTAATAGTATAAATAAGTTATAATAAATAAGAATAATAATATACGTTATCCTATTAAACCTAATAAGCGTTTTCCCAAAACATAGGTGTTTTATAACCTACACCTGTTTAATAGGTGGGTTTGCAGTTTTTCAAGAAACACTGAGCAGCTCCTTCACTCTTCTGTTTCTGAATCCCAATACTCACCATGGCCAATCCGGCGAGTTCTGGTGCCAGAGGACACGAATCGGAATCGGATTCGGATAGCATGAGGTAAAGAACACTAAACTCATTCCGTTTTGTGAATCGTTTGGGCAATATTCATGTTAATAGGTAACCCTAAGATCAAATCGCTTTGCATGTCACAGATAAAAGTGAGAACCGCAATTTGATATTGTTTGAAGGATATTTTTTTTAACGATATAGCCTATAAATGATTCCATAGATAAAATATGCTCAAACGATTTCATAGTTTATTAGCAACTTTTCATGTTATGCATGATATATGCTCATAGAAATCATTAATGACATAGATATATAGTTTCTGATTTAATAGTTGTATTGAGTGATTGAAACCTTTGTTATACTATGTTATATAGATTTATATAGGTTGTAATGTTGATTTATTGTTACAAAAATAAAAATTTAAAGTATCATTTTTTATCGGTATATATCATTAATGCAATCAATATAATGTAATAGATTTTAGAAAATAAAAAATACATTTTGATTATATTTTTAAGGGAATGATTTCTTAATAAATAGGTAGTGATATTGCATTATATTAGATCAAAATGAAACGAAATGTTTTCTTAATGTATCAATCAAGCAGATAAAATGCTAAACCATGAACAAAATTTATAGTTTTCCCTTCATGAAAAAGAGACAACCAATTCACATGTTAGAAATGAAATGACATTCAATATATAAAGGAGCAAATACTCAAAATTAATGTTTATCGGTATCCATTAATACATAATTCATTGTTGATTGTTCATAAAACAAAAGATTAAAACCATTCCACAAAACATTTCAAATGATAAACTATTGATTAACTTAGGAACTCATACTACGGACAAAATTCACTCGTCTTCTTGACCACCGAAACATAAATCCTATTTGAGGATTGTTTAATTTTGAAACGAATACAATCTCCCTTTTCAAGCTTCCTATCCTCTACGAATCTCAACCACCCATGCCACATGAACTTTTCAAGTTATTTTACCTTGCCGTTACGCTTTGCACAATGAATTCTAACAGTGTAAACCCTTCTGCGGTCTGTATCCACAAGCTGAATGTGCCTCTGGTTTATGTCCAGAAAGTTTCTGCTAACAGTGCAAGGAATGTGCTGCAATGAATTGAACAAAAAAGTTTCAATTTAGATAAATAAGTGTCATAATCAGAGACATAATTTAATATAACTATGATAACTCACCATGACATTTTTCGACCATTTTACGCCACAGCTTACTTCCTTCCCCCATTCATATGCTTCGTTCAAATGTTGTTGCAAAGAATCCTCGGCAGATACAAATAACTCCTGTGCAGCATCACATCCATGAACTTGAGCAACCTGCTGCTGCACTTCCAAAGCCAGCATTTCGGAATCTACATATTGGACTGTACCTTCAACCTGGTCTCCTAATGCTTTGCCGGTCCTACTGTTATGATAGCATAAGATTTAGATTCGACAATAACTTTACGAAACTTCGACAACATAATAATATGAAACATACCTCCGTGTGCAGTGCTGTGAATCACCGTCCAAGGTTACAGGTGGTAGGATTGGCCGGCTTGAAACATTTGATGGTGGTTCAGCAAATCTCACCTTCTTGATTAATACACCATGAACCATATCCGGGTTTCCATTATTTGGCTCCCCGTAAAGTTGAGACATCTTATTCTCCAACTCCCTCTTCTCTCTCAAGTAAGCTTCAAGATTTCTGGGAGAACAAACAATGATCAGCTTTAAGAGTTTATTTATATGCACCGTGACAAATCATGATTACAAATGAAACTCACCATGAAAGAATCAAATGAGAATTATTAATAAAACCATGACAGAATCAAATGAACAGTATTAATACAAACCATGACAATGAAATTAAACTCACCATGACAGAATCAAATGAGCAGTATCAGACACAACATGAAAAATCGTTTTATATAAACAGTGCATTTCTGGACACACAATGTTATAGAGACACATAAACAGCTAAATCAAATAAAAACAGTGAACTTTTCTCCAAACACTCAATGTTTTGATTGCAATCAACAATCAGATAAGTATCTATTTACAATCTTTTATCCCATACCTTAATTGCCTCTGTTTAATCTCCTCATATGACCGCTTGTGTGCTTCATCCTTTGCTAAAAATTCCCTACAAAATAGAAATATATATATTAGGTTAAGATTAAGTGTTGTTTGTTGCAGTGTTGATCATCGTCCTATACAGAGCATACTGGGTACTTGACATTATGTTGTTCGAAAATGATTCATATTCTGCAATAACATGCTTGAGAATGATTCTTACCCGGAATCGTCGGTCAGAGTTGTTTTACGGGTTCGATGCTCTTCCTTTGAGAGGTCGAGAACCGCCTTCCCCTTTGCATCACGAAGCAGTATATTTTCATTTGACATTGCTTGATTCAAACTGGATGCATTAAAGAAGAAAAGAACACACATAAGACAATATATACAAACTAAATCAGTTACATGCACAGAGAGAGATTAGACTTACAGTTCAGAGTGAGTGCTGGGTTTGCTTTGTTCCATGTACAGTAATTTTTCGTCTTCTTGAAAGTTCAGCCTAAGTGTATTGAAATGCCAAAGGTTTCCCATTCAAAACTATGTATACCTATTATCATTAAATTTTGTCATTCATTATTTTTATTAGCGCCTTTCCACTACCAACCATTTTAAAATCTATTTTTTTAACTCTTCATATATTCTTACATATAAATACATTATTATTTATACTAATAAAAATAAATAAAATTAATTATTAATAATTATTCTTTGAATTTAGTTAAATATTAAACATATCATTTGATTAAAACATAATTTATTTTAATTATTTTAATGTTACATAACAGGTCATTTGTTGGACTATGTTGTAACTATACTATGAAAAGTAGAACATTATATATACATAAGTTACATATATTAATATAAGTAATACATGCTTAATTAAAAATGAATTAGGTGATGTAATACATTTGTGTTATATATAATTATAATATATTAGTAACTAATAGTTTATAAAAATTTATTTGATAAAATATGCTGAAACAATGAAAAATTACAAAATAGAAAAAAAAACAAATAAGTAACAACAAAGAATTCTTTTTCCATTAATAGTATAAATAAGTTATAATAAATAAGAATAATAATATACGTTATCCTATTAAACCTAATAAGCGTTTCCCCAAAACATAGGTGTTTTATAACCTACACCTGTTTAATAGGTGGGTTTGCAGTTTTTCAAGAAACACTGAGCAGCTCCTTCACTCTTCTGTTTCTGAATCCCAATACTCACCATGGCGAATCCGGCGAGATCTGGTGCCAGAGGACACGAATCGGAATCGGATTCGGATAACATGAGGTAAGGAACACTAAACTCAATCCGTTTTGTGAATCGTTTGGGCAATATTCATGTTAATAGGTAACCCTAAGATCAAATCGCTTTGCATGTCACAGATAAAAGTGAGAACCGCAAATTGATATTGTTTGAAGGATATTTTTTTAACGATATAGCCTATAAATGATTCCATAGATAAAATATGCTCAAACGATTTCATAGTTTATTAGCAACTTTTCATGTTATGCATGATATATGCTCATAGAAATCATTAATGACATAGATATATAGTTTCTGATTTAATAGTTGTATTGAGTGATTGAAATCTTTGTTATATTATGTTATATAGATTTATATAGGTTGTAATGTTGATTTATTGTTCTTTATATTTGCTTTCAGCCATGAAACAGCTTTGAAAATCATAGAGGGGATGTTGAATGAGATTGGAGAGAGTTCATCCTCTAAGAAAAAATGTAAGTCGCGTCGTCGTTGTAATCCGGTGCTTAAGAAGGCTGTTGACGTAGCTCAAGATCGAGGAAGTGTTGAGGTAATAGATCTTACTTTGGAAAGTGGATCAGTTCTTTTGGATGTTGTGAAGGAAGAAAATGTTGTCCCCACTGATGACAACATTAAGGTTGCTTCAAAACAGAAACAGAACTTGAGGAAGAACATAAAGGTTGTTAAGGAACTTTGTGTTGAGAAGAAGAATGTTGGAAAATCCAAACATGTCCCTAAAAATGAAAATAAGGAGTCACCATTGAAAGCTGGGAAGCAGATAAAGAATCCATACAATGTTAGATCAACAAATATTAAGGGGAAGAAAACATATCGCTGGGATATCAGAGTGGAGAATGTCAAAACAAAGGCAAAAAATGTTCAGGTAAGTCAATAGAATTAGTTCTGTTGTCATTACAGAATGTTGTTTTACAAAACTAATCCATTAGGTAATGCATGTTTGTATTGTTGCAGCATTTTCCGTGTGAAATATCAAAAAAATGCTTAAGAAGGAATCAAAAGGAGATAACAATTGTTGATGTTGACCAGCATAAAACTTTCAACTGCAAGATTAATTCTGCAACACGAAATAACATTCGAAGCATATATGAGAAGTACATGACTGAAGGATGGTATGACTTCATCAAAACTAAAGATGTTAGAAAAGGAGACACATTGCTCTGTCAAATGGGACGTTTTACTGGCCATATGTACGTTGCATTGCAGAAGAAGTGATAGAAAACATGAAGTCTTGGAAATGGACAGAAGTTTATAAGCTTTGTGGAATTTGTTTTAATGTATTTTGTTTAGGACTTGTTTACAATATAATTTTGTGATGTTATAGTTTGTTTAAGGGTTATGTCTATTGACAATGACAAAATACCTTGTCCTATGTAAACTTTGTTTTAATGTTAATTAGTTATAAAATTTAAGTTTTACGGTTTCTGCATCTAACATGGGAGTGTTCATGATCAATTAATAATTCTATATTCATTCTATTATAGTTTTCAAATAGTAAGTCCAAATTGTCTGACCCTTATGTATACTGCACTTATTTTTACGGCGTCTACATATGTTTGTGTACGCCGATTTTGTTGTCTGCATCATGATACTTCATGTTATGTTCGCAAGATTTGTATTCTTTTCCTACTTGTTGTACCATGGTTCAGGTGCTGAGATGATGAGTGGTTTGTATGCATAATTCAGGGATGCTGTTTTATTGACTTGTAATGAGAATCTAAGATAATATGGCATGTAGTGGTGGTTTGTATGCAGGTTTTATGGATGCTGTTTCATGCAGGATGTGTATACTTTTTGCTGTTATAATCCATACAAATTATGTTTTATTAATATTTGTATATAAAACAAAAGTAATTTATAGATAATTTATTTATTTATATAATGCTATTATTGCATCAAATGAGTTAGAGGTCCAAAACTAAATGGGCCTACCCAATATCCATATGCTTTACTACTTATATATAGCTTATTATCTCCTTTTCATATTGTATAGCAATACACACGTTCAATTAAACTAAGAAGATGGTAAAGTTTGGGTACCCTTTGTTCCTTCTCCTTCTAGCTGGTATGTCATTCATGTAACAAAGTGATTTTTTAAAACTTTATAAAAAACTTATCTGTTATGATATTATTGTTCATGCATGTAGTTTATTTTTTTAACTTCATACTAAAAACCAATTGTGACAGAGAGATGCTAATAAACTCCAGATTTTGGATTTAAATTTTTATCATCACTATATAATGTATATTATTCTACATACATGCAATTGAATAATAATATTTAACAGATTTGGTAAAGAGATATGCTAATAATATTCTACACAATGATTATTTTGTTACTGCTATTACAGTGATACTGAGAGAGATATGCTTGAATTTGCAAGAAAGACCACAACTAAATTTGAGGAAGAGCAACAACAGATCTATGAAACTCTCATAAGAGATGGGTTTCTTACTGAAGCTGACAGAACAATTGCATGTGACGATCAGGTGTCGTGGAAATTGAATGTAACCAACGCAGAAATGTTCGACCAAAATGACTTGGTATCTATATAAAACACTTGAAAACTCAGTTATAATTTTATAGATCTTTATGTTTCAAAAATATTGAGTTAATGAGCTGTATAACAATTTGCAGTGTATTTCGATTGAGATATCGAAGATGTGTTTTGATAAAGAGCAGACGACAATAAGGATGGTAGATTTTACTGATTCAAGAGGATATTATTGTACGATTAAAAGAGTTCGCAAGGATGATGACTATGAGATACATGTTGTGCAAGGATGGAAGAATTTTGTAAAAGACAAAAAACTTCAAGAAGGAGATGCGCTGTTGTTTTCCATGATTCCTTTTTCAGATCTAATTTATGTCAATCTACTAAATCGTTGATGTTACAGCTGCTAAAAGTTTTATTAGCATGCATTCAAGGTGTTGTTTGTTTGAAGTTTGTATTGATGTTGTATTTGTCGAAAGACGATTCCGAAATTTGTTTAAGCGCTTTGTAGTTTCGAACTTGCTTTATGCATGTGTACTATTCTGTTTCGACTTTTGCATATAAGTTTGCATTTTATATCAGTGTTACATGCAGGACCATCAAAAACAAACAATGATGGTAATTTCAGTCTGATAATGGAGCTAAAAAAACAAACAATGATTTATATCAGTCTGATAATTTCGTTAAAGAAAAAGACCAAAATGATGGTAAACAAATAATGAAACTAAAATGCAGCTATATCATGACAGTCAATCATGATGATGTATAGTAACTGATATGTTCAACATTTCATTTTGTTGAAAATTTCAGAATTCTTGTGACTAATGTAAAAATACAAATCTTCCAATGTAAAAGAACAAACATTCGAAATTCTGACTCTGTTTCTAAGAAGCATACATATCATAAAATGCAGACCAAAAATTAGATATCGATGCATGTTTAAAACCTTCGAGATGTAGCGGTAGACGTAACATGTGCATCTGAGTCTAACTGAAATAAAAAAAAGCAACAAAATGATCAAATAAAATTAGTAACTGAATTCCTATAAGTGTAACCGGGAATGATTATGTTCAAAATGTAGGAAACTTTAAAATGAATAAAACTCACATTCTACAGATTTTCAAAAACCTCTTTAAAAACAACATTTGTTGTACTCGACAATGGTTTGTTATCTTTGTCGTGGATTAATATCTTGAGACCTTTTTTGCTTTTTACCCTTGATACTGCAACATAAAATTGACCATGGCTGAAGACGCTCCTGGGCAAATAGATACCGACATAATCCAATGACTGGCCTTGAGACTTGTTAATCATCATAGCATAAGATACAGTTATAGGAAATTGCCTTCTTGTCATTTTGAAGGGCCATGGGGATTGAGTAGAAGTAATATCCATTCTTGCGATATAGACAACACTTCCAATATTTTTCCCAGCAATAATTTTTGCTTCGATTACGTGATCTGCCAATCTTGTAACAATGAGCCGTGTTCCATTGCACAAACCTTCTGATTGATCAATATTTCTAAGAAGCATAACTGGAGTTCCAATCTTCAATGTAATTTTGTGATTGGGAAGACCAGAAGTTCTGAGTGTATTCAAAAATTCAGGAGTTAAAACATCAAAGGATTCGTTGCCGTCACCCTCAAGTGTATCAACGGAATCAAATGATAAATATTCTTTTTGTTCACCTGACATATGTTAAGTGTTGCATTAGAAGTTGCATAAAAAATAATGTAAATGACTAACAAAGTTTATACTTTCTGAAATGAATTACCTGGAACAAAGTCCAATACATACTGGTTTATTAGATCAACAGTCTCAATGGTGCCAGCCAAGATTGCCCTTGATTGCAAGAATGTTTCATTTTTGTAATTAGCAGCAAACTTTGGATACGTGCTTTGAAATATGGCTTCAAGTGGGTCAACATAATCTGTTATCAACAATTCGGAAGGAATATCAATCTCTGCATAACCATCATTTGGTTCTGCTAACTTTTCGTCTCCGACTTTCAAAATCCAGTTCGAAAACTCTTCCAACTCAGAAGGACTTGTGTTCATCCCAGACTGTTGAAGTCTCATATTCTTTGTAAGTCTCAAAACAACACAATGATCCCATATGTATGATGAATTAATTGTGGCATGAATTATATCTGAACGACTTCCTCTTGGAATAACTGGTAGAATCTGCTAGAAATCGCCGCCAAAACAATTACCTTACCTCCAAAAATTATGTCAGATGATTTGGATCCACTCATGATGTCTCTGAGGGTTTTATCCAATGCTTCAAAACAAAATTTGCTAGCCATTGGAGCCTCATCCCAAATTATCAATTTTGATAATTTTAATAGGTCACCGTGGTCACTTCCCTTGCTGATATCGCATGTGGAAGACTCGAGTGTGGGAATTGGAATCTTGAATTTCGAATGTGTCGTTCGACCACCAGGAAGTAAAAGTGATGCAATACCAGATGAAGCAACAGTCAGGCATATTTGTTTACGTGATCTGATGTAAGATGCTAAAGTTCTCCACATATACGTTTTGCCTGTGCCGCCATATCCATACAAAAAAAATACGCCTCCTTTCTGGTTGCTCACTGCTTCCATAATCTGCTTGAACACATCTCTTTGCTCATCTATAATGTATTTAACATAAATATAGACATAAACATAGTTATACAATATAAAATAAAAAAAATGTAAAAGTAACATTGCTTAAAAGAAGTGATTTAAATTAGCTACAGTGATAAAACGGTTTTGACCTGTGAGATTTTGATATAGCATGTTGAACTCTTGAAGCTGCTCAGCTACATTGTAGTTGCGCTCTTCATAAATAAGCTTGTTTCCTAGCTCCTCGACGACATAACCATGTGGTTTAGGCATACCAGTAAAGTCAGCTAAACTCTTGCGGTTTCGTTGTAGGAGTTTTTCAATTTCAATCAATGTTAAATTCATAATTTCTTGATCAGATAACCGCAAACCTATTTTAAAACAAATGATTACTAATTCATTCAATTAAAGGAAAGTTGTGAACTATACAAAGTCGAAGAAATAATAAATCATATAAGCATTACCTCTGTTGTTTGCAATGATCGGCTGAGAATAAAGAATGCCATCAGACAAAAGATGTCGTGTCTTATTCCAAACATGCTTTGGCCTATTAATGCTACTTGACAATAACATATGAAAAAAAAGTATCCTTAAATAATGACCAGAACCCCAATGATAAGCCTCTGAAATAGCAAATATGAATTCTCGATCATCGCTAAGAAACCCCATAGCAAAACATGCATCCCGAAATGTATCGTATTTCACATTATTCACAATCTTTATTTCCTCATAACTACGTGGACCTTTCACATGAGTTAGCATCATGTGAAGAAAGTACAATTCACCGGTTGTTGGAGGAACCCATATTAGCCTGCCAATTGTATAACCCTTTTGACGGGGTTTCCACTGTCTTTTCTTTTTAACGTAGACAAACTTCGAAACAAAATTATTGTATGTTAGCTGTCGTGCTTCTTCATACTTCTGATTTGCTTCAAACCATGATGTAAACATCGACTCAGTGACACTCGGTTTTTCAAGAACGGAGGTAATACGATCGATGTCGGTGTAGAAAACTGAATTTTCACCTTCACAATGAAAATGAAGTCTTTCAACTGGCGGTTTCCTTCCGTTAATTGGGAAAGCATAAATTCTCCAAGATGCCTCACTGGGAGAAACATACCTACAGTCAATGTACTGCTTGATCTCGTCAATATTTTGATGTTCAACCGATGTTCCATCTTGAGAATTTACAATGGCAGCAGTTATTCTATCATATCCTTTGTTGATGTACTTGAACAAATATTTAATTGATGAACTTTGATTACACCATTCCATGTTAATATGAGCTCTATACTTCAGCAACAACTTTGAATTATATGGAACAACAAATCTATTATCAATCTCTATTCCATTCTTAATGATTGTGTAACCGTGATCCCTTCTTCTATAAACCGGATACCCATCTTGGTCAACAATTGTTTCACTCTGAAAGTCTTTAGGGAAGTATTTAGAACACTTACCCTCCTTCATACATGGTGAAGACCAATTTAATCTTCCGCAAGGACCGTGAATCATGTGACTTTTGACCAAGTTATATAAGTCTTCATCAGTGTCCTTGTTTGGTATTTCAGCTGATATTATCTGACCAATGTCATTTGGAGTTAGATATTTATTGGATGGATAAAGAAAAATTAATATGTGAGCATGGGGTAGGCCTCTCTTCTGAAACTCAATGGTATACATATCTACAAAATTTACATGTTACATGTAACAAATAGTTAAGTACAAACCAATAGTAACTAATAACATAGAATGTATAACATTATATTTGGTACAATGTTATGATAAATTACTTACATGCAAGAACTTTCCCCATCAAACTTTTTTTCGTCAAATCAGATATTAATTCATCATATTTAAGTTAAAAAAACTCTTGATATCAGGTCTGGACGATCAGCTGCTTTTAAATTTAGAGAACCAAGTAAACGTTGTAGTTCAGGCCAGTTTGGGTTACATGTGAACGTGATGAACAGATCAGGAAAACCAACATAACTACAAATCGCCATTCCGTCAAAGTACAATTGATCCATGTATCTACGACTACCAACATATGAGGAAGGTAAGACAACCTTCTTTCCTATATTTGAACCTTGAGTCTGGCCATTTGTTCTAGCATCGGTGAGATGATGATATTTTCCAACTCTGAGTTTTGACTGATTCTTTCGGAGCCACCGAAGTCTCTCTGACTCCATCATGGTGAAACCATCAACTAAAAATTGTTGGAAAAGCCTACGTGATCTGAGAATTGTCTGTGCTTCATTTTTTCTTGCTTGTATCCTGAAGGAAAACCACTCTCTAATGGTTAGTCTATTCCTCTTTGTAGATTGCTCCCATGGTATATCTTCAGCTAGCACATCTGAACGTGTTTGTTCCAAATTAGTATCCTTGTTAGAACTTTTATTCCTATGCCTGACATTAGGCCTGTAACCATCCTCACCATAAGGGAAAATAAGTGGATATTGATATCCCAAATATGATGTATGATACTCATCTATTCTTTGAAGCTCTCCACATTGTTTATGTATTATAATATCTCTCTTATCGACAGTATCAACATCTCCAACAATAAGAGCGGCTACTTCAGAAACAGTTGGCTGGTTATATATCCTTCCATCCGTAATTCTCTCTGAAATTAAATGTAGTTTCAGGTCATAAACATTTCCTTTTGGGAGTCTATCCCTTGCCACTCTAAAAGACTGAGCATGGACATTATGTTCATATAACATATCAGATAGTTTTCTTACTGTATTAACGTCAACTCCGTTTTTTGTCCTACAGTGAAAAGAAAATAGATGTATCATTATTTATAATATGTTATATATCAAAGAATTATTAATAGATGCAAAACAAAGTTTCACACCTGATTCCATCCACTCTGTTCTGAATCTCATGTTCGGTATCAAATATATATAGTTGTGCGAAACGGGGGTTTTGCCCTGGCAATGGTAACATGCTACCTATACGATGACATGATTGACCTTGAATTCGATAATTTGGAGGTCCTCTGCCGGTGTTAAATCGATTGTCCATTTTAGCTCCTGGAGATGTAAATGCGAACATCATGTTGTAAAGACGTATTTGTTGTTGAAAATGCTTTGATTCACTTGAGTTCTGATCAAACAGTAATTTTTGTAATACCAGCGGTGGTGCCTTTAACAAAGGAATTTGAACCTTTCCTTCTCCGCAGCACAACGAAAATTTAGGATTAGATGAATTTCGGTATTTGGATTTCCTCTCATAATACCACATGTATGCACCACAGTATTGGCACTCCATTACTGGATCTCCTATATCATAATACTCTCCTAAATGCAAACAGAAAAGTTAAGATAAAAATACACATGATACTATTTTTTTCATATGTGTCAAATGGTTAGAAAATATACCTGAAGTAACTACATCTATATTAACATCTTCACAGTCAGAAATATCATCATCCACGCCCATATCAGATAGGGTATCTGAACTATAACCTACGAAGACAAATATTATAACTTAATATATTAGGAACTTGACGTTCATAAGGGTTTCATAAATACCATTGAACAAAGTAACATACCTTCACAGTCTGAATTCGTAATATCGTCGCCACTATCGTCTTGAAAAAGCTGATTGATCTGTGTATCTTGGTGTGGTGCAGGGTTTGAAGATGTAGAAGCTACTTGACTAAAAACACTATCAAATCTCATTGCCAAGTTCACTCCTAACTTACTAATGTTGGCGCGAGACATCCCTTTTGATCTGAGATTATTTCTGGTTTTTCGCAAGGTAGTCAAAACAGATGTAGGAACAATTTTCTGACTTGAATGACTTGTAGGTAACATTGAAGCTGGGATATTTGGAGAAATTATGGATAGTGGACATCGGATACGCGAAACATCATCTTGAGTTGTTACATGAGTTTGTTCAATATTCTCTTTATTCATATACCTCAATCTCTTAGCTCTTTTCTGATCAAGTACAGCCTTCCTATGATTTCTAGCATTTGCTGATCTTTTCTTTCTTAGCTGTACATTAAATAACTCATTTTCAGCTTCCTTTTGTTTATTCATTGCCTCTCAAAAATTCATATGGTAATTGTTTATGGAAGTAATATTGGAAGGAAATATTATATATACCATTATAAATGAGCCGTACATATTTTTTAAAACATGTTTCGTAATGATTGAATAGGTGTTGTTATCAAAGAGTATGAAAAGCTAAAAAATGCATGCAAAGCTACTTTTATGGATAGGTGGAGAATTCAAAGAGTTACTTAGTAATTAAGCGTGTGTGGTAAATTGTGATATAATAAATGCTTTTGTAAACCACATATTTATCAATAATTCATTGGTATGAGATCTATTTAAATGATATAAAGTGTTTGGTTTTAAGAAAGTGATATATTATCTTGTGTCATTTTTACATGCTGGTGTATATTTGGTTTTGGTTTTAACAAATAATCTATTAATAATAGTATATGTGTTATGAAATAAAGTATTAACTTTTGTTGAGTATTATTAAATAAGGTAGTTATGCAAAAATTTAGTTTTTAAATAAGGCAGTTAACACAACTTCTATATCATTTGCTGGTATATAATGTTTGGTTGAGTATTATGAAAAAAAGGTAGTTATGAAAAAATGTAGTTCTGATATTAGGTATTTAACATAACTTTCAAGAATATGCTGGTATATAATGCTTGGTTGATATATTATGAAATTATGTACTTAACATAAATTATTAAAATATGGAAACCCATTGAATGAATAGATTTTAAAAGTTGCAAAAATGTAATCGATGAATGAAAAATCATGTAAACATTTCAAATAGAATAATCCATTCATAACTAACTGGTGAATAATTAAGTGCTTACACTGCAATAATTTTTGTTAACAATTTAAAAGCAAAACGAAGTTTCCAAACAAAAAATGAAACTAAAAAACAAACAACGAAAACCAAAATATAAATTAAATTGCTGATCCTTTGATAGCCAAATCAAACTTTAGGTTCCATTTTCACTTTCTTCAACGGCTTGGTTCCAGAAAATTGCGTATCCACATAAGCTTCACAGTCGACAGCTTCAACATCACGATCAACAGAGTCATCCTTTGATGAGGTATTTGCACAGACCTTATCAGGCTCATTTTCTCCGAATGCAGATGTTGATTGCTTCAAATATATGAAATTACAGTTAGAACGTGTCAGAGAAATCACAAATAATTTATTGGGTATGAAATTATGAATCAACAAACCACAGATGTGTCGTCAAGATTTTGAACTTTATTATCCGTTACAGGTACACTTTCAGCCTGCATATTGCAACTCTACATTAATAAACTAATCTAAGTAAATAATACATAAAGTTTCAGGAGATGACACAACATATTTATACCTCATCGGGAATGAAATCTTTTTCAATCCGCTTCACAAATTCTTCGTCATAACATAGTTTCCACACAGAACCCTGTCCAAATGATGGCTGAACTTTTACTCTGAAAGCCATTTTTTTACCCAATAACAAATCAAGGTCATCAGGATACACCATAGGGTCATCTTCACCTTCCTGAACATGCCATATATTAGAATACAAAACAATTAATCAAACATCAATTAAGTATGATTTATATTGGTAAAGTAAAAGTTAATACCTGCATCATAGACATATACATATCTTCAGCAGATTTTCCAATTATCTCAGCACAATCAGTATCCCAAAAGACAAAGCGAAACTTGGAATCACCATCAACGACATATATATAAACTTTGTACCTTTTTCATGTCAATGAAATGCAAAACAATAAGAAAAAATCAAGAATCAGAATATTAGAAACAGCTCTTGGCACAAATTTAGATGTCTTACAAATAAACAATCAAAATATGAGAATAAACCTTGGTATTGTTTTTTGAACTTTTTCTCCACATGAACACTGATATGGATTGTTAACATCAGATGCCTTCAAAGAACATTTTGTACATCCATAATAGAACCAACCATTCTTTGATACATAAAATTTCAGGGTTGTCGCTACAGTGACACATAGTATCTCCTAAATATAATTGTTTTAATATATCAGATATGTCAGATTATTTTAACTTAAATGATTTGGTTTAGGAATTACAGTTCAGGGTATACCTTTTTGAGTTTGCAAAGCTCAGTTAAAGATATACACTTGGCCTTATAGACAAAATTTTCAACTGTTGTGAATTGCGATGTTCCAGACCAAAGAGACATAGACTTTGATGATTGAGTGGGCTTTTCAGTCTGCTCATTAGCAGGTAACCTACAACCATATTCATCCATTTGTTTTAATAAGCTACAAATGAAAAGAAGTAAACTTCAAATGTTAGAAAAAATAACTATATTACTTAGACAAAAATCCTGTAATCTCTGGAATTTCCTCATTGATTAGCAACTTAGAACCACTCCATCCATTTGAAACTGCAAATGACAAAAAACTAAATCCAATCAACATAGAAGTTTTCCATTTTATACAGACATGTAATAAAAAGTACGACCACAAACCTTGTGAATCCCTAATCATTGCATGAGTGAGAATAATGACAATAGCACCACTGTTTTTGGCATCACCGTAGTAATCCATGAACTTAGTTCCAAAGCTTTCCCATAAAGTGCAGTTGATAAATTTACCACTGATATGCATAGTGAAAATAATCATTTCGCACAACATATAACAACATCATTTAACTGAAACAAATGTAAAATATGTAATGGGGACATTTTTTACCTCAGGTCTTTTAGACTTAGCGACACAAAAGTCTTTTTTCTTGGCGTGTTACACTGGAAATTATTGATCTCATGAACAACACCAATAATATCTAACAATATAGTAACAAAAAAAAAATTAATACTACAACATATATTATAACTTTAAATGATAACTTTAAAAAAAATGTTATAATTAAACTATCCATTTAAAGAAACGATACCTTCAAGTCTGTTAAGCTGACATTTGCCTCCAAGGACATCACCAAAATCTTTGAAGTAATACTTTTTTGGAGGAATGTTTTGAACATCAACAGCTTTCAAAGTGGTACCACCAAGGAAGACAAATTTCTTTGCATGATCACATAGCTTCCACTAGAAATCATTATCATAAACAGAGCCATTGTTGATTATGCAGGTCATGTTCTCCTGAATTTGCTCTTTCCATTTAGGTGTATGGTCAGCACGAATCAAAACTTGTATTCTGTCGCCCTATAAGAGATTTGGAAATGTTTATATTATTTTGTAAGATTTTGATTAAAATAACCTTGAAAATTTATACGAATGAAAACTTTACCGATGCATCCATTAAAACCATCTCCATATGCTCAATTCCCTTACTGTTAATAACGATCCAAGAATCAACGATCCAAACCGCCAATCTCCATGTTTCCTTACTGTCGTTAATGTCCTTGATGCAGTCAGTCCTACGACTCATGATTTATCTTGCATTCAAACAATAAAACGTTAAAAAATACATGAATAACATAAACAACAACTAAAATTGTGATCGGACTTGAAAATGATGGAAACATAGAGTATTGTTGAGGGGGAGAGGAAAATGAAACCTTTAAGGTTCGCAAATGAGAGTGTGGATGAATGGCAAATGATTTCTCATATTTTATCATCAGGGTTTTTAATAAGAGAAAATGAAGAAGAAATTTTGAATGATGGAAGTGGAAAAGTTTGTTCATTGTTCCGATGCAAATTTTTTGAAGATAGAAAAGTGTAAACATTGGAAACTGTTGGTAACAGTTAGAATTGAATGTATCGTGTAATGAATTGGTTTAGTTAGGTGTATAATGATTAGGGTTACGAAATGACGTTTAGGGGCATGAAATTAAGCCCTTAATTTGATTTAATTAGGTTAATAAAGTACTTTTGGTAGTGCTTAACTTTCTTATATTAATAATAGATAAAAAGTCAAACTCGATTTTGAAGCTAAATATTTATTGATCAATTCTTTAAGCACTAAAAAATTATTTTCGATTTTAAATTGTAATTCGGCCCAGGAAGTATGGGACACTATTGAAAAGATCCATGTAGTATTCATTATTGTCAAAAAAGACTACTTAAAGAATTGATAGAAAAATCAACACCGAATGTTTTGTTTGAAATAACAATCACAAGAAATGAACAATCCTATGAAGAATCAATATCCGAAAGAACCTTTGAAGAATCAACATCCATAAAATTCTTTGGATATTCATCATATCAAATATCTCCAAAAGAAGAGTAATAAATAGGAAATACGCCAAGATACTCATGTAGATATTACTACAAATACGTATTCAAAGATATATATGATAACTCATCTTAAGATTCTCACGAAGTGTCCTCTAAAAGAAAGACAAAGGAATCTGACGAAGAAGAACATGTTTTCCTTATAGCCAAAAAAGAAGAATAATGAGGCAACAACTTTAACTTATAAGCAAATGTTTAAGTTAAGTGTCAAGCTCAGTAAAGATAATGAAAATTAGAAACAAGTCTCATAGATTTTAAAGATTATATTAATTCGCTGGAAAATAGTAATAAAATTCTTAGGGGAAGAATTATCTGATATTAGAAATCAATCATTAGAATAAGTTAAATGTGAAACCTGTGTTTAGTTGAAAAATGAAGTAGACAAATTGCATGAAACCCTAAGCAAATTCATTAAGGGTAAAAAGAACATAGACTTAATTCTATCGAACCAAAGGGCGTCCTATAATAAGAATGGATTAGGGTATCAACATAATAAACCTTTCATTAACATTTTCCATAATATGAGGAAATCTAATCGCATTATGTTTAAATGCAAGCATTGTAACAAGATTGGTCATGCATAAGCTTGCTATTATTCTAAATTGCATGATTTAATATGGTCAGAGGGTCAAGGCCTCTTAAAAATACCAATACCCTTGGATCCAAAAAGATTTGGGTACCAAAAGGTGAAAACCTAACTTATTTTGCAGGTATGCTTTGCAACTTTGAAGGCATAATTGTAAATTAAGAAAATACGTGCAAAGCTTAATTTTGAAAATTCACCAAAATATACATTTGATGATAATGATGGCCGAGTATCTCTTTGGAAAGTTTTATAATACTGATTTATCCCATTAAAGATATGTAAACCAACTCTCATGTAAAGCGATTCGGAGAGATGGAAAATCGACGATGTGATGTTGTTCTCTTTAATGGGGGAGTTCTAAAAGGTTCTTGATAATGTTAGGTAAAACACTTGATAGAGAATAAAGATAAAAAAATTCATATTAATCCTCTAGCAAGTGATTATTTATATGCTCATTAAATTTGTTTTATATTTACTAATATTTTGGTTTAAGAAAATATGAATTTAAGCAAGGGCCGTCAAGACAAAAAAAAGGGAGAGCAGAAAGAAGAAGTTGATCCCAAAGACATCCAAGGCCCAAACGGACCAAGGAAGCTCAAAAGGCTACTTATAATCTATTAACCCCGACAGACTAATTGATTAGGTGCGTTTGAAATTTAAAATTCACGTCACCTAATCGATTAACCCTAAATGCTTAATCGATTAGATGACCTTAGGACTGCCGCCATCATCAATAAATCATTATAATCGATTGCATTTTGTGCCTTAATTTATTAGAAGTCCACCCAATTGATTAAGGCGAGCCTATAAAAAAATATTTTACTTCCTTTCTATTCATCTCATCTCATATTCTCTCTTCATCTTTATTATCTCTAACATTCTTTGTTTTCTTGCATTCTTGTAAGTATTTTTGTGAGTTCTTCTTGAGTGTTATAGTTCATTGTCACTAAATGACACCCAAAAGAGTAAGAACCTTAAGAAGATTTGTTTTTCCGACATATTTCTCAAATTATTTTTCAACACAAGAATAAAATAACAAGTTTAACAGATATTTTTATGCCAATAATCTTCTCAGAGCCTATTCTTTAGATCTTGGATTCTTTGAAGGTTGACATTTTTTTATGTTTTTGTTAAACTCGAGTTGAATGACTTTATAAATAGTTCCCTAAAAGATATGTTTCCAAGTTTAGTAAAAATGTTATACTCCAATATCTTCTAAATAGATGGGATAATCTGTTTAGAGGTTCGAAAGCATATAATCTCTTTGACTTTGGAAAAATTAGACAAAATATGTGATCTTTCATGCACCGACTCTATGTACAACCTATAAGAATTAGAAAAGGTGATTAGTATAGTTTTGGTAATGTTTCTCACTCATCCCTATTTGATCCAGATAATGGAATCCCTACTCCTTTCATTATGAGCTTTATACGCCCGTACAATCGTCTAATTCATTATGTGGCAATACATATCCTCATCCCAATGAAGCACAATATTGGGCAAGTATCTAAGAATAATTTTTCTTTAAATTGGATGCTGGAAAACCAAGTTGAAATAAATTACGTGAGTACGATAATCTGTCACATGATGGAATATCGTAGAAAGGGAATTTTTTGGTTTCCATATGATGTCATGATAACAAAAATCTTGGAGCATATTGACTTCAACAATAGTGTTTAAGTCCCCAATGAATCTTGGAGCATATATACTGTAAAAATGTCAAAAGTCTTGCCATCTTCAACATCAATGAAGGAGACTTGTTGATCATCAATAGAAATAATTGTTAGAGTTAAATGAGTGAGACAAAGACACCAAAGATTAGGCAGTAATTTAGGTATGGAGTTAACAACAAAAATCTTAAGGTTGAGCCTTGTCAACCAATCCTTTTAGAAGGAATGGGAGTTCATCCATGCCTCAACTATGAAGCAAAACTCATGTTTATTAGCAGTAATCAATTTCTTTAAGGTAAACCTGGTAGGGGAGTTAGCCAGAACCATGACATTCCAATCGATGTTCTTTATGAGTACATGTTGTATGTACTAACCTTGAACATAGTGTCATGGCATTTAATTTGATAAAATGATATTTTTCTCTTTTTTTTTGGAAGCCACCAATTAAAAAGGTTGTTTAACAAAGTCTAGTCGAGATCCTGCAAAGTCATCATCAATTTGTTGTGAGCTGTTGTAAAAAGCTGTTTTTTGGAAATTTGACTAGGGTAATCGATTACCCATATGTCGTTAATCGATTACTGCTGATGCATTTCCAAAAATAACAGATTTAACAGCTTTGCACTTTAGTTGTATTTTTTTTATTTTAGTTGTTATATTCTCTCATGTATAAATACAGTGTTGTAATCCCAATTAAGAAGTTAATGCCAATTTTATAATTCATCATCAACATTACTCTCTCTACCCTAATTCTTTCTCTCTCTCTCTCTCAATTCATCTTCTTCCCCAAGTTTCTTTTCCACCATTGTTACTACCTCCCAAATTCTGTTTGTATGTTTTATGATTGTTCTAACATTTGGCATCAAGAGCTCTGGTTATTGATCCTAATCTCTTGCAACAACAATGGCTACCGTTTCCAATGATCGAATTCCCACCAATCTCCCAATTCTTGATTCGAAGAACTACGACAAATGGGTGAAACAAATGAAGGTTCTATTTGGTTATCAAGAGGTTCTTGAGATCGTCATCAATGGAGTTACACCGTTAGGGGCAGATGCTAACAATGTTCGTAGGGCTACATACAAGGAAGAAAAGAAGAAAGATTACAAAGCTCTATTCTTGATTCATTCGTGTGTTGATAACGACAATTTCGAGAAGGTTGGTGATTGTGAATCCGCTAAGCAAGCATGAGAAATCTTGGAGAAAGCGTATGCCGGTGCCGTCAAAGCGAAGGTGGTAAGGTTACAAACTTACAAACGTCAATTCGAGTTAACGCAAATGGAGGACAAAGAAACGATCAACGATTACATCACGCGCATTACCCGGTTAGTGAACCAAATCAAGTCATGTGGCGAAACGATCCTTGAGCAGAATGTTGTATCGAAAGTGTTGCGTTCGTTAACATCACGTTTCGATAACATTGTTGTGGCTATTGAGGAGTCGAAGGATCTAACGACTTTGAGCAAAGATGAGTTGCAAAGTTCGTTAGAGGCGCATGAACAAAGGATGGATGAGAGAAGTGCCGACAAAGCCAAAGCGGAGATCGCTTTACAAGCGCGTTTACATGAGAAGAACAAGAGATCGAAAAGGAAGTGGACTTCTAAAATTAAGAAGAATTTTGGTGGAAAAGATCCACAAAATTCAAAGAGTGAAGGAAGCTCCAAAGAGGGTAATCAAAGCACCCACAAGCCATTTGACAAAAGTTCTGTGAAGTGTTACAATTGTCAAAAGCTTGGGCATTTTGCGAAGAATGTCGCTCAAAACGCAAGGAAAAGGATGCGGATGAGGCTAAGGTTGCTAGGGAAGAGGTAGACGATGAAGATACCCTTCTTGTGATGATTACGGAAGAGAATTATGGCATTGCTGATGCTGCTGGCAGCAGCTACTGTGTTGACAGTTTGCGGGACAGCAGCTGTACTGTGTCGGAAAGTGGCGAAAAAATGCGTTCGGGTCGAAATGCATTACTTACCATGGGTGATGGAGTTCAAAGTAAAGACGAGTGGTACTTGGATTCCGGTTGTTCAACACATATGACGGGTCGAAAGGATTGGTTTGTGCAAATCAATCAAGCGGCAAAGAGTAAAGTCAAGTTTGCCGACAACACCACTTTAAGAGCCGAAGGGGTAGGAGATGTTTTGATCGGAAGAAAGAATAGTGGACATTCTAGGATCAAAGATGTCTTGTACATACCGGGAATTAAGTGTAATCTTTTGAGCATTGGCCAATTACTTGAAAGAGGTTACTTAATTCGGTTGGAGAACAAGATGTTACGCATTTTAGATTCAAATGGTGTGCTGATTCTAAAAGCGCCGATGGCTGCCAACAGAACTTTTAAGGTTGAGTTAAAGGTTATGGAGCATCGTTGTTTAGCTACTGCGGCAAGTAGAGATGAGTGGTTATGGCATTACCATCTTGGTCACCTTAATTTTAGGGATCTCAAAATGTTGCAACAAAGTGAAATGGTAACAGGGCTGCCACATATCAGTGTTCCGACATAATTGTGTGAGGAATGTGTGACGAGTAAGCAACACAAGAATGTGTTTAGCAAGGATGTGGGTCGAAGAACCAAAGGCTTACTTGAGGTGGTGTATTCCGATGTTTGTGGACCAATGCAAGTAGAGACTTATGGCGGCAATCGATATTTTGTTACATTTATTGACGATTTTAGTAGGAAGCTTTGGACATATCTTATCAAGAGGAAGGATGAGGTATTTGGAGTGTTCAAGAGTTTCAAATCCATGGTGGAGCGTCAAAGCGGTCGGAAGCTCAAAATTCTCAAAACGGATGGTGGAGGTGAGTATACCTCTAGTGAGTTTGGGAAGTTTTGTGATCTTGAGGGTATCGTGCGTGAGGTGGTGCCTCCATATACACCTCAACAAAACGGAGCTGCCGAGAGGAAAAATCGTACAATAATGAACATGGTGCGTAGTATGCTTAGTGGGAAGAAATTGCCTAAGGAATTGTGGGGTGAGGCCGTGTCTACAGCCACCTACTTGTTGAATAGGTGTCCTACTAAGAAGCTGGAGAAGATTACACCAGAAGAGGTTTGGAGTGGTTTCAAACCAAGTGTGAATCATTTACGCATTTTTGGATCGATTGCATATCGTCATGTACCGAATCAACTTAGAAAGAAGTTGGATGATAAAGGTGAGAAATTGATATTTGTTGGATATCACTCTACTGGAGGGTACAAGCTGTTTGATGAGAGGAATCGGAAAATCGTGATAACCCGGGACGTGCTGTTTGACGAAATAAAAACTGCTGAAACAACAGGTGTAATCGATTACCCAGATGTTGCTAACCGATTACAGCCTGCTGAACAGCAGCAGTTTGTTGATTTATTTGATGCAGAGAGTTCCGATGCCGCTGTACCTGCACCTACTGAAGCGGAAAATGGTGTTGTGAATAATGGTAGACCAGTGAGGCAAAGAGCCTTGCCTCATAGACTCCGAGATTGTGAGAGGTTCCAAGATAATGAAGTGAACAATGATGGTGATTTTGTTCATTTCGCACTTATGGCCGAATCTGAACCGGTAAATGAGGAGGAAACCTTAAGTGATCCTAAATGGATATGTGCAATGAAAGAGGAGCTGGAATCTATTGAAAAAATGGTACTTGGGAGCTGGTCGATTTACCACATGGAAAGAAACCGATTGGTGTGCGATGGGTCTATAAAGTCAAAGCAAATCCTAAAGGTGAAGTAATCAAGTACAAAGCTCGATTAGTTGCCAAAGGGTTCTTGCAACGTGAGGGGATAGACTACGAGGAGGTATTCGTACCGGTGGCTAGATTGGAGACTATTCGTTTAGTTGTTGGAATTGCGCATAACAACAATTGGGTGATTTACCAAATGGATGTGAAATCTGCGTTTTTGAATGATCCTCTAGATGAGGAGGTTTATGTGGGGCAGCCACCCGGTTTCGTGATAAAAAATCAAGAGAAGAAGTACTACAAGCTGCACAAGGCGTTGTATGGTTTGAAACAAGCTCCGAGAGCTTGGAACAAACGTATAGACGACTTTCTTATTGACATCGGTTTCAAACGGTGTGTATCCGAACATGGTGTTTATGTGAGATCGGATACTATTGATGGTGTTATTATACTTTGCTTGTATGTTGATGATCTCTTGATTACGGGCAGCAATGACAAGAGTATTTCAAGGTTCAAAGTGGAGCTCATGAGTGAGTTTGAGATGACGGACCTTGGTGTCATGAGGTACTTTCTTGGCATAGAGTTTCACAAGTCAAAAGTGGGGCTGCTTATGCATCAAAGAAGGTATGCTCTAGATATCTTGAAAAGGTGTGAAATGGAGGATTGTAATGCTTCTAATACACCTTGTGAGGCTAGAGTTCAGCTGTCCAAAAGTGATGATGAGGATGATGTGGATCCAACACTTTACCGGAGTTTGATTGGATCGTTACGGTATTTGTGCAATACTCGACCGGATTTGGCTTTTAGTGTCGGTATTGCGAGTAGATTCATGGAGAGACCTAAGGTGTCTCACTTGGCAGCGGTCAAGAGAATCCTTAGATATGTGAAAGGTACTCTTGGTTGTGGTATTTTGTTTCCCACATCGGATATGGGTCGCAAATGTACTTTACTTGGCTACACCGATTCTAATTGGTGCGGAGATAAAGATGATCGGAAATCTACGGCGGGTTACATATTTATGTTCGGTAGTACACCAATCTCATGGTGTTCGAAGAAGGAACCAGTTGTAGCACTCTCTTCTTGTGAGGCCGAGTACATTGCGGCATCATTGAGTGCTTGCCAAGTTATGTGGTTAGTGAATCTAATGAAGGAATTGGGATGTGGTGATGATGATGCCACCACACTGTTTGTGGATAATGTTTCCGCGATAAATCTTGCGAAGAATCCGATTGCACACGGAAGGAGCAAGCATATTGAGATGCGGTTTCATTACTTGAGAGAATTGGTCGGTGATGGAAAGCTTAGATTGAGCTATTGCCGAAGCGAATACCAAGTTGCGGATTTGTTGACCAAGGGTGTGACAAATGAGGTGTTCAAGAGACTGTTGAAGAGCTTGAGCATGATGAACTTGGAGCAACTAAAGTGAGGTGGTGTGTTGTGAGCTGTTGTAAAAAGCTATTTTTTTGGAAATTTGACTAGGGTAATCGATTACCCATATGTCGTTAATCAATTACAGCTGATGCATTTCCAAAAATAACAGATTTAACAACTTTGCACTTTAGTTGTATTTTTTTTATTTTAGTTGTTATATTCTCTCATGTATAAATACAGTGTTGTAATCCCAATTAAGAAGTTAATGCCAATTTTATAATTCATCATCAACATTACTCTCTCTACCCTAATTCTCTCTCTCTCTCTCAATTCATCTTCTTCCCCAAGTTTCTTTTCCACCATTGTTACTACCTCCCAAATTCTGTTTGTATGTTTTATGATTGTTCTAACACAATTTGCCCAGCTTGCTCAACCATATTAGACTCTAACTCATGGAGAAATTTAGTTGTCTGAATTGGTGAAGTGGGTTGGTTGACCTTTGAAGCCTCTAAATCTTCATTATCATTTGTGCCTTAATCTTCCAGCTGAAATTCTTCAACAAATTCAGGATTTGTAAACATTTGATCATCATCTGAGTGGGTTGAGTTGTCAACATCTACCAACTTACTTACTTCACTTGTATGAGAGGTCAGAGCTTCTTTGGTCAACTTTTGAAGATTTTTCCGCCGCCATCTCTCATTGAGCCTAGTGACTTTTATTTCTCTTGCAAGCAAACTTTTCATACCCAATGCACTTGCACGTAGGTTTTCATAGTTTATATAAAATAAAATAAAAAAACATACCCAGTTCTCTCCACAAGCACCCTGTAACAAAGTGACTAAAATCTCTATCAAATTTTGGCCTATTGATAGAAGCATTAGTGCAAATATGAGTTTCAATGCTTCCATCAAATGGAAACCAAATCTTAGGCCTCTAATACTCTTGAGACAACCCAAAAGTTCTGATTTAAACATGACAAGTTGGTTATTGTTACAAACGTGAGTTAAAGTCTATAGTTAAAGCAAAGAGCTTTAGCAATCCTAATGCTAAATTACAAGACCTTAAAGTTCTCAAACTATGCATATCTTCAAGGAATAAAAAGAGAACTCATATTAGCCTTTACATAAGGAAGTAACTGTCCACTTACTAATAGACTTCCATAAAGAAGAAAGCTTAACGTTCAAGGCATCTATCTTGAACATTGTACTACCTTTGGGCTAAAGTATAAACCATGTAAGTTGTTCTTGTAAGCTTCCATACCGCAAAATACTCATCCTTAGGATTGTAATGGCAATCATGTCTTCTTTAACAAAAGGTTGTGGAAGTCAACTCATTAATATGTTATAAACATTGCTCAACGCTTGAGCGATTTTTGTGTGTAATAATTGGTTGAGGTTTGTTCTTTATCAAAAATTCCTTAGGTAAGAAGAACAAGAACTAGATTTTGGAGGATATTTGTGTGCTAGAGTTTTCCTCCTCACTCTAAAAACATTTCTCCCAAGCTAATACGCATCATAAAATAGTAAATAACGGAGACACACTTAAATAACTCATACAATTTATTTCAATAGTAGGAAAATAAAAACTGCTACTAATTGCAATTATATGTTTGAGCGTCCTATTAAAAAAATATGAATGACAATAATATTATATGTATTTTTTTAAAAAATTTGAGTACATTTAATAATTTATTTGTTCAAAATGTTTTTAACTTTTACCATGTGGTATTATGCCAATAATTTATATATTTGTGGAAATCTTCCTTTACATACACACGTTAACATAATACTAATATATAACAAAAAAAAAGGGACAAATTCATATTTATGATAGATTTTAAAAAAGCAACTGTTCTCCCTTAATTTACCTTTTTATAAAATAATAAGAGAAAAGCCTAAATAACACAAAGACTCTGTGGCCCAATGGATAAGGCGCTGGTCTACGGAACCAGAGATTCTGGGTTCGATCCCCAGCAGAGTCGATTTTCAGTTTTTCCAAATTGGCCTGTTTTCATACATGTTCATTAATTATAATCTATATTAATAAACTTAGTTACTTTTCGTATTGTTTTTTATGCGATCTTTATAATACAAGTCATAACTCATAACCTTTATATATTTTTCAATATAGTTCATTTTTTGTTTCTTTTTATTTGATACATTTGTTTTATAATTAGTAGGGACCATTGATTCATTCTTCCACATCTTCAAAAGTGCTTCATTGTTTAAAAAAAATTCACCATTATATCCCATTTAGAATCTCAACTCCTTCTTTTAACCCAATAAAAAAAATTAAATTTTTTTCATAAACTAAATAATTAATTTTGACATTAAATAACATAAATATATATACTAATAAAGACTAAAAATAATTGAAATTATAAACTTTTCAAAAAATATATTTTAAAAATAATTTTTACAAAAAAATATTTAAAATAGTTTAAAATATAAGTGATATTTTTAAATTAATTTTTTTCATAAACTAAAAAATTAATTTTGACATTAAATAACATAAATATATATATTAATAAAGACTAAAAATAATTGAAATTATAAAATTTTCAAAAAATATATTTTAAAAATAATTTTTATAAAAAAATATTTAAAATAGTTTAAAATATAAGTGATATTTTTAAAATTTAGATATAAAAAAAAAGTTATAGTAAAAGGATGGAACTATACTTTTACTGCAAGATAATCTTTAGGAGATGATACTAATTTTAGAGACTTGATTTTATTTTTATTCACAAAGATATCAATTCTTTTTTTTTTCTTTCTTTTTTTTCATATTGCAAGGCGATATTTTTACCATGAGAAAATTCCCTGAGGACAAGCCATATGAAATGGCGCCTCAGGCCATTTTCCTTTTTTTTTTTTTAAAGTTTAATTTATATTTTTTTAATATACTAAAAATTATATTATTTTATATGTTATGCTGTGCCTATAAATAAGGGCTCTCCCTCACTTGTTTTTGCACAACAATTGTTACCCAAACCCTAATTTCCTCCCTTCCCTCATCAATATCCCAAACTCTCCCTTACTCAACACGATGTCTTCATCCTCAAATAGCTGGTCGTCGTCGTCATCAACAACGGAGGAAAAGTGGCCAGAGTTTCCACTGATGAAACGAAATGCCCTAGTTATATATTCAGCTGTCAAGCCTCCGTTGGAGATGCTACTCTGGAACACCCAGACGTTGGAGCATTTGCACAGGGAACTTCGCCGCTGGCTACCAGAAGAATTTCAGGCAGGTGAAAAGATCAGGAAGATAGAGAGGCAGGTTGAGAAGTCTGGTCCAGACGGAGTCACCCGGACTTGGAGGAAAGTGGAAAATGATGTTGGCGTCCTCATGATGATGATGTTAGAACAGGAAATTAAGTTGATGGTTGTAATTTCCTAGATAAGCTGCTTTTATGTGTGTAGCGCAGTTTTTGTGGTTGCGAGTCACACCGTTGGGCTGCAGTTCGATTCATTTTTTATCCTATTGTGAGCTGATTAAGGAAGGGAAATAGATGTCTCCAATTAACCCTGCTTACATATTGAGATTAAACAGATGACTGTTGGTTTACAGATGCTACCTGAGATGGGGGGTCTTTCTTAGGCTTATTTTGTTTAAGGAGGGAATGTTTTGTCTGTTAGGGAGAATTTTGGTTAGGATACTGATTTGCTTTTCTTGACTAATATGTGCAGGTGCTAAATGTGGAGTTTTTGATGAGTATGTGAGAGTATGAGACCTGAGGTTTTTGATATGGTGTGCTCGCTAAGATTTTTCTTTCAATCTTATGCCTACGTATTCCCGTTTACCGAAACAGGGAAATCAGAGCGATCGTAGTTCCTCCTATTCTATGGGAGGAAAAAAGATATTTGGGTATCTTGTTCAAAGCCCAAGATATGAAGCTAAAGGTGATTTGTATCTTGTTCAAAGCCCAAGATATGAAGCTAAAGGGTTGAGTATTTTGTGTCTTGTTCAAAGCCCAAGATTGAAGCTAAAAGGGTGTTTGTGGGAATTGATTGAAAAGAGTGAAGAGATTAAAGATATGAATATCCGGGAAAAACATCGGATGAAAATAGAGGGAATATCCGGAAAAACGTCAGGTGTAAAGAAGAGTAATATCTGGGAAAACGTCAGATGTTAAAAAAGAGGAAAGGGTTGCTTTGGTGTCTTGTTTAAAGCCCAAGACGTGAAGCTAAAGGTGTCCTAATTGAGAGGGGTTTTGTCATCTCCAGAGAGGAGTTGTTGATGTTTGTATGCTGTGAGCAAAGCATATTTTGATGCTGAAAGGTTGATTTGACTCAACCGGAGATTTCTTATACAAAGCCTAAGAGGAGGCTATTGGCCCAACAAGAGGGTGTTTTTATGTGTCTCGTACAAAGCCCGAGAGAGAGGCTAAAAGGGTTGACTCGACAAGAGAGTGCTTTTATGTGTGTCTCGTACGAAGCCCGAGAGAGAGGCTAAAATTTTGTTTAGCTCAATAAGAACCTTTTTGTATCTCGTACGAAGCCCGAGATGGAGGCTGCAAGGAGTTCGACTCAACAAGAGAGTCTTTTTGGTATCTCGTACAAAGCCCGAGATGGAGGCTAAAGAGGTTTGCTCTACCGGGGATCATCTTTGTACAAAGCCCAAGAGGAGGCTGATGGTTACTGTTTCAGTTAAGTGACAGATCTGATATACTGATTTAAAGAGAAAATCAGTTCTTATCTGAGTAATGTTTGCACTTAGGGACTGGATTCGAGGATCAGGGTTATTTCCTGTTCTTTAAGGAACTGGGAAGTCCAAAGGGTATTGAGACTGTCCGAGTCTACGGGTTTCCTTCCTATTTTTGAAGGGGACTTGAGAATGTCTTTGAGACTCAAGGAAATTAGACTGTCCAAGTCTAGAGTTTCATCTTTTGTACTATGTCTGGAGAAATAGTAGTAGGTTTTAGACTCTTAGAAAGACTGTTCTATTAAGATGACTAAGTTCTGTTCCTATACCTCTAGAAGGTCGTCGGGACAATTTGTACGAAGCCCAAGAGGAGGCTAGAAGCTCTTAAGAAGCCGACGGGTCCTTGTACGAAGCCCAAGAGGAGGCTATCATTCTTGGAGGAAGAGATCATTATACGAAGCCTAAGAGGAGGTTGTGAATACTTCTAAGAAGCCGACGGGTCCTTGTACAACGCCCAAGAGGAGGCGGGGTTGCTTGTAGGAAACCTGTGGGTCCTTGTACGATGCCCAAGAGGAGGCCGATGCTTTTAAGAAGCCCGTGGGTCCCCAAACCCCGAGAAATTCAAGGCAAGATATTCACAAGGAATAGATCAAGTCAGGAAAGTTCGAGAATTTGGAAGAAACTCAAAGATGCCATTCACGGAGAATACATTCATCTCTGGGAGTAGAGTTTCTTGACAATTCCTAATGAGGACAGCCGAAGAGAAGACTGTATCTGGTGATCCTATTGGGGATCTAGGTGTCTATTTCTACAAGTAATCGAAACGGCTTTACCTAGTACTAGACGTAGTTGTCGGGGAAACTCTAAATATCTATACTATTATTACACAGTTGATATGAGTTTATGAAAGGAGACTTACAGTGAAACAACCCCATAATACAGTTATATACATATGAAAGCGGTAAATGAAAGCGGGTAAACACTTACTCGGTTGTAGAGCTTCCATGCTGTTTGGTTAGTTGTTCAACAAAGAAAGATTGAAAACAACAGTATATTCAAAATCAAAGGAGAAATTGTTTTGAAAGAAAAATTGGGGCTTACAACTCAAGGAGAGGCCCATAAAATCAGAGTCAATTATACATGGAAGAACATCATGTGAAATAAAACATACACAGAAGAACATCGTGTTGATAAATAAACATACACGGGAAAACCTCGTGTGGTGAAACAAAAGTAAAGGGACTTATACTCAAGTGGAGGCCCAAAAAAGGTTTTGGTTAAAAGGGGGTTGGGTCTTACACTCTAATAGAGGCCCAAAAAAGGTTTGAAAATGTTTGATAAAGATAAAAAATCAAAGAAACCCTAATTTCATTTTTTAAAGGTATTTTTCAAAGAGAAATCAAGTAAAAAATGATAAAAATATCAAATAAAATCATTAATCATGTTATAAACAAGGATTAAGGTTTATGAAAAAGTATTTTATCCACATGAATATTAAAAATCATTTTGGTTTTAAAAATCAAGAAAAAGAAATCATTTTAAAAGCATTTAAAACAATTTAAAACAATATTTTTGAATATATTAAAAATATATCAAATAATAATATTTTTTGTGATTTTTTGGTGGATTAAAATATTATGGAGTATGAATAAGAAGTGTGTAAAACAAAATTGGAAAATGATGATTTTTGCTATGTAAAAGAATTGGTTGAGTTTTGAAGATAAACTAAGAAAAAGAGGAGTGATGTCTTAACATCACATTCGACATCACTCATGAGTTTTGAAGATAAGATAAGAAGGGAAGATGTCACAACATCACATTCGACATCAAAACTGAAACTTTAGTTTCAACATCTTTTTATCAAACTTCAAACATTCATAACTCTCTCAATTTTTAACGAAATTGAAATCCGTAAGAACCTATCTTGACCGATTTTTCGCAAAGAATCCAATGGTATTACTCATGCATACTGAAACTTAATGTACAGACCACACAAAGCAAAAAAACCAGAACTGCATGTTGATTTTAAACATCTTTGCTTATCAAACTTCAAACATTCATAACTCTCTTAATTTTTAACGAAATTAAGATCCGTAAGAACCTATATTGACCAATTTTTCGCAAGGAATCCAATGGTATCGCTCATACATACTGAAACTTAATTTACAGACCACACAAAGAAAAAAACCAGATCTGCACCTTAAGTTTAAAACAACATAAACTCCACATATGAACATGTTAAAGTGCAAACAGTAGGAGGATCATAACATACACATTAAGGACTACATTTTTGCTCCAAGAATAGTTCAATATGATGCAAGTATGTGCACATCAAAGGAAAACATGATTCAATGAATTCAAGTTGTGAATTTTACCTCTTTTTTGGAGATTTTGTGCAACTTACCAAGTGCTTTGTTCCAGAAATGATTTGATGGTTTGGACACCCTCAAATGACCTCTTAGAAGCTTTTAGGATGGTTGGAATCAGCTGGTACCTGCAAAAACACAAACTGTCCCTTTCTTGCAAAAGGGGTTAAAAGTGACCAAAATAGCAACTCCCTCAAATGGTGTTCCAGATGGTGGGAACCATTTGAGACAGTTCAAGGATGATATTTGGAGTGTGTTTGAGGTTTTATCTGGTTTGGAAAGTGACTGAATCAAGACATGGCTTGCAAAATGCAAAAAAGTGTTATTTTGAGGTTTTGAGAAGTGACTTTGTGATTTTGTGATTACAGGTCACTTGTGATAGTTTGGATCACCTACATATGATGTTTATGAGGTGTTAGGATCATGAGATGCGATGGAAATGCTCTCTAACTCAAAAAACTCAGAATTGCCTTACTAAAGAATGCATTTTGGAGTGAAAGAAGTGAATTTGAGGAAAGCATCTGTTTGATGGCTTTGGTGTACTCAAACTGAGCACAAATGAGCTCTATTTATAGTAGAGTAAGTTTGTTTTGGGATCCACAGTGAATGGCAACTGCAGCAGAGGTTTGTTCAATGTTGGCCAATGAAAATCCAAGTCTCCTCTAGCCATTGACTAGAGGTTAGAGCACAGAGCTTTGGTTCCCTACTTGTTGAAGGAATCTTGACTGAATTCAGTTGCAAATGTGTCAGTCCATGCCACCTCTAAGCATCTATTAAATGCTCCAATCCGAAATTGGAGTCTTGTCCCTCTTTTAGGGATTTTTAGGAATAGCATGCTACTTCTTGTTCCAAGGACTTTGGAGGCTTGGCTCAGGGATTATCCCCTTTAGATTTGATCCTCAGATGTTTCCAAGATGATGACAAGACTTGGAAATTCGTGTGGCACAAGAAATGTGCAAATCTGCCCCATGAAAAATTCAGCTGCAGCAAGCCTTTTTGTAAAATCCATAACTCCCTGCTCGAGTATGCTACATGGACGTTCTAGGACTTTCTGGAAAGCTTAGATAATGTACTTCAACTTTGATGTTCAAGGTTTGGCTTGAATCAACTTGGATCATGGAGAAAAACATCCTTGAAGTTGGGATATTCTTGCTGGAAAAATATTAATGATGTCCCATGCAATGTCAGAACATCAGACATTAAACATTAATAATTCCAAACTTTAATCACTTGTATCTTTTAATCCACTATGATATTTTGAGTTGAAGTGAATTGCATCTTTGATGCTTGTCTTGCATGGTGACAAAGCTTTGAAATTAGATGGCACAAGAAAAGTGCACAAAATCTGTCCCAAAAAATCAGCTCGAGCAAGGCATGTTGTGAGGTTCATAACTCCTTGCTCAAGTTGAATCAATGGGAGTTCTTGTACATTTTGGAAAGCCCTAATGACATACTTTAACTTTGATGTTTGACTTTGGTCTTGGTTCAGCTTACAAAGTCATCAAAAATGGTCTTGAACTTGTGTAGTCAAATCTGTCCTAAAAGCTGTCATGAAAATTCTGTTTTATCAATGTCTTTTGCAGAGACCATAACTTTCTGCTCGAGAATGATACATGAGCTTTCTAGGACTTTCGGGAAAGGTGAGATTATGTACTTCAACTTTCATGCCCAAGGTTTTTCTTGAATCAACTTGGCTCATGGAGAAAAACATCCTTGAAGTTGGGACATTCTTGCTGGAAAAATATTAGTGATGTCATATATGCAATGTCAGAACACCAGACATTGAACATTAATAATTCCAAACTTTAATCACTTATATCTTTCAATCCTTATGATATTTTGAGTTGATTCCTTCTACAATGTTGAAGTATCAAATACCCTCTTTAAAAGTAGCCCTTAAGCAAAATCAATGGATGCTTGGATCAATAGTTACAACCTTGAAAAGTTGTGCACTTGAACATGATTTTAACTTAGAAAAATTTTCTAAGTTTCCTTCAATTTGATCAATTTTGCAATTTTGCATATTTCTTGATTTAAATTTGATCAAATTAAATCATCCATCATATTTTCTTAAGTAATGGCTTGTGAAGCTCAATGTTGACCAAAAAGTCAAACTTTGACTTTCTGCGTCAGTTGACTTTTCAGTTTGACCAAAAATACATGAAAATTTTATACGTTA
Source organism: Lathyrus tuberosus (assembly GCA_022829125.1). Lineage (NCBI taxonomy): Eukaryota > Viridiplantae > Streptophyta > Magnoliopsida > Fabales > Fabaceae > Lathyrus > Lathyrus tuberosus. Next base: position 22,721,903 of record JALAZF010000013.1, on the reverse strand, counting down.
AATCCGGCTGATAATTCAAAAAATATTCATGAAGAAAATATATGATATTGTATGCAGACGACATAGTATAAAAAATATAGACAGATGAAATGAGAAAAAATAAAAACGCCCGGTCAAAATTTAGGGTATGACAATGTGTTGTTATTGTTATTGTTATTATTATTGTTATTGTTATTTTATGATTTGGTAATAGGTTTCGTTAAGTGATGCTTCGTTTAGGGTTGTTATGTTGTTGTATTGAGTTATGTATGCCATCAATGAAATGAAATTTGTTCTTATTATAAATCGATAAGATTAAATAAGTAATTATGTTGGTGCTAGGACCTAATACATTTGGACACTTAGTGCGATTGTGGCCTGGCTGGCGGCACAAACTACACAACCTCACCATTTTTTCACCTGTATCCATCTCCGTTTGAATCCGGCTGCTGATAGGGCGACCCTTTTTATTTCTTCGTATTAAGTCGTTATGCCACACAATTTCGCCTTCTTATGTAGGCCAATAGTCCTCCTTTGCGACTACTTGAAAGCTTTTACGGTACACATTACATAGAGTACTGACTTGGTGAAGAACATGGAGATAGTTGGTTGGGTCCAGTCGGACCTTGGAATAGGTTGCTATGACATGGGAGCAAGGCATACGAAATGCCTGAAACTTTCTACAATCACACAAACTCCTATCTAGTTCCACTCGATAAGATCCCCTAGGAAATCCTTCATTGTGATCAATAGACTCTGCAATACTGAAGTGTCCTGCAAAACGGTCGAAGATCGTGACGACGTGTGTGTTAGTCTTTGCAGCCTCGTCCTTCATGAATGTCATGGAATAGTCACTAAACAGCTGCCCAGATTGTATGACCGAAACCCACTTTGTACGTCTGGTATCAAAGAGCACAGCGAGCCTAAAATAAGTTGACCTCACAAGAGCGGTTATCGGCAGGTTCCAGATGCCTTTGAATACTGAGTTCATAGACTCAACGAGGTTTGTTGTCATATGGCCCCATCGCCGCCCATTGTCATACGCCCTTGTCCACTTCTCCCGTGGTATGTTATCAATCCAACTCAATGCTTCTGGGTTTGTTTGTCTGATCTCGTCCCGGTAGTATCTGAACGTAGGCTCTGTTAATGCATATCCCGCATTAGTAACCAGCTGCTTTAGGCCCTTGTCTTTGAATGCCCGCAGGACATTTTGCCCAATGTGCCTAATGCAATACACGTGGCTCGATGGAGGATCCTTCCAGCCGTTATCAGGATTATTGTAAGCACTATCGATTGAGGGATGCCTATCAGAGATCAGACATACGTCAGGTTGGGGAGCAACATATTATCGGAGATTTTTTAAGAAAAAACTCCAACCTCCAGCAGTCTCCCCTTCAACTAGAGCGAATGCGATAGGGAAAATGTTGCTGTTGCCATCCTGTGCCACGGCCATTAGTAGCGTGCCCTTATATTTTCCGTACAACCATGTTCCATCAATTTGAGTTATAGGTTTACAAAATGTAAATCCTTTGATGCATGGTTCCAACGCCTAGAAGAGTCTGGAGCATATTGTTTTAGGGCGACGAGGTATCTTGGGAGTTCTTTGTAAGAGTCCTCCCAATTTCCAAAAATCCTTTCAACCGCCTTCGTCCTAGCAATCCACGCCTTCCTGTACGAGGGAGTATAGTTGTATCTTTGCACCATATGAGTTATGATGGTACTGACTTTCACAGAAGGGTTGTCGCTCACGATTGATAGAATTTCGTTGCAGATCATCTGAGAGCCGAGCTTGCGATGATCCTGACTCGGATTGGTTAGTATGCAAGTGTGCTCCGGACCCATTGACCCTATATTCCAGGAATCGCTTCGCTTCTGGAAAGATGTCGTTAGTCTAAAGGGGCGGGCCTCGTTGCGGCAGTAGATCTTGTATAGAGTCGGATTTGTTCGATCGACTCTATAATCTGCAGCCAAGGTCATATGGTATTGTTTAATTGCTCGAACACAATATTCTTTTGTACGAAAATTATCTCTAACTTTTAGTACTTCCTCCGTCTGTTTATATGGGTCGTAAAAAATATTTGTTGATGGTTGATCGTCGCCTAGGCTTATTGTTGTCATGTGTTGGGGTGGGCGATAAACATGACTGTCTGGCAATTGGTCTGCCTTGTTGCCGTTTATCATTTCGTCAACAACGTCCTCCGCTTCTTCTTCCTCCTCGTCAACTGCATCCACCTCAGCTTGTTCATTGTCAGAATCATTGAAAACCTGCGATACCTCAAGTTGTTGAGACAATGGTTGATTTTGTAACGTAACATATAACTCAACCTCATTGAAACCGGAATGCTCATGGCTGAGAAACATATTACCCACATCTTCATCATCCCGTAATTTCATCTGAAAAAATTTGCACACATCATGCCCCTAAAAAAAGATAGGGTTTTTGTATATAATTTGCCCAACTAGGCCGCACTGCAATTTCTTCTCTAACCGGGCTTTCAAATGATAGAAATTTGTTCTTCTATCAATTAAAAACCTAGTCACTTTTGTATCCCTAAAATTGAAACCACTCATTGGACAATCAAATATCTCACCAAGGATATGTGCAGTTATCAAGTATTGTGGTCTTTGAGCCATATCTGAATTTGTGTTAGGAAGAAATGGGTTACAAACTTTAAAGTTTGGAAGAAAAATAGTTTGCAGATTGTAAATGGTTTGAATGTAAGTGATGATAGGATGTATATTTCATGTGTATTAATAGGCAGAAAAATATTATAAGAAACGTGTCTCTTTAGTCTAATTGCTTCAGAAAAGCATTGCCAAAGAGCCATGTGCTGCTCTGCATGCCTACACACTATCCTTGACATGACCACACAAGACTGCATGCCTACACTAAGCTTGACAAGACCACACAACTCTGCATGGCTACACTATTGACATGATCACACTCTGCATGACTCAATAATGCATGCCTACACCCTCTTTCTACTGTTCCTAACCATGCCTCTGCACAAATTTAAAAACAAACATTTAAAAAAAAAAGGAAAATGGCCTGAGGCGCCATTTCATATGGCTTGTCCTCAGGGAATTTTCATAGGGCAATTATATGGCCTGAGACGCCATATGAAATGGCTTGTGGCCTCTAACTGAGGCGCCGTTTCATATGGCGCCACCTTTTGGAATGTTTTCCAAACCCTGCCACTTTCGTAAATAGTTTGAAAAATAAGTTTTTTTTGGTATTTTTTTTGAAAAAGTGTGTTAGTTTAAAAAAAATTCCAACTGTAAACTTAAAACTTCTGTCCAAATTAGATTTTTCTAAACACGGTATAACTCCAAAAAAGAGATGGATAATAATGACTGTTTTAGGCTATGAACTTGTAATATGACTTTTGTTACAAAGAAATGGATTAGATTCAAATTGGTTAGCAAAGGGATGATATATTAACATGGTGGCTAGAAAAGGCTGAAAGTACTAAATGGTGAAGATCAACCATCAAAATCTCCATAATGCATTTTGAGCGCAGTCTATTGTAAAAGCTCTGTTGGTTTGAGATTCTCCTGTTTAAAATCTCATATTGATTCTAGATCAATATGTGCAAAATCTCAGTTTAGTTCAAGATTAGCCTGTATAAAATCTCATCTCGGTTCGGAGGTTAATCCATGAAAAAACTTAGTTTGGTTCGGAGGATAGCCAATATAAAACTCCATCTCGATTTAGTAGATATTCAGTCAAAATTTTGTTTGTTGTTTGGTCGAAAGTCTTTGTACAAAGGAGGTTCGTGGGTATATCTTGTTGAAAGCTCTCAAGATAGTAAAAACTCTCAAGAAGAATTCTTGGGGACAGGAGTAGACCAAGTGGTTAGGTTGAAACTGCATAAATCTCTGGTGTCTTTCTCTTTCCCTTATCTCTTATACTTTTAAGTTATTTTATTTCCTCTGTTTTTTTTCATCTATTTATTTATTTATTCTGCTGCTTATTTACTTGTTTGTTTTACAAATGTTTTAAAAGTTTGATTTTATCAAAGATTCTTTATTTTAACCAATGTTTTTCAAACATCTATAATTCACCAATTCTCTTGTGTATGGAGTTACATGTTCAATAATTTTCTCACACTTAACTTTCCTATTGTGCATGGAATTGTAAATATACCATGATGATTTATTTTGAATGGAAGCTTTCTTAAAAGGATTCGACAACATTCTCTTGAGAAACCCACAGTTTCATTGTCATGTGGTTTTCTCTTTCTCATTAACAAATCTTTCATAAACATAGCATAAGCAAACATTTGTTCTAAAGCTTTGACGAAAGTAATTTTGACTTCCAACTTTGTAAAAATCTCCATCAACTTCTTAAATTGCCCATATTTTTTATTTTTCTTCTTCAAGTGAGGATATGACAACTTAGCATATTCTAGAACTTTTTTACTTTATTTTTTTCTTCCATAGCCACAATTTTATCCTCACTCTCTTTTTTTCTTATCCTCACTTTTATCATATTTTTTATTCATTTCTTTTTTAAACTAGTAAGATACTCGTGCTCCCGCACGGGTAAAATTATTTGATAAGGTATAAAATATATTTAAATGTACATTTGAAATGTTATAAAATGTATTTATATAGGTGTTTAAATTTGAAATTAACTATTAATTATAAAATGAACAATGATTATATAAATTCAATTGTATTAAAATACAAATAGAAAAAAAAATTGAGATGCAAAAAAAAAGAAATATTTAATATTTGATAATAAGGATTTTATCTTTCAAAATAAGATAATTATTGATTAAAATAAAATATGTATTGTGTTTATAGTGACCTGTGAAATAGAAAGTTTATTTGATATAATTTAAAATGTATTTATATACAGATGTAAATTTGAAATGAGTTATTTGATTGTAAATTGAAAAATAATTATACAATCTCAATTGTATTAAATAATCATGCAAAAAAAAAAAAAAACTCATGAGATGAATAAAGACGAAAATAAAATTTTGATGCGATAATGACCCGAGAGATAAACAAATTATTTGGTGCGATATAAAATGTATTTAGATACAAATGCAAAATTTAAAATGATATATTTAATTGTAAAATGAACAATAATTATATAAATTAAATTGTATTAAATGATTATATAAAAAGAAAAAAAAAAGGAATCATAAGATGGAGAAAGAAAAAAAATTAATATTTAAAAATAAGATAATGGTTGATTAAAATAAAATAAATATTGGGTTGATAGTGACCCATGAGATAAATAAGTTTTTAATTTTATTAAAATTAAAAAATAGATTATTAGTATTTTTAGTGATAATAAAAAAATAGAGAAAAAAATAAAAATGAAAATGAGAAAGAGTGGGGAAAAAATGTAAAAGAGATTTGAAATTTGAATGAAGAGAGAGAATGAGTGTATGTAATATTTAATTGTGATTTAATTGGTGAAGGTTGATATATGAATGTCACTTGTCATCAACTAACTACCTATTAATGAAATATACATATTAATACCCTAATCTACCCTTTAATGAAAATTTATTTACACCTACAAATGCCCCTTTTGGTAATTTACTAAACAAAAAATAACTGACCAATAGAATTGTCACATTATGCCACATGACACCTCACTTTGAAACCCTTTTTCCCTCTCAAACGTTTTCCTCACGCTTGTTTTCCCACTTCTCTCTCTTTCTCTTCTACCTCTTGCACGCTCTGTCTCTCTCTTTCTCCGTTAAACCCTACCACTGCCGAATCCTCATACCCATTGACGGCCGTATTCAAACACATGGTTGATTTCTTCCGTGCTCTCACATCTGTTTCTCATCCGTGCTCTCGCTTCCGTTTATTGTCGTTTTCCTCTTTCCCTTCATCCAGATCGAAGATCTTTCGATATCTTCTCAGGTATACTCATCTATTTAATGTTAATGTTAATTTGCAATCATTTTCATTTTCGTTTTTGATTTGTTCAAGTTTTAGGGTTATTGTCTGTGTTGTTTTAGGGTTTTTGATTTGCAATCATTTTCTTGGTTGCTTCATTTTAGCTTCATGTCATTTGTCCTAAAAAAGTTTTTGGTGGATTTTACAGTTTGTGAAGCTTTCATTCATCTATCTGTCATTGATTTGTGTTGTGACTTTGCAAGTATAGTAAATGCGGTTGGCAGACTTGTGATGAAAAATGCTCAGCAGGTATGTCAATAAACATGACCTATGATTTGTAAATGTGAGGGTCATTTATGATTAAATACATCAATGGCTAATCACTCCATAAGGACATATAATATTTATTTATGATTTAACTCAAATATGATTCACATAGGATTTGTGGCTTAGCTGAATTACATTTTGTTTCTCTCTACCCCTATAAAAAACACCAACTCACCTGTACTTGTGCTCTTATTTTGATTGCTTCTAATCATTTATATTTCTGTTTTGTCCTCATTGAATAGATGGGTGAATTCACCAGCTTGTCACGGCTGTGGCAATGTAACTTTAGACCAGGGTGTGACTGCTCCAATTCCTTCTGAAACTCTTTACGGAGCTTCCAGGGTTGAATATATCAGTATGATCACTGATTTTTTTTTTTAAAATTTAATGTGAGATTAATGTATTTCCTTGTACTGAGATCAGGAATGTGGGTTTTGTAATTATCATATTAAGATATATATCTTTTTTCGAATGATACCATGCATTTGAATTTTAAACTATCATTGAACCTTTGTTAAGCTATGGTTAGTCAACAGGTCTACCTAATTATTTTAAAATTTATTTTTAGTTTCTTTATATTTGAAAGTAACATGTTTTTCAAGATCCATAAACTTTTTCATGTTTGAATATATTTAGATCAGCTTTTGCAGTGATGAGGTGGTACACTGTCATTAATTTCATTTGGGATTTAACATCTTTCAATGCTGGTGTGAGAACTGATTCCCCCGAGCTGTTCGCGATGGATGCAGTCACTAAGACCACACCTGTAGTGATTCCCTTTAAATCAGCTAGCAAAAGGACCAATAAACCTGTTAGATGAAGGTCATGTTCCTGTAGAATAGTTTGTGCTAGCTGTTTTTTACCATCTTAACTACTGATATGATGAAAACAATACTAAAACTTTAATATGTTTGTTTGTTTGTTTGTCTCAGATATAGGTTATAACAAACCGTTGGATTGGCATACAAGGATGTAAATTGTTGATGGAGCGGCGAGAGGACTTGATTACCTGCATAATTCTGCAGATCCGCCGATTACTTTATTGTAAGTTGTGTATGATTCTATGAGCATCTTACATTTTATCTTTGCTTTTGCAGTAACAGATGGCCCTCTAGGAAAGAAATTAAACAACACAAGAACTCGTCAGGAAGTTGGCAGGCATCAACATGCTTTTCAGTGAGTTGTTCTAACCATTCTTCTTTTTATGTTGAGGATATGAAAGATCATAATACACGGTGTATTAAAGTTGAAGATATGGACGCTCCGATTTTCAAGGTTCACATAAGTTTTCTGTGCTTTCTCTTTTTTCTGTTTAATTTATGTTTGCGACGCTGTTGTAAATCATGTTCCGATTATTCTATTTGTCTCTGTCCTGGTATATACATTGCACTTCATATAAGTTTGGAGTATTTCCCTGTGGTTTCCCCTTATTATTATCATTGTTAAGCATAGCATTGCAACTGCCGGAAAATGTCCAATCCTGCCCGTTTTCGGCTTTAGTTGGATCTAACAAGAGGTGAACATAATTCACTGTGTCAGTTTTCTCTGTCTTCATAGAAATGGTCACTTTTAAGTTTTGAAAAATTCCGCTGTTGCTGGTTCCAAATTGCAAGTATTATTTACTGTTGGATGTTTCTGAACAGATTTTTCATATGGGATTGTAACTTCTTAGATTTACAAGAGTGATTTATCTTGACTATGTTTATGTATATGTATGTGTGCAGTTGTATACCTTGATGCCGATACTATTGTTGTTAGAAATATTGAAGATCTTTTCAAGTGTGGAAGATTTTGTGTTAATTTGAAGCATTCTGAGAGGTTGAAATCAAGAGTCATGGTTGTGGAACCATCTACGGAACTTTTTAATGATATATAAGCAAAGTCAACACTCTGCCATCTTATACTGGAGGTATGGTTATTTTTGCATACTAACATTGGGTGCTGTTGTTTTTATTTATATATGTATATTATGAATTCCTTTATTTGAGTCTGATTAGTTTGGTAAAATAATTTTAGGCTAAGAGCAAATAAATAATGTTGGCTTGAGTATCTAAGTAATAATATAGTTAATTTTCTAAGTAACGCAATTGTTAATTAGAGACATGTATAATATATCATTTTGATCCTAGAAAACTCAGCTGACAGTAATATAATACGTGTAGACATTATGAATCCCTTTGTTAATTAGAAATTTTGGACGCACCTCTTCAATAGTCAAGTATTTTGCCGATAGCTCTGATGGTGGCGACGAACAAGTAGTCGACAGTGACGACTACTGAGGAGGCAGTTGAAACCACGGTTCAGGTGGATTGAACTTGAGACCCGATCAATTTTACATTATCTCACGATGAACGTCAATTGTACTTGCTAAAAAGTACAATGATAGACAATAAAAGGAGGACTCCATTCTACCATCATAGTAGATAGAACATAAACTAACAATTTTTTTTTTTGTTGCCAAAATATCAAAAACTAACAATAATTGCAAACATTGTATGGAAACAGTAGATATAAACCAAGTGTCTATTATTAATGAAAGGTTTTATCTTTGCGGGACAAAACAACTGATTACATGAATATGTTCATCGTTCTAAAATTGAGACTATTGCGAAAATATTGATTCTGGTATGCATTTTAGAATCTACAGCTGTAAAATTTTCATTGATGTCCACAAGAAACCTGTGTTGATGGATTTATCCGAGACAGTAGCAAAATCGCAAAATCTGTTTTACCAAGGGCCAAGTTTCGGGCACCCTTGAGCAAGAGGCAGATCCAAGTTTTCTACAGTTCTGAAAGTTCTAGGTACCATCTTATCGACATATAGAGTTCCCTCCAAGTGATCACATTCATGTTGTAAAACCCGGGCCTGCCAACCAGAAGCATATATTTTGATCAGTTCGCCATTACGATCCAAACCTGTAACTTCAACGTCAAGGTATCGCTCCACCATAGCTCTAAATCCATCAACACTGCAAGATGTTATAACAATTAAACATGATATTGTATGCATGTGTATTGTTTCACACTATTTTTTATTTACTGTTGGATGTTTCTGGACAGATTTTTCATATGGGATTGTAACTTCTTAGATTTACAAAAGTCATTTATCTTGACTATGTCCATTGCAAACACAACCTGAGATTAACAACAGATGAGAGCTATATACTATTTTGTTTATCTAAAAGCTATTTCTTCATTCAAAAGCTACAGAGCATGTTGCATTATTATGCATTATTACACTTTAAATACTTCTAACTTTGCATTGTCTATTATAGGGGCTGCCTACTTTTGGGTCAAAACTTTTTTCATAATGATCCCAAGAGTTTTGCTGATGTGGGGGGTGGTGTTCTAGGATGTACAGGATTCCACTCAAGTTTTAGAGCTACTCAGAGCGGACGCTCCCTTAACACAGGTTAAATATTTATCTCATTTGCAACAAACCTTATATTTTTTTCATGTTAAAGCTCTGGTTTCCACCCAGGAACCTTCTATTTTTGTGTTAAATTTGTAGAAGGAAGCTTTGTGTATAATAAGAGAAAGGTGTGCAATATTGAGACTTTTCCAACTTAAAAGCTTTATGTTGCATGAAAACTTATGGCAGAATATCTTTGCATGCAAATTATCCTCATTTGTTCTTGTACACTGTGTTAAGGTACTCATTACTTTTTTCAATCTATTTTTCTTCATTCTTAATGATTTGTCCAAATGCAGGAAATATGGATTGGAAAATGATATAATTTACTTTATTGGTCATGCTTTGGCGCTTCACAATGTCTTTATTGGTGAAATGAAAGTAAGTTTGGTATTTCCTTCCTGTTTTGTACTAATCTAAAATACTTAAGCAATGATAGATAAACAAGATATTCTTTGGTCTTAGCTTGCATTTGCAAAAATGATTCTATAATTGTTTGAATATATTTTCAATAGAACTTGTCATGATTTAGAGACAACCATAGTTTGATGCAAACTTTAGACTAGCCTGGCCCTGGTAAAGGGCATAGGATGTGACTGCAGTTGATCAGCCTGGGACATATGATGTAGGTTGATGGGTTGCTGCAGCTTAAAAAATTTCTATTAGCTGATTTTAGTGCAGGTATATGAGACGAGTTTGACTGTATATTTCTATAAGACCATCATTGATCATTTCCACCATTCTTGGTCTTCAAGTATGCGTATTACATCTTCCATGTCTCTTGCAGACATTTGTGATTTCAGTTAAGAGCTTATGGAGCACACAGAGCACACATATTGCTCGTGATGATTATGAAAAGTCACTTAAGGACTTATCCAAAGTTGAATATATTTGCTCTTGAATACATTTTGTCGTCACAACTACTTGCCTACAAGCAATGGTTACTTAAAAGTGCTCTGATTCAGGAATTTCTTCTAATTTTTTTCTTTATAGGTGTTGTGAGTGGTTCTGGAAAGATTGCAATGCATGTTATAGAGAAGCTTATTGCTTATGAGTTATGAAGCTCTTCCCATCTCAGTATCAGGTAATTTTGGATATGTGTTAACATATATAAGTAACTTTTGAATCTTGCATGTTATGTAGTTAAAATTTTATGCATTGAAGAAAATTGGGTAATGTTTTAACCTTGATTAGTGTTGTTTTCGTTATAAGCAATTTTAACAAGACCATATATGGCATGTATTTCATCAGCGAACCGACCAATTTGTCTGTATGCTTGACGGTTGAACAGCGAACCGACCAATTTGTCGGTATGCTTGATTCTGGTTGTACCACAGTTGATGTAACTATTTTTGTGTTTCTTTTCGCTATAGGTCTTTTGATGAACTTGAAGAACAGATGCTTAAAGGCCAGCAATTGCAGGTAATATACATAAAACGAACCTACTGATAAATTCAAATGTGTATATTTCTAAATAACTCTGATAAATTCAAATAGTATAAGGAATCACATATGAATAGAGTCAATTTGCGTTGATCAAAATCCAAACAGTATTTATATAAATGATTCATGAGTCATCATTCATTAAATTCTGTTGAATATTGAAGGGTGTATTAACTGCAAAAGAGGTTCACGAGGTTCTGGTGATTCACGGATGGGTAGATATGTTTCCTCTCTTCAAAGCAGTGTATGAAATCAGCTCAGGTTTCCTTCCACCAACAGCTATAGTTGAGTTCAACAATAACATCCCCCACCATAGCAACTGGAATAACATTTTCAATAGTGGATTGTTTCCTATCTTTCCTTTGCAGATGTTGATTGTTGCAGGGGAAGGAGAGCCTTAGTTATTCTTTTGACACCATAGTGATTGGTATTTAGACATTCCTCTACCTTATTGTAAGTTTGTGTAATAATAACTCACTAAAACAAGGTGTTATCAACAAGTCATTAAAGGTGTCATTTTATAAACTCTGATAATTTAACGCAATTTGGCCTTTACACCCTAAAAAGGATCAAAATCCAAATCTCTTTAAGCCTTTCTAATAATAATTCATGATTATAAAATCAATTTTGAGTGATTTTTGTTTCTGTAAATTATACTTAACAAAAGAGTAATATTATTCATGTATTTGGTCTTGATTTAAAGTTGATACATTTTTGCCTATATTTTACTTTGGATTGAAATTTAGTTAATTGTTTGATTAAGAATACATTAAAGATGCTATAATTATATATTAAATACGTATCATTTAAACTTTTTAATTTAAATTAAATAAGATTACAGTGTTTTAATATATATATATATATATATACACGAAACACAATTATAATAAAGATATTTTATATTAGAAATGACATAAATAGTATTTTTTTGTTTTAAAAAAATAGTATTAATTGTCTATTCAGTTTATGATATATTAATTACATAATCATTTTGTTTGTAAAATAAATATATGTCAATTAAATGTTTAATTAAAAATTAAATGCACTTGCACTCACGTAAAATATAATTCAATGCTTTATACTTATTTTGTATTTTAAATTTAAATATTTTTTTAAATTTTGTCTAAGATTTTTATTGATTTAAAATATATTAAAAATTTATTTATTTATTTTAGTTGTACTTAAAATGTAGCAAGTTTTAAATTAACATTAGTTGTGTATTCAATTTATAATATCATAAATACATGATTATCTTGTCTGCAAATTAAATATATATTAATTAAATTTTTTAATTAAAAATTATATGCGCTTGCATTTTGTAATTACATGAAATATGATTTAATGCTTTACACTTATTTGTATTTTAAATTTAAATATTTTTTTGTGTTAAAAAAATTAAATATTTTTTAATTTTCGGCAAGATTTTTATTCATTGAAAATATATTAAAATATTATTTTGGGTTAATTTTAATTGTACTTAATCCTATTTATTCAAAATTTGGTGTATTTATAATAAAATTAAAAACAATTGAATATTTTAGAACATTAAATATGAGACTAAAACTGGAGAATTCTAAATAGAGCTATTATATTAAAAAAAAATTGAAGTAAAAGTGACATTAGATAATGTTCGTGATTTGTTACGTATTTATTTTTAAAAATATTTTCCGTTATTAGTGATTGTATAATATCAATTATATATCAAAATAACAACTAAACTTTATCAAATAATCTTAAGACATGAATGAATTTACCCGTGCGGACGCACGGGTCTTCTACTAGTGATGTATTAGAAGATGAAAATGAAAAAAATAAACATTAGTTGATTACTAAAATACCCTCTTGTTAATGTAAATAATTTGTAGTAAAAGGACACTTTTGGAAGTTCATATAATTGAATTATATTAGATAGATAGTAGATTCTCCCTCATTTTTAACTACTCCATCAATTTTATATTCATTTGGTCTTTCATGAATTTTTCGCATACTTCTTCTAGGATTTACCTTTGTAAGACTCCCATTCTTCTCAACTCAATCACTTTACAACTTTCATTTTTTAGATCATCAAAAATGTTTTCAAATAATTCTCCACTAAATTGAATGACCATATGTCTTATTGCTCAGTTTGAGTTTCCAAATTTCTAAGGCATCATTATTTTTATAATATGTCTCTTAATTTACCTCGATCGCTTTAATTTATTTTTTGAGTCACCTTCTTAATCTTAGTGAGGGTTTCTTTTGAGACATAAGGCTTTCTTTATAGTTGATTATGAGTTTGTTGATCCCATTGTGCTTCTTAATTTGAAGCTTGACCTTGGTTGTTGTTTCGCCTAAAGTTAAGATAGTCTTTCCACTTCAGATTATACACGTTGGAATACATATTTCTTCTTTGAAAATTTCCCACGTAATTCAACTCCTTTTACCATCTACCTTCATGAACACATTGGTTATTCACATGACTATCACCACAAAAATTACATAAAAGAGCTTGAACTTGTAGTGTCAGTTGGTTTATCATGTTGGCCTTTTTGATTATTTTGTCAATAATTTCCATTAAGTACTCATCTCCTTATGAATTACTAGCAATGCACTTTGAGTATCAAGTGGTAGCATTCATTTCCTTCTCGCACCTCTGTCAATTAATGCACAATATTTTTTTACGCCATATTCTCTTTGAGTTTTGAAATTATGGTTAAGCAGATCACTAAGACGTCAGGCAGAATGTCGTGACACTTGATCTCTGCTTCTCACAAGGATTAAGGAAGAACACAGTAAACTGCAGAATGTAAACAACACACAGAAATTGTTAACCCAGTTCGGTGATCAACAACACCTACGTCTGGGGGCTACCAAGCCAGGAATGAAATCACCAAGTAGAATTGGTTCTAAGCTAAACTCCAACGTTTACAACTTAGCACCTAGAAACTACTCGTCCTAGATTTCTACCTAAGACTCTCCTAGGTATGAGACCCTTCTCAATTCCCTTCCAATCACAGCAGTGACTGAAAATATTACAACTCAATAAAACAGTTCTTCTCAAGTATTCACACAATACACAAGGGGCACACACAAGTACAAACCCTAGTACTTCTAAAACAGCTGCAATATTTAACACTTAAACTAGGTTAAATCTAACCTATTTATATTGCAAAACTTAGCTGGACTTGGGCTTCAAAAGCGCAGCAATTCTGCTCCTCATAATCTACGACCTAATCCTTTCTTCAATCCCAAGTTTCCAAAAATGTCTCCTTACAAGGAAACCGTATATTCCATTTAGAATCAGAATATCTGATTCCACAATCTCAGATGCCACCTGGAATCAAGTCATATTCCAATCACACCTGTTACCAAAAATAATTATCCTAAAACTGTAACAGACAAAAATGTCAAATCCACCTGATAGGACATCTTGTCTAACATCTTAACCTGCAGTTAGATCATCATGTTAGGACATATTGTCCAACATCTTTCTGCTAAGTTAGTTTTACCAAAATTAATGCCAACCTCAAAGGCAAAGACTCAAAAATCTACCCCTTTGGCAGATTTTGGCTAAAACTAACTTTTATTGACCTGCAGAAACATATCAGGGAGACCACCATCAGAGCAGCAGCGAAAACAAACTTGTCTCCCCCTCAATCAATACAGATCTACTCCCCCTCAGTGGTTAGTAGACAATCAGAAGTGGTTAGTGATGTTAGTAATTCTCCCCCTTTTTAGCCACAATATGACAAAGGTAGAAGGACTAACTCAAAAACCAATAAAACAGTTCATAAAAGTTAAAAAACACACCCAACAGAAAAAAAATATCCAGGGCATTCAGCCCGTACACAACCAAAAAAAATAAAAAAGAAAAAACATAAAGCAAAAATTAAAGAGAAGACAACTCTCAGAGGTCATCTTTAGTTTCCTCCTCATCTTCTTCTTCTCCTGCACTTTCACCAGAACCATCTTCAGCATCTTCTTCTTCTGCATCACAGTTTTCCTCATCACCCTTCTCAACATTTCCAGTATTGACCTCAGTGTCCTTGATCTACTTAGCAGACAAGACTTATATCAGTTGTTCAAGCTTCTCTTTTCTGGCAGTGCTTGTCTTGATGATATCATCAAGCTCTTTGCAGGTTGCTTTCATCTGAGCAATGGTGTCCTCCTCTGAGGATGTAGCTGCAGATGTCGGAGTGGATGTTGAGGAAATATCTGAAACATACTTGCCAGCAAACAGCTTATGATGTATAGTCAGAGGCGACTTTCTCCTCATAACAGTGTCGCCAGATAGAATTATCCTAGGATATTGTTGAAGCAGTATTCCACAGATGAGTGATGGGAAGCAGATTGGCAATTTAACAGCTAATGAGGTAGCTTGTTTCAGGATTTGATCAAAGATATATTCACCAAAATCAAAGGATTTCCTTTTTCCAATTGCATAAATAAACTTCCCAAGTCCTGTTGAAATAGTTGAAGTGTGATTAGTAGGGACCCAGTTCACAGTGCCAATTCTATGAAGAATGGCATATTTGATACTGAGTTTCCCAGCAGGCAGTTTCTGTTTACTTGGCCAATTCTTCACAGTGTTCCCAGTAATCTCCCTACAAATTTGATCATCTGAATCTTCAATTTTAACCTGGGGACGTTCAGGTCTGCCAAGGTACTTGTTTATCACAGCAGGAGAAAATGTCACAACATTTCCCCTGACATACACCTTGGACTAGTCCTCACTTTTTCTATCATTGCATCCTTCTAGAATGTTTACAATAAACTCTTTCACCAGCTGCTCATAACATGAGTCAAAATGAGAGACAGTCCTTAACAACCCAACTTCTTTAATCAAGTTCATCACTTCTTCAAATGATCGCGACTTTGCGTATTGGTCGGATTACTACTGCAAGTATACATCTTATTGCGTAGTTTTTGAAAGATTGTCGAACCCACAGGGACTAATAATCAACCTAGAGTGATCAATTATTGCGGTACAAAGCTAAGGCTTGAATTGGCGGTAAAAGAATCTTAGTTCTAACGGGATTTGAAAACAAACAATAAAATGAGACCGAAGATTGATTTTCATGCTCCTAAGGGACTCCGTAAATTCCGGGTGCTAACAAAGATCTCAAAGTTATTCTGTAGGAAATACCGATTTAAAGATCCGATCTCACGTTCTCGCGGTGTTGACCAAGCCACACCTAATGACCCCAAGATTTTGCTCTAGCTCGCTCGGTAATTAAACGGCGCGCTTTGAAAACCAACAAAACCTAAATGAAGCCTAAAGCGCTCTCGCTGTGTTTAGGTTCAGTGCTCAGTGTCTCCTATCTGATGCTTACCTCAAACTCTCGTTCTATCGGACACACCTTAATGTATTTCTCACTCTCATGACAAAACGCTGTTAAGCAGCCCCTCGTTCCCACGACAAAGCGACTTAAATTTAGATTAGACACTAAAACCAGATTTTTAAATGATCATGTTTTACACCGATGGTTTCTACAGAGTCCCGTCAAAACGACGGTCCTCAAACTACGGGCTCAGACAAATTTAGCCTAGCATATTTATTCCTAAAATTAACATATTAAGCATGCTGGAAATTAAATCATACATGTTGATTAGTTTTTAACAAAAAACACAGATTTTGGTTTTTATCTTGAAATCAAGTTATGTTGCAAGCAAGTAAACTAAACAATGCAGTAAAGACGGAAAAGTAAATAACCTGAAATAAAAACAACTTGTATTGAATGACAAATTTTTCCAAGCGTACAATCGGCAATAATGTAAAAGATTACACAGTGCAACAACTACTCAGTGTGAGTAATTGCTGCTTTGGAAAGTAATGCTGTAGTTAGGGCTAAAAAATTCGGCAGCACTTCCGCGGGGTTCTTGGATTCTCAAAACACACACCAGAGGGGTCTATTTATAGAAGAAGCTAGGCTACAAGCAGTTGGGGTCGGATTTGAAATTCAAAAGGACAAAACTGCTAAACTGCTCGCGCCACAAACGTCGACCGCCGTATGCATCACGGCGACCGCCATTGCTTCAAAATGGAATTTCCCTCCTTTTTGGGCATGGCGTGCGCCTTCCTCAGACCATGGCGAGCGCCATTGCTTTGAGGAGGCCAGAACTGCACTTTTTGCTGCTTTTCTTCCATCTTCAGCTCAACTTTTGATCCTTTCTTCTACATTGCTGATAATACACATGTAAAGGGAAAACAAAAGAAAACATGAGTAAATAGCAACTAAAACGATAAAGACTCGATAAAACGATAAGTGGAAATGTGTGAAATGAATCAAAATGTACGATATAAAATCGAGTTATCAAAATCGCGGCATGATCGATATAGATAATGATTTTAGCTCCTACTAGATAGGAACGAAATTTATCTAAGGCAAATACAACAGCCATGAGTTCCTTTTCTGTGGTTGTATAGTTCATCTGTGCGTTGTCTAAGGTTCTACTTGTGTAGTAAATAACATGAAGTTTTTTATCCTTTCTTTGTCCTAAGACAGCGCCTACAGCGTAATCACTAGCGTCGCACATTATTTCAAATGGTAAACTCCAATCAGGTGGTTGCATAATGGGTGTGGTAATAAGAGCATTCTTCAGATGTTCAAATGCTTTCAAGCATTCTTCATCGAATATGAATTCGACTTCTTTCATTAATAGTCCAGTCAGAGGTTTTGTAATCTTAGAGAAGTCTTTAATGAATCGTCGGTAAAGACCGGCATGACCCAAAAAGCTTCGCACTTCTCTAACTGTCTTTGGAGGTTGAAGGTTATCTATGACTTCTATCTTTGCTTTGTCTACTTCAATACCTCTGTCGGATACTACATATCCAAGAACTATACCTTGTTGCACCATGAAATAGCATTTCTCCCAATTTAACACAAGGTTCACTTTAATACATCGTTCAAGTACCATCTCAAGGTTTGACAGACAGTGTTCAAAACTTCCCCCACATACAGAGAAATCGTCCATAAATACTTCCATTATGTCGTCTATGAAATTTGCAAAGATCGACATCATGCATCTCTGGAAGGTTGCGGAAGCATTACACAGTCCAAACGGCATTCGTTGATAGGCAAATGTGCCATAGGGGCAGGTAAATGTGGTCTTTTCTTGGTCATCAGGATGAATGGGTATCTGGAAAAATCCTGAGTATCCGTCTAAGTAACAGAAATGTGAATGTTTGGCTAGCCGTTCAAGCATTTGGTCTATGAAGGGTAAAGGAAAATGATCTTTTCTAGTAGCCTTATTCAGCTTCCTATAGTCTATGCACATCCTCCATCCAGTTTGAGTTTGTTTCGCTACAGACTCGCCTTTTTCGTTAGTTACAACCGTAACACCACATTTCTTTGGTACGACATGCACTGGGCTGACCCAGTTACTGTCAGATATCGGGTATATGATTCCTGCTTCTAATAGCTTCTGCACTTCTTTCTTGACTACATCGCTTAGGACAGGGTTCAATCGTCTTTGATGTTCTCTATATGTCTTACAGTCTTCCTCCATCATGATGCGATGCATACATATATAGGGACTTATACCTTTTAGATCGAAGATGTTGTATCCAAAAGCTGTGGGATATTTTCTAAAGACTTCCAATAGTTTCTCGGTTTCTATTTGTCCTAAATTGGCATTAACTATTACGGGTTTTTCAAGTTCAGTGTCTAGGAATTCATATCTCAAATCCTTGGGTAGTGTTTTAAGTTCTACAGATGGTTTCTTTAGGCAAGGCATTGGATCGGGTGTGAGTGCTAGACATTCTCTTAGACTGTCATCTTTATATGGCTCACGCCAGTTATCGTCTTCGAATATTGGAGGGGCTGGAATCTTTAGTACTTTCGTGTACCTTGTCGGTTCCTTCTCCATTTCTCTGACGCATTCGTCGATAACGTCTAGAAAACAGCACGAATCGTCTAAAACAGGGGCTTTTAGGAATTGGGTTAAGATGAATTTGACCTTTTCTTCCCTTACTTCGAAGGTTAATTTTCCTTTCTTCACATCTATTATAGATCTAGCTGTTGTTAATAATGGTCTACCTAAGATGATTGGTATATTAGAGTCTTCCTTAATGTCCATTATCACGAAATCTGTCGGAATATAGAACTGACCTATGCGAACTGGCACATTTTCTAGCATACCTACTGGATACTTAACAGAATGATCTGCTAGTTGTAGAGACATTTTCGTTGGCCTCAGTTCTCCTAAGTCAAGTTTCTTACATGTGGATAAGGGCATTAGGCTAACACTGGCTCCTAAGTCACATAATGCTTTGTCTATGACAGACTTTCCAATTACACAAGGTATGGAAAAACTACCTGGATCTTTTAGTTTAGAAGGTATGTTATTTTGAAGTATAGCGCTACACTCAGCAGTGAGCATAACGGTTTCGTTATCTTCTAGCTTTTTCTTATTTGATAGGATCTCTTTAAGAAATTTGGCATATGAGGGCATTTGCGTAATAGCTTCTGTGATTGGTATGGTTATATTCAGTTGCTTTAGAAGCTCTACGAATTTCTTAAATTTTCCTTCGTTTTTGGATTTAGCTAGTCTTTGAGGATAAGGTACTGGTGGTTTGTATGGTGGTGGAGGCACATAGGGTGTTTCTTTCTCTGCGGCCTTTCCGCTTTCATCTTCCTTCTCTGTATTCGGTTCTCTTACTTTCTCGGTTCCCTTTTGTAAATTTTGGTGCATGGCTAAATTTTGGAGTCTCGGGTCAACGGGTCCATCGTATTCTGTTCCGCTTCGCAAAGTAATAGCGTTAGCATGACCTTTCGGATTTGGTTGTGGTTGGCTAGGAAATGCTCCAACGGGGGCTACTATAGTTGATTGATGTTGGGCTACTTGAGTGATTTGAGTTTCTAACATTTTGTTATGAGTAGCCATAGCATCAAGCTTGCTTGACAATTGTTTCATCAATTCGCTGGTGTGAGCGTTTTGATTTGCGAAATCCCTGTTTTGCTGAGCTTGAGCATTCATAAAGTTTTCCATCATGATTTCCAGATTTGACTTTTTAGGTAGTGGTGGAGCGGATTGCGCTCCTTTCTGAAATCCAGGTGGAACAGCAGGTGCTGGGTTTGGTGGATGCAAAGCATTGTTATTCTTATATGAAAAGTTCGGGTGATTTCTCAAGCCAGGATTGTAAGTGTTTGAATATGGGTTCCCTTGAGCGTAGTTCACTTGGTCGATATGAGTACTAGCCAACACTTGACATTCAGCGTTTGTATGCCCAGGGTTTCCACATATTTCACAATTTAGTATCACCGCAACCACGGTAGCTGCTGGTAGTGCTATTGCTAAACTTTCGATCTTTTGAGCAAGCGCGTCCACTTTAGCATTGACTCGGTCTATACCGTTAACTTCATGCATTCCTCCTTTCGGAGTTGGTTTCTCTACACCAGCTCGTTCACCTCCCCATTGGAAATGGTTTTGAGGCATAGTCTCTATGAGTTCATAAGCTTCTGCATACGGTTTATCCATTAGAGCACCACCTGCGGCAGCGCACAGGTTCATTTTGGTGTTGTACAACAGCCCGCCATAAAAGGTATGTATTATCATCCATTCTTCAAGTCCATGGTATGGGCATATCCTCAACATGTCCTTGCATCTCTCCCAAGCATCGAATAAAGATTCGTTATCTTTTTGCTTAAATCTGTTAATTTGGGATCTCAGCATAGCTGTCTTGCTTGGTGGGAAATATCTCGCTAAGAAGACTTTCTTCAATTCGTCCCATGTCATCACTGAATGGGATGGTAGAGACTGGAGCCAAGCTCTAGCTTTATCCCTCAATGAGAACGAAAAAAGTCTTAGTCTTATTGCTTCTTGACTGACTCCATTGGCTTTTACGATGTCTGCATATTGCACGAATATTGATAAATGAAGGTTCAGGTCATCCGTAGCATTACCTGAGAATTGGTTTTGTTGAACTACTGATATTAACGAAGGTTTCATCTCGAAATCGTTACGGTTAATAGCTGGGGCAACAATGCTGTTACGTGGTTCTTCTTGTGATGGAACGGCGTAATACTTTAGAGGATGGTCTCTCAGTCCTTCGGCCATGTTTCGTTCTGGTTCTGATTCGGTTTCCGAATCTGAGTAAGGAATAAGAGGATCTGGGATGTTATATCTAAGAAGGAATTCATTAATTCGGCGTCTCAGAAGTATGTAACATTCGATTTCGTTGATTGGTTGCTCCGACTCTTCGCCTTGTGAGCGAGTGTTTGGCATACAATCGACAAATCGAAAAGGAAAATAAAAAGTTGCCTTAGTCTATACTGTGCAGCAAAAGTATCACAATATTGACTAAATTAGTCCCCGGCAACGGCGCCAAAAACTTGATCGCGACTTTGCGTATTTGTCGGATTACCACTGCAAGTATACAACTTATCGTGTAGTTTTGAAAGATTGTCGAACCCACAGGGACTAATAATCAACCTAGAGTGATCAATTATTGCTGTGTAACGCTAAGGCTTGAATTGGCGGTAAAAGAATCTTAGTTCTAATGGGATTTGAAAACAAACAATAAAATGAGACCGAAGAATGATTTCCGTGCTCCTAAGGGACTCCGTAAATTCCGGGTGCTAACAAAGATCTCAAAGTTATTCTGTAGGAAATACTGATTTAAAGACCCGATCTCACGCTCTCGCGGTGTTGACCAAGCCACACCTAATGACCCCAAGATTTTGCTCTCGCTCGCTCGGTAATTAAAAGACGCGCTTTGAAAACTAACAAAGCCTAAATGAAGCCTAAAGCGCTCTCGCTGTGTTTAGGTTCAATGCTCAGTGTCTAATATCTGGTGCTTACCTCAAACTCTCGTTCTATCGGACACACGTTAATGCATTTCTCACTCTCATGACAAAACAATGTTAAGAAGCCCCTCGCTCTCACGACAAAGACACTTAAATTCATATTAGACACTAAAACCATATTTTTAAATGATCATGTTTTACACCGATGGTTTCTATAGAGTCCCGTCGAAACGACGGTCCTCAAACTACGGGCTCAGAAAAATTTAGCCTAGCATATTTATTCCTAAAATTAACATATTAAACATGCTGGAAATTAAATCATACATGTTGATTAGTTTTTAACAAAATACACAGATTTTGGTTTTTATCTTGAAATCAAGTTATGTTGCAAGCAAGTAAACTAAACAATGCAGTAAAGATGGAAAAGTAAATAACCTGAAATAAACTGGAATAAAAACAACTTCTATTGAATGACAAATCGATCTAAGCGTACAATCGGCAATAATGTAAAAGATTACACAGTGCAACAACTACTCAGTGTGAGCAATTGCTGCTTTGGAAAGTAATTCTGTAGTTAGGGCTAAAAAATTCGGCAGTGCTTCCGCGAGGTTCTTGGATTCTCAAAACATACACCAGAGGGGTCTATTTATAGAAGAAGCTGGGGTCCAAGCAGTTGGGGTCGGATTTGAAATTCAAAAGGACAAAACTGCCAAACTGCTGCAGGAAAACTGCTCCCGCCATAATCGGCGACCGCCATATGCATCATGGCGACCGCCATTGCTTCAAAATGGAATTTCCCTCCTTTTTGGGCATGGCGTGTGCCTTCGTCAGGCCATGGCGAGCGCCATTGCTTTGAGGAGGCCAGAACTGCACTTTTTACTGCTTTTCTTCCATCTTCAGGTCAACTTTCGATCCTTTCTTCTACATTGCTGATAATACACCTGTAAAGGGAAAACAAAAGAAAACATGAGTAAATAGCAACTAAAACGATAAAGATTCAATAAAACAATAAGTGGAAATGCGTGAAATGAATCAAAATGTATGATACAAAATCGAGTCATCATCACACTTGAGGGCATTCTGTCCCAGTTCTCTCTCTAAAGCAATTCTTCTATGATAAACATGCTTCCACCTGTTGATGCTTACAACATCATGAAAGGAGATGTTGTCCATGGGAGCCTTAGGAAGTGTGACTCCTGTCTTCTTAGCAACTGGTTTCTTTATGATACTTTGTTCATCATAGTCTGATTCACTTTCAGACTCTGCCTTCCTTTTCTTGCTTTTAACACCAACCTTGCTCCAGTGCCTATGGGGGCCAACTGCAGACTTCTTAGTTAGCTTATTGGAGATGGCTACACCTTTATCTTTTCTTCTTTTCAATCGTTCCGACACACTTGGCTTGAGGCTTGTAGCAATGACTTCATTGTCAGAGGGCATGTCATCTAAATTGATGATTTTGTCAGTCTGTTCTGAAGCTCCTTGTGCAGATGAGGATGTTTCATCATCTGTCCCAGCATTTTTAACCACAAAGTCAGCAAGGGTGTGTAGATTCTGTAAACCCCCAAAATTCATATTTAATTATTTAATTAATTATTTATGATTACGGTGAATTATTGTGAATTATATGACGCATTGTGTGGTTTTATTGATGTGTGTCGTGGGATATGACGATAAGTTGTGGGGTATTAGTGAGAAGTAGATATAATTAGAGTTATTTAGATTTAAACAATTTTAGTCATATTATATGTGGAGTTATAATAATAATAATAATCATAATATAGATTGCATTATTTAGATTATTATTATTTAAAATAATATGAAGTAGAGATGGAAAGGGCAAGGTGGTAATATTAATGAGGATAAGTGAGAACTTATTGGGGAAAACATAATAGGGGTCTAAGGGTCAAATAAGGAATAAAGGAGATAAGTCTTATTTTTCTTATTTTGATCGATCGTATTTTGGTGAGAATGTGCTCTGAAGAAAGAAGAAGAGTGAAGAAGGCTAGGGCTCAGAGAGATTCCCGGTGAGAACTCAAGAAGAGATTTGAATCGCAATCTAAGGTATGGGGAGTATGACTTTTCATTGTAGTTGATATAGAGTTTAGATGTATGTGGGTGGATTTGGGGTTTTAAGGGATTTTGGGTTTTATGATGAATATGATGCAATTGGGATGAACATGACGAAATTTGTATGATTAAATGGTGAATTATATAATATTGTTATGGAAATTATGCATTTGAATGAATGGTTGATGGTGGTTGTTGCATTGTTGTGTACGGTTGCGTGTTAGAGTCGAAACTGAGTCAGGAGTGTTTTCAATGAAAAATATTTGGGGTTTTGAAGGGAAAAAAAGATTTTTTGTGTTAAAACTTGTTCTAAACAACTTGTGGGAAAAATGGGGTTTTGAATGAGAAAAAAAAAGTAATTTTCGTGTAAAAATACAGCAGAAAAGTGCTTCTGTAGTAGGGTAACCGATTACCCTATATGCAGTAACCGATTACCCTGGGACAGAATTGTTGTAAAACTTCAAAAATTCATAACTTGAGCATCGGGCGTCTGTTTGATGTGCCGTTCGAACCTGTGGAAAGCTAATATAGTGTACTTTCTTGTAAAAATGGTTTTAAGTCCTGAAATTAAAACTAACAAGTATGTAATTAGGTTTTATGGTGCCAGTGTAAGATGTCAGTGTCGGTGTTTGTTGAAAAACTTTGAAAATTCATAACTTTAGTTCCGGGAGTCCGATTGGCGCGCCGTTTGAAGCTGCGTGAAGTTGAGATAATGTACTTTAATTTAATAATAGTTTCATGTTGTTGGAAATAATTTAGATGACATGAATTAATGTTGGATAGTGTGTAATTGTATGTTGAGCTAATGATGTTTTGCTATAAATGATGAAACTTGCGTGTTATTGCTACGATACTATTGTGATGTTATTGATGATACTGTTGTAATATTATTGATGACACTGTGATGATGTTTTAATGATGTGCAAGTTTAATATATATATGCTATGTGATAACGATTATGTGTTGATGATTCTATAATGATGATTTTTGACGTGTGTTAGTGATGTTATACTATGATACTATGATGATTTAAATTGATGATATGCATGTTGATGTTATACATGCTGCGTGAAGTCTTATGATGAATTTTTATGAATGATGATGCAACTTTGACGAGCCATGATGGTGATTATTATGACGTTTTGCATCATGCATTCATAGCATATTTTAGGACTTCGGTCCATTGACGATGTTAGGACTTCGGTCCAGTGATGATGTTAGGACTTCGGTCCACTGGTGGCTTCAATCCCATTGTGTGGATTGAAGTGTTTATGACGTGCTTCGGTTCCTATACGGGAATCGATCCTATTGGTGGGGATCTTTGGAGGGTGATGGCCCAGTGTCCATCAAATATGATGTTTTGGTACTACATGCATGAGTCTATGCGTTTGCATTCATATTAAGTGGCATTGCATAATTATGACTTAAGTGATGTTTTGGTGACGATGTGAACTAAATGACTTTTTGTGAATGATGATCGATGATGTTGTGATTTAAAAATGATGTTGTGATGATAATAATGACGGTTGTCCTATTTATATCTTTTCTTTATATCTCGTATAATGAATTGTGATTACTCACCCTGCCTGCTTGGAAATGTTGCCTCTATGGTGGGTAACTTGCAGGTGATAAAGATTAGCTTGTAGACGCATGAAGATTTAGCTTTGGAGTTATTTTACTCTATTTCCGTTAATAATAGAGGTGCCTTGCTCTGATATGTAACATCGGGTGGGGAACGCTTGAGTTGAAGTTGTGTTGTTTTATAAAACATATTTTTTTTAGTTTTCTACATGTTGAATTTATTTGACGACGACTTTTGACAATGACTAAAAGGTCTTTATGTTTGATGAAATAAATGAAGTTATTTTGAGATTATGATTCCACTGCAAAGTTTGAATTTTATTTATTGATGTTATCGAAGAAATTATTATTATAAATGTTTAAAAACCCGTGTTACATAGCAGGAAAGTTATTATGATGTTTTTATGAAGCATGTGGCACCCTTTATGGTGATTTTAATCTAATTTACTTATGTATCATTGTCGTGAATATTCTTTGGGTAGAAGGGTGTTACATTAGTGGTATCAGAGCAGGTCGGTCCATCTGGCCAGGTTGTCCAATGTTGTTTGTTCCTTTAGTATGCGACATGTGTGTGAAACACTGTTGGTGCTTGCTTGTTTTTCTAAATCACTTGTTTGTAGGAGGGAGATTGAAACAAGTGGGGGAGAAGCCGCTGCTTCTCAGAGCTGTTTGGTTGCAAGGTGTGAACAATTAGTACAGTATGCCATGGATTGCAAGAGTACAATTATTGGTGAGACTGTATTGTTCCCGATTTCGAAGGGAGTTTGGATTCAAGATTTATGTCTAGCGGTCAGGTCACAGTGTCCTTGAGAGGGAATGGTCAGGTACTTGGGTTGTTAGCATCTCTAGGAGTGGAGAGCGATGTTATGGCTAATGATGTGCCAGTTGTATGTGAGTCCTGATGTCTTCCCGGGGATAATTGTGACTTGTCGTTAGAGCGAGATGTTAGATTGACTTGAGGTTACTCTGGAAGATGAACGGTTTGGAGTTAAATAAAGTGCTTTGGAATTATGTCGCTGAGTCGATGCAGATTCTTCCGACTGAAGAACGTTGTGAATTCAAGGTTTTGGTATGTTGGACGAATTTTGGCGTCCCTGAGGGAGAACGATCAAGTAATATTGATGGTTGTTCTCAGAGGGTAGAGAGCAATGTGGTGGCTAATGATATGTCGGTAGGGTGTGCCTTCCAGATGTTCTCGGAGATATCTGCTAAGCAAGTAGGATAACTCTTAGGGAATGAAGCTCAGATGGATGCATGTATGTGATAACGGTTATATGAGATTGTGTGTAGATTACTGACATTGGATTACAGAGATGATCGAGATTAAGAATCCACTCCAAATAATTGACGATTTGATGGACCAACTGGTAGGCTAGTATGTATTCAGTATAATTGAATTGAGGTCAGATTATTTTCAGATTTGGGTGAAGAGTGAGGATAGTTGGAGGATCTTAGAAGCAAGGGAGAAAGGTAGAACTCATGTTCATCATTTCCAATCTTCATTTTCGGACTTATGGAACAGCCTTCACTAAACAGGTAATAACTTTTCGCTCGTAACTCCGGTGGAAGCGATTCTGGACTTTTTGGAAAGCTTAAGAAATTCCCTACATTTTACATATAAACTTTGTATTCTACATGTTGTTTACGAGAGAGAGAGAGAGAGAAACGCATTTAAAGATTTGGGTCTGATGCTGATTTTGGTGAAGGCATGTATACAGGATTTCTTGACCAGCTTCCATTACACAGGTGATAACTTTTTACTCGTAACTCGGATTTAAGAGATTCTTGAATTTCTGGAATCTAAATGAAATTCCCTTCATTTTAGCATATAATTTTGAATCAGAAAGGTCTGTATTGAAGGAGATAATCATGTTTGAAGTTGAGCGATTCTTGCTGGAAATGGGTAAGATGAGGTCAGGTATAAGATGTTTGGTAATAGGAAGGAGGTGAGGGTATTGGAGAAGCACATGGAGGTGCGGCGTATGCCAATTGAGAATGATTAGAGTGGAGAGATCTTTGAGGAAGGGAGAAGGTTAAATAGTAAAGTGGATTGTGTGTCATTGATGACATGGTGTCGACATGTGTCGGGAAGATTTTGGAAAGTTTCTATCACTAACTAGGTGATGAGATGGTACTGTTGAGATTGTGATTAGAATGAGATCCAAATGTGATACTATACGGATCATCGAGATTATGAAATTAAAGGAAAGACGAAGGATTTATTAGTGTTGTTAAAGTTCTCTACTTAGATAAATGCTTCATTTGGAGCAAACCGATTTGGATTTTACTTGGTGTAGTAGCATTTTCGGTATTGGGAGAATATTTAAAAATTGTGTTGTGATACGAGCATGTGTAGGAAGATATGTAATGGAATTTTGGCCGTTTATGTATCATTGACGAGGTTGAAAAGAAGGAAATTAGGAAAACGTTTGTGAGCCTTAGAGAGGTTGTTGAACACTATGCTTAGGTAACTTTGAGCACAAGGTAAAGGACGTTATTGTAGTTGGGTAACAATGATTTATGCCACCGTTATAGTTGCTGGCTACCTATTGACAAATTGAGGAACTGATCACCCTTAATCTCTTGTTGATAGTAGACGGGATCGTATTGGATGGGATAAACTTGTCTTGCTAGCTTGATAGTGAGTAAAGTGAATTGACGTTTTATCGAGAGGATAGTTGGTCACCATTTGGTGTGGACCTAATGCAAAAGTGGCTATGAAAGAGTTGGAACTTATTAGACAGTTCAGATACGGTGAGTTGTACGCGAGCTAACACTGCAGAGTGGAAAGTTGAGAATGTCAAAAGTGAACCATTATTTTCTTGTGAATATTAGAGAGAGTCAAGAGATAGATGTGAGATTTGTAGATCTAATAGTTAATGGAAGTCAAAATGAAGACAATGACTTTAAGGTAGATGACCAGAGTGACGCACCTGAAGTGTGATGTGTCACAGTTCATTATATGTGTATGACTTATTAGAGTCAGGGGTTAAGCATTAGAAGCCTACGAGAATGATGCAAACCATTGGACATATCCCAGAATGAAAGTGATATGGGAAAGGTTTATATACTATTTGTGTTAATGCTATGTCGATAGATGTATTGAATTATATGTTGATTGAGGAGTCACATCATTGCGGTACTAATGTTATGTGACAGAGTTGTCGGTATTATTGGTCATATTGATGTTCTTATGACGATGTTGATGGCGATGGTAATGACCTTATTGTGTTTTGGGTTCAAGAGCGAATGGGATCCTAAGGTGATGAGACGAAGAGTGGAATGAATCAGTGCGTTCATAACTCGGTAGCATTGCATCTTGTTGGATTGTTGTAGGGAACAATGTGGAATTTGGATTAGTGGTATTCGAATTGTTGTCAAACTCGACGTGGGAGTCGGAGAGAAGGATGCGAGAGTCGTATCCAGAGTTGGTTACATCGGGTAATTTTCGGGGACGAAAATTATTTAAGTGGGGGAGAGTTGTAAACCCCCAAAATTCATATTTAATTATTTAATTAATTATTTATGATTACAGTGAATTATTGTGAATTATATGACGCATTGTGTAGTTTTATTGATGTGTGTCGTGGGATATGACGATAACTTGTGGGGTATTAGTGAGAAGTAGATATAATTAGAGTTATTTAGATTTAAATAATTTTAGTCATATTATATGTGGAGTTATAATAATAATAATTATAATATAGATTGCATTATTTAGATTATTATTATTTAAAAAAATTTGAAGTAGAGATGGAAAGGGCAAGGTGGTAATATTAATGAGTATAAGTGAGGACTTATTGGGGAAAACATAATAGGGGTCTAAGGGTCAAATAAGGAATAAAGGAGAGAAGTATTATTTTTCTTATTTTGATCGATCGTATTTTGGTGAGAATGTGCTCTGAAGAAAGAAAAAGAGTGAAGAAGGCTAGGGCTCAAGAGATTCCCGGTGAGAACTCAAGAAGAGATTTGAATCGCAATCTAAGGTATGGGGAGTATGACTTTTCATTGTAGTTGATATAGAGTTTAGATGTATGTGGGTGGATTTGGGGTTTTAAGGGATTTTGGGTTTTATGATGAATATGATGCAATTGGGATGAACATGACGAAATTTGTATGATTAAATGGTGAATTGTATAATATTGTTATGGAAATTATGCATTTGAATGAATGGTTTATGGTGGTTGTTGCATTGTTGTGTACGGTTGCGTGTCAGAGTCGAAACTGAGTCAGGAGTGTTTTCGATGAAAAATATTTGGGGTTTTGAAGGGAAAAAAATGGTGTTTTGTGTTAAAACTTGTTCTAAACAACTTGTGGGAAAAATGGGGTTTTGAATGAGAAAAAAAATTGATTTTTGTGTAAAAATACAGCAGAAAAGTGCTTCTGTAGCAGGGTAACCGATTACCCTATATGCAGTAACCGATTACCTTGGGACAGAATTGTTGTAAAACTTCAAAAATTCATAACTTGAGCATCGGCCGTCCGTTTGATGCGCCGTTCGAACCTGTGGAAAGCTAATACAGTGTAATTTCTTGTAAAAATGGTTTCAAGTCCTGAAATTAAAACTAACTAGTGTATAATTAGGTTTTATGGTGCCAGTGTAAGATGTCAGTGTCGGTGTTTGTTGAAAAACTTTGAAAATTCATAACTTTAGTTCCGGGAGTCCGATTCGCGCACCGTTTGGAAATGCGTGAAGCTAAGATAATTTACTTTCATTTAATAATAGTTTCATGTTGTTGGAAATAATTTAGATGACAAGAATTAATGTTGGATGGTGTGTAATTGTATGTTGAGCTAATGATGTTTTGTTATAAATGATGAAACTTGCGTGTTATTGCTACGATACTATTGTGATGCTATTGATGATACTGTTGTAATGTTATTGATGACACTGTGATGATGTTTTAATGATGTGCATGTTCAATATATACATGCTATGTGATGACGATTATGTGTTGATGATTCTATAATGATGATTTTTGATATGTGTTAGTGATGTTATACTATGATGCTATGATGATTTAAATTAATGATATGCATGTTGATGTTATACATGCTACGTGAAGTCTTATGATGAATTTTTATGAATGATGATGCAACTTTGACGAGCCATGATGGTGATTATTATGACGTTTTGCATCATGCATTCATAGCATATTTTAGGACTTTGGTCCATTGACGATGTTAGGACTTCGGTCCAGTGATGATGTTAGGACTTCGGTCCAGTGGCGGCTTCAATCCCATTGTATGGATTGAAGTGTTTATGACGTGCTTCGGTTTCTATACGGGAATCGATCCTATTGGTGGGGATCTTTGGAGGGAGATGGCCCAGTGTCCATCAAATATGATGTTTTGGTACCACATGCATGAGTCTATGTGTTTGCATTCATATTAAGTGGCATTGCATAATTATGACTTAAGTGATGTTTTGGTGACGATGTGGACTAAATGACTTTTTGTGAATGATGATCGATGATGTTGTGATTTAAAAATGATGTTGTGACGATAATAATGACGGTTGTCCTATTTATATCTTTTCTTTATATCTCGTATAATGAATTGTGATTACTCACCCTGCCTGCTTGGAAATGTTGCCTCTATGGTGGGTAACTTGCAGGTGATAAAGATTAGCTTGTAAACGCATGAAGATTTAGCTTTGGAGTTATTTTACTCTATTTCCGTTAATAATAGAGGTGCCTTGCTCTGATATGTAACATCGGGTGGGGAACGCTTGAGTTGAAGTTGTGTTATTTTATAAAACATATTTTTTTTTTTAGTTTACTACATGTTGAATTTATTTGACGACGACTTTTGACAATGACTAAAAGGTCTTTATGTTTGATGAAATAAATGAAGTTATTTTGAGATTATGATTCCGCTGCAAAGTTTGAATTTTATTTATTGATGTTATCGAAGAAATTATTATTATAAATGTTTGAAAACCCGTGTTACGGAGCAGGAAGTTTATTATGATGTTTTTATGAAGCATGTGGCACCCTTTTTGGTGATTTTAATCTGATTTACTTATGTATCATTGTCGTGAATATTCTTTGGGTAGAAGGGTGTTACAGATTCCCTTCTGACATTTCAACATCATTTCCTCTTTTGTCAGCATTCTTCTTAGTAACATCCGAATCCTGAGATGAGTTGGGTGGCATAATCTGTGCAAGAGGTCTGGTGATTCCAGTAACACTCACTCTGTCCCCCTGGCTTATGATTTTCTCTATGATTTTATCAATCCTTTCATCTGTGTTGAACCTTTCTATTACTTTCTTAGGACTAAAGAATGCATCAGAGGTGTTCGAAGGATTACCTGGTAGGGCAGTTTTGGATTTTCTAATCGGAAGTTTGCCTGTTTTGAATGGCATGATAGCAAGCGGAGCAACATCATCTTCAGCGTGTAGCTCCTTGGACTTTGACCTCAAATTAGATATTTCTGTTGTGTCCTTCTTGGTTGCACGTGTTGGAGATTGTTGAGACATCTTCACGGAAACACAATATGCTTGTTCTTCAATTTTAAGTGTGAACGAGTTAGAGTGGCTTAGGGCAAATTGAGAGTAAGTTTGGTTGATGTGGTTTTTGGTGATTTAATTTCTGACCCTTTGAATAGCGTTCCCACAGACCAAGTAAAACCCTAATTTGTCCTTCAGAATTTTTCTTTATAATTCTGTAACACCTGACCAATTTAAAATGTCGCAGTCGGATGTCATGACATCTGGTATGACATTATGCCCTGTCAAAACACTTTCTGTTCCAATGTTTTGAGGATAATCATTCTTATCCCTTGTCTCATGGACTGAGTCTGTTATGATGACATAAGAGCATGTATTTCCAGTCATTTCCCTAAACCTGGAGGCCTTTTGAAGAAGATTCTCCATCCTTGCGATAGTCTATCGTTGCATTCTCATATGTGTCATTTTGGTTAATCGTCTAATGTCCATATCTGGGAATGGTTTCTGAGGTCTCTCCGTCTGTGAGGCAGTCCACACATAACATTTATTCCTTGATCTGAATCCTTTCATGATAATTCTACCTTTATCATCCAAGACTTGGCATTCAGATCTGGTGAAATTGACTTTTTGGCCTTGATCACAAAGCTGACTAATGCTGATTAAGTTTGTAGTTAATCCCTTTACAAGCAACACATCATCGAGTCTAGGATTCCCATGGTGATCCAATCTTCCGTCTCCTCTAATCTTTCCCTTAGATCCATCTCCAAAGGTTACATAGTTGGAGGAATGGGGTTTTATATCCACTAGGTAGTCCCTGACACCAGTCATGTGTCTTGAACATCCACTGTCAAAGTACCACCTTTCTTCAGGGTACTCCTCTTGATAGGAATGGGCTACCAGAGCCATGGACTCATTCTTGAAACTCTTTTTCTTTCCAGTACTTATGCCTTTAGGATATCCATGTAACTTGTAGCAATATCGTTTAATGTGGCCATACTTGCCACAATGATGACATTTCCAGTTTTGTTTTCTCTGATGTCTATAGTGATGTTGCGACATTCTATTTGACATTGTCTATTTTCTTTTGATCAGATTTAGACTGCATTCTGGATCATTGTAGCCAAGTCCTCTGACATCTCCAACATTCCTCCCAACTTGAAGAATTTCATCTAGAATACCAGAACTGTTGTTGAGCATCCTAACATTTTTGGTCACATTTTCAAGCTTGGAATTTAGCACAACCACTTCCTCCTCAAGATCAGGGATAACATTAAGATGTTTTTCTCTTTCAGCCTCAAGGAGCATAATGATCTTGTGTTGTCCTTCTCCTAGTTGGCAGATTTTAGCACATCTCTTGTAGACCTCTTTGAAGGATTTTATTAGATCATCATAGGATAAACCTTCAATCTCTGATTCTATGTTAGAATCAAACATTCCTGTAAGAGCAGAGACTTGTTTGGGTGATTCTCCATCACTTGCAGACTCATCTTCAGACCAGGACGTAATGAGTCCTTTGTTTTCTTTCTTCAGAAAGGTAGGACATTCATATCTATGTATCGGTATCCCTCACACTCATAGCATTTGATTCCTTTTCCCTTGTCATCCTTTTCCTCATACTTAGAGTTTCTTCTAAGGTCATTTCTTTTATGGTTGTTGAATGATTAAGGCTTGGCATTTAATCTTGCTCCCCCCTCCATTTTCTTCAGTAACTGTCCATATTGCTTTCCAAGAAGCACAACAGTTTTGGACATCACTTCATTAGAGTTTATCTTCACTTCAGCATGATCTGACAACAAGGCTAAGCTTTTCTTCTTCTCAGATTTTTCATTCAGTCCCATTTCAAAGGTTTGTAGAGAACCCATGAGCTCATCAACTTTCATAGTAGCTATGTCCTGAGCTTCTTCTATAGCAGTCATCTTCATGTCAAATCTCTTGGGAAGAGACCTTAGAATTTTCTGGACCAACTTGACTTCAGGAATTTTCTCTCCAAGGTTACTAGATGTGTTAGCAATATCCACAATGTTCATGTGAAATTCATGTATACTTTCATCTTCTCTTATTCTCAAGTTTTCAAACTTAGTGCTAAGCAACTGAAGTCTTGAGGATTTGACACGAGAGGTACCTTCATGAGCAGTCTTCAGGATTTCCCACGCAACCTTTGCAACAGTGCAATTCTTGACGAGTCTGAAGATGTTCTTGTCCATCCCATTGAACAAGGCATTCAAGGCTTTGGAGTTTCCTTGAGCAAGCTTATCATCTTCATCATCCCAATCTTCTTTAGGTTTCAGCTCCTCAGTGAGCTTCCCATCTTTGTCTTTGATCTTTGGTTGATCCCACCCTTTAACCATGGACTTCCAAGCCTTTCCATCCATAGACTTGATAAACGCCATCATGCGAACTTTCCAATAGTCATAATTGGAACCATCAAGTATTGGTGGTCTATTCAGAATTCCTCCTTCTTTATCCATCGAACCAGAAAGTATCGTCCCTGAATCTCACCCAGATACAGAGCAGGATGCTTGCTCTGATACCAATTGAAATTCTGGTTAAGCAGATCACTAAGATGTCAGACAGGATGTCGTGACACTTGATCTCTGCTTCTCACAAGGATTAAGGAAGAACAAAGTAAACTGCAGAATGTAAACAACACACATAAATTGTTAACCTAGTTCGGTGATCAACAACACCTACGTATGGGGGCTACCAAGTCAGGAATGAAATCACTAAGTAGAATTGGTTCTAAGCTAAACTCCAATGTTTACAACTTAGCACATAGAAACTACTCGTCCTAGATTTCTACCTAAAACTCTCCTAGGTATGAGACCCTTCTCAATTCCCTTCCAATCACAACAGTGACTAAAAATATTACAACTCAATAAAACAGTCCTTCTCAAGTATTCACACAATACACGAGAGGCTCACACAAGTACAATCCCTAGTACTTCTAAAACAACTACAATATTCATCACTTAAACTAGGTTAAATCCAACCTATTTATATTGCAAAGCTCAGCTGGACTTGGCCTTCAAAAGCGCAACAATTCGGCTCCTCAGAATCTGCGACCTAATCATTTCCTCAATCCCAAGTTTCCAAAAATGTCTCCTTACAAGGAAACTGTATATTCCATTTAGAATCAGAATCTCTGATTCCACAATCTCAGATGCCACCTGGAATCAAGTCATATTCCAATCACACCTGTTACCAAAAATAGTTATCCTAAAACTGTAACAGAAAAAGATGTCGAATCCACCTGATAAGACATCTTGTCTAACATCTTAACCTGCAGTTAGATCATTATGTTAGGACATTTTTCCCAACATCTTTCTGCTAAGTTAGTTTTACCAAAATTAATGTTAACCTCAAAGGCAAGGACTCAACAAGTTTTTTTTCTTTATTTTAGATCTGTTCCTTATATTTCCCTAATTGAGACATAAATAAGCATTCAAGTATTACCTCTTAAACCCCATGTAATGTTGTACATGTGCCATATCATTTAAACCATGTGTCAAATATCTCTTATGCCCCAATTTAAACCTCTTCAATCAATCATAGAGACATTCAACATCCACTTATTCAAAATTTGTGATATCTGCCATCTTATCCACGTACTTACTAATTAGATATAATTGGACCAAGAATCTTTCTTTAAGCTCGTCCCACGTATCGGTTGTACCATTTGCCACGGAATTCAACCAGACATTTGCTATTCCTGTCAAGGTGAAAGTAAATAGTATCAGCATTTTATGGTTTTTAGTTAGTCCAGTTCGACAACAAAAAGAACAAGCTTCATAAAACACATTCTAATGTTTATATGGATCAAAAACTGATACTCCATCGCACTGTGTGTCTTGTAAATAAGTGGTTACGATGTAGGATCCACATGTTACCTTTATGAATACGACCCTTCCATGATTTCTTTTTTATGTTTTGTGCTTGTTATATCAATCAAGTTACTTTTAAGTTTGCTCTCGTAGTCTTTTAAAGTTTTTAATCAAATAATAGTTTGTCCGATCCGCTACCTCGTATATACAAAAACAAGAAAACACCTAAGTAGAATTTCAAAATTTACAAAAAAAAAGAAGATAAAAAATATTTTTTTTATAATTTTGTTAAAGAAAATTAAAAATTCAAATTTAATTAAAAATAAATAAAACTTGAATAACATCACAAATTTCCTTGTTAAATTTGAGGATGAAGGAAATATAATTAAAGCATAAAATTGTCTCAGTTTATTTCATGATCAATATAAGTTTTGGGTCTAAATTTTGCCTCATAAGTATATTCGACGTGGTACTTTATGGGATAATAGAAAGGATGTGCCTACCTTGATAGTATGGCACAACATCATTAAAGTCATTGTCTCTCTTCACGGTGGGTTCCTTTTTCGAGTTGGTAATAGTAACTCCACTCCTTGACAAATAGATAGTAAAAACATTTGGCAACCTGGTGGTTGGAACCTTGACGAAATTGCTACTCCATTTCCTCAAGATATCGAGAGGGAAATTTTGAGTCAACCTAGTCCTTTGGACCTTAGGGATGACTCCCTTGATTCTTTACTTGGGGTGGTGGAGTTAATGGTATGTATTCTTACTCTTCAACGTATCATTGATTGCTTGAGCGGGATTGTAACTGGAATATTAATGATAAATGGGAGTGGATTTGGTGGGTAATATCGACTAAGGTTCAACGTCTAGTTTGGTTGCGTTCTCATAATGCTTTTCACATTAATGGCCTCTAAAGCGAACATGTTGGTCTTCTTGGATTTTGACACAGTGGACTCCTCCTCATGCTAGATCCATTAAAGTTAATATTGATGATATTTGTCTTTCTATTTCCTCAGTTAAAGGTTTGCTTAGAGACTCTTTAGGAGCTTTCTTGACTGGATTTTGTAGTTTTGAAGGTTCTGGAGACATGTTATTATATGATTTTTTGGGTAATAAGCATGGTTTGCAATTGATACCTTAATGGCAGTTCAAACCATCCTAGATAAAAACCATCATAAGTTTCACTCATACGCAAACGTGTTTCGTACCTCGAAAAATACGATTCTTCACGATGATCGCGGAAAATTAGTTTGAACAAAGTCGTCACTGAACTTTATTTATCCCAATTAAGAAATAGGAAAATATTGATAAAACCCTTTTAAAAAGACAATGGTCGCCGCAACTAAATATGGATTTGGGAGTCGATTACGCAAGGGGAAGGTATTACCACCTCTCACATCTATTGTACTCAATGGGAACCTCTTTGTTAGATTTGCGATTGAGTGTTAGCTATCGTTATTGCTTTCTTCAAGCGGTAAAAAGATAAAAAAGATAAGGAAAGGAAACCGCAATTTTTTTTTATTAATGTGTCTGACAAGATTGCGGGACTTGCTCATACGTATCTCCAGGTGCAATAGAGAATTTAAGGGTACGTAGTTATGGGTAGCCTATGGTTTGTTGATTTGTGTTTTTTAATGAACAAGTACTTAGATCGCGTTCTTAGGGTTAAACATTGACTTGTTTACTCTCGAGGGAGGCTTAAGTGATAGTTTATATACGTGTTAGAAGGGATTAAGCAATGTTCTTTTTAAAAAAGGATTTTTATGGATTAAGAGTGTGTTGAATTAAACACGTGTCTAGATCGCATTCTAACGGTAAAACATGGCTTTCTTACTTGCAGCAGAGGCTTAAGCGCAAGTTTGTACGCGTTAGAAAGAATTAGACAAATGCACTTTTACGAAAGGTTTTTGTTCTGGACTGGCCCAATAGCTAGGCATGGCCCAATCCACTTCTGCTCCTAGAACGGCCCAGTTGCCTAAGTCCTGCCAATTAAGGGCAAAGGGAAGCATTTTACCTTTCTGCCCCTCTGCTGGGGAAGGCTGGCCGGTTGACCTCCAGGGTCAGCTACCTCTCCTCACCATTCCTGCCCGTCACGCACAGTTCCACCATCCATAAACAATCACGAAGCTTGTGCCCGCGACCACGCCCTTGCCCACGGTAACGACTAGTTTTGAGCACCTCTTACCGTCTCAACGACTAGTTTCTAGCAGTTACCCATTCTTTTGGAGTGAATATCTCGCCCCGAAAATAGGGACCAATGGTCAAGCGCTGGGGGCATTATAAAAATCCTCTCATTTGAGAGGGTCAGGTATTCTAAATCATCCTAAGACATACATATTTTGTACTTGCCTTCTTTTCTCCGGATTCTTACTTTAGCATCGGAGTGCCTTGCAGGTACACCCCCTCCTCATCTTTCAAACCCAGCATCACAGACGTAGTCTCTGGCCCACTTTAAGTTCTGATCAGTCGGTAAGATCAATGGCGCCGTCTCTGGGAAACTCTGTTATCCCCGTCTTTCTTCCCTCGTAGATTCAAGACCAAAACAGTTATTTCAAGATTCTGATCATTGTCAGGCATGACAATGTCCACGATGCTTGCAACATTGTCATTCTCCCCGTTAGCAAGACTGACGCTGACGGAGCAACCTCCTTTCTTGAGAGCGACGTCCATCAGCAGAGAGATGGAGCCACCGCGTCTCCCTCCCCCGTTCGAGCTGACAACGGTTGGGTCCAGCCATCCGATGACCATCAGCCCGTCCCAGTTCCTCCCAATGCCAATCCGGCCATGGAGGCCCTACTCGAGGCCCCCAACAAGACCAACCTCCTAATCCTCCAACAGAACACAAGGATTGGAGCCTTAGAAGAATCCCGCCGACCAAGATCTCCTCCGCCGAGGAGAGAGTGCCAGAGATCTCGGAGTCTTCCTCTCAGATGGGAAAGAGACTGCCGAGCACCAATGGAGCCATAATATTTGGCAGTCAGAAAGCGCGACCACACCTCTCCCCAGAGCCAACACTCCCTAGGGGCCATGAGGACCAGAAGGGACCTACGGACAGAGACCCAGCGTTCGCCTCCGCCCAGTTCCAAGGGCCGAGCACGAACTTCATCTCCCCGTCGAGATCGTCGTCCTACCTTTCGGCGAAGTACCCGCTCCCCACCACGGTCCATCAGCAGCAGCGACGACGAGCCGCGAGGCCCTCAGTCCCAAGAAATCATGGCCATGCGCCTGCCAAAAGGGCTGGAGAAACCCTCATCCATGGGCAGGTACGATGGCACTACAGATCCTGATGAGCACATCGAGAATATCGATGCGTTGCTCAATTACCGTGGCGTTAGAGGCTCCATCAAATGTAGATTGTTCCCAACCACGCTGAAGAAGGGAGCAATAACTTGGTACAAGAAGCTCCCCGATGAATCCATCACATATTGGAGGCAGTTGAGGAGGATGTTCTCCAAGGCCTCTCGTCGTCACCCAAAGGCAGAAGCCTCCCTCGAGGCCATCATTCAAGGGAAAGATGAACCTCTTTGAGCCTATATCGAAAGGTTCAACAAAGAAGTCCAGGTCTCCACGATCGACGATGTGAAGAAGTTCTGGCTCAAGCGAGGACTCCGTCCCCAAACCGAATTTGCCAAGGCGGTTGGCATTGAGATTCCATTGACAGGTCTTCCAAGCACGACGAACCCTCGACATCTCGTCGGGGAGAGAGAATAAGGGATGACCACCCACGGGAGCCCTGAGATAACAAAGGGCCTTCTAGCCGTTTCCATGAATACACTCCGCTGACCATCTCTCGAGAGAAGATCCTCTCAGAGTGCG
Source organism: Lathyrus tuberosus (assembly GCA_022829125.1). Taxonomy (NCBI): domain Eukaryota; kingdom Viridiplantae; phylum Streptophyta; class Magnoliopsida; order Fabales; family Fabaceae; genus Lathyrus; species Lathyrus tuberosus. The sequence goes on along the minus strand of JALAZF010000013.1, from coordinate 22,682,407 downwards.
CCAACTCGGAGTTCCGGCAAGTAGGGGTACGATTCTTAAAATAGATACCGGCCAAGCCGAATATAAACAAGTCGAAGTATTGACGATTCCATAAGAGCCACATCCATATGACCGGCGATTGCATCCATCTAAAGGATGCAATTGAGATATTAATCAGGGACGGGCACCTGAAAAAATTCGCTAAGAAGAAGGACGCTCCTCGGCAAGACGCCCAGGAGTCCAAAAACGTCGAAGAAGAGGTGTCTTCCTTGGAAGAGACCAGTCTCCGGGTCGCCATGAGCATCTCATGGCCTGAAGACTTCTACGTCCCTGAGGGGCCTAACATCCCTCCTTACTTCACCGCACACAGCCCATGGAAAACCTTCCCCTCCGCCATGTTGATCTCTGGAGGGGGCTTCAATAAGGTTACCGTGGGATCCGTCAAGAGGAAGTTCGAACATCTAATCAACACGAGCTCGAACCGGAGTTCCACACTTGATAAGGTCCGGGGAAAGTCAGTCCCCATCACCTTCTACCGCGAGGAACTCTTCGGTGGAGCTCCTAACTCCAGTATCCCACTGCTCGTAAGAGCACAAATGGCCAACTTTGACGTTCGCCGAATCCTGGTCGATCAAGGCAGCTCAGTCAACATCATGTATTCCCAACTATTCTCCATGCTCCAGCTAGACGAGACACACCTGACGCCCTATGTAGGCTCTGACCTACAAGGCTTTAACGGGTCGGTCACAAAGCAATGGGGGTATGTGGAGATAATCGTGACTTTCGGGTTACAGAAATGGAAAGGTCCATCAAAGTACAATTCCTGGTCATTGACTGCCCATCCCTCTACCAATGCATATTCGGTCAGCCAACTCTGGCAGAATTGGTAGTCGTACCCTCAACCGTGCACCTAAGGATGAAGTACTACACTTCCAAAGGGCTCGTTGCCACTCTGCACGGAGACATCAAAGCAGCGAGAAGGTGTTTCGAGGCAGCCTCCAAAGGGATGAATATAATCGCCGCCATGCCGAAGACTCCCAGCAAGCCTACTCTACCCTGCAGCTCCGAAGAGGCGAAGTCGTTGCCCCGCGTCGACTCCATCGACCTTGATAGCCGCTTCTCCGAGGACGACTAGAGGGACCAGGAAAGGAATGCCAAGGAGATCCAGCCGTGTTTGGGCATCCCTTCCACATCGACCAGCAGCGGCGAGACCTCCCATCCGATGCGCCCAATTCCAAATGGCAAGTTCGAACTAGTCCTGCTCGGTGACGACCCCCAACGAGGAGTGAAGATCGGGATCGACATCCCCGACCTAGCGAGGAAACAGGTAAACGCATGTCTCTGGGAGAATGCAGATCTGTTCGCATGGAGCATCGCGGAGATGCCCGGGCTAGATCCTGAAGTGGCCTGCCACCAGCGCACCATCGACCCCGCCACTAGGTCAGTAGCTCAACATAGGCAAAAGCAGTCTCCAGAGAAAATAGAGGTTGCCGAACAGGCTGTAAAAGACCTCATAGAGGAAAATTTTATTTTGGAGGTAAGTACACTACTTGGCTGTCCAATGTTGTACTTGTAAAGAAATCAAATGGAAAATGGCACATGTGTGATGACTATACCTATCTTAATAAGGTCTGCCCTAAAGACGTATATCCCCTCCCCAACATAGACAAATTAGTTGATAATTCTGCTGGTTTTAAATTGTTATCTTTCATGGACGCGTATTCAGGCTATAACCAAATACCCATGGCCAAAAGCGACAAAAGGTACACAACTTTCATGACCGAATCGAGCAACTATTACTACAACGTAATGCCATTCGGCTTGAAAAATGCTGGCGCTACCTACCAAAGAATGATGAACAAAGTCTTCCAAGGAGAAATCGGGGATATGCTCAAAGTCTACATGGACGGCATGATCGTGAAATCCCAAGAGGAGTCCGATCACACGCTCCATCTGAAGAAAGTCTTTAAGCAGGCCAGAAAGTACAGGATGCGCTTCAACCCAGAGAAATGCACGTTCAGGGTACGAGCAGGCAAGTTCCTCAGATTCTACCTGACAGAACGAGGAATCGAAGCTAACCCCGACAAGTGCAGAGCATTCTCCGAGTTCCCTACGCCGAACTCAAAGAAATCCATACAATCCCTAAACGGGATGCTCGCCTCGCTATCCCGTTTCATGGCAAAATCTGCTCAACACGCACTCCCCTTTTTCAAACTCCTTTGTAAGGAGTTTGCTTTTGAATGGGAGCAGGAATGCAACAAAGCCCTCCTCCACCTGAAACAAGCACTATCAGAACCTCCGGTCCTCTCCCATCCAGATAACGGGGAAATCATATATCTCTATCTCGCTGTCGCAACCGAGGCCGTCAGCGCCACCCTCATTCGTGAAACCCCAGATAGGCAGAAACTGATATACTTCATGAGTAAGGCACTCGAAGGACCGGAGCTTAGATACCAGTAGATTGAAAAAGTGGCTCTGGCCCTCATCAACGTTGTGAGGAGGCTAAGGCACTACTTTCTAGCCCACACAATTATGGTACGCATGAACCAACCCGTGAGGCAACTGTTAGGTTGTCTAGACATGGCCGGCAGAACGCTCAAATGGTCGTTGGAACTATCCGAGTTTGACATCCAGTACGAGAGCAAAAAAGCCCTAAAGGCTCAGGCGCTAGCCGACTTCGTGGTGGAGATGACCTTGCCCGACTCCCTCACTTGCGGGGCTCGCAGGTGGACAATCTTCGTTGACGGAGCATCCATCTCGGCAGGGAATGGGGCAGGCATCATCCTGGAAAACGAGGAAGGGATCCTCGTCGAGGTCTCGCTTACCCTATCTTTCCCCACTTCCAACAATCAGGCCGAGTATGAGGCATTCCTCGCTGGTCTACGTCTCGTTAAAGACCTGGGAGCCGAGGAAGTTGTGATCTGCACGGATTCTCAACTCATGGCCTTCCAGGTTCGAGGAGAGTATCAGGCCAAGAACGATAATCTATCTGAATACTTGACCCTGGTTAAGGAAAAGATGACAAAGTTCACGTCGGTGGAGGTAAGGCATGTTCCCCGAAAACACAATGTTCGAGCAAATGTTTTGTCAAAGCTGGCGAGCACGAAAAAGAAGGGTGGAAACAAATCTGTCATCCAGGAGGTACTTCCTTGACCTATCATCGAGGAAACTTCCATGACCCTCGACGTGCACGCCATTGGCGACAGCAACTTCTGGATCACCCCAGTTTATAACTACCTCGCCAAGGACGAACTACTGTCCGACCCAAAGAAAGCTAGTATAGTCAGGCGCAGAGCCTGCTCCTATGTCTTGGTCAAAAATAAGCTCTACAGGCGAGGGTTCTCCATACCTCTCCTCAAATGCGTCGAGGAAGAGATGGTTTCCCACGACCTGCGCGAGATCCACAAGGGGATCAACGCCCAGCATCTAGGAGGAAAATCCCTCGCCGGAAAGGCCCTACGAGCAGGATATTACTGGCCAACCATGCAGCATGATGCAAATTAGTATGTGAAGAAATGAGACAAATGCCAACGGCACGGGGACATGCACTTGGCACCGCCCAATGAGCTCAAAGCAATGTCCTCCCCGTGGCCCTTCACATCATGGGGCCTGAATATCCTAGGACCATTCGTCGTAGGGTCAAATCAAAGCAAGTATCTGATAGTAGGTGTGGACTACTTTACGAAGTGGATAGAAGCAGAGGCTCTGTCCAAAATAACGGCCCACAACATACTCCTCTTCTACAAATGAAACATTCTTGCTCGCTTCGGCATTCCCCAAGATATCATCACCGATAACGGGACACAATTCACGGACAAAAATTTCCAAGAGTTCGTCGCCCAACTGGGCACCAAACAACACTTCGCGTCCGTCAAACACCCACAAACAAACAGGCAAGCTGAGGCAGCCAACATGGTAATCCTACGAGGTCTCAAACGGAGACTGGACAAAACCAAGAAATAATGGGTCAATGAGCTGCATAACGTGCTCTAGGATTACCGTACTACACCCCAGTTGCACCCCAAAATTTTCCCTCACATCTTTGAGACAAATTGATTCAAGAAGCTTCCTCACACTCCTAGGAGTCTCAAAAGCTCAATACTACTCAAGGATTGACCATACAAGCTCTCCTCCTAAACAATCAACCTACAACTAGGGTTTTATTTTTTCTCAAAAGGAATTGAGCTCTCAATACCTCATATGGACTTCATGGTTCTCTATGTACTCTAGGGTATCCTTATGTCAAGTCTCAAGCCTTGCTTCACAAGTTTGCTCAATTAATTGCTCAAATGATCAACAGTCGATTGTATTGGACCAAAAGTCAACTTTGACTAATTTACAGTCAAACGTCATCATTTCTTGCCAACATCAAGATTTTGAAGTCCCATTCATCATTTGATCAAGGGTTGATCATGATTCCTCAAGAAAATCAAGATTTACTCAAAAGTCAAAAATTGCCAAATTAGGATTTTCTTAAGGAAAAGTCAACTGAACTTTGACCATGTACAACTTTCACATACTTCATCAGAAATTTCTCAACCAAAGATCATTTTGAAGGAAATTCAATTCTCTACAACTTTGTCTCTCTAAGCTCAAGGCCAAAAATGCCTCGTTTGCGAGATATGGACCAAAACTTTACAGGTCATTTTGAAAGTCAACAAAAAGACACTTTTTTCGTCAAAGCAATTTACACAAAAATAAAGACTTCAAATGAAAAAGTGATCAACACGAAAGTTGTAGGGGACATCTTGAGGGTTCCAGAAAGTCCAAGATCACCTTCATATGACAAAAATTGAGAGAATTACGATTGGTGCAAGTTGAGCAAAATTTGAGAAACGCATGAAACCTACATTGAACATTTTTGAGCTTTTGAACCAATGGGCCTATCTTTTAAGGTTGAATCATGTTTATGACATATTCAAGGACCTCAAAGTTCACTTTGGTATTATTTTGATTTTTATTTTATTTTATTTTGATTTTATTCAAAGAAATAAACAAAATTAAATAAAACAAAATAAATCAAATAATGGTGGGCACATGGATCCTTTTAATGGAGTTTCTAGAAGGTTAAAACATGTCATTCAAGGCCATCAAAACCCAAATAAAACTGTGGGAGAGAGTGAAGGAAACATGGTTTTCAAAAAAATTAAAATGGTTGGAAACATGTTCCTTGATCCTAGCTCTTCAATGATTCTTTGTCTACCATGTTTCTCCTATAAATACAAGGCTCAAACACAAGAGAAGGGGCTTCAAAAAAAAAGAAGGAAGGCTTCCAAATCACAAAATTCTTGAAAAAAAAGGGTGAAAATTCAAAACTCCATTTCCAATCATTCTCAATCCAAACCAAGGATTAAATACTCATCCTGAAGGTTCGATTCCCACCCCATGCGATTTCCTTTTAACCATTTTCTAATCCCTTTCTTTTATCATATTTCAATTAATTAATTTATTTCTTTTCAATTAAATTAAAACAATAAAAAAATCATAAAACCATTAAAAGAATAAAAAATATAGTTTAGGTTATGTAATCATTTTTTAGGCATAGATTATTTTTATTAAAATTAATTTTTTAGACTTAGGCTTATAATTAATTAATTTTTGTACAAATGAATTAGAAATTAGGTTTATTTATTTTAAAATTATTTCTCAAAAATAAAAAAAACGAATATTGACTTAGATATTTAGGACATTTAACTTGATTTTTAATATGTAATTGCTTTTCGTTTATCATTTATTTTCTTAGAATAAATGTATAGGTTTGTGTATAAATTGTAATAGTGTAGTTTACGTTTCTTGTACGATTATATTATGTAACTGTTCATAAGCCTTGTAATAGTGTAGTTTACATTTCTCGCACGATTATATTATGTAACTGTCCATAAGCCTTGTAATAGTCTATGTTACATTCTCGCATGATTATATCATGTAACTTCCCATAAGCCATGTAATAGTGTAGGTATTTATTTTTCGCACTTATATTTTATTTGCTAGATAAATAGGCATGTATGGCAAGATCTAAAATCAAACGTTAGAATAACCTATAACTCAAGATAATATAATTGAATCAATGCACATTGCACATATTCACCTCTAGGGTAGCCTCTCTCTGTTGCCTTACGATTAAAACGGTCATGTCCCTCGAAAGTAGGGGTATTTTAGCAAAAGACGCTTACGAATAATATCATCATAGTCCCTTCGATATAAAGATCATAGTCCCTCGATGACCCTTCGAGTTTCCTACAAAAAAATGATCTTGTCCCTCGACGACCCTATGGAAAAATGATGATAGTCCCTTCGCATTGCTAATGTATCCTTACATGTTGCCTTCTATGACCATTCGATGACCCTTCGCTGTCCCTCAACATCCAATAGACAGTACTACCTACCCATTAATGGTATGGATAGTACTATCTCTCAAGGAAAATGATAACTACAAGAAAGACCTTACAAATTAGGGGTAAGTAACTTTTAAATGCTTGCTCACAACTCAAAAACAAATACTTTTCATATCTCACTTTTCCAAAAATATTTTCAAAAAAAAAAAAAAACAAACACTTTGTATACATTCTTACACGAATTATTACAAAGTCAAACTTTTACAAAATATTTTCAAAAAACGTTCACACACATTCAAAAAGTAAGTAAAAAAAAAGTGAGCTAAGCATTTAAGAGCCCGTGGATAACCATGGATACAAAGGGTGTTAATACCTTCCCTTTGTATAACTTACCCCCCGAACTCAAAATCTATCAAGGTCTTTCCTGTTCTTTTCAGCCTTTCCTTATTGGATAAAAGAAAAGTCGGTGGCGACTCTTGCTAACCGCAACATGTTTTGCGAAAACAAAAAAAAACAAAAAAAAAAGTCAGTTCTCCCACCGTGTTACAGAACTGGCGACTCTGCTGGGGAGTACAATAAAAGAGGGGTTACCTTAGAGTTATATCACTTTACCACTTGCTTAAAATTGTTTGACTTATGTGCTTTATTTTTATTGGGCTTTGTTTTGGGGTTACTTGTGTGAAAGGTCCTACACCCGTACCTAGTGATTCCTTAGGTAGTGACAATAGATCATGGAGACTGTACGGCATGTACCAATATGGTTGATATGATGGTCACAGTATTTAGAACCCTAGTTAACTCATCTTTGGCCATTAGAAGGTAGTGAGATGGCCGACTTTGGATTTAGACCGAAGTTGGTTGATACTCGAGGCTACGCTCATTGATCAGACTTTCGGGATGTTTTGGTCGGCCACTCGAGTGTCGCACTAAAATAAAGCCTTCGAGAAAGATCCCTGATATGAGTCTTTTAGAACCCGATTACTATTCTAGGACAGGTTGAGCCAACTAAACCTCAGTGCGGAAGGGTACTTACCTTTGGACTTCATACATACCTTTAAACCTAAGGCTCTTGTATGACTTGTTTGTGTGTGCTACTTATTTACTATTAACATGTACATGACATCATAACATCATAACATATCATTTTCACTAACCATTTCAAGGACCAAGGAATTTATCTTTATTCGTCGTTGCAGGCCATGGCTTCCATTCATAGAAATTTCATCCGAGTCAACTTTGTAAGGGTTCCTTCCCAGCTTAAAGAATTGGTCTCAAAGGTTCCCGATGGCTCTCGATTCACCGAAAGGCATGGTTTTCTACTCAACTTGGTTACCTCAGGTTTTGAAGAAGACATGATGAGAGTCCTATTCCAGTTCTTTGATCCTAAGCACCACTGTTTCACCTTCCCGGATTACCAATTGGTGCCCACGATGGAGGAGTTCTCTAAGCTACTTGGAATACCTATTCTCGATCAGATACCTTTTATCGGTCTAGAAGACGTTCCAAAGCCTGAAGTCATTGCAACTGCTTTACATCTAAAGAGGTCAGACATTGTGTCCAATTGGGAAACAAGGAGTGGAGTCAAGGGGTTTCTTGCTAAGTTCCTGATTGAGAAAGCTTAATTGTTCCTAAGTGCTGTGAGTTACCATGCTTTTGAGGAAGTATTGGCTTTGTTGATCTATGGGTTGGTGTTGTTCCCAAATCCAGACCAACTCATAGACATGCACGCTATCAAAATATTTCTGACTCATAACCTGGTACCTACCTTGCTCGGAGATATTCTGCACTCGCTTCACACTCGTACTATCAAGGAGCGAGGGACTCTCATGTGTTGCGTACCCTTACTATCCAGGTGGTTTATTTCGCACCTTCCCCGGTCAGTGTTGAAGAATGAACAAAGGTTACAGTGGTCTCGAAGGATAATGTCACTCTCCCATTCAGATATCTATTGGTGTGCCCGATCTCTTGAAGACTTCACTCTTATTGATCATTGTGGGGAATTCCCTAATGTGCCACTCCTTGGCATTAGGGGAGGCATCACCTATAATCCTTTGCTAGCTTTGCGCCAATTTGGTTATGCTCGAAGGGATGGTCCTCGTGATATGCTTATTCAGGGTATTGTGTTCGATTATGAAGATGATCCTCAAGGTTACCGTCAAAGGTTTATACGCGCGTGGAATAAGGTGTATAAGATTGAAAGCAAGACCTTGGGACAGAATAACTCTATTCCTTTGGAGCCTTACCTCAGATGGGTGCGCACTCGTGCTCGAGATTTTATTATGTCATATCCAGTTGTCAGACCAGTGATTGTTGAACCTGAGTTTGAAGGAGATGTTCCTCAAGTCATTCTCCATCCAGATATGCCTACCGATCTTGAAGAGCTGCAGAAGTCTTGGGTCCAGATGAAAGAGGAAAGGGACACCTTTGAGACTAAGTTCTATGCTAGTGAGAAGAAGGTGTTGGAGTTGACAAAATTACTTCATGAGGAGCAGAGCATCAATGCTTACATCGATACAAAGAGGAAGCGCCCGTGGGAGACTTGAATCTTGAGTCCTAGGTCTTAGGCGTTTTTGAATTTGCTTTTTGAAATTTCCTTTCATTGTAGCCCAAGAGGCATAAAAGAAAAAAAGAAGGAATTTTGAGTTTACTAATAAAAGTTTTCCTTTTGTTTCTGTTTGTTTGCAAAGATAAACTCTAAAGTCCTTGAAATAATTGCATATGCATCTACATCTCATAATCATTGCATAGCAGGTTTCTAAGACAGGTTTCTCATCTTCTCGCTGTTTATTTTAGAAGAAATGGCTCTCGAGCAAACCGTCAAAGATCTTCAGGCTCAGAACGCCCAGTTCCAAGAGCTGATCCTGAACTTGTCCAAGGGGCAAGAAGAACTGAAAGCACTTCTGACCAAGAAGAAGAAGAAAGCAAGAAAATCAACTGGCGTCATCAACATGGGGAGGAGATTCAAAGGTCCGGCTAAACAGGTCAAGGAAATTGGGATCCCAGTAGACCAAGATGATGAACTGGATGACAACTATGAAAGTGACAAACATGAGGAAAATAGTAACCACGACACCGGTGGACACTCTGAAGAGGAATATGATTATTTGGATGATCAGTATCCCCCTAGTGATGAGAAATACAAATTACTTGAAGAACGTCTGATGGCCATGGAGGTTCAGAAAGTACCTGGTTTGGATTTTGAGGACTTGGGCTTGGTTTCAGGAGTTGTCATTCCTCCTAGGATCAAAATTCCCACGTTTGCTCAATATGACGGTGTGTCTTGCCCGAAGCTGCATTTAAGATCTTATGTCCGAAAGATTCAGCCACGTAATACTGACAAAAAGTTGTGGATGCATTTTTTCCAAGAGAGTTTGTCTGGAGCTCAACTGGAGTGGTACTATCAACTTGAGAGTACCAATATTCGTACCTGGAATGATTTGGCTGAAGCTTTCTACCGGCAATGCCAATATAACTCTGATTTGGCGCCAACTCGAATGCAACTCCAAAGCATGTCCATGGGCCCTAATGAAAGTTTCAAAGAGTACGCCCAGAAATGGAGAGATCTTGCAGGCAGGGTTCAGCCTCCTTTAGCTGACAGAGAGTTGGTTGACATGTTCATGAGCACACTAACCGGTCCTTTCTATAGTCATCTACTTGGAAGCTCGTCATCCGGTTTCACCGAGTTGATATTGACAGGAGAACGTGTCGAAAGTGGAATTCGAAGTGGTAAAATACAAGTGGCTACATCTTCAAACACTACAAAGAAGCCACATAATGGGAAGAAGGAGTCTAATGTTGTGTACGGCCAGAAAGGTCGTAATAAGAATGACCACAACCAATCTGTTGGGGCAGTTCTGATCTCTGCACCGGTGCCACAACAACAACAGGGTAGTCAGCGTAAGCAGGATTCACCCAGGAGACAGTTTACAAAGATCAACATGTCATTGGCTTAGGCGTTGCAGCATATGTTGAAGGCAGAATTGATTATTTTGAGGGATCCTCCTAGGAATCCTAATACTTCTGCTCCTAGCTATAATCCCAATGTAAGGTGTGCATACCATTCTAATAGTCCTGGACATGATACGAACAGCTGTTGGGCACAGAAAAACAAGATTCAAGACATGATTGACGCTAAGGAGATTGAGTTTGATCCCCCTGAGACTCCTAATGTGATTACCGCTCCTATGTCGAATCATGACAAGATCGTTAATGCTATTGACGATGGTTCTTATGTTTCTACCGTGGTTGACTTGATTGTTCCTCTATCAATTGTTAAGAAGAAGCTGTTGCAAGCCGGTTTATTTCCGGGCTGTGTTGAAAACTGTTATTATTGTGCATCTCAATCCAATGGTTGTGTGAAGCTGAAAGAAGGCATTCAGGCATTTGATGGACGACCGTACTATATTGTTTGAGAAGACTCCTTCTATGGAGAGCTTATGTGAAAATTTGTCCCGAGGTCTGAAGTTTGAGGACGTATCTGTGGTTACTAATTCCAAAACTCCAGTGAGGATCACCTCTAAAGGTCCTGTGAAGATTACTGCCGAGCCTAGAGTGGCTCCCCTGATTATTACTACACCCGGTCCGATTCCATATTCCTCTAGCAAGGATATCCCTTGGAATTATGGTGCTGATGTTCACATTCATGGTGTCAAGCAAGAGCCTTTGACTGATGTAACTGCTGAAGTTACTAATCCTGATGTCGACAGTATCGTTGGGACAAGTAAGGCTACCCGAAGTGGAAGGATCTTCTCCCCAGAAATCTCTCCGAAGACTGTTACTACTCCAATTCGTATCTCTACCTCCGAGCCAATTACTGAGACTCGAGGCAAAGAACCAATGATTGAGCCTGCCCAGATGGAGGCCCCAGGTGAAACTGCTATTGAAGATTCCTCCAAACAAGAAATGGAGGAAGTGCTAAAAAATATCCGCAAGAGTAATTATAATGTTGTTGAACAGTTGGGGCACACCCCCTCCAAGATCTCTATGTTATCTCTGTTGTTGTGCTCCGAGGCCCATGCTAAAGCTTTGGTGAAGTTTTTGAAATCTGCGCACGTGCCGCAAGAAATCTCTGTTGACCAGCTTGAAAATTGTGTCGCTAGCCTGACAACTGATAATGGTCTAGGCTTTTCTGATGCTGATCTGATTCTCGCCGGAAGGAACCACAATAAGGCCCTGCACGTCTATATTGAGTGTTGGGGCACTACCCTATCTCATGTATTGGTGGACAATGGTTCCTCATTGAATGTGTTGCCAAAGGCTGTTCTAGACAAACTCGACTATGAAGGGGTTGTGCTGAAACCTAGTGACGTCGTGGTAAGAGCCTTTGATGGTTCGAAGAGAATGGTGCATGGAGAGGTTGATCTCCCGATCAGAGTGGGTTCTCAAGTCTTTGATTCTACTTTCTATGTAATGGATATTTGTCCTGCCTATTCCTGTTTGCTTGGACGCCCTTAGATACATGGGGCAGGCGCTGTGACTTCTACCTTACACCAGAAGTTGAAGTATCCCGCGAAAGGCAAGATTGTCACCGTCTGTGGTGAAGAAGAGTACATGGTTAGTCATTTGAATACCTTCAAGTATGTTGAGATGGATGGCGAATTCCTCGAGACTCCTTGTCAAACATTTGAATTGGCTCCTCAGACTGTTCCTATTGCTAAACCAGTTCCTACTATTCCCAAGGTTACTAGAGTGCCTCCTACAATGGCTTCCCTAAAGGATGCTAGAGCTGTGGTTGAAGAAGGTGGTTGTACCATTTGGGGTCAGCTTCCTGACATTCCTTACAAGTCTGACAAATTTGGTTTGGGCTTCACTTCAGAGGCTCAGAGGGCTGTATGTCATGCTCGTGCTATTCGTATCACCAACAAAGGAGTTCATAAAGATCAGGTCAACACTGTGGAAGATGCTGATAGTGACTGTGACCTAGACAGTTGGATCTTTCCTACCATTGGCAGTGGGCTCAACAATTGGAAGACTGAAGACATTATTCCTATCTCCTTTAGTCATGAGTAAATGCTATTTTCTATTTTTCTTATTTTCAAAGTTTGGTTTTGTAATTTAAACAATAAAACTTTTAAGCCTTATGCCTTGCCCAGGGCATATTGGCCCATTTGTTAGGGTTGTCATTTCATCGCATATTTTCATTCAATAAATCAATGGACGTTTTGCATTCAAATTTTGCGCTCTTTGTCTTTTCTTTTGCTTTATCTTCATCAAAATAGCTATGTGTTCTTACACGCACCCACGCGACAAACTGCAGATCCACATCCACCCTGGATCCCATTGATAACGGTTCTGCTATTGTCAATTATGACTTCGAAAATCCGATCTACCACGCCGAGGACGAAGGTGAGGAAGATTGTGAAGTGCCTAGAGAGCTTGCTAGACTATTAGAGCAAGAAGAAAAGACCATACAACCGCATGAAGAGCCAGTCGAGGTCGTAAATCTAGGTACTGAGGAGGATAAGAAAGAAATCAAGATAGGTGCTGGATTAGAAGACCGTGTCAAGAAAAGACTGATTCAAATGCTACGTGATTATAATGAGATTTTTGCTTGGTCTTATGAAGATATACCAGGACTTGATACCGATATCGTGGTTCACCGTTTACCGATGAAGGAAGGATGTCCTCCGATAAAGCAGAAGGTTCGTCGTATGTGCCCTGAGATGTCTGAAAAAATCAAAGCCGAGGTTATGAAACAGTTCAATGCAGGTTTTCTAACTGTCACATCATATCCTCAGTGGGTTGCAAATGTGGTACCAGTGCCTAAGAAGGATGGTAAAGTTTGTATGTGTGTGGACTACAGGGATCTGAACAGGGCAAGCCCCAAAGATGACTTTCCTCTCCCACATATTGATGTTCTGGTAGACAACACTGCTCAGCACAAGGTATTCTTATTCATGGATGGTTTCTCAGGTTATAATCAAATCAAGATGGCACCTAAAGACATGGAGAAGACTACGTTCGTTACACAGTGGGGCACCTTTTGTTACAAGGTAATGCCATTTGGTTTGAAGAACGCAGGGGTAACATACCAGCGCGCTATGGTTGCTTTATTCCATGATATGATCCATCACGCGATAGAGGTATACGTTGATGATATGATAGCCAAGTATCAGAATGAAGAAGAGCACCTTGACCACCTACACAAGCTGTTTGAGAGGTTGAAGAAGTACAAGTTGATATTGAATCCAAACAAATGCACCTTTGGGGTTAGATCCGGTAAACTTTTGGGTTTCGTCGTCAGTGGTAAAGGTATTGAAGTCGACCATACAAAGGTAAAAGCTATACAAGATATGCCCGCTCCCCGTACTAAGAGAGAAGTCAGAGGTTTCTTGGGACGTTTGAACTATATTGCCAGATTTATCTCCCATTTGACCGCTACTTGTGAGCCAATCTTCAAATTACTGAGGAAAGATCAAGTAGTGAAATGGAACGATGAATGTCAGATAGCTTTTGATAATATCAAGGAGTATCTCCAAGAACCTCCGATTCTGATGCCACCAGTTGAAGGAAGACCTCTAATCATGTACTTAACAGTGCTAGAGAATTCAATGGGGTGTGTGTTGGGGCAACATGACGAGTCTGGTCGAAAAGAGCATGCAATATACTACCTTAGCAAAAAGTTTACCGACTGTGAAACAAGATATTCACTGCTTGAGAAAACTTGCTGCGCTTTGGCATGGGCTGCTCGCCGACTAAGACAGTATATGTTGACTCATACCACTTTATTAATCTCTAAGATGGATCCTATCAAATACATATTTGAGAAACCTGCTCTCTCCGGACGAATAGCAAGATGGAAGATGGTCTTGACAGAATACGACATCCAGTACACTACGCAGAAAGCAATCAAAGTAAGTGTACTAGCTGATCATTTGGCTCATCAAGCGGTGGATGACTATCAGTCTATGAATTTTGAGTTCCCAGATGAGAATATTATGCTTGTTACTGATTATGAAGAACCTGGACCATATGAAGGACCTGAACTGGGATCCCGATGGACTATGGTTTTTGATGGAGCTTCTAACGCACTTGGCAATGGTATTGGTGCTGTAATTATCTCTCCTAAGGGTTGCCATACGCTGTTTACTCCTAGACTTTGCTTTGACTGTACCAACAATATGGCTGAATATGAAGCATGCATCATGGGTATCAAAGCTGCCATTGATATGAGGATCAAATTCTTGAATGTATATGGGGACTCAACCCTAGTGATCAGTCAGATTAAAGGAGAATGGGACACGAAACATCCAAATCTCATTCCTTACCGAGAACATGTGTTGACTTTGATTCCATACTTTGAAGAAATCACTTTTGAGCATATTCCACGGGAAGAGAATCAGTTAGCAGACGCGTTAGCCACCATGTCATCTATGTTCAAAGTCAGATGGGACAATGAGGCTCCTAGGATTACTATTGACAGACTAGACGAGCCGGTATACTGTTATGAAGTTGATACTGATGGGGTAGAAGAGAAACCTTGGTTCCACGAAGTGAAAAGATATCTCGAAACTCAAGAATATCCTGAAGGGGCATCTATCAATGACAAGAAGTTTCTAAGGAGGTTCTCTGCCAAGTTCTTTCTGAGTAACGGAATTTTTTACAAACGCAACCACGATTCAACCTTGCTTCGCTGTGTAGACAAGAAGGAAGCAGAAAAGATTATGGAAGAAATGCATGACGGAATCTTTGGCACTCACTCCAGTGGGCATACAATGGCTAAGAAGATTTTGAGAGCCGGTTACTACTGGTCTACCATGGAAACTGATTGCCATCATCACTCCAGAACTTGTCATAAGTCCCAGATCTATGCTGACAAAGTACATGTACCTCCGGTTCCGTTGAATGTTCTAACTGCTCCTTGGCCTTTTGCAATTTGGTGCATTGATATGATAGGAGAGATTAAACCTACCGTTTCCAATGGACATCGTTTCATCCTTGTTGCTATCGATTACTTTACGAAGTGGGTGGAAGCAGCCTCGTTTGCTTCTGTTACCAAGAATGTTGTAGCTCAATTCATCAAGCATAATCTTATCTGTCGGTATGGTATCCCTGAAAGGATTATCACAGACAATGGTACTAATCTGAACAACACTATGATCATTGAACTCTGCACACAGTTCAAGATTAAGCATCACAATTCTTCTCCATATCGATCAGAGATGAATGACGCAGTGGAAGCCGCCAACAAGAATATTAAGAAGATCTTGCAAAAGATGATGGTGACATACAAAGATTGGCATGAGATGTTACCATTTGCTCTTCATGGTTATCGCACCTCAGTACGTACCTCAACAGGGGCAACACCTTTAATTTCTCTTTAGGCTATGGTATGGAGGCAGTTTTACCTGCTGAAGGTCCATTTGTAATCAAGAAAATATTTTCTGGCGGCGCTATGATGCTTACTACTATGGACGGTGAAGATTTCCTGCACCCTGTGAATGCGGACATAGTCAAAAGATACTACACATAAAAAGAGACCCGCTAGGTTGACTGGCCTAGGAAAAAATAAAGGCATCCCGGCGAACCAAAAAGGTTCGGGTAAAAATTAGGGATATATATACAAAAGAAATGTACACCCGGCAAGTCGAAAACCTGAAAAGGCGGCTTGAAAAAAAGGGTATCCCGGTGGACTGAAAACCTGAAAAGGCGGTCCAGGCAAAAGTTAGGGATTAAAGCGTACGTCTATGTCCCGTTGGATCACTTATCTACTTCCAACTTAGTTTTGTTCGAACGGCGCAGATCAATCCAGTCATCTTTCTTTCGACAGCAAGGGATGAGATGCTTGAAGATATAGTGGTAATAGCAGAGTTGAAACTCAATGGGATCATTTCCACATAGCTGTTTTTTTCTTTGTTTATCACTTTGTACCTTTTCAATTTTTACGACAATTTCCTCTTACTAGAATTTTTGTCTCCTTGTACAAAAAATGCCTGTTTATAGGCCAATTTCAAAATCAATACAAGTCTACTTTCAAATTCAAAATTGTTTTTACTTGCCCTGTTTTGTTTGCGTAAACGTCCAATGGGTACTTTGAATGAACATATGCACTTGAATATGATTAAAGTTTACCAAAAATATACGTGAAAACAGGAATAGCATTTACTAAGGACTCTAGGAGTTGGGATAATGTTCAAGATGTCCACGAACCCCCATAGAGCCAGTTTCATGGAAATATCCCCACAGAGCAATCTCCATGGAACTATCTCTATAGAGCTATCTTCACAAGCTCATCCCCAACAGAGATATATTCCCCGACAGAATTAGTATGCCCTCAGACAGAAATTGGGGCATCTTCCAGCGGTTCACTTCCATATATTTGATGGACAGCTTGGCATGATCGTCTTCCCCAATGGGTCCCCTAGCAGATAAGGAAGTTGATCATTTCCCCAGCATACAATAGAAATTTCCTCAGCGCAGCCTATGAAATTATAATCCCCATCAGAGATTATTCCCTCTTTGTAGTATACAGAATTCAATTCCCCAGCTGAGTTTATTCCTCTAACACTATAAATTCACCAACAAAATTCTCTCCCCCAGCATAGTTGACGCTCATATCTGGAACCCGGGCAGATATTGCATCAGAGGATTTTCCATCTCGTTTATCCCCAGTCAGGGTACATGCAGCCAAACTCTCCTTGAACACTTTTATCCCCAAGCAAAAGTCGAAGATCCCCATCGGAGTATTCCCAAACAGAAAAGCGGGAATTCCCAGTACAATCGTTCCAAACAAAAGATGAAGAGTGATATTCTTTATTCCCAGCAACAGACAAGGATTTATTTTCCCCAGCCAGATGTTACTATTCAAAGCCACCGCTGTCGTCAGCAACATTGACATCCATGCATCATGTACAGAGTATCATAACATATACATACAAAACATATAACATTCTCATTTATCTTGAGAGCATCATTACGCAATGCATTACATACATCATGACATTGCATAAAACTAACTTTGCCTTTTTCAGGTGAGTTCACAATCAGATAAACATTATCATCTTCTAGATACGGTGCAGAGATAATCGAGACAACGATTTAATTCTAACACTGATTCAAAGACAGATTTAATTCTGGTACTTTAACAATTCAGAAATAATCAAGACATATAATTTAATTATGATACTTCAACAGTTCAGAAATAATCAAGACAGATGATTTAATTTTGATACTTCAACTGTTCAGAGATAATCAAGACAGATGATTTAATTCTGACACTTAAACAGTTCAGAGATAATCAACCCAGAGATTTAATTCTGATACTTAAACAGTTCAGAGATAATCAACCCAGAGATTTAATTCTGATACTTCAACAACTCAGAGATAATCAACTCAAGGATTTAATTCTAATACTCCAACAGTTCAGAGATAATCATGATAGAGATTTAATTCTGACACTTATCCCAGAATATTTAAAAAAAAAAATGGTTCAGAGATGATCGAGACGAAGATTTAATTATGATACTTATTCCAGAATATGTTCCAGATTCAGTTCAGAGATGATCAAGTATATTTTCCAGATACGGTTCAGATACGATCTAGATATAGATTTCATTCTGATACTCATTCCAATACATCCTCAGATATAATCAAGGCGTAGATTCATTCTGACATTCCCCAGCACATCTGCTAGATACAGTTAGACACTGACTCATTCTAGTATACTCCTCAGATACAGTCAAACCTAGACTCCTTCTGATACTCCTGTCAACAGTTACTTTAGATGGCATCTATAAGCCCATCTTCATCCTGTCATCTTTCCGAATGGCATCTTTAAGCCCATTTAAGCAATACAATCAACCAACAGCGTTACTTCGTGCACCTGTGAGTGCAAATTTCTGGGCACTTAAGAGTTCAATCCTCTTCCACCTTCAGATCACGAATGGCGGATGCGCCAATCTAACTCTTTAGGTTTAAGAAAATTGAATAGGGGCAGCTGTTGCACCCCAAAATTTGCCCTCACATCTTTGAGACAAATTGATTCAAGAAGCTTCCTCACACTCCTAGGAGTCTCAAAAGCTCAAGACTACTCAAGGATTGACCATACAAGCTCTCCTCCTAAACAATCAACCTACAACTAGGGTTTTATTTTTTCTCAAAAGGAATTGAGCTCTCAATACCTCAGATGGAATTCATGGTTCTCTATGTGCTCTAGGGTATCCTCATGTCAAGTCTCAAGCCTTGCTTCACAAGTTTGCTCAGTCAATTGCTCAAATGATCAACAGTCGATTGTATTGGACCAAAAGTCAACTTTGACCAATTTACAGTCAAACGTCATCATTTCTTGCCAACATCAAGATTTTGAAGTCCCATTCATCATTTGATCAAGGGTTGATCATGATTCTTCAAGAAAATCAAGATTTACTCAAAAGTAAAAAATTGCCAAATTAGGATTTTCTTAAGGAAAAGTCAACTGAACTTTGACCACGCACAACTTTCACATACTTCATCAGAAATTCCTCAACCAAAGATAATTTTGAAGGAAATTCAATTCTCTACAACTTTGTCTCTCTAAGCTCAAGGCCAAAAATGCCTCGTTTGAGAGATATGGCCAAAACTTTACAGGTCATATTGAAAGTCAACAAAAAGACACTTTTTTCGTCAAAGCAATTTACACAAAAATAAAGACTTCAAATGAAAAAGTGATCAACACGAAAGTTGTAGGGGACATCTTGAGGGTTCCAGAAAGTCCAAGATCACCTTCATATGACAAAAATTGAGAGAATTACGATTGGTGCAAGTTGAGCAAAATTTGAGAAACGCATGAAACCTACATTGAACATTTTTGAGCTTTTGGACCAATGGGCCTATCTTTTAAGGTTGAATCATGTTTATGACATATTCAAGGACCTCAAAGTTCACTTTGGTATTATTTTGATTTTGATTTTATTTTATTTTGATTTTATTCAAAGAAATAAACAAAATTAAATAAAACAAAATAAATCAAATAATGGTGGGCACATGGATCCTTTTAATGGAGTTTCTAGAAGGTTAAAACATGTCATTCAAGGCCATCAAAACCCAAATAAAACCGTGTGAGAGAGGGAAGGAAACATGGTTTTCAAAAAAATTAAAATGGTTGGAAACATGTTCCTTGATCCTACCTCTTCAATGATTCTTTGTCTACCATGTTTCTCATATAAATACAAGGCTCAAACACAAGAGAAGGGGCTTCAAAAAAAAAGAAGGAAGGCTTCCAAATCACAAAATTCTTGAAAAAAAAGGGGGTGAAAATTCAAAACTCCATTTCCAATCATTCTCAATCCAAACCAAGGATTAAATACTCGTCCTGAAGGTTCGATTCCCACCCCATGCGATTTCCTTTTAACCATTTTCTAATCCCTTTCTTTTATCATATTTCAATTAATTTATTTATTTCTTTTCAATTAAATTAAAACAATAAAAAAATCATAAAACCGTTAAAAGAATAAAAAATATAGTTTAGGTTATGTAATCATTTTTTAGGCATAGATTATTTTTATTAAAATTAATTTTTTAGACTTAGGCTTATAATTAATTAATTTTTGTAAGAATTAGAAATTAGGTTTATTTATTTTAAAATTATTTCTCAAAAATAAAAAAAAAACGAATATTGACTTAGATATTTAGGACATTTAACTTGATTTTTAATATGTAATTGCTTTTCGTTTATCATTTATTTTCTTAGAATAAATGTATAGGTTTGTGCATAAATTGTAATAGTGTAGTTTACGTTTCTTGTATGATTATATTATGTAACTGTTCATAAGCCTTGTAATAGTGTAGTTTACATTTCTCGCACGATTATATTATGTAACTGTCCATAAGCCTTGTAATAGTCTATGTTACATTCTCGCACGATTATATCATGTAACTGCCCATAAGCCATGTAATAATGTAGGTATTTATTTTTCACACTTATATTTTATTTGCTAGATAAATAGGCATGTATGGCAAGATCTAAAATCAAACGTTAGAATAACCTATAACTCAAGATAATATAATTGAATCAACGCACATTGCACATATTCACCTCTAGGGTAGCCTCTCTCTGTTGCCTTACGATTAAAACGGTCATGTCCCTCGAAAGTAGGGGTATTTTAGCAAAAGACGCTTACAAATAATATCATCATAGTCCCTTCGATATAAAGATCATAGTCCCTCGATGACCCTTCGAGCTGCCTACAAAAAATGATCTTGTCCCTCGACGACCCTATGGAAAAATGATGATAGTCCCTTTGCATTGCTAAGGTATCCTTACATGTTGCCTTCTATGACCATTCGATGACCCTTCGTTGTCCCTCAACATCCAATAGACAGTACTACCTACCCATTAATGGTATGGATAGTACTATCTCTAAAGGGAAATGATAAGTACAAGAAAGACCTTACAAATTAGGGGTAAGTAACTTTTAAATGCTTGCTCACAACTCAAAAACAAATACTTTTCATATCTCACTTTTCCAAAAATATTTTCAAAAAAAAAAAAAAACAAACACTTTGTATACACTCTTACATGAATTATTACAAAGTCAAACTTTTACAAAATATTTTCAAAAAACGTTCACACACATTCAAAAAGTAAGTAAAAAAAAGTGAGCTAAGCATTTAAGAGCCCGTGGATAACCATGGATACAAAGGGTGCTAATACCTTCCCTTTGTATAACTTACCCCCCGAACTCAAAATCTATCAAGGTATTTCCTGTTCTTTTCAGCCTTTCCTTATTGGATAAAAGAAAAGTCGGTGGCGACTCTTGCTAACCGCAACATGTTTTGCGAAAACAAAACAAAAAAAAAGTCAGTTCTCCCACCGTGTTACAACCCCACTCTTCGACGGGAAAACCCCTTCACGTTTAGCTTACGGGACTGAGGCGGTAATCCCTATCGAGATACATGTGCCCTCCAGGAGGACTGAAGCTCCCCGAGACAAGGAAGGCAATAGCGAGGCACTAAGGGAGGAGCTCGATTTCATCGAAGAGGTCCGATCAGGAGCAACCCTCTGCAAGGCCTCGTTAAAACAAAAAACCGCAATTAGGCATAACGCCAAATTCATACGGCGAGACTTCCAAGTAGGCAGTCTCGTCCTAAGGAGGTATCACAAAGATTCCAGTGAAGGCAAACTCGCCGCAAACTGGGAAGGACCGTATCGTCTTCAAGCAAAAATAGAGAATGAGGCCTATTACTTAGAACATCTCAACGGGGAAGAACTCGCTCGACCGTGGAACGCCGAAAAGCTAAAACAATATTATAGATAAGGCCTTAACTGTCGGCATGCTCCGTCGACAAGACGGGCATAATGTACCGACCATAAGTGCGCGCCTAGGTACAAGCGCTGCATACCAAAATAAATCATGGCAGGCTTTTGCTCAAAACGAGCCAAACCCATGCCCGACAGCGGTCCCTCGACCGAGCCCGCCGTCGCCAAAGTACCACGAAAGGCAGAACACCCAGCTCGCGATTGGAAGTTCACGCCGCGAACTCAGGCTACAAACGTGACCTGAGCTCCATTCTCATGCCCGGAAGCTACCCAGGCCTCTCGACCGGTTCCTGTCACCGTCGAACACAACTTGTCGAGCAAACCCCAAAACAATAAAAATCATTCACTAAAGTAGCCTATACGACAGACACGAGTATCGAGCAGCATTTTGACACTTAGTGAAAATAAAGCAAAGTAAAAACATGCATCATAATAAATCATACACAACCGACCACCATGGCCGAAAATAAATATTATAAATAAAACGGCCACAAGGACCGCGATTGTGATGGTTACATTACAAAAAGGCCAAGCCCCATACAAAAAGATAATTTACAAAAAAAACACGGCACGCAGGCCGGAAGTACGACAAAAGGGAAATCAGTTGGCCGTCGGCTAAGGCTCTTCACGGGCAGACTGTTACAGCTCCTCATTGAAACAGAGGAAGTCTGGGACGACGATCTGCTCCATAACGTTGTTAAAAGCATCCTCCGTGATCCCCACACCTCCTCAGCCTGGCCAATATGGGCAACCAGCTCAGCTTGAGTCTTCAGATTCTTTACTTCATTGCTTTCATCCTCGGCCGGAGCAGTGGCAGCCCTCAATGATGCGACCAAGTCCTCCACGACCTTCTTCTCTGCGGCTAGGGTGTCCTTCTCCCCGTTGATCTTGGCCAGTTCGCCCTTGTACTTTTTCGTCGCCTCCTCGGTGGCCTTGACCAGATCCTCCTTAGCCTTATACGCTGCCTCCTCCGTCACCTTAAGCTTCTCTTCCAGGGCCGCATTCACGGCTTGGGCCTTCTTCAGCTCTGTTTCTTGGAGAGCACCCTCCTCGGTGTAGACCACCGCCATTTCCAGGACCCTTATCAGGGTAGTAACATCCTTAGCCAGCATCATCCTCTTGCTCGAACGATCCATCTCCTTGAGCTTCAAAGACTCCGTCCGATAGAGTGTAAGAGAGTAGCCCTCAAAGAAATTCCTGTTGTGGAATCAGGGAGGCAGCTCGAATTTACTCTTATCCCCCTCGTGGGTAAGGTCGAGGATCTCTCTCGTCCGAAGCCGCTTGGGCCTTGACGTTATTAGCACTAGGGTGGTCTGGGCAGCATATGGTCTGGATGAGGAGGTCCCTGACTATTCACTGGGAAATATAGTAAAAAAACCTCTGGTCTATCAATTTTATATAAAAAAAATGAGTAACTTGCAGGATCGACCAAACTAAATCCTAGGACATGTGCTAAAACGATTTAAAAAGATAAGGAAATAATACTGGACATTTCGACTATGTTTGTATTTGAAAACACAAGCATTTCGACAAGACTTGAAAAGAAGATAATACGAATAAATAATTAAAAGGACATTGGAAAGTAACTTAACAAAGTAAATGAGAAAAGGTAAACTTCCGAATAAAAATTAATTGGATTGCATTGAACAAGAAAAATGTTGTTACATAACACATATATTTCTACAGCAACTCGTTTCTCTCTACACACAGATACTTTGAGTGATTTGAGAAATTTGTACAATTTTAACACACACAAATCCTAATGCTAAGACTTGCTATTTATAATGGTGAAAAATAACTACCCACTAACAGCCTATTAATCAGAGCAAAACACATGGCATCGTGCATGTCTTCATTCTTCAGATGTTCAACACGTGTCCTTTTCTCTCAAATGGATAAGGACAAAGTTCCCTCCATTATTTAAATTTTGAATCTCCAAATCGAACGACGCTCATTAGCCTTCTGTCGAAGAATATTTCCAAACTCTTATAAATATTTCTAAGTCCCTAAACCATATCTTCTCTGCACAAAGGTACTTTTCGACTAGACTTTTTGGCAACGACATTTCCGTCGAAGTCTCCTGGAACTTCAGAAATCCCATCTCTTAGAATAAAACTCTTAATCCAACATCAGGCATCGAAATTAGGAGCTAACAAATTGCCCCCCAAAAATGTCATTTTCGACATCATTGAAGAAAAAGGCATTTTTTGAGAATTTAATTCGACGCCTCATTTAGACTTTGTATGGCTTCGACACTTATTAGTGGTTCCAACTGTTCACTTTCCTTTCAGCAGACCTCTGACGTCATAGCCATTATTGCTAAATCTGACATGTCTTTTCAAACCACGCAAAAATCTCAATCATCATTACCTTTCCCTAGGGTCTAGGAGATCATGGGGAAGTAGGCACTTATTGCCACCGTTTCATCAAGAAACATGGAGAGAACACGTGTCCCATTATCAGTCCCAATATTTCACAATCTTACAAATCGTTTCTGCTTCTCAACTTATAAATACCATTTTCCACAATTATTTTCACTTTTGCGTTCTCTTCCTTTCAAATTTCCCAGTAACCTCTGCACTCTAAAACTCAATCTTCTTCATTTTTTTCAAAAATAATGGCTTCCTCCACACGCTCCACTAAAGATGTTGCCAAGGTCACCAAGGATGCTGGAAAACATACGAGAGCTCCAAAAAAGTTCTCTCAACTTTCTCCGTTTGACTCTGTTGCTGGACCTACCATGGTGGGGAACCAACAATATCTACCTGAACCCCTAGATGAAGAAAAGAGGAGAATTTACGCTTCTCAGGTACTTATTCCTTTAACTGTTTCTGATAAGCCATTGGCTTTGTTTGGTCCTTTAGCTGATTTAAATATAGATCATGCTAGGCTTAAGGTATATTTCCTCTCTTATCATAAATACAAACCTGTAGGACAATGTAGGAAACCTAGGGCTAGTATTGAAAATCCTGCTGATCCAAACGATCCTTCGACTGAAGAAGCTATTGACCTTAGATACATGAACAATTTTAGGGTTTTTAGAGCAAGCCCGACCTTTAAGGATCCCTCTGATTATTTAGGGTGGTTGAACAAATTAGAAAAAACGAAATCTGATGTCTGAATGAAAATGGGTATTTATGACCTGATTATACTGTCGAAAGTAGGACCTGATTACTATTCAAATATGCTAATTTCGTCCTTGTACTTCTGGGACAACACCCACTACACCCTTCATCTCCCATGTGGCATGATGACACCCACCCTTTTTCGACATAATCGCTATCACAGGGCTCAAACCTATTGGGAACACTTACGATCCTGAATTTATGGCTGAAGATAACATAGGCTTTACTATCTCTAAGGCAGCTTATTCGACCCACATAGCTCACTATCACGATAAGAGCAGAGAGAAAGTGTCAGACGTCGAACATATAGCCTTCCTAGCTCTGTGGTTGTCACGCTGTGTCTTTTGCTCGAAGTCACTGTAAGTTACTAGAAAATTTCTGACCATGGCGAACCAATTACACGCTGGCCATGACTTATGTTTGAGCGAATTAATCTTAGCTAGCCTTTACGAGTCCATGAGCGATGGGGTCACCCAGCTCAAAAGCCTAGCTGACAAGGGAAGTCTACTACTCTCTGGCCCCTTCTGGATACTTCAGCTATGGTTGAATGCTTCATTCGAAGCTTGTCTCCCCCTCAAGAATCAGATTAATGAAGATGCTGATGATGTGAAGAGTCGAAGAGTAGAAGGCCCTCGTTTGGCGAAACTGACGCCTGTTGATGATGGTCGACCTGTCCAACAGGTTTTCACCAACTTCATCATGATGTTCGCCAAACATTATGATTTTACACCCAACATGGCTCCTTTTGCTGCAAGGAAGTGTGGTCCTAAGTGGTTCACCAGGCCATTGCCAGCGCCATCGAAAGCACAAACAGCAGAATCCATTGCGATTTGGGAAGCCTTCTTAACCCCTAAGGTCTTAACCCTCATATTTAACCTCTCAAAAAGCTAATTCACATTGATTACTTACCAACTAAATCTTGTCGCTCGACAATTTAGATTGGTCCAAGTCTTACCCCGACCGATCTATGACAAGAAAAGTGCTCTCCTTCTTTACAACGCCAATCATAGTGAAGCAATGGCCATTAAGCAGATTGCACAATATGTTGGTCAAACACAGCTTCTTCCAATAGCTTTCGAACCAAGCTTCCTTTGTACCCAAAAATTCGATGACTGGTGGAAGGCTTATTATGCTGAGGAGTTCTTCGACGTGGCTGCATTTTCATACCATATTAACAAGGCTTTCCTCTCTATCCAGGAAAAAGTAAAGAAAGGTACTTCGACGCACATTAAAGAAATCCAAGCCTTCCAAAAATACTTTGAAATTGTTTATCGATCAAATGACCTTGGTCGAACCGTCCGCGACGCAGCTGTTACTCTGAAGGAATTATTTTAAAAGAAAATGGAGAACTTAAAGATCCCTTCATACGTTCCTCCTGAGAAACGATACGAAATAACTTTCAATATGTTTCCTCCCAAATTCCCTCGACTACCAAGCGCTGACTTTGGAGTGGCCCGTGCCCCTCCATTTCCAGACTGGTTCGTCTGTGGGGATTCTATCAAAATCCTTCACCAGCAATCAAAACCAAAAGCACAGCGGGTGGTTCCGACCAAACATACACTAGACAGTTTCAAAGGGCATCTTCATATTGGGATCGAAGATGTTCGCATCGAATCTGAAATATATGAAGGCGTGGAACGGGAGGATTTCGACCCAACATTTCCTTGTCTATTTATTTTCACATATAATGACTGTTTTTCTGTTTATTTTAGTCGTGAAGATTCCTCTGAAGAAACCACCAACTAGAAAGCTTACAGAGGTGAAGGAAGAGGAAGGGAGCAAGACAGAAACAACAACAACAAAGGTATTTTCACACCCTTTATTAAGTTTGTCACTTTATGTTCACTATTCTCTAACATTTTCCTCTTCAGGGCGCTCGAAAGCAACCTTCGACTCCCCAGAAAAGGAAGGACAAGGATGACACATTAGTGATACTTGAATCTGAAGATGAAGACTTATCTCCAACTGCTGAACAACCTCTGAAGAGGAAGAAAAGGCAACCAAAAATAAACGAAGCCATTATTCAATCTTAGGCGAAAGACGTGAAGGTCTTAATCAAGAAACCCACCAAACTAACCATCTTGGAGCCAACACTTGAGGAGATGTCGAAAAAGGTTGCGGAGCAACCTGAAAGTGACAACTCAAGTCCTGGGGCAGAAGCTCCTAAGGTACAGAAATGATTCACATATATACCTCATTGCCCTTAGTATTTTCTTTGACTATTAACTTTGATCACTTCTTTCAGGATGATGCAGGAGCTTCGATTCAACCAGCTGCCGAATCAACCAACCCAACAATCCTCAATAGTGAAGGTAAACCAACATGCCACCCTACTTCAGCAAAAGATTCTGAGAAGAGCTCACTGAGCGAAATCAACCAAGTGGTCAAGAAACAACGTGAAACTTCTCCACCCAAGACCACCACTCAAACTTCTCACACCAGTGAATCCGACCACGAAAATGATCAAGACAAAGACACACAGGCTGAAACAACTGGGGATGACATAGAGGTGGATAACCCTGAGGTGCAAGTTGAAGACGAAGCTGATGATAGGTCCCTAAGAGTCGAACCCTCGAATGCGATTCAAGATGATGTTATGGAAGAAGGAGTTAAACATTTTATGTTCCCTAACCAATCAATGCCTATTGAGGAATTTATGGATGACGATGAAAACGTCGACGGGGGTAATGATCAAGATGACGAAGAGGATGTAGACATTCAGGAAGAGATAATTGTCGAAACGACTCCTAACCCTAACCTGTCAACTGCAAAGGATTTGAGTAAAGTCTCCATGACCCTTTTTGCAGAAGAACTAGAGGCTCTGAAAAAGAATAATCCCCGTGAGTACTTAAAATTTTTACTTGGTTCTAGGGGAAGTTCGTCTGACAAAAACCTCAGCTCGCCCTCTGTATCTGGTGGTCAATCCACTACTGATCCTTCAAGCCAGATATTGTCAAAGATTAAAGAAAAGGTTTTCAAGGGTGACTTGTTTTGACTTATTGAGTCTGACCTCACTTCTCCAATTGATTTAAAGAATCTCCTCAAAGAGGTTGATATTATATCTACTTCTCCAGAAATTGCCAATATTATCTTAGAGCTAACCTTAATAATAGATCGAATTGCTGCTGATCTTGCCAAAATCAAACAAATCTCGAAAGATATTGAAAATCAAACTGGTTCAGTCGCGGCTGCATGAGACGCTGCCACAAAATCTACCAATCGACTGGCTAATTTGGAGCAAATCCAAGAACAGAACAAGACTCAAATCGAGGCCAATAACCAAAGTATCAACTCCTGCGAGGCACAAATTAAAGAGATGCAAACAAAGATTTTGAACGCCAAGAAGCAGAACGCTGAGCTCGAAAAGTTCGACAACTCTCAGGTGGTGAAAGAGCTTAACGTAGGTCTAGATTTTGCTGACAAAGCTCAGAAACTAGAAGCAGCACTGGAGACCATGAGGTCAAACCAATCCCTCTGTGAGAGACGGCTAGAACTTTTGAAGGCAAAATATTCCACCATGAAAGACAACCTGCCATTCTAATTTCAAAGACTTTTATTTTTCTATACTTCATCATAGTTCCTTGGATTCCGTAATGCTTATTCGCTTTTTGATGTAACAAACTTAGCCATTTTGGCACTATGTTTTATTTTGCCATATTAGCTTCGATCATTTACATGCTTGATTATTCTCTAGCTATTTTTACTTCTCGAAGAGCAGGCTTGTACTTCTTTAAGTACTTCCTATTTACCCTCAAGATTCTCTTATCTTGATCTAATTCTTCGATCTTATAAGCACCATTCGAAAAAACTTGTATGATTTGAAAAGGACCTCCCCACTTAGGAGACCATTTTCCCAAAGATCTATCCTTTCGATCCATAGGCAAAATCACTTTCCAAACCAATTCTTCAGGTGAAAAAGTCTTAACTTTGACTTTCTTATTATAAGACTATTCTACTCTCTTCTTCTGCCTTTTTAACAATTCTAAAGCATTAAGCCTTTCCTCATCTAAGTTCACTAATTCGTCTAACATCATATTCTAATAGGACTCATATGGGATCTCATGATGCCTCTGGATTCTTAGCGACTGAAGATAGATTTCAACTGGTAATACTGCATCGTGGCCAAAGGCCAATCGAAAAGGTGTGGAATTAGTTGCCTCTTTGGGGGAAGTTCGACATGCCCAAAGAACTTGGTCCAATGTTTTGTGCCAATTTCTAGGCTTCTTTCCCACATGCTTCTTAATTAGGCTAATCACCACTTTATTTGCTGCTTTGACCTGACCATTAGCCTGAGCGTAATAAGGTGTAGAGGTTAAGAGTTTGAAACCCATTTCTTTAGAAAACTCTTGCATTTTCCGACCAGTAAACACTGATTCTTGATCTATCATAACGGTTTCTGGGATTCCAAACCTATAAATAATGTGCTTTCTAATAAACTCGATCACACCTTCTTGGTCAACATTTGGTAATGGCACAACTTCGATCCATTTCGTAGAATAGTCAATGCCTACCAAAATGTACCTTTGATTTTTAGATGACGCTGGTCGAATCTAACCAACCAAATCCAAAGCCCAACCTCTAAAGGGCCATGGTTTGACTATGGAGTGTAGTTCGCTTGCAGGAACATGTTGTACAACTGCATGTACTTGGCACTCTTGACATCCCTTAGCGAATTCGATGCAATCTTTCAACATAGTAGGCCAGTACATGCCTTGTCGAAATAAATGCCATTTCATTTTGTGGCCTACCTGATGAGCCCCACATGCCCCACTATGAACAGTCGAAAGAACTAAGTATGTTTTTGACTCACTAAGGCATTTAGGCAATACTCCCACAGGAGTCTTTTTAAATAAATCGTTACCCAAGAGGACATAACTTAAAACTCGATACCTGATTTTTCGATCAGCAGACGTTGTTGGATTCTGCAGATACTCAACTATTGGTTTTCTCCAGTCTTCGTCCGTTAAGCTATCCACTGCTAAGATTTTGAAGTTTTCTTCATCAGCGTATCCAAGCTTCGTTATTTCCAAGTCTGATGGGGATAATCTAGTTGATACAACTCTTCCTCTGACTTTGATTGCCTCTTCTAATCTTTCCTTCGACACCTTATATCCAGAAGCAATCTGAGCCAGGTCATTTGCCACTTGATTTTCCAATCGAGGTATGTGCTGAATATTCATTACTTCGAACTTTTTCAGTAATCGATTGGCTATTACGAAGTACATAATGAGATTCGCTTTAACACATTTGTACTCCCTTGTAATTTATTTTATGACTAACTCTGAGTCTCCCATTATTTCGACTCGAGTTGTCCCTAATTCCAACAATATATCAAGTCCGACAATTAAGGCTTCATATTCAGCCTCATTATTTGAACATATCCCTTTGACTCTATACTTGCATTTTGTTGGAATTCTATTAGGAGAAATGATTAGGACTCATAAACCTGTACCATCTTTATGACTAGAACCGTCGAAATACAATTTCCAAGGTTCAAGCTCAAGATAATTCGACACGTTCTCGTTTATAGAGTGGTCGACAATGAAGTCAGCCACCATTTGTCCCTTAACAGCCTTTAAAGGCATATACGTCAAGGAATACTCAGTTAAAGCCAATGCCCATTTACCAATTCGACTATGCAAAATTGGCTTAAACAACATGTGTTTAATGATATCAAAATGAGATGAAACATAAGCATCAGCTGGTTTTATATAATGCTTTAACTTTGTACAAGAAAAATACAAGCATAAACATAATTTCTCAACTATGCTATACCTAGTTTCTGCATCGTTCAAAACCCTACTAAGGTAGTAAATGGCTCTTTCGATGCCATTTTCATCCTCTTGAGCCAACATGCTCCCTAAAGTTTTGTCCGACGCAGATATGTACAGTCTCATGCTCCTATTTCTGCAAGGTGGTGCTAGAATTGGAGGATGACTCAATTATTCTTTGATTTTGTCAAAAGCTTCCTGTTGAGCTTGCCCCTATTCAAATCCCTCCTTGTTTAGTCGGAGTAGAGGTGAGAAGGCTTGAGTTCTTCCGCTGAGGTTCGTGATAAATCTCCTTAAGAAATTGATCTTTCCCAACAGTGACTGTAGTTCCTTCTTTGTTGATGGCGCTTTTGCCTTTACAATGGCTTTGGTATTATTCTAATTTATTTCAATTCCCTTCTTATGGACCACAAAGCCTAAGAAATCTCCCGCATGCAAACAAAAAGCACATTTGAGGGGATTCATTTTGAGACCATGCCTTCGCATCATTTCGAATGACTGTCGAAGATGGTCAATATGATTCTTCCCTAAAATAGAGTTTACAACAATATTGTCGATGTAAATTTGCATAAAAGTCTCTATGTAATCATGGAAGATTGTATTCATTGCTCTTTGATATGTTGCCCCAACATTCTTTAGGCCAAAAGGCATAACTACCCACTCGTAAGTGCCTAAGGCCCCAGGGCATTGAAACACTGTTTTAGGGACATCATTTTCAGCAATGAATATTTCGTTATACCCAGAATACCCGTCGAGCATGCTAAGGTATTCATGGCCAGCGGTAGAATCGACTAGCATTTCCGCCACAGGCATCGAGTATTTGTCCTTTGGGGTCGCAGCATTTAGATCTCTGAAGTCTATGCAAACCCTCAAAGTACCATTATTTTTTATAACAGGCACAATGTTTGCAAGCCATTCGACATACCTGGCCATTCGAATAAATCTGCAATGAAGAAGCCTTTCGACTTCCTCCTTGATCTTCGAGAGAATTGCTGGTGCAAACCGCCTTGGATTTTACTTGATCGACTTCTTTCCACGTTTAATTGGAAGCTTTAGTTCGACTAGCTCTCTGCTCAAACCAGGCATCTCGTCGTAATCCCATGCAAAGTAGTCTTTGAGCTCCTTTAACAACTGGACCACTTCGACCTTGAGTTGTGGGCTGATATTTGCACTGATATATGTTGGTCTTTTCGTCGTCCCCTCTCCCAAGTCAATTTTGTCCAAAGGATCTTGTTCTAGCATTTTGATATTGGCTGTCAACGGATCCTTCTCGAAACCCAAAGGCTCGTCATCATAAATTGCATCGAGCTTTTGGCCTTGCATTTTATCCTGAACCTTATCAGGTAGTTTCGGATCGAAGTCCTTTCCAGGACCTTCATGATTTGCTTCTTTGTTGGCTTCATTAGCCATATGTTTAACTTCAGCCTCCAAATCCGCTTGTAGATTATTTTCGGCTATGTAAGCCGAAATCCTTTCGAGCGCCTCAAACTCAGGTATCATCGTCGAATTCACTTCCCCAGCCTGTGGGGTTAACTCCGGATGTCCCTTCATAAGCGAAGTCATCTTCTCCTACAACTTCCCGATCCCACTGGAA
This sequence comes from Lathyrus tuberosus, assembly GCA_022829125.1. Lineage (NCBI taxonomy): Eukaryota > Viridiplantae > Streptophyta > Magnoliopsida > Fabales > Fabaceae > Lathyrus > Lathyrus tuberosus. The sequence goes on along the minus strand of JALAZF010000013.1, from coordinate 22,650,368 downwards.
CCCATTTGTTGGATGTAGGTACAGTGAACAATACGTGTTGTCGTCTGGAGTGAACACAAAATCGGTTGGGTTACATGTAGCGATGTTAGCTAAATTCCTGTCGAAGTTTCAACTATCGACATGGTTAGCCGAAGCTAAGAAATAGCTTTGGTCGGCCTCAATGTTCTCGACAATACCATCTGTTCGCCAGATGGTGATTCTTTGATGTATCGAAGATGGCACGACTCCTATTCCGTGGATCCATTCTCGTCCCAAGAATAGGTTGTAGTTGACCTTTGTCTCTACAACCATAAACATGGTTGACCTTGTGACTGTCCCTATCGTCAGGTCTACTTGGATTACCCCCAACGTGTTACCAACCTTCCCTTCGTAATCGGATAACACCATGTTGTGGGGTTTAGTGTTAGTATCGAACTTTCCTATCCTCCTCAACATGAAGTGCGACATCAAGTTTACGGTAGCGCCACAATCCACCAGAATTTTGTTAACCGGTACGTCTTCAATCTTCCCAGTGATGAAGAGAGGCTTCAGATGGCTTTTCATAGCTTCACTGGGCCTTTCGAAGAATGCATTTTGCTCTTCGATACACCCATTATTCATTACATAATAGCAAACTGGCCTATGTGTGGCCATTTCTACATCAATGTTATCTGCCGTATCTTCGACCACACATACCTAATCGAACTCCCTCGGAAGAACAAATACCACATTAACCAAAATGTCAAGAGACTGCTCTGATCCTGAATCAAAATTATCAGTGAGCAATTCATCCTCAGTAACCTTTCGATCATGTCCTTCCTTGCCTGCTTGTTCTGGTGTAGCGGCAGGCACTTTTTCGACAGGCTTGGGCTTTTTCCCGTCGACTGGTATATTGGTGCTGGATTCTGCTTTCGCCTCAACTTTTCTCTGGGTTTTCCTTCGTCTTTACTCCCTCCTCCACTGGGACCTAGACATGGGGTTTGTCCCTTTGTAGTTCTCTGAGACGTAAGCTGGTTTCTTTGAGGCCATCGAAGCGCCTCTTTCTACATCAAAATTCTGCCACTTCTGTTGGCTCTTTTCCTTATTCTCATTTGGTTTTACCCACTTGTTGTTGGAAAGTTCTGTAAATGGTTTAAAAGTAGCGGGCCTTGCCCCTGGAACTCCTGTCTTTTGCTTTTATTGCTTCGAAGCAAACTTCCTTTGGTCAAAACCCCGCTGGCCATGACGGGCTTTCTCCTCGCGCCTTTGTTTGGCCTTTTGAACTCCTTCGAGATTTTGCGCTGCCTTCTTGTCAAATACAGCGCTACACCTGGGACACAACATGACTTCTGACCTCTTCTTTTGACACCTGTGTATAATGTCAATCAAATTTTCCTCCTCTTTTGGGAAGGCCAACTTGTTGTATTCTTTCTGTCGACGTTCATCATCAACCTCCATGGGTATCTCTTGAGAAATCTCCACCATGTTGATTTCCATTTTGACATCCTCAGTGATATCAAGCTTACACAATTCCATCTGAAGGCCCTCAGCAGCCTTGTCCATCTGAACGAAATCATCAGCGGTTTCTTTGGTTACCATCATCCACTGGGAATCCTCATTGATTCCTTTGTCGGCATCTTGAGTAACCCCTATGTCGACACCGTCAATAATGTCGTTGGTGAAACTTTCGACAGCCCCGCTAGTAAAACTCTTTATGAATTCTTGGTCTAGACCTTCAGTGATCCTGACCATGACTGCTCCATTATTGAAATTGTCAACGATTTCGACCATATTGACATTGTTGTTGAGGTCTTCAACAACCTCAATCATGTTAACCTCTGTTGGCTCTGCATAGTGAGCATCAGCCACTGGTAAGGGATCTGAATCGATCTTCATTTGGTTTTTGGACTTCTCACCGAACTTGAGCCTTCCTTCTTGGAGAGCATTCTGGACAAGATCCCTGAAAAGAAAACATTGAGAAGTCTTATGGCCCAAGAAATTATGGTATTTACAGAACCCTATCTTTTTTCTTTGTTTAAAAGGAGGCATTTTAGCACCAGGAGGCAATATCATCTGACCATCCTTAACTAACAAATTGAAAATTTTGTCACATTTAGTAACGTCGAAAGTGTATGTTTCTTTGGGGAATTTATCATTCTTTTCTGGTTCGACAGGATTTTTCCCATTCGAAGGGGCCAACAGCTTACAAGAATAAGGCGGGCCTTGTTTCAATTCAGCAAGATCAATCTCGCCTTCGTCGAAACTTACTGGCTCATTATAATATTTTTCATCTTCGTTATTAACTTCGATGTAGGCTACCCTTTTATTCTTATTTGCCCTAGCCTTTTCTTTCTTTAGGCATTTTAGTTGTCGAACTCTATCAACCAATTGAGTCATATCTCTTAAATATCGGGTATCCAATATCTTCCTAATGGATTAATCGAGGCCTCCAGTGGCCATTTCGACTAATTCATGTTTCGACACTTGTGTAAAGCATCTAGCCTTGAGCAGTCAGAATCTATTCAAGTAGTCATCTATTGGCTTAGTGAATTTTCGTTTTATACTAGCCAACTCCTTCAGACTAATCTTTGTTTGTCCCTTATAGAACTGCTCATGAAATAACCGTTCCAACTGGGTCTAATTGTGGATCGAATTTGGTGGCAACGTTGTGAACCACGTGAAGGCATTCTTCGTCAGAGAACTTGGGAAGTATTTTATCCTAAGATTCTCATTATTCGCAATTTCTCCAGCCTCTATAACATATCTAGCCACATGTTCGACAGTGGACTCAGTGGTGTCCCCAGAAAACTTAGTGAACTTAGGGACTTTCGTTCTAGGGGGTAACTCCGACTGGAGAATGTATTCTGACAATGGAGATGTATAATTTGGCCTTCGAAGGCCAAAGTTTACCCTATTTTGGACCATAATCCTTTCGACCATGGCTGCCAAATTGTTATCTGTTGCCATGTCATGACGTCGAACTTGTTGTATAATGTTGTCAGCGTCCTGGTTTCTATTCACCAAAACCATCCTTTGTTGTTCTCCTACAGGAATTTGTGGTTGATTCCTAGGGGGTTCGACTATTCCCTGGTTTACTAAATTTGCCTGAGGTACGTTTCCTGGGTTTTGTTGGTTCTGGTTAATAGTGGGGTCCTCTTCGAACACCGCCCCTTGATTTCCTGCAATATACTCTCTCTGAGGGTGTCGAGGAGGTTAGGTACATCAAAGAAATCTGCAAGGTGCATCATCTGCTCCGCCATTTGCTGATTAGTCTGGATGGTATTTTGAATTAGAGGCTGAAAGATTTCTCCCATAGTTTGGGACATTATTTGGACCATTTGGTGGTTACTTTCATCTATTTGTTGCCTTAAATAGGCTGCAGTAGTATTCGTCAAGCCTGGCATTTGGGTTGAATATCCTATTCCTAAGGATTGGTTATTTCGATCCATGTTAACCCCAGATCCCGACCCTTGTAAAGGTGAAGTTACTATGGGTTCTGTAAATACTGGAGGAGCATTCTGTAAGTTTTCCATCATCGAAGTTGGCATCCCATAAGGTGGGACTCGACTAGGCAAAGGCATAGAAAATCCAGGGGAAAAATGGTTGGAAGTTAGCATTTCCCACTGGTGGGGGAGTCCTTGGTGGACCCCTTGATCCAACATAACTCAGAATGAGCTGAGTATGAGCAATCGAATGCGTTGGGGTCGAACTTGTCATAGATGGTATGGCTTCAGATACGGGCACAGAAACTGTGGGTCCTCCAGTCGAAGACCCTGGGATTGGTTCTGCATTGATACCAGACGTAGTTTGAGGATTCGAACTATTTGGCTGATTAGTACTTGTCATTTTCCTCGTATATCTCCTCTTTGGTCTATCTTCGTTTGTGGTGGCTACTTTACCACTTCTTAATAGCATACAACGTAGTTTTCGATAGAGAAGAGATAATAAAAAATGCAGAATTTTAAATTTCTTTTAAAAACACAAGAAATTAGTTTAGCACTGGTCCCACTGGGTGTGCCAATTTGTTCACTGGGAAAATAATAAACAACCTCTGGTCTATCAATTTTATATAAAAAAAAATGAGTAACTTGCAGGATTGACCAAACTAAATCCTAGGACATGTGCTAAAACGATTTAAAAAGATAAGGAAATAATACTAGACATTTCGACTACGTTTGTATTTGAAAACACATGCATTTCGACAAGACTTGAAAAGAAGATAATACGAAGAAATAATTAAAAGAATATTGGAAAGTAACTTAACAAAGTAAATGAGAAAAGGTAAACTTCTGAATAAAAATTAATTGGATTGCATTGAACAAGAAAAATGGTGTTATATAACACGTACATTTCTTCAGCAACTCGTTTCTCTTTACACACGGATACTTTGAGTGATTCGAGAAATTTGTACAATTTTAACACACACAAATCCTAATGCTAAGACTTGCTATTTATAATGGTGAAAAATAACTAACCACTAACGGCCTATTAATTAGAGCGAAACACATGGCATCGTGCATGTCTTCATTCTTCAGATGTTCAACACGTGTCCTTTTCTCTCAAATGGATAAGGACAAATTTCCCTCCATTATTAAAATTTTGAATCTCCAAATCGAACGACGCTCATTAGCCTTCTGTTGAAGAATATTTCAAAACTCTTAGAAATATTTCTAAGTCCCTAAACCATATCTTCTCTGCACAAAGGTACTTTTCGACTAGACTTTCTGGCCACGACATTCTATCGAAGTCTCCTGGAACTTCAGAAATTCCATCTCTTAGAATAAAAATCTTAATCCAACATCAGGCGTCGAAATTAGGAGCTAACACCGACCCCGTCTGTGGAGGAGGCACTCGCTCGCTGAGGTGGCTCTTCCCGATCTTCTGGCCCGCTTTCAGCCTTGCCTGGGAACTCTTCACCATACGCCCCTGGGAGGAAGATATGTTACCCGCAAAACGGCAGGCACACATTAGTAAACAAAAAAAATTACAATACGAGCAAGCAAAAAAAAAAATGGGTACCAAGAAGTTCTAGAGCCTTATCATGAGTGCTGCACTCGAGGAGCTCCTTCGTGTTAATGTAACGGGTCTCCACTCTGAACCCCCCTCGTTTGCTTCGTAAACGAGCTCCCCGCTCATAGTCACGCACTGGGCAGGGACAAAGCCGTCGACAAATCCCACCAGCTTCTCATAGCTGACCTTATCATCCTCCGCCAGCAAATTCGTATTGGCAAGGTAGTCATCAGTCCCGCAGGTAAAATGGTCCCCACTCCAGTAGAAGGGGAACTTCAACAACCTCTGCCCCTGGACCTTGCCATGCTCGTCGATAAGGGCCTCCCCATTCTCGTCTGTCGTAACCTCCCAGATGAACGAGGAGTCTGTGGCCCTCTCTAACACATGCTTGATGATGTAGAACCTCTCCTTGAACGTCCTAATAGACTCAGAGAAAGGCTTGAATAACTTCCTCCCCTGCTTATGAGAGACCCATAGGAACTGCCTCCCTGAAACATGGTGCTGAAGATGGAAAATGGTGAAGAATAGAGGAAGAGTGGCTCCAATCTTCAAGAATTCGCATGTCAGCTCGAATGCCCGCATGAAAGCAATCGAGTTTGGGTGTAGTTGTGAGGGCGCCAGATCCAGATGCCTAAAGACTGCCACCTGAAAGTACATAAAGGGCAGCCTTAACCCTATCTCTTTGAAGACATACTCGTACATGGGGAACCTCTCCCCGTATGCCGAGCAAATCCGGTCATTCTCCCCTAGGAAGTGGACTCTCCAGTCTCCCTTGGCCCCCACCATCGTGAAGACATCTCGAGTGTAAGAAGAAAAAAGGGAGGCATGCTCCCGAGGGTCAACAACGACCCACTCTTCTGTGTTACTACTTGGAGTGGACGTTTCACCGACATTCTGGGGAGCAGAAGTATAGTCTGTGCCGCTGTCTTCCGAGGAGCTCTCGTACTTCATCCTCAGCTTCACGAGACATCTCCTTCACCTGAAAAGCAGAGGACAAAAGTGAATTTGATGACAAATTCAAATCCACCATTCCACCGAATGTCAAGTGAAAGGGCGCGCGAAGGCCCGAGGACAACGTCCCCGACCTAAGCCTTACTTAAATGGAGCAGCAACGGTGCGAGGAGACGCCTATGGCAATCCCTCTAACCCGCACGGGGAGATCCTCCCCTGTGTGTTACCCAGAAACCCGTTGGAGATCCATCAGAAAACTCATAAGTACACCGGAAAACTCATGGATTCCACCGACGACGAACTCATCCGTTGTCGCAATATGTGTCAGAATCAACTTAAAAGCCGAAGTTCCTAAGGCTCCGACGACGCCGGCGGTGGTAGAAGATGGCCTAAACATCATTAGCCACCAATAATCACCGAAAACCACCCCTACACTACATAGTTTCGATCTAACCACATGCAAACTAAGGAAACAGAAACTGGAACACTTAAAACAGAGAAGGTTAGGAAGACTTACGTGGTCGAGGAAGGGAAGTATGGGGTCGGCAAGCTTTGGACGTTGCGCGAACGGCGGTTGAACGACGACGAACGACGGAAGACGAAAACAGATGGTAAGAGAAGGGAGAGAAGTGAAAAGTGGAAATGAGCGTGTCCTCCCTCTATTTATAGACGGATCAGGGACACGTACACGAGCAAGCACGGTGTAGGGGCATCATCATGGCCCTAGCCTAGCCATCATTACGCATTAAATGCGGCACGTGGCTCGAGGCATGCGTGGCACTCCATCCATTTAAATCCCATCAACCATTGGGATCCCCGCATACCGGACAACGTTCCTTGGGCAAAGACTCCCTCGGGCACCGCGGAATAACAGCGCCTCAGCAACAGGATTCGACCACGCCTACTCCTTCCCGATACTGCGAGCTGCCCTTAAGTCATCACTCTTATGCTCAGGAGCAACGACTTAGGGGGCTCCTGTTCCGGACTGGCCCAATGGCTAGACATGACCAAATTCACTTCTGCTCCCAAAACGACCCAATTGCCTAAGTCCTGCCAATTAAGGGAAAAAAAACATTTTACCTTTCTGCCCCTCTGCTGGGGAAGACTGGCCGGTTGACGTCCAGGGTCAACTGTCCCTCCTCAGCATTCCTTCCTGCCACACACGGTTCTATCATCCAGAAATAGTCACGACGCTTGTGCCCACGACCACGTCCTTGCCCGCGACAACGGCTAGTTTCGAGCACCTCTACATGTCCCAACGGCTAGTTTCTAGCAGTTGCCTATTCTTTGGGAGCGAATATCTCTCCCTGAAAATAGGGACCAATGGCCAAGCGCTGAGGGCATTTTAAAAACCCTCTCACTTGAGAGGGTCAGGTATTCTAAATCATCCTAAGACATACAGACTTTGTACTTGCCTTCTTACTTTAGCATCAGAGTGCCTTGCAGGTACACCCCTCCTCATCTTTTAAACCCAGCATCGCAGACATAGTCTCTAGCCCACTTCAGGTTCTGATCAGTCGGTAATATCAGTTTTCAATTGCACGGGGTCGAGAAAGATAAGTTTGATGTGTTTGAAGCGTTTTTTAAAGGCGAATGACGAGTATTTGGTAAGAACGAGACGTGGGCCTCAGAACCAATTGATCGGGGTATTACCGAGATGCTAGATCCCAACGATACCTTTTTCATTCAATGTATTATGAAATTTTTTGATGGACGATGAACTTTTGAAAGATTGTTCAAAGGTACCACTGAAATGCTAGACTCCAATGACCCTTATTTTTGTCCAAGTACTTAGGTTAAGTGTTTTTTATAAACGAAAGAGTGAGCGAAAAGCAACCCATGACGTGTGCCTCAAGAGTAATCATTCAAGGATTTAAGGAATGCAAGACTCTAAGGATCCATTTCTTTTGTTATTGATGAAGAAAATAAATTAGCATTGTGTTTTAATGGGAAAAGAATTTGAATTGTGTTGAATTACTTGGCATTGGTCCAAGATTTGATTATTGAGAAAAATCATTTTAAGTTGTCTTATTATTTAACAAAGATGATTAAGCAATCTAATTAAGTAATTAAAATTGAATTGAATTAACTAATTAAGATGATTAAAAATAATTATCAAAATTAATTGATAAAAAGTAATTTCATCAACATAATCAAATTAATTAGATTTAATTGATCGAAACTAATTAATTAACAAAAATTAACAAATTAATCGTATTAACTAAAAAGTGATTTTAATTGAAAAAAATTATTGAATTTTAAAATGAAATGAACATAGAAATAGATTCAAAATAAAATAGAAATATGGTCAAAGCCGGTTTGAACGTAATGACAACACGAGTAGAATGTCATACGCAAAGGGTTATAATGCGGCAAAAATATCCTTCCTATCAATGTATCGAAAATTCGACGGCATAGCGACATATAAATGTCGAATCCACAAATAAAAAATTGATTTACACAATGCCATGCAATGAAACAAAACAACAACATCACACGACTTTTTTATAATAATTACATTGGATCAGAATAACGAGGGTTTAAAAAAATCCAACACACATATGTAGCACAAATCGAACCGAGAATTCAACGTACAAAAACAACGGGTGCACATAGCAATGGGCTTTAGAGTCCAATCCAAAATTCCAAACAAAACTAGCAAGAGACAATATAATGACATCACATAATAAATAAATAGATCAATAAACACATTCATGTGGCCTTTAAATAAACTAGTAACTAACCCGTGCGTCGCACGGACATGTCTGTTCGAGAATTTTATGTTATGGACGCGTAATTGTTAATCAAATTGAAAGAAGAAATTGTAAAGTTATAAAAATAGATATAAATTAAATTTAAATTTTGTATTGGTAAATATAAGAAATTGTCGAGAAATTTGTATTATTCAAAATTTGAATTAGTAATATAGTTGTTCTCGTTTATAATAATAGAAATTGTTTTTGTATATAAAAATATTTTAATCAACAATGTATTTTTTCTCGTATATAAATAATAATTTTGTTTTGACACAATTTAAACAAAAAAATGAACAGTAAAGTTTTTCCATATATACAAAAATTAGAATAAAAAAAAATTGTGCCCGTTGATTACAATAGTATTTGTTTCGTAGATTAAAAAATTGAATCAAAATTAAAGTTGCGCTCATTTATAACAATAGTATTTGTTTCGTATATTAAAAAATTTGAATCAAAATTAAAATTGTGTCCGTTTAAGACATATGTATTATTCTTTTGTATAACAAAATTTGAATCAAACGAAAAGTTGTGCCAGTGGATTACAGTAGTATTTGTTTCGTAAATTAAAAAATTGATTCAAAATTAAAGTTGTGGTCGTTTATAACATATGTATTTTATTTGTATATAAAAAAATTTGAATCAAACAAAAAATTGTGCCCGTTGATTAACATCATTTTATGCTTCGTAGATTAAAAAATTGAATCAAAATTAAAGTTGCGCTCGTTTATAACAATAGTATTTGTTTCGTATATTAAAAAATTTGAATCAAAATTAAAATTGTGTCCGTTTAAGACATATGTATTATTTTTTTGTATAACAAAATTTGAATCAAACGAAAAGTTGTGCCCGTGGATTATAGTAGTATTTGTTTTGTAAATTAAAAAATTGATTCAAAATTAAAGTTGTGGTTGTTTATAACATATGTATTTTATTTGTATATAAAAAAAATTGAATCAAACAATAAATTGTGCCCGTTGATTAACATAATTTTATATTTCGTAGATTAAAAAATTGAATCAAAATTAAAGTTGCGCTCGTTTATAACAATAGTATTTGTTTCTATATTAAAAAATTTGAATCAAAATTAAAATTGTGTCCGTTTAAAACATATGTATTATTTTTTTGTATAACAAAATTTGAAATCAAACAAAAAGTTGTACCCGTGGGTTACAGTAGTATTTGTTTCACATATTAAAAAATGGATTCAAAATTAAAGTTGTGCTTGTTTATAACATATGTATTTTTTTGTATATAAAAACATTTGAATCAAAAAAAAGTTGTGCCCGTTGATTACAATAGTATTTGTTTCGTAGATTAAAAAATAGAAGCAAAATTAAAGTTGTGCCCGTAATAATATTTTGTATATTTAATTTTAAAATTTAGATCTACTAAAATCTATAAACAGATATCATAAAATTTTACATTATATAAATAATATAGATATATTGATATTATTTATGTTTATCAATCAAATTATTAATTAAATTATATATTTTGTATTTCTAATATTGTATAATATATGTTGATTCAGTGTGATGGCTAATGCAATGTTTACAATATATTATTAGTGCTTTAAATTGTCTAATCATTATAGATATTTGGGTTAAATATGTCTAAGGTCCCTGAAAATAACCCAACATTCAAGTTTGGTCCCTATAAATATTTTCTTCAAGGTTTGGCCCCCCTAAAGCTTTCCGTTTGTAACTGTAGTCCCTCCCGTTAATTTTCACTAACGGAGGATGACCTGGCGTGCCACATGTGTAAATTTGTCTTGCCAACTGTGTTTTATTTCATTGACCAGTCAGAAATGTTTATAGGTTTGATATTCTACTCTCCTTGAACATTCACGACCTAATCCCTAAAACCCTAAATCTTCATAATCTCTCCATCTTCTTTGGTTGTGTTTTCCCCTTCATAACTGTCCTATTTCGTATTCTCGTAACCTTTCTCCTTCATAACTGTCCTATTTCGTCGTCATGTCTACATCATCCGGGCTCAGCAAGGTAGTCTCACAACACTCCAAGAGTTTTAACAACAGTGAAGGGAAAAAGTGTGGATGCAAGGGAACTTTGATTTCCTACGTGTGCAAGAGGGAAAAGAATCAAGGTAGATTGTTTTGGAGATGTCTGTTTTGGAAGAATGAGGGTACGTGCAATATGTTTGTTTGGGATGATGAAATTGGAGGAGGGATTGTAGCTGTTGAATGGAGCAAGGAAGAGAGGCATATGCAAATGGTGGAAACCTTTAAGGATCTTTATGAAAATTCGATGAAGAAGAACAACAGGCTGAAGATGAAACTCAAGGCAGTGGAATTCTATGGAAATTTGAAGACTATTTGTGTTATAATTTCAGTATTGGTCAACATGTATTTTGTGCTTAGGTGTAATTGTAGAGTTGAGTGAATGAAATGTGTTGTTGTTTTAATGAAAATTTAATGTTTGTCTTTAGACGTTGTAATGTTATCTTGTTTTGAGAAAGTATTCAAAATGTAAGAATGTTCTGATATGGTTTAGTTTGGAAAATGTAACAATGTTCTGTGTTAATGATATCTGTTGTTGTTTTGTTATGAGCATTTGATCAAAATGAAATGTTGTTTTGTACTGATGTCTCATAATTGGTTATACCAAAAGAGTACTATTCAAAGACACTTTAATTAAGTGACACATATTTAAGTGACCTCCCTGGGCCTCCCTGGTGTTTGTTCTTTTCCATCTAGTTTGACTCTCTTCATTAGGTTCCCTCCTCCTCAATTTCTTAGGCCTCCCTGGGCCTCGTTTGAAATTAGGTGGCAGCATTCCCTCATTATCAGTCTTAGGCCACTTGTTTTATCCATTTAGTGGGGTAATAGCCTCACTATAGCATGCAACATAAGTGCTCTTGTGATATCAAGTGTGGACATATTTAATAGGGTCATCTACCTTCCTATGGATGGCAGCCACAACATGCCTACAAGGAATACCCACCAGTTCCCAAAAGTTGCAAGAACAAGTATGTTTTTCAAGATCTACCACAAAACTGTCAGTAAATAACACATGACTCACTTGAAATGACAACCTACCAGCATATGTAGCTGTCCAAGAAGCACTCTTCTCTATTTCCCTACCTAGTCTCCTTAGGGGTTTGGCCATTATGATACCATTATAACTCTCCACCTTTTCCCTAAGAGTGGCAAACCTCCCCATTAAATAATTCATTATCCACTCCAACATTGTTATTATGGGTTTGTCTCTTTGCAATAATATGGTTGCATTAAATGACTCACTCAAATTGTTCATCAAAACATCACATTTAGAAAATATAGGAAAGGCATGCTTACACCATTTTTTTTTGGGAATTGACTCTATCCACTCATAGGCCTCCAAACTGACATCCTTAATCATTAGCATCTTTGCTTCATGAGCTTCAAAGTATGTAGCCTTGGCAGCACCCATCATTAGATCTCTGAACAAAGTCCCTCCTCCAAATCTCTTTTTGAAGTTTGCATACAGATGCCTTAGACAGAATCTATATTCATATGATGGATACTCTTCCTCAAAAACCTGCACTAAACCCTAATCAAGGAAAACAATAAAGCATTAGGACATTGTAATGTATGTAAAAAAATTGAAATCCAACAATGCATTAAAACTACCTTTTGCTTATCAGATATAAAGCACCACCTCCCATCTCCAATATCCTCAATCAACAACTTCATAAACCAGCTCCAGGAATCCTTTGTCTCCATCTCAACCACAACAAATGCAATAGGCAGGTATTGATCATTGGGGTATCTTCCAACAGCAATCAAAAGAATAACACCATATTTATGCTTCAAATGGCATCCATCAAAACCAATGAAAGGCCTACATCTTCTTGTCAATGCTTTCTTAGTTCCATCAAATGACATATAGCATCTCTCAAATCTTGGTTTCAACCCTTCACTTGGAGAACTAGTACTGATTTTAAATGTGTTACCAGCTGAGGCCTTTTTCAATTCAGCAACATAGGACAAAAAGAGGCTATACTATTTGCTTGAGTCACCTTCAACAATGGCTCTTGCAATCTGTCTAGCCTTAAATGCCCTACATCCTGGAATTTCTGTTGCATACCTCTTCCTTACATCAGCAACTACCTTATTCAACCTCATTCTAGGATTATTCTTCAAGCCATCAACAATTACCTTGGTAACCCACTCAGCTCTAGCATTTCTGTTAAAGAATTGTCTACCACACTTGTGTTTGGCAAACAAAGTTTTTATCCTAAAAGTGGTTGAGGTCAATACCCTACTACACAACACTGTATAATCACATTTCTTCTTGTCCTTGCACACAACCCTAAATCTATTTTTATCATTCTTTTCAAACTTTACCTCCCTCCCATTCAACACATTGTGTTCTAATATGGCATCCTTAAACTGCCTTAAGGATGTAAACTCCATCCCAACTTTGAACACATAATCCTTGCTCAATGACTCCTCCTCACTATACCTCAAAACACAAGGCCTCTCATCACAACTATCATCATCCCCACCACTGTCCAGCTCATCAGTCAAGTATTCATCCTCAATGACATGTTCCTTTCCCAACTCCTCAGTTATACATACCTTATGCTCTTGCTCACTCTTGTTGACTTCCACACTAACACCATCATCTTCTTTTTTATCTTCCCCAACAACCCTATTAGGCAGTACCTCATCAATCCCTTCCTCAAACCCACACATTCTCTCCTCCTCACTATCTTCAAAGTGCACATATTCCACAGAGTCTTCCTCAGACTCTTCACTTGATCCACTCCTGTTGTCAATGTCCTCCTCACACTTAGGTGTCTTTCCTTTCTCTCTAATCCTCTCCATACCTGTGTCCTCTCCTTGAACCCTATTTTCACAGTAAATTTCAATGTCACACTTGTACTCCATGGCAGACAAGGCCAACTCAAACGCATCTCCATCATCCTTAAATGGTTTTAGGTCATTTTCAAATGATCCTTCCTCAGCCTTCCACCACATCTTAACCAATTTGTAATCAAACTCAGGAAGAAACTCCAAAAATCAGGATCCTGACCCTTAAAAGCATACACTTCCCCACTTTCGTATTTTATGTTTGTGTCTTTTACAAAAACCCCTTTACATAAAAAACAACAGTGAACTTATCCATACCCCTGCACACAAAAGTTAAATCTATCTTTAATTTTTACCATTTTTTTACACAACATGAGTAACCCTAATTTTACTACCCCAAACGTTGACTAACAATACCAATGAAATACAAGTGTTGAAAGCAGGGGACCACCATTGTAAACATATATTAAACATAGCAAGAAAAGGACGAAAATGGCAGACAAGTTTATCATTTAACAAACAACGAAAATGGCAGACAAACCATCGATGGACCACAAACGCAAACCTATCATTAATCAATAAAAGAAATAAAACAATGGCAGACAAACTCGTTTACCTGGGACCACTGCTGCGAATCGTAGTTCACCTCCTTTGGGACCACTTCTGAGAGCTGCGACTACACGAACAACTATCTTCTTCTGCTAGGGCATAATTTCTTTGACAAACCAATGATTTTTGGAAAATGACTCCTCAGTTTCTTTTGTTTTCTATTTCAATTCCTCTTTTTCTATTTTTCAAATAAAGACGTTTTAACTTCTTTCAAATAAAGACAAACTCATTTACAGCGTGGCCTAATAAAAAAAGACAAATTTACACATGTAGCACACCAGGTCATCCCCCGTTAGTGAAAACTAACGGGAGGGACTACAGTTAGAAACGGAAAACTTTAGGAGGACCAAAAGTTGAAGAAAATATTTATAGGGACCAAACTTGAATGTTGGGTTATTTTCAGGGACCTTAGACATATTTAACCCTAGATATTTTATAGTGATCATTATATTTGTTACTACTTAAAATGTTGAAGCATAATATCATCAATATTAATCATAATATTCAGAATGTCAAAAAATATTATGAAGAGAGTTATATGATTTTTGCATTCCATTCTCGTAAACTTTTTGGTTACCAACATAACAACAAACATGTATTATTCTCCATTTATAAAAAAAACAACATGCGTTTCAATATTATCTTTTACTTTTACAAACACCATATATCTAACTTGACCTATTTTTAAGTATGGACATTTGGACCTATGTTCCTATAACTTAGTTTGAACAATTTATAAAACATTTGAAAAGGCAATTAAGACTTCAGCTTGGATCAGCTTGGATCTGGACCTTATATCCACACATGAACAATCAGCTTAGATCTCTAGTTTTGTTCTGAAAATAAAAATCACAAGTAATAAGATGAAAAATCAAAATTTTAAACTTAAATATTAAATAGATATGCATGCTTGTTCAGTAAATAGATTGTATAAGTTTTATTATCAGTAATGAATTACTTCATAAAGAAGAAGAAGAATGCCAAAAAACCTGTGATATAGAGATTCCAAACGAATAGTCATTACTGCATAATCAAAATCCAAGAACCAATCCTGGAAGAAGTTTGTTATGATTAGCAGCAACAGAGAGAAACAGAGAGAGGTGACTGCATAGATGACAACCTTGTTACAAAATTAAAATATACCTATCACAAGCCACAACACAAGTAGGTCAAAAAAGAGTACAAAATACAGCTATATCTTATGGTACCCGTCAAATCTTATATTTCAACACCAAGTCGTTTTGGGGCATCTTATTTATGTCATCATCATCTTATACTTTTGATACTGATACACCTTACAGGTATAAAGGATGGGAAACAATAACCCAAGCCAAAAGGTTACTCTATAAACAGACATGTGTCACTCATAAACGTTAAATTTTGTCAAGAATCATACATTCAAACAACAAAAAACTTGAATGACAAAAGCTGTATTTGTAAACATGTATGTAACGCAGAAAAGCAAATCAAAAAATCAAAACCAATTTCATTCATATGAATTGAAATCTATATCATTCAAAGTGGTCGATTGAGAAACAAAAGTTACAACATTAAGAAAAATAAAACTCCTAATAGTCAAATCTAAAAGGCCTGAACGACATGAAATTGCTCCAACCGATTGGTGCTAAGTCTTCATCATCTGAATCAAACGTACGTTTCTTCCGTATCCTTCTTGCTCTGTTAATTCTCCTCCTCCTCCGTCTTCTTTCAACTGAGACCGACTATAGCCTCTGCACAACTTCCTCGGGCTGGACTTGTTTGGGGTGAACTGGTTGTTGAACATCAGAAGTAGGTCTTTGAACATCTGAAGTTGGTTGTTGAACATCTAAACTTTGTTGGGTATGGACAACATCATTGGAACTCATGTTCGTTTTCCTTCTTGAATGATGCTGGTTGTGTGATAAAATGAAGAGTAAAACATTTATATAATGGTTTATGTTGAGATTCTAAACGTGTTTTTTTGGGCTGTAATTATTGGTTGGATAGTTCAATAACCACTGCAGGTAATTGAATATCAATGGTCACGTTTATCATTTATTTTAAAATACATTATTATTTAATATGGGGCATTGGGAAGCAAAACATTATATATTGTTATTATGAGCCCAAAACCTATTTACATCAGAAGTGGTAAATAGATTTCAAAGGCATAAATATAATTTGAGTATTTCATATCTATATAATTACAAATTAAGAAACACAAAATTATATTAAACCATGGGATATTATATGTGCTATTTAAAACAATATAATGTTATGTTGCAGAAAGTAGATGTACCTTATATATGTAGCAGTAATTCATCAGGACCAGAGTTTAATAATGTGACTACAATTAGACATAACTCACCCTTGAGAACCAATCAATCATGAAGCCCAAGAAGAGAAGCTCACTTGAAAATACGGAAAAGAGCATTTGAGAAAAAAATATACCAGCCATCAGGAAACTAAAGATTGGTTCACCCTGTAGATCATTTCGTATATAGAAATTAAATACCAAACCATTAAGAATACAAAATGATCCTCTTAAAAAAGGAATATAGAAAGAAATCCTAATGCCAAAAAAAATTTATGCAGTTATAGCATCACAAATATATTAAGGAAACAGAATGGTAAGAGACACGAACCAGTGTTGCACCAGCTAAGGCCAATAACACACCACATATATCCATAACAAGCATGTGTGAAAAATAAGGTATACCATTTCAAAACCACCTTAACTGAGTATATTATTTCATATAACAGACCAAGAAAGCAAATATGTAACAAACACAATAAAGAAAACAAATGCTTAAATATATAATACACCTTCATAGATTGAACCGCTCTTTCCAAAGTTCAAGCATAATGCTTATATAGAGAATGACTTCTAAAGCAAAAAAAAAAAACTATACGCATAAACGCGACATTACATCAGCCAAAGGGAAACATACCAAGGTTTCACCAAAACTGCTACACAGATATTGTAGTGACATTAGATGTGCTATTTAAAACAATATAATGTTATGTTGCAGAAAGTAGATTTACATTTGTATAATCCAATACAATCCATTATACACTGTCAAAGATAATCCAATACGTAACAACTGTAAGGCGTCATTAGTCATGAAGCCTAAACTGCAAAACATCCAAACTGAAATTGAAATTAATATAAACTAAGACATTTTACAACATACTGTTTTTGTATTTCTCCATTTGCATCATTGCAGCAAATTGAACCACATCACCTTATTTTTTCATCCTTTCTTTTCTGTAATCACAAAACAAAACAAATAAATCAAACACATAAACAAAGACTAACCAAGTTGGTTGATCACAGAAACATAAAAAATACATACCACTCTTTCATCTAAACACATAAACACTAACATTATCTCCTACATATTTTCAAGCCCATAACATGCTTTGCGGCAACAGAAACCTTCCTTACCTATTTTCACACCCATAATGAAGCTTTACTGAAAAATGAAAACACACAATACAAAAATGTCAGAGTTGCGAGAAATAAAAAGATTCATAAAACCTAACTCCATTTTTGTCACAACGAAATCCTAAAATCAGAAAAAGAAGAAAAACAAACCCTTAAATCTTTAGCACAGTTTTGTAGATCTATAGCACACTTTTCTCCATTTACATCATTGCAGCAAATTGAACCACATCACCTTGTTTTGTCATCCTTTCTTTCCTGTAATCACAAAATAAAACAAATATATAAAAAACATAAACAAAGACAACGATTCATAAAACCTAGCTTCATTTTTCTCACAACGAAATCCTAAAATCAGAAAAAGAAGAAAAACAAACCCTAAAATCTGAAGCACAGTTTTGTAGATCTAAGAAAAAAAGGATAAACAGATTTATCAAAAGAATGAAGATTGACGAAGATGCTGACTTACCAGAAGACCAAACAACTAACCTTCCTCTCATATTCTTCTGCTTTTGCACCATTTCCATACTCAGCACCATAGTGCCAACACAAACCAAGCAGACAATGAATGACGAAGAGGAAGAGGAGAGAGGAAGAAAGAGAAAGTAACAGTGACTGTTGTTAGGTGCAGATTTGACCTAAAAATGACATATCTTTCTTTGCACTTTTTCCACTCTTTTCTCAAGTTTTCATTGGTTTTTATCCATGATTGTTGTTGTTCTTCTAAACATTGAGAATATATATTTGGTGCTTGTAATATGTGTGCTATTGTGTAGGAAAAGGCACTAAATGATCAAAGTTGTAAGACACAAGAAATGGTGCAAGCTGTCAAAGAAATGAGGAATGCATCAGTTAGTTCGCTTTGCGAACATGAAAGCGAGTGCCAGCGAAGGTTCGCTTTGCGAACTCTGGCGAAGTTACCAACGAATGGTCCCAGAATTGGACAGAGGAAAAATGAGCTAAAATTCACTTTGCGAGCTTGAAAGCGAGTGTTCGCTTTGCGAACATTCCTTCGCATTGCGAACTCACGAGAATTTCTGGGGCGGTTTAACTGTTCAGAGGCACCTGAAGTGCCATTTTTCACCATTCACTGTGCGAATGAATCGTTCGCTTAGCGAACGTGTAAATTCCTGAATTGTATAAATAGATTTTCACACTTTTTAGGTTATGTTGTTCTGGATTTTGAAGATAGAAACTTGTAAATAAAAAATCAGAGCTTATATCTTCTCATTTCCAAGGGAGAAAAGGTAGGAACTTTGATTTCTTGTTAGAGAGGGATGTAATCTCTTGATACCTTTTGTATTTCATCTAATCTATGTTTATGAATTTAGTTTGGATTCTCTATTTGTTTGTTGTCTTTGATTGATTGTTTGTGGGTCTTGACAAAACCTATCTCAAATCTTTGGTCTTAGATTTTCAAACTATCATTGAGCAAGCTTTTGACATGAGTTTGTGATTTGATATTCATTTTATCTCAGCTCAATAGCATTGTGTTGATTGTTAGAATGCATAACTTTTAGTAATTAACGCAATAAGAGACCGCGCTATCGCTTGACAAATGGTGTCGGGAGGGTGCGTGAGAATAGTGATGAAGAGCGACATTCACATTCATTTGGCAAATTAGTTGAATACATGTAAAAAGGGTTAAACGTATGTACGTATTTTGATCATTGGCTTTGTATGTGAAGAGTTCATGAGTTTGATATTGATGTTATAGTAATATCTGTTGAGTTTTGATTCCAGAGATGGATTAGGCTTAACATTCATGTAGGCCTTATATGCTTTGTATTGATTGGTGATGTCTGAGAGGAATTATTGATCGATACAAAATCACTTACGATATGCGGGGGCCGAGAGGACATGTATGTTGCGAGTGATACATGATGATATTAGACGAATATTTGATTTATGTATAAAATTGGTCAAAAGAATACATGTGTTATCAATTGATGAGATCCAATTCCACCAAGGCTCTGTTTATAATTCAGTCTTTACTTTATATTTTCCGTCTTTACATTTTCCGCATTTGCTTTTGGTTCCGCTTTAAACCAAAACTTGTGAACCATGAGCTTAGAAATGTAGAAACCGTCGATTGGCATTCTTTCCCTCGCACTGATCCCCGAGGAGACGATAAAACTTGGTCCTTACATACTATAAATTTTTGTTGCTTGCTGCTATATTACAGTTCAATAAAATGGCGCCGTTGCCGGGAATCGGTGTTTAGATATTGAATCGCATCGCGATAGTTTATATATTTTTGAGCTTTGTACATTTGTTTATATTGTTTGTATTTGTTTTCTTTGATGTTTTCTCTAGTGTGATCAGGAATGATGAGAACTCCTTCTAGATTGGTTGCTTTTGTATAAAAGTATTCAATGAAGCTTCGACCGAGTCTGGATAATGAGATTTGAAAGTATGCGAGGTAAATTGTACTACTTCATAGAATGTTATAATGATTTAAGAATTTTGTGCTTTGTGCAAATGTGTATCTTTGTTTTATTTTGCAACTTGTTTGAATGCTTGTTTCACTTAGGTCCAAAAGCCACAAATTATGAGGAAACCTCCATTGTTTACTAAATGCTTGGATGACTGATAACTTTGTTTAATTCGTTGATTCATGTTTTATCTTTTGATTATTGTGATTTTGTGGAAGCATTAGAAATGATCAAGGCATTTGTTTATATTGAGCACAACCGTATCCAAAAGTGCCTTACCCGTGAGTAGTGAGTATTTATTAGCCCCTTTGAGCCTAAACAGTTTAGATCTCATTTTAGTGATGAACTTTGTGTTGTACATAATTTGAAAGTGTAGTTCATCATTGAATTTTGTGAGGTTCTAAAAATCTCTTCTTGAACCTTTGAACTTTGTTTTATTGATTTCCTTGCCTTAAAAACCAAGGAGCATTCACTTGAGGTTTGGTTGAATTCAAGTTGGGGAGAATGAAAAAGAAGAATGGTAGGTTGCTTTAAACTTTTGAAAAAGTTCAAACAAACATGAAAAGAAAAAGTGTAAATATGAATGTGAAAAACATAATAAAAAGAAGGGTTAATACCTATTTTCACCCCTGCCATATGAGCGTGTTTTGAAAAACCCCCATGCGAAAAAAAAAGTTGCAAGATTGGCCTTAACAAATTTCAAAAGTTACCATTTAGACCTTCATCAGGCCACATCATCAAAAATAATGATGTGGCAGTCATTTTTTTAATTTTTTAATGAAAAGAAATTCCACATCATTAATAGGCTTTGTGAAATGACTCTTATACCCCCACTTTTTAATTTTTTTTATTTAGTTTTTTTTAGTTTTTCTTTTATTTAATTTTTTTAGATTTTATTTAATTTATAATTTTTTTATTTATTTAATTTTTTCTTTAATTATTTTTATTTAATAGGCTTTGTTTTTCTTTAATTTTTTTATTTATTTTTATTAATATTTTTTTCTGAAATTATTTTTAATTCTATTTTAAACAAATTGTTATTTTAAAAATTATTTTAATTGGGCCACAAACAAACACACACAAGCCCATTATAAGTCCATTCTTTCTGGCCCATATATTATTTCATTTGTTATATGATTGACAAGTAACATATATAAACACTTTCATTTATTAAATAGTTTTCGATGTGGGACTTTCACAACAACCATAACAACAACTTCACTCACAAACAAACCACCACCACCACCACCATGACATTATTGCAAGTTCAAATTCTCACATATTTGCGAGTGTGTTAGCAGTGGTTTTAAGTGACGGGAGGAATAGCTGGACGATAAGTTACGGAGTTGTGAAGGTGGCTAGGTGTTGTTGTTAGAGGATGATGATTTGCAGGAGGTTGGTTTAGTGACTTTCGTGAAGATTTTACAAGATGTTCAGGGTGGTCGAAGGTGTTAAAACAAACAGCTGAAGGTTATTGTTATGGTGAAACAAGTTTATTATATACGTGAGCTTGTGTCGTTGTGTCGAATAGTGTATAAGAAGGCGGATCTATAATGTTCATGGTTATTTTTGGTTAATGGTTATTGAAGTTTGTTTTTCGAAAAGCGATGGATGTTGTTGTAGGTTGTTATTGAGAGGAAGAAGGTAGTGAAGTGGTGGTTATGGAGATGGAATCGAAGGAGAAAGGTTGTAACAGAGAAGAATGGAATTAGTATAAGAAGATGATGATGATGGAGTTGAGGTACTGTTTGTGGTGGTGGTGGTGGTGGTTTGTTTGTGAGTGAAGTTGTTGTTATGGTTGTTGTGAAAGTCCCACATCGAAAACTATTTACTAAATGAAAGTGTTTATATATGTTACTTGTCAATCATATAACAAATGAAATAATATATGTGCCAGAAAGAATGGACTTATAATGGGCTTGTGTGTGTTTGTTTGTGGCCCAATTAAAATAATTTTTAAAATAACAATTTGTTTAAAATAGAATTAAAAATAATTTCAGAAAAAAATATTAATAAAAATAAATAAAAAAATTAAAGAAAAACAAAGCCTAGTAAATAAAAATAATTAAAGAAAAAATTAAATAAATAAAAAAATTATAAATTAAATAAAATCTAAAAAAATTAAATAAAAGAAAAACTAAAAAAAACTAAATAAAAAAAATTAAAAAGTGGGGGTATAAGAGTCATTTCACAAAGCCTATTAATGATGTGGAATTTCTTTTCATTAAAAAATTAAAAAAATGACCGCCTCATCATTATGTTTGATGATGTGGCCTGATGAAGGTCTAAATGGTAACTTTTGAAATTTGTTAAGGCCAATCTTGCAACGTTTTTTTTCGCAGGGGGGTTTTTCAAAACACGCTCATATTGCAGGGGTGAAAATAGGTATTAACCCTACAAAGAATGCTTGTTTGATGAGAAAAATAGAGATGAAATAATTGTGCATAAGGAAGTTTGAGAAAGTTTGTGATAAAGGAATAAGACTGGTGAATGAAGTTGTAATGAGTAAATATCATTTATCGGCAATTTCGATTCAATGGCCTTTAGAAATGTCCCTTTGTTGTAAACCCGACCAAGCTACAACCCTTAAAGCCCTTAGTGATCTTTTTGCTTCCATGTTTTCATGTTTGACTGTTAGATGTTGTATGAATTGGATTGTTATTAGCATTGTTTGTCGGGTGAGTGAAATTCCCCGCGGTTGCAAACGCGTCAATTTCTTCATTCTTATTTTGAAGAGGAGTGTTAGAGTGATTCAAGTATGAAAATTTAGTTATTCTTAGAACCATGATGATATTTGTTTAAGAACTTAATTCTTTGTCATTGTTTGATTCTATTGAGTGGTGAAAGTTGCTTGTGCGTATTTTCGTGCTTGTCAGCATTCATATTGTTTTGGTTGAATCTTATGCTTGAGCAAATCCTCTTGTTTTCATGAGAGGCATATGTAGCGCGAGTTTTTTTTTTGTGGTTGTTAAGCACTATCACTTTAGGGTACTACAACTCGATTCATTTTTTATCCTATTGAAGCTGATGAAGGAAGGGAAATAGATGTCTCCAATTAACCCTGCTTGCATACTGAGTTTGAACAGATGACTGTTGGTTTACAGATGCTAAAAAGATCGTGGGTCTCTCTTAGGTTATTTTCTTGAGAACACAGTGTGACGGGATTATTGGTAGGATGTTAGGACTGATGCTTTTCGATTGATGTTTGAAGATACGGGATTTAGGGTTTTTAATTAGTGTGCTCGCTAAGATTTTTCAATCTTATGCCTACGTATTCCCGTTTAACGAAACAGGGAAATCAGAGCGATCGTAGTTCCTCTTATTCTATGGGAGGAAAAAGGTTGTTTTGGTGTCTTGTTCAAAGCCCAAGACATGAAGCTGAAGGTAATTTGTATCTTGTTCAAAGCCCAAGATGTGAAGCTAAACGATTTTGACTTTAGAGAGAATTTGTCATCTCTAAAGAGGAGTTGTTGACGTTTGTATGCTGTGAGCAAAGCATGTTTTGATGCTAAAAGGTTGATTGATTCAACCGGGATTTCCTTATACAAAGCCTAAGAGGAGGTTATTAACCCAACAAGAGGGTGTTTTCATGTGTCTCGTACGAAGCCCGAGAGAGAGGCTAAAAGAGAGATTGACTCAACAAGAGAGTCTTTTATACTCAACAAGAGAGTGTTTTTGTACCTCGTACGAAGCCCGAGATGGAGGCTAAAAGTGGTTTGACTCAACAAGAGAGTCTGAAAAGGTTAGCTCCACTGGGGAGAATCATTGTACAGAGCCCAAGAGGAGGCTAGGGTTACTGTTTCAGTTGAGTGACAGGTCCAGTATGTTGGTCAAAAGAGAAAATAAGTTCTTATATGGGTAATGTTGTACTCATGGATTTGATCTGAGGACCGAGATTATTTCCTGTTCTTTAAGGAAACGGAGAATCCGAAGGGTATTGAGACTGCCCAAGTCTACGGGTGTTTTTTCCTATTTTTGAAAGGAACTTGAGAATGTCTTCAAGACTCAAAGAGGTTAAACTGTCCAAGTCTAGAGTTTTATCTTTTGTACTATGCTTAAGAGAGATCCAGAGACAGTATGTTCACCGTAGGAAGATCTAGAATCTTTGAAAGACTGTTCTATTAAGATGACTAATTTATGTTCCTATACCTTTAAGAGGTCGTCGGGACAATTTGTACGAAGCCCAAGAGGAGGCGAGAAAAACTTTTAAGAAGCCGAATGGACAATTTGTACGAAGCCCAATAGGAGGCTATCTTCCCGGAGGAAAACTCATTATACGAAGCCTAAGAGGAGGCTGTGAAAACTTCTAAGAAGCCGACGGGTCCTTGTACAACGCCCAAGAGGAGGCGGGGATGCTTTAGGAAGCCTATGAGTCCTTGCACTAAGCCCAAGAGGAGGCTGATGAACAGTTCCAGAAGGGGTTTCACTTGGAACATTGGCCTTCTGTATATGAACTGTTCAAAGGGGGAGATTTCTTAGATCTAGTTATCTAAAATTGTTGTAAAAGAAAATTCTCATGGTTTAGGTTATGTTGAAATATCCGGGAGAACGTAGAATGTAAGGAGACGAGGTTTTGTCTAGTTCTAGACATAGTTGCCGGGGAAACTCTAAATATATATACTAGTATTACACAGTCGATATGAGTTTATGAAAGAAGACTTACAGTGAAACAGCCCCACAATACAGTTATATACATATGAAAGTGGTAAATGAAAGCGGGTAAACACTTACTCGGTTGTAGAGCTTCCATGTTGTTTGGTTAGTTATTCAACAAAGAAATTGAAAATAACAGTATGTTACAAAATCAAAGGATAAAGTGCTTTTGAAAGGAAAATTGGGGCTTACAGCTCAAGGAGAGGCCCAGGGTTTTATCAGTGATCGCACTGTCGTTTTGTACAGGGACTTATACAAGTGACTGAGGCCCAAGAAAGATTTTTTGTACAAAGGGGTGGGTCTTACACTCTCTCAAGAGGCCCAAAATGATTGAAAGTGAACAAAGATGGGTCTCATAGCTCAAGGAGAAACCCAGGGTTTACTTTGAAATGGGCGACGATTGCGCCGAGGTTTTGAAAACACCGTGGGTCTTATACAATGACTGAGGCCCAAAAGTTTTTGGTTTCAAAAGGGGATTGGGTCTTACACTCTATTAGAGGCCCAAAATGATTTTGAATGGGTCTTATAGCTCGAGGAGAGGCCCAGATGGTTTGTTTTAAACGGGCGATGATCGCGCCGAACTTTTGAAATACAACGGAACTTATACAACATTTGAGGCCCAAAATAGGTTTGTATTTACAAAGGATTGAGTCTTACACTCTATTAGAGGCCCAAAATGTTTTTAAAAGGTTTGATGAGGGTTGGATTAATCAAAACCCTAATTTGTTTCCAAAATGTATTTTATTGAATAAAAAATTCAATTAAAATGATCAAAATTGTTTAACATGTGGAAAACAAATTGTGATCTTGGATTAATGTTTCAAAAATCATGTTTTGACCTACAAAATGATTAGAAATCATTAAAATTTGCAAAATCAAGAAGGAAAAAATATTTTAAATGTCAAAAACAATTAAAATATTAATTCTTGGAAAAAAATATCAATTATATGAAATAAATAATATTTTTGGGATTTTTTGGTAAAATAAAATATTTTAAAATTTTTGTGAATTATTAAAAAAAGAATCAACTCTAAATCATTAAAACTCAGAGAGAAATTAATTTTTGAATCAATTAAATAAAATCACAAAATTCAAATATTCAAATATTTGAAAAAGGGCGCCAAGAACATGGCAAGAACACGCGCCCTTCCTCTGTTTCTGCAGATTTGTGTTTTCTATCCAATCTCACTGAAGACTTGATTATATCATACAATCTACATATCAATCTACTCGTTTCAACCTCACGATCATGTCTATGGTCTTTAATTTCATTTATTTTAAGCATGGAATAAGAAATCAAAGAGAAACCTCAAGAACCCTAAATTCTGCATGAAGGTTCAGAAATTCTTTACACGATTCATACAAAATAATTGATTGAGGGTAAACACTCTATGCATGATTATGAACATATTGTCAAATTATTGTGCAGCAAAAAATGCATGGATCATAGAGTTAGAAGAGCTCATGCTCACCTCTTGCAGCTGGTGATCGTGTTTTGGGTTAGAGGTGTTACAACTAGGTTCTAATGATCTGGATACGTTCCCTATGTTCCATGGAGTGTGTTTGGATGCTTGGAATGGATTGAAATGATCTGGAACTTGAGATGGCACCCCAACTACAAATCTGTCAAAGGCTTGAGCAATTGGCTAGTGATTTTGTGATTTTGGTGTTCCAGATGTTATGTGAGTGTTTAGATTACTTCTATATGATGTTTATGAGGTGTGTGTGTGTGATTGGTTTGGTTGGAATTGCTCTCAAACTCAAAACCCGATAGTGACTTGCTTTGGAAGGCAAATTTGGAAGTGAGAAGGTGATTTTGAGGAAAGCATATGTTTGATGGCTTTGGTGTACTCAAACTGAACACAAATGAGCTCTATTTATAGTAGAGCAAGTTTGTTTTGGGATCAATAGTGAATGGCAACTGCAGCAGAGGTTTGGCCAATGTTGATCAATGAGAATCCAAGTCTCCTCTATCCATTGACTAGAGGTTAGGGCACAGAGTTGTGGCTCCCTAGTTGTTGGATCATTCTTGACTGAATTTAGCTGCAAATGTGTCAGTCCATGCCACCTTGGTGCATCCATTAAATGTTTCAATCCAAAATTGGAGTCTTGTCCCTCTTTTAGGGATTTCTAGGTTTGGCATGCTACTTCTTGTTCCAAAGACTTGGGAGGCTTGGATCAGTGTTTGTTCCCTTTAGATTTGATCCTAAGATTTGTCCAAAGTGATGACAAGGCTTGGAATTATCTGATTTTGCCAAATCGAGCAAAAGTGCAAAATTCTGCATAGCCTTGACAGTTTTCAGCAAGGCATATTGCCATTGTCATATCTCATGGCTTAAGTGGAATTTGATGGAGTTCTTGGCCATTTTAGAAAGCCCTCATATGATACAATAACTGTTTGATCATAATTGGTTTTGATACTTTTTGGATCCTAGTGAAAAATGCCCCTACATTTGGAAAAAAGTGAAGGCAGATTCTGACTTAGTGAAAATTTCACTAAGTGTTGGAAAAAAGTGACATTTTCACTTTTTGTGATTTTGATCATTCCATAATTTAAAATCCATGGGGAATTGGAATGAGTGGTAGTTGAAGCTTTTGTAGAGGGTAATGAGAGCTACAAATCTAGTTTTGGCTGGGAAAAAATGGCCTTGTGGTTTAGGAGTTATGATCCTCCAAAGTTGGTACCCTAGCCACTTTGTTCCATAACTTAGAAATTTTTCTTAGTTTTTTATGGTTACCCCCTTTTACAAGTTATCCCACTTTTCTTGATTTTTCTTGATTAATGATGATTCCAACCACACATTACCATCATTTTAGGGTTAAGGAACCATAATTGTGAAAAATCTCAAAAAGTCAAAGTTTGACTTTTGTGCACAGTTGACTTTTTATCAGATGAATTCCAAACTGTGCGATCCTCTATGAAATCAAGTCCTTGACCTAAATCAAACTTGATGGATTGATTTCATAGGTGTTATAGGGTGTATTGAATCATGTCTTAGGATTTGGGACCATGTCCTGGTCAAAAGTCAAAGATACAGTTGACTTTTTCCGCGAAACCCTAACTGTGATTCTGATGAAATTAAAACTTGTTGTTCAAGCTTCTTGGATCAATCCATTGTTGAAAATGGATCAATGTGATGTGTTTGAGACCCTCAAATCCCCTCTTGAGGTCTTGGCTCATGTTTTGTCCCAAAAGTCAACTTAGGGGTGAATTAGGTCAAGAAACCCTAATTCCTGATTTTTTGATGAAAGCATCCCCTGAGGCTAAATTGACTTGATGATTGGGTTCATGAGATCCCTTGGAGCATCATAGGTTATGCTTTGAAGCATTGGCTCATGCCCAGAGGAAAATTTCCATCTGGAGGCCCTGGTCGACCAAACCCTAATTTGGTGACACTAGCGATCTTAAGGCTTGATCCACCTAGAAGGGAGAAGCCTTGTGCTTAATCCTTGAAGTGAGATTCCTCTTAATCCTTTGTGGATGTTTGAGAGGCTAGACAAGTTGAATATTATGTCATTTCTTGATTGATCCTTTGTCTAAGAGCTCTGAGAGGGCTTGAAACCCTAAGTCTGATTGTAGTGGATGCTCACCCATCTTTGGGGAGACTAATGGTTCATCCATATTGTGATGATGATTTGCACAATGATGGGAAATCTTAGTGGTCAAAATTTGGGGTATGACACGTAGTTCCTCCTATTCTATGGGAGGAAAAAGGTTGTTTTGGTGTCTTGTTCAAAGCCCAAGACATGAAGCTGAAGGTAGTTTGTATCTTGTTCAAAGCCCAAGATGTGAAGCTAAACGGTTTTAACTTTAGAGAGAATTTGTCATCTCTAAAGAGGAGTTGTTGATGTTTGTATGCTGTGAGAAAAGCATGTTTTGATGCTAAAAGGTTGATTGACTCAACCGGGGTTTCCTTATACAAAGCCTAAGAGGAGGCTATTGACCCAACAAGAGGGTGTTTTCATGTGTCTCGTACGAAGCCCGAGAGAGAGGCTAAAAGAGAGATTGACTCAACAAGAGAGTCTTTTACACTCAACAAGAGAGTGTTTTTGTACCTCGTATGAAGCCCGAGATGGAGGCTAAAAGTGGTTTGACTCAACAAGAGAGTATGAAAAGGTTAGCTCCACTGAGGAGAATCATTGTACAAAGCTCAAGAGGAGGCTGATTAACAGTAAGGTTGTGCTTTGGGATTGATAAGAGAATCAGGGTTACTTCCTATTCTTTAAGGAAGCGGGAAATCCAAAGGGTATTGAGACTGTCCAAGTCTACTGGTGTTTTGAGAAATCGATTCTCAGATAGGGAACGATCTTTGTATGATGCCCAAGAGAAGGCTGGCCTGTTAAGGGATGAAGGTCAACCCATTAACTGGTCTGACACTTGACTCAGAAAGACAGCTCTAGCAAATTGATGACTAGGTTCTGTTCCTACACCTATAGAGGTCTTTGGGTCCTTGTACTAAGCCCAAGAGAAGGTATGAGAGCTTTTAAGAAGCCGAAGGGTCCTTGTACAATGCCCAAGAGGAGGCGGGGATACTTTTAGGAAGCCCGTGGGTCCCCAAACCCCGAGAAGTTCAAGACATGACATTCACAGAGAATAGATCAAGCCAGGAAAGTTCGAGAATTTGGAAGAAACTCAAGAGATGCCATTCACGGAGAAAAGCTCATCTCTGGGGAGTAGAGTTTCTTTGACAATGCCTAAGGGTGACAGTCTGTGAAAGGGTTCACCGAGAATGCTGCCTTTCACGTCTCCATATTCTTTAACCCCAAGAGGAGGGAAGACTGTGTCTGGTAATCCTATGGGGATCTAGTTTTGTTTGTATTTTAAGAGTGACCAACAGGGCTTTACCTAGTGCTAGATGGAGTTGCCGGGGAAAACTCTAAATAACTATACTAGTATTACACAGTTGATATTTGACAAGTATATAAGAGTTTGTGAAAGAAGACTTACATTGAGCAGCCCCACAATACAGTTATATATATATATATATGAAAGCGGGTAAACACTTACTCGGTTGTAGAGCTTCCATGCTGTTTTGTTAGTTGTTCAACAAAGAAAGCTTTTGATAACAATATTATATTGAAAATCAAAGGAGAAAGTGCTTTGAAAAGATTGTTTGGGGCTTACAGCTCAAGGAGAGGCCCAAGATTTTATCAGTGATTGCAGTGTTGTTTTGAATTTGTATAGGGACTTATACACGTGACTGAGGCCCAAAAGGTTTTCTGTACAAAGGGATGGGTCTTACACTCTCTCAAGAGGCCCAAAGGGTTTAAAGAAAAAGAATGAGGCTTATAACACGAGGGTAGGCCCAAGGTTTGATTTTTGAACTGGCGATTGCGCCGAGATTTTTCTTTTAACGCAGAGGGACTTATACAATATCTGAGGCCCCAAAATGTTTTGGTTAAAAGGGTTTGAGTCTTACACTCTAATAGTGGCCTAAAGGTTTATTTTAAGAAAAGAAATGGGTCTTACAGCTCAAGGAGAGGCCCAAGTTGATTTTAAAAAGGCGACGATCGCGCCGTTGTTTCTTTTGAAAATACAGTGGGACTTATACAATGACTGAGGCCTAAAAAGTGGTGTATTTACAAAGAGGATGGGTCTTACACTCTAATAGAGGCCCAAAGGGTTTAAAGAAAAAGAATGGGGCTTATAACATGAGGGTAGGCCCAAGGTTTGATTTTTGAACTGGCGGTCGCGCCGAGATTTTCTTTTAACGCAGAGGGACTTATACAATATCTGAGGCCCAAAATTGTTTTGGTTAAAAGGGGGTTGGGTCTTACACTCAATTAGAGCCCCATGAGTGTTTGAAAAAGTTTGATGAGGGTTGAATTAATCAAAAACCCTAATTTGTTTTCAAAATGTATTTTAACTAAATAAAAAATTCAATTAAAATGATCAAAATTGTTAAACATGTGAAAAACAAATTGTGATCTTGGATTAATGTTTCAAAAATCAGGTTTTGATCTACAAAATGTTTGGAAATCCCTAAAATTTGAAAGATCAAGATGGAAAAAATATTTTAAATGTTTAAAAACAATTAAAATATTAATTCTTTACAAAAATATCAAGTATATGAAATAAATAATATTTTTGGGATTTTTTGGTAAAATAAAATATTTTAACATTTTTGTGAATTATTAAAAAAAGAATCAACTCAAAATCATTAAAACTTAGAGAGAAATTAATTTTTGAATCAATTAAATAAAATCACAAAATTCAAATATTCAAATTTTTGAAAAATGGCACCAAGAACATGGCAAGAACACGCGCCCTTCCTCTGTTTCTGCAGATTTGCGTTTTCTATCCAATCTCACTGAATACTTGATTATATCATGCAATCTACATATCAATCTACTCGTTTCAACCTCACGATCATGTCTATGGTCTTTAATTTCATTTATTTTTAACATGGAATAAGAAATCAAAGAGAAACCCCAAGAACCCTAGATTCTGCATGAGGGTTCAGAAATTCCATACACGATTCAAACAAAGCAATTGATTGAGGGAAAACACTCCATGCATGATTATGAACATATGGCCAAATTATTGTGCAGCAAAAAATGCCTGGATCATAGAGTTAGAAGAGCTCATGCTTACCTCTTGCAGCTGGTGATCGTGTTTTGTGTTAGAGGTGTTAAAGCTTGGTTCCAAGGTTATGGACAACATCCCTAGGTGTTATGGAGTGTGTCTGGGTGCTTGGAATGGATGGAAATGATCTGGAACTGAAGATGGTATCTCAACTGCAACTTGGTTAAAACCTTGAGCAGCTGGCTGGTGATTCTGAGAAATCAGTGTTCCAGATGTTGTTTAAGTGTTTGGATCACTTCTATATGATGTTTATGAAGTGTGTGTGTGATTGGTTTGATTGGATAGCTCTCAAACTCAAAACCCGATAGTGACTTGCTTTGGAAGGCAAATTTGGAGTGAAATAAGAGATTTTGAGGAAATCATATGTTTGATGGGTTTGGTGTACTCAAACTGATTACAAATTAGCTCTATTTATAGTAGAGCAAGTTTGTTTTGGGATCAATAGTGAATGGCAACTGCAGCAGAGGTTTGGCCATTGTTGATCAATAGGAATCCAAGTCTCCTCTAGCCATTGACTAGAGGTTAGAGCACAGAGTTGTGGTTCCCTAGTTGTTGGATGAATCTTGACTGAATTCAGTTGCAAATGTGTCAGTCCATGCCACCTTGGTGCATCCATTGAATGCTCCAAAACAAAATTGGAGTTTTGTCCCCTCTTTAGGGATTTCTAGGTTTGGCATGCCACTTCTTGTTCCAAAGACTTTGGAGGATTGGATCAGTGTTTGTCCGCTTTAGATTTGATCCTCAGATGTGTCCAAAGTGATGACAAGGCTTGGAATTATCTGATTTTGCCAAATCGAGCAAAAGTGCAAAATTCTACCTAGCCTTGGCAGTTTTCAGCAAGGCATATTGCCATTGTCATATCTCATGGCTCAAGTGGAATTTGATGGAGTTCTTGGCCATTTTGGAAAGCCCTCATATGATACAATAACTGTTTGTGAAAAAAGTGAAGGCAGATTTTGACTTAGTGAAAATTTCACTAAGTGTTGGAAAAAAGTGACATTTTCACTTTTTGTGATTTTGATCATTCCATAATTTAAAATCCATGGGGAATTGGAATGAGTGGTAGTTGAAGCTTTTGTAGAGGGTAATGAGAGCTACAAATCCAGCTTTGGATGGGGAAAAATGGCTTGGTGGTTTAGGAGTTAGGATCCTCCAAAGTTGGTACCCTAGCCACTTTGTTCCATAACTTAGAAAAATTTCTAAGTTTTTTATGGTTACCCCTTTTACAAGTTATCCCAATTTTCTTGATTTTTCTTGATGAATGCTGATTCCAATCATACATTAACATCATTTTGGGGTCAAAGAACCATAATTGTGAAAAATCTCGAAAAGTCAAAGTTGACTTTTGTGCACAGTTGACTTTTTATCAAATGAATTCCAAACTGTGCGATCTCTATGAAATCAAGTCCTTTACCTAAATCAAACTTGATGGATTGATTTCATAGGTGTTATAGGGTGTATTGAATCATGTCTTAGGGTTTGGGAGCATGTCCTGGTCAAAAGTCAAAGATACAGTTGACTTTTTCCGCAAAACCCTAACTGTAGTTCTGATGAAATTGAAACTTGTTGCTCAAGCTTCTTGGATCAATCCATTGTTGCAAATGGATCAATGTGGTGTGTTAGAGACCCTCAAATCATGTCTTGAGGTCTTGGCTCAGGTTTTGTCCCAAAAGTCAACTTAGGGGTGAATTAGGTCAAGAAACCCTAATTCATGATTTTTTTGATGAATGCATCCCCTGAGGCTAAATTGACTTGATGATTGGGTTCATGAGATCCCTTGGAGCATCATAGGTTATGCTTGGAAGCATTGGCTCATGCCCAGAGCAAAATTTCCATATGGCAGCCCTGGTCGACCAAACCCTAATTTGGTGATACTTCCGATCTTAAGGCTTGATCCACCTAGAAGGGAGAAGCCTTGTGCTTAATCCTTGAAGCGGGAGTCCTCTTGATCCTTTGTGGATGTTTGAGAGGCTAGACAAGTTGAATATCATGTAATTTCTTTGATTTATCCTTTGTCTAAGAGCTCTGAAAGGGCTTGAAACCCTAAGTCTGATTGTAGTGGATGCTCACCCATCTTTAGGGAGACTAATGGTTCATCCATATTGTGATGATGATTTGCACAATGATGGGAAATCTTAGTGGTCAAAATTTGGGGTATGACAGCATACTTTTCTTGAGGACAAGCAAAAATCTAGTTGGGGAGAGTTGTTAGGTGCAGATTTGACCTAAAAATGACATATCTTTCTTTGTACTTTTCCACTCTTTTCTCATGTTTTCATTGGTTTTATCCATGATTGTTGTTGTTCTTCTAAACATTGAGAATATACATTTGGTGCTTGTAATATGTGTGCTATTGTGCAGGAAAAGGCACTAAATGATCAAAGTTGTAAGACACAAGAAATGGTGCAAGCTGTCAAAGAAATGAGGAATGCATCAGTTAGTACGCTTTGCGAACATGAAAGCGAGTGCCAGCGAAGGTCCGCTTTGCGAACTCTGGCGAAGTTACCAGCGAATGGTCCTTGAATTGGACAGAGGAAAAAGGAGCTAAAATTCGCTTTGCGAGCTTGAAAGCGAGTGTTCGCTTTGCGAACATTCCATTGCATTGCGAACTCACGAGAATTCCTGGGGCAGTTTAACTGTTCAGAGGTACCTGAAGTACCATTTTTCACCATTCGCTATGCGAATGAATCGTTCGCTTAGCAAACGTGTAAATTCCTGAATTGTATAAATAGATTTTCACACTTTTTAGGTTATATTGTTCTGGATTTTGAAGATAGAAACTTGTAAATAAAAAGACCAGAGCTTATATCTTCTCATTTCCAAGGGAGAAAAGGTAGGATCTTTGATTTCTTGTTGGAGAGGGATGTAATCTCTTGATACCTTTTGTATTTCATCTAATGTATGTTTGTGAATTTAGTTTGGATTCTCTATTTGTTTGTTGTCTTTTATTGATTGTTTGTGGGCCTTGACAAAACCTATCTCAAATCTTTGGTCATAGATTTTTAAACTATCATTGAGCAAGCTTTTGACATGAGTTTGTGATTTGATATTCATTTTATCTCAGCTCAATAGCATTGTGTTGATTGTTAGAATGAATAGCTTTTAGTAATTAACGCAATAAGAGACAGCGCTATCGCTTGACAAATGGTGTCGTGAGGGTGCGTGAGAATAGTGATGAAGAACGACATTCACATTCATTTGGAAAATTAGTTGAATACATGTAAAAAAGGGTTAAACGTATGTACGTATTTTGATCATTGGCTTTGTATGTGAATTGTTCATGAGTTTGATATTGATGTTATAGTAATATATGTTGAGTTTTGATTCCAAAGATGGATTAGGCTTAACATTCATGTAGGCCTTATATGCTTTGTATTGATTGGTGATGTCTGAGAGGATTTATAGTTCGATACAAAATCACTTACGATATGCGGGGGCCGAGAGGACATGTATGTTGCGAGTGATACATGATGATATTAGACGAATGTTTGATTTATGTATAAAATTGGTCAGAAGAATACATGTGTTATCAATTGATGAGATCCAATTCCACCAAGGCTCCGTTTATAATTCAGTCTTTACTTTATATTTTCCGTCTTTACATTTTCCGCATTTGCTTTTGGTTCCGCTTTAAAGCAAAGTTTTTGAACCATGAGCTTAGAAATGTAGAAACCGTCGAATGGCATTCTTTCCCTCGCACTGATCCCTGAGGAGACGATAAAACTTGGTCCTTACTTACTATAAAATTTTGTTGCTTGCTGCTATATTACAGTTCAACAAAATGGCGCCATTGTCGGGAATCGGTGTTTAGATATTGAATCGCATCGCAATAGTCTAGTGTGATCAGGAATGATGAGAACTCCTTCTAGATTGGTGGCTTTTGTATAAAAGTATTCAATGAGGCTTCGACCGAGTC
The DNA here is from genome assembly GCA_022829125.1 of Lathyrus tuberosus. NCBI lineage: Eukaryota > Viridiplantae > Streptophyta > Magnoliopsida > Fabales > Fabaceae > Lathyrus > Lathyrus tuberosus. The sequence continues at coordinate 22,615,254 of JALAZF010000013.1, read as the reverse complement.
TGGATGGTGAGATTTGAAAGTATGCGAGGTAAATTGTACTACTTCATAGAATGTTAGAATGCTTTAAGAATTTTGTGCTTTGTGCAAATGTGTATCTTTGTTTTATTTTGCAACTTGTTTGAATGCTTGTTTCACTTAGGTCCAAAAGCCACAAATTGTGAGGAAACCTCCATTGTTTAGTAAATGCTTGGATGACTGATGACTTTGTTTAATTCTTTGATTCATGCTTTATCTTTTGATTATTGTGATTTTGTGGAAGCATTAGAAATGATCAAGGCATTTGTTTATATTGAGCACAACCATATCCAAAAGTACCTTACCCGTGAGTAGTGAGTATTTATTAGCCCCTTTGAGCCTAAACAGTTTAGATCTCATTTTAGTGATGAACTTTGTGTTGTACATAATTTGAAAGTATAGTTCATCATTGAATTTTGTGAGGTTCTAAAAATTTCTTCTTGAACCTTTGAACTTTGTTTTATTGATTTCCTTGCCTTAAAAAGCAAGGAGCATTCACTTGTGGTTTGGTTGAATTCAAGTTGGGGAGAATGAAAAAGAAGAATGGTAGGTTGCTTTAAACTTTTGGAAAAGTTCAAACAAGCATGAAAAGAAAAAGTGTAAATATGAATGTGAAAAACATAATAAAAAGAATGCTTGTTTGATGAGAAAAATAGAGATGAAATAATTGTGCATAAGGAAGTTTGAGAAAGTTTGTGATAAAGGAATAAGAATGGTGAATGAAGTTGTAATGAGTAAATATCATTTATTGGCAATTTCAATTCAATTGCCTTTAGAAATGTCCCTTTGTTGTAAACCCGACCAAGCTACAACCCTTAAAGCCCTTAGTGATCTTTTTGCTTCCATGTTTTCATGTTTGATTGTTAGATGTTGTATGAATTGGATTGTTATTAGCATTGTTTGTCGGGTGAGGGAAATTTCTCCGCTGTTGCAAACGCGTCAATTTCTTCATTCTTATTTTGAAGAGGAGTGCTAGAGTGATTCAAGTATGAAAATTTAGTTGTTCTTAGAACCATGATGATATTTGTTTAAGAACTTAATTCTTTGTCATTGTTCGATTCTATTGAGTGGTGAAAGTTGCTTGCGCCCATTTTCGTGCTTGTCCGCATTCATCTTGTTTTGGTTGAATCTTATACTTGAGCAAATCCTCTTGTTTTCATGAGAGGCATACTTTGCTTGAGGACAAGCAAAAATCTAGTTGGGGAGAGTTGTTAGGTACAGATTTGACCTAAAAATGACATATCTTTCTTTGCACTTTTTCCACTCTTTTCTCATGTTTTCATTGTTTTTTATCCATGATTGTTGTTGTTCTTCTAAACATTGAGAATATACATTTGGTGCTTGAAATATGTGTGCTATTGTGCAGGAAAAGGCACAAAATGATCAAAGTTGTAAGACACAAGAAATGGTGCAAGATGTCAAATAAATGAGGAATGCATAAGTTAGTTCGCTTTGCGAACATGAAAGCGAGTGCCAGCGAAGTTTCGCTTTGCGAACTCTGGCGAAGTTACCAGCGAATGGTCCCAAAATTGGATAGAGGAAAAAGGACCTAAAATTTGCTTTGCGAGCTTGAAAGAGAGTGTTCTCTTTGCGAACATTCTTTCGCATTGCGAACTCATGAGAATTTCTGGGGCGGTTTAACTGTTCAGAGGCATCTGAAGTGCCATTTTTTACCATTCGTTGTGCGAATGAATTGTTCGCTTAGCGAACGTGTAAATTCCTGAATTGTATAATTAGATTTTCACACTTTTTAGGTTATGTTGTTATGGATTTTGAAGATAGAAACTTGTAAATAAAAAGATCAGAGCTTATATCTTCTCATTTCCAAGGGAGAAAAGGTAGGATCTTTGATTTCTTGTTGGAGAGGGGTGTAATCTCTTGATACCTTTTGTATTTCATCTAATGTATGTTTGTGAATTTAGTTTGGATTCTCTATTTGCTTGTTGTCTTTGATTGATTGTTTGTGGGTCTTGACAAAACCTATCTCAAATCTTTGGTCTTAGATTTTCAAACTATCATTGAGCAATCTTTTGACATGAGTTTGTGATTTGATATTCATTTTATCTCAGCTCAATAGCATTGTGTTGATTGTTAGAATGAATAGCTTTTAGTAATTAACGCAATAAGAGACCGCGCTATCGCTTGACAAATGGTGTCGTGAGGGTGCGTGAGAATAGTGATGAAGAACGACATTCACATTCATTTGGCAAATTAGTTGAATACATGTAAAAAGGGTTAAACGTATGTACGTATTTTGATCATTGGCTTTGTATGTGAATTGTTCATGAGTTTGATATTGATGTTATAGTAATATCTGTTGAGTTTTGATTCCAGAGATGGATTAGGCTTAACATTCATGTAGGCCTTATATGCCTTGTATTGATTGGTGATGTCTGAGAGGAATTATTTATCGATACAAAATCACTTACGATATGCGGGGGCCGAGAGGACATGTATGTTGCGAGTGATACATGATGATATTAGACGAATGTTTGATTTATGTATAAAATTGGTCAGAAGAATACATGTGTTATCAATTGATGAGATCCAATTCAACCAAGGCTCCGTTTATAATTCAGTCTTTACTTTATATTTTTCGTCTTTACATTTTCCGCATTTGCTTTTGGTTCCGCTTTAAACCAAAACTTTTGAACCATGAGCTTAGAAATGTAGAAACCATCGAATGGCATTCTTTCCCTCGCACTGATCCCTGAGGAGACGATAAAACTTGATCCTTACTTACTATAAACTTTTGTTGCTTGCTGCTATATTACAGTTCAACAAAATGGCGCTGTTGCCGGGAATCGGTGTTTAGATATTGAATCGCATCGCGATAGTTTATATATTTTTGAGCTTTGTACATTTGTTTATATTGTTTGTATTTGTTTTCTGTGATGTTTTCTCTTGTGTGATCAGGAATGATGAGAACTCCTTCTAGATTGGTTGTTTTTGTATAAAAGTATTCAATCAAGCTTCGACCGAGTCTGGATGGTGAGATTTGCAAGTATGCGAGGTAAATTGTACTACTTCATAGAATGTTAGAATGATTTAAGAATTTTGTGCTTTGTACAAATGTGTATCTTTGTTTTATTTTGCAACTTGTTTGAATGCTTGTTTCACTTAGGTCCAAAAGCCACAAATTGTGAGGAAACCTCCATTGTTTACTAAATGCTTGGATGACTGATAACTTTGTTTAATTCGTTGATTCATGCTTTATCTTTTGATTATTGTGATTTTGTGGAAGCATTAGAAATGATAAGGGCATTTGTTTATATTGAGCACAGCCGTATCCCAAAGTACCTTACCCGTGAGTAGTGAGCATTTATTAGCCCCTTTGAGCCTAAACAGTTTAGATCTCATTTTATTGATGAACTTTGTGCTGTACATAATTTGAAAGTGTAGTTCATCATTGAATTTTGTGAGGTTCTAAATATTTCTTCTTGAACCTTTGAACTTTGTTTTATTGATTTCCTTGCCTTAAAAAGCAAGGAGCATTCACTTGAGGTTTAGTTGAATTCAAGTTGGGGAGAATGAAAAAGAAGAATGGTAGGTTGCTTTAAACTTTTGAAAAAGTTCAAACAAGCATGAAAAGAAAAAGTGTAAATATGAATGTGAAAAACTTAGTAAAAAGAATGCTTGTTTGATGAGAAAAATAGAGATGAAATAATTGTGCATAAGGAAGTTTGAGAATGTTTGTGATAAAGGAATAAGAATGGTGAATGAAGTTGTAATGAGTAAATATCATTTATCGGCAGTTTCGATTCAATGGCCTTTAGAAATGTCCCTTTGTTGTAAAACCGACCAAGCTACAACCCTTAAAGCCCTTAGTGATCTTTTTCCTTCCATGTTTTCAGGTTTGACTGTTAGATGTTGTATGAATTGGATTGTTATTAGCATTGTTTGTCGGGTGAGTGAAATTTCCCCGCAGTTGCAAACGCGTCAATTTCTTCATTCTTATTTTGAAGAGGAGTGTTAGAGTGATTCAAGTATGAAAATTTAGTTGTTCTTAGAACCATGATGATATTTGTTTAAGAACTTAATTTTTTGTCATTGTTCGATTCTATTGAGTTGTGAAAGTTGTTTGTGCGCATTTTTGTGCTTGGCCGCATTCATCTTGTTTTGGTTGAATCTTATGCTTGAGCAAATCCTCTTGTTATCATGAGAGGCATACTTTGCTTGAGGACAAGCAAAAATCTAGTTGGGGAGAGTTGTTAGGTGCAGATTTGACCTAAAAATGACATATCTTTCTTTGCACTTTTTCCACTCTTTTCTCATGTTTTCATTGGTTTTTATCCATGATTGTTGTTGTTTTTCTAAACATTGAGAATATACATTTGGTGCTTGTAATATGTGTGCTATTGTGCAGGAAAAGGCACTAAATGATCAAAATTGTAAGACACAAGAAATAGTGCAAGTTGTCAAAGAAATGAGGAATGTATCAGTTAGTTCCACTGGGAAGGGAAGAAACTCCTCTTCTGCTCTCTTCTTAATCCACTCTTTATATGAAGGAAAAGCCCGGTTATTACATTTTCCGAACGAAGTTTTACCCTTCTTGGTCACCTGTTTCCAAGCATTCACAATCTTCCTCATCATCTCTTGATCCTCAATACCATTGAAGAATAAGGATTCTTTGATGTCTCTCTCATCAGGTGGACCTCTCAAAGGATAACCAAACTGTCTGATAACAAGAGAAGGATTATAGTTAATTCCACCTTTTCTCCCTATCAAGGGTACATTAGGGAATTCTCCGCACTTGTAAATAATCTCCATTCCTAGCAAATCATGATTGATCCAAACAATGTTGTCAGCAGTCAAGCCCATAACCCTCTTTGACCATTTCAGAGAATCTTTCATATCAACGAAAGTGCCAGATTCGGGGAGACGACTCAGAAACCAAGTAGATAAGAGTGGTGCACAACAACTCACAGTTTTTCCACGCCTATTCTCATTCTTGTAGTGAACTGAGTGATACACATCACCTAGCAAGGTAGGTATAGGATTCTTCGAAATAAAGATTCTGACGGCGTGCATATCCACCAGATCAGGAATATTCGGAAACAGGACAATCCCATAGATGCACATTGCTAGGATAGCTTGGAAAGCAGTCCAATTCTTCTCTTTGACATGTATGCAGGATTGATCAAACAGGAACTTCAATAGGAAACCCTTAACTCCTTGTTTTTCTTCAATATTACTGTTCAGAACGGATTCACTAATATGAAGAGCAACAACCATTTCTTTTACCCCGGGGTGTTCTTCAGAAAAGAAAACTATATCATGCCTGATGGGGATTCCTAAAATAAATGAGAACTCCTCCAACGTTGGGGCCAAGATGTAGTCTGGGAAAGTGAAGCAGCGCAAAGACGGATCGTAGAATTGAAGAAGCGTATGAATGACATCCTTCTCATACTTGGAAATATTATAAACAAACTTCAGAAGTCTCCCATACACTCCACTAAACTCTGTACGAACTCTGGGTCCAGCCATTTTAATTAATTTGTGAATCAATGTCAAAGTCGGATCTGGGAACGAATAGGCAACAGTCTTCTTTCTCTGGACATCCATGCTGAAGTAACCTCAGAAAACCGGAATCAAGAGTAAGATGCAAGCCCTGAAAAATGTCAAACATGTTGGAATGCAAGAAAATGATATGCTCATGCAAACATGGGGTCAAGGCAACACTGCTGGATGTGTTGTGCTGTTAACTGAACGAGAACCACAACCCAGAAAACCAGAATTCTGAACCACTGAGATAACCAAGAACCCAAATAATCAGACATTGATGAGAAATCCAGAAAACAGGGTAAGTTGAAGGTCTCGGTTACCTGCAAACCTGCAAATGCCCATCCCCTCTCACGTGTGGGTACTAGGATGTTCAGTATCCCGGGCTCTCAGGTCGAGAAACGATGATACGTTCACCATTTCTGGTTTGGCATCATCATCAATCGAGGAGGCCTCAACTGATTCTCCAAAGCGGAAGGTCCTCAGCTTTGGCACTGAGGTCGAGAAACAATAGTACATTCATCCCTCGGGGTACAGTACTATCGTCAATCGAGGAGTGCCTCCACTTATTCTCTTCAAAACGTAGGGGCCATCCTATGCGAGTTCCAAAGCGGGCCCTCGGGTGCGAATGGGTTTGCCACAGGATGTGGTCTGCCACTGTCACCACTAAAGAGGGATGTTTCCACTAAGGTCCTCAATGATCGGTCACCAGAGTCGACAGCTCTCTAGATCAACACCCCAACATGCGCAAGACACACACGTTAGAATGCGTCCCAAGATAGCCTCATCTGGTTGTGAATTTCGTGAACACACAAACGTACTAAGCGGGCACGTAGGTCCCACTACTTTCCACTCTAGTCCTAGGGTATACTCAAGCCTTGGTATTGGGCTTATCTCTCGAACCCACCCAACCTGCAAAACAAAAACAGCCAGCACAACACAGCAGTATGACAGTAATAAAGATGAAATTCAATGCAGAAAATGCAGTAAAAAAATAAAAATAAAATACAACACAAAAAGCAAAACAAAAACAAAAACACCCAAAGAGAACAAAGACTAGCAAGCGCTAGGATTGACTCGCTTAGGGATGGACCAGCATAGGTCAACCAGATTCCCCAGCAGAGTCGCCAGCTGTCGCTCCCAGGATTTTCATCCAGGTACAAACGCGAGAGTGGCGCGGATAAACAGAGTCGCCAGCCGTGTAAATTTATCCCAAGAGAGGGAAAGGGAACACCGCATAAACCTGAGGAAGAGGGAAAGGAATGGTCATCGAAACCATAACCTGGGTTTGGGAGTCGGTTATGCGAGGGGAAGGTGCTAGCACCCCACGCGTCCATCGTATTCGATGGGATCCACGCTTGTTGTCTATTCTAAGGGTGAGTTACTATCATCTAGGGCTGTACTAAGACGGAGAGGGAAAGACAAAGACAGACTCGGTAGGACGTCGATGTCCTAGGCCTACGTACCCCCTTTGTACAATGGGGAATTCAAAGTCAACGTAGTTCGGACCAAGTTCTTTTTGTGTTTTTTATGAGCGACGTTAAGTTCGCGTCCGGCAGTTAGGGTCGATGCCTGTTTGCGACTCAGACGGAAAGTAACGTGCCCTTTTTGAAAATATCCTTTAGTTTGACAATCCCGAAGGACAAAAAGGTTTGAAGTGTGTTTGTATTTTTTAGGACAGAAATGGCTTAAGTTAGTCTATAAGTTGCATTGCACCAAAGTCTAGGGCACAGGGGCGAATACTTAACGCATCGTCCCAAGACAGGACGCTCGCTAAGCACTCTAGAAAGATGAGAGGAAGCCCCTCATTTCTCATTCCCCGCGCTTAAAGCTCGTGTGCAATACAATTTATCCTTATTAAGTGTTTTTTAAGAAGTTTGAGATGAGAAGAGAGAAGACACAAAGATAACTCTAAGGGAACTAGGAGTCCTAATGTTATCATGCATGGGTGACCTATGGTTAGTGAGGTTTGATGATAACCTAACCCTAAAGAAAAGGATGAGAGAAGGAAAGAGTAAGGGTGACCATGGATACTTATCCACCCTTAAAGAACTTACCTTAGTCCCTGCATAAAAGGTTAGTACGAAACAAACATAAATAATATCAGGGCAAGTGAAAATCAAACAATGGCAAACAATAGTGATAATAATCCAAACATGAATTCAGAAATCAAAGAAACAACCCCAAAGCAAATGGCACAAGTGCCTTTCAAACAAGGACTTAGGCATGATCAGAAATACACATATAAGCAGATCTCAAGTGAAAGCAAATCAAATAATTAGAGAAATAACTCCTAAAATTTCCAAATTAAATATCAAGGTTTCTCAACCAGAGACAAACAACACATCAAAAATTCCTGCAAAAATTCAAGATGTTAGTCACTTAAAAAATTAGGCAAAGTTCATGTGAGAGGTGGGATTCAATGTGCCAAAGGGAAGGACTAAAATGCAATATGAAATAAATTTAAAAATGATAGAAAAATATTTTTATGCAATTTAATATGTCACCTAATGGATACAAAAATAATGGATTAAAAATATTTTATGGTTACAGAGAAATAAAATAAACAAAATTAGATATGCATGATGTGGATAATTCAAAAATAAAATGAATAAATACTTAATTTAGATGATAAAAAATAAAATAAAATGAAAAATAAAATTTGTAAGAATTTTATAAAATGGTAAAAAGGATGCATGAATTTTATGGGAATTTTTAAATGCAAGAATGTATTTTTAAGAATTAAAAATGAAAATAATAATTAAAATAAAATAAAATGAATTGGAAATGCATGGGGGGTGCGTTGAGTAATCCAAATATGTTGGAATAGGGAGATGGGCTTAAGGGGGGGCGCGAATAGCAGCCCAATCACATAAATCCAGCCAGCGAAAAAATAAAAAAGGGAACACATGGGTTAAGTCAGCTTGTTGACTCAATATCCACCTTTGGATCAATCGTGCGCTCTTCATCCAGTTAACCATTCACACGGGTAATCCAAATCAACGAACGTGATCCATACGCCCATGATAACTACCATAGGCAAGCACACACATGGTCTAATCTGGAATTAAAATAATATGTGATCAACACCCTCGCCACTTAATGCGTTGGCACGTCCTTAGCCGTCCGATCACAAAAATGATCGGACACGATTGTGTCTTCTTCGCCCAGACCCTTGGCCGACCGGAAATCCACAGGTCGCCGGAGCCCTAGCTCCGGACGCCCTAGCTTCACCTGTAATCTTAAAAAATTCCCAGAAAATGCAAAGCCATATACCCTTCTGACCAGAATTTCATCAGGAATTCAAATATGTGATCCAAAATTTCAAACCGTTAGCACATCATAAAAAACGCACGAAATATTGTTAGGGCTCAAAACTTTAAACACGTAGAACAAGCCATACACACGTCCAAACACTAAACAAAATATACCAGCATGATCAGTGACAATCACACAACAATATGCACGATTAAAATTCAAGTTTCATGATCACGAAAAAACTCACCTACCTGAGATGGTACGATCTGAATCCTTGCCTTTGGCTGCGAATGATGGTTGATTTCTACTCTATGGATCACCAGGAAGAGGTTTGTGGAAGAACTTTTGGGAGAGCTCCACTTGGCCGTGAGTTTTGAATGAGAAATCCTTTTTTAGGGTTCACTTGAAAACTCCTCCAACTTCACGTGTTCTAACCCTAACCAGTGCATGGATGGGTTTAAATAGACTAGGGTTTTCCTCTGATAATGAATTGGGCTTGGGCAATTCTTGGTTTAATGAGTTTGGGTGATTTTTTAGAAAATTGCATAATGTTGGATACACCTCTCCCATGCATGGATATTTAAATGTTTCATGATAGATCACTTGCATTTGAATTGCTAATTACACCCATATTGAAATTGGGCCTTGAAACTTTTTGATTCATGACTTTTAAATAATTTGGGAATTTTGAATAATGGAGGATAAGTGATACATACACCATGAAATTTCTTAGTTCTTGGGCCCAAAATAATCCTCAAGGAATGTCCTTTGATATTAGAATGTGGCATGAAGCAATGGAATTGATTGTAGGTCATTATGCCCAAAGTTGTGAAAATGGGATCATGAGAAACCCTAAAAACCACTTTGCCTTCTTTTGACCATAAGTTGAGTTTCACAAATGATATGGAGACCCACTAGTACTTGTTGGAAAGAGGAGAAAAAGATATTCAACTTTCATGTTGGAGAAAAATTCATTTGAAGCTTTCTTGATAATGAAAGGTCAAGTTGAATGCAGTGCAGGAACTTGCCCAAAAAGGAAACTTTCAAATTATAGGTCATTTCCATTTTTAATAACTTTGGCACCAACTCCTAATTTTTGATAAATGGTGTGAAACTTGACTCTTGATGACCATATGAGGATGTGAGACCTTAAAAACCTTGGAGAGAACCTCAAAATTCCACAGTTGACTTCTCCTATCACTGTTGACCTTTACCCCATTCACCTGATTTCCAATCCATTGGCCAATTGAACTTCTCCTGAACCAAACTGATGGACAACCTCCCATTCCTAGGTACTTAGGGACTCAAGGAATACCATGGAATCAAGTCTTGCCCAAAAAATCAGAAATAAACTGACTTTATAGCAAACCCTAGTTTTGGTACCCTCAGTCTAGGAGGAAATAACACAGTCTCCAAATCCAAATTCCTCTGAATATGATGTGTATCCTCTCCAACAAAGATAAGATATGCCATTTGATGATGATAAAAACCCAAGGAGCTTGTCCATTGAAGCAATAAACCCAAGAATCTCAAAACCCTAATCTATGCACTGGTTAGGAGAGGATGATCCACCTGAGCTCTCTTGGACAATACCAGGACTCTTGCTTGACCCTCTGAAGCACTGTCTCAGGCACCTTGACCCCATGCTAAGAACCAATGATATGCACACATGATAATGTGAAATGCAATGCAACATAAGCCAGTTAGTAATAAAGTAAGGAGGGCAAATTTTGGGGTGCAACAGCTGCCCCTATTCAATCGACTTGGTCCTGTAGGTATAATAGTGACGACTCTCAGACATTCGGGATGCACGGAGATTGAATACCAAAGAACCCAGAAATTTGCAATCCTCCGCTGGAGAATTAGCCATGAACGCTGTACTGTCGCAACGCAGATGAGTGGTAGCTATGCTGGGTATAAAGTGAAACAAACTCTCCCAGGTTATGTCATCTCTGCTGATAAAGAGAACTGACGAAGGAATCTCGAAAAATGCCATCTCTGCTGATAAAGGGAACCGCCGAAAGAAATCTTCAAAAGATTGCTATCTCTGCTGATAAAGAGAAACTAGCAAAATAAATGCCATCCCTGCTGATAAAGGGAAACTGACGAAATAAAATCTTCAAAAGATTGCTATCTCTGCTGATAAAGAGAAACTAGCAAAATAAATGCCATCCCTGCCGATAAAGGGAAACTGACGAAATAAAATCTTCAAAAGATTGCTATCTCTGCTGATAAAGAGAAACTAGCAAAATAATGCCATCCCTGCTGATAAAGGGAAACTGACGAAAGAAAATCTTCAAAAGATTGCTATCTCTACTGATAAAGAGAAACTAGCAAAAATAATGCCATCCCTGCTGATAAAGGGAAACTGACGAAAGGAAATCTCCAAAAGATTGCTATTTCTGCTGATAAAGAGAAACTAGCAAAATAAATGCCATCCCTGCTGATAAAGGGAAACTGACGAAAGAAAATCTTCAAAAGATTGCTATCTCTGCTGATAAAGAGAAACTAGCAAAAATAATGCCATCCCTGCTAATAAAGGGAAACTGACGAAAGGAAATCTCCAAAAGATTGCTATCTCTGCTGATAAAGAGAAACTAGCAAAATAAATGCCATCCCTGCTGATAAAGGGAAACTGACGAAAGAAAATCTTCAAAAGATTGCTATCTCTGCTGATAAAGAGAAACAAGCAAAATGCCATCCCTGCTGATAAAGGGAAACTGACGAAAGAAAATCTTCAAAAGATTGCTATCTCTGCTGATAAAGAGAAACTAGCAAAATAAATGTCATCCCTGCTGATAAAGGGAAACTGACGAAAGAAAATCTTCAAAAGATTGTTATCTCTGCTGATAAAGAGAAACTAGCAAAATAAATGCCATCCCTGCTGATAAAGGGAAACTGACGAAAGAAAATCTTCCAAAAGATTGCTATCCCTGCTGATAAAGAGAAACTAGCAAAATAAATGCCATCCCTGCGGATAAAGGGAAACTGACGAAAGAAAATCTTCAAAAGATTGCTATCTCTGCTGATAAAGAGAAACTAGCAAAAATAATGCCATCCCTGCGGATAAAGGGAAACTGACGAAAGGAAATCTCCAAAAGATTGCTATCCCTGCTGATAAAGAGAAACTAGCAAAATAAATGCCATCCCTGCTGATAAAGGGAAACTGACGAAAGAAAATCTTCAAAAGATTTCTATCCCTGCTGATAAAGAGAAACTAGCAAAATAAATGCCATCCCTGCTGATAAAGGGAAACTGACGAAGGAAAATCTTCAAAAGATCGCTATCTCTGCTGATAAAGAGAAACTAGCAAAATAAATGCCATCCCTGCTGATAAAGGGAGCTGACGAAGAAAATATCCGAAAGATTGCTATCTCTGTTGATAAAGAGAACTAGCAACATAAATGGCGACTTCACTGGGGATAACGTGAAACGAAACTTCTGGTTTAAACCACAATATGTCAAGCAAGAACGGGATTTCACAAAAGAGAAAGGCCAGACAAACTTCTAACGGACTCATGATCCAAAGATAAGATGACTCCACTGGGGAAAGGAGAAGTCTAAATAAAAGACTCTGCCGGGGAGCACCAGTATGAGGAACGCATCCCTCCAAAATCTCCTGAGTTATACCATCTCTGCTGGGAAAGAGAACTGGCAAGGAAAGTATCAAACCTGACTTATGCTTCGAATGCAAATGTTTGAATAGTGGCGTAATGCTCCATACGAAATGGAAATGCTATGTGCTTTGAGGATGCAATGCGAATGCTTATGATATGCAAAAAGGGTCTCTCCAGCAAAATAAATGCTAGAGAGAAAAGATTGATTCAGCTGGGGATGACAAAAAAAAATTGCCCTCTGAATCTAGGAACTCTGCTGAGAAGGATCATACTGATCGACTATTCGGATCAACAACTTCTGTTGGGGATGTAATCTCGAAAGAGCTACCGGGGGCCACACTTGTCTTTCACCGAAGGTAACATCCAAAACCTGAGATTTCTCCTCTGCTGGGGGAGTTGAGAATGAACGCCAATAATGGAACCGGAAGTTTGTTGCTGAGGATTGCTAATATCCAATTGGGCTCAGGACCTGCTGGGGGATACCAGCCCATGATACCATCCTGCTTAGGGAAAACAGTCCATAATACCATCCTGCCTAGGGATACCACTGATCTTAGCCTGCTGACGGGGAGAATGACTTTACTCCCACCTTGCTGGGGATTAGAATATAACGTTGTTGGCGAAAGTACACTTCCTGACTGGATGGGGGAAGTGAGCACCCTGATTCTGTGGGGAAATAACGCCTTGATCCGGAGAAAATACTTTTCAAGTCTTCTGCTGGGGGAGTCCGCTCTGCTGAGGAAAGTGTAGTCTCAATGCTGGGGAGAGCAACCTGCTGGGGAAGTACCATCCTGTTGCCCTGCAAGTCAAATAACAACAAATAGAATATGCCACAACATGACTATCACCGTTAACGCCTAAGTAATTTCTACTGCTTTTCGTTATGCTCCGCAAAGCTCGAAATTTTATATACAATGTTTATAAAAAATATCAGACGTTTTTTTTTTGCAAACAAAACAGTAAAAGTAAAAGTAAAACAAACAATGGAAAGCTCTTTGAGTGAAATGAATATTTTATTGAAGAGTGGCCTGTAAATAGGCATTTACAATAGGAAGCAATTCCTAAAAAGAGGTAATTGCGCGAAAGCAAAAAAAGAAAATACACATGTCGGCAATGTGGGAACAGATATCCACCATGATTCGACTCAGCTATGACCCATATGTCTTGCTTATCCACAAATGTCTTGACCTTTGAAGAGACTTAACTATACTGATTCCTTTCTTTCAGAATTTCCAGGTATCAAGAGTGTTCACAGATCGAACGCAGACCATAGCCTTTCGCTTATAAATCCCTAACTTTTGCCTGGATCGCCCTTTTCGGGTTTTCAATCCACCGGGATACCCATTTTTGCCAAAGTCGCCTTTTCAGGTTTTCAACTTTGCGGGTTTACACGTTTCTTTTTTACATTTTATCCCTAACTTTTGCCTGAACCTTTTCCTTTTTATGGTTCGCCGGGATGCCCCTTTTTGCCTGGACTTTCTTTTTATGTCCAGCGGGTCTCTTTTATGCGAAGTATTTTTTGACTACGTCTGCGTTCACAAGGGAGGTAAAATCTTCGCCATCCATAGTTGAAAGTAGTAAGGCTCCACCAGAGAAAACCTTTCTGACTACATACGGCCCTTCGTAGTTTGGAGTCCATTTGCCCCTGTGATCTGTCTGAGGAGGAAGGATCCTTTTCAAAACCAATTCGCCTGTCTGAAAACTCCGAGGACGCACTTTCTGGTCAAAGGCGTGCTTCATCCTACTCTGATACAAACGACCATGTGCGATGGCTTCCAACCTCTTTTCTTCAATAAGGTTCAACTGATCCAATCTGGAACGCACCCATTCATCTGCATCAAGCTTCACATCTGCCAGAACTCTCAAAGAACGAATCTCGACCTCTAAGGGTAAAACTGCTTCCATACCATATACCAATGAGAAAGGGGTTGCCCCAGTCGACGTTCGCACCGAAGTACGATAACCATGTAGGGCATAAGGTAGCATCTCATGCCAGTCTTTATACGTTACCACCATGTTCTGCACAATCTTCTTGATATTCTAATTCGCCGCCTCAACAGCACCATTCATCTTCGGACGATACAGAGAAGAATTGTGATGCTCGATCTTGAAACTCTGACATAGTTCCTTCATCATCTTATTATTCAAATTCGAGCCATTATCAGTAATGATTCTCTCTGGGACCCCATAACGACAGATGATATTCTTCTTTATAAACCGGGCTACCACTTGCTTGGTGACGTTGGCGTACGAGGCTGCTTCCACCCACTTTGTGAAATAGTCAATGGCAACCAAAATGAAACGATGCCCATTGGAAGCGGCGGGCTCAATCTTTCCAATCATATCAATGTCCCACATTGCGAAAGGCCAGGGAGACGACAACACATTTAGAGGCGTAGGCGGTACATGCATCTTATCTGCATAAATCTGGCACTTATGGCACTTCCGGGCGTACTTGAAACAATCTGGCTCCATAGTCATCCAATAATATCCTGCCCTTAACAAATTTCTAGCCATGGTGTGTCCACTGGAATGAGTACCAAAAGAACCCTCATGAACTTCCTCCATCAATGAGCCTGCCTCGTGTTCATCAACACAACGTAGCAAGACCATATCGAAGTTCCTCTTATATAACACATCATCCTTGTTCAGAAAGAAGTTTCCTGCCAACCTTTTCAGAGTCTTCTTATCCTTGGTGGAGGCACCCTCTGGATACTCCTGTCTCTTCAGAAAGACCTTAATATCATGATACCATGGTTTGCCATCTGACACATCTTCAATTGCAAACACAAAAGCTGGTCTATGCAGACGCATCATTCTAATCGACGGAGTTTCATTCCAACGGTTCACCTTATACATGGATGCCAATGTCGCCAACGCATCAGCCATCTGATTCTTAGCTCGGGACACATGATGAAAATCCACCCTATCAAAGAAAGGTAAGAACCTTCTGGCATAGTTGTTATAAGGCACCAAGTTCGCCTGACGAGTCTCCCATTCTCCTGTAATCTGATTAACTACCAACGCGGAATCACCATAGACATCGAGGTTCTTAATTCTCAAATCAATTGCCTCCTCCCACCCCATGATGCATGCTTCATACTCCGCCTCGTTGTTGGTATACACGAATGCTAACCGGGCAGGGAAAGGTATATGAGAACCCTTCGGCATTGTAATGATTGCCCCAATTCCATTTCCATATGAGTTGACAGCCCCATCAAAAATCATCTTCCACTGTGATCCAATCTCAGGTCCTTCGTCAGGCAGAGGCTCTTCACAATCCTTCATTTTCAGAAACATAACATGCTCGTCCGGAAACTCAAACTTCATCGGCTGATAATCCTCGACTGGTTGTTCAGCAAGATATTTTGACAGAACACTTCCCTTAATGGCCTTCTGAGAAACATACTGAATATCGTACTCTGTCAAAACCATCTGCCAACGAGCTATCCTTCCAGAAAGTGCTTGCTTTTTAAACACGTACTTAATCGGATCCATCTTCGAAATCAACAAGGTTGTGTGATTTAACATATACTGCCTTAGGCGTTTGGCTGCCCAAGCGAGTGCATAACATGTCTTTTCCAGCATAGAGTATCTTGATTCGCAATCAGTGAACTTCTTACTCAGGTAGTAAATGGCGTGCTCTTTCTTACCTGTCTCGTCGTGTTGACCGAGCACACAACCCATTGAATTCTCAAGAACCGTAAGGTACATAATCAACGGTCTCTCGGACACCGGTGGCATAAGGACTGGAGGTTCCTGCAAATACGTCTTTATCCTTTCAAACGCCTCTCGACAATTTTCATTCCACCTGACCTCTTGATCCTTTCTCAACAACTTGAAAATTGGTTCACACGTGGCTGTCAGATGAGAGATGAACCTAGCAATGTAATTCAACCTCCCCAAGAAACCACGAACCTCTTTCTCTGTTCTTGGCTCAGGCATCTCCTGTATGGCCCTTATTTTCGCAGGATCAACCTCGATACCTCTTTCACTAACAATGAATCCCAACAATTTACCAGACCTCACGCCGAAAGTGCACTTGTTCGGATTCAATCTCAATCTGAACTTTCTCAACCTTTCAAACAACTTCTGGAGGTTTACCAAGTGTTCTTCCTCTGTTTGTGACTTCGCAATCATGTCATCAACATAGACTTCAATCTCCTTGTGAATCATATCATGAAAGAGAGTCACCATCGCCTGCTGATAAGTTGGCCCAGCATTCTTCAATCCAAAGGGCATTACCTTGTAGCAAAATGTTCCCCACGGTGTTATGAACATAGTTTTCTCCATGTCCTCTGGGGCCATTTTGATTTGGTTATACCCAGAGAAGCCATCCATGAAGGAAAACACAGAATATTGAGCAGTATTGTCCACTAACACGTCAATGTGGGGGAGCGGGAAATCATCCTTCGGGCTCGCCCTATTCAAATCTCGGTAATCAACACACATCCTGACCTTCCCATCCTTCTTAGGTACAGGTACAATATTAGCAACCCACGGAGGATAATTTGTCACAGCAAGAAATCTGGCGTCCAACTGTTTCTGAACCTCTTCCTTGATCTTGACAGCCATATCTGGTTTCGTCCTTCTCAGTTTCTGTTTGACTGGAGCACAACCCTCTTTAAGCGGCAGCCGGTGTGAAACAATGTCAGTGTCAAGCCCAGGCATGTCTTGGTAAGACCAGGCGAAGATATCCACATACTCTCGAAGTAACTCAATCAATCTTCCCTTAACGGTGTCTTCCAAGGCAGCCCTAACCTTTACTTCTCGTTTAACATCCTCGGTTCCCAGATTAACAGTCTCAACTTCCTCCTGATGAGGTAGAATAACCCTTTCCTCTTGTTTCAGTAGCCTGGCTAATTCTTCTGGCAAGTCACAGTCTTCGTCAATCTCTTCTTCGGCCTGATAGATGGGATTGTCGAAGTCATATCGAGCCATAGCTAAGTCATGGGTGGAATCTGAACGAAGGAACCTGCATGATGGATGTTTTATGTTTATTATGAGTGCAACAAACAAGAAAACACATTGCCATTTTGATGTGGGTTAATGCAAAAAGTAAAAAAAGAAAGACAGGGATCAAAATATTTGAATGAAAAAACGTCCTTTATTGATGATAAAAATAGCAAATAAAACATCCAAGCCCTACAAATAAATATCACAACGTCTTGGGCAGAACGTAGGACTCAACATAACATAAAACAAAAGTAAATTACTCCGGGCGCGTCACTTGGATGACTTTCTCGGAGGACCAGTTGCCTAAACTTTGACCAGGAATGCAGGGACGGATCCATTCATCCATGTCACAATCACTATCTCCTTCATCCTCAATAGCATTGACTCTGTCGAAGAAAACACCTGCACTGGGGAAACGGACTGGACCATAGAACTTGGGAGGCTCTTCAGAACGCCTAGGTGGCTTGTAACCCAGTCCATGAGTATCTTGCTTCCTTTGAACATCAATGACACTGCCCCACTTCTGAGAACCACCAGCTTCAACTACGGCACGTGCCTCTTTGAAAGAGGACATTGGAACCTCTAGTTGTGTGACTACTTCAGGTTGGGCAACCACCTCAGGCTGACTGACCGCCTTTGGGGGCTCCTCGGGAATTTTCATAGCTTCAAAGGCTTGGCACAAAGTTTCCTGTATCTCACCATCTACCTCTACATATTTGAAGGTCGATAGGTGACTCACCATGATATCTTCTTCCCCACAAACAGTCACGACATGGCCATCCACCATATACTTCAACTTCTGGTGCAGCGTAGAAGTTACTGCCCCAGCACCATGGATCCAAGGGCGACCCAACAAACAACTATAGGCAGGCTGAATATCCATTATGTAAAAGGTGGTGTTGAAAACCTCAGGACCCACCTTGATCGACAGAACTAACTCTCCAAACACTGACCTCTTGGAGCCATCAAAAGCACGTACCACCAAGTCACTTGGTGTACAAATCAACCCACGAGTATCCAACTTCATCAAAGCCTTCTTTGGTAACACATTCAAAGACGACCCAGTATCGACTAACACATGTGACATTAAGGAGCTACGGCATTCCACTAAAATATGCAGAGCATTGTTGTGATTCCTCCCAGCCGGAGTCAGATCCAAATCGGTGAAACCCAAACCATTACCAGCATTCACATGAGCCACAACCCCTTCTAACTGATTGACGGATATTTCCTGCGGTACATAAGCCATATTCAGAACCTTCAGCAATGCATTTCGGTGTGCCTCAGAGCACAACAGTAAGGATAAAATGGAAATCTTCGATGGAGTTTAGTGAAGTTGGTCAACAATCTTGTAATCACTTTTTCTGATCAACCTCATAAACTCTTCTACGTCTTCTGAGAAAGTATCCCCACCTGGCTTCGTCATAGAGTTATTAGCTTCCTGCCTCTGTACGAACTCATCCATCATCTGTTTACCCTTGTCTTGTCTTGAATTGCCAGCTTGATTCTCGGACGGAATAAAGACCCTACCACTCCTAGTGATAGCCCCTGCTTCAACAAGATTTCCAACCCCTGTATTCACAGCTGATGTGTCTTCCAATTCCTACTTCTTACCATTAACAAATACCTCGGCCCCATAGTTCCATGGGATGGCCTTGGTAGTCTCATACGGGACTGGTCCAGGAACAGTGATAGTGACCGGCGCTGGTCTCGCCGGCGCTGATATAGTTATTATCTTGAATGGAATTATTATCATGGCAACTTCAATCTCTCTGTCAGTAACATTACTCTGCTTGCAACCTCTGTCAAATTGTAATACCCCTTCGTTGATCAGTTTCTAAATACCCGCTTTTAATAACTCACAACCGCCTAGCTGCGACACACATCCTACACAACCTTCATCACAACCGGGAAATACCCCTCCCTTCAACAGTATTTCCTTCACCACACCCAAGGGAGTTTGGACCTCGTTCACATCTGAAATCAAACTCAAGTCTTCACAGTCTTTAATAATAGCATTGACCTTCGGCGCACCGTGATTCGGCATCGGGTTCTGATTCACATTTGGGACGTCATTGGAGAAATTGATGGCTTTGGAATCCACCAAATCTTGAACCTTATGCTTAAAAGCTTTACAGTTCTCAGTATAATGTCCGGGTGCCCCAAAATGAAACTCACAGTGGGCGTTGGCGTCATTGCCGGGAGGTGGATTACCAGTAGGTGGAGCCAATGTTCTCGTCTGAATTAACTGCAGTTTTAACAAGTGCTGGAATAATTGAGAGTAGGACATAGGTGGAGTGTCAAAATGCCTATCCCGCCTATTCTGAGGCTGTGATCGGTAAGGAGCCTGATTTTGTTGTTGAGACACTGCTGGCTGCTGAGGTGCTGCTAGGATGGTTACAGAAGCCACCTGCTGATTGTAGTTCTGACGAGGTCCATCTCTACCATGATATGATGACACAGAGTTTATATCTCCTTCCTTCTTCTTATAACCACTGGCATAAGGCTTCTTACTTCCTCCAGATGAGGACCCATCACCGCCTGATATCTTACCTGCCTTAATTCCGCTTTCCACCATCTCTCCTACTAAGATCAAGTCAGCAAACTTTCCAGTCATACACGGTACCAGCTTTTCATAGTAATTACCCTGCAAGGTGGCCATGAACATAGTTATCATTTCACGTTCCAACATGGGAGGCTGAACCCTAGCTGCCAATTCACGCCACCTCTGAGCGTACTCCTTGAAACTCTCATTTTTCTTCTGTGACATATTCTGTAGCTGTGTTCTGTTCGGAGCCATGTCAGTGTTATATTGGTAGTGTCTAATGAATGCTCCTGGCAGATCTCTCCAACTTCGCACATCTTTCCTTTCCAGTTGCATGTACCACTCCAGGGATGCCCCAGATAGGCTATCCTGGAAGCAGTGCATCATCAGCTTCTCATTCTTTGCATGCGCAGCCATCTTACTTGCGTATGCTCTCACATGTGTCCTCGGACAAGTCATACCATTATACTTCTCGAAAGTGGGAGTCTGAAACTTGTGCGGAATAACAACGCCTGGAACCAGTCCCAAATCCTCTAGATCCATTCCCACAGAATCCTGATTCACAACACCCCTTAGCTGTTCCTCAATCAACCTGATTCTCTGATCATTGTCAATCTGGGGTCCGGAATCCCCACCTGGCAGAGAAAATGCATCATCTTGAACATCATCATACTGAGGACCCTGAACTGTGCCAGCACCAGTACCACCTCCCCCAGCATTTTCAGCTCTGCCCGGAGGAATCACAACACCAGAAACGGGGATACCTCCGCCAGTAGGACCATTCTGACCATTATTACCAGTAACACTAGTCTGAAGTCCCCCATGAAGGGCACCGTCATCATCAACCCTCGCAATCAGTGGTTGAACGAGAGTCCTCAACTGTTCTTGTCCCTGAGCAACCCCTTGCATTAATTCCATGAATTGGTTCATGCGAGTCCGCATCTCAATGATCTCATTCTGTAGCTGATCCATGAGTCTCTTCTGATTTTGTCTGGTAGGATACTGGTGAATGTGCTGATCTGCAATCCTGAGATTTAGAACAAGATAAGAACACCGGAGATAAACACCTGTCATGCAAAATGATTATGAGTATGCACATGCAAATGGACATGTTTGAAAATTCACAGGGCGATCCACCCCTTGATTCCGGCTTAATAACAAGATATAATGGAACTTTTGCTCATATATTAAGAAAACCAGAGAAAAGCCAAATGTCAACAATCACAACCCAAAATAAATGAGTCTGAACACCAATCATAGATCCCAACCAACAAGCCTGGCGGTGATCCAAATACAATAAAAAGAGTAGGAACTACAACATGTCATCAAAATTCACAAGTGTCAATCCCCCCTATCCACTGTGCTTTCTGCTCCAGTCTTGAATTTCCCTGAACATCTTTTTGGTGTCGGGATGCTTCGGTCTCTGAATTAGCTCTTGAATGAGGACGTCTCTTCTATGTATGATCCCTTCTAAGTATCGGCAATGTAACTCCCAAGCGTCTTCTCCAGTAGCACCATCCATGCTAGGACCCTCATGTCTAGGTTTCTTCACTTCAGCTTGGACTTTCAGTTCTTCCATGGAGGCTATGGCTTCATTGAGTCGACCCTCGACTGCTTGTCTCTTGAATACCCCTGACAAGATCTCAGCGTCTTTCTTCTTGAGCGTCGACTTCAACTGATCAATCTTAGCTAGGTAGTCGTCTTCCTTTCTTTTATTCTCGGCCATGGCAGTTTCTTGGTGATCATTGAACCTGTGGATTTTCAGCAAAGCCTTGTCTAATTCCTCCTCCTTGGACTTGAGAACCTGACTGATACCATCCAAAGCTTGTTTCATCCTTTGTCTGGATGCGACCATGTCAGCTAGCTCTTTTTCTACCTTAGCAAGAAGCTCTGTCTTCAACTTGGCGGTATAAACAGCTTCACCCCGCTCATGCTTCCACTGATAAATCTCTCTTTTTAGCTCACTATTTTCTTCCCGCAGCCTTTCCTTTTCAGCCCACAACTTATCAAACTTCTCTATCTCAACTGTGGTAGGAGGCTCGATCACCAAAGGATACAAAGGTGGTTCCACTGGGAAGGGAAGAAGCTCCTCTTCTGCTCTCTTCTTAATCCACTCTTTATATGAAGGAAAAGCCCGATTATTACATTTTCCGAACGAAGTTTTACCCTTCTTGGTCACCTGTTTCCAAGAATTCACAATCTTCCTCATCATTTCTTGATCCTCAATACCATTGAAGAATAAAGATTCTTTGATGTCTCTCTCATCAGGTGGACCTCTCAAAGGATAACCAAACTGTCTGATAACAAGGGAAGGATTATAGTTAATTCCACCTTTTCTCCCTATCAAGGGTACATTAGGGAATTCTCCGCACTTGTAAATAATCTTCATTCCTAGCAAATCATGATTGATCCAAACAATGTTGTCAGCAGTCAAGCCCATAACCCTTTTTGACCATTTCAGAGAATCTTTCGTATCAACGAAAGCGCCAGATTCGGGGAGACGACTCAGAAACCAAGTAGATAAGAGTGGTGCACAACAACTCACAATTTTTCCACGCCTATTCTCATTCTTGTAGTGAACTGAGTGATACACATCACCTAGCAAGGTAGGTATAGGATTCTTCGAAATAAAGATTCTGACGGCGTGCATATCCACCAGATCAGGAATATTCGGAAACAGGACAATCCCATAGATGCACATAGCTAGGATAGCTTGGAAAGCAGTCCAATTCTTCTCTTTGACATGTATGCAGGCTTGATCAAACAGGAACTTCAATAGGAAACCCTTAACTCCTTGTTTTTCTTCAATATTACTGTTCAGAACGGATTCACTAATATGAAGAGCAACAACCATTTCTTTTACCCCGGGGTGTTCTTCAGAAAAGAAAACTATATCATGCCTGGTGGGGATTCCTAAAATAAATGAGAACTCCTCCAACGTTGGGGCCAAGATGTAGTCTGGGAAAGTGAAGCAGCGCAAAGACGGATCGTAGAATTGAAGAAGCGTATGAATGGCATCCTTCTCATACTTGGAAATATTATAAACAAACTTCATAAGTCTCCCATACACTCCACTAAACTCTGTACAAACTCCGGGACCAGCCATATTAATTAATTTGTGAATCAATGTCAAAGTCGGATCTGGGAACGAATAGGCAACAGTCTTCTTTCTCTGGACATCCATGCTGAAGTAACCTCAGAAAACCGGAATCAAGAGTAAGATGTAAGCCCTGAAAAATGTCAAACATGTTATAATGCAAGAAAATGATATGCTCATGCAAACATGGGGTCAAGGCAACACTGCTGGATGTGTTGTGCTGTTAACTGAACGAGAACCACAACCCAGAAAACCAGAATTTTGAACCACTGAGATAACCAAGAACCCAAATAATCAGACATTGATGAGAAATCCAGAAAACAGGGTAGGTTGAAGGTCTCGATTACCTGCAAACCTGCAAATGCCCATCCCCTCTCACATGTGGGTACTAGGATGTTCAGTATCCCGGGCACTTAGGTCGAGAAACGATGATACGTTCACCATTTCTGGTTTGGCATCATCATCAATCGAGGAGGCCTCAACTGATTCTCCAAAGCAGAAGGTCCTCAGCTTTGGCACTGAGATCGAGAAACAATAGTACATTCATCCCTCGGGGTACAGTACTATCGTCAATCGAGGAGTGCCTCCACTGATTCTCTTCAAAACGTAGGGGCCATCCTATGCGAGTTCCAAAGCGGGCCCTCGGGTGCGAATGGGTTTGCCACAGGATGTGGTCTGCCACTGTCACCACTAAAGAGGGATGTTTCCACTAAGGTACTTAATGATCGGTCACCAGAGTCGACAGCTCTCTAGATCGACACCCCAACATGCGCAAGACACACACGTTAGAATGCGTCCCAAGATAGCCTCATCTGGTTGTGAATTTCGTGAACACACAAACGTACCAAGCGGACACGTAGGTCCCACTACTTTCCACTCTAGTCCTAGGGTATACTTAAGCCTGGGTATTGGGCTTATCTCTCGAACCCACCCAACCTGCAAAACAAAAACAGCCAGCACAACACAGCAGTATGACAGTAATAAAGATGAAATGCAATGCAGAAAATGCGGTAAAAAAATAAAAATAAAATACAACACAAAAAGCAAAACAAAAACAAAAACACCCAAAGAGAACAAAGACAAACAAGCGCTAGGATTGACTCGCTTAGGGATGGACCAGCATAGGTCAACCAGATTCCCCAGCAGAGTCGCCAGCTGTCGCTCCCAGGATTTTCATCCAGGTACAAACGCGAGAGTGGCGCGGATAAACAGAGTCGCCAGCCGTGTAAATTTATCCCAAGAGAGGGAAAGGGAACACCGCATAAACCTGAGGAAGAGGGAAAGGAATGGTCATCGCAACCATAACCTGGGTTCGGGAGTCGGTTACGCGAGGGGAAGGTGCTAGCACCCCACGCGTCCATCGTACTCGATGGGATCCACGCTTGTTGTCTATTCTAAGGGTGAGTTACTATCATCTAGGGCTGTACCAAGACGGAGAGGGAAAGACAAAGACAGACTCGGTAGGACGTCGACGTCCTAGGCTTACGTACCCCCTTTGTGCAATGGGGAATTCAAAGTCAACGTAGTTCGGACCAAGTTCTTTTTGTGTTTTTTATGAGCGACGTTAAGTTCGCGTCCGGCAGTTAGGGTCGATGCCTGTTTGCAACTCAGACGGAAAGTAACGTGCCCTTTTTGAAAATATCCTTTAGTTTGACAATCCCGAAGGACAAAAAGGTTTGAAGTGTGTTTGTATTTTTTAGGACAGAAATGGCTTAAGTTAGTCTATAAGTTGCATTGCACCAAAGTCTAGGGCACAGGGGCGAATACTTAACGAATCGTCCCAAGACAGGACGCTCGCTAAGCACTCTAGAAAGATGAAAGGAAGCCCCTCATTTCTCATTCCCCGCGCTTAAGGCTCTTGCGCAATACAATTTATCCTTATTAAGTGTTTTTTAAGAAGTTTGAGATGAGAAGAGAGAAGACACAAAGGTAACTCTAAGGGAACTAGGAGTCCTAATGTTATCATGCATGGGTGACCTACGGTTAGTGAGGTTTGACGATAACCTAACCCTAAAGAAAAGGATGAGAGAAGGAAAGAGTAAGGGTGACCATGGATACTTATCCACCCTTAAAGAACTTACCTTAGTCCCTGCATAAAAGGTTAGTACGAAACAGACATAAATAATATCAGGGCAAGTGAAAATCAAACAATGGCAAACAATAGTGGTAATAATCCAAACATGAATTCAGAAATCAAAGAAACAACCCCAAATCAAATGGCACAAGTGCCTTTCAAACAAGGACTTAGGCATGATCAGAAATACACATATAAGCAGATCTCAAGTGAAAGCAAGTCAAATAATTAGAGAAATAACTCCTAAAATTCCCAAATTAAATATCAAGGTTTCTCAACCAGAGACAAACAACACATAAAAAATTCCTGCAAAAATTCAAGATGTTAGTCACTTAAACAATTAGGCAAAGTTCAGGTGAGAGGTGAGATTCAATGTGCCAAAGGGAAGGACTAAAATGCAATATGAAATAAATTTAAAAATGAAAGAAAAATATTTTTATGTAATTTAATATGTCACCTAATGGATGCAAAAATAATGGATTAAAAATATTTTATGGTTGCAGAGAAATAAAATAAACAAAATTAGATATGCATGATGTGGATAATTCAAAAAGAAAATGAATAAATATTTAATTTAGATGATAAAAAATAAAATAAAATGAAAAATAAAATTTTTAAGAATTTTATAAAATGGTAAAAAGGATGCATGAATTTTATGGGAATTTTTAAATGCAAGAATGTATTTTTAAGAATTAAAAATGAAAATAATAATTAAAATAAAATAAAATGAATTGGAAATGCATGGGGGTTGCGTTGAGTAATCCAAATATGTTGGAATAGGGAGATGAGCTTAAGGGGGGGGGGGGGCGCGAATAGCAGCCCGATCACATAAATCCAGTCAGCGAAAAAATAAAAAAGGGAACACATAGGTTTAGTCAGCTTGTGACTCAATATCCACCTTTGGATCAATCGTGCGCTCTTCATCCAGTCAACCATTCACACGGGTAATCCAAATCAACGAACGTGATCCATACGCCCATGATAACTACCATAGGCAAGCACACACACACGGTCTAATCTGGAATTAAAACAACACGTGACCAACACCCTCCCCACTTAATGCGTTGGCACGTCCTTAGCCGTCCGATCACAAAAATGATCGGACACGATTGTGTCTTCTTCGCCCAGACCCTTGGCCGACCGGAAATCCACAGGTCGCCGGAGCCCTAGCTCCGGACGCCCTAGCTTCACCTGTAATCTTAAAAAATTCCCAGAAAATGCAAAGCCATATACCCTTCTGACCAGAATTTCATCAGGAATTCAAATATGTGATCCAAAATTTCAAACCGTTAGCACATCATAAAAAACGCACGAAATATTGTTAGGGCTCAAAACTTTAAACACGTAGAACAAGCCATACACACGTCCAAACACTAAACAAAATATACCAGCATGATCAGTGACAATCACACAACAATATGCACGATTAAAATTCAAGTTTCATGATCACGAAAAAACTCACCTACCTGAGATGGTACGATCTGAATCCTTGCCTTTGGCTGCGAATGATGGTTGATTTCTACTCTATGGATCACCAGGAAGAGGTTTGTGGAAGAACTTTTGGGAGAGCTCCACTTGGCCGTGAGTTTTGAATGAGAAATCCTTTTTTAGGGTTCACTTGAAAACTCCTCCAACTTCACGTGTTCTAACCCTAACCAGTGCATGGATGGGTTTAAATAGACTAGGGTTTTCCTCTGATAATGAATTGGGCTTGGACAATTCTTGGTTTAATGAGTTTGGGTGATTTTTTAGAAATTTGCATAATGTTGGATACACCTCTCCCATGCATGGATATTTAAATGTTTCATGATAGATCACTTGCATTTGAATTGCTAATTACACCCATATTGAAATTGGGCCTTGAAACTTTTTGATTCATGACTTTTAAATAATTTGGGAATTTTGAATAATGGAGGATAAGTGATACATACACCATGAAATTTCTTAGTTATTGGGCCCAAAATAATCCTCAAGGAATGTCCTTTGATATTAGAATGTGGCATGAAGCAATGGAATTGATTGTAGGTCATTATGCCCAAAGTTGTGAAAATGGGATCATGAGAAACCCTAAAAACCACTTTGCCTTCTTTTGACCATAAGTTGAGTTTCACAAATGATATGGAGACCCACTAGTACTTGTTGGAAAGAGGAGAAAAATATCTTCAACTTTCATGTTGGAGAAAAATTCATTTGAAGCTTTCTTGATAATGAAAGGTCAAGTTGAATGCAGTGCAGGAACTTGCCCAAAAAGGAAACTTTCAAATTATAGGTCATTTCCATTTTTAGTAACTTTGGCACCAACTCCTGATTTTTGATAAATGGTGTGAAACTTGACTCTTGATGACCATATAAGGATGTGAGACCTTAAAAACCTTGGAGAGAACCTCAAAATTCCACAGTTGACTTCTCCTCTCACTGTTGACCTTTACCCCATTCACCTGATTTCCAATCCATTGACCAATTGAACTTCTCCTGAACCAAACTGATGGACAACCTCCCATTCCTAGGTACTTAGGGACTCAAGGAATACCATGGAATTAAGTCTTTCCCAAAAAATCAGAAATAAACTGACTTTATAGCAAACCCTAGTTTTGGTACCCTCAGTCTAGGAGGAAATAACACAGTCTCCAAATCCAAATTCCTCTGAATATGATGTGTATCCTCTCCAACAAAGATAAGATATGCCATTTGATGATGATAAAAACCCAAGGAGTTTGTCCATTGAAGCAATAAACCCAAGAATCTCAAAACCCTAATCTATGCACTGGTTAGGAGAGGATGATCCACCTGAGCTCTCTTGGACAATACCAGGACTCTTGCTTGAACCTCTGAAGCACTGCCTCAGGCACCTTGACCCCATGCTAAGAACCAATGATATGCACACATGATAATGCGAAATGCAATGCAACATAAGCCAGTTAGTAATAAAGTAAGGAGGGCAAATTTTGGGGTGCAACAAGAGGGATGTAATCTCTTGATACCTTTTGTATTTCATCTAATGTATGTTTGTGAATTTAGTTTGGATTCTCTATTTGTTTGTTTTCTTTGATTGATTGTTTGTGGGTCTTGACAAAACCTATCTCAAATCTTTGGTCTTAGATTTTCAAACTATCATTGAGCAAGCTTTTGACATGAGTTTGTGATTTGATATTCATTTTATCTCAGCTCAATAGCATTGTGTTGATTGTTAGAATGAATAGCTTTTAGTAATTAACGCAATAAGAGACCACGCAATCGCTTGACACACGGTGTCGTGAGGGTGCGTGAGAATAGTGATGAAGAACGACATTCACATTCATTTGGCAAATTAGTTGAATACATGTAAAAAGGGTTAAACGTATTTACGTATTTTGATCATTGGCTTTGTATGTGAATTGTTCATGAGTTTGATATTGATGTTATAGTAATATCTGTTGAGTTTTAATTCCAGAGATAGATTAGGCTTAACATTCATGTAGGCCTTATATGCTTTGTATTGATTGGTGATGTCTGAGAGGAATTATTGATAGATACAAAATCACTTACGATATGCGGGGGGCGAGAGGACATGTATGTTGTGAGTGATACATGATGATATTAGACGAATGTTTGATTTATGTATAAAATTGGTCAGAAAAATACATGTGTTATCAATTGATGAGATCCAATTCCACCAAGGCTCCATTTATAATTCAGTCTTTACTTTATATTTTTAGTCTTTACATTTTCCTCATTTGCTTTTGGTTCCGCTTTAAACCAAAACTTTTGAACCATGAGCTTAGAAATGTAGAAATCGTCGAATGGCATTATTTCCCTCGCACTGATCCCTGAGGAGACGATAAAACTTGATCCTTACTTACTATAAATTTTTGTTGCTTACTGCTATATTACAGTTCAAATAAATGGCGCTGTTGCCGGGAATCGGTGTTTAGATATTGAATCGCATCGCGATAGTTTATATATTTTTGAGCTTTGTACATTTGTTTATATTGTTTGTATTTATTCTCTTTGATGTTTTCTCTAGTGTGATCAGGAATGATGAGAACTCCTTCTAGATTGGTTGCTTTTGTATAAAAGTATTCAATCAAGCTTCGACCGAGTCTGGATGGTGAGATTTGAAAGTATACGAGGTAAATTGTACTACTTCATAGAATGTTAGAATGATTTAAGAATTTTGTGCTTTGTGCAAATGTGTATCTTTGTTTTATTTTTCAACTTGTTTGAATGCTTGTTTCACTTAGGTCCAAAAGCCACAAATTGTGAGGAAACCTCCATTGTTTACTAAATGCTTGGATGACTGATAACTTTGTTCAATTCGTTGATTCATGCTTTATGTTTTGATTATTGTGATTTTGTGGAAGCATTAGAAATGATCAAGGTGTTTGTTTATATTGAGCACAACCATATCCAAAAGTACCTTACCCGTGAGTAGTGAGTATTTATTAGCCCCTTTGAGCCTAAACAGTTTAGATCTCATTTTATTGATGAACTTTGTGTTGTACATAATTTGAAAGTGTAGTTCATCATTGAATTTTGTGAGGTTCTAAATATTTCTTCTTGAACCTTTGAACTTTGTTTTATTGATTTCCTTGCCTTAAAAAGCAAGGAGTATTCACTTGAGGTTTGGTTGAATTATGTTTGGGAGAATGAAAAAGAAGAATGGTAGGGTTCTTTAAACTTTTGAAAAATTTCAAACAAGCATGAAAAGAAAAAGTGTAAATATGAATGTGAAAAACATAATAAAAAGAATGCTTGTTTGATGAGAAAAATAGAGATGAAATAATTGTGCATAAGGAAGTTTGAGAAAGTTTGTGATAAAGGAATAAGAATGGTGAATGAAGTTGTAATGAGTAAATATCATTTATCGGCAATTTCGATTCAATGGCCTTTGGAAATGTCCTTTTGTTGTAAACCCGACCAAGCTACTACCCTTAAAGCCCTTAGTGATCTTTTTGCTTCCATGTTTTCAAGTTTGACTGTTAGATGTTGTATGAATTGGATTGTTATTAGCATTGTTTGTCGGGTGAGTGAAATTTCCCCGCGGTTGCAAACGCGTCAATTTCTTCATTCTTATTTTGAAGAGGAGTGTTAGAGTGATTCAAGTATGAAAATTTAGTTGTTCTTAGAACCATGATGATATTTATTTAAGAACTTAATTCTTTGTCATTGTTCGATTCTATTGAGTGGTGAAAGTTGCTTGTGCGCATTTTCGTGCTTGTCCGCATTCATTTTGTTTTGGTTGAATCTTATGCTTGATCAAATCCTCTTGTTTTCATGAGAGGCATACTTTGCTTGAGGACAAGCAAAAACCTAGTTGGGGAGAGTTGTTAGGTGCAGATTTGACCTAAAAAAGACATATCTTTCTTTGCACTTTTTCCACTCTTTTCTCATGTTTTCATTGGTTTTTATCCATGATTGTTGTTGTTCTTCTAAACATTGAGAATATACATTTGGTGCTTGTAATATGTGTGCTATTGTGCAGAAAAAGGCACTAAATGATCAAAGTTGTATGACACAAGAAATGGTGCAAGCTGTCAAAGAAATGAGGAATGCATCAGTTAGTTCGCTTTGCGAACATGAAAGCGAGTGCCAGCGAAGGTTCGCTTTGCGAACTCTGGCGAAGTTACCAGCGAATGGTCCCAGAATTGGACAGAGGAAAAAGGAGCTAAAATTTGCTTTGCGAGCTTGAAAGCGAGTGTTTGCTTTGCGAACATTCCTTCGCATTGCGAACTCACGAGAATTTCTGGGGCGGTTTAACTGTTCAGAGGCACCTGAAGTGCCATTTTTCACCATTCGCTGTGCGAATGAATTGTTCGCTTAGCGAACGTGTAAATTTCTGAATTGTTTAAATAGATTTTCACACTTTTTAGGTTATGTTATTCTGGATTTTGAAGATAGAAACTTGTAAATAAAAAGATCAGAGCTTATATCTTCTCATTTCCAAGGGAGAAAAGGTAAGATCTTTGATTTCTTGTTGGAGAGGGGTGTAATCTCTTGATACCTTTTGTATTTCATCTAATCTATGTTTGTGAATTTAGTTTGGATTATCTATTTGTTTGTTGTCTTTGATTGATTGTTTGTGGATCTTGACAAAACCTATCTCAAATCTTTGGTCTTAGATTTTCAAACTATCATTGAGTAAGCTTTTGACATGAGTTTGTGAATTGATATTCATTTTATCTCAGCTCAATAGCATTGTGTTGATTGTTAGAATGAATAGCTTTTAGTAATTAACGCAATAAGAGACCGCGCTATCGCTTGACAAACGGTGTCGTGAGGGTGCGTGAGAATAGTGATGAAGAACGACATTCACATTCATTTGACAAATTAGTTGAATACATGTAAAAAGGGTTAAACGTATGTACGTATTTTGATCATTAGCTTTGTATGTGAATTATTCATGAGTTTGATATTGATGTTATAATAATATTTGTTGAGTTTTGATTCCAGAGATGGATTAGGCTTAACATTCATGTAGGCCTTATATGCTTTGTATTGATTGGTGATGTCTGAGAGGAATTATTGATCGATACAAAATCACTTACGATTTGCGGGGGCCGAGAGGACATGTATGTTGCGAGTGATACATGATGATATTAGACGAATGTTTGATTTATGTATAAAATTGGTCAGAAGAATACATGTGTTATCAATTGATGAGATTCAATTCCAACAAGGCTCCGTTTATAATTCAGTTTTTACTTTATATTTTCCGTCTTTACATTTTCTGCATTTGATTTTGGTTCAGCTTTAGACCAAAACTTTTGAACCATGAGCTTAGAAATGTTGAAATCGTCGAATGCCATTCTTTCCCTCGCACTGATCCCTGAGGAGACGATAAAACATGGTCCTTACTTACTATAAATTTTTGTTGCTTGCTGCAATGTTACAGTTCAACAACAGTGAGAAAGAGAAAGAGTGAAAGAGAAAGCGTGAAAGAGAAAGGAAGAGGAGGGAGACAAGAAAGCTAAATGTCAGACACTATTTTAAAGTTAACTATTAGAAATGATATAATTGGAATAGAAGTAAATGACATCATTATTTGAAGCAATTGTAACCAACAAAGACTTAGAACAATAACTATATAGTTGGATTACAATAATGTGAATCAATAGTTGAAAAAAGTAATATTTAGACACATTTTACCCTTAAAATGAGGATGTGGAAATAAAAGAGCAAGGGGCAAAGATGTATTTTCGAGAGCCCTTACTTTTCTTATATTATAGATAGATCAATAAAAACATAGTCAAGTGACCTCTTCCCTAACAACAACAAAGTGCAACCCAACCTTCAAACCGATCAAACAGTTTCAAGAAAGGTAAATGGATTTATGACTTTCAAAAAGTAAATCAAAAAACTTGAATGCATAATCAATATCCTCTCCCTTTTGATCTCTATGTAATTTTCTATTGTAAACAGAACAACTACATTTCTAAGCCAAAGCAAATCAAACGAATTTTCAGTGTCAAAACAAACGCAGCGTGAAAAAACAATAACATTACGAGCTTAAGCCGAAACCATTCGATATGCATTTACCATAATATTTAAAACGCAACATGAAACAATCAACATATATCGATTACACTAGCAGCACAACTCAACACAACATTACAATGCAAACAAAAATCAAAATCAGGATATCAAACATAATTAACAGGCAGCACAAATCAAGGCGAACACGACACTAATCATTACTGAAATGTCAATCTTGTTGTTGCAGAGTTTCAAGGCTGCAAAATTGAGCTATTGTTGCTGACTTTGAATATTGCTAAATCGATCGATTGTTGTTGGAAATGCCGAAGTTTGTTGTAGTTTCTGTAGCGATTTCAAGTGTTGCAGAGCCACTGTGTTGTTGCTGCAGCGGTGATAAAGCTTCTGAAAAATGTTCCCGGTGTCACGATAGAATTTATAAGTGCTCTTTTTTTTTCATCGTTTACACTAATCTCTTCGAGTTCTTTGGTATCATGGTAATAGACACCTGAAATCTTCCCATCAATTTTTTTGATTCCTTCAACATTTCCACCAACCGCAATTGGATAGTGAGGCAAAGTAGACGAAGAACAAAACGAGGTTGGGAGTTGTTGGTTCACGTGGCTTGAAGGGTTATTGATGAAGAAGCGAATCAAAGTGTTTTGCGGTGAGCTTGAAGGTGCTCCGGTGAAGGTGGTTACAGAGGTTTCGTGGGTAATTTGTGAATCTATAATATAAGAGCTTTCTTGTTCTGGAAAATCAACTTTTAACATTTGTCATTAAGCTGCCATGTCACCAAATTGAGGGTATTTAGTGTCTAATTTCAACTATTTTCAACCAAATGATAGGTTAATTGAATCCTAAGTACACTAATTTCAATATTTACACCTATTTGGGGCCAAATAGTAACTGAAATAATGCATTTGCAAACAGTTTTTACCTTTTGCTGAGTACATCACGTTTTTGCTTTTTGGAGAACAATTACCCATGCACCTTTTGGAGAGACTAGACATGAAACCAGTTTGTTGTTTCCAATACCACAAAACATTGATACCAGAGCTTTATATTTTCTGCATCTCACAATCTATTTTTCTCTTAAAATTTCAAATGCTTTGAAACAGAACTACAAGACTCTGTCTCCCAAAGAACACTCTCAGCAAAATTTCAGCTTCGCGGGACATTCAACAACAAAGATGGCGATTCAGAGCAATTTCAGGTTTTGGATTTTCATTATTTTTGTGATTGTAGCAATTCCATGTTTAGGGTTTTCAATAGTTTTGGTTTTTTCATGAAAATGGATATGTAAGAAGAAGGAAGTTGAAGATGTTGAAGAAGTTGAAGACTCTGTAAGAAGAAGGATCAACAACAAAAATTTCAATAGTTTTGGTTTTGTAGTTAAAGAAGTAGTTAGAAGAAGGAAGTTGATCTTTTTTCATTGATCTCTTTCTTTTTACCAATTTTCGGTTTCAGATTTACATTGCAATTTATGTTTATTGCTCTTGCTTTGTATGGTGCACTTGATTAGAAATTTACGTGTTGGGACAGTGTTAGTGATTTTTCTGCGATCTGAGGTTGTTTTTGAATCGGTAGTGTATGTTTGAGATTTTTGAGTTTGTTTTGGTTTTTAGGTTTTTAGATGTTATTTGCAGGTTCTTCCCTGATAAAGTCACAAATCTTGCAGGTTCACCTATTTGCTTCATCTCACATTCTTTCATCTGCCCCACCAAAATGGTTTGAAGCAACTCTCCACATCCAGGCTGCACCCAATCAGAAATCTGTAAAACCAATTTTGTCATTTCTAATGTTCATTTCCATCACTAGCTACATTTCCATTTCCCCTATTATCTTCATCTCACCTTTTTTCTGCTACATCACAAAACTGGTTTCAACCAACTCTCCACTTTCATTCTGCTACATCAAAATTGTTTATGCTTCAAATATTGTTGTTTTCTGTTTCGATTTTTTTTTTGAATAGTTGTTGTTTTTCTACAGAAATGGATTTCATAAGCTGGAGAAGATCAGGGATTCGAGTAGGCAGAGCAGGCAATTGGAAGAGTTCACGGAGAAAATGCGAGAGAGTAAAGAGTACTTTTTTCTCTTTCCTTTATGATTAATGTGTTTGGTTTTTTTTGGATAGAGTTGATTGTTGTTTGCGAATTCCAGATCTGTGTTGAAAATGGGACCATACATTTCAAAATCAATTATACTCATGTAGAATCAATTTTGCCTCTTCTAAAAGTGGAACCAAACACGAATAACCTATTTTCAATACTTTCTAAAGATTGTTTGATTGATTCCATTTTGGCATTGGAAGCACATCAAGTATTGATCATGAATTACCTTGATTTAAGAACTGAGGTTTGCCTATCTGCTTACTATTTAGTGTATATGTTGTTTTATCTATTTTTTTCTGGCTTATTAAAGAGTTTGATAAAGAAGTCAAAGCTTTAGAGTCTAAGCGAAGAAATTAACGAAGGGAGTCGGAGTAAGGCGAGTTATTTTTTGCTACTATCATTCTCCTGCATAGTTTCTACATTTAAGATATGCATCCATTTTGCTCATCTTAGACAATAATAGACAGATATAAAATAATAACCCATTAAATGACTTTGATTTTGAATTCTAATTCTATTGTAGATGTAGGTGTGATAAGTGGTGCACTTATATTTATAAAAGAGGATCTAAAGATATCTGAGGTACAGGTAGAATTTTTTATTAGTATTCTAACTGCATTGTTTCTCTATTAGGTAGTTTGGGTGGTGGGAAAACATAAGATATTATTGGTAGAAAATGGACAATGCCATTGGTTGTGGTTATATTGCAAATTGGTGGAATTACTATGACTTTTTCCCCTTCCTATCAAGTACTCTTGATTGGAAGATTGTTAGCTGGAATTGGAATAGGGTTTAGAGTTATGATCTCACCAATATTGCTAAGATATCACCAAATCTCACTAGAGGCTCTATTACTGCTTTTCCAAAGATTTTTATTAATGTAGGAACTATGCTTGGTTATGTGTTCAATTATGCATTGTCTGGTCTTTCCGTACACATAATTTGGAGAGTAATGCTTGCGGTTAGTATTTTGCTTTCGGTATTCATTGGCTTTGCTCTTTTCGTTATTCTCGGGTCGCCGAGGTGGTTGGTAATACAGAACCAAATTGATGAAGCGAGATCGGTGTTGTTGAAAATAAATGAAGAGGAGAAAGAAATGGATGAAAGGCTAGCAGAGATACAACAGGTTGCTGGTTTTGCCAATTATGGTATTTTTTGGCTAATATCAACTAAATCCAACAATATTTGTATCATTCAAACACAATCACACTTATATTTGTTGCTGAATTTATATATTTATGACGTTCATATAATTTGAAAGGAAAAATCGGTCCTCCTCTATTGCAGCACATTATTATGACCATTTTGCATATCCTCCTCCACCGACTGATAGAAGAAGAACTGAACCACACCGTAAGTTTTATTTTATTTTTTAGTCGGCTCATGTTCTCAATTCTTAACTTACAAAACTGTATCTGTTTTGAAACTGTGTGTCATACCCCAAATTTTACCCTCAGATTCAGATCATCTCATATCATTCTAAGTCGGTCTCTGTTTTCACATTTTTTTTGTTAAACATTGTTAGTCATGCATTTTAGCCATTTTTCATAATTTCATGCCATTTCTTTTTTATTTTAGATTATTTAAATTAATTTAATTTATTTTCCATTTAGTTTTTTTTATATATAGTTTAATTTCTAACTTAATATAATTTTAATTTTAGGTGGGCTTTTATTTTTATCTTAGTATTAGTTTTAATTATTTTAATCTTAATTAATTTAAATTTGGCTTTAATTTTAATTATTAATCTAGCTTAGCCCAATTAGTTTCATTAATTGTTTTCTTTAGGTTAAAATCATTTAAAATATATTTAGAGTCCAATTTCTTTAGTTTATAGTATAATACAACAAATTCAAAAAGCACAAAAATAGCACAAGGACCAAAATCCCATCTTTGACTTTTCAACTTGAACAACAAGCATCCCACGCTCTTCTGCTACGATCCCCACACTACTTCACACACACTTTACCAAAATCATGTAAAGAAGCTATGACCTGCACATCACCCTGCTTTCACTGCGACCAAAACAGCATCATAAAAAAGGAATACATATCAGACTTGCAACAAATCCCTGCTGTAAGTAGCCTCGCAAAACTCCTTGCCAAAAACCTGTCATGAACCTGTGTCACCTGCTTGCAATACCACAAGACTCTGCATCATAAAACCCAGGACTACATTTTTTTTCTTAACAACAACAATACATAAACCCCCTGGTCATCTCTGCAACATAACAGGCTGGGCATCCTGCATCGACCTTACACTACAAAACGCTCTAAAGACTTCTACTAAACCAAGACAACACTACCTCACTGCATCAAGACCTTCCCACTGCCCAACCTGCTATAATAATGACAGGACATTAACAGCAAGAAATTGGAAGAAATGAGGGATTCGTTTGTTTTAAAAGAGAATCAGAAACTTAAAAGAAAGGAGGAGGGTCGAAGAAAAAAGACACAAAGAAATACTTCTCTTCATTCCCTGCAAGAAAATCTCTTAATCCACTACACAACAACACTTACGATTTTTCTGTAGATCATCACTCACCATTTTATTTGTCTTAATTCACATGAAAATAAAACAGACTTGCTGTAGGAAAACACTATGAAACCAAAACCACACCTTTCAGAAACCTCCATCTCAAGCTTTCCGATTCACAGTGACCAACAAACAAACACATCCATACCTCAACACCATAACCTCCAATTCCGACGACACAACCGCATCCCATTCACCTCATCTTTCCATCAACAACAACAACCACAACCCGACCAAAAGAGAAAGAGAAGAAGAGAACGAGCAGAAGAAATAAGAGGGAGAGGATTCTCGTTTACTTGAAGTAGAGACCTCCGCCGGATTTTTTTCGTCGAAAATTCACCGGACTAGCTCCGGTTACGTGAGTTTTTAACATTTTCTTGATACCACTTTGTTCCTCATGATGTACTGATGTATAATCCTCTATCAATTGTGTGAAAACTCATTTGGTTTGCATTTATTTGATTTCTAAGAGTTAGAGCTCTTACTCTAATTTGTAGATTAAATGATGATGGTTTAGAATTTGTAAATTTAAGGGTTAGATTCGTAATGAGGCGAGAGAAACGAACAAACTAGTATGTTTGATTTTTGAAACCAACCACCCTCACCGGAACCCCGTGGCGGAGGACGGCGGTTGTTTTTTAGAACGGCAGTGAGAAAGAATGATGAAGAAGAATACGTTCTGTTTGTTTTGTTTCTATCCTTCTCATTTATTTCTATAACATTCATTTAATATTTTTTTATTTTTTTTATTTTTTTTAAAAGATCACTGCCACGTGTCACTTTTTATTTGAGATTTTTGTCATGTTGATTTAGTCTTAGGTAAATAATATTTGTATTAGCAGTAAGTAGGCATCCGCCTTTCTTCTTTTATTTAGTTTTTTTTTTATTTATTAATTAATTAATTAATTAGTTTTTTTTAAAACTAGAATTAGTTAGTTTTAACTAGATAGTTTTTTATTAAGAAGTTTGGTTTATTTAAATTTAGTTAATTAATTTTAAGTTAAGATTTAGTTTAGTTAGGACTTGTAGCCTTTTACTTAGTTAATTAGTTTTATTTAGAATTAGTTAATTAAGTTTAATTATTTTTAGTAAATAGTTTTAATTTTAGATTTAAATTAGAAACTAGTTTAGATAGTTCTAGTTAGAATTAGTTTTAATCTTCATTAATTTTTTTTTTACTACTAACTTATTGACATTTAACTTAGTCCCTCCTCTTAGAGACTTGACTATTTCTAGTTGAGTTTTCGAGCTCGTGTCTTGCATTAATTGTCTTTGTCTTCACTATTTTATGCTCATCGCCATTCGCTCACGATTATTATCTTTTATGCTTAAAGCTTCATCTTTGCTCCTTGTTGTTGCCCTGATTCCAAAGGAAAGAGTCGTTCTCGTTGACTTCCATGTTATTTAGGATACCCTTGTCCATCATTCCCTTATTTCCCGCCGCCGCGCGATCGAGACTTACCTCCCTTTTTAACCTAGCCTTAGATTTAGAGTCGCCGCACTCCACGTAGGTGTCTTGCTGTCAGACCCTACTTTCTCGTGGACACTTCCTCCCTGTTTTACCTAGCCTTAGGTTTAGAGTCGCCGCACTCCACATAGGTGTCTTGCTGTCAGACCCTACTTTCCCTTGGAATCTTGACCACAGTCAAGAGTTCTTTCACCCCCGTTGAGGGGAACTACGGACGCTCTGATTTCTCAAGTTCATCTTGAGAATACGTAGGCATAGGATTGCGAGATCCTAGCGAGCTACCTTTTTCTTTTTTTCATCTTTTCCCTTTACATCCAATGTCTTATTGGATTCTACCTTTTTTCTTTTTCTACCTTTTTCTTTTTCCACCTTTTTTCCTTTACATCCAATGCCTTCTTAGATTCTACCATTTTCTTTTTACACCCTTTTACCCCGTATTGAGGGGAACTACGAATGCTCTGATTCCATTCCCGTCAGGATACGTAGGCACAAGATGCGATGTCTTGGCGAGCATACTTAGTGTATATACCCCTAGGTCTTTTACCTTAGCACTTTTCCCTCAGCAAGCAACTTTAACATAACACAAATACTAACAAGAGGTTCCTGTAGAGTACTACAGATACTTAGGGTGCTAATACCTTCCCTTAGTATAACCAACCCCCGAACCTTAGATCTCTAGCTGTGTTCCTACATAGCGCACTTAGGGTTTTTCGATCTTTACCCTTTCCTTTGGATAAATCAAAGCTCGGTGGTGAACTTCGTGTTTTGTGATTCAAGTTAATTAATAGCTTATTATCCTATTCTCACCGCAACAAAAATGGCGACTTCACTGGGGACTAGCTCCCCTAAGAGGGTTAAGCCCACCTTGTTTTTCTTTGTGTTATTTATATGTTTGCTTGTTTGTATACTTGTATATTCATATCTGTATATATACATGTCTATGTTTGGGTTTTCTGTATGCATGATGGTTACTTTGAGTGGTGAGGATATGTCCTATACCCGGATTTGAGCGTACACTTATGATAGGACGATGGTATATTCAAGGAGGCTTTGAGGGAGTCGATTCCTGAAAAAGTTGACTTGAGACACCATCACTCAGTGAGGCCCACTTGAGAGTCTAGTCATGTTGAACGAGTTTATTCGTGAAAACGTGCTGCTCTCGACATAGGTGCCATCGATACTGAGAACCGTAGTTACCTTTAGCGCCACTTGGCCTTCTAGGACGTAGTGCGGTGACCATGAGGGAGTCTATTTCTGAAATGATTGTCACGCGATACTACACTCAGACGAGATTCTCTTGAGAATATTATTGACTACCGAGTCATTCGGGAAATCGATAATATCCGAAAGATGGGTTGTCGACTCTGGGAACTTCTTAGAACCTTGTTTTACAGATACAAGAACCCAAGTACACACCCTGTGGTTGGTTCTTTACCCAGACTCCATGATGTGATCTTGAACCCTTGATCCTGTTGCATGTGTTTTTGCATCCGGTTTGCATCGCATTGCATATCATTTGCATCTTCGCATGATTCATTGCATGCGTCTGTCTGTCCAGTT
This sequence comes from Lathyrus tuberosus, assembly GCA_022829125.1. Classification (NCBI taxonomy): domain Eukaryota; kingdom Viridiplantae; phylum Streptophyta; class Magnoliopsida; order Fabales; family Fabaceae; genus Lathyrus; species Lathyrus tuberosus. Next base: position 22,575,064 of record JALAZF010000013.1, on the reverse strand, counting down.
ACTTATTTCCAGTCGTCTCTATCTTCCAGTGTCACCTGTGAGTCGTCAAGCTGATTCCTTGACACAAATACCAGACTAGAGCTAACTACAGACGTAAGATGTCAGAGCAAGAGGTACACAACGCTTAGGTCCGAATGGAAATCGATGACCTTAAGTCAAGCGTGACCAAACTCACTGAGATGATTCAAGTTTTGATTGCTAGGGGATAGCAACCCCAAATGACCGTTATCCATGAAGTTTCAAATGCTGATCCTCCACCTGTTCAGATGCCGCCTTCAACTTGGCCAGAGTTTGGTTTGCCACACAACTATTCTCCACCTCTTGCATCTACTGCTATGATTGGTCAGACTACTAGACCAGTGTTTCAAGCTTCTGTTTTTGTCGAGCCTCAACCTATAGTTCAGACTACTCGAGCTCCCTTTGAGAATCCCCTCTATGAGTACAATGATGCCAGTGCTCAAGGTGAAGACCGTGAAGACTTTGTTGAACCTGAAGTTGTCCGGGAGCAGTTTCAGAGCATAGAGAAGAGACTCAAAGCCGTTGAGGGTACTGATTTCTTTAATGTGGATGCAGACAACATGTGTTTAGTATCTGACCTTGTTATGCCTGCTAAGTTCATAACTCCAGAATTTGTGAAGTATAAGGGCCACTCTTGCCCAAGAGCTCATTTGGTCACGTATCTTCGCAAGATGACTGCTTATGCCAAAAATCAAAAACTGCTTATCCACTGTTTTCAAGACAGCTTGAGTGGAGCCTCACTCAAATGGTATATGGGTTTCGAGCAAAACTCTATCCATTGCTTCCAAGACCTTACAAATGCCTTCATGAAGCAGTATAAGTATAACCTTGACATGGCTCCTGATCGTCGTCAGCTGCAAAATATGACTCAGCATGAGAAGGAATCTTTTAAGGAGTATGCTCAGCGCTGGAGAGAGTTAGCTTCCCAAGTTGAACCTCCTCTAGCTAAGAAAGAATTGACTGGAATGTTCATGGATACCTTGTCCCCTTTCTATTGGGAGAAGATGATTGGAAGTGTTTCCTCCAACTTCACTGATTTGGTTACTATCGGCCAAAGACTCGAGGAAGGTCTTAAGAAAGGAAAAATATCTAAGGTTGTTGAATCTTCCAATGCTGTGAAGAAATCCTACGGGAATTTTCAGAAGAAGAAGGAAGATCAGACCAACGCTGTAATGTTTAAAGTGAGAAGGCCTCGTCCTCAACCTCAGTATACTATTCACCCTACTGTTGCTGCTGTCACTCCTGTGGTTACTGCTCCACGACCAGCTCAAGCTCCTCAACATCCGACTGCAGGACAGAGCCAGTATCGTAATAGGAATCAATTTGATCTTATTCCAATGACATACACTGAACTTTATCCTGGTATGGTTCAACAAGGTTTGATTACCACAAGGCCTTTTCCTCCTCCTCCAAATCCTCTTCCAGCCGGCTATAGGGCTGATCTTCATTGTAAATACCATCAAGGTGGTGTGGGCCATAACTTGGAAGGTTACTTTGCATTGAAAGCTAGAGTACAAGAGCAGGTGAGGAACAAAATCCTATCCTTTAAAGACAATCCCAATGTCTAAAGTAACCCTCTGTCAGGGCATGCCAAATGAATCTTCAGTCGACTTCAGCTCGGCTACTTTCCGAAGACAGGACAGCTCATCCTTATGTTAAACTAGTCACTAGGCCTTTGTTTCTTGTTGTTTGCATTTTCTTTATTTTGAAATAGCTGTTTGCCTTCAACTATGTTTGTACTTTCACAATTAATGAAATGAGCATTGCAACTTTTGGATTTAATTCATTTGTGTTTGCCATTTACATCTTTATGCTTTCTTTTGCAAAATATTTTATCTCTTTTCCACTTTCTTTTTGGTTGTGCAAAGATTGGAGGGAGGATGATGAAAACAAAATACTCATATTTGATGTTGGTATACTTTCAAATCAAAACTTTGTTGACGATGTAAGGCATTGTTTCATTCCCCCAAACACTGGAGAAATAAGGAAGTTAACCCCTCTTTAACCCCTTCGAGCCTAGAAGTAGGAGTTTCTTTTCTTTACAAATAAAAACCCGCAATCTTAACCTGGGGCAGGGTAATTCTCAGTTAACTTGATTGTGCATTCAAATACAAGAGTTTCACGCAAGACGCCTTTCAACAAAAGGTTGCATTTACAATTTTCCTTCGCACACAACAAGCAAGTGTCGAAGATGTCTTTCAAGTCAAACGCCAATGGTGGTTCGCCGTAATCATTAAGCCAGGCGTTCACAACCTTTCAAATCCTCCAAATTAAATGAATAAATGAATAAATGTAGTACAATTTGTTCCCAAAGTAATAAATGAAGAAAGGTCATCAAGAAATACCTACTCAAAGAAAGAGCCGAGTCCCTTTCGAGGCAAAAGCTAAGAAAGGTGTGAAGCTCATGACCTTACCTTATACAAAGAGAAGAAAGGACAAGCTTGTATGACAACCAAAAGTTGTAAGAAAGCAGTGATCGCCATCTCAAGTCCATTGAATTTTGAACCATCATCATTACTATCATCAGTGCAATTTCCAACCTCTTGGAAACCTGAGTGCATAGTTTGAGTTAACTGAGCGTAGGACTGAAGTTCATCATGTAGATTGGGTGGGTCACAAATAAACTTTGAGCCTTTATCCTGTGTTTCTTAAACCGTGAATCAGACCACGTTATAACCCTCAAAAGACCTAACTGAAGCAGGGTTATTTTGAAAGCATACTACAGCAAGGTTGTGTAAACTGACTCCCAAAGATCTTTGCAAATCATCTACTCTAACATCATACCTTTTTGCTTTACTTCTCACTTTGAATGTCTTGAACCGCCGTGTTCAGACCAGTGACTCATATACTTCGCTTTTTTCAAAAAAATAATTGATTTCAAAAGTTGCATGAACTTTGCATTTACCATGTTTGTACAAGTACTTTTGTTTGCAAACTAGCTTTCTTCTTAAGGAATTTTCAAACAGTTAAGAAACTTGGTCAGTGATCTTATCAGGGGCAAGTTCCTTCCATATCCTGTTGGGAATCAGTTCAAGTTTTGTGGTTTAATGGCGACTTCTTAGAATTGGTTTATACAGAAGATTTTGCAAGACTCAGGCTGGGGCAAGCTTTCCCAGTGTACAGTAAAACAATCATCTTTCAAGACTCAAACTGGGGCAAGCTTTCTAAGAGCACCATGAAACGGTTATTTCCAGAATTAATCAAGCTGAAGCAATGATCAGTTTATCTACAACAGTCAGCTAATATGGGGCAGTTTACTTGAAGAATCCTCGTGCAACTTTCAAACATCTCTTCATCCTTCCTACAAGGACCATCATTTGATACAGTTTACCAGTGTGGCAGATGATGTGTTCAACATTAGCATCTCTAGTCCCAAGCAGAATGGCAGTGATCTCCGTATAGAGGAATCAGTCTTCCAGTCTTGTCTTCCCAGAGAGTCGAGCCATGTCGTCGACATCTGCATTTGCATTTGATCATATATCATAGCATAATTTATACCATGTGCATAGCATGGGTGTTTCATCCCGAGGTCGTGTCGTTATCCGCGTCTTACCTTGTGGTCAAAGTCCAACTTACTTGGCGCCTACCAAAGTGTTACCTGTCCTTTCATTCAGTGCCATTCCTGAATGTTGTTGTTTCCTTGTGCATCTAGTCCTGTTGTTAGTTGTTTGACTTCTTTCATTCCAGTGTTATTCCTGGATATTTACTTTCCTTCACTCCAGTGTCATTCCTGGATGTCTGTCTCTTTTGATCTCCAGTGCCATTCCTGGATATCTTATTCCTCTTGTTTCTCCCAGTGCTGTTCCTGGAAGTTTTGCCTCTCTTCTGTAATCCCCATCAAATTTGCTTGATATCTTGCAGTATCATTCCTTAAAGTCTTATATGTTCATTCAGTGCCATTCCTGGATGAGCTTTCTCCTTTGCATTCAGTGCCATTCCTGGATGTCTTTCTCACTATCATTTGATGCCATTCTTGAATATAGTGATTTGCCTTTACTTTCAGTGCCATTCCTGAAAGTTCTTTCCTCTTATCCAATGCTTTCTTGGGTATTTCTTTGTTCAATGCTTTCTTGGACGTTATTCTTTCTTTGTATCCAATGCTTTCTGGGGTATATCCTTGTTCATATTCATTCAATGCTGTCTTGAATAGTGTGGTTCCTTTTGTCCAATGCTTTCTTGGATTTCTATCTTGTTCACTTTCATTTAATGCCTTCTCAGAGATTGTGAGTTTTCCCTTCATCCAAAGCCATTATTGGATGTTTGGTGTCTTTGTGTCCGATGCCTTCTTGGATTACATTGTTTTATCTCATTTGCATCTGATGCCTTCTCGGATATTATTGAGTCATACCTTTCATTCAAAGCCATTATTGGATGACAGGTTTCTTTGCATTCAATGCCATTCTTGAATGTAGTCTCTGTTCACATTTATCTAAAAGCCATTATTAGATATTGTGATTTATACCTTTCATTCAAAGCCATTATTGGATGACTGGTTTCTTTGCATTCAATGCCATTCTTGAATGTAGTCTCTGTTTACATTTATCTAAAGCCATTATTAGATATTGTGATTTATACCTTTCATTCAAAGCCATTATTGGGTGATTGGTTCCTTTGTATTCAATGCCATTCTTGAATGTAATCTTTGTCCACTCTTATCTAAAGCTATTATTAGATATTGTGAGTCGTATCTTTCATTCAAAGCCATTATTGGGTGATTGGTTCCTTTGCATTCAATGTCATTCTTGAATGTAATCTTTATCTTTCATCTAAAGCCATTATTAGATGTTGTGATTTATACCTTTCATTCAAAGCCATTATTGGATGTCCGGTGTCTCTATCATCCGATGCCTATCCGGATGTGTCTCTCTTTCTGATGTTTTTTCAGATCGAGTCTTTGTTCACTTTTATCTAAAGCCATTATTAGATATTGTGATTTATACCTTTCATTCAAAGCCATTATTGGATGTCCAGTGTCTCTATCATCCGATGCCTATCCGGATGTGTCTCTCTTTCTGATGTTTTTTTAGATCGAGTCTTTGTTCACTTTTATCTAAAGTCATTATTAGATATTGTGATTTATACCTTTCATTCAAAGCCATTATTGGATGTGCGGTGTCTCTACCATCCGATGCCTATCCGGATGTGTCTCTCTTTCTGATGTTTTTTCAGATCGAGTTTTTGTTCACTTCTATCTAAAGCCATTATTAGATTTTGTGAGTCATACCTTCCATTCAAAGCCATTATTGAATGTCTGGTGTCCTTTTATTCAATGCCATATAGCCTTGTTTGATCACATTTATCTAAAGCCATTATTAGATATTGTGACCTGTACCTTTCATTCAAAGCCATTATTGGATGTCTGGTTTCTTTTGCCATCTGATGTTTCTCCGGATGTGTCTTTCTCTTCTGGCTTTTCTTGAAGATCCCGTTTGAACTCTTCAGTATAAGAAAATCCCAGAAAATCTTTTGTTGATGTCTATCCTTTTATTTCAAATTGATCCTCAGTGGAGATCATGTCTTCTTTCTGGTTTCATGCCCAGTAAAGAGTGTGCTTTTATTTCCCCCAGTGTTCCCTCAGAGTCTCCCTAGTGAGTCCCTTTTGTTGGTTAGTCTGTATCCCCAGTGAGTTTTCCTCATGGATACTAACCTTCACCCTTCCCCAGTAAGCTCATATGTGGTGGTTTGCTCCTTATCTGTTGGTGTTTTGTTTGTCTGCATTTTTGCACTATCATGGCATCATATCATCATACTAGAAGTTCATGGCATGTCAGCATGTGCATCTTTGCTGCTTGTCCTTAGCATCTGCATTCATCTAAGGGCAAAATTTTCGGTTTGCTATATTTAAACACCTTTCACCTTGATGCCCCGAGGATTTCCATTCCTCATGTCATCCGGTGAAATTATTTAAATAGGGGCAACTGTCATGCTCCAAATTTTACCATCAGATTCTGATCATCTCATATCATTCTAAGTTGGTCTCTGTTTTCGCATTTTTTTTGTTAAACATTGTTAGTCATGCATTTTAGCCATTTTTCATAATTTCACGCCATTTCTTTTTTATTTTAGATTATTTAAATTAAAATAATTTATTTTCCATTTAGTTTTTTTTATATATAGTTTAATTTCTAACTTAATATAATTTTAATTTTAGGTGGGCTTTTATTTTTATCTTAGTATTAGTTTTAATTATTTTAATCTTAATTAATTTAAATTTGGCTTTAATTTTAATTCTTAATCTAGCTTAGCCCAATTAGTTTCATTAATTGTTTTCTTTAGGTTAAAATCATTTAAAATATATTTAGAGTCCAATTTCTTTAGTTTATAGTATAATACAACAAATTCAAAAAGCACAAAAATAGCACAAGGATCAAAATCCCATCTTTGACTTTTCAACTTGAACAACAAGCATCCCACGCTCCTCTGCTACGATCCCCACACTACTTCACACACACTTTACCAAAATCATGTAAAGAAGCTATGACCTGCACATCACACTGCTTTCACTGCGACCAAAACAGCATCATAAAAAAGGAATACATATCAGACTTGCAACAAACCCCTGCTGTAAGTAGCCTCACAAAACTCCTTGCCAAAAACCTGTCATGAACCTGTGTCACCTGCTTGTAATACCACAAGACTCTGCATCATAAAACCTAGGACTGCATTTTTTTTCTTAACAACAACAATACATAAACCCCCTGGTCATCTCTGCAACATAACAGGCTAGGCATCCTGCATCGAACTTACACTACAAAACGCTCCAAAGACTTCTGCTAAACCAAGACAACACTACCTCACTGCATCAAGACCTTCCCACTGCCCTGTTAGACGATGGCTATGGATCTAGAAGGGGGGTTGAATAGATCCCTTGAGTTTTACACGCAAATGGACTACAAAACTTCTGTTTTAAAAAATTCTGTTTAACGGAAGCTGCTGCTGGATAAATCGTCTACAACGAACCTTCTACCAAAAGGATCGGAAATGCACGAATATATTTTGGATGAGTATGAAGGAGAAAAATTCAGTTCTGAGTATTTCACTTACAAACGCAGACAATAAATTAATCACTTGCTTGATGTTTATTCCAATCCAATGAGGTTAATTGATAAACAATTAAAAGCACTGTGTTCGAATTTTGCTTGAAAACAAATTATCAAACACGTAGTGTGCGTAAACACACTATGTGCAGAATTTCTATGGAGAATAATGTGCAGCTGCTCCAGAACACAATTCAACGAATTGTATTGATTTAACCAAAAGCAGTTTATCAGCGTACAATTATTCCACGACAGAAATTACGATAGTTTGCAACGTTACGAAATCGAACACTACTGAAATGTAAAAGAGTTAAGGGAAAGAGAGAGAACACCCGAGATTTGATTAGGAAGTTCCCCAATCGTCCTCGCTTTGGGTACGTCTGCCCCCAACTCTGCAAACGGAATTGAGATATATATATATATATATATATATATATATATATATATATATATATATGTTGCTGTTGTAAATTATTTGTTACAAGAGAAAACTATGAACATACAAACCCCGAACGTCTTCGATCGTTGATGCAGAATTTTCTCTTCCCTTAATTCAAGATTAATCAAGTGCTCCGAATTTGGTTGATTCAATTACCGTCCCACGCTACTAAACCGAAAGAAAACTTCGTTCTTCAGTTACCTTCACTCGGTCAATTGAAATCTTCCAAGAATTCGAACCCAAACCTTCTTCTACGATCCTCTGATTACAGCTAGTAAACCGAAACAGTTGCGCCAATTTCCGGTTACCTTCGCCCAGCCGAATCCCTGTAGAAAGAACAGTTTGTGCAAAAACCCCCAAAATCTCCTCGATTCTTGGAGGACAAACCCAACTGATTTGATTCAAGAAACACCTGCCAAACTCTCAACCCAGAAGATGAAGATCACACTTCCTAAATTCTGAATGTTATCACTTCTAACAATGGGTGACACAAACAAAGATGATTATGTGTGCTTGTTTGTTTGCACAATGAAGAAGACGAAGATGAAGAGAGAACTGACATATATTTTTCACGTTTCTTGTTCTATATGAAAAATGAAGACCCAAAACTATTTATATTAAAAAATATGACCAAAAGAAATAACAGAAAGTAATAGAAACGAAGTTAAGTGGAGAGGTCAAAAAACAAGGTCATGCGTCGACCTGTGGACTTTATGCGTCGACGCATAAAATGTCAAATTTTGAGTTATCACTCACGGGTAAGCGCAGGACCTTTTTGAGGTCAGCGCACGACTGCTGAGGTCGACGCATAAGGCAGTTTTTTTTAAGAAAACTCAATTTTGAATCGTTTTTCGCCAGACCAGAGTCAGACATACATGCTAGACACTATTAGATCACTTGTGGACATATATTTTTGGAAAGAATAAGATCTTATACATCTAGACACACGACCAACATAGACATGACCGACACGTGAAGTGATACCGCTCAAATTACAATCTAATGCATTTGTTGACATCATTAAAACAAGAAAGCTAGAAGGGTATCCCTCACATACTCCCCCTTTTTGATGATGGCAACACTTCCTTGATTGTTACGAAAGATGTAATTTGAGATGGTCAATGCTCCCCCTGTCTTTAACACTTTAGCGTTTCTGTAGCTCTGTAGCTTGTATGTAATTGCTCTATAGCTTGTATGTAATTCTTCTCCCCCTTTGACAACATCAAAAAGACGAGAGAACAGTGGTCAAAATAGCATATGAAAATATGTAGTGGATCATCATATATTTGCAACAACAAAAAAAATTACCAGTATCCACATATGATACCGCTAATGTAAACAAGTAATGATTAAATACAGAACAACGATATTAAAGCAAAACATTCACTTCATAAAGTTTAAAAACATAACAGACAGGTGCAGCACATGTCAAAAATAAAAGAACGCAAACAACAAAACATAAATTCATGCACAACTAAACATGAAGCCCTAAGATTTATGGTCTCCTCCCCCTGAATGGATACCCTCGTCCCCTGTGGTATTGACTTGGTGGTGGAAACTCCTCTAGTTGAAGGTTGAGGTCAATCAAGGTTCTATTTAGGTTACCAAGGCTGTTGGCTAAATTTTGATTTTGCTGAGTCAGATTGGCATACATTTGATTGAACCTTGTCATAGCAGCATTTGCAAAATTGTTGAAATTAGTGGCATGAGATGACAGTTGGTTAGACAGGTTGGTAAGCTATTCTTGTTGAGTCAGGTATCGAGTTTCCTGCTGCGCTTGAAATTCTTGATGTTGCAGAGATAACTCAGTCAGTCTTGCCAAAATTTCATCATTGGATTGTGAATAATGCTGAGACGGTGGAGTTGGTGGAGCAGAATTTTCAAGAATCTTCCATTCAGAGTCAGCATCATAGGATGGAGGAACATATTCAGCGCCAAGGTTGGTCCAGCAGTTTTGTTGATTCCACTGACCCCAGCCTTGATTGGTATAGGATTCTTCTGGTTGATATCCCATCCATGCCTGAGTGTCTTCTTGATTGTCTTCTTCTTCCGGTGGATTGTCTTGCATGACAACGTCTTCCTGTATCACCACATTTTCATTATTACCAACATGATCTCCATTACCTTGACTTCCTTCATCCTCACTTGCTTCAAGATGGACAGGTTCAGGATGGGTAGCTCTTGATCTATAGATGAACCTTTGCTCACGTGAGCTCCAATAGTAACCCATCATGGACAAAGTTCTAGCCAGAAACTGTTGTTCAGCAGTAATATGAATATGACAAATATGTGGAATAGGAATATCAAAGTGATTCAAAAAATTTGCCACAGCAGATGCATATCCCAGTGCTAAACACTTTCCAGAGCTGCGAGTTGTAAACATTCTGGAAGCAAAGTAGTAAGGCCAGTTGATTTTAATCTTTTACCTCAGGATGTAGATGAGATGCACCTCTGCTTGTTCAACTCTTGAGAGGCCTCCTTTCTTAGGCCTCAAGATGCGAGCAGCGATCCACTGAAGAATACGTTCCTTAAATTTTAAGTGACCTGTGGTGACACTCTTAGGAAATGCGTTACTTGCCACAAACTCAGCTGGATATGGTTCCCTCAACATTGAATTCAGAGCAGTCTTGAATTCATACCCCTGAACAAAGGTGTTATCAGTAACCTTTGGGAGATTTTCATCAGTTTTCAACACAAACAATGTAGACCATACATTGTTTGTCACCTGACATACTGTATTATTTATAGAGAATTTGAATTCAGCTCCACGAAATTGTCCTTTCAATCCACAATAGAACAGCCTAGTCAAGTCTTCACTGTACTTGTCATCACATTCAACAAATTCATTCAGATTTTGAAAGTTGATGAGTTCAGAAATTTCAGGAATGTGAAAATCTTGACCCATCAACGGATAAAATCCATGTTGTCTAATAACAGCCCGTTTAGAAAATATTTCTGCAAACGGAGTGGCTAACCTTTTAGAAATTAAAGATTCAAAATTTACCCATTGGGGGGATGAGCTTCTTGTTGGTCCTTGTTGCGATGTGGATCCTCTTCCTCCTCTTGTACCAGCCTTTCTTCTGGAAGCCATTGTTGAAAAAGGGTTCAAGGATGATTCTCAAACTTGATAGTTGCAGAGGTAGAAGAGAAGATGTGTGAAATCCTTTGAATGCCTTGCAGTAGATATATAGAGCCTTCCCCCTTTGCTAATTATTAGGGTTTTGATGAGGGTTTAGTGGAGATTTACTGAGATTAATGAGGTTTAAAGGAGTAGAATAGGGAGAGATTGACCACAAAAGCTAATTAGATGACATGCAATAATCATAGTTTAATGTGCAATGAGAAAATAGGGAAGATAAAGCATTTATAGGTCGGCGCACGCAACCCAGGAAAATAAAGAGGACTGAGCAAATTCACGGGTAAGCGCAAGACCTTTTTGAGGTCAGCGCATGACTGCTGAGGTCGATGCATAAGGCAGTTTTTTTAAAGAAAACTCAATTTTGAATCGTTTTTCGCCAGACCAGAGTCAGACATACATGCTAGACACTATTAGATCACTTGTGGACATATATTTTTGGAAAGAATAAGATCTTATACATCTAGACACACGACCAACATAGACATGACCGACACGTGAAGTGATACCGCTCAAATTACAATCTAATGCATTTGTTGACATCATTAAAACAAGAAAGCTAGAAGGGTATCCCTCACATGCCCAACCTGCTATAATAATGACAGGACATTAACAGCAAGAAATTGGAAGAAATGAGGGATTCGTTTGTTTTAAAAGAGAATAAAAAACTTAAAAGAAAGGAGGAGGGTCGAAGAAAAAAGACACAAAGAAATACTTCTCTTCATTCCCTGCAAGAAAACCTCTTAATCCACTACACAACAACACTTACGATTTTTCTGTAGATCATCACTCACCATTTTATTTGTCTTAATTCACATGAAAATAAAACAGACTTGTTGTAGGAAAACACTGTGAAACCAAAACCACACCTTTCAGAAACCTCCATCTCAAGCTTTGCGATTCACAGTGACCAACAAACAAACACATCCATACCTCAACATCATAACCTCCAATTCCGACGACACAACCGCATCCCATTCACCTCATCTTTCCATCAACAACAGCAACCACAACCCGGCCAAAAGAGAAAGAGAAGAAGAGAACGAGCAGAAGAAATATGAGGGAGAGGATTCTCGTTTACCTGAAATGGAGACCTCCGCCAGATTTTTTTCGTCGAAAATTCACCGAACTAGCTCCGGTTACGTGAGTTTTTAACATTTTCTTAATACCACTTTGTTGCTCGTGATGTACTGATGTATAATCCTCTATCAATTGTGTGAAAACTCATTTGGTTTGCATTTAATTTGATTTCTAAGAGTTAGAGCTCTTACTCTAATTTGTAGATTAAATGATGATGGTTTAGAATTTGTAAATTTAAGGGTTAGATTCGTAATGAGGCGAGAGAAACGAACAAACTAGTATGTTTGATTGTTGAAACCAACCACCCTCGCCGGAACCCTGTGGCGGAGGACGGCGGTTGTTTTTTAGAACGGCAGTGAGAAAGAATGATGAAGAAGAATACGTTCTGTTTGTTTTGTTTCTATCCTTCTTATTTATTTCTATAACATTCATTTAATATTTTTTTATTTTTTTATTTTTTTTAAAAGATCACTGCCACGTGTCACTTTTTATTTGAGATTTTTGTCATGTTGATTTAGTCTTAGGTTAATAATATTTGTATTAGCAATAAGTAGGCATCCGCCTTTCTTCTTTTATTTAGTTTTTTAAATTTATTAATTAATTAATTAATTAGTTTTTTTAAACTAGAATTAGTTAGTTTTAACTAGATAGTTTTTTTTATTAAAAAGTTTGGTTTATTTAAATTTAGTTAATTAATTTTAAGTTAAGATTTAGTTTTTTTTATTAAAAAGTTTGGTTTATTTAAATTTAGTTAATTAATTTTAAGTTAAGATTTAGTTTAGTTAGGACTTGTAGCCTTTTACTTAGTTAATTAGTTTTATTTAGAATTAGTTAATTAAGTTTAATTATTTTTAGTAAATAGTTTTAATTTTAGATTTGAATTAGAAACTAGTTTAGATAATTCTAGTTAGAATTAGTTTTAATCTTCATTAATTTTTTTTGACTACTAACTTATTGACATTTAACATAGTCCCTCCTCTTAGAGACTTGACTATTTCTAGTTGAGTTTTCGAGCTCGTTTCTTGCATTGATTGTCTTTGTCTTCACTATTTTATGCTCATCACCATTCGGTCACGATTATTATCTTTTATGCTTAAAGCTTCATCTTAGCTCCTTGTTGTTGCCCTGATTCCAAAGGAAAGAGTCGTTCCCGTTGACTTCCATGTTATTTAGGATACCCTTGTCCATCATTCCCTTATCTCCCGCCGCCGCGCGATCGAGACTTACCTCCCTTTTTAACCTAGCCTTAGATTTGGAGTCGCCGCACTCCACGTAGGTGTCTTGCTGTCAGACCCTACTTTCCCGTGGACACTTCCTCCCTGTTTTACATAGCCTTAGGTTTGGAGTCGCCGCACTCCACATAGGTGTCTTGCTGTCAGACCCTACTTTCCCTTGGAACCTTGACCACAGTCAAGAGTTCTTTCACCCCCGTTGAGGGGAACTACGGACACTCTGATTTCTCAAGTTCATCTTGAGAATACGTAGGCATAGGATTGTGAGATCCTAGCAAGCTACCTTTTTCTTTTTTCATCTTTTCCCTTTACATCCAATGTCTTCTTGGATTCTACCTTTTTTCTTTTTCTACCTTTTTCTTTTTCCACCTTTTTTCCTTTACATCCAATGCCTTCTTGGATTCTACCATTTTCGTTTTACACCCTTTTACCCCGTATTGAGGGGAACTACGAATGCTCTGATTCCATTCCCTTCAGGATACGTAGGCACGAGATGTGATGTCTTGGCGAGCATACTTAGTGTATATACCCCTGGGTCTTTTACCTTAGCACTTTTCCCTCAGCAAGCAACTTTAACATAACACAAATACTAACAAGAGGTTCCTGTAGAGTACTACAGATACTTAGGGTGCTAATACCTTCCCTTAGTATAACCAACCCCGGAACCTTAGATCTCTAGCTGTGTTCCTACATAGCGCACTTAGGGTTTTTCAATCTTTACCCTTTCCTTTGGATAAATCAAAGCTCGGTGGTGAACTTCGTGTTTTGTGATTCAAGTTAATTAATAGCTTGTTATTCGATTCTCACGCAACACTGTGCAACAGCTTCTGATATAAATATCAAACTCCGTACATATTGAGTTATTGTCATTTTAGAATTATGTTGATCAGGTTTTCACTCTTTCCCTTTTAGCATGTCATGTGTGCTATATGCCTGTGGAGAAAGCTTTAGCTAGCATGCCAAGTTCCCCATCAAAGTCTCCTATACTTCGCACTCTCATATATGTGCATAATGAAACTGAGCTTTACTGGATTCTTGCTATAATTAAAAAGTGAGATATTGCTTTGTGCTCACTTATATCCTATATACCAACAATGCTTTGTCCTCACTTCTCAGTTAAGGTTGGATTGTTGTATTGGAAAGATAGGTTGGCAATTCCACCACCTTCTAGCAATTAAATTGCTCAAATCCTAGTTATAGTCGACAGATTAACAAAATTTGGTCATGTATTTCTTATGAAGAAGGTTAATGATAACCATAATGTGACCAAAATTATGATGCACAATGTTGTCATGTTATAAAGTATGCCTAAATATCAATCATTTGAACCATATTTTGACATGTATAACATTTAACATTAATGGTCACATTTTTTCGCTCCATCACCAGTCTTTTCTTCTTAAATTTAACTGCTTAAATTATTTTATTGCTTCTTAAGTTTTTTTTTTGATAAGCCAAGTATATATATCAAAAGGTACAAAGTGTACCACCAACCAAAATTATAGCCACCAATATAATATCAGTTACAAAAAATCGAATGGATATTTATGCCATTCATAAAATGAACAATTCAACAACCCTCTATCTAGAATTAGAATCCACCACCAAGTGTAAAATTTTATACGAGTAACACACAACTCCGGATCGCAAACCTCACCCCTGAAAATAATGTTATTTCTAAAAGTCCATATTACCCAACAAACCACCATCCAAAAACTAGAAGCCAAGTTACTTTTGATTCTTCCTTGAAGTCTTAAGGTCCAAGACAAAAAGTGGGAAGAAATGGAATTACCTTGGATTAAACTTATCCCCATCCATTTACACACCTTGCTCCAAATAGCTTTACTCCAATGGCTAGTCAAGAACAAATGTTCCGCGTCTTCGCCAAATTGAAAGCAAAATACACACCCTGCTTTATTGCTGTTACTAATGATCCCTCTCCTCACTAAATTAATTCTAGTGGGTAACCTATTGAGGAGTAGCCGCCAACAAAACAACTTGATTTTAGATGGAATGGAAGAATTCCAACAGAGCTTCAAAGCTGTAAGAATTATATCGTCGACTTGAGTCCCCACTAATCCATCTTGTATACCTGCATAGAAAGTCTTGACAGAAAAAGAACCCGAAAGTCCATAATTCCACAACACCACGTCAGTTTGTGTCTGTGAAGGGTATACATTAACCAAAATTGTCTGCAACTACCTCAACTCTTCTGCTGCTACTAATGACAACATTTCTTGCAAAATCTGTAGATTTCATTCCCACCTCGATCTCACCAGCAACCCCATATCAGCCACAAAGTAATCCTGAGAGTGCACCTCTTGGAAAAGCGTAGGAGAAACTTCTCTAAGAGGTTGAGAACCCACCCACTGTGTCTTCCAAAAAGGGATTGTTCTACCATCACCCAGCCTGATAGAAATGAAATTTCCAAAAGATACGGGATTAATTCGAAGAATGACAACTCCTAATGATGTCTTTCCACCACTGTGAATGAAATCTGTTAGGTTTGTACTCATCCAAGGTAAGAATGGACTTTATATAGTCCCCATACTTTTCTCTCAAGATTCTGCACCAATTCGCTCTTGGTTCCGTGAGAAACCTCCATAACCATTTGGCCAACAGAGCAATATTGAAAACTCTAAGATATTTCACACCCAGTCCCCCCTCTCTTTCGGTTTGCAGATGTTTTCCCAACTGAACCAAGCGACTCCCCTGCTCGTGTCCATTCCAGACCACAAGAAACTCCTTTTAATAGCAATAATTTCCTTCAAAACACTCGTAGGTGCTTTGAAAAAAGAGAAATGATGGCTAGGCATATTCGTCAGGATTGAATTAATCAATGTTACTCGCCCTCCTATTGAAAGCCCTCGACCGTTCCAAGCTGACAGTTTATCCCTAAACACCTTAATAATCAGCCTCCAAAAATACTTTCTTCTTTGATTAGTACCAACACAAATGCCAAGAAATTTGAAAGAGTGAACTCCTACTCGACACATAAGGAATTGTTCAGCAGCTCGTAATGTGAAGTCCTCCATACCAACACCAATCAGACAACTTTTGGAAGAATTGATTTTCAGACCAGATATCATAGAGAAGCCTTTGAGGATAGCTTTGAAAGCCCAAAAGTTACTCCAATTACCATCAGATAGTAAAATTGTATCATCGGCAAATTGCAGTATGTCAACTATAAATGTTGTTCACCTTAAAACCTTTCATTAATCTGGATTCAGATGCCTTCCTTACCATATACGTAAGGCCTTTAGCCACAACTGCAAAAAGAAAAAGAGACAAAGGATCTCCTTGACGTAACCCACGCGTAACCTTGAAATCAAAAGTTGCACTACCATTAACTAGGACAGACATAAAACTTGAGAAAACACTCCCCCCCATCCACTTCATCCATTTCTCCCCAAACCCCATGGATAACATCATATGACGCAGGAAATTCCAGTCAACAGAATCATAAGCCTTGGAAAAATCGACCTTGAACACGACACAAGGTTGTTTCTTCTTTATGGCCAAATCGATAATTTCGTTCAGAATCAACACACCATCAAGCAATTGCCGACCAGGAATGAAAGCAGACTGATTAATAGATATGATCTTTCCTATGACTCCTCTCAGTCTGCTATGGTCAAGTTATCAATCTTTTGGGCAAGGGCATCTACCTTAGCATTGACACGATCAAGGCTACTAACCTCATACATTCCACCTTTTGTTTGGGATTTTTCCACTGCAGTTCTTTCTCCTCCCCATTGGTAGTGGTTTTGAGCCATGCTTTCGATTAGTTGATAGGCTTCTTCATATGGTTTATCCATAAGTGTACCACCAGCGGCGGCATCTATTGTCAATCTTGTATTGTACAAGAGACCATTATTAAATGTGTGGATGACTAGCCAATCTTCAAGACCGTGATGCGGACACATCCTCATCATGTCCTTGTATCTTTCCCATGCTTCGTAAAGAGATTCATTGTCCTTCTGTCGAAAACTATTAATTTGGGCTCTCAGCATAGCTGTTTTGCTTGGGGGGAAATATCGTCCTAAGAATACCTTTTTCAACTCATCCCACGTAGTAACGGAGTTTGATGGCAAGGATTGTAAACAAGCCTAAGCTCTGTCTCTTAATGAGAAAGGAAAAAGACGTAGTCTTATCGCATCTGCAGTTACACCATTTGCCTTCACTGTGTCTGCGTACTGCCCAAACTTGGTCAAATGTTCATTAAGATCTTCTGTAGGATTTCCAGAAAATTGATGTTGTTGTACGACTGACAGCAATGAGGGTTTCGACTCGAAATCGTTTCGGTTGATAGCAGGGGCAGCAATGCTGTTATGTGGTGCTTGCTCAAATGGGGTAGCATAATACTTAAGAGGACGGTCCTGTGGTCCTTCGACCATGTTTCGTTCTTTGACTGATTCAGGAGTATGAGCAAGGAGATCGGGAATATTATACTTGCATTGATACTCAAGTATTCTGCATCTTAAATGTAAGAAACACTCTAATTCGGCGATTGGTGGTTGCAAGTCTTCGCTTTGTGAGTGAGTACTTGGCATACAATTAAGAAAAAGGGAAAATTGGTTTTTGCCTTAGTCTATACGGCGCAACAAAGGAGTTACAATATCGACTTAATTGGTCCCCGGCAACGGCACCAAAAACTTGATCTCTATTTAGTGTGCCTAAATGATTCTGACTGCAAGTATACAGTCGTGTCGCGTAGTTTTAAAAGATTATCGATCCCACAGAGACTAAAAATTGAACGTATCGTTATCTAATGTTACTATGTAAATCTAAGGCTAATCTGATATGGTTTTTGGTTCAAAAAGGGAAATTAAAGGGGAATTAAAATTTAGGAATAAACTAGTTATGATTAGGATATCGGTATGTAATTCAGTATACCATCGTGGATTGCATTAAACCTAAGCGTATAGAAATTTATCACAATATAATTCTGTAGAAAATACCAGTTTAAAAGCCCCCACCTCACACTCTCGTGGTTATTGCTTCGGACTATACCTTTAAGTCAATATGTCTGCTCTCGCTAGCCCATATGAGTTTAAAAATAATTTTTCAAAACTAATAAGTCCTAATTAACTCTAAAGCGCTCTCGCTGTTTTTAAAACTAATGCTCGATTTCAGCTATCCGGGTAAAATCTCACACTCTCGTGGTCTTGACCTTAACCTTTGTTACCTTTTTACTCTCGTAATAAAAGTTAGTTTTAAATTAAGAAATCGGAGCCAGAAAATAAGTTAATTTATAATTTTAGCTTAGAAATATTTAATCCATTTCGTTTACTCAATTACATACCGACAAAATCGGTTTAGCTCGACATACTAATTAAAATAAACATGAATGCGAATAAACAATTAAACCTAAACTCAGACATAATAAAAGAAAAAACAATTGCTATAAATTGAAATGATAAAAACCTGGTAAATGCGGTCTAAGCAATTCCTCCACAGATCGGCAGGCTTTTGCTTGAATAAATGGAAACAACAAAATGATGAAGGCAGAAAACAAAAACTTAAACTAAGCTGCAATAGTTCCTCAATGTGAGAAACTATTACTTTGTTCGGTAATAGGGGACAAGGAAAATGGTAAAGGAAACAAAACAAAACAAGAATGAAATTCTGGAAATAATTCTGCAGCAATACGTCACTTCGGAAAGGAAAATTGACCACCCTTTGTTCTTGGAATCCTTCTCATATATATAGCCTCAGCTATGGAAGTAGTTGGAGAAAATGTAGGGACACCACTATAACAGTTACTTGGTTTGGAACCTAGAAATCCTCGGAGAAAAAGTGAACGTGCAATAACTGAATTTTGAAGCTTCGTGACCACGTCTGCGCTTAATGTATTAATTCTGTTTTTTATTCCATGACGATCGTGAGGGAGCTGTGACGGGCGTGATGCATTTGAAGTTCATGATGATCGTGAGGGGGCTGTGACGGTCGTCACACCAGCAAAATATGATTTCTGCTATTTTCTGCTCTCTTCTGCTCTTTTCTTGCTTGTTCTGCTTCTTTTCTACACTTTGCATACTTTTAACTTGGAAATTGAAATACTTGCGAAAACACTTAAATATTCTCGGAATAATCGGAGATTAGACGGAAATGGAATAAGATTTTAACATAAATCAAAGTAAAAATACGATATGTTTTCATTTTATCACAATTCAACCCTCATAAATCATTTTCAAAACCTTTTGGGCCTCTTGAGAGAGTGTAAGACCCAAACCCCCTTGTACAAACAATTTTGGGCCTCGCTTATTATATAAGTCCCTCTGTACAAGTAAACGGCGCGATCGTCGCCTTTTAAAAATCAATTGGGCCTCTCCTTGAGCTGTAAGCCCCATCACTTATTCAAAACTCTTTGGGCCTCTAATAGAGTGTAAGACCCAATCCCCTTTTAACCAAAACAACTTTGGGCCTCAGATATTGTATAAGCCCCTTTGCGTTAAAAGAAAATCTCGGCGCGATCGCCATTTCAAACGAAAAATCATCTGGGCCTACCCTCGTGTTATAAGCCCCACTCTTTTTCTTTAAACCTTTTGGGCCTCTTGAGAGAGTGTAAGACCCAAATCCCTTTGTACAGCAAATAATTTTTGGGCCTCAGTCACTCGTATAAGTCCCTCTGTACAAATTCAATAGTGCGATCACTGATAAAACCTTGGGCCTCTCCTTGAGCTGTAAGCCCCAAATCTTTCTTTTTTCAAAGCACTTTCTCCTTTGATTTTTGAATTATACTGTTGTTTTCAATCTTTCTTTGTTGAACAACTAACCAAACAGCATGGAAGCTTTACAACCGAGTAAGTGTTTATCCGCTTTCATTTACCACTTTCATATACATATAACTGTATTGTGAGGTTGTTTCGCTGTAAGTCTTCTTTCATAAACTCATATCGACTGTGTAATAATAGTATAGATATTTAGAGTTTCCCCGGCAACTACGTCTAGCATTAAGCCCGTTGATCACTCTTAATAGTCAAAACTA
This sequence comes from Lathyrus tuberosus, assembly GCA_022829125.1. NCBI lineage: Eukaryota > Viridiplantae > Streptophyta > Magnoliopsida > Fabales > Fabaceae > Lathyrus > Lathyrus tuberosus. Next base: position 22,555,131 of record JALAZF010000013.1, on the reverse strand, counting down.
GATCCCTATAGGATTACCAGACACAATCTTCCCTCCTCTTGGGGTTAAAGAATATGGAGATGTGAAAGGCAGATTCTTTTTGAACCCTTTCTCAGACTGTCACTCGTAAAAGTTGTTAAAGAAACTCTACTCCCCATAGATGATCTCTTCTCCGTGAATTGCATCCCTTGAGTTTCTTCCAAATTCTCGAACGTTCCTGGCTTGATCTATTCTTTGTGAATAGCCTGTCTTGAACTTCTCGGGGTTTGGGGACCCACAGGCTTCTTAAAAGCACCCTTAGGAATTGTCAAAGAAACTCTACTCCCCAGAGATGATCTCTTCTCCGTGAATTGCATCCCTTGAGTTTCTTCCAAATTCTTGAACTTTCCTGACTTGATCTATTCTTTGTGAATAGTCTGTCTTGAACTTCTCGGGGTTTAGGGACCCACAGGCTTCCTAAAAGCATCCCCGCCTCCTCTTGGGCGTTGTACAAGGACCCGTCGGCTTCTTAGAAGTATTCACAGCCTCCTCTTAGGCTTCGTATAAATGATTTCTTCCTCCGGGAATGATAGCCTCCTCTTGGACTTAGTACAAATTGTCCCTCGGCTTCTTAAAAGTTTCCAGCCTCCTCTTGGGCTTCATACAAATTGTCCCGACGACCTCCTAAAGGTATAGGAACAGAAATCAGTCATCTTAATAGAACAGTCTTTCCAAGAGTCTACTACTGTTTCTCAAAGCAATAGTACAAAAGATGAAACTCTAGACTTGGACAGTCTAATTTCCTTGAGTCTCAAAGACATTCTCAAAGCACCCTTCAAGAATAGGAAGGAACCCCGTAGACTCAGACAGTCTCAATACCCTTTGGATTTCCCATTTCCTCAAAGAAAAGGAAATATCCCTGATCCTCGAATCAAAATCCTTGAGTACAGCATTACTCATATAAGAACTGATTTTCTCTTTGAACCCATATACTGGTCACTCAACTGAAACAGTACCCTCTTTCTCCTCCATCTCAGGCTTTGTACGAGATACAAAAAGGTTCTTATTGAATCAATACTTTAGCCTCCGTCTTGGGCTTTGTACAAGACACAAATCACTCCCTTGTCGAGTATAAAACAACCCTTTTAGCCTCTTTCTCGGGCTTTGTACGAGACACATAAAAACACCCTCTTGTTGGGCCAATAGACTCCTCTTTGGCTTTGTATAAGAAAACCACTAGTTGATCCAATCAACCTTTTAGCATCAAAGTTGTGCCTCGTTCACAATACACAAACAACAACAACTCCTTCCCCTTCATCTAATCGCTGTAAGCGGCAAGCCTCTAGATCATCTACATCCATGCCACTGTCCCTCTTTTAGCATGAGAAATTCCTAAGGAAAGATGGCATTGCTCTACACTGAGTTAAAGTCTTCTCCTTCAGGTTGGAAATCCCCTATAAAGGAAATTATGGCATTGCCAGATTCACACATCCCGGTTAAAGTAATTCTCCTTTATAAACAGTTGTGACAGACAAACCCCTCTTTAGAGATGAAAAATTCTCTCTAAAGTCGAACACTTTTAGCTTCACATCTTGGGCTTCGAACAAGATACAAATAGACCTTTCGATTCACGTCTTGGGCTTCAAACAAGACACCAAAACACCAATTTCCTCCCATAGAATAGGAGGAACTATGAACACTCTGATTTCCCTGTTTCGGTAAACAGGAATACGTAGGCATAAGATTGAAAGAAAAATCTTAGCGAGCACACTAAACAAAAACCCAAAATCCCGTATATCAGTCAAAACATCCTAGTTTGTATTCTCCACTAAAAGTTTAAAATCCCTGAAAATAACCTAAGAGAGACCCCCCCCCCCCACATTGATAGCATACGTAACCTAACAGACCGCTGTTTAAACTCAGTATGCAAGCAGGGTTAATTGGAGACATCTATTTCCCTTCCTTAGTCAGCTCACAATAGGATAAAAAATGAATCGACCTGTAGTAACCCCCAAGGAGCGACAGTGCTTAAGAAACACGTCCAGTTTCGCTCGCTACAGAAAAATGGCGCCCACTGTGGGGCCGATTCTTTCATTTCTTAAGGTGAAAACCTTGGACAAATCTTTTTCATGGCGGTGGCCGCCACAGAAAAATGGCGCCCACCGTGGGGCCGATTCTTTCATTTCTTAAGGTGAAAACCTTGGACAAATCTTTTTCATGGCGATGGCCGCCACAGAAAAATGGCGCCCACCGTGGGGCCTCCTGTTTTCATATCTTAGGTAGAAGAAAAGGGATTACGCTGGGAAAGGACTTTTTGTTGACTTCACTAGGATCTTAGGTCAAAACCCTTTAAGTGGGGAAGGAACCACAGAATGGCGACTCCGCCGGGGAGCCATTTTCTGTCAGGAACATAAGATTCGTAGCTTTTAAAAAAGTTCTAGGACATTAGGACAAATATATATACTGCTTTTCGTAATTGATATCTGTGTTTATTTTTCTGCTAATGGGAATGTGTGTGATGCCGCATGTGGAAAGATTGAGTATACACTTAAGATAAGTGATGGCGACGAGGTCGACCATCAACCTCAGTGGAGGCTTCCCAATGCAACCCATTCCCTCTCACAGGCAATGGGTCGAATGTGACGTCTGAGAAGCTGGGGAGCCAACCCTTTTGTAGTGTGAAAACTATCGGAAATAGTTGTCACGCGATACTACCCTCTTTTGAGGCTGATGATCTATTCTCGGTGAATAGCATTTACTCTAAGATTTCATACATCTCGCTGGCGATCCGCTTGCTATTTGTTATCCTGGGAGGAGCTGATGATTTTGAGTACAGGTACAAAAATCACCCTAGTATAAACCTTTGGGGATGGGTAGAGCCTTGACTCCATGACAACGACCCTTTGACCCCATGTTTTTTCTATGTTTTTGTGTGCTGCATTCATGCATTCATTTAAAAGACATTAAAACATTCAAAAAAAAATTTCTCTTCTAGTCTCTCTGTCTTTTCAAAATAAACTAAGATTGTGATTGCAAATATCAGAGAAAAGGATTGCGCTAATGGATTTCGGTAGAAGGAGAACTCATAAGTACACCTTCAGGATTCCAAAACTAGAGGATTTAAGAGGTTTGGCGAGGATGATCACAAACCAAGAGGCCTTCAGAGCCAAGTACGGAGGTTTGCTATCTCTGCTAAGAGTCCATGTGATTGAGGGAATCATGGATGCGCTCGTTCAGTTCTACGATCCGGTCTATCATTAGTTCACATTCCCGGATTACCAGCTAGCACCAACGCTGGAGGAATATTCTCATATGATTGATCTACACATTACTGATCAAGCTCCATTTTCTGGACTGGAAGAAATTCCAAAGAATCAGACCATTGCAAGAGCAATTCATTTGGACGAGTCTGAGATCAGGACTCACATGACCACTAAGGGTGGAATACAAGGTTTGCCAGCCCAGTTCTTGACAAAGAAAGCCCTGTACTTCGCCAGTATCGGGAACGTGACTGCTTTTGAAAGCATCTTTGTTTTACTCACCTACGGGTTATTTTTGTTGCCTAACATTAATAACTTCGTCGATATTAACTCCATTAAGGTTTTTCTCATTGGAAACCCTGTGCCAACTTTGCTCGCAGATGCGTATCATTCTGTACACTTGGGGAATTTGTACAGTGGAGGGGAGATCACATGCTGTGTACCTCTGCTTTATAAATGGTTTATCTCCCATTTGCCTAAGTCTGCTGCTTTTTGGGATCACAAGAGTGCCTTACGTTGGTCACAGAAAATCATGTCTCTTACCAACTCTGACGTTGATTGGTGTAATAGGGTTTATGATGGGATTAGGATCATTGACCGTTGTAGAAACTTCCTCAACGTACCCCTTATAGGAACTAAGGGAGGAATCAATTACCATCCAGTTCTCGTTCGTCGTCAATTTGGATACCCGATGAGGCACGTCCCACGGGGTGTTCATCTGGAAGGTCTTTTCTTCAAGGAAGGAGAAAATGACAGAGCACTAAAGACAGAAATAGTGCACGCTTGGAAACATGTTCATAAGAAAGGACGGGAGTCTCTAGGAAAACCCGACTGTGTCTCGGTGGAGCCTTATCTCCACTGGGTACAAACTAGAGCTCTCAAGCTAAAGATGCCTTATCCTCATCACGAAGTTCTTCCACCGAGGGAGTCTGTCATGTACTTCATGACTGATACTGAAAAGCTTCAGGTTACTCTTAAAAAAGTTCAACGGGAGAAGAGGTCTTGGAAAAACAAGTACCGCACCCTCCACATGGAGTGTACCAAAATACCGCAACTACTGAAAGATAAGGACACTCTGATTGAAATCTTGGTGCAACATGCTATAAAGAATCAAGATGACCAAAGGAATTTGCTCACTCCTTTCACCTGGCAAAGGAATGACAACCCGACAACGGCCCAAGAGCCCCGGTCAAAGAAAAGGAAAGTACCAGAGTCAGCACCCGATTTTTCTTCAGAGAGGACTCGGGACCCATTAGCTCAGGTTTCTATTTCTGCACCTTGTAATCTACTGTATTTCCATGTCTGTAGTCCTTTGAATTCAATAAAAAGGGGTTTCCCCACTGTTTGATATTTGCAATCTAATTGTCGAAGTTTATTCTGATTAAACCAAAAAAACAATTAATATAATCATTGCATTCATCATTCTCACATCGCGCATTCTTCTTACATACGAATCTCACGTTTGTGTCTTGGTTCTAGAGTCAAACTATCTCATTCGTACAATACTCGGGCCAATCGTCAGAGAAGGATGGATGATCTTGAGGAAGAGAACAGAGAGTTGAAAGAAGAGATCGACGCTCTGAGAGAGGATATGAGAAAGCTTCGTAACGACATGCTAGCCATGGCAGAAGCTTAGCTACAAAGGACTGTGATCTCAGAGATCACCTTAACGTCCATAGTGGAGAAGTATGATCCTAGGTATCAAATGCCGAAAGATCGTCCTTGGGGCATGCCTGTTAACTATATCCCGGAAGGATATGTTTCGCCGATCACTGAAGATCAGGGAATCATAACAGAAGCCGCTGGGCCTAAAGGTTACAAACTTTGGGAAAGCGAAGATGCTAGGGGCATACTGAGGACTCCTGAAGGTTACAAACTTCGAGAAACGCCAAGATTCACGGCCGTAGTCACTGTACCACCCCCTGTGGTGCACACTGTCCCGGAAGGACAGATTCCACCGATACCTTCTGGTAAAAAGGAAACTATGGTTGATAGAATGGATGAATTCTAGGAACAGTTCCTGGAAATGCAGAAGGAACTGCAAGCCATCCACGGTCAGGATTTATTTGGAAAGGACGCCGCAGACCTTTGTCTGGTCCCCAATGTGAAAGTTCCGCACAAATTTCAAGTGCCCGACTTTGAAAAATACAAGGGTAACTCTTGCCCTCAGAGTCACTTGGTGATGTACGCTCAGCGAATGTCAGCTCAGACGGAGAATCAGGACCTGCTGATTCACTACTTTCAGGATAGTTTAACCGGTGCCGCACTCAAATGGTACATGGGTTTAAACCGTACTACGATTAGCACATTCAAAGATCTTGGTACTGCCTTCGTCCAACAATACAAATACAATTTGGACATGGCACTGGACAGAGATCAACTCAGATCAATGTCACAAAAGGACAAGGAAACCTTTAAGGAGTACGCTCAGAGATGACGTGAAATTGCCGCTCAGATTTGTCCACCTCTTGAGGAAAAAGAGATGACAAATATCTTCTTAAAAACCTTAAGCTCATTTTACTATGACAGAATGGTTGCCAGTGCGCCCAGTGACTTCACCGAGATGGTGGGCATGGGAGTTCGTCTTGAGGAAGCTGTCCGAGAAGGACGTTTGGTAAAAGACGCTGGATCATCAAGTAGTACAAAACGATATGGTAGTGCTCTCTCTAAGAAAAAAGAGCAAGATATTGGGAATATCTCTCTCGGAAAGCAAAGGAGACGGTACCAATCGGTAGCAGTTGTAACTCCTGCTATCAGCTCTGCGCCTATTCCTACGTATCAACCTCAGGTTGCGCAGAGCCAACCTAATCAGCAAAGGACACAACAGCCTCTTCAGCAGGCTCGTCCTCCATACAATAACAATCGTACAACGCAACCACCAGGGTTTGATCCTATACCCATGTTATACGTAGAACTATTTCCATTACTACTAGCTAAGGGGCACATCCAGACTAAGTCTCCTCTTACAGTGCCGGAAAATCCACCTTTTTGGTTTAAGGTGGATTAGACATGCCCTTATCATCAAGGAGGTCCAGGGCATAACATAGAGAACTGTCTCAATTTCAAATCTGACGTGCAAACACTTGTTAGGAGCGGGCTCTTATCTTTCAAAGATACGAATCCCAATGTTTTCACAAACCCGCTGCCTCAACATAAGAAAGCTGCAGTCAACTTGATTGAGAAAGAATTTAACAACTTCTATCAAATTCATGATGTACTCTTGTTAAGGACCAATCTGGTCAAGATGCATTGTAGACAGAGTGGGTATGGCCATGTGCCACCTCATAATTATCACCAGTGTAATATCTCCTCTAAAAGCAATCAAGGGTGTTCTGCGGTGCAATCAGCTCTACAGGAACAGATGGATCTCGGATGGATCCAAGAGCACCAAGTTCGTGGAGTTAACATGGTCTATACAAATTCCAACGTCATTCAGAACCACGACATTCGTGCGATGAATGTCAACCTGGGGCCAATGCATTTAAGGCAAAGCCAGTATCATAATCTGCTGCGACACGATTACAGTTCTTGTCTGACTTGCTCGGTAAACAAACAGGGATGCTCTTTCATACAGGAGGCCCTCCAGCGTCAGATGGATCTTGGATGGATCTAGGACTACCATGATAGGAATCCCTATCAGATCAACATGATTCAAATCTTCGATATTCGCTTGATGAATACCAACTTGGTAGAGTTGCATGTTGAGCAGGTCCGACTCAGATTCCTGATATCACATAATTATCACAGCTGTAAAGTGGGTTGTGAAAACGATCAGGGATGTGCCCTTGTCTAGGAGGCACTTCAGCACTTGTTAAATCATTGGTGGATGCCAATCTACATGGATGAAGATACTCAGCAAATTAGTATCAATAATAGAAACCCCACTCGGCGTCAAAGTCAGGATGTCCGACCCGTGGAAGCTAACCTAGTGAGGTTACATTGTATTCAAAGTGGGCGTGGCCAGGTGCCACCACACAATTATGAACGTTGTGGAGTCTGTTCAGAAAGTAACCAAGGGTGCTACCTTGTGCGAGCAGCTCTCCAGGGGCAGGTGGATCGTGGAGAGATTCGCCCATATCTAGGTTCCGGACCCATTAATTGGTCGCTGAACTACCTTGCCAATCAGATTGAGGACGTTGTCGTCATCTCTGATCATCAGAGGACCAGGAATGTTTTTGCCATTACCCCTCTGCTTGACGAATTAGGAATTCCCAACCGGGAACAGATCGAGATTACTTATGATGGTCAGAAAAACCAGAAGGTTCCCATAGTCATCTATCTGCCGGGACCACTACCGTATGAATCAGCTAAGGTAATCCCTTACAAATACGGTGCAACAACAATTGAAAATGGAAAGTAAATTCCATTACCCTCCGTCGTGAATATTGCAGACATCAGTCGAGTAGCACGGAGTGGTAGAATCTTCAACAGAGGAGTTGGAGAGTCCAACAAAGAAGTTCATCCAAAGCAGTGAATACAACATTGTTGATCAGCTATTACAAACTCCTTCAAAGATCTCGGTATTATTACTGTTACTCAGTTCAGAAGCGCACAGGGAGGCTCTACAGAAAGTCTTGGAGCAAGCCTTTGTGGAACAGGATGTAACAATCAGACAGTTCAATAGGATTGTCTTTAACATCACTTCTTGCAATAATTTGGGATTTAGTGATGAGGAATTACCGGAAGAGGGTCGCCTTCATAACATGGCACTCAATATCACAGTCAACTGCCACGATGATGCTTTAGCCAGCATACTGGTAGACACAGGGTCAGCCCTGAATGTTATGCCGAAGTCCACTTTGATGCAATTATCATTCTGTCATACCCCAAATTTTGACCACTGAGATTTCCCATCATTGTGCAAATCATCATCACAATATGGATGAACCATCATGCCTCATCAAATGCCTCAAGGGTTGTTGAGCATTCACTATAATCAAAATTAGGGTTTTAAGCCCTCTCAGAGCTTTAGACAAAGGATCAATCAAGGAATGACTTGATCTTCAACTTGTCTAACCTCTAAAATATCCACAATGGATCAAAAGGACTCCCACTTCAAGGATTAAGCACAAGGCTGCTCCCTTCTAGGTGGATCAAGTCTCAAGATCGACAGTGTTACCAAATTGGGGTTTTGGTCGACCAGGGCCTCCAGATGGAAATTTTCCTCTGGGCATGAGCCAAAGATCCAAAACATAACCTAATATGCTCCATGGAAACTCATGAACTCAATCATCAAGTCAATTTGACCTCAGGGGATGCATACATCAAAAATAAGGAATTAGGGTTTCTTGACCTAATTCACCCCTAAGTTGACTTTTGGGACAAATCATGAACCAAGACCTCAAGACATGATTTAAGGGTCTCTAATATTCCATATTGACCCATTTGGAACAATGGATTAATCCAAGAAGCTTGAGCAACAAGTCTCAATTTCATCTGCACCACAATTAGGGTTTCACGGGGAAAGTCAACTGTAACTTTGACTTTTGACCAGGACATGCTCCCAAACCCTAAGACATGATTCAATATACCCTATGACACCCATGGAACATGTCCATCAAGTTTTATTTAGGTCAAGGACATGATTTCCTGAAGAATGGCACAATTTGGAATTCATCTGATAAAAAGTCAACTGTGCACAAAAGTCAACTTTGACTTTTTGAGATTTTTCACCAAAATGAATTTTTAACCCTAAAATGATGTTAATGTATGATTTGAATCATCGTTCATCAAGAAAAATCAAAGAAAGTGGGATAACTTGTAAAAGGGGTAACTATAAAAACTTAGAAAAATTTCTAAGTTATGGAAAAAGTGACACTAATGTGCCAACTTTGGAGGACCATAACTCCTAAACCACAAGGCCATTATTCCCCATTCAAAGCTTGATTTGTAGATCACATTGCCCTCTACAAAAGCTTCATACTGACCTATGTCCAAATTCCTCATGGATTTTGAGTTATGGAGTGATCAAAATCAAGAAAAGTCTCTTTGTTCCAAAACTTAGTGAAAATTTCACTAAGTCAGAATCTGCCTTTACTTTTTTCCAAATGTAGGGGGTTTTTCACTTGGATTCAAAAGAGATCAAAACCAAACATGTTCAAACAGTTGTTGTATCATGTAAGGGCTTTCCAAAATGACCAAGAAATTACCAAATTCAATTTGAGCCATGAGATATGGCATTGGCAAGTTTCCTTGCTGAAATCTGCCAAGGCAAGGCAGATTTTTGCACTTTCGGACGATTTGCCAAAATCAGCCAAATCTAAATGCTCTTATCCACTTGGACACCTCTGAGGATTGAATCTAAAGGGGACAATCACTGAGCCAAGCCTCCAAAGTCTTTGGAACAAGAAATAACATGTTGAACCTAGAATTGCCAAAATAGGGACAAGACTCCAATTTTGGATTAGAGCATTCAATGGAAGCATCAAGGTGGCATGAACTGAGCTCTTAGCAACTGAATTCAATAAAGACTTATCCAAGACCAAGGGGACCAGTAGCCTGTGCCCTAACCTCTAGTCAATGGCTAGAGGAGACTTGGATTTTCATTTGCCAACATTGGCCAAACCTACTCAGCAGTTGCCATTCACTATTCCTTGCAAAACAAACTTGCTCTAATATAAATAGAGCTCAATTTTGATCAGTTTAAGTACACTAAAGGCCTACAACACTTGCCTTTCTCAAAAACCACTTCTCACTCTCAAAAATGCCTTTCTTAGCAAGTCACTATCGGGTTTTTCATTAGAGAGCAATTCCACTCAAACCAATCACACACACACCTCACATACATCATATAGAAGTGATCAAAACACTCACATAACATCTGGAACACCAAAATCACAATATCACCAGCCAGTTGCTCAAGTTCTTGACAAATTTGCAGTTGGGGTACCATCTCAAGTTCCAGATCATTCCAATCCATTCCAAGCATTCATACACACTCCATGGCACCTAGGGAAGCTATCCAGATCATTGGAACCTAGCTGTAACACCTCCAATACAAAACACGATCACCAACTGCAAGAGGTAAGCATGAGCTCTTCAAACTCTATGATCTATGCAATTTTTGCCGCACAATTATTTTGTAGGTCAATACTTAATTTTTGAAGCATTAATCCAAGATCACAATTTATTTTCCATATGTTAAATAATTTTGATCATTTTAATTGAATTTTTATTCAATTAAAACATATTTTGAAAACAAATTAGGGTTTTTGGATAAATTCAACCCTCATAAATCATTTTCAAAACACTTTGGGCCTCTAATAGAGTGTAAGACCCAATCTTTTTCTTGACCAAATCATTTTTGGGCCTCAGTGTATTGTATAAGTCCCGATACCGTCAAAAACAAACGGCACGATCGTCGCCTTTTGAAAAATAACAATTGGGCCTCTCCTTGAGCTATAAGACCCATTCAAAACTTTTGGGCCTCTAATAGAGTGTAAGACCCAACCCCCTTTTGACCAAAACAATTTTGGGCCTCACTTATTGTATAAGTCCCTCTGCGTTAAAAGAAAACCTCGGCGCGATCGCCATTTTAAACGGAAAAATCATTTGGGCCTACCCTCGTGTTATAAGCCCCACTCTTTTTCTTTAAAAAATTTTTGGGCCTCTATTAGAGTATAAGACCCAATCCCTTTGTACAGAAAACAATTTTCGGGCCTCAGTCACTTGTATAAGTCCCTATGTACAAATTCAAATAGTGCGCTCACTGATAAAACCCTGGGCCTCTCCTTGAGCTGTAAGCCCCAAAATCTTTCTTTTTCAAAGCACTTTCTCCTTTGATTTTGAAATATACTATTGTTTTCAATCTTTCTTTGTTGAACAACTAACCAAACAGCATGGAAGCTCTACAACCGAGTAAGTGTTTATATGCTTTCATTTACCGCTTTCATATACATATAACTGTATTGTGGGGCTGTCTCGCTGTAAGTCTTCTTTCATAAACTCATATCAATTGTGTAATAATAGTATAGATATTTAGAGTTTCCCCAGCAACTACGTCTAGCATTAAGCCCGTTGATCACTCTTAAATAGTCAAAACTAGATCCCCATAGGATTACCAGACACAGTCTTCCCTCCTCTTGGGGTTAAAAAATATGGAGATATGAAAGGCAGCATTCTTGGTGAACCCTTTCATAGACTGTCACTCATAGAAGTTGTCAAATAAACTCTATTCCCCAGAGATGATCTCTTCTCCGTGAATTGCATCTCTTGAGTTTCTTCCAAATTCTCGAACTTTCCTGGCTTGATCTATTCCTCGTGAATAGCCTGTCTTGAATTTCTCGAGGTTTGGGGACCCACAGGCTTCTTAAAAGCACTTGTCAAGAAACTCTACTCCCCAGAGATGATCTTTTCTCCGTGACTGGCATCTCTTGAGTTTCTTCCAAATTCTCGAACTTTTCTGGCTTGATCTATTCCTCGTGAATAGCCTGTCTTGAACTTCTCGGGGTTTGGGGACCCATCGGCTTCTTAAAAGCATCGGCCTCCTCTTGGGCATTGTTCAAGGACCCGCAGGCTCCCTAAAAGTAACCCCGCCTCCTCTTGGGCTTAGTACAAGGACCCGTCGGGTTCTTAGAAGTATTCACAACCTCCTCTGAGGCTTCGTATAATGATCTCTTCCTCCGAGAATGATAGCCTCCTCTTGGGCTTAGTACAAGGACCTCTCGGCTTCTTAGAAGTATTCACAGCCTCCTCTTAGGCTTCGTATAATGATTTCTTCCCCCGGGAATGATAGCCTCCTCTTGGGCTTCGTACAACGACCCGTCGACTTCTTAAAAGTCTCTAGCCTTCTCTTGGGCTTCGTACAAATTGTCCCGACGACCTCCTAGAGGTATAGGAACAGAACCTAGTCATCTTCATAGAACAGACCTTTCAAAGATTCTACTACTGTTTCTCAAAGCATAGTACAAAAGATGAAACTCTCGACTTGGACAGTCTAATTTCCTTGAGTCTCCAAGACATTCTCAAGCACCTTTTAAGAATAGGAAGGAACCCCGTGGACTCGGACAGTCTCAATACCCTTTGGATTTCCCGTTTCCTTAAAGAATAGGGAATAACCCTGATCCTCAAATCAAAATCCCTGAGTGCAAACATTACTCATATAAGAACTGATTTTCTCTTTAAATCAGCATACTGGACCTGTCACTCAACTGAAACAGTCATACTAGCCTCCTCTTGGGCTTTGTACAATGATTCTCCCCAGCGGAGCTAACAATTTTAGCCTCCATCTCGGGCTTTGTACGAGATACAAAAACACTCTCTTGTTGAGTATAAAAGGTCCTCTTGTGGGATCAACCCCTTTTAGCCTCTCTCTCGGGCTTTGTACGAGACACATATTAGCCTCCTCTTGGCTTTGTATAAGAAAACCACTGGTTGAGCCAATCAACCTTTTAGCATCAAACTTGTGCCTCGTTCACAGTACACAAACATCAACAACTCATTCCCCTTCATCTAATTGCTGTAAGCGGCAAGCCTCTGGATCATCTACATCCATGCCACTGTCCCTCTTTTAGCATGAGAAATTCCTAAGGAAAGATAGAATTGCTCTACACTGAGTTAAAGTCTTCTCCTTCAGGTTAAAAAATCTCCTATAAAGGAAATTATGGCATTACCGGATTCACACATCCCAGTTAAAGTAACTCTCCTTTATAAACAGTTGTGACATACAACCCCCTCTTTAGAGATGACAAATTCTCTCTAAAGTCAACACCCTTCTAGCTTCACATCTTGGGCTTTGAACAAGATACAGATCACCTCTTTAGCTTCACGTCTTGGGCTTTGAACAAGACACCAAAACAACCACTTCCTCCCATAGAATAGGAGGAACTACGAACGCTCTGATTTCCCTGTTTCGGTAAACGAGAATACGTAGGCATAAGATTGAAAGAAAAGATCTTAGCGAGCACACTAAACAAAAACCCAAAATCCCATACTTTCATATACATCCGTCCTAACATCTCAACCAATAGCCTAAAACACCCCTTTTCAAAAAAATAACCAAGGAGAGACCCCGAATCTTTGTAGCATCTGTAAACCAACAGTTTTGACTGTTTAACCTCAGTATGCAAGCAGGGTTAGTTGGAGACATCTATTTCCCTTCCTTCATTAGCTTTAATAGGATAAAAAATGAATCGAACTGTAGTACTAGAGCGATCGTGCTTCGCAACCACATCCAAAAATCACTCGCTACAGAAAAATGGCGACTCTGCTGGGGAAGTGAGTCGAACAGTGAGATCTAGTCATCATCGTCACCATTCACAACAGAAAAATGGCAACTCTGCTGGGGAAGTGAGTCGAACAGTGAGATCTAGTCATCATCGTCACCATTCACAACAGAAAAATGGCGACTCTGCTGGGGAAGTGAGTCGAACAGTGAGATCTAGTCATCATCGTCACCATTCACAACAGAAAAATGGCGACTCTGCTGGGGACTCTTTAGGGATCTCGTTCTCTTCTCGTCTCCTAGGTAGAAATCTTGGAAGGGAGTACCACAAAAATGACGCCTTTCAAGGCATTTCGTTCCTCTTATCTCTTGAAGCCTTAACATCACTAGGATCTTAGGTCAAAACGCCGTTAATTTGGAATGAAACCACAGGATGGTGACTCCGCCGGGAAACCATTTTCTGTCAGGAACTTAGGATTCATAGCTTTTAAAGGTCTAGGATGTTTAGGACAAATATATATATTATTTTTCCTAATTGATATCTGTGTTTATTTTTCTGCTAATGGGAATGCGTGTGATGCCGCATGTGGAAAGATTGAGTATACAGTTAAGATAAGTGATGGCGACAAGGTCGACCATCAACCTCAGTGGAGGCTGACCAATGCAACCCATTCCCTCTCATAGGCAATGGGCCGATTGTGATGTCTGAGAAGCTGAGTAGCCAACCTTTTTGTAGTGCGGAAACTATCAGAAATAGTTGTCATGCGATACTACCCTCATTTGAGGCTGATGATCTATTCTCGGTGAATAGCATTTACTCTAAGATTTCATACAGCTCGCTGGCGATCCGCTTGCTGTTTTTTATCCTGGGAGGAGCTGATGATTTTGAGTACAGGTACAAAAAATACCCTAGTATAAACCTTTGGGGATGGGTAGAGCCTTGACTTCATGACAACGACCCTTTGACCCCATGTTTTTTCTATGTTTTTGTGTGCTGCATTCATGCATTCATCTAAAAAACATTAAAACAAAGAAAAAAATTTTCTCTTCTAGTCTCTCTGTTTTACAAATTAAACTAAGACTGTGACTGCAAATATCAGAGAAAAGGATTGCGCTAATGGATTTCGGTAGAAGGAGAACTCATAAGTACACCTTCAGGATTCCAAAACTAGAGGATTTAAGAGGTTTGGCAAGGATGATCACAAACCAAGAGGCTTTCAGAGCCAAGTACGGAGGTCTGCTACCTCTGTTAAGGGTCCATGTGATTGAGAGAATCATGGACGCGCTCGTTCAATTCTACGATCTAGTTTATCACTGCTTCACATTCCCGGATTACCAGCTCGCACCAACGCTGGAGGAGTATTCTCATCTGATTGATTTACATATCACTGATCGAGCTCCATTTTCTGGAATGGAAGAAATTCCAAAGAATCAGACCATTGCAAGATCAATTCATTTGGACGAGTCAGAAGTCAGGACTCACATGACTACCAAGGGTGGCATACAAGGTTTGCCAGCCCAGTTTCTGACAAAGAAAGCTCTGTACTTCGCTAGTATAGGGAACGAGACTGCTTTTGAAAGTATCTTTGTTTTACTCACCTACGGATTATTTTTGTTGCCCAACATTAACAATTTCGTCGATATCAACTCCATTAAGGTTTTTCTCATTGGAAACCCTGTGCCGACTTTGCTCGCAGATGCGTATCATTCTGTACACTTGGCGAATTTGTACAGTGGAGGGGAGATCACATGTTGTGTACCTCTGCTTTATAATTGGTTTATCTCCCATTTACCTAAGTCTGCTACTTTTTGGGATCATAAGAGTGCCTTACGTTGGTCGCAGAAGATCATGTCTCTCACCAACTCTGATATAGATTGGTGCAATAGGATTTATGATGGAATCAAGATCATTGACCGTTGTGGAAACTTCCCCAACGTACCCCTTATAGGAACTAAGGGAGGAATCAACTATCATCCGATATTGGTTCGCCGTCAGTTTGGATACCCGATGAGGCACGTCCCACGGAATGCTCATCTGGAAGGTCTTTTCTTCAAGGAAGGAGAAAGTGACAGAGCACTAAAGACGGAAATAGTGCACACTTGGAAACACGTTCATAAGAAAGGACAGGAGTCTCTAGGAAAACCGGACTGTGTCTCGGTGGAGCCTTATCTCCACTGGGTACAAACAAGAGCTCTCCAGCTAAAGATGCCTTATCCTCATTACGGAATTCCTCCGCCGAGGGAATCTGTCATGTACGTCATGACGGAAACTGAAAAGCTTCAGGTTACTCTCAACAAAGTTCAACGGGAGAAGAGGTCTTGGAAGAACAAGTACTGCACCCTCGATGTGGAGTGTATCAAAATACAACAACAACTGAAAGATAAGGACGCTCTGATTGAGATTTTAGAGCAACATGCTATGGATAATCAGGATGACCAAAGGAATTTTCTCGCTCCTTTCACTTGGCAAAGGAATGACAACCCGACAACGGCCCAAGAGCCCCGGTCAAAGAAAAGGAAGACACCAGAATCAGCACCCGAGTCTTCTCGAGACCCCTTAGCTTAGGTTTCTGTTTCTGCACTTTGTAATCTACTGTATTTTCGTTTTCGTAATCCTTTGAATTTCAATAAAAAGGGGTTTCCCCGCCGTTTGATATTTGCAATATAATTGTCGAAGTTTATTTTGATTAAACCAAAAACAACAATTAATATAATCATTACATTCATCATTCTCACATCGCGTATTCTTCTTACCTATTAATCTCACGTTTGTGTCTCGGTTCTAGAGTCAAACTGTCTCATTCGTATAATACTCGGGCCAATCGTCAGAAAAAGATGAATGATCTTGAGGAAGAAAACAGAGAGTTGAAAGAAGAGATCGACGCTCTGAGAGTGGATATGAGAAAGCTTCGTAACGACATGCAAGCCATGGCAGAAGCTCAGCTACAAAGGACTGTGATCTCAGAGATCACCTCAGCACCCATAGTGGAGAAGTTTGACCCTAGGTATCAGATGCCGAAAGATCGTCCCTGGGGCATGCCTACAAACTATATCCCAGAAGGATATGTTCCGCCGATCGCTGAAGATCAGGGAGTCACGATAGAAGCCGCTAGGCCTGAAGGTTACAAACTTCAGGAAAGCGAAGATGCCAGAGGCATATTGAAGACTCCTGAAGGTTACAAACTTCGGGAAACGCCAAGACTCATTGCCGTAGTCACGGTACCACCCCCTGTGGTGCACACTGTCCCAGAAGGACAGATTCCACGGATACCTTCTGGTAAAAAGGAAACTATGTTTGACCAAATGGATGAATTCCAGGAACAGTTCTTGGAAATGCAGAAAGAACTGCAAGCCATCCGCGGTCAGGATCTATTTGGAAAGGACGCCGCAGACCTCTGCTTGGTCCCCAATGTGAAAGTCCCGCACAAGTTCCAAGTGCCCGACTTTGAAAAGTACAAGGGTAACTCTTGCCCTCAGAGTCACTTGGTGATGTACGCTCGGCGAATGTCAGCTCAGACTGAGAATCAGGACCTGCTGATTCACTACTTTCAGAATAGTTTAACCGGTGCCGCATTAAAATGGTACATGGGTTTAAACCGTGCTACGATTAGCATATTCAAAGATCTTGGTACTGCCTTCGTCCAACAATACTGAAATTCTGGCACAGATATCAGATGTCCTACACAAATGTTGAGACACTGATATCTAACACAATAAACAAGATAACAATAAAAATAACAATGCAGAAAGTAAATAACACAGTGATATGTTTACCCAGTTCAGATCAACAATCCTACTCTGGGGGCTACCAAGCCAGGGACGAAACCAATATACGATAGTATCAATTCACAGATCATATAATTACCAAATAATCTGCTCACTTAATCACTACCCTTCCTATGACTTCTACCTAAGACTCACCTAGGTATGAGGCCCTCCTCAAATCCCTCTACAACCACAACTCGTGATTGGTTTCTTTCCACACAAGTAACAAACCGAAAGTCACACTTTCAAAACACATAATTCTCAATACTTCAAAGCTTATGAGAATTGACACACAAGAAACTCAATGCTTAAAAGCTTATGAGTAACTGACAGAACTTACAACACAAAAACCAGTCCTTATACTGTTATCAGAATGATACCAGTTAGGCTCATAAAATACACTCGAAAACCCTAACAAAACACACGTAAGTTCCACACCTAAAATAGGTTTACACCAGTCAATATATAGCATTAAATCTGGACTGGATTGGGCTTCAAAAACGCAGTAAATAGACTGCTCACAAATCTGCAAAATAAACTCCAACAAAATAGGTCTTCAATCTAAAGTTTCCTAATATGTCTCCATAATTAGAAACAGCTGAAAATCCGAAAGACCAACAAATAAACACAATCCAAAAATGCTTTGGATGCCACATAGGATAACCAAATATTCACAGAATATTCAGTAACAAATCTCAGCAACAGAATCTTCTTTTAAACTGAATCCAAACAGGATGTCCTATGAACAGGTATGGGACATCTTCATTCGACATGTTGAATGCAGCAAATTAGAACATCATATTTCAACATCTTGCTGCTAGAATAGTTTTAGCAAAATAAATGCCAACCACAGAAACAAGAAAATAACAATCTCCCCCTTTGGCTTATTTTGGCTAAAACTACACACCAAATAAAACTTGCAAAGAAGCGCAAAAAAAATCCATATCAGAGACAGCAGCGAAATACCAACAGCACACATAGCAAAAAAAACCAGCATAGCAGCACTCCCCTTCAACTGCATACAACACACAGCACATCATAGCAAAACTCCCCCTCAACTGCAGCAACACAAGCATTCCACATTCTCCCCCTTTAACTGCAGCACCAGCACAAGCACACCACACACAACCAAACTACTCCCCCTTTTTAGCCAGAAATATGACAAAGGCAAGTAGAACAGTTATTAATATTGGAGAAATGGTCAAATCATAAACCAGAATAAACAACATTAGAGAGTAGATGCACACCACATCACATGACCAAGTGTCATGCACAGACTTCAGTATTTTCCCTTCATTCACACACTGCACTACCTGAACCTCCTTTACTCTTTCTAATCTGGCAGCCAGAAGGAGCATTAATTGCTATAGTTCTTCATGAATGCAAACCCCAAGTCTGCTCCTCAGGTTTTCAAATTGAACTGCATCCAGGGCCTTGGTAAATATGTCAGCAAGCTGATTTTCTGTGCTCACATGCTCAAGAGTTACGACTTTGTCCTCCACAAGTTCTCTGATGAAGTGATGCCTGATATCAATGTGCTTAGTCCTGCTTTGTTGAATAGGATTTTTGGAAATATTAATAGCACTCAGGTTGTCACAAAATAATGTCATGACATCTTGTGTGACATTATACTCAGATAACATTTGCTTCATCCACACCAGTTGAGCACAACTACTTCCAGCTGCTATGTACTCAGCTTCAGCAGTAGAAAGAGATACATAATTTTGCTTCTTACTAAACCATGAAATAAGATTATTTCCCAAAAAGAAACATCCTCCAGAGGTACTCTTCCTATCATCAGCACTTCCAGCCCAATCAGCATCATAGTAACCTACTAAAATAGGACTTGAGTCATGGGAGTACAACAACCTATAATCACATGTACCACTCACATACTTAAGAATTCTCTTAACTTGATTGATGTGACTGACCTTGGGTTCTGCTTGGTATCTTGCACACACACCAACAGCAAATGTTATGTCTGGCCTACTTGCTGTAAGATACAGCAGACTGCCAATCATACTTCTGCATAAACTTTGTTCAACATTCACTCCCTTTTCATCTTTGGATAACTTCAAGTTAGTAGGAGCAGGAGTTCTCTTATGCTTGGCATTATCCAGTCCAAACTTCTTCACAATGTTCCTCGCATATTTGCCCTGACAAATAAAAATGGAATCTTCCATCTGCTTAACTTCTAATCCAAGGAAGTAGGTCAATTCACCTGCCAAGCTCATCTCAAATTCAGACTGCATTTGGTTGACAAAATGTTGGACCATTTCATCCGACATCCCACCAAACACAATATCATCTACATAAATCTGAGCAATCATTATTTTCCCATCCTTCTCCTTGACAAAAAGTGTTTTTTCAATACCACCCTTCCTGTACCCATGGTTGACTAAGAACTCAGTCAACCTTTCATACCAAGCTCGTGGAGCTTGCTTCAACCCATACAAAGCCTTCTTTAGCTTGAAAATATGATCAGGAAAATTTGGATCCACAAAACCTTTAGGCTGCTCAACATAGACTTCCTCATTAAGATAGCCATTCAGAAAAGCACTCTTGACATCCATTTGAACCAGTCTGAATTTCAACAAACATGCCACTCCTAGCAGCAATCTGATGGATTCCAATCGAGCCACAGGAGCAAATGTTTCATCGAAGTCTACTCCTTCAATCTGTGTATATCCTTGAGCAACTAATCAGGTTTTGTTCCTGGTAACAACTCCTTGTTCATCAGACTTATTCTTATAAATCCATTTTGTGCCAATCACATTTGTTCCTGCTGGTCGTGGTACCAGTTCCCAAACTTCATTCCTCTTGAATTGACAAAGTTCATCTTGCATAGCACTTATCCAGAACTCATCTGTCAATGCTTCTTCGACATTCTTTGGTTCAATCTTTGAAACAAAACATGCATTTGACACAGCCTCCCTCGTTCTGGTTCTTACACCTTCATTCAGATCTCCAATAATCAATTCCTTAGGGTGATCCTTCTGAATCCTTATAGAGGGTCCCCTGTTAGCATCCTCTACCTCTTCATTCTCAAGTCTAGTGTCGGTTTCTTGAGCATTATCTTCTACAGACTCAATGTCTTGTGAGATTTCATTGTTCATGGCAAGGCATGCTCCAACATCATCTGGGACATCTTCGTCTTTGCCAGAGTCATCAATCACCACATTTATGGATTCCATCATCACCTTAGTTCTGG
The DNA here is from genome assembly GCA_022829125.1 of Lathyrus tuberosus. NCBI lineage: Eukaryota > Viridiplantae > Streptophyta > Magnoliopsida > Fabales > Fabaceae > Lathyrus > Lathyrus tuberosus. The sequence continues at coordinate 22,534,775 of JALAZF010000013.1, read as the reverse complement.
AATTAAATACCCTATATGCTTTACTGTTTGTAGAGTATCCCAAAAATATTCCTTCCTCGCTCTTAGGATCCATCTTTCACCTCTGCTCACGATCCGCCAAGATATAGCACTTACTCCCAAACACATGGAAATACTTCACATTTGGCTTTCTACCTTTCCATAGCTCATAAAGAGTGACAGAAGTACCTGATCTGATAGTCACCCTATTGTGTATATAGCAAGCAGTATTCATGGCTTCAGCCCAAAAATGATATGGAAGCTTTTTGGCGTGAATCATGACTCTTGCACACTCTTGTATAGTCCTGTTCTTGCGTTCCACCACACCATTCTGCTGAGGAGTGATCGGTGATGAGAATTCATGAGTGATTCCTTCAGATAAGCAAAACTCTTCAAACCTGCTATTTTCGAATTCTTTCCCATGGTCACTTCTGATTCGAACAACACCACAATCCTTTTCCCGTTGAATCCTTTGACACAACTCTTTGAAGGCTGCAAATATTTCAGTCTTTTCTCTGATAAAGCTTATCCAGGTGAATCTGGAGTAATCATCAACGACAACATAGGCATACTTCTTTCCACCAAGACTTTCGACCTACATAGGTCCCATTAAGTCCATGTGAAGCAGTTCCAGAACTCTAGAAGTTGTGGTAAGATGTTGAAGCCTCTTGTGTGACACCCTTGTTTGCTTCCCAACTTGACATTCACCACATATTTTATCCTCATCAATCTTCAGCTTGGGAATACCTCTAACAGCTTCACTTGACATAACTTTCTTCATCCCTTTCAGGTGTAAGTGACCCAATTTCTGATGCCACAGTTTAGTTTCATCTTCCTTTGACATCAAACAAGTAGACAAACTTTCGGGTTCTTGAGGATTCCACAGATAACAGTTATCCTTAGACCTGGTTCCCTTCATAACAACTTCATCTTTCTCATTGGTTACTAGACATTCAGATTTAGTGAAATTTACCTTGAGACCTACATCACACAGTTGGCTTATACTGATCAAATTTGCGGTCAGCCCTTTGACAAATAGAACACGATCCAGATTTGGTTGTCCTGTGTAATCCAACTTTCTAACACCTTTTATTTCACCTTTTGATCCATCCCCAAAAGTGACATAATTGGTGGAGTGAGGCTTGATATCTGACAAGAATTTCTTCACACCAGTCATGTGTCTTGAACAACCACTGTCAAAGTACCAATCTTCCCTTGCAGATGCTCTAAGAGAGGTATGTGCTATGAGACCGTCCATCATATTTCTAAGAGTCCATCTTCTCTTCACTTTATCCCAGCTCTGTCCTTTATTTTGTTGATGAGCAGTTTTGGGATAGCCGTGCAACTTGTAGTAAAAGGACTTTAAGTGACCAATCTTTCCACAGTAATGGCATCTCCATGGTTTATACTTTGATATACAAACTCTTTTCTGATGCTTCATCTGATGTTGAAACATGTGATTTGACATCCCCTCTTCTTGCTTTATTTTCTGAGGAACAAACTTCAATACAAGCTTCTTGTAAGTCTCTGCTTGATTGTTAAAGCCAAGGCCTTGCACATTTCCAGCATCTTTCCCAGTTTGAAGAATCTCATCCAGCTGCGTGGTACCATTGTTCAGCATTCTTATAGATTTGGTCATATTGTCAAATTTTGACTTTTGCCATTCAACCTCCTCTTTTAGATCAGCAATGGTTGATAGATGTTCTTCCTTCTCAGCTTCTAGTTGAGCTATCAGAACCTTCTGTTCTAATATTATCTGGCACATTTCTTTATTCTTGATACACAACTCTGAGAACCCTGTGAAGACTTCTTCCTTAGTGAGTTCTCCAATATAGGATTCTTTGTCAGTCAGACTCACAAGTAGTTTCTCCATCCGCCTTACAGATCCCAGTCAAAGTTGTCACCAATTTTGCTGATTCTTCTTCAAGATCACTCTCAGACTCTCCTTCTGACCAAGACACTGATAAGCCCTTCTTCTGCCTTTTGAGATACGTGGGACACTCAGTCTTTATGTGCCCATATCCCTCACATTCAAAACACTGAACTCTCTTCCCTTGATTGGAGTTTTCTTCAGTTCTGGATCTTCTGCCTCCATCCTGGTTTTTACTGATGTCGAGTGACTTGTTCTGAGCATTTGCTCTCGACTTCCAGTCAATCCTTTTCAACACTTTGTTAAATTGTTTTCCAAGCAATACCAGATCTTTAGACACCCCTTCATCTCTGACCAGGTCATCTTCATCTTCTGAGTCACCAGCATTTGACACAAAAGCTATGCTCTTCTTCTTTTCAGACTTTTCACTGATCCCTTCTTCAAATGTTTGAAGAGATCCCACCAGTTCATCCACTTTCATCTTGTCTATATCCTAAGCTTCCTCTATAGCAGTCACTTGCATGTCAAATCTCTTAGGTAGAGATCTGAGGATTTTTCTGACCAGTTTGCTGTCAGACATCTTTTCACCTAGGGCACTAGAGGCATTAGCTATCTCAATAATGTTCATGTGAAAATCATGAATGCTCTCATCCTCCTTCATCTTCAAACTCTCAAACTTGCTAGTGAGAAGCTGAAGTTTTGACATCTTCACCTTTGAAGTCCCTTCATGAGCAACCTTCAAGACCTCCCACACCTCTTTTGCAATGGTGCAATGTTCAATCAACCTGAAGATATTCTTGTTGACACCATTAAACAATGCATTCATGGCTTTGGAATTTCCCACGGACCCTTTGTAATCTGCATCATCCCAGTCTTCCTCTTCCTTCACCACATCAGTAGGGGTACCTTTTTCATCTTTAACCTTTGGGGGTTCCCATCCTTTTATAACAGCTTTCCATGCTTGATCATCCATGGATTTGATGAATGTTATCATCCTTGGTTTCCAATAGTCATAGTTGGAACCATCAAGCAGAGGTGGTTTGTTCAAAAATCCTCCATCCTTGTCCATTGTACCAGAAAGTACCTTCCCTGAATCTCACCCAGAACCAATTAAGGGTGCAAGCTCTGATACCAATTGAAATTCTGGCACAGATATCAGATGTCCTACACAGATGTTGAGACACTGATATCCAACACAATGAACAAGATAACAATAAAAATAACAATGCAAAAAGTAAATAACACAGTGATATGTTTACCCAGTTCGGATCAACAATCTTACTCTGGGGGCTACCAAGCCAGGGACGAAACCAATATACGATAGTATCAATTCACAGATCATACAATTACCAAATAATCTGCTCACTTAATCACTACCCTTCCTATGACTTCTACCTAAGACTCACCTAGGTATGAGGCCCTCCTCAAATCCCTCTACAACCACAACCCATGATTGGTTTCTTTCCACACAAGTAACAAACCGAAAGTCACACTTTCAAAACACATAATTCTCAATACTTCAAAGCTTATGGGAATTGACACACAAGAAACTCAATGCTTAACTGACAGAACTTACAACACAAAAATCAGTCCTTATACTGTTATCAGAATGATACCAGTTAGGCTCACAAAATACACTCGAAAACCCTAACAAAACACACGTAAGTTCCACACCTAAAATTGGTTTACACCAGTCAATATATAGCATTAAATCTGGACTGGATTGGGCTTCAAAAACGTAGCAAATAGACTGCTCACAAATCTCCAAAATAAACTCCAACAAAATAGGTCTTCAATCTAAAGTTTCCTAATATGTCTCCATAATTAGAAACAGCTGAAAATCCGAAAGACCAACAAATAAACACAATCCAAAAATGCTTTGGATGCCACATAGGATAACCAAATATTCACAGAATATTCAGTAACAAATCTCAGCAACAGAATCTGCTTTTAAACTGAATCCAAACATGATGTCCTATGAACAGGTATTTCATTCGACATGTTGAATGCAACAAATTAGAACATCATATTTCAACATCTTGCTGCTAGAATAGTTTTAGCAAACTAAATGCCAACCACATAAACAAGGAAATAACAATAAAAATACAATTTAGACATGGCACCGGATAGAGATCAACTCAGATCAATGTCACAAAAGGACAAGGAAACCTTTAAGGAGTACACCCAGAGATGGCGTGAAATTTCCGCTCAAATTTGTCCACCTCTTGAGGAAAAAGAGATGACAAAGATCTTCTTAAAGACCTTAAGCTCATTTTACTATGACAGAATGGTTGCCAGTGCGCCCAGTGACTTCACCGAGATGGTTGGCATGGGAGTTCGTCTTGAGGAAGCCGTCCGAGAAGGACGTTTGGAAAAAGTCGTTGGACCATCAAGCAGTACAAAACGATACGGTAGTGCTCTCCCTAAGAAAAAAGAGCAGGATATTGGGAATATCTCTCTCGGAAAGCAAAGGCGGCGTTATCAACCGGTAGCAGCTGTAACTCCTGCTATCCTCCCTGCGCCTGTTCCTACGTATCAACCTCAGGTTGCGCAGAGCCAACCTAATTAGCAAAGGACACAACAGCCTCTTCAGCAGGCTCGTCCTCCATATAATAATAACCGTACAACACGACCATCAGGGTTTGATCCTATACCCATGTTGTACGCAGAACTATTTCTGTTACTACTGGCTAAGGGGCACATCCAGACTAAGTCTCCTCTTACAGTACCGGAAAATCCGCCTTTTTTGTTTAAGGTGGACCAGACATGCCCTTATCATCAAGGAGGATCAGGGCATAACATAGAGAACTGTCTCAATTTCAAATCTGATGTGCAAAAGCTTGTTAGGAGCGGGCTCTTATCTTTCAAAGATACGAATCCCAATGTTCTCACAAACCTGCTGCCTCAACACGAGAATGCTGCAATCAACCTGATTGAGAAAGAGTTTAACAATGTCTATCAAATTCACGATGTACTCTTATTGAGGACCAATCTGGTCAAGATGCATTGTAGACAGAGTGGATATGGCCATGTGCCACCTCATAATTATCATCAATGTAATGTCTGCTCTAAAAGCAATCAAGGATGTTCGGTAGTGCAATCAGCTCTACGAGAACAGATGGATCTCGGATGGATCCAAGAGCACCGAGTTCGTGGAGTTAACATGGTCTATACGAATTCCAACATCATTCAGAACCATGATATTTGTGCAATGAATGTCAACTTGGTGGCGATGTACTCAAGGCAAAGCCAATATCATAATCTGCCACGACACGATTACAGTTCCTGTCTGACTTGCTCGATAAACAAACAAGGATGCTCCTTCATACAAGAGGCCCTCCAGCGTGAGATGGATCTTGGATGGATCCAAGACTACCATGATAGGAACCCTTATCAGATCAACATGATTCAAATCTTCGATATTCGCGTGATGAATACCAACCTGGTAGAGTTACATGCTGAGCAGGTCTGACTCGGATTCTTAATGTCACACGACTATCAAAGCAGTAAAGCAGGTTGCGAAAACGATCGAGGTTGTACCCTTGTCCAGGAGGCACTTCAGCACTTGTTAAAACACTGGTGGATGCCAATCTATATGGATGAAGATACTCAGCAAATTAGTATCAGTAACAGGAATCCTACTCGACGTCAAAGTCAGGATGTCCGATCTGTGGAAGCTAACCTAGTGAGGTTACATTGTATTTAAAGTGGGCGTGGCCAGGTGCCACCGCACAATTATGACCATTGTAGTGTCTGTTCGGAAAGTAACCAAGGGTGTTACCTTGTGAGAGCAGCTCTTCAGGGTCAGGTGGATCGTGGAGAGATTCGCCCATATCCGGGTTCTGGGCCCATCAACTGGACGCCGAACTACCTTGCCAATCAAGTCGAGGATGTTGTCACGATCTCTGGTCGTTACCAGACCAGGGATGTTTTTGCCATCATCCCTCTGCTTGACGAATCTAGAATTCCCAACCGGGAACGGATCGAGATTACTTATGATGGTCAGAAAAATCAGAAGGTTCCCATAGTCATCTATCTACCGGGACCACTACCGTATGAATCAACTAAGGCGATCCCTTACAAATACGGTGCAACAATAGTTTAAAATGGAAAGGAAATTCCATTACCCTCCGTCGTGAATATTGCAAACATCAGTCGTGTAACACGGAGCGGTCGAATCTTCAACCGAGGAGTTGGAGAACCTAACAAGGAAAAGGAACTTCAGACAGAAGCTCCCGATCCATCAGTCGGTCAATCCAGTAATCCCGACCTTTCGAAAAATAATGATGAGATGTTGAAGCTCATCCAAAGGAGTGAATATAACATTGTTGATCAGCTGTTACAGACTCCTTCAAAAATCTCGGTATTATCACTGTTACTCAGTTCAGAAGCCCACAGGGAGGCTCTACAGAAAGTCTTGGAGCAAGCCTTTGTGGAACAGGATGTAACAATCAGACAGTTCGATAGCATTGTCTCTAACATCACTTCCTGCAATAATTTGGGATTTAGTGATGAGGAATTACCCGAAGAGGGTCGCCGTCATAACATGGCGCTCAACATTACAGTTAACTGCAAGGACGATGCTTTAGCCAGCATACTGGTAGACACAGGGTCAGCCCTGAATGTTATGCCAAAGTCCACTTTAATGCAATTATCATTCAAAGGCCCTCCGATGAGAACCAGCGAGGTCGTCGTCAAAGCGTTCGACGGATCCAAAAAAATAGTTATCGGCGAAGTTGATCTTCCCATAACTATCGGTCCTCACACTTTCCAAGTCACTTTCCAGGTCATGGACATCCGGGCAACATACAGTTGTTTATTAGGAAGACCTTGGATACATCAGGCTGGAGCGGTCACTTCGACCCTCCACCAAAAGCTAAAGTTCGTCCAGAACGGCCAACTCATCACACTCTGTGGAGAACAGGCCTTGCTCGTGAGTAACTTATCATCATCTGCTTGTGTAGAACCCGAGGAGGTTATTGGGACACAGTTCCAAGCGTTGTCGGTGGGCAAGGACAATTAATCCCAAGGAGGAACCTCGATTTCCTCATACAAAGATGCTATCAAAGCGGTCGAGAGTACCGATACAATCGGATGGGGACAGCTTGCCATTCCTATTGACAATAAAACAAAGAAGGGTCTTGGTTTTTCTGCAACCTGTACCCGAACAGCTGCTAACGATGAAAGTCTTCATCCCATTCAGAACTTCTTCCACAGTGGAGGTTTTCTTCACCCAGTGTCTCAAGCAGTACATGCTATCAATGAGGAAGATCCCTCTGACACAGATGAAGAGTGGAAGTCCTATCTTAATGAGGACGGTTATATGTCTCAGGACGAAACGCAAACTCCTTTTTGCTTTCCTACAGAGAGTCTGAGATTTATACCCAGGCCAGACATCGAAATGATATACGGGGATTGTGATCCGGAAGGATGTCGTGCTTCGCCAAATTCATTAGAGAAGGATACTCCGATCAAAGACAATTCTGACTACACCTATTATGGCCCAATGGATGGTCTGTCAATGTGGCAACCTTATCCAGGAGACTTGGCGCAAGAGAGTCAGCCGAACAATAAAAATCAGCTGACCGTCATTGAACAGAATACCTGTGTCCCCACCATGTCATGGGATCAACACTCGGGTCATTCAGAAACTAATCAACATAACGATGAATTTGCAACGTTTGCAGGACTTGAATCCATCAACTATGCTTTTCCCGAGGTCAACGTCATCGAGAGGGATGACTCCTCCAGTTCGAAAGAAGTGTGGGACACCTTAGGACAACCGAGTGGAAAATACGACTATATGGTCAAGTACACCGCTCCCGAAAGCTCTCGTATGAGGCTCGAAGATATCCAGCCAACTGGATGGGTAGATACAGCTGAGAGCACAAATACTATGCAAAATGCAACAGAGGAATTCTCCTACGACAACTCTGCCTGGGAGACAGATTCCAATGATCCTGCTCCACCAGAAATCAGCGTCATTTCTGAAGACAAATCAAGGAAGGTGCCAGACTTTGTGATTCACTGAGGAGTTCGCCGCCAATGGGTTGCCGTCGAGGTTCCGAAGATCGTTCATCAGTCAAAGTAATTGCCATCTTTAACCTTTCACCCTGCCCAGGTGAAACGGATGTTTTGATAGGGCTCGCTTTCTGTAAATTTTCCCTCTTCGCTCCGCCCAAACCGACAGAGTTTTGTTTTATAGGGCTGTAGTTTCAAGAATCGACTTGCTCATTAATAAAATAACGTCGTTCTGTAATTTCCGCATTAATTGTTGTTTTCTCTTTTTGCTTTTTCAAAAAATGGTATTCCTAAAAAAACTACAATTAAAAATAAAAACAAGCAGTAAAATAAATACACTACATACACTCGCATTTTCTCTATCTCTTCTAAACACAAATCATAACGTCATACAGATTGCTTGTTTTAAACCCCGTTGAAACATACGATCCGATGCCTTCTCCCAACTTTGAGTTCCCGGTATTTGGGCTGAAGAAGAAGTTGACAACGAAATTCCAGAAGAGATCTCCCGATTACTCAGACAGGAGGAAATGTCCATTGAACCTCACAAAGAGCCGTTGGAAACGATCAATGTGGGTTCGGAAAAAGAGAGAAAAAAATCAAGATTGGGGCACTGCTCAGTCCAACTGCCAGAGAGAGTTTGATAAAGCTTCTCAAAGAATTCCCCGATGTATTCGCTTGGTCCTATCAGGACATGCTAGGGTTGGATACTAGCATCGTGGAACATCACTTACCGTTAAGATCGGAATGTACGCCAGTAAAGCAAAGGCTGAGACGGACTCACCCGGACATGGCCATCAAAATCAAAGAAGAGGTACAGAAACATATCGACGCAGGTTTCCTCGCTACATCTGAATATCCTCAATGGTTAGCCAATATCGTACCCATTCCAAAAAAGGACGGAAGGGTCAGAATGTGTGTCGATTACAGGGATCTGAACAAGGCAAGTCCAAAGGACGACTTTCCTTTACCGCACATTGACATGCTGGTTGACAGTACAACAAAGCTCAAAGTTTTCTCCTTCATGGATGGATTCTCGGGCTACAACCAGATTAAAATGGCACCGAAAGACATGGAGAAAACTTCGTTCATTACCCCATGGGGTACCTTTTGTTACAAGGTAATGCCGCTCAGTTTAAAGAACGCTGGGGCAACTTATCAAAGGGCCATGGCTACTCTTTTTCATGACATGATACACAAGGAAATCGAGGTATATGTCGATGATATGATTGCAAAATCCAAGACAAAAGAGGAGCATGTGACCCACCTGTCAAAACTATTCGAGCGTCTGAGAAAATACAAACTCCGCTTGAATCCCAAAAAGTGCACCTTCGGTGTCCGCTCGGGGAAACTCTTAGGGTTCATCGTCATCCAGAAAGGAATTGAGGTCGATCCTGACAAGGTCAAGGCCATTCGAGAAATGCCTTCTCCGAAAACTGAAAAACAAGTTAGAGGATTCCTGGGACGTTTGAACTACATCTCCAGATTCATATTCCTCGTGACCGCCACATGTGCTCCGATTTTCAAATTACCCAAAAAGAACCAGGACTACGTTTGGACAGAAGATTGCCAAACCGCCTTCGACAGTATTAAGGAATATCTGTTGAATCCTCCGATTCTATCACCTCCAGTGGAAGGAAGACCACTGATCATCTACCTCACAGTCTTGGAAGACTCAATGGGGTGTGCACTTGGCCCACCAGACGAAACCAAATGAAAAGAGTCCGCCATCTACTATCTGAGCAAGAAGTTCACCGACTGCGAGACTCGGTACACGATGCTCGAGAAAACTTGCTGTACTTTGGCTCGGGCAGCCAAACGTCTGCGCCAGTACATGATTCATCACACCACTTGGTCAATCTCTGAAATGGATCCAATCAAGTATGTATTTGAAAAACCTACTCTCACGGGAAGAATTGCCCGTTGACAGATGTTGTTATCAGAATATGACATAGAGTACCACGCTCAGAAAGCCGTTAAAGGGAGTATTTTAGCCGATCATTTGGCTCATCAATCGATCGAAGATCAGGAATCAATCGGGTTCGACTTCCCAGACGAAGATGTCATGTATCTAAAAATGAAAGACTGCGATGAACCGCTACCCAGTGAAGGGCTAGAACCAGGTTCCTAGTGGAGACTTATCTTTGACGGAGCTGTCAATCATTACGAAAACGGAATTGGGGCAATCATTGTTACTCCTCAGGGTACCCTCATTCCTTTCACTGCTCGACTTACGTTCAAATGTACAAACAACGAGGCCGAATACGAAGCTTGTATTATGGGTCTCGAGGAAGCAATTGACTTAAGGATCAAAAACTTGGACGTATATGGCGACTCAGCGTTGGTTATCAATAAGATAAAATGAGATTGGAACATATACCAATCAGGACTGATTCCTTACAAAGATTATACAAGAAGGTTGTTACCTTTCTTCAACAAAATCGAGTTTCATCACATCCCTCGTGATGAGAATCACATGGATGACGCCTTAGCCACTCTCTCTTCCATGATTAGTGTAGGTCAATGGAACGACCTACCTAAGATCGACATAATGCGCCTTGAAAGGCCCGCTTACATCTTCATGATTGAGGCAGTCATAGATGACAAACCTTGGTATCACGATATCAAATGCTTTCTTCAAAAAAAAGAGTACCCTCCTGGGGCATTCAAAAAGGATAGAAAGACCCTCAGAAGACTAGCAGGTAGTTTCTTCCTGAGCGGTGATACTCTCTATAAGAGAAATTTTGACATGGTCTTGCTCCGATGAGTAGACAGACCGGAAGCAGACATGCTGATGAAAGAAATTCACGACGGATCCTTTGGCACTCATGCCAACGGACACACAATGGCGAGAAAAATTCTAAGAGCAGGGTACTATTGGTTGACAATGGAATTCGACTGCTACAAGTACATGAGGAGGTTTTTCAAGTGTCAGATATACTCCGACAAAATTCATGTACCGCCAACGCATCTCAAAGTTCTATCTTCCTGATGGCCTTTTCCATATGGGGAATCGACATGATTGGTATGATTGAGCCCAAGGCTTCAAACGTACATCGATTCATTCTGGAAGCCATTGATTACTTCACTAAGTGGGTCGAAGCAGCGTCGTACACTAATGTAACCCGACAAGTGGTGGTCCGATTTATCAAAAACAATATCATCTGCCGTTATGGTGTTCCGAGCCAGATCATTACAGATAATGGATCTAACTTGAACAATAAGATGATGAAAGAGTTGTGCGCAGAGTTCAAGATCAAACACCATAACTCATCTCCCTACCGACCCAAGATGAACGGAGTGGTAGAAGCGGCTAACAAGAACGTCAAGAAGATCGTTCAAAAGATGGTTGTAACCTACAAAGATTGGCACGAGATGCTACCCTTTGCTCTTCACGGTTATCGAACATCTGTCCGCACTTCAACAGGGGCAACCCCTTTCTCTCTAGTATATGGCATGGAGGCGGTTCTCCCCATAGAAGTAGAGATCCCATCAATCCGGGTATTGATGGAAGCTAAGCTTTCAGAAGCTGAATGGTGTCAAAGTCGACACGGCGAATTAAACCTGATCGAAGAGAAGCGAATCACGGCACTATGCCACGGTCAGTTGTATCAGTAGAGAATGAAGAAGGCCTTCGACAAAAAGGTCCGACCTCGTGTCTTCAGAAAAGGAGACCTCGTGCTCAAGAAGATACAGTCGTTTCTCACTGACTCTCGGGGCAAATGGACCCCAAATTATGATGGCCCCTATGTGGTCATGAAAGCTTTCTCTGGCGGCGCCTTGAGACTTGCAACCATGGACGGAGAGGAATTTGCCTACCCCACGAATGTTGATGTAGTCAAGAAATACTTTGCCTAAACTAAAAAAAAACGTCTCGGTGGATTGAAAACCCGAAAGGGCGGTCCAGGCAAAAGTTAGAGACATGAAAAAATCATCCCGATGGATTGGAAATCTCATAGTACAATCCAGACAAAAATTAGGGATAATGGCCAATAACTATGTCAACAGAGGCAAGTCCCTCAGCAGCAGTTACATCATCCATCAGACGAAAACTCCAATCAAGGTCATCTTCGACAGAAGCTCAGGATGTCCAGAATTCAAAGTTAGTAGAAGGATAGTGGTCGTTATGTTTCAACGTAGCCCTTTTCCCTGTAAATTACCATTTTCAAACTTTGTATATACTCTTTGGAATCACGCATTTGGCTGATCTCCATCTTATCAATAAAATTTGAGCCCTTGTGCTTTTGTTTGTAATTCTTATTTGTTTTAGCTTTACAGAATGGCGTTTTAATATGATTAGCGATTCTTGAAATGAAACAAAAATGAATTTACTTGTTAAAACTTTTTCTGCTTTTAAATTAAAAATGGCAATTGCTTTTGACTGTTGAACATCGAAAGAACGTCGATTGCGTCTCCAAAGGCATTTGGATTTAAAAGTGCAGAATCAAAGTACTCCTTCAAGGCCAGTATGCCTGAACAAAGGATCAACTGTATGAGATGCGGCTTTACCATCTGATACCCTCGACCGAGTTTTTTATCTCCTAAGCCCGATCAACGGTATTCCCCGCAGGGATTATCTCTCCTAAGTAAGGCAGAATTGCTATCTTGAACCAAGTGATACCTTTCATCTCCAGCAGTGGCCGGGTATCCAATCGTGTTCATCCGTCCGTCTGTGTGTTGTGTCAAGTCTTTGTCAGCATATACATACATACATCATGCATTATTGATTTACATTTACATTCATATTGTATCACTATCACTCTAGTCGGTCTTATCCCTAGTGATAACAGTCTTCTCAATCGAATTGTCAGTTCTTGCCTCGTCAGGAAACGCTGCGTTTGAACAATCTTGCCTCCAGTGTATCTCTGGATTAGAGTCGGTACTCGACCACTTTGATAACTTGAACCTCTGAAAAGCCAGAGAAGCTTTCTATAAATGTCACTCTTCGCCATTGAAGATGATATCCTTGCTTTCCCGGATTAAAGAAAAATCCCCAGAGAAAGCCTCCTAAGCAGAGATTTGGCAGTACAGCTACCTTTCTCCGAAAGACCGCTGATGAAAAGGTCATCGGCACCTCAAAATTGGAGCCCATCATATGGCATTTCCCCGGGTAGATCCCGAGAAAAGTATGATGTAAGACCCCAAGCGGAAGCAGTCTCTCAAGAGACTCATTTCCCCAGATAGAGTCGACAAATGGCGTCTCCAACAGAGAAGTTTGTGTACCTCTACAACTCAGACGACTGGGTTCCCCAGCAACTCTGACAGTAAAACTTTTTCCACTCAAATGGAATCTCCCCAGGAAAATTCGGCGAGAAGTTTGAGGAAAACCGCTACAAATAGCGTCCCTTGTCAAGAAAGTTTATTGACAAAAGAAACTAAGACCAGTTCCTTGGTAGGAAACCAGGATCGAGGGGAAGTTTATTTCAGAAACTAAGACCAGTTCCTTGGTAGGAAACCAGGATCGAGGGGAAGTTTACAACAACAACTTAGACCAGTTCCTTGGTAGGAAACCAGGATCGAGGGGAAGTTTAAATCAGAAACTTAGACCAGTTCCTTGGTAGGAAACCAGGATCGAGGGGAGGTTTATTTCAAAAGGAGACTTAGACTAGTTCCTTGGTAGGAAACCAGGATCAAGGGGAAGTCTACCTTTTCTAAGCATCATTGCTTAGCAAAAGAAGATGAATGTGCAAGCTGCCATTCATAGCCATCAAAATTTTGGGTATTCCGATATTTAATCCTCTTGCACCCCGAATGCCCGAACACCTTCGTCATTCACACCTTCGGGTCCAAAAAGATTAAATAGGGGCATCTGTCATACCCCAAATTTTGACCACTGAGATTTCCCATCATTGTTCAAATCATCATCACAATATGGATGAACCATCATGCCTCATCAAATGCCTCAAGGGTTGTTGAGCATTCACTACAATCAAAATTAGGGTTTTAAGCCCTCTCAGAGCTTTAGACAAAGGATCAATCAAGGAATGACTTGATTTTCAACTTGTCTAACCTCTAAAATATCCACAATGGATCAAAAGGACTCCCACTTCAAGTATTAAGCACAAGGCTGCTCCCTTCTAGGTGGATCAAGTCTCAAGATCGACAGTGTTACCAAATTGGGGTTTTGGTCGACCAGGGCCTCCAGATGGAAATTTTCCTCTGGGCATGAGCCAAAGATCCAAAACATAACCTAATATGCTCCATGGAACCTCATGAACCCAGTCATCAAGTCAATTTTACCTCAGGGGATGCATACATCAAAAATCAAGAATTAGGGTTTCTTGACCTAATTCACCCCTAAGTTGACTTTTGGGACAAATCATGAACCAAGACCTCAAGACATGATTTGAGGGTCTCTAATATACCATATTGATCCATTTGGAACAATGGATTAATCCAAGAAGCTTGAGCAACAAGTCTCAATTTCATCTGCACCACAATTAGGGTTTCGCGAGGAAAGTCAACTGTAACTTTGACTTTTGACCAGGACATGCTCCCAAACCCTAAGACATGATTCAATATACCCTATGACAGCCATGGAACATGTCCATCAAGTTTGATTTAGGTCAAGGACATGATTTCCTAAAGGATCGCACAGTTTAGAATTCATCTGACAAAAAGTCAACTGTGCACAAAAGTCAACTTTGACTTTTTGAGATTTTTCACAAAAATGTATTTTTAACCCTAAAATGATGTTAATGTATGATTTGAATCATCATTCATCAAGAAAAATCAAAGAAAGTGGGATAACTTGTAAAAGGGGTAACCATAAAAACTTAGAAAATTTTCTAAGTTATGAAATAAAGTGACAAAGGTACCAACTTTGGAGGATCATAACTCCTAAACCACAAAGCCATTTTCCCCATCCAAAGCTTGATTTGTAGATCTCATTTCCCTATACAAAAGCTTCATACTGATCTATGTCCAAATTCCTCATGGATTTTGAGTTATGGAGTGATCAAAATCAAGAAAAGTCACTTTGTTCCAACACTTAGTGAAAATTTCACTAAGTCAGAATCTGCCTTACTTTTTTCCAAATGTAGGGGGATTTTTCAATTGGATCCAAAAGGTATCAAAACCAAATGTGATCAGACAGTTGTTGTATCATATAAGGGCTTTCCAAAATGGCCAAGAACATCACCAAATTCAATTTGAGCTTTGAGATATGGTAGTGGCAAGATGCCTTGCTTAAATCTGCCAAGGCAAGGCAGATTTTTGCACTTTTGGTCGATTTGCCAAAATCAGCCAATTCCAAGCCTTGTCATCACTTTGGACACATCTGAGGATTGAATCTAAAGGGGACAATCACTGAGCCAAGCCTCCAAAGTCCTTGGAACAAGAAATAGCATGCCAAACCTAGAATTGCCTAAAATAGGGACAAGACTCCAATTTTGGATTAGAGCATTCAATGGAAGCACCAAGGTGGCATGGACTGAGCTATTAGCAACTGAATTCAGTCAAGACTTATCCAAGACCAAGAGGACCAGCAGCCTGTGCCCTAACCTCTAGTCAATGGCTAGAGGAGACTTGGATTTTCATTTGCCAACATTGGCTAACCCTACTCAGCAGTTGCCATTCACTATTCCTTGCGAAACAAACTTGCTCTACTATAGATAGAGCTCAATTGTGATCAGTTTAAGTACACCAAAGGCCTACAACACTTGCCTTTCTCAAAATCCATTTCTCACTCTCAAAAATGCCTTTCTTAGCAAGTCACTATGGAGTTTTTCAGTAGAGAGCTATTCCACTCAAACCAATCACACACACACCTCACATACATCATATGTGAGCTGATCAAACACTTAAACAACATCTGGAACACTGATTTCTAAGAATCACCAGTCAATTGCTCAAGGTTTTAACCAAGTTGCAGTTGAGATGCCATGAAGTGATCCAGCCAATTTCCATCAAGTCCAAGCATTCAAACACACTCTATAGGGTGTAGAGAAGCTGTTCAGATCATCACAACTCATCTGTAACACCTCCAACTCAGAAATCACTTTGAACTTGCTGCCACGACCTAGAGGTAAGCCTAAACTTGGTCATCTCTCAATCTATGCATATTTCCTCGCAAAATACTTTTGCCAAATGTTCATAATCATGCATGGAATGTTTCCCCTCAATTAATTACTTTGTTCTAATCGTGTATCAAAATTCTCAGCCTTTATGCAAAAATTAGGGTTCTTGAGGTTTTGTCTTGATTTTTTATTCCATGTTTAATATAAATGAAATTAAATACCATAGACATGATCGTGAGGTTGAGACGAGCAGATTGGTATGTTGATTGCATGATATAATCAAGTATTCAGTGAGATTGGAGAGAAAATGCAAATCTGGGCAAAACCCAGAACACGCGCGTGTTCTTGGTGCCCTTTTTTAAAATTCAAATATTTGAGTTTTGTGATTTTATTTAATTGATTCAAAAATTAATTTCTCTCTGAGTTTTAATGATTTTGAGTTGGTTCTTTTTTTAATAATTCACAAAAATGTTAAAATATTTTATTTTCCCAAAAAATCCCAAAAATATTATTTATTTCATATAATTGATATTTTTGCAAAGAATTAATGTTTTAATTGTTTTTGACATTTAAAATATTTTTTCCTTATTGATTTTGCAAATTTTAATGATTTCTAATCATTTTGTAGGGCAAAACTTGATTTATGAAGCATTAATCCAAGATCACAATTTGTTTTCCACATGTTAAACAATTTTGATCATTTTAATTGAATATTTTATTCAATTAAAACACATTTTGAAAACAAATTAGGGTTTTTGATTAATTCAACCCTCATAAATCATTTTCAAAACCTTTTGGGCCTCTTGAGAGAGTGTAAGACCCAAACCCCCTTGTACAAACAATTTTGGGCCTCACTTATTGTATAAGTCCCTCTGTACAAGTAAACGGTGCGATCGTCGCCTTTTAAAAATCAATTGGGCCTCTCCTTGAGCTGTAAGCCCCATCACTTATTCAAAACTCTTTGGGCCTCTAATAGAGTGTAAAACCCAATTCCCTTTTAACCAGAACAACTTTGGGCCTCAGATATTGTATAAGCCCCTTTGCGTTAAAAGAAAATCTCGACGCGATCGCCATTTCAAACGAAAAATCATCTGGGCCTACCCTCGTGTTATAAGCCCAACTCTTTTTCTTTAAACCTTTTGGGTCTCTTGAGAGAGTGTAAGACCCAAATCCCTTTGTACAGTAAACAATTTTTGGGCCTCAGTCACTCGTATAAGTCCCTCTGTACAAATTCAACAGTGCGATCACTGATAAAACCTTGGGCCTCTCCTTGAGTTGTAAGCCCCAAATATTTCTTTTTTCAAAACACTTTCTCCTTTGATTTTTGAATTATACTGTTGTTTTCAATCTTTCTTTGTTGAACAACTAACCAAACAGCATGGAAGCTCTACAACCGAGTAAGTGTTTATCCGCTTTCATTTACCGCTTTCATATACATATAACTATATTGTGGGGCTATTTCGCTGTAAGTCTTCTTTCATAAACTCATATCGACTATGTAATAATAGTATAGATATTTAGAGTTTCCCCGACAACTACGTCTAGCATTAAGCCCGTTGATCACTCTTAATAGTCAAAACTAGATCCCCATAGGATTACCAGACACAGTCTTCCCTCCTCTTGGGGTTAAACAATATGGAGATGTGAAAGGCAGATTCTTTTTGAACCCTTTCTCAGACTGTCACTCGTAGAAGTTGTCAAAGAAACTCTACTCCCCAGAGATGATCTCTTCTCCGTGAATTGCATCCCTTGAGTTTCTTCCAAATTCTCGAACGTTCCTGGCTTGATCTATTCTTTGTGAATAGCCTGTCTTGAACTTCTCGGGGTTTGGGGACCCACAGGCTTCTTAAAAGCACCCTTAGGAATTGTCAAAGAAACTCTACTTCCCAGAGATGATCTCTTCTCCGTGAATTGCATCCCTTGAGTTTCTTCCAAATTCTCTAACTTTCCTGGCTTGATCTATTCTTTGTGAATAGCCTGTCTTGAACGTCTTGGGGTTTGGGGACCTACAGGCTTCCTAAAAGCATCCCCGCCTCCTCTTGGGCGTTGTACAAGGACCCGTCGGCATCTTAGAAGTATTCACAGCCTCCTCTTAGGCTTCGTATAAATGATTTCTTCCTCCGGGAATGATAGCCTCCTCTTGGGCTTAATACAAATTGTCCCTCGGCTTCTTAAAAGTTTCCAGCCTCCTCTTGGGCTTCATACAAATTGTCCCGACGACCTCCTAAAGGTATAGGAACAGAAATCAGTCATCTTAATAAAACAGTCTTTCCAAGATTCTACTACTGTTTCTCAAAGCAATAGTACAAAAGATGAAACTCTAGACTTGGACAATCTAATTTCCTTGAGTCTCAAAGACATTCTCAAAGCACGCTTCAAGAATAGGAAGGAACCCCGTAGACTCGGACAGTCTCAATACCCTTTGGATTTCCCATTTCCTCAAAGAAAAGGAAATATCCCTGATCTTCGAATCAAAATCCTTGAGTACAACGTTACTCATATAAGAACTGATTTTCTCTTTGAACCCATATACTGGTCACTCAACTGAAACAGTAGCCTCTTTCGCCTCCATCTCGGGCTTTGTACGAGATACAAAAAGGTTCTTATTAAATCAATACTTTAGCCTCCGTCTTGGGCTTTGTACAAGACACAAATCACTCCCTTGTCGAGTATAAAACAACCCTTTTAGCCTCTTTCTCGGGCTTTGTACGAGACACATAAAAACACCCTCTTGTTGGGCCAATAGCCTCCTCTTAGGCTTTGTATAAGAAAACCACTGGTTGATCAAATCAACCTTTTAGCATCAAAGTTGTGCCTCGTTCACAGTACACAAACAACAACAACTCCTTCCCCTTCATCTAATCGATGTAAGCGGTAAGCCTCTGGATCATCTACATCCATGCCACTGTCCCTCTTTTAGCATGAGAAATTCCTAAGGAAAGATGGCATTGCTCTACACTGAGTTAAAGTCTTCTCCTTCAGGTTGGAAATCCCCTATAAAGGAAATTATGGCATTGTCGGATTCACACATCCCGGTTAAAGTAATTCTCCTTTATAAACAGTTGTGACAGACAAACCCCTCTTTAGAGATGACAAATTCTCTCTAAAGTCAAACACTTTTAGCTTCACATCTTGGGCTTCGAACAAGATACAAATAGACCTTTCACTTCACGTCTTGGGCTTCAAACAAGACACCAAAACACCCATTTCCTCCCATAGAATAGGAGGAACTACGAACGCTCTGATTTCCCTGTTTCGGTAAACGGGAATACGTAGGCATAAGATTGAAAGAAAAATCTTAGCGAGCACACTAAACAAAAACCCAAAATCCCGTATATCAGTCAAAACATCCTAGTCTGTATTCCCCGCTAAAAGTTTAAAATCCCTGAAAATAACCTAAGAGAGACCCCCCCCCCCCCCCCCCCCCACATTGATAGCATCCGTAACCTAACAGACCGCTGTTTAAACTCAGTATGCAAGCAGGGTTAATTGGAGACATCTATTTCTCTTCCTTAGTTAGCTCACAATAGGATAAAAAATGAATCGACCTATAGTAACCCCCAAGGAGCGGCAGTGCTTAAGAAACACCTCCAGTTTCGCTCGCTACAGAAGCTTTTAAGCAAGATCAAGTATTATCTTTGAAGTGTGTTCTTATAAACGTTGTACTTTTCTGTAGTTATCACTGCATGTGATTGTGGGGGAGTGAGAGGTGTCTCTTATCTGAGAGTATCTTAGATAGAAATTACACGGGTAGAGATTAGGTGAGAAGATTGTGAACTAGAGAGTGTTTACTAAGAATCTTCAAACTAATTCTGTTTAGTGGATTTCCTTCCTGGCTTGGTAGCCCCCAGACGTAGGTGTGATTGCACCGAACTGGGTTAACAATTGCTTGTGTCTCTTTACAATTGTTTACTACTTTTTATCTTGTTCATAAATTGATCATTATTCATATATTAGTGTCGTGACATCTCTTTTGACATCTCATATCTGATACCAGAATTTCAATTGGTATCAGAGCAGGCATTCTGCTCTGGTTCTGGGTGAGATCTAGGGACGATAATTTCTGGTACTATGGACAAGGAAGGAGGATTTGTGAACAGACCACCCATTCTGGATGAATCTAACTATGATTATTGGAAACCACACATGGTGGCCTTCTTGAAATCTTTGGATAGTAAGGCCTGGAAAGCTGTCATAAAAGGATGGAAACACCCTGTCACTGTGGGGAAAGATGGAAAAGAAACATCTGACCTGAAACTTGAGGAGGAATGGACTAAGGAGGAGGATGAATTGGCCCTTGGAAATTCTAAAGCATTGAATGATTTGTTCAATGGAATTGATAGAAACATATTTAGATTGGTGAACAATTATGAGGTAGCTAAAGATGCTTGGGACATACTCAAAACTACTCATGAAGGTACCTCTAAAGTGAAGATGTCAAGACTTTAATTGCTCACTACCAAGTTTGAAAATTTAAAGATGAAGGAAGATGAAAGCATACATGACTTCCATATGAATATCCTTGAAATAGCCAATGCTTCAAGTGCCCTAGGTGAAAAGATGTCTGATGAAAAGCTGGTAAGAAAAATTCTCAGGTCTCTTCCCAAGAGATTTGATATGAAAGTGACTGCCATAGAAGAAGCTCAAGATATCAGTAAGATGAGGGTGGATGAACTTGTTGGATCCCTCCAAACATTTGAACTTGGGATAAGTGACAGATCTGAAAAGAAATCCAAAAGCATAGCCTTTGTGTCCAATGCTGAAGATGGAGAGGAGGAATGTGCTCTGGATACTGATGAAAGCTTATCAAATGCTATAGTACTGCTAGGAAGACAGTTCAATAAGGTGATGAAGAGGATGGACATAAAGTCAAGACCTAATGTCAAGAACAACTCATCTGACATCAGCAGGTCTAATGATGTTGGTAGAAGAACAAGGTCTGAAGAAAAATCCACTCAAGGGAAAGGGATTCAGTGCCATGGATGTGAGGGGTTTGGTCACATTAGAGCTGAATGCCCTACTTACCTCAAGAAACAAAAGAAGAGTCTAACTGCATCTTAGTCTGATGAGGATTCTCAAAGTGAACTTGAAGAAGAATCTGCTAAACATGTGACTGCTTTGACTGGAAGATGTGTCTCTGATGAAGATTCTAGTGATGATGAATTGACCTTTGAAGAACTAGCAGCTTGCTACAAAGAGTTGTGTCTCAGAAGTGAAGAAGTCTGTCATGAAGGGGAGAAGCAGAAGAAAATTATAATTCAACTAAAGGCTGAAAAGGCAGAACATCTTGGAACCATCTCTAAGCTGGAGAATGAAGTCATGTTGTTGAACTCCAAGCTTGATCAAATGACCAAATCTGTCAGAATGCTGAATAGTGGATCTGACACATTGGATGAAATTCTTCAGGTTGGAAAAATGGCAGGAGATATGACTGGGCTAGGATTTGATGGAGAAAAGAAACCCACTCCAGATGCTAGTTCTTCTGGACCTAAACGTAATATGTCACATCAGGCATCTCAACATCATGGGAGAGGACATTCATCTGGACCTAAACATAATATGACACATCAGGTGCCTCAACATCATGGGAGAGGACATCCCAACTACTTAAGAGGAAGATTCCAAAGATGGAGATGCCATTACTGCGGGCGTTTTGGTCACATAAAACCTTTCTGCTTCAGACTGTATGGATATCCTAAGCCTGCTCCTCAACCTAGATCCAATAAAAACATTCACACTAATGGAAGACAATGGGTTCCCAAGGCTGCTGCTACCAGTTTGATAGCTCACGTGTCTCTCAGAGTCTCAGCTAAGGAGGATTGGTACTTTGACAGTGGTTGCTCTAGACACATGACAGGAATTAAGAATCTCTTATTTGACATCAAATCTCACCCCACAAGCTATGTAACTTTTGGTGATGGAGCCAAGGGTGAAATCAAGGGGGTTGGAAAGCTGAACTGCTCAGAAGTTCCAAATCTTGATAATGTGCTGCTGGTTAAAGGGTTGACTGCTAACTTGATTAGCATCAGTCAACTGTGTGATCAAGGATTCAATGTCAACTTCACCAAATCTGAATGCTTGATTACAAATGAAAAGAGTGAAGTGATTATGAAGGGAGTCAGATCTAAGGACAACTGCTACTTATGGGTTCCTCAAGATTCTAGTTACTCCTCCATTTGTGCTCTTGCCAAAGATGATGAAGTGAAATTGTGGCACCAAAAACTTGGTCATTTACATCTAAAAGGGATGAAAAGGATCATCTCCATGGAAGCTGTCAGAGGAATTCCTAAGCTAAAGATTGAGGAAGGAAGGGTATGTGGTGAATGTCAAATTGGAAAGCAAACTAAGATGTCACACCATAAGATTAAACATCTTACTACTTCAAAAGTGTTGGAACTCCTTCACATGGACTTGATGGGACCTATGCAGGTGGAAAGTCTTGGTGGGAAGAAGTATGCTTATGTGGTGGTGGTTGATTTTTCCAGATACACTTGGGTGAGTTTTATAAGAGAAAAATCTGAAGTGTTTGATGTGTTCAGATATCTTTGCCAAAGACTTCAAAGAGAAAAGGAGAGCAATGTTGTTAGAATCAGAAGTGACCATGGGAAGGAATTTGAGAATCACAAATTTGATGAATTTTACTCATCTGAAGGGATTAGCCATGAATTCTCTTATCCCATTACTCCACAGCAAAATGGAGTTGTGGAACGAAAAAATAGAACTATCCAGGAATCAGCTAGAGCTATGATCCATGCCAAGACTCTGCCTTACCATTTCTGGGCTGAAGCGATGAACACTGCTTGCTATGTTCATAATAGAGTAACCTTAAGAACAGGAACCACTACTACCTTGTATGAGATATGGAAGGGAAGAAAACCTACAGTCAAATACTTCCATGTGTTTGGAAGCAAATGCTATATCTTGACAGATCGTTATCAAAGAAGAAAGATGGATCCAAAAAGTGATGAAGGAATATTTTTGGGCTACTCTACTAACAGCAGAGCCTATAGAGTCTTCAACTCCAGAACTAAAGTTATGATGGAGTCCATAAATGTTGTTGTTGATGATTTGCATAAGGCGGCTGATGTTCTAGAAGATGTTGAAACATTCTTTGATAATTCTGCTAAAACCTCAGACAAAAACACTGATCCTAATCCTACTAATGCAGAACCTGAATCTGAGCTTGTTAACAAGGAACCCTCCATCAGAATTCAGAAATACCATCCTAGAGATCTTATAATAGGTGATCTAAATGAGGGAGTCACTACTAGATCAAGAGAAGTCATAACAATCTCTTGCTTTGTGTCAAAAATTGAACCAAAAAATGTCAAGGAAGCCTTAACTGATGAATTCTGGATTAATGCCATGCAAGAAGAGCTAGGGTAATTCAAGAGAAATGAAGTATGGGAGCTGGTTCGAAGACCTGAAGGAACAAATGTGATTGGAACAAAGTGGGTATACAAGAACAAGTCAGATGAAAAAGGGGTGGTCACAAGAAATAAAGCTAGATTGGTTGCTCAGGGATATACTCAGATTGAAGGGGTTGACTTTGATGAAACCTTTGCTCCTTTGGCTCGTCTTGAATCCATCAGATTGCTACTAAGAGTTGCCTGCATCCTGAGATTCAAGCTGTTTCAGATGGATGTAAAGAGTACCTTCCTAAATGGGTACCTAAGTGAGGAGGTCTATGTGGAACAACCTAAGGGATTCATTAATCCAACCTTTCCAAGTCATGTTTTTAAGTTGAAGAAAGCTCTGTATGGATTGAAACAAGCTCCAAGAGCTTGGTATGAGAGACTCACAGAATTTCTTGTTGATAATGGATATAAAAAAGGTGGAATAGATAAGACTCTCTTTGTCAGAGAAGAAGGAGGAAAGCTCATGATTGCTCAAATCTATGTTGATGATATTGTGTTTGGTGGGATGTCAGATGAGATGGTTCAACATTTTGTTCAGCAAATGCAGTCAGAATTTGAGATGTGCCTTGTTGGTGAGTTAACTTATTTTCTTGGATTACAAGTCAAACAGATGGAAGATTCTATATTCCTATCTCAGAGTAAATATGCCAAGAACATAGTTAAGAAGTTTGGGATGGAGAATGTCAGTCACAAAAGGACACCTGCTCCTACTCATCTGAAGCTGTCTAAAGATGAAAAGGGTGTTAATGTGGACCAAAGTCTCTATAGAAGTATGATAGGGAGCCTATTATATCTTACAGTTAGCAGGCCTGACATTGCTTTTACTGTAGGTGTGTGTGCTAGATACCAAGCTGAACCCAAAGTGAGACATATCAATCAAGTAAAGAGGATTCTGAAGTATGTCAATGGAATATGTGATTATGGCATGTTATACACAAATGACTCTTGCTCTGTATTATCTGGATATTGTGATGTTGATTGGGTTGGAAGTGCTGATGATAGGAAAAGCACATCAGGAGGATGCTTCTTTTTGGGGAACAATCTTATATCATGGTTCAGCAAGAAACAAAATTATGTCTCTCTGTCTACAGCTGAAGGTGAGTACATAGCAGCTGGAAGCAGCTGTTCTCAACTGGTGTGGATGAAACAAATGCTGACTGAATATAATGTCACACAAGATGTCATGACATTGTATTATGATAATTTGAGTGCTATAAACATCTCTAAAAATCCTATTCAACACAGCAGGACCAAACACATTGATATTCGACATCATTTTATAAGGGAACTTGTAGAAGACAAGATCATTGCCTTAGAACATGTTGCCACAGAGAAGCAATTAGCTGACATTTTCACTAAGGCATTGGATGCAAGTCATTTTGAATTTTTAAGAAGAAAATTAGGGATTTGTATTTATGAGGATTTGTAGCAATTAATGTTGAGTGAAAATATCATTAAAGTGGTCTTGTATTTCCCAAAAATAAAGTGGCTCCATCAAGTACAATCATTTCAAAATACCAAGAGTGATATTTTCACACGCAACCCTAACATTACTTAGCATTCCAACTGCTACTTCATCTTCCATACCTTCACATTCTCTCTGCCTGAACATCCTTGGTTCATTCACAAGAATCTCAAGATGTCTCAATACCATGGTTCTTCTCCTTCCAAAGCTGCTAGATCGGAATCAAAATCCACGGCTCAACCTGTGAGAGTCTCGTTTGATGATGTGCTGGATATTGCTCCTCTTGCCATAATCTCCGGTGTTAGTGCTGAGTTGAAAAAGCCCACAACTTCGCATGCAAGTGTGTCCCAACATGTTCCTTTAGGTAACACTTCTAATAACCCTCTTGAGTCATCTTCTGAAAATAGGGCCACCGAAGGTAGTCAGTATGTTCATAGAGCTATTACAAGTATTGTTACTGGGATTTTGTGTGGAGATCATCGGGTTCCTGGGATTTCAATCCCACTTACTCAAATTGATGTTATTTCCACTTCTGATGCTAATCAAAGTGAGGAAAGATGTGTTGATTCTACAAAATCTGATAATGATACTGATACTGAAAATTTGCACAAATTAGCTAACTTTGTGCTGAATGAAGGAAGGATTGATAATGTTGCTGATGTTACTGGTGTGGAGAAGAAGACTGCTGGTCCCGATCAGAGTGACAGGAAGACAAATGACTCTGATGATGTTGTGATTCTTAATGAAGTTCCCTCTGACAATGATTTAATTGCTAATGTGAATCCTGGCATAGCTAAACGCTTGAAGGCAAGAAAAGGGAAATCTATTGTTGACAATACTCCTAAAGTAAAAGCTGTTGTTGGCAAGAAAAAGGCTATTGTTGGACCTTCCAATGCCTGGAGCAAAGTTGTTAATTCATCCAAGAAGAGGAAAGAAAGGGATGATTCTGAGTCAGAGTACGATGTTGAGGATGATGTTCAAGACATCACTCCTGTGAAGAAATCTGTGGTCAAGAAGCTTTCTGGTAAGACACCTGATGCTCCCTTGGATAACATTTCATTTCATTCTATTGAGAGTGTTGAGAGATGGAAGTATGTGTACCAAAGGAGGATTGCTCTTGAAAGGGAATTAGGAAATGATGTCCTGGAGTGTAGGGAGGTGATGAAACTTATTTCATTTGCTGTTTAATGAAATTTGTGTCTAGTTTTGCTAAGTGTTATGAAGTACTTATGAAGGAATTTGTTGTTAACATTCTTGTGGGTTGTGCTGATAAAAATAATAAGGATTGTATGAAGGTGTTTGTTAGAGGTAAATGTGTTGAATTCTCCCCTACTATCATAAATAGGTACCTGGGAAGAAGTAAAGAAGAGCAGAGCGAGTTGGAGGTTACTGATAACCAGGTTTGCAAGGTAATTACTACAAATCAGGTTGCTGCATGGCCACTAAAAGACAAGTTGTCAGCTGGAAGGCTTAGTGTTAAATATGTTATCCTTCATAGGATTGGAGCTGCTAACTAGGTTCCCACCAATCATACCTCTACCATTTCTGTTGGTTTGGGAAGATTTACCTATGCTGTTGGAACCAAGAAGAATTTTGACTATGGCTCATACATCTTTGATCAAACTATGAAGCATGCTGGAACCTCTGCTATAAAGATGCCCATAGCCTTTCCTTCTCTGATATGTGGTATTATACTCAATCAGTATCCTGGGATCTTATCCAGTGGTGATGTTGTGAGTAAAAGGGAGTCTGCTATGTCTCTCCATTATAAATTGTTTGCAGGAAAACATGTCCCAGAAATTGTTGTGACATTTGCTTCTGCTGAACCCATGCCCACAACCAAGGCAGGTGTGATCTCTGAACTAAAGGATGCTTGCAAAGATCTTGATGAGGTGATTCGTGCAAGTACTGAGAGGAAACTCAAGTTTGAAAAATTGATCAAGTCCCTGCAACTGGCTGAAGGTGTTCTTGGTGGTGATGACAATAAGGAAGGTGGTGCTGAGGAGGAGAACTCTAATGAAGATGCTGATGAATCTGAGGAGCACAACTCTGATGGAGAGGTGGATGGTGAAGAAGGAAGTTCTGAGACTGGTGGTTCTGAAGATGATTAGGCTTTCTTTTCTTAAAGACCTTGTGGATGTGTCTTTTCTTTGCTTTGTTTTGGTTCTATTCTAGATTTCTATTTTTGGAACCTAAGTGTGCTTGGTTTGTACTGCACTACTCTATGGATTTGTTTATGGTTTTATCAATGGTTGTGAATGGTTCTTTCTTTCTTTAGTGGTTCTTGCAATGTCTTAGTGGAGTTTGTCTAATTATGGCTAAAAAGGGGGAGAGTAGTGGGGCTAGTATTTTTCTGTTAGCTTTGGATTTTCTGGATGAGCTGGTTTCTTGGCTTGAGGGGGAGTTTCATTGGTTGAAATATTAGCTGTTTCTTTTTCTGCTGCAGGGTTCTCTGATGTGGTTTGGTGCCTTTGTGCTCAAATGTTGTTTTACCCAAAATTTGCCAAAGGGGGAGTTTGTTAGTTCTGTATTGGCAGCAATTTTGCTAAAATAAGGTGTTACATCAAGATGTTATACTTGATGTCTTGACATGTGTTCCTAACATGCTGCAGGTGGTCTCTCTATTTTTTACAGGGCTCTGTTATGATGTCAAGCCTGATGTCCTAACATCTGTTGACAAATCTTTCTGCTCAGAATGTTATGTTTTATTTGCTGCGCTTTATTTGCAATCTTTTATGTGTTTATGTTCAGTGATTGCATGCGAAAATCATGGCGTGACATTATTTGAAGCAAGCACATTCTGTTATTTTGAAGAAGAGTTTGTTACTATTTTTGGGCAAAAAGATTTGGAGTTTAAATCAGTTTTAATTGTGAATTAAATCTGAGATTTGCTATTGCCCAAGCCCAAGAAGATTGGTTATATTTAAAGACGTGCTAACCCTATTTGCAAAGTAGAGAGAAGATATTGAAAGTCGCATTTTCAAGTATTAGGGTTTAAGTCTTCTGTTGGTTGTTTTATTGTGAGCCATTCATTCATCATTTAGATGTGTGAATTAGACTGAATCTATGAGTTGTAAGTTGTCCACTCTAAGCTTGTAAGTACGAGTGCCTTGTTTTTTATTGAAGCTTTTAAGCAAGATCAAGTATTGTCTTTGAAGTGTGTTCTTCTAAACGTTGTACTTTTCTGTAGTTACCACTGCATGTGATTGACGGGGAGTGAGAGGTGTCTCTTATCTGAGAGTGTCTTAGATAGAAATTACACGGGTAGAGATTAGGTGAGAAGATTGTGAACTAGAGAGTGTTTACTAAGAATCTTCAAACTAATTCTGTTTAGTGGATTTCCTTCCTGGCTTGGTAGCCCCCAGACGTAGGTGTGATTGCACCGAACTGGGTTAACAATTGCTTGTGTCTCTTTATAATTATTTACTACTTTTCATCTTGTTCATAAATTGATCATTGTTCAGATATTAGTGTCGTGACATCTCTTTTGACATCTCATATCTGATACCAGAATTTCAACCTTGCCAAGCCACCTACTTAATCATTTCCAGGGCGAAGCCAATTTCACCAATATGCTACACCACAAACCATCTGATCAAAAGCTGTCTTCCAAAGTAGAACCTGCAAGAATCATTCACAACAAACCTTGTCAAGACGCACCGCTAAACTTTGTCACAATACACATAAAACCACAACCTTTATCATGTTTAACTAAACCTCAATCCACTACACGATTCCCACACAGTATCCAATTCATAAACCGCCATCACGCACGACACAGTTATGCTCAATACCATACAACCAAAACAAGCCTTCCACACGACCTACGCACCAAACATTTTGCCTCAACTTTCTTGCAACATACACATAACGAGTTGATACCATTCACACCATCATGATTCACATTTAGCCACAGCCTTCACACCAATAAATCCCGACCTTGGAAAACCTGTACATACCCCACAGCCAAAACCGTACAACGACCCCACAAGATCAATTCATATCCATCATTCACAACAACATCAATAACCTTCAGAAAACCCTACGCACTACAAAAAACAAAAGGCTGCATACAACGCATCTTCACCATGTACCACAATTCCAAACGACCCCACAAATCCAATTCTGCAACAACCTGTGAAAAGAACCATACGCACAACACGACAAAAGATGATTCCAACAAAATTTCACAAAACCGTTATACCACAAACATGTCACCTCTCATTCTCAATTCCGTTTCTACCCTTCATACGCTTCTATAAAATGACCCATTTCCTCTCTCAAAGGACAGGCTTTCACAGGCAACAAAGTTCTGCCAATTTTTCTGCCCAACCACCCTTCAAACCTTATTTCTTCAACTTTTCCTCAACCTCTGCAACTATTCTTCCATCGCTCAACCCACAAATCCCTTCATCCACCGCCAACAACCTTTTAACAATCCAACACAAACCCAAATCATTCTCTTCAAACAACCCAAAACCAATTTGTAAACAGAAGAAGGAGAGACGGGAATCAGAGAGGAAGGAGTGAGTAGAAACACAAACCGTGACTAAGAGATATGAGCAAGAAGGACGAACGCGATTCGCGGAGGGAAGGTTGATACGTTGCGCCTTCAACTCGTTTTTGTTTTTTCTGCTGTTCTCCTCTTTTCTTCCATGACCTTTGCTTTCGCTGTGGTTTTCACGAAAGATGTTGATGTTGCTTTTTAACCTCATTTCATTGTTTTTTAAAAATGTAAACTTAAGTATGGCCTTTCTGGTTTTGGTTTCCATTAAAAAAGGATGTAGAGCCCTTATCCAAGTCGTGCCCTTGTCGCTGGGCTTTGTTTAAAGCCCACGATAAACTTATCATACATACACCTTTAATAAATCATGCGCCTCCTTCCTTTTGTTTTTAATATTCCATCTCTTTCTTAGTTTTTCATTTTTTGTCTTATTAAAATCTCTTTTTTTTATAGCTAAAAATGAATCTCTCTTGTTTTTAATTACTTTTTTGTGATTTCGTTAATTTCATTTTCTACTTTATGGGCCAATGATATAACAAAAAATCATGATTGGTTGATTTATTCAAATTAGTGAAAATCTTGATTAATATAAGGCCATTTTTCTTTTTTATTGGTCAATGAAAGTCAAACATCATAGATTATTGATTTCTCGATTGAATCTTGGTTAAGACGAGACCATTTCGATTTCCATTTCATTTCGCATCTTCTTCTATCTTCATTTTCATTTTCGATTGATGAAGTCTTTCTATTCACGAATGTTAATTATCGAGGCGATTAACCTTCATTATTTCAAATCTGTAGTGAGTAATCATCGAGATTACTTTATATACTTTAGGATCTTGATAGGTTACCTTCGATTAATCGACGAAAGTTTTTGATTAAGACGAGATTGTCAACTTTTCTTTTTGTGTGGCACGATTTCATTAGAGAATGATCCTCAATATCATTTCTCTATCGTGTTTTAGCACATACATCAAATGCGCAACTTCCTAT
Organism: Lathyrus tuberosus; assembly: GCA_022829125.1. Taxonomy (NCBI): domain Eukaryota; kingdom Viridiplantae; phylum Streptophyta; class Magnoliopsida; order Fabales; family Fabaceae; genus Lathyrus; species Lathyrus tuberosus. The sequence continues at coordinate 22,504,489 of JALAZF010000013.1, read as the reverse complement.
AGTATGATCTTCGTCATAGATCGTGATACGATGGTTTAGCGCTATATGTCCCGTATCGGAAAATGGTTCTTCGTGGCCCAAACCTATGTTTGCAAGCCCAAGGATGGTTTTAACCATTGTGGATCATTTGCTTTAACGACTAATCAATTAACCACTAACTTTACTTTCCGCTCAATTATCTTGCTTTACTTTCTTGTCAATATTCTATCTTGTTCATATTCTTATCATATTGTTCATATCATATTTATCATATTCATACTTGTTCATCTAACCCTCTTCTTGTTCTTTGTTCAAACTCTATTCAAAACACACTAACAATTATCGAAACAATAAAATCCAAAATTGGTGGACTATTAGTTACTTGGACCTTGTACATAAACCTTAACAATGGAGGTTTTATCCAACTTTTGCTCAAGGCTTAGTTTAGGACACCTTACACACACACGACTTCCTCTTGGGCTACCTTACAATGAGACATTTTATTTCGTACAATCCCTTGTACTTTACATATACCATGCCCCCATTCCGATGTACGCATTCGTTGTTTCTTTGATTGTGGTTTGTTTCCTAGGAGCACCCCTAGAGACTAGCATAGACAACCATTTTCAAACTAATTCTCGATTCGTCATCGAGCCATTTCTAAAACACCCTCGTAAGTCGATTGCTCATTAGCATCGCCATCAACCATTCTCATTTCACTGTGGTTTCGTACTTGGAGCACCCCTAGGGACTAGGATCGATCCACACCCATTTTCATCAAACTCTCGATTCGTCGTCGAGCTATTTTCAAAACAAACCTCTTTTCAACCAAACCCTCGACTCGTCGTCAAGCTCATTTTCAAAATCAACCTCAAACCAAACTCTTTTTCAAACTAACCTCTTCGCACATAATAAACCATTGATACAACGTCAAGCGGATTTTCATAAATAAACTTCAAAACGGATAACAACTATCACAACTCTTTTTCAAGGTGAAAAATAGGGGTTCAAGTCTTTGATCTCCCTTCGGTTATTTGGGTGCGAGTTCTCTTACTCGTGTGTGAGCAATTGATGCCTCTAAAACACTTCAAATCTCTCCTTTGTTTCGTGGGCGTATCACGAACTACGAACACTCTGATTCTTCATTCTCGTCCGAATGTAAGACACGAAGGCACAAGATTGTGATGATCTTGGCGAGCACACTTTTTCTTTTTCCACCTTTTCCGTCCACACTTCCATCTTTTTCCCTCTCTCCCGTAGTCGAACTAACATGGCTCTGATTACTCATTCTCGTTCGAATGAGCATACGTAGGCACTAGGGCCCCAATTCTTGGCTATCACCCTAACCTAAAACCACCCATTTCCCCCTTAGCATCTTTTTCTTTTATCTTACTGTTTTCCATTTATTTTTGAGAAAAAAACAAACAAGCTTAGCTAACGAGCATCGCAATTCGAATCAAGAGGTTCCCATTGAGTACCTTTTTGGACGTGGTTGCGAAGCACTATCGCCTTTTGGGTACTACAGTTCGATTCATTTTTTATCCTATTGAAGTTGATGAAGGAAGGGAAATAGATGTCTCCAATTAACCCTGCTTGCATACTAAGTTTAAACAGATGACTGTTGGTTTATAGATACTATAAAGATTGTGGGTCTTTCTTAAGTTATTTTGTTAAAATAGTGCCTGGGTGATTGGTGGGAGTTTAAGACTTGATGTTTTTCAATTGATATGTGAGGGTGTGGGATTTGGGTTTTGGATGAGTATGCTTGCTAAGATTTTTCTTTCAATCTTATGCCTAAGTATTCCCGTTTACTGAAACAGGGAAATCAGAGCGATCGTAGTTCCTCTATAGGAGGAAATGGTGTTTTGGTGTCTTGTTCAAAGCCCAAGACGTGAAGCTGAAAAGGTGGTTTATATCTTGTTCAAAGCCCAAGATGTGAAGCTAAAAAGGTGTTGTCTTTAGAGAGAATTTGTCATCTCTAAAGGAGGTCTATTTGTCACAACTGTTGGGTGACTGATTATAAAGGAGAATTACTTTAACTAGGATATGCGAATCCAGCAATGCCATAATTTCCTTTATAGGGGATTTTCAACCTGAAGGAGAAGACTTTAACTCAGTGTAGAGCAATGCTATCTTTCCTTAGGAATTTCTCATGCTAAAAGAGGGACAGTGGCGTGGATGTAAATAATCCAGAGGCTTGCCGCTTACAGCGATTAGATGAAAGGAGTTGTTGATGTTTGTATCCCGTGAACGAGGCACCGTTTTGATGCTAAAAGGTTGATTGACTCAACTGGGGTTTTTCTTATACAAAGCCTAAGAGAAGGCTATTGGCCCAACAAGAGGGTGTTTTTATGTGTCTCGTACGAAGCCCGAGGTAGAGGCTAAAAGGGGTTGACTCAACAAGAGAGTGCTTTTAGATGTGTCTTGTACGAAGCCCAGGACGGAGGCTAAAGGGGTCGACTCAACAAGAGAGTCTTTTGTACTCAACTAGAGAGTTATTTTGTATCTCGTACGAAGCCCGAGATGGAGGCTAAAGGGGTCGACTCAACAAGAGAGTCTTTTATACTCAACAAGAGAGTGATTTGTATCTCGTACGAAGCCCGAGATGGAGGTTAAAGGGAGAGTGACTCAACAAGAGAGTCTTTTATACTCAACAAGAGAGTGATTTGTATCTCGTACGAAGCCTGAGATGGAGGCTAAAAGGTTTGACTCAACAAGAGAGTCTTTTATACTCAATAAGAGAGTGTTTTTGTATCTCGTACGAAGCCCGAGATGGAGGCTAAAAGGCAGCTGTTTCAGTTGAGTGACAGGTCCAGTAGGTTGGTTAAAAGAGAAAACCAGTTCTTATAAAGAGACTGATTAAAGGTAAGGCTATGCTTTGGGATTGATCAGAGGATCAGGGTTATTTCCCGTTCTTTAAGGAAATGGGGAATCCAGAGGGTATTGGAGACTGTCCGAGTCTACTGGTGTTTTTCCTACTTGAGAATGCCTTCGAGACTCAAGGAGATTAGACTGTCCAAGTCTAGAGTTTTATCTTTTGTACTATGCTTAAAGAAATAGTAGTAGTACGTTCACGGTAGAAAGATCTAGACTCTTTGAAAGACTGTTCTATTGAGATTACTAATTTCTATTCCTATACCTCTAGGAGGTCGTCGGGATAATTTGTACGAAGCCCAAGAGGAGGCTGGAAACTTTTAAGAAGCCGAGGGACAATTTGTACGAAGCCCAAGAGGAGGCTCTCTTCCCGAAGGAAGAATCCTTATACGAAGCCTAAGAGGAGGCTGTGAATACTTCTAAGAAGCCGTAGGGTCCTTGTACAACGCCTAAGAGGAGACGGGGATGCTTTTAGGAAGCCAGTGGGTCCCCAAACCCCGATATATTCAAGACATACCATTCATAGAGAATAGATCAAGCCAGGAAAGTCCGAGAATTTGGAAGAAACTCAAGAGATGCCATTCACGGAGAAAAGATCATCTCTGGGGAGTAAAGTTTCTTTGACAATGTCTAAGGGTGACAGTCTGTGAAAGCGTTCACCGAGAATGCTGCCTTTCACGTCTCCATATTGTTTAACCCCAAGAGGAGGGAAGACTGTGTCTGGTAATCCTATGGGGATCTAGTTTTGTCTATTTAAGAGTGACCAACAGGGCTTAGTGCTAGACGTAGTTGCCGGGGAAACTCTAAATGTATATACTAGTATTACAAAGTTGATATGAGTTTATGAAAGAAGACTTACAGCGAAACATCCCCACAATGCAGTTATATGTATATGAAAGCGGATAAAGAAAGCATATAACCACTTACTCAGTTGTAGAGCTTCCATGTTGTTTGGTTAGTTGTTCAACAAAGAAAAATTGAAAACAACAATATATTCAAAATTTAAAGGAGAAAGTATTTTGAAAAGATGTTGGGGCTTACAGCTCAAGGAGAGGCCCAAGGTTTATCAGTGACCGCACTGTCGTTTGTACAGAGGGACTTATACAAGTGACTGAGGCCCAAAAAGGTTGTCCTGTACCAGGGGATGGGTCTTACACTCTCTCAAGAGGCCCAAAAGATTTATTTTTGTACAAGGGGTGGGGCTTACAGCTCAAGGAGAGGCCCAGGGTCAGTTTTTCAACGGACGATGATCGCGTCGAACTTTTTGAAATACAACGGGACTTATACAATAAGTGAGGCCCAAGATAGGTTTGTATTTACAAAGGATTGGGTCTTACACTCTATTAGAGGCCCAAAAGGTTTAAAGAAAATACATGGGGCATATAACACGAGGGTAGGCCCATTTGGTTTGATTTTTGAACTTGCGATCGCGCCGAGATTTTCTTTTAACGTAGAGGGACTTATACAATATCGGAGGCCCAAAAAGTTTTGGTTAAAAGGGGATTGGGTCTTACACTCTATTAGAGGCCCAAAAGATTTATTTTTTTTAAAAAGGTTTGATGAGGGTTGAATTAATCAAAACCCTAATTTGTTTCCAAAATGTATTTTAATTGAATAAAAAATCAATTAAAATGATCAAAATCGTTTAACATGTGGAAAACAAATTGTGATCTTGGATTAATGTTTCAAAAATCATATTTTGACCTACAAAATGATTAGAAGTCATTAAAATTTGCAAAATCAAGAAGGAAAAAATATTTTAAATGTCAAAAACAATTAAAATATTAATTCTTTGCAAAAATATCAATTATATGAAATAAATAATATTTTTGGGATTTTTTGGTAAAATAAAATATTTTAACATTTTTTTGAATTATTAAAAAAAGAATCAACTCAAAATCATTAAAACTCAGAGAGAAATTAATTTTTAAATTAATTAAATAAAATCACAAAATTCAAATATTTGAATTTTCAAAAAAGGGCGCCAAGAACACGCGCGTGTTCTGAGTTTTGTCCAGATTTGCATTTTCTCTCCAATCTCACTCAATACTTGATGGAATCATGCAAACCACCTATCAATCTGCTCATTTCAACCTCACGATCATGTCTATGGTCTTTAATTTCATTTATTTTTAACATGGAATAAGAAATCAAGACAAAACCTCAAGAACCCTAAAATTTGCATGAAGGCTGAGAATTTTGATACACGATTCAAACAAAGTAATTAATTGAGGGGAAACATTCTATGGATGATTATGAACATTTGGCAAAAGTATTGTGCGAGGAAATATGCATAGATTAAGAGATGGCCAAGTTTAGGCTTACTTGAAGGTTGTGACAGCAAGTGCAATGTGATTTTTTAGTTGAAGGTGTTACAGATGAGTTGTGATAATTTGAACAGCTTCCCTACACCCTATGGAGTGTGTTTGAATGCTTGGACTCGACTGGAAATGGCTGGATCACTTCATGGCATCTCAGCTGCAACTTGGTTAAAACCTTGAGCAACTGGCTGGTGATTCTGAGAAATCAGTGTTCCAGATGTTGTTTAAGTGTTTGGATCACTTCTATATGATGTTTATGAGGTGTGTGTGTGTGATTGGTTTGGTTGGAATAGCTCTCAAACTCAAAACCCGATAGTGACTTGCTTTGGAAGGCAATTTTGGATTGAAGAAGGAGATTTTGAGGAAAGCATCTGCTTGATGGCTTGGGTGTACTCAAACTGATCACAAATGAGCTCTATTTATAGTAGAGCAAGTTTGTTTTGCAAGCAATAGTGAATGGCAACTACAGCAGAGGTTTGGCCAATGGTTGCACTTTGGAATCCAAGTCTCCTCTAGCCATTGACTAGAGGTTAGGGCACAGGGTTGTGGTTTCCTTGGTCTTGGATAAGTCTTGACTAGATTCAGTTGCAAATGGCTCAGTCCATGCCACCTTGGTGTATGCATTGAATGCTCCAATCCAAAATTGGAGTCTTGTCCCTCTTTTAGGAAATTCTAGGTTTGTCATGCTACTTCTTGTTCCAAGGACTTTGGAGGCCTGGCTCAGTGTTTGTCCCCTTTAGATTGGAGGCCTGGCTCAGTGTTCTGCCTAGCCTTGGCAGTTTTCAGCAAGGCATATTGCCCTTGTCATATCTCATGGCTCAAGTGGAATTTGGTGATGTTCTTGGCCATTTTGGAAAGCCCTCATATGATACTACAACTGTTTGATCATATTTGGTTTTGATACCTTTTGGATCCAAGTGAAAAATCCCCCTACATTTGGAAAAAAGTGAAGGCAGATTCTGACTTAGTGAAAATTTCACTAAGTGTTGAAAAAAAGTGACATTTTCACTTTTTGTGATTTTGATCATTCCATAACTCAAAATCCATGAGGAATTTGGAGAGGGGTCAGTTTTAAGCTTTTGTAGAGGGTAATGAGATCTACACATCAAGCTTTGGATGGGGAAAAATGGCTTTGTGGTTTAGGAGTTATGATCCTCCAAAGTTGGTACCCTTGCCACTTTGTTCATAACTTAGAAAATTTTCTAAGTTTTTATGGTTACCCCTTTTACAAGTTATCCCACTTTTCTTGATTTTTCTTAATGAATGATGATTCAAATCATACATTAACATCATTTTAGGGTTAAAAAAACCATTTTTTGTGAAAAATTTCAAAAAGTCAAAGTTGAGTTTTGTGCACAGTTGCGTTTTTATCAGATGAATTCCAAACTGTACGATCCTTTAGGAAATCATGTCCTTGATCTAAATCAAACTTGATGGACATGTTCCATGGGTGTTATAGGGTATATTGAACCATGTCCTAGGGTTTGGGAGCATGTCCTGGTCAAAAGTCAAAGATACAGTTGACTTTTCTCGCGAAACCCTAATTGTGGTACTGATAAAATTGAGACTTGCTGCTCAAGCTTCCTGGATTAACCCATTGTTACAAATGGATCAATATGGTATGTTGGAGACCCTCAAATCCTCTCTTGAGGTCTTGGCTCATGATTTGTCCCAAAAGTCAACTTAGGGGTGAATTAGGTCAAGAAACCCTAATTCCTGATTTTTGATGTATGCATCCCCTGAGGTCAAATTGACTTGATGGATGGGCCCATGAGGTTCGATGGAGTATTTTAAGATATGCTTAAAAGCATTGGCTCTTGCCCAGAGGAAAATTTTCATCTGGAGGCCCTGGTCGACCAAACCTTAATTTGGTGACACTGGCGATCTTAAGGCTTGATCCACCTGGAAAGGAGCAGCCTTGTGCTTAATCCTTAAAGTGGGAGTCCTCTTGATCCCTTGTGGATATTTAAGTGGCTAGACAAGTTGAAGATCATGTCATTCCTTGATTGATCCTTTGTCTAAAAGCTCTGAGAGGGCTGGAAACCCTAAATTTGATTGTAGTGGTTGCTCACCCATCTTTGGGGAGACTAATGAGGTGTGATGGTTTCTCCATATTGTGATGATGATTTTCACAATGATGGGAAATCTTAGTGGTCAAAATTTGGGGTATGACAGATGCCCCTATTTAATCTTCTTGGACCCGCAGGTGTGAATGGCGAAGGTATTCGGGCATTCGGGGTGCAAGAGGATTAAATATCGGAATACCCGAATTTTGATGGTGGTTAAGAATGGTAGCTTGCACATCCTTCTTCTTTTGCTGAGCAATGATGCTTAGAAAAGGTAAAAACTTCCCCTCATCCTGGTTTCCTACCAAGGAACTGGTCTCAGTTTCTGATGTAAACTTCCCCTCGATCCTGGTTTCCTACCAAGGAACTGGTCTTAGTTTCTGATTTAAACTTCCCCTCGATCCTGG